>CM061169.1:15000000-17500000 GCA_030763345.1 Mythimna separata
TATCAACGTTGTAGCTCCTAGTCTAGCACTTATTTTTAATAATTGTATTGATTGTGGACAGTTTCCTGATTTAATGAAGTGTAGTAAAATAATACCATTGTTTAAAACGGGTAGTACTTCTGACCCCACGAATTATAGACCCATTTCAGTACTACCTACCTTTAGTAAAATATTCGAGAAACTCATTTTAGAGCAATTACAAAGATTTTTCAATAGACACAAATTGTTACATACTAAACAATTTGGTTTTACAAGGGGTCGTTCAACAACCGATGCCGGGGTTGAACTTTTAGGTCATATTTATGATGCATGGGAAGACAAATGCGATGCTCTGGGCATTTTTTGTGACTTATCCAAGGCATTCGATTGTGTTCTCCATGAAACTTTAATCAGGAAGCTTCGCCATTACGGGATCCGGAACTCCTCTCTGAATCTTCTTACTTCTTATCTGAGTAATAGGATTCAGACAGTCGATGTAAATGGGAAAAGATCTCCCGGATCCGTAGCAAAAATGGGTGTCCCTCAGGGCTCAATTCTTGGCCCCTTTTTGTTTCTTATTTATATAAATGACTTACCTTACCTCATCAAGGATAACCATAATATAGTGTTGTTTGCAGACGACACTTCACTTTTGTTTAAAATGAAACGTCAACAGACGGTTACTGACGATATAAATGTAGTTCTTTCGAAAATATTACACTGGTTTAATGTAAATAACCTCCATCTTAATGAAAAAAAAACAAAGTGTATTAAGTTTACCATGCCACATGTTAGGCAAGTAAACACTAGTGTACTAGTTAAAGGTAAAGAGTTGAGTCCTGAAGATGCAACAGTGTTCTTGGGCATAACTCTAGATGCTAAGCTTCAGTGGGGCCCACATATAGACAAATTATCGAAGAAACTTAGCTCTGCAGCTTACGCTGTTAGACAAATAAGAAATTTAACTGATGTAGAGACAGCCCGTTTAGTTTATTTTAGCTATTTCCATAGTGTCATGTCGTACGGTATTCTACTGTGGGGAAATGCCGCCGATATCCAGACAATTTTTGTTTTGCAGAAAAGGGCTATTCGTTCGATTTATAAATTAAGTCCCAGATGCTCCCTCAGAGATAAATTTAAAGAAATTAATTTAATGACTGTGCCTTCACAGTATATTTATGAAAATATCTTGTACGCCCATAAAAACAAAAACATGTTTAAAAAGTACAGTGATATTCACAATTTTAATACCAGGAACAAACATAATTTTGTTGTTCCTGCAACCAGGCTCAAAAAAATAGGGGGTTCATTTAGATGTCAATGTATACGCTTTTATAATAGGCTTCCTAGTCATATGCAAGAACTAAGCCTTAATAAGTTCAAATCTTTTATTAAGCGAAAACTTTGCCAAAAGGCTTATTACACTGTAAAGGACTACGTTGAGGACGTAAAGGCTTGGGATTGACCCGCTCCAGTGCGCACTACAACTGTTGTCTTATCTTCTTATTTTATTTTGTTTTCGATTGTACTATTTTACAATTTGAAATTTATTTATTACAATTTGACATTGTAAAATAATTTTTACTTTACAATTTGACATTTTTTAATTATTATTTTTTTTATTTCTGTTTGACAAAAATGCTTAATTTGTTAAGTATTACACTTTGTATTATTTTGTTTTCTTTTTTGTGAATGTGAGGACTATGTGGATTGCTTTTTTATTTTTATTTTTTTTTAGTCATTTTAACTTATGTCCGGCAATTCGAGTGTTTTCTGTGGCCTAACCATTATGTCCTCTCTTTGGTATTGTTCGTCAAGTCGTAGAGCTCCTTAGTAGTCCTGAGTTGAGCTTTGCGAATAATGACGAATGCTTGCACTGACTGGACAGGTCCACTCAAATTTGCATGGTTCTTTCTTCAAAAGGCCATCTCGGACACTAATCTGCATGGTTCGCATATGACTTACTTACATGTTGTATGGACTTTAAAAGAGACTGTGACCCCTGAGTTTGTTTCGGTGTTTCTTCTCAGGGTAGTCAGTTAGGAAACACCGGCCTCATCTAGTAACAAAAAAAAAAAAGTCCAAAAAAAAAAAATTGACGTGTAAAAGAGTTTGAAAAAACCTATTTGCAGAATAAATATCATTTATCATTTATCATTTATCATTTATAGGAAACGACTAATTGGAACCATGCACTAGCATTTGGCGTTTTATAAGTGTCCATGTAGGTTTTTTTTTTTTTTTTTTTTTAATTATTGATAGGCTTGCGCTTGACCACATTTCACCTGATGGTAAGCGATCATGTGGTCGACGATGGAGCACGCTTGCCTAGAAGCAACCTATTCACTCTTGACTTAAAGACCCCTAGGTTGTAGCTATCAGGAAACACAGACCCCGGCAGGGAATTCCACTCTTTAGCTGTGCGCATAATAAATGTACTCCCAAAACGCTTTGTACGTATGGGTGGGATGTTCACCATGTACCGGTGGCGCATTGCCGTACGTCTAGTGGTCCGATGATGAAACGGGCTTGAAGGAATCAAGTTGTGCAGTTCCTGTGCACACTCTCCGAAATGCAACCGATAGAAAACCGACAGGCTAGCAACTCGTCGTCGATGCTCCAGACTTTGAAGCTTCGACTCGAAGAGTGCATCATTACCTATGATCTTCTTGGCTCGCCTCTCAATCGACTCTAGCGCCTCAAGCTGGTACTTGGCAGATCCGTCCCATAGATGAGAGCAGTACTCCATACATGATCGAACTTGTGCTTTATAGAGGTTGAGCAACTGTTCCGGCGTGAAGTACTGTCTCACCTTAGCCAGAATCCCCAGTTTTTTGGCAGCCAGTTGAGCTTTCGCCTCTATATAGCAACCGAAATTGAGAGTGGATGATAGTGTTACGCCAAGAAGCTCAAGATGGTCGGTAATCGGTACGGTCACATCCCGAAAAGATGGAGCTGGGTGGAATTGGCTCCGTTTAGCAGAGAAAAGACACGCCTGAGTTTTAGCAGCATTGAACTTGACCAGATTGGCATCGCCCCAATCGGAGACCGCCTGCAAGGACAAGTTCAAGCGCTCAACCATAGCCTCTCGGAGAGACTGGACCTGTGACCCACTAGCACGTGCGTCGGATACGTATCTCTCAGCCACAGTGCTGTCGTCTGCATACCCAAAGGTACCGGGCTTAAGAAGGTCATTAATATGCAGCAAGAACAGAGTGGCCGATAGCACCGACCCCTGGGGGACTCCGGCATTGACACCCAGTTGACCGGACGAGCTGCCGTCGATGACAAACTAGACAAGGTCTGTGTGAAATAAAAAGATTTTGATTCAGTGTAGCTATTTTCATTTTCAGAACACAATTACATAATATCTAACTTAAATTATGGAAGGTTCTTGTTGATAAATAAAGTACTGAAACTTGGCTGAACTTTTTGGGGTAAAAGTCGACTAAAGGGCAAGGTTCAATATTATGATGTCAAAGACTTATAAATTCTTAGTAAGCTTCGGAATATTTTAGAATTGTTTTAGGAGTGTATCCATCGGAAATCCTATTCGGTCAACAAATTGCCACTATTGAAATATGTAAATGACTTGGTAAATAATAAGTGAGGTGATATAATAATAAATTCAATTTTTGCATTAGAAGTTAATAATATTTGTATTATTACTCAATTGTCTGCAATTGAGTAACAGACTGTACCCCTTGTTTTGATTTATCTGCATTTTTTGTCATTTCTCAAAGATTTTCAGAAATAACAAATATCTGAACTGAAACTATGAACTGTAATAAACTGTGAAAAAGTCAACCAAAATACAAAAATGGCTACCATTCAGATGAGGTTGGGCTTAGACCACAAATGTAGCTCGTATAATTTGTACAGCCCAAACCCGGATAATTTCTATGACTTGTTTTTAAATGAATCATAATACATTCTAAAAGGCAATTAAAACCATTTGTCATACACTTATTTCTTGAATAAGGGGTTGGAAACCATGATATGGAAATTACATACATGCATGCATTGCATTGCATGCATTTTATTATTTTCAGATTATCCCATTTTAAACATTACATTTTAAGGATACGCACGCATAATATCCTTTCGAAGTTCTAAGAAGTCTGTTGCCTCCAGTATCATGTGATCTAAGTAGCTTAAAACTATAGTATGTTCATTTCCATCTAACTTTCAAACTAGCAACTAGTTAAACTATACGTCTCGCGTAGTTACGATACTTATACAAAACTTCGTATCTTGCACACATTATGAGTTGCTATGTGATCAAAAACTTCAACGATTTAATGTGATAAAAAAATATAGATCTACTAATGAACTATTTATTTGTTTAGTATTTATACAACGCAATGTACAAAGGCGGACTTAATAAAGTAATTCTCAACAATTTTTTTCTGACTTTAATAAATTCCTCATTTGTGGACGTCTTTTGTTATAGGTACTCGTAAATTCTTTCATTTACATAAATATCAATAAATATGCAAAAATGTAATACCAGTAATATCTCCTTTTATATATTTCGATTATAACGTCATTAATCTGTTCAAGTTTTTGTTAATTTCGACTAAAGTAACTTTTGGTTGACCCAAGGTTACTTACGTTACGAGTACATACAAAACACGTCTGAACAAAACTTACGGTAAAATCTAGGTATGTATAACAACGAAAACAAAACATATTTGAACTTATATTTGCAAGTCATTTTGAAAAACCCAAATTCGTCACACCCGATTTGGCCACCCTATATTATATCCGACTTGTACGTGCCCATGAGTTTAGATTTTACCCTATATGACACTACAAATTTATTATACTCTGGGTCAATGCTTTCACCCATAGCCATATAAAATGCCATAAAAACCTGCAGATAATTGAAAAGTCGGACTCTATGGCTTTTTTCTGGAAACGTGGATTTTTCCTTTTGTGTAGTAAAAATCTAGTGGAGCAACCTTTCGGGCAAATACGTTATTTTGAGCTTTAAAAATTTATTGTTAAAATAATAAGGATAAAAACGTTTTACCGGTAACGGGAAAATGGAAAGATTTGTATGGAGCTGTATAAATATAGGGGGGATTTCCACATGTGTCCGGGAACAAAAGCAACCATTGTGGACAAGTTAAATCATGCGAACGCAAACTGAACGATGTTTTATTGAATCTCATCGGATTCAGACTATAGCGGACATGAAAGCTACGAGGACAACGTTATAAAATGTGTTTTTTTTTTTTTTGGGGCGAATATCTTGAAATAGCTTGTCTCGTTCTAAACAGAGAGCAAGAGGGAGTATCAAATTTTTACTAAATCTCGCTCAAGTTCTTTCAGTTAATCTTTGCGTCTCAGGACCGGCGGACCAGGCGAATGCGTAGAGGTAATCATGACTTGGTTTTGTACTTCCAAACGGGATCTAATGTTGTAGCATTTACAACTCTTGCTACATGGTTAATCTGGCACAAAACACAATGAACGAAAATGATGCCAAAATTGGCACAGATGATCCAATTTACCGGCTTTCTGATCGGCTTTGTAGCTAGTCTGGTTTGAAACCGGCGTCAGTGACTGAAATGTTGAAAAGGAATCGTATACCCTGACATGGTCATATGAAGAGGAGGGATACAATAAATTATAATAAAAGAGTTATGAGTATTTACGTGGATGGATGGAGAGGAAGAGGGGGAGCTAACGTGGTCCCAAACTTTCACTCTCTGCGTCGTTGAGTATATTTAAAAAAAAATCGAAATTTATTCCCTCCTCATATACCAATGCATTCTAATTTGTTTATAATAAAAAGAATTGAGATGATGTTGAAAGCTTTGGCTAAATCGAAGAAGATACGGATGCAATTCTGCAAGATACATGGTAACTATGGCAATCAGGTTCGTGGTCTGACGTACAAAGGCAAAATTGGAAGGTGCCAATTCGCGAGTTTTATAGTAGCGAGTTGATGAACAAGTCACTATTATGGGTAGTTAGTTATTTCTTATTGCAGATGATTTGACTCTGATATACACGCAGATTTTTCCTTTCATTATGTAGGTAATCAACGTTTTGTTTGTATTTGACATCAAAATAAGCTCGTCTTTCCACATCGGTATTACGTATCTTTTGTTATTCAACGACCTGTTTTGTATTTTTTCAGAGTTGAATAGATACTCGTATCTTTAATGTACGATGTTTTACAATTCCACATAATTTGTTATAATAATAGGGAAATCCTTTTGAATTAAAATGGTAATTTATGTTAATACAGCATTTTCTGTAATTTGTAAAGAGACTCAAAGAGGCTTCGTAATTTGGAAAAATTTAGTAATCGTCCTTGAGTTGAACTCGTAATATCTGCACGTGATAAGAAAAAATATAACAATAAACAGTGGAATATGAAATTTGGTAGGTACGTAGATGGAAAGGTAAAACTACTCTATGAATTGTAATTTGTAAAAACCTTTGGACTGACTAATAATTTTTACTTATAAAAAACCTCTATATTAAGGGCACTTTATTCTTAACATTATGAGTAGATTTCCATTCGTTTATCTTTCTGTTATAAACAAAAAATCTAAAAAAATGTGATTTTCTTAATATAGATTCCGACGTGGAAACAAAAAGCCTACAATACAAATAGCGTTTATTTACTAACGAACCAACTATGTATTTATGTATGGACAGTTATTTTTAGCCATCACGGTTCATACATGACACTGAAATCTTAGTAATAGGGTGTGGTGTTGATGTTGATATAGAAAACATTTAATTTATTTATTTAAACTTTATGTACAATGGTGGTAATAAGTCGTTGGTGTCATCATAAATAAATAGGGTCTCGTTTTTACCCTTTGGGCACAAAATCTTAAAAAAAACAGTAATAATTAAGTATGTAAATACTGCACAGATTTTATGACTTCATGAATGAATCTTCTGTAAATAAAATTGATCATACAATAAAGGGCAAAGTCAACAAATAGTACATTACGATATGAAAGAACTTGAGCGAGATTTAGTAAAAATCTGATACTCCCTCTTGCTCTCTGTTTAGAACGAGACAAGCTATTTCAAGATATTCGCCCCAAAAAAAAAAAAAACACATTTTATAACGTTGTCCTCGTAGCTTTCATGTCCGCTATAGTCTGAATCCGATGAGATTCAATAAAACATCGTTCAGTTTGCGTTCGCATGATTTAACTTGTCCACAATGGTTGCTTTTGTTCCCGGACACATGTGGAAATCCCCCTCGGAATTATATTTATACAGCTCCATACAAATCTTTCCATTTTCCCGTTACCGGTAAAACGTTTTTATCCTTATTATTTTAACAATAAATTTTTAAAGCTCAAAATAAATAAAAAATCTGCCCATTGTCTATTCTTACGTTACCTGCATAGTAAGAAATGGTGAAACTATACCACAATACGTATTTGCCCGAAAGGTTGCTCCACTAGATTTTTACTACACAAAAGGAAAAATCCACGTTTCCAGAAAAAAGCCATAGAGTCCGACTTTTCAATTATCTGCAGGTTTTTATGGCATTTTATATGGCTATGGGTGAAAGCATTGACCCAGAGTATAATAAATTTGTAGTGTAATGTCAATACGCACGTATATCGTACGACGTTTTTTAACACATTTGCGAGGAAACAGAAAAAAAAACATTTAACATCTTAGTGTTTGGCGCCAAAGAAATCGAACGCAAATATTGTTTGGTAAAATGACAAAAATTACAAAAAATGACGAAAATGACGACAATGACTAAAAATGACTGAAATGACAAAGAGTGACAAAAATGACAAAAAATGACAGAAAATAACAAAAAATGACAAAAAGTAACAAAAAATGACAAAAAGTGACAAAAAATGACAGAAAATCACAACAAATCGCAAAAAATTACAAAAAGTGACAAAAATGACACAAAGTAACAAAAAATGACAAAAAATGACTGAAAAGACAATAAATCACAAAAAGTGACAAAACATGACAAAAAATGACAAAACAGGACAAAAAATGACAATAAATCACAAAAAAAACACAAAAAATCACAAAAGTTGACAAAAAATCACAAAAAGTGACAAAAAATGACTGAAATGAAAATAAATCACAAAAAGTGACAAAAATGACAAAAAAAGACAAAAAGTGACACAAAATTACAAATATCACAAAAAATGACTAAAAACCACAAATAATCACAAAAAATGACAACAAGTGACAAAATGTGACAAAAATGACAAAAAGTTACAAAAAATGCCAAAAAAAGACAAAAAGTAACAAAAAGTGACAAAACATGACAGAAAATAACATAAAATGACAGAAAATCACAATGAATCACAAAAAATGACACAAAGTAACAAAAAGTGACTGAAATGATAATAAATGACAAAAAGTGACAAAAAATGACAAAAAATGACAAAAAGTGACAAAAAATTACAAGAAATGACAAAAAATTACAAGAAATGACAAAAAATGATAAAATATGACAAATGCTATTCAAATTTCGAACTAATCGCCGCGCACGAAATGGCAAATAATGCTGTTATGGAATTTGTATGGACTATAACTTAACTATTTGCTTTGGTATAACACACGCGTTTTTTATGACCCGCTTTACATATTTAAAACCGGTGGAATTACATCAGCTTTACGAGCAACTGTGTTAAAAATAATATTTAAGGAACTCGATAACTAAACAAACAGACACGCCAAGTAAAAAAACAAAATAAGTAAAGTAATAAGATAAAGAAGTTACTAGATTATACAAACCTGCGTCTACACACGGTGCCAGCATAAATTCAGAAACTTTATTCAGACTTCTGAAAACTCCTTACATTTTTTGATAGGTGTACAAAAAGTTGAACTAAATTGATGATCTTATTTAAAAATTTCGCGTCACATACTCGTAGTTTAGAGGTAAAAAACTAAATCAGAATTCATAGTACAATTTATTTTGGAATAAAATGTTGATATAGTTATACGACCCGAAAAATTTTCAACATTATCAGTACAAAGTTTGTATAAACTGCATAAGTTACTAACTTAGCAGAGAAGTAGATTAAACATAATACATGTGGAACGTATGCTGACGGAAACTCATTTAACTTAAGTTCACAAATGTCGTGCCTATTCGTTCTTCCATTTAAACTGAGACTATAACGCTATAAACTTGCTAAGCCCCTTCTAAGATGAATTGCTGTTGGTTGATGTACCAGACCTTTTGAAGATAATCAAATAATCTTATTTTAATACTAGCTGTGGCCTGTGACTTCGCCTGCGTGATAGAAAAAAAAACTTAAAGGAACGTTTTCTCGCAATAATAATATGCTATGGAGTATTCTAGGACATGCTCTACCCATGCATTAAGTTTCATTTAAATCCGTTCAGTGGTTTGAGCGTGAAGAAGAAGCAAACAAATACAGAAACTTTTATAATATTAGTGTGATAGGAGTTTTGGTATAAATTGGACATTTATTAGTGTGTAAACAAAAGTATCTGAAAGACACAGGTGTGATTTTAGTCAGTAAAAGTCTGATACAACCTACCTCTCCACTGCAGAGCAGGAGCAGCCATTGGGTGATTATTTTTCACTTAAAAAAAAATGCAATTTAAAAAAATGCTTGAGTTATCAATATTGCACTTCCTATATCGTCACCCCTGGTTGCATTGTAATATGTAAAATAATGTCGGATGCAGTTGAGTTTTAAACCAATTATCATGGATCTCGCTCGACGATACAAGTAAGTAAGTATTTCAATTTTTCGATAAAATGTAAAATATCAGATTTATTGCATTTATATAATCTTTTGAAACTGGTGCCAGTAAATGAAAAGTTGAATTGGAATCGTATGCCTTGGTATAACTTATTGGTAATGTAAAACGCATGTTGCTAAAACAGTGCTGGGTGGTATACCAGTAGACGGATGGAGAATTGGAGAGGAAAAGGGAAGCCAAAGAAAAGATGGATGGAATGTTTAATCAGCGGTATGTAAGAAAAGAAAGTTAGAGATAATGTGACGGGTGACAGTACAGATGGTAAAAAAAACGTCTTGCGCCGACCCCAAATAATATGAAACAGGGGCAGGAAGAAGAACGAGAAGAATATCTTTTCATGTGTTCAACAATAGATATCCTGTATTCAAATAAAAACAGAGTCCTGTACTCTCGCATCAGCTGTGTTAGCCTATACTCGTATTTGATTGTGTAGATTGTGATTGTGGATAAGGTTAGAATTACTAATTATTACTTTTTAGTAAGGTTTATTATTTTGTAAAACTTGACGGTGTTCCTTAAATAAATAATCTTAATCCGTCTTGTTCGTGTCCAGCCTAACAATAACTAAAATTCTAGAAGGCTTTCTAAGTGATTCATGGGTAACCTTTCTTCATCCATATTCCACAAAGACCTTTTGAGGTGAGGCCATTTACTCATACTTCGAAGGGGGTTACCTATTTATATTCGGCTACAATTTTTCCCTGAGGGTTAAACCAAATAACATTGTATCTTTTTAGCTGTACTTGCTACTACAGCAAATCAAGGTAGTGCCTTTAACCTTTCAAAATTTCGATCTAATATACAACCTATCTGACTATAGTTTACTAGACTGATAGCAGACTTCTTCTTCTTTCTGCCCTTATTCCATATTACTTGGGGTCGGTGCAACACATTTTCTTCTTCATTTTGTCCTGTCATCCGTCAGACTACCACCAATTCCTTTTTCTTTGTTATCGCTCCTCACACAATCCATCCATCTTTTTTTGGCCTCTTTCTCCCTCTCCATCCATCTACATGTAAATTTAGAACTCTTTTAGTAACATGCATCTCATCCCTCTTCTTCACATGACCATACCAAGACAAACGATTTCCTTTCAACTTTTCTGATAGCAGTCTGCGTACGTATATTTATATTATAATTATAAAAAATGCTGTTGGTATTTGTATAGGATTCTACCATACCTATTAAAACTCACTTAAATAGACAATTCAGTACAGTGAATATTCAGTAAATAATTTTATACAATTTAGCATTAGTATAGTTCCATGGAAAGGATTCATAGAAACTGTTTAATTGATCCGGTTTACAAAGTGTATAATGTTACTTGTTTGCAAGATACTGGAATTCAAAATACCGATAGCCAGATAATGTCGGAAATTCCTGCGATTGGAAATTGGTTCACTACAAAGGAAGCTACTTGTAATTGATTTGTATGCTATCGGAAACGACGTCCGATGCACCGCTACTATGTGCTACGAATTGCAGCGAGTTGCTACACCATGATTTGCTACGATTGACTACGTCCATAGTAGCCGGTACACTTACTTGTATTTTAATCTAGTTAAACTACCTACGAGTATTCGTATGAACATGAAAAAAAACATTAGTCATCATTAACCAAAATAATTCAAACGTTATATTATTTTACTGTAATAAATTGCGCAAATTATTTCCTTTTTATTACTCGTAGCTTGGCACTCCTCGGGCAATATAAATATATATAGATATAGTGACATCTATGGCAAAACATTTGAAATGACAAAATCCTGCATCGCGCAATACAGTTCATCGTGTGATTTGAAGATGTATAAAATATACAACTGCAATCATATTATCAGACAGTTGCCCACACCAAACTTAACACCTCTCTAATCAGAGGATCCTCTCTTTTCAACGCAGGTTTGTGGGACTAAGTCTTGTACAATATGTTGTAACCGCGTGTTGTAAACGCATATTATATCCTTGGATGGGCATTCGTCAACTGAGTCTCTGTGAGTTATAACTGAAATGAGATGGGGTATTTTTATAAAGTTTTGTGGAAAACTTAGTGTTATCACTATCGATTGACGATAAACGATACCGTACTTTCCATTAAATAGAGTGTCCATAATACTGTTAGTATTAGCCTCATCTTGAGGGCGTATAATAAAATACACTGAATTTACATGATAGTAGCCCAATAAAATTGAATCATTTTTACTGGTTGAATAATTTTACTATTTAAAAAAATCATAAATTTAGTTTTTTTTATTATTATGCTTAGGTTCTCGTTTAACCACTATCTCACTTGATGGTAAACTGTACACTCTTGACTAAAAGACCCTTATGTTGTAGTTATCAGGAAACACAGACTCCGGCTGGGATTCCACTTCTTAGCTATATACATAGGTAAATGTGTTTCCATAACGTTAGTTTATGTGTTCGTTAGATTATTTCATTAATTAGCTTACTGAGCCCTCATTTGTTTGAATTGCAAACGAAAAATCTATTACGGGTTGAAAATATACACGTTTCTATAACAAGAGAGTTTTTTCAAAAGCTTTTAAATTAGAACTACTTTTTTGTTCTCTCTAGGGACACGAGCGTTGAATTTTATACGGAATACCTAAATACAGAATGTTGAACTTTCAAAACAATAAGTAATGAATGTTGTTTAACTTTCCATTCGCTGTACTGGCCGCTAGAGTACATGTGGACACAGGTTAATACTCTGTTGAACTTTTAGTTATGTAAGCCCGCTATTAACTGAAATTATACTCTTCCCATTAATTATAAAAATATCGACAGTTATGCATAATTATACTTATTTTTGTTTTTTTTTTTTTAAAATCATCGTAATTACTTTTCTCGCTTTGGGGAGGTCGTGTCAAATTTTTATTAACTAAAACTTACTCCTGTCCGTTCTTTGCCTTCGTTCCAGGGCCCTTAAGTTTCATTTCGCACAACTAATGGGCCCAGTAGGTTTCGGACCCTGCTGAGAATTATGCATGTTTTTATTAAGTGTCTGTTCACTCGAGTCTATAAGATACCTAAATTAAAAACGGACGGGAAAACCGCAACATCATTGTTATCATTCAAATGTGCATTTTAATTACTTACTGACTATACGCGAAGCATCTTTTGATTGCTTGTATCCGGCACAGTTTACTGCACAGTTTACGGCACACTTCGAATTATTCAAACAAAGCGATTTTATTTCAGTGACACCATGTCATTACGAACAAATAGAGCAGACATAATTTGTTTCAATATAATGTTTGCAATTCCCCAAACGTTTAATGGTGGCAACAGGAAAGAGTTTTGGGAACCATTCTTTTTGTTGACTGTGATTGGACAGTCAGAAATTAATCAGGCTGAGATTTCCCCGAGTCCCCGAAGCGCTCATGAATACAGCATTCATGAGCTAAGATAAGTTGATTTCGACAAGTTAACATTCATGGTGTCGTTATGGTTGCGAGTTTTGGTTGGAGAATTAGAGGATTATCCTAAAAGGTTGGTCGTTATATGCCTCAAGGATTTTGATGCAAACAATTTAATAAATTGTTACACAAGAAAACGTTAATACCTATTCTTGATAATCATCATCGTCATCAAGACGTCTACTGTTGGTCATAGGCCTCCCTTGAGAGTCGCCATAACGACTAGTTTTATACGTCTCGCATCTATCGGATGCCTGCGACCCTCACCAGGTCATCAGCCCACTTTGTGGAAGGTTGTCACAAACGACTTAAAGTTCTACTGAATAGGTACTCACACCGCACATGAATGAATAAATCTAAAGGTTGATCATGTAAACTTTTTTTTAACAAAATGTCTGTCGTAAAAAGTGGTGTGTCCGAAATTTAAGAACTTTAATTCAAACCCTTTTAGTTTCGGAACATAAAACCGACGACATTGAGGTAACACGACGGAAAAACTGGAATTGTTTCAAAAGCTAAATGGGAAACTTACATACAGATATGGCTCCGTCTCAGAAAATGTGTCTTGTACAATTTATTTTTTTGTTTTACAACTTCAAAACTTTTTTGCTTACACTTTTTACTATCATTGTAATTTGGAGACATTGTACTTCAAACGACAGAACAAAATAAACACGTTTTTATTAAAAACATCGAGAGACAGTTCTGAAATCTAGTAATCATAAAAGCTGAGACGAAATAAATTTGTTTTCCGGAGTGTGTTATACTACATACTCGTACAACATTGTACTGGTAAGTACTGGCAGTAAGTACAATGTTGTTGTTGTTAAAAATACAAATTTATAGTTTTGAACTCCTATTTTTAATTTTTTATGTTTTCTGGATATAACAGCTGACATTTTTTTTGTATAATTTTTTATCCTGTGTCACCTCAAAACCGTAGTGTAGTTCATTGACACCGTTCCCATTTCCCCGAAAATCGGCTTAGGAGTTTAAACGCCACAGTAAACCCTAAATATTTTTTTTCTTAGCTTTGCCGCAACTCAGCAAAAAAACGTTAAAATAAAACGATAGCAAACATGAGGTAATAAATTCGCTTACCTGCAGGTGCCACCGTTCTTACAATTATAGGAGATCCTCGGGCAGTAAGGACCCTTTACGCAGCCCTCTCCAGGGTAACACGCAAAACACGAACAGTAGAACTCCTTGCGATGCGGAACATATTGCGGAGTGAACCATAAGTTTTGTAAATAATCGTGCGAAAAATCTGCGATAGTATTATGTTGTGAAAGAAAGGGTTTTTGCTGTGTACCTACTATAGCGAAAAAAAAATTCTTTTCACCACCTATTTTTTTTTTTTTTTTTTTTTTTCCGGTAGGGGAATCATCAGAATGACTTCGCCCACTCTTGGGCGGAGCGGGAGGGCGTGTCAGACTCTTACTGACTAAACCCCTACCCCGTTCCTTCGTTACCATCGATCTGGGGGACACGGTGACAACCTTTCGGATACCGTGTTCCCTAGAGGCTTCGGCCCTACCGGGCCCCTACAGTTTGCTGACATCTCCTTGAGGCGCGCGTGGAACAGAACGCGCCGTCGACGACTAGGCTCGGTCCAGATTATTACCAGACTGCCGGACGGCGAGCTACCCAGCGCTCGCTATCCGCGAGCCCGCGCCTACGGTGGTCGGAAATCGGGATCGGGATCTCGGCGGCGGCGGCGTGAGTTCCGTTGCCTCACGCGGTCGGCAGCCTCCTTCGCTAACATTACTGCTTCGCAGAAGGAGGCGACTGCGTGCCACCCCTCCTCGCTCCGGACCATGGCCTCTACCAGGGCCCGGCGCGAGAGGTCACCGCCGCCGATAGCCTCCACAAGGACACGGCGGTGCTCCGCCCAAGCGGGGCACACCTCTACCGTGTGCTCCACCGTGTCCTCCGGGCGGTCCACACAGTGGCGACACCCGGGCCAAAAAAATTTAATGTAAAGTTTCACCACCTTTCACCACCTATGCGTTTAATTTTTAACACAAAATAGTGAATATTCATTCATTTTGAAACACAGATATGAAAATGATAGGCAGACGATATGAAAGAATATAAAAAAATTCAAAACAAACAATTAATATACACCTATGCAAAAATTCATTCACAATTATTATACTCATTTATTTTACTCTTTACTTAATTACTAATAAAGAAATGAGTTTATTTTCGCATAAGATACCAAGATAATATACCATACTACAACCATACCACCTTGACTGGAAGCCGACCCCAATATATGTAGTTGGGAGAAGGCTATAATAGGCAGCTGATGACTACAACTATTCAACCATACCGTACAATAATATACCAATTAGATATAACTTACGCAAAGAAATGCTCCGTCGAATTCAGCATGAAGATACTCGTCAGCCATGCTGGAGTACAAGTCTGCAAATATACTTACAATAACAATACAAAAAATGTACTGGACATGATGACTTGGCAATTCTTTTTCAGAGAAGAAAGCTTTTTAATGATATAAAATGTGTCAACACTTAAAAAGTAACAAAGGAGTTAAAATTTGTAGAAGCAATTTTTCGTTTTACATTCTACAGAATTTCTCCCAGGAGTGACATTTATATTTAAATTGCAAAAAGCTCGTGTTGATATTCTTGCATTTTATTTGAGAGTAATAAAAGTCACTTATTGCGGTGGATGAGTTTTATAAACGGGTGCGTTCTGGGTGAGATGCGTGGATGGGTGACCATCTTAATATAACGGGTCTCCTCCGTGCCTCGGAAAGCACGTTAAGCCGTTGGTCCCGGCTGTCATTTGTAGATCTTTGGCAGCCGTTGCGGATAGTCAGAAGCCAGTAAATCTGACCCCAGTCTTGCCATGAAGTACCGTGTTACCTCAGTTAACGGGTTGTGGAGGTCTGGTAGGCAGCCGCTCCTCGTAAAATATTGGTATTCAGCTAAATCCGACTTGACTGGAAGCCGACCCCAATATAGTTGGGAAAAGGCTAGGCAGGCATCATTTCAGCTAAAAGACGTACACTATGCCTCCCCCAAGAGCTGCCACAACAACCGGTTCTGTGCATTTTGTATCCATCGGAAGACGGAGTACTTACTCACTTCACAACAAATCTACAGAACATTTATTTTAAGTTACTTCGTGGACTCACTACACTACTGAGTGATTATGCAATTATTTAGTAGCGTAGCGAGTACACACAAAATTTACCAGCATTTTACAGTTTTTTTTTACGAGCTTCTCAAATTAGCACTTCAACTAAAACTTTCTTCTAAGTGAGAAATGACTTCTTCCGTTCTAATCATGTGGCACAAAGTGGCGTGTCATGTTTTACTGACTATGTATGTATCCTTCAGTTGCCCTTTGCATTGTAGGACCACGGGTATCCTTTTCTGAAATTCCTTATGGACATCAATTACTACAACAGCAAATCGCTTGTATAAAATCGTATATTGGCTAGCTGCCAGACGAATGTACTATCATCCGAAAAATATACAAAAGTTCAGATTATTAGGGTCAATACATCAAGAAATAATCACACTTTTCTCAGATTTCTTGAAAAAATAAACGCAAATTCACTTTACGTCATATAAAAAAAAAAACAGAATTACCTTTTTCGTAGAATGTTTCCATTATTACTTATGGTAATTAAAACTATATCAGTTACTCTTTAATAATCATAAAACATTAACACACTACAAATTAACAATATCAAAACAATCACGTTGAAGTGATCACACCACAACAACAAAATATGCATTTTAAATATTTGAAAAACGAACGCACGCAGTTCACATTTTTCTTTATCCAGCCAGTTTTTTTTCATGCAACGACATTGAAATCTCATACCTAACTCATTTGTGTAACGACCTTATTCATACTTTTTGATTAAGTTGTTTTTGATTATTTCGTTAATTTTATTTTACCTTATGATAACATAACGAACCGCGTCCGAGCAGTAGACATAATTATTATTATATTTAATTAATTCAACTAATACGTGTTACACAGGAGTATATAAATTATTGGCAAACCACTGCATTGCTCACGTTTTAGTTACTAAGTAATCCTAACTATATGAAGGAAATAGCGCTGTTTCCTACATTTAGACTGGATTTTAATTACGTAGGAACGCAAGGAAGTCCAGTTGAGTTCTCTTGTTAATATTGAATGCTGACTAACGTTGTTAGAACAAGTTCACATGGTGTATGTACATAGTTATGTACATACAACTTTCCCCTGAGGTTAGTAAATGAGGAATAATTCGCTAAACACTCAAAACATAGAATATTCAGTAGAGTTAGGTAACGTGTGGTGTGCGCAAACATTGTCTTTAATTATGAGGGGGCGAATGGCCAGAATAATAAACAAGAGATGAACCCGTTTAGTTCATTGTTACAAGAACATTTTAGGCTCAGCTCTTGAGTGAATAGTTAGGAATGTACTATGACAAAAATACTTAATTATTATAAAACGACAAAAGTGTTTTTGACATTTATTACTTATACAACACGTTACTGGAATAATGCACCTCCCAAGGTAGTGTTTTATTGAGAAATTGACTATAGACACACTGCACTATAAGGCGGTATTAGTATCTATGCAATAATGTTTTTTTTTATTCAGCCTATTCTGTCCTAAGGCTGCTAGGCTAAGGCCTCCCCCAACTCCAAGAAAGAACCTGAGGATGAAAGACGCCGCCAAGGTCGACGCGGAAAGAGATGGTGGGCTGACCTGGAAATAATCATTATTTTATCAAATTAAGACCGACTCTAAACATACTACTTTTAACCCTAGAGTGGGCGCGCTATGAGCATTTTGCCGCCCTCATCAGAAAAACCTTGATAATTCCAAAAACAATGGCCCAATAGGTTCGCGTCTTTTAGTAGCTGGCTCCACTTTCGTTCGCAACTCGTGCCTAAAAGCTGCACGCCATCAGAGTATGGGGTTTCACTACAGGAGGAGTTTATTACCATCAGGTATCGCCGGGCGGCATTTTGCTCACCACGCGCCCACTGACGTTGGTGAAATTTGTGTCATTTTTTTTCGTAAAATTGAAACGTAGACAATATTGTATGGTGCATTTATTATAAAAACTAAGAAAAAGTGTTTTGATTTCAAGATTTAAAAGTATCTAACGAAAACTCAAAGAATACAGCTGGTATAAATGATCAAATAATTGATGCTATACCGACAGTATGTGAAAGAGATCGCGATGTTCTAACTAAGCTATATGGTTGATTATCGTGTGGTCATATATAATACCATAATGTAGTCTATTGAGACATCAAATATTTCTTTGAGAATCTTAATTTTCACTATGTACTTATAAAACAAGCGTTATCTTCGCGACTGCAAAAAGGATGTTGCAGACGCTCAAAATTACTGTGCAATGAACATTGCAGATACCTTTGTGAAGACTATTTTGACAAAACACACCCAGTAGATGAAGAAAATAAACATTTTTGTTATGTTTTTCCCAATTTAATGAGTGTCATATAGGATAATGCGAGATAAGGTAAAATATTCAATTAAAATATTGCGTTTTCAAAAATCTTTAATAAATCAAAGTTTATGTAATAAAGTTCAATAAATAAGTTGATTTCTCATTACTTATTGGTATTTCATTAAAATCCTGAAAAAATAAATTAGTTTAATAACTACATTCCTACTTAGAATGGTCATAGAAAAAGGGCGGCAAAATGCTCCCCACACGCCCACTGGCGTTACACTGGAAGACGCGCCCACTCTAGGGTTAATAAGATGTGAGCTTACTATGTTACATGCACAGTTAAGGTCTAACCAAACCAATAACTAAGTTTATCCCTGACATTGATACAGTTGAAGCGGAAAGCCTCTAGCCCCGGTATAAGTCCACGGATGTATTGCGGCCCGGGGGTAAACCGGAGCGGCGCGCGGCGGCCCCGCGACTAGTACGTTACGGTGACCGCACATAGCGGGCGAAGATTTGTGTGCCGGATTTCTCGATATAAAAATTCTAATGCTCTTTTGCAAGAGAATTTTACCGCGCGTAATTTATTTCCTTCCTATTATTACGAAACATAAATGCCAATGAATAGGACATTAAGAAACTAGTGCGGCTATCAACGATTGCATGACTGCTAACCATCAGGTGGGATTGCAGTCAAGCACTAGTTTATAATAACTAAAAAACTAAAAAAAAAAACGCTGTAGGTATAGCTAAAAAGTCTACCGACTTAAATAATTATGTTAAAATATTATAAATAATTAAATTATATTGGAGATATTACGTTGTAGAAGCTATTTTTCTACGTAACCTCATTTTATAGGCAATTTGATAGGAAAGTAAAGAAACTAGCGAGAATAACTGTTATATTTTGTACATGAGGTTTTCGATTACATTTTTGTCCTTGAAAGTGTTCAGTGTCCCTGGAGCGCTCACAATGTTTCTGTTTGTGTAAGTTGTTTCTATAGAGACACAACACAAACATATCCATAACTGGTTGGTTGTGTATATGTGTTGGATCATGTTTCAGAGCTTTACCTTCGAAAAAATATCGTAATCTTTGATGATTTCGTCGAATCAAAATATATACTAGAAAAATAATATAATTCTATAAATGTTTTCCACATTCTTAAAACATTTACTGCAGGAGACTACCAGTAGTAAATGTGTTTGTGTTTTGTACAAATGCTAGAGCAAGTCTTGTATGCTCATGGCGTATAAAATCTTGTACTAGCATTTATAGCCTTATGCACTTGAATAAGGAAACGGGCACAAATGGAGTATACAGCGGTATTCTCTGAAATTCCAGACGACGGTGAATATAGACGTAGCAAAATGCAGGTACGGCTTAAGGATACCTACACTGATCAAGATAGAGGTTAAGTACGGATTGCAAACCATTTCTCTTAACAGCTTAAAATCAATGTTTTCCTATTAAAAGTACTTGTCTGATCGATAACATTGATGATAATATTTTTAATGTACTAAAATATAAACAGTTCATAAATTACGAGTGAGAGTTTAATAAGCCCCGTAACGTCATAATGATAGTTTTCGAACGAGGTCTTAAATCGCAAAAAAGGAAATACCTAATACAAAAATGAGTACCGCTTGTCCGTTTTCAAGTTTTCTTTTAATTACAGAAACTTTTACCTTACCCACCGCGAGTATTTTTGGATAAGTAAAAATTGATTAAGGTAAAAGTTTGCAACTAAACAACAGTGTATCCACAGGGACCTACGATGCTGTTCTATCAGAAAATTGCTTATTCGAAACTGTTTCATGCAACTTCTCGTGTGAATTTTCAACATGTTATTTCGAGAATATCTGTGTCTGGGGAGTTAGTTGTTCAGAGCTTCGGAGTAAGAGCTTATTTTAGACAGTAGATGACTAAATATGTGTATGTAGTACTTAAAGTTGCCCTTAAAATTCATTCACCTTTTCTCTGTAGCTATCAAGAATCCGCAACTTATCAGTTAAGTTCTCTGTTCCAGTCATCACTCTCACAAGGAATTTTTCATAGAGTAGCGCCACAGTGTTTATTTTTGCAGTTATCGTGGTTTTACATTTTACATTACAGTAGTGCCACAGTATCTACTCATGATGCAGTTGGTTACTGGATATAATAATATTTTATTTTCTCTTTAGACCTGTATTTACCATTTTTATCATACAAAATCGATATTATGATACTTCTTCTTCTTCTCGATTCGACGGTAAACTCGCTAAATTTTTGGGCCCAGTAGGTGGCCACGTTGATGCAGCTATTATGATACTAATAGGTAAATAAAACAGAAACAGAAATAAAGACATTTTTTTCAAATGACTATTTACAGGACTTTTACAGTGGATTGTCAAAATGTTGGTCAGTCAAAATAAAGTGAAGCTAAATTGCACGTTCCAAACCGAACGAACTATGGAGAAGAACATCCAAAAAACTCCTGGGATACTCTTTTAGTACATATCATGAGTTACATAAATCTTGGTTACATAATTTTAACCTTTTATCCACACGGTTTAAATAGATAAGCGGCTCTCTTTAAAGGGACCGCATGACCGCAGACCACATTTTACCGGTAAAAAGCTAAAATATGCTAAAGTTTCCCTTGTCTCTGTAAAGGTATTTCGGATTATATTATTAAAAGCTTGCTGAAATAACATATTTAACACTTGTCTTTCAACGGTACTATAACCATCTAGAAAAGTAAATATGTAAAGTATGTCATCAGTGGTGTAGCTATGTGATCTTTTTACAAGAAACATCATTAAATAACCTACTCCATTTAGCATTTTTCTACGACTGTGCAAAAATAGTTGGTAAATTAGAAGTTCAACACTGAAATCTGTTCGTCGAAGAGCAAATTCAGGTGAACTATAAAGGCTTTACTATACTAGATTTCGAGCGTCCTCAAAGCGGAATGGGTGCGCACCGAATTTGTCGTGGGCGCGCAACGAAACCGCCCCGAAAAGCAGTGTGAACGCCATTGTCTACTGTCTCGTAAAAACGCCAGTCCGTTCCCCCGCCTACAAAAACGCGACGAAAACGTGACTAATTCAACCCGCGCCCGCAACTTCGTCGCTGTGCTTTCGCAGAGCCCGCACCGTCCTGCAGCCACTCGCAAATTGCTAGTGTGATACGGCTCTAAGAGGCCACAGAAAAAAGTTGGTGCAGTACACGTGAATAATGCATATTATATACTATAGATCTCGACAACGCTCGTGAAAACAGAATAAACTTCGATAGATATTCATAAATTTTAGATATTTTTAATCTAAACTTCTGCGTTGAACTTTTAAAATCAGCAAAGGCAAATAACATAGGTACATCAGCTTATACATAAGATTTGGCTTTACAAATCAATTTATCTTAAAAACTCTATTTTTATCATATAATACGGAAATATTGCGTAAAACTAATAATATCCGAAAGGGAGTGACAAGGCGTGAAGTCTGGTGTAACGCTATAATAAGGAAAGTGTCAACATATAGCTTTATGAGTCACTTCCTTACATAAATCATTTAATGTATGTATATATATATCAGAACGTACAGCTAAGAAGTAGAATTCCTTGCCAGACTCTATGGTCCCTGATGGCTACACCTGGGGATCTTTAAGTCAAGAGTGAATAGGTTACTTCTACGTAAGCGCGCTCCATCTTTAACCGCATCGTCGCTTGCCATCATATGTGGTAGCCATTAAGCGCCAAATATGTATTGTAACTTTATTAATAGTAATTTCAAACATTCACTTGGTGCAATGTGTGTCGCGTGTCAATGCTGCGAGTGTGAATGGCTCAGAGTTGCTCGAGGTAGTGGAGATCAAAGAGATGACACTCGCTGCGGAATAGCATTCAAAACTAGATGTTTGTAACTTTGGGCAACTTAAGTACTTAATACTTAAGTACACATAAATTTTAGCTAATAAATTAACACTTAACGTCAGTGCACAGTGCAAGGGGAAGATACAGTGAATGTATACGACGTGGTTTGGGGTATCTTCATCTTTCCAGCCAAAGGACGCCCTCTGTTGGATATAGGCCAGCCCCAAAAGTTGCCACAACAAACGTTCCTATGCATCTCGAATCCATCGCAATCCTGTTTTCTCACTAGGTCATCAGTTCACCTTTCGGAGCCCTATCACTGCTGTTGCCACTTTAGAACCTTTTGGCTCCATTTACTCTTGTTCTACGAGCAATGTGCCCTATCCACTGGCACTTTAGCTATTTTTCGGGATAGATCGGCGACCTTAGTTCTCTTTGGTTCGGATTACGTATTGACATCCTAAATAATGTATGAACTTATAACGTACTACTAAAATTGTAAACCATAATCTAATAATAGGGGTATCCCTCAAAGGATAATACACAGCACCTACTATGTACATAATTAATAGGAGAATATTTGACACATTAAGAAAGGAGCCGACGCCGACGGGTCGACTGCTGGTTTAATAGCCTCACAAGCTACCTTACCATAAACACTTAAATATTGTAACTTATGTAGTTTGAATGAGTACTTTTTAATGATTTCTCCTTCTTTGAGTGGAGTGGGAATGCGCATTAGAATAACTGACTAAAACAACACCTACGTTCTTTAGTTGCCCTTTGCATTCTAAGGCTACGGGCTTCCTTATCAGAAAATTCCTCGTGACCCTAATGGGCATCGATGCTGCTAGGCACCTACGGTTTGCTGACATCTCTTTGAGTGCGTGGTGCTCGGTCTGGTCGAACACCGGACGGCCGGACGGCGAGATAACCATGGCTCGACATCGTACAATTTATTTGTGTAATGTTTTTGATGAGATTGTATTATAATGTATTAAAGTGTATACTCCTACTGTTACTAATATGTTGTTATAAAATCTGTACAAATATTAAAAAGACTCGGAAAAACAGCTTAAAACAGTCAACTTTTTAAAAGCTTGCAAACCTTTTTCCATGTTATCGTTGCCCGGTCGAGAGCTGTGTCGTTTTAAAATCCCCAGAGCACTACAGACTGGACTAGCTATGCTTTTGAAAATCCAGATGAAACTCTCAAAGTTTTAAGGCTTGCATTATACAACAGCAAGTTTGTTTTAGCAAAACGATCTGTTCACTCGCTAATACCTTCCCGATTCTTGGTACATGGTATTTTCTAGTTGTCGTTTCTGTTTTAATATGTGTTTTTAGGAATAAATATAAATTTTTAGATAAACTCCTATAAGAAGTAAATATAGGCTTTTAGATAGATGCAGCGTCACTAGGTCATCGGTCTTTTGTGGGACAGTTGGGGAGGCCTATGTCTTACATTGGTTATCTTTTGACTGAAATTATGACACAAGCTAGTTACCCGCGTTTTTGATTAGTGCTAACTTTTTTTCACCGTAGCTTGATGTTACATAGCCTACGACTTTTCTCAATAATTGGACTTTACAGTCAGTTAGCTCTATTGAGCTGTTCAAACAAATAAACAAACTCAATAAATAATCTTCACAATATTAGTATAGATTTTAATGGGCATGCTGTAAAGGACTTCTCAGCGTGTCGATGGCGATACCTATTGAATTCCAGGCCTAGCCTAGTATTTGAGCGATCCCATTTCTTAATGCTGTTATTAAGTACCTACGTGAACAAGTAGTGAATGATTTAAGACAGAAGCAGAGTACATTATAATAACGTCACGAAAAACAAATTTTTTTTTGATTATCACCATATTTCAATATCCAAAACGTTCACTAATTACTTTACTTGTTAAAACATCAAGCTACAAACAATTAACTATTTACTACAAACATCAACATTTCTAAAGGTTTTATGTAGCGTAACTAGAAGTCCATAAAATTTATCTTAGCTTGCGACTAGTTGCGACGCCCGCTGCAGGAAACTAGACTTGAGTCAGAGTCGAGAGAACTAAATCCTCTTAGTTTGCAAAGTTTTTAAAAGTAAACTGAACAAAGTATGTTTCATTTTCAAATACCAACAAGCACACTAATGGTAAGCCACATTCCTACTAATTGCAAAATTAGAATCTAACGCAAATAGTTAAATGCTAACCCAAATAGCAGGAATTCAAATATTAATTTTATTATATTGCGAATCAGTCAAATACTCAAATAGTGTTGATCTAATTTAATACTCACAGCATAACATTAATTAGGACACCAAATAGTGACCGCGAAATGCAATTGTTAACAGAACAATGTATCATTATTGATAGGTAAATTGTTGATGAATGTTATGAATCTAATGACCACATATCGAGGGTATAGTGTTCAAACCCAATAAGTGTCAAAAATCGTTTTATTAGTGCATCTTGATGCATTTTTAACGCTCTTTCCAGTGGTCTAATCCAATAAGTGGAATTCGCAGTAGAAACAAAGTTACGTTAGGTAATAACCCAATAAAGTCACCGTGTTTAGCCAATACTTAAAAACTGGTACCCTATAAAGCGTGTTATCTTGTTAAATAATATTTTTATTTCACGCTTAAACCACATAAAGCTTATTATTGGCATTGAGTGTTCAAGAATTTCAACTAAAATCATCCAACGGCTTCGAGGCAATAATCACTATCTGTATTTATCGGGTTTTACCTTTAAATACGTCGATAAAAAAAAACAACAAAAACCAAAAACTAAATCAAAACAAATGTATTTGTCGGGTTTTATTGTTCGATTATATTTAAAAAGTAAAAAGTTATGTCTAGTTATATGGTACGGTACTAGCTGTTACCCGCGACTTTGTCCGCGTTAAGTTCGAAAAGAGTCCTATCAATCTGTGCTTGTAATTCATTCCGAAAGCATCGAAATTATTAATTTAACTTTGATAAAAACCGTTTAAAAGAAAAAACACAAATGACCAAGAGGAATCATGTTGTGTACTAATGTATTACGACCAGATGTACGAACGTCAATGAGCAGAAAGAGTATTTTGCAAGGGTCGTAGCAGTTGGCGTTTCTGCTTAACCCTAGTGAAGGGTTAGGTTAATCTATTGGGCATACCATCATTATGGCAGTAAGTCCCCTCTTTGAGGAGTGGTTGGAAAGACGTCACGTCGTCCTCACCTTCCTTATGACGCAAGTCCTTACCGGGCATGGTAAGTTCGGAAGGTTCCTGCATCAGATTTAAGCGGAAGAAACATTTGGGTGTCACCACCATGTGGATCGCCCGGAGGACACGGTGGAACTGCTTTGGCGGAGCACCGCCGCATCCTCGTGAAGGCGATCGGCGGCAGCTACCTCTCGCACTGGTTTTCTGGTACAGACCAAGTTCCGGAGCGAGAAGGAGTAGCAGGCGGTCGCCTCCTTCTACGGAGCCGTAATGCTGGTGAAGAAGGCAGCCGCACGCGAGTGGGGAGGCCCTCCTGCCCCTGCCGCCAGAATTCCAATTCCAATTTCCAATCAGCATAGCGGGCTTGCGGACGGCGAGCAATGGGTAGCTAACCGTCCGGCAGTCCGATAATAATCCGAACCGAGCCCAAGTCGTCATCGGCACGCGCCTCAAAGAGATGTCAGCAAAACTGTACAGTTTTGCTGACATCTCTTTGAGGCGCGTGCCCACCATGATCGAAGCCTCCGGAGCCACAGGTTAGCTTCTGAAAGGAAAACCTGAGACCCTGGAACAAAGGCGGAGGAAATGTCATCCTGTCATCTCATTCAATAAATCACTAATGCGATCGAAGGAGGTAGCTGTAAATATGAGGGATAGGATATCCTCTCGCTTCGTGATGCTCCGGGTGTCAAGCTTTAGGGAGATTCCCAAGCACGCAAGCACGGGCTTGTGATGGTGCCATCGAGCCGTCGAGTGAAAGCAAGCCCAAGTCAACGGTGTGACTCCAAGTGAAGTCAGCAAATGATAAGGCCCTCTACGGCCGATGTCTGCTAGGACTGCGAGACTTTTGACACAGTTACTTTCCATAAGAATTTTAGCTCTGATAACATTTCTCTGCAGAGTTACACAATTTTGGCAGAAGACAATAAAAGAAAAAAATCGGGACACCAGCCTTCAGCTGGATAACGTGTACTGATAGCGCAAGATCGTAGACGAATTCAAAAACTACAAACGTCGTATTTGTTAAAAGCGCAAGTTTTATAAAAAATTTGCGGGAGGGTTTAAATTCCTTATTCATTTACCCAGTATTTTTGGTGTATATTTGCCTGACGTGTGAAGTATGAAGTATGTCCAACTTTTAAAAATGAATTTCGGCGAAATAGGTAAAGTACACCAATCATATACCTAGCCTTTTCCCAACTATATTGGGGTCGGCTTACAGTCAAGCCGGATTTAGCTGAATGCTAGTGTTTTACGAGGAGCGGCTGCCTACCAGACCAGACCTCCACAACCCATTAACTGGGGTAACACGGTACTTCATGGCAAGACTGGAGTCAGATTTACTGGCTTCTGACTATCCGTAACGACTGCCAAAGATCTACAAATGGCAGCCGGGACCTACGGCTTGACGTGTTTTCCGAGGCATGAAGGAAACTCGCTGTGTTAAAATGATCACCCATCCACAGACCAACCTTGGCAAGCGTTGCTTAACCTTAAAGATTGATCCGTGCGGCTGTTATTATCTAGCCACGAGCTCCTCGAAATAGGTAAAGTACATAACATGTTTAATTTCTCTAGATCTAAAACCCAATAAGTCGGTACCCTTTGTAACTTATATTTTTATTACTACAAAATGGACTACCTCAGAAACTTAATAATACTGTTTTACACTAATTCAACGTATCCACTTTTATCATAAATACTCATTATAATGATATTATTTGAATAACATAGGTATTTTTGCCCATAAAACTTAAATATTGAATATCTCAAAAGTGTAAATTTCGTACTTATTGGGTTTGAGCACTATACCCTCGATATTTGAGTGGACATAATATGATGCTACGTAATTTAATTCGCGGAGTAGTTGTTTTAAGTGCGAGTTGAGCAAATTTGGGTTCGGAGATCAGGCTGAAAGGACTATATTAGGATGATAAAACATGTAATACAAGTATATTCCTGAAAGTATAATAAAAAGTCAAAAATAACTAAAATCCGAGCGCGAATAATAAGGGCGCTGAAAAAGTATGAAACAAGATTTTAAGATGATGAAATAAATAAGGTTACTAGAGAAACAAGAGCAGAACAAAAAGACACGTTATTAAAGTGTTAGAACTGGTACTTATATATACGTGTGTTTTTTTTTGTTCCTTTCTTGTTACGACGTGGATTTTTAACGCAAAAATCCGTCACGTCAACTTGCCACGCGGCACAAGGTCGATTTCAAGATTACGGTATTGTGACGTAAAATCGGAAGTAGGTAGTCCTGTTTCGGCACCAAGTTTTTTGGCATCCTAGTTATTCCCGTTTGAGCACCAATAGGTATTACATACACATCACAGAATACCTATTTAGGTTTAGGTTCTTTTTTTAATACAACATCAACATTACAACTACTAGACAGATATTGGCAGCGAAAAGTTATTGTTCAGTTCTTTCATGATAGAGTGCTTTCTCTTTTGTCTCTCCACTTGCTCACTTTTCTGAGAAAAAGTCTCTGTTGACTTTGATAAAATGGTGCGGTCAATTTAACAGCTTCTTTTAGAGGTTGAGAGGCTTTTTAAGGCTAAATTCCCTAAAGTAACTTGAACTTTGGTGGCCATTTAGCAAAAAGTTTATTAGAACCTCAACAGCATTTTTAATGCTATATAGCTTTTTCATGGTAATGGCCTGGATGAAATGCTGTTTAGGTACTTATAATAAGACACTCAAATATGACGTCGGTGTCAGATGGCAATAGTTTTTTCTTTCTTTCTTTTCTTTTGAAAACGTTGCGCTGTGCGTCGTCAGCGGTTTGGTCTCGGTACGGACGATTGCCGGCCGGATGGTAAGCTCATTGCTCATGGATCGCAAGCCTACGTGACTTCGCCTAAGATCTGGATTCTATTTACCGCAAAATACGAGTCTACAAAGAAGCATAATCTATTTAAAAACAAAAAATCACACCATTTTTTTAACTTTTCTATTGTGTAAAAGTAAAACATAAACAAAAAGTTTTTATTAATTTAGGGATCTACGCTACGTTACAAAGAATTATATTAATCTTCCCTAACATTAAAAGAATATGCAGAATTAGGTCAGCACCACACGCAATTTCTTTGCCATTTTATCTAGTAATCTAATCACATTTACTGCGTGCGGAAAACCTCATTTATTTCCACTATTGAAACTGTCAGTCACACAATGTCGAGCTGTCCGGTCAATTAATAAAACGCGATCGTGGCTTCCATGACGAGGGTAAATACCTTATCATGGTGGTCCACCAGTGTTGGTGGTAAACGATTGATTTTTTTAATCGATAATTTGAACAAGGTTAAATTCAATTATGTTTGATTAAACAATGATTTTCTCGTAAAATCGTTGTTAAATTTAAAGTTTGTTTGAACGCGCTAATCTCAGGTAATACTACTCCGATTTGAAAATTCTTTCAGTATTAGATAGCCCATTTATCGAGGAAGGCTATAAGCTATATACCTATCATTTCCGATAGTTTAGATACCAATGTCTTCAAAAAGCTGCCCGTACCACTCATTTTATTTGAAACGTTTCTTTCCATCACTCTGAATGAAAACTCTAATAGAAAACGACTGAATTTTTTTAAAGCTTTAAAAATTGTTCGAAACCTCTTTCATCAATTTACGATTCCAAGAGCCGGATAAATATTCAAGGCATAAGGCACAAGCTCGCGCCGCAGTCAATGTTTGAATAAAACGCTATTTGGCAGTGTTCAGCAAATATCGCCGTATGAAGTATACGATAGTCAAATCAAGCAATATTAAACTTTATGTCTTGAAGCTTTGAGATCAAAATAATATTTAACTTGAGTACGAGACATCAGAATACAAACCGGGTCATGTTTCGGATGCATCACGTTGCCCAGTTTGACCAACAATGCATTACGATTTAGCAGATGCTTTGCACACAATGTACCAACTTCTGTGGCACTTTCATTCAGCCAAATGTACACTCGTAAAAGGTTAAAAAGAATAAAGGAAAAGCAATAATAAATTATTTATTTTTCCTCACAATGATAAACCTGTTATGTACGTTTGCCCAGCACGGCCCCTCAGAATTTGCATTTATGGTGTACACCATTGCAATGTACTCGCCTCTAGCAGTATATGTACCGATTTCTTTTTCAATGTACCTCTATACTTTTGAAGAAATATGCAAAAAAAGGTGGCCGTGCCAGCCAAACGCTTTCAGCACGGCCCCCCATGTAACTTGAATAATACATACCGTATTAACAAATGTCTATAACTCAAGAAATGTACTCTATTAATACGTTATATGTGCCGCAACAGTTATTGTGAATTCATAATAACAAATAATATATAGATGTGGATAAGGGGCCGTGCTGGAAAAAATCATTTTAAGAAATATCTAAAAAAGACAAAACATACTTAGCCAAAAACTATTAAAAAATAATTGAAGTTTAGCAAGTAACATATGTACCGCATTGATTTCTCATACAACTTGTTATATTGTGAAAAATAAATCTATTTTAGTTCATTCAGCACGGCCCTCTATAGTTGCCTATATCTTTTTAAATAAGCCGTGTATGTTTACAAAATTCGACTTCCTGAATAATATGTAGGAGTACATTCCTTTCAACTAAATTGCAATTCTGCTGTATCAATACTTTAGAAGATAAATTCAATCTAAAATATACATACATTAAAACTGATGGGGTGACCATGATTTCATATATTTGGTAGGTAGGTACATAAATGTTCTATATTTATGTACTTATATTAATTAAATTATGTGACTACATTGAAATAAACATTCTTTTTACCCGACTGTACCAGAAGGACGGTAAGGTTTTTCGAGTGAATGAATGTAGATATGTAGCAACCTTCATTTCTTTGGCACGCTTTGTAGTCTAAACGGCTTTATTAATTTCAACTTGAGAGATGTCGTTATATTCGTCTTAATTGTGAGGATGACACAGGGTAGGTATAGGTACCCATCAAAAACATTAAAAATAAAAATAACTGATTCTTGGCGTCAAGTAATTAATCGTTTTCTTTTCCTCAAAGCCTATCTAGTGGGATAATATATTAAATAAACGAATTTCTAAGTGGACTAGCTTTAACTTACGGTTCGGCTCGCGTGGTAGAAATAAAAAATATATAAAGCGTGCTTATAACCTTCCCCTAGAAAAAACACAACTTATAATATGTTTAAATAAATGTTATTCAGAATGAGAAATGCTAAAAAAAACAAAATATTCAATGTTTCTCAAAGTTTAAAATTTGTCCGCTATTGGGTAATTTATTTAAATAATTATGTGTTTATTCATTACATCTTAAAAAATAATCATTAAGTATAATAATATATTATCAGTTAATTTTGTCGTGTGCGATCGCTATTAGTTCACTGACGCTACCGTAATTTTTAATGTGGCGCTGGTGTCGCGGTTACTTCATGTTGCGCTTGAGTGTTTATTGACAGTCACATCTCTACGCGCATAACAGACAGTAGTAAATATAAATACTGCTCAAATAATATGAATATTCATGGGTCGTGTGTTTGTGCAGTGAATTCTATTTCAAGGACGAAAATGGATTGTTAAAATAAACGGGTAAGTAAGTTTTAAGTTATAATATAATTTATTTGTATTTAAAAAATAGATTTGATGTAAGTATATCTAGGTAAGTGCATGTAGGAATTGAATTTGACCCTAAAGAAGATTGCGTAAATATTAAAGTTACACGTTGTATGCACATAAGATAATGCAAAGCACATTAAATCAGTATGCTAGATTTATTTAATGTTTTTATACTTGACATTTTGAATTTTTATACTTGACATTTTGAATTTTTATACTTGACATTTTAAATTTTTATACTTGACATTTTAAATTTTTTTACTTGACATTTTAAATTTTTATACTTGACATTTTAAATTTTTTTTTTTTTTTTTTTTACTTATTATATTTTTAATATTAATCTTCTGAATTTTGACATGAAATGAAATTTGCTATGAATATTAAAATTTTACTTGCTTGCACTATAATTATAATTGTGATGAATTTATATTTTAATTTAATAGTTCAATTATTTTTTTTTTCTCTTTCTTAATAATTTGTATGTCAATTGACAAAACATAGCGCACTACCTAATTTATAAGATCCTGTATATGCTTATCACCTATGTTTACGAATAAATGATTCTGATTCTGATTCTGATTCTGAATGTTATTTAAAAATACCAAAATGTATGAAGCACCTGCTTACGACACAAATCTTTGCAAATTTTCTTTTTTTACAAATCTTTGCATGAGTAGTAGACATGCGCATAACAGTGCATCGAAAGTCAATGCCATATGATATGCACCGGTTCCAAAGTACATCAACTTTTGATATGCACTTTAGTACATATCAACCGGCCATGAGGGCGGTCGATAAATACGATTTATACACTATGCACTGCGGTTGATAATAGCAACCGCAGTATATAATATATACTGCGATTAATAGTACATAGGGCATACCCATGTCACTTACAGACATGTGTATACACTATGCAGAACATCACTTCTTGAGATATAAACTGTAACGCAATGGAATAGGGTTAAATGATATTTACGCAATCTTCTTTAGGGTCAAGTTCAATTCCTACATGCACTTACCTAGATATACTTACATCAAATCTATTTTTTAAATACAAATAAATTATATTATAACTTAAAACTTACTTACCCGTTTATTTTAACAATCCATTTTCGTCCTTGAAATAGAATTCACTGCACAAACACACGACCCATGAATATTCATATTATTTGAGCAGTATTTATATTTACTACTGTCTGTTATGCGCGTAGAGATGTGACTGTCAATAAACACTCAAGCGCAACATGAAGTAACCGCGACACCAGCGCCACATTAAAAATTACGGTAGCGTCAGTGAACTAATAGCGATCGCACACGACAAAATTAACTGATAATATATTATTATACTTAATGATTATTTTTTAAGATGTAATGAATAAACACATAATTATTTAAATAAATTACCCAATAGCGGACAAATTTTAAACTTTGAGAAACATTGAATATTTTGTTTTTTTTAGCATTTCTCATTCTGAATAACATTTATTTAAACATATTATAAGTTGTGTTTTTTCTAGGGGAAGGTTATAAGCACGCTTTATATATTTTTTATTTCTACCACGCGAGCCGAACCGTAAGTTAAAGCTAGTCCACTTAGAAATTCGTTTATTTAATATATTATCCCACTAGATAGGCTTTGAGGAAAAGAAAACGATTAATTACTTGACGCCAAGAATCAGTTATTTTTATTTTTAATGTTTTTGATGGGTACCTATACCTACCCTGTGTCATCCTCACAATTAAGACGAATATAACGACATCTCTCAAGTTGAAATTAATAAAGCCGTTTAGACTACAAAGCGTGCCAAAGAAATGAAGGTTGCTACATATCTACATTCATTCACTCGAAAAACCTTACCGTCCTTCTGGTACAGTCGGGTAAAAAGAATGTTTATTTCAATGTAGTCACATAATTTAATTAATATAAGTACATAAATATAGAACATTTATGTACCTACCTACCAAATATATGAAATCATGGTCACCCCATCAGTTTTAATGTATGTATATTTTAGATTGAATTTATCTTCTAAAGTATTGATACAGCAGAATTGCAATTTAGTTGAAAGGAATGTACTCCTATATATTATTCAGGAAGTCGAATTTTGTAAACATACACGGCTTATTTAAAAAGATATAGGCAACTATAGAGGGCCGTGCTGAATGAACTAAAATAGATTTATTTTTCACAATATAACAAGTTGTATGAGAAATCAATGCGGTACATATGTTACTTGCTAAACTTCAATTATTTTTTAATAGTTTTTGGCTAAGTATGTTTTGTCTTTTTTAGATATTTCTTAAAATGATTTTTTCCAGCACGGCCCCTTATCCACATCTATATATTATTTGTTATTATGAATTCACAATAACTGTTGCGGCACATATAACGTATTAATAGAGTACATTTCTTGAGTTATAGACATTTGTTAATACGGTATGTATTATTCAAGTTACATGGGGGGCCGTGCTGAAAGCGTTTGGCTGGCACGGCCACCTTTTTTTGCATATTTCTTCAAAAGTATAGAGGTACATTGAAAAAGAAATCGGTACATATACTGCTAGAGGCGAGTACATTGCAATGGTGTACACCATAAATGCAAATTCTGAGGGGCCGTGCTGGGCAAACGTACATAACCTGTTTTAGGTTGTATAGTTATTATATTAGTTATCCTTCTATCATGATGGACATGCCCCAAATCAGAAAGCAGCCCAGTGTAGTAAGTCGAATCGGCAATCAACATAAACCATTCTAAATGTTACGGGTTAGAGAGCATCAGGGAAGTTTAGAATTAGTTTATAATAAATATTAATAAAGATATAAGAAAAACTACCTCATCAGCTCTGAATAATAAGGTACATACTTCTAGTTCTGTAATCGTATCATTTCAGCTAAAACACACTCTTGTGAAAACAGTCGACGCAGATAAAAAGGTTTTAGCAATGATGTTTCTGTGCCAAGTGACAATGTATCTATAAGTGCCAGAAATAAGATTTATCGGAGAATTAACTAGGAAGTTTCTGGTTCTATTGGACTAGTTGAATTTATAATCTGCGGTTTGGTTTGATTGCGAATATTGTAGGACACATTGGATCAATGAAACTAACAAGTATGGCTGATAAAATGGGAAGAGATTTGCATCTAGCTCTCTTACATTGCAAAATACAGATCCAATGATATCCCTTATTCTGACGGTTGCTCGATTACATTCATCAATAATGCGGCGGCGTAAAGCCTACCCTTTCAATAGCTGTCATCAGAGCAACCCGTTGTTCAGCTGACCTAATCTAGACTTCTATCGAGATCTCACTGGCACTCTTATCGTAAGATGAGCTTTATGTGGCGTACGTAGAGCATACATTTCAGTGTATAGGTAAGTAATGGAATGAGGGCCTGTTCTGTGAAATTATATAACGACTTCTGCTTTGGGCGAAGCCGGAGGGCGTGTCTAACTTTTATTGTCTAAAACCCACTCCTTTTCCTACTTTGCCTTTATTCTAAGGCACCGGGATCCACTTTCACATAACCCATGGCCCCAGTAAGCTTTGATCCTACTGCGCCCTCCCGATTTGCCCGCCCAAGCGGGGCGTATTTTTATCGTATCCTCAGAGCGAGTCACTCAGTGGTGAAAACGCCATACCTAGTATGACTAAGTTTCCGTAGACCAAACTACATACCTAGTATGACTAAGTTTCCGTAGACCAACATGACAGATAATTGCATATAAATTCTATTTCCTTTTTATTTATTTTTCAAGAAGTAGTGGTATTCTGACATTGTGAGAAACTAAACAATTTTTTAACAAACGAAGGGTTGATTTTTACGGAAACACCAAACTTGTTGCTGTTCTTTACTGTTATGATTAGGCGTGAGTACGTTTCGCGGCAATACAACGCGTGCCACATAACACGTCTCGCGCTATTGTTACTGTAACAAACGACGCGCGGTGATCGCTGCAAGCTACACGGTTGCATTGTTCACATTGTCTATTTTTCACTCTGACCGCGTTGTACGCTGGACATTTAATATGCCCAGAATGATTGAAAGCGCGAGTACCAGAGGTTTCGACTGTTACCTGTGACGTTTGATTGTTTAACGTTCACGGCTTTGTGTTTTGCGATTTGTAGGCGACTCGTGAAAATTGTCATGCATGAGAGAGTTCTTGTAAACGTTGTTTTTTTTTTGAGGTTTAACAGCTTGTTAAATTATCTTCTCTCCCTCTTCAAATTCATCAATCAATTTTACGCATCAGTGTTTGATGAAGAGGTAACGCGAAAAAAGAGATAACGTCTGAAAACTCTGTTTGCATTCGGTAATTCTGTTATTTATCTGCATATTTTATAAAAAATCAGATTCTAGGAAAAAAGTTTTTGATAAAAATATTTCAATCTCGATTTAAAATCTCGACTAGGAAGCTCCCGAACAAGGTTTCCATGTATGAATGAATTGTCATCTTTAACGTTTGAATCCCCAACCGGTCCTATGAGACCGCGCTGTTATTGTTTTACTATTGTGTCTCGTTTCGCGGGTATCTGAGTAATTAAATGTCATCCTCAAGATACTTTTGTTTCCAAAACATCTAAAGAAAGATGCGCAATAACGTCATAATAGCGTAAGAGCGGTTTTATGGGAATATACCTTGCGTTAGTTTTTTGACACACAGTCGTGAACATTTTTATATAATCGTACGCGTCAGACAGCTTTATCTTTGTCTCCTTTTAAATATTGTGGTATTCTGCTACACAGATCCACATATATTAGCTTACTTACGTTTTATTACACTACACAAAACTCACCTTCAAATCTTTTGATTTAGTATCAATTCATGTAACTCATTTTTGTATATTCTTTGTATCTTATCATCTGAAAAGCATATTTTTATTTAACTCCGATTGTTATAACGTTCATAACTTATTTTATACCGCTAATTTGTAAAATCTTGGAATCATTTTATAGTCTGACATTTTCATCTGAATTGACATCTGTCTTTGTAAATTTATTTTCTTATGCCATAGACATAATATACCATGGAGTAGTTAGACCTCCTTTTAGCTCGTTCTACTTTATAATTTTCATAATAAAGGCAGCGGCAGACTGCCACCTTTGTAAACCGTTTTATTTCGTTCTGGTCTTTATTTTTTTAATTGAGATTTTGAATTTTAAATTTAGGAGAAATGTCAGAACGAAGGAAAAACGGCCTTCAGCCCCTTTTTCAGTTTTGGTTTGGTTGTGAACGCTGAAAGTCGTTTTTCTTATCCTGGAGCTACCTACCAAGAGTGTTTCTAACTGTATTAATCTTGATCAGTTTGTTTATGAAATAACATAAATCTTAATAGTACCCTTACCTGAGCGTTTTACTCTGTATCGTTCAAGGACCCTAAACGGTGTGTGTGTGTTGCCATAGCCGGCCTCCACGGTCCTGGCACCTGCATGTGTGTGTCCTGTGGACTTACCGACCGTCGTAAAACATAGAGTGCTTCCTGCCTGTCAGTTGCCTGCCTACTACGTGCTTGTCCGACGAGTGGTCTGCCTAGACGTCGGGCTGCCGTCGTGTTGCCTGCCTAATGCGTGCTTGTCCGACGAGTTGTCTGCCTAGACGTCGGGCTGCCGTCGTGTTGCCTGCCTACCACCGAGCATCCTGCGTCGTGTGAAGCCGACCCATCCTTTTATTTTCTATCCTTTTATAGTTAATTTCTATATTTTTATATTAACGTGGCTTACGTCTAGTTTCTTTGAGTTTAACGTAACGTTACAATATATAGAGAGAAAAATAAAGTCGACTCTTTATGCTTATAATGTGATACTACATTATAAAAGTTACGAGAAAGACCACGAAAGTCATAGTGTTATTTTTGTTTTATATTTTCACAAAGTAATATTCTAATGTGGCTTTACTTATTTATTTGAGTTTTTTTTTTTATAAAAAGGCATTATTTATTTTTTTGTGACTTTGAAAGGCCTTCTACAAGGTGGACCAATGACCTGGTAAGGGTTACGGAATTCCAATGGATGAGAGATGCACAAGACCAATCATCATGGCGACCCTTGGGGGAAACCTATGTCCAACAGTGGATGGCTTTCGGCTGAAATAATGAATCCTTTTTAAACACTGTTTTTTCCTGATGATAACTAACTGTCATGATTAAAAAACCGGACAAGTGAATTTTGAAAGAATAAACTTCTAAAATAATTTCAAAGAGAATATCCGGTAAATTAGAAGATACCTTTGGGTAGAAAGGTCGTATAAACCAAAACCCGACTTTTCAGTAGAGCAGAAATACTATTTTTTTTTACATAAAAATTCATAACTTTTTTCCTTTTGAAGTTATAAAAAAATGATCTATGAGAAAGGTTCTTACATTTTGCAGATGAAAAAGGTTAAATCATCAAAACCCAGCTATCTTCTTTAGTTTTAAAGTTAGCTTGCATTTACGTCTAAGAAAAAATCAATGTTTGGTTTATACACCCCATGAAAATGTACTTTGAAAAAACTGTAGGGGTCGTATATCCATTTTTGGTAACCATAAGGGTCATATTTAATGTCGTACAAACCCATATATGTAATTTTTTTTTGTATTAAAAACCATTTATAATCATAGATCAATTGAATTCTGACTAATAAATAATCCTGTTACACATAGAATTAGTAGGAACTCGATTATTATTATTCTAATACCCAATTATGGTCGATTCAAATAAAATAAAACCACCTGAAATATGAAATCAACATTTTTTTAGTATTATAATACATTCTAATCAATGGTATCTGTCCGGTACCTATCATTTATCGCGCTCGTTCTTCTGCTCGTCGCTGCGCGCAAATGCGAGCCTTGTATGTTGATCGTAAAGTGCTTCTTGCAATCTTCTTCTTCCTGCCCTTATCCCATATTACTTGGAGTCGGCGCAACACGTTTTCTTCTTCCATTCTGTCCTGTCGTCCGTAACACTATCACTAACTTCCTTTTCTTTCTTATCGGTCCTTACGCAATCTATCCATCTTTTCTTTGGCCTCCCTATCCCTCTCCATCCATCCACATGTAAATTCAGAACTCTTTTAGTAACATGCGTTTCATCCCTTCTCTTCACATGACCATACCAAGACAAAAGATTTCCTTCCAACTTTTCAGTCACTGGCGCCACTTTCAAACTTCCCCTAATACACTCATTTCTCAGTTTGTTCATTCTTGTCACACCACACATCTCAATATTCTCATCTGCACTACATGCAATCTTTTTTCATCCATCTTTTTCACAACCCAACATTCTGATCCATACAGTATGACAGGTCTTATCACGGACTTGTAGATTTTACCCTTCAACTTGAGGCGCACCCGTGGATCACAAGTTGTTCCCGTGACCTGTCGCTATTTCATCCATCCTTCGTTGCTCGGATGTGTTCCGGTCTATCACCATCTCCTTGGACAAGCGAACCGAGGTACTGAAAGTCGGAACAAATCGGTATGGGCGTCGTAGCAAGAACTAAAGGCGAAAAATTGGAGGGACCGCCGAAATCGCAGAACAAGTATTCTGTTTTGGTTCTACTCAATTTCAGGCCAACACTCTCCAATCTTTGCCACAACACCTCCAATCTGCTCTGAACATCAAGGCCACTCTCGGCAACCAGCACAATGTCATCGGCAAACAGCATACACCAGGGGGCCTCTTCCTGAATGTCTAACGTCAAAGCGTCCATTATCAGCAGGAAGAGTTAAGGGCTGAGAGCCGACCCCTGATGTGGGCCGACTGCCACATTCAAACTGCCACTGGTGCCTACTGTAGACCGGACTTGGATACTACACCGACTGTACATTGATCGGATCAACTGCACATACTTCACAGGCACACCTTTCTCATTAAGGGCCCACCACAGAACCTCACGATGTACCCGGTCGTATGCCTTTTCGAGGTTAATTAATACCATGTGCAAGTTTTTATGTGCACCTCTGTATTTCTCGCACTGCTGGCGTATAGCGAAAATGGCATCCGTTGTACCCCGACTGTGAAATTTCACTCTCTTCTCTCAACCACCTTTCAATACTACTTCCTCCCTTACTTTTTAAGTATGTGACATTAGCTTTATTCCTCTATAATGTTGCACTCAAGAACATCACCTTTGTTTTTAAAGATGGGCACCAAAAAACTTTTGTACCAATCATCAGGTATGAATTCTTCTTTCAACAACTTATTGAAGAACAAAGCTAACCACATCCATCCACTCGCAGTAACTTCCACACTTTAACTGGTATTCCAAACTGGGCCAAGGGCCTTACCATTTTTCATTCCATTTACTGCTATTCTGATTTCATTCATACTAACCCCACATTTTCTGGTTTAGTTTCTAAAATCCCACTCCAATCATTTTCCTCATTCATTAGTCTTTCAAAATATTCCTTCCACCTGTCTTTGATTTTTTCATCATCTGATAGAACCATTCTAGGTTCATTCTTTACACATTTTACTTGACAAACATCCTAAAATAAGGTGCGACTTGCAATGAACATGGTTTATACACTAACGTTGCGAACTGTGTTTGAATTTACGACGTCAAATTTAACCTGTGTTTAGGTAATGCATTTAACACTTTAGGGCGTATAAACTATTTACAATTAATGCATTTAACACTTTAGGGCGTATAAACCATTTACAAATAATGCATTTATCACTTTAGGGCGTATAAACCATTTTCAATTAACGACTATTTTTACACCCTGAGTTACTATAAATTATGGTCATTACGTCATAACAAAATTACAAAAAAAAATATTTGGCTTTTACATTGAAAATTTACCTTTTTTAAGAGGTTATGACCGAAAATTTCTGGGTCGTATTAACCATTTTTGAGCGAATTTCTACATTTCGTATATACAGATCGATAGAGAAAAAAATTCTGAGAAAAATGGTATATATAACTCAATTTGGCCAAAATGGTTTATACGACCTTTCTACCCAAAGGTAGCGATATATTTCAGCATTTCCCTGCTAACTTTAACTAACTAGTAGCAGCTGGTGGGGCGAGGTGGAGGTGAACCGGAATATTCGCCGGTGATTAGCCGTTCATTATGCAAAACGGCTAGAGAACGGACCGGACCATAAACACACACATAGACGCTGTTTGTTTTAGACTGTTGTATAAAAATAATTTTGAAAAATGTTAAGGATTATATCATTTATTAAATGTTTTTATTTGACGTTAATAATCCTCCCCGACCGAATTTCGATCCAGGTGGCCAATCTCAACAGAGGTCAGCCAAGTACGCAGGAGATATTATAGTGCACAAGTATGTGCGCAAACACAGGTGCAAAACAACCTGGCAAACATTGTTCTTCTCTTTTTTGAAGTCGTTGTTTTGTTATTTTTCCCGCTTTCTAAGGAAATGGTACTTATCTCCTCAAAAGGTCCACAGAAGATTGTGGATATAAAAAGGTTTCTCCATAGATCTCTATTTATCTCAGAAAAGCCTTTCAGAGTTAAAGTTGTTGTAAGGCTAAACTCGATCAGGATAGATAAAGTATATTTGTATTCAAACCTCGTATTTTTATTCGCTTCGCTTGCGAGAAAGTAGACTCGTATATAGCGAATGTTACTCTGTAAAGATGTTACTTTCTAATAGTGAAATAATTTTTAAATTCGGTCGAGACGTTTTTGAGTTAATTCATAACATAAGTACAAACACTTCCTCTTTGAAATATTAGGTTAGCCGTTAGAGTGACTTTACAGTGGCTAATATTCTTTATCTGGGAGTATGACATTGCAAAATTGAGCAAAAAAACAGTCGTACCATACTTTTCTCGAAGCCAAGAAATTTACACGTATTAAAAACACGCGTCAGCTATCATAACAATCAGACTCCGATACGAATTTCACTCCTAAGTTGTACGCACAACGAAAGTGTTTCCAAAAACATTTTGTGCGTATACAGGAAAAGTTTTTAACCACTGCGTAAATTTTTTTTGGTGGCTCAGTGTAAGTAATAGAACACAGGTCGAGTTCAAGGTTAAGCAACGCTTTCCAAGGTTGGTCTGTGGATGGGTGACCATCTTAACATAACGAGTTTCCTCCGTGCCTCGGAAAGCACGCTAAGCCGTAGGTACCGGCTGTCATTTACAGTCGTTACGGATAGTCAGAAGTCAGCAAATCCAGTCTTGCCATGAAGTATCCTGTTACCCCAGTTATTAGGTTGTGTAGGTCTGGTAGGCAGCCTATGCTTTCCGAGGCACGGAGGAAACTCGTTATGTTAGGATGGTCACCCAACCACAGACCAACCTTGGCAAACGTTGCTTAACTTTGAATATCGATCTGTGTTCTATTACTTACACTGAGCCACCAAAAAAAATTTACGCAGTGGTTAAAAACTTTTTCTTTATATGGGATGCATCATACATCGGTAGGGTATCGCCGTACAAATCCAATGATGGAACGGGTTTATTCGTCAAATTTCCAGCTCAAATAATAGCAGTCAATATTTTTCCGTGAAAATTTTTGAAACTTTTTGACGTGACAACGTCTTAAATTAGGTTGCGGCTGGGAGTCACTTATGAAAAAGTGTAACGCTCGGTAACGTTACGATGAGTCACCGAACGAGAGAGAGGCCCGCCGAATGCCTTGCGTCTCTCTCCCACTCAACTATGATCGGTCTGCCGCGCGCGCAGCACTAGAGAATTTTAGTAAACAAAATATATTTCTATAGTTAAAATTTGTGCAATTCTTATTTTCATTCAATTCCTTGTTCCTATTGTGCAATTTAATTATATTCATATCAATAAATATTCTACCGAGAAAAAGACGTTGTCACGTAAAATCTTCGCCCGTAAAAACGACTTTACAGGCAACCATTTTTTTTACACATTTTGGAGATCACAAACATGGATAAGCCGATTTATAGTGATCCCTTGATGAAGAAAAGTTTAGTTTTATGCTTTATCTAATAATCTGATAAGGAAACCTGAGATATATTCAACAACAACAATCCTTTTAACTATTTAAGCTCCATCTGATCCCTATTTTCGACAAAGAAATGATAAATAATTATGATAAATGGTGCCTATGTTTTGAGGTCATAAGTTATACGAGTATATGTTGGTAGGTTGGCTTAGCAGGACCGAAGCCTTCTGGGGTCATGCGTCGATTTCTAAAAAGATTACCCATGGTCCTAGAACGCAAAAGGCAATTAACATCACATAAATAAGTGGGTTTTAGTCAATAAATGATTGATAAGCTTTCTCATTCTACACCTCAGTAACTAACTTCTACTTGTACTTCGTTTATAACTTCTTTTGGTGTACAATAAAGTTTATTCTATTCTATTCTATTCTCAGTGGCAAGGGTAAAGGATATCCAATATCAAAAAAAGAGCTCAGGCATATTGTTAACGTGCAAACTAAAAACAATTCAATCCATCCCGAACACAAATATGGTTGTGCCTCGAGAAGTTTGTTTCATTAAGAACAATTCATCTTTGGAGAGGTTTTAGTAAGTTTAGACGTTATAGTCGTTCTATGTAATGAAGGTCTGAATGTAAGAACGAACGACATTTGTGAAATTAACTCGAATAAGTTTCAGTGAGGATATACTCGTATGTTCTAGGTACATGTAACATGCTTCATGTACTTACTTCTCTGCTAAGTTAGTAACTTATACTACTTAATCAAACTTTGTTCCAATAATGTTGAGAAGATTTAAAGCCCTATTATACAATGGTTACTTTGTTCCAGTGAAAGTTATCGAATGTGGATTCAGTTTTAACACAAAAATCTTTTGTGTGTGTACATAAACTGTTAAATAAATAAATAAAAATATGTGAGGAGAATATTCTACGCAAACCAATTTAGCCATTTCCATCATCATCACTTTAGCCGATAGACGTCCAATGTTGGACATAGGCCTCTACCAAGTGTCGCCATAATGACCGGCCCTGTTGCATTTAAGCATAAATTAAATACCACAGTAATAATTAAACCTTTATAATATCAACGGTCCCGACAGACTTTAAACTGCCCGAAAGACGGTATTTCGTTAGAAAAGAAAATTGAGAATAAACAGGATTTTCTACCTTTTAATTACAATGAACAAAATAAAAATAGTAAAATAGAACAATTAATAAAGTAAAAGGAATGAATGAAATAAAAATAATTATAATAAACAATTTAAAAAAAGATGAAAAATGGTTCTACTTTCTCCCTGAGGCTATTGGCAGAAACTAGTACTTAGTATTATAAATCTAGCATGTTTCGTTTATACGGGTTAGTGTGTCCATTCTGTCACGACCCTTTTTGATAAAACAATATGTTTTATTGCTAAGTGTCAAACAATAAGAAACATATTTATGTGAAAGTACCCTCGTCAACCTCGTCCCTCGACGACTTGGCAACTGTAGCGATAGGTAGCCTTGGGACCGGTCACTATTTTTATAAATAAAACTACGAAAATGCTATGCTTCTGCTCAACAACGTTATACTAAAACTTTTAGAGCAAATGTTGTATGCTATATTTGTACAGAAACCTTTGTTTTCCGTCCGCATAGTAATATTCACATTTTTATGTAACACCTATCCACGCTTGCTAACATTTTATCAGTCATTTTTTAATTAGGTGTAAACATCTTTAATAGAATTTGCGCACTCAAATTCTATTAAAGTTAGTTTCTTATTAAAATTAATATTAAACTAGACAAAATACCTCTGTCTAGTTTAATACTAATTTCGTTCAATTGTTTTGTAAATTTCGCTTACCAAAGAACTGAAAATATTTTAATTCTTTACTACTCTCTCTGACTATTGCTTCATACCATTTACCTACAACGGTAACCATAATTTTACTAGCTTCTGCCAGCAGCTGTGACCGAAAATCCTCTCTTTGTGTTCGCCTACGTCATAAAAGGAAACCTTGCACAAGGTTTCATAATCCTAATCCCAGTAATTTCGGTTGTGCGTTGAATGTCAGTCAGTCAGTCAGTTTTTCCTTTTATATACACCGTGTGTCTGACATTGACGCACAGACGAATGCCATGGATTCAGTTTATAATTCTAAACTCCCCAGTGGTGGATTTTTTTTTACGGCTTTTTCCTAGTTTTTCTATACTTGTATTTTATTAATTTAAACTGTATACAATATTTATTCTAATCATGACATTTTTAAAGAAAAAAAAACCGGGTTAGTGCGAGTCGGACTCGCGCACTGAGGGTTCCGTATCAACTTACCAATGAAAACAGTTCAATTCTCGAATCGAGTCTTGAAGATATATACGACACTGTCAAAGGAATCAAAATTCATAGGGTACTTCACGTTGACCTAGAATCGCGCGTGCGCGAGTCCGACTCGCACTTACCTGATTTTTTTTTCTCTATGAATGTCAGAATAAGTATTTTATACAGTTTAAATGAAAAAGTACCGGATTTATTTTAAATGGAAAAAGCCGACGAAAAATTCCTAAATCATGTACCTACTGGGTCCGTAGTATTCTATTTATACACACGGTATATACATATAGATTATTCACTGCATTAATTATTTCGACTCGCTGTTTGTTTTCACGAAATTTAAATCCTGCTGTCGATTGAACTGACAATTGAATACCCAATGAAACGTGCGGCAGGTTCACAGCTGCGCATCAATTGCTAGCAATAAAATTATATATATTAGCTTGTAAATTAATTTCAGTTCAATAATAATAATTACTCATTCCTGTTGATTAATTCTTTTACATTGGTAATTCGCCTTTTTCTGTCAAGCACTGTCTTCAATGTTACTAGCTAGATATTATTAGGTTTTTTCTTTTTTATTTATTTAAACTTTATGCAACATAATGGTACACAGGCAGACTTAATGCCTTTCTTTCTTCTTTGTGGTGGGAAATCATCTTATGACTTCTTCCGCTCTGGTTGACGCTTGGAGACGTGCCAGACTTTCACACAGTCCTTTGCGTCCCGGGACCACCAGTAAACCTTTCAGAAGTCGACCCATGGTCGCAGTAGGCTTCGGTCAGTTGGGCCTATATACGATTTTGCTGTCATCTCTTCGAGGCGTTCGTGGAATGATGACTCGAGCTTGGCTTGGACACTGTTCCACGCAAATCTCAAAGAGATTTTAGTAAAATTGAAGAGCCCCAGGCCGATGCCTGCTAGGACTGCAGGTATGATCGTAAGAGCCGTAGCTCTAAAATGCAAATGGCAACGTAAGAGCCGTAGCTCTAAAACGCGAATAACACAGATGGAATTAATAAAAAAAAAATCTGAATCGCCTCTTGTAGTCCCAATAAAATAGAAGGACTCATTGGATAATTTCCCATCTAAAAAAAATCCTACAAACTTAATCGTCAGTAATTTACCGTTTACTTAAAATGTATGTTCTGCACCTTCATATTTCTGCTTAAAAAGGGTTTCACTGATTAACTAAACATTTCTGTTATCGTGAAAACCATTTAAGTGACCTCATTGCTTACAAAACCCGGACCGGCCATAATAAACAGAGATAAGCCGGTGTAATCCGAAATAGCTCTGATGTATGTTAATAATTTAAATTGAATAATAAGACTGACTACAGTAAAACCTTTTAGACGATTAGTATTAAATACGCCAACATAAATCTTAGAGACTAGTTTATTTAGCAACTATGCAATAATATTATGGTGTGGTGATTGTAGTAGGTGTGTGTCGATATCGATAGCAGTAGTCTACAGCTCTAGAGTGGGTACCGAAAAGACTGGCTTTTACTTTTTAGATAGGCAATTAGGTAATTTAGTAGACAACAGTTTTATTTCCTTCTTTAATAATAGCATTTTTTGAGGTAGAATCAATGTTGTCTAATTAATTATTTTTCCCGCTCTTAGGCGCCTTGTTCCTTCTTTGCCTTCGTTCCAAGGCCCCGGGGTTCACATTAACATAACCAAATGGCCCTAGTATGCTTTGCACCTACTGGGCCAAATTTAAACCAAATAATAATTTTAATTTCGGAAGTCCGTTTTTTGAATAGTTCCGTGTCTACGTTATTTAACACCGACTTCTGAAAATAAAGTTATTTTGTACTTTTAGTGTTTTTTTATTCAATGAATTTCTTAAAATTGAAGTCGGTTGTATTTTTTTTTTGTAATACTGATTTTATTTTACACTTTTTAGTTGGGGCTACTTCCCTCCCCCCTTTTTACTTCAATATGCCATCAAACAAAGAATTTGTACTTGTAACGAATTCTGCTATGGTCCTATGAGGAGTTCTGTTCCATAGCTTCGAAGGTTATCATCAGATCATAACAAAAGTATGGGACCAATTCGGAAGTAAAACCTTCCAATAAAAAAATATAAAATATCGGTCTACAACTGACCGACATCAGTATATACAAAAAAATCATCATACACAAAAAAACCTCTGTTTTGAAGTCGGTTAAAAATAGAATCTGCTAAACAATTTAACAGATTTTTCAATTTCGACAATGGAGTTCATTCAATCGGGTTTATTGTAGACAATACACGTTAATTTGAACAAAATGCTTTTGTGGAATCACGTCATCTATTCGACCGCTTTGAGAGAAAAAAATGTGATATTGGAGAGATAGACCAATTTTTATTCTGACATTTCAGTTATTGAATCGCAGAAACGTTGGTTTATATGAAAAAGAAATTAAAACGGGCTATTCGAGTTTTATATTCAACTGAAAATGAAGGAAAGGCAATTTTGTATTTGATGTTCATTAACGAAGTGTCATGACGCCTCGTTACAGTTGAAAAATAAATTACAAAATACCCACACACTTCATTCATATAAATTTTAACATAAATTGACATTCTTGGCGATGTTAAAATTAACAAATAGTGTCAAACAATATTCTTGGAAATGAGCGCAAAAAGTCCATAATTTACAAGTATAGCAAGGGATATTGATATAAGTTACAATCGAAATTAAACTTTTCTGTTGTTTCCCAGAGAAATAAATTGTGATTCTGTGACTATAATTCTTACTTACATAATAATATATATCGGTCACCCATGTTTCTGTAATATACGGTTAAAGAAATACTTCGAAACGCGTTGATGAAAACTGCTACTCAATCATTTTGAGTGCCGTGTAAGATACACAAACACAACGGAAAAATGAGGAACATACAGATACACTGTCCTAGATATTTGCCCTTCCATAATTTTGGTTGATAACTGTTGTTCGATTACGTGTTAAGGGTTGTTGCAATCCGATAGATGGGAGACGCACACGCCCAGTCGTTGTGGCAATTTTACTGAAATGATTCCTTTTCGCTGAAATGATGATGAGGATGAACTGTGTGATGAATTTAATCGGCTCAATGACTGTGTTTTTTTAGATTATCAACAGATATGGACGCTACCAGGCATCCCTTGTGTATACTCACGGTCGATCGTTCTGAAATCTTCACTGATATAGATTGCGCTCATTTTTCGGCCGTCGATCCGTGAAAATTACCTTGATTAAAAATCTGCGTCAATAAACCGTGTTCAGACTCAATTTATTAAATGAATGGCTAAAAAATTGGCTAATGACTGAGATTTTTAATAACGCCTATAAAGTGAATATACTTAAATTCTATACTTAGTTACTTTTTGTAAGGGTTGAGTTGGGTATAGGACCGATAGGACGTACCCAAATGTAAAACGGGACCCTATTACTAAGACTCCGCTGTCCGTCCGTCTGTGTGTCGGTCTGTATTTCGTGAACCATGATAGTTAGAAAATTTAAAATTTCACAGATGTATTTTTGTTGCCGAGAGCATACAGCAAACGTAATTTTTTGCCGCTTCCGACTCGCACTTGACCGGTTTTTAATTTCAGTTTACATAAACACGACCAAAGTACGGAAACACCTACCAAAGCTAATATTTCTCAGTCATTACAGACCAAACAAAAAGGTCTTGTGGTCCATCACACCGTTTATCTGCCTCTTATTCAGTAATAGTGGCTCGTAAATTACGTTCAGTGGTTGTAAACGGCTGCGTGTGATAAACTGTCGCGTAGGTATATGACATGTATCAAGTGTGTCCGGTCTTACGACGAGAGGATACTTTACGTGTTCATAAAAAGAGATAAATACGAGTATGTAGCAAGGCCTTTATGTACAGACGTTAGGTACTTTGTACCGTTTGCGGAGCTGAAGATATACAAATATGTATAATTATTATCATTCAATGTGAGAGTTTTGTTTTTATTAAGATGGGGAATCATCCAAATGACTTCTCTTGCTCTGAGCGGTGCAAGAGGTCGTGTCAGACTTTTGCTGACTAAAACCCACTACTGTGCCTAATGCCGGGATCCCGGGGATCTCTTTCGTCAACCCAAGCCCTAGAAGGCTTCAACCCTATCGGGCCCCTACAGTTTGCTGACATCTTTTTGAGGCGCGTCGAACAATACGCGCCATCGTCGACATGGGCTTGGTCCGGACTGTTACCACACGTCCGGATGGCGAGCTACCCATTGCTCGCCGTCCGCAAGCATGCACCTACGATGGCTGGAAATCGGGATCAGAATCCTGGCGGTGGGGGCGTGAGGGCCATGCCCTCTCTTGTGCGGCCGCCTGCTTCTCCAGCATTACTGCTATGCAGAAGGATGCGACTGCCTGCCACTCCTCCTCGTTCACGACTCGCTAATTTTTTTCACGTTATTATAAACGAGTGCTTGTATGCGATCCTAACTTATAGTAAGCATCATGATGAGCATGATTAGTAAGTGTGATGTAATCCTTGATGCTAAAGTGCAATAGTTTGTTAGTAGCCTATTCACTCTAGCCTGGAACACACCTCACGAAACAAGAGAGCCTAAAATCAAAATTAATTCAAAGATTGAAACAAAATGTTTATATTCAGTGAAAACATCTGATAAACTTAATAGCTTGTACATAACCTTTAGTGTTTTCAGAGCAATTAATGTTATGAAAATGGGCCATCAAACACTTTGTTTACAAAGGTCTTCCTCGTACTTGTCAACACGGTTAATTGCTGAGATTATGGAAATTCTAAGTAAAAATTGTTCTAAACTGTTTTCCTTTGCCTTTGTAAATTATACCTTCCTTATTAATTTCGAAAGTATCTTTAAGATACAATAAATAAATATATTTGGTAGCTATTGGGGATACTATTTCGTGCATTATCTTCAAATAAAACAAAAAATATGTGCTAACGTATCATAAACAATTCTGTTATAGACCATAAGCGTGCTCTTTATGTTTTTCCTTTTTGCCAACAAGTCTCCCGGAGGGGTCATATAATTGCACAAAACCTTAGGTAGGAGGTAAGTCAAACTGTTTTCAAGTATATAAATTTTTGCGAGATAACACATTGTAGTTTTGATTAGATTGTAGTTCAAAAACCTGACCAACCTTAATGCGACTGGGGGCAAGAAATATTTGCTGCATATCCGACAAATTATGGATGAAAGTTAGCAAAAGGTTACATACCTGAGCCAGTGAAACGGGATGTAGCAGGCCACGAAAGAGATGATGGGACGAACCGGTGAGAGATTTCACCAGAACTGAAAGGAAAAAGTGCGAATGTGTCAGAAAAAAATAGTAAAAAAAACTTCGTTTTGGGGAGGCAAGTCTCTTTTTAGGAGGACAATTTCACCACAGCCTTTTTAAATTATTGTACACCAAAAGGCCGGTATTTCACATTAAACAATTTTATATTCGATTAGAGAGAAAAAAACAAAAGTAACATTTCGTCTTGTTTCAGAAAAATCCGAATTTGTACGAGTATGTTAGTTAAAACAAAAGAAAATTTATTATTTATTTATCAGAAGATCTAAAAAAAAACCATGACAATGTTTCATACTGCTCCAAGCTTTCCTTACAGCGAGCGTCAAAGGCCTCCTTCAAATGGTTCCTATTATCTTCGCTCCTCATTTGGGTAAATATTTTCTTCAACAAAGTTTTCATTTCAGCAAAGCCATAAAAACTTCGTTATCTTCCAACTCATTACGGATTTGAATGGATTCCACAAAGTATAGTAACTTGTCTTGTCTCTTTTAATAATATTATAATCTCTTGATTTTGTTTATCAGCGCCTAACAAGTCTTCAGTAATGTAGGGACTCTTGGAATACTTGTATATCTAAACTAATATTATAAAGAGGAAATATTTGTTTTTTTTTATTCATTTCAAATACTACTTGACCGATTTCAAAACATCTTCCATCATTAGAAAGCTACATCTTCATTGAGTTACATAGGCTATTTATTTTCTACTTTCATGTGGGTGAAGATTGGCCGCAGTCAGTAACAGAATACACTGTTATAGTTGGCATTTCTGAATATTTTGGGGTTGAAGACAAACCTTTTTTTCACCGTTGGAAATCATCAAATAACTTTTCTGTCCTCCTTCAGTTGCCCTTTGCGAGGGCCACAGTAGGTAATCCTTTCCAACGATTCCCAACCCTGGCTGCCATCAGCTCTGACTGGTGAGAGGAAGTGGTGGCCTTGTGGTAATTGCCTCGACTGGTCCTGAGTTCAAACTCAGCCAGCCTGCTTTGTGTAATTTGTATCGACACTACTATTCCCAAAACTAAAAATATTTGAAGATATGTGACACTAACCGCAATGGACCCGGTTTACGGTCCATTTACTCTCCTAGAGAGGAGTCTTCTGTTCCAGCAGCAACAGCAGTGGAATACTAAAAGGCTGACTTACAGAAAAAATCTTTTTTCATGTAATTTACTTTATTTACGGCTATGACGATGATACTCGATCATCGTGAACAGTTTTCATTTTATAAATCGTTTCTCATATTTGTTCTTTAGCTGTATCCCGTATTTATTTTTTCAATGACCACTCAATCTCAGCGAAATGTGAGACTGCTATTTTACCAAAGGCATCAGAAAAAATAAATGTTTCGGAAATTACAATAATTTTTTATACAATGGCCTCGTTTGTATGATATACGAAGACTTTTAGGCATTTTCAGCACTTAACCGCGTTTCTGCTAGACTGGTTATAAAAGCACATTTGTTTTTAGGTATTATTTTTATCTTTGTACAGTTTCACAGTTTACTTACGTAGTAGGTAGTTTTAGTTTATGAACTGTGACTAAGTAAGACAAATCTTTACAAAAGTTCTAGTCATCAATTTCTCTAATGCTGGTAACAGACGGACTGTAAGCGTGTATACCTCCACCATATACTCCACACAATCCCCCAGGTGGTCCGCACAGTGGAGACACTCGCGTAACTGATACACCTACTATTATTTTTAAGCAAATTATAGACACATACCTTATCAAAAAGAAAGCATATTAAATGCGACGTATATTTAAAAACAACCAACTTTAACAATATAACAACACAAGGAAATACACAAGTAGAAATTGCCTAAAAGATTAATTATAATATCAACATTTATATCAAGTCGTAAGCAAAGTTGAATTTGGTCATTGTAAACTAAATAATTATAATTAATTATGGAATAGGGTCTCATAGAACAGATTAAGCGAGACTTTAGACGGTCATTATTTGGGATAGTTGTGGTTGAATTGATAACTGCAATATATTATGAGATGCAGGGAATATTAATTTATCAATCCTTGACTAGTTTTTTTTTTCTGGTAGGGGAATCATCAGAATGACTTCCCCCGCTCTTGGGCGGAGCGGGAGGGCGTGTCAGACTCTTACTGACTAAACCCCTACCCCGTTCCTTCGTTGCCTTCATTCTGGGGGGGACTCGGTGTCAACCTTTAGGAATACCACGTGTTCCCCCCAGAGGCTTCGGCCCTGCCGGGCCCCTACATTTTGCAGAATAGCAAATCATCAACGCAGTAAAAGTCTGACACGTTCTCCCGCTCTGCCCAAGAGCAGGAGAAGTCATGATAAATCCCACATAAAAAAAAATCGTCGTCATTTCAGCCGAAAAATGTCTACTGTTGAACATAGACCGGGGAGGCCTATGTTCAAAGGCCGCTGTTAAGCGTCGCTACAATGATCGATCTTGAGTGTCTCGCATCTATCGAATTCCTATGACCCTCACCAGGTCTCGGCTCCTCATCGGTCTACCTTATGGGAGGCCTTTCAATGCGTCTTCTGGTATGCAGTCACCACTCAAGAACCTTAAGTACCCATCGACCATCTGTTTTTCGAGAATTGTGCCCTTACCACTACCACTTAAGATTGGTGATTCTTCGGGGTATGTCGATAACCTTCAGTCGCTTTCGGACAAACCATAAATAATAATAAACCGCTACTGATATGCATAAATAATAAGTTTATGGGTATTAAAACGACGTGAAAAGCGGCCAGCTTACCACTTTAACCCATTTAGGTCGCTGCACTTGAGCATCACGATATTGACCACCATCACAGCACTTGATTACTGCAGCTTGTGAACTACTGGTTCATTTAACCATTTATTTATTAAATTACAATATTACAGAGCATGTCCCAGGTGCTGTACAATGGAACTTACAAACTAAATATGCTTTTAATAAAACCATAATAACCCAATTGAAATATACACATTGAAGAAAAGATAACCTATAACGACGTAATTTACTAATAAATAAAATACATATAAGTACATGTGTGTGTAAGTCGTTCATGGCAATATGTTACAGATACAAACACTATGGCTTACTGTACTTACTGTACACGGTACACGGACGTTACGCTTACGCTTACTGTACACGGACGAGTACCTTTATAGACGCGTGTTCGTCACTATAAGTTTGGTCAACGTCAGCGTCAAGCTTTCACAGTATGATATGACACGAATACACTTTATTTGCTTTGATAAAGCGTATTCTAGTAGACATGTCAAATTAGTAAACTTTTTTTACTTTTATTTTGTACTAACGTAACCAATAAATAAATCTATTTTAAAGTCAGATAGTTCCGTTTTAATTAACATACCAATCAGTTATCCTTCGAATCATCCAAAAAAATTACATTGCTTTTCATTAGCTTTTAAACGCAACTCTATTTACCAATCATGAAAATTCTATTTACAGATACTGAGATTAATCAACTTTCATTTAGTCAAAATGTTTTAAAAGCTCTTGAATCTCTTCCTGATAAATGGAAACTGAAAACAGTTTTATCTCTGTTCTTAAGTTTGTCTGTCACATAAATCAACTTGGATGAAAAAGACGTTTTCGGCTCGCTCCTAATTAGTAGTAGATGTAAGTAGGGTTCGGGACAAAAGTTGCTGTAATTGAGAGTTTTAAGTGAGTTTCATTTTATGATACTTTTCGTTTTGTTAAGACTAACAGTTGGCGTCCTGGACGAATGCCTATATAGTACTTACTAAAACAAAACAAGGTTACTAAAAACAACATAGAAGGTACCACATTTACACTAAGTGTGGTAACAGTAACTGTTGTTTATCATAACAAGATCGAGAAACAACTATAATTTTGCTACAATAAATTATAGTTGTTTCTCGACCTTAAAAAAAGGAATGGTCAACTTACTCTTATTTCTTTACTACACATGAAACGGAAAGAACATCCTACAATAAAACTTTAAGCTCATTTCTATCAAAATCGCAATAGTTTTTGTCCAGTTATATTGCAAAACTACACTTATCACAACACACAACACAACACACAATATCCACTAAGCGTCAGTTTGCTACAATTCAAAATTAAACATGACTTGAAAAAATCCCGCTATAAACTGATTTCATAGTTTATCGGTTTAAATTTTTAAAAATGAAATTCGAATAAAAAAAGAAAATTCAAAAAGACATGAAAAATTATTATCAAATACACTAAAACCTTTTTAGATTGACAATAATCATACTGACCACTTATTCTAAAAATACAAAGATGCCATTAAGTTTTACTTTTAATTTATTTTTTCTCTCTTATTAAATGGCATTTCAAGTTTTTTCGTCGTATATGGGCCAGGATGTTGGTTCTATGTTTTATTAAAACCTTTTTGATTAAGAATTTTTGTAAGTTTATGTTTTGTTATGGGTATTCAAAATATGATATTATTGAGGTGATATTATCTCGCATATTGTTGGAATGAAAGCTAAATCAGCTGAAAAATAATTAAAAATCCAACTTCCAACCAGATTTTGTGTTTTGCGTACAACAACGTCTTAACAGACTAGAGAAAGCTTCTTACAGCGTCGAGCTAGATTAGCATATCAAATGTCCGGTCTCGGGACAAAGCGAAAGGCTGCGGAAAAACGATGACGCAACGCTGTGATGTCACAGATAGTGGTTCAAGTGCTGTGAATGAAGAGCTTTAGTATGACTGCATACACAATGCACAGACATTTAAATAGCTTTGCAGTATTTTTTTTTCGTTTGTCACTTTTATAAACTATGTACGTTCAATTGGAATTTGGAATGCTACGTTTTGCACAAATGTACGTAAGTACTTTAATAAATTATAACACGCTGCATAAACTACTCTATCTACATAATTTAAAATGAGAAACTGACTGAAACTACTGAAACCATAAGCGTGAAATGTTGCACAAGATTTACTTTTATGACGAAGGCAAGCACTAAAAAGGGATATTTGGAAATTCAACTTTTAAGGGAGTGGAACAGAGTTCCAAAGTTTGTATAGAAAAGCCTATATTCATGCAAGCGAAGCGTCTCACAAAAACTAGTCGTAAGTTAATGGCTCTGTAAAATAGGTCATCAGAGTTTTTTTAGGGTTTCGTAGCCAAATTCCAAAAACGAAACCCTTATAGTTTCGTCACTTCTGTCCGTCCGTCCGTCCGACCGTCTTCGCTTAATCTCTGTGACCGTTAGCACTAGAAAGCTGAAATTTGGTACGAATTTGTACAATACTATACATACGTAAGGGATGTAATTAAAATAAGTCACTTTCCACTTAACAAGTAGAGCCCCCCTACATGTAAAGTGATTTTTTTGATCCCTAATGAAACATTTTTTCCAATTTTTATTTTACTACTTTGCCGGCATAATTGATATACATATTGGTACCAAATTGTCACAGCGGTCACAGAGATTAAACGAGACGTACGGACAGATATAGCGAAACTAAAAGGGTTCCATTTTTGCCATTTGGCTACGGAACCCTAAAAATGATTTCATTATCATAACAGTCATCTAATATTACAACCCATGTCTTTGTACTGTCAAAGTTACTTTGTTTAAATATGTCTGGTTTTAATTAAATGCTAAATTAACCAAATGCTGTCGTGTTGTTAGGTTTTATGTACACCGGTAAATAAATATTTTCATTAAGCAGTAGATACTTACACTGCTTTCTGAAATTGCTTTATCAACCCTACACTTCTAGTGTGAAAAAGTGCTTATTTTAAACATCTGAATGTCCCGCTTTTAATTGAGTGAGATACTGATCAAGCACGAGGCATCAAGTTTAAATAAAAAAGTCATCGGTTAGACTGGATACAATATACCATATTTTTTACGTGAAAATTTCGTAAAATTTTGGTCTGGTTGTTGCAGTCTAAAAAAAATAGCTTATTGTCGTATTCTAGATTGATAGATCGAAAACAAACTTTCGTTGCAATCTGTTCATCTCCAAATATGTCTCGGATTAGATTTAACTTGTTAAACGATTACTGAGCGATTTATAACAAAGCAAGTATTGATTTTGTACTAAAGTAATGGTACTGGAAAAAGAGTCTAAAATGAAGTAATTTATGAATGCTACTTGCGGTACTTAGGGCCTCTTTCACCACCTATGATTAAGTTTCGAGTATCTTACTTGGCAGATAATTTCATACAAATTCTGTTCCATTTTTGAATTTATTCAGTGAGTAGTGCCTACTCGGACATTGTGAAACAGGCCCTTAATATAAGTCCTCCTTCTTTTATACTAACTTCGTGGTCTAACATCTGTGTAATAAGTTAAGATAAGAAGTAGTTGTCAATCTTAATTTTTACTATTATATGAACTTCCAAAAAAAGTCTGTATAAAAAAGACACTCACTGAAAGTTTGAATGCTACTCACTTAGACTCATTATAACTCGAGCTAGTGTATGTGGCGGATGACGTCACCCAACGGGATGTACGACAATGAGCATCCGTTGGTAGGATTTCTGCGCTGGGTTTTATATGACACACAAAAGGAAAAAACTACGTTCCGAGGAAAAACCATAGAGCCTGCTTTCTTTAAAAAATATACGCTGATATTTTTTGCATTTTACGAGTATATGACTGGGTGAAAGCATTACCCGGAAACAAAAGGGCCCTCGCCCACGGCAACTTTTTGTAACGATTCTGTCATGCATTTACGAAATGTGCTTCAGTGGCATTGACCACGCGCTACAGCATCGCGACTGTATCGATGCAACCGCACGATCGTGTTGGCTCATAACTGAATCACGTTTGCAACACGACAGAAGCACGATAGTATAGCGTCAAAAAGTCGCCGTGAGTGAGGGCCTTAAAACGTAAATAAAAACGTGACGGTAGGGTTCAGCCTAAATAAAGAGCGCATAAACTGCTTATAAAACTTTTTATCCAAAGTTCTTGTGATGAAGTTCCGATTCACAAGACGACAGGGCATCCTGCTGACTACTCAGCTCGTCTCAAGAAACCTCGTAAATCTTTTTTATTGGCAGCCTTGCTCAGAAATTGTCATTAAGCTTTGCTTCAATTCACGCTTTTATGTATCTATATAAAAGGAGAAACTGACTGACTGACATTTATCAATGAACAACCGAAACTACCAACTTTGCCTTAATTAGGGTTATCGTATTTTTGGATTCCGTAGCCAAATGGCAAAAACGGAACCCTTATAGTTTCACCATGTCTGTCCGTTCGTCCGTCCTCGCTTAATCTCTGTGACCGTTAGCACTAGAAAGCTGAAATTTGGTACCAATATGTACCCATCAATCACGCCGACAAAGTGGTAAAATAAAAATTGGAAAAAAGTTTTATTAGGGTAGCCCCCCTACATGTAAAGTGGAAAGTGATTTTTTTATATTACAACCCTAACGTGTGATATATTGTTGGATATCTGCTGCAATCATTTTTTAATAATATCAATAATTTCGGAAATAATCGCTCCATAAGTAAAAAACAATCCGTCCCCCCTCTACCATAATAACCATAAGTTTAGAAAATATGAAAAAAATCTGGAAAGTAGAGCTTTATAAAGACTTTCTAGGAAAATTATTTTGAACTTGATGGGACGAACAGTTTCTGAAAAGTTGGGCACACTTATTGTGATGGACGGGAAACTACGGAACCCTACACTGAGCATGGCCCGACACGCTCTAGGCCGTTTTTTTTTTTCTTAAAAAAAGTTCGTCATTCTATTGATGACATAATAATTATACGAACTAGCTAACTTATGGTAATGATACGTAAATGATTTGGGAGAGATAAACAATGTATGCTACATTTTCATGAAACAGATATCCGATGACAATCTGAGCATTTTTATAAAAGCCGCACTAATTCTTCTTATGAAAATGAAATTCTCTCGTATGAAATAAATCGATTAAATTGCTAATTGCCCGTGCACAACCGCGTCAAGAGCTAAATTAATCTGATATTAACCGAGATTGCTGCTGCATATTAATGTCTGTAGAAACTTGTTACTTCAGCTGCATGCATCCTGCACTTAATCGAGGTATGCTACTGTGGACGTACTACAGACATGGTATTACAGATAAGAAATTTTATGAAATTACTAGCTTCTGTTCTCGGCTATTGCGGGTCAGTGCCTCCGGTACTTGTACTTTTATTTGATCACAGTCAAGTGTCGAAAAGGGAGGGGCTTACTAACTGCTAGCTTCTGTTAGCGGCACCCGTGTGAAAATAGGTTTTCCATACAAACTTTCAATTCCCATCTCTCCCTTTAGGGCCTTAATTTTGGACAATTCTCTCTTACTCCTTGCTATGTCACGACAGAAAACTGTGTGAAAACACTCCTAGGCCTCGTAGTTTCAGCTGTGCGTTTATATGTCTGACAGTCAGTTTCTCTTTTTATAAATAGTTAGTTTTACTGGTTTAATAAAATTGCTGAGTTCTAGTTCCGTGGAACTGAAGATAATTTTGCATCTGGAAAATGAAAAGCCATATCTCTATTATTATAATAGGTAAGCAATTTGCTCTACTTATTATGTTCTTATATTAGGTCTGATTGTGTTCTCGTAATTAATAGGACATTCAACAAATCAATGACGACCTTATTCTTTACTGATAGCGTTGAAACTTCTTTGTTATTAATAACACCACATTATAATGCCATAAATCACGTGAAGACAGATGTGCGACATAGCTTAATATTAGAGAGATTGGATATTATGGTTTAATTTTTTATAGATAAAGCCCATTATGTAAGACAGTCTGTTGTTTCACCGCATCGAGTCACTAGCGCTGCTTCAGAGATGGACCACACTCACGATGCATCGTGAGTGTGGTCCATCTCTGAAGCAGCGCTAGTGACTCTAATAAAATAATATTATAGTGAATGATTTTTCTATTCTTTTTATGGTTCCATACGTACGAATGAAACCCCGCTTTTAGGATCATTCGTGCTTCTATTTGTCTGTCCATCTGTTACAGTAAACCTCGAAAGTAGGTTTTGTTTTTATTCAGTACACATAATATGAACTTATATGACTTACGCAGGGATGAATTTTATAACTAAATATGAATATTTTTTATAACTAAATATACTTTTGGGTTAAAACTGTTTGTTTTAAAAGATCAGTTTAAGAACTCCATGAATTTAAAAAAGTTTTGGATTAACGATCTTGTTTTTATCTGATCCTGAAAAGAAACCCGATCGTGTTGACAATTTGCAAATTTTGTTCCGAAAAACATTACACGGATTATCTGATGTAAAGTATTATAAGAGATTATATTTTTCTAACCAACACATTTTGGATGGAAGTTCTCTTTGTGTTACAAATGTCTTCTCTTTCATTTATAAGAAGACATATCTAAGTATTAATTACACATAATTACTTTTTTGGGGTTTCGTTCCCAACAAGTGTCTAAGGAAAGATGCGCGCGATGCGCGATAGCGAGTTTTTTTTTGGTTTCGATTGTTCGAACATATCGGTGGTTCTCGATTGTTTCGATTTTGACTCGTGTCCGACTCTGTATGTTAATTTGACTGGCGCATGGTACGTTTATGCACGAGTTATTCCTCGATGGTTTGATGGTTAAGAGTTTCGAGAGAGAGTGATCAATTCGAATAATCAAAAATTAGTAATGGATTCCATTGAGTCGAACCATCAAAAACATCTCGAATATTTTTTTAAACGTCAAGTCAATGGTTTAATTTAATGATTTTGATTTTTAAAACATATTGGAGTCGCCTATCGCTATTACTAAACTCCCAGGTCCGTCCATCTGTTTATCTGTCAGCGAACTGTATCTCATAAACCACACACAAACATAAAATGCAAAAGAAAGGCTAATTGCAATTTGCAATTAACAGTGGTTGGTTAATTGCTGCATTTGTTTATTTAAAGTAATTTTAAAAGGAAAACTCCAGGAAATCTATACGGTAAGTATAATCATTTTATGAATATCGGTATAAAAGTAGTCTAGATTTATAAAACAATAACTGAAAGCAAAAGAATTACCTGTTTTGTTCATATAGCAGAAAAACATGAGAAGAAAAAGTGAAACATTGCAACAGACGAATTGAAATTGTTCCGGTTAAATCTTGAGCTGAAACTTACAGTGACATAAAAACAATGAATCTCAGCTAAACAGTGAATCGCTTGAATCTAATTGTGTTAAGAGATTTAAATCCTGTGGCGTTCTGTGTCCGCAGTCTCTGAGTAAACGACTTGTATTCCATTCTTTAAAGAACTTCTTGAAGCCACAGCTTTTGACGTCACAGAGTTGCGTCACCATTTTCCCGCTCTCTTTCGCTTTGTTCAGACCGGGCTATGCGGCTTTTGATATGCTAATTTTGCTCGACGACGATATCCCTTTATTAATGCCTAGTTTCAACGTAATCGTGGTTTTTCTTTTTTATTCAAAAGTTTAAATCATTTCTGGAAACTTTCCCGTTTCTGGTTGTTCTCAAAGGTTTTTGTGTATAATGTATTAGTCACCAAACTTAAGTGGGTAGTGCTCGCAGAAAAGATGTTTGATGAGGACGAAAGGGTCTAGAGTGGCGACCACGTGCCAAAAGACGCAACGTTGGAAGGTCTCTTATAAGGTGGACCGATGACTTGGTGAGGGTCGCGGGAACCCGATGGGTGCGAGATGCACATGACTTGTCATTGTGAAGACGCTTAGAGGAAGTCTATGTCCAGCAGTGGACGTCTTTCGATTGAAATGATGATGATATGTTGGGAAATAAGACAATTAAGGGATATAAAACGTTTAATTGATTCCTTAGTACCGAAGTACGGGATGAAAAGTTGTGACGTTGCTGACGTCATTGTATGTTTGGAGGCGAGACATTGATCAATCAGTCAGTCTTGAATTTATGGACCTTTGGTTGTTTTCGTTTAACTTGAAGATACCGCCTGGGCACAATTTTATTTTCAAGATTGCCTTATTGCAATTTGCTCTGAAATACACCGTTGTGGAATCGGAATTGTCGTATTCACTTAAATATACCCGTTTTTTTATTTTCTGATCTACTATTTTTGATTATTTCAATAATTATTTACAAGAGCGTACCTTCCCCAAAAACTATATTATTACCAAAAAAAACCATGATTTACGGGACATAGCATCCACTCATACCGAGACGCAAAGCGTAAGCATGATGAAGTTTGAAGAGACTAGTGGTTTCGCGAAGTAAAGAAAAATCGAATAAACATAGTTCTATGTTTTATCAGTATTACCTTAAAAAGTACATGCTTTGTCGCGTGGCGTCGATTGTTGATCGAAGGCTTTATTTTCAAGAGGAGGAATATCACCAAATAACTTCTTTCTCTGCGGCTGGAGCAGCAAAACGCGTCAGTAATTTATTACCCACCTTTGTTTTTCAGTTGCCATTTGCGTTTCAAAACCACGTTAACTATTTCAAATAATCCTGCAGCCTTTGTTTATAAACTGGCCCAAAGGACTCCAGTTGAACTAGAGGTAACGGGTATGTATACCTACTAATTCCATAGTTTAACTATTTTATTACATGGATGCCACATACTATTTAAAAAAATCTAGACCGACGTGACGTACCTTTCTGAAGTTTTTAACCTAATAAAAATATTGAAATTAATTTACCGATACAATTAAATTGTTTTTTGAAATATTAGATACTATGACATACAACAATTCGGTTCTTGTTGGAAACTGGTCCGAAGAAAGACTTAAAAATGAGGTAATTTTTTAAATAGTACGATTTCAGTCAGTAAGTACTTCTAGACTTGCCTGCTGCAGTCGTCCCGTTCGATTATAAGTTGGATGTCTTCAAGGCCAGAGTGAATAGGCTCCTCAAAAAGTTAATACTGTGCGGGGCAAAGGTATTCATCATTATACTTTGTGATACGTACTAATGGATGTTGTCAGAATATTTTCCAGGTTTCGCATGTTGCTTTAGATCAGATAGGAACATTTTTTGTTACTTGGTTCCTACTTACAAAAATAGTTATAGTCCAGTCATTTAAGCTTAATTAAGGTGAGAATCTCGGAATTCGAGATACCCAGCTGTAAGTCTGTAAATAGTTGTATATTGACACCCTAAAAGTAGTCTCAAAACCTACATATGGTAGGGTGTACGCAACTATTAAATTTCAAGGTCAAAGGTCACAAAAATCGGTATTTTGCACGTTTTTTGTAAATATCTCATTTCCTGTAGGTTTTTTGCTATTTGTATATTTAACAATATTGTAGAATATAATATAGATTCTCTACAATTTTTGTACAGAAAACTTTTTCGTACGGTGAACCGTTTTCGAGATATAGGGCGGAGACCGCGCGGTCACAGCATCACTTTAGGTCAACTGGTGCCTCCGGTAGAAAACGCGTCATATATAGTTAATGAACTATCAATAAATCAATGATTATAAATATTTGTCTGAATAGTCGTGACTATTCGGAGAAAAATACAAAAAAAAATATCACACAATTATTTTTTAAGTAATAAGTGAAATAACACAAATAAATTCTTATAAAATTTAGGTCTGTTGTGATATTTTCCTCTACCATTACCACAGTTGTTTAAATATTGCTGTTCTTTTTTTTTTGTAGCGACAACCTGAATAAAACTGCTATCTATTGCTATTCTTAAAAAAACCGGGCAAGTGCGAGTCGGACTCGCGCACTGAGGGTTTCGTACCAACCTACCTATAAAAACAGTTTAATTCTCGAATCGAGTCTTGAAGACTTTTCAATTTTTTTTTCTTGTGACGTAACTAAAAAATTTCAGTTTTCAGACTTTTCCCGATATAAGTGCTATAATACCTTGCTTCGTGCCAAATTTCAAGATTCTAGGTCAACGGGAAGCACCCTATGAGTTTTGATTCCTTTGACAGTGTCGAAATGTACGTTTTTTGCAACATAAACGGGCGTATCTTTTTTTCCCGTCAACTTACAAGTTTGATTTTTGCACAACTTCAAGGGACCGCGGATTTCAATATATGGTTTTAATTTCAACTTGATACCTTCACGCGTTCCTGAGAAAAAGGGTCTTGACAGACGGACGGACAGACGGACAACAAAGTGATCCTATAAGGGTTCCGTATTTTCCTTTTGAGGTACGGAACCCTAAAAATCCAGAATTCCTCTAGATTTTTCACAAAAATGAATGAAACTTATGTGATTACCCAAATTTATTGCAGATTTTTACATTTAGCCAACTTTAGCTTGTCCTGGTGTAAAAAAAAGTATGAACACTACTAAGGCAAGTTTTTTTAAAAAGTGGTGCAACTAATCAAGATTCCAAAATGGTATATATACTACTTTATTAAAACCAGCCACAAAAAAATAATATCCATACAAGTTCAAAACAAGAAACTAATTTCTTAAATTATTTGTTACTTAAAACTAATTGTTAACAGTAATCACTTTTCCTACGTGCCCAAAATAGGTTCTTGCTACAATTTCTATTCATAAATGACATAGCCTAGTTATTTACTTTGAAAATTAAAGAAAGATAGAGATATTTAAGTTAAAAAAAGCATAGCATAGTAAGAGAAACTAATTATTCTGTAAGTAAGTGAGTTCAGTTCAGTACGCACTGCTCCTTTCCATCGTACATCTGTTCACAAGCCCATGCTGGCGACGGCGGACGGCGAGCAATGCGTAGATCGCCGTCCTGTCGTCCAATTACCATCCGGATTGCGCTCAAGTCGTCGACGACGCGTAATGATCTATGCGTACTTCAAAAACATTTCAGAAAATCGTAGGGGCCCAGCAGGGTCGAAATCCACTGGGGCCATGGGGTATGTGAAAAGGTACACTGATTGGGGCCCTAGAACAAAAGCAAAGAAGGAACAGGAGTGGGCTTTAGTCAGTAAACGTCTGACACGCCAGGTAAGTGTTGATAAATAAATGTATACTGAATAAAAAGTGGATAGGTTAGGAAAAAAATCATAAAATATAATATAATAGTTAATGAAAATTGACAAATATTTATAATCATTAATTTATCGATAGTATCAACTTATATGGCGCGTTTTCGACCGGAGGAACCAGTTGACCTGTAGCCCAAGCACGAATATTTGCGAAAAGTTATTCGTATCGAAATCGAGTAACATTTGTATGAGAATTGTACAGCGCCCCTATCGGGTATAAAAGGTACCAAAATATGGCAGCACGAATGATTTTAGCGCGCTCTGGTAATCGAAATCGAAACGACATGGTAAACGAAACTCGAAACTTATAAACAATTGTGAGATTTTTGATAGCACGAACATCGTTTTGACGTACGGTAACGTAAAGTCTCGAAGGCTGGCTAACGAGTATGCTCGAAACATTTTTCACTTGAAAATAGTCGGTGAGAAAGGTTTCGAAAAGTGTAAAAATAAAGTTTTAACCGTGTTTATGTTTTGTTTAGTGTTTAGTTCTGTGAATAAAAGTATTTTAAAATTATTGGAACAATTATAATAGACCCAAAATAATTTAAAATGCAAAGACCGCCACTGTATGAACGTAGTAGGTACCATATATTATTTTTTGGCGGCAAAACTAGAAAATTATGGATATCAGTCACGATTTGCGTACCTATAGAACTAATGTGTTTGAAAAAAAATTGAGTTGCTTATATGTTTTTTTTTATCATTATAGAGAAATTGCGCGCAGAGCAAAACTTAGGAATAGAATTAACCCACTGGACATAAATGAAACCAAATTTAAAAATAGATATAAAGCTTTATTTGTTAATTAGAAGAATTTATTTGTTACTTCCTTCCATTTCATTTGTATGAAAATTCCGACCTCGTGGGCCGCCTGAAGGTTTAGACAAATTTCCATTTTTGGAATAGAAATAGCATTGCACTTTAAAATACTTCACACTAAAGTTTATGCCACTCAACAGTTCTCATAATTAATTATTCACTTATAAGCACTTAATTATTTATAGAAAAAAAAAAAACAGGAATACTTTTGTTGTGGACGTGTCACAAAACATTAGTGTCCGACCGAAGGTGCAATTCTGGCCGAAGCCGAAGCCGAAGCCGATTAATCGGTATTCACCAAAACCTTCGGCCGAAGCCGAAGCCGAAGCCGAAGGTGATGATAAAAACACTAAATTAGATTCGCGCTCTCAAACTTGTTTCGACTTGTTTTGTTTACTAACAGCGATGCGTTCGGGCCGGTGCGGTGGTGCGGCGAAACGCTGCTCTGCTCTGCGCACTCTCCGTCTCGCTCTAGCATCGTTCAGTAAATTTCAAATTTTGACAACTTGCAAACCTTCGGCTTCGGCCAAAGCTTCGGCTAATTTTTGGCCGAAGCCGAAGGTTTGGCCGAAGGTGCTTTTTTTGGCCGAAGGTGGCCGAAGCCGAAGCCGAAGCCGAAGCTTCGGTCGGACACTACAAAACATAAACAAACTTAGCCTTGGCGCCCTCACGCGTCGGATGTCAAAATCAAAAATGTCAAGTGGGGGCGTTCGGTACCCGTAATTTTTTTTAAATAAAATCTCCGAAACTATGTTATATTGCTGAAGATAATGCTACTTTACTATGTCTAATAATTAACTTTGGATCTCTTCTTTATAAAACATTCAGTTTTTATTTAAATTTAATAATAATAAAACGTTTAATCGACGGAGAAAAAAATATTAACAACTTGATTTAGTTTTCGACTGCAAAGATTCATTCAACAATCGTTCATTTTGCTCACTATGGCGCGTCTCTATTTACATTAGCATGACGTCACCTTCAAATTTGATTCGAGTGTTCGATAATGCTTCGAATGTGCTTCGTGCTGCCTACTATCGACAGACTCTGTTTTTGAATCGAGGCGTCGATACATTGTCGATTCGAATTCGTTAGATATTCGTGCTTGGTGATGCTATGACCGTGCGCTCTCCGCCCTCTATCTCGAAAACGGTTCACCGTAGGAAAAAGTTTTTTTACAAAATTTGTAGAGAATTTTGTATTCTACAATATTGTTAAATATACAAATAGCAAAAAACCTTTAGGAAATGAGATATTTACAAAAAAAGCGCAAAAAAAACGATTTTTGGGCCCTTTGACCTTGAAATTTCATAGTTGCGTACACCCTACCATTTATGTACTCGTAGGTTTTGAGACAACTTTTAGGGTGTCAATATACAAGTATTTACAGACTTACAGCTGGGTATCTCGAATTCCGAGGTGAAAGTACTATAATGACTGTACTATTAGTTTGGTACAAACTAAATTAAATGGTTCATTTACTTTGTTGCAGTATGAGTTCAAACTATTTTTAAGGAAACGTGAAAGACGGGAACTGTTACTCCAGAAGTCTAGAACTTTATTCTCCAATTTATTGAAAGAGGTAATGAATCGATGAGTAAGGAATGAGTGTGGACAAAAAACTGACAATGAAAATTAAAATTGATTTGAATGAAATAAACTTTATAGATAACAATTAATGATCCTTAAGAATCGAAATATGTTTACATTGACAGAGGCAGTTTGCTAAAAAAGAAATAGTATTCCCTTCGCCATCGTCCTACGTACAGTGTATTTAGTCCAAAAAAATAGCCGACTTGTCCTAGAACCAAAAATAACTATTGTTATTTCCAGGACAAGCCGGTTTCCTCACGATGTTTTCTTTTAAGTACCGTTTTGAGAGCATGTTGAATTAAATTACATGAAGTAATACGCCTGACTGGGTTCAAACTCGAAATCTATAACTCATCGTAAGTTCGAAGTTGGAACCCTTACCACTGAGCAAGCAGCACAGCTCTACGCGTAAACATTCAAAATTGTAGCGTCGACGTTACACTATTTAAATTATTTAAAGAACTTAAGTCTCCATTTCTATTTTGAATCTTACTTTTGATTCTAGGAACCATTGTTGATTAGTGGAACTTACGTTCTATATGGATTCAACGTGCAAGTAGTAGCGTCTGATATGCCAGGTAGATATTTCACCAGTACCGTTAATATTAAGCTAAGCCTTCAGACTACTCTGTCATTTGGCAGATGACAGGACAGAATGGAAGAAAAAAACGTGTTGCTCTGACCCCAATCAATATGGAATTAGGGCAGGAAGAAGAAGAAGACTCTGTCATTTGAAATTATTTGTAACCTGCGTCGTCTTCAATGTTAAGCTGATCATCATACAATTTTTAGCAAAACCGAAGGTAGCGGCTGCCAAGCAGAAATACGGCTTGGCTATGTCTATTCTGGTGCGGGAGCGACAGGTAGACTACATGCAGAATATAAGCGACGGCTGTCTCATGACCCTGTCGCCCATCCTCACGCCATGCTGTCGGAACTCATTCCTTATTGTCAGGTTTGTTGCCTCAGATAAGCTTCTTATTATATAAGTAATAATTTTGAGACCAAAAAAAATCACCTAAAGAAGAATAACTTATTAGGTAATTGATAGACAGGCAGTCCTATGCGTCTGATGAGGCAATTATCGTCGTGGTCGAAATATTTACAGGTCTGTTGTCAGCACGATATAATGTTAGTGTTGAATTTCTATATTTTGGCTTGATTGCAATTCAGATACGCGGGAGCGTGTCAATCCAAAAGAGAACTGGCGAGCAACAACGCAGCCCGTGTACCGTGCACCACCACTTTTGACCCCTAAATAACTCGAAATCTATTTGTAAAAAGGTCTTATAAATAAGTTTCAAGATTATCTTCAAAATTTGATATCCTTCACTGACAAAAAAATTAATACCTAAAATTCATTTTTTTGTCAGTGAAGTCGATAACCATTAATAATAATATCATTATCATAAGATGGACTTGGCTCCCATTTTCACATTTATAATTTTGATGTTAAAAATTCTATTTTATCAAGGACGTCTTAAGACTAGGAATATTTTAATTGTCTCATTATACTGTGTTCTAAAATCGTACCTATACCATTTATAATAAATAAAAATATATTTGACGTAGCATTCGATTTGCTTTTTGGACCGAAAGCGGCACCCTGGTAGGCTCAGAAGAAGATGGCTGGACGATTAAGAACTAAACCATTGACCAAATAACATAATAAAAGACATGAAACGGATAAGAGATGGCCTTTACTTTGCACTAGGACATATCGATCTAATATTATTCAATTTGATTTGCTTGCAGCGCCTGGGATGACCACAAACGTGGTGATCAATTGAAATATGGCGATGAATTCCTGCTACAGGCTGAAAATTATGGAGATCCCAAGGTTACATGAAATTTACTTGCTAAAAAATAATTTTTAAATTGATAATGAATTAGGGTCATTCCGTGGTTTTGTGCAAAAAGCAATTCCAGACGAAAATACCCATGTATTTATTAGAAAAAGTGAACTGAGTTTTGGTTAGAGAATAAAGATATAATAATTTTAAAAGTAATATCACTAATATTCCATATTTTTTATTAAACATTTAAAAAAAAAATCTAAAACTGCCTGTAAAATCATTCCTCTCCGTTTCCAACTAGGGACTTCGGCAGTTCTTTCGATGTTTACTTATCTAAATTCGAAATTATGACTTTAAATAAAACCCAATATTAAAGCTAAAGGACTGAACTACAATTTATGTAATTTAGTTTTCAATTTATTGCAATCTATATACGTAAAAAACTCCTTTTTCGAATTGTCATAAAAAAAAAATCATCACCATCCGTACACACAAACTTCTTAATTTAAGAGAATATGAGACGTTCTCCGTTACGATTCACGTCAAAACGCGTTTATACTAGTTAGTCGGCCCTGGTAACAGAGACGAGTGGATGTTGCGCGCACTGTGGAAAAAAATATTTACGATCCTCTAATTGTAACCGGTGTTTCGTCAGTAAATCAGCTCATCACCTTCCTTCGATTTCTCAAGGTACAGTTATAAATAAATTATTATAAATACGTAATATGTATATTTCTTAAAGTCATATTAGACCTGTTTTAGGATAAAATATTTAATGTTTTGTGCAACGAAGTTATCAATAAAAAAGGTGAAATTTTTCATTCATCTCCTCTGCATTACCATCCGTTCCGTCCATTTTTTTGCGGGAAGGTAATGAATAATTTTGGAAGGGAATGAAGATTTTTTTTTTAATGAATGTGTTCCAGTATGTATAGTGTATTATCTATATGAGACATGTTTTTTCGGGTTCCTTATGTCACTGCGAAACATGACGATTCGATTTTTAGTATATGTACTTCGAATTAATTATTAATTAGTTAGTAAGTTACATACAGTTACCCTAGTTCATTACAATCCAGACAGTTTTCATCGCCATCCTGTTACTGATTTTCAACTGTCCATATTCAGTAAGTAAATAATATAAAGAAGTGCCTTCCACTTTTTATGAATGTGACGACGTTTTTAACTCGAATTAAAAAAATAAATATGTTAAATCTAACATTTTTTTTTATTCCGCGGATCGTCGCAATTTGCACGAAACGACGGAATCACCCATTAATGATTGATATTGTTTTATTGATTTGCAAGAGTTACCAGGACGCTAGAACGTAAAGGGGTAATTAAAGTTTACCTTCATTAAAGAAATTAATGTACAAGTCCTCTTCGTACTTGCTCACGTATTATTATTACGACATTCATCATTGCACGTTTTTACTAAAATCCCAAAAATGACAACGTTTTTGGAAGAAAAAAATTGTTTGGGTAAGCCTTAGGAAAAACAAAGATACGTAGACCAAAATTGTCGGCCGCATCAATTTCGTTCACCCGTTTGAACATCAAGGTCATTTAAACAATGTTGTACAAACGTCGTTTAAAGAGTTGAAAGCTAACCCAAAGAGTATTAAACATTTATATTTTAAATTATTGTCCCCCTATTTCTTCATTATTTTCTGTTTCATGGATGTGAAAGTCTCTATAACTTGGCATCTCTGCAGTGACTTTACGATATATTTTGGACCTGTCTAATTTGCTATTGATTGTTCAAAACATTAGCAAATAACGCAGTGTTGAAAGGCCTCCCACAGAGAGGACAGTTGGACTGGCGAGGGTTGCGTGAATCCGATGGATGCGAGATGCGCAGGACCGGTCGTTGTGGTGAAAATCTTGGGGGAGGCCTATGTGCAGCAGTGGACGTCTTTTGGCTGAGACGATGATAATGATGAGTAGCAAATAATAATAAATTAACCTGAATACACAGGCACCACCTCTCTACGTGCGGTACGCCCCAGCGGGTGCGCCAGAGCCTAAGGACCGTATGCCTTTGCGACTGAGTGCTGTCAGGGACAGCAACTGTCGGTTCACGACTATGCCTCTGCTGCCGTGTGACAGACTTGAGGGATTGGGAAGCCCAGTGAAGGTACATCTTTTTAGAGTACTGTTTAATAGATTTTTTTAAGAATCCACATAGTAGTCGTATTGTGAACTGTTTATTAATTACTACCGATAGGCTCGCCCTTGACCACTATTTCATCTGATGGGAAGCAATGAGTAGTCGACGATGAAGCACACTTGCTTGCTAAGAAGTAATATCTATTCGCTATTGATCACATTTGCGAAAAATTCGCAAACTCCGACGTTCACACGAAATTTGACGAGTTGAATACCTCCAGGTTGTAGTTATCAGCTACTCCGCCCCTTAGGCTGTCCAAAATGAATGTGTTTCCAAAATGGTTTCGGGAACATATAGGACTGTGTTACTTAAAATATGGTTTGTTTTATTGATTTTATTCCATTTTTTTTCAGACTGGTGCCAGGCTAATCATAAAAAACTTGGTCGCCGACAAGAGTTTATGTGTCATGTATCAAAATTGGATGCAAACTTTTTTTGGGGCAGTGAGTACCTTCACATTAAAATCATTAATTTTAAAACTGATTTGTAAAATGAATCCTGGTTGTCATTCGTCGATTTTTGACAGTCGTTACGCGTCTGACTACCTAGACGCCAGAATGCCTGACCATCGGTCTATCACAGGAGTCTACCCTAGTAACTAGGCTGTGGAGGTCTGTTATGCAGTCGCTTCATGTAAAAAAAAAACACTGGTAATCACCACATCCATTGCCCTTGAACTGCCAAAGACGAAGCGCACGCGTGTATGACCACCCTCCACTTGGCTGACGACGGTCCAAAGAGGCCTTAAAGAAGATCATCTCAACACCGACATAGCACTAAACTATGCACAATGAAAAATGAAGACAAGGAGGGCCGACGCTAAATAAATGGGATAAGGTCTAGCCAAAAGAAGAAGTTAGCCACATCCATTAAGGGCCTGTTTCACAATGTCCGAGTAGGCACTACTCACTGAATAAATTCAAAAATGTGACAGAATTTGTATGAAATTATCTGTCAAGTAAGATACTCGAAACTTAATCATAGGTGGTGAAATAGGCCCTTAGACTGGAAGGCAACCTCAAGTTATGTAGTTGGTAAAAGGTTAGGGAGGTGATGACAGATACTGTCAAGTAGACTATTTACCGTAGCCAATTATTGATCTACCACTTCAACTAAGCAATGTGTCTTATCTTTCACAGGAGTGTGGTGTGAATTGCGCAAACTACATAGACATTCACGGTAGAAATACAGCTGAGAATATATTCACTCTAGTTAGTGACGTCGAGACTAAGACCAAGAATTGATTCGCCTTCTGGATACTTCTTCAGATAAATTGCTGCTTATATATTTTTTAACTGTCAAGATGTGTGATGCGCCCGGTGCCTTTCTTACTGGTATAGGCGTGCGATACATAATTCAATGCCGATGGTGCAATAATGCCATGTTGTGAGTATACACATGTATGTAGATGGATGGAGAAAGCGGGGGGGGAAAGAAAAAATGGACGGATTAATGAGGAGTGAAAATTATAAAAGATAAAGGAGTAAGTGATAAGTGAGACCGGTGGCCAACATCTCACGTACGTAAATATGCCATTTTTATCTTTGGATATGTTTTTTTTTTTAAATTTAGATATGTATTATAATTGTTAAGTATGTTTTTATATTATTTTTTTAATTTGGATATGTATTATAATTGTTAAGTTTGTTTTTATATTACTTTTTCTTAATTTGGATATTACTGTAATTGTTAAGTTTGTTTTTATAATTATTAACATTGTTGTTTCACAATAAAATATAGTTGGTTATAAATCTGTGTTTGGTGTTAGGTACGTTTTTACACGTAAAATTACTACTGTGCGTGAGTTTTGCTTAAATTTATTTTGAAATATAACTGACTCAAAAGGCTGTCCGACTTAAACTTATATCATCATCCATAAGCTCTTAAAAAACAACTGAGGAAAACATCGGAAAGAAATCGGCATGAACACTGAGCCCACGTGGAGCCTGCCAGCCATCATGTTTCCATTGCTTGAACTCAGGAAGCCTGAGTTCAAGCAATGCAAACATGATGGCTTGCATATGCTTCATCATCATCATCATTATCATCATCGAAAGACGTCCACTGCTGGACATAGGCCTTCCCCAAGCGTCGCCACAACAACCGTTACTGTGCGTGTCGCATCCTTCGGATTCCTTCGACCTTCACCAGGCATCAGGCTCTCCCGATTTATGCTTATCTCATTATAAAGTAAATTTAACGTTTCGTTTAGAAGCACCAAAACTATGTAGACAGGCAACCTTTATCCCATTTTTAAGTATGTTACCGTGCTTGGGTCAGAGTTGTTGAACTTTAGCATATTTGTAAAGATTACCTCCTCATCCGCAACCCTCGGAGGAGTTCCAACGATCGTCGCGGCTATTTGTCTAATCTTCAATATGTTGACCGATGCAAAAGTTTTCATAACATCTTGAAAACGGAAACTTGATTTATTGAACGATCGAGATTTTGTAGAAGAATGGAGTAGTAAGAATTTTTTAGGTTCTTTTTTTTATTGTTAGGTTTGTTCTGCAAAAAATTCACTACGGACATAAAGTTTGGATAATGTTTTATGTAAAATTTCAATTGAATTTATTGAAAACCCATTAAAAACGTTAATTTGTCCATTTAACATTAGATACATGCGGAAATAATTAAAATGGTTACCAATCAAGAACATTCGTCAAGAGCTCGATCACAAACGAAAGATACTCATCATCTACCTGGGCTTTTCCCATATTGGGGTCGACTTCCAGTCAAGTCGGATTTAGCTAATTACAGTATTTTACGAGGAGCGGCTGCCCTGGCCATTATGAAGTATCACAAATTTGCTCGTGACCCGACTATTATTTTAGAGCGAGAGAGAAAATACCTATTTGATTTAGATTTTATTCATTAATTCAAAAACACTTTACACTGTGTGCGGATATAAAGGTTTAAAATTAGGAACACAAACAGTACCTAAACCTTATAACTGACTTGCTCGAAATTGAATTACATACTATAAGTAAAACATAATGTCAAAAAGATTTGAATAATTTTTTACACATTAATGAAACCTCACAACCTAAAAAAAAAAGAAATACCAATTTATATTAAAATTACCATTAATAATATCAAGGAATAAGTAATAACAATGTTATTTAACACACACGGATTCGATTTCTGTACGGAACAAATATCTGTATGGCCTACAGACTGATCCCGTACGAAAAATACGCGGATACCAGTCCGATATAGGTATAAAGACAGATAGTTGTGAGTCAGAGTGCCTTGTGTATGTAAATGTACATACATGTTTATGAACGTATCCACAATAGGCATGATTTCTAGTCTTCTTGCTATTTTGTGTCTTTGACATAATCATAAAAAAATCACTAAAAATAAATACAGCGAATAAAACAATAACTTTTAATAATGGCCTCGTTTGTATGATATACGAAAACTTTTGGGGGTTCTCAGCTCTTTATTGCGTGTCTGCTAGACTGGTCATAAAGTACATTCATTTTTAGGTGATCCTTTTGTAATATCTACTTACCGGCTTTGTGGTTTTCATGTATACGAGTAAGGAGTAACGAGCTGGATACTTTGTTCTATAATGGCTGTAATAATACCGCCATCTTCATTACATTTATGCGGCTTCAACTAGTTATTACGTCAGTAGATAAATGCTTATAGTTGCTTTAATGCTTCATTTTGTAACTGGAACGCATAAAGAAACTAAAAGGCACAGCTGGTTTTAGTAAGTAAAAGTCTGACAGACCCTCTCACTCCAGCCTAGAGCAGGAAAAGTCGTCACTCCAAAAAGAAAAACACTTTTCTATTCTTTTGGCCTTCTTGGCATGATAGTACACCAACGAGGGCCATTCTCTTACGCATGCGGCATCCTTCACTAGCATTGCCGCCGGTTGCCTCCACGAGAACACTGCGGTGCTCTGCCAAAGCGAGGCTCACCTCTAGCATGTCCTCCGAGTGGTCTACGCACACCTTGGCTTTTCTTCCACACGAATCCTTATCCAATATCCTGTGTGGGTCTGCGTAATGCGGATGTGAAACCGTGATGTCCTTTCAGCCAATCCTCAAAAAGGGTACTTACCGTCATAATTATGGCGTGCTCATATTGTTGGATAAGTAGCTGAAAAATCATAAATAATTTTATCCATGATAAATGAAATTGTTACTATGCTAATAAACATCAAACACAACATTTTCCTCTCTTATTATTTCAAATAAAAAATAATCAAACAGTACATTTCAATTTTCTTTTCATCAAAGTCTATGTGTTCACAATTCCACAATTTAAATAAAGGAATGAAAAAAGAAAAAAAATGTATATTCAAATAATGAACGTGTATTGTTCAAAATAAATACCAGGGTTGAGGAATTTCATTAGGTATTCGAATGGGAAAAATTTGTTCAATTATTCAGTAGATTCTGTTATTCTTTGTGATGTTAAAGACACACAAGGATTTGTGTCACAAAGGGAAATCCTTTTGTTAATTCGTGTTATAAGGAGTCGACTAGTTATCATTATCATCCAATGTTGGTCATAAACTTCCCACATGTTTTCCACAATCACCAGTCTTGTGCGTCTCGCATCTATCGGATTCCCGTGACCCTTACAAAGTTGTAGGTACAACTTGTGGGAACCTTTTTAACAATGCGACTGCATTTAGTTAGAAGAAGCATGCATTAAGCCAAGTTCTTCTAATGAAACATGCAGTATTTGATTTTACATAAAAGTAATAAGTTGCTAAACCATTCCAGATTTATGATAACAACACTTAGGTACACACCGCAGCCACTGGCCGTATTATTGCTTCGACCACTTTGGATACTTGCCAAAGAAGGAAACCGGTCTCAAGAGTGACATTACTTTTTGTATCTGGATTCTATAAAATAATACTAATCACCTGAAAGGTTCTTTGCTACATACAAAATAGTATTGAAAAGACAGATTATTACACTTCTACCAACAGCTTTACCCGCTTAAACCTAGATTTCTCCATACAAACTTTGGACCCCACTTTCATTGCTTTAGGGGATGAATTTTGAAAATTTTCTCAGTGCTCACCTCATCATCATCTGCCTAGCCTTTTCCCAACTATATTGGGGTCGGCTTCCAGTCAAGTCGGATTTAGCTGAATACCAGTATTTTACTAGGGCTTAGTGCTCACCTGTGTCGTAAAAAAACCTTGTGCAAAATATTGCGTTGATAGGTCAGTCAATTTCTCGATTTATTTACATCTAGATAGATAAACGTGTTGTGTATACCTTAAGTAACTGAAACAGAAAAAAAAGAGGGAAGATGATGACGATGAATAGAAAATAAATGACAAAAAACACTCAAAAATGGCTGTGTCATAGTATCATATCTTACTCGTACAATTTCAAAATTAAATCTAGACCAAAACCATTTTGAGTGATTCTTTGGGAAACTGCGTGTCTAAACTCATGCACCTACCACACCCTAACCCTCACGATAATCTAAAAACTAATTCTGAAAAAGAAATAAAAGATTCCTGGAGTTGTTCCAGCAGAGTCCCGCCTGCTGCCAAAGCACACACATTACATTTTCCGCTCTTCATAAAACTGTTAGAACCAGGCAATAACCTTTTTAAATGGTAAAGTGGTATAGCGTAGCTAATTGTTATACGTGCGTCATATCACGAGTGGAATAATCATAATTTCAAATGAATATAATAATTCTAATGACACGGAAAACAGCTTCAAACAAAATAGTATTAGAATGAAAAAAAACCTAACTCTTGAGAGGCCGCTCATAGCACCAGAACCTTTGAATTGTTCTAAAGTGAATTATGGCTTCTAATCAAGAAAAACTTTAGTCACTTAAATCATTCAAAGTGTACGACTGTATGTACATACAGTCGTACATTTTGAATGACCTTGAAAAACGTTTAAGCGCGTACCGTACTCACAGATGTAAAAAAATTGGTACAGAAACGTTGTAATTTCGGGGATATTAGTCAAATAAATTGCATACATTATGTTGCTTCCTACCTGAAATAAATACCTTTCCTTTTACCTGAGACAATATAAAAACACACAGCAATAATTAAACAGAGAAACCTATTTTCACACGGGCGAAGTCAAGGGCCGGAGCTAGTATATTATACTTATTTGAAACCCGTCCGCTACGTTATTTCAGATGTAATTTCGTGGACAATGTGTGGGTTATAAGCTTTTACTTTAATAATATTAACTTAATTTATAGACTACACTGTTTTTTATTTTGAAAATAAAAAAACATATGAGTTCAGGTCTCCATACTTAAGCCCATTTTCAAAGAAAATACGATAGAAACCAATATACAGTCCTAATAATAATACACTTCAGTGCACTTTACCTTTTATTGTGTTATGAAACGAAATACTTACCAATAAAAGAGCGAGTATTGTATCTAATAGGTATTTTTAGTTTGTGCCAGCAGTCTATAAAGGCACCTTCAATACAATAATTAATAATATTTCGTGAGAGAAACCCTTCTAAAAAAACATGAACGTGTGGAATTCTGGAGGCGTCCTTCAGAAATCAGCGTCGCGCCGCCGCCGATGACCACCGTGCCCATGATGGAAAAGCAGCAGATTCTGAACTATTATAAATGTGCTCCATTAGTGTAATTGCTGTTATGGCGGTCTAATGTGAGGATAAACAATAAACAACAACAACATGACAATGTAGATGCAAAAGAAAAACGAAAAATCACGTAGTTACGGTTCGCGAGTAATGGATAGCCCGCCGTCTGAAAACCATCCAGACTGAGCCCAAGGCGTTGACGAAGCGTAGTGTTCTACACGCGCCTGCAAATGTATGCCTTATCTATTATGAGGCCATGAGTTCGCTTCGGAAAGGAAACCCGTGGCTCCGGAACATAAGGTAAGGGAGGAGTGGGTTTAAGTAAAAATTTTATATGCTCTCCCGCAGGAAAAAATATACAAAATCATAACTATAAATACAACTCAAACTCACGTACAGCTTATTCCTGTTTTGGACTTCACTGATTGGTTCTGGGAATTTTAATTCCAATTTCCGATAGAGATTTGTACAAACAAGTTAAAATAAACTCTATAATTAAACTGTATTGGGTTATATAAACAATCCAGTTTATTTATAGAGTGGAAAATGGAAAACAAATTCATATTAATTCTGCTAAATTCAGAATAGATAATATATTTGGATTAAAGTTTCAACAGCGTAGCAATGACGTCACTTCTGCCACGTAAGATTTTATTTATTTATTTTATTTATTTATTTATTGGTTTATCCTCGTATTGGAACTGATGATGAGCAACTGCGTAGACTACGCGTAGACTAAAATAATATATTATTCAAATTGCTTTTTTTACTGTTCATAGATTCATCCATAATCCCTATCTCACCTGATGGAAAGTGACGATGTGGTCGAAGGAAGGGAGTATTTTGTATAAGTTAGGAATCTTTTTGGCGTCACACCAATTTTAATGTTATTTTTCTTGTGTTGTGTGTATGTATTGTGTACGATTGTGTTAGGTACGAATAAAAGTTTTTCTTTCTTTCTTGAATAATACTGATTGATTCACTCTCGACGTAAAGATCCCTCCCCCAGGTATCCCTCTGACGCATAAACTTAATAAAGACTTAACAAAATAAAAATCTGCGGAACATGTCCTCCAAAAAAAAACAATCGTTTAGTAGAAAGTTTCTACTAAATAATATGTATCTATAATTGTACATTTCTTACCTCTTTTCTGAGATAATATTATTTGTTTGATCCTATGAAAATAGAGTAGTGTGACCACATAATGAATATTCTATTCCCTTTGTCTTAACATTCTAGCGCGCTTTTAGATATACCTAAGGCAAATAATTGTTTCTAAAAGCTAAGTTTTATTATTGAAGTGATTACGTAAGCTTTTCCTCTCAGTCTGTCTGAGGATCTGCTAAGTGCTAACATGCCAGAGTAAATATAGTATTAGTGCTGATAAAATCTTGCGGGAATTAATTTTGTTCGAATGTACTGCTTTTATCCTTTATTATTTTAGTTGTAGCCTTATGGAGCATACTCTAACTACTACAATTCCTAATCTAGTAATAATCTAAAGCTTACAACTCAACAACTTCTCGACTGATTAAAAAAATATTTGCATAACAAATATACGAGATTTACTAAAGTTCCTTGAATTTTTGTAAGGGACTATTTGTTAGAAGATTTCATTAAACTTAGAGAAGCACTTGTTAGATCAGATCACAGAAAAACAATTTTTTTAAGTATCAAGTAATTAAATACACAGTTTTGTGCTTAATCAGATTTCTGACAAAGTTTTGAAACGTGACAAAGCCGTTATAACGATGCTATAAATATATGGTCTTTAAAAGATATCTGAATCCTGCGATAACTAGAGTGGACAGGCACATAAAATAGTTATTACGATAAGAAGTTTATTGGTAGTAGTAAAAAAATAATTTACTATCACAAATAATAAAATATATAAAATATCAATAACTTGAAGAAGACATCCTCGTCTGAAATCTATCAGAAAAGATTAATTTTCATTGAAATGAGAAAAACTCAAATTCGCTTCTTCGTTCTACTAATATTATAAACGCGAAAGTTTTTATGTACGAAAGTGTGGATCTATGGATTAATGATGTAACGAATATTCGCATCATTATGTATTCGCAAATGCCTTGTTGCATTAAGTCCGCGTAGCAGAAGGTCCAAGCAATTGGCTGTGTGCGTATCCGGCACCCTCGTTGCCCCCTGGACCAGCTGGGTGAGATCTAATGCTATCGCAAGCTTTCGAATCTCTCGACCAGCATGGTCTGTTCACTGGTACGGGAAAAGCCACTCTTGGTGGTGGGCATTAAAGTCCCCCAGTAACACCAATTGGGCAGAAGGGTACCGCTGCTGAGCCGCATCCGCTGCCTCACTCAGATGCTGTGTGAGCCCGGATGTCTCCTGATCTCCGCTGTGCGAGCGGTAGACACAAGCGTAGATAATTTTATCCAAGCCTGTGTCCACCAAAGCCCAAAGCGTCGAGAACCTGGAGTCTTCAAGGTTACGGAGACGCCTATAGCAAATGTCGTCCCGGGCGTACATACATACACCCGCACGTGGTTTGAAATTGTGCTCCAAGGTATACCCTGGGTATAAAAGGTACGACACGTCGGACGGACATTTAATCTGCGTCTCCGAAAGGAATAAGAGAGCTGGTTTATTAGTCTCCAGATGGTGGTGGACTGCGACGAGATTGGAGTGCAGGCCTCGTATATTAGTGAGGTGCACTTTGTGAGAGAGGGAGTGCTGTCGCTGTTTAACAATACTCTTTTTCTTATTCCTTTGCATAATTTTGAGTGAATGGGTGAGAGGAGAAGGAAGTGAAATGAGGTTCCACGCTGCTAACCTTCAGGCTGGCTCTGAAAGGACGATATCATTGGGGGACTAGCCTGGAGACTACGGGGACGCCCGAGCCCCCCCGGGAATGTCCATCGGGCCCTCTCGTCTGGTCGCCAACCAGCACGATGGCGCATTCCGGGATTTTTCGCCAGTTGGCGGGGCAGCTTTTCATGTGTGGCTGGCACATTACTTGGGCCCCCAACTAACTGCGGTCGGCCAGCGGTGCACCGTGCCTCGGATCCCGCTACCCTCCGCGACTAGTCTCCCGATACGCTCATATCAGCACGAGCCAGGCTGGTCTGCATGCGTACGCTCCATAGTCGCATAGTCCCCCAAGCGTCGCCACAACGACCGGTCATGTACGTCTCGCATACATCGGAGGAGAGAGCTATTCATAAAAAAATCCGTAATTAAGTGACACAAATTTTAAGTCATCTCCGATAATGGTACAAATAAGATGGATTGTACTCATATTATGATTATTTAACTTTAAAAAAATGCTTTCCTAAATATTTACTTTATAAAAAAATCATATCAGTCCACAATAAAAAAATAAATTTTCGTTCAGTAAGGCAAAAAGTGCATCATCCGCTTAGTTTACTTCGCGGTGGTTGACGTGAAAACCTTTGCTTTTCAGTGTGATAAATGATGATCAAACTTTTTAGAAACGTTGTTGTTGGTGTTTTTTTAAATCTTGGCATTAGAAATCTATGTAAAAAACAGGTCCAAAAATTATAAAACCTTTAAAATTGTAGAACACTCGACAACGTAAATTGTCATAGTTTTTCACTAAAAACTGGAGGGCGATAACTTTGTGTCTCGATTTCGTATACGAGCGGATACTCCATGAAAAATCCCAATAGATATTGAGAGTTTTTCATGAATTTTGTTTTCTTTACTGCAGTCGCTATTCTTTTTTTTTTTAAAGGAGCCTTTTTTAAGCTCTCAGTGATCGATGCAAAGCTGGCAGGTTTTAAAGGCTTTACAATGGAGTATTACAGAGTTTGGGTGTTCTAAAAAGAGATAAATAATAGCGAAATATTTAACTGAATATTGTATTTAGTAATTTCAAACTCTAGGAAGTATTTTTTCTGTCAGGTAGGAAGGTTAGGTATTGGGACCGGGTCTCTGGTCCCAATACCAGGAGCTCTTGACACGATTCACTTGATGACGTTTAACCTATCAATACCCGCGAAACGAGACACAACAGTAAGACAATAACAGCGCGGTCCTATGAGACCGGTCGGGGATTCATGAATTAAGGGATGGAGTAATACATATGGGGTACTAGCTTCTGTCAGCGGCTTCGCTCTCGTAAATGTAGGTTTCTCCATTCAAATTTAGAATTTCCATTTCATCACTTTAGGGATGGATTTTCGAAAATCCTCTCTTACTACTTGCCTATGTCATGAAAATAAACCTTGTGTTTGGATAAGTCAGTCAGTTTCTCCTTTCATAATTATATAGCTTCACCCCTCTTTATCGCTTTCATGCCTGGCATTATAACTATAACATAATAAGGCCCCAGATTTTCGATCATGATCGAAGCCCCAGATACAAGAACGAAATGAAACGTCAATTGAAACCATAAGTACAAAGAATGCAAATGAAAGCGGTTCTTTTGAGTTGAGTTCAGGATGCGAAGCCGACTCCCTCCGGGCGCCGTGTTGATGGAAATGGAAGGAAATTGGAAGCTTGCGGTGACTTCGAGCTTAAATTTGCTGAAAATTGATTGTAGACGTTTTCTGTGTACTCCATATTGAAATTGGTTTGCTTATATTTGAAGTGCATTTAAATATATTTTTTGTTTATTTACGAGTATGTACAGATTACTAACTAAATACTATTCTAAATATTTTCTTATATGTTCTGCTAGTAATGCAAAAGTAGCCATCAACTAATTTCAGATGATTATTTAAGAAAAAGGAAAAAGGCAAAACCCAGGCACAGGCAGGTGAATAATAGGGTCTTAAAAAAATTGTGTGCCTCGCCATCAACGATTGCATCACAGCTTACCACCAGATGGGATCGCTGTCAAGGACTAGAATAATTTATAAAAAATATGAAAAAGAAATTCTGAGAAACTTGAATAACCTTTTAATACATTAACTAGTTCGTTATCACCCGAAGACATTTGTCTCGCTCTACATTCTTTCTTTCAGTATTTTAATTAGTGAAGCATTTCTTTGGTACGCTCTCTGTCCTGGTTTTGCATATTTTATAACAAACTGACAATTCTGTAAAAGGTTTGCTATTTTAATTAATTAATAGATGCAATGAATTGAACTACGTTTTAATAATTAAACTTGGAGTTTCTTTTACTCTATTTTTTTTGCACAATCGCAACTTGCGAATGACAAAAATACTAGCTTCTGCCAGCGTGACAGTAGAAAATATCACTCAGTAGTAAGGAAGAAACCTTGTGCAAAATTTCAAGCTCCTAGTCCCAGTAGTTTCGGCTGTGCGTTGGTATGTCAGTCAGTTTCTTCTTAAAAATCTTTAGTTCATGAATCTCCGACCGGTCTCATAGGACCGCGCTGTTATTGTCTTACTATTGTGTCTCGTTTCGCGGGTATTGATAGGTTAAAGGAGACAATTTTTTTTGGGCCCCCTGTTAAACGGTAACGTTTATTAATGATATTGCACATGAAAAAAGTGTTCATCTTGTTATAATTAACTGACCAAAAATTATATCGATACGTAACCGGAATAATGAAATAATAGTAAAATAGTATTACGGCAAAAAATGCTTGTTAGGAGCGTTATTAGGTTTATTTTCAAAATAACCGTGGAACAAAACGTAATTAATAGCCCGTTGCAGATACTCTGTGGTCCAGTTTCCACACCCAGCAGCAGCCTTCAACCTTCCAGAGCTGGATGATTTTCCTCAATTGTCATTCCAGGACCTAACTCTATTTTCTCTAGGAATTTATCAAATCAAACAATCTCGTTCATACTATGGAGAGCATGTCAGGGCCTCCGGACAATTTAAAATCGAGGTACCTGTCCATGATTAAGGTCCAAATAATTATCTCCTACAAGATAGGATACAATCAAGGCACACAAGTAGGAAAACTTATTATATTTATATACTAGCTGTTGCCCGCGACTTCGTCCGCGTTAAGTTCGTAAAACTGCACAAAAGTAATCTAAGTATCTAATCCTATACTTCCGAAAAGATCTGATTAATTAATCTATATATATAAAAATGAAACCCGTTTTCCGTTGTCACGACATAACATGAAAACGGCTTGACCGATATGGCTGATTTTTTTTTTAAATGTTCCTTGAAGTTCAATGATGGTTCTTACGGAGAGAAAAAAAAAGTTAGGTAAAGTAGGGTCGGTAGGGTAGTTTAGGGTAGTGTAGGGTAGTTTAGGGTAGTGTAGGGTAGTTTAGGGTAGTGTAGGGTAGTTTAGGATAGTGTAGGGTAGTGTAGGGTAGTGTAGGGTAGTGTAGGGTAGTGTAGGGTTGTGTAGGGTAGTGTAGGGTTGTGTAGGGTAGTGTAGGGTAGGTAGGGTAGGGTAGCGTAGGATATGTAGGGTAGTCATTTGACGGGAGCGAAGCCGCGGGTAAAAGCTAGTTTTACATAAAACTGTTTAAGTTAAAACTCCAATTAGTACTTTTTTTTGTTGGGAAATCATCTAATGACTTTTGCTCTTGTGTGAAGCGGAAGTGCGTGTCAGATTATTACTGCCTAAGACTCACTTCTATATTCCTTTCTTGCCTTACGTTCCAGGGTCTCCCTTTCAGAAGCGAAACCATAGCCCCAGTAGGTTTCTTGTTTAGGTTTTTTTATTCAGATGGGTAATCATCAGAATGACTTCTCCCGCTCTTAAATGGAGCGGGAGGGCATGTCAGACTTTTACTGACTAAACGCCACCCCCGTTCCTGTGTTGCCTTCAATTTTGGGACACCGAGCTTATCTTTCGGAATACAGATCCACGTGCTCAGAGGCTTCGGCCCTGCCGCGCCCTACAGTTTGCTGACCTCTCCTTGAGGCGCTCGTGGAACAGTTGACGACTTGACTCGGTCCGGGTTATTACCGAACTGCTGGACGGCAAGCTACCCAGTGTTCGCCGTCCGCAAGCTTGCGCCTACGGTGGTCGGAAATCGTTCTCGTGATCCTGACGGCGGGGTCGTGAGGGTCGTTCCCTTTCGCGCTCGCGGCCGGCCGCCTCCTTGGCTAGCATTACTGCTACGCAGAAGAAGGCGACCGCAATACCTCTACCGTGTGCTCCACCGTGTCCTCCGGGCGGTCCAGACAGTGCGCCCAAGTCTGGCTGGGGCGCCTTTTACCCCTGAATCCGATGCAGGAGCCTCCGGGTGAGTTAGACTTTTACTGAATAAACCTTACCCCGTTCCTTCTTTGCCTTCGTTCCAAGGTCCCGGGTTTTCCTTTCGGAAGCTCACCCATGGCCCCAGAGGCTTCGAACCTGCTGGGCACCTACAGTTTGCTGACATCTCTTTGAAGCACGCGTGGAACAATACCCACGGTTGACCGTCTGGATCATTACCGGACAGCCAGATGGTAAACTACCCATTGCTCGCCATTCGCAAGCCGCTCCTACGGTGGCTCTAAATCGGGGTCGGAATCCCAGCGACTGGGGAGTGAGGGGACTATTTGCCACTACTCCTCGCTCTGGATCATGGCCTGTACCAGTGCCCAGCGCGAGAGGTTGCTGTCACCGATCGTCCCCACAAGGACACGGTGGTGCTCCGCCTAAGCGTGGCCCACCAGTGCTTTATGATCTAACGTGTCCTCCGGGCGATCCACCCAATGGTAACACCCGGGTTTTTCTTCCGCACGACGTCAATTGCCTTAAAAACATCAACGAAGCACAGAGCCGCAGAGTTCACGTTCTAAATAGTTAATTGCCTACTCTATGGGTAAAGTCGTTAGTTTACTTCATATTGCGATAAAACCAAAATGAAAATGATTTGTTCTTCAAAAAACCAAATTAGGGCCGATAATCGCCTTTAGTATTTGCCTCTTTTTTTGTTGGGTAACCACCAAATACCTTCTCCCACTCTAGGTGGACCGAGAGAAAGTATCAGACTTTTACCAACTAAATTCCCCAGTGTTCTTTTAGTTGCAATTTACATTCTAGGGCGACTAATATTGGCACACCATGATTATTACTATTATAAATTCACTCTAAGCGCAAGCGCTTTACGCAGGTCCTAACCGAACATGAGTGTTTCGGGAGGTAGATGTTTTGGATTCGGCGGGAAGACACGGTGGACCTTACGATCGAAGTTACCCCGCTAGGGCGGATTACCGCCGTACTGTTTGCGGGTCAAAATCAGAATCCTCCTACTCTAGTTCAGATCATGGTATGAGCTGGGAGGAGGAATGGAAAGCAGTCACCTCCTAGAGTGAAGCAACGTGGCTGAAACCGTGCGAAACAGGACATCCTTAGACCCCTCCCATCGCCACTTGGACACTTCCCAGGTGTCATATGTATAGGGCGTTTACCGATCACCATCATTTTTTTGTGTTTATATTACCTGTTTATTCAGGCAGGAATTTTCTGGTGCGGTATTTGACTGACACCCTAATACACCAAATAAATGTTTTTCTTTAGTGAGAATAATAAACGAATTCTTGTGTGCGAGTATTTTTACCTAGTCGACTTCACATGCTGATGATCGAACGCAGTCTGTAAACTCTCGATTTTTACGGGTAGAGCATGCAGAGCAGTAAAAAATACCCACTTTGTTCCTTTAGAACACGAACAATTTTCCAGCTATCGAAGCCCGTTAGGGCCGTTCTCTTATGCGTATCTCTTTTAGGTGCGCGTGGCACATAACGCAACGTCAGTCGACTAAGACCAGTCTTTATTCAACAGCGAAATGCCAATAGTGCACCGTCCAAAACTCCGCGCTAACGGTATCATGGAATCGCCCTGCGACTCGTAATGCCAAGGGCATCATCTTTGCGCTTTCTGCTACCTTCTTCGCTTTATTTGCGGAAGGAAGTGATGACTGCTTTCCATACCTTCTCTTTCTGTACCAGGACCGGACGTGAGAAGTCGTTACTGCTGATCACCTCCACCCGGAGTCCTGGAATGCAAGGCGAAGAAGGAACATACAAAGGTGTGGGTTTTGGTCAGTGAAAGTCTGACATCCCCTCGTGCTCCTTCCTAGAGTGGAAGAAATCACCTAAAATATAAATCGCCTTTAGTTAAAAAAAATTAAATGGATGTTTGTATTTTGAAAGGAAATCGTTTGTCTTAGTATGGTCATGTGAAGAGGAGGGATTAAAAGCACGTTACCAAAAGAGTTCTGAATTTACATGTGGATGAATGGAGAAGGAGAGGAAGGCCAAAGAAAAGATGGATGGATTCTGTAGTAAGGACTGATATGAAAGAAAAGGGCAGATGATAGTGTGACGGACGACAGGACAGAATGGAAGAAGAAAACGTGTTGCGCCGACCCCAAGTAATACGGGATAAGAGCAGGAAGAAGAAGAAGGATGTCATTGTTTGTATTTTGAAAACGGGGTGCAACTCCGCAGTTGTAAAATTTGTCACCATGGTTTTTTTTTTGGTTAAACAATAATAATAATATTTTTAGGTAATATTTTTGTTAAAAAAATTGTGAGAATGCAAAAATATGTGATAAAAAAATATACAAAAATAAAAAAAAGCTTTTTCTAAAACACCTCCTGGGATTCGAACCACCACCGTGTTACGTCCCAGTCTAGTCATTAATCAATCACGCTGCAGTGTTCGATGAAAACCAAGCAAAATAGACGTTCTCATATAAATGTCATAAATGACTGCCCCGCTCTTCGTCGATGATAGCGTGATGATTTTCATTTCAGTAGATAAATTTGCAGCTAAATGGACTAATGTAACATTGTAGTATGTGAATTTCGTGGACGTTTGAATTTTATAACGTGTTTTGATTAGTTTTTACAAAATATTTGGGAAAAATCAAATAGGAATGTTGATTTTTTTATGAAAAAATGGTAAAAGTATTTTTTTTTCCAAAAACAATAAGATAAAACATTGACAGAAATATAAATTGTAGGTGGGATTCGAACTCGGGGCAACTCGTTCAAAACCGACAAAATGCAATATTGCTCACCCCCCATAGCAAATAGCGTGATAAAATATAGCCTAAAGCAAAAAGGGTCCTATAAGGATTATGTATGCAAAATTTGAACAGGATCGGTTTAGTAGTTTTGGCGCCATTTGCGGCAAACGATGCACAATTTTACTGTTTTATTATATGTAATAGATTAGTTGACACCACTCCATCAATTACTAACAATAGAGCTGCTCTTGCTGGATACTGTTGTAATTGTTAAGTGGGCAGACGCGCTGTTGGTTGCTGTGCACATGTGATGTGTATAGTGTGGTATTTATCTTGGGCACGGCGTCAAGGTGAGGACGAGCCACCTGCATCTTTTTAGGGTTCCGTACCTCAAAAAGAAAAAACGGAACCCTAATAGGATCACTTTGTTGTCCGTCTGTCTTTCTGTCTGTCTGTCAAGACCCTTTATTTTGAGAACGCGTAAAGGTATCAAGTTGAAATTAAAACTATATACTCAAGTCCACATTCCCTTGAAACTGTGTAAATATCAAACTTGTAAGTTGACGGGAAAAGAAGATACGCCCGTTTATGTTGCAAAAAAACGTACATTTCGACACTGTCAAAGGAAACAAGGTCATAAGGTACTTCCCGTTGACCTAGAATCTTGAAATTATGGTACGAAGCATGGTAATTTTAGCACAAATATAGAATAAAGCCTGAAAACTGAAAATGTGTATTTACGTCACAAGATTTTTTTTTTGAAAAATCTTCAAGACTCGATTCGAGAATTGAATTGTTTTTATAGGTAAGTTAGTACGGAACCCTCAGTGCGCGAGTCCGACTCGTACTTGCCCGATTTATTAGATGAAATACTGCTTTTAAGAGATAAACAGTAATAATATTTCTTGTGATGTACCTATAATGTGTTTTTTTTTCCAACCAGCTTCTAACACATCACCTTATTATTTTAGATTTACAGTATTGGCTGGCAAAAACCGCGCTATTTCGAAATGAATCTCATCATCTAATCCATTTTCATGAATAAGTCTATCAAGTCGTGTAAATCACATCAAAATCTGTCACGTAGTACAGACGTGACTTTGTTTTATACTATATATTATTGAAAAGTGCAGTATTTTGACTTAAAATACCAAGGAGACCTATCCACTCATAAGACAATAGCTCAGATTGTGAGATTTTAAGTTATTATGAGAGTCATGTTTTGACTGTCGTATTTCACTGTATTCCGGTTTCATAAAGTTTTGCTAATATTACCACTGTAATCTATAGATTATAAGCAATAAACTAACGTGCACTTCATTGCTATACGCCACAATTTGTAGTGGGCCTATTCCCCAAACAAAAGAAATTGTCTCCTTTATGTTGATAGTAGTAGATCAACTTTTTTGCCCTTAAACGTTTGACTTAGAATGTAAACACACTAATAAATTGCAGCCGACTCAAAGCGTACTGTTTAAAGCGAGTGAGCAAAACTTATCTCGAGGTGCACTAAACTGAATGCCGTAGTCGAGTTGAACAGAACAAATAAACCCTGAACACCTTGATTAATCTGGTGAGCGCTGTTCGCGCCGAGTTGTGGTTTGCTTATGTAAATAGTGAAACAAGGAGGTGAAATCTTTCACGCTTTACAATGATGGCGTCTGTAGAACAGAAAGCGATGTAAGTTCTAACTCTATTTTGCGCACAATTAACACTAGAATGAAATTATGCATCTAATACCCAGAATCGAGCAAGTAACCCCTAAAGCTGTGTTCCCACTATGTCGTGACGACAGATAATCGTGTAGTTTTAAGTGTCTTGGCTTATGTATATTTAAATGTAGATGTTTCCATATAGGGCGATATGATTGTCATGACGGACGGGACGGTTAGCACGACAACCGTATCGTTAACCGATAAAAAATTGTAACGACTAAATCGTCACGGCAAATCATGAGTGAAGTGTTTACGTGTGCATTATTGAAATTTCGGCCAACTTACTGATCTCCAGAAGAACTTGCTTGCTACTGCAAAAAACTTTTATAAAATTCCTTTTAAGTTTTTGAGTTTTGTCAAAATAATGTAATGTGAATATCCACTAAATGATGTAATTAGAGCTACGTAGGATACAATCATTTTCTGACTCAAAGTTTGGTAAATACGTAATTGTTATGTTAGTTAACTTACTGAACTATATATAATTCCAAATTTCCAAATTTCTTAGGAGAATTGTGAAAATTACGGGTTCTTCTTAAATGTCACTGAAATAATTTACCAAAATCGTCTTTCAAGTTATATTGTTCCTTTAATTTTTTGTGGAATCAAACTGATAAATCGCACTTGAATTGATTTTATACTTTTTTTTGCGTTCTTGCAGACTCATTTTTATTAAGTTACAACTTACTCAGAGGTATGAATCTTTCTTAAATCGAATATAAATATATTTTATCTAACGCTGTCTTACCACACAGTATTAGTCTAAATCAAAAAGTATTATATTTTGTTTATATCGCTTGATAGTTACTACTACTGAGCGAACACAGTGGGATATAGACGGTAAAAATCTGACACTCCCTTCGCCTGGAGTAAGAGAATTTATTTGGTGATTTTATTTATCTTATTTTTTTACTTTTATACTTGTATATGTCAGACCGATTTATCCAATTAGGCAAAAACATCAGTCAATTATTAAGTTTAAAATGATTAAAAGCGTGAACAATAGACAAGCTGCTCAAGCAAGATGATTATTAACTAAAAACTAAAAAAAATGGGTTTACGTGTCTCAAGTCTAGTACACACGAAGGAATTTGCATTCCTTTCCATGACACAAAGTGTGAATTTTCAGTGTGTTAATGCTGCCAAAATGGTGAGTTCCACAACACATCCGGCCATATCTCGCTTTACGAGTGCGGGCAGATATGGTAATGACGAGAGTGCGATGAGCAGTCAACCGCTCATCAGTGGTTACACTTACATAACGAAAATCACCTGCACGCTATTTCTGAACTATTGCGTGTCCCATTTTGATTTCTCTTCGGAATGCAGCTGACGTCATAAATTGCGTTTTTGTCGAATTCATATTGAAAGGGAAATAAAAAAAAAAGCTTATCGCGAAAATAATTGCTGTCCAACACATTTATGATCGCCTACTAACTGGTCAAAATGTACTGATAGGCAGATTGCTTTTGCGATTTCAGGTTTCAGGTTAAGTTTTTTTGTGTATCACTAGTATTGGTCACTAATTATCAGTCACCAACTATATAGACAACAATGCTCACTGCGTAATGTATTCCATCGCCTGAAGCCTTTATACCAATCTAGCCTTTTACGAGCTTACACTACAATACATAATTTACTTGATTACTTGTGGCCGAGGAGATGATTATTTTATGTTTACATGTAGATTGAAATACAATTGAAATAGGAAACAACATTTGGTTTTGGCAGTATGTCCTGATTTACATAAATACATACCGTAAAGTCATAATAGCGTCATAATGAAAGATAAATACCATTTCACGATTGTAATCACCTATTAATACACAATAACAAGCTAACGACGGCGGACATTAATAAATTATACTTAGTGCTAACAGATTCCAGATATACTGTTTTAAGTACTCTGTTATGTTTTGGTTCGGTAAAGTCGTTGTTTAAACTGATTCTCGGATAATTGATGTACGACACAGCATAAAGTAAAAAAAAATCAGATCACTAGGTACCATCTCTAGTGGATTTTTTAATACATACAATTTACATGTTACGGACGCGGATTAGTCATGCTTGTTATATCAGGCGTAAGATGCTTGCACCTGATATGACTAGCATTGTGTTAGTATCGATGCTTGCACCTGATATGATTAACATTAGTATCTTAAAAGTCATAAATATTTGAATCAGAGAGAAGAAAAACTAACAAATCTTGGCTAAAAATCCAAGATTTGTTAGTTTTTCTAAATCCATAGATCAGTGATGAAAATCTTTTACTATCAAGTAAATTAATTTGTTTAGTAGTACACTTATTTGTTTGACGAGCTATTAACGTTTGAATCCCCAACCGGTCCTATGAGACCGCGCTGTTATTGTTTTACTATTGTATCTCGTTTCGTGGGTATCTGAGTAATTAAGATCGCGGTTTTATTCTTTTGTCGATCAGAACCCATGAGTAAAACCGGCTCGTTCGTCAATTACCCACTTTACGGAAAACAAAAACATTAAGAGGATTGCGCAGAAAACTGCAAAATTTTAGAAAACTTAATGGGTATAGCCTTCTTACCTTTGACAAAATATTTATAGCTAAGACAGAACAATGTCTATTAGATCAGCTAGACAAAGATAAAATAAGTTTATCTGTTGAACCAAACTTTTAAGTTCCAAACAAATAACAACTGAATAAAACACTGATAAGCTAAGCTTATTGGTACGACAAAGTTTTTCACGTTAGCACTCCATTTTTTTATTACTCTGTGCGTACTTATCCATTAGCACGTAAACACAAATATATTCACAAATCCAATTATTATCGTTTGTGGTACTCGAGTACACACGACGCGGCAATTCTGACTGTGAAAGCTGAGGGAGACTAATGTAATTGTGGGTCTAAATTAATCAATTCAACTGAATCGGAATGTCAATGTTTGTAATATTTTCCTTGGTTACCTATATTATTGTACTTACTGCGGACAGCAGCGCCACACGCGTGAAAGTTAAAAATAGTGCTAAAGGAACATACTTCCGGGATAGAAAGTGTTCCATATGCTGGTCCAGGACATACCTTTACCTATCCGTGTGCCTACTCTCATCCAAAAAATAGAGCATTTAATTATTCCTATTTGTATTCCTATTTATCCATTAAATTTAATCAAAATCGATGCTTTATTGGAAATCAATAGTGCGTAGTGAAAATACTAATCACAATTTTGTTCAATTCACCCCGTTTGACCATATTTTGTCAGTAAAAATTAAACGATATAAAACCATTAGGAAGCAAGTCTATAGGAAATGAACGGATTAATCGGTGCGGTTAAATACCAGTCGCCGGTAATTGTATGGAAACTCGTTCGGTGCCGGGACTGCACACGCGCGCACTCGGCGCCCGACGACAGGCTATTATTAGCTACCTTCCGCTCTCAATCGTTAGTTTTCTAGTCTAGTTGATTTTGTCACTAAATTTCCTATTTCAAGGAACCAATCATTTTTTTTTCAAAACTTGTTGATGTGGCTCAAAAAGGTGCCCAACTTAAATGGGACTAGGTAAGACATGTTTGCTGCATGCCTAATGAGCCGTGCGCCCAAAAAACAGGATAGGTGCCCAGGCACATACAGCGACACGGGATAACGGCAGACCACGAAGGAGATGATGGGACAACCAGGATATCTGGTAAGTTTTAGGATTGCGCTTCTCGAAGGACCAGATTAGCGTTATATAAGTTTAGCGGGAAAATAATTTTTACGTTGGATAATATATTGGACGACACAGAAATTGAGCAAAAGGAAGTAGGTATGGGAAGAGTATTGTGACTTACTTGGGAGATCTGGAAGCCAGGTTGATGCACGGACTGCCGGGTGGATGACGACACTCACGTGTTTTCGGAGGGTCTCACTCGCGATTAACAGATCGGTTATATTTTGCGTCACTGTGTCTTTGTGTCGGCCAACACGTTAATTAGGAGGATTAGATATTAGATCACCGCGGCGCCGCGGGTTCCCTGGTTCAGCGGAGTTTTCTTGCGGTGGTGTTGTGCGTATGGAGTCTCGAAGCAGAAGAAAGCGGTCAACCAAAAAAGATGGCGACCTTTCTTTGCAGCGGTAGGCGGAAATGTTCCTGATTGGCTTAGCGGCGAACAAGCTTTCTCATTCGCCGGCATGGGATTTGAGGATATGGGAAGTTGGAGTATGATTGGCTCAATACTGTCGTCCAATATGAAGGATTATAATGTGTGAGATGCGTTTGGATACATGATACAAAAAAATGTTTATAGGGCTAGCTTGCGTAAGCATTCTGCCCGGCTTTCGAGGATATGAAGTATACTCAAAAAGTAAGGAGTCAAATTAAAGCGGATTGAAATTAAATTAACTTGGACAAAAGAGAAAAATTATAATGAAAATATGTGAACTACAGCTAAATTAGATGTTTAATTACGCGGTGGTATTATTGAGAAGGTAAAGGACATAGTTTAACAACGGGTCTTTTGAAAGAGCCACTGCATGTCTTCACCATGGCGACGCGAGTTATCCCATCCTTGCCGGGAAAAATCTCGGTGATTATGCCCATTGGCCAACGTAGAGGAGGGACATCATCCTGATGCATGAGAACCACTGTACCAATCTTAATATTGTCGGCGGCATTCAACCATTTTTGCCTAACTTGCAAGTTATGTAAGTATTCTAAACGCCACCTTCTCCAAAAGCTACAAACCATTTGGTCAAGCAATTTTTTGCGGCAAGTTAGAGGTTTCGTCGTTTCGGGAACGTTCACGACAGGCAACGTAGTTAACGGAGAAGCCATTATAAAATGAGCGGGAGTAAGCGGTTCTGGGTACGGATCCTCACTCAGGACACAGAGCGGTCTGGAATTTAGAACTGCCTCAATTTCAGTGAGAACAGTCGAAAGCTCCTCATAAGTAAGAAGTTGAGAGCCGATAACACGATATAAATGCGTTTTAGTAGATTTAATATTTGATTCCCACAGCCCTCCAAAGTGGGGGGCGCGGGGTGGAATCATTTTCCACTCTATGCGGTAGCGGTTAGCAAGTAGTTCTTGTAATTGAGCCTTGGCTCCAACGAAGTTTGTTCCGTTATCAGAATATAAATAAGAGACGGGGCCTCTGCGGGAAATGAATCTTTTAAAAGCTGAAATGAAGGTGTCCGATGACACGTCGGTAACCAATTCAATATGAACTGCTTTGGTAACGAAACAAACGAATAAGCATATGTAAGCCTTCTGACCTCTTTGGCCTCTGCGTCGACATAAGGTTACTTTAATGGGACCAGCGTAATCCACACCAGTATGAACAAAAGCTTTAGTCTCTTGTACGCGGCAAGCGGGTAAATCAGCCATCTTTGGACTGGGGTGAGAAGGAGAAACTTTGAAACAAAAGTTACAAGCATGTACCCTTTGTCTGACGACACCTCTGGAAGAGATGATCCAATATTTTTGGCGTAACAGAGAGGTAAGAAGGTTTACACCGGCATGACAATGAATGCGATGATAATAGTCTATTAGAACATGTGTAAAGTTATCATGTTTAGGTAAAAGCGCGGGATGCTGAGCTTCATAAGGAAGGTTCGCATTTGACAACCTGCCACCAATTCTAATTATGTTATGCTCGTCTATAAATAGATCGAGTTTCTTAAACTGTGAGCGAAGTTTTTTATTTTTAATCTCGTCATAAATATCTAAAAAATGAAATTGTTGAATACAATGAATTAAATAAATTTCAGCGGCAACCAATTCACGGACAGTAATTGTCTTATGTGACTTGTCGTAAGGAATAATATGCAAAAATCTCAAAATGTATACAATTATGCGCAATATTTTATGTAACGATGTGAATTTTTGAGAAAGGCTATATATCAAGTTAAGTTCTGATACGGTAGATACTAATGTTAAAGATTTATTTTTAAACTCAGGCAATTGCTCGCTGCATGAGGAAACAAACGGAGTAATAGGCCACTCATCAGTTTGTCGCAGAAGCCATTCAGGGCCATGCCACCATAAATCATGGTTTAGTAACTGTTCGGGTAGAAGACCTCGAGACAGACAGTCACTAGGATTTTCTTTTCCGTTAATATGGTAAAAATGTTTAGGATCAAGATTTTCTTGACATTTAGCGACGCGGTTACTAACAAAAATGTTCCACTTGTGAGGTGAGGAATGAATCCATGAAAGTGTAATTGTAGAATCGGAAAAGGCAAATATTTTATTAATAGCGGTGCGAGAGCGGTAAGTGTCATAAACTAGTTTAATTAGTTTAGACAAAAGAACAGCGGCGCAAAGCTCTAGACGAGCCAGAGATACGACCTTAACAGGTGCAACTTTAGATTTAGCACACACCAAATTTACGTGTGTATTACCATTTGTGTCAGTGACATGTAAGTATATAACGCAGCCATACGCATTCAAGCTGGCGTCAGCAAAACCTACTATATTTGTCACGCAACCCATAGTAACGGCTACATGACGCGGCAATTTTAAAGAAGAAAGTAGAGGCAGTTGCTCTTTGAATTTTTGAAAGAGAAGTACGATAGAATCGGGCGGAGTTTCATCCCAATCTGTGTTTAATTTCCATAATTCCTTTATGAGTAATTTCGCGAATAAAACTACAGGAGCCACTAGACCGAGAACGTCCCACAGACGGGCAATAGTGGAAAGTATGACGCGTTTAGTACAACCTTTATCTAACTCAGATGTAGTAAAGGTGAAACAGTCCTCGGAAGGAATCCATTTGAGTCCAAGGATTTTTAAATTATCCCCGTCAGAGAAATTAATAGAAGAGCGGTTGGAGTGTGGAATAATCTCCAGTAATTCCGAGGAATTACTTGCCCATTTAGTAAGGTCAAAGCCCCCAGCTTTAAATAAGGCGATAAGTTCAGCGGAGAGAATCTTGGCTTCTTCTAGAGTAGGGGTCGAGTTAGCCAAGTCATCCATGTAAAGCTCATGAGAAGCGACAATGGATGCACGCGGGAAGCGATGTTTTTCATCCTCTGAAAGCTGGCGCACAGTGCGCATGGCTAGAAAGGGACTGGGCTTGAGACCGAAGGCAACACGGTTAAATTTAAATTCGCGAACAGGTTCAGTAGTATTAAATCGAAACAATATTTTTTGATATTTTCGATGATCCTCAATAACCTTAATTCGAAGATACATCTGTTTTATGTCAGCTGTAACTGCAATAGGAAACAAACGGAAATTTAAAAGTAATAAAAATATGTCAGCCTGTAAATTCGGACCTGTATGCAGTAAGTCATTCAATGAAACGCCATTATGAGACTTAGCGCTCGCATCAAGGACAATGCGCACCTTAGTAGTTTGTTTATCATTCCTAATAACAGGGTGATGCGGTATGTAATATCCTATAGTCTGATCAACAGAACTAGGTGTAGTTTCAGTTAAATAATTTTGATCGATATATTCTTGGATTATTTCGTTATAACTAGCGCGCGAAGAAGGGTCGCGAAGCTTAGTTTTTTCCAAGTTAATTAAACGTCGATAAGCGACAGCATATGAATTTCCGAGTGATTCTGGATTTTTACAGAATGGTAAGGCAACACAGTACCTACCACTGGAGTCACGTGACACAGTAGAAGCGTACAGCTGTTCACACTCCCGTTCAGCGGGGCTCATAAAAGATTTTGAAGGTATTTCTTCGATATTCCAAAATTTATGTAAAGATTCGTCCAACGACAAAAAACAATGAGAATCATCTACTGTTAACGCGGTAGAAAAACATGAAGCGGTATTTAAATCGTCGAGACTGTTATTGTTATTATATAAACTAGAGGGTATCTCACCCATAATTATGTATCCAAATACGGTTTCAACAGCTGATGGCGCGGTAGGTGAGAGAATTCTGTTATGAAGTAATAAATACGGAAACAGTTTTGCCCCTAGAAGTAATTCAACCTCACCGGGCACGTGCCACAGGGGGTCGGCTAGCGGTAACTCGAATAAATGTTGCACAGCAGAGGTGTCAACCAAGTGAGATGGTAATTTATCAGTTATACAATCAATAACAAGAGCGGTTATTTTAAAAGAATTTGTTTTATTTTTTGCAGTAACTGTTATCTCCACGTAACCTATGATAGGCCGCGAAGAGGTTCCTACACCCTTTATAAATGAATTTGAAAGCGGTATAATATTTAATTGCAGTTTTTTACAACAGGCTGTAGTAATTATATTATTTTGCGAAGCGTTATCTATTAAGCACCTTACAGAAACGGATTTGTTATGTTTGTTATCAACATAGACTTGTGCTGTTGACAAAACAATCGTAGTACGTGGAGTTCTTATTCCTACGCGAGAACATGCACAAAGCGCCACCTGTTGTGACTGCGCGGAAGCGTCAGCTGATATCGATCGCTGCTGTGAAATTTGTTCCAAATGTAAAAGAGAATGATGTTTTTTGTTACATGTTCTACAGGTGTGTATAGATTTACACTGCGAGGCAGTGTGCGTTGTACTAAGGCAGTTTACACATCCGCGTTTATTTTTAATAAAATCCAAACGCGAACCGGCCGATATTGTTTGAAAGTTTGGACAGGTATAAAGCTTCCAATGATCTTTGCTACTACAATACATACAAGTTTGGTTATTGTCACAAGCAACAAATGTATGTACTGTACTATCACGTGATTGGCTACGACAAGAATTATTTTTATTATTGTTGTTACTTATGGATGCGGTCCGAGTTAAAGTAGATCTATCTAATATTTTTACTTGCGATTTTATAAATTCAACGAAACCCTTATAAGTAGGAATCTCCACATCTCTCATATGCATCTCAAATGAATGTATGATAGCGGGATCTAACTTTTTTAAAGCTAAATTTAATAATATGAAATCCTTTAGGTCGTTAATTTTTAATTGTTCTAGTGCCGAAACAGACGCGTGAAAACTTTCAATAAAACTATTTAAAGAGGCGGAATTATTAATTGCGGGTTTGATATTTAAAATATTAGACATGTAGTGCGAGCCTAATGCTCGTTTATCTTGATACTTTTGAACCAAACTGTTCCAGATAGACGTATAATTATCCCCTGACGGAATAATTCCGGCGGTAATTTGCAATGCGTTTCCTTTTAGGTTACCTATTAAATATTGCACACGTTGAGAATCTGTAAGGTTTGAATTTTCATGGACATTTGATTTAAATGATTCATAAAAAACAGGCCAATTATCAATTCTACCATCAAAAAACGGAATCTGAATTGGTGGCAGCTTGACTGAGTACTTTGACTGCGAAGCGGTATCAGTAGAGGCTGAGTCCTTCAATGACCTTGAGGACTTCGCTTCAATAAGTGAGCGTATTCTCTCTACTCGCGTGTATACGCCGTCAAAAGATACTTGACTATTATAATCTATTTTATGATCAGGATTTATTTGTAAAGAATATGTATTTATTTTATCTATGTTAGAAATAAACTCTTGACGAGTAACTGAGATTATTTGCGTGTCTGCCATAAACGTCTCAGCCGAACGTAGCTCAATACTAGTCGTATTTATTTTCTTTGATATTTCATACAATGACGATAAACGCTCAAAGATTGCTTGGTTTTTAGCTTGCAGTATTTTAACTTTTATTTGAAGATCTTCCATATTGGAATAGTTCTAGTAACTATAGCGGACAAAATAATTTATGTTTATGTAGGTAGACTTCAAGAATATTTTATATTTTTTTTATTTAAGTAGCGGGTGAAAGAAAATTATTGCGGTTGAGTTTATGTTATAGGCAAGTTTGCCGAACTAACTCACGATAATTAGCGGTTTTAATAATTCCCTATGCTATTTCAATGCAACAGGCGAACTATTAAATTGGTACAGTAGTTCCCAATGATGTAGGTATGTACCTAGCGGGGAATGTAAGAACGATAGTATGCGTTCAATATGGCGGTTTTACGAATTCAGGTTAGATAAGTAGGTACCTATTTAACCTAAATCCTAGGTATGAGACCTATGAATGCTGATTCTATGAATCCGGCTCGAAGGACCATTTAACTTATGGTAAGTTTTAGGATTGCGCTTCTCGAAGGACCAGATTAGCGTTATATAAGTTTAGCGGGAAAATAATTTTTACGTTGGATAATATATTGGACGACACAGAAATTGAGCAAAAGGAAGTAGGTATGGGAAGAGTATTGTGACTTACTTGGGAGATCTGGAAGCCAGGTTGATGCACGGACTGCCGGGTGGATGACGACACTCACGTGTTTTCGGAGGGTCTCACTCGCGATTAACAGATCGGTTATATTTTGCGTCACTGTGTCTTTGTGTCGGCCAACACGTTAATTAGGAGGATTAGATATTAGATCACCGCGGCGCCGCGGGTTCCCTGGTTCAGCGGAGTTTTCTTGCGGTGGTGTTGTGCGTATGGAGTCTCGAAGCAGAAGAAAGCGGTCAACCAAAAAAGATGGCGACCTTTCTTTGCAGCGGTAGGCGGAAATGTTCCTGATTGGCTTAGCGGCGAACAAGCTTTCTCATTCGCCGGCATGGGATTTGAGGATATGGGAAGTTGGAGTATGATTGGCTCAATACTGTCGTCCAATATGAAGGATTATAATGTGTGAGATGCGTTTGGATACATGATACAAAAAAATGTTTATAGGGCTAGCTTGCGTAAGCAATATCTTTCTTATAAATTTTAAACAGGAAGCGTGGAGACGAAGGAATAAAAGGAGGGCGTTTTTCCCGCAATAGGACAATACTGGCTAGAAAAAAAGTAGTTCAAATGAAATTTAATCTTCGTCTGGCAGAGTTTGTTACAAAATTTGATAATTTTAGCGAAGTATGTTTTCAAAATTGTAGGTATAAAAAACCAGACTGTACGCAGCCAGCTTTTACCGCAAACGCATATTGAAAACGAAAATGTAGGTATCTCTACAAACTTTAGCAATTAAACTCACCAGTCCCAACACTATTGCAAGTATTTAATTACTTACCCTTCTTGAACCAAACTTCAATTTACTTCAGCATATAGGTTTCCACTTTTAAAACTATGTAGGTAACTAGCTCATTTTGTAGTGCGTCCGAAATTTTTGCCGACGCAAACCTCGACAGCTTTCCGTGCATTATGCGTATGATTTGCCGAGTACGCGCCAGCTCCAACACTATTCTCAGAACGCTGGCTGACAAGTGGGACTCACCAATCTTAGGGCGGTGGATACAACTGCACGCATCAACAAAATATAGACAAACCCCAGGTTCGGTGTGTCTCACCCAGCTTAGAATATTAGTACTTATTTGTCGTTTATGTCACTAACATTAGTTGTAGTTTAAATTATTACTAACAAAATGTGGCAAAATGTGGTGTGGTGTGTTTCGAAATAAACTTTTATTAAATATTTTTTTCGGACCAAATAAAAAAAATACTAATGTTTCAAAACATGTGTAACTTTCATTTTTTTTCGGATGAACCCTGTCACAATCGACCTACTCAAAAAACCATGCAAATTATTTCACTTAACCTATTCAAAAATTCGTACCGGTAGGCGCAGCGTCGGAAGGCCCCCCACAAGGTGGACCGACGACCTGGCGAGGGTCGCGGGATCCGATGGATGCGAGACGCACAGGACCAAACTTCAATTTACTTCAGCATATAGGTTTCCACTTTTAAAACTATGTAGGTAACTAGCTCATTTTGTAGTGCGTCCGAAATTTTTGCCGACGCAAACCTCGACAGCTTTCCGTGCATTATGCGTATGATTTGCCGAGTACGCGCCAGCTCCAACACTATTCTCAGAACGCTGGCTGACAAGTGGGACTCACCAATCTTAGGGCGGTGGATAAATTGCATGCATACAACAAATAGACAAACCCCAGGTTCGGTGTGTCTCACCCAGCTTAGAATATTAGTACTTATTTGTCGTTTATGTCACTAACATTAGTTGTAGTTTAAATTATTACTAACAAAATGTGGCAAAATGTGGTGTGGTGTGTTTCGAAATAAACTTTTATTAAATATTTTTTTCGGACCAAATAAAAAAAATACTAATGTTTCAAAACATGTGTAACTTTCATTTTTTTTCGGATGAACCCTGTCACAATCGACCTACTCAAAAAACCATGCAAATTATTTCACTTAACCTATTCAAAAATTCGTACCGGTAGGCGCAGCGTCGGAAGGCCCCCCACAAGGTGGACCGACGACCTGGCGAGGGTCGCGGGATCCGATGGATGCGAGACGCACAGGACCGGTCGCTGTGGCGGCGCTTGGGGGAGGCCTGTGTCCAACAGTAGACGTCTTTCGGCTGAGATGATGATGATTCAAAAATTCAGATATCATTTAGTATAAAAGGCTGACGTTTATTAAAAGGATTGAAATAATCATTTTGCACCCACAATTAAAAATAACACATACAAAAGCATTAGAAAAAATCCTGTTCACTTTACTAGCTTCCATTTCAGGCTCAGACATTTAAATAAAACACACATTATTGAAAGGAAAGCTTTACAATTTTCGCTTATTTGGCAGACTCATGCACAATTGAACAACAAAGAAGACATACGTCAAAGAAACACCCTGTAGAATTATTTATGAAGACATTCTTCAGCGAACCCGCGCAGGCGTCCACAAGAACGAGAATTACAAAGTAGACACGATAACTTGGCAAATATCCAGTTGAAGACAATATTTCCTTACTTTTTCTAACTGGAAGGTCGGCAATGGTATAAGGGAAATAATGTGACGAGACTAAACAGAAGTAATTGAATTAAATAGGTAAAACAAACTGATAACGATTTTGTAAAGCAAGTTACGAGTAAATTATTACGAGAATTTTACCTACCTTTATCTTCCAGCGCCTTCTTTATTATAATAATCTTACTTTTACAAAATCAATTGATCTGTCGCCATTTAAACTTTATAATTATCATTAGGTACACATAATAATTAAGCAATACCTACATTAGATTACCGAACATGTTGACGTCTTCTGGACTAATCCGAAGATAATTTAAATATTTGAAAATCGAACAAGCGCTGTTCACAATGCACTCTTACCACCAGTTGTTTTTTTTATTTCACCTAAAAACATTAAAACCTCTTTTTCCTTTGATGTAAATTATAATAGTGTGCACATTTTAAATAAGAACTTGACTATTGTTTTAGTAAAAGGATCGATGGAATCGAAAGCTTAATTTATCCTTCAATTTAGGACACCAGTCACGATCGTACGAACAGCGTCCGAGAAGTAGATTGAGTTAGTATAATAAATTAGTTCAACTAATAAGTTTTATACAGAACTATCCCTCTTCCACTGAGTTAATCACGTTATCAATTAAAACGGACCTTTATTTATTAGTCTAATTAATATTCCTTTTCGTCAGTAGGCATCGGTTTCTCCTTTGAGATTAGAGTTTTATTACTGAAAAACATAAATAACTCAAGTTACATTGTTAATATTTAATGCTTTAATATTGTTGCCAATTCATTCGACGTATATATGTAACTCTTTGCCATAGCTATCTTGTTTACAGATTTATACGAACACACTGACCTTCCAGGACCAAAACGAAGACATGCGACATCGACCAATCCGCACTAAGCCCACGTGGTGAATTACGGCTCATTCCCTCTCCTAGCGTAGAGGTCTGAGTCCCAGTAGTGGGATCTTTACAAGGCTGATAAAGTTAATGCTGACCTTCCCCTGAGGTTCATGAATGAGAAATAATTTGCCAAGCACTTAGCGTATTCAAAATTCATTAGAATTGTGTCGTGTGGGCCAACACTGTCTTTAATTATGAGGTTTTAAGTGGTCAGGCGAATGGTATATGTATAATTAATCGTTGACAAACCCGGTTAATTAATTTGAGAACAAAACAATGTCCACAAGTTTGACCGGTGACTATCTGAAGGTCGCAAGAATCCAATGGATAATGTGCAAACGGGTAAAACATCTTTATGATCAAAACACAGTTTACTTTTATCCCTGTATTACCTACTTACGTGGGATGATTTCTAACTTTGAATTAAGCGAATTCACTGACAGATGCTGTTTTATTATATTAATATTAATCAATACAAAAAAAACTAATTTTAGTAGTTAAAATAATTGTATAGACTGTGTGCACACGTTTGACTACATCCTCTATGTATTGTATCTAAGATATTCTGATTACCTATATATAGCACTGGCAGTTAGTGCCAATGAATACGAGTATAACCAATTTCCTTGCTATTTTAGCAAGAAAACTTGTGGTAGTCTGGTGATATTCCCAGAAATACCGGACGACACGAGACAATGCAGGCACGTAATATGCAAATATGGCATCAGCATAAGGATAAGACGTACACGGTAGTGCTTTTAGATCAGAGCGATAGATCCAGGTTGCCTGTGAATTGTAATCTGACGTTTGTTTATGTTAATTTGAATGTTTAATTTTCTTTTTATATTCATTCATTGTCTTATATAAATTGAAAGACTAATAATTTATAAACAATCAAACAAAAGTTATAGTTTATAAAAATAAAATAAGTTGTTTCTTTATTAAGAAAACACGTCTTGCTTATGTATGGTGAACTTAAAACCAGGTGCTGCACTTCAACAAGAATGTTGAAGTGCAGCACCTGGTTTTGTATTTATTTGCTACTTTGTGCCAGATTTTATTATCGTGGTAAAAATATAGAAATGAATTTAGAACGAATGTTGAACTAGGTACCCGTATATCTGAGAATAGTTTAATGGATAAAAATAAGATTTAGGCGAGTTTCTATCCGAATCACAATTCTGCCTCAGGGACATACGATGCAGCATGAAAGCTACGAAGCTACCTGAAATCTGCTTATTTTAAACAGTTTTATGAAACTTCCGTGTGAATTTTTAATATGTTGTTCTGAGAATATTGGTGTCTAAGGAGTTAGTTGAACAGCGCTTCGTGGAGTAAGTTCTCGTTACTTATTTACTTATACTCGTTACGTTTTTATTTAAGTAGTTGCCACTAAAAAGACCTTAAATAAAACCAAGAAATTTACTAGAATAATTTCTGTTAAACTTGCTAGTGTATGGCAACTATCAATCTAACTAATCTATAGCCGCCATTTTTAAACACACGCGCAAAAGAAACTGATTTTAATTTTGCAGCTATGTCAAAGAAAATGCCAACAGTTTTACTGTTGTATTAGTACTCATAATAATTTGGTTGTTTTTCTTCACAGGTGTATTCCACATTGTCGTATGATAAACGTGACTATTGATGATTCTTGACCTTATCCTCAGTTCTCTCTCACCTTCAGCTCGTGTCTAAATAAATATTACACACTTATATCATAATGTAAATTCAGAGTCGCGCGATCAAAACTTGTCGTCGATTCGAATGTATTTTGTTATTTCCTGATTATCTTTAGTACACTCTCTTACTAAATTCGCGTAGCACCGCACACAAAAATTATAAATGTGTGCATAAACGCTACCGCGTGAAACACAACAGGTATTATCGTTGTGTGCTACAAATTAACTCGTCTGCGCAACGTCATCCCAGCAAGCCGCTACGATTGGTCGGCCCAGAGGGGAAGTGCGGGGCTTAGTTCCGTTTTCTTACGCGCGCGCCGCCACTGTCATTCCGCCATTATACCGGTAAACGAAACGCACACGCAATTTTGTAAAAACTATATTCTCATGATTATACGCCTAAATTCTATCGAAGAAGTATTTTATTCATCTCCAAAACAGTAGACGATGGAAAAATTGACCACTGTTGTTAACGGCGCCATGGCGCAATGCGTATGATACATGTCTGACGAGTAAGAGGTCCCAAGTTCGATTCCTATCGTCTGATAAATATAATTTTGTAATTTTATACATATAAACTATGTATATTTACGAAATTAATTAACGAAATTTTTGTATATAACTTGTAATATAAATAATTTTATAATATATATATAATACATATATTATTTACGTAATATAATAATAGATACGTTATTATTATAATTATTGTTAGTTGACAATACTTTCATTGTCAACTTTTTTTTATTTTCGCAAACATTCACTTATGAAATTATTATAGTTATTTAAATTAACATCGAACACTTACACTTAATCTTTGGAAAGTATATTTTTATGATATGGGTAGGTAATCAGTAATAATGTTCACAATAATCAAGTAGCTGTGGGTATAAAACAAACATAAAGTATCATCTGACAATAATTCACGTATTCAAGTAATATTATGTCTCCAGCCTGCTCAACTCGCAAACAAAATAAAACTCGTTTACTACTCGATATACACACACACATATTTGTATATGTGTTTGCTACGAATCAGATAAATAAATTCGCTTCATTCGTTAGATGGTAATTTAGCACTGATTATCAAGTGCTTGCTTGCCGTTAAAGGTGTATCGAGTTCGATCCTTGCCATTGACACAACGTTTTTTTTCTACTTTATTGTAGTATATATAATGATAACGAAGTTTAATAAAACTAAAACTTAGAATATTTGCTTTAGCGTTTGAATCCCCAACGGGTCCTATGAGACCGCGCTGTTATTGTTATACTATTGTGTCTCGTTTCGCGGGTATCTGAGTAATTAAAAACTAAGTGTATGAATATTATCATCTACCCACTTTATTAGTTATTTACTAAGAAATGAGTCGGATAATAAGTTAACCTGGCATAACGCTTTTGCCTATCACGATCGTGTGTTCTACAACTTACTCCGAGACAAAAAATAATTAATCGTTGTGGAAAGTGATACTTTTTATAAATAATAAACAACATGTCTCATTTGTCTACACTTTTGAGGGCTGAGATAATAGTATTACATAAACAAAATGTATCCATAAGTGAAATTTCGAGGAGATTAATGCTACCGGTAAGTAACAAATCCAAACTTAACATAGGTAATGCAAAATAATTTAACATTGTTGATATTTGTTAGGTTTTAACGTAATTTTGTGATTGTTTACAGAGGAAAACTGTGCAGTTTTGGGTGCATAGATATGCAGCTGAAGGGACAATCGATGCCAAACGTCCGGGTCCAAAAGCAATCACATATACGGATGCCAACCCACTGCATCGAAATATTGTTGCTACGTATAGCGCTGACGGCTTTGCTACAACAAGAAACACTGCAATTATGCACGACGTGTCTATGACAATTGTTCGACGCCACTTACGAGCAGCTAAAATAAAATGTCGCAAGCCCGCGAAAAAAAATTTACTGACGGCGTTGCATAAGGAAGAAAGGATGCGGTTTGCAAGAAAATTTATAGATTTCGATTGGTGCAATAACATAGTTATATTTAGTGATGAAAAGTGTTTTAAGTCAGATAAGGATGGGCGTAAAATATTATGAAGAAAAGATGGCGAACGTTACCATCACAAAAATATTCTCCCATGCAGGTCTAGTGGTCGCATTACGTTAGGTTATTGGGGCTGGATGTCATCGATGGGTCCCGGTGAGTTAGTGGAGGTAGGGGGTGGCAATACCAGTCAAGGTTACTTGGACATTTTGCAAAATGTTATGTTGCCTACCGTGCGCGTGGCATACCCGGACGAGCATATTTACTTCGTGCACGATAACTGCTCGGTGCACTGCGCACGAATGGTGCAAGACTGGTTAAGTGTCCAAGAAAACTTGACTGTTATTGAATGGCCCTCTAAAAGTCCCGATTTGAACCCCATAGAAAACCTATGGGGTCACATGGTGCTCAACTGGGATTCATCTGATGTGAGATCTAAACGTAATTTAGATAATTTAGTGTTATCCATGTGGGAATCGTTTCGCGGCACTGACCTGTGTGAAAATTGGGTGGCTAGCATGAGAACGAGGTTACAAGAAGTAATCGACAATGAAGGTGCACCATTAGATATTAATTTTGATTTAAATTGAATCCAATTATAAATATTTTTAAAAAGCTGTATTACTGTATTTTGTTCTTCTTGTTGTTGTTTTTATGATGTTACCTATTGTTATAGAAATCAAGAGTTACGATACCTATCATAGTTCATTTTTTAAAACATGCTGATTGATAACTTTGATAAGTAAAAAAAAAGACTAAGAAGTAAGCTGTAGGTAATTATACTGCTGTTGTTATTATGTGACATGATGTTATTGTTATTGAGATCAAGAGTTGCGATATCTATCATAATTCATTCTTGATAACATGTTGACTTATGTCACTAATAAAAAACTTAAAAATCAGTGACGTCCATCCTTGTCTGACTTAGAATATTTTCACTTTATATATTGTATTAAGGATAATCATGAACAGATTCGTTAATTGTGACCATTCCGTTTAATATAAATGTAATTAATAAGCTGTAATAAACATAGTTGGATCGTTATCGCAGTTTTATTTGTCACAATATTATCAAAATATTTTGATTATTATGAGAGTAACTATAACATTACTATTAAAAAAAAGGGTCAAATAGAAAATAAAAACAAGCAAACTTTCTGTTACACCAGACGATTGGAATCGAACTTGGGACCTCTTACTTGTCAGTCACGTATCATACGCATTGCGCCATGGCGCCGATAACAGCAGTAGTCAATTTTTGCTGTACTTTCATAGTTGTGTACGGCTTGCTTTTTTGCAAGAGTGTGAGTGTAGAAACGACGAGTTACTTTGTAGCACACAACGATAATACCTGTTGTGTTTCACGCGGTAGCGTTCTCGCACACATTTATGACCTGCTACCCAATCTCCGCCGCCGCGTGTACATTGTAATAAATCATGTTCTCACAGAATAAATTACTTATATAACAACTATGGCGCAGCATGAAACACAGGAACTGGAAAAACCTTTGTGTGGAAAAAAGTAATGCTTCTTCATTATTTTCAGAGCATGTGAGCCGATAATGATTTACGGTTGTCCGCTAAGACCGTGTGGTTTTTTTTATACTTTCAGAGTAATTAGGAGATAATGGTGTTTTTATGAAAGCGTTGTGTTCACTGTTTTACTATGTTTGGTCGTTTATTAGTTGTCGCTTCTTAAAGGAAAACCCGGGGCTGGAACGAAAGGCAAAGAAGGAACAGGAGTGCATTTAGTAAAAGTCTACTCACTCCCGCTCCGCCCAAGAGAGGAAAAGTCATTCGATGATTTCCCACCTAAAAAAAACCTGATGGTAAGCACTAGCTTATTATGGGTACTTTCTATAGCTGAAGCTTATTACTCTCCTGTGTATGTGTCACGACTCAGTGAAGCGAGTCTAAGCGGCCCTGAGTTGCCCGAGGCGGCGGAGATCAAAGAGATGTCGCTCGCCACGAAATAGCTTCCATAACTGCATGTTTTTGAGTTTGAGCTACTTATGTATGGTGAACTTAAATACTTGTTTATATGCACTTTAGGGGAAAATAAAACGAGTGTTTGTTACAAAATTCACGCACGAGTCAGATTCACATTTGCCAGTTTTTTTATTGTAGTCAAGCGAAGTAGGTACCTAAGTAAACCCCTTAGCGGCTTATACTCTTTAATGTCTCTTTAATGACATAATAACATTCTACTGAAACGGTGGAACGTAATTTAATAACAGAGGTACCCTCAGGAGAGTACACACAGTACTATGTACATAATTAAAGGGAGAACATTTGAAACATTAAGTAACGAGCCGACGGTTTGCACTGACGAGTTAATAGCCTCACAAGCTGCCTTAGGCCCGTCTCACACAAGCTGCCTTAGACCCATATCACACAAGCGGCTGCGGGGCACGGCGCGCGGGCGAGCAGCGAAAGCGTCGCGAACACGCCGCGGCCGCACAGCGAAGACGTCGTGGACGCGTGGCGAATTTGCAACGTTTTCGTTGTGTATTTTGTAGGCGAGAGGACAGGCTGGTGTTTTTACGAGACAGTATACAGTGGCCTCCACGCTGCTAGTCGCGGCGGTCTCGTTGCGCGTCTGTAATAAATTCGCTGTGCTTGCGCGGCGTGTTCGTTACGTGCCCGTAACGTATATGTTGCGCACCCGCTCCGTTTTCAGGACTTTCACAATCCGCTAGTGTGATGAGGCCCTTAGTGTTTATAAATTATGTAACTTATGTCAGAACTTCTACGTTCTAAACTGTTTATAATCCAACTACAAAATCCTTTATTTGCACCACTTTAGAAATAACAACTCGTTTGAATATTTCTTAGTTTTATTGTTCAACACAATGATTACTACAATTATCATAGTTTTACACACACAATCTTCTTATAATTAGTATTTAACTCTGCTACGCCTAGAATACAATTGAGCGTTTGCAAGCATGGTTTGATACTTATTTATAAACATGAAGTTTAATCAGTTGATATTCATCCTAACTAATATTATAAATGTGAAAGTGAGGATATTTGTTACAACGGCAGAACGGATTTTGGCATGCATATCGTCCCCGTAGAGCGAAAATTAACCAACTTGCAATATGCTAGTTTTGAGATATTGCCGTCTAAAGTTTGGAAAAAATAAAAAAAATCATAACTTCAAAAATTAACGTGATAGAAAAAACTTTTGACTTAATTTCAATTGAATTTGTATATAGTTTTCTATTATTTTTTATATGTTTTATATAACTTCTATGTGTAATGAGTTATTAGGTAAAATTCAAGTTAGTTATTTTTCGCTTTATTCGTTTCGATATTGGTGCTAACTTAACATCCCTTAGTTAAATATTACTTGAAAAAATATCATTGAGAGTAATATTTAGGCAAGTTAGTTATTTATTAATTTATATCAAAATTATAATTATGTGTTTTTTGCCAGTTATTAACCACATATAGACTCATGTAGATAGATATCTATTAAGTCTATTATAATATATTTGGTCACAAATGTCATGTAACAAGAAAAATCCTTTAAAAAAAAAAGTAAAATCAAAACTCGTTTTAAGGTCTGAGGAAACTTCAAGTCCTAAGAGCTGAAGGCGGTCGGTGCGCTCCAGGGATACATTTCGGAATATAGCCGCCAAAATGAACGGGCTCTTTTTCGCAGTGAACAGACACGCATGTGTTTTGTTTTTTTTTAGCTTAGTCCAGTTTGGAGACGCTGCTTGAAGTGTAACATTTGCAGGCCCTACCATAGCCTCTCTTTCGGGCTGGATTAGCTCCCTACCTGCCCGGCAGGTATCTCTTTATAACTGTGCTGTCATCTGCATACCCAATACATACTGGGCATCAGCAGGTCGTTGATATGCAGCAGAAAGAGAGTTGCAGAGAGAACAGATATGACTCGTCATGGGTTCGGATGAGCATCAATAACTCGACGAGACCGTTTACTCAGGGACTCTTTGACCCAGGCAATCAGACCAGGAGAAATGCCGTTCGCTAGAAGCTTACTCAAGAGGCTAGCGTGCCATACCCTGCCGAAGGTCTTCGAGATGTCTAAGGAAACTGCTAATCCTTCCCCAATCTTCTCAAGGGCCTCGGCCTACAAGTGAGCGATATACACTAGTAGGTCCCTGGTAGACCGATTGCGACGAAACCCGTACTGTCGGTCACTGAGGAAATCGTTACATTCCAGGTAATCATAATCATGCAGAGTATGGAGGTTACTGGAATCGGCTGATAGTTAGCAGGGTCGGCACGGCTGCCTTTTTTGGGCCCGGGTTGCACATTGGCAAGCTTCCAGGTCTTGAGCACTATTCTAGTTCTAAATGAGAGGCGATACAAGCGTGTCAATACAGGTGATCGGCGGCGTCTTGAGAACAATAGCTGGTATGCCATCTGGTTCACTAGCTATACTTTATATTTAGACGACTCAGCGCTCTCAGAATCACTTTTTTCCTTATGCGGACCTCGGACATTGAAGTGAAGCAATGAGGTAAAATCATTGGGGTAGCACTAGACGTGAATTATTGCTGAAAAGAGATGTATAGAGACCTGCCTGTCGCTGTATGAGCCAGTATTCCGTCTGGGCTAACCAGTGGAGGCAGTGTGGATCGACAGAAGTTTGCCTCGACAAATTTGGCAAAAGACCAGAATGCTCTATTGCCAGATAGTTGCGCAGAGAGTTTTTTTTGTCAATATATGTCATGCTATTGAAGAGAACTGTACTTGGTGCTTTTTGTAAGACTTGGCAGCATGGTTCAAGGAGCTCTTCTTTGAGCTCAGATCCAGAGTTTTGCGGTAACGAGAATCCACCCAGGTGAGAAACCAGCTTCAGCGCAGTCGGCGTTGAAGCGAGGGCAAGCTGAGCCACCGATGGGTACATTACTACAGGGGATAGAATACTCCATAGCGCCGCACCACATTGGATGTAGCATTCGCACAGCTCGACGGAGTTTCCGAAGATAAGCAGACCTGCTGCCAAGGATAAGATGCAAAAAAAGTGTTGTACCTCATCTCAATCTGCTGATTTGTATCGCCATATTCTCAGTTCACTGCGTGTGTCACAGTGGGGAGAAGGACGATATAGACTTCAACAGACAGTGATCTGAAGGTCCTATTGGTGAGGAGACTGTTACAATACATCCAGGTCGGTGGTCAGCAGAAGATTCAGTCAATTGGCGGTATGACGAACTACATTAGGCACCTCTTGCTTTTAACCAGCTGGGAAAGGCATGGGCCCAGTAGCGTTGGCGCTACAGCGATGTTTTGTGTTTCTCTTTCAGCGTGACCGGTCTTCTGGTATGGGAAAATCCAATCTTGATGGTAGGCGTTAAAGTCTCCCAGAGCAACGAGCTGCGCATCTTCCTTTTGATAATGTTCTTCTTCCATTGGCTTGGATTACTTTTTCCCAACGTTTAGGTTGTTTCTTAGTCCTGATTAATTTGAGATCTCATAGAGTACTGATCAACACCTGGAGAGTCCATAAGTATTGTTTCACATTATCCGATCCGATATCGGTGTCGGACGCCGATATGATATCGGAGTAAGTAAAATGTATGAAATTCTGTGCTCCGATATCCGATATCGGATCGGACAATATGAAAGACAGGTACATATTTCATACATTTTACTTACCCCGATATCGTATCGGCGTCCGATACCGATATCGGATCGGATAATGCGGAAACGCTCTAATAGTTGTACTTCGCTGCGATATGGAGGCGTGAGTAACAACTACCCAAGATGCGTGACTCAACATTTTTTTGGCAAGTTGTTTCAATTTAAGTAAATTATAAATAACTTAAACGATTTTGGTGATGCCAAAGCTAATGGATTTAGCAAGTTAGTACGAGTGTAAACTCACTAAAAGATAATAATTATTTATTACTCTGAAATTTTAATTCAAATTATCACTAAAACGACTTAATTAGTTGTCACTCTATTGACTTTATCCTACATTGACTAACTAAGATCACTTAGTGAATTTTCGATCTCAATATCAAAGCAATTCGTTTTTAATATGTCAGAGTATAAATAACTATGTACGCTTACGTATTTTTCTGGACAAACATAGTTCATATTAGAAATCACTAACATATTTTATTTAATATACCCCTCATACTTATTGTATATTATTGCATGTTAGTTATTTTTCACACAACCTAACTTTCTGATAACGAACAATAGAGCTACGGCGGTAAGATAGATAAATAAAGCAAAAAATCGTGATAAGCATGGCATTCATAACTCATTTTACCTAAAAGTGTCACTTAGTTAATTTTCACTCTACGGGGACGATATTGCCTTTGACATGGAATAGAATATAGGCTACCTTTCATCCCGATTCTTGAACACGCGGACGAAGTCGCAGGTGGAAACTAGTAAGAAATAATTCTAGCAAACTAACATTGGCTGTACTCTAACTAGCGACTATAATTGTTCATGTGAATAAATGGGTTAAATCTATACGTTTGCTTACACGTTGCTACGTCGTAGCAAGCCTACGCGGTTGCTACGTGAGCTACGCTGCCGTAGCACGTCCATAAACACTGTTTTGGGCTATCACGGTTTGTTTCACAATTAAAATATTGTCACTTACGGGATATCTTCCGTGATTTTTTATTTTTTTGGTCACGTCCATAAATATACCGTAACCAGGGGCAACTCAAATTAAGCTTGTTAAGAATTCTTATAACATTCAATCTCCATAATAACTAATTCTTAAAGTCTTGTTAACATTTTTCCACTCCTTCGTCTCCCGGTCGAGTGCTGCGTTGTCATCTGATAATTCCTAAAGCGCTATTTTGTTTGAAAATCCGGATAAATCTCTTAGTCTCAAGACATGCATTATGCAACAACAATTTTATTTACAAAAACAATCTATACTCTCGCTTCCTTCCTGGTCCTGGAAAACATGTTTATTTTTTGTTTGTATTTTTTTTTCTTTAAACACGTTTTTTTGGATGCAGGTAAGTTATCATAGGTACTTCTTTTATCACAAACCAATATAGTAAGTCTAAGTTTGTAAGTAGGTAATGGTGTTCATTACAAATGGCATATCAAATAGCTAAACAGATAAAGATGTAATTTGGCACACAGGTAGGTCATATCCTGGAAGAGCACATATCATAATCCCGGGAGTATGTGTCTTTGGAATAATTTTTCTTTCACGCGAGCAAAACCGTTTCCAGGAGCTAGTATAAAATGAATATAGACCTTTAAGAAAGAGGAAAACTTTTCCTGTTCATTCATTTGCCTAGCCTTTTCCCAACTATATTGGGGTCGGCTTCCAGTCAAGCCGGATTTAGCTGAATACCAGTATTTTACGAGGAGCGGCTGCCTACCAGACCTCCACAACCCATTAACTGGGGTAACACGTTACTTCATGGCAAGACTGGAGTCAGATTTAGCTGGCTTCTGACTATCCGTAACAACTGCAAAAGATCTACAAATGACAGCCGAGACCTACGGCTTAACGTGCTTTCCGAGGCACGGAGGAAACTCGTTATGTTAAGATGGTCACCTATCCACAGACCAACCTAGGTAAGCGTTGCTTAACCTTGAAGATCGACCTGTGCGACTGTTATTATCTAGCCACGAGCTCCGCCTTGACCAAAACTTTTCCTGTTGTGGGACATAATTTCTGATTATAATTTCTCACACATTTAGTCATTTAAACGATAAAATTATCATTCTTATCTCTGTTTAAAAGCTCCCAAAAATAAATAATAAACTGCAAAACAAAGTAACTTCGTGAGGAAGAAATTCTGATGTAAATTATGTCTTCCTAAAAACAATTTATGTACCTGATGCGAGCAGAATATGCATAGCGAGGTGTAAGAGATGTGACGAGAGATGGCTTTTTACGTTTGTTTTATGGTAAGTAGGACAAATGGGCTATAGTTTTATAAGATCACATTATGAAAAGCTTCTGCAGACCCCAATTTATTTAGACAGTAGGAGAGTAGCGGTCTATTAAAAATAATCAGTTACTCCATACATTTTGACGAATAAGTATTACTATTGCCATCCGAGATAGCATATTTCCAACTCTGAAAATTGAATCAAAATAAGAATTGTCGTCATGTTCAAATTACCAGTCACCTATTATATTATTTGCTTTCAAGGAATCCGTCGCGAGACGTAAAAATGAATAATACCTTTATTATTTGCCACCTCGACGTCTTTTCGCATTACTTTGAATGTAACATTTTTATTTCATTATTAATGTCTTGGCTTTTTTCCCTTGTCATTCATTATTATGCCAGCTCCAGGTTCATATTTTATGTACGTTTGCCCAGCACGGCCCCTCAGAATTTGCATTTATGGTGTACACCATTGCAATGTACTCGCCTTTAGCAGTATATGTACCGATTTCTTTTTCAATGTACCTCTATACTTTTGAAGAAATATGCAAAAAAAGGTGGCCGTGCCAGCCAAACGCTTTCAGCACGGCCCCCCATGTAACTTGAATAATACATACCGTATTAACAAATGTCTATAACTCAAGAAATGTACTCTATTAATACGTTATATGTGCCGCAACAGTTATTGTGAATTCATAATAACAAATAATATATAGATGTGGATAAGGGGCCGTGCTGGAAAAAATCATTTTAAGAAATATCTAAAAAAGACAAAACATACCTAGCCAAAAACTATTAAAAAATAATTGAAGTTTAGCAAGTAACATATGTACCGCATTGATTTCTCATACAACTTGTTATATTGTGAAAAATAAATCTATTTTAGTTCATTCAGCACGGCCCTCTATAGTTGCCTATATCTTTTTAAATAAGCCGTGTATGTTTACAAAATTCGACTTCCTGAATAATATATAGGAGTACATTCCTTTCAACTAAATTGCAATTCTGCTGTATCAATACTTTAGAAGATAAATTCAATCTAAAATATACATACATTAAAACTGATGGGGTGACCATGATTTCATATATTTGGTAGGTAGGTACATAAATGTTCTATATTTATGTACTTATATTAATTAAATTATGTGACTACATTGAAATAAACATTCTTTTTACCCGACTGTACCAGAAGGACGGTAAGGTTTTTCGGGTGAATGAATGTAGATATGTAGCAACCTTCATTTCTTTGGCACGCTTTGTAGTCTAAACGGCTTTATTAATTTCAACTTGAGAGATGTCGTTATATTCGTCTTAATTGTGAGAATGACACAGGGTAGGTATAGGTACCCATCAAAAACATTAAAAATAAAAATAACTGATTCTTGGCGTCAAGTAATTAATCGTTTTCTTTTCCTCAAAGCCTATCTAGTGGGATAATATATTAAATAAACGAATTTCTAAGTGGACTAGCTTTAACTTACGGTTCGGCTCGCGTGGTAGAAATAAAAAATATATAAAGCGTGCTTATAACCTTCCCCTAGAAAAAACACAACTTATAATATGTTTAAATAAATGTTATTCAGAATGAGAAATGCTAAAAAAAACAAAATATTCAATGTTTCTCAAAGTTTAAAATTTGTCCGCTATTGGGTAATTTATTTAAATAATTATGTGTTTATTCATTACATCTTAAAAAATAATCATTAAGTATAATAATATATTATCAGTTAATTTTGTCGTGTGCGATCGCTATTAGTTCACTGACGCTACCGTAATTTTTAATGTGGCGCTGGTGTCGCGGTTACTTCATGTTGCGCTTGAGTGTTTATTGACAGTCACATCTCTACGCGCATAACAGACAGTAGTAAATATAAATACTGCTCAAATAATATGAATATTCATGGGTCGTATGTTTGTGCAGTGAATTCTATTTCAAGGACGAAAATGGATTGTTAAAATAAACGGGTAAGTAAGTTTTAAGTTATAATATAATTTATTTGTATTTAAAAAATAGATTTGATGTAAGTATATCTAGGTAAGTGCATGTAGGAATTGAACTTGACCCTAAAGAAGATTGCGTAAATATTAAAGTTATACGTTGTATGCACATAAGATAATGCAAAGCACATTAAATCAGTATGCTAGATTTATTTAATGTTATTTAAAAATACCAAAATGTATGAAGCACCTGCTTACGACACAAATCTTTGCAAATTTTCTTTTTTTACAAATCTAGTACGAAGTACATCAACTTTTGATATGCACTTTAGTACATATCAACCTTTAGTACATGGCCGGTAACATTAAAAATTACGGTAGCGTCAGTGAACTAATAGCGATCGCACACGACAAAATTAACTGATAATATATTATTATACTTAATGATTATTTTTTAAAATGTAATGAATAAACACATAATTATTTAAATAAATTACCCAATAGCGGACAAATTTTAAACTTTGAGAAACATTGAATATTTTGTTTTTTTTAGCATTTCTCATTCTGAATAACATTTATTTAAACATATTATAAGTTGTGTTTTTTCTAGGGGAAGGTTATAAGCACGCTTTATATATTTTTTATTTCTACCACGCGAGCCGAACCGTAAGTTAAAGCTAGTCCACTTAGAAATTCGTTTATTTAATATATTATCCCACTAGATAGGCTTTGAGGAAAAGAAAACGATTAATTACTTGACGCCAAGAATCAGTTATTTTTATTTTTAATGTTTTTGATGGGTACCTATACCTACCCTGTGTCATTCTCACAATTAAGACGAATATAACGACATCTCTCAAGTTGAAATTAATAAAGCCGTTTAGACTACAAAGCGTGCCAAAGAAATGAAGGTTGCTACATATCTACATTCATTCACTCGAAAAACCTTACCGTCCTTCTGGTACAGTCGGGTAAAAAGAATGTTTATTTCAATGTAGTCACATAATTTAATTAATATAAGTACATAAATATAGAACATTTATGTACCTACCTACCAAATATATGAAATCATGGTCACCCCATCAGTTTTAATGTATGTATATTTTAGATTGAATTTATCTTCTAAAGTATTGATACAGCAGAATTGCAATTTAGTTGAAAGGAATGTACTCCTATATATTATTCAGGAAGTCGAATTTTGTAAACATACACGGCTTATTTAAAAAGATATAGGCAACTATAGAGGGCCGTGCTGAATGAACTAAAATAGATTTATTTTTCACAATATAACAAGTTGTATGAGAAATCAATGCGGTACATATGTTACTTGCTAAACTTCAATTATTTTTTAATAGTTTTTAGCTAAGCATGTTTTGTCTTTTTTAGATATTTCTTAAAATGATTTTTTCCAGCACGGCCCCTTATCCACATCTATATATTATTTGTTATTATGAATTCACAATAACTGTTGCGGCACATATAACGTATTAATAGAGTACATTTCTTGAGTTATAGACATTTGTTAATACGGTATGTATTATTCAAGTTACATGGGGGGCCGTGTTGAAAGCGTTTGGCTGGCACGGCCACCTTTTTTTGCATATTTCTTCAAAAGTATAGAGGTACATTGAAAAAGAAATCGGTACATATACTGCTAAAGGCGAGTACATTGCAATGGTGTACACCATAAATGCAAATTCTGAGGGGCCGTGCTGGGCAAACGTACATCATATTTTGCATAATTTGATATTAACTATTTGCTTCACAATTTTTCAGGTGTACGGTTTGATTGTTTTGTTATGAAAAACACAATTTCAGAATTAAAGAGAAAATTTAGGGACAACAACGGCACATTTTTATTTCAGAGTCTTATAATAATGTTATTACAGACACATTGGTCACACCAATGATTTTATCTTGCATTTTTTCTTCGTCAAAAACTAGCTATGCGTCATAATGTTAAGGCTCTTCATGGTCGAATAAAAGGCACTTTAGCGATGAGTTTTACAATTTTCCGCCCAGTTATTTTGACATTTTCCTCAACGTATCTATCTCAACATGACATGTTAGTAATAAAAGAGCCATAAATGTAACACGAGGTAAAAAAAACTAAATAAAAGATCATAAGAAATTGCTAACCTCAAATTCTTCGAGCCACAAACCTTCGATGATACAAATCCGGTTAAAAATTAAAGGCGTTTCAGTTTGGTATCGAATCTTTTCTCAGAAAGAGCAATGAATATTTACATAGCGCAAGTATCTCATGACTCGGAAAAAATAGAAATATGCAACAACTTATTTATTTAAATTCCATGTAAAGCAGTGGTACATAATTAGGTGTTCTTAAACAACAACAAGACTGCTTACGCAAGCTAGCCCTATAAACATTTTTGTATCATGTATCCAAACGCATCTCACACATTATAATTTATTCATATTGGACGACAGTATTGAGCCAATCATACTCCGACTTCCCTTCCAATCATATCCCATGCCACAGAAGAATGCGCAAAAGCAGCGCCAATGGAAGGCGTGTTCGCCGCTACGCCAATCAGGAACATTTCCGCCGCCCGCAGCAAAAAAGGTCGCCATTTTTTTTGGATGATCGTTCTCTTCTTCTTCAAGCATCCGCCCGCACAACACCGCTAAATAATCCGATCTAATCGCTGAACCCGGTGATCTAATCGCTGAACCATAAACCTCCCAATTAACGTGTTGGCCGACACAAAAGTGATCTAGTTATCCGATTTGCTGACCGCGAGTGAGACCATCCGAGAACACGTGTGAGTGTCGTCATCCACCCGGCAGTCGGTGCATCAACCTGGCATCTAGATCTCCCAAGTAAGTCACAATACTCTTCCCATACCTACTTTCCTTTGCTCAATTTCTGTGTCGTCCAATATATCATCCAACGTAAAAATATTTTCCCGCTAAACTTACACAACGCTTGTTGGTCCTTCGAAAAGCCGCTATCCTAAACTTACCATAAGTTAATGGTCCATTCGAGTCGGATTCATAGAATCAGCATTCATAGGTCTCATACCTAGGATTTAGGTCAAATAGGTACCTATTTACCTAACCTAAATTCGTAAAACCGCCATTTTGAACGCATACTATCGTTCTTACATTCCCCGCTAGGTACCTACCTACATCATTGGGAACTACTGTACCAACTTAATAGTTCGCCTGTTGCATTGAAATAGCATAGGGAATTATTAAAACCGCTAATTATCGTGAGTTAGTTCGGCAAACTTGCCTATAACATAAACTCAACCGCAATAATTTTCTTTCACCCGCTACTTAAATAAAAAAAAAAAAAAAATATTCTTGAAGTCTACCTACATAAACCTAAATTATTTTGTCCGCTATAGTTACTAGAACTACTCCAATATGGAGGATCTTAAAATAAAAGTTAAAATACTGCAAGCTAAAAACCAAGCAATCTTTGAGCGTTTATCGTCATTGTATGAAATTTCAAAGAAAATAAATACGACTAGTATTGAGCTACGTTCGGCTGAGACGTTTATGGCAGACACGCAAATAATCTCAGTTACTCGTCAAGAGTTTATTTCTAACATAGATAAAATAAATACATATTCTTTACAAATAAATCCTGATCATAAAATAGATTATAACAGTCAAATATCATTTGACGGAGTTTACACGCGTGTCGAGAGAATACGCTCACTTATTGAAGCGAAGTCCTCAAGGTCATTGAAGGACTCAGCGTCTACCGATACCGCGACGCAGTCAAAGTGCTCAGTCAAGCTGCCACCAATTCAGATTCCGTTTTTTGATGGTAGAATTGATAATTGGCCTGTTTTTTATGAATCATTTAAATCAAATGTCCATGAAAATTCAAACCTTACAGATTCTCAACGTGTGCAATATTTAATAGGAAATCTAAAAGGAAACGCATTGCAAATTACCGCCGGAATTATTCCGTCAGGGGATAATTATGCGTCTATCTGGAACAGTTTAGTTCAAAAGTATCAAGATAAACGAGCACTAGGTTCGCACTACATGTCTAATATTTTAAATATCAAACCCGCAATTAATAATTCCGCCTCTTTAAATAGTTTTATTGAAAGTTTTCACGCGTCTGTTTCGGCACTAGAACAATTAAAAATTAACGACCTAAAGGATTTCATATTATTAAATTTAGCTTTAAAAAGGTTAGATCCCGCTATCATACATTCATTTGAGATGCATATGAGAGATGTGGAGATTCCTACTTATACGGATTTCGTTGAATTTATAAAATCGCAAGTAAAAATATTAGATAGATCTACTTCTTCTCGGACCGCATCAATAAGTAACAACAAGAATAAAAATAATTCTTGTCGTGGCCAATCACGTGATAGTACAGTACATACATTTGTTGCTTGTGACAATAACCAAACTTGTATGTATTGTGATAGCAAGGATCATTGGAAGCTGTACACCTGTCCAAACTTTCAAACAATATCGGCCGGTTCGCGTTTGGATTTTATTAAAAATAAACGTGGATGTGTAAACTGTCTTAGTACAACGCACACTGCCTCGCAGTGTAAATCTATACACACCTGTAGAACATGTAACAAAAAACATTCTCTTTTACATTTGGAACAAAGTTCACAGCAGCGATCGATATCAGCTGACGCTGCATCTAGTTCCGCGCAGTCACAACAGTGTCGCTTTGTGCGTGTTCTCGCGTAGGAATAAAAACTCCACGTACTACGATTGTTTTGTCAACAGCACAAGTCTTTGTTGATAACAAATATAACAAATCCGTTTCTGTAAGGTGCTTAATAGATAACGCTTCGCAAAATAATATAATTACTACAGCCTGTTGTAAAAAACTGCAATTAAATATTATACCGCTTTCAAATTCATTTATAAAGGGTGTAGGAACCTCTTCGCGGCCTATCATAGGTTACGTGGAGATAACAGTTACTGCAAAAAATAAAACAAATTCTTTTAAAATAACCGCTCTTGTTATTGATTGTATAACTGATAAATTACCATCTCACTTGGTTGACACCTCTGCTGTGCAACATTTGTTCGAGTTACCGCTAGCCGACCCCCTGTGGCACGTGCCCGGTGAGGTTGAATTACTTCTAGGGGCAAAACTGTTTCCGTATTTATTACTTCATAACAGAATTCTATCACCTACCGCGCCATCAGCTGTTGAAACCGTGTTTGGATACATAATTATGGGTGAGATACCCTCTAGTTTATCTAATAACAATAACAGTCTCGATGATTTAAATACCGCTTCATGTTTTTCTACCGCGTTAACAGTAGATGATTCTCATTGTTTTTTGTCGTTGGACGAATCTTTACATAAATTTTGGAATATCGAAGAAATACCTTCAAAATCTTTTATGAGCCCCGCTGAACGGGAATGTGAACAGCTGTACGCTTCTACTGTGTCACGTGACTCCAGTGGTAGGTACTGTATTGCCTTACCATTCTGTAAAAATCCAGAATCACTCGGAAATTCATAATTATGCTGTCGCTTATCGACGTTTAATTAATTTGGAAAAAACTAAGCTTCGCGACCCTTCTTTGCGCGCTAGTTATAACGAAATAATCCAAGAGTATATCGATCAAAATTATTTAACTGAAACTACACCTAGTTCTGTTGATCAGACTATAGGATATTACATACCGCATCACCCTGTTATTAGGAATGATAAACAAACTACTAGGTGCGCATTGTCCTTGATGCGAGCGCTAAGTCTCATAATGGCGTTTCATTGAATGACTTACTGCATACAGGTCCGAATTTACAGGCTGACATATTTTTATTACTTTTAAATTTCCGTTTGTTTCCTATTGCAGTTACAGCTGACATAAAACAGATGTATCTTCGAATTAAGGTTATTGAGGATCATCGAAAATATCAAAAAATATTGTTTCGATTTAATACTACTGAACCTGTTCGCGAATTTAAATTTAACCGTGTTGCCTTCGGTCTCAAGCCCAGTCTCTTTCTAGCCATGCGCACTGTGCGCCAGCTTTCAGAGGATGAAAAACATCGCTTCCCGCGCGCATCCATTGTCGCTTCTCATGAGCTTTACATGGATGACTTGGCTAACTCGACCCCTACTCTAGAGGAAGCCAAGATTCTCTCCGCTGAACTTATCGCCTTATTTAAGGCTGGGGGCTTTGACCTTACTAAATGGGCAAGTAATTCCTCGGAATTACTGGAGGTTATTCCACACTCCAACCGCTCTTCTATTAATTTCTCTGACGGGGATAATTTAAAAATCCTTGGACTCAAATGGATTCCTTCCGAGGACTGTTTCACCTTTACTACATCTGATTTAGATAAAGGTTGTACTAAACGCTTCATACTTTCCACTATTGCCCGTCTGTGGGACGTTCTCGGTCTAGTGGCTCCTGTAGTTTTATTCGCGAAATTACTCATAAAAGAATTATGGAAATTAAACACAGATTGGGATGAAACTCCACCCGATTCTATAGTACTTCTCTTTCAAAAATTTAAAGAGCAATTGCCTCTACTTTCTTCTTTAAAATTGCCGCGTCATGTAGCCGTTACTATGGGTTGCGTGACAAATATAGTAGGTTTTGCTGACGCCAGCTTGAATGCGTATGGCTGCGTTATATACTTACATGTCACTGACACAAATGGTAATACACACGTAAATTTGGTGTGTGCTAAATCTAAAGTTGCACCTGTTAAGGTCGTATCTCTGGCTCGTCTAGAGCTTTGCGCCGCTGTTCTTTTGTCTAAACTAATTAAACTAGTTTATGACACTTACCGCTCTCGCACCGCTATTAATAAAATATTTGCCTTTTCCGATTCTACAATTACACTTTCATGGATTCATTCCTCACCTCACAAGTGGAACATTTTTGTTAGTAACCGCGTCGCTAAATGTCAAGAAAATCTTGATCCTAAACATTTTTACCATATTAACGGAAAAGAAAATCCTAGTGACTGTCTGTCTCGAGGTCTTCTACCCGAACAGATACTAAACCATGATTTATGGTGGCATGGCCCTAAATGGCTTCTGCGACAAACTGATGAGTGGCCTATTACTCCGTTTGTTCCCTCATGCAGCGAGCAATTGCCTGAGTTTAAAAATAAATCTTTAACATTAGTATCTACCGTATCAGAACTTAACTTGATATATAGCCTTTCTCAAAAATTTACATCGTTACATAAAATATTGCGCATAATTGTATACATTTTGAGATTTTTGCATATTATTCCTTATGACAAGTCACATAAGACAATTACTGTCCGTGAATTGGTTGCCGCTGAAATTTATTTAATTCATTGTATTCAACAATTTCATTTTTTAGATATTTATGACGAAATTAAAAATAAAAAACTTCGCTCACAGTTTAAGAAACTCGATCTATTTATAGACGAGCATAACATAATTAGAATTGGTGGCAGGTTGTCAAATGCGAACCTTCCTTATGAAGCTCAGCATCCCGCGCTTTTACCTAAACATGATAATTTTACACATGTTCTAATAGACTATTATCATCGCATTCATTGTCATGCCGGTGTAAACCTTCTTACCTCTCTGTTACGCCAAAAATATTGGATCATCTCTTCCAGAGGTGTCGTCAGACAAAGGGTACATGCTTGTAACTTTTGTTTCAAAGTTTCTCCTTCTCACCCCAGTCCAAAGATGGCTGATTTACCCGCTTGTCGCGTACAAGAGACTAAAGCTTTTGTTCATACTGGTGTGGATTACGCTGGTCCTATTAAAGTAACCTTATGTCGACGCAGAGGCCAAAGAAGTCAGAAGGCTTACATATGCTTATTCATTTGTTTCGTTACCAAAGCAGTTCATATTGAATTGGTTACCGACGTGTCATCGGACACCTTCATTTCAGCTTTTAAAAGATTCATTTCCCGCAGAAGCCCCGTCTCTTATTTATATTCTGATAACGGAACAAACTTCGTTGGAGCCAAGGCTCAATTACAAGAACTACTTGCTAACCGCTACCGCATAGAGTGGAAAATGATTCCACCCCGCGCCCCCCACTTTAGAGGGCTGTGGGAATCAAATATTAAATCTACTAAAACGCATTTATATCGTGTTATCGGCTCTCAACTTCTTACTTATGAGGAGCCTTCGACTGTTCTCACTGAAATTGAGCCAGTTCTAAATTCCAGACCGCTCTGTGTCCTGAGTGAGGATCCGTACCCAGAACCGCTTACTCCCGCTCATTTTATAATGGCTTCTCCGTTAACTAAGTTGCCTGTCGTGATCGTTCCCGAAACGACGAAACCTCTAACTTGCCGCAAAAAATTGCTTGACCAAATGGTTTGTAGCTTTTGGAGAAGGTGGCGTATAGAATATTTACATAACTTGCAAGTTAGGCAAAAATGGTTGAATGCCGCCGTCAATATTAAAATTGGTACAGTGGTTCTCATGCATCAGGATGATGTCCCTCCTCTACGTTGGCCAATGGGCGTAATCACCGAGATTTTCCCCGGCAAGGATGGGACAACCCGCGTTGCCATGGTGAAGACATGCAGTGGCTCTTTCAAAAGACCCGTTGTTAAACTATGTCTTTTACCTTCTCAATAATACCACCGCGTAATAAAAAATCTAATTTAGCTGTAGTTCACATATTTTAATTATAACTTTTTTCTTTTGTCCAATTTAATTCAATTTCAATCCGCTTTAATGTGACTTCTTACCTTTTGAGTATACTTCATATCCTCGAAAGCCGGGCAGAATGCTTACGCAAGCTAGCCCTATAAACATTTTTGTATCATGTATCCAAACGCATCTCACACATTATAATTTATTCATATTGGACGACAGTATTGAGCCAATCATACTCCGACTTCCCTTCCAATCATATCCCATGCCACAGAAGAATGCGCAAAAGCAGCGCCAATGGAAGGCGTGTTCGCCGCTACGCCAATCAGAAACATTTCCGCCGCCCGCAGCAAAAAAGGTCGCCATTTTTTTTGGATGATCGTTCTCTTCTTCTTCAAGCATCCGCCCGCACAACACCGCTAAATAATCCGATCTAATCGCTGAACCCGGTGATCTAATCGCTGAACCATAAACCTCCCAATTAACGTGTTGGCCGACACAAAAGTGATCTAGTTATCCGATTTGCTGACCGCGAGTGAGACCATCCGAGAACACGTGTGAGTGTCGTCATCCACCCGGCAGTCGGTGCATCAACCTGGCATCCAGATCTCCCAAGTAAGTCACAATACTCTTCCCATACCTACTTTCCTTTGCTCAATTTCTGTGTCGTCCAATATATCATCCAACGTAAAAATATTTTCCCGCTAAACTTACACAACGCTTGTTGGTCCTTCGAAAAGCCGCTATCCTAAACTTACCAAAGGCATTTAATCTTTTGTGCTGAAGTTTCGCGTCAGTATTTTAGCGAGTTCCAGTAAGTTGAATAGGTTGTAATTTGTGATAAGTAATGAGACAGTTATGCATTTCACGCGCTAGTTCGGATATGTCTTTGCTCTTTATAACCAGTGGCTGACTAACAGATAAAGTTCTCAAATATCATAAGTTCGAAATGCAGAATTAATGATACTTACCATAAGTTAAATATTTTATATTAGAGCGCTCTCAAAAAATAATGGTTTTACTAATCAAGTAACTAGTGCAATTTTATACGAAAGCTATATGAAATTAATCCATTTTGCAGAGTCATGTGTTTATTATGTCGGTGCACTTTACTCAGTCATCAAACAGGTCGTATATATGTGGAGTGTAGGTGTGCGAGCATTAATTCGAATGAACTTTTATCTATTTACTAGTTAGTTTTCAATATAATTGTGAGTATACAAGTACCTCGTTTGCATGCCACAGTGACTTACACTAGTCCGTACTTGTTACCTCACGCACACAGTGTAAATGTGTGTTGTGGTATTCAAGCTACTTGCATGCTTTCGTGTAAGTTACAAGCATGTGTATAACGCTTTCAGTGCAGAAATTATTCAGAGTGTTCAATCGACGTCAGTTACTAAACTCAGTCGGTGCCTTTCATCACAATGTCTCGCTTCAAACATTCTGTGGCTTGTTAGTGTGTATCTTTGTGTATAGTCGGTGTTGGAATCAAGTGTATTGTTACAGAGAAAAGTTTCCTCTTAATGGCTTTTATCTCAAACTATTAAGCTACTCAAAGCCGTCAAGAACAAAAGTTCTGTGTTCTTTTTTTTAAATTAACGTTGCAAGTTTTGAATTAACAACAGTGAAGTGAAAATGCTCCTTCTGTGTGTGAAATAGGGGAAAAGATTCTTGTACAGACCGCCAGTAGGCAATATTGCTTGGCTCATGGAAAAGTGTGCTTTATTGGTGACTAATAAAGCTTATTTTACTATGAAAGTTCGAGAGTCTATTAGGTCAGCTCTACAATTGATTGCAGTGATGACTTCTATTGAAATGGTGAGCCTTTATACTGCTGCACTATTTCTTTGAGTGTTATCGAGCAACTGTCAGAATAATGGATAGTATTCTTTTATTAACTGCCCCATCATTGCCATTTTGCAATATTCCCAGTTTTTTTTTTACGACACTGAATGGGCAATTTTGTAGGATTTAATGTCGAATTCTAAAGATTTAATTTATACAATTTGATGGCCCCTGATTGAAACCGACTGACCATTGGGTAACTTACTTTTTTTTTAAGTATAGTCTCGCGTTTGACTGCTATCTAACCTGACGGTAAGCGATGATGTGACCGACTATGGAGTACGCTTGCCTAGAAGTAAATTTGTAAAATGGAGGATAACCGAGTTCTTGTCAGAAGTTGTCGATACTCAATGGTTCAGTGTCCTAACCAAAGTTCAATCGGATCCTCATGACCGTCACCAGGTCATCGGTCATGCACCTCGTGGAAGGCTTTCCAACGCTGCATCTTCCGGTACGTGGGTAACCACCACGCCAGAACCTTTCGGATCGAACATCTGTTCTGCGAGCAATGTGTCTTGTCCACTGCCAGTTAAGTTTGGCTATTCGTCAGGCTACGAAATTCATCCTCTAAGGGGATGAATAGGAGGTCCAAAAATTTGATGGAGAAACCTACTTTCACGGGAGCGAAGTAACTGGCAGAAGCTAATTATTACATTACATGGTAAAGACGTTTTTAAACTTTAACTGCTAATTCTTTTGTTTTCTACTTTTAATAGATTACCTATATACCTATATATGTTGTATTTACTTTTGCTGTTTTAAATATTTTAATTTGGATGAAAAATATTTTTGTTCTATTTTTGTCTCTTGTTTACCAACTGTGTTTGTATGTAAATTTGCACGCTACACGTATTGTTTTCGCACGCTGTTAAATAAATACGGGATATTTTTGTGCAAGTTATTCAAAAATATCACAAGGATGTTGCTATTATTCTTTTTAATTTTTTTCTTAATCTATATTATCTCATATAATGACGAAGATATTTGTAAGTTTTGTATATAATTATGTGTAATGCTGCGGTCTTCCTGTATGATTATAATTTAGGTGTCTTCAATCGAGACCCAATTATATTTTTAAACAAAGGTCCGATGCAAACCGAATGATTAAAACGAATCCGTTTAGAAACAGCTTTGTGAACAATCTAAACCATTTGACAGTTTCGAAATTGTGGATCCTACATACAATATCTATTTTATATTAGTACTTCTGTACGTTCTCGTTTAATTTACAGTCTCTCTCCATAAATCTGCTTCTCTGTGACAACTCTATTGGACAATTTCGCATAATTGGCGTTCGGTTTACCACGGGTAGTCGATTTAATTTGTGTCAAAGTTTACGGTCCAATGTAGTCTAACTGATCGGGAATAACGTTGCTATCGAGAATGTTATTTTAATTTGATTTATGCGTAATAGTATCTAATTAAATGTAAAATTTGTTAGTCAATACAATTTGGTGAGAGACATAATGGTACTATTTTATATTTTAGCTATTAAAGGTACTATTTTTCTTCAGCTATTAGTACTATTTTATACATAAGCTATGCCCCCTACACCAACGTCTTTGGGTAGGTACTGCTTCCATATAAAAAGGGTTAATAAAAGTTATGACTTTACAAACATATGTGTAACAACGGCTACCACAAGCAATTTCTGTTAGGCTTTGGAAAGTTTTGAACAGACTAACTTTCGGCTTCGTAAATTGCTTACCCATAAATGACTTTCCGCTAAGTTAGGTTACATAGCCGCGACAGTGTTGGAACTAATAATTGCGAGTTAGTGCTGTGATGCGTTCCTATACCGGCAGAAAAACTAACTTCCGCCAATATTAGGTTTAAGAAACTACTTATTAGTTTCACATAAAGTTTGTGATTGATTTGGGAAGTTTTAAAATATACAATAGATTTATGATACCTACAGATGAACTTGAGAGTTGTGGTTATTACCACTGGACCACTACCTCCTTAATTAAATGCATTTTTTTCGTTACAATCTGGGACAATACCTGATTTATTAATTGGCAACAACATATCAATTGTACTCCAGAAAGATAACTTTTTATTTCTGCTGTTATACCACCAATATGTTTACTATCCATTCCCCTTAAAGTTATGGCATTAAAATTAGATTTATTGCCACATAAAATACGAATGCGGGAAAACGAAAACAGGAAAAAAGTTGTTAAACATACAATATTGTTTTTATTTATTTATTATATTCTTTATTGTACAGCTCATAAAATAAAAACAGACATTTATAAAACAAGTGTACGTTTTATCGCACGGAAATGAAGAAATCCGCAAGAGAGCCAAGATTACCGACACAACCCGAAGAATACCCAAAGTTAAGTAGCAGTGGGCAGGTCACATTGCTCGTAGAACAGATGGTCGATGGGGACGGAAGGTTCTAGAGTGGCGGCCACGTACCAGAAGATGCAGTGTTAGAAGGCCTCCCACAAGGTGGACCGATAACCTTGTGAAGGTCGTGGGAATCCAATGGATGCGAGACACACAGGACTGGATATTGTGGCGGAGCTTGGGGGAGGTCTAAGTCCAGCAGTGGGAGTCTTTCTGAACCAAAAAATAACATTATATTTCATGATTTTTTTACTTCTTGATTATTTTTATGCAGGACGATACTTTTTGTATTAAATGGGATATAAGCGATCCAATGTGCTAATACAAGACATGGTTTCTCAAATATCATCTAAATCCGTTTAGCCGTTTGAGCATGAAGAAATAATAAATACACTTATCTTCACTCGCAAACTTTTCCCTTAAATAATTTTAAAATAACTTGTCTGAAATGTTCACAGCACGAAGAAAGTCCGTCTAAAGAAATTACACGCTTTATGATGCATCTGGTAAAAGAACTAACAATAAAAAGAACATTACGTCTAGAAACTTACTCATTACTGGCTCTAACTTGGTATCAACTCAGACAAGTTTTGATAGAGGAAGTTGAAAGTTATTTCCTTCAAAAGTTATGACTCACATTTTTATTTTATACATTTCAAGGTTATCTCCGTCGACTTTTTTCCAATTAGTTAAGGGCTGGCTTCCAGACTGACCGAATGCGGCTGAATACTTTTTTTTACATGGAACGTCTGCCTATCAGACTTCCACAACTCAGTTACTGGCAAGACGATAGCGGCGGACAGACTTTCAGGCGATTAACTCCATCTAATGACTGTCAAAGATCTACGAACGATAGTTAAGAATAACGGTTTTACGTGCTTTTCGCGGCACATAAGACAGCAGGGTGTTAGGCTATTTGAGTATTTAATTCAACGAAAACGATTTAAAACGTACACGTGTCGTCACAGGCAACAGTTGGCAAGAAGCTTCAACTGTCAATAATAAGGAACCTTCACAATTTTAAGTATTTAGAGATTAGCAAAATGCTCTAGAAAATTACCACGCGCGGAATTTTGTAGAGTAAGTCACTTCCGTGTCAGGAAGTTCGTGACTTTCACGCCTACGTCTTTATTTTTAATTTAGTACATTATTTATGAAATCGAGTTCATTCATTCAAATGATCACCACATCGACGGGTTCCGGGCTATTTGTATTAACCGACATTTTTGAAATTTTACACCAGAGCAGTTTAAAGTTTCGATTTTTACAAAAAAAATCATAACTTTAGCAAATCGCATTATTTTAAAAAAAAGAAGGATATTATTGTTTTTATAACATATTCGCCATAATCAGATTAATCTTTTTTTCTAATATTCCTATTTTTAACGAAGATAAATGTCGCTTCATACAAAATAACCCATATTTTACTTTTTTTTGTTCCAGGCTAAATGACTTAACCGCCTATGATTATTGTTCCTTATTCCAGGCTAAACGGCTTAACCGCCTATGATTATTGTTTCTTATTCCAGGCTAAATGACTGAACCGCCTAGGTTTATTATTTCTTGTTCCAAGCTAAATGACTGAACCGCCTAGGCATGCAAATAATGGCTCTAAGCTAAGTGCTTTAATCAAAGACTTGGTCATATTTTAAACCTAAGCTAATTGATTTAAATACCATATCATAAACTTATTAATGTACGGCTAATTAGTTTACGCGGCTGATTTTTTTAAAATAAATTGTTTGTAATCATACCTGAATCATGAAGTTTGCAGAAATTAGCGGTTAAAACATTGATACATTTAAAGGTACACACATAAGGTGTACCTACCTATCTTGTTAATAATTATGAAAAGAGAAATAAAACACGCATCACAAATTGTTTAAAGACAAGTTTTTTATTTAAAATGACAATCACCTATACTCCGTCGGTTTAGGTAGTTAACTAAAGGTAAACAATCTTGGCATGTCTTTTTATCTAAAAGTTGTCTATAAATTGTATGTAAAAATCTTTGCAAATAGGTATTTACCTAAATCGATGTTAGCTAATAAACTAAATTTAAATAATCTTTGTGTATATTATATACGACCTCTTTAATATAAAAAGACATACCAAGACTGTTTACCTTTAGTTAACTACCTACACAAACGGAGTATAGGAACAGCAAAAACTTCTTAGCTTACCAAGGTAACAACTAAGGTTGTGGAGGGTGTGGTGGCCAATCTGTTCCCTGAGCGAGGGGAACACTCTCCCCCGCTCATGGCTCCGCCACCTGCAGTGCCCGTAGCGGACCACACCAGCGACGACGAAGACGACGCTCCAGAGGTGACCGAGGTAGAGATGAGGGCGGTGATATGAAGACTCAGTGTCAAGAACTCCGCCCCAGGACCCGACGGCGTGCCCGAAAGGGTATGGGGCCTGGTCATGGAGACTCTCGGGTCTCGATTGCGAGAGCTCTTTAGCGCATACATGGAGAGAGGCCAGTTCCCCCTTCGCTGGAAGACCGAGAAACTGGTCCTCATCGCGAAGCCGGGGCGCCCCGCGGACTCTCCGTCCGCGTAACGGCCCATCGTGCTGCTCGACGAGGTAGGCAAACTCTTTGAAAGAGTAATATTAGACCGCCTCGTCGGGCATCTGGCGCGGGTGGGGCCGGATCTTGCGAACGGCCAGTTCGGCTTTCGCAGGGGGCTTTCCACGGTGGACGGCATCATGCGCGTGAGGGCCCTCACGACAGAGGATGCGGTGATTCGGGCCAGGGTCGTCTTCAACCCCCTGCCCTAGAGTTACATCGGGGCAGCACTTCGGTACCATGAGGTGCCGCCTACCTCCGTCGTGTGATTGAGGCCTACCTGTCGTATAGGTTCATCATCTATCCGGGTCACCAGGGAGAATAGAGACGGCGAGAGATGTCGTACGGGGTTCTGTAGGGATCGAGCGGTCCTAGTAGGACCGCTGGAGGACAAGGACGTGGTCTGCTACGCAGACGACACGCTGGTCCTGGTGCGGGGAGAGTCGTATCAGGCGGCGGCCGAAACAGCGACACGCGGGGTAGCGACAGTCGTGGACAGGATCCAGCAACTGGGACTCAAGGTGGCATTGCACAAGTCCGAGGCTATGTGCTTTCATGGCCCTCGGACCGCGCCATTACCAAATTCCCAAATAATGGTAGGGGGGGTCCACATCGGCGTCGGGTCGACGATGAAGAACCTGGAACTCGTCCTTTTTTTTTTTTTTTTTTTTTTTTTTTTTTTTTTTAATTATTGATAGGCTTGCGCTTGACCACATTTCACCTGATGGTAAGCGATCATCGATCATGTGGTCGACGATGGAGCACGCTTGCCTAGAAGCAACCTATTCACTCTTGACTTAAAGACCCCTAGGTTGTAGCTATCAGGAAACACAGACCCCGGCAGGGAATTCCACTCTTTAGCTGTGCGCATAATAAATGTACTCCCAAAACGCTTTGTACGTATGGGTGGGATGTTCACCATGTACCGGTGGCGCAATGCCGTACGTCTAGTGGTCCGATGATGAAACGGGCTTGAAGGAATCAAGTTGTGCAGTTCCTGTGCACACTCTCCGAAATGCAACCGATAGAAAACCGACAGGCTAGCAACTCGTCGTCGATGCTCCAGACTTTGAAGCTTCGACTCGAAGAGTGCATCATTACCTATGATCTTCTTGGCTCGCCTCTCAATCGACTCTAGCGCCTCAAGCTGGTACTTGGCAGATCCGTCCCATAGATGAGAGCAGTACTCCATACATGATCGAACTTGTGCTTTATAGAGGTTGAGCAACTGTTCCGGCGTGAAGTACTGTCTCACCTTAGCCAGAATCCCCAGTTTTTTGGCAGCCAGTTGAGCTTTCGCCTCTATATAGCAACCGAAATTGAGAGTGGATGATAGTGTTACGCCAAGAAGCTCAAGATGGTCGGTAATCGGTACGGTCACATCCCGAAAAGATGGAGCTGGGTGGAATTGGCTCCGTTTAGCAGAGAAAAGACACGCCTGAGTTTTAGCAGCATTGAACTTGACCAGATTGGCATCGCCCCAATCGGAGACCGCCTGCAAGGACAAGTTCAAGCGCTCAACCATAGCCTCTCGGAGAGACTGGACCTGTGACCCACTAGCACGTGCGTCGGATACGTATCTCTCAGCCACAGTGCTGTCGTCTGCATACCCAAAGGTACCGGGCTTAAGAAGGTCATTAATATGCAGCAAGAACAGAGTGGCCGAGAGCACCGACCCCTGGGGGACTCCGGCATTGACACCCAGTTGACCGGACGAGCTGCCGTCGATGACCACTCGAATGGACCTATCCCTCAGAAAGTCCGCAATCCAATTACACAGACCAGTGGGTAAACCGAAGGAAGGAAGCTTAGCTATAAGACTTTCGTGCCAGACCCTGTCAAAGGCCTTCGAGATGTCAAGGGAGACAGCAAGTGCTTCCCCATGCCTTTCGATGGCCTCGCTCCAGATGTGAATGGCATACGCTAGAAGATCCCCAGTAGACCGATTTTGGCGGAAACCGTATTGTCGGTCACTTAGAATGTCGTTAGCTTCTAGGTATGCCAGGAGCTTCTTATTTATCACACGTTCCATACTCTTACATAGGATGGACGTTACAGAGATGGGTCTATAATTTGCTGGGTCAGCTCGACTGCCCTTTTTGGGCACTGGTTGCACGTTAGCCAGCTTCCAAGCATTCGGCACTTTTCCAGTCTCATATGAGAGACGAAATAGGCGTGTCAAGATCGGAGACAATTCAGGCGCACAAGTTTTAAGCACAATTGCTGGTATCCCATCCGGGCCACTAGCTTTATTCACGTCAAGGTTACGTAGTACCCTACGGACGTCCTTCTGATGGATACGAATGTCCGACATACTCGTCTCTCCACCATCAGGAGCCGCCGGGGGCGACGCATCACCAGAATCTAGACGCGAAGATTCCGCAAAAAGGGAAGCAAACAAGTTCGCTTTTTCTTCTGCGGTGTGGGCCAGCGACCCATCTGGTCTCAGCAATGGAGGCAGTGAGGGGCGACAGAAGTTCGATTCAACCGACTTTGCCAGGGACCAAAAAGCTTTACTACCTGCTGGGTATGATGCAAGTTTGTTCCCTATTCGGCTGATGTGGTCAAACCGAGCCCTCTGCATCACCTTCTTGCAGGACTTGGCAGCCCTATTGAAGGCCTTCTTCTTTTCACTAACGTCGAGCGAGTTGCGCGTACGAGAGTCGACCCAAGCTCGGTACGCCGCGCGTTTGAGCGCATTAGCGCGACCACACTCGGCGCTAAACCATGGTAGAGCCCCGCCAGACACTGATACGTCAGAGAATGGAATATAGTACTCCATCCCCTGCCGCAATACATCCGTCACGGCATCTGCGCACGACGAAGCATCTTCAGAAGAAAAGCAAGTGGGCTGCCAAGGATAACACGCGAAGAAAGATCGCATGCCATCCCAATCTGCCGACCTGTATCGCCACATCCGCCGTGTGCCTCTGGGGCTGGGATCGGGCGGGGAGTAGACGGATACAGATTTCACCAGACAGTGGTCGGAGCTACCTAAAGGTGCCGATATCGACACTGAGTAGCGGTCTGGATCTGTTGTCAGCAGAAGGTCCAGGCAATTGGGCGTGTGCGAATCAACATCCGGTACCCTTGTTGCCCCCTGGACCAGCTGGGTGAGATTTAATGTTAAAGCTAGCTTTCTCATTTCTCTACCAGCATGGTCTGTGCACTGGAACGGGAAAAGCCACTCTTGATGGTGGGCATTGAAATCCCCCAGTAACACTAATTGGGCGGAGGGGTACCGCTGCTGAGCCGCTTCCGCCGCCTCACTTAGATGCTGTGTGAGCCCGGTTGTCTCCTGATCTCCGCTGTGCGAGCGGTAGACACAAGCGTAGATAATTTTATCTAGGCCTGTGTCCACTAAGGCCCAAAGCGTAGAGAACCTGGAGTCCTCAAGGTTACGGAGACGCCGATAACAGATGTCGTCCCGGGCGCACATACATACACCCGCACGTGGTTTGAAGTTGTGCTCCAAAGTAAACCCTGGGTATAAAAGGTACGACACGTCGGACGGACATCTGATCTGCGTCTCCGAAAGGAATAAGAGAGCTGGTTTTTCCGTCTCAAGATGGTGGTGGACTGCGACGATATTTGAGTGCAGACCTCGTATGTTAGTGAGGTGCACTTTGTGAGAGAGGGAGTGCAGCCGCTGTTTTGCAAAACTCTTTTTATTCCCTTTCATGTGTATGTGTGAAGTGAATGGGTGAGAGGAGAAGGAAGTGAAGTAAGGTTCCAAGCTGCTAACCTTCAGGCTCGCACCGAAAGGACGATATCATTAGGGGACTAGTCTGGAGACTGCGGGGACGCCCGAGCCCCCCCGGGAATGTCCATCGGGCCCTCTCGTCTGGTCGCCAACCAGCACGATGGCGCATTCCGGGATTTTTCGCTAGTTGGCGGGGCAGCCTTTCATGTGTGGCTGGCACATTACTTGGGCCCCCAACTAACTGCGGTCGGCCAGCGGTGCACCGTGCCTCGGATCCCGCTACCCTCCGCGACTAGTCTCCAAATACGACCATATTGGCACGAGCCAGGTTGATCTGCATGCGTTGGAACAACTACTTCGACCCAACTCCTCTAGCTTGGCTACACTGAGCATCACACCGGAACACGGCTAGGCCGCTTGGCGGTATGCCTTTGCTCAGTGGGTGGTCGCAAGCCAACGGCCGAAACCTACCACCAGTTAATGTCACCTGATTAGCACCACCCGGGGACCACGTGTAGGGACTCGCTTCGGGTATTCTCCTACGGACGCGGGTGACTCGGCCCCCACACGGTCCTCGACAGCCGGTGGACTTTCGAGGAGCATTTCCGACGTTTGACCCCAAAACTGGACAGGTCTAGGGCCACTCTGAAGCGGCTCCTGCCCAACCTAGGGGGTCCAGACGCCCCCTGCCGGAGGCTCTACGCGGGGATCATTCGGTCCATGGCCCTTTACGGGGCGCCGGTTTGGGCGCCATCGCTAGCTAAGCGACCGGCGGCCAAACTGAACGCTTGTCAGAAGGTCATGGCCATCCGGATGGTGCGGGGATACCGCACGATCTCCCTTGCTGGCCTGCCACCGTGGGATCTGGAGGCACCAGTCCTTGCTCGCATGCACGATTTGCACGTGGTGATGCAGCGCCGGGGCGAAACTCCGCTGTCACGACAAGTCGCGGTATGGCGGACAAAGTTCTGGCGGGATCTCAGGGTGGCATGGCCGCTGCGACTGTTGCAACCCAGTGCTGGGCACGCCGCCATTGAGGCGGTAAGTCCCCTCTATGAGAAGTGGTTGGAAAGAGGTCACGGCGTCCTCTCGTTCCGTATGACGCAGGTCCTCACCGGACACGGTAAGTTCGGGAGGTTCCTGCATCGGATGAAGCAGGAGAGGACGCCCGGGTGTCGCCACTGTGTGGGTCCGGAGGAGACGGTGGAGCTCACGGTAGAGGTGTGCCCCGCTTGGGCGGAGCACCGCCGTGTCCTTGTGGAGGCTATCGGCGGCGGCGACCTCTCGCGCCGGGCCTTGGTTCAGGCCATGATCCGGAGCGAGGAGGGGTGGCATGCGGACGCCTCCTTCTGCGAACCAGTAAAGCTTGTGAATGAGGCTGCTGAGTACGTGAGGGAACGGTCCTCACGCCGCCGCCGCCAAGATCCCGATCTCAATTTCCGACCACCGTAGGCGCGGGTTCGCGAACGGCAAGCACTGGGTAGCTCGCCGTCCGGCAGTCTGGAAATAATCTGGACCGAGCCCAGTCGTCAACGGCGCGTTCTGTTCCACGCGCGCCTCAAGGAGATATCAGCAAACTGTAGAAGCCCGGCAGGGCCGAAGCCTCTGGGGCACATGGGTATTCCAATAGGTTGACACCGAGTCCCCCCCAGATCGAAGGGAACGAAGGAATGGGGTAAAAGTTTGGTCAGTAAGAGTCCGTCAAGTCGAGGGTGTGTCAGTCTCTGACACACCCTCCCGCTCCGCCCAAGAGCGAGAGAAGTCATTCTGATGATTCCCCTACCAGAAAAAAAAAGGTAACGACTAAAGTTTTTATCACAATTGTATAAGAATCAGAAGTTAAGCAGTCTTTTTATTACGTAGCCTACGGTCTTATTACCTGAATGATTATTCTCATTCTTCTTCATTTCTAAACTTTAACATTTAATTATATAAGAATCTAAAAAATATATAAGAAAGTATAAAGACTCATGAATATGAACAACTTTCACTATGGGATCGACTCTGAAATCACGAAAAAAAGTCATATATTTCATATATTTTAGTCGAGTTTTCGAGATTTCAGAGTTGGTCCCATACTAAAAGTTGCTCATATTCATAGGTAGAGCACCCTGTGAAACTTTGGCCGGTTATTGAAAAATAACCTTTAAATACTATCCCTAGTTTCTCTTCAATAACAAAGATAAATTGTATCTCCTATGACAATAATAAATAAAAGTTCACTACAGTTACAAGAAATAATAATTAAAATTTTAAAAAATGTTGCACATGTTAGTAAAAAAAATCAACCAATTTTTTCCTTCTTACTTTTTAATTTATTTTTCTTGTCCCACAAAACACGTACTAACTTGCTCACAATTTGCGTCAACTAAAACGAGGTGAGAGACGCCTGAAGCGTCCGCGCGGGGTGGCGGGGGCATTTAGACTCGAGCGGTTTATCGCGATGGCGCCAAAATCATTGTTTTTACCACCGTCATAATAGTCAATCCATAAATTTTTTATTGTATTAATGTGTATACTATTCTTATTCCATTTAGGATAAACTGTTTGAATTACTAGAACTTTATTTTTGTTATAACTGAAACGACACTGCAAATCAAATATTGAATTAAAAAAATTGGTTTAACCATAATTTTTAAATGTTTACTGTTGAAATCTTAAATAGTTGATGCGACAGACATATCATTATCTACTGTAAGCTAATTGGTTGAAGTGACAACATCTAACATTTCATGTACAGAGCTAAATGTATGGATCGACACTGGGTATGAATTTGACAAAGAGGCTAAATGTATTAAACGACGTTCTTGTATATTTACAAGGTAAAGCTAATTGTATTAAGCGACACTGGATAAGAATTTAACAAAGAGGCTAATTGTATGAAGCGACATTTCTATTTATTTATAAAGTTAGGCTAAATGCTTTAACGTACGTTGCCTATAAATTGTTGCTCCAGGACAAAAAGTTTAAACGACTGCCTGGTATTTGGCAGTAAGCTTAAGTTCACAGTTCCTAAATTTGTCAATATTTTGTGTCGCTTCATACATTGCAAGTCCAAAATGGGCCCAAAAATGCGGTTGTATGAAGCGACAAAAAAGTGCTCCGATCGTCACCAAACCCAGCTCAAATGACGCAGAAAAATTCGCTGATTCCAAATATGTAAAAAAGTCTATATCGCTCAGAGTGTCGCTTAATACAATTAGCCCGGAACCCGTCGACATAGGTCATAGGCATAGCTGACTGGAGAGTCAGCTGTTGCCCGCTTTATCGTATGACTGCGCTCAGGCCTTTTGCTACAGGTTCGCTAATTCATTTTTTTAAAACTGTTTACATTTTTCAGATCAGTGTCAGGTAAACCTCTTCATTCCTCTTTTTGCTTATGACTTGCGCTCGTATGTGGCTTTCATCATAATCATCATCATCTAACTAGCCTTTTCCCAACTATATTGGGATCGCCTTCCAGTCAAGCCGGATTTAGCTGAATACCAATATTTTGCGAGGACCGGCTGCCTACCAAACCTCCACAACGCATTAATGCAGTACCAAATGTGGCTTTACGGAATCGTAATAATTTAAATCATCAATAGAACTGAGAGCAAATACGTACTACGTCCGCCAATCATATTTTAATCAACATACAACTTGACACTATCCTGCAAAAATGCAAATAACTTAAGAAATATTACTATTACGTTATTGTTCTCTCCATCAATTGTCATTTCCTATTATTATCTAAGAATAACTGTTATATAATCCATTCGCATTTTCTTTATCTCCGAGAACCTCACAATACCTACCGATGCGATCAGTATCCACTCCGATGGCGGCGTCCCGAGGGAGTCCACTCAGTGGAAGGGTTGGCGAGGCGTTACACACCAGATAATGATTAAAATATTATGTATGTTCCGTTACATTTTATCTGAAGTTTCTGTTTGCACACACGTTCCTTTCAATTTGTTCAGTCCTTACCTTCCTATGAAGATTTTTTATTTTTTCAGAACACAATTGTGACGAGATCTGTAGTGTATAGAAAGCGATCAATAGACTGCGCTCCCAAGGCCATTGCTAACACAACCTGGCACGATGATTATTAGACCCCTCCGACTCCTAGTGTGAGTGCGGTGCTCATAACCAGACCATGGCCCCATTATTAGATTGGCCAAGGTGCCCTTACATCTGCACTTTGGAGGTAGGTACCTCGTGATATCTTACTATAATTTAAAGTTGGCCTAAAGAGTGAACATGAATGTTTAAGTTCATTCACCAAGCAATATTCTAAAGTAGTTGGTGTTTGAATTTGGTTTCTTAATGTAACTGAGTTTTTAATTCTTTGAAGACGAGTTCGTAGCACTATCTTGATCCAGCGAAAGCTGTGTGAAACCTAATGTTAACCAAAAATGTATTCAGCATTTTGCATGAATAAGCTTCCAACTCAAAGCTACCTTCTCTTACAAAGAGAATAATTACGACTGAATTATAATAGGTTTCGGCTGCTGCCCTGTTAATGTTGTACCCTGTAGCAGCCGGCGCCGGCGGGGTCTGTAGGAGATGAGCTGGCAATTATGTAAAACGATCGGAGAACGGACGGACTTAACGCACACATGTAAATACTATTAAAAATATTAAAACTCATTGTGTAGGCCAGTGTTCCACAAAATGTTTGTGTTCAAGGTATATCTAAGAAATTGGAAAATTTTGGAGGTATACCATGAATGAAAAATCATTTTATACAGATTACAATTTAATTAAAATATTAATGAACAAAACAAAGAAGTTTCTTAATCTTAATTAAATGTTAACTCAGTTTTCATTTCTAACAGTGTTTTTCTGCTTGCTGTGACTAACTTTTCACCAGTGTGCCTCGCCCCACCTTTGCGGAACACTTTTGCAGACATAGGCAACCTCCTCTATTTTTGTGAAGTCTGTAAAAAAAAAATAGTGTGAAAAAACAATGTTTATTTGTAACTAAGACTGTTCTGAAGGTTTAAAGTTTGTAGGGTAACAAAAAGTTAATTAAAATCGACAAATTCCATTATAATTTCAAAACATCTTCAGTTTCTGATTTCATCCTCCGTTGACTTGACAAAATTCTTTCACGCTGAAATGCTCTTGAACACTAACTCTGTCGAACTTTGTAATCAACATTCAGTCTTAAACTGCGCGATGTTTCATTACACATTACTAAGTCTTCACAATAATTCATCTTTTAGTAGTGTTTTATTGTACTATCTTTATTTAGAACTTTGTTTTTGTTTACTTTATTTATATTGTTCTCACGTACATAATAGTAGCGAAAATAAACATGTAACCAAGATATTTGTAATAAATATGAAAAGAGTGTTCATAGAACATGCACATCGCTTATGTCCAGTCCCAATGATTGCTGTATAATGCTGAATATTTTCCCCAAAGGAATGCCCGTTTGAGATCGTGAATACATATTGCAAATTCGAGGAACCCGTCATGCTTGTAGACATTTTGAAAAAAAAAATGTGATTACTTCCTAGTTGGTTTGTTATTTAGTTTTATTGCTCATCTTCTTTGCTAATATTATTATTTGGTTTTCCACATATCTTCCCTTCTTTACTCTTTATCGAAGACTTGATGTATATCGTTATTCATTAAAATAAATTAACGTTAACTTTAATAACAGAATTTCGTTTAGCTCCTCATTTTATTAAGAAAGAGCGTTAACTGTAAACATAATTAATGGAAGTAATTTCGATTAAACAGAGAAATTGTTGCGTAAATACGAGCGAATGTACGGTAATGAGCGGCGCTAACGTGGAAGTAACAATATTAGCTTTCTAATTCTACTTGAACATCCTCTGAGTATATGAAAATCCCTTGTGATTTACCAACCTATGGAAAATAATGTGTAGATATTAGTAGACCGCTAAATTTTGGAATCACAACAAGGACTTCAGACAATAGCATAGTAACGGGTTTTCTAATAAGAGGTGTTGTTTTGATATTCAAAGAAAAATGCCATTTTTTAATATAAATAATCGGTTGTTTATTTCTTTATAAAGAGGAATGTATGCAGTTAATAACGGTAAATAACATTAAGCAAATGACCACCACGACCACTCTTACAGGACCGTATCCTTTTCATGAAATTTTCCATAACCAAATCGCAAAGTGTCTGCCCTATGTCCTCGATAGCCTTACGAATTCCATCTTTGAGGTCTTGAATCGACGCTGGGCTGTTGGCATAGATCTTCTCTTACACGTGGTTTCTCTTTCTCTAAGAGCGGGAACAGGCCATAATCCACCACGCCGTCCCAGGTCAGATTGTGAGACGTCACATCTCTTCAATTTTTTTGGGTCTGGTGTCATGCTGGTTTCCTCACAATATTTTCCTTCACCACTTTAAGAGCAGTGGCGATGAAATATATAACAGAAAGTAATGCGCATGGATTAGTTTGATTTTGTGGCCTACAACTTATGTCGTGACATTTACCACTGGGCCACCACTCCTAAACCCCCTTAAAGTTCCCAAAAGGAACCGCTACAGCCACTGCCTGCTAAATTAAACGCACTTATCCAAGTCAACAATAAGTGTCTCAGAAAAGCTAGTTGGCACAGACAAAAGGCTTGTCATTTCTCAGCTTTATTCTTTCCTGTATTTTGAATTTACAAGAAACTTTTTTCAGCCAAATCCTAAACAACTGTTTTTTTTTGGTTTTCGAGTCTCAACAGTCGAAACATTACAGGACCGATAATGCTAAAAAAAATAATCCCTGTAGTGCTTTACTGTCAACCATTGCAAATAGTTTCCGACACAAAACTTACCAGCATTTAAAAGTTTATGACTTTTCCATGGCAATAATGCGTCTCTGGGTGTAACTATAATTTGGCACAGAATATTAAACAGGCCCGCCTGAATAAATATGAGCAATAAACTAAATATAGGTATGTAAATGAGAGTTAATTTTAGCACGTTTTTGTCTAATTAAAACTAGCTAGCCCGTGAATTCGTCTGCGTCAGAATCGTCGAAAGCACAATAACATTTCACAATTTCAAGAAGTTATTATTTTTACTTTATAAAATAAAAATAGCCTCATTTGCTCCATTAAAATATCAGCTGTCACCGCCCAGTTTTATCGGAGATTAGACGGAACAAACAGATTGAGACGATATATTATTGTTATTTCGTCTGAAATTACTAAAAAGTGTCGAAAAAACTTTGTACTCAAATACGAGGGGTGATCCAAAAGTAATGATAATCGGACATTTGTAGGGCACGTAAACATATGAAATATTTTTTTTTGTTTCCTCATATATCCAGTACTTCATCATAAAAAAATCATAACAATAGGCCACGATTACAGGGAGTTACATTCATTTGAATACGAATAGTCGGAGAGTAAAAATCAAAATGGAGAAAAATTAAATCAGAGCTGTCATTAAGTACCTCTGTTTGAAAAAAAAATCTACCAAAGGCATACAAAATGACATAGTGGAAACTTAAGGGGACTCTGCTCCTTCATATTCCACAGTTGCGCGCTGGTCAAAGGAGTGCAAGCTGGGTAGAACATCCACAGAAGATGAACATGGCGAGGGACGCCCACCCACGTCCCTTACTGCAGAAAAAGTAAAAAAAGTCGAAGATATCGAATTGGCAGGTCAAAGATTGACCATAAAGCATGTAGCTGAGGTCATAGGGATGTCATATGACAAGTGTTCAAAGAATCATTGCGAACAAACTGCATATGAAAAAGGTCTCTGAAAGTTGGGTGCCGAGAATATTAACCGACGAGCACAAATCAAAACGTGTCGACATTTCGAGGCCGAATCTCGAAAAGTTCCAGACGGATCAGGATTTTTTTTTGTCTCGTTTCGTGACTATGGATAAGACCTGGATCTACCATTTTGATCCAGAAACCAAACAAGAGTCTAAGACTTGGAAACGAGCCTCTTCCCGTCGCTGAAGAAATTCAATGAGTCAAGTTCGGTAGGAAAGGTTATGGCGTCCGTTTTATGGGATGCTGAAGGAATTATAATAGTGGAATACTTGGAAAAAGGAGCCACTATTATGGACTCTTACTACGCAGACCAAATAAGAAGATTGCGGCAGGTCATTCAAGAAAAAAAACGTCGCAAACTCCGAGTTAGAGTGTTGTTTCACCAAAACAACGCACCGGCTCACAAGCCGCAGTTGCGATGGCTGCCATTCAAGAAACGGGATTCAAATTGCTTGAAAACCCACCCTATCCCCCAGACCTGGCACCCAGTGACTTATACCTCTTCTCTGAGGCAAAAAAAATGACAATAATAACGAGGTGGTGACTACTGTAGAGGCGTTTTTGGATGACCAAGCCAAAGATTTTTTTTCAAAGGGAATTGTGGATTTAAAAAAAAATGGACCAAATGTATTGACTTGCTAAGAGACTATATAGATAAATATAATTTTTTTATAGTTAAAATATCCTTATTTCATATTGATTATCATTACTTTTGGATCACCCCTAGTATTGCTGAAATAATACTCGGAGTTCCTTGCGTTCTCAAAGTCACACACACATAGCCCAAAGAATTACCGAACTTAGAACAGTGGCACATGTTCGGTGAACAGATATGCTATAGGACCGAAAGGTTCCGGAGTGGCACTCGCGTACTGGAAGACATAACGTTAGAAGGCCTCCCACAAAGTGGACCTGGGGAGGGGCGTGGGAGTCCAATGGATGCAAGACGTACAGGACCGGTCGCTGTGGTGACGCTTGGGGTAGACCTATGTCCAGCCGTAGATGTCTATCGGATAAAATGATGAAGTAGGTATAAAATGTATATTATTATTATCTTCTCAGATATTCAAATACCTTAGCTTTAAGCCCATTGTAGCATCCTTTTTCACTTTATGGTAAATAAATAAATGAAATAAATAACACCGACAATAAGAGTAAGAGCGTTTCCGCATTATCCGATCCGATATCGGTATCGGACGCCGATACGATATCGGGGTAAGTAAAATGAATGAAATATGTACCTGTCTTTCATATTGTCCGGCCCGATATCGGATATCGGAGAACGGAAATTCATACATTTTACTTACCCCGATATCGTATCGGCGTCCGACACCGATATCGGGTCGGATAATGTGAAAACGGTCTAACACTACCTAAACTTATTTCTGTCCCATTCCATACTAATCGTATTTATCACGTGAGGAAAACCTCATTCATTTCCCCTATTCTATTGGATAGTCACACAACGGCGAGCTGTCAGCTCAATTATAGCATAAATAAAGCTCGGTTGTGGCTTCCATGACGAGGGTACGAGATACCACATAATTTGGTTAAATACAGACAAAATGGTAAACTGGTTTAGTTTTACTATGGAAGAGTTTTGGGACACAAATGTATTGGTTTTTGGAAATTGAAACAAGTCGTACTTGCGCACGAAGGGTTCCGTACCGTCCGTAGCAAACAACCTCTTAAACATTTATTTTATTCCGTTTTTAGTTGTAGCGTATGTATTTGTAGTTATAGCAACAAAAGAAATACATAATCTGTGAAATAATCAACTGTCCAACAATCACTGTTAAAGAGTCTGGTAAAAGACAGACGGACAGCGGAGTCCTAGCAATAGGGTCCCATTTTTTATCTTCGGGTACAGAACTCAACAAAATTAGTAGGTCTATGGTAAGGTATGGTCGTTGACCTATGTATCTAATTTTTTAGAAAAACGAATTAGATTAGATTTAGTTTGTAGAAATGTTCGAAAGCCTTCTCGGGGCTTTATAAGTAAAGAGCAACTTAAGAAACACAGGTAGGTTTAAGTCTAAAAGTTTAACACACCCTCTCACTACACCCAGAGTAAGAGAAGTCATTTATTAATTTCCTACTGAAAGTGTTGTATGAAAATTGTGTGGAAAATTCCCCTATGTCAGCACATAGCGACAATAAATTTTGCACATGCTCTAAAAGCGAATATACAGACACATTAATGAACGAGGGACGAGGAACACTTCTACTTTCATTAATTTTAGAAAACAGCCTGATCATCCATCAGCGGCCGCTGTCGTGCATCTCTCACAACGATCTTCATTTGTTTCCACTCCTCGCCGCCAGCTGGGCAAGCGAACATTCTTATTCATCCCGCGGCTGTATATCTCGGCTGTTCTAGTTCACATTTGATGTTTTGTGAGAAACATTTTAGTGTTATGTAGGTTTTTGTTGTTATACAATAAGGAGCACAAGATATTTCAGCCTCCTTTATTTTACGCTGTTTCAGACTATCGTTAATTTTATAATGTTTTGAGCTTTTATTATACCATAATGATTATTACGGCGCACATGTGAATTCCCGTTGAAAATATTTTATTAAAAATTGAAAACTACCTATGGGAATCAAGAATAAATCAGAAAACAATCACAAAGCAGATTACAGACACAAGATATGAATGCACAGTCTGCCTCTTACTGACAATTATAATGGAGGCAAACAATATTTCACCTCGTTTAGGTATCAGAAACACATAGAATGGATAAGCTTGTCTACTGCTGTGAAACAATAATACGAAAGTGTTCTGACACAAGGAACACACTTACGCTCCAACCAGGCTTTGGGAGCAGAAAGGCGATTGTCAGTCAACGTAAGGGCGGGCTTGCAGACGGCGAACAATAAGTAACTAGCCGTCCAGTTAGGCCCAGCCCGGGTCGATAGCACATTGTGTGGTCTGCTTGAGATGCGGTATTGCTCGAAAGAGCTTGTGGTAACTCTGGAACGCAAAGAGCAGCTGAAAGAACATAGGTGGGTTTTAAGCACTAAAAATCTGACACCTTCTCGCTCAACTCAAGGCAGGTTTCAGCTGTAATTAATGGAATGGACCATGTACGTTAATTTATATAATTCGATTTTCTATAATGACAAAGTTAAACGATTTAATCAGAGAGGCCACAAAAGGTCCCTTTATCCTTATAAACTTAAGATTAATTTAACAGGGAAGCTTCATTCTAACTTTCCCATTTAAGGTGTGATAATGTTTCAATTAGATAAATTCGTTAAGATTTGTAATGGATTTTAAAATGCAGAACAGAAATTATTTCTATAAAGAAAAGAAAGAAACAAAACGGATTTCGCGTACGTCAAGCATAGATGATCAAACCATAAAAAAATATAAAAATAACAATTACAACATTATTATGATGTGTTGTGTGAACCAGCTGGTTTTGGGTCAGGATGGTCACAGAACAGAAAACAAGTGGTCTTTTAATAAGTTTATTTTACTTAACAAATTTTACGATGTCGTGCGTCTATCAGTTCGTATATTCCCGCCATATTAGATTCTTAACAACCATAACTCAAGAATGAAGTTGTCAACACATAGTCTTTTAAAACTACATGAATAAGTTATTAATATTATACAACTGAATTAACGAATAAAATGGTTAATTACATATTAATCATTAAACAATAATATTAATCAAACAATCCTGCACAATCATTAACTTTTAACAATTATTTTAGACACCGGAAGCTGACAAGCGGAAGGTGTCAATGTTTTTATTTTTTAAATTATTACAAGGGTTATGTCAAGAGACCAAAGAGTTAAACAGGATTTAGTTCATTAAGGAGTTTACATGTCATGCTGGTAAATATGTAGGACCCGATGTCTGTAACACTCGGCCATCCTGTGTTCCCCGTGTCCCACGGCGATCAACAACACCACCACTGGTCCCTACTTGGTACCTGGTGTACCACTGCTAAACGGCACCTGGAATGGAAAACATATGAGCAGTAAATTTAATCATGTAAATTTATCAAGTTGGTGTTTTGCGCAGAACAATTGCAAATTGTCTTCTTCTTCTGCCTGGCGTTAGTTCCGGCCGTTGCCAGGGTCCGTCTAAATGAGCAATTGCAAATTGTGTTCTAGAATAAATTGTTATTATTTCACATAGCTTTTATTTTTATGTCTCAGATCCTATTATTTATCAGTAATTGTGAATTCTATTTATAGAACCCAATCCTCACACAGCATTAATTATTTCTACCATAGCAACGTAATGCCTTCTAAGTCATGCGGCTTTTATTAGGTACTTGCAAGTCACACAGCTTTGATATAATTGACGATTCACACAGCTTTAATTATTCCTAATTCACACAGCTTTTACATTGACGATTCACACAGCTTTGATTATTGACGATTCACACAGCTTTGATTATTGACGATTCACACAGCTTTGATTATTATTGACGATTCACACAGCTTTGATTATTGACGATTCACACAGCTTTGATTATTGACGATTCACACAGCTTTGATTATTGACGATTCACACAGCTTTGATTATTGACGATTCACACAGCTTTGATTTATTTATGAGTCACACAGCTCTGATTAAGTATTCCTAATTAACAGTTTTAACAATTTTTTTGTGTATATAAAAAAAAAAATAACTGTTTTATTTAGCTCAATTTCTTAGCATATATTTAATTCAATCATTCTACTAATATGTGCTTAATTTAAAAAAAGAAATATTTAGACAAAGTATGAATAGGTAAGTATGATTTTAACCTTCTAACAAATCTATCAGATCGTCCCTATCAACTTCATGGTCACTACCACTACTTTGATCTGATATAGATGAATTATAAGGTCGGAGGACTTCACCGCGGACAATAGCAGTAAATTTTCTATACCATTTCATACCCTTTATACTACTTATCGTATAACAATCTAATGAGTGGTCAACTTTGCATATTTTATAGGGTCCTGTGTACAAACCGTTTAGTTTCCTAGTTACATTCGCGCTTTCTCTAGTAATTCCTCCTTTCCATAACACCAATTGCCCTATGGAATACTTAATGCATTGCTTATGAGATCGGTCGAATCTATCCTTCATAAGGGTCATATTTTTATCAATACGCAATTTAGCCGTCGCTCGCCGTTCTTCAAGTGCCTTTGCTTGACCTTCAAAATCAGTGGGTTCTCCGTTTGGATAAGCCGGTAACCGCGAATTGGAATGACCGAATAATAGTTTAAAGGGTGGAAAACCTGTTGTAGCATGAGGGGTATTATTTATACCCCAAACTACATCACTCAAGTGATCATCCCAAGTACACTCACTATCAGACATAGTGTTTAATCCGTTTATTAAAGTTCGGTTAACGCGTTCTACTTGGCCATTCGATCTAGGGCTTGCAATAAGCGTTTCCTTTAAGCGTTTTATCGAAAGGGCCTAAATGGTAAACATGCAGTGTGTGCATAGGAACAGCCGCTTTTTGAATCGGGTGTAATTCTCCTTGCAACTTACCATGATCCCCTTTTCCGTAAGCACATTGCAGACAGGATCTGATATATTTACGAATAAATCTAGTCATACCCTCAAACCAAAATTGCGCTTTAATAGTCTTTTCACATTTTTCAAAGCCAACGTGTCCTATTTGATCGTGAAATTTTTGTAATAAACTCCATTTTGCTAATTTAGGTATAACAAAACGATGCCCGTTAAGTGTTTGTCTAAAAAGGAGGTCATCTTTTATTATGTAATTACTAATTATATTTTTATTGTCAGTACCATTCCGCAACTGAGACAGGATTGACTGAATGTTTTCGTCCTGTAATTGTAACGTTACCAGCCAATCGGAATTGTCAATTAATAAAACAGGACTCGGTACTGGATTCCTACTCAGAGCATCGACGTGTCTCATACGATCACCCGATCGATACTCGATTTGTAGATCGTAGTCTTGGATTGAGAGCCACCAGCGGGCTATGCGAGGAATAAGGTCTTTTTTAACCAAAGTGGTTCGTAACGCGGCACAGTCTGTCACTACAGTTACGGGAATGCCTACGAGATAAATTCTAAATCGTTTGAGAGATTCTACAACTGCTAAGGTCTCCAGCTCATAGCTATGGTAAAATTGTTCTTCCTTACTAGTAACCCTACTAAAATAAGCAATCGGTTTTAGGACATTATCACTTTGGTACTGCATGAGTATTCCACCTAGTCCAAGTTTACTAGCATCTGTGTGGAGCTCAGTACGTGCATTTCTATCGTAAATGGCTAATATCGGTCTTTCAACAAGACGTTCTTTGAGAATCTGAAATGCAGTTTCTTGGGCAGGGCCCCAAGTCCACTCTACATCTTTTTTTGTTAACTGTGTCAGAGGTCTGGCTATTACTGCAAACCCACGGATAAATTTTCTAAAATAAGAAGTCAAGCCTATAAATTGACGGATTTCATGAATATTACGCGGCTTTTTGTATTCGGCTACGCAATGAATTTTGGCTTGTCCTGGTTGTATTGTACCTGCGGTAATTTCATGTCCCAAATAATTCACGCTTTGTTTTAAAAATGAACATTTACTTAAATTCAGTTTTAAATTTGCTTCTGACAATAGTTGTAATACTTTACCCAACAATCCGAGTCCATCATCGACCGAATTCGTAGGAAGCATAATGTCATCAAGATAAATTGCCACATCGTTACCTAAACTACCCAAAACTACTTTGATAAGACGTGAGAACACCGCTGGTGCATTTGCCAGACCAAATGGCATTTTCAAAAATTCATATTGACCTGAAGGTGTCACAAATGCGGTTTTATGAACGGAATCTTCAGCCATTGCGACTTGATAGTAGCCTTGTGCAAGATCTAGAGTAGTAAACCGAGATTTTCCAGCTAAACGAGTTACCTGGTCATCTATATGAGGCAATGGATATCGATCCTTTACAGTGCAAGCATTGAGTGCTCTGTAATCTATGCATAATCTATAATCACCACCCTTTTTCTTCACAAGGACCACTGGACTTGCATAGTCAGATATTGATTCTCTCACAACACCTGCTTCAATAAAGTCTTGTACTTTTTCGTTGACAATCTCATTTTCCTTAAAAGAAAGTCTATAAGGTTTGCGATAAACAGGTTGCTCGGTCGTTGTCTGAATATGCATCTTCAACACGTCCGTGCATCCTAATTCTTTAGTATTTCTAGCAAATAAGTGCCTGAATTTATTCAATAATTTTAACAACCGATTGCAATCATTACTTTCTAAATCACCTACATTTATATCAGATAACTGTAACTCTTTGCCAGTCAATTGATTAATTGACATTACATTCGCATGCTATTGACGATTCACACAGCTATATATATTATGCATGATGTTAACGGTAGTATCCGTTAACATCACTGACTATTTCCGCACGTGCTATTAGTCTATTCGACTGCCACTCTATATTATCGTTTCCGATGTTAACTATTTTTAAAATGCAATCCTTCGACCTTACGAGTCCTCCTATGATAACATAAGACATACTTCCTAACTCAAAATATACAGAATGCACTAGGAAAGTATGGTTAAAATTAACATCAATATAAACTTGTACAAACGCAGAACTTTTTTGAGGTATTCTGCCGTGCTTATGAAAAACGCATTAACTAGGATTTGAACACTTTCGAGAAAACCGCGCCTAAAGTTTTTATTTTTATTTTTGCTGTAACTTCAAACTAATTTGTCCGATAAGTATATGATCTATGTACCAAATAAAGAATAAATTGTCAAAAATGTATTTATAGAAACATATATTCAAAATATAGTAAGGTATAACATATAATTTGAAAAAGGTACTTATCGTTAGCAGCCTCTAATTCGAAGAACTTACGTCGACTAGTCAAAAACGCATTAACTAGCATTCTTGATGCATATGTTACCGGCCAAACCCGATTTCAGGACAAACTAGTTTTGCCTAGGCTAAACTAGTTCTTCCTATACGCGATAGGATTAACAAGTATAGCCTAGTTCAAACTAATTTGTCCTAAGCCCAATAGGATAAACCAGTTTAGGCTAGGCCAAACTAGTTGATCCTGATATAAATACGTACATTCTAGGATAAACTGGTATGTCCTAGTCTTAACATTTTAATATATCAAGAAAGTCAAAATAAATAGATAAACTGAATAAAATACTCCGTAATTGGAAAAATTATCATTTTTATTAAACTATAATGATTCGTCGTTAAAAGTTATGGTTAATTGGTAATACGAACAATCATGCTATAACAAATAATAAGTGTTTTGTAAAAGAAAAATAATCATTTAAATTTTTATTAATTTAAAGCCATAATGATTCGTCGCTACAAGTTATCTATACTAATATTATAAAGAGGTAAAATTTGTAAGTTTGTATGTAGGGGGTAATCTCTGGAACTACTGGTCCGATATGAAAAATTCTTTCAGTGTTAGATAGCCCATTTATCGAGAAATGCTATAGGCAATATACTATCACGCTACGACTCACGGGAGCGGAGCATTAACGAAAAATGCGGGTGAAACCGCAAGGGACAGCTAGTGGATAATAATTGGCATAACAAACAATCATACTATAACAAAAAATGCTGTTTTGTTTAATACAAGCACTAATTATTATACTCAGATCAGGTCCACTCAAATCTGCATGGTTTTTTCTTTAAAAGGCCATCCTAGACACCAATCTGCATAGTTCGCATATTTGACCAATACATTTTGTATGGTTTTTTTTAAAGAGACTGTGACCCCTGAGTTTGTTTCTATGTTTCTTCTCAGGGTAGTCAGTTAGGAAACACCGGCCTCATCTAGAATAATATGACAATAATAAAATTGAAATCGTATAAAAGTTTTTGTGAAAAACCAGCCAGATTGTTGGTTTTATAAAAGAAGCTATTATAGAAACCATCTAAATCAGTTCGTGCGTTTCGAAGAGACAATGCCTTATGTAACACACAGACGGGCAGACACACACACACACACACGAACGAGCTACATACACACTCACACACATAAATGCATGCGCATGTACACACATACTTATACGCACTAACAACAATATTATCAATGCATCAAACAACAATATTAATGCATCAAACCACTTAACAACGTTATCAAAACATAAAACAATCAGGTTAAAAAATTACTAAATTATAGATATTTCAAATATCTTACCGCGTATTTTTTTGAATCAACAAATGTGGATCTAGCTTGGTGGTAGCGCCGCAACTGCGGGTCGACACCCGAACTGCCCTTACCCTTCTCCGCTAACACCCGTGCACGGTCCGCCCAGCCAGTGCAAGCCCTTATAATAAACGCACTAACACCCGACGCGACGTACGTGATACATAGTATAAACGCACTATCTTGTAAAATTAGTGCGCTTTATTATGTACGGGAATTAAACCTAGTCGTGTAATCCTAATAATAAATGCATTATCTCAAATTAATGCAATTATTATAAGTATGCCGCCAATATTGACCCTTACGATTGCTAACAATAAACGCATCAACTTAAAGATAATGCATTTATGACTAGTCAACCTATCATTATTAGAATAAAAGCTTGTTCTATCTATAGTTAATGCATTATTCAGAAGTAAAACTGGTATAAAAGTCTTAGATAGTGCGTTTATAAAATCTGAAAAACCGGGATACTATGAATTTCACAAAAAGTTACTTAAGCAAATTTGTAGATCTCGTTTTCCTGATTTCAAATATGTATAGAACTCATTTTACTCAAAAATCGAGTTGATGCGTTTTTCATAAGCACGGCAGTATTATACAATGATATTTTAAATATACTGGGTATTTTGAAATGAAATCTCTTTCGTTCAGTTGTATATGAAACAGTTCGTGATTCAAATTTAAGTTACTCACAAAATTAACAGATTTTTCAGAAGTGACTAAACTTATGTTCTTTTGATTTATCATTGGTTGACCCATTATTAAGTCTATATCAGCTAGATCGTTGTTAGATAACTCAACAAAACCACTTATAATTATGTTATCAATTTCAACATCAACATGAGATGTTCCCAATGAATTTGAGTATGCTCCACCAAAACCTTTCATTATAACTGCAGAAGGCATGACTCTTAAGTTCATTTTATTGGCTTGTGACGCTGTAAGAATATTTAATTTACTACCCGTATCAATATATGCAATGAGGTTGTGTCCATTTATCACCACTGCCTTCTTATATAGGTCTATGTAAATATTGTAAGTAGTAAATAAAACATTGTATACCTTTTGTGGCTGCTGCTGTGTAGAGCCGGCTGCAAACCAGCAATTTGCAATAGTGTGACCTGGACGATGACACACCTCGCAGCGAGGAACTCTGCAGTCCTTTGCCTCGTGTCCCTGCCGTCTGCATGCGTAACATTTCTTCGGCAGCACATCATTTTCTTTTGACTTGAGAGCAATGTTGGCTCCTCTCTTCCATACTGAAGTTGGCCGCATAGAGTTGTTTGCTTCCTCTTGCCTCCATTTGGTAGTTTCAACTTGCTTATAGTTTTCAAGAGATGATAAATACCCATAGTACAGCTGCTGTGGTGTTTCGCATCTATAAGCTTTTGCGTTGGCTCTTATTTCCACCGGTAAACCTCTGATGATGCACGAAATAGCAGACTCACCGTTGATATTACATTTCTTGAGGAGAGATATTTTATCATGGAAATATTTTGTCATCGTTTCCGAGTCAGTTTTTTTCCGTGCGAGCATAGCCTCCAAAATATCAACAAAATCGGTAGAACGGGGAAAGGCGGTCTCTAACGCGTCTTTCCATTCCTCCCATGTGAGATCGTAATTATCCAAATCGTCATACCAATCCCGCGCGGATCCACGAAGACGGATTTGCATAATGAACTGGCGATCTTTGTTGCTCCAACCATAAACGTCGCCTAGTTGGTCAATCTTGTGCAGCCACCCTTTGACGTTGCTTGATTTTTCATCCGGCTGGAACTTTGGGATGACTTCAGCATCGGTTTGGGTAACACGTTGTCTTTTCCATTGATGGTTATTATCAAAATATACCGGATCGGGCGAAGAAAAAAAATCAGCATTTTCTTTATGTTCCGAAGACAATATTTGGCGTTGCCTCTTTTTCTTGGCACCTAGGCCACCAATATATGGGCCTGACATATCCCACTTCTGACTGTGAACCAGCTGGTTTTGGGTCAGGATGGTCACAGAACAGAAAACAAGTGGTCTTTTAATAAGTTTATTTTACTTAACAAATTTTACGATGTCGTGCGTCTATCAGTTCGTATATTCCCGCCATATTAGATTCTTAACAACCATAACTCAAGAATGAAGTTGTCAACACATAGTCTTTTAAAACTACATGAATAAGTTATTAATATTATACAACTGAATTAACGAATAAAATGGTTAATTACATATTAATCATTAAACAATAATATTAATCAAACAATCCTGCACAATCATTAACTTTTAACAATTATTTTAGACACCGGAAGCTGACAAGCGGAAGGTGTCAATGTTTTTATTTTTTAAATTATTACAAGGGTTATGTCAAGAGACCAAAGAGTTAAACAGGATTTAGTTCATTAAGGAGTTTACATGTCATGCTGGTAAATATGTAGGACCCGATGTCTGTAACAGTTGTTAACACATGACATCCATAAAAAACTATTTTCGACACACTTGCTCATAAAGTGGCTATTATTGCACTGCACTTAGGTATGTATAGGGGCTCGTTACCAAACTGTGACATTTTGATTACTATTATGCACATGTGCGGTAATGTAGTTAGAACCTTTTTGTTTAACCATCTTTTTTGTCAAAAAGAGTTTTAAGACAAAAAAGAATAAAATTTGTTATTGCGATCAATAGCATAAATTGGTGTTTTACTTACTTATATCATGCAATTTCGTGTTTAAATAAACTGTTTAAAATTTTACATATTTAATTAATTAAATCTTTCATCAAATTTGTATTTTCTGTTTATATGCAACCTCATTCTTATATTTTCTAAACCATGAGCTAGAGTAGCTAGTCTATGGCCGCCATTTTTCGCGCATGCGCACGTTAAGGAAAAGTCAATTTTTTTGCCGCTATATTTAAAAATAAAATACAAATTTTACAAAAATGTCTACAACAACTATTTATGAGGAAAATGATTTGTGCTGTACGCCTTCTAGTAGAAAATCTATGTCATGGGACCACTATACACTATACAGTCAATAATAGTTAATTATAACTTTACTGACTGCACATTTACGAACTGTTTCTTTAAATAAACTTTTCATATACCTACTAAATAAAGTTGATTTTTAATTTATTTTCTTCACAAGTGTGTCGAAAAACGTCGTATGATACACGTGAGTAATTTGTCATTATCGTTCTTGGCTCTCTTAAGACCCTCGCCATGGCTCGGGTCTTAATACCACCGCAACGATAATGACCCACATTACACACTTGTATCATAACGTACTATTATTTTTAATAGTTTTCACGCTACGATTCAGTAGCATTGAAATTCTAATGGCCACCTCACAAAACTGCAAGGTATTGCAATGCGGCACCGATCACAGAAACCTATAATGCAATTTCGTGCGGCATAGCATCGGTTCATGTGTGTTGTGAATCAACTCACATGTATATGAATATTTTTCGACCACGGTGTGACAGCCCTACGCTACGGACATGTTTATTTTCAGCTTAATTCATTCGCATTTCAGCTTTCATTCCAACAGAGAAATCACTGTGACAACGTTGTGGTTACGGTTGGATTGAATCACCTCATTATATTCGTAAGGGAAATCGGAATGATAAAGCTTTTGGACTGCATTTTATAGCAATGGATTACGAAGGTCTTTTTTTCATTGTATTTTTGTAGCACTTTGAAAATGGCATGATTATTTCATGAATCCCCGACCGGTCCTATGAGACCGCGCTGTTATTGTTTTACTATTGTGTCTCGTTTTGCAGGTATGTGATAGGTTATAAACAATATTACAAAAGGTAACAGAAGTCATATTATTATACTAACTTTAACAGCATCTTTTTTATTAGGGTTTCAAACTTCAGTCGGGAAATCTTTCTTGTCGGTCTTGGTTTCTTTTAGGTCTTTTTTTTTTGGTCTTGGTTTTTTTTGCCTTTTTCGTGCGATGCTACCGATATTCTGGCGCCATCCCATCTTGCGTCATCCTCTCGCGCCAGGCCCTGGTCTGACCATGTTCCGAAACAAAAGCGAACAGGATATACGCCTTCTTTTGCGATGCAGCAATGTTAGCTAAGTAAGAGGAGGATACGTACATCTTCATGCCCCGTGCTTGAAGTCACTTTTGATCGGTTTGTCTTTATATATAAACTGAAACAGCGCCACTGCCATGGATCAGTAAATTAAATTACTTTTCGGAGCGCACGCATACATTTTGATTTAATTTGAAAATCGTAAATATATATCGCAAAATATTTAATAACCAAACACGTAAATCTGTTAACCTTTCCCGATTTATTTTTATTGGCATTCATGTTGTTTTAACGATGATGATATTCCATTGAACAACTTAAATTACTGACATAGCACAGGCTCATTGCTCGTAGAACGGATGGTCGATGGGGACGGAAGGTTCTAGAATGGCGACCGTGGGTCGAAAGACGCAGCGTTGGAAGGCGACGGAAGATCGATGACCTGATAAGGGTTGTGAGAACCCGATGGATGCGAGAAGCACAGGGCCGTACATTTGGTGACACTTTGGGAAGGCTTAATATGTCCAACAGTGGACGTTCTTCGGTTGAAATAATTATGATGAATATTCCATTACACCCGCAAACAATTAGCTTAGACTTGCCTGCAATGAATCTGTACAAAGCCTCAAAGTAAACCTGGGAGCCTGAACACACAGCCTCATCTGATATTTTACGACTACCCGCAACTTGGACACAATTAGCCGGATATTGAACACGCGCTTGACCGCACGGAGGAAGAGTTTACGGATTGCGGATGTCGGTAGAGAAACATACCAAGTGATGAATCTTGAACGAATCAGACTTTCCTTTATCAACTTTTCAAGAAGATCGTTAATTGATTACATGGATAGTTGAAGACAAAGAATGGGTGCATCAATGGAGTCTACCTAAAGATTAAAACTTTATTAGGATTATAACTATTATTTATATAAGTGCCTTTATCTCCTATTGTTTTAAAATTACGAGGATCAGATATCGTGTGCTGAACCTACATGCGGTCCTAAACACACAGAACCGTAAGTGAATCACAGGGATGCTAAACTAAAGTTTGTGCTAATGGAAATTATTCAAATAAGGGTCGAATCCCACTCTATTAGGACGCTCAAATATCCGGAAAAAGGAATGTGTTTGGCAGCAGATGTGAGCATTCACACACACTTAACATGTTACTTAGTAGTGAACACAGTTAAAACTTTTTGAGGTATATTCCAAGGGATTATAAAGTGTAATATTTTGGATTCGGCGGAAGGAAATACCGAAATGTCATCATGATACGGTGTGAAAAGGGCGTGGGCAGCAGTCACCTTCTTTTATTAAATCAGTCAGCTTATACACAAAGGGAAAATTGCACTTCAGTCAATAATTAATTTGAAAAATTGTTCGTTTATAAGTCTTTTGTTTTTATGAAGCCACTCAAAGAGAGATTAAATTAGAGGTGGTCTCCAGTCACCTTAATTTTGATTTGTAGTAGTTTTACCTAGGTACTCTTTGTGTCTTTGACAGTAATTTTATTTTTATGACAAATCCTCATCATAATTAAATATGAAAAAAACTACTTCATTAACTTCTTATTAAATAACTACTTCAACTCAAAGAGATATGTTTTATGATTAATTAATTAACAATTAATATCACACACGTAAGTGAATTTACAATATACCTCGGATTTGTGCTCAAAAATGAAACCACTTCATTAACGTGGCGATTACTTCGTTAAATATTAAATAACGCTAACCCATATTATATTTATTTATAGGGTTGACCTTAATCGGACGAGCACATTTAATCAATACATAAACTACAGCTTATCAAATCTCTACAGACGCGTACAAAATAAACTATCTAATCACACCAGTAAAGCACGTATATCACATAGTACAATACATGTTGGTTCAAAGTCAAATATCAAAAATGTGTGATATAAGAGTCTGTTTACCGAACGTAACACACTTTAAAAAAATAATAATATTCGATCTGACCACATTACGTCGTCGAACGCAACCGGGTGTGTGATATGGACGGTACCGCTACCATATCGCAACCACAATGCAACCACCAACGATGTCGCGAATAAATCTGTTTGCCGACACTATTTACAACGTAACTAACTAAAAGATGCTGGAAAGACACTATTCGCACGTAACCACGTTTTATCGCTGCGATGTGGTGGTGTTGTGGTTTTGGACTAGTCTTTTTGGATTTCCATCACATAGCCTTACGTTCATATCTGATTCGTTCTGTAGGTCTGCCGAGAGAGTTGATGACTTCATTAGCTAATTGATTCAATGTCTAGATAATAAGTTAGTTTATAGCAGACAGCTTTCAGTTCAGACTACACTGGACAGCGGCGAGGAGCTTATCTTAAGGCGACAGTCCGGTGTGTTTGACAAGAGTTGTGAACTAACTGTCTGTTTGTAAATATCAGAGATATTGGAAGTTACTTGCTAAGTAACCTCAACAAGATTAAAGTTTCAGACATCTTGAATAGTAAAAGATATCTGCGGTAAAGTAGAATACTTAGGGCCTGTTTCACAATGTCCGAGTAGGCACTACTCACTGAATAAATTCAAAAATTTGACAGAATTTGTATGAAATTATCTGTCAAGTAAGATACTCGAAACTTAATCATAGGTGGTGAAAAAGGCCCCTAATCTAATTATTTATTCAAACTTCATGCAACATAAAGGTACACAGGCGGACTTATTAGCCTTAGGCATTCTCTACCAATCAACCAAGGGTGGTGAAGAGAAAACGTGGCAGGTCCATAAAAATAAGAAATATTTTTTAAGAAAACACGGATTAAATCTTAATCGTATAAATATTTAAGATCAGATCATGATATTTTAAGCCTTGATGCCAACGTTACCAATAATTACAAGGTACCAAAGGTCTTTAGATAAATCAAAGCAGCAACAATTACCTACACTCAATTTCTGAAGAAAATCCCTTGCAAAAACCCTTTGTAACTTTATTACCACCATTGGGTCAGAACAACCGGACTTAAAGCATATTTGTAAAGATCACGACCCTCGTCCGCATCCCTCAGGGGAGTTCCAACAATTGTCAGGATTACAGCCGTTTGTGTCCGACTATTTGTATAATCCTCAAAATATTGACCGATGCTAAAGTTTGTCCACCATGTCAACGGAAACTTGTTTATTTAGAAAAACTAGATTTTGATTTGGAGATATTCGATGAAATTGTTCTTTGAAGAATTTGTTGTGAATCGTGATGTCCGTTCAGGTTAAGGCGAGTGTTCTTTTTGTGTTCCAGGACCACATTATCTCTCTCTAAAATTCTCGTGACCCTGGTGGGCATCAGACCAACCATGGTAATAGAGTTTATTTTAAGTTTACTATTTCCTTTGGCGCAAAACGTTATCTTTATTTACTTTTTCAAGAAACAGTTAAATGTAATAAACATAGCAAAAAGTTAGCTAAAGAAAAACTATCACCCTCCATATCTTTTACGTAACAACAGAGAAAACATTATCTGTATTCCCTTCCTTTTCATATAGTCCAGTCAAAATAGACTAAATTATGATTCAAGTTTGCATTAATTCCGAACAAGCTGGATTTTTGTGCAGGTCTTGGATGCGTCATTACAAATGACATGTCAAAAGTCCCCATCGATCCCGCTTGTGCGTTGTTTTTTATTTGAGGTCAAAGGTCACAAATTTTCGTTTTTTGCTTATATCACTGAAACAATGAGAGCTACCGAAAAATGGTTCAGACAAAGTTTGTAGATGGTAAAATTGTCTACAAAAAGATCTAACATTTTTTCTTCTACGGTGCACTGTTCTCGAATTATGGCTATTTTAAACATAGAAAATACGAATATGCACATGCATATGGGTGATGGGTTCGATGATTATTTGAAGGACAAAACATCTGTAACGACACATATGCAGTGTCGTAAAGCATACAGCCGGAAGAGCAGCATCGCTGCAGCTAAAAGACAGCGTGGGGCGGAGATAGCTACCACATCTGAGATTAGTCCTCCTAGATTTTGAGGTAGTGAATCGTGGTTTTGTTTCAAGAAATACTGTTTGTTCTGTGGCAATGAAGCAAATAAAACGGCTGAAATTAAAAAAAAAGCGCAGCATCTTCAACGAAGAGTGTCTCAAGTTTCAAACTTTGACTTCAAGAAAACCATCTTGAAGGAAGCTCAGACTGGTTTTGATGAGCTAGCAAGTAGTATCATTGCCCGCATTCAATGTGAATATGACTTCCTTGCTGCTAAGACTAACCGTACCACAGTGATTGTTACACTAAAATACGACTTTCCTGCGGTCTAAAGTCACGATATCTCGAAAACGATGCTTTGTAGAAGAAAAGTGTTGAGTTCTTTTTTGTAGACAATTTTACGATCTACAAACTTTGTTTGAACCATTTTTCGATAGCTCTCGTTTTTTCAGAGATATACGCAAAAAACGCAAAATTGAGACCTTTGACCTCGAAAAAAAAACAACGCACAGGCGGGATCGATGGGGACTTTTGACATATCATTTGTAATGACGTACTCAAGGCCTGTACAAAAATCCAGCTTGTTGGGAATTAATGCAAACTTGAATGTCTATTTTGACTGGACTATAGTGTGTTCCGTATAATATCAGGGTGTATTAATCTCTAAAATCCTACACATACATGAAACACAGTCGCTTTTCACGCCTGTCTGTTTTTGTCTACCTAAGCCTCGTAAACAAAATAAACAAGGTTTTGTGTGCATAATACGCCCGAGTAAAGCCATGGTTAGTCACTAACAAGTGACCCACCTCGTATATTTTAGTGAATTGTTTGTTAAGTTCTTGTATGACAAAATAGTGATGTTTCAGAAAGTTAGTCCATGGTGCCAGCAGGCGTAGGCCCTATTGGGCCCCTACGGTTTTGCTGACAACTCTTTGGGGCACACGAGGAAAACTACGCGCCGTAGTTGGCTCGGCCTCAGTCCGGACGGTTAATTTACGGCTAGACGGCGAGCAATGTGCTCAGCGTCCGCACGTCTACGCGACGGTCGCAGGTAGCTGGGGTCGGGGACTTGGCGGCTGGGGCGTTAGGATATCAGATTCCTCACACGTGTGGCCGTCTCTATTGCTAGCATTAGGTACTGATGCGCAAAAGGAGGCTACCGCCACCCATTTCACCTCGCTCTAGACCATGGCCTATACCAGGGTCCGGTGCGAGTTCACCGCCGCCGATTGCCCCCATGAAGACAAAGCAGTGCTCCGCTCAAGACCACACCTTCACCGTTTCCTCCTGTCAGTATTTTTTTTCCACCTAAATTAGATAGCAAAATCTCCCGAAATTACCATATCTTATCAGGATCTGCGTTAGTCTCTTCACTTTTTTTTACACACTAAATTCTGCCACTGGTTTTGCCTACGTGAAAGAAAATTATCGTTAATTCCCAGAATAAAAAAGTAAAAGACATTACATACATACTACTTATGGTGAAGTTTGATGTGATAAAATACATCTTAGATCTCACTGCGTGCAATTAATGAAAATTGCCTAATCCTTGATGTATTTAAATGCCATTTAAATACAAAGTTTTCTGTACCTAATTGACACAATTGAATGGAAAGAGAACCGGCGACCAAGTTTTCTATTTTCCAAAGTAAATCAGGCAGCACAACTTTGTGAAACTCAAGAGTTGCTCTTAATTCTTCATTCTCTAATTAGATCTCAAGGATCGAATAAAGTATCCCAAGGATCTCCGGTCCATTTTAAGTTTTAAAAACTTCTTTGCAAATCAAATTAAAGAGATGCGCAATGGAGCTTATTCAAAGCACAGTGCATTGTATCGACTTTAAAGTTTGAACTCAGTTGATTGTAAGCCCTTTTAAATGTTTTTTCTTTAAGTTAGTCTCGATAATAGTACTAGAAAGTTTTAAAATTTTAATAGTCAGTTTTTTATTTTGTTGGGACATCATGTTATATTTTTTACAACACAAACTAGGAATAAATTAGTATTATCCTTAGACAAAAACATCTGGCCAGCCATTTTAATAACAATGAAGTTAGTTTTGTTTCTCTCTCTCGTGGAACGTAAAAACCGAACTGAAGTTGAACAATTTAATAAATAGTGAAATATTCAGAAAATGAAAATAAAAGGTAGATTTACAATGCAAGTACGCCGACAACGACGACAACTTGTAAAGCTATATTAGATCCATGTCATTCGACGGTCCACGCAACCTGATTCTGAAACTGTTAAGCTGTTCGAGCGAGTAGAAGTAACAAACATATACATTAGTATTCTTAAAAAAAAATGTTTCTCCTTTATAACATGAAAATATTTAATGTCAAAGACGAGCCGATGAAGATCACTATGAAATTTGAAAGAGTTGAAGACGAGTTTTTAAGAAAACTTTCTTAGATTTTATTTTTTTGAATATTGAAACTTTTAAGTCAAATCAGTTACAATATTCTTTCACAACACAGCATAAATGTAAATGAAGGCTAAAAAATATCAGGCCAGTCATTACCGTAACAGTGAACTTTAACTAAGTTCGCTATTTCAATTATTGTAAACGATAATTTTGCTAAAGTTGAGCAGCGGCACGTGCGAAACAAACTAAAACTGAATAATTTTACAACTTCAGAATAATACTGAAACTTTTCCTGATTGTTTTTCCACTAGTAAACGTAAAAACACGCGTAACACGCGTTATATTTGCATGCCATTTACCAAAGCAAACATGACGATTTATTTTGTAACACCTTTTGCATGCTGTAGATTTATTATGATTGTGATGTATGTATTGCACTCATGTTTGAACAAATCAAGAGCTAATAGTGTGACTTCTTTAGGTTGGTAATGAGAGAGAATTTTGTAAATCTACATGTGAAGTTATAAAATTCTCTCACACGGATAATTTTTTTATTATGGATAGGCTCGCGTTTGACCACTATCTCAATGAAATACCTGATGGTAAGCTATAATGTGCTCGTAGATGGAGCGGATGGTGCTCGCTTAACTAAAAATTACCGATTCAGTTTTGTCTTAAAGACCCCTAAGTTGTAGTTATCAGGAAACACAGTCTTCGGCAAGCGATTTTCGTAATCAAAAAATAGATTCTAACAAAGTAAAGGTTTTAGTCACTTATACAGGCTTTACAGTTAATTCTAATAGCTATTGTTTAAAAATCTCAAAAAAGGAAGAAAATTTGTATCACTATGGTCACTAACAAAATGAAAGATGAAAGAGTTATAGCAATCTCTCTTACTCAAGAACGAGACTCTTTTATCAGGATGGTTTAGGATAGTTTAGAACTCACACATTATTTTGGCACATTGACAAGACGTAAAGATGTACCAATTCAAGTTTTCTATCTAAATAATTTGCCAAAATTTTAGAATGGCTGTCACGCTGAAAGGGGAATTCGTTTTATAATAATGTAAGAACAGTAATTTCGTAGGGATAAATTCTAAATACAAACGCGTATAGTATAGTATAGTATACTACTTTCCATTTTTATATTCCCGTTCTTGTTTTCACCAAACCATTTTCGCCCTTTACCCTACTTGATAAAATACTAATTGAGAGTGAAAGGAAAACATAATAATACCAACTTTTATCTACCAAGTTGATTTATGTGAAACACAAACTTCGGAACAAGAATAAAACTGTTCTCGGGACGTAATTTTTCAGGAAGAGATTAATGCGCTTTAAAACACGAGAACAAAATGAAAGTTGATGATATTCATTATCTGTAAGTAGAGTTTTATAAAATGATAAAATATTGGATAAAAAAATATTAATACCGAAACGAAATTGTTCTTCAAAATTCAGCATGAAGGAAGCTTTGTATTGATCCCTAATGACAGCCAATATCGTAATATTGGAGCTCGTTTATTGAATAAACACTAACTGGCTTAAGGCGCGAAACTAGCTATAATATTCATTATTGTTTACATTAGTATTTAATAAAAAGCTGCTAATTGTCTTTATTTTATCTAACCCGTAGTACCCCACTACTGGGTAAAGGTCGCCCCCAGTACTTTACACATTATATTCTGAAAAGCATGGAATCGTACAAAAAAAAACCGGCCAAGAGCGTGTCGGACCACTCTCAGTGTAGGGTTCCGTAGTTTCCCGTCAGTCACAATAAGTGTCCCCAATTTTTCAAAAACTTTTCGTACCATCAAGTTCGAAATAATTTTCCTAGAAAGTCTTTATAAAGCTCTACTTTTCAATTTTTTTTTCATATTTTCTAAACTTATGGATCAAAAGTTAGAGGGCACATTGTTTTTTACTTTTGGAGCGATTATTTCCGAAATTATTGATATTATCAAAAAATGATTTTAGTGAACCCCTATTCATTTTTGAATACCTATCCAACAATATATAACACGTTAGGGTTGAAATTAAAAAAAAAATCGCTTTTTACTTTACATGTAGGGGGGCTACCCTAATAAAACTTTTTTTTTTCAAATTTTTATTTTTGCACTTTGTCGGCGTGATTGATATATATTGGTACCAAATTTCAGCTTTCTAGTGCTAACGGTCACAGAGATTAAGCGAGGACATGGCGAAACTATAAGGGTTCCGTTTTTGCCATTTGGCTACGGAACCCTAAAAACATAAAATGTATGCCGTGTTTGTGTTTAGGAATTTATAGCTTTTACAGCTAGTTAGTTAGTGGCCACGTTTTAGTTGGCAGGCGCTGAGCTGTCGATAGCAAACATTTTGTACGCTAACAAATGGATACAAAATACAAAATTGTTAAAAAAATATTTACTTTTATCGTTTAGTTTTTATATTTTCCAGCAAATTTTGTATTGCAATATGTTTTTTAATATGTTGCTAGGATTTACTTTCGTGTTCTGGGCACGTTTACAAACATGTAAAAGCATATAGATACAAAAGACATCCGGACCCAGAGCAGTTTACATGTAGACCCTGCATATTGCTTTCGTACGGGAATCGAACCCGCAACATGCCACGCAGCAACTATTATGCATGTTGTCATCATTATTATTAATGGCCTCCACTCACTGCATAAGTCGCGGTATACCCTTTCCTTATTTTTTAAAACCTTCATCTCACACTAGGAATTACTCCTGTAGGTATTGTGGGTCCATTTACAAACATGTAAATACACATATACAAGAGTAGCTATAATATAGGCCGTACATATTTGTTTTTCTTGCACCAACCGTACAGTCATATTATATGTATAACCTTCACTTCAGCTTTGTAACACAATGAACCACTTACGTTATGAACAAGTTGCAGTAACCAAGTGAAGTGACAGGTCAATGTCCTAGTGTAGTGACGTAAACAGGTCAGTGTGATGAGCTCGCAACTTTTCACTCCGTTCATTATACCTTTAAACTTTTTGTTCAGGTTATTTCATAAGCAATTTGTTACAAAATATGGAGCGGGATGCGACCCTAGATAAAATTTATGGGTGGTACGAAACACCAGTGAACTTTAGACATGGATAAAAAAAATGTGTGATATTACACTGTTTTTTAGCGTGGGAAATCATCAAACGACTTCTCCAGCTCTGGGTGGACCGAATCCGATACTTCCTATGTCAGACTTTTACTGACTAAATCTCTCCTGATTCCTTCGAACAATCGCAGAACTGACGCACGCCAACGGTGGTCAGAAATCAATTTGTTACTCTCGGCGTCCGAGGCATCTCTGACGAAGACCGAGACGTTAGGTCAAATACCTGAGTCCTGGCAGTAAGTAAAAATGTCATAAAACTGTATATACGACTACTAAACGCTTGCATTTTCTTAAACCGGTAGACCGAAATATACCTATATCTAAAGTTTCACAGTACTCACAGTATACTTTAAAGGATACTGTGAGTGCAATACCCCTGCTCAGAACATCAACTATACGTTGAAGTGCCCATACAACTGCACTTTGAAGGACTTTAAGAATGCCACTGATGCTGATGCCCCATGCTGCTAGCAAGGTATTTATACAATTTTTATTGCTAGATTAAATGCCACCTATTGTGTACTACTACTAAAACAATTATTATTGGTTAGGCCAACATACACAAAAGCTGATTCTTTCAACAAAGAAGAAATCTGTTCTGTAGATAAACGAAACATCGTATTTCTAAAGAAAATAAATGATAGAATCTATCTTATAATGGCCGACTTATCCTTGTCAGCTCAGCTCAGGACGTGATCTAGATATCGTATCATTTATCATTCGAGGAATATACGAGATAAAAGAAGAATCTGGCTGATTGACACAGTTATTATATACTTAATTGTATACCATTACTCATACAAAAGAAAAATAAAACACACACGTACAATGGGCGGCCTTACTGCATTCTGCGATTTCTTCCTGGCAACCTGGAATGCTTGAATGCCTGTTATTGCCTGGACAAGAAATGGAGCTCTCATTGGTGTGATAAAACATAATATAAATATATCATAAAAGATACACCGATATTTACATATCAACACAACCAAAACTACTGGCACCAGGAGCGTGAAATTTTTCACAAGGTTTTCTTTTATGACGTAAGCGAGTAATAAGAGAGGATTTTCCAAAATTCACCCATCATTAAAATCATCATTATCATTTAAAGTTTGAATAGAAAATACTACTTTCACGCGGGTCAAGCCGCTGGCAGAAGCTCATTTCCACTAAATCGTTTAATTTTGTTATTCATAGTTAGATAATTCAACATGTTAGTCGCTCACATACGTGCTGGGCATGACATTAAACGTGTGACCTTTCGTAAAGTCTATTATTTCTGTACTGTTTTGAAGATTAATAGTATGTCAGTTACAGGTCAGCCTACCACCTACCAGCAGGCTTATTATGACTATACAAATGTCATAGTTATCATTATCCAAGCTACAAGCTATATCGGACATAACAATTGGTAGTTTACCGTCCGAACAGAGTCGAGCAAATCACCAAGACCATGCACGTCTCAAAGCGAAGTCAGCAAAACCGTAGGGGCTTAGCAGAGCCGAAACATACCGGGGCCATGGGTTTCCATCTGAAAGGGAAACCCATGATCATCGAATGCAAAGGCAAATAAGGATATAATAGGTGTAGTTTTAGTATAAAACGAAAAAAGTCTGACACGCCCTCCCGCTCCACCTTAGAACGACAGAAGTCAAAAACTTACTTAAACTTAGCTTTTTCTATGGTGGGGAATTATCTAAATAATTTTCCGTTATAAAAAAGCTAAGCGAGACGGCAAGAGACGGCTTGACACCCCCCGCGCACCGAGTCGTGAGTTCGATCCCAGTGCTGATCCGTATAAAAAAATATTTTAAAATAGTTATAATTACTGTTTTTGACGTATTTTTAGTACTAAAGTGTAAAAATAAATGTAAACTATAACTGAGTATATTACAAAAGGAAAAAAAAAGTGATAACATATAACTTTTGACCATATAACTTTTAAACAGTGACAACAAAAGAGTAATAAACAAATACAGCCAAAGTCTACAGTTAAAAACATATCAAATAAACAATAAACTTTTAAACAAAATTAAAAAGTGACAGAATAATTCTTATCTATACTATACTAATATTATAAAGAGGAAAACTTTGTTTGTTTGATTGTAATGAATAGGCTCAAAAACTACTGGACCGTTTTTAAAAATAATTTCACCATTCGAAAGCTTCATTATCCACGAGTAACATAGGCTAAATTTTATTCTGGAAAAAATAGGGTTCCGTAAGATATTTAGGTTTAGGTGTAAAAAATCAACCAGAAAAGTTACTTATTTTGCGTACGCTGCCTAAACTGTAAAAGATAGAACCATAAAATGTTCTAATTAATTGTAGATCTTATAAATATCTACAAAAAAGTCCGCAAAGCACTATACCTATCTATGTCGAGTGAGGCACAACAACCATTTTTTTTATCTAAAAATCTTGAATTTTTTTGGACTACATTTAAACGCATTTATTTTACTCATGCTATTAACCCTTATCAAAATAAATTATTTTATCACTAAGTACAGTTTATGTAGATAATATTTGGTCTTTCAATGATTAAAATTGGACGTTTGGTTTTGAAGTTATGGTGAAATTAAAATATTACGATTCCTGCTGCGGTGGTCTGTTGCGAAGTTTCTTTCTTATGAATTGTGCTATCATAGTATAGGTAGATAGAATTGATTTGAGAAATTGTTCGCAAAGGGCATCTGAAGGAACATGGTGGGTTTTTTTACAGCTCTGCAAACTGTACCCGTTTAAAATCGCACCACAGCAGGTTGCGTTTGACCATCAATAATGTGAAGTCTGCTGAGTAAAAATGCACGCACTCAAGAGTTAATTTAATTCATAAATTGCAAAGTTAACTCTCGGTAAAGAAGGTAGTACCCGCTGAAAAAAAACACCGTATGATTTATTAAGGCGTCAGTCAAATATCACCCCAAGTAAAAAATCTGCCTAAATAAACGGATAATTTAAATAACTAAAAACGTCGGGAATCGCTTTTTGACTAATGACACCTAAGAAATGTCTAAACGACAATAGGAGGCTTATGGATGTCTTTCTCACTTTTCTTCCCGCCGAATCCAAAATATCTACCTCTCGAAACACTCATGTTCGGTTAGTACTTGCATAATGCAGAAAGTGAGAACGCCATGACGCCTCTGTAGTTACTCTTTAACCTTTTGAACGCCAATGGCATGTATAGATGCCATGCGCAAGCGTGCCCTGTGCGCCACCGACATCTATAGATGCCAAGAAACAGATCATAGAAAAATACAAAATAAACATATTAAATCATTACTTTAACGTGTTTTATTGATATATCTTAAGAACTGAATCCCCAGTTATTACATAAAATTGTACACAATAAACAAAATTGCAAAATAGTTATTCAAATATTTATGATAAAAAATAACTTAATTAATGGCTGAAAAACATGTTCTCTTGCGCCAATGGCATGTATACATGCCTACTAGTGATGTGGTGTAATATTCAAGTAACTTCATTAAAATTTCAGCTAAATTACTCAAATTCGCTTAATTTTTGTAATAACTATTAAAAAAATATATAAGCTTAGTCACTGACAAAAAAGGTAAATACTACATTCTTTGGTATAATATTATATTTTCTATATTGTCGATATTGTTGATTTGAATATTGTCTTTTTCGCCAATCATGCGCATCCCTAGCACAGTACCGATATTGCAATCCCTTCTGCGCCAATGACATGAATAGATGTCGGACTCGTGACGTCGTAAGCGCGTGCCATGTTTTTAAGTGCTGGGAAGTTGAAAAAATATTTTTTCGATATTTTTTTCGATCTGCCAATATTATAATTGCAAAAATGGCAAGTGAAGAGTTATTTAGTACAGAAGAACTATTGCGTATTCTAGAAGGCACTGAAGATGATGAGTTTTCTGAATCGGAACCAGTAAATGAAAATGATTTTGAGGTAAGTTAATTTTACTGGCTGTTTAACAGCAAAAGTCCTGTGAATCTATCCGAAATTAACAGTTACAGACTAAAAAAAAAGGTTAATTATGTCTTTTTACTATATTGTGTTATTGATACTTTCTTTGTTTTTTTTTGTAAATAATTATTATTTTGATACTCACAAATAATCACTCCACAATGATACCTAGTTCATATAAACTTAATAAATAAATTCGATAAGTTATAATAATATACAGCTACACATCCCTAATCAGAAGCGTGAAATTATAAAAAAGGATGGTTGCCCGCGCCATTGGCATGTATACATGCCAATGGCCGCGTAACTGATAGAGAATAGTGCTGTAACTTGCTGCAATTTTATATGTATTTTTGTATCTCAAAAGGTTGATTTTTTTATTGATAGTTGCTATAAATGTGGTCTTAAGTTTTTTACAGTAGGAGATGAGGTTAAATAAATATTCTTTTTGTGTTATAAGCTGTTTATTCACAAATTTCAGACGAAAATTATTATGTTTATCGATAACATTTTGGACTCCCTACTATTTTCAAGGTTATTTCATTGAATTTGTCGGCTTGGCGTGGAGGGCACGGCGAAGCGCTTTTGCTCTGGCGGTCAAAAGGTTAAAGAGAGAATGTACCGAAGTACCTAATAACTAAGGCGTGCAAAAGTTAGTGGCATTGATACGCAAATGGCAACTGAAGGAACATGGTGGAATTTAGTAAGACCACTTACTCCACCTAGAGCTGGATAACTACCTCAAATAAAAAAGAGGCAAATACTAAATCTTCTATTAACTTCAGGATCAGCTTTGTGCTGACCATTCATATATTTTGACAACTAAAAACTACTTTATGCACTTTTTTTCAGCCTACATAAGTAAGTGCTATTTACACTTACTTAGTGGTGCTTTTTTTGGAAGGAGAATCATCAGAATGATTTCTCACGCTCTTGGGCGGAGCGGGAGAGCATGTCAGACTCTAACTGACTAAACCCCACCCTGTTCCTCTTCGTTCCTTCGATCTGGAGGACACGGTGAGAACCTTTCGGATTTTCCGTGTTCCCCAGAGGCTTTGGCCCTACCGGGCCCCTGCAGTTTGCTGACATCTCCTTGAGGCGCGCGTGGAACAGAACGCGCCATTGACGACTAGGCTTGGTCTAGATTATTACCAGACTACCGGACGGCGTGCTGCTCGCCGTTCGCGAGCCCGCGCCTACGGTGATCGGAAATCGGGATCGGGATCTCGGCGGCGGCGCTCGCGGTCTGCAGCCTCCTTCGCTAGCATTACTGCTTCGCAGAAGAAGGCTACCGCCCACCACCCCTCCTCGCTTTGGACCATGGCCTGTACCAGGGCCCGGAGCGAGAGGTCGCCGCCGCCGATAGATTCTACAAGGACACGGCGGCGCTCCGCCCAAGCAGGGCACACCTCTACCGTGTGCTCCACCCTGTCCTCCGGGCGGTCCATACAGTGGCGACACCCGGGCATCCTTTCCTCTTTGATCCGATGCCGGGACCTTCCGAACTTACCGTGTCTACTTAGTGGTGCTTGGAATTCATTCAAGGTTAATATGATTTTTTTGGTCAGAAATAATTTTAAAATCGTACATCTTTGTTAAACCGTAATATAGACTAAAGACATATGTACCATAAACAAACGCCTTTGTCCATGGAGTAGGTAAATATTCAGATCAACTGCTGCAACCCTCACTTATTATTTCTGCTTCGTTGATGTTCGTAAGCCAATCGGTGTCTTCATCTTCATGGTGACCCATTATGTGGATCACCATTATGTGGAATAGTGACCCTTTATGTGGATCACCCTGAGAACACGTTGGAGCATACGGTAAGGATGTGCACCGTTTGAACGAGGCATCGCCGTGTTTTTGTGGGGGTCATCGGTTGCCAAGCCTACTGGGGTCATGGGTTCGCTTCTGAAAGGCATGCAGTTAGGCAAGGAGTGGGTTTTGGTCAGTAAAAGTCTGTCACGCCCTGATGCGTCAGCTAAGAGCGGGAGAAGTCATTGAACTATTTCCCAACTAAAAAAAGCAATGAAGTTAAACTGTTTTATGTGAATGTAAAATGAATGAATTGGATGCTTTCGGAATTATTTGCAAGTGTAGAATTATTGGTTACTTTTGTGCAGTTTAACGAACTTAACGCGGACGAAGTCGCGGGCAACAGCTAGTACTATATAATTTTGATGTATAATATTCACGGTTTATCTTTCTTACCAAAAATTTGTACGCCACGAATTATGCGGCTGAACATGCTAGAACTTAATTATATTCAACTATTATACTGCATGCAATGTATCATGTAAAAAAAAAAAAAATATTTGTTTAAACATGGTGTGTTTAAACAAATAAATTTTTACTTACTTACTTACTTAAGGCATCCTAAGATTCAGGTTTATCGTCCCTTTTCACTCCCTTACAAGTTGAATTTTCAAAAACCCATTCTTAGTGCTTCCCTATAAGATAAAAGGAAGCCTTGTGCAAATTCGGCTATGCATTGATATGTCAATCCGTGCAATATTTATTTTTATAATGGTTTTTTGCCAAGCACTGTCGCAGTAATTATACGAACCCCATAAAACTGAACAACGACCAGTACTATGTACCTCATTACTGCTCATTCGTGTAATTGTTCTGAACAACACAGTAGGTACTCGGACACCATTACGACAGGATCACGTAAAAATGAATGTTGAAAATGCTCAAAACAATTCGTATATCAAATAATAATCAAATGATGCTATTATAACAGAATTACGGGATTTGATTGTTAAAGTTAACCATAACGTACTAATATAGTAAACGCGAAAGTTTGCATGTACATGAATGTTTGTTATTCTTTCACGCAAAAACTTTTTGACGGGCTTCAATAGCTCATAGGACACTTTTTATTTCGGAGGCATGTTCCCTTGGGACAATTTTCTACTATCACGCGGGTAAAGTCGCTGGTAGCAGCTGATTATTCCTCAAACAAGTCAACTTGTTACTCCCAATTCTGTTGTATCCTTAAACTGCGCCCTATCGATACTAACACTCGTAAATATATCACCAGCTCAGCTACCTACTCATTCCCACAACTATTTACGAAACTCATAATTTTTGTAGTGAGCTAAATGTCTTGCGAACAGACACGCCCTAGGAATTATCGCGACTCGTAAATCAACTAGGGCAAGAAACCGTTTTGTTTTTTCCTGAAACCCTTTGCAATGGTTAGTACTGTTCACAAAAACTGATATTAGTTTGATTGTATTTTTATGTACATATAATTTGGTAATTTTATCAATAATCCTTGGTATCTACTTGTAACCGTTCTATCTATAAATTCATTTTTATTATGCTTCAGTTAAGATAAATGGAAATTCATCAAAAAGTTTTTCCCCGGCTGCCCGGCTGGAGTGAAAAGTAGTGTCGGACTATTCCTGCCTAAAACCTGCCCTGATCCTGAAAGAAAAATGGACTTAGAATTCGATTTTTTTTAGGTGGGAAATCATCCAATGAGTTATCTCGCTCTTGGGCATAACGGGAGGACATGTCAGACTTTTACTCTCTAAAACCTACTCTTGTTCCTACTTGGCCTTTGTTTCAGGGCCCCGGGGTTCTCTTTTGCTCAAGCCATGGCAATAGTAAGCTTCGATCCTGCTGGGCCTCTACGGTAGCCTTCCAGGTCCAAAGTAACAAGCCCTAGTTGGCTTTATTCATTCTGCTGACAGTTCTTTGAGGCACGCGTAAAACGCCGTCGAGCTGTGCGTGGTCCTTATTGGGCGATAAACTTAAGGTTTGGTAAGACTGTTTATTCTCACTTTAGCACCGACCATCTGTTTTGCGAGCAATGTGCCCTGTCCACTGCTACTTACGACACGACAATACCAAAACCATAATAGGACAACTGCATTTCAACATGAAAATCAACATGTAAACTTTACTTACTAAAATCCAGGACACAACCTAAGCTACTTAAGACGTGCTTTCAAGAACGACACCCACACATTCCTGATACTGATCTTGTTATTGCCCTCGCGACTTTGGACACTTGCCAAATACGGAAGCCAGTCTTAAAGAGTGCCATTACACGTTTTACTGCGGTCTCTAACTAATCCACCGAACTGCACTGGGCCTGCGTGGTGGATTATGGCCCATTCTCTGTCCTAGACAGGAGGCCTAAGTTCCAACAGTAGGAACATTACAAGGTAATGCTAATGTATGCTAACTAATTGCCTGATCTTAAGCTGCTGAGGCAAAGATTATCTCTTTAGCATCTTAACAGAAATTACGGTTTGAAACGTTTTTTTTTAAATCTTTGTTTAAAGAGCTCATTTTTATGTTTATCTTATCAAATTTTCTAAAACAATAATCCATTCTTGACACGAGAGCTTATTAAATTAACCGACTAAAGTGTGATTAATATATTATACATAGTAATCTTATGTCTCACGTCGTTACGCACCGTTACGACAAATTTGTAATTTGTCGTAACGGTGCGCAAATTATTCGTAAATTAATCTTAAAGTCATCCTTTGTTTTCAGGCGGTAAATTATCAAATAAGTCCTCCTACTCTAGGTGGAGCGAAAAGGAATGACAGATTTGTTAGTAACTAAAACTGACCGACTTGTTTTCTTCAGTTGCCCTTTGCGTGCGAGAGCAATCCAACGCTCTGAAAGAAACATTTATCCTATAAAAATATATACGAGTATATTACGTCTCATTTAGGTAAGCTCCATTAGGCCCATTTTCAGAATAGAACTCGAAAGAAAAGCAATATACTTACAGGTCCAATAACAATACGCTTAACGTTTGAATCCCCAACCGGTCCTATGAGACCGCGCTGTTATTGTTTTACTATTGTGTCTCGTTTCGCGGGTATCTGAGTAATTAAAGAGCACTTTACTTTTATTACAAGTGGGTAGTTCTGAAAACTAAACGTGATAACATTACTGTGTAAAACGAGGTATCTACGTGTACCTACAAGTTTTTATTTAGTTCTTATCAGTTTCGCTTGTGTGAAAGTGGAAATGTGGCGGGTAAGAAACATAAAAAAAATGCTGATGATAATATTAGCATTTCTTTTAAATCAAATCTACAATTACTACCTTTCAAAACTGACAAAATCCTTCATCATGAAATCTTATAAGCCGTCTCAAAACGAACTTGATCACGAAAACGATTAGGTAATCGTTAGGATTTCCATTCAAACTATTTAGGTGTAACTTTATATACGATGCTATAAAAAATTAAGGTCTCATAAAAGATATCTGGAATCTTTGATATCAACAGTAAAATAGAGGCACATAAAATAATAAGTTTAGTCGTAGTAAATAAATTAAGGTTACAACAAGCAAATAAAAGAAAACAAGTTAAGAGATGATATGAGGAGTAGGTTGTGAGATCCTGCAAACCTCTGTTAAATAGGAACGATCCTCTGACCAGACGTGTGTGTGTCTGATCCGGGTAGCTGCCCGATTGATTTTGAACGGTTATTATTATTTTCTAATCATGTGAGGAACTCGGATACCAAGATGCAGGCTCTGAATTGTTTAGTTCATATCACCGTCATCTTTTCATTCGAAATACGTCCACTGCTGGACATAGTTAGTTTTATGTGTTCCTAAAAATTTTCGTCTGTCAACCTTTCGAATAACTGAACTTTGTATCGACAAAACATAAAAAAATATTAAATTCGCGTCTTTATTGAAAACAGTAAAGTATTCACGCTTTCGCTTGTCGTCGCGTGTCGAGAGCTGTCTCTTGTCAGTCGAGAGACGTCAGAGATGTGCTGACCCTTTGTGAATAGTAAAAACAAATTTGAAGGTATTAAATGTCTTCTTTCAGGATTACCTTGTTACAAACGAAGGACGAATTGTTCTCGTTGTCAACTGAAACAAACTTGCCTGCTGCGGTTTTACCGTCCGTTTATAATTTAGGTGTCTTCAAGGCTAAAGTGAATATGCTCATGATAAACTAATGCACCTTACCATCAATGATTGCATCACTGCTTACAATCAGGTGGGATCACGGTACAATGTAGAACATTGTCGATATTAATACATGCATTAGTTCCAACTATCCTAGAATAAAATATTGACAGTAATACATAGTTTTATTCACTACTGAGTTCAGTAACATCACTAAACATCTCGTGTACGACCTGATAAACTAGTGCGCCTCACCATCAACGATTACATCACTGCTTACAATAAGATGAGGATTGCAGTCAAACACTAGTTTATTAACAAAAAAGATGGTTTTACTAATTGGGTTTCTGCAGTTTCATTATCTGTGTCGTCATAAAACCTTTAAATAATGTATGTATAATATAATATTAGATCACAATTTTGTTTTACTTCGTAATTTTATTTTTCTACACTTCTGGATAATTTAGTACCGTAATACTGTAACGAATAGGCAACCTGTATTAATTATTTTCGGTTAGTAAGCTAAACAGTGCGTTACCCACTTTCTTATTGTTCGCGGTCATTGACGTGAAAACCCTCACTTAAGTCCCGACTTAAGTGAGGGTTTTAAAAAGTCCGCCTTTTATTTTTCAAGTAATCTAGAAATAAAGTTAGTTTATCTAAACTATTTAAGCGGCTTCTTCTGTTGCTCAGTTTATTGGATTAACTCTGTATAAATCTACATAAAAAAGTACGTTAATCTCGCCTGCTACGGTAATGTTCGAAAAAGTTACCGTGATCCGAGAACGCACAGGGAACCTAAAAGAACACAGGTGAGTTTTAGGCAATAAAAGTGTGACACGTCTTCGTTTTCGTGTAGATAAAAAAAAATAGCTAAAGAACAACACTTTAAACGATCGACCACTAATTTATGTTAAGGCTATTGTCCACAGAAGTGTAGCTTCATGGACGCGTATTCATCTTTATACGCTTGGTTTACGCCAGCGTGAAGCTTACATACAAAACTATGAAACTGTGTTGACGAAACGACAACATAGAACTACTCCTCCGTGGACAATAGGCCTTAAAGTTGTTGATAAATTAGCCAGAAATTGCTCTAAGCAATTTCATGAGTCTTTGAGTCTTTAAAGATTTTTCTAGTTTGAATAATAATTTCAGTGACTCCTAAAAAACGTTACATACATTACAACCTTTGCTTTTGAAACTAGTTAAGTAGGCCTGGGGCAAATATATAAAACCTGATTATTATTTATTTTAAGATTACTTTTGAAACATACCTATTACGTAACAAATAAATATAATTCAATGTTGTTTTTATTATTTGCTTATACCTAAGATTTAATAAAGGTAGGTGTAATTAATAATAAATATTCCTATACCATTTCTAAAGGGTCGCCTATTAACCTAATTAGAAACAGGTAAATACGAAGTGGCTGAACTTGGCCAGACGTTCAGTTTAATATTTTGAGCAGACTGGAACGATGCCAGATAAGTACGGACCATGCTCTTACGCCTAGTAGGTCATATTCGTAAAACGGTCATTAACAAAGTACTGACTTAAGCTAAACTTAGACGTGTGTGAAGTGACGTAGAGATTGCATCACTGCTTACCATCAGGTGGGATCGCAGTCAAGCACTAGTTTATATAACTTAAAAAAAAAACTACATTAGACCAACTCTCACGTGGGCGATCCCTGAGTTGTATGTAGAACTGAGTTCGCAAAATACGCACTTTAGTCGCGGAGTTATGGATACCAGCCCGATTTACCTTACCATGTAGACTGCGTTGCATGGCGTGGATCTAATGTAGCTCTACAAGTCTAGTTGCCATATAAAATGTATGGAGACCGACGCGCCCAGACCGGCGTACGTGGCCCACGTGGGCCCAATGTAATCTATCTTTACTTATTTTGAATTGATCTTTTTTAATATGAACTGTGAACTAACATTCCGTAATCATGCATACTAACCAAAAAATTGTCCTTTGTTTCTTTACGAGTATGTACGAGCTGCAAATATAATTATAATATTTTGTACATAAAAGTAAGAAAGTAAGCAAGATTACTAAGTAAAAATAAAGGAACAAATTCACGAATCCAAATAAAACTGTTCGCTCTATAGCACGTGTTTTCTGCTCCTGGCATTTTAATCGGAAACTAATCAAAGCATAAAATTGATGCAAAAAAATCCAAGAACGAGATGAAACGCCAACTGTGACCATAAGTGCAAAGAATGCAAATGAAAACGGTTCCCGTTGATTGAGTTCAGGACGCGAACTTGCCCCCCCCCCCTCGGCCTCAGAGGCCGTGGTGCAGGAAATGGGGAGAATTGGAAACCTTACTTAACTTTCTTTCAGAAAGTCGACAAAAATTGTTTATCGAGATTTTAATCTATCGTTATTTTTCCTAACAGACTTTTATTACTATTACATACGAGTGTACCGAAACAAAAATTTATTTACAAAAAAAGTGCTTTAATAAGAATTGTTGTTGTATTAACTATCACAGCGAAGCTTCCCGAGATGGTTGACTCGATACTGATACATTTGCTGTAAAATATTGCAAAAACAGGATGTATCGCATCCACGTTCATATACATGAACCTCGTTACGAAAAGTGTCTGAAAACTAAAGTTGTGAAAACTAAGTTTAAAAAGTAAACTTGACACTAGCTAAATGCACAAATGGTACTGAGTGATAAAAAAAACTAAACCAAAAAATACAATATGGGTTAATTTGAAAACCATCTCCGTTTTCATTTCGGCGGTTAAAAGTAGGCCTTTTCAATATCCTCAAAATACTTTATCCCCCGACCGCTCGTCTCGCTCCACATTCATACTGCCAGTATTTTAATTAGCGAAGCATTTCTTCAATGCGGGCTCTCCCGTGGTTCCGCATATTTTATGAATATAGTGGGAGATACGCCGAATGAGACGAGAAAACGGTGTTATAAAATGTTATTATATGCAAATTGAGCCACATATAATATCCAGGTTTATGACGTGCGACGTTTAAACGTTTAAGGGCGAGGGCCCACAGCGACTTTTTGCAGCGCTGCTGACGCGCGTTTCGTAAACTCGCGTCACCAGCGCTACTAACGCGCTACAGTCACATTTGAAACGCGCGTCAGCAGCGCTACTAACGCGCTACAGTCACATTTGAAACGCGCGACAGCAGCGCTACTAAAGCGGTATTGCATCGCGACTGTGGCGCTGCTAACGCGCGACTGAGTCGTCAGGACCAGGCACCTGTTAAAACGCTAATCGTCAAACGTTACTCTTCAACGTCATGAATTCGTTTTCAAAAGTAGAATACGAGTACCTCTTGACTAAATGGCTTTAACTGATGGTGTTTTCCTGAAAACCCCTTATTGGCTTGCTGTCGTCTATAATTGTTTTTCTTTTTATTATCTTTAAATCCTCCAAGCTGTAATAAATAAATAATAGTAATGTATGAGTGACTGAACTTAGCAGGGGTTCACTTTGCTAAGTGCAGATGTGAGGCAGTAATTAGAATATGGGTAACTACGAGATAATTACATACTGTTAGGTTAGCGATGTTAACTGACACAAATGTGTTGTGTTGACACCTAAAGGATTTACAGACTAATTAGACTTAGCAGTGTTAATTAGCGTTAGCAACAGAGGAAATTCCTGATTGATACTGGTGGTTGTGACGTCTTCTTTTATCTGTGAAATTCCTTGTCAGTGTCTGTTTTTCTTGATAAGTTTGCACCTTAGTGTCTTTTAATCAAGAGTGAACAGGTTACTTCTAGGCAAGTGTGCTCCATCGTGGACTACATTGTTGCTTTCTATCAGGTGGGATATTGGTTACGCGCGAGGCTATCATACCTCATACTAATATTAATGAAGTGAAAGTTTGAGAGTATGTGTTTGTTACTTCTTTACGCTCGAACGGTGGAATGGATTTGTATGTGTTTTGGCACTTGGCTATACCATGTTCTGTTACTCGTTTGGCCACTTGCTCACCTTATAGTTAGCAATGATGTGGCTGACGATGGAGTACGCTTGTCTAGAATTAACCTATCGATCACTCAGGTTATTTAGTTTAAGTTATTGACCATTAGCACTAGCAAGCAGAGATATTAAACATTTTCAATTTATATTACGCGATAGTAATAAATCAGAATACGTCGAACTTTGCAAACAACAAGGATATTACTAACCATTTATCTTGTGTGAGTATTCTCGTTGAAGGTATTTTACATCGATTTCCTTTCTGTCGTTCCATTATTATTTTAATTTTCGCAGAAATGTGTGAAGCTCTGAAGACGGAAACCGCTGAGAATGTAATGATGACAAATTATGTTTTACTCATATATACTTATATGCTGAGAAAAGCGTCTCTTCACTTTCTCAAATGACTATAACTCTTGATTATAAAAGTAATGTTCATAAGAATCCATTGTTAATACTTTTAAAAATAATCAGACTAATTTTATAAGTTTGTACCTAAGTGTGTAGGTTATTTGTAACTTCTTTGCGCATGAACGGCTGAACGAATTTCGATAAAACTTAGTGCACATGTAGACCATGTCCTAGAATAGCATTATCATCATTTCAGCCGAAAGACATCCACCGCTAGACATAGGTCTATCCCAAGTGCCACAACGACTGGTCCTGTGCGTCTCGCATCCATCGGATGAAGGCAGTGTGAGCCCTTGGGATCATTTTCTTCTATCAGACGGGTAAAGCTGTTAACAGTAACTAGTATAATCCTGGGCAAACTTCAATTTAATCTCAGAAGCTTCTAAAATTCTCTGTTCAACAAATAACAAGTGTCGACTTCAATGAACTGTAGAGGAGTTTGTAGTCTTTTCCTAGTGAAATCAATTTCAAATCAGTTAATTCGTTCGCTTCGATGAACAAAAAATGGGCTTTCACATAGAACGGAACGAAAATAAGGATCGAGCAATTTTCGAGGCGGCAAAACGGTTCTCGTTTCAAGCAAAAAAAACAGGGTCGAAATGGAAAATGCAGCCGCGCTAGTCTGAAATCACCCGCGACTTAGATTACTAAGGTCGCGTACTTTTTTTTTCTTGAAGAAATCTATGATTCCCAGACTCAAATTAAATTATGATTAATAGAGAACTGTTTATATAAACCTTAGGCGATTGTTTTAAACTTGTATTGCAATGTGTGTATTGTATTTGTGAACTTAGGTATGTAATATTTTTACTGTAACGAAAAGTAAATTTTGGTAAGTAAAAAAAATATTGCTTTACACATTTACCTGTAGGAATACAGGTAGATGTGTAAAGCAATACTTTTTTTAACACTCACTTTAACATATCTCTGGAAAAATAAATGATTTACGAAAGTTCTATCCCAGGACATGGCTAGCCTGCGTGCTAAGTTTTATCCAAATCTAATCAACCGTTTTAGCGTGAAGAAGTAACAAATATAGACTCATTCACTTGCCTGTAGAATATTAATGTAGTTAGGTTAAAACCGTTCGACAAACCCAAACTGATTTACTGCCAGCTCACAATAGGCGATCATCTAACTTGGAATAAATTTAATTTTATGACTAACTCAATTTTAAACTTGAACCAATTTAATCCGATACTCAGTGAGAACCATTTCTCATTCTAAAATGAATACCTACTCGGGAAGCGCATAATCCTTGTGTTAAATGATAATGAAGAGGAAACTCATCAGAATAAGATGAGAACCGTTGCAAGAGAGCTTATTTTTTATCGGCAAATAAAATCGAAAGTAGACAACCATTTAATTGTTAGGGTTTCGTATCTCAGTCGAAAAGAAATGAACCCTTATTCACCTTCACTTTGTTGTCCGTCATTCTGTCTGTTATGATTCTTTTCTCGGTAACGCAAAAAAGTATAAAATTGAAATTAATATCAAATGCCCAAGGTCTGCTACCCCTTGGAAAAATAAAAATATAAAACTTTTAAGTGAACGCAATTTAAATATAAAGGCCGTTTAATGCAACATGCATAATAATTATGATATTGGTAAGTAAATCAAAACGTCACTTTTTGTTGACCTACAATCCTAATATTTTCAAGACATATTTGTCTTACAGCTTGCACAAGTAAAGGAAAAATAGTGCGAGGTCTGTGAATGCGAGGAAATCTTCGAGGTTCGATTCGGGAATCGAATTAACTTTTCTTTTATAATTATCACTCATTTATTATTATTTTGTTTGTTGCCTATTCTAATGCCTGCATCGAATAAATGTTATTCTTTTCTTTGTTATTTTACAACAAGGCTATATATTTCCCATCTTTGTTTGCTAAATAATCGTTTACGTACAGTTGCAGGTTACCGTAAAGTTCTGTAATATCAATGCACTTTTAATGAACAAATGGACGCAGTGGATTAAACTTCGCTCTTTACTGAACGTTCCTCTGCTTCGGGGAGCAATACCGTTTCGTTTGAGACAGGAAATTGCATTTACTTTAAATTTATTCTACACTATTCCATATAGTGGTATTTATTCACTACTATCAATAGACACTTGTGTTCTAATTAGTTTGAAATGAAATAAGTAATTCTCTTTCAACCCAAACTGACGTAGCGATTGATTGGGATAATTCAGTCATTATTCCAAAATCTATTGTTCCATCAAATAATAACAGCCGCACGGGTTAATCTGTAAAGTTAAGCAACACTTGCTGAGGTCAGTGTGTAGATGGGTGACCATCTTAACATTGTTGCCTTTGTGATTCGATCACCCTTCCATTACCCGTTGCGTGATTTTAAGGCTTCTGATAAGGCCCATTGTGAGCGATCACATTGCAAAGCCATATTATCATGACATACTCAGAACACATACATACTCGTATGTCCATAGATATAATATTATGTCATCACCAAAAAACCTTTTGTCAAAAGAAACTGTGGTATATTGGACGAGAAAAAGCCTAGAAGCTTCCGGAAGCAAAGTCATAATATCGTTAATTGAAGAAATATACCAATATGTAATTGCACGAGGAGCTCGTGGCTAGATAATAACAGCCGCATGGGTCGATCTTCAAGGATAAGCAACGCTTGCCAAGGTTGGTCTGTGGATGGGTGACCATCTTAATATAACGAGTTTCCTCCGTGCCTCGGAAAGCACGTTAAGCCGTTGGTCCCGGCTGTCATTTGGAGATCTTTGGCAGTCGTTACGGATAGTCAGAAGCCAGTAAATCTGACTCCAGTCTTGCCATGAAGTACCGTGTTACCCCAGTTAATGGGTTGTGGAGGTCTGGTAGGCAGCCGCTCCTCGTAAAATACTGGTATTCAGCTAAATCCGGCTTGACTGGAAGCCGACCCCAATATAGTTTGGAAAAGGCTGGGCAGATGATGATGATGGTATTAATTATTATAGTTGCGAATTTAGCACAGGTAACAAAATGTCTCCAATCACTCTTAGTTAATGATAGTAAAAAGTATGCCGACCCCAATATAGTTGGGAAAAAAGGCTAGGCAGATGATGACCAATATGCAATTGTAATAACTTCCATAAAATTCGTTAACAACTAAACAATTTGAGCAATGTGTCAAATAAACGACACAACTTCTCGCATTATATCACAAATATCCAGTTAATCATGGTTAACATTAATCATAACTAGGAATAACAGATCTAAACTGTATTAATATTATACAGTTTTGAAGTAATCTGTTCCGCTGTGGTTGACTAAGTCGTGGTTTGTACTGACTCCCTGAGTCCCGGTTCACTGTAATTGTAAAACACAGTACAAAGTAGGAAATTCTAAGCACTGAACACCCTAAAGAGGTTGTGGTTCCTCATACAATGTACATTTCCTTGAATTTCAGCACTGTTACGTCAAACGGATGTAAAGCATAGGCCAGATGGATACAATGCAGCTTCTAATCAGAATTGAACTTGCTAATTTCAATAGTGTACACAGCTGATGAAAGGTGTGGTAAGGTGCCCAAATACGTTGGTCCGACTAGATCCGCGTCGCTCTTGTCTCTACGGGAATTTAATATCAATGCCCTTCACACAGAAACATACCTATATAGGAGCAAGCATTGAGGAATATGACGCAAGAAGGAGGGAGACAGAAAATGTTATCCAAACCGACAATCAACACAATGGTTGGCTTGGTTAGTGCCCACCAAGGTGACCTGTATTTGAATGCTTTAAGCATGGACCAAATGATTGCAATCCAGCAACCCAACAGGCCTTGCTAGTTTCAATTCTGTGTAGACAGTAAATATACTTAATCCAAATCAACGATCAACACAATAGTTGGATTAGTTAGCTCCTGCCAAAGTGACGTCGAAATTGGATAGCTAAAAACTGTTCGTATTTCCACGAAGTAGAACACAATTCAGCGTCGACATCATAATTGGATCCATAGAGGAATTAAAATTTTGTAACTAGCACTTTGCCAGCGATTTCGTTCATGAAAAAATGCACCAAAAAATTATAAACATGACTGATTCCTTTAGCAGAAATAAAGGTACCACTGATGTTATAATAAAAAATCTGTCAACCAATGACCTGCCTTGTAGCCGGTGGCAATGCAAATTAGGTCAGAATAATTCATGAAACACCTCAAACATATAAACATTGTAATAACGTTCATTTTGTTTACGCCAACTTGTCTCATTATAATAATGTCTCGCTGCATAAAACAAAAGGTACTCGTACACCTTAATTTTCTCATCTTATAGTTTTTAAATACATAACCACGGTTGTGTTGACCTAATAAACGCACGCGTTAACGTGTAACATAATAAACGCATATCCTGAAAGTAATATGTTCAGAATCAGTTACTGAATCGATTTCAATTATTTTTAAAGATGGAATATTTTTTATCATAAAATAATAATTTATTTATTAATAGGTTCGCGCTTGACCTCTATCTCAAAACGACAATGCAGTCGACAATCGAGCGCACTTACTTAGAAATAACCTACTCACTCTTGACTTACAGATTCCCGGGTTGTAGCTGTCAGGAAACAGACTTGACTTGTGCTGAAGCTGAAAAGCGTAAGCATTCGGCGTTTCTTGCCTGGGCGGACGCTCGTGATCGTAAAGCTCCGGATCTGAGCTCAAAGAAGAGAGCCTTTAACCATGCTGCCAAGTCCTACAAAAAGGCACTAAGAAAGGCTTGTTTCGATCGTATTACTCATATTGGCAAAAAACTCTCTGCATAGCCATCTGGTAGCAGAGCATTCTGGTCCCTTGCCAAATCGGTCGAAGCGAACTTGTGTCGACCCACACTGCCTCCGCTGGTTAAACCTGATGGAACACTGGCTCATACGGCGAGAGAGAAGGCAGGTCTCTTTGCATCTCTCTTCGCCCATAATTCGCGTCTTGACACTAGCAGTGCTACCCCACCGATTTTGCCTCATTGCGACTCTTCAATGTCCGAAGTTCGCTTAAGGAATAAAAAGGTTCTGAGAGCGCTGTGTCGTCTAGACGTGAATAAAGCTAGTGGCCCAGATGGTATACCAGCGATAGTTCTCAAGGCCTGTGCGCCCGAGTTGTCTCCTGTTCTGACACGCTTGTATCGCCTCTCATATAGGACTGGAATAGTACCCAAGTCCTGGAAGCTTGCCAACGTGCAACCCGTGCCTAAAAAGGGCAGTCGTGCCGATCCTGCCAACTATCGGCCAATTTCGATAACCTATTTCGAGCGTGTATTGAACTCGCGCCTCATGGCATACCTGGAAGGTAACGATCTCCTCAGTGACCGACAATACGGGTTTCGCCACAATCGGTCTACTGGGGACCTACTAGTGTATGCCACTCACTTGTGGGGCGAGGCCCTCGAGAAGAATGGGGAAGGTCTTGCCGTTTCCTTAGACGTCTTGAAGGCCTTCAACAGGGTATGGCACGCAAGTCTTTTGAGTAAGCTTCCAGCGTATGGCATTTCTCCTGGTTTGATTACCTGGGTAAAAGACTTCCTCAGTGAACGGTCTCTCCGAGTCGTTGTCGATGGATGTTCATCGGAACCCATGACAACGAATGCCGGGGTTCCTCAGGGGTCTGTTCTCTCTGCAACTCTCTTTCTGCTGCATATCAACAATCTGCTAATGCCCGGTATCTATGGGTATGCAGATGACAGCACAGTTGTAGAGAGATACTTGCCGGGTGCTCGGGCTAGTAAGGAGCTGATCCAGTCCGAAAGAGAGGCTATGGTAGAGCGTGCGAATGTCTCCCTCGAGGCAGTCTCCAAATGGGGCGAAGCCAATCAGGTAGAATTCAACGCTGCCAAAACACAAGCGTGTCCATTCACTGCAAAAAGGAGTCCATTCACCTTGACTCCTACTTTCCGGAATGTATCACTGGAGTGCACCGACCGTCTTCAGCTTTTGGGTGTTGAAGTTTCTTCAGACCTTAACTTCGGGCGGTTCATTGAGTCCAAAGCCAAAGTGGCCGCAAAAAAACTCGGCGTTCTGGCTAAGGTCCGGCGGTACTTCACACCGGGACAGCTTCTTATGCTGTACAAAGCACAGGTCCGACCATGTGTGGAGTACTGCAGTCACATATGGGCTGGTGCTGCAAAATGCCATCTAGCAGCTTTGGACTCGGTGGAAAGGCGTGCGAAGAGGCTAATTGGAGACCCTGATTTGGTTAAATCCAATCTGCAAAGCCTAGAGCACAGGCGTAGGGTAGCCAGCCTATCGGTGTTCTACAGGATGCATTTCGGAGAGTGTGCGCAGGAATTACATGAGTTAATTCCGCCATCTCACTTCTACCATCGGACAAGCCGTCGTACGGTGAGTATCCATCCTTACGTTGTAGAAACCTGGACGGTCCGGACAAAACGGTTTGCCTCGTCGTTTATACCGCGTACATCGAAGGATTGGAACATTTGCCTGCTGCGGTCTTTCCGTCCGATTATAATTTGGGTATCTTCAAGACTAGAGTGAATAGGCTCTTAATAAACTAGTGCGCCTCACCACCAATGATTGCATCACTGCTTACCATCAGGTGGGATTGCAGTCAAGTACTAGTTTATGGTATATAAAAAAAAAGACTCCGGCAGAGTTTTTTGATTATTTTAGGATAGAAATATTACCTATTCCGGTAAGTTCGTGTTAATTCTTGAGTGCTTCAATAGAGAGTTTGTGTGTGCGTAGATGCCAATACTGATGCGCTATTTGTATATTACGTTGATTTCCATATTATTTGCGTATAGGTAGTGGAAGTAATTTCTTGAAAAAACCCTACCTAAGTGCATTTAAATAAAAAACAATTCAGTGTTTTCCAGTTACTGGTTGTATAATAGACAAATAACTTCGTGTCCTCGACAAATACTTATGCGAACCATGTTTACGATCTTAAATATTGCAAACAATGTACTCATACAAATATTTCGAGTTTATTACTTGCTACCTGAGCTTTGAATAACGATAAAAATTTGGTATCATTACCTTCATCATAAAAAGGTAACGTTATTACTAGAGGTAACGGTATGCGTGGTAACGATACTAGCGTTAACTTTTACCGGTAAAATGACAACGTTATCGATACTTGTCTACAGATCTTCAATTCTTTTGAGTCCTGTCGACAACCTCATATTAAATTTGACTCCCATTTCCACATTTATGTTTTTCTTGGTATAAACAACAACACAATACCTAACGCAATAATTATACTCAGTGCACTGACCGCTACTTTATGTACTGAAGAACCTTGTAATATAATGACTTTCTGTGAAAATCAATTAAGTAACAAGAAAAGACAACCAAAACTAACAAAGTAATAACCAACATTTATTTAATAGAAACTCATCCAGTAAAAAGAAAAAAACTAAACATCTCATTCCATTACCTGTATAATAACGAACTCGATATTCTAGAAGCATACTGAAAGCATTCCAGAGCTAATAAAAGCTATATCCTTTAACGCTGCAACTTTACTGGTTCATTTAACTTTATTTAATTACTGCATGATTAAACAGGATAGACTTTACGGAACAGAAACCATTCTCAGTACAATATCATTAAAGATAACTGCTGATATCCTTTATTTTAGTTGGATTATGCTACTACTAAAAGCTATCTGAAATTATACTGTTATAAGGCTGTATCAAAACTGTTTGTTTTATTTATCGTTAGCGTAACATTACTTCAGATATTCTGTCTACGAAACTCCCTGGTAGGCATATTTTCTAAACGAGGTCAGGCCAGTAAAGTCTGACCTTATTAATTCATTATTGGCATCCCACGTAAGTCTGACTATCTAGACCGTAGTTAACCTTCAGTCGGTCGTGTGAAAATGCTCTAAGAAAATTAGTTCGCAGTGACTCGAGAAAATAGGGGCGTCTTAACGTCTTTTATAAATGTCGAGGTCAAATGGTGTTAGGTAAGTACGTACATTACAAACACAGGGAAAATGTGGTAGACACCTTTATGCTTTAGTAGAACTTTCTTTATAAGTAAAAAAATTATAACTATACTAGATTCTGTGGACATGGAGCACTAGATTCTGTGGGCACGTTCTTCTACATAGAGATCTACGCTTTGCAATGTGCAATTTAGCTTCAATTTATTTTTTGTCAGACCGACATTTTCACAATTCATAAGTACCTGTAAATTGTCTATTTGAATTAAACGTGTTTTTTTTTTCAACCAGCGGCTTTATCCGCGTGAAAGTAGGTTTCTCCATACAAACTCCTCCCTTTGTGGTAGTTTACGTCTTAACGTTTGAATCCCCAACCAGTCCTACGAAACCGCGCTGTTATTGTTTTACTATTGTGTCTCGTTTCGCGGGTATCTGAGTAACTACAAGAGAACTGCAGTGTGCGTACGCACGCACACTTGTAGGACATTTCTTTTAAGCTACCATTCATTGAAGTAAGTTATTAATAGTAGTATTAGTGTAGTTGTTTCTTGTTTTGTTTAGTTGTTAATGAGAATAACGCTACTGATTTTATTTTTATTCCTAATAAAAACAAATAAGTACATAATATTATGTCTAACAGATGGGAGCCTCGTGAACTGTTTAAAGCATTACCTACGTACCTAAACTAACACTATGTATATGTTACGGCTAATACCCGAAGTGCGGCTACACCTAGTTTTAGCCGGTTAGAACTAGGTGTAGCCACTTACTCTTGGTTAAACCTAGTACTAGCCGATTGTTTTCGGGTAAAACTAGGTCTAGCCTTCATCATGCCGGCTACAACTAGGTCCAGCCATTCCCTGTTGGATAAAACTAGGTCTATCCGATATCATTCCGGCTAGAACTAGGTCCAGACAATCCCTGTTGGATAAAACTTAGATGCGTGTCCCGCCAAGCCTTCCGTCCCCCGTCACACTCATGACTCACAGCATCTGCAGCAGCGGCGCAGGGTGGAGGGCATAGCGAGGCACGCGCCTCTGCAGGTTGTGAGCGCCAGGTGCTGCTGATCTACTGCAGGTCTACTAGCGTTTGTGACTCACAGCGTCTGCAGCAGCAGCGCGTGTCTTAGTTTTATCTAGTAGGGATTGACTGTACATAGTTGTAGCCGGCATGCTATCAGCAGAGCTTTTTTAAATATTAAAAAAATGTCACTTAAGTTTATGTTGTTCTAATAAATAGTTTATGTTACTTTATAAAAGTGTGATTAATAATTATAATAACATTCTTTAAATTATAATATGCAACTAATTTTTGTCTGTTGTTATAAAAATGTTCCTGATTGTTCCTATTATATTAAAAATTGTACTCCTAATAATTCGTGTTAATTATTACAATGTGATTTATAAGAATAAAAAACTCTACGTTTCTTTTTATTGGATGTTTTTTAATATCTAAAAAAGCTCTGCTGATAGCATGCCGGCTACAACTATGTACAGCCAATCCCTATTAGATAAAACTAAGACACGCGCTGCTGCTGCAGACGCTGTGAGTCACAAACGCTAGTAGACCTGCAGTAGATCAGCAGCACCTGGCGCTCACAACCTGCAGAGGCGCGTGCCTCGCTATGCCCTCCACCCCGCGCCGCTGCTGCAGATGCTGTGAGTCATGAGTGTGACGGGGGGCGGAAGGCTTGGCGGGACACGCATCTAAGTTTTATCCAACAGGGATTGTCTGGACCTAGTTCTAGCCGGAATGATATCGGATAGACCTAGTTTTATCCAACAGGGAATGGCTGGACCTAGTTGTAGCCGGCATGATGAAGGCTAGACCTAGTTTTACCCGAAAACAATCGGCTCGTACTAGGTTTAACCAAGAGTAAGTGGCTACACCTAGTTCTAACCGGCTAAAAGTAGGTGTAGCCGCACTTCGGGTATTAGCCGTAACATATACATATAAGCTTCTCCCGAGGGCTTTCCCAAAGTATCAACATGTTCCACTCACAGCACACTAAGTAATAACACCATGGTTATCTGAACACTGTCTGAAATTCTGCCACAAAATCTATCAGAAGCTATAATTAAACGACAGTGTAGTGTTTAACGTTTAATAGCGTAACATAGCATAATCAGCTTTATAATATTCACACTGCTGGGACTCAGGCTACCTTGTTAGAAGCGGCCTTAGGGAGTGGCACTCTTGACGCAGCACTTTTCAGTAAACTAAACGAATGTTTTTAATCAGATACTAATTAAAGGTGTCTTTACTGCTACCTTACTTACAAATAATAGTATTGGTTGTTTTGTGCAAAGTGCCTAGTTGCCGGCGTTCCAATTAACCCGCTCCAAACGCTTAACTAATAAGAGAATCAAATGCATTTTTTTAGGTTTTTTTCCATTCAGGTCAGCAAAAATTGTATATTGATTAAGATATGATTGGCGGGCATAATATGTATTTATTTGTTTTTGTTATACCTATTGTGTTTATTTCGCATCAATGCAGCCCTCTCGATACGTCTTACCCAATTTAATAACTTTTCATAAAATAGCCATATTAGGTACATACCTACTCGAATATGAATATCACTTAGCACACTGATTGCAGCAAAGCTTACAATCTCACAATTCCACTCATATTTGGTATCAAAACCAATTCATTTGTTTTGCTGACTAAACAAGATCGACTGATAGTCCAGTCAAATTAGCACAATTAAGGTAAGAATCTCGGAATTCGAGATACCCAGCTGTAAGTTTGTAAATAGTTGTATATTAACACCCTAAAAGTTGTCTCAAAACCTACATATGGTAGGGTGTACGCAACTATTAAATTTCATGGTCGGGGCTCACAAAAATCGGGTTTTTGCGCTTTTTTTGTAAATATCTCATTTCCTATAGGTTTTTTGCTATTTGTATATTTAACAATATTGTAGAATATAAAATTCTCTACAATTTTTGTCCAGAAAACTTTTTCCTTCGGTGAACCGTTTTCGAGATATAGGGCGGAGACCGCGCGGTCACAGCATCACTTTAGGTCAACTGGTGCCTCCGGTCGAAAACGCGCCATATATATGTAGTTAATGAACTATCGAAAAATCAATGATTATAAATATTTGTCTGAATAGTCGTGACTATTCGGAGAAAAATACAAAAAAAAATATCACACAATTTTTAAGTAATAAGTGAAATAACACAAATAAATTCTTTTAAAATTTAGATCTGTTGTGATATTTTCCTCTATCATTACCACAGTTGTTTAAATATTGCTGTTCTTTTTTTTGTAGCGACAACCTGAATAAAACTGCTATCTACTGCTATTCTTAAAAAATCCAGAATTCCTCTAAATTTTTCACAAAAATGAATGAAACTTATGTGATTACCCAAATTTATTGAAGATTTTTACTTTTAGCCAACTTTAGCTTGTCCTGGTGTAAAAAAAAGTATGAACACTACTATGGCAAGTTTTTTTAAAAATTGGTGCAACTAATCAAGATTTGAAAATGGTATACTACTTTATTAAAACCAGCCACAAAAAAAATAATATCCATTCAAGTTCAAAACAAGAAACTAATTTCTTAAATTATTTGTTAACAGTAATCACTGTTCCTTCGTGCCCAAAATAGGTTCTTGCTACAATTTCTATTAATAAATGACATACCCTAGTTATTTACTTTGAAAATTAAAGAAAGATAGAGATATTTAAATTAAAAAAAGCAAAGCATAGTAAGAGAAACTAATTATTCTCAGTAAGTGAGTTCAGTTCAGTACGCACTGCTCCTTTCCATCGTACATCCGTCCACAAGCCCATGCTGGCGACGGCGGACGGCGAGAAATGCGTAGATCGCTGTCCTGTCGTCCAATTACCATCCAAATTGTGCTCAAGTCGTCGACGACGCGTAATGATCTATGCGTACTTCAAGAACATTTCAGAAAATCGTAGGGGCCCAGCAGGGTCGAAATCCACTGGGGCCATGGGGTATGTGAAAGGGTACACTGACTGGGGCCCTAGAACAAAGGCAAAGAAGGAACAGGAGTGGGCTTTAGTGATTAACGTCTGACACGCCAGGTAAGTGTTGTTAAATAAATTAATACTGAATAAAAAGTGGATAGGTTAGGAAAAAAATCATAAAATATAATATAATAGTTAATAAAAATTGACAAATATTTATAATCATTGATTTATCGATAGTATCAACTTATATGGCGCGTTTTCGACCGGAGGAACCAGTTGACCTGAAGTGATGCTGTGACCGTGCGCTCTCCGCTCTCTATCTCGAAAAAGTTTTTTATACAAAATTTGTAGAGAATTTTGTATTCTACAATATTGTTAAATATACAAATAGCAAAAAACCTTTAGGTAATGAGATATTTACAAAAAAAGTGCAAAAAACGATTTTTGGGCCCTTTGACCTTGAAATTTCATAGTTGCGTACACCCTACCATATGTAGGTTTTGAGACAACTTTTAGGGTGTCAATATACAAGTATTTACAGACTTACAGCTGGGTATCTCGAATTCCGAGGTGAAAGTACTAAAATGACTGGACTATGAATGTGAAAACAAACGTAGAGATTTCATAATGGATTCCTAAACAAACAGCAATTCTGGTTCTAATCCAACGGGATTTGAAAACGCTGTCGCGTCATTTGCTGGATTAATATGATAGAAATACTGAGTTACATCTCTCATATATGTATGTATGAGATTGCCGATTGGATACCAAAGTAAACGCTACTTTCAATTGTAAGCTTTATGAATTTTGAATTCACACTCTAACAAAAACGTCTTAACTATCTAGTATTTGTACAATCCTAAATCCTGAAAATGAACCGCAGCTGAATAAAATAGCGTTAAATTGTGTTGTGTCTGTGAAACATGAAACTATTAATATTGAAGTGCTACCACTAAACTATTCTACGAGTTTAGATAAGCTCGTCTCTGTCTGGAGAAGAATTTTAACGAATCATGAAAGAAGGACCTTGATGCTACTGCATAATTCATACACAAATTAACACACACTTTTTTATTTTGTTTATACTTATTTTAGGTGCAAAATTATCAAACGATCTTTTCCACTCTCTTAGTACAACGAGAGAGAATTTAATTTTTTTCCGTAGCTAGTCTACTGTCCTTCTGCTAAGTCAAGAACTCTGCCAAGTTCTTCCCGACATTTTTCACCCACACCCTTTCAAACCAGTCCTCGTGGTTCACATCTAGATCAATTCGCCACCTCTTTCTGAAGCAATCTTGATGGCGCTTTCTCCCTGCATGAACTTCCTACATCGGCAGGAGCCTAAACTATTAAAGACAAAAAAAAATCTCTTTCAAACAATACCACAGGTCGGGCAGGTACGAATATCAGCTCTAACAGGGTCCACTAATTATGGTGACATTTGTACAAATATTCTATAAACAAATAATGGGTAGACACTCGTGTCCACACAAGCACACAATCTCGAACAAAAACAAATAACATTAACAAAGTCTGATCATCTTCAACTGCGGAACTTTCCTCATTACTGGTAAACAATCGTAAAACAAACACATATTGGAAAGACATTTACCTGAACTTTGTTCTTCAACATTCCTTAGCTGTTTTTATGTATCTAATTATTACTTTAGATGCTATTAATAGAGTGAAAAGAATAATGCATCCACAAAGTGTATCTTAGAATGGAGTATATGTGTTAAAAGAAAATTCTCATGGAAGATTACAAGCATAGTATTCATGTTTTTTTTTAATGTTGGATATCATCCAATGACTTCTTCCACTCTTGGGCGATGCACCCTGGGCAATCGAATTTTAGCGATTGGCAAATCCGTTGACCACGACGGCAAATATAAACTTAACAGGCCCTTCTAAGGGTCAAGTAGTCCACTGAAGAGAGAGGCAAGAGCCTTATAAAGAATAGAATATCGAAGGGTGCTCCCAGATGCAAGAATAAAGCAGAAATTCTTGCGTAATCACACGCGCGCAAGACACATTGTGACATCTTTTGTGTTCAAAAGCGTCATCAAGATTCCTTACCGAGCAAACCTCACATTCCTGGACTACTTGAAAAAAAAAAACTAGTTTTGCTGTCGACACGCTAAGAAGAATTTAGTTGATCTAAAATGTAGTGAAAATATGACGTCACTTTAAGCCCAAAATAAACGATTAGATAAGCCTAACTTGTTAGCATAAACATCATCAAAGTACACAAATACTCAGACAAAGATGGTCTCAAGGTAATAGTAATAGCTTTTAGTTGTGTTCATAGTTACGGTACTAATGTAGGTGGGCGTTGTATCAACTGCTACAGGATGCTAACTACATAAATCACCCACACTAAACCTACTTTTGTTACTTAGCTATCCGTAACTACACAAGAACGTTTCCACACCGCCCACGCATAAGATTTTTTCAAATATTTTTTTAACGCTTAAAAACGTTTTTACATAATTACTAGCTGACCCCGCAAACGTTGTTTTGCCATATAATATTTTTTTTTTACTAAGAGGTATGAAAAATAGATGTTGGCCGATTCTCAGACCTACTCAATACGCTCACAAAATTTCATGAGAATCGGTAAAGCCGTTTCGGAGGAGTATGGGAACGAAAACTGTGACACGAAAATTTTATATACATAATTATATAATTTATTTTTACAAACATTTAACTAAGTACCAACCAACGTGTATTTATACAAAACGATTAAAGGTTTAGATAGTTTTATGCGTATAAAATAACTTCCCAATCTATTTTTTATCCACGTTTTCGCTGTAGGTGAGGGCCCTTGGAGAAATTGTCGGACATTTACTGGCTAAAACTCACCTGTATTATTGTAACCCATCTATGCCGTTTCCAAACCATCTCGCAACCCATGCAAGATGAAATTAACCCAACCACAAAATACTTTCATGATTTTCTATTTAATTTGTTTTTTTCATCTAATGTACCGAAAAACCATTAAAAAGCATACAATGGTGCTTTTTCATGTACCTATTTCAAAACCTTTCACCCCTCATGAAACGCATAGATTTTTTGATACAATGAGATGCATTAATCAAGCTAGCAACCATTCTCAGCAGACAGTTTTGTAACAAAGATTATTCTATATCATGCAAACGTAATAAATAATAATAATAATAATATTTATTTGTTTCTCTCAAAAAGGTATAGGGTTAACAGTAACAATTGATTCCAATATTTAACCTTTGTGAGAGCTGGAGTCTATACTGGGTTCAAGACCTGTGTGACAGAACTCCAGGCTCACACCTTCAGAAATTACAATTTTGATTGCACTCACGTAGGAACTCTAGATATAACAATGAGTGGAGACGATATTTATACAAATAAAAATAAAAATCATAGTATGATAATTAAAATTAAACATAGATATCAGGAAACGCGTGCGTGAGTGCAATAATCACCCCCTAATGTCCGCAATAAGGACGAGGGATGTGCTGCTACGTATTCGAGAGTGTGTGTCTGTGTGTGTGTGTGTGAATGTGGGTGTCTGCGAGTGTGTTTCTGTGTGTATATGTGAGTTAGAAGGAGACGCTGCTTGTGGGATAGTGGAGGGTTATTTCACCGATTAATAGATAAAAGTTTTTCAATCTCAGTATAATCTAATTGCCAGTTCGTAATTACTTTTTTACATTTGGATTTGCGCATGTGATAAATATTTAACAGTTTGTTAACATGGTTATAGACATGGCTACCAAGAAATAGATAGCTACGCTGTGATGATCGACATTGAGTGCGGAAATAAGGACATACAGTGTGTTTTCGACGCTGGGAGCTAAATTTGGAGGGTTCATAAGGAGTTTGAGCATGTTTAGTCAGTAAAAGGTTCAGTACAAATAATTTGCGTACCGAGAGAACCGTGCATTTTTTATATAGATCGGTGGTAGGAAAGCGATAAGGTAGCCGCCAACCAACCTTCAGGAGAGCCCTCTGCGCGCGTTCCAATTTCAGCAGGTGGGTCTTTGTAATAGTGGTGGGTGGGTGAGAAATTTTAAGTAACCGCTCAAAAATCTTTTACAGTTTTATAACACGCAGAAGAGCTATTAATCACATCTATATAAAAGATCAAACAAGAATTTTATTCACAGTTAATTTATGTATACGTCCACTACGCTTTTGAAAGAAATAAATTGTATGGGCAAATGCTAATAGTACATTATGATACAAGTGTGTAATATGGGTCATTATCGTCGCGGCGGTATTAAGACCCGAGCCATGGCGAGGGTCTTAAGAGAGCCAAGAACGATAAGGACCAATTACTCCCGTGTATCATACGACGTTTTTCGACACCCTTGTGAATAAAATAAATTAAAAATCAACTTTATTTAGTAGGTACCTATATGAAAAGCTTATTTAAATAAATAGTGCGTAAATGTGCAGTCAGTAAAGTTATAATTAACTATTTTGACTGTATAGTGGTCCCATGACATAGATTTACTACTTTTAGGCGCACAAATTATTTTCCTCATAAATAGTTGTTGTAGACATTTTTGTAAAATTTGTATTTTATTTTTAAATAAACGCGCGCATGCGCGAAAAATAGCGGCCATAGACTAGCTACTCTAGCTCTTGGTTTAGAAAAATAATAATGAGGTTGCATATAAACAGAAAATACAAATTTGTTGAAAGAGTTAGATTTTAAACAGTTTATTTAAACACGAAATTGCATAAAATAAGTAAGTAAAACACTAATTTGTGCTATTGAACACAATAACATATTTTATTATTTTTTGTCTTAAAACTCTTTTTGACAAAAAAGAGGTTAAACAAAAAGGTTCTAACTACATTACCGCACATGTGCATAATAGTAATCAAAATGTCACAGTTTGGTAATGAGCCCCTTTATATACCTAAGTGCAGTGCAATAACAGCCACTTTATGAGCAAGTGTGTCGAAATAGTAGATTATTGCATCGAGCACAAAGTACACACATCAAAAGTGTCTAGGGATCAAGCATTTTTATGCGGATTTCTTGAGATTGAGATGTGGCTTTGTAATAAATTTATGATTTTATAAATTTATATGGATCCTTTTTGGTGCATTTCATCATTTGAATCAGGAACTGTGAATCAAATTCGAGTAAAAGATGAAAATCAGCTGTCAATATTTTCCCTATAAAAACATACAACGCATTGAAGACATTATTAGAGCTACTGTTTCCCTACTACTGATTAAAACCAACGTTATTATGGAGCGGCGACGTCATTTAAGCAGGGAAGAAATGCTCAGAGCCGTGGGAATGATAGAAGCTGGTTCCCGGCAACGTACTGTGGCTTTAGCTCTGAATACAAGTCAAAGTGTTATCAGTCGACTTTGGACACGTTACCGAAGCACTGGTACCGTGGCTGAGCGCCATGGAGGACGGTATCGCTGCACCACACGGAGACAAGACCGATACATTCAAATCTTAACTCGAAGAGCTCCAACAATAACCGCCATGATGTTAGCCGTGAGGCTTCATCACTCTTCAGGGAACTTAATTAGCGACCAAACAGTCAGAAACCGCTTGCATGAAGTGAACCTTCATTCCCGAAGACCGCTACGGGTACCACCTATAGCAATGCACCATCGTAGGATTCGATATCAATGGGCTCTTGAACACAGAAATTGGGCAGAAGAACAATGGCGTTTCGTGTGCTTTTCTGATGAGTCTCGTTTTGGTATGAGACCGGATACAAGACGTATACGACACTGGAGAACCCCTGGACGCCAACAGCGATTAAAATCCTGCCAGGAAGTCCATCCTTATAGTGGTGGAACCATCATGGTATGGGCGAGTATTTGGATCGGCGGAAGAACTGAGTTGATTTGGATCAGAGGCAACCTCAACGCTCAAATTTATGCTGAGACGATTGTATCAGACGTCATCGTTCCTCTACAAGTGCAAATCGGTCCTTTATTTCAGTTAATGCATGATAATGCACGACCGCACACCGCAAGAGTTGTAAGACAGACTCTCGCCGCAGCTAACATCAATGTCCTGCCCTGGCCTGCTCAGTCGCCAGACTTGAACCCGATTGAGCATGCATGGGATATGCTACAGAGAAGAGCTCTGCCGAATATGGAGGGTATCCAGTCGCAAGAAGACCTTTTTTTGTTGTTGTAACGAACATGGGCGGCCATTCCACAGCGTGATTTGGATGAACTCATTTTGAGTATGCCAAACCGATGTTCTTGTGTTGTTAGTGTTCGCGGTAGAAACACGGATTATTAATTGTTTAAGTTACCCAATAAAATTTTAAAGAAAACTGTTATTTCAGTCTTTTTTTCGAACTTTAATGTTAGTGGTTCAAATGTCAAAAATCCCTTTATTAGGAAAATGGCAAATTTCTTTATTAATGCAAAGGTGACTTGGTTTATCGTTACTGTGACAAACGAAAACACTTTATTTGATGAATCCTTAAAGAAAATTTTAATTAATATCAATCAGGAGAAAAGTTATTGCAAAAATATATGTTGATCCCTAGACACTTTTGATGTGTGTAATTCATTATTGCACCGAGTGCCTGATTTAGAGCTCGAGCGTCAGCGAGAGCTCTAATTTAAAAGGCACGAGGGCAATATAAATACTTAAGGCGAGGTGCATAATCTGCTTTTCTTTCAACTATTACCTATAGGAATAGTAGATAAAAGAAACTCATATCAAACAGTTAAAATAGAAGTTTCTATAACACTGCCGGCTTCATTTAGTATGTTTTCCGGAGTTAATTTGTCGCTAGAGGATTCCATTTTAATTCGAAGCCGAAGCACTCAAAATCAAATAGTATTACACTTTATCGTTTCTAAAAATATTGTCAAAACAAAATTATCAAAGTTCCCGCCAAATCACTTTTTTAAATTTCTTTCATTTTGAAATCAGAGTTAGCAGCAATCATTTTTTAAATTTGGAACAAGTAGGATAGAAACGAATATTTCGTACGTAAAAAAAAAAGTATTGATTTCGGCTGGCTGAATAGAGCTAATCCATTGAGACTGGTGCCTTTTGGTGCGATTAAAAAAAAAACTGTGCAATAATGAAATTTCATACATTTTTATTGCTCTAGAGCAATAAAGGCTCGCTTTGTACTGAGTTTTTAGTGTGATTGTGATGACATTAAAGCATAGTTGGAAGAAAAATATTTTTTTAATACAGTTGCTTAAAAAGTGGCGTATTGCAGGGACGTTTAACGTTCGGGAAGTGGGCTATTACACACTCGTGCTTTTTCTTTACCATTCCCGAACTCGTGCTTTTTCTTTCCCAACTGTCAAAATAATGTCTATTAAAATAAAAAATCAACCACGAAGATTTTACTAAAAAAGTTTTTAGTGCAAATATTTCTAAAAAGAAGCTACTAATTTGTTTCAAAATCAGATTTAATGATTTGATTCAATAAGTTAGGCTAGGTTTCATTTCATATCTTTAAATTTCATTTCATATCAATAAAAAAATGTACTGAAGACTTGGCTGTATGGGGCATAGTTCCCTTTGTCTACCCAGAATGGGTGAAGAAAACAAAAAAAAACTGCTTATATTTTTTTACGGTTGGCGCCATTTTGATTAGTCAGTTGAGTTTATTGTGTTTTTATTATTTTATTAAACTGCTTAACCTGTGGAGCCCCGGGGGGGCCGCCATTATTTTTTTGTATTTTAATATAATTAATATTAATAAATTAATATAAATAATATTAATAATATAAACTGTTATTGCTCTGTTTCTGTTGCTTCTGTAATTATACTACTAGAGTACAATTTTTATTTGGTCAGGGTTTGCTGGCACAATTTTTTTCCAGCGGTTCTCAAAGTTAAAAGGTAAATACTTGTTTACTGGCACGTTTTCGTGCCACGGGGTCCTACAAGTTAATTTTTTCGCAACTGTATTAAAAATAGTTGTTCAGTACACGTGCGGAACCGTCATTGCAACTTGTTCCGACTGTCAACCCGGGTTAACATTTGTAAAAACTCTTTACAATGACAGGCTTTCCGCACTTGTAATGAAATATACTATTTCACTTCTCTTGCTCCAAAAATCCGTTATTGTACCTACTTTACTAGAGCGGAGATAAAATAACATAATAAAATTATTTAGCTAAGGAAAAAGGTTTAATTTTTTATCTGCTACCACTATGCCTACAAAAATAAAAAAGTTTTTATTCCTATGTAGAATAATCATGAATAAAATCTTGACGTATTAGGCTATTTGGTTTTTTTAAAGAAGAAAAACATTTTATTTTCGAAAATGGAACTAAAAGCGTTGTGTAGTAGCTACAAAAGAAATTTTAAAAATAATATAAAATGCCAATATTATTTACCTTTTAATTATGCTTTTTACATCTATTTGGGAGTAAAATCAGAATACATAAAGAAACAATTGATGTTCTACTGAATCGCTAGAAATTAGCTTAAAAACCGAACCGCATTCAAATATTTTATCTAAAGCGACCACGTACCTTTCCCCCAAAGTGAAGAGGAATGCCTCTTCTATACTAATATTATAAAGAGGAAAGATTTGTACCTATTTTTGTATGTTTGTAATGAATAGGCTCAAAAAGTACTGGGCCGATTTAAAAAAATTCTTTCACCAATAGAATGCTACATTCTTCCAATTTGACATAGGCTACATTTCATTTTGAAAAAAAATAGGGATTCTTGGTAAAATTTGAACAATGTAACCGAAGGTGTAGAAAAATTTCCAAAAATAAATAATTGTCTACCCCGTGCGAAGCCGGGACGGGCTGCTAGTAGAATATAAAATGATTCACTCTTTCCCTTAAATTGAGCGTTATCGTAATATTCTAAATGTTCGTAGATTGTTTTGTGTCATGATTTTAGTACATCTAATTCTTATATGTCCATTTACGTACTATGGTTGAAACTAATTTCTAGCGTCTCTAATGGAATTGGTTGCACAAACCCAAGAAAGATATGGGCCTTGGTAATCACCGTCTATTTTTTATCTTAAACAAGCTAGACTCTGTTTGACAGATGCAAAAGGCTTTTGATTACTTCAAAAGCCTTAATACCTACAAATCTTTAGATAGCTGACGTTTAGTAGCAAGTTTCTAAGAAACTAGGTCTCGTAGCAGTGTCTTGTCGACAACATTAATAGACATAACTTGACCCAGTAAACAGGCACTAAAACTCCGTTTTAACCGGAGACTGAATTCAAAGGATACCGCTTTAAAACTTTCATGAAACGAATCGGTGTGAAACGTACACTTTTTGAAATTTTTTGCACTATTAAGTCTAGACTGTATTTCATGAAAGTTTGACTTTTAGGCTTCTCAAATGAAGTTGATTGCCAATATCTGCATTAAAAGTAAACGCTTACAAAATCATATAATACTTAGCTTTTTTATTTTTTAAGGGTTATAAATATTTGAGTTACGGGGGAAACTTAAAATTCGGGCAGAGTTGTGTAGATAAGTTCAGGAAGTATGGGTGTCGAGTAGGACTGTTTTGAGGATTTTAAACGACCATGCTTGTTCAAATAACATATTACCCAACATTGCATGGAATATACGTTGCATTATTATAGGAACGATCGCGCGTATGTCATTAGTCGCCATAGTTATGAATGTAGTCGATCGGAGACGCAGTACCGACCGACAGAAGTGCCTCTTCTCCTGTCACTTGCCGTGTTCTCACCGTCGTCGCATCTGCTGTCGTTTTTTTTTTTCCACATTCAAATCTGTTACTAAATGTGTAGCACCCTGTTACCTCTTAAAAGACTACTCCGGACCCCGACATTGTTGCTAAGGGTCCGTTCACACAGACCTGCAGATTTGCAGTAAGGTTTGTTTTTGCATGTGCACTGCTTTTGTCATAAAGAATGCTTGAACGCGCTTGGTGTGAAATAATAAGAGGACCTGACCGGCTCCGATCGCGTACTTTTCTCGTTCGCCCTGCCGTTCGGCTCCGATAGCGTGCTCTTTCTCGCTCGCGCAGCGAATCGGTTCCGATTGCGTGCGTGTCGAAACAAAACTTGGACTGCGTGAAACACTGGTACTGCTTTTGTAGTGTATCCACCCGGCTCCGAGCGCATCCGACTGGCTGCGAGAGTATCAGACCGGCATCCGGCTCCGAGCGCATCCGCTTCCAGCCGGTCGGATGTGCTATAGTTGGCGGCTCCGCTCCGACCTACTCCAAGCGTATACGATCCGGTCTGTGTGAAAAGAAAAATGCGCGCCGATGCTCTCCGAGCCGGTCTGTGTGTACGGACCCTAAGGCACATTCTTGAAAATACTGTAAAGTATTCTCCTCACTGTGCAAATCTGCACGTGATCGCCAAGCCACCGTGTTATTCATTGCAAGAACGTTTGAAAGAGTTACTATGACCCTAAAACGCAAAGAGCCTTGGTTTGCCTTTTGCATTTTAGAATCACAGTAATATAGGTGGGTTTTAGTCATACAACTATACAGGCGACTATTTTCAACAACACACGACATTATTCATTTTGAATGTTCCTGGTAGGATTTAGACAGTTATTATCATCTATCCTACAAGACAACTTTCAAAACACTTGATACCTACTGTAAGTACTTATAACCTATGATAAACATCAATCAAATCACAGCATCGTTCCCTAAAGACAATGTGTACTACAAAGAATAAAAATGATTGTGTTTGCACATCATTATTTCTCTTCAACTTTATCGGAGCGCGTCAATCGCTTCAATATTGAACAAGTCGTTAGTGTCTGGCGGTAGTCGTCATTGTTTCATAAACCCTTAACCTCTCAGGCCCCAGTGTACCATACAAGCTAACTTGACACTTAGGTATATTACGTATATAAAGTTTAAGTTCGCTCATCATCATCATCACTACAGCCGAACGAAATCCATTACCGGACATAGGCAAGTCTCGCGTCCATCGGATTCTCACGACTCTTACCAGGACATCTGTCAACTTTGTGGGGGCTTTCCAAGGCTGCGTCTCTCGGTACGTGGTCACCACTCCAGAACCTTTCATCCCCATTGACCATCTGTTCTACGAGCAATGAGTTAGTTTGCTTCTACGAGGTTATTTTGGATAAAGGATTTTTTACCACTTATTCAGTTTCTGCATCATGATCGAGGATCATGATTGAAAAAAAAAACAACATTTTCGAAATATACAAAAATATAATAATTTTTTTTACAATTATTATCTTACAATATTTCACTTCGGATTTATTTACAACTCTTCAAATACGTATAAATTGTTCGTTGTTTTTTATAAGTCTAATAATAAAATTATAAATTTCCTATTATACTAAGGTACAAAGTAGTTATGAATGTACATTTATACAATCTCTTTTAAGTACATTATTATCTCTAAGTTTGTCAGATCACACCCTGTTTCTCTGTCGCTATTCGCTAGTTAACTTACACTAGTATACTGATGTATTGACTACTAAGTGGGCGCTTCTTCTATGTGTTGTGAGCAGTGGTCGGCAGCTCGGCTCGGCGTCCTATTGAGTAAGAAGTCCAGATCATGTGAGATCTTATGCAGCACTTTATCAGTGTGTGTGAACGTGCTGTGAGGAGTTGGCGTATCGTTTGTGTGTATAGTGTCTAGTTCTATGTGTGAGTCAGCTTGCTCGGTGCTACACTCGCGTTTGATGGACGGCAATGAGCTGCTAGACGAGAGTTGTGTCGGGCGCTGCTTGAGACAGCTCTTGAAAGGACGCGCCGACACGTCCGGGCTAGACGCGGTACAGAGCGTGCAGCTATCCTGGGGAATGATGATAAGGATTAGACTACAAGTTGTTACCTTCGTCCGCTAGGTCGTTGAACGCAACCGTATGGGTAATGTCAACTAAACCACTACCACTATGCAACCATCAGAATGAATTAGTCTGTTTGCAATCACTGGCTATAACGTAAGCACTTCAACATATCAATTCTAACAACGCAAATAGAAGAAGCTGCAGCAACACTTCACACGTTCATCTACTTCTTGTCGCTGCGTGTGTGGTTGTGGTACGTGTCTATAGAACCTTTAGTGAATTTCTATCAGCATTCGTTGTGATATCGATACCAGAAGTATGAATTAACGTAAAGGACATTGTTACGTTTTGGGTAAAAGGCCCTTGTGTCCATAGTCGTAAGAGACACTTTTACAGTTTTTGTAAATGTCCCTTACGTTCAGTCATACTTCTGGTATCGAAATTGGAACATCCTGTCCTTGAAGGGTGACAGGACAGGATGGAAGAGAAAGACGTGTTGTGCCGAACCTAATTAATATGGGACAGGAAGAAGAAGAAGACGTTGTTCTACCTGAGGCGTGTCGGTGCTGTCCCTGTAGGAGCGCGCGCGCGTGTCTGTGTCGTGCGGCAGCACGCGCAGTTCCACACACAAGTGCGATACTTGCGGCTGTGTGCACGTGTGCACTCCTTCACCGTCTGTCAAGAGACACAACCCATTAGGTACGTTTATATATGCAGGATGGAATCAGGTAACGTCAGAGATCAGTAGCCCGATTCACGTAATCAAAATCGTAATGACATCGTAGCGACTTAGTGGTTCAGACTGTTATCGTATTCACATCCATGAAGCGAGCTCAAACGATACCGATTTTAAGTCGTCGATTGAAGTGTCGTTGACTCGTGTTCAGCTATGTTAATCATTATCCTGGTAGAATACATAATAACTTAACTACCTCTTAACTGCCTTAATCTATCACATACCCGCAAAACGAGACACAATAGTAAAACAATAACAGCGCGGTCTCATAGGACCGGTCGGGGATTCAAACATTAAACTGCTGTTTGTTTCAAGCCAATTGATTTGACGTTCAAGGAACACATGATTACCGATTTTGAGTAGGACATCGATGATGATGTGTGATTTTACGTGAGTCAGGCTACTGAAAATGGTCTGTATGCAATGCTTTTAAGTGAATTAGGCTACTGGAGGTGGTCTGTATTACATTGTACATTGCTTGTTCAAATCGGTGTACCTGGAGGTATTAGATCGCAGAGTGTTCGCGAATGCGTGCGCGGTGACATCAGTCTGTGCTCGTGCTGAACGCCCCGCACTATGTCCGCCACGCACGCACCGCTTGACTGCCGCCTGTACAACAACCGACTATGTTAGAACTGGTGAAGATGACATTACCATACACGGCGCCAGATAAATGTGGGAGCAATGAACTATTATTCAATACTAGCAATTTTATAGAATGGTGATAGACGCTAATTCTAGACAGCTTTATGTCTTTATTTCCGTTTTTTAAATTAAGAATGTCAATAAATCTAGGAGAGTCAATGAATATATTCCACGTTTATTTGGCGCTTAGTTGAACTACTAAATTACACATCTTTACTAAATAACAGAGACTCTAGAGTCTTAGTCCTCACCTGTACATGGTGTTAGGGCTTTCCAACGACGGCGCTTGCCAGTAGGTGTTAGCGGGAGACACGTGTGATGAGGAGCATTCCACCTCACGACCTTGCTTTATGTAAACTACAACATTGAGATGACAAATTACTCAGATTTTAGCATTAACGTGAAGCAAACCGAAACAGAATGATTCTAAGAGAGATAAAGAGCAGAGTGTTACATGTAGAAAACGTCTAATACTCATACTTGTATAGTCAAATTTTTAAACAAATTAAGTCATGCAATAAAACAACAGATACCTTTCAAAGTAAAGTTCTGGCAAATCAAAAGGGGACAGCAGAAATATTTTCTTTAAATTGGCGGACCATGCTATTACACACTTTATTCTTTGTGCAAGTAAATTGGAAACTAAATATGTAGGTTTAAAAGGAAGAATCTCACTCACGACTATGTGAAGCGTCTCCCCCCGGTGGCCCCTGCCACTCGCTATGTGATGAGAGCGTGAGCAGGCGCCGCGCTGCCTGGAGACACTCCAAGTCTGTGAGCACGTAGCACACCAGCATCGCTACGCCCTGGACACAAGCGGCCACAGCTATCAGCACGCCTCGCGTGGCGTGACTCTCCGCGGGCTGCACGTACGCCACGCCGGCCGCTTGCGTGGCGCACGTAGTGAGCAGCAGCACTAGCGTGTGACGTATTACTCGAGCTCGCTCACGCGCAAGCTCGTATCTCGGCTTGTGCTCGAGATCTCGTGCTCGTGCTCTAAGTGCCAGCGCGAGTATAAAAGCTAGTATAGCTAGTAGTGCTTGGCCTGCAATGCAGACGGCGTTGGCAGCCACGCCCAGCTGCAGTGGCGCGCCGCCCCACAGTCGAGCTGTCAGCCAGCATAGTGTACACACACCTGCAAACAGAACACATGAGTATAATAACAAGCCTGGCTCTCCTGCATGCACACTGTCCCATCTATCCTGTTTTACACGTACCACACAGTAGTCCGACAGAGGGCACGCGCGTGGCTGTCGCAGCCACCTCAGCGTGCAGCAGCAACGGCGCCGCACACAGCGAGGCGCAGCCCGCCATCCAGCTCAGCGCCGCCACCCAGCCCGCGGCCCCCGCGCATGCGACGTCCTGCCAGTCATACCAACACAATAGTTTCATCATAGTCATTCTTAACCAGCAACATCTACACTGGTAAAGCTGACTGACCTGCCCCGTATCACATTCTAGCAGAGCCAACAATGCCGCTGAGTGAAAGCCTGCGGTGGCAGCTTTAAGCAGCACTGGTAGCCTGATCTTACTGCCAGCTAACAGGCTGAGCACCTGCAGTAATGCCACCATAATACACATCGCGGCTCCCAGGCCCACGGTTATCTTCACTATGCCTCGCAAGTCATCATCTGTACCTGTCTGAAGAACACAATTTTAAGTGATTAATGTATGATTTATCCTAATTTAGGTTACTTCACGTATCACACTCACGAATGTATCTTTGTCCACAGTGAAGAGTGCGAAGGTCGCGATTCCCCGGCATCGGCACGTGACGTGAGTACGCTGCGGCATGCGTAGCTCACACGCCTGCGTGCTCCACATGCGTGGCGACGACCGCGACCGACCCCCGCACGCGAGCTGCGATGCTGACCACAACAACTACATCACCTCACCACATTCTTACAGACAATGGAACTGTGTGCTATGCAGTATCTACTCACCAACAGCGCTGTAATTCTTAGAGTGCGTGAACAGTAATGTGACAGTGTGAGGGAGCGCTGCATCAACTCCCACGCCGCTGACAGATACTTGCACCTGTTGTGATGCTACTGTGTACTTTGTCGTGTGGCCAGACCTGGGGAAGAGTTATCTCTACAGCTACCTTGTATGAAAATACCTTTAATTTTAAATGATAGCAAATGTAAGATTTTATATCTCAATATAAAATTACAAAAACACTTACATATAATCGACGTATCTTCTCAAAGACGGCAACCTTGCTCCCAAGTCATGATACAGCACGGTGACCACGGAAGCATTGCCAGTTGTATCCACAAGCTCCACTGATGCTGACACTAAGAGCCACTCCTCGCGAGCCACTGGAACTGGCTGAGGTGCGAAATGTGCCGCGTTGTCCAACTGTACTGGTGCAGTTATGACTGTGAACTCGTGGAAGCGCTTGTCGAAGCTACTGCGCAGTCCCGCCGTATCTACCACCGCATTTTGCAGTTCAAAAATTTTCTGATAGAAAAGAAAAGAACTTTGTAACCTGAATGTCAGCAAGAAATATTGTCATGGTTAACAAAATGGTTAGCTTGTTCATTAACATTTACCTCCTCATCCAGGAAAGTATCCGGATGTGTGAGCAGGTGATCATAGATGTGCAGTAGATGTTCCGCGCTGTGGAACCTGTCGGCTGGCTGAGCGGCAGCAGACATGAGGTAGTGCAGCATGTGTACTGCATGCGTGAGGGGAGGCTCGCCTTCACCCGGGTGTGTGGTCAGAGAGCGCAGCACTGCCCCGTACTGCCGCGACACGAGCGACACCGAGTGCCACGAGTAGCCCAGCGATATCAGACTGAACTAACAAGCCACATAAATGTTTTATAGTAGTAAATGAATAAACAAAATCATCTCAGCATGGATTGTTACGTTACCTGTTCATAAATATTTCTGAGAGAGTCTGCTACACAGCCAGAGAAATCTGGCAGCATCCATTTTATACCATGTTGTCCAGTTTTTGGCTCACAAAATCTAAAAAATATTACCTATGTAAAAAAAATACTCCATGAAATAGATGTGTTAATATTATAATCTCTCACTGATTTAATATCTCCAGATTTATCTTCATTCAACTTCTCATACTCGCCTGGTAGTCTCCCCACTGTACCCAGGTGGACACGAGGCTGTGGCGTGTGCTCCAGGAGCAGTCTTCGGCCAATGCAAGCCATGGGAGACGTCGCTCTCACAAGCCACGTCGTCAGCTCCTAGAGCCCACATGGTCACTCCCTTGGCGTTAGTGCCAGCCATCGACGATACTTGACATCGAAATTCGCTGGATTTCTGTTTAAAAATAACAAAAAGTATGACCGATAATACAAAATCTTAAGAGGCCTGCGGAGACCGCGCACTATCTCGAGTTGAGACGAAATAAAACACGTTTTTGAGGTTGATGGAAGCAATCCAGATAGTTTAAACAATTCTTGGACACACCGACTGGAGTAAAGTCATCATCCGCACACTGACATGCTTGCTGTGATAGCAATACAATCTTTTGGAAATTTGGGAGAGGTTCCGTAATACCAAAAATGATGAATGAAAAATTAATGTATTTCCATTATTGTTTCGAGTATTTATAACTTGATAATAATATCTGTGTTCCTACGAAAAGATATTCTGAAATATTGTTGTTTATAATATAGAAAAAACAAAATAAAAACATGACATTTTCGCTGTGAAAATGTGCAAATTTAAATTCGCTTAAATTTCGTTTGGGGTAAGTTTTTCAACAAAAAGACGATGTAGGAACCTAGATAATTATTGTCTGAATCCGAATAACATCATATTATGGTGTAAATATGCTTAAATTGCAAATGATTTTGGTATAACGTTTGTATGGATAATTCTAACGTCGCGCCCGCCTTAAGTTTTTTTTTTGCATTTTGGTAGACATAAATATTTAAGGAAATACACAACATACCTGTACGTTATAAAGCTTGAGCACGCTTCCTGCAGGGAACAGATCCTCCCAGACCTCTCTACCAGGTGCCATTGGTAGCAGCGTCCTCTCTCTCGCCCAACTGAAGCCCAGAGGACCATGCACCCTCCCCGCTCCCGCCAAACATGTTATACTCACGTTGTCGCCCTGATACATAATTATTCATACATCAACTGCTTAAATCATTACAGCTTAAAAATCCATCATCGACTTTTTCAACCGATATAGATTGACTGACCTTATTGACGGTGATAGTGGAAGGCACTAGTCGTATATCAGGTGGTCTCAGCACCATCAGCCTCAGCGCTCTACATCGTCTCCTGCCAGCATCGTCTGCTGCACAGGACCACTTGCCGCTGTCAGGCCTCTTCGCTTCTGATATGCCTAACACTGACATGCGACGACCGAGCGCGTCTTCTGACACTGTGCGCGTCCAAATATCCCTAAAAATAGAACGCTCTTGCAATATTTATTTATGCCCACTATCGGAAGGTTCTGGAGTGGCGGCCACGTACCGGAAGACGCAGCGTCGGAAGGCCTCCCACAAAGTGGACCGACGACCTGGCGAGGGTCGCGGGAATCCGATGGATGCGAGACGCACAGGACCGGTCGCTGTGGCGACGCTTGGGGGAGGCCTATATCCAGCAGTGGACGTCTTTCGGTTGAGATGATGATGATGATGATGGTGAGGACGATACTAATAAGGGTCTCAGCATACATATGGGATCGGAAAGGGATCGTAACCGTAACGCCTTTCGCCTCGCTGTCAACCAGGCGTCAACCTACCGTATGCACGTAACGAAAGCGTATCAGCAGCGCCTGTACGTCAACTCGGCTACGGCTAGGCGACACCGCGCTTACGCCTCGCCGCCCCCTGGCTGACCTTAAAATTTTAAATAAAACATACGCGCAACACGAATGAAATACTCCTTGCGAATGGCGGCGTCTTTAGCAGGCAAGTCGCGGGAGGGAAAAGGGGAAAGGGTGGACGAAGAGATGTGAGCTCGGGTACGGAGAGACGTAAGCGCGGGGACGGAGAAACGTAAGCGCGGGGACGATGAGCCGTAAGCGCGGGAATTCAAGTTCGGAGCCTGTTCCGAGGCGAGGCGATTACGTTATTATTCCGATTAGTGTGCGTTGCAGTAGGGAGTTTAATACAAACCATTCTGAACGGCTCGAGGCGATACGGTGACGATCCCTTTCCGATCCCGTATGTGTGCTGAGACCTTTATGCATTATATTTTTTTGCAAAAAAGCAGAATCTGATTTTAGAATATGTGAAATTTTGATTTCTTTTGAATTCACTTTTCGACATTCGACATTCAATTCCTTTTTTTTTTGAGCTTTTTTTTAAAAAAAAACTGTGTTTTTGCGAAAAGCGGATTTTGGACCAGATTGTTTTGATGCCGAAACTTGTTTTCATAGTAAAAATGGAACAAAAAAAAAATCCACTAGAGAGGTCATTCATAAGGTTCCCTGGAACGCAAAGCGAAATTGGAGGAACACGTGTGGGTTTCTGACTCTCCACTTAAAGAGGGAGAAGTTATTTGATGGAGCCAAGCCGAAAAAAAGCCGGGCAATTGGAGGTCGGACTGGCACACTGAGGGTTTCTTACAAATTTACCTATAAAAACAGTTCAACAAAGTGATCCTCTAAGGGTTTAGTTTTTTCTTTTTGAGGTACGGGAACCGAAAAAAAGGCAGCAAGAGTACGGGAAGTGAGCGGATTAATAGGTGCGGTTAAATAACAGTCGCCGGTAATTGGATGGAAGCTCGTTTGGTGCCAGCCGCCCGGGCTGCACACGCGCGCGTTCGACGTTCGACGACAGGCTATTAGCTAATGTCCGCTCTCTACTTGTAAAATCCTAACGATTTACTAGTTGATTTCATAACCAGGCATCCAGCCTGTTTATTTTTTCATAGCTTGTCGAAAAGCTTAAACATAGAATCACACAAAATCTGTGGGCAAAGGCAGACGACGAGCAGTAAATAGCTCCCCGTCTGGCCATCTGATAAGAGCCAGCCTAGTCATCGACGGTGTGTAGCAATCCACGAGCGCCTTAAAAAGATCTTCGCAAAACTGTAAAGGCCATGTAGGGCTAATACCCAAATGTTTGAAAAGGATTAATTGCAAATTTTCATACCTCGTAGTGCCATTGAAGTTTATCTTGACACCGTCTTTGTACCACGTGAAAACAATGTTCGGAGATCCATACGCCATACAAGTCAGTATAAACTCTGACCCCTCCCATATTTCTGGACGATGGTTCACTACCAGAGTCTGCAACAGGATATCTTGTTAAATACTTCCCAGCAAGCGTTAAAATAATGATCATAAAATAACGATAAAATATAGTTTGGAAATAAGTTACAATCAAAATTATATTAATATAAATATGAAGTAAAAATATTATTTCTTTGCTCATATTACCATCGGTATCCATATTATTAGGGACAGTACCTAGATTTCTTATGTTATCATCAACTTTAATTGCATTTTGCGGGTAAATGGTTGGTTGTAGGTTCGGCAAATATTTTTTATTTAAAGACTTCATTGATTGAGATAATAAAACATCAAATTTTAAGTCAACATTATTTATATATTTTTGAAAAAAAAAGATACGTTATCCATTTATCGTGGTATGCTCTCTATGCAAGTTCTGGCTTTGTGTAGTAGGTTTATGGTATAATGGCCACTCTTCAATGAGGGCTACAATCAGTTGGTGTTATTTTTTTCACTGGCAAAAGGATCTAAATATTAACCAAATGTTGAAAAAAGTCAACAAAGTCAAAAAATCCCACTTTAAAAAAAATGGCGCGATCTCACAGTGAAAACTCTCACAAAATTTTATGTTTTTATTAACTCAATCAATAATGTCTTTAAATAAAAAATATTAGCAGGACCTGCAACCAACCATTTGCCTGCAAAATGCAATCAAAGTTGATACTAATATAAGAAATTTAGGTACTGTCCTTAATAATTTGACCACCCACTGTATTTTTCCAAAGGGTAGGAGTGAATTCAGTCTCATTAACTGATTAGATATATTTAACTTAAGTTGATAAACCTTTTTGTTAAAGTTTGCAAATAAACCGGTGCACATTTTACACTATGCACTGAAAAGAAATACGCTGGTGTATTTAATTTTCAGCTCTTCCCGAAATAGTATATTTCATTACAAGTGCGGAAAGCCTGTCATTGCAAAGAGTTTCGACAAATGTTAACCCGAGCCGAGGCGCAGCCGAAGGTGAGGGTTGACAGTCGGAACAAGTTGCAATGACGGTTCCGCACGTGTACTGAACGACTATTTTTAATACAGTTGCGAAAAAATGAAGCAGTTTAATAAAATAATAAAAACACAATAAACTCAACTGACTAATCAAAATGGCGCCAACCGTAAAAAAATATAAGCAGTTTTTTTTTGTTTTTTTTCACCCATTCTAGGTAGGCAAAGGGAACTATGCCCCATACAGCCAAGTCTTCAGTACATTTTTTATTGATATGAAATTAATGAAATTTAATGATATGAAATGAACCCTAGCCTACTACTTATTGAATCCAATCATTAAATCTGATATTGAAACAAATTAGTAGCTTCTTTTTAGAAATATTTGCATTAAAAACTTTTTTAGTTAAAACTTCGTGGTTGATTTTTTTATTTTTTAAAGACTTTATTTTGACAGTTGGGAAAGAAAAAGCACGAGTTCGAGAATGGTAAAGAAAAAGCACGAGTGTGTAATAGCCCACTTCCCGAACGCTAAACGTTCCTGCAATACGCCACTTTTTGAGCAACTGTATTAAAAAATACTTTACGGTGAATACCTCTTTACAGTAATGCAGGCATCTCTAAAACTTTTTCAATTAAGCTTACCTCGCACGCTTCGAAATCTCAAGAATGTTAAATACTTGTACGTTGTACCATACTTTGATGCTACTTTTTAGATTATGTAATAAAAAAAACACTGTAAAAATTGGCCGTATGATATACGGGTACCTCGCCATTTTTTATCTTGTGATGCTGATCGCCGCGTGTGATCAAACTCTATCTTTCTCGCTCTAATGACAATTCTAAGTAACAGAAAAGAATAGAAGCATGTCGCTCTACATACTTTAATTTCCCATGTAGGAATTTAGTGGCCACATCCCGTTTCTAAAATAAACTACGGTTTAAGAATCTTACGAACTGCAGATACGGTCTCAACACATAAAAAGATATGAAATGACAAATAAATAAGACGTCTGGATTTCTGCATTTCCTTGATTTCCTGAAATACGTTGTTAAGTTCAGTTGATTGGAGTTGAATTCATCGCGTTTAGAATATGTCGTAACGCTTGGGATTAAATAGACTTTAGAGGATTTTGTTAAATACACTTGCAATTTTTTTGCAAAATTTTTGTGGTTAGACTGACCTGATGATTAGTCTCATATGAATCCGCGATCCCACAAAAGTCGTCCAGACTGTGATACTCACTTGTAGGCTGAGCGCGGGTTGCATGTGAAAATGCGTGTTGTCATGGCGGAGTGTGCGCATGCGCGCCAGTGCCGCGCGCAGTGCGCCCGCTTCATTGCGCGGGCCCCACATGCGCGCCCATACCTCGCGCACGCCATTCTCTCCCACCGCACTGTTACATACACATGCACGTGTCGTTCGATTATTAGGTACCTACATGACGAAAAAAAACCTAACCAACAACGTTCAGCAGGAAGTAGCTGGGCTATTTAATACATAAGCTCTATGCATACATGTGAGCTGTGTATTTCCACGAACACTGACGATTAGGGACATGTATGCAGTTTTTGTGACTGGTGGTTGCTAGTTTATGTCAGCTTACCATGTCATGACATGATAAATAGAGATTGGCGATTCTTGGGGAAGACTTATGATAAAAAATATACCACAAAATACTTACCTTATGTTTGCAATTTCTACTTCATCCTCCAAAGTTATGTTTGAAGCCTTTAAATAACTGGTTAACTGAAAAAAAAAGATTCATTGTTATTTATCATTTTTATCGTCTAAAATAGAAGTTGTTCTGTCATTTATTTTTATCTATAAGTGAATACCTGTTTTATGACTTCTTGAGATATGTTAACACCTGCTTGATCCACCACTTCCAGTCTTGTTTCGAACAGTGCTGAAGCTATAAACATACATCGTTTAGATATGTATACTTACTAGATATCTCTAAGCAAAATTTCTAGCAAATCAGATATTATGTACTTGTATTAACTAGCCTCTTCTTGGCACTCGACAAATACTCACAGACGTCTGTATCCTTCGGGTTGCAGTCACAAGCCGATCCTTTCTTACAAACTTCTGCACATTCTTCTATACCACATTCTGTAACAAAATTAACACCAATAGAAGCCCCAGTACACAAGGGTGTGCCCACATGTGGTGAATGCGCCGCAATTGCGTCGCTTGCGACCCGCTCGCGAGCTGTGCTCGTGCATTTCAAGTTTGCGCGCCGTTCATAAGACCCCAGTTTTGAGCTGTGTGCGATTGGCGTAAAGGCCGCACGTGAGCACTCCCTTAAACATCATAATGTATATTTGCTGGTGCCAATAAAAATGTACAAGACTTTCTTGAGTTGCTCTAGAGTGGCGCACCAAACGTAGGCTTTACCCACATGCGAGCAACATGCGCTCACTTCGCAAGCGATTCACGTGCGGCGCATTCGCCAGATTTGGACACCTTAAAAACCACTTCGTTCCGAGTAGTGCTAATTTCAGTATAAGTAATGTCTCACCAGGTGGTGCTACGTGCGCCTCGCACAGGTCCCCCGTGAAGCCCGGCGCGCAGATACAGCTGACGGCGGCCGGACCCAGCTGTCTGATTATAAATATAAAATGGTAGTCAGTCTATGTATGCTTCTACAGGACACGGGTAGTATTTAGGGGTCTGAAAGGATAGCAGATGACACCTACTGTCGACCATTTCAATTTGGCACACGATGCACCTTTAGGGTCTGCCAACCCTTGACGTATATACAAATATCAAACTTCTAAGAAAGGTAAATACGTTTAGACTCCGTTTAAGGTGCATTTTTTGACACTCGCAAGAAAACCAAATGCTATAGGGTACTTCCCGTGTAATCGAACTATATATTTTTTTTTTAAATAGCCTAGTATGTGTCCCACTGCTGGGCAAAGGCCTCCCCTTTCTCCTTCCACATCTCTCTGTCTTGGGCCATCTCTGGCCAAGTTTGCCCCGCGAACACGATTAGATCATCACACCACCTTCGCCGCGGTCGCCCTCGACGGTGTCGACCTCCCTCAGGCATCCAGTGAGTGACAATCTTCGCCCATCTGTCCGGGTGCATTCGACCGACATGGCCAGCCCACTCCCACTTTAACCTGGCTGTTTTTTCCCCGACATCTGCCACTCGAGTTATGGAGCGCAGCGTGGTGTTTCTAACGCGATCTATTCGCTTGACACCTATTATGCTGCGCTCCATTGCCCTTTGACAAATCTTGAGTTTGGACTTCTGTTGTTCAGTAAGTGACCAACTTTGTGCACCGTAGGTTAGGACGGGCAGGATACACATGTCGATGAGTTTTCTTTTCAGGGTCATTGGAAGACTACCTTTCATATGCTCTTTAAAGGCCCAAAAGGTCTTCCAAGCATTCTGGATTCGTCTTTCGACTTCCCTGTCTTGCCTATTTTTAAAGGACACAATTTGGCCTAAGTACGTATACTCATCGACATAATGCAACACTTGCCCGTCTACCTCGACCCTACGTTTCGTGCTGTTGGTCATGACCTGGGTCTTAGATCTGTTCATTGTAAGTCCAACCTCAAGACTTGCCGCGTTTAGATCCCGGAGCATTTCTTCACTTGTACTTCACTGTATTTACTTGTGGTTTTTTATAAAGTCGATTATTAAAATGCCTTCAGTACAATATGTAACATGGAAATCTCTGACGGGGTCTGTGTTTCCTGACGGTTTGAATTTTGAAGCGATGAGTAAATAAGTTACAACTAGGCAAACATGCTCCATGGTAGACCACATAGCCACTTACTACCAAGTGAGTTAGTGGTTAAACGCAAGCCATTCAATAATAATAATACTAATTTACAAAACACCTGGCTACAGTTTGAATACTTACAAAATTCTCTTAAAATAAAATAACCTTAGTTTATGTCGCTTTTGCTGTCATATTTGTTCCAAAACAAAAAATAAGAAGCTTGAAGCATTTATACACCTAGATGTGACTCAGCCTTAGAAAATTAATAAAAATGTATTTCTTGTTTGTTTGTGAGAGTTTTATTGATGTAATAAAGCAGAAGATTTCCTCTTTTACGACATCAACCTTTTTTACTAGTTAAAGACTGACAAAATTCGCTTTTTAAACAATACTGTTACTAAGGCAAACAACAGTTCAATCACCTGCAAGTGCCGCCGTTCTTACACATGTTGGAGGTCCTTGGACACAGCGGACCCTCTCCGCAGTCTGCTCCGGAGTAACCCTCGAAACAAGAACAGTAGAACTCCCTGCGATACAAAACATACCTGTATTGTAAAGTCAGCCTTATAACGCTATAATGACGAGGAAATATTTGCCATGAAGAATCGAAGAATCAAAGTATTTATTTCAAACAAAAACATTAGTCTGAAAAATCATACTCATTGCAAATTCAAAAGCGAAGATCTCTATGGAAAAGAATGTGCAAGAACCTCCATGGCAGCTGTCAGCCAAGAGATGCATGACCACTTTCAACTGACAGCGTCCATTCACGAACATGACGCGTGGTACGTCGCGCGGAGAACGTTCAATTGAAATTCGCAGTTCTTATGTTCCTACACGTCAATCTAAAATATATTCTGTACCACTACTCACTGGTAATCATGCCTGGCGAGGCAGTGCCCCAACAGCCGGCACTCGACGGCGCTGCATGACGTGGCTCCCGGCGTCTGCGCTGCTGCTCGCACCTCGTACGTCACGTTGAACCCGTACACCGACAGCAGTCCTAACGCCCTCAGCTGCGTGCCCTCGATTCTGTCCAGGGTCAGCTCTACCACCAGCACTGGACTTTGCACCTGGGAACAAAATCACATGTATCAAACTTTGTAAGGATAAAAATTAGAACAAACTTCCTCTATAGCTCTTAGCTTTTTGAAATGGGAACAGAGAATGTACCTACATTCTCTGTTCCCATTTCAAAAAGCTGGATGCATGTATTTATGTGTTATATAAATCTGTCAAAATATGAAAGCCAAAAGTATGTAGGTAAATAAACATAAAATATTAAAGAATTTCAACATGGAAAAATTTCATATTCATATTAATTCGTTTGAATATTCAAGATTAAACGATGGTATGTCAACTTTCATTTCTGTGTAAAATAACTCGCATATTAAATTTACATAAGACAACGTTATAAATCAAAAGATATTTAGATAAATAAAGTATTACAAGATGTCTTGTGTACTCTCCTGCTAAATGAAGTTTAGAAACGACAGTATCTGAAAGGTCAGCGTTTTTTTTTTTTTTTTTTTCCGGTAGGGGAATCATCAGAATGACTTCTCCCACTCTTGGGCGGAGCGGGAGGGCGTGTCAGACTCTTACTGACTAAACCCCTACCCCGTTCCTTCGTTGCCATCGATCTGGGGGACACGGTGACAACCTTTCGGATACCGTGTTCTCCAGAGGCTTCGGCCCTACCGGGCCCCTACAGTTTGCTGACATCTCCTTGAGGCGCGCGTGGAACAGAACGCGCCGTCGACGACTAGGCTCGGTCCAGATTATTACCAGACTGCCGGACGGCGAGCTACCCAGTGCTCGCTGTCCGCGAGCCCGCGCCTACGGTGGTCGGAAATCGGGATCGGGATCTCGGCGGCGGCGGCGTGAGTTCCGTTGCCTCACGCGGTCGTCAGCCTCCTTCGCTAACATCTGAAAGGTCAGCGTAACAATTCTCGATCATGTGTTGTGTGCGTTAATGTCGGAAGCCTACCTGTTCACAGATGTGTAGATTCATAGCCGCGTGAAGCTTACATACAAAAATATGAGCCTCTGTCGTCGAATCTGCAATGTGCCGTCGTTTCGTTGTAGCTTCACAGGCATACACCAGGCAAGAAATGATGAATACGTGTCTATGAAGCTACTCGTCGTGGCAGTAGACCTTATTCTTAATTTAGAAGATAGCACACGTTAATGAAAAGCCCTATCGATCAATTTATGAAGGTTTTCGTCAGCCACCCTCTACTATCTAAGATTACGGTCTAGGCAGAATTACTTGGCATCAGTCCAAACGAAAAAATATGTTTTGGGGTATTTATTTAGGTTTATATTGTACACTGGATTGTCACTAATGCTTAAAATATTGTTTTGCTGGGAGAAAACTCACTGTTGAGTTAAGCTCACCTTTTTATATGAATTGTCAAATCATTGTATTAATGTTAAGTTTTGTGTTCAATAAACAATCAAAAAGTATTTCTTATTGCGGCTTTGCCAATTGTAGGTTTTATTAATAAAGACTTCTATTGTGATACTAATGTGTATGATGTCGTGACCAGACCTGGAAGCCTAGCCGCTATAAATACCGTGTAAAAGTGTAGAAGAAATACTGAAACGACAATACGCCTGTTATAAGTTTGTGTCACATTATGAGTACTTCTGCCAGTGTCTTTAAAAGTCAAATACCCCCGCCCCCACATTATTTAAAATTTAGTCAATTATTTGGACACATTTTGTAGTTCGGTCATGAACCTCTATAAGTTGCCAATTCAACTACTAATTTGAACAAAGCCGTAGTTTTGGAAGCTGCTGAGCACTATTCATAACACTTCTTCTGTCTGGCGTTAATCTCGGCCGTTGCCAGGGTCCCCCAGTACTACACACATCAAAAGTGTCTAGGGATCAACATATATTTTTGCAATAACTTTTCTCCTGATTGATATTAATTAAAATTTTCTTTAAGGATTCATCAAATAAAGTGTTTTCGTTTGTCACAGTAACGATAAACCAAGTCACCTTTGCATTAATAAAGAAATTTGCCATTTTCCTAATAAAGGGATTTTTGACATTTGAACCACTAACATTAAAGTTCGAAAAAAAGACTGAAATAACAGTTTTCTTTAAAATTTTATTGGGTAACTTAAACAATTAATAATCCGTGTTTCTACCGCGAACACTAACAACACAAGAACATCGGTTTGGCATACTCAAAATGAGTTCATCCAAATCACACTGTGGAATGGCCGCCCATGTTCGTTGCAACAACAAAAAAAGGTCTTCTTGCGACTGGATACCCTCCATATTCGGCAGAGCTCTTCTCTGTAGCATATCCCATGCATGCTCAATCGGGTTCAAGTCTGGCGACTGAGCAGGCCAGGGCAGGACATTGATGTTAGCTGCGGCGAGAGTCTGTCTTACAACTCTTGCGGTGTGCGGTCGTGCATTATCATGCATTAACTGAAATAAGGGACCGATTTGCACTTGTAGAGGAACGATGACGTCTGATACAATCGTCTCAGCATAAATTTGAGCGTTGAGGTTGCCTCTGATCCAAATCAACTCAGTTCTTCCGCCGATCCAAATACCCGCCCATACCATGATGGTTCCACCACTATAAGGATGGACTTCCTGGCAGGATTTTAATCGCTGTTGGCGTCCAGGGGTTCTCCAGTGTCGTATACGTCTTGTATCCGGTCTCATACCAAAACGAGACTCATCAGAAAAGCACACGAAACGCCATTGTTCTTCTGCCCAATTTCTGTGTTCAAGAGCCCATTGATATCGAATCCTACGATTGTGCATTGCTATAGGTGGTACCCGTAGCGGTCTTCGGGAATGAAGGTTCACTTCATGCAAGCGGTTTCTGACTGTTTGGTCGCTAATTAAGTTCCCTGAAGAGTGATGAAGCCTCACGGCTAACATCATGGCGGTTATTGTTGGAGCTCTTCGAGTTAAGATTTGAATGTATCGGTCTTGTCTCCGTGTGGTGCAGCGATACCGTCCTCCATGGCGCTCAGCCACGGTACCAGTGCTTCGGTAACGTGTCCAAAGTCGACTGATAACACTCTGACTTGTATTCAGAGCTAAAGCCACAGTACGTTGCCGGGAACCAGCTTCTATCATTCCCACGGCTCTGAGCATTTCTTCCCTGCTTAAATGATGTCGCCGCTCCATAATAACGTTGGTTTTAATCAGTAGTAGGGAAACAGTAGCACTAATAATGTCTTCAATGCGTTGTATGTTTTATAGGGAAAATATTGACAGCTGATTTTCATCTTTTACTCGAATTTGATTCACAGTTCCTGATTCAAATTATGAAATGCACCAAAAAGGATCCATATAAATTTATAAAATCATAAATTTATTACAAAGCCACATCTCAATCTCAAGAAATCCGCATAAAAATGCTTGATCCCTAGACACTTTTGATGTGTGTATTTATAACATAAATCTATATATATGTTACTGTAAAAGCCCGAACCACGGTATATCTCAGGTTTTACCAGTAAATCTTAGGTTTTACCAACACGAATTGGTAAATGTAAGAATATGTGAAAAAGAAACGATTTAATCGGGCTTTTACCATTAGAATTTGGTACAAGCTAGGTTTTACCAGTGAGGGTTGGTAAATGTTGGTTTTGTATTTTCGACGATGGAGCGCGTTTACCAAGAAGTAACCTATTCACTCTTGACTTAAAGATTCCTGGATTGTAGCTATCAGGAAACATAGACTCCGGCAGGGATTTCTACTCGTTGGCTGTACGTACAATAAATGTGTTCCCAAAACGTTTTGCGCGTATAAGACGGATATCTACCATATATCTACCGCGGATACTGATGGCGCATCGCCGTACGTCTGATGGTCCGATGATGGAACGGGCTAGGAGGAATTATTTAGTTATGCAATTCCGATGCACACTCCTCAAAATGCAACCGGTAGAAACCTGACAGGCTAGCGACTCGGTGTTGATGCTCAAGATTTTGAAGCCTCGACTAAACGAGTGCATCAGTACCAATGATCTTCTTGGCTCTCGTTTCAATAGCTTCAAGCGCTTCAAGCTGATATCGGGCAGATCCATCCCAAAGATGAGCGGAGTACTCCATACATGATCGAACTTGCGCTTGATAAAATGTGAGCAGCTGTTCCGGTGTGAAGTACTGTCTCACCTTTGCAAGGATTCCTAGCTTTTTAGCAGCCAGTTGAGCCTTTGCTTCAATATATGTAGCAAAGTTAAAAGTCGACGTCAACGTAACATCAAGAAGATCAAGATGGTCGGTTATCGGCACGGTTGCACCCAGGAAAGTAGGAGAACTGAATTTTCTTCTATTAGCGGAAAATTGGCATTGCCCCATTCAGTGACCGCCTCCAAGGTCCAATTCAAGTGCTCAGCCATAGCCACTTGGAGAGACTGGATCTGTGACCCACTAGTTCGTGTATTGGATATGTATCTTTCAGTAACAGTACTGTCTGCATACCCAAAGGTACCAGGCTTAAGCAGATTGTTAATGTGCAGCGAGAACAAAGTTGCCGAGAGCACTGACCCTTGAGGGAGTCCGGCATTAATTAATGGCCATTTGACCGGACGAGCTGCCATCGATGACCACTCGAATGGAGTGCTTGGATCGCAGAATTCCTGAGTGACCGACTCAGGAATTCTGCGATCCAAGCACTCAATTCAGCAGGTAAACCAAAAGAAGGAAGCTTACTAACAAGGATTTCGTGCCAGACCCTATCGAAAGCCTTCGAGATGTCGAGAGAGTCGCCAAGCGTTTCCCCATGCTTCTCGATGGCCTCATTTCAGATACGGATGGCATACGCTAGAAGATCACTAGTTAACCAATTTCGGCGAAAGCCATATTGACGGTCATTTATGTACTTCTCATTGTATGGTAGTTTTAATGTATTGTTATTTTATTGTGCGTCCATTTAGGGCGGAATATACGTGTTTTCTTTCTTCTTTTTTTTCTTTTTTCTTAACATTTACCGTGTCTTTGAGGTAAATCCTAAGATTTACCAAGTGAATGGTAGTAAAAGTCCGAAATAAACGATGATTATAAAACAGTTCGGACTTTTACCATTAAGAGTTGGTAAATCTTAGGATTTACTGGAAAATCTTAGGATTTACCGTAGTTCTGGCTTTTACAGTAACATATACATATAATAAAACAGTAAAATTGTACATTGTTAGCATTAATTAGCGCAAAAACCACTGAACCGATCCTGTTCAAATTTTGCATACATAATCCTTATAGGACCCTTAATGATTTAGGCTATATTTTATCACGCTATTTGCTATGGGGGGTAAGCAATATTGCATTTTGTCGGTTTTGAACGAGTTGCCCCGAGTTCGAATCCAACCTACAATTTATATTTCTGTCAATGTTTTATCTTGTTTTTGAAAAAAAAATACTTTTACCATTTTTTCATAAGAAAATCAACATTCCTATTTGATTTTTCCCAAATATTTTGTAAAAACTAATCAGAACACGTTATAAAATCCAAGCGTCCACGAAATTCACATACTACAATGTTACATTAGTCCATTTAGCTGCCAATTTATCTACTGAAATGAAAATCATCACGCTATCATGGACGAAGAGCGGGGCAGTCATTTATGACATTTATATGAGAACGTCTATTTTGCTTAGTTTTCATCGAACATTGCAGCGCGATCGATTAATGACTAGACTGGGACGTAACACGGTGGTGGTTCAAATCCCAAGAGGTGTTTTAGAGAAAGCTTTTTTTTATTTTTGTAACATTTTTTTTCACATATTTTTGCATTCTCACAATTTTTTTAACAAAAATATTACCAAAAGATATTATTATTATTGTTTAACAAAAAAAAACCCATGGAGACCAATTTTACAACTGCGGAGTTGCACCCCGTTTTCAAAATACAAACAATGACATCCTTCTTCTTCTTCCTGCCCTTATCCCATATTACTTGGGGTCGGTGCAACACGTTTTCTTCTTCCATTCTGTCCTGTCGTCCGTCACTATCATCTGCCCTTTTCTTTCATATCAATCCTTACACAATCCATCCATCTTTTCTTTGGCCTTCCTCTCCCTCTCCATTCTCAAGAACTCTTTTAGTAACGTGCTTTTAATTTCTCCTCTTCACATGACCACACTAAGACAAACGATTTCCTTTCAAAATACAAACATCCATTTATTTTTTTTTAACTAAAGGCTATTTATATTTTAGGTGATTTCTTCCACTCTAGGAAGGAGCACGAGGGGATGTCAGATTTTCACTGACCAAAACCCACACCTTTGTATATTCCTTCTTCGCTTTGCGTTCCAGGACTCCGGGTGGAGGTGATCAGCAGTAACGACCTCTCACGTCCGGTCCTGGTATAGAGAGAGAAGGTATGGAAAGCAGTCATCACTTCCTTCCGCAAATAAAGCGAAGAAGGTAGCAGAAAGCGCAAAGATGATGCCCTTGGCATTACGAGTCGCAGGGCGATTCCATGCTACCGTTAGCGCGGAGTTTTGGACGGTGCACTATTGGCATTTCGCTGTTGAATAAAGACTGGTCTTAGTCGACTGACGTTGCGTTATGTGCCACGCGCACCTAAAAGAGATACCATAAGCGAACGGCCCTAACGGGCTTCGATAGCTGGAAAATTGTTCGTATAGGGCATCTAATGGAACAAAGTGGGTATTTTTTACTGCTCTGCATGCTCTACCCGTAAAAATCGAGAGTTTACAGACTGCGTTTGATCATCAGCATGTGAAGTCGGCTAGGTGAAAATACTCGCACACAAGACTTCGTTTATTTTATTCTCACTAAAGAAAAACATTTATTTGGTGTATTAGGGTGTCAGTCAAATACCGCACCAGAAAATTCCTGCCTCAATAAACAGGTCATATAAACACAAAAAACAATGATGGTGATCGGTAAACCTATACATATGACACCTGGGAAGTGTCCAAATGGCGATGGGAGGGGCCTAAGGATGTCCTGTTTCGCACGGTTTCAGCCACGTTGCTTCACTCTAGGAGGTGACTGCTTTCCATTCCTCCTCCCAGCTCATACCATGATCTGAACTAGGGCAGGAGGATTCTGATTTTGACCCGCAAACAGTAGGTACGGCGGTAATCCGCCCTAGCGGGATAACTTCGATCGTAAGGTCCACCGTGTCTTCCCGCCGAATCTAAAACATCTACCTCCCGAAACACTCATGTTCGGTTAGGACCTGCGTAAAGCGCAAGGTGAGGGCGTCATGACTCTGTAGTCTCTCTTTAAAGAGTGAATTTATAATAGTAATAATCGTGGTGTGCCAAAATTAGTCGCCCTAGAATGTAAATTGCAACTAAAAGAACACTGTGGAATTTAGTTGTTAAAAGTCTGATACTCTCTCTCGGTCCACCTAGAGTGGGAGAAGGTATTTCGTGGTTACCCAACAAAAAAAGAGGCAAATACTAAAGGCGGTTATCTGCTCTAATTTGGTTTTTTGAAGAACAAATCATTTTAATTTTGATTTTATCGCAATATGAACTAAACTAATGACTTTACCCATAGAGTAGGCAACTATTTAGAATGCGAACTCTGCGGCTCTGTACTTCGTTGATGTTTTTAAGGCAATTGACGTCGTGCGGAAGAAAAACCCGGGTGTTACCATTGGGTGGATCGCCCGGAGGACACGTTAGATCATAAAGCACTGGTGGGCCACGCTTAGGCGGAGCACCACCGTGTCCTTGTGGGGACGATCGGTGACAGCAACCTCTCGCGCTGGGCATTGGTACAGGCCATGATCCAGAGCGAGGAGTAGTGGCAAGTAGTCCCCTCACGCCCCAGTCGCTGGGATTCCGACTCCAATTTAGAACCACCGTAGGAGTGGCTTGCGAATGGCGAGCAATGGGTAGTTTACCATCTGGCTGTCCGGTAATAATCCAGACGGTCAACCATGGGTATTGTTCCACGCGTGCTTCAAAGAGATTTTAGCAAACTATAGGTGCCCAGCAGGTTCGAAGCCTCTAGGGCCATGGGCGAGCTTCCGAAAGGAAAACCCGGAACCCTGGAACGAAGGCAAAGAAGTAACGAGGTAAGGTTTAGTCAGTAAAAGTCTGACTCAACTTCTGAGAAGTCATTCTGATGATTTTCCACCTAAACCTGGGCACGCCGTCATTGCGGCGGTAAGTTTCCTCTTAGAGGAGTGGTTGGAAAGAGATCCTCACGTTCCGTATGCCGTAGGTCCTCACCAGACACGGTAAGTTCGGGAGGCTCCTGCATCGGATTCAGGGGAAAAGGGCGCCCCAGCCAGACTTGGGCGCACTGTCTGGACCGCCCGGAGGACACGGTGGAGCACACGGTAGAGATATGGCGGTTGCCTTCTTCTGCGAAGCAGTAATGCTAGCCAAGGAGGCGGCCGACCGCGAGCGCGAAAGGGAACGATCCTCACGCCCCCGCCACCGTCAGGATCACGAGAACGATTTCCGACCATCGTAGGTGCAAGCTTGCGGACGGCGAACACTGGGTAGCTTGCCGTCCAGCAGTCCAGTAATAACCCGGACCGAGTCAAGTCGTCAACTGTTCCACGAGCGCCTCAAGGAGATGTCAGCAAACTGTAGGGGCCCGTGGCAGGGCCGAAGCCTCTGGGGACGTGGATCGGTATTCCGAAAGATAAGCTCGGTGTCCCAAAATTGAAGGCAACACAGGAACGGGGGTGGCGTTTAGTCAGTAAAAGTCTGACATGCCCTCCCGCTCCATTTAACAGCAGGAGAAGTCATTCTGATGTTTACCTATCTGAATTATAAAACCTAAACAAGAAACCTACTGGGGCTATGGTTTCGCTTCTGAATGGGAGACCCTGGAACGTAAGGCAAGGAAGGAATATAGAAGTGAGTCTTAGCCAGTAATAATCTGACACGCACTTCCGCTTCACAGAAGAGCGAAAGTCATTAGATGATTTCCCAACTAAAAAAAGTACTAATTGGAGTTTTAACTTAAACAGTTTTATGTAAAATTAATTAATCAGATGTTTTCGGAAGTATAGGATTAGTTATAAGTAACTTTTGTGCAGTTTTACGAACTTAACGCGGACGAAGTCGCGGGCAACAGCTAGTTTACAATAATTCATAGATTTCATGATGTAGTTAACCTTTAAGTACCGACGTGCGGTCTGTGAGACCGCGGCAGGTACTTGACTTGCTAGTTTACCTCTTTCCCCGCGCAATACCGACCCCCGCTTTTAAGTAGCTGCAAGAACAACGCCCTTGTTGATATTGGTGCAGGAAGTGGTGTCGTCACACGTGCAATCGGCAAGTAATAACGATTTGAAATTCCGAAGCGGTCTCTCAGACCGCACGTCGGTACTTACGTAACTTTTTTTGTTTGATTTTGTTTTAAGTTTTTTGTCATTTTAACAGATATTGTGATTGTTTGAAGTTCCCGGTATATCCATAACTTCGGGTAGCAAAAGAAATAGTTCCGCGACAGATTCACAGCATTTAAAGAAATCTCGGTTATGTATAAATGAATCCAATCCAAGTTTTGAACAAGTGATTGCAAGTTGGATTGCGGAGGAAGAATCCAGTGGATCCGAGGTCGATAACGTTAAGAAGTACAGACACGAAAGTCGTGTTTTTCATGTGAACCTAAACTCAAAAGGAAATCGGCGTATAGATGCTATTCGTGCAAGAAACATGTTTGTTTACAGTGCGCGAACTGTGATTACAATTATGGCGTAGTTGGACAGTGGACATTTTTTTTTTCAGAAGTCTTATATCACTGTTATATTTTTTTTCTAGAAGTTTAATTACTCTAGTTAGAAAAACTATTTTTTTTGTTATTTTGAGACCAGTATTTTTTGCGTTTTGATTTTTTATATCGGTAAGTCAGATTTTCATCAAAAATTCAAGCCAATTATTGGTTTTGTCTTTTTATTAAAAGAAATAATAAAGTTGATTTTCTTCCCATACTTAATTTTTTTAAAACCCTTTATTTTTAATTACAATGCAAAGAAATTTTATTAAACATTCATTTTCATTAAAGAAAAAGTACATAATAGAAGCGGTCTCTCAGACCGCACGTCGGTGTTAACGTAACAAAAAAGGCACGTCGGTACTTAAAGGTTAATGTAAATGCAAAACAAAATTGATGAATGAATTATATATTCAGACGCCTCCCTCGTTATTTATTCCTATTTGCTTTTATGAAATATATTTCCCGGTGCACATTTAAATCATGTAGCATTGACACTCAATCAATTAACAATAAAATAAACATGTCGAAGGGACCATAGCAGTAAACAAACACATTTTAAAAATTTGAATATCGAATACGCGCAAACTACATTGCACTCTATCCAGCCAGTTTCTTCTTCACGAGAATACATTATCGTTCATTTAAAGCCTTGTCTTCTAATATACGATAATTTCGTGTTACAGTGTTTGCTATAAAAATTCCAGCAAAACGGCTTGACCGATTTTTATGAAATCATTTGTGTATGTGACCTACCAAGTCTAAAAATAGTTCACTATTTTTACTCTTCTGTCCGCCTTATATGGCAGAACAACGTCAATAGATGGCAGAAATTTACATAGTTTTTGAATAATAACTTTAACTCGCCAGTTGTTTCAGTAAAGTAACCAATTAATTCAACTAATAAGTGTAACGCAGTTATCATTCGCCAAGATCTCGTAACCAATTAAAATGGGGCTTCATTTATAAGACGAAGGAAACTTTTATTTCATTTGTAAGAATCCAAACTAAATGAACTCCTCCTTCTAGTGCTTCCTACATTTAAATTGGATTCTAATTACAAGGGTTGGAACTCAAAGAATTGTTGAGTTTTCTTGTTATTGTTGTAATACTTACGTTGTAATACTTTTGAAAGAATATCGCGTACATATGTTAATTAAATTTTTATTTTTCTTTTATTCTTCTTTCAGTTCGTTCCAAGTTACTATATAAAGTCTTCCTTAAATGCCAAAACAGGCGTTTTGATTTATCAACTATAGGAATTTGCAACTCCACAACTAAAGCGTGTATTTTGTGTACGGTTAGTAAATGAGGAATCATTTTCCAAGGACTTAGCACATACGAAATTGAGTAGAGTTGTGTGGTGTAAGCAAACACATATTTTAATTATAAGGCTAAACGTTCGGACGTACCGCAGAATGACCCAAACGTGAACCCGTTTAATATTACAAGAACATAATATTAAGCACATGTTTTATTTATGGACGCAATTTGTATTGAATCATAAAATATTGACCCACTTTATTTGGTTCTGGTCAAAACAATAATGTCTGTCCTAAAGTATTTATTTACATAGAAAATCATGAAATAACTTCGTTCAGTGAAGGGGAAGGAGTGCCAGACTTTTACTGACTACAACCCACAGTGTTCCTTTAGTTGACCTTTCTTACGAGTAGCCTTCGAAATTTCTTCGAATAATGCAACCCTGGAAGGCGTTGGCCCTAACTGGCCCCGCCATTTAACTGACATCTCTATGAGGCGGGCGCGTGCGTGGAACACAGCACAATCGAACCGGGCTTGTTCCTTGCCGGACTGCGAGTTACCCATGGCTCACCGTCCGTGAAATGGCTCCTACGATGACCATCTAGGCTAGGTCCTGGAGGACCTAGGACCTGGGGATACACAAGTGTGTCACGATAACCGACGATAGTGGTCATCAAAATTACTTAGTCCCGCTCATGGGCGGAGCGGGAGGGTGTGTCAAGTTTGAAACACCGTGAATCCTGGAAACCCGAGGGTTTTAGTTAGTAGAAGTTTCTACTGACTAACTCACTCCTCACTCCACTCACTCCTGTTCCTTCCAGGGTTCTCTTTTGTTCAATCCTCAGTAGGCTTCGATCCTGCCAGGCCCTCACGGTGGGTTTAGTTGTGTGTCGGACTTTTTTAAAATGGAATTCTGCTGCTCATTATAAAAAGTAATTTGAGGTATGTAATAATATCTTGTTTCTCTTTTAATTATAAATTATGATGTAGGGAAGGTATACCTATGCTTTGTTTCAGACGAATTCAGGACAAAAGGTCGCCATAAAAGAAAAGTCAGAGCTATTCCTCTGTAAATACTAAGCTTAAGGCTCTAAGTAAGTTTTGCTTGCTAAATACCTGGCTGGGTAGGAGCGCAATTTTCTTACGTAACCTCATTTTATTCGTAATTTGGTAGAAAAGTGATATACATAACTCTAGGGAATACATTACTGTTAATTTCGTACTTGTGTTCTCAGATTACAGCTTATGTAACACACACGGTGCGGTTGGCTAAACGTGTTTTAATACATGGATCTAGTAAATATAGTCTTGTACAATGAAATAAGATAGCAAAAGCTTGATCTTTGTAAGTAAATAAAATTGCACCAAAAATATTTTTTTAAAACACTTTGGGCCTATTTCACCACCTATGATTAAGGTTCGAGTATCTTACTTGACAGATAATTCCATACAAATTCTGTCAAATTTTTGAATTTATTCAGTGAGTAGTGCCTACTTGGACATTGTGAAACAGGCCCTTTATGTAATTAATCATTATTTTACTTTTTCCTACAGTTTTGTTCCAAGTTACATTCTAGGGTTTTCCTCAAATGTCAAAACGGGCCTTTTATTTTTTGACAAGTTTGCCTGTTAGATATAGAGTTGGTACACCTCCTAAAGTTGGATTAATGATCTCCTGGATTAATGGCATCTTTGGTTACCAAACCAAAGATTACGAAATGCACTAGGGCACCACTGTTCTCGAAATGATAATGGTGACAAACAAAAGCGGTTCATTTAAAAAAAAACCGCTAACTAACCACTTTTACCAGTAAAAGGCCAAAATGTACTACAGGGATATAGGCAGTAAAATCTGTGTGCATCTAATGCCAGTTAAAATTATTCAAAGCTTGCACAAAAAATAAAGTATGGCAAACGATAGATTTTTAGCAGCAACGACATGTTATAGGAACTATGAAATAAATATGAATTTTATCTGCGCCAAGAGACTGCTTATACTACTAAACGTGTACGTTCCTAGATTAGTATTCATGAGAAGAACATTAAAGGCCCAAAAGCGATAGGATTTACTGTTTACGTTGCCTTTTTGAACAAGAATTTGGTTTTCCTGGTTATAAAAGACAGTGTGAAGGCTAGGTTATGTTGCCTTATTTTATGTAAGATTTTTCATATAAACTTGTACATTTTACAGTGTTTTAGTGAAAAGATCGTTTTGTAGGGTTCCGTACGTTTCCCTGCTTAGATTACTTTGTCTTTCGTGTCAATATTCTTTGCAGCCCCAGGACCATGGAATGAAGGTAAACTATGAATACAAGATTTTATTCAGTAGAAGTCTGACACGCCCTACCGCTCTGCCAAGAGTGAGAAAAGACCTTAAAAAAACCGTTACATGTTTATTACAGGAAAATAAACATCGCCGTAAATCGGCAAACACATAAGTTCCTGCAAACTACGAGGTACTAATGACACGAGATGGGATAGAGATTACCCAGCAACAGAGACCTTTCAGTCGTAATTACAGATATAATATTATAAAGAGGTAAAATTTGTAAGTTTGTAGGTTTGTAAGTTTGTATGTAGGGGGTAATCTCTGGAACTACTGGTCCGATTTGAAAAATTCTTTCAGTGTTAGATAGCCCATTTATCCAGAAATGCTATAGGCTATATACCATCACGCTACGACCCACGGGAGCGGAGCAGTAACGAAAAATGCGGGTGAAACCGCAGGGGACAGCTAGTTACAGATAAGCTGAGAACTGCTGAGAGCGCGCGAGATCATGAGGGCGGGTTGTTGGAGAGCACGGACTTCAAAGCAATTCATTTCTATCGTAATCTTTATTTTAGCCCACTGAATGCCAACTACGCAATATTACTTAGCTAGTAATAATGGTAGATGCCGACTAGGTTTTTTTTCGTTGGTCTTCACTTCAGATTATATGGACTATTGGCTTTTTAGGGGTCCATATCTTAAACAACAAAAACCTTTTGGAACTCTTCACTTTGTTGTCGGTTTGATCATCTGTCTATTTAACTTTTTCTAAAGAACGTGTGCCGGGATGAAGCTGAAATTAATAATCTAATTCAAAAATAAATAGTCTGCTACCCAAAGCAGCGGTGAAAATGTCACAGGTTATTTTTAGTTAGTAAAAGTTTGACGCCTCATCACTATACCCAAAGCGCGACAAGTTCTTTAATGATTTTACACTTTAAAAAAACGTGATCAAAACTCATAAATCCACAGTGGTATACATCAAACCGCCATTCTAGTAACCCTTACCTTCACCGAGTTTTCCTCAAACAAAATACAAACTTTTGATTAAAAATCTAGCTGTAAAACTTTATGTACCAAAATTCTACTTCCTTAACAAGAAATATATAATGACACAATATTGTCAACACCTTTTAAAATCGCATTACGGCCGGATAATTGTAAAGAAGTGCCGTTGGGGCATTTAATTGCATTAAAAGTGACCCAAATCTTATTGAATTAATTCAGAGGCTGCTTGGGAAGGAAATTTACTCGCCATCTGTTGATTACCGAGGCTCCAGGTATCATGGATGATGGTTAATGAGTTTTTAATGAAGAAATGGAGACCCGTGCCGGTAACCAGGCCGGTATTAAATGTTTAGACATATTTTAAGGATATTTTGTCATTGGAATTATCGATTTACTTTCGATTATGAAAATTTTACTGATGCGTAACCGACGTAAAAGCAGAAAATTGTCCCAAGTGACTGTCAGGATATGAAAGTACTCTATGTAATATTTCGGGATATAATCTATATTCTGCCATGTTCTCTCTTTACCACCTTTGGTTGACTGGTAGAAAATGCCTGAGGCAAGAGGAAAGTATAAAGGCGGACTAAATGCCTTTATACTTTTGTGTTGCATGAACTTCCCGTTTGTCAAATTGCATCCAAATTCGTTCATCTGTTCGAGCGTGCCGAAGTAACAAACATACATACAACCTCAAAAAAAAAAACTTTCGTTTTTCAATATTGGTGTGATTATTTTCGGGCAGAACAAGTCTTATAATTTAAACACACGCGGACTGTATAGAACAGTCACTTCGCTGCGAAGAAATTTTCATTAACTTAGAAAACTTGACGGCGATGCTTCAATACCGAGGGACACTGTGACCTCATTATACGGTTTAAATATTTTTCTTAACAAAGTTAGAATTAGCATTCAGCGTAACGAAATGCGGCTAAATGTCAGAATTTTGTTAAGATTCCAGCTGTGATATTAAAATGTTCCCAACTAAATTGTAGCTTGATTTCAAAAGTTTTTTTGTAAAAGTAATTTAGTCTATACTTACTTCTCATGAATGAAGTTACCTACAACATTTAAAATAATAAACGCACACCTGTAACAACCTTTAAAATCAATTTCAGATATTTTTAAATCGATAGTTCTTTACTCTTAAATTATCAAGAACTATTTCAGGTTAAAAAAATTACCGATTTTGACAAATCTTGTTTGCGTAACTAGCGTGTTTTTATTAGCGTGCATAGCTGTAATGTTAGCTATATAGCTGCGCTACTTGCCTATATTATAGGATAACTAATTTCTTAAAAAACGCTATACAGGTGCATTTGAGTAAAACTTCAATGCTTGTATTATGATTGTTACTACATTTTCTAAAATAAGTATAAGGGTGTGCATTATTCCAGTTACATGTTGTATCTTCACTTCCGTGTATATCACCCAGTATGGTGTGTGTCGTGCCTCTGAGTGGCTTTATCTCGCTCGAGACGGCAAAATCAAGTAGGTAGACTACACTCGCTTCGGAAAAGTCTTTATAATATGAACATGTTTTTGACTTCAAGTTACTATGATAGATATGTTACTTGAAGAGTACTTGAAGACTGACTGATATTAAAATAACATTATTGTTGACTTAAAATGCTTAATATTATATGAACTAGAATGTATTTTCAGTACCACTGCTACGGCGTAGTAGGCCTACGCTACCGCTACGTAATGGCTGTGATACGCGAGCTACGCTGTCGTAGCACAGCCATTACAAATTAATACTTCGCAGCCAAAAGCCACTCAACATTTCGGTTCTCATTCCAGCTCCCAATGTATTTGGTTTTTATAAAGTATCAATTTTAAAAGATTCGGTAAAACATTTTACTAAAACCAGCTTTTTAAAAGCTTGCAAACATTTTTCCATTTCGTAGCCGCCGGTCGAGTGCTGCGCTGGTAATTCCCAGAGCACTGTTCGTTTTTAAATCCAGATAAAACTCTTAGAGTCTCAAAACATGTATTATGCAACATCTAGTTTATTTAACACAACAATCTCTTCACTCACTAATGCCTTCCTGAATCTTGGTAAGCTGTTTCTTTTCTACAACGTTTTGTTTTAGAAAAAGCTTTATTAAGAGAAGACTTTCTTTTCTTAGATGGTAAGTGATCTAATAACTTCTCCTACTCTTAGGCGGAGCGGGAGGGCGTGTCAAACTTTTACTGACTAAATCCCACTCCTATGTTCCTTCTTTGTCTTTTGTCCCAGGGCGATTTTCCTTTCAGAAGCATCAAAAGCAGACTTTCAATTTGTGCATGATGTCATCATTATCATTTCAGCCGAAAGACGTTCACTGTAGGACTTAAGCCTTCCCCTGTACTAATATCATAAAGAGGTAATTGTCAGTTTGTATTCATTTTGAATATTCTTTCACCAGTAGATTAGGAAACTACTAGTAATCTGCTGAATCTAGTAGTAGCATACTTTTATGTGGGCAAAACCGCTGGAAAAAGCTACAAAAATAAGTATAAAGAAAACAATTAAGACTTTTATTAGTGTTTCACTAGATTAAAGAAAGGATTACGTCAATGAAACTGAAAATTGTCCTTTAAAAAAACTCTAAAAAGTCATAAAACCGGAATCTTTTTACGGCCTAAAACCGTTTTAAAAGCCTCGTCTGCACAGAACGTTTCATAGAGCGGAACGAAGGTCATTTGTAAGTGATTTCTAACAAGGATTCTGAAACGTTTTCATAAATTAATATTTTACTATAGATTTCATGTAATTAGTTTTAAAAATACACTGTTTGATGGAGAACTGAATAAGTGCATTTAAACCTATCTAAACTTGAGTTCGATTTTCATAAATGATGATTGTCAGACTGCCGGAGTCTTTTTATTTTTGGAGGTTGGAAATCATCCAATGATTTCTGGAGGGAAGGCATTTAAAACTTCTACTAACTAAAACCACACCTTTCAGTTGCCTTCTGCGTTCTAGGATCACAGGTTGCGTATTAAAAAATTCTCCGTGGCCTTACCAGACATCGGCCCTATTAGGCTCTAACGGTATTATACTCGTATCTACTTTTACGCACCGTTGATTACACGGGCTAGATACTATACTTCCTAATAACTACAACCTAGGCGTCTTAAGTCAAGAGTGATTAGGTTACTGGTAGGCAAGTGTACTCCATCGTCGACTACATTATTGCTTAACACTAAGTGAGGTAGTGGTCAAAAGCCTATTAATAGCCCCAATAAAAACATATTTTTATTAGGGCTTGAGAGGTCGTTAACAATAACATTACATTCATGAAAACAAAAGGGTTTTTGTCGTTAGATAAAACAATGAGCATAAAGGAGACAATTTTTTTTGGGCGCCCTGTTAAACGGTAACGTTTATTAATGATATTGCACATGAAAAAAGTCTTCATCTTGTTATAATTAACTGACCAAAAATTATATCGATACGTAACCGGAATAATAAAATAATAGTAAAATAGTATTACGGCAAAAAATGCTTGTTAGGAGCGTTTTTAGGTTTATTTTCAAAATCACCGTGGAACAAAACGTAATTAATAGCCCGTTGCAGATACTCTGTGGTCCAGTTTCCACACCCAGCAGCAGCCTTCAACCTTCCAGAGCTGGATGATTTTCCTCAATTGTCATTCCAGGACCTAACTCTATTTTCTCTAGGAATTTATCAAATCAAACAATCTCGTTCATACTATGGAGAGCATGTCAGGGCCTCCGGACAATTTAAAATCGAGGTACCTGTCCATGATTAAGGTCCAAATAATTATCTCCTACATGATAGGATACAATCAAGGCACACAAGTAGGAAAACTTATTGTATTTATATATTAGTTGACACCACTCCATCAATTACTAACAATAGAGCTGCTCTTGCTGGATACTGTTGTAATTGTTAAGTGGGCAGACGCGCTGTTGGTTGCTGTGCACATGTGATGTGTATAGTGTGGTATTTATCTTGGGCACGGCGTCAAGGTGAGGACGAGCCACCTGCATCTTTTTAGGGTTCCGTACCTCAAAAAGAAAAAACGGTACCCTTATAGGATCACTTTGTTGTCCGTCTGTCTGTCTGTCTGTCAAGACCCTTTATCTCGAGAACGCGTAAAGGTATCAAGTTGAAATTGAAATTATATACTCAAGTCCGCATTTCCTTGAAACTGTGTAAATATCAAACTTGTAAGTTGACGGGAAAAGAAGATACGCCCGTTTATGTTGCAAAAAAACGTACATTTCGACACTGTCAAAGGAATCAAAATTCATAAGGTACTTCCCGTTGACCTAGAATCTTGAAATTATGGTACGAAGCATGGTAATTTTAGCAAAAATAGAATAAAGTCTGAAAACTGAAAATGTGTATTTACGTCACATGATTTTTTTTTTGAAAAGTCTTCAAGACTCGATTCGAGAATTGAATTGTTTTCATAGGTAAGTTAGTACGGAACCCTCAGTGCGCGAGTCCGACTCGTACTTGCCCGGTTTTTTAGATGAAATACTGCTTTCAAGAGATAAACAGTAATAATATTTCTTGTGATGTACCTATAATGTGTTTTTTTTTCCCAACCAGCTTATAACACATCACCTTAATATTATTTTAGATTTACAGTATTGGCCGGCAAAAACCGCGCTATTTCGAAATGAATCTCATTATTTAATCCATTTTCATGAATAAGTCTATCAAGTCGTGTAAATCACATCAAAATCCGTCACGTAGTACAGACGACGTGACTTTGTTTTATACTATATATTATTGAAAAGTGCAGTATTTTGACTTAAAATACCAAGGAGACCTATCCACTCATAAGACAATAGCTCTTGTGAGATTTTAAGTTATTATGAGAGTCATGTTTTGACTGTCGTATTTCACTGTATTCCGGTTTCATAAAGTTTTGCTAATATTACCACTGTAATCTATAGATTATAAGCAATAAACTAACGTGCATTTCATTGCTATATGCCACAATTTGTAGTGGGCCTATTCCCCGAACAAAAGAAATTGTCTCCTTCACAAATTCACGAGCAGAAAATAAAAGTGATACATTGTTTTTTTCGACTGCCATTAACTGATAAAATTTTATGTTTCTAAACTTTTATGTTTCACTCAATTGTAATAAAGTGCAATAAAATTTTAACAATTCTGGCTTCAATGGTGAATATCTATACTAATATAATAAAGAGGTAAAGTTTGCTTTTTTGTTTGTATGAGGTAATCTGTGGAAGTACTGGTCCGATTGCTAAAATTTTTTCTCCAATAGAAAGCTGCTGTATTCCTGAGTGACATAGGCTATATTTTATGTACGCGGGTGAAGCTGCGGACTAAAGCGAGTAATTCATAAAAGAGAAGTACTTTGCGGCGTAACAGTTAGGTATTATAACCTCGATAAAAATTAAATATCTCTGCGCCGAAATATTGTAATACATGTTATTGTATTAAGTATTTATTATTTCTAGCTTATACTGTCTTAAACTAAGCAAAGACCTTCCATCCCTTCTATTGTTCCCGGTTTTAGGTAATTTCTTTCCAATTCTTAAGGAAGACTCTTTGTCATCCCGCCATATCCTTCATGATGAGGAGATTAGAAGGGGCCTGAGTTCCAGCACTGGGAACATTATAAAGCTGATTATGCTATAAATAATATTGTAATTAGGTTTGTTTCTTAAATAATAAAGACTTTATAATTCTGATTATGCATTGAATGTAAAAGATCAGACAGACATCGTAGATTTATTCAACGATTTCGTTCAAGAGCTCAATAAAATGTTCCTCAATATGGAATAAACTGAAAACAAAGTAGGTAACTTCATGGCGTTATAAATGTTGCAAGGGAGAAATCGAAAAGTCCTGCCGGCGAGTTATGTCTTGCCTACAAAAATAAGTAACTAAGGGAAGGAAATTTATTCAAAGCGAGGTGTTAAAGATATGACGAAATGATGGCTTTTTACGTTTGTTTTATGATAAGTAGGACGAATAGGCTCTGGTTTTATCAGGGCACATAATATAAAAGTCTCAGTGAACACTTGTAAACAATTTTCACCACAATACGTATACTAGTGTCGGAAAGCCTCCCACAAGGTGGACTGATGACCTGGGGACGGTTGCAGAAATGCAATGGAGCGAGACGCACTGGACCGGTCGTTATGGCATCACTTGGGGCAAGCCTATCTCCGACAGTGGACGTCTTTCGATTGAAATAATGATGAAAATACGTTCCCCCCCGAACGGATTTTCAGATTTTCGTTTATATTAATGGACGGAAACGGTGAGGGATTTTGTTTTGGATATATGTAGATTTGATTGCAATAAATCTGGCTTCGAAATTCATTCCAAAAAGCTTTTCATTAAGTTGATTGAGTTCAGCATAACGCGGTTGCTCTCGCTTGTATAAAGTCGGCGCCATTTCAGAGCATGACGGCTTTATGTTTACAGAACTAGTTAATTAGCAATGCTCTAGTCATTCAGTCAAATGCTTGTAATGTGTCAATTATTCAGGTGTTCAAACAACGTTACTTAATATACATGGTTATTATACTTATTTATATTTACTGGATTCTGCCAACAGCTCCACCAGCTTGAATGTAGGTTTCTCCATACAAATGTTTGACTCCCTTTATGTTCCCTTAGTAGCTGAATTATGGAAATTCCTCTTAATGCTCGCCTACGTCATAAAAGGAAGCATAGTAAACAGACTTCTAGTCCCAATAGTTGCGGTTGTGTTGATATGTCTGTCAATCAGTTTCTCCTTTTATACCCCATCCCGTCTCAGGTTATTCGCTAAGTGATTTGCTGCCGGTCAACCTCTGTTTAATTATTTCTTAGTAAGTGTATTGAAACGTCGTGACGTCGCTGTAGCACTCAACCTGTGGCTCGGTCGCAATGACAAACTTTCTTTTCTTGTACCTAAATGGACCATTTTTTCATTATCATATTAAAGCATTATATAGCCGCAGTACTAGAACTGCCATCTATAAAACTTTAGATACATAGACATTCTAAAACTAAAGTGTATATCTTCAATAAATCACTCGTAGTGTCTCATGAACCCTCGAATGTTTCCTTAAACTAAACATTTAGGATGGTTTATGTTAATTGTCTATCTCGGACAGTGCGGCCGTTAGGAAACATGCCCATAGCCACGAAAGGATATCGTTCTAGTACAAGGTCGCATTGCTCCTAGATTTTCAAGTGTGAATGCTGAATTATATGACGGTTTTACTGAATTGTGTTGCATAATTATTACTTAAATTATATTTAACGACTTATAATAGTTCAAGAGCCACTCTAGTCAGTAAGTTCAGATTGCATTTGAAGTAGCCACTTCAAATGCGATCCTATCCTCTAATCATCCGGACCGAGTCCAAGTTTACGACTGCGCGTACTGTTCCACGCGCGCCTCAAAGAGATGTCATCAAAACCGTATGGGCCCAGCAGGGTTGGACACTCTGGGGCCATAGGTTGGCTTCTGAAAGGAAAACCCGAGACCCTGGATATGAAGATAAAAAGAACAAAGGAGTAGGTTTTAGTCAGTAAAAGTGTGATACGCCTTCCGCTTCGCCCAAGAGCGGGAGGAGTTATTCTGATTATTTCCAATCTAAATAAAAGGCAGTTTTGGCATAGTTTAAAAAAAGAAAGAAAAACTCTTTATTTACATGAACAGTGGCAAATTTACAAAACATATACAATATCAAAAAAAAAAACAGTGAGAAATTAGTTTAGTTTTGGCCGTATATTTTAGTACCTATTGAATGGGTTTATAAATTGAATTTAGGACAAAATTATATTCTTCTGCTCTCTTCGATGGACATATCCCAAGAAAACGCGAGAGGCGACAAAGCCTTCTCAGTATGTCTCAGGGTTGATAGAAATGCAAAGGATTTTTCTTTTTCAAAGGCGAGGTAGTTTATGGCACTGCAGACCTACAAAGCATTGAAACGAAATCTTCTTTGTGAGCGGGCTAAAAGGCTTTTATTAAGTTTATCTAAATTTTATTTTCAGCTTTATATATGAGTAAATGATGACACAGATTGACCACCGTATCAACGCACAGCCGAAACTACAGGCACTGGGAAAGAAAAAAATTGCATAATGCTTTCTTTTATAGCATAACAGCATAATGCTTAATTTTATAAAGCGAGTACTAAGCTAAAAAGGATATTTTTTGGAAATAGGTTGAATTTCCCAAAAAGACTTCCAGTACCGATTACTAGATGTCACTACGATGGGTTTGAAAGTTGTAGTTCTAGGATAGGCCAGTCCTCATGAATATTCCTTCAACATTTTGAAAACAATAGTACTGAAATCAATTTGAAACTACAAGTGTTCTTTAAGCACATATAAAAAGGTTTTAATGACATTATTTGAAACCTACATGTGCTCACATAAAAAAACTTAATTTTTCTCATAAATTATACTCATAAAAAGAATGTTCTACAGAACCAAATAAACCAATTTGAATTCCATAGTAGTAGCTACAGAAAAATTATTCTGTAATGTGCGGAGAATGAATCAGTAATTTACTTTGTATTGTCCTCTTTATTGTAATTTTGCTGTTATTTGAATACAAAAGTACAGAAAAGCTAATCCTTTGTTGTCTTAAGAAAAACGAGTAAGTATAATGACAAATGACACAAAAGAACTTCATGAGGTTAGTTGTTATCTCAATTCATTATTATTTGCCTAAAATGAATTAGGTTCTCAAATTCGGTTACTAACAGTAACTGTTTTTCTTTCTAAGTAGATTAAGTATTTGAAAAGTGTCTGGAAATACATCACGCCGTCGTCACGCCGCAGTTGCCGCGACCCGACCTCAACTTTCAGCCACCGTACGCGTGGGTTTGCGGACAACGAGCAATGGGTGGCTAACCGTCCCGCCGTCCGAACCAAGTCCAAGTCGTCCACGTGGCGTAATGTTCCACGTGCGCCTCAAGGACATGTCAGCAAAGCCGTAGGGGCCCAACAGGGCCGAAACCTCCTGGGGCCATTACGTTTCAGGCCCTCGATAACTCTTTCAATCAATCCAGCAGGCCTGGCAGGCATCGGCCTTAGAACGGTCCATTATTCGTGCTGACAAAATGTCTGCGGCACTTTTCATTGCTTACAGTAAAAGAAGCTATATAAAATTCACAAGCAATTATGGATACCGACCGAGCAAATGCAATTTGATTGTTCCAATAGTTATAACCTAGACTAACTTGTGTCGCAGTAAATTAGTTCACTATAAATGACTTTTCGCTCGGTTAGTTTCCCAGCCATAACAATGTTAAAACTAATATTGCAAGTTAGTGCTGTGATGCATGATTATACTCGATTTGTATTACTAATTTTGGGTCTAATAACCGTTTACAAGGAAGCCACTGTTTATTAGTTTTGCATACAGTTTCTTGACGTCGCAAGTTTAAGCTCGGTTAAACGGGTAATTCACTTAGCCTTCCATACATACTCTCAGAGAAATTGTGGTAGTCCAGTAATATGGGGGCCAACTTATGAGTTATACATTGTAGGTTCAAACCGAGGCAAATGCTTTGTGTAATTTATTTCATACCCATTGTACTCAAAACGGTGAAGAAAAAACATCGTGACGAAACGGGCATGTTCTAGAACCAAAAACCCCTGTCTTAGAAAGGAGCAAGCCTCTTTTCCGCTCAGTCCTAGAAGTGAGAACATTATGATTATGATACGTTATGCTTCCATACATAGACAAATATAATTGTACGATTGAACGTGCACCCAGAGTTAACACTCTGACTATGTTACCTGTTGCAGCCATATTATTATAGATAATATCAGCTGCTACTGCGGTTATTAATTTGTGTTTGGCAGCTTAGCTCAGGGATCATTTAGCGTGATTGACGTTATTGAGTTAATGGATGAAGTTAGTGCAATAACTCAATGCGCAGATTAACAAATTAATAACGTTTCAAGTAAATAAATTAAACGATTCACCGATGATTGCGTGATACGAAAAACAGGAAAATGTGGAAAAAAACATACAAGGAGGCTCGTGTTTACGTAACATTGCCTAACATTGTGTCGATACTTTATGCGTGGCTTGAGAAAAGACGAACAGGTTTAAATATATATTTTTAGCAACTGCCAGCAGCTTCGTCCGTGTGGTAGTACAAGTATATAAGTATACAGTAAGAAGTTGTGATATCCAAGTGACCAAGTCGAACTACTCTTTAACTCGTTTATGGTGGAAACCTTTAAATAACACGGTCTGGGTGCAACGACAGGGAATACCAGACTTCTGCTGACTGAAATCCACCTGTGTTTCTTCAGTAGTCTTTAACATTCTGGAATGTTAAAGACACTTTCTTCAGCAAACTCTGGAGTTTGCTGAAGAAAGTGCTGCTGACCACTTTGGTTTTTCCGATGAAGACCTACGTCAGGCGGTACACACGCAGTTGCCACACAATAAATACGTGTGTAATAACAACACTGTTTACTATTATTTAGTTCTTAGATAGGTTTTGACTTTCACATCTTTTCCTCTAGTAGAAAAGCTTAAATAATCTCGAGTTCTCCCGGTCATTAGTTTCTACATTCTCTTTCATCCCCCGATTAGCGAGTGTACTAATTGTGAATCTATGTGTTCACACTCGCCGCCGCGCGCCGGGGGAGTCGACTGAGTGGAAAGGTCGGCGATGCGTCACACACCAGATAATGACTGAAATAAATGCTCCATTACATTCAGTCTGAAATTCTATTAGCACAAACATTCGTTCCCTCCAGAATATGATAGGAGGTTTTTGTCTTTGCGGTTTTAACGACAAAAAACTGCAATATTTGATAGCCATCATCATTATCATAATTTCTTCCGAAAGACGTCCACTATAAGACACCCTTAATTGTCACCACAACAAACGGTCCTGTTCATATCGCATCCATCACATTACCGCGACTTTCACCGTGTCATCGGTCCACTTTGTGGGAGGCCTTCCTACGCCGCGTATTTCGGTGCGTGATCGCCACTCCAAAACCTTTCCACCCCATCTGTTTTACGAGCAATGTCCTAGCGATGTCCGATAGCCTACTTAGCTGCGACACATTCATCATCATCATCTCAGCCGAAAGACGTCCACTGCTGGACATAGGCCTCCCCCAAGCGTCGCCACAGCGACCAGTCCTGTGCGTCTCGCATCCATCGGATTCCCGCGACCCTCGCCAGGTCGTCGGTCCACCTTGTGGGAGGCCTTCCGACGCTGCGTCTTCCGGTACATGGCCGCCACTCTAGAACCTTCCGTCCCCATCGACCATCTGTTCTACGAGCAATGTGCCCTGCCCACTGCCACTTAAGTTTGGCGATTCTTCGGGCTATGTCGGTAACCTTAGTTCTCTTGCGGATATCTTCATTCCTGATGTGATCGCGCAAGGAAACTCCGAGCATAGCCCTTTCCATTGCTCTTTGGGTGACTTTAAGCCTTCTGATGAGGCCCATTGTGAGCGACCACGTTTCCGAGCCATATGTCATCACTGGCAACACACACTGGTCATAGACTTTTGTCTTGAGACACTGCGGTAGGTTGGACGAGAAGATAACGTGCAGCTTCCTGAACGCTGCCCTGCCGAGTCGGATTCGACGATTGATCTCTTTCTCGAAGTTAGATCTACCCAACTGGACTGTCTGTCCCAGGTAGACGTAGTCGTCCGCGACACATTACGTATGATAAATAGAATTATTATTAATAAATTAATAAAATAACCTACAATAATTTAGCACAACATACACAATAGTTAAGTAAAAATATAATAGGTCCAATTCAAATAGGTCAAGTTTAGTTGGCATGAATACCAACTTCTCTCATGTATCAAAATTTAATCATCCAAGTTCAATGCATTCTTGTTCAGCGTTAAACGACAGAACCACAACATGTGAAAATAGATGGCCAACTGTAGCGCATAGGAAGTAATCTTCGAAGTAATGGATGACCTAACATTGCGGAGTTCGATTGTCACCCAGCATGATGTATTTGCAAAGTATACTACGAATAACAGACGAATGAGCTCCAGTATTCCATTATTGATAAGTATGGTGCCCAGAACAAGTTCTTAATTGTCTTTATTATGTAAGTGTATTACTTACATAATAAAGAAACAGGAACCTCCCGTTAAACTTATGTCCAGTGAGGACCTGCGTCAAACAGAAAGTAAAGACGCAGTGCCTCACTTACCACTCACCAGAGGAAACTTACGGCACCATTTCTGCCGTCATAACAAAAAAGGCCGTAACTGACAATTTTGTCAAAAATGAATTAAAACCATTAAACCATCCGAATATGGTTTAAACTCATTTTTGACAAAATGGACAGTTACGGCCTTTTTTATTATGACGGCAGATTGGGTGTGCCCAGAATGCAAATTTCTTAATTATTTTTTTTAGTTTCAAAACCAAATTGTTCAAGTGAATCCATTTTTCTCTGCAAAGTCTGTTTTAACCCGTGAGAAGGCGCGCCTCTGTTTGTTACATGGAGAGGCGCGCGCGAGCAAATTACTCACACTACTTTAAATGCTCATATTTCTACTTTTAAAGTATTTATTGACTCATAATGGATTTATATGAATAAAACAAGTTTTATTATGTAAGAAAATAAGTATTTTTATTAAAACTATAAAATATAAATGCAACTTCTGAAACCAATAACAAAACAACTAATTTTTCTTTTCAAATTTTGACAGTCTTCATATACATCACAATAAAAAACTTACATACTAAAAACTTGAAAAAATGACTTCTTCTTGATGATCTGGACAAGTTTGCCTCTCGAACCACAATAAACACATTTATGTGATATATTCGGTGCAGAGTAATTACTTGCACAAAATGCAAGCATTTTTTGACCGTCTATTTCTACGTCTAGGACATATGTATAGAACAGAATCCGCTTGGCTGAGACTCTGAAATATTTCTAGGAGCTGACACAAATCGCTTCATTTTGTTCCACATTCTCAAGATTCGCATCCAATGCTTCATTACCAGAATTCTCTTCCAGCCACGAACAAATTTGTGCTTGACGTCGGTCAACCATTTTCCATGTGTTTTGTAGCTAAAAACAAGTTTTATTATTACTATAGAGTATTTACGTAATAAGTAACCAATTTAATATAAATAAATAAAATAATATAATCTAGAAAATACAATTTTACTTTTTTAATTGGAAAAATAAATACTTACATGGACGGGCGCGTGATGAGCAAATTACCGCACAATGGTACGTGGCCTCCACAAACACTTAGCTGCACGATTGCAACAGCAATGACCGGCACGAAAGTTGCGTCACAGGGGAGTGGATGAATAGTTAGGAAGGTACCTAGGAGCTTGAGACGTTAAGGCGTCGACATCACCAAAAAATGTTGCTTTTAATTTTTGTGTGAGCGAATTGCTCATAGCGCGCCTTCTCACGGGTTAATATCCCATTCTGTTATTTCAAGTTAAAGTAAAATTAATTAAAATCAACAAATTCCATTACAATTTCAAAACATCTTCAGTTTCTGATTTCATCCTCCGTTGACTTGAGAAAAATCCTTCACGCTGAAATGCTTTTGAATACTAACTCTGTCGAACTTTGTAATCAACATTCAGTCTCAGACTGCGCGATGTTTAATTACACAATACTAAGTCTTATTCACGATTTGCTTTTTGTTTTACAAACAGTTAAGGAAGAAAATACAAGGAATAAATAAATGTGGAAATATTTAAAACGGTCGGGAAAGACGAGAGAGGAATTTAAATCATTTATTTGTTTGCGTGTAGTTGGAAGTGGGTTCGCTAGTTACAAGTTAAGTTAGTGTTGTGTATAAACCAAAGCTGGTTTGAAGATGATCACATATTACATTTTCTACTATGTATGTGCTGAGTTGGAACATAACATTCACAAATGACTATTTGCCAGAAGTGACACAAAAAACAAACCACAATATTTTCTGGTAGATAAAATCATAGCATAGCGTAACCCGGCTAGTAAGAGTCGCGGCAATGCAATGGTTGAGAGTCACATAAGACCTTTCGTTGGCGACACTTGGTGGATGCCTATTTCCAGCAGTGATTTGATAATTAAGAGTTTGTTATCCAGCAAGAGTCATCCTTGCGTGTTAGTAATAATATTATCATCAGATCGTCGTAATAAATGAAGTAACAAAACGACCCAGACCATATGTGGCACGTACAGTTTATACTCGTATTCATCAGTATCACACACACACACCCCACAGTGTGGCACTGGAGCCTCACTTCCGATAGCCGCTGCCTTTGTGCTCGCCACACTAGATATAATGCACCGCATATTGTTCGTCGGCTTTCATGATTTTCGCAATATGAAACTGAAAATATTCCAGCCGTATCTTATTTTATACCGTTCGTACGCGACTCATTTAAAAAAAAATATGAACTACGTTACCGTCTGTAAGTTAAAATGCTGTTACCTGAAATGTGGTCGATTTTGATGCCACCATAGAATAGATAGACTTTATTAAACACAATTCAGTCAATTGTCAGAAACGAATATTAAATTATCATTTTAATCTCCAGTATGTTTAATTTTGTATTATGTTTATAAACCACAAAGCTAACCTAAAAAGTTACTAAGGACTTTTATCTAAACATTTATTTAAGTAACACAAAATTCTTCGCTAAGCGACTAAAAGAATTTCCTACTCTCTACTTTTTAAAGGCTTTGTAGTAATAACTTTCTTGGTTTAGCTTTTTATTAATTGAACGTAAAGAAACTGAAATTGGGCCACCATTTATAATTAAAAAATGCACTAACAGACCTACTTTTTGAAACCAAAATAGAGTTATGAGCTTAAAGGTCCACAAAGCACAACAAGAACCGTCCTTATGTAATAAAAGTGATAATTCAAAATGTGTAAAAGTTTTAAAAACCTCTTTCTATCTTTGATCAAGACAGGAAAAAGATACAATCGATAACTAATGAGTCGTGAGACATTATTGCACATCACTGACCGCCAGTGATTGCTGTGTAATGCTGAGTATTTGCCCCGGGGCAACTACGGGGGAAAATGGAGCGCGAATTCGAGGAACCCGCCTTGTTTGTAGAGAGGCTTTACTATTGACTCTTGTCACGTTTTTTTCATACGTTAGCGTTTACACAAGAATAACTGTGAAATATTACACTACATTTTACGAGTACATGATACAAAAAATAAGGAAAAAAATAGGCAAGTTCCCAATCATTGCGCAAATAACCATTACGCACAATCTCTATTGTTTTATTTTTCGCCACAATCCTCTAAGTGTAATCCATACTACAAAGTATACCCTGACTCATTGCCACCTCATCAATTGTTTCTCCGTCAAGTGCGAGCCATTCATCAAGCTCTCGCTTGTAATCTCCGACCTCCTGACTATAGATATTACTATAGATACCGTAATAGCCTGCAATAGTAGGGTTATGCTGACGGTATGCCTGGACAACGCTGACATCCGACTAATTTACGATGTCATAACTTACTCGCCGACACTACGCCGTGATGTTACTTTGTAATTTGTTGGTTTCTAACGATAATTTTTTGGAGCGTTTTATGTTTTGTGCTGAAAGTCTGTTGTCTGAGTCATGAGTTTTAAGTTTAGCGTTTTAATCTCTTAAAATAAGTATCGTTGTTCGTGGAGTATTCATAAATTTTATTTTTTAAATGAAAATGAGTTAGACGTTTATTTATTCAAGTTTTGTACATAGCTAAACAGCCCTAGGTACTAAGCCAAAAACCAAATCTCATTTTTTTTTCGAAAAATGTCTTTATGTATTGAAATGCCTGAAACACTGTGCAATGGCTTCAAGACCAATATATATAATATAGATTAGATACGTTATTAATTCCACATTAAAACAAATTAACGTTAATTTCAATAACAGAATTTCGTTTAAGAAAGAGCGTTAAGTGTAAACATAATTAATGGAAGTTATCTATACATATAATAAAACAGTAAAATTGTGCATCGTTTGCCGCAAATGGCGCCAAAACTACTGAACCGATCCTGTTCAAATTTTGCGTACATAATCCTTATAGGACCCTTTTTGCTTTAGGCTATATTTTATCACGCTATTTGCTATGGGGGGTGAGCAATATTGCATTTTGTCGGTTTTGAACGAGTTGCCCCGAGTTCGAATCCCACCTACAATTTATATTTCTGTCAATGTTTTATCTTATTGTTTTTGGAAAAAAAATACTTTTACCATTTTTTCATAAAAAAATCAACATTCCTATTTGATTTTTCCCAAATATTTTGTAAAAACTAATCAAAACACGTTATAAAATCCAAACGTCCACGAAATTCACATACTACAATGTTACATTAGTCCATTTAGCTGCAAATTTATCTACTGAAATGAAAATCATCACGCTATCATCGACGAAGAGCGGGGCAGTCATTTATGACATTTATATGAGAACGTCTATTTTGCTTCGTTTTCATCGAACACTGCAGCGTGATTGATTAATGACTAGACTGGGACGTAACACGGTGGTGGTTCGAATCCCAGGAGGTGTTTTAGATTTTTTAATTTTTGTATATTTTTTTTTTCACATATTTTTGCATTCTCACAATTTTTTTAACAAAAATATTACCTAAAAATATTATTATTATTGTTTAACCAAAAAAAAAAACCATGGTGACAAATTTTACAACTGCGGAGTTGCACCCCGTTTTCAAAATACAAACAATGACATCCTTCTTCTTCTTCCTGCTCTTATCCCGTATTACTTGGGGTCGGCGCAACATGTTTTCTTCTTCCATTCTGTCCTGTCGTCCGTCACACTATCATCTGCCCTTTTCTTTCATATCAGTCCTTACACAATCCATCCATCTTTTCTTTGGCCTTCTTCTCCCTCTCCATCCATCCACATGTAAATTCAGAACTCTTTTAGTAACGTGCTTTTCATCCCTCCTCTTCACATGACCATACTAAGTCTAACGATTTCCTTTCAAAATACAAACATCCATTTAAATTCATTTTAACTAAAGGCGATTTATATTTTAGGTGATTTCTTCCACTCTAGGAAGGAGCACGAGGGGATGTCAGACTTTCACTTCCTTTGTATGGTCCTTCTTCGCCTTGCGTTCCAGGAGATACCATAAGCGATCGACCCTAACGGGCTTCGATGGCTGGATGCAAAATTGTTCGTATAGGGCATCTAAAGGAACAAAGTGGGTATTTTTACATCTCTGCATGCTCTACCCGTAAAAATCGAGAGTTTACAGACTGCGTTCGATCATCAGCATGTGAAGTCGACTAGGTGAAAATACTCGCACACAAGAATTCGTTTATTATTCTCACTAAAGAAAAACATTTATTTGGTGTATTAGGGTGTCAGTCAAATACCGCACCAGAAAATTCCTGCCTGAATAAACAGGTAATATAAACACAAAAAAATGATGGTGATCGGTAAACGCCCTATACATATGACACCTGGGAAGTGTCCAAGTGGCGATGGGAGAGGTCTAAGGATGTCCTGTTTCGCACGGTTTCAGCCACGTTGCTTCACTCTAGGAGGTGACTGCTTTCCATTCCTCCTCCCAGCTCATACCATGATCTGAACTAGGGTTGGAGGATTCTGATTTTGACCCGCAAACAGTACGGCGGTAATCCGCCCTAGCGGGGTAACTTCGATCGTAAGGTCCACCGTGTCTTCCCGCCGAACTATTGTTTTATCGCAATATGAAGTAAACTAACGACTTTACCCATAGAGTACGCAATTAACTATTTAGAACGTGAACTCTGCGGCTCTGTGCTTCGTTGATGTTTTTAAGGCAATTGACGTCGTGCGGAAGAAAAACCCGGGTGTTACCATTGGGTGGATCGCCCGGAGGACACGTTAGATCATAAAGCACTGGTGGGCCACGCTTAGGCGGAGCACCACCGTGTCCTTGTGGGGACGATCGGTGACAGCAACCTCTCGCGCTGGGCACTGGTACAGGCCATGATCCAGAGCGAGAAGTAGTGGCAAATAGTCCCCTCACGCCCCAGTCGCTGGGATTCCGACCCCGATTTAGAGCCACCGTAGGAGTGGCTTGCGAATGGCGAGCAATGGGTAGTTTACCATCTGGCTGTCCGGTAATGATCCAGACGGTCAACCGTGGGTATTGTTCCACGCGTGCTTCAAAGAGATGTCAGCAAACTGTAGGTGCCCAGCAGGTTCGAAGCCTCTAGGGCCATGGGTGAGCTTCCAAAAGGAAAACCCGGGACCCTGGAACGAAGGCAAAGAAGGAACGGGGTGAGGTTTATTCAGTAAAAGTCTAACTCACCCTCTGAGAAGTCATTCTGATGATTTTCCACCTAAACAAGAAACCTGGGCACGCCGTCATTGCGGCGGTAAGTTCCCTCTTTGAGAAGTAGTTGGAAAGAGGTCCTCACGTTCCGTATGCTGCAGGTCCTCACCAGACACGGTAAGTTCGGGAGGCTCCTGCATCGGATTCAGGGGTAAAGGGCGCCCCAGCCAGACTTGGGCGCACTGTCTGGACCGCCCGGAGGACACGGTGGAGCACACGGTAGAGGTATTGCGGTTGCCTTCTTCTGCGAAGCAGTAATGCTAGCCAAGGAGGCGGCCGGCCGCGAGCGCGAAAGGGAACGACCCTCACGCCCCCGCCGTCAGGATCACGAGAACGATTTCCGACCACCGTAGGCGCAAGCTTGCGGACGGCGAACACTGGGTAGCTTGCCGTCCAGCAGTTCGGTAATAACCCGGACCGAGTCAAGTCGTCAACTGTTCCACGAGCGCCTCAAGGAGATGTCAGCAAACTGTAGGGCGCGGCAGGGCCGAAGCCTCTGAGCACGTGGATCTATATTCCGAAAGATAAGCTCGGTGTCCCAAAATTGAAGGCAACACAGGAACGGGGGTGGCGTTTAGTCAGTAAAAGTCTGACATGCCCTCCCGCTCCATTTAAGAGCGGGAGAAGTCATTCTGATGATTACCCATCTGAATAAAAAAACCTAAACAAGAAACCTACTGGGGCTATGGTTTCGCTTCTGAAAGGGAGACCCTGGAACGTAAGGCAAGGAAGGAATATAGAAGTGAGTCTTAGGCAGTAATAATCTGACACGCACTTCCGCTTCACACAAGAGCAAAAGTCATTAGATGATTTCCCAACTAAAAAAAGTACTAATTAGAGTTTTAAGTTAAACAGTTTTATTTAAAATTAATTAATCAGATCTTTTCGGAAGTATAGGATTAGATACTTAGATTACTTTTGTGCAGTTTTACGAACTTAACGCGGACGAAGTCGCGGGCAACAGCTAGTTTCGAATAAACAGAGAAATTGTTGCGTAAATACGAGCGAATGTACGGTAATGAGCGGCGCTAACGTGGAAGTAACAATATTAGCTTTCTAATTCTACTTGAACATCCTCTCAGTATGTGAAAGTAATTTGTATTTTCCACACTGCTGATAAAATAACTTTGTTTGTTTAATATTGTAATATGGAAAAATTGTAAAATAAATAATTTTTTTTAAAGAGTAAGCTATGGGTAACGGCCCCTAGCTGTGACCCATGGTCTGAACCAGGGCCAGTCGCGAGTAGTCACTGCCACTGAATATGGCCTCCACAAGGATCCCACCCATGCGGGATAGACTTCCTTCGTATGTTTTACTGTGTCAATAGTGTAATCATAGAGTTTTTGTCGGTTCTACTCCTTAGGAAACGACCAATTAAAACTGTACAAAAGTTTTATGATTGCTGATGTAGGTCTTCCTCGCCCTCATAATGAATCGTCTTGTGTGTCTCGCATCCATGATTCTCGTGACTCTCACCAGGTCGTCAGTTCACCTTGTGAGAGGCCTACCAACGCTGGGAGTTCCAATACGTGGTTACCACTACTTTTCGACCCCTTAATTTGTTCTAATACAACCAAAAGCATAGATAATGGCATTTAAATGTTCTATATTTTTATAACTATAGCTGATAATTCCGGTATTTCTGATTGCATAAATTTAAATGTCGATCCGCAATAAATCAAAAGGTGTTTAAACAATTTGTCAACGTTCACAATAACACCGAATTGCCGATAGACTTGAGAGTCTCAATTTGGATCATTTCACAAATCCGAGTTTCATCTCACCCTTTATATGTTTACTTACAGCACCTTTATGGTTATTGACATAAGGTGGATTATTGAATGGCCGTACTCTGTAATTTTTTTTTTCTTTTCGCAAAGTTACTTTGTCAGGAATCACTTTCCGTGTCGAGAAATAAAACGTGTTTTCGGCGCTCGGTCGCGCGTGGACATCGTACTGTCCTGTAAATGAGTCTCAGAAGACAATAAAGAAACAAAGAATGAATAAAATCTGAAATACCAAAGAAGTCTGACCCATACACCGTATTGACCGTTTCATACCTATATGACCGTGTTAAGAACATATCAAGCACGGAATAAAGCCCGATACGACCCGGTATGAACGCCGAAATTTCGCCACACTTATTTGGCATTTATGCATAATTATTTTTCCGGTGCCAATACAATCCGCGTCAGACAAGCGGCGTTGCTTCTCACTGACAGAACGATCTAGTGAGCATAGCCTCATATTTTTCAGTACCAGGAGTATTTTTTGTCCGTTACGTTCCTAGCAGTGTGTCCGTTATGTTCTTAGTGTGGTACAGTGTAATCTTAGAGCAGACTTCTTAAACAGGGACCGATTGATTGGCAATAAAATGTATCTTGTACTTTATAGGTTTGTCCTGTTTTACGAGATACCTTTAGTTCGACCTTGACGTGATCTTCGCCTAGATGTGCATGTCATTAAACGACTCAAGCCTCAGGTAGAAAATACCTTTCGAATATTGAACAGACGGTACTATAAATATGTGTAGCTAGTCTAGGTACTAATATTAAAAAGTGGTATAAATTGTAAGTTTGTATGTAAGGGACACGCTGCACACTTTTACTGACTAAAACCCACTCTTATGTTCATTCTTTTCCTTGCGTTCCATGACCCTGGGTATCCCTTTCGGAAACCATGCCCTCAGAAGACTTCGGCTCTGGTGGGCCCCTACGGTTTTGCTAACATAGTAATGCAGGATTGTGAATCTTATTTCCTATGTTGTCATGTAGCAACATACGCGTAAATCTAGTAGACATCATTGAAATACTTTCTTATCACTTAAAAAAGCTTTTAATAACTATTAGGCGCACAATGTTCCAACGGGACTAAGTGCGGAAACCGGAAAGCAAGATAAGATAAGATAGACGCATAATATAGTTATGTACGCAGAAAAGGTTATTTTTAAAAGTAATTTCTATTAAAGAGGCGGCGGTGAGTACCTACAGTTAGTTAAGTGCCCCTCGTAGACGAGAGACCAGAGTATATTAGCTTAGGACCCTCAACTAACTTTGTAAATATGAACAGTCTAATTACACACCAGACATGGCATCCGGAAATTCAAAATGAAGTACTCCTCGGCAGCGGAGAATCTTAATAATGAAATCAGAACAAATTATGGCCAAGTGTTAGTCGGACTCGCGCATGAAGGGTTCCGTACCATCTGTAGCAAAAAATAGCAAACAAATCAATTTTGTTGGGTGCCCCGCTTAAATATTTATTTTATTCAGTTTTTAGTATTGCTGTTATACCATCAACAGAAACAATTCATCTGTAAAAATTTCAATTGTCTAGCTATCACGGTACGTGACACAGCCTAGTAACAGACAGATAGACGAACGGACAGCAGAGTCAGAGTAATAGGGTCCTGTTCTACTCTTTGGGTACGGAACCCAAATAAAAATGAAGTTAGAAGCTCGACCTATATTGTAAGAAAAATGAACAAAGATTTTTCTAGATATAGATAACGAAAACTTTTTGTAAATTCAAGACAGAGCGCTTGTCTTTTGTCTGTGCCAAGTCACTGTTCTGAGAGACTTCTTGTTGACTCGGATAAAGTGGAGCGGTTAATTTAGCAGTCGGTAGCTAGAAGAACTCTTGTACACGGCCCGTTTTTCGTCGTGTGTCGGCACGGTTAATTCGCCATGCGTAAGAACAGTTGTCAGAATTGTATAGATCACTGAGGGAGCTTGTTGACATAAACGGCGACGCTACAGCACAGCGCCGCCGCCTTGTTTCATCAGTGTTGTATCGCAGTCTATGATAATGGTCTCTTGTAGGTACACGGTACGTTTTATTAACCGCACCTACACACGGTGAAAAACGTGCCATGTACAAGAGGCCTAACTGGGCCGAACGGTGCCTTTTGGCAACTTTAAGGGTATTTAAGTACCCACCATTTTGCTATAAAAAGTATTAGGTAACCTCAGTGGCAATTTTAATTTGTTTATTAGCTTTTGTATGGTAATAACGCGTCCCGAGGTATTAACGTTGTTTTAGCATCATAAAATTCTTTAAACATTTTTTACTGTGGCTAAAATTAAGTTGAGAATATTAATCAAGCCAACTTGAATAAATAAGAGAAATAAATTGAACAAGCCTATTTCAAGAGAAAACACTTTTTTTATTATTTATAGGGTTGCGCTTGACCACTACCTCACATGCTAAAAAGCGACGATGTGGTCGACGATGGAGCAGGCTTGCCTATAAGTAACCTATTCACTTTTGACTTAAATATCCGCGGGTTGTAGCTATCAGGAAACACAGACTCCGGCAGGGAATTCTACTCCTTAGCTATACATACTCGTACCTACATTAGGTCAAAATAGAGAAATGAGAAAGAAAGAAAGGAAGAAAAATACTTTTTTGGCACATATACGTGTAGGTACACACAGTGTTACAACAGCGTTTAAAAGCTTAAGTTTAAAATATAACACTGACACATTGTCATCATCTCACGGCTGCGCTAAATAGGAAAATGAGCAGATATTTAATGTGCGATTTAACCTTTAATTTTCAGTGTATCTTAGTTAAAGTTGGCGCCAAATAAACATGGAATAACAAACAAGTCATTGACCCTCCTACATTTACTGACGTATCTCCCGCGATCCTTTACATTTTCTAGGTATAGTTTATTGTTTGTTTTTCCTTCGCAGAAGTACTAGGAAAAGGCAATGTACTTTATTCCAAGCTTATCTGGCGCCTTGTATAGTTGATGTGACGATGGGAATCGTCTAGCAAATATGTCACTAAAGTGCACATTTTAACATAATATTTGAAGTAAAATTACGCCCGTCGCATTCATTCATGACAGTGAAAAGTTATTATTCAAAGAATTATATTAACACTTTCAGCATGCCAAAAGTTTTGCGGAATTGTTCGAAAGAGTTACTGCGGCTCTCGAACGCATAGAGTAACTGAGGAAACATCTAGTTCAGTCAAAGTCTAGCACTCCCAGCTCAGAGCGAGAAAACTTATTTGGTAAACTCTCATCCAAAAAAAAATGTTGTGACAAAAGTTTAGATATCACAACTATACTTTGTGTACTTAATTACAGCTCTACTGCTCACAAAACAGTGAAAGAAAACCTCGTGAGGAAATCAGCATGTCCTAGACCGAAAAATTCGACAACATGTGACATCGACTAATACGCACTATGCCCGCGTGGTAGATTACGCCCCATTCCCTCTCCTAGAGAGGAGGCCTGAGTCCCTACAGTGGGAACATTACAAGACCGATAATGCTAATAAAATACAAAAAGGCTGGTCATCCTTCACCGCCCTCTGTCGTGTATCTCACAGCATTCTTCATTTGTTGCCACTCCTCGCTGTTGCTCGGTAAAACGAACATTCTTATTCAAACCGCGGTTGTATACTTCGAGTGTATCACCGTTTTTTCACTCATAAACTTGTGTTTGTATTTGTATTCTAGTTCACAGCCCATGTTTTGTGAGAAACATTTTAGTACTATGTAAATTTTTACTTTACTATGCTTAAAATTTATATATATACTTAAAATTTATATACAGGGTGTCCCAAAACTCAACGATAATCAGGGACCGGATGAAAGGCCAAGCTATACCAGTTCTGGGAAAAATAAAAAATAAAATCCATATCACTCAGTTCAGCGATAATAGACATTTTTTAAAAAAAGTTGAAATACGACACCCTTGGTCGCATTTTCAAGGATTGTGATCACCAGTGTCACAATTTCGCTGTGATTTTTTTAATTTCGTGATCTTCATTAACAATGCTATTAATAGCAACTACAAATTATTGCAAAAAACATTGTTAATTTAATAAAATAAGTTAAGTTTTAGTGAGTCATGGTTCACAAAAATATTGTTCGTTAACTTTAACACTTCATTTTGAAAAAAAATTGTACTACACTACCCTTGGCAAGTAATTTCAAAAAATGGCGCATTTAATCAAGATTCCAAAATGGTGCAACACTTGCCACTTTTCTTGCCATTAAAAAAAATATTTCTTATTTTTTTCAAATTGAGCTCAATTTTGAACAACTAAACATTAGGAATTTTTGTTTCTAAAAGGAGATTGACAGGGTGTGGACCATGTGCATTTTGTTCCTCAGCCCTATACTAACTAACTCTTCAAAATCTGCTCCAGGAGTCAAGAGAAAAAAAGAGTTTTTCCAACCTAACCTAACCTAAGTTAGAAATCGTTTTAAGGAAGTTTGACCAAGGGCTGCCCAGAATGAACATGTAATGCATTTCATACCTCAGACCAATACTAATCAGCGAACCAAAGTGCTTCAAAATCTGCTCCAAGAGCCAAGAAAAAAAAAGGGCTTTTTCCAACCTAACCTAACCTAAGTTAGAAATCTTTTTGAAGAAGTTTGACCAAGTGCTGCCCAGAATGAACATCTAGTGTATTTTGTCCCTCAGGCCAATACTAAGAAGCAAACCAAAGCGCTGTGGAATCTGCTAAAGGAGTCAAGAAAAAAAAGACTTTCCAACCTAACCTAACCTAACCTAAGTTAGAAATTGTTTTAAGGAATTTTGACCAAGTGCTGCCTAAAATGAACATCTAGTGCATTTCATACCTCAGACCAATACTAAACAGCAAACCAAAGCGCTTCAAAATCTGCTCCAGGAGTCAAGAGAAAAAGAGTTTTTCCAACCTAACCTAAGTTAGAAATCCTTTTTTAGGAAGTTTGACCAAGTGCTACCCAGAATGAACACCTAAAGCATTTTGTACCTCGAGCCAATAATAATCAGCAAACCAAAGCGCTTCAAAATCTGCTCCAGGAGTCAAGAGAAAAAAAAGAGTTTTTGCAACCTAACCTAACCTGTTAGAAAACTTTTTTGAGAAGTTTGACCAAGTGCTTCCCAGAATTAACACCTAATGCATTTTGTTCCTCAGGCCAACACTAATTAGTGTTTTACTGATTAGTATTGGCTTAGGTTAGGTTAGGTTGCAAAAACTCTTTTTTTCTCTTGACTCCTGGAGCAGATTTTGAAGCACTTTGGTTTGCTGTTTAGTATTGGTCTGAGGTATGAAATGCACTAGATCTTCATTTTAGGCAGCACTTGGTCAAAATTCCTTAAAACAATTTCTAACTTAGGTTAGGTTAGGTTGGAAAGTCTTTTTTTTCTTGACTCCTTTAGCAGATTTCACAGCGCTTTGGTTTGCTTCTTAGTATTGGCCTGAGGAACAAAATACACTACATGTTCATTCTGGGCAGCACTTGGTCAAACTTCTTCAAAAAGATTTCTAACTTAGGTTAGGTTAGATTGGAAAAAGCCCTTTTTTATCTTGACTCCTGGAGCAGATTTTGAAGCGCTTTGGTTTGCTGATTATTATTGGGTCGAGGTACAAAATGCTTCAGGTGTTCATTATGGGTAGCACTTGGTCAAACTTCCTAAAAAAGGATTTCTAACTTAGGTTAGGTTGGAAAAACTCTTTTTCTCTTGACTCCTGGAGCAGATTTTGAAGCGCTTTGGTTTGCTGTTTAGTATTGGTCTGAGGTATGAAATGCACTAGATCTTCATTTTAGGCAGCACTCGGTCAAAATTCCATAAAACAATTTCTAACTTCGGTTAGGTTAGGTTAGGTTGGAAAAAGTCTTTTTTTTTCTTGACTCCTTTAGCAGATTCCACAGCGCTTTGGTTTGCTTCTTAGTATTGGCCTGAGGAACAAAATACACTAGATGTTCATTCTGGGCAGCACTTGCTCAAACTTCTTCAAAAAGATTTCTAACTTAGGTTAGGTTAGGTTGGAAAAAGCCCTTTTTTTTCTTGACTCTTGGAGCAGATTTTGAAGCACTTTGGTTCGCTGATTAGTATTGGTCTGAGGTATGAAATGCATTACATGTTCATTCTGGGCAGCCCTTGGTCAAACTTCCTTAAAACGATTTCTAACTTAGGTTAGGTTAGGTTGGAAAAACTCTTTTTTTCTCTTGACTCCTGGAGCAGATTTTGAAGAGTTAGTTAGTATAGGGCTGAGGAACAAAATGCACTAGGTCCACACCCTGTCAATCTCCTTTTAGAAACAAAAATTCCTAATGTTTAGTTGTTCAAAATTGAGCTCAATTTGAAAAAAATAAGAAATATTTTTTTTAATGGCAAGAAAAGTGGCAAGTGTTGCACCATTTTGGAATCTTGATTAAATGCGCCATCTTTTGAAATTACTTGCCAAGGGTAGTGTAGTACAATTTTTTTTCAAAATGAAGTGTTAAAGTTAACGAACAATATTTTTGTGAACCATGACTCACTAAAACTTAACTTATTTTATTAAATTAACAATGTTTTTTGCAATAATTTGTAGTTGCTATTAATAGCATTGTTAATGAAGATCACGAAATTAAAAAAATCACAGCGAAATTGTGACACTGGTGATGACAATCCTTGAAAATGCGACGAAGGGTGTCGAATTTCAACTTTTTTAAAAAAATGTCTATTATCGCTGAACTGAGTGATATGGATTTTATTTTTTATTTTTCCCAGAACTGGTATAGCTTGGCCTTTCATCCGGTCCCTGATTATCGTTGAGTTTTGGGACACCCTGTATATATGTAAATTTTTACTTTACTTTGTACTATGTAAATTTTAACTTTTAAACGTAGCATCAGGAAAGATATTAGGAATTATAACAATAGACTAGTTCAAAACGCATTGGAAAACAATTGTTCCCTAAAAATTGCTAAACAAGGTATTTCATATAATAAGTCATGGATCACTCATTTAAAGGACGTTAATGGTAACAAGCAAACAAATAGAGCAAAAGTGCTAGAAATATGTACAACATTTTATAAGTCTCTCTACTCCGATAACACACAATCACAAGAGTTACCAGATTATTGCTGCTCTGATAGTATACCACCTATTACTGAATATGAAGTTCACATAGCCCTCAGCAAACCGAAAAACAATAGAGCATGTGGCGAAGACGGTATAAGCACAGAGTCTTTGAAAATAGGCGAACCCATTCTCCTCCATTATTTAACCCAATTATTTAACAATATTCTGCAAACAGGTACCTTCCCCGAAGATTTTTGCCACTCTAATATCATTCTTCTCCACAAAAAAGGCGACAAATCTGATATAAATAACTACAGGCCGATTAGTTTAATTTCCCACATTTACAAAATATTTATCAAAATTATCGAAAACCGCATATCCGGCGAACTAGACAAACAGCAACCTCCTGAGCAAGCAGGTTTCCGTCCTGGCCTCTCCACGACAGATCATCTCCACGCAATCAATCAATTAATAGAGAAACACCAAGAATACAAAATCCCGCTCCATCTGGCGTTTGTTGACTATTCGAAAGCATTCGACAGCATCACACACACAGCCATTTTTGACGCTTTAAGAAGGCAGCAAATAGATCCCACTTATATTGACCTGTTACGGATAATTTATAAAAATAGCACAGCCGCAATCAAATTAGAAACCACAGGTCAAAAATTTAATATAGAAAAAGGTGTCAAACAGGGCGACCCGCTGTCTCCTAAATTGTTCACCAGTACTCTCGAAGAAATCTTCAGAAGATTGGCAGCCGATTGGAGGGAGAGAGGAATAGTCATTGGCGAGAAGAGGTTAACGAATCTCCGTTTCGCTGATGACATTGTTCTCTTTTTCTCTTCAGCTACCGAGCTCGAATGCATGCTACAAGAACTAAGTGCGGCAAGCCTTGAGGTTAGACTGAAGATGAATATGTCGAAGACTAAAGTCATGACCAATGAAGCGCCAAAAACTATAAAAGTGCACGGAGAAACAATACAACATGTCCAGGAATACCTTTACCTGGGCCAAGTAGTCTCTTTCCAGGCGAGGCAAGACAAAGAAATCGCAAGACGAACTGAAAACGCCTGGAAGAGCTACTGGTCCATGAAAGACCTATTTAAAGGTGAGTTGCCCATGGCACAAAAACGGAAACTCATGGACATGTGTATTCTCCCAGTGCTGACGTATGGTGCACAGACTTGGTCTTTAACTAACATCCAGAAGTCCAAACTTAAGGTTTGCCAACGAGCAATGGAGCGCAGTATACTCGGTGTTAAATTAACGGATCGAGTTCGAAACACTATATTGCGCTCCAAAACCCAAATAGCTGATGTGGCTCAAAAGGCTGCCCAACTCAAATGGGACTGGGCAGGACATGTCTGCCGCATGCCTGACAAACTGTGGGCCAATGTAGCACAAATTTGGTGCCCTGAAAGAGTGCGACGGGGCCGCGGCAGACCACGAAGGAGGTGGCGCGATGAGCTGGATAGATTCCACCAGAACTGGCAGGAGGAAGCGCGGGCCCGCGAAAGATGGAAAGAGTGGAGGGAGGCCTTTGCCCAGGAGTGGGACAGAATAGGCAAGTAAAAAAAAAAAAAAAAAATTTTTACTATTTTGCAAGAGCATTGGCAGATTCTTCTGTTTCATGCTACCTTCATAAAGTTTATTGCTTTATTTACCATCTATACTAAGTTCATATAATATAGTTGAATATATTGTTATGATGAAACATATAATTTAATTAGACTTTCTTACTGTGTAGTTCAAGATCCAATCTTGAGAAGTTCGAGATCTTACAAAAACGGTATTAAATATTTTAACAATCTCATGTCACAGTGTTGGTTATTGACCGGCCCCGAGACGGCTTGACCAATTTTTACGGAATTTATTGTGTTTGTTTGGTAAGTCTAAAAATAGATCCTCCTACCCCCATCCTCCATATTTTTCTTTGATAGTATTTATATGGCAGAACAACTGAACAACTCAGATAAAAAAAATATTTACATTTGTGAGTTTGTAGGGCGTTATCTCTCAAACAACTGAACCGATTCTAAACATGATTAAAATACTAATAGGTAGATAACCGCATCATCCCTGAGGGCTATAGATTTTTTATTAGAACCTTCAGCCGACTTCGACTGCTCTACTTTCTATGTAATTATTAACAGAACTAGTAGATATTATTACAGATTATAAAAAAAACTAACAAACTGAAAAGAAAAACAATAATAAATAACAACCAGCACGATCAATCTTTACCGAAATTTTTAGTAAAAAAAAACTAAAAAAAAAAGCTAAAGCTACGCAAATCGTTTCCTTTCCAAAGAGCGATTCATTCCCTCAAAGGACCAAAACCTTCTCAGAAGAAAATTTCCAACAAGTATCAAAGTTTCGTATATTTGCGGTCCTGCTCCCGAATCTCTGTAATGAATGTGTCCCAACAGTGTTCCATGTGTTATGTTTGTAGGTCATAGCATCAGATACAGATGTTATACAAAATGAAGGAAGATATGTGATATCCCGAACGGAAATGGGTAAGATAAAACATGATTTGCTTGTGTAGCGAACCCCGAAACCCTAATCTGATCAAATATGCAAAAGGTTCTTTATATGGAATTCAATACTACTATAGTAATTGTTTACACTAATTCTTACTTTAGATTACAATTCAAGTAAGTAATAACCATGCATCATTCTTTCTATTACCCTGAATGAATAAAAAATGCTGTGAGCATAAATCACTCAATACAAATTTTAATGAAAACTTCACCAAGCCGAGGTGTAGTCTTTGTATGAGGTCCTATTTTTGTCATGGTTTTTCAAACACGTAATTGTGAAACATTTCTCTCTGCTGTTCTGACACGCGCGTGGCTGGTTTTCTTTTAGTAGTAAGTAATGGTAGTTTCGGAATAGGAGCGTAAAATTGTCATCATCATCATCATCATCTGCCTAGCCTTTTCCCAACTATATTGGGGTCGGCTTCCAGTCAAGCCGGGTTTAGCTGAATACCAGTATTTTACGAGGAGCGGCTGCCTACCAGACCTCCAGGAGCGTAAAATTGTGCTGAAGGTTATTTTTCTTGACGTAGGCCAAGTACTAAGAGAGGATTTTCCAAAATTCACTCTCTAAGGGGATGAAATGGATGTCCAAAGTTTGTAGCAACTTACTTATATGCGGACGAAGCCGCTGGCAAAAGCTAGTATGTTACATTATCACTGACTAACAAATGCATAATCTCGTATTGTTATTTTTCACGAAGGCGAGGCCACTGTCACAAACTTGCAGTTTATACAAAGCTTCGCACAGTCTTCCCAAAGTTTGTTATCTCTGCTTACACGCTACACACAACACTACCACATAACACCATCCCCACTGAATTAATAGCTCAATTACCGCGCTTTTTTCTTTTGCTCTCGACTTAAAATCGACTCTCGTATTCAGTAGATAATCGTTTGTGACTCGATGCCTGTATTCATCTAGTCTAGTGTACTCGATTACTCTGTTTTGACATTCAGATTAGAGCTGGTGAACGGCGATCTGTTTGTCTGTCGCTTCATACAACACTTGGGACTGTATCTGTTTAGTTTGTGATAGTAAGCTGCTAGATAGCGCACTTACTTCGATGTACGTTGAATAAAACATGAATTACTAGAGTCTATGAAAAACTTCTACTAACTAACCACACTTGTCTTTATTTAATTGCCTGGTTTTATTTTCAGAAATTGTGCCCATAAATTTATTATTCGTACCTACTGTCGAGAAAATTATATTAAATGCCTGCAATAACCATACGTTTATAGTTCTTTGTACTCCCTATATTAATGTTTACTTCCAGTCCTATGACGTATTTACGTGTATATTGTAAGTTCAAAACTAAAGAATTAAAAACTATCTGATAAATGATAAATGATATTTATTTTGCAAATAGGTTTTTTCAAACTCTTTTACACGTCAATTTTTTTTTCTTGGACTTTTTTTTTTTTACTAGATGAGGCCGGTGTTTCCTAACTGACTACCCTGAGAAGAAACACCGAAACAAACTCAGGGGTCACAGTCTCTTTTAAAGTCCGTACAACATGAAAATAATATGCGAACCATGCAGATTAGTGTCTGAGATGGCCTTTTGAAGAAAGAACCATGCAATTTGAGTGGACCTGTCCAGTCAGTGCAAGCATTTGTCAATATTCGCAAAGCTCAACTCAGGACTACTAAGGAGCTCAACGACTTGACGAACAATACCAAAGAGAGGACATAATGGTTAGGCCACAGAAAACACTCAAATTGCCAGACATAAGTTAAAATGACTAAAAAAGAAAAAAAAAAGCAATCCACATAGTTCTCACATTCACAAAAAAGAAAAAATAATAATAATACAAAGTGTAATACTTAACAAAGTAAGCATTTATGTCAAACATAAATAAAAAAGAAAAAAATAATTTAAAAATGTCAAATTGTAAAGTAAAAATTATTTTACAATGTCAAATTGTAATAAATAAATTTCAAATTGTAAAAAAGTACAATCTATACATATAATAAAACAGTAAAATTGTACATTGTTAGCATTAATTGGCGCAAAAACCACTGAACCGATCCCGTTCAAATTTTGCATACATAATCCTTATAGGACCCTTAATGATATAGACTATATTTTATCACGCTATTTGCTATGGGGGATGAGCAATATTGCATTTTGTCGGTTTTGAACGAGTTGCCCCGAGTTCGAATCCCACCTACAATTTATATTTCTGGCAATGTTTTATCTTATTGTTTTTGGAAAAAAAAATACTTTTACCATTTTTTCTTAAGAAAATCAACATTCCTATTTGATTTTTCCCAAATATTTTGTAAAAACTAATCAAAACATGTTATAAAATCCAAGCGTCCACGAAATTCACATACTACAATGTTACATTAGTCCATTTAGCTGCCAATTAATTTACTGAAATGAAAATTATCACGCTATCATGGACGAAGAGCGGGGCAGTCATTTATGACATCTATATGAGAACGTCTATTTTGCTTAATTTTCATCGAACATTGCAGCGCGATCGATTAATGACTAGACTGGGACGTAACACGGTGGTGGTTCGAATTACAAGAGGTGTTTTAGAAAAAGCTTTTTTTTTATTTTTGTAACATTTTTTTTCACATATTTTTGCATTCTCACAATTTTTTTAACAAAAATATTACCAAAAGATATTATTATTATTGTTTAACAAAAAAAACCCATGGAGACAAATTTTACAACTGCGGAGTTGCACCCTTCAAAATACAAACAATGACATCCTTCTTCTTCTTCCTGCCCTTATCCCATATTACTTGGGGTCGGTGCAACACGTTTTCTTCTTCCATTCTGTCCTGTCGTCCGTCACACTATCATCACACTATCATCTGCCCTTTTCTTTCATATCAATCCTTACACAATCCATCCATCTTTTCTTTGGCCTTCCTCTCCCTCTCCATTCTCAAGAACTCTTTTAGTAACGTGCTTTTAATTTCTCCTCTTCACATGACCACACTAAGACAAACGATTTCCTTTCAAAATACAAACATCCATTTTTTTTTTAACTAAAAGCTATTTATATTTTAGGTGATTTCTTTCACTCTAGGAAGGAGCACGAGGGGATGTCAGACTTTCACTGACCAAAACCCACACCTCTGTATGTTCCTTCTTCGCTTTGCGTTCCAGGACTCCGGGTGGAGGTGATCAGTAGTAACGACCTCTCACGTCCGGTCCTGGTATAGAGAAAGAAGGTATGGAAAGCAGTCATCACTTCCTTCCGCAAATAAAGCGAAGAAGGTAGCAGAAAGCGCAAAGATGATGCCCTTGGCATTACGAGTCGCAGGGCGATTCCATGCTACCGTTAGCGCAGAGTTTTGGACGGTGCACTATTGGCATTTCGCTGTTGAATAAAGACTGGTCTTAGTCGACTGACGTTGCGTTATGTGCCACGCGCACCTAAAAGAGATACCATAAGCGAACGGCCCTAACGGGCTTCGATAGCTGGAAAATTGTTCGTATAGGGCATCTAAAGGAACAAAGTGGGTATTTTTTACTGCTCTGCATGCTCTACCCGTAAAAATCGAGAGTTTACAGACTGCGTTTGATCATCAGCATGTGAAGTCGGCTAGGTGAAAATACTCGCACACAAGAATTCGTTTATTATTCTCACTAAAGAAAAACATTTATTTGGTGTATTAGGGTGTCAGTCAAATACCGCACCAGAAAATTCCTGCTTCAATAAACAGGTCATATAAACACAAAAAAATGATGGTGATCGGTAAACGCCCTATACATATGACACCTGGGAAGTGTCCAAATGGCGATGGGAGGGGCCTAAGGATGTCCTGTTTCGCACGGTTTCAGCCACGTTGCTTCACTCTATGGCTTTCCATTCCTTCTCCCAGCTCATACCATGATCTGAACTAGGGCAGGAGGATTCTGATTTTGACCCGCAAACAGTAGGTACGGCGGTAATCCACCCTAGCGGGATAACTTCGATCGTAAGGTCCACCGTGTCTTCCCGCCGAATCTAAAACATCTACCTCCCGAAACACTCATGTTCGGTTAGGACCTGCGTAAAGCGCAAGGTGAGGACGTCATGACTCTGTAGTCTCTCTTTAAAGAGTGAATTTATAATAGTAATAATCGTGGTGTGCCAAAATTAGTCGCCCTAGAATGTAAATTGCAACTAAAAGAACACAGTGGAATTTAGTTGGTAAAAGTCTGATACTCTCTCTCGGTCCACCTAGAGTGGGAGAAGGTATTTGGTGGTTACCCAACAAAAAAAGAGGCAAATACTAAAGGCGGTTATCTGCCCTAATTTGGTTTTTTGAAGAACAAATCATTTTAATTTTGATTTTATCGCAATATGAACTAAACTAACGACTTTACTCATAGAGTAGGCAACTATTTAGAATGCGAACTCTGCGGCTCTGTACTTCGTTGATGTTTTTAAGGCAATTGACGTCATGCGGAAGAAAAACCCGGGTGTTACCATTGGGTGGATCGCCCGGAGGACACGTTAGAGCATAAAGTACTGGTGGGCCACGCTTAGGTGGAGCACCACCGTGTCCTTGTGGGGACGATCGGTGACAGCAACTTCTCGCGCTGGGCACTGGTACAGGCCATGATCCAGAGCGAGGAGTAGTGACAAGTAGTCCCCTCACGCCCCAGTCGCTGGGATTCCGACCCCAATTTAGAGCCACCGTAGGAGTGGCTTGCGAATGGCGAGCAATGGGTAGTTTACCATCTGGCTGTCCGGTAATAATCCAGACGGTCAACCGTGGGTATTGTTCCACGCGTGCTTCAAAGAGATTTTAGCAAACTATAGGTGCCCAGCAGGTTCAAAGCCTCTAGGGTCATGGGCGAGCTTCCGAAAGGAAAACCCGGAACCCTGGAACGAAGGCAAAGAAGTAACGAGGTAAGGTTTAGTCAGTAAAAGTCTGACTCACCTTCTGAGAAGTCATTCTGATGATTTTCCACCCAAATAAGAAACCTGGGCACGCCGTCATTGCGGCGGTAAGTTTCCTCTTAGAGGAGTGGTTGGAAAGAGATCCTCACGTTCCGTATGCCGTAGGTCCTCACCAGACACGGTAAGTTCGGGAGGCTCCTGCATCGGATTCAGCAGGGGAAAAGGGCGCCCCAGCCAGACTTGGGCGCACTGTCTGGACCGCCCGGAGGACACGGTGGAGCACACGGTAGAGGTATGGCGGTTGCCTTCTTCTGCGAAGCAGTAATGCTAGCCAAGGAGGCGGCCGACCGCGAGCGCGAAAAGGAACGACCTTCACGCCCCCGCCGCCGTCAGGATCACGAGAACGATTTCCGACCACCGTAGGTGCAAGCTTGCGGACGGCGAACACTGGGTAGCTTGCCGTCCAGCAGTCCGGTAATACCCCGGACCGAGTCAAGTCGTCAACTGTTCCACGAGCGCCTCAAGGAGATGTCAGCAAACTGTAGGGGCCCGTGGCAGGGCCGAAGCCTCTGGGGACGTGGATCGGTATTCCGAAAGATAAGCTCGGTGTCCCAAAATTGAAGGCAACACAGGAACGGGGGTGGCGTTTAGTCAGTGAAAGTCTGACATGCCCTCCCGCTCCATTTAACAGCAGGAGAAGTCATTCTGATGTTTACCCATCTGAATTATAAAACCTAAACAAGAAACCTACTGGGGCTATGGTTTCGCTTCTGAAAGGGAGACCCTGGAACGTAAGGCAAGGAAGGAATATAGAAGTGAGTCTTAGCCAGTAATAATCTGACACGCACTTCTGCTCCACAGAAGAGCGAAAGTCATTAGACGATTTCCGAACTAAAAAAAGTTTTAACTTAAACAGTTTTATGTAAAATTAATTAATCAGATGTTTTCGGAAGTATGGGATTAGTTATAAGTAACTTTTGTGCAGTTTTACGAACTTAACGCGGACGAAGTCGCGGGCAACAGCTAGTCGAAAATAAAATAGTAAGAAGATAAGACAACAGTTGTAGTGCGCACTGGAGCGGGTCAATCCCAAGCCTTTACGTCCTCAACGTAGTCCTTTACAGTGTAATAAGCCTTTTGGCAAAGTTTTCGCTTAACAAAAGATTTGAACTTATTAAGGCTTAGTTCTTGCATATGACTAGGAAGCTTATTATAAAAGCGTATACATTGACATCTAAATGAACCCCCTATTTTTTTGAGCCTGGTTGCAGGAACAACATAGTTATGTTTGTTCCTGGTATTAAAACTATGAATATCACTGTACTTTTTAAACATGTTTTTGTTTTTATGGGCGTACAAGATATTTTCGTAAATATACTGTGAGGGCACAGTCATTAAATTAATTTCTTTAAATTTAACTCTGAGGGAGTATCTGGGACTTAATTTATAGATTGAACGAATAGCCCTTTTCTGCAATACGAAAATTGTCTGGATATCGGCGGCATTTCCCCACAGTAGAATACCGTACGACATGACACTATGGAAATAGCTAAAATAAACTAAACGGGCTGTCTCTACATCAGTTAAATTTCTTATTTGTCTAACAGCGTATGCTGCAGAGCTAAGTTTCTTCGATAATTTGTCTAAATGTGGGCCCCACTGAAGCCCAGCATCTAGAGTTATGCCCAAGAACACTGTTGCATCTTCAGGACTCAACTCTTTACCTTTAACTAGTACACTAGTTTCTACTTGCCTAACATGTGGCATGGTAAACTTAATACACTTTGTTTTTTTTTCATTAAGATGGAGGTTATTTACATTAAACCAGTGTATTATTTTGGAAAGAACTACATTTATATCATCAGTAACCGTCTGTTGACGTTTCATTTTAAACAAAAGTGAAGTGTCGTCTACAAACAACACTATATTATGGTTATCCTTGATGAGGTAAGGTAAGTCTAAAAGTCTTTATAATAAATAACAACCAAATATCCTTTAGTCTATTGGCCAATGTTCCTCACAGACATTTCAGTATTTCTGGCTCGTAGAATTCAGAATCGCTCGGGCGATTATCGACATAGCCGCTCGTAGCATTTCGTAGCAAAATTCAACTTCGGTTCGTAGCACATCGTAGCGGTTTGTAGCAATGCCCATTCGATTGCTTACAAATCGGTTACTATGAGCATGCTCTGCAGTAAACCAATTGCTAATCGAAGGAATTGTTGATAATATGATCAATCTATTGTCATTTTACATTACAATAACCTTGTTATAAACAAGGTGTTATCAAAGCGTTTATTTCTCACGGTGTTTTAGCAGGGCCCAAGCCTACTGTACCTAAAAGTCTCATCTCGCTCCGCCCTAGAGCAAGAGAAGTCATTGGATGATTTTCCACCTAACAAAAAATATGATTTGAGACTCAAATATTCTAAAATGTCATAACTTTATACGTATGATTTAATGCAGACTACAAATAGCTACCCTAGAAAGCCACTAAGGCCAGCAGTTAAAAATATAAATTTTTGTTGCGGTTACATCCGCAGGGAAATGTAACCGAATATATTACCCTTTTCTGAAGACAACGCTCCCTCCGAAAAGGTCCTCGTGGAGGTAGAACGAAGTCAATCGTGGATTATTCTTAGACCGTTTCCACATTATCCGATCCGATATCGGTATCGGACGCCGATCCGATATCGGGGTAAGTAAAATGTACGAAATGCCGTGCTCCGATATCCGATATCGGGTCGGACAATATGAAAAATAGGCACATATTTCATACATTTTACTTACCCCGATATCGTATCGGCGTCCGATACCGATATCGGATCGGATAATGCGAAAACGCTCTAAACCTCAGTAGAACCTTTTGTTTTAGTTATTGTGAGGCCGAATAGAACGCATTTGGAATTGTGTAATAATATAGTACTAGGTTCTGCCAGCGGCTCGGCCCACTTTCTCCATACAAACTTTAGAATTGGGATTCGTTCTCTCACCCTTTGCGAGCTACATTATATAATCTTTCAAATTCTCTGAATGGAAGAAGTCGTTTGATGATTTCTTAAGTAACAAAAAGGACAACTAAGTATACTCATAAGAGCTGCCTATAAACCTTTTCTCGATCAAAATGAACTATGAGTAATATTTCCTCTATTTAGTACATTTTTGTTGCCATTATAAGGAAAGAAAGAAAAATATTTATTTGGCATACATACATAGACAATGCAGAAATAACAAACATATTATTAGTACAATCTTGAGTCTAGTCGTGACCTCAAAACGTTCTGTTTTTCATAATTAACAGATCGCGAGTATCACGACTTCGTCTGACGGAAGGGATCAGACGAAGCTTAAATAGTTAATAGGATTGTTGAGGTTGAATGTTTCTCAAGTTCTCTCATAATAACAATGACACAAAGGGAAAAGTTTGGACTTACTGTCTATCTCCCATCGGTATAAATACAAATATCCTTTATTTAATTGTACTTTAAAGTACAAACATATAAAAATAAATGTAAGTTTATACTTTCAAGTTTAACAACAAGTCTTAACATTTTTATTAACATATCTATCATAAATACTTTTAACTTAAGAAAGAAAATTTCCCCTCCAGCGAAAAGCACAAACAGTCAGTTACGATGTTTGCTCCGACATATCTCTCAATGTATCTTATACCTGGAAAAATCCCTAACAATATTGACAGTCTTCTCCTCAACCCTTTCAGAGATCGAATTTATCAAATTTATATTCGATACAAGAAGGTTTTTGCGTTTTTACAACAGAAGGTTCCTAGAATGTTTCTACTATGAATAATATTTTTGTTTCAAAGGCCTATGAAACTTATAATTATGTTACTGTATAAGCTCAGACGTCGGTAAATTCTAAGATTTAGCGGTGAAACGTAAGATTTATACATACATAGCATATATACATATATAATCTGCATAGTTATGGTAAAAGTCCGAAATTTTTTTGTAATCTTCGAACATCTGCCACCATTCACTAGGTAAATCTAAGGCGGGGTCCACACTACAAGCCTAACGCGGTTGCGATGACGGGTGCAAAATATCAAACATATCGATACCTTTGGGTAGAAAGGTCGTATAAACCAAAACCCGACTTTTCAGTAGAGCAGAAAAACTAATTTTTTTTTACATAAAAATTCATAACTTTTTTCCTTTTGAAGTTATAAAAAAATGATCTATGAGAAAGGTTCTTACATTTTGCAGATGAAAAAGGTTAAATCATCAAAAGCCAGCTATCTTCTTTAGTTTTAAAGTTAGCTTGCATTTACGTCTAAGAAAAAATCAATGTTTGGTTTATACACCCCATGAAAATGTACTTTGAAAAAATTGTGGGGGTCGTATATCCATTTTTGGTAACCATAAGGGTCATATTTAATGTCGTAAAAACCCATATATGTAATTTTTTTGTATTAAAAACCATTTATAATCATAGATCAATTGAATTCTGACTAATAAATAATCCTGTTACACATAGAATTAGTAGGAACTCAATTATTATTATTCTAATACCCAATAATGGTCGATTCAAATAAAATAAAACTACCTGAAATATGAAATCAACATTTATTAAGTATTATAATACATTCTAATCAATGCTATCTGTCCGATACCTATCATTTATCGCGCTCGTTCTTCTGCTTGTCACTGCGCGCAAATGCGAGCCTTGTGTGTTGGTCGTAAAGTGCTTCTTGCAATCTTCTTCTTCCTGCCCTTATCCCATATTACTTGGAGTCGGCGCAACACGTTTTCTTCTTCTATTCTGTCCTGTCGTCCGTAACACTATCACTAACTTCCTTTTCTTTCTTATCGGTCCTTACGCAATCTATCCATCTTTTCTTTGGCCTCCCTATCCCTCTCCATTCATCCACATGTAAATTCAGAACTCTTTTAGTAACGTGCGTTTATATTATGCGTTTCATCCCTTCTCTTCACATGACCATACCAAGACAAACGATTTCCTTCCAACTTTTCAGTCACTGGCGTCACTTTCAAACTTCCCCTAATACACTCATTTCTCAGTTTGTTCATTCTTGTCACACCACACATCTCAATATTCTCATCTCTACTACATGCAATCTTTGTTCATCCATCTTTTTCACAACCTAACAGTATGACAGGTCTTATCACGGACTTGTAGATTTTACCCTTCAACTTGAGGGGCATCCGTAGATCACAAGTTGTTCCCGTGACCTGTCGCTATTTCATCCATCCTACGTTACTCGGATGTGTTATGTCCCGGTCTACCTTAGACAAGCGAACCGAGGTACTGAAAGTCGGAACAAATCGGTATGAGCGTCCTAGCGAGAACTAAAGGCGAAAGATTGTAGGGACCGCCGAAATCGCAGAACAAGTACTCTGTTTTGGTTCTACTCAATTTCAAGCCAACACTCTCCAATCTTTGCCACAACACCTCCAATCTGCTCTGAACCTCAAGGCCATTTTTGGCAACCAGAACAATGTCATCGGCCAACAGCATACACCAGGGGGCCTCTTCCTGAATGTCTAACGTCAAAGCGTCCATTATCAGCAGGAAGAGTTAAGGGCTGAGAGCCGACCCCTGATGTGGGCCGACCGCCACATTCAAACTGCCACTGGTGCCTACTGTAGACCGGACTTGGATACTACACCGACTGTACATCCATCGGATCAACTGCACATACTTCACAGACACACCTTTCTTCTTAAGGGCTCACCACAGAACCTCACGATATACTCGGTTGTATGCCTTTTCGAGGTCAATTAATACCATGTGCAAGTTTTTATGTGCCCCTCTGTATTTCTCGCACATCTGGCGTATAGCGAAAATGGTATCCGTTGTACCCCGACCAGGCATAAAACCGAATTGGTTCTGTGAAATTTTACTCTCTTCTCTCAACCGCTTTTCAATACTTCTTCCTTCCTTACTTTCATAGTATGTGACATTAGCTTTATTCCACTGTAATTGTTGCACTCAAGAACATCACCTTTGTTTTTAAAGATGAGCACCAAAAAACTTTTGTACCAATCATCAGGTATGAATTCTTCTTTCAACAACTTATTGAAGAACAATGCCAACCACATCCATCGTTCCACTCACAGTAACTTCCACACTTCAACTGGTATTCCAAACTGGGCCAATGGCCTTACCATTCTTCATCTCATTTACTGCTATTCTGACTTCATCCATACTAACCATTCTCACTAGCCCCACATTTTCTATTTTAGTTTCTAAAATCCCACTCCAATCATTTTCCTCATTCATTAGTCTTTCAAAATATTCCTTCCACCTCTCTTTGATTTTTTCATCATCTGATAGAACCAGCCCAGGTTCATTCCTTACACATTTTACTTGACAAACATCCTAAAGTAAGGTGCGACTTGCAATGAACATGGTTTATACACCAACGTCGCGAACTGTGTTTGGATTTACGACGTCAAATTTAACCTGTGTTTAGGTAATGCATTTAACACTTTAGGGCGTATAAACCATTTACAATTAATGCATTTAACATTTTAGGGCGTATAAACCATTTACAATTAATGCATTTAACACTTTAGGGCGTATAAACCATTTACAAATTTATGCATTTAACACTTTAGGGCGTATAAACCATTTACAAATAATGCATTTAACACTTTAGGGCGTATAAACCATTTTCAATTAACGACTATTTTTACACCCTGAGTTAATATAAATTATGGTCATTACGTCATAACAAAATTACAAAAAAAAAATATTTGGCTTTTACATTGAAAATTTACCTTTTTTAAGAGGCTATGACCGAAAATTTCTGGGTCGTATTAACCATTTTTGAGCGAATTTTTACATTTCGAATATACAGATCGATAGAGAAAAAAATTCTGAGAAAAATGGTATATATAACTCAATTTGGCCAAAATGGTTTATACGACCTTTCTACCCAAAGGTAGCGATATGTAACGCCCCTTTGCGTCCATAGTGCAGTGACTAAGGCGGAAGCCTAGCGCGACGGTCATGAGCGAGTTAGCGCGCGTAGTTTTCCAACGTTCCTATCCGCGCGTTACGGGCCTAGTCAACAAGCGACCTAGTGCGCGGGTAGCGGTGATATCAAAACAGTTCGGTCGATCAGTTCGGTGATATACGTCGAATAGCTACAAGAGCTCGCGCTTCACTGTGGCCACCGCACGCCCCCGCTCACCGCACCCGCCTAGGCTCCAGTCACCGCGCATTCAGTGTGGACGCACACTTAAGGTAATTCTCGGGGTGGTTCAGGCCATGGTGCCGAGCGAGGAGTGGCAGGCGGCAGCCCCCTTCTGCGAAGCAGTCATGCTAGTGAAGAAGGAGGACGCACTCGTGAGGTAACGGACGTCACACCCCAGCCGCCGAGATTCCGACCCTGAGTACCAGCCTCGGTAGATGCGGGCTTGCGGGCGCCAAGCTATGGGTAACTCGCCGTCCGTGGCTGTTCAGTAATTGACCGGCGCGTAGTGTTCCACACGTGCCTCAAGAATATGTCAGCAAAACCGTAGGGGTCTAGCAGAGCCGAAACCTACTGGGTCCAAGGATTGCGCGAAAGAGTATCCGAGGCTCTGTAATGAAGGCAAAGAAGGAACATAGGAGAGGGTTTTAGTAAAAGTCTGACACGCCCAATCTCCACCCAAGAACGAGAGAAGAAGTCATTGGATGATTTCTTACCTAAAAAAAGAAAACATCCTGTTATTTTATCATCACATTTTAACCGTTTACTTTAATATACCCCACTCAGAGCTTTATTTCCCTTTTACAAATACGGAAAATGCTATATCAACAACAATGAGCAGTTAATTTGAAGGGCTCTCTCTGTTATTATTACTGAGTACCTGGCATCACAAAACATTGCGGGTACGTTAGGCACACGTTTTGTTAATTCAACACTGTAACAATACAAGACAGCCGTTTTTTATTGTAGGAAGGTACTTTAGGGATCGGAGGTATGAATGACTTAAACATCGGTGTTAGTATAGGAATAACAATTCATATGAAATTACTCTTTTACGTTATTAAAAAACTAACTTAATAGACCATCAAACGCTGGAGAATGTTAAGCGAGTATTAATAATATTTAGTAAATATTAAGTTGAAATTAGAAGAATGTCTTCGCAGACTACAGAACCTTTCGGCAGCATCGACCACCTATTCTACGAGCCATGTACCCACTACCACTTAATTTTGGCGATTCTTTGGGTTATGTCGGCGTCGTTGGTTATCCTGCGGATATTGCGACTAAGCCAGGCCGCACACCAGGCATTCAATTGTTTCTTCACAATTGTAGCGCCACATTTAAAATGCGACACATTTAACGCCCCCGTATATTCCTACGTGAGCATGCACACCGAGGAAACATTTGTAGCGGGCGCACTTTGTGGCGAGACGTCATCCGCGCTACAATAATTAAAGATCGAACCTGTTCGTTTTTTGTGTCGCGTTGGTTTGAAAAAATTAAAGACAACATTGAATTTATTGCAGAGGTCGAAAAAACCCTATATTATACAATCATACACTCAATGATTATAGTAACAGACGGATTACAGAAATTATTTGGACTAAGATTGGTGAAAAATTCAATGAAAATTCCCGTAATTTGTGCAATCTTGATTAAACGGATGAACCCAATAGCGTCTTTTTTTCTCATGAATCGCCACATCAAGAAATCGTCGTCATCAGAAGATGACGTCGACATGCTGAAAGCGGTGCCACGCTACAACTGTGCTTCCGATGTGCGTATATACAATACATTTGTAGTAAGCTGAATTGTAGCGCAACGATTGTGGCGACGTAAATGTTCGATACGTGTAGCATGTGGCGCCGGTGTGCGGCCTGCCTAATGCGACCACGTGACGAAACTCCGTGCATAGCCCTTTTCATTGCCCTTTAGGTGACTAAGCTTTCACTACTATTACATAGCTAACTACATATACCTAAAGTATAATACCTACATTAAAATAAAGTATTACTACGAGCTTTAATACCACAGCTATACAGCTTACAATAAAAATATTGCAAAATACAGTGTGTACTATTGAAGTGCAACGTAATGCATTATTACCTATTATAAATAGCAACTGTAATCGTAAAATAACGCAACGGAAAAACCGATCATGAACATTATTTATTTAGTAAACTTGATTTCATGAGACCAAAGACAATGGTCAGCCCTGCTTTTAATTTTAACAATCATGCTTTTAGTTTTAACCATCATTTAGTAAATAATTAAACTGCTTATTAACTTTAAAACAGTACCTACTGAAAGTAATAATTAATGCAGAGCTGTGAACCCATCACACATTTCATTGGGAATTCGATTGTCAGATATTCTGATCGACAACGATATTACAAGTTTCGCGGAAGTGGAAACATACCACTTGTCGAATATGTTTCCCGAAAATATATTATATTCCATTCAATACAGCAAATAAAGGCTTTGTGTTTTACATTATTCAATTGAGTATTCATATTTTGGTTTTGGAATGAAGTGTTAGTGAGGGATGTTTTTCTATCAGTGAAATGTATTGATGGCCTCTTGAAGGTATACAAATCTTTTTTCGGTCTAAATACTTTTTGTTTTGATTTGATTAGACTGTCAAAAAGTTGTCTAGTAAGGTATCTCGAGTAATGACAATACTCACAATCAATCTACACATCCCTTTATTTCACTAGTCTATTCCAAAGATTAGTTAGTGAAATATAAGTAAAGAAATTATAACGGATCAACGAATCACCAAAAGGGTCCGTAAACAAAATCTTTATGCCCAAATTGATTACCCCGATTACAGAATATTTATTTATAAAATGATGGTGAAATCATCAATCATACCAGAGTGAAGTAACTGTAGACAACTGGTGTTAACAACAAACAGACATGTGATTACTCCTATTTTTTTCTTCATCACAGTTTCACCAAATTCAAATAGAAGCACCCAGGTAATATTGTTTCCTTTCTTTTTCAATTTTTCCAAACAAAATTGAAAAACATTTAACGAACATATCGTCTAACAAGACACAAAAAAGTCAGTGAAATCGAGTGAGCATAGCTTCGTTTTATTGAAGTCAGTTAAAAGAGTATCACTAAACATCAAAATACAGTTAGCAATCGCGGTTTTATTGCGTTTAGTTTTTAGTTTTACAAATTTTGTAACAGAATTTTGTGGAATTGGAACCTTTTCATTTGAAATAAATATTACTTTCCTATTGAGCCCATATAGAATATTCTAGTAACATGTCGACGAGTGTGGCTGTTCAACGTTATGTGCGCTCAAATTGTCCATTTCATCCTCTAACGCTCGGCACAGCTTTAGCTTCCATTTATGGAACGATTAAATAAATAAAAACAATGGATTTATGTTTTTCCAATCACAAATTGCGTTCTGTGGATTTTTTGTTTACAGTTTTGTTCATTTATTTTGTACCGTCCATTATATATATATATATATATATAATGGACGGTACAAAATAAATGAACAATAAGATAAGATATATATATATATATATATATCTATAAATATATATTGTATATGCCAAGAATAATAACACACATAATAATACACTACTGGACATAGGCGGAGGCCTAGGCGCTTGGGGGAGCTCAAGCGTCGCCACAACGACCGGTTCTGTTCATCTCGCATCCATCGTATTCTCGCGATCCTCACAAAGTCATCGGTCCACCATCTTTATACTATTACCTTTGCTAATTGCCATCTTCATGATCCAGAAAATAAATTAGCCCATGCTGAGAAAACGGCAACCTAAACCACTTATAATGGAAAACTACATATGTGCTCCAAATAAAAACAAAAAACACGCTACGGCTGAACGGTTAAAGGGTGCTCCCGGATTAAACGAACCTTTTACCAGCAACTTTAATCGAAAAAGGGGTCACAAAGTGTGTTACAACAACATGACAACAGTTTTTAACATTGTTAAAGAAGACGTAAATAACGAGAATGAGTAGTTTTATGTCTTGGATAAAGTTAAATAGACACAGAACAGATGTAAACATCTTCTCGAGCTAGGGGTGCGATAGTGTTTACATCTCATCAGTGTTGCAACTAAATAACCACTTAAACGTGCTACATCAAACTTATCATTATTTTTTAAGTGATCTCAAATCAGATCAGCTATATCAAAATCACTGCATTGGTACATTCACCCGAACAAGGTTCAAATTCTGTGATTTTTTACAGCTGCGAAATTGTTTGAAAAATTTACTTCTACACGATACCGGGTGGCACGACTTTGGTCAAGTCGGTAATTCGTCAAGTACGCAGTTCGTCCAATTTAAAATTGGTCAAAGCTGTAGTTCGTCTAATCAGAAATTTGCCAAATTATGGAATTCGTCTAATACGCAATTGGTCAAGTGATTTAAGTACAGTCGGCTAAAAAATGAAAGTGCCGAGGTAGTTTATATTAACTTATTTCTTTTATTCATATTTACACTTATGTACATAATAGTCATTATCACTACTTAATAAATAGTATAAAAAAAACCCGCTGTCTGTCCCTATGTATGTTTAGATCTTTAAAACTACGAAACGGATACGAAACGGCGTGAAACACTAAATGTATAAATCCTGATTACACTTTTTATGTTCCATTAATTTTTTTTTATTATTTGCTTAAAGGGCTTTGTCGCTTTTCAACCACATCGCCCAATAGAGAAAACCACAAAAACCTTGCAGTCTACCTTAAAATTAACTCACACAATTGTTGGGCTTTAACGGACATTAGAAAAGAAAATAAAAGTTATGTTATTATGTGTTACAATACTTGAAACAGTTGTGTTGCGTATTAATTATTTATATCCTACATAACTGTTTTAAGCACTGTAGCACATCTAATTTACCATTTAATAACTGATAGAAGTCATGAATATAATTTTTTTTTTCATTAAGACACAAATCATAATATAATATTCTTACCTATAATTAATATAATTTATATACAAGTACTTCGACGCCTGAGTGTATATTTTATATTTGTATTATATGTATACCTACATAGCTAGGTTTTACTTAAGTTTTTTATTTATATATTTAGTATTTGTATATAAATTATAATATAAATAAATACAAAAGTGAACATCCTAATCAAAGACTATTCACCCCAGCGTTCCTATGTACCGCGTTTGATGGTACACGTTTCGCGTTTGATCGACTGTACATGGACTTGACTAATTGCGTATTAGACGAATTCCATAATTTGGCAAATTTCTGATTAGACGAACTACAGCTTTGACCAATTTCAAATTGGACGAACTGCGTACTTGACGAATTACCGACTTGACCAAAGTCGTGCCACCCACGATACCATATCTGTAGCCCTGGCTGGAAAAATATGGGTGGTTTTATTCAGTAATTTATCGGACACTCTCTTTCGCTCAACCCAGAGCGGTAAAAATTGTTTGATTCACACCCTCAAAAAAAAATACACATCCAAACAGACTTTCATATCAGTACCTAAGTTAATTAGTTTCTGAGGGATACGTAGGGTCGTTTCCACTAGTACTGTGGTTTTCACTTTAGTTTTTCCCATCGCGTCGCTAAGAAGATAATATGTGTTTTCCAAACAGTTGCGTCCGAAGTAAGTTTGTAAACTCATTTCCGGAGCCTCTAACAGCGAACCGACAGGCCAGTGCACGAAGTTCGCCAACATTTTGTTGTTCTCAGCCTCGCTTGTTACAACAAAGCAACTGTACAGGTGAAGTTTACTGCAGAAGAGTTCCGTACAGAGGCAATTAGTCAAGTGGTTTGAAGTTCACTCATATATTGTTTAAAAATGTGAGCAAGAAAAATGTTTGTCATATTTATATTTCATTAACGTATTAGTAAATACTAAGCTAAGAAATAAATTACCAAATATTTTTTTTAGGTGGGGAATCACCAGAATGACTTCTCCCGCTCTTGGGCAGAGCGGGAAGGCGTGTCACACTTTTAACTGACTAAACCCCACCCCATTCCTTCTTTGCCTTCGTTCCAGGGTTAATTCGATATCAAACACGTCATAGCAGAACTGTAACTTTAAAGGCCCTTTTTTCTTTTTTGCGAAATTTTGTTCTACTAGTACTTACTAGTACTAGTAGAAAAAAGTCAAGAATTTCGAATCGAAAGTCGAAACTGGGACAGGTTAATACATAACGTATAATTGTGACTTTCTAAGATTTTTTTCTAAGAAAACTGGAAAAAATCATAATATTAATAAATTAGTAAAAACCGTTTTTGTAAAGCACAAAAGCGAGATCTACTTAACTGAGGTAAAATAAATTCCGGCGTATAATACAAAGGAAACGATTCGTAACACTCATTGTTCGTATCACGTTGTTACGATAAATATACTGAGAAACTTTATTTATTACGTGAACGTTTTACTCCGAAACATATTTTACTATCCTCTTGTTGAAGTGTATTTTTTTCTGAAAATGGACTTTAAGTACCTATTAAACAGGTTGTAATCAGGTTTTTCCTATTTCCAGAAAAAGAAGGTTATTTACTTATATTAGAAATAGATTAGCTTCTCAGGCATGAAAAAAAGCTGCTAGTCTAAAATGGGATTGAGAGGGTCACGCCATTCCTATTTTTTTTCAAAGTCAAAGTCAAAGGCAAAGATTTATTTGCAGATAAATATGGTTACAAAAGTTCTTACAATGGTAGTATTAGTAGCTTAACATATTCAATCATAGCTTTATGACATGCAAATTTTTGGTATAGGTAGAATTCGAACATTAATTTAATTTATAATCAAAAAATTCTTTTATATTATAGAAGGGATTCTCAATCAACCACCTGCGTAATGTTCTTTTGAAGCGGACCATTGGAAGTTCTTTAATTTGGTTAGGAATCTTGTTATAGATCTGATACACATAGGATAACAACTTCGCCTATATAGTTCCGTTTTTATTCTTATAGGATTTATTAATCTATTAGGATATCTGGTTTTAAAACTACATTTATCTCCCAATTTTTCGAACATTTCAGGGTGAGATTTGGTAAATTTACATACTTCCTCAATATAAATACCAGTTAATGTAAGTAGTCTAAGTTTTTTAAACAGCGGTTTACAGGATGTGAGTGGGTCTACATTACAAATCGCACGTATACACCGCTTTTGTGCAATGAAGGCTCTTTCGAGATGCACCGAGTTTCCCCATACCAGTATACCATAGCGCAGTATTGAACCAACATATGCATGATAAGCCTGCAATGTGGCTTGTCTACTTGTAAGATTAGATAAACGCCATAGAGCATAAGCAAACTTACTGAGTTTTCCACATATCATATCAATATGATTAATCCAAGAACACCTCTCATCTAGAACTATCCCAAGAAAAGTAATGCTGTCTGATTGTTGTATTTGTTTACCTTCATAAGTTATGTTTAAACCCATGTTATTCCAGTTTTTGTTTCGAAATTGTACATATTTGGTTTTATCTAAGTTAGGTTTAAGGTTATTATTTTCCATCCAAGTTATTATTTTGTCTACGGTACTATTTATTTCTTCATTATAGTTTTCTTTAGTTTTAGGGATAATTACGGAGACATCATCTGCAAAGAGTATGCAGGGATGGTCAGTTACTTTTGTCAGGTCATTGATATATAGCAAAAAGAGTGGGGGCCCCAAAATACTGCCCTGTGGAACGCCTGTACCATTGTAACCTAATTTGGATTTAAATTTCTGTTCGCCGTTTTGATTTGGTTTATCCACAGTAATTTCTACAACTTGCGATCTGTTTGTAAGGTAACTTTTTAACCATGCATTTGCTTTACCGCGTATTCCATATTTATCACTTTTTTTAGGAGTAGCTCGTGCGATACAAAGTCAAAAGCTTTTGACATGTCAAAAAAAACAACAGTTGTCGGAATTTTCTGATCAATATTTTTGGTAACCAGGTTAATTAAGTTAAATGCCGCTGTGGTTGTCGATTTTCTTTTTTGGAATCCATGTTGATCTCGATTCAAAATTTGGAACTTATCAATAAAATTTATTAATCGCGCATGCATGACCTTTTCGTAAATTTTTGCTAAAATAGGCAACAAGGCTATCGGTCTGTAATTATCAACAAGTTTTCTATTTCCTTTTTTGTGTATTGGTTTAATAGCTGTCATTTTTAATTTCTCAGGGAACACTCCCGTGAATAATGATAAGTTTAATAAATGTACTAGTACCGGAGTAATGATAGGGCCTATGTATTTTATAATCTTTGTAGGTATTTGATCATAACCTGTTGAATTTGTATCCTTGAGAGATTTAATTACTTTTTTTATTTCGTCATCATTGGTGGGCATTAAAAACATACTAGAATCAATAGGATCAATGTCATAATTATTAGTATTAATGTCAAAATCGTTGTTCGTCAAATTAATATAATAGTCATTTATATAATTGGCAATGTCCGTGGGGTTTGTAAATGGTCCGGTTTCAGTTTCTATCTCGTTAATGTATGATTCCTGAATTTGATTATTATTATTGGAATTATATTTTATTAAGTCCCATGTTGCCTTGCATTTATTTTTAGCCCTAGATATGTAGTTTGTGTTATGGATTTTTTGTGCTTTCTGTATACATTTTTTAAGTAATTTATTATAGTTTAAGTATTTTAATTTATTGCCTTTATCGGATGAGAAATAGTATTTAAAACGCAAGTCCCTTTTAGTTTTAGCTGATTTTTTAATACCTTTGGAAATCCATTTCGTATATTTTTTCACTAGATTGATTTTGATCTCGATTTTAGGGAAACACAAGTCAAAGAACATGACAAGTAAATCGTGAAACAGATTAAACGCACTGTTAGCTTCCTGATTAGAAAATATATCAGTCCATTTCAAATTTGATATGCAGCTAAAGAACTTTTCTTTATTTTTGGCACTAAAATCACGTTTATGAATTGTACGAAAGCGTAAAGGTGGGATTTTATTGTCTATTGGTATGGATATCATCTGAGCTGTTTTATGATCTGACAGTCCCAGTGGTATAACCTTTTAAATATTCCGATAAATAGTTGATTAACAAGGCATAGCATAGCAAAATCAGCCTTATTATTAATATTATAAATAATAAATAAATTAATATTATTAAATTCTTAATAGAAAACCTAATACCAGTTTTTGCCCGAAACGGGAACTCAGGACCTCACAACCAACAGTAGCGCTTGATATCATAAGACCAACGTTTCAACAAGCAGTTACTACACGTAGTTATTTGTACTACAATAATAGTTATTTGATTTTAAAGAAAGCATGCTGTTTAGACTTCTAGATATCTTTTAGCATCACAAATGGGAATGAATCTATCAATAATTAAGAGCTCGGGTCTCTGAACATGTGACTACGCAACAATTACGCAGATTGCTTCTCAAGGCTACTGATTTAATCGACGCAATCAAGCTATTCTGTTTCATCTGATGTGTCTATTCATTCTGAAAGTGCTCCAAGGGCAAGAGATGTGTCTTCAAAAAAAATGATTAAAATGAACCAAAAATAGTAAATTAATGTCATGTTTACCGTCATATTGTTTAAGTAAAGAAAGATGTGTAAAAAATCTTTAAGTGGTCTAATGACACTCACCTGTAGCCACTTGATCCTGGTGATGTTGTCATCAGTGACGGTGAGCGCTCTCCTCTCGCCCAACTTGTAAGACTCGTCATAATACATGTACTCAGTGAACGTCAGCCCAGTGGTAGTGTACTGCTGCGTGAAGTATACCGATATAGTCCCGTTCACTATGTCGTGTTCTATTATCCACTTGCACTTGATGGGGACGGGGAAAGGGTTGGGGAAGTTCGGCGTGGTGATGGTGCCCACGTGTCGCGTCAGGTGTCCGCCGCAGGTCTGTGGTCCCTGGTGCTCGCTGTGGCGCTGCTGCGCGTGCGCGCGCTCGGCGCACACGCTGAGCAGCGCGAGGCCGAGGAGGCGCCACGACACCAGCCTGGAAAAGAAGAAAAAACGTTTACCTTTTATATTCAAAACACTGACCATTTTGAACAGAATTGTTTGCAAGAGTCGGCACTGCCTTTGAATGCCAAAGGTAACTGAAGTTACTATGTTGGAAAACAAATAAGTTTATTCTACTCCATCCCATCTCATTTATTTTTTAAAGTCCTTTAAAGCCAAAACTATTGACTTTTGCCATTACTCTTAGCTAAGTTTAATCGACTTATATCCGATAAACCTTTAAGTAAGCTGTTACTTTCAAGATAACAAAGAAAATGTTCGTATAAAATTAATTTGTCAAACGTGACGAAGTCCAGAGGTCCGTGGAGCGATATTAGATTGGCTGAAAACGTAACAGCACAAGTTTTATGAGAGTTTTCCCTCACCTTCATAACTTTATTATTTCTTGGACAATATTGTGTTAGAGATTCGCGCTGAAAGTGGTTCCCTTTCGAAACATAGCGCCTTATGATGTTTTTATAAGGATTCAGGAAGAAACTGAATTGTATCAAAAAATATAATGCTATTCTGTTGTTTGGAATGTTTTGTACGAGTATCTTAGTCAGCAAAAACGTAGATTTACGATCATAATTTTTGTAGTTTGCCTGTCCTTCTGTCCATCAGTCAATATTCTTTTTCTCAGGAATGCGAGGGGTTACTAAGCTTAAATTAATATCAAACTTTTAAATTGGTGGAATAACAAAGTACATACTTAACATTACAATTCAAAATACTCTTTAACATCAAAATACATTTAAACTGATTTTGGCGATCGTGAGTGTAAGTGTGAGGCGAGAATTTGTTGATGATAAAACAGCTATTAGGGTTGGCATCACTGCGCCTGTTATACTGTAAGCTAGGACTACGTGGAAATTGGACTACAAAACGCAAAATAAAATTCAGTCCGTGCTGGTCTTTGTATTTCAATTAAAATAGCTAAAATACTGTATTTTATATTTGTGTATTTTACCTAAAGGTATTTTGTATTTCGTATTTTAATTACTTGTAATACAGTATTTTGTCATTTGTATTTTAATTAAAGCAAAGCATTTTGCCCAGCCCTGCATACACCTAATATAATATATAATAAGTACACCTAATATCGAAACATGACATTCTTGTAATTACAGAGGACAAATAATTTTTTTTTATTCTGATATTCTTTTTGTTGTGTAAGCTAGGTAGGTACCTATTATTCTTAACTCTTATCTTCGTCGTGAGAAGCTGGCACATTTTTTGCTTTATTATCTTTTTCAGTAAGAATACAAGTAAACAGGAAGCAATGATTCTTAACAAATAACCTACAGAGATAACTAACTGAAGGCTAGTAAGCAACAGTAAGAGAGCGATAAGATCATAAGAAGTAAGAAGACTTATTTTAGAGAAACGAAAGAAAAGAAACACCTTCATTCCCAAAGGAGAGATTTATGAGAGGATACCCTTTCGTTATTAGGGTTTTCTATATTTTATCAACATTCAGAAGCTGTCTCACAGCGGTGGCCTTAGGGAGTGGCAAGCAACTCCACGCTCTAGTCAAAAATGTTAACCCACACTAAAAACTATATACTCATACATAGAAGATACCCAAACCTGGAACAACTATCTGCATTCCATAAAATATATTGTTTTAACTCGGTAATCAAAGCCATTACAAGCGCAACAGCCAATAACTCAACCACAGCGAAAATCTTACTTTCAGTAGACTATTTTGAAATCCAAATATAATAATCTGTTTTAAAATAAAATTAAAGAGGTTTTATCCCATTATCTTGGTTACATGCTATGTTAAAGGCACTCTTTTAAACTTATTTGTTTCGTGTTATAAGCTCCATTTAACGTCGTTGTCTCATTCCCCGCATATCATGAAGGTCCGCGTAATAGTGCGTCTACACGGTACAGACTTAAACACCTACATTAGTCTGCTGCGCTAGGTTGCAAAGACAAACTTTTGAAATCTACGTAATTCTGCAGTGTACCGTGTCGACGCTATCAAGAGTGTAATTTGCAAGGTTGTAGTTGATATAAAAACAATTACTGAATATAATTAGTTATCTAATTAGTAAATCTTTCTATTAATGCCATTACATTTTTTGCCAAATATTATTTCAGATGTTATGTAAAATTAATGCACCAACCAGGTGCATTAATTTTACATACACACAACCAGGTTTAATGTCTGTTATTTATTATTCTTGAATTATAAAAAACCCTTACTTCTTTTATTATAGGATAAATCATTTTCCGGAAATTTTACCAATGATGTGGCCTCACATAAGGACGAGAAGAGTAACTTGAGCCCAGGTTCAAACTTCCAAGGCCATTCTTTCAAAATGTGAGGGTGGTTCCATAATTGAGAAGCACGAAGGGAATATATTAATTTAAATAAGGAATATGTTCATTTTTGTTATTTCGGCCGATTCGAGTTTGAATCTTTCCGAAACGTCACTGAAATTTTATCTAGACTTTAGTAGAGAACATAAGCATAAGTCCTACCTGCTACCGAGGACTGAAGATTACACATACGGTACGGTGAATAGAATCTGTCTAGAAACTTGGAATCGTGTTTGTCATAGGAATAGAGAGAAGTTTATAAAGTTATACAAGAATTTAGATAGGCTAATATCTAGACTCTTCGATTTTGTTGGAAGATTTTACATAATCCGTAAACTTGGATACAGTGTGTTAACACTATTATAACTGGACACTGTCACATAGCGATGTACAACGACGAGAGGTTTTATTCGATTGTTAGAATATCTTGATGGTTCTCGATTGTTTCGTCTTTAACTCTATTTAGACTCGGTCCATTATTGCGATTTGCGCATGTTCATACTATACGCGAGTTGTTCCTCAATGGATTAAAGTTTTGAGTGAGAGTGACTGTTTCGAAACAATCCAAAAACATCTCGATTATTTTGTAGAACGGTGAATATAAACAACGATGGTTGACTCAATGGGATATATTAACGACTCCGATTCTTTCGATTGTTAAAACATCTCGGAATCGCTCATTGATAGGTACTTTTACAAACAAAGCAAGTTAATATATCTAGGGCTTGTGAAAACAATTTAGACTACATTATTATTCTTAGCTCAATCCACTTCACAGACAAACACAATTGATTGTGGAGTCCATTCTTCCTTAACCAATAAAAATGTACGATCCCTCGGACTCCATCTTGTACATAAATCGAGATGATGAGCAAATTGAATCTGTAAGTTATTACAGAACTCGATTGTTAATAACATGATAAAAGCATTGGAAAAAAAGTTGTGTACTGTGGGTACTTTATTTATTGTGTACAATGAACTTTGCGGATGAATGGAAGATGATTTTATTGACATGTCAGAAGTATTGTGAGAGGGATTGATGTACATTGTTGTTTTTAATTTAAATTATTTTTGTTTACTTACAGTTAAACCACCAATTACAGATGGTTTAACTGTTATAATTAATTAAAATAAATAATTAACGATTACATGGTCATTTTCGGGTGCAGCTGTTTAACCCTTTTCTTGACGGTGTGCACTGTAGGATACAGTCAACTTTGAAAAATCATACTAAGAAAAATATTCTTATTTAAAACGAAATGTTTCTACTGTTTAAGAAAGGAACTGTTTCTGAACCCATTTACGTCATATCATGTCAATTTGACGCAACCGTTTTTCAATTACAATCAAAATGCTGAACCGACTCAAAGTGGACCCCCCGACAAAGTTAAGATAATTAATATTTTACATTGTTTTTACATAATAATCTAATAACTGTGTATGTCACGGTAAAGAACATTAGTATATACGTGTCAATTGAATGAATTTTGATGCGTAATTGTATATTTGGTTTAGTAAACTAGAGCCAAACTGTTATGTATCTCACAGGATACACTGCCATGTTTACTGGTTTTTTTTTTGGTTTGGTGTACTGTATCTTGTAGTGCACACTGCCATGTTTGTAGTGTTTTGATTGTTATTATTTTGTATTGATTACTTTAATGGTGGCGTAGTGGTAATGATGTTAAAATAAATCAAAAGGTTCAGGGTTCGATTCCCGGTCGAGACAAAATTGATTTTAAAAAATTATATGGCAAAATCTGTGCATATTTTTATTCTCTAGTATTTGAAATCTGGTTTTTGGTCTCTAGTCTTTTTATGGAACGTATGCTCGTTTTGATTTTCGCTTCGCATGGTGGTTAATTAAGCTTGTTTATCTTAGGGCGGAGTACAGCCTTCCATTATAAGGGGCAGAAAGCTTTGTGCCCAAAATCTAGCGTAAAGAAAACGATTCATCGACGGAGTCTGAAAATGAAACCCGGCAATTTTCAATTCGACATAGGGTAGACAAAAAATCATAACCTTGATGGCCTCCACTACCATCGTCGATGAAAAATCTCTACCTGCTATCCGACGATGAAGTAATAGATGTCCAAAAAGCGGTCACTGCATCACCATTGCTAGCGTCTCTACTCACTCTACCAGTCGCGCAAAATTTGACACAATTGGTATCAGTAAGACAATAAATGTGTCACTGCCGCAAGCAGCTTTGTAGATGCCCACCCTATATCAACGATCCAAAAAAAAAAAACAAGGAGAAAAAGATGAGGTTAGCGATGCGTTGTCCTGAAATTATAAAACGTTACAACGCCCATATAGGCGGTGTTGATTGAGCTGATATTCTAATTGCTCTCTATAGATCTGAACTGAGGGGACAAGACTGGTACCTACCATTGTTGATATCACTGCTGTTAAACATATGTATATATAGTAGGTGGATTTTATAACAGAGAAAAATCGGTAGTGGTTCAAATTCAGGTACAATATTGCCAAAAACTTGTTATTACTCCTCAGTACCACCACGAAACATACGGACAATAATGAAGAGGGTCTAACCTCATGAAAACCAATAAAAGTGCCTGTTTCTAATAATTAAATAATTTGCAGTGACCAGCTTAGCTACTTCGCGACTTTTGGAACAGAAGGAAGGTGCTAACTATGTACCAAAAATCAAACCACTGTGTCATATACTAAGTACTAAGGAGTTAGATTATGCTGAGTACTTGGCAGAAATAGTTTTTATACTTTTCACAATCAGTAATTTCCTGTTAAACGATCTCACCAATTAAAAATTACTATTTTATATACAATTTGTATTATTACCTGTTTTTGGCAGTGTGTCTTGGGGGATACATTCACCTGAGATAGTCATTCCTTACGAACATGGCAATGTATCTCACAGGATACGGAAGGCATTTCAGGAAACAAAAGGCTTTGATTTTTTTTATTATTTTTCGCTGCGTTCTATGTTCATATAAAATAAGATTATTTGAAAAAAAAAAACAGTTATTCAATTTTTATTTCTTTGCCAAGTTAAGGGTTAACATAAAATTAACAGAATTCATAGCTCTATGGCAAGAATACAATATCACCTTAGAAACTATAAGTAGCACTTATGTAATTATTTATACTTTTAGAATGAACCTTTTTTTTACAGACAGAATTTATTACCTACTGACTAGCGCTTTCGCCCAAATTAAGGTAGGAAATTGTCCAAAGGGAAGATAGTTCCGGGATAATCAGTACGGTCGTTGACCTCGGTACATACGGCTGTGTTTGGTAGAAATTACTGTCGATTTTAAAAACAATTCCACTATTTCTCAAAGTTTCGTATTACTCCGCTTACTTTTTTGAATATCACCTTCTATCCAATATGGAAACACACAAGTGCGGAGTGTGCAGTGACTCTTTATCTGACGGTGCGCACTGTAAGTCATGTAACCTCATGATGCATTTCCACTGCGGGGGCGTCACTGAAAACGGCTACCAGAAGCTAGGGGATCGGAAGCTAATATGGCGTTGCAGTAAGTGCAGACTGGCTGGAAATGCGCTCCAGCCTGTACAGCCTGTCACGCCAATATCACCCACCCCCGTGCCGGAACCTGAGTCGGCTGTTCTGCAGGATATACGAGCATTGTCTTTGAAATTTGCCACATTGGAGAATATGAAAGATGAAATCGTCGCATTGAGAAGTGAATTTGCCGAGTTCAAAAAAACCATGGCAAATCAATACAGCGAAGTCATGAAAGAAGTCACTGGGAATCTGAATGATATGGAGCTACGTATCGTGAAGGTGGAGAAAGTCCAAGACCAAGTTGAACAATTGCAAACCCGTTTGGATAAATTAGAAGAAGACTGCAACAATAAGGATCAATGGTCTCGTATGAACAATGTTGAAGTTAAGGGAGTGCCTCAGACAGCCAACGAGAATTTATTTGATATAATAGCCAAGATCGGAGCTAAAGTTAATTACCCTGTCTCAAAAAGTCAAATTAACTTCATCACTCGAGTCCCTACTAGTGAAAAAGACCGTATAAAGCCTATCATAGTCTGTTTTTGTCAACGTTACGTGAAAGAAGATTTCATAGCAGCTGCTCGGCACGAACTGAAGACCTCACCTCTAACGCCAGCTAAAGTTGAATTAATTGGCAACCACAAAATCTTTATAAATGATCACCTAACAATAAAGAACAAAATGTTATTGTCCAAAACCAAGAAAACCGCTGCTGAAATGAACTTTAAATACGTTTGGGTTAAAAACGCGAAGATACACGCAAGAAAAAACGATATCTCGCCGTCTCTAGTTATCAAGTCGGAGAAAGATATACCAAAAATGGTTTAAATTACTCACGGTTAATGTTTGTCACAACGTTTTCTTAATAATGTTATGTCTTTATAAGTTTTCTAAGTGCGTAACAAAGTTGTTTGAGAATCTCAGTCTCGTGTGTGCTAGTTGCGTATTCCTATTGGTTTTGTGTCATTACACGGTGTGCCCAAGCAAATTACTTCAAAATTATTTTTATAATGTCGTTTTCTATTTCGTTAATTTAAACCTTATGTCTCGTGTCACAGAGTTCACTTTTCTTCGTGGACCGTCTCCAATTATGACGTTTTACTCCGAGGTGCTCTTATCTCTGTACCGGTCGTCGCTTATTATATCCTTTTATAACAGCTGTTTTTCTAATGATATTTTTGTTGATCACTGTGTATTGCTGTGTCTATTACTTTATTTGACCACTACCCTTCTTAAGCATTATAAAAGTTGCGAAAGTGATTTACACTTGATTTTATTAGTAGTATTTAATTTATTTTTGTCAAATCGTTATTTATTCGTAAATTATTCAGTTGTAGTTAAAGGTGACGATCGCTACGCTGAAAATTTATTACCAGAATGTGCGTGGTTTGCGTACTAAAACGAACATAGTGTTTCGCGGAGTGTGTCTTAGTTCCTACGATATAATTATATTTACGGAAACATGGTTAGATGATAGTTTTAACAGCAGTGAATTGTTTGATGGACGTTACCTAGTTTGGAGACGTGATCGTGACTACTCCCGAACCGGCCAGTCTCGTGGTGGTGGTGTTCTGATAGCGGTGAAACATGAACTTACAATAGTGGAGAGGGTGGATTGGCGTAGTTCTGCGGAGGATATTTGGCTATCCTTAATTCTTAAAAGGTCCAAACCACAGGTTAGTTATGATTTGCATATATGTGCGCTTTATTTATGCAAGGAGAATCTAGGTAATTCACATAGTATTCAATTGCGTAATTTCGCGGATAGTTTTAATAATTTAATCTTAACTCATCCACTTGACAAGTTTTTGCTCGTAGGTGATTTTAATTTCGGAAATGATGTCGAGTGGTGTAATGGGGACACAGCCACTTGTGGTGAGTTAATCCCACGAAATATTTCTTCTCAGCATGTCACTCAGTTCTTCGACACATTGCAAACATTCAACATGTCACAGTACAATGGTAAGCGGAATGTTAGCCACAGAATACTCGACCTTGTTTTTTGTAACGACACTGTAACTGTCTCGGAGTGTACGGACCCTCTTGCTCTGCCTATAGATCTTCATCACAAGCCCTTAATTGTTGTGACGAAATTTGTTGAAATTCAGGCTTGACTTTAGTTTCGGGTCGCAGGATTTGGGGACTGAAAATGGTCAAAACTGGTAGGGCTTGGGTTCCCGATTATAACAATACCACTCTTTTCACAAGGTAATGCCTAATTTTCGAAAAATTTACGAAATAAATTTCTAACCTCAAATTCGATAAATTGTAAAACGGAACGTTAAAATGGGCACTTGACAACCAAAGCTGTCACAATTTATTACCTGTAGTGTAAAATATCGTGCTACATCGGTAGAACGGAACGTAAAAAAAAATAAAGTCAACATTATGTGTCTGTGTCACTGTCATTCGTTTCGGTCATTCATTCAATTTTATTGTGATTCATTCCGTTCCTCTTCGAGTTGTATATGTATTCGTTGTTTACTTTTATATTATCCTAGATATTATCCTGTTTAGTAGAAAGTCGTATAATAATACTAATTATATGTGAGTAAGACTTAGGGGCACCCCGACTCGGACAGGTTAGGTTAGAACGAGGTGCCAGGGTCGTAGTGAGCGAGCGAAGCGAGCGAACACAGACCCTGGCACCTCGTTCGTGGTTATTTTTTTATAAACCACCCAGAAGTAGGAGCCCCGCGAAGCGGGGCTCCGGCGACTACGTCTTTTAAACAATTTTTGAGGTTTTTGAGGTTAGGTTACAAAAGATCGTTTTTCTCGGAAACGGTGAGTTACCTTTTAATGGGAGTGGTACTAGGGGGGACGGGGGACTCCCCCCTCCCCCTCCGACTACCAACCCCCTACTCCTGCGACCCGATTCTAAAGTTATACCCGGTCCTATGAGACCGCTCGGGGATTCATGAATTAATCTAATTAACTGGCCTCAGTTTTTATCAAAAACAATAAGCTTAGAAGATGCTGTTAGTAAATTTTATACTAAACTTTATGAGCTTAGGGATTTACACATACCTTTAAGATCGGTAAAACAATCCTCTTATCCTTCTTGGTACACTCCGGCGCTAATTAAAATGATTAGAGAAAAACATAAATATCATAAGAAATATAAAAAATATAGTAATTTATCTGATTATCATTCCTTTTCATTATTGCGTACTAGAGTTATTGAGTTGGAAAAGACTTGTTATGACAATTATATGACTAATATTGAGGCTTCTATTGTAAAAAATCCTAAAGCTTTCTGGACGTTTGTAAAAAGTAAGCGAAAGGCGGGTTCATTTCCTAATGAGATGTTCTACCGCGAGACATCTGTGAATGAAGGGCAAGATATTAGCAACCTTTTCGCTAGCTATTTCCAGTCCACCTTCTTAGAACCTGAATCAACGGCAGATGATGAATCTACTTCTAGTGAACAATCTAGTAATACTGCTATGTCTATCAGCACAGTGAACATAAATCACTCACGTGTATTGACGCTGTTGAAATCCTTAGACCTAACTAAATCAGGTGGGCCAGATCATATCCCTCCCCTGTTCATAGTTACTTGTGCTGATAGTCTTGCTGAACCCATCACTATTTTATTCAAACGTTCTCTTTCTGAAGGTGTAGTTCCAAAGATTTGGAAGTCTGCTTTCGTCTCTCCCGTCTTTAAAAAAGGCGATAAAGCTAATATTGAAAACTTCCGCCCCATTTCTAAAATTTGCCTTTTTTCTAAAGTTCTTGAACGTATAGTTTATACAGATGTATATGAGGCTTTCAAGACAATTCTTGGTGACGAACAGCATGGTTTTGTTAGGCACCGCTCAACCACTTCCAACTTGCTTCTGTCACAGGAGTTTATTGTGAAAGGCATGGCTCAACGTCAAGTTGACGTGGTTTATACCGATTATAGTAAGTGTTTCGACCGTATTAATCATCGCATGCTTCTAAAAAAGTTGTATCTCGCCGGAATTCACGGAGACTTGTACCGGTGGTTCTCCTCCTATATAGAGAATAGAACGCAGGCTGTGGTGCTTCAAGGTTACACCTCTGGTTGGAGTTTTGTCCCTTCAGGCGTGCCTCAAGGCTTCATTCTGGGTCCTTTGTTATTCATATTATTCATTGCAGATATCAAACAGTGCTTCCATCATTCTTATATTTTACTCTATGCTGATGACATGAAAATTCACAAAGTTGTTAGAGACATGTCTGATGCATATCAATTGCAAGACGACCTGCACAGATTTGAGTCCTATTGTATCCGTAACAAACTCCAATTAAATGTTTCCAAATGTTTCGTCCTAACATTTTCACGTCGTACGTCCTTAATAAATTTCAATTACACCATAAACGATCAATTGATTAGCAGACTTAATAGCATTAGAGATCTAGGGGTGATCGTAGACAATAAGCTTCTGTTTGATCAACATGTGAATGGAATAGTTACAAAGGCATCAAAAGCTCTGGGATTTATACTTCGCACCACGGCCTGTTTCCGTTCTCTTAAACCACTTAAAGTTTTATATTGTTCTTTTGTACGTAGTTTCCATTTAGAATACGCATCTCAGGTTTGGAGCCCTCAGTATGAGACTTATAAGTCCCGTATTGAGGGTGTTCAAAGAAAATTTCTTCTTTGCTTGGATTATAGGGCACAGCAATACTCAGTTGATTACGAGCACCGCTGTAAGCGATACCATTTCCTTCCTCTGGAGTTGAGGCGTCAGATTGGGGACATAACTCTACTGATGGGTATCGCAAGTGGCCACATTAACTGTCCTGAACTCGTTGCTAATTTAGCATTACGCACGAACCTAATGGGATTACGTCAGCGACCAATATTAGGTGTACCTTTTGTATTGACCAACTACATGAAGAATGTGTTCTCGATAAGGAGTGCACAGGAGTTTAATAGAATTTCTAGGGACCTTGATATCGACTTGTTCTGTACCAGTGTGACGACTTTACGACGCCAAATGGCAAAGATATTTTTCAATAGTTAGAGAAGTTGCTCACTAGACACACATTTAAGACTGTTAGTGTTACTTTTTTGTTGTTTTTTTAATCGATTTTTGTTTTTGTATCTATTTGTGGAGGCTTGTAATTAGCCATTGGAATGTATTATTATCTGTATACCATTTCACACTATTAGTCTGTAAGCCTTCCATAAAATAAAAATAAATAAAAAATAAATAAAAAAATATTATGTGCTACTCCAGGATATGGTCGACCCACATACAGCACGGCGCGGTGGGATTCAAGTTTTAGTACTTAAATAAAATATTCGTTGCGTAGCTTTTAGTTACAAATCCTGATTTAGAAAATAAAACACAAAAAACTCCACGTACGTTCATAAAACATACAGGTTTTGTATAAAAAATCTCTTCTATTGTTCTTGCCATACATACATAATGTACAATCGTACATTACAGCTGACCTATACACCTTTTCTCTGTATTTCACATCCCCCGAGTAATAAAGTGATCCATTCTACTTCCATCTGATCTCTGGAGGGTTTAGTACGAGATGCTTACACTCCAATAACTTTATATGTTCGCACAACGAGATTTTCAGTATCTTGTAGTGTTGTTTTTTTTTCAAAGGTTTAGAATCACAATACAAGCTAAGTCTACCCAGACTTTTTCAATGTAGTATCTACAGTCTAATTTATGAAATTATTATCATCCTTACTCCTTGTTCAAAATCCTTAACCTAACCTACTTCTATATAAAAATCTCTTGTCACAAGGTTTGCTACCGATTTCATCCGAAACGACTTGACTTATTTTTATGTATGGTAAGTTGTCCCACATTGAACCAGGTAAATTTCAAAGTATCATAGTGGGCTGGATGTTCAATCAATGCCTTTAATTTTTTGTGTATAGTTAGCATATTTATTTAGCTTCAATTTTGTAAAACATTAATTTCTCATATTCTTTTTAGTTTCGGTGTAAAACAGGTTTTTATGAAAAATGATTTTTGGTTAAATGTGTACCACCGGTGGTACACATTTAACCAGGGTATCGTCCACATTGAGACACCTTATTAACGATGTCTTCTAGTTCAATTTATAAGGTAAATACTTTGTAATAATAATAATAATAAACAGTTATAATAAAAATCAGCCTTATATTTATAAAAATCACTTTAAATCATATGCAATTAAACCGAGAGTCTTAGTTTTATACATCACAAAACCTTTTCAGTCAAATTCTTATCATATTTTAATAATAAAAACAAAAGTAACAGTTTTTAATTATAAAAACAAAAGTACCTTCCATAATATAACAAATTAAAATTAAATTAAAATAATTGTAAAAAAACACTCCTTTAACGACTGGGGTGTACATAGTAAACCGTGGTTCAATGTGTAACACCCTCAGGTGGTTCAATGTGAGACACACCACGTTTTATCACTAAATTCAAAATTTTACCGGCAAATCAATCTCTTAAAATCACGAATTATAGCGCTTTTAATTGCTAAATAACCGTAGAAAACAGTGTACATATAAATAAATTGATATTATTTAAACGAAAAAAGCTAAAAAAGAATGAAATTGGCAAAAAATATTTACTTTTTGAGTCAGTTTGCTTTCGAATACTCCTCACACAACAACTTTGCACGCGATCGCCACGCAAACTAGTGGGCAGGAACGGAACGTAAATACCTCTCTTTCACTCATATTAGTGCGGTTTGGCAATGTCGCATTTTCGAGATTCGGCGGTGGTTCAATGTAGCTGCCTGGTTCAATGTGAGACACCCGACCCTACTCGTATTTCTATATTTCTGAAACATCACTTTATAGGCGCGCGCGTCATACGTAAAGTGTTCGGTAACACAGTATTATACCGAACACAAGTCCTATCAAGACCACCTCGTGAATCTTTTTTACTGGCAGTTGCGCACACAAATCTTGTATAGGCACTCCAAGCTCGGTCACGTATCAATACTTAATTCTCGTTATATCGACTTCAGGCGGCACTTGGCGTTTCTTTAAAAAGTTTCAGACTATTCTGTTGGTAACGAGATGCGTAAAGTAGCTAACTCGCGGTAATGACGCGGAATGACTTGGGAAAGGTTAATGGTGTTATAACTTAACGGCTGCATGTATTTTTTTAATGTAAATATATTCACGTATACCTACTCAGTCAATATTGTGGACTGATTTTAAAAATTTTACACTTACTTCCGAAATTAAAGTTAATTTTGCACTTCTATGTTTGTTTTATTTTGAAGTCAGTTGTATTTTTTTTGTAAGAAGATTTTTACAAGCTTTTATTTAAATTGCAATGTTTTTATGTATGCGTTTAGGTCAAAACTTGCAAAGGATTTTAAAACAGTTTATTGAGTAAAAAAGCTGTAGAGGCTAGGTTAGATTACAAACTAACCAAGAAATCCAATGAACTCAAACATCATTTAACTAAAGTTACGTTTTTAATTACTAAAATGGTATCTATTTTCTGCATATTCTGCCACTTACACAGTAGTAGGTACTCTTGATGTCGAATGCTTGTGGATTCAAATAAATAGTGTGCAGTATTTACATATTAAAAATACCACAACATGCCGTACAAACATGCAGAGTTAACCAATCAATTCAATTTTAATCAAGCATTTATTTGTTACCGCAAAATGAATCGCAATAGCTAATTAGACCTCTGTGGAATTCAATAGCAAGCTCGCCTTTTAACCTCATTGCAGGGCTTTTCATTATTACAAATATCTACCGTCGTCGTCGTCAAAGGTAAAAGTTTTAATTTTCACTAAAAAGTTTTCCCACAACGTGTAAATTATGAAAATTACACGAACACTATTAATTTAATCAATGAACGTTATTAGCTACGTAACGTACTCGTATATGATACATTATTGCATTGGCATGTCCAAAATTTTAAATTTAAAGGGCATATCACACTAATATTTTAGGCGCGAAACTTTGTGAGGGTGTGTCTGTACGTGTAGGTATATTTACGAGTATGTGTATGTTTGTTACTTCTTCACATTCAAGCGGCTAGACACATATTGATGAGAATTGGTACATGAGTGGACTATGTCCTGGAATACCAGTTTGAATACTTTTATTCCGGGAGTATGTTCCCTTGGTATCATTTTCTACTACCACACAGGTGAAGACTCGCCCACAGCGACTTTTTGTAGCGATGCTGTCGCGCGTTTCGTGAACGCTTTTGCCACGCGCTACTAAAGCGAAGCCAACGCGGTATTAACACGCTACAGCATCGAGTCTGTAACGATGCTAACACAAGACTATGCCATCTCGTTACTAAATCACGACAGTATCGCGTTAGCATAGGTAGTATATCGCTCCAAAAAGTCGCCTTGAGCGAAGGCCCTAAAAGCAGTTAGTGATTCCATAAATCACAATCAGATTAAATAAGTGTCTGGTATGACAGATGTGTCACATAGTCACTAACGTGTGCGACAAACTAATCATTAGACTAAGTAAACGATGATATTATAATGTAAAGTAATTTGTTATTCCGATCTCATAAACGTTGTGAAACATGACATATTCTATGAGACGCTTATTATAATGATGAGTATGTATTCATATCCTAATTTCTCGGTCTATTGAACTCGGCGGGTCTTTAAATCAAGAGTGAACAGATTACTTTAGGCAAGCATTCTCCATCGTCAGACACATCATCGCTTACCATTAGGTGAGGTAGTAGTCAAACGCGAGCCTATGCAGAATAAAAAAAGTCAGAAATCTGCGTTATGCGGGAGGAAACTATTGGCACTTGCTATTTATAGACAAAGGTACACATTCCTATGATAGTATTGTATTCCAAGGTGCCAACAAATGTGTTAAACTGAAGATAGTTAATTATTTCTGGCACGGACATTGTTTATTGTTTTAACTACGCCAACAGCCAAAGTTCTGTTCGATTTAATCCAATTTAACGGTTCTCTTCATTTACCTACGCATGACAACACACAGGCATCAATAGTTATAGAAGTCACTGGTCAAATTAATAATAACTGGAATAACAGTGGTCTGTTGTCTGTGTATTTCAGTAGGTATTCGAATAAATACGCAAAATTGTGACTGTGTTTGTAAACTGTAAAGTAATACACAAAACATATAATATAGGTACACTTAATTTAATTTTTCCTTTACAGTGCTTAATAACATAAAAGCTTTTATCGGTTGTATTTTTTTGTAAAAATTATTTATTTTTCAGTTTATAGCTGTCGTATTATAAAACTGAATCATTAAAAAAAAATCTACCAGAAAATTTAGGTACTTTTTTTTATGGTGCAATCATTAAACAAATTTTTTCGCTCTAGTTAAAAACCACCTGTATTCTTTTAGTAATGGGATCACACAAAAAGAATCATCTTAATCAGTCCATAAACCAAAAAGTTATGCGTGAATTAAAGACCCCAATTTTGAACATTGATTGGCGAAAGAAACTAGGGTTACCAGTGTGAACTTTACACATAATACTGCATCATCCGGTTACCTACAGAGCGAAAAAAAAGGTTGGCGACTTGAGGAAGTCGGTTTGAAAGTATTATCCTAGAATTATCAAAACCAAGGTGGTATTATGATTGTGAAATTCTTTCAGCGAGTTTTTTTTCGACTTGTCACCGTGATTTATGTTTAGAGTTCTAAGGAAAAATGTGAAAAAGTGTTTGGTATTTCCATTTGCAAATAATAGTATTTAGTACCTTATACTTGTTACAAATATTGTATATGCGCAAAAATAAAAAAATACATTGAAATAGAGTTTTTCGTATTTCAAAGTGTATTTTAGTAATTGTTGCTTTCAGTGACACCATATTTTTTATGCGGTGTTAAATAATCAAATAACTTCGGCAGATCTGGGTGGAATAAGAGGACGTGACAAACTTTTTCTGGCACAAACCCACCTGTGTTCCTTCAATTGCCCTTTGTGTTCCACTCTCTAACACACTCTCTCCCTTTAACAGCTCGGGTTAGGTCGTAAAATGGATCGCGTTAAGAAGCTGCTCGGTTTATCTTTAGTAAAAATATTCCTTCAAAAGCTGAGTTTATTTAATTTTGCTACAACACTTTGAGATTCATAGCAAAGTCAAAAACAGACTCGGTTCTATTGATTCCAGGAAAAAATTAGAGAAATAATAAACTCAAAATAACTTCTCAATGTTCATTTATTCTACAATTAATACTTATGTGTTGTTGTTACCCCGTCATTAATCACTCTCAGTAGAAACTCAAACACAAAGTAAATTTACGAGAAGCGGCTTCGGGTCGCAGTTGATAAAGTTCCCGGAGATGAACTTTCAGGGGAACAGTAATACCACTAACACTTAATTGGTTTTAATTAACATAATTTGTGCCCTGAAACAGTGTGACTAGGTCGTGGCAAATCACGAAAGAGATTTTTTTAAGGTAGGAAATCATCAATATCACATCTCCCGATCTTCGTGTCAGATCTACTGACAAAAACCCACTCATGTTCCGTCTTTATCTTAATTTCAGGGTCCCGGGGTTCTCTTTGGTTCGACGAGGCGTCGACCCTGCCAGGCCCCTACAGAGATCACGAAGGACATGGCGCGATGAATTGGACAGATTCCGCTAGAATTGGCAAGAGGAAGCGCGGATCCGCGAAAGATGGAAGGAGTAGAGAGAGGCCTTTGCCCATGAATGGGACAGAATAGGCTAACAAAAAAAAATAGTTTCAGGGTAATAACTTGATTCAAAGCATTGTATGATGGAACACCCTATAATTTTCCCGGTAAATCCCTCCTTTGAGGAGTGGCAAGAGGGGCGTCACATCTTCCTCCGATTATCCTTACCAACAATAAAGAATTGTAAGTCCAATTTTGATAGAAAATAATACGTACCTGAAACAAAATGAAATATTACATTAGTTTGACACGCTCACAACTACAAACTTAGGTGTTTAGTACACAAAACAAATGTGTTTCCAAAAGGTTTTTTATGTATGGATAAGATATCGACCTCGTACCAGTGCTGTTGTTCAATGATGGAACAGTAAGGTATAACTATAACTCTGAATTCTCCAAGCTTATTGAAAACTATAACTGAAAATCACGGAAAGAAGTTTAATAAAATCTACTAGGTTCTACAAAAAATTTAAATATGAATACTTCTAAAATACTTTTTAACATAAAAACGAACAACGTTGAGCTCATTTCAGATTTAATTAAAACCTCAGCACAGAAATAGAAACAAGTAACGTAGATATAAAAAAAATCAGGGATTGCTTTATTAAAATAATTTTAAATATAGAGACTAGAATACAAAAGTATTCTATTTTTAAATGAAACGCTTTGTATACTTTTTCTGTGTTCCATTTTTAAATAAAACGTTTCTTTATTCTAAACAAATGTAAATGGTATGTGCGAAACTGCAAACCGTGCGAAGCCAAATAGAAATGGTACAGGAAAGTCTAAAATCACGGGTAAGTATTACCTGAACGTCAATAATGTCCTGTTTCACAAAGCCGTTCAGTTCAACGATATGTTATGCAACACGGGTGAAGTATTATTAATAATAATATTCCACAACTTCAACACGACGCCATATTCTAGTCCCATACTAAGCAGAGCTTGTACTATGAATACTAGACGACTGATAAACACAGGTACTTAACTATATATTTCTAAATACATACATATTATTTGCATTGTAATTAAATACAGTAATAACGTTTAGATTTGTTTTTTAAAAGTATCCTCTTCTTTTTCTAAAAAACAAATGGAAACAGCTAACAAAGTGAAAACTCACACTACCAACCTACCATGGTTTTTACGTATAAAAAACGTCGAATCTCCGCAAAAGAGGAAATCTCTTGAATCTAATAGTGTTAAGAGATTTAAATCTCTATGCTTTGTGTCTGTGGTCGCAGTGCGCGTAAGGCCGCTTGTACACGTAATGAAAATTCGCCGAGCCTATGTAAGAATCCGTATCGTTTCTACACAGCGTCGGCGCTGACCAAGAAAATATCTTGCTTGCGACACGACGCACGAAGTTGCTACGGTGTAATAGGGGGCGGAGTAGACGTAGGGGTACTATGAAACAATTTCGTGCTTAGATCTGACAAAATTCAATTCCGTTAAAAGTATTGTATACATGATAAATTGTCCTATCTGTAGCAGACACAGTAAAATTCCTTACCGTGTACAAGCGGCCTTAGGCTTGCCTTCCTTCACAGTCGCACTTGAGCCACTATCTATGACGTCACAGCGTTGCGTCACCGTTTACCCGCTCTCTTTCGCTTTGTCCCGAGTCCGGGCAATGCGGCTTTTGATATGCTAATCTTGCTCAGTGGTAATATCTCTTTATCAATGCTTAGTTTAAGCGTAAACTGGTTTTTTTTTTAACCTCATTGTAGTATCTAGGTATTATTAATGATACGCACTCAAACTTGTGTGTTGCCAGTGATGACATATGGATCAGAAACGTGGTCGCTCACAATGGGCCTCATCAGAAGGCTTAAAGTCACCCAAAGAGCAATGGAAAGGGCTATGCTCGGAGTTTCCTTGCGCGATCATATCAGGAATGAAGATATCCGCAAGAGAACTAAGGTTACCGACATAGCCCGAAGAATCGCCAAACTTAATGGCAGTGGGCTGGGCACATTGCTCATAGAACGGATGGTCGATGGGGACGGAAGGCTCTGGAGTGGCGGCCACGTACTGGAAGACGCAGCGTCGGAAGGCCTCCCACAAGGTGGACTGACGACCTGGCGAGGGTCGCGGGAATCCGATGGATGCGAGACGCACAGTACCGGTCGCTGTGGCGGCGCTTGGGGGAGGCCTATATCCAGCAGTGGACGTCTTTCGGCTGAGATGATGATGATGATGATGACCCAAACTTCTGCACGTAGTTTATTGAGAGTGATTAGAGAGACTTGGTATGACTTGATTCCGTCATTGCCGTTCATCGGAAAACCCAGCGTATAGCGAGTGTCCACCCTTACGTAGTTTACACCACTACGGTTCGAAGTAAGCGTTAATTTTGCCACGTCGTCGTTTATACCGCGTACATCGAAGGACTGAAATATTTCGCTTGCTCGGTAATTAATTTTGCTGTCTTCAAGGCTAGAGTAAATCGGCTCTTAATAAATTAACGCGCTTCAGTACTTATCAACAACTGCACCACTGCTTACCATCAGGTGGGATCGCAGTCAAGCACTAGGTCATATCAATTTTAGAAAAAGAGAGAAGAAGAAAATGTGACCAAGTCGTAATGGTTCATCAATGGTTGTAATTGTATAATTTAAATATTCTTTCGTAATTCCGCATTCTATACAGTATTGAGTACTTTTCATTTTTTTTGTACGTAACGAAAGTGTTATAACTAATATGTTGTAATGAAATTGTAACCTTGTAACAAATAAGTTATTATTAAGCTTTATACACACAGTGTTCAATATTTTTGTATCTTCTTATTTATTTATGTATTATTATTACAATAATGTACTCAGGACGTCAATTCAAAATACTTTAACAATGAAAAGATAACGAAATATTATAAACGTTTTATTAGAATAATTAGTAACAAAATTAGGTTTCCTTTGGTTGGTTGCAAAGGTTGTAGCTTATAAAAAAGGTAAAAATAAAATGAAGATTAGATTACAGGATTTAATCTTTAAAAATACACTAGATCTTCATCATTCATCAAAACATAAACTTTAGGATTGTCACGAATTTGAAGCAATTCAGTAACTTTAACTAGTGAAAGATAAGGCACTACGTCTTTGTCTTGGCGCTTTGGTACAGTAAATGTGGGAGTTTTGCCTGAGTAATCAGTTCTGTAAAAATTTATGGAGTACATTCTTGAGTCAATATTAATATTCTCTACTACACCAACAAAATACTTCCAAGTTTTTTTAAGAAAATATCGAACCAAGACAGTATCATCAATTTCAAAATCTTTCATTTCGTAATTCTTTTCACTTTTATTCTCATCATGATCTGTCATACCAAAGTCTTCATTATCATCATCTCCTTTCATGAAGTCAATCTCACTTAGTTTCTGTTTTCTCTTATTTTTACAGATTTCTTTGGTATGTAAGTCTTTTTCTTTGTTATGTTCGATGTAGTTTGTTTTGGCTAACTTTACTTCAGTCTCCAGTTTTAATGCGTTTTCAGTCTTATTTCGTTTCTTATCAGTCGTATTCTTATTTGTAATAATATTTTCATAGTTTTCTTTTTCTTCATATATTCTCAATCTTTGATCATGTATTTTGCCTTCAAGTTTTTTTACTAACTCCATCTTAGTAGTGCTTTCTACATCAACATTTTCTTCCATTTGATTCTCTTTGTAATCACATATATTTGTGGTACTCGCATCTATGTTGTTATGTACTTGAGCCTTAGTGATAATTTGAGTTCTTTCGAAATCTTGATCGGAATTATGACTATCTAAGTCCAGTGATAGGTCAGAATCATCATAAACACTGAAATTAGTTTCTGTAGACGTAGAATCACTACTGTATGTAGATTTTATTGTTGTCTTTGCATTTTTAGATGTCTTGTTTTTTAGATCACTTTTTTTAAGCTTCTGAGCTGATTTCGTAGGTGTTCTATTAATTTTGTGGCTGGTAAAAATATTAAAATTGGTGTCGATAGGCTTTAAAGAGGAAGGTAACATTTTCGAACCCAGAAAGACGCGGTTTTCAGGCGTCAACTTTACTGAAGACAGTATAGTAACCTTTTCATGGCTGTCTGTCGGGTTTTTAGTGATGTCCTCTTGATCATTATTAATATTGTTTGTCGATTCATCTGTTGTATTTAATTGATGGATGGCGTTTAACGATGGTAACAGTTCGTGATATCCGGTATCGCCTTCGCATCTGCAACTCCCTTTTTCTTCACATATGCAACTCAACGTCCTATAACAAATCTTTTGTTTGTCTTGAAGAGTGTAAATTATTTGGTGGAGCTTCATTGTCCCCTTAACAGGTATCACATTTTGAGGAATCATTGCGCACATATCTTGAACGTCTTTCGCAGTTATCATGTACAGTTTAATTTTAATATTTTCTTGCAAATAATTAAATGCATCTTCAGCACTAGTAATATCATGCCCGTGAGCTACGTAGTAATCAAGTTTTCTTTTAATGGCTCCGCCAACACCGTCAGCAGCGCCTTTCCCATGTGAGGCTTCAAAGTAATTCCACGTCCCTACCTCAAACCCGTAGTCGGAAAGTCTTCTTGTAAATAAATAAAAATTGTTTTTTTGGCGATACTGCGTTGTCGGCCCGTCACTAAATATGTGATTTTTTTTAACATACGGTGTATTGGTTGTAATGTCTCTAAGAATGGGGTCCAGATGAGCCCACATAGCACCTGGACCATGCTCATTAACTGATGAAATAGAGCAGATAGGCTTCGGCCTTCTATTTTTTTGGTATAATACGGATGTATGTAAAGTTATTTGGTTTGTTTGAAAATGCACAGCTTGAATTTCTTCAGATAGCTTACAAGTATAATTTTCGGAAAAGTCACATACTATAGCAACTGCATCATTATCCAGATTTTCGATATATTTTCTGTAAGCCTTATGTTGGTATTTTTTGTTAAAATAATGAATTTTAAATGTTATCAAATCTTTGATGAATGTTTTAGTCAGTTCGGTCACAGTCCCAGTAACTATTTCTTTCATATATCTTTTTACTGTTTTCACCTCTGCTTTCCCATTGGTCATTTTGGTGTATTGGTGATTTTTTAACCTCCATTCCAACCATTGTACTGGAGTGTCTTTGTTAACGCTTGAATTCACATTAACATGATCATTAACCAAATTGATGCAATTATTACATTTTGAATACATGCAGTCATAACATTCTGCACATGAAATATTTTTAATAAAATCGTCCATATCTGAAGTTTGAATCACTCCTAGCTTTTTAAGAACTATTGCTTTGAAAGAAATATTCGAATGTTTGATACACCCACATGTGTTTCTATCTTGGAGTCTAGGTGGTACTATATAAAATGGTCGATGACGTGTAAAACTAACGTAGGATGCTTTGCCTCCCTCAGAAATATATTTTGCATGAAGCTTTTGCATGGTGTCCATTAGATATCGTTTTTGCATTTTCTGTTTATTTCTTGTTTTAAATTCTTGTTTACCCGCAGTTGCTCGGCTTATATCATCTCTATTAAAAAAAGTCTGAATATCTTTTACGTGTTGCTTTGTATCAAAATTTTTGCTTTTAATAATCCTTGATCTGCCCTTTAGTCCAAGAGTACTTGACATTTTCGTTTTCATTTTATATTTTCTTGCTGTCTCATTTAGTGCAATGCTTTTCAATACAGTTTTCTTCTCATGGGTATCAGCATTATTATATGATTCTTTTAAACAATCTGTCAGAGTGTTCAGTAAAAAAATCTTCTTTTTAACTTTCTCTTTTTCCTCTTGACTTATTGACGGCAGTTCTTCTAGAAATTGTTTAGTCTTTGTGACTGGAGTAGCATCAGTGACCTCTGCTTGATTAATTATCGAATCTTCAGAAGGGTGTTCATTTTGAAGTATTTGGATCTGGGGGTTGTTGATTGTCAAACTATTTATTCTCTGATTTGCCCATGTTAATTTATTAGTAAGAATTTTTATTTGAGCTTTGTAACGATACAATTGTCTCTTCAGGTTTCTATTTTTTTTCTTCAGTGTTTCATTTTCTGATTTGATTGATGTTATTAAATCTATTTTGGCTTTTTTCTGTGTACTGCTATTATTTCTTTGATCTAAATTAATCTGGGAAGTAGAATTATTTTTCTTTAAGCTTCTTCTGTTGTTTGCTTCTTTCCATTTTTGACGCTGTATATTCTTTTCTTCTTCTGTCATTTCTGCTATCTTTTTTACATTTTTCTTTACTTTTTCTAGATGTTTAATCCTAAATTCTTCGTGTTTTTCTGGTTTTTCAACTTTCAATCGCTCCCTGTATCGCTTTTGCCTTTCGGCATTAGACATCGGCATATCTGAAAAACAAAAAATAAACTAAAAATAGCTTAGCTTTTGTTAATAAATCTCATTTCTCAAGTTTTCAGATAGAGATAAGATAAAAAAACAGTAATACAAATACTGGCTACTAATTAAGTTATCTAGCATCTATCGCGAGGATGATCCTGCCCGTCATACGGGATAACAGCGCGGGTTCGTGAAAAAAGAAAAAAACATCTTGCTATATGCCTACATTGTGTTCAATCTACTTTTGTTTTGAAAGATGTATAAATTCAAATTCGAACAATAGTTTCATATGAAAAGTTGTTCAGTACGACCGATAGAATCACCCCTGAGGTGCAGGTGACTAAACTAACAACTTGTATACTATCAATAATAAGACGACCTACTGATCAATAATTTTATATAAAATGAGTAAAAACCGGCTGCAAAATCATAAATTTATTAATTTTCTCGTTCTTTAACTTAGATTATTTACCCATCTTTTTAGGATCAATAAGAAATACATTATTATTTTTTTATTAATCAAATTACGATTTACCTCCTTTTTAGATAAAGTCGGTTAAAATATTCATGTACATGCAGCTTTATATTCATCATTTTCGTTACGTAACATTTTAGTTATAAAACACAACTAAAATGTAAAAAAACCTTTTCGTTACATAACGAAATATCACTAAAATGTAAGACTAAAATAACCTCAAACATAAATTTACTGCAAACAACAATGTTTAACGTTCAAAAGAAGAATTAAGTAAAAAGACAATAATATTCTACTAATTAACATAGCAAATCCACAATCATGCATCTAAATTACTTACCGAAATAGCGAGTTATAAATTAATTATAACGAAAATGTTTCTTCGGAGCTCCGTGCACGACTTTCACAAGAAAATGGTTGATCGTTGTGTTTGACAGATTTGTAAAAGCCAATCAGGTTAGAGAAGTGTTGCCAATGTTAAAATTTACAATTGCGTTCAGAAATACCAAGAAACCAGAGTAAAAATTGGTAACGAAACTCCTTGTAACTAAATTGTTAAATATTGAGACACTGTAATAAAACTATTTATAATGAGTTATATTATTGTGAAAGCCCTAATAAATAGCAATTTACATACTAGGGGATGCGTATAACACACCTAATATAAATCACGCGTAATAAATCGAAGTTAAAAGCCGTTTTAACGAATTGAAATATTTTGGAACGGATAGCGACATTACGTTTTTTGTATGTAACAAAAATTTTGAATGGTACTATTTTAAATATTTTTGTAAAAAATACATATTATAGTAAGTCATGAGATTGTTTACGAATAAATTTAGTATATTACTATGATATACAATGCGAAGATTAAAAGTTACAAGAGGTCTTTATTGACGTTTTTTAGTTTTCAAATTAACGACATCATTTTTATTCACGAATGTACACTTTTTATGAAAAATACTCTATTACAAAAGTATCTCATATAAGGACTCACTAATTTCCTAAACAATAACAAGTTAAATCGCAAACATTAGTTATAATTTGGTGCGCGCTCTGACCGTATTTAATATTCAATTATGTGTGTTTACTAATTTACTGTACACAAGACACGAAATTGTTTTGCTGTTTGTAACACATTGAAGGGCTGACAAACTTACAGCAAACAAATATTGTAGGTAATTTCTAATATAAATATATAAGAAATTTGTGTCACAGTGTTTGTTATCTAACTCCTCCGAAATGGCATGACCATTTTATATTTTTGTGTATATTTGGTAGGTTGCAGGTTACTTTTTACCCTCCTATGGCACACCCATTTTTTCTTTAACTATTTATATCGGAGAGCAACAAGAAAATGTAAGAAATAGATATTTATAAGAAAGCCATTAAAATCCACATTTACTTAATTGTATAAAAGTAAAATAATAATTATAAAACAATATTCAATACGTTCTATACAAAACTTTTCTGAAATCACCTACGATAAAAAAAAACAAAAACAGAAGAAAGCCTTTTTATTCGACAAAGATTTTCTTTTATATTTTCTGTCCTAATGTTATGAAATTCTTGCTTTCCTTTGTAATGATATGATATGATATGATGAATATTATATTCAAGCATTCGTTGTTTTTCATGATAATATTCAGTCTCTACAGAGTGCCGAGTGTGAGTTGTTTTTACGTTAACACGATCGAAACATTTATACATTTGGCTCTCTGATTGGCTAAGAGCTTGAAACAGGCCAATCGTAGTGCCGAACGTTATAAGTTGTCAATCGTGTTAACGTAAAAAAGACTCGCACTAGGCATTCAGTTTAAGAAATATTTCAGCTAAAACTGAAAGTAGAGGTAAGTTTGTTTAATTTATATTATTTACAAGTTTTTTTATGTTCGACCGGTCCTATGAGACCGCGCTGTTATTGTTTTACTATTGTGTCTCGTTTTGTGGGTATGTGATAGGTTAATGCATGGTCTGCAATAAAGATATTAAGCAATATATAAAGCTTTCTCGTTATTACAATTTAAATAAAACGTTTGAAACATAACTTTTTTTGAGTTATAGTTATTAGAATAAATATTAATTCTTTCTAATGTAATGGAAATTCAAGAATTTTATTGTTTTTTCTTTCAGATATTCAGTCACTACAGTTCTAGGAATGTTACAGCTAAAACAATCACAACTGATTGTGTGACAGCCCTACATTATTATTTTCAACTTAATTTATTTGGCTTTCAGCTCCCATTCCAACAATATACGATTAAACAGAGAAATCATTGTGACAACGTTGTGACTACGGTCGGATTGAATCTGCTCATTATACTCGCACGATAAATCGGACCGCAAAAGCTACAATTCATACAAACGTATCCTGATATGTCTTTTATTATTAAAATTTGTTGTACTGAATGTAGAGGTAAGTTCTTGTTTTTTTTTTAAATTGATGTGTAATAGTTATAATCCATTGTTGGGCTATGCCCAACAGTGGATGCCTCCGGCAAGTTTCGCCAAAATATCCGGTCCTGTGCGTCTCGCAATCATCGGATTCCCGCAAGCCTCACTAGGTCATCGGCCCACCACTCCAGAAACTGCCGTTTCCTATAGATTGTAAAAGACTAGTGCATGATTGCGTTCCCGCCTGGCAGCAGTGATGTAATCGTTGATGGTGAGGCGCGCTAGCTTATTAGTAGCCTAATTATTCACTGTAGCCTTGACGACACCTGAATTATAATCGGACGAGAAGACCATAGCAGACAAATCAGACATCGTATTTTTACGATCCCAAAACAGTAAAAAAATCAGGGAACTAATGTCCGGACATGGTCTACCTGTATGCCAAGTTGCATCGAAATCCATTGACTAGTTTTTGCGCGAAAAAGTAACAAACATCCATATTATACACAAACTTTCGCAATTATCAACGAGTTGATGGACCAAATCACATTAAACAACTAAATAAAGATTTGTTGTGAATTTGCGATCAAAAACTTCAACAACAACCATTTCAAGCAAATCAGCGACCAACAACAATGACGTAATTTCGTCCTTATCTAACTCAACATAGACACAGAGTGCGGCGCGACGATGTCGAAGTGCCAATAACATGGTTACTGTTGCATATTACGTCGAGTGTGGTCGTGAATGGAATTATAGGGAATCGAGTCAAGTGATACGATGCACATTGCCGTGCTATCGTTTGTAGCTGCTTCGTTTATATGCTGTTTCACTGTGTGTGCAATGTATCCGAATACACACACACTAGCTATAAAAAATATTTGCCTAAGATATCATCCAATCATTTCTCCTAATCAAGGGTGTAGTGGGAGGGTGTGTCAGCCTTTTACTAACTGAAACCAACTCCTATGTTCCTTTTTTGTCTTGCGTTTCAGGAGCCCGGGTTTTCCTTGCAGAAGTGAATCCATGGCCCAGTAGGCTTCGACACTGCTGGGCCCCTACGGTTTTGCTGACATCTTCTTGAATCTCGCGTGAAACCTTCACGCCTTCTACGACTTGCTCTTGGCCTGAACTGTTAGCGGACGCGGGACAGCCGGACAGCGAGCTACTTATTGCTCGCCGTTTGCAAACCGGTACAGTGCAGCGTTGTCCGGAAATCGGAGTCGACAACCTGGCGGTTGTTGCGTCACTATCTCAGGTTCAGTTAAAAGCCAGCGTCAGGCACTATTTATTTATTATATGCTTTATTGCAAGTACACCATTAATACATACAAAAAAAAGGAACTATTTGTCTCGCATTTATACGGAACCGGACCTATTTTGGCGCAGCCGCTATTTTATTCTTATGCTTCTTTTTTGTATCGCTGTGTGCGTTATGTCAAATAAATTTCAAGGCTTTTGAGCAACGTCAATCGAATCTGACTTTAATCTTTTGTTGATCGAAGTTTCAATCTGATAAATCTAACCTCGACCTTTCGTGTGGCAGGCACGTGAAATACGTCACTCTTAACAACTAGCGCCATCTATGATATATTTTTAAAACTATTTTAAATATGAAAGCCCGTTAAATGCAATTTTTTTCTTTCATTATTATTTATCTTTATTTAAATTATCTAAAATGTTTTAGTTTAATATATATTTATAAAAACAATTTTATTTAGTTTTACTGTTTTCATCTCACGACTATGTAGATAGGTACCTACCAGGTACCAGGTAGGTAGGTATCAAAAAGGTAAACATTTAATTTTCATTTAGTGATACATAGTGGTACTGAATGTGCGTTCCAATAACATAATTAGGTACGTTAACCATAAGAGATCGAAGTTTTAGGTTGAAACATGGGCTTAACTTTACTAAGTAATTGATCAATAGTTCGGGTGCCCACCTGCCCACGAGATTACACCTGAAACTTTAAACAAGTTTAGATTAAGGTACAATCAGCAAGAACTTATACAACTGTCAAGGTTGTAGAGCCACCAATGGCACGTTGCTCGCAGAACAGTTGGTCGATGATAGTTCTGGAGTGTCGACCACGTACTGGAATGCGCAGCGTTGGAATGCCTCCCATAAGGTGGAGCGATAACCTGGTAAAGGATGCGAGACGCACAGGAGCGATCGTTATGACGACACTTGAGGGAGGCATGAAGTTATAATTATGTCTATAATTACATACACACGTACCTATCTTGAAAGTATTTCAAGTATTTTAAAAATGCTCGAGATTTAGTTCTGAAATATTCAAGAATTATTTTAGGTTAATTTTTTTGTACGTATTTTTATAAATTTTGACTGTATGTATGCATAGATACCAACACCGATGCGCTACCAATGTTTTTTTTGTTTTCCAAGAAAAAAGCTGATGAAAAATTCCACCACTGGGGGTTCCAGAACCATGTATGTACCTACTGGATCCATGGTATTCGTTTGTGCATTGTTGGAGCACACGGTATTTATAGACATAGAAATCTATGACATTGTGTCCACTATATTGTTCCGTCACTCACCAACTGTCATTGTAGTATGCCATGCACGGAACATATCGGACAGTAGTATTATTCAGGTGCCGATACGCGATAATCCTACTCATATTTCTTTCCGCGTTTAATACTTGCCTAATACGGTCATGGCATGATACGGTATTGTGGGCAAACTACTTTAAATGCAAATGTAAACCTTCGCTTCGGAGCGATCGACGACTTTATGAAGCGTGCCAATCATTTTCAGGTAGACATCACTTATATTATAAATATCGATTAAGATTGTACTCGGAGATATTTATGTACAGTATTGCAAGAAACATTCCAACTACACCGAATACTGCCCTCGGCTGGCAAATAACGATATCTTTTTATATATTAGATACCTTAAAACTTTCCGCATTAGGCAGGTCTGTCGATTTTATTTTATTTAAACGATGAAAAAATCACTATTCTTACTTACCCATTTTGTAAATACGAAAATAACTGTGGTTACTTGTTCCAAAAGTATATCTTTGCCGCTAAACTGATCTAAATTTCATTTAACATAATTATAGCCTGGAGAAAAACTTAAGGACATCATTTATCAACATTCCACGAATTCATAAAATCCCGGGTTTGTATTAATAAGAGAAACACTATTTTCGAATTATCACTTTTTGAATTCCAAGACCAGAATAGTTATGCCAACATGCAAATACAGCAATTCAGTTTAATGCTATGTGACTTCACACATCGTCAGCTTCTCTCGCATATTGCAAGGAAAGTTGTACTATCAGCTCACACACTGCGGTACCTCTTGTATAATAAAGAGATGTGCTTCAAGACGCAATCTAAACTTGTGGTTTAAGGCCCTAGCGGCTGATCAGTGCCATAAAACAGTGACTTTCTAAAGCCGTCTCTTCGGTAAGGGCTGGGTAAATAGGTTTGAAAAAATATATGTTTATTATAAACTCATATATAACATTTGCAACATATGATTTTTCGTATGACTAATACTTTTGCCAAAAAATAAATTTAACAACATGATATTTTTTCACTTGTTATCCCTTGTCCTTTCAAACAGCTTTGAACTATAGAAATATGTTTACACAAAAAAAATACTGGTTAATTCTTCCTTAAACAGTTCATAGCATATTTAAATCCATTAATATTTCGCAAAATAAAAGCATTAAAAGGTCAGTGGCTCTATATCAGAGCGCTGCAGGCCGGATATAAATGCACAGGTATTCGTATATCGTACTGCCGCCTAGGTAGTAGTACGAATACCTATGTGTCCATTTAATTCCAGCCAGATGTTCAAGGGACTAAACACCTTAACATCAAGTTTCAATTTCAGAATGAAATCCTTTTACTAAAGAGATACGTAATATAAATGACGAAGGTAGATAACAAAAACACGCGAGAATTATGTTTAATGTACCTAATGTATGCAGAGGTAATATTTATTTGAGAACATACCCCCACGTCTCTAATGTCGTATCTTAAATGAAGGTAAATTTTGCTATCATAACATTAATATTCGCTGTGGAATGGAGATAATATTTCTGTACCGTATCAAATTCGTAGGGGTGCCATTAAACCACTCAACGGTTCTTTGTTTCTATGCAAACTGTTTTGATCGTAGGAGGAATGAGTTATGTGAAAATAGGCTCCGAGGCCCTGCAATGAGGGCAAAGAAGGAACAAGAGTAAGTTTTAATCCGTAAAAGTTAGATACGGCTATTGCCCATAGAAGTAATAAGAGGATTTCACACCTAAAAAAAGGGGGGGGTGCAATTAAACCACTCTACGGTGCAACTTAAATAAGAAATCATACACCGATGCCAGATAACAGCGGGAGAAGTCATTCTGATGATTCCCCACTTGAAAAAAAACGAAACACCGATACCAAAGACCGAATAAATTCAATTTCAGACCGATTCTTCGGTGCGCGGTTAGGTTAAGTTCACACCAAAACATGAAGCGATGAAACGTAACGATGCTTAAAGATGCCAAACGATGCCGACGTCGCCAAAACCCACAATGAAACGCAAATTAAATAAACCTTTATTATAAAGTGATATCGAAAGATATCGCATGAGAAATAAATTCCATTAAATTACGTACTCGTTAAACAGTAATGTCTACACGTACAATACTTTTTAAAGATTATACAAATATGGAATACCTTTGTTAATTAATAAGTCAAATAAAGTGTAGGAAGACAGCCTTTAGGCAGGTGGACTTTTATATAAAAATCTATTAAAGCAGCAAATACTGAAATTCAAAGCACAAAAGTTTTTGATTAAAATCCACCCCAAAAATATTGTATCGCTATCTCTAAAAGTGCGTCTCGATGTGAGCTAACCTTTATCCTTCATAGTTAGTCAAGGTGTAATAAATAAACGAATCGAGTTTTTTGGCCGGACTTTTTCAAGTGAAGTTCAGTGGCTGTTTTAACTGTTCGCAAATTGATTTCTAGTAGATATTGTGATGTGAAAGGACAATTTATATGTGTAACTTTACGAAGCTTATTGTAGTCTACTTTTATGGGCTAATTTATATGGCGCATTGTGTAACGTATCGCTTTCTGATAGGTTAAGATAATTGCGGTAGTGTAGATCCACATAAGTATGAACACGTCGACTCTCTGTCTGAGCTGACGTTAAGAATTCAAATAAAAATTGTGATATTTATTTAGCTGTATTTCACGACTGCCATATTAAAATTCTAAACACGGAAAGACGCATGCTTCTAGGGCGAAGATCTCGTGTACAATACAAATTTAACTAAACATGTTTACATTGTATTAACAGCTGCACGTTGTTAGAAATAGTATTCCGCCATCAACATGCGTAAGGTGAGGAGACTAATGTTCACTAATGTTTCGGATGTGCCTTGAAATGTCAGTCGGTCAGTTATAATGTATAGTGGTAACTCGGGCAAACTCCAAGCGAACGCGATTGTGTTGAATTTCACGAATTCGCGATTTCTACAATTAAAAGTAAAAATTAGTTATGCTTACCTACAATTATTTATGTATTATATAACTATCAAGCCAGTCATTACAGTCACAGCGAAGTTTTTTATTAATATCGTTGAAAACTAATAATTCCGGGACCGTTTTGTTGAGAAACGTAGAAATCCAACTGAAGCTGAATATTTTAATTATAAATACAGAAACTTTTACCGGTTGTTAATCCGTTGGTGAACACGAACCTACTTTGTGTTGTGAAATAATGCTATGAAATGGGTACAATTCTATTTATTCTCCAGTAATACTAAAATTATATACGTGTAATCAGTTTTTAGAAGTCTTTTTGTAATCAGTACCTGTTCTTCATTAAAACTAAGCGTATGAATGGTTCGCGAGTTTTATGAATGACATTAAAATTGTCATAAAACGCAAAAACGTTAAAAATATACTTACTTTTGTCTTTCAATTTCATGAACGTGCTGACCGAACCCTGATAATATCTTCTACTAATTGGGACCGAGACGAAACCATAATTTTTCTCTTTCCATCAAGGCTGATTTATGGAACAAAAAACTTCTTATAAATATGAAACATTTTTTTAGACGCAATTTTTCAGGAAATGATTGAAGTACTTTTACAAATCTAAGTTTGATGATACTCATTATAACTGTAACTGGAGTTGTATTTGAAAGTAAAGCCTGACTGATTTCTAACAATAAAACATGTAGCTATATATTACTTTTTTTTGAGATATCACTCTAATCACAATAATACAAGAGCGAAAGTTTGTGAGTGTGTGGGTGTATATGTTTGTTATTTCTTCACAATTGAACGGCTGAACGGATGGGTATATAAATATATATAGGTAGACGTGACCTGGAATAATACAGTGTGCTCTTTATACCGAGAGTATGTTCCCTTTGTACAATTTTCGTCGATACTACTGACAGCAGCTTGTCATCAAATAACTTCTTCCAATCAAGGAAGAGCCAAAAGATATTTACTCACTAAACCCCGCGTTTCGTCTGTTGCTTTTTGTTTTCCAATAACCATAACAGGCATCAGCTTTTGCGACTCCTTTCACTTATGCTGTCATTTTTTTGAGGCTCTCATAACGCGCTGTCGAACCAGGCCTGATCCTTATCCAATGGCGAGTTACACATCGCTCACCATCCTCAAACCCGCACCTACAAGATCAGAGAATCACTCGTCGACTTCTAAGCTCCAGGGCGTCTTCTACGGTGGCAGATAGGTATAACTGAGGAGGTTCGTTTACTTTATCAAATAAGCGCTAATCGCATGAGAACCGACTGTAAATCCGTAAAACATTCTTTGAAGCTGCGCCTCAAGTAAATAAACATTTTTATTTACTTTTCAAAGCCAAGGAAATCTCGTGAAAAATTCAGGAATTACGGCGCTTGAACAAATTGCGGACTCGTTTTTGTAAAGTACTTTTTTTTCCTTACGACGGAGAGGGCGTGAAATAAATTTTAAGTAAAGGGATGTTTATTAAGGCTCTTGCTACTTGAGAGGAGATGTCCCGTGTGACGGACACGACCTGCTTTATTAAATAAACTAGCTTCAAAGTCAAAATCAGAAATGTTTTTATTTCACATAGGCCTACATGGGCACTTATCGAACGTCAGAAACTGGCTCACGGTTCCAATTGGTCATTTTATATAGAGAAGAAAAAATAATGTGAGTTTACAATATTTCTATATTACAATATTAACTATAAATATTTGAGGACAGTGTGGACCAGTAAATATTGTACCCAAAAGCATAATAAAAATAATTATAACAAAATGTGGGTCGAAATAGAAAGTAAGCTTCTGCCAGCGGTTTCTCCATACAACTTTGGACTCTTCCCCTTAGGCGGTGAATTTTGGAAAATCCTCTCTCAGTGTTCGCCTACGTCATAAAAGAAAACCTTGTGCAAAATGTCACAACAGAGTATGAAATTTTTGCATTGATATGTCAGTCAGTTTTTCCTTTTATATACTTGTATATAAATTAAAAAACTCAGGTGATACGAGGTAGATAAGCGATGTTTTTGTTTTGAAATTTATAGCTTGTAAAGCTAGTTCGTAGTCACGTTCCAGCTAACGGTACAGAGCTATAAGCTGATATTTTCACCAGGTTTATTGTGTCCACAGACTCAAAATTGCCAAAGTTATAATCACGCTGTGATTGCTTTTTGGTTTATCTTTATAGCATCCGGTGGATTTATGTACTCGTACAGGATTTAGGAGGAACTTTTCTTTTCCTGATTGATAAGTATTTATTAAAGTGTGTTTATTAAAACGATTCTAATAGATCCGTAGTTTTGTGAATAGCTAGTCGTATTTTAAAAAGATATTGAAACAGTTTTTTATTTGAATAAGAAGGAAACAACTGTTTCCTGCAAAATAAAGCAAACTATCGCATATCTTCCTTTCCTTGTCTCTTTTTAGATGGGTAATCGTCTAATGACTTCTTTCAATCTAGAGTGGAGTGGCAGAGCATGTTAGTCTTTTATTGGCTAAAACCACACGTACGTTTTTACAGTTGCTCTTTGGAAAACGAGTTTAATTTTCTTGCCCATGGCCCTAGCAGGCATTAGTCCTTCTGGGTCCCTACAGTTTTGTTCACATCTTTAAGAGGCGCGTTTCCACACGTACCTACGCACTACGCGCCGTCGACAACTCGGGTTAGGTCCTTATAAAGCGAGCGGACGGGGAGCTACCCATTGCTCGTAATTTATCCTGATTATCAGGTCCTTTCCGAACTCACTACGGCCGGTGAGGAACTGAATCGGGTGGTGTCTCTTCAACCAATCCTCAGAAAGACGATTTACCACCGCATTTTTGGCGTGTTGGTGTTCAATAAAGTCCATTTCTATTCAGTCGCTTACGATATCATTCTTTAAAAAGGTTGAAATTTGTATAGAATTAAATTTATTCAACGCAGACAATATAATACAGCGGCAATAAAAAAAAACAGAAAATAGAAATACAATAGGTACAGTTGCGCTGAACGCTTCCGAACCGAAAGGGTCGCCAACTCAGCAAATGCTGGGCGTCAGATACCCAGCGCTTGTTTTCAGCTGGCACCCCGCAGTGACGGACGAATTACGAGTATGTCTGGGTCCAGCGGTCCACTCACATAGCGTAATTAATCACCACTTATAAACAAGTTGCGGTAATCAAGTGAAATGGGAGGTCAATACCGTTGTGGTTAATTGTAGCGATGGAAACGGGTCAATGTGTTGCAACTTTTTACTCTGCTGTTATACAAACTTTTTATCAACGTAGTTTCATAAGCAATTTGGTAAAAAAATTAATAGTATATCTTTCGAGTTAAGTGTATACTCAGTTAAGTTTTTTAAGTATTATTAACCCTTTAGTCGATATGTAAATATTAACCATTGAACCAATGTTGCCTAGTTAATACAGAGAAGTTACCCATAAGCGACAACAGAAAGGGCACATCTGGCTCCACGCAAGGAGCAGCATCTTGTGAATGTTCCTGACCATATCTCATCAATTTATAGTCCCCATAACATCTAATAATGTATTGCAGCTACGGAACCCAACAATGCAACTATTGCAAAGAATGACCGCCTCATTGTTTACGACACAACTTTACGATAAATGGACAAAGTCTTTCTAAATCTGTTTCGTAGTTCAGCGAAGCGTCTTATTTCTAAGCGAAACTAAGTCTTAGGTCAGTGACCGACTCATCCTTGTCAGCTTGGCTCTCGACTTTATCGAGATGTTGTTGGTATCATTGATCATTCGAGCTTTTTCCAATAAAAAATCTACTTTTGTTCTTTTTTGTTAGTTGTCCAATAGGTTTTGTCTTTTTCACTTACATAAACGATTAGATTCCTTTTTTATTAGTTGGTAGGAACAACGTCGAAAAAATGTTAATATTATATGTTTATACTCGTACCATTACTTCTGTTTTTATTTGTACCTTTTCATTAGTATGTTGAATGCTATCGAAACCATCATAATTATGTATGTTCCTAGATGTTCCTACATTTATGTAACAGTCAATCTCCTTGGTACCTACTACGTTAATGCATTGTCGTTCAAGTTACATAGGTAGATATACCAAACAGCTCAATCGCTTAGGGGTTACTTTTACCTTTCGAAAATTCAGAACGACATAGGAAAATATAATCACCCTTAAAAATAAAAAACTCTGAAATGAATCTGTTTTTAACTACTCTAACCGGAACTTACTAAAGTTCAGAAAACACCCAAATGTATTCTGTTTTTATTATTGAGAGGCTCTTAGTAAACCACTCGGTTGAAGATTCTGATAGGGAATTCTACGCCGTAACTGTGCGCACAATGAAAGTGTTGACAAAACATTTTCTGCGTATGGATGGGATGTTTACCATGCGTCTACCGGTGGCGCATCGCCGTGGATGGTTTTTTTTTAAATAGGGTCATCATCTGATGACTTCTCCCTGTCTAGGTAGGAGCGAGGGCTTTTACTGACTAAAACCACACCTCTGTTCCATCAGTTGCCCTTAAGATAGAAAATCGACTGAGTAGCAACTCGATGTCGATGCTTGATGTCAGGTCTTCAGAGCTTCCACTCGACGCACATCATGTCAGATGATCTTCGTTGCTCATTTCTTGTCCCAGAGATGACAGCTATACTCCATACATGATCGATCTTGAGCTTGATAATGATCGAACAGCTATTTTGATGTTCACGCCAAATTGGATAATATGACATGGCATATTGGAAACTATTCGTCACAGCGTGTTCACGTCAACAATGCAACTAAACAGTGACGTCTTGACTCGCAAGTACGTTGTCAATATTTGTGACTTGTAAAGTTTCATAGGTAACACTATATACATATAATAAAATCGTAGGAAAGTCAAAACTGTACATTGAATATTTTTTTAAAGAATACTTGGGGCGTGATCTACAATCGATAACGAAGCCAAAAATATAGTTTTTAGAATTCATGTCTGTTTGTCTGTTTATCTGTTTGTCTGTTTGTCTGTTTGTCTGTTTATCTGTATGTCCGGGCTAATCTCAAAAAGTACTGCATGGATTTACTTCAAATTTTGCATGAATATTACTGAGAGGTCGGGAAAACAAATAGGCTACATATTATCACGCTATCACCTACGGGGGAGGAGCTGTGAATCCTTATTTTTCTTACGCATTATATGACAGGGTGTAATCTAACGACGCATATTTAAATGTTGTTTTTGAGTAAGCCATGCTATTATTTAGCTTTACAATATAAAAACTACGCCATTTAAGTAACTTGGGCAGAAAAACATAATTTAATGAATGTTATTAGTAGTATAAAGACAATTTTAAAGTAGCGCCATCTATGACGTTTCATAAAAACTAAATCAAGTTACATATTAACACTTTTTGGAAATTTATAATTTAAATTTGATCATGTTGGCGAGGTTAGTAGTTAGTTATTCTTGAAATTCATAGATGGCATTGTGCATTTTCTTCATAACAGTTGTATCGTATAGTTCGTTTGACAAATACAAGTTCCAACAAAACCCTCAAAATCTTTAGTTTTTTAAGTTTAGGAAGACAATTTAAAAAAAATGCGGTATTTAAGTATTACAAAAAAGTAATGTTCATTGATGATGAAGTGATTGAAGCTCATTTATTGCAAGAACGTGACAGAATCCAAGAGATTCGGGGAATTGGTCGGGCAAACAGCGTGCGGCATAAATAGAATAAGATCGCCTGTGTCGTGTCATAAATCAATTTTCGACATCTGATGATGAATCCACGGTTTATGATATCGAAGAGCAACCGTGGCTGAATAAAGAAGGAAGTGGATTTATCTATTACATATAATAAAACAGTAAAATTGTGCATCGTTTGCCGCAAATGGCGCCAAAACTACTAAACCGATCCTGTTCAAATTTTGCATACATAATCCTTATAGGACCCTTTTTGCTTTAGGCTATATTTTATCACGCTATTTGCTATGGGGGGTGAGCAATATTGCATTTTGTCGGTTTTGAACGAGTTGCCCCGAGTTCGAATCCCACCTACAATTTATATTTCTGTCAATGTTTTATCTTATTGTTTTTGGAAAAAAAAATACTTTTACCATTTTTTCATAAAAAAATCAACATTCCTATTTGATTTTTCCCAAATATTTTGTAAAAACTAATCAAAACACGTTATAAAATTCAAACGTCCACGAAATTCACATACTACAATGTTACATTAGTCCATTTAGCTGCAAATTTATCTACTGAAATGAAAATCATCACGCTATCATCGACGAAGAGCGGGGCAGTCATTTATGACATTTATATGAGAACGTCTATTTTGCTTGGTTTTCATCGAACACTGCAGCGTGATTGATTAATGACTAGACTGGGACGTAACACGGTGGTGGTTCGAATCCCAGGAGGTGTTTTAGAAAAAGCTTTTTTTTATTTTTGTATATTTTTTTATCACATATTTTTGCATTCTCACAATTTTTTTAACAAAAATATTACCTAAAAATATTATTATTATTGTTTAACCAAAAAAAAAACCATGGTGACAAATTTTACAACTGCGGAGTTGCACCCCGTTTTCAAAATACAAACAATGACATCCTTCTTCTTCTTCCTGCTCTTATCCCGTATTACTTGGGGTCGGCGCAACACGTTTTCTTCTTCCATTCTGTCCTGTCGTCCGTCACACTATCATCTGCCCTTTTCTTTCATATCAGTCCTTACTACAGAATCCATCCATCTTTTCTTTGGCCTTCCTCTCCTTCTCCATTCATCCACATGTAAATTCAGAACTCTTTTGGTAACGTGCTTTTAATCCCTCCTCTTCACATGACCATACTAAGACAAACGATTTCCTTTCAAAATACAAACATCCATTTAATTTTTTTTAACTAAAGGCGATTTATATTTTAGGTGATTTCTTCCACTCTAGGAAGGAGCACGAGGGGATGTCAGACTTTCACTGACCAAAACCCACACCTTTGTATGTTCCTTCTTCGCCTTGCATTCCAGGACTCCGGGTGGAGGTGATCAGCAGTAACGACTTCTCACGTCCGGTCCTGGTACAGAAAGAGAAGGTATGGAAAGCAGTCATCACTTCCTTCCGCAAATAAAGCGAAGAAGGTAGCAGAAAGCGCAAAGATGATGCCCTTGGCATTACGAGTCGCAGGGCGATTCCATGATACCGTTAGCGCGGAGTTTTGGACGGTGCACTATTGGCATTTCGCTGTTGAATAAAGACTGGTCTTAGTCGACTGACGTTGCGTTATGTGCCACGCGCACCTAAAAGAGATACGCATAAGAGAACGGCCCTAACGGGCTTCGATAGCTGGAAAATTGTTCGTGTTCTAAAGGAACAAAGTGGGTATTTTTTACTGCTCTGCATGCTCTACCCGTAAAAATCGAGAGTTTACAGACTGCGTTCGATCATCAGCATGTGAAGTCGACTAGGTAAAAATACTCGCACACAAGAATTCGTTTATTATTCTCACTAAAGAAAAACATTTATTTGGTGTATTAGGGTGTCAGTCAAATACCGCACCAGAAAATTCCTGCCTGAATAAACAGGTAATATAAACACAAAAAAATGATGGTGATCGGTAAACGCCCTATACATATGACACCTGGGAAGTGTCCAAGTGGCGATGGGAGGGGTCTAAGGATGTCCTGTTTCGCACGGTTTCAGCCACGTTGCTTCACTCTAGGAGGTGACTGCTTTCCATTCCTCCTCCCAGCTCATACCATGATCTGAACTAGAGTAGGAGGATTCTGATTTTGACCCGCAAACAGTACGGCGGTAATCCGCCCTAGCGGGGTAACTTCGATCGTAAGGTCCACCGTGTCTTCCCGCCGAATCCAAAACATCTACCTCCCGAAACACTCATGTTCGGTTAGGACCTGCGTAAAGCGCTTGCGCTTAGAGTGAATTTATAATAGTAATAATCATGGTGTGCCAATATTAGTCGCCCTAGAATGTAAATTGCAACTAAAAGAACACTGGGGAATTTAGTTGGTAAAAGTCTGATACTTTCTCTCGGTCCACCTAGAGTGGGAGAAGGTATTTGGTGGTTACCCAACAAAAAAAGAGGCAAATACTAAAGGCGATTATCGGCCCTAATTTGGTTTTTTGAAGAACAAATCATTTTCATTTTGGTTTTATCGCAATATGAAGTAAACTAACGACTTTACCCATAGAGTAGGCAATTAACTATTTAGAACGTGAACTCTGCGGCTCTGTGCTTCGTTGATGTTTTTAAGGCAATTGACGTCGTGCGGAAGAAAAACCCGGGTGTTACCATTGGGTGGATCGCCCGGAGGACACGTTAGATCATAAAGCACTGGTGGGCCACGCTTAGGCGGAGCACCACCGTGTCCTTGTGGGGACGATCGGTGACAGCAACCTCTCGCGCTGGGCACTGGTACAGGCCATGATCCAGAGCGAGGAGTAGTGGCAAATAGTCCCCTCACTCCCCAGTCGCTGGGATTCCGACCCCGATTTAGAGCCACCGTAGGAGCGGCTTGCGAATGGCGAGCAATGGGTAGTTTACCATCTGGCTGTCCGGTAATGATCCAGACGGTCAACCGTGGGTATTGTTCCACGCGTGCTTCAAAGAGATGTCAGCAAACTGTAGGTGCCCAGCAGGTTCGAAGCCTCTGGGGCCATGGGTGAGCTTCCGAAAGGAAAACCCGGGACCTTGGAACGAAGGCAAAGAAGGAACGGGGTAAGGTTTATTCAGTAAAAGTCTAACTCACCCGGAGGCTCCTGCATCGGATTCAGGGGTAAAAGGCGCCCCAGCCAGACTTGGGCGCACTGTCTGGACCGCCCGGAGGACACGGTGGAGCACACGGTAGAGGTATTGCGGTCGCCTTCTTCTGCGTAGCAGTAATGCTAGCCAAGGAGGCGGCCGGCCGCGAGCGCGAAAGGGAACGACCCTCACGACCCCGCCGTCAGGATCACGAGAACGATTTCCGACCACCGTAGGCGCAAGCTTGCGGACGGCGAACACTGGGTAGCTTGCCGTCCAGCAGTTCGGTAATAACCCGGACCGAGTCAAGTCGTCAACTGTTCCACGAGCGCCTCAAGGAGAGGTCAGCAAACTGTAGGGCGCGGCAGGGCCGAAGCCTCTGAGCACGTGGATCTGTATTCCGAAAGATAAGCTCGGTGTCCCAAAATTGAAGGCAACACAGGAACGGGGGTGGCGTTTAGTCAGTAAAAGTCTGACATGCCCTCCCGCTCCATTTAAGAGCGGGAGAAGTCATTCTGATGATTACCCATCTGAATAAAAAAACCTAAACAAGAAACCTACTGGGGCTATGGTTTCGCTTCTGAAAGGGAGACCCTGGAACGTAAGGCAAGAAAGGAATATAGAAGTGAGTCTTAGGCAGTAATAATCTGACACGCACTTCCGCTTCACACAAGAGCAAAAGTCATTAGATGATTTCCCAACAAAAAAAAGTACTAATTGGAGTTTTAACTTAAACAGTTTTATGTAAAACTAGCTTTTACCCGCGGCTTCGCTCCCGTCAAATGACTACCCTACATATCCTACGCTACCCTACCCTACCTACCCTACACTACCCTACACAACCCTACACTACCCTACACAACCCTACACTACCCTACACTACCCTACACTACCCTACACTACCCTACACTATCCTAAACTACCCTACACTACCCTAAACTACCCTACACTACCCTAAACTACCCTACACTACCCTAAACTACCCTACCGACCCTACTTTACCTAACTTTTTTTTTCTCTCCGTAAGAACCATCATTGAACTTCAAGGAACATTTAAAAAAAAAATCAGCCATATCGGTCAAGCCGTTTTCATGTTATGTCGTGACAACGGAAAACGGGTTTCATTTTTATATATATAGATTAATTAATCAGATCTTTTCGGAAGTATAGGATTAGATACTTAGATTACTTTTGTGCAGTTTTACGAACTTAACGCGGACGAAGTCGCGGGCAACAGCTAGTCTACAATATAGTGATTAACTACGCCGCCCACGGAGATATGGTTGCCTTAGAAGAAGTTTGTACCCATTGCCAAGTCCGCAAATGGAAAGGGGGACTAAATGGCGAGCATCATTCAGCACAGCGCCTTCCAGATGACTTCGTTTGGTGAACAACAAGTAAGTGTTGAAGTAGACACATCCCCAATTTGGACTCTGGTCCGGTCAAAGGATTGCAAAGTATGTTACATAACGTTAATCCGCAAATTAGCCACTTCAAAGTAGCCCTCGCGTCGGTGCCTGAGAACGAGCGTAACCACTTTAAGTTTGTCATTAGAGCAGATAGAAAGCCGATCACAGCCCACCCAGGGTAGTATAATGCGCCAACGATGAATGAGGTAGCTGTTGTGTTAGTCGATCAGGAGTGTGATAAAAGAGACATCGTTTTACGCACGCATGATGACCGGCTTCAAAGGATAAGCGAGACTCACCGTGCGTACGATTCTCTTCAATATCCTCTCATTTCAGTTCTGTCGCGAAGAGGTTGGCTACCATTTTGCCCACTATAATGTAGACCCCCAGACAGGTACCTCAAATCATAAAAAACACCGTCTACCATGCATTTCTACAGCTTCCAGCTGAGGGTAAACAATGGTTCTTATCTCCGCCACTATCGTACGCTCTTAACTCAGTTTCTTAGGACATGTACGCCAAAATTGACACAGAGCGTTTGGTATTTATAAGGTCCAACCAAAGAAAGCTCAAAGCTGAGAAGTATCGCTATCTCTATGCAGAATAATACAAATGCTTATTCATTTTCATTCTCCCCTCCACCTTCACAAAAGGTCCGTGGTACATGCACGAGAGGACCCAAGAGGCATTTTGTTACGTGCGAAAGTTTGGTCGCCCGGACCTCTTCACTACCAACCCAAAGTAGCCTGAAATAACAGCTCAACTCCTTGCAGGATAGGCTTTGTACGACAGGCACGACTTTAGAAACGCTAATTTTTAATGCTCGGCTTGGAGACAATGCGCGTGTTCAGGAATTTTACGATGTCCTTCTAAGTCATGGCAAACATGGCAAATTTTCTCTCTTAGTGCACCTACCACTATTTTTCTCTGCATCACCCAAAGATTGACTGGTAGAAATGCCTAAGGCATTAAGTCCGCCTTTGTACTTCTATGTGCATAAAGCATTAAATAAATAAATAAATAAACAAACGCACACCAGAAGAGAGAGGTGGACAGGTGGTACTGCTAGAGTCTCTCCGTAGAGTGGTATTTATTTATTAATTAAATACTTTATTGAACTACAAAAGCGGAGTTAATGCCTTAAACATTTTCTACCAGTCAACCTTTGGGTGATGCAAAAAAATTGTATCCAGCTTAGAAGAAGTCATTCGCTGTGTGTACGGGGATGTCAGTCGTATACTGCACCAGCAGAATTCTTGGGTGTGTGAGCAGGCCATTTAGATGCCCATAAATGAGCAGGCTGCAGCAATTTAACGAATGCATTCTCTGGGAAATTGAGGGGAATGAAGTGGTCTACACCTCGATAAACACCGTTTTCGAGCAAGATGATGCCACACATTATCCCGTGGAATTTCTGAACACCCTGTCAGCAAGTGAACTTTCAGCGCATACCATCGAGCTGAAGGTCAGTGTCCCAATTATGCTTCTTCGGAACCTATCTCCTCCAAAGTTGTGTAACGAGACTCGCCTTAAAGTCGTCTCACTCCACAGACACACCATTGGAGCGGAAATTCTTATGGTTGTGGCGTCGGTGAGGCAGCATTTATACCACGCATTTCCCCCATACCTTATAACTTCCCGTTCCAGTTCAAGCGCGTACAGTTCTCAGGACGACAAATGCTCCAACGTCACTATTCCTGATTCACTTTACATTTTGGCACCTGGTATAACTACCAACGTAATTTATAGGGAAGTGTTGTTTAAGGTACGATATCTTTGTACGTATTTTTACACTTTTGTGTCCTGGAATGGAATACATTCCACACATACATCATTTTCTCTATTTCCTTCAGTCATATCTTATGACTGAACTCAGCAGGATTCCCATATAACTCTCTAATCTTGCTTCGCTTGCAAAAAAAAAACATATAAACAACACAAAACAAAACATATAAACTGTTTTTCTTTCTTTCTTATATATTTTAATGCTATTTTTAAAGTTGTTTTCTTACAATGCTATAGCGACATCTTAAGTATTTTTGGTGCTGTAGAGCCTTCACGCAGACGACGTCGCGGGCAGCAGCTAGTAGGTAATAAAACTAACGAACAGACACACAGGTTCGGGTTTTATTTATCACAAACTATCCCCTGCGGTTTCACCCGCATTTTTCGTTACTGCTCCGCTCCCGTGGGTCATAGCGTGATGGTGGCCTATAGCATCATCATCATCATCTGCCTAGCCTTTTCCCAACTATATTGGAGTCGGCTTCCAGACAAGCCGGATTTAGCTGAATACCAGTATTTTACGAGGAGCGGCTGCCTACCAGACCTCCACAACCCATTAACTGGGGTAACACGGTACTTCATGGCAAGACTGGAGTCAGATTTACTGGCTTCTGAGTTCTGACTATCCGTAACGACTGCCAAAGATCTACAAATGACTGCCGGGACCTACGGCTTAACGTGCTATCCGAGGCACGGAGGAAACTCGTTATGTTAAGATGGTCACCCATTCACAGACCAACCTAGGCAAGCGTTGCTTAACCCTGAAGATCGACCTGTGCGGCTGTTGTTATCTAGCCACGAGCTCCTCAGGTATATAGCCTATAGCATTCCTCGATAAATGGGCTATCTAACACTGAAAGAATTTTTCAAATCGGACCAGTAGTTCCAGAGATTACCCGCTACATACAAACTTACAAATTTTACCTCTTTATAATATTATATAGTATATAGTATAGTATAGTATAGTATAGATCCAGAGCTACTTGTGGAAGTAAAAAGTTTCATAAAATAAAAGAGAAAAATCAGAGTGACTAACAAACAATTCCATTGCACAGTTTAGCTATTCCGTATGAAAGTTCATAGTTCACCCATTAACTAACCATGGGCACTCGTGTAACCCAAATTGTTGTTTGTTTAGGGTACTCAACTACTAAGTTAATTAAAAATTGACCGCAAAGTGATAAACTTTAAAACGACTGCTATTACTGTGGCTATTACTCTACATATACACCATTAATTAATAGCTTCGTCAAAATCGAAATTCAAGAAGAAAACCCTTTCGATAAAAGAGCTCGGCTAAAAGAGGTTTGGTAGGAGAAAAGGGAGGTTATTACCTAGAAGTGGGATACAAAATAGGCTGACAAAAAGAACTCTACGTCAAACATGGCCGAAAAATACGCAAATAACCCAAAACCCCAGAGCACAAAACAAAACCATTTGATAATTTTAATTGTATTCCAGCAGTGTTTTCCAACTGATTTGCATATAAAGTTGACCTTATTAACATGAACAAGAAAAGGGTCAGTTTTAAAAGCATCGTTCACGATAACCATCTAAAATCAAATATTGTTCACAGACCTTTGTGCTAGAAGCAATTCAAGAGAATTAACTGAGATCACAGTGTGAAGATTAATATAAATGTCGCTTTGTTAGTTAATTTAATAAAGATTAGACCTGACCAGAGACCATCTATGTTAGAAATAGCTATGTTAGAAAAATTGATGAAACCCAGTCGGGTCGATGATGCTGGGGCTGCTTCGAAACACTTACCATGGCCCTGGAACGCCAAGAGAAACTGAAGAAACACAGTTAGGTTTAGTGAGTAAAAGTTACACTCTCTCGCTCCACCCAGTGGGGAAGCAAACAAAACGATGTAACTTTACCTACACCTTTCGTAACCAGAAATACGATACCTAAATCAACCATAAACGCGCGACCCTCCCACAAAATGGTAGGATTAACAATTAATCAAAGTTTAAATCGCTGACCACCATAAAACGAATTTCTAGCTGACCCTTTAGTTTGAAGGAGACATAATAGCTGGTACAGACCGCAGGTTTGTCCTCAAGTCCTGAACCATTTAGACATTCCTAACTATAAGTGTTATTCAGTTATTTACGAGTATTGCGAGCGGCCTTCCATTAGTGAGGTCTCGTTAGCTGCTGCTGAACTGAATTACGAGATTATTAAAAGAGATGAGGGACTATTTCGTGCAATTATGTGAGCCATTGAAATCTGAAAACTGGCTAGAAGATAATTAATTAATGAAAAAAACAGTGCTATTGAAATGAAAACCTTGTTTTGGGATTTAATTACTGTAGTTACTAAGAAGAGAAGAGAGAAGTTAAAATAATGGAAATTTTAGACTATATTTGCTTTTCCTCCCTTAGGAAAGCTTAGCAATTTCCTAAGGTCACTAATTTGCAAAGTTACATTTTCAAAGTAAGTATGTAAAAGACACTGAAATAATTTAGACATTTTTAACCCTGCGACAAACAAAAGACAATTGTTTGTTATTGACACACTGTTCGTATTATTGCCCGGAAGACTGGACATTTGCCAAAGACGGAAGGAGATCTCTAAGACACGGCAAAAATTGTGACAGCACTATATTTTATACTGCGGCTTTTATAGAACTAATCGCCTAAGAGGTTCTTTGAGAGACAGGATAAGCTTCACCATTTTATCAAGACTGATTACACTTTGAAAGCGATGAGCGATCGAGCTCATTTAAATAAAAGAGAGAAATAAACGATACTCTAAAAAGGCAAATTTGTTTTCTATCAGCAGCTACCAAGGATTTTACCAGAATTATATTACGATTTCACCTTAAAATCTCCTAAATATGAATCCCGATGAGTGTTGCGGAAATCCGATGGATGCGAGACGCGTAAAACCAGTCGTTATGGTGACTCTTGGGGGAGGCCTATATACTGCAGTCTACGTCTTTTGTCTGGAAATATGAAGGCCTAAGCAAATTGAAATGAACGAATTAACTAGTTGTTGGAAAAATCGAAAATAATTATATTGAAAACACATATTTTTATTACATTAAAACTGTTAAACGCTATCAATACTAATAGGAATAGCTGTCAATCCAAATGTAGGTATATGATGTATTCGTTTCTACTAATATAGGTCAGATGGACCTCTCACAGAACACGATACATAAAGTTCACGGTTGTTGGAGTGACTCCAGCAGACTGCCGTCCGTCGCCAAGGCCTACAGTCTACATGTTTCGCCCTTCATAAAACTATCCTAGCGATGTTGAATCTGTTTTGTCCGGTGTCACATGCGGTTTGAGTAGAATATCAATTGAAGCTCGACGCTCTATTGATACCTACTATTGGTTTGCAGCAGTCCCATAAACCTATTTTGGCAATTCTATGTATATATTTATAGTAGTTTATAGCCATCATCATCATCATCTCAGCCGAAAGACGTCCACTGCTGGACATAGGCCTCGCCGAAGCGTCGCCGCAACGACCGGTCCTGTGCGTCTGGCGTCACAACGGTAAAACGGGACCCCCGTTTTACCGTTTTGGTACGGAACGCTAAAAAGACAAAACTGAATTATACGTTTCTCTCCTTGCAAGTAAACGTAATTGTCTGTAAATAAATATGTTGGAGGTCCTTTTATACCCACATTTAGAGGAAAAAACAAAAGAAAACGGTTCACATATAGACCAATCACAAGACGCTCAAAGACCACTTTACTTTTATTATAAGTAGGTACTACAACAAAGTAATTGTGACAACATTTCGATGGGATAACGATTGTAATAGTAGTATTCGGTTTCTGTTTTCTTATAAGTACTCGTTTAGACCAAATTATACCGTACCAAGGTTAAATGTCAAGCAAAATTGCCATTTTTGAGGGTATGAAATCATCAAATGACTGCTCGCACATTGGAAGAAGCCAGAGAGAGTGTCAAACTTTTACTACTTAAACCCCACCTGCGTTCCTCCAATTTTCCTTTGCGTTCCAGGGCCCGAACGTGAAGAAGTGCTTCTTTCGAATAATTCCACAACCAATAAAAGTGCCTTCAATACATATTAAATTGTGTTTCGTTTTCGATACCCGTCTAGAGAGCTCATGAAAACGTTAACGCAAAAGGAATACTCAATATCAAATACATCATAAATATATACAAGTTACGCTCACGTATAGAAGTGATCGAAGACGTACAGCTACAGTTATTAAGAAACAAAAATATTGGTTTTGGAAATTTCTCCACTGATTTTTAAAAAAGGAATGAGAAAGGAGAAAAAATGTCCAAAAATAGGATTAAATAAGCCGTTCAATATCAAAATCATTCGCTTAAAACGAAAATGGATCATAATTCACTACCATAAAATTTTATGTTTTCCCCACGGAAAAAAATAAATACGTTATCAAGTTCGGAGAGCGTAGCAGGCGTAGCGATAACGTCACGAGTGCTACGTCGTAGCAAGCGCGTAGCTGGTTAAATAACACTTCAAAACACTATTGCAATTTTTATAGTATTGCAATTTACATTACATACATATATGGTATCTACCTACACACGTATTAAACCACGAGGGTCATTTAAATTACTTTCCTGCTAAGTTATGGGTTATCACGAAATGGAATCAATTTAGCCATAAGCGAGAAGGGTAGGTGTTTACAAAAACTTGAATCCAAAATAGAATTGGAAGTTATCGTAGTATCGGTTAAATTCCGTGTTCTTATTTCAAAACTATTTTAAGTTCTTAGTTTAAAACTATTTTGAGTTCTTGTTTTTAAATTATTTTAAACTGTTTTGATTATTGGAGTTGCAGAAACCTGCACGAAATACAAATACAAAAAAAACTGGTATAAGTTCTTGTTTTGTTTACACTTTTATATGCTGCGGTAGTTTTAAGCGTATTTTATTAACGTGTTTTTAAAAACGCACGTTAAATACGAGTCTAATACCGATATCGAATGAACTACTTACAACAAACCTATTACATGTTATAAATTATTCCTCATAAGGTAATTTGCCATTTTCTCGTAACCTATAAGCCGCTTTGATAAATGATATCATATTAAATTCCCCTCAAGCGTGAAAAAGACAAATTATATCATGAAAATGCTTGAACTTGTAGAAAATATCCCAGTTAACTTTTAGTACTGAAACTATACTACAGTTTATTTTGCTTACATAATATGGTAAAGAACTATCTAACTTTCCACCTGACGTGACACAGGTTCTTACCGAACATGGTGTTTCGGGAGGTACCAGTCTCGAATTTGGTGGAAAATAACACTTATATATTACCATTGTACGGATTGCACGAGGAATACGTTAGAGCATACGTTGGCAGTATGCCCCGCGTGGACGGAGCGTCGCCATATCGATGTTGTCGTAGAAGCGTTCAGCGGCGAACAACGTCGGTATTCGGCCCTAATTCAGGCCAAGGTGCGGAGTGAAAGATAATGGGAAATAGTCACTTCCTTCTATGAAGCAGTAATGCAAAAGAAAGGCCATCCTCACGTTCCAGCCGCAATCGCAGGATACGCCTTGGGCGTTGGCAGTATCATAGCGATTCCCGATGTCCGTAAGCAGGCTTTCGTACGATAAGCAATGGTTAGCTCAAGGTTGCGTAAGGACCAAGTCCGAAGCTGGCGTTGTATTCCAGGTTGCCAGGTGCCAGGTCTTCAAGATTGTTAGAAAGAATTACTGTAGGTAGGTTAAAGTCCATAAGAGACTGACACGCCCACTCGCTCCACTCAGAGTGGAAAAAATTACTTTGATTGATTTGCCTCTAATTTTTTGTTTAGTAGAAGAGCAAGAATCACTTTAGTCCGCGATCTTTGTGTCTTAAAAACAAAGTCATATGAAATAGGGGTCTTTAAATAAAGAGTGAATAGGTTACTTCTAGGTAAGCGTGCTCCATCGTCGGCCACATCATCTCTTACCATCAGGTGAGATAGTGATCAAACGCGACCCCATGCATAATAAAGAAAAATAGCTGAATTCCTAAAACTATCACAATCCACTAAACTCATTATGAAATCATATCTACGAATCATTTCATATTCAATAGGTTCATAAAAGTATTAATAAGCAAACTTTTCTAGAATATTAATAAAAAGCTTATTTGACGATGCTATAAAAAATATGACCTCATAAAAGATCTAAAGTATAAGATTATAAATCATGACTACCAGATATAACTAGTCATCTATTATTTATAGGAAAGATTCCTCGTCTGCAATTCGTTATAATACCAAAAAAAAAATGTATTATTCTATTGTTGTTGAGATCCTTAGTAGCCCTGAATTGAACTTTACAAATGCTTGCACTGATTATATTCTCAAAAGACCATCTCAGACTCTAATCTGTATGGTTCTCATGTTATTTGATCGTAACAATTTTTCTGCATGGACTTTAAAAGATACTGACTCCTGAGCTTGTGTCAGTGTTTCTAGCTAGAAAACACCGGCCTCATCTATTTTTAACTGACGATATAATTAACGTATAAAAATATTTTATTTTAAACCTATTTGCAAAATAAATAATAATATCATTTACCATTTGTAAAGATGAAACTCGAAATTCGCGTCTTCATTGAATATAATGAAGTGTTCAGTGTCGACCGTCGCGCAGTCGAGTCTGTCTCTTGTCAGATATTAATGGAGCAGTCAGCAGAGACATTTTGAATCGGATAAAAAAGAATATTGTAAAAGCGTTCATTTAGGATTGCCTAGCTACAAATGAATAACGGTTTGTACCCGTCGTCAGTGTCGGCATTGACTTTTTGCCTGTTAGAGTTTTGCCTGGTACAAAAAATTTGCGCATTTTACTAAGCACTTAAGTATGGCAGGAACGTTTGAAGGAGTTAACCTTGCACATTTAATCGAAATTCTAAAATACAAAAAGTTATCTAAAACCGTTTAAGGTTTTTTAAAAATCCCGTACTTCCTGAAACGAGTTTTTTGAAATATTCAAGTAAATAACGTAATTACGGAATGCCAACAAAGCGTTCAGGTGTTATTTCTTTTTTCGCGTTGCCTTTTTATCAAACCTTGCGTTGGACAGCGATGGATGAAACAAGTAGTTTTTAAACTATGCTCACGTTGACGATTAACAGGTCGAGAAGAGCCCTCTTATCCACAACTTTTTGCTATCATAATCAATTCAGCCGAAAGACATCGACTGTTGGACATAAGCAATTCCCCAGACCCCAAGTGTTGCCACCACGTTGCCACAATGAACAATTCTGTGGGTTCATCCATCGGATCCCTGCAACCCTTACCAGGTCATCGGTCCACCTTGTAGGCGGTCTTCCAACGCTGCATCCATCGTCATTTGGTATCAAAGATCCCAATCACCCAATTAAAATGTTGTCACAACTTTATGAAAACCTGACTAAAATAATAAAAACTAAAAATAATTAATTAGTTTTCTTACAAAATCTTCTAATAAATTATTTCTTGATTAAGAATGTAGAATCAAATATTGTTGTGAGTAAATTTTATACGTCTACATTTTCGAAATTATCCACAACGTGAGGTTCGTTACATCACCAGGACACCACCACACAATCCACGTGATAAGATAACTGTTTTTACTTACAACTTGCTTTTTATTTGTTTGCCTTGTATGTCCGACTCCATTAGTGCAATAACTGAGCGATTAGTTGCTGCGTCACGCGTTACGGATCCGATTCCCAAAGTGAACAAATATTTGTACGGTCTATAGTTAGTTGTTCCTGGTTAAGTATGTGAACGCAGTTACGATACAGGTGAAAATTCTGAGAGTTGGGTAAAATTTTAAAAAAAGTATAGGTAACAAGAACGAAAAACCGAAAGTCCTATTATTTTTGATAAACCGTAATACCACACCGAACAGGTAACACGCATACATTTTCATTCAGTAAGCCAAGCAGTGCATCACCTGCTTAGTATTATGCTTCGCCGTCACTGACGTGAACACCCTCGCTTTTCATTACCTGCTGTGTTTCCCTAGTTTATCAACTTCTAACGTCTGTGACCTCGTTTAAGACGAGGCTTTATAGGTGAACGGAGTTAAAATTATCTAGAAACTGATATGGGTCAGTAACTTATTTGAGTGGTTTCGTCTATAGTTGTAACTTTGTAGGCAGACACTTAAGTTATCTGTTGCCCGGGAAAGTTGCGAGTTCGAAACTGGGCAAGTATAAATGTATTTTTTTCTAGTCGTATGTACTTATCCATATAAGTGTCCAGGACATTACTAACACCCTGTGTCTCGGAAAGCACGTAAAGCCGTTGGTCCCGGTCGTCATTCGTAGATCTTTGACGGTTGTTATAGGCAGTCAGACGCCAGAGTTTTACTATCAGTATATCCAAGTAGTACCGTGTTGCCCAGTAACTGGGTTGTGGAGGTCTGATAGGTAGTCGGTCCATGTAAAACACAGTTATTCAGCCGCATCCGATTAAACTGGAACCCGACCCCAAGTTAGAGGGGAAAAAGGTAAGGGAGATTACGATGATGATGAAATCTGTTGCCCGCGACTTCTTCCACGTAAAGTGTAATACAGATGTAACTAATATTGTGTGCTTGCGATTCTTTCTGAGAAAATCTAACTTATTTATTTTATTTTCACACTAGCTTCCTGCAACTTCGTCCCCGTCATAAAAAAAATAAATGACATGATGACATGCCACCCAGCGATATATGCGAGCACGGAGGACGCAGAATAACTTATAATAACCTATTAGAGTTGCCGTATTGTATGTTTAACTGTGGGAAACTTAAAATATGAGATAAAGAGTATTTTTATTTAAGAAAAATAACGCCTGATGAAAAAGCAATACCAATCTACTAAAAGACCTCTTCGAAATTCGTTCTGTTACGGTTGGTAGACAATTATTTTTGCTATTGATTCCTCGTATTGTCCTAACAAATAAACTAGCCTTCATTTTTTTATGCGGAAAAAAGGAAATTATGTCAATAGTTTACATTGATTTTTGTATTATATTAGATGTGATGAGATTCCGAGTTAGAAATGATGTGTGGATAATATTATAGATTCGTCGTAACTACTGGTGACCTTATTATGCATCAAAGTGAAACAAACATGTCATCATCTTTTCGGCCGAAAAGACGTCCACTGTTAGACAAAGGCCTCCCCCAAGTGCCGCCTCAAGGAACCGTGTATCACGCATCCATCGCTTTGCGGGGCTCTCACTAGGTCTCAAGACCTTCCAACGCTGCGTCTTTCGGTGCGCGGTCAGCACTCCGGAATCTCTCAGCTCCATCGACCATCTATTCAGACTACTTCGGATTACGTCGGCAACATTGTAAAACAACATATACTCGTAAGGTTGTAAGTAGAAGTATTTTATATGTATTTACTGAATCAAATGTAACATACTCAAGTTATTTTCGTCCATATTTCTTTGATCAACATCGAATGCAATGTTTCCACAAAGTTCGTGATTGTTCTGTCAGAGCTGCACTTGAGCTAGTTAGAAGCTGTTCTAAGCGGCTTCGCGAGTTTTTGAGAAATCTTCACAAGTCTAGTTTGTACTGCGGACATACTTATGGTGGCTTTAAAAACTTTACAAAACCTTTGAAACTAGTTGGCTCGTGCCCTGGGGAAATGTGGGGAAAGGAATAGTAGTTTTTTGAGTTTACTTAAAAGCAAAAATACGCAAAGAAATTGGTTCTTATCAAATAACATGTGCAGGAACCTTTCGAACTTACAATGACCGGTGAAAACCAGCGTCATGCGGAAGCTCAGGTATCAATCAAAAGGGGGACTTACCGCTATTAATATGGCGGGCCCAACTAAAAACATACCTGTATTCCTTCAGTATCCTTTTACATTCCAGGGTCACGGTAACTCTTTTGAACAATCCCACAGCCCTGACGGCTATGCCTGACATAACTGTGGGATTGTTCGAAAGATCCTGCAGATCCCGGCAATGTGGCTTGCAGCTATACTTAAATAATTAAAAAAAGAAATACAGAAATAGAATAACAACATTATTAGACGTAGCACTCGCTCCACATCCCTTTTAGCCGACCTCACTTGTCTCTCTCCACATTCACACTGCCAGTATTTTAATTAGTGAAGCATTTCTTCAATGCGGCCTCTCCGGTGGTTCCGCATATTTTATGAATATCGTGAGAGACGCGCTGAATGAGACGAGGGAGCGATGATATAAAGATTGTGTAGAAATTGTGGCACATACAATCTCTGGGTTAATTAAAAAGATCTTGAAATGTTTGAAAATGAAGTAGATCGCGATCTCGGGACTCGTAGCTAAATGGAAAAGTCGTTGAACTTGACAACAGTTCATGTTTCTAAATGCGTTGTGTTGACATCTAAAACGCAGTGTATTAATGTTTCGCGAACTAATTACACCTGCCAGTGCAGTTGCAATTAGCGGCTGCAACAAAGTTTCTCATTGATAGAAAGAAAACACATTTGTTTAGCGTCTGCAAGGTAAATAAATGTGTTTTCTACAAACAATGAAGATATAAGTATATTGAAATGTACTTATTTCTACACTAGCTGTTGACTTCGTCTGCGTCAAGTTTGTAAAATACAAAGGTAGCTAATAATTCTGTGCTTGCGTTTTATTCCGAAAGCATTCAAATCATTTATTTTACTTTCACATAAAACATCGGACGTCAGCGAAACAGATAGGTATAAGAAGAAATATATAAGGGTCGCAGCAGTTGGCGTTCTAGAAGCCGTTAGTTTAACCTGAACCTACATACTGTATACAGTACGGATGCAGTCCATGCGAGTTCAGGTTTATTAATAAAAACCTGAACACACAACAAACACAGAAACAGTTGATGAGAAAATGTATACCTAATATACGTTTTCAATTTCCGAGACTATGCAATTGCAATAAATCACAATACATCGCAGTTTGCAAGCAACATTGAAATGACTTATTCTCCCATTTATCTTGTAGTAGCGACCCGCCCTATATATGAGGAGCTCGTGGCTAGATAATAATAGACGCACGGGTCGATCTTCAAGGTTAAGCAACGCTTGCCTAGGTTAGTCTGTGGATGGGTGACCATCTTAACATACCGAGTTTCCTCCGTGCCTCGGAAAGCACGTTAAGCCGTTGGTCCCGGCTGTCATTTGTAAATCTTTGGCAGTCGTTACGGATAGTCAGAAGCCAGTAAATCTGACTCCAGTCTGGCGATGAAGTACCGTGTTACCCCAGTTAATGGGTTGTGGAGGTCTGGTAGGCAGCCGCTCGGTATTCAGCTAAACCCAGCTTGACTGGAAGCCGACCCCAATATAGTTGGGAAAAGGCTAGGCAGATGATGAGCGACCCGCCCTATACGCGTTGAAGCAATTTATTTCTGATAGGTTTTCCAAAAAATCGTTCATTAAATACTTAAAACAAAATAAGGGCCACCGTTGTTGTTTTTTAAAGTCAGCCGAACTAAAACGATTTGTACAAATTTCTACAGGTAAATGAACAAGAACTAATCGACTTCTTGAGTATAGCTAATCTTCATGAATTAAAGGTCTGGCACTACCTGTCGCCTGGTATAAGCTCCAAACATTCGAACCATTCACTGCGAATACGCTGCCGTGAAACATACAACGCCCCGACTGTGGTCCTCCTAGAGTAAGGTAGTCGCTGTAAGTGCAGTCATTTGTCATATGAAGAATTATAAAAGTAAAAATATTAGCCGTTTGCGTTTAGTCGAAGAAACTCTAAACAAAAGTTATAAACATATCGTCACGTTGTTATAGGTACGAGTAGTTATAGACCACCCATTGTGACATTCGTTTAGTTTAAAGTTCTTTCTGCAATATTATTTATAGTGTGCAATAAAAAGTACCAGTATATCAATCAATCAACATAAAGATCATAAAACCATATTTCAAATGTATCCATTTGATTAATTTGTCATAGAGACATTAGGCGATAGCGTGACGAATTGGACTTCCACCTAAAGGATTGGCCAGAAGTAGCTAAGGACTGAGAAGAGTGGAAGCATAGAAGGAAGACCTTTGCCCTACTGTAAGAAAAGTACTGGGACACAAAGTAGTAAGACACAATAGGCTCACAATAATAATAATATTTTTTAACATTTGCTTTATTCTCAACAATTCTCACAAACACAAGTCGACAGTAATTTTATTCATTGTACAATTTTACGGGTTATATTATTCTGTTTTGAGTACCTAAGTAAACGTTATTTGCAATTCTGTGCTTTATGTATTTTTGACAAAGGGTTTTTATGTACGTAAACCCAAACCTCAGCAAGAACGGCTTAGCTATCTATTATTAATACAATCCTAAATCCTGCGAACGAATCACAGCTGATAAAACAGCGTTAGATTGTGTCTGTGGAACACGGAGCTATTAACAATGGAGTGCGCCCACTAAATGATTCTATAAATTAGGCGAACTGTCTCTGGAGAATATTGCCAACAAGTCTAAGGGGCGTTTCAACCGAAATAGAGCTGGGTGGAGTAGAGAAGAGAACAGCTGTGAAATTGTGAATACTAGCACTTGTGTTTTCATTGAATTGAAGCGGGGCAGAGGGGATTTGAGCTACTCTCACTTTCGTGCTATCCGGCTCCGTTTTGTCCAGCTCGAAGCTACGTGTTCATTTGTCTTATATAAAAGTGCGCTCAACTTCATTCCGCTCTACTAACACTATTTCCACTAATGCGTAGTGGAGATTTCAAGCATTTTGATTGAACAAGTCATAGTCAAGCGGACCATGAATTGCTCTCTTGTCCGGCCACCTCCGCAGATGACGCTTAATGTTGCATCTACATAGTTCAGACGCACTTCATTTGTTTATTCCTCCGTGGCGCGCCCACACACGTTTACACGAAGATATTCTCAAATCTAATTATCATCGTGTGTCAGTCGCGTTCACACGACGCCGCAACTCTTAACTGTGAGTGCTTAATTAGTCCGATGTGATTGTAGGTATCTTAATTGAAATTGGATAGTCAATGTTTGTTTGTACATAGATTAGTTAAGTCAAATTGGATCTGCTGCGGAATTGTTTGAAAGAGTTATTGATGCAAATGTCCTCTGATGAAACACAGATGAGCTTTAGTCTAGAAAAGCTTGACAATCTTTTTCGTTCCAGCCAGATAGAGAGAAGTTATCTACTTACATAATGATTTACCACACAAAAAACATGCACACACTCACAAACTTTCGCCTTTATAATATTAGTGTGGCTCGCTCACAACTCACCTACTTGTAAGCCATGATGAGGTGGTCGACCATGAAACACGCTTGCCTAGATGTAACCTATCCTTTCCTTACTTAAAATTCCTAGCCTTTAGTTAAAATTATCTGAAAGCTTGTAGCTACAAACTCCGCATTCTTTCAATCTCTCAGCAAAGACACTCGACATTAACAAACTTGGTTCACTGGTAACTACCCAACTTGCCTTCGTTACTGAAACATAATAGTAAAACAAACAGATATTGGAAAAACATTTACAACTTTTTCTTTGTTGCTTTGTTTGGCTTTTCTTTTCTTTAGCTCTACTTACCTACAATGTACGTTCGTACATTCATAGTTACATGTAATAACTATACATGCATAGGAAATGAAAGGAAAAGATACGTCTTATGTACACAATGTATTGCAAACAATCGGCCAACTGTGAGTAGGAATCGCGCGCAAAGGATGTCGAGTGAAATTGTTGTCAGAAGACTATTTTTTTTTTTTTTGTTATTGAGGGGAAACCTTCAAAAGGCGCCCGGACTTTGGGGATAAGTCCGGGGAGTGTGGGATTTTTACCTCACTAAAACCACCCCGGTGATCACCAGCACATGGAGGGGGCGCCGTTCCCTCTTAAAAGACCAATTCCGGAAACCCCCTCGGTGCAACGCCTGTTAAGGCACATCCCTAAGGAGACTATACAATGGTCTCCCCTTAGCCTCATTGTGCACGTGATCACAGTGCCACCGTCTTCCTTGGAATCACTCAATGGGCGAGCAGAGTCCCCACTCTGAGCGCCCGTGATTCCAAAGTCCCTCCTACATTAGATGATGTAAGCGGGGTTTCGGCGTGTTAGGCAGCGAGACGCTTGCCTCCCCGACGCCTTCTTCTCCGAGTGGGATCGCCCCTTTCGCGATCCCGCTCGGCTGCCTCCTTCTGGACCATCACGGTCTCACAGAAGGAGGCAACTTCCTTCCAGTTTTCTGGCTCCGCCAGCATAGCCCTCATTACTGCTGGCAGAGACAGATCTTGCCCGATCCTAGTGACCAGAACTCCGCGCTCAGTGACCCACGCTGGGCACTCTTCCAGCGTGTGCTGTGCAGAATCCATGGCTCCTCCACAATGGTGGCAATTCGTCGTGGCTTCTCGCCCAATCTTATTTAGGTACTGACCAAAGCACCCGTGCCCGGTCAGTATCTGAGTGAGTCTGTAGGAGATGCGCTCCTTTCTTGTCAGCCAGGCTTCGAAGTGCGGCAGGACGGTTTCGAGAATTACGGCTACTGCAGCCGCTCGCGCCACCTCTCGAGGTCAGATATCTATCTACCACGGAGTTAATATAAAGCTATCTACCATGAGTACTATTGGCGCATCGCCGTGGAACCGGCTTGGTGGAATGAAGCTATACAATTCGGATTATAAATATAATATTATAAGAATAATGTTTATTAGCTATGTCCGCACTGTGCCCTTTTTTGTTCATCAAGGGTATGCATCATAGCGCAGTCAACAGCGCAAGTCGGGCATGCCTTTGACGCATATGCAATGACAGTTGAAAGCAAAGCGCGCGCTGTGATACATGTCATTAGCTTTGTCCACACTATGTTCTAGAACATATCGGTTACCTCACGACGTTTTCTTTCACCCTTTTCAAAGAAGTAGTGATGAAATAAATTAAACAAAGAAAAATGCCTTCCTAGGTTTAAACTTACGCTTAACTTACTAACTTAGCTTACCATTGTGCGTACACCCCAGGGCTACTACTGCTTTTCAACTCACACTACTGCTCACGTTACGTCTCAAGAAATATCAGTGAAATACTTCTTCCAGTGTATAATGAAAAAGGATAATAAATAGTTATTTTTGTAAATCTTAAAGCGGTCTTAACTTACTTGCTGAGATACTTATTAGTAGACATGTACGTACTGTATGAATACCTGCATAATTGGCGCCTGATCAGTACTTCGATGGCGACTGGAATCTTGTCAATAGCGTGGTCGTTAAACCTAATATGGTGACTGCATCTGAACCGGTCTATTTGAATGTCACAACACAATTGTGATTTTAGTTAAACAGTATTGTGCTCTCGAAACCTAGAAAAGACTGAATATAATAACTAAGCACTCAAAATTTATACATATTTGATTCAATCTTGTCAATTGCATGGTCACACACACGACACTCACTCACACTTCATTTCCGCACATTAACACTCGACATCGCATTCGCACTAGAGATCACGAGGACATCCGACAAGGGGGTCACGTCCACTCACTACGGCAGATGCCGGGGTACTGAAGCTTTGATGCTGTAAAGTGTAAATCACGGAGTTTTCTTTCCCACATGCGTACCGACATAAAGTGCTTGCAACCCCCCTTGCCAGTTGCTTGAAATTTCATGAATCCCCGACCGGTCTCATGCGACCGCGCTGTTATTGTTTTACTATTGTGTCTCGTTTCGTGGGTATGTGATAGGTTATCGCGCTGGCACTTGAAATGATCATTGTTGTTTTCAGGCCGGTACTCTTTGCCGCAAGGCTTTTCCTGTATTCTAATAGTAGAGGATTTTTATTATGTAACATAAACTAGTGCTTGACTGCGATCCCACCTGATGGGAAGCAGTGATGCAATCGTTGATAGTTAGGTGAGCTAGTTTATTTATTAAGAGCCTATTCACTCTAGACATTCTCGGCTTTCCTCTACTACAATATGCATGTTGTATACACTATTCTATTCTATTCTATTCTATTCTATACTTGAACCTTCTTTCTAAATCGGTCTGTCTATTTGTTTATGTACCGCATGAAAATCTGCTCAGTAGTTTTTGAGTTTATCACGAACATACTGACTGACATACGCGATTGGGACGGACGGACTTTGTTTTATGATATGTAAAGGATAAAGGATTACCTAGTACCTAACGAGTAAGTAACAAGTAAAGTTACAAGTAAATCGATCGAATCTACTTTATTTATATTATCATCAAAAGAATAATAAGTAATTAGTAATTATATTAGTTCCATATAAAATTGTTAACTTTGCACAGAAACAAATAATATTTATGTAAGTAACGACTTAAGTACGTCTATTGTAAAACCTAACTAAACTAGAAAATCTACCAGTCTGGTACCACCGAGAGAAATGTAAACACTATTTATAACAATTTAATTTAAAAATCGAAATCAATTTAGTTAAGTAAAGCATGTATGCGTTAGACATAATTTATTAATTCCGTAGTGTTTAATGATAAAAATTTTTGAATCCATTTGACCTTAACATCTATAATGGCGCAATTTCACTGGTCGTTAACTCGTTCGGTATACCGCATGCGGGGAGTCCCCGCAGGCAAGATAACAACCAATGAAAGTAACATGTTCGTTATACCGTCTACGGTTCCCTGAATGCGGACCCTGTGACACGCGTTCCAGTAATCTCTCGCACCCGGCATGCGGGCCCTATCGACTAATGAAAACGGTTCCCCGAATGCGGGCCCTGTGCCATGCGTTCCAGAAATCTCTCGCACTCCGCATGCGGGCCCTATCGACTAATGAAATTGCGCCATTAAAGACGTTGGCAAGACTTTTTCATAAGTCGACGTAAACATTATTTTCACGCTAATACACCAAGGTTAATAACGGTCTAGACTGGCTTACGAAGGCTGCTAATAAATTAATTATTAAGGTCAAACCCCACTAGCCTAAAGCTTAACCGTATTTAATAAATAATAGTCTTGTTCCTATCTGAGATTTTTTTAGGAAAATTTGTTATCTTTCTATAACCTTAGGGTATTTTTGAAAAAAAAAAGTTGTAGTGAAAATATAAACGAAATAAGATATTAACAGTTTCATTTCAAAAATCTTAAGGTTTATACTTTCAGCAGTGGTCCTTGGCGGAAATTATGATGATGATAACAAAATTGATAGCAGCAAAACGGTTATCCAAAATTACACTCCCTCAGTTGAGCACAAGTTTTCTTGGAAATGGATATCTTATTTGTAAGTACTAAGTACTAGAATTTAATTTGAAACGTATTCAAACCAAACCACAATAACTTAACAAAACCAAACACACAGTAACTAAATTAAGTTAATGAGTTAATTACTTCAAATTAATTTCAAGTTGTCTACTTCATTAACAATGGTATTTCATTTCAATTTACGAAGTAGAAATAAGATATTTTATACGTCCTGAATTATACTTACTCACCACGATAATGTTTAAATTACTTGCCTCTTCATTTTAACATTATTACTTTGCCACGATTTGCACTATGGTTGAGCAATTGACTACTCCCCTGCGTGTCAGGGGTTCGATTCCCGTACAGAACAAATATTTTAGCTTACAAATAGGTGTTCCGTATCTGGACACATTGTGTATGTAAAGGAGACAATTTTTTTTGGGCCCTCTGTTAAACGGTAACGTTTATTAATGATATTGCACATGAAAAAAGTGATCATCTTGTTATACTTAACTGACCAAAAATTATATCGATACGTAACCGGAATAATGAAATAATAGTAAAATAGTATTACGGCAAAAAATGCTTGTTTAGGAGCGTTTTTAGGTTTATTTTCAAAATGTGGAACAAAACGTAATTAATAGCCCGTTGCAGATACTCTGTGGTCCAGTTTCCACATCCAGCAGCAACTTTCAACCTTCCAGGGCTGGATAATTTTCCTCAATTGTCATTCCAGGACCTAATTCTATTTTCTCTAGGAATTTATCAAATCAAACAAACTCGTTCATAATATGGAGAGCATGTCAGGGCCTTCGGACAATTCAAAATCGAGGTACCTGTCCATGATTATGGTCCAAATAATTATCTCCTACAAGATAGGATACAATCTAGGCACACAAGTAGGAAAACTTTTTAATTTTTTTCTTGACATATATTAGTTGACACCACACCATCAATTACTAACAATAGAGCTGCTCTTGCTGGATACTGTTGTAATTATTTAGTGGGCAGACGCGCTGTTGGTTGATGTGCACATGTGATGTGTATAGTGTGGTATTTATCTTGGGCACGGCATCAAGATGAGGTTGAGCCACCTGCAACTTTTAAGGGTTCCATACCTCAAAAGGAAACCTTATAGGATGACTTTGTTGTCCGTCTGTCTGTCTGTCAAGACCCTTTATCTCGAGAACGCGTGAAGGTATCAAGTTGAAATTAAAACTATATACTCAAGTCCGCGGTCCCTTGAAGCTGTGAAAATATCAAACTTGTAAGTTGACGGGAAAAAAAGATATGCCCGTTTATGTTGCAAAAAACGTACATTTCGACACTGTCAAAGGAATCTAAATTCATAAGGTACTTCCCGTTGACCCAGAGTCTTGAAATTATGGTACGGAGCAAGGTAATTATAGCACAAATATATAATAAAGTCTGAAAACTGAAAATTTGTAGTTACGTCACAAGATTTCTTTTTTTTTTTAATCTTCAAGACTCGATTCGAGAATTGAACTGTTTTCATAGGTAAGTTGGTACGGAACCCTCAGTGCGCGAGTCCGACTCGCACTTGCCCGGTTTTTTAGATGAAATACTGCTTTTAAGAGATGAACAGTAATAAATATATCTTGTGATGTACCTATAATGTGTTTTTTCCCATCCAGCTTATAACACATCACCTTATTATTTTAGATTTACAGTATTGGCTGGCAAAAACCGCGCTATTTCGAAATGAATACTTACATCTAATCCATTTTCATGAATAAGTCTATCAGATCGTGTAAATCACATCAAAATCTGTCACGTAGTACAGAAGTGACTTTGTTTTATACTATATATTATTGAAAAGTGCACTATTTTGACTTGAAATACCAAGGAGACCTATCCACTCATAAGACAATTATAGCTCTTGTGAGATTTTAAGTTATTATGAGAGTCATGTTTTGACTGTCGTATTTCACAGTATTCCGGTTTCATACAGTTTTGCTAATATTACCAGTGTAATCTATAGATTATAAGCAATAAACTAACGTGCATTTCATTGCTATACGCCACAATTTGTGGTGGGCCTATTCCCCAAACAAAAGAAATTGTCTCCTTTACACGTTTGTGAACGCATTCACTACACAGGAGTTATTCCAAGTGTAGGGTAAAGTTTAAAAAATGAAGCAAGAAAAAGAATGAAGGAGAAAAAAAAACCAGAAAAGTGAACTGTTCGAGTGAATGACGGAATCACCGAATGCCAACAATGTTCAGGTGTGATGATTTTTTTTTGCAACCACAAATATTGCGTTGGACAACGTTGGATGAACAACCAACAAGCTTTTAAGACATGCCCACTTGCCCACCTTTACGAAAAAGTGCTTGAGGAGGTTGTTAAGAAGGCAACAAACCTTGTAATTTACCTGACGTATCGTAGGGATCTCTTAACACAGTTTCTCGTACTTAACCTGACGTTTGGTGACAGATTGCTCAATCCTGTCCTCTCTCACTGTTGTAGCCTTATGTATACATGTTAACCTGAAAAGATTCATCATCATCATCATACGGTGGTGCTAATTACATTTGTGGCGTCAAACCCTTGTGTGCATAAAACCCTGCTGGATAAAACACACCAGTGGGTTTCATGCACACGAATATTATTCGCGTCACTAATTTTTTACACCACATTTTCCATTTTCCAGTCATAAATAGAGAGCAAATTTATTTTATGTGCATTATCTCTCACAAAATAAAGCGTTGAAAAATTCACACAAAAAAGTTAAAAAGTGTCAGCAAACAGTTAAAACGCTTTTGTTTCATGGTACTCCTTAGTGTCTCCTCTAATACGCCTCGTATGTGTCTTGCTGGCGATGCGACTAAGTAAAACTTAGTTTTGTCTAAATTGTGGAGGCCATAATTATTATCTTCAATTTGGTTTAGTTTAGTTTAGTCATGAAAATGTACCTAAGATACCATATTATTATCTTAGGTACATTTTCATGACTTTTCTTTATTTTATTAAAACAGAATGCAGTGGTGTATCTAACTAAATACGGGGTCACTTTGCCAACGTATTGCACTTAGCCAAAAACGGTTGTAGTACAGCCATAATGACGGTTTCCAAACATGATCTTAAACATCCCAGACCGCAGAAATAGTAATAATACAAAAATTAGTGCCGCTGTCAACGCTTGTGTTAATGAAAAATAAACTATAACAACTTCTGAACTGTGCTCGTTCACGCAAGCGAACAAGTACTTTCTGAGAATAAAAATTCTTACAAAGCACTTGCTGCTCTACGGTGCTCCGTAAGAACAACTCAGGTAAACGTTGTTACTAGAGCTTGTTTGTAAACTCAATCTGTAAAGCAGCGTGGAAATGATACTACAGGAAATAATTACTTACAACGGTATTGCAGTCTTTCCTTTTACTTGAGAACTTTATGCAAATCTCCTTCAAAATGACGGCCGTAGCGAAATGCACAACAAAGTTGGCGCGAAGAAGTTTTTGAATGGCAAAACTTATAATTATTGATTCCGAAAAAGGTTTGTGCCAGTTTTCATAAGTTGTTTAATAAGTAGTGTTAGACTAAAAGTCAATGAAAAAACGCATCCCTATTGTCACCGCGCGTCTCATCGCCCCTGCACTAGCATCTTTGACAGTCGAACAGAAAATCTTTTTTTTAAAGTAGTTTTAGTAGTTTTTGACTTGTTTATCTTTAATAGAAGTTACATAGTCTTCAAAGAAATTGTACATTGAGTTTGGTGTGGAGTCAGTGTTGTGTTAATTTTTTTCAACTTACTTCGTTATGAACTTTCTTACTAGGTACGTACGAGTATGACTGTATTATTTTTCTATTCTTATCGATACCTCAAGCTGTCTTGTCCCGCCTTACATAAGCACAGCGGAGTACGGGTATCTCATCGAGGTTCTCATTCAAGGTGACGTCACACTGCAGGTTGGACTGATGCCAAGTACTCAATATTTATAGCGACAGTATATGAGTACACGTGGTTTAGATTGCATTTAATAGTGTAAATTAAATCATGCTTGCCATATTTAGTAAGTATCAATATAGCAACTGGTGAGGGTTGTGGGAATCTGATGGATGCAAGACGCTTATGACCGTTCGTTGCGGTGACACTTAGGGGTCATAATTTTTTTTTTTTTTTTTAGAACATGAAATTAATAGCCATTAACACTAAAACACTTTAATCTTTTTACTCTGTCTGTCTGTCTACTTACTAATAATGTGGCCGTCCATTCATTAGCACACAAATCCAAGCTAAGGGTTAGCCTCCACGAGCGCGTTGAGAATCGTTAGCATATACGGTACCTATATATAGAGGAGTTGGATCGAGCTATAGTGTAACAAAATGGGACATTATAATTAATTTATGCTTTCTAGAGCAATTGTAATTATTTCAACAGTGGACGTCTGTTTGCTGAAATGATGATGAATACTGCTTGCGTTTTTTTACTGTCTATTTGTTAATACAAAACGTGAACAATCGTTCTTCTTCACCGATAGTTACGTTGACAAATGACAGACGGTGTCTAATAATCTAATATGATTCAAAATTCGGTTTTGTAACAATATGCTAATTGCCTACTAATGCACAATTTACTCGGTCATGACACCAGTCCACCAAGTGCTTGGGCACACCGTAGTTATGAAGTAAGTTCCCTCTTTGAGGAGTGGTTGGAAAGATGTCACGGGGTCCATACTAGACATGGTACTCGTATATGCGGGAGGTTCCTGCACCGGATTCGTGCGGAAGAAACACCTGGCTATCAACATTGCGTGGATCGCCCGGAGGACACGGTGGAAGTATGCTACGCTTGGATGGAGCACCGTCCGTGTTCTCGTTAGGGCGATCCATGGTCCGGTGGCAGGCGGTCGCCTCCTTCTGCGAAGCAGTTAGAGATTTTTTTAAAGTCATAATGTAGCCCTTGCCCTTTGAAAAGAATCGCGCAGCTTTCATTAATGTACCTACGTCTGTAAGAATACACAATTGTACACAATCTTTTATACCATTTCGCTCTCTCGTCTCATTCAGCGCATCTATCATAATATTCACAAATTATGCGGAACCACGGCAGAGGCTGCACTGAAGAAACGCTTCACTAATTAAAGTACTGGCAGTAAGAATGTGGAGCGAGGCGAGCGAGGTCGGGTGAAATCGCAGTGTTTACCGTATTACAATGCTGAACTCACTCAGCCATTTCTGTTTCATATTTTTTTTATTGCTCCTAACTGAAAATAAGTCGTGTCTACGTTTGCATTACCAGTAGAACCTATTTGAAAGTTTTTTTAACCGTTTTCCAATGTAGTAAAACTGTAATTAAAAACAAAATAGAAATAAAACAATTTCACGTAAGGTACAAGGCGCTAGATAAAAATGGAATAATGATCATTGACCCTCCTACATTTATTGACGTTCTTAAATTTTAAGAACGGAAATAAAGGCACAAAAGTAGTCTTGTGTCGACCTCTATCGCGCCCCTTAATATTTTCTAGTAATGATGATCAATTGTTTTACGGGTACCTTTACAGAAATATTAGAAAAAAAAATACTTTATTCCAAGTTTAACCTATCAACACTCCAAGTAGAAGAAAACCGATTTCAAAAGGAGTTTTCGTACAAAGTTCACATTCAATGTGCAGCGAAAAAGTTTGAAGTCACCGCAGGCTTCTAATTGTGCCCCATTTGCTTCCACATGTCGCCCAAAGTGAGCCGGAGTGTGGATTTAGATCTCAACTAACGAGAACAGCTTACGCTTTTTTTCGCGCGCCTTTCAACTGAATACTAATGTATTCAGTTGAAAGGCGCGCGAAAAAGCTAATTAGTGATCCAGATTTGGGTAAGACCAATCTACAAAGCCTCGACCGCAGATTTAGGGTGGCCAGTCTCACGGTGTTTTCAGGATCCATTCAGAGACTGTGCGCGTGAAATACATAACTTGATTCAACCATCACCTTTCTACAAAAGATCTACCCGACATGTAGCAAGGGTCCACCCTTACATTGTTAACTGCTTTATAGTCCGGACTAAGCGGTTTGTCTCATCGTTAATCCCGCGTACATTGAAGGACTGCAACAATTTGCCCGATGTGGTTTTCACGTCCGTTTTTAATTTAGGTGTATTTAAGGCTAAAATGTATAACCTTTTATAAACTAGTACGCAACCAATAACTACTCGTTTGAGTAAAAAGATAAATCTTCTGTCAATTTTTTAGGGTCAAAAATACAAAACACAGAATCTTCCAAAATGTTTTCTTATTTATCTTTCTGTTTTTAGCACCTAGCAAAAATATTATCGATCACTGAATCTTTAAAAATTTAAAAAGAAAGACTAACTTTAACTAAAGAAAATTACTGAACCGATCGTATGAAATTTGATAAGGAGTAAGGTTTAATTCCAAGAAACGACATAGAACACTTTATATCTGGCTTCAACTTTTCTTGGACGAAATCACGAACAAAAGCTAGTAAACACTAAATATATTTTTCTTCTTTGTGAAAATTGTTCTTTGATACGAACAATATTTGTTACGTATTTTTCTTTTAAAAGTAATCTCAAAACAAAGTAGGTAATCCTCTCTTGTTTCCCCAGGGTACGAGCCAACTAGTTTCAAAGGCTTTGTAAAGTTTTTAAAGCCACCGAAAGCATGCACGTAGTAGAATCTAAAGTGAACATTTCTCAAAGACTTCCAAAGCCGTTTAGAACAGTTTCTACCTAACTTGAATGCAGCATGACAGAACAATCAATGAGTTTTATGTAGTCGAGGTCCATTGCATTCAATGTTGATCAAAGATTTGTATTAGTTACTTTTCAAAAAATTTTGTTCCGTCAAGAAATCGAACTTAAGACAAGCAGAACAGCAGCTTCTGTGCCAACCGTACCATCAAAAATATAGGTAAACAAATGAGTACGTGTTGTCTATTCGTCTTAAGGCTTAAGTGGCATAATACTATGGAGAAGAACGGTAAACCATGGTCACTATGTCCAACAATAGCAGACTAGTATTTAATAACTGTAATAATAACTAAGGTGAAGTTAACATCCCCAAATTGCGAAAAGAGACGTCCTTTTTTGGGGTGACAGTGAGACCTGAAACGGGTAAACAGGCGACTCCTGTCACCGATGACAGCTACAAATCGTCATTCCTTTGTAGCGAGGCATTCATAAAAAAGGTTTTAACAATAATATTTTTATTATCGTTATTTAATAACGGTTCACGACGTCTCTGTTCCATTAATAACGAGACAAGAGGTAGGCTCGTCTGCGGGTCAGACGACAGTGACTACTTCAGTATTTATTTATACAAAAGAACAAACTGACTGACACAACTGAAACTACAGGGTCTAGGAGCGTAATATTTTGCACAAGGTTTCCTTTTACAATGTAGGCGAGCATTAATGGTCCAAAATTTAGTTTTTGTGGAAAATTCTATCTAGAAACCCTTTTCTTATTTCTTTACAGTCACAAAGGAGGATGCAAATACTAGACCCACCTTCTGATAGCTATGTGCGTTACATCATTGAATAGGCTTTTTTGAGCTGAACAAAAGAAACACGGCACCAAGTTCTGAAATCAAAGTCACTTCAAAATTATTCTCACGTTTATTTCGCTTGTGATTGTAATGCTATTTATATATTAGGTACGTACACATTCTGTGTTTTATACATGTAGTCAGTAGATGACTACATGAATGACCTACTACCAAATCATTATATTGTGTCTCTCTAATAATAATACCCTTGAAGTTATTAAAGATAACAATATCTAACTTAAATATATTATTTTAACTCAGTACATTAAGAATTAAACTAATGAGAGCTTGTTCCACAGCAGCTCCACTAACATTATGTAGAATAGAAGTAACAGTTTCTGATAAAATTAAACCGCAAGATTTAATCTTCATTAATGTTTACTCAGATATGTTAACTGAGCCTCAAATATTCTGAGGAAGGTGAAGCTTACGTAATCGCGCCTGTAATTATTCTTGGCTTAGCTTTTAGTAATAGTTATTTTACTCAGGTAGATAGGCTGAAAGCCTAATGGTAATTCTAAGATAAAATTCAAGAATTTCCATTTTAATGTTAGATGAGAATTTGATACCTACCGAGATTAAGTAGAATAACTTACTGGATAATAAAACATTAGCATATAAAGAATTTGCGTAAACGTCATTTATCACATCAGTTTGTAAGCCAGTTCTTACTTTGACCTTGATGCCGAACTAATACCATATTTTTTTAATTACAATACTTAATTATTTTTTTTCATTTTCTTGAACTATTATTAAAATTTACCCCGTCAATACCAGATAGAAAGCAAGAATGTCATCAAATTATAATGCAACTTTAAGTAATTATACCAATAATGCATGACATGGCAGAAATAATTTACCACATTAAATCATCGCATGTACACAGTACCGCCAATTTAATTTATCAGGTTTTCAAGAACTTACCAGCCTGGATTTATTAAACAGTCATCTTTCATCAACACATTCGAAATTTAACTTTTTATTCCAAAATGTTCTGAGATAGTAAACTCTGATACGTGATTCCATTCTTTAGGTCATAAAAATGCATTAATCTCTCATTTGCGGTAGTGTGTGGCCATAACTCTCGACTGGTTTAAAATCTTTAGTGTTATGGCATGCCCTCGCTTTTCAATGGTTCGTGAAAATCGTCTCAATGGAATTTATGCCATTACCTACCATGTTCCGGCTCGTTTCAGTAACAGAACGACTAACTAATTGGCCAATGGTAAATGGTAAAACAGGTATTTTCCAGTGCCCAGTGCACTGGAAAATACCTGTTAATTACATTTGTTTAATTATGAATGGACTAGTTGCTGCCAGTGGCTTGTCCCACCGAAAAGTAGGTTGTAGTCCCATGGGAATATATTCCTTGAATAAAAAGTAACTGGGGTTAAATTTGGAACAGATTTTCGTTATATCCATGTCTGTATTTTGTATTATTATATTATTACTGTTTATAGCATAACAAATTTCATCTCATCCAGAAAAGAAAAGTTTCTCACGATACATTACACAAAATTCATAAGTGTTATCGTATCTCTTCGGTGTTCAACGTATCATAAACTGTATTAGGATAAGCGAACTTTTTAGGAGCTTTTTCCTTAAATGGCTCTCAGCGGTGCCACAGAAAAGCGGAAGTTATTTTTCCAGGTCCAACATAAAAAATAATCTGTTGGTGTAATATTTACGAGCAGCAAGGAAAGATGAGTACTGTGTTTTTAATCAAATATTTCTAGAGTTTTTGTTTGTTTATTTTTTTATATTTCCAAAATGAATGTTATGCTCGTAACATGAAAGAAGTTCATAGTTGTCTATTCTAGCGATGCCGTGTTGCACAACCATTTCTGAGCTGGACTTCAGAAGAACAACAAAACAGTCACGACAAATCCGAGTTCCTATTTTAGGATCTACAAAAAATATTCAGCTCATATATAAAACAGGAAATTGTTACCTAAATAATGAATTGCGATAAGCGTATGTAATCTATTCTACGAGTGTTTGTGCAGGTAGGAGAAAAGAAATACAAAAGTATCAACGCTTTCTTAGAGGCATCAGAATAGAATTTCTTGTGTTTAGATATCGTAAAATTGGTTTGTTAAACTATGTACAGGTAAGCACTGGCACTATACCTATACATACGTAAAAAGTAAATATTACAACCAAAATAACTATGGATCACTTTCGACAACCTATGTAAGTGCTCACTAGCGAGACATGTTCACACTGTTCAAGCGATTCCCAACCGTGTGTTTAGGATACTGTTGGACCGACCGTAATCTCCAGGCGTATCATTTACGCATTATTAAGAAAATCAACGTAGAAGTAAGGATTATACTTGTGTTAAAAAGCTATATAAAAGTACCATAATAATTTTAATTTCAAAACATTTCGATGGTCCCTAGGTAAAGTATCGAAAGTGAAAATCGCTACTTTGCAGGAGAGCGATTTAAAGTTTATTTTTTGCATAATTTTGTCACGGGTGATTAAATCTTTATAAAAATTTGGATAAACATTTGTGTTGACCCTACAAATTATTACGTATAAGCTAAAATTGTAAATTATGAATAGTTTTCGAGAAAATTGAGTTACCATAGTATACTTCGTAACTGAACTTGCTTTTTGCGTCGAAACTGGCACTTTCGATTATTTACAGGGAATTACATTTACAAAACTTTATCACATCTGCCTATTTCGATATTCTACTTTGGATTATGTTAGGAATAATTTATTTAAACCGTCACTTTCGATTAATTACTGCGTAGATTGCGTGTACTTACCATTATTTTTTAATAACAACAACAGAATTTACATAAAAAATCTTTATTAAAGTAGGTATGTATGTTATTATAAATTAAAAAATAAATTGAAAACTGTCTAAATTTAATCAGTCTCTGTTACTTTAATGTAATTTCCTTAATTTTAAAATCTGAGATCACGTATTATTTTTATCTAAAGTCTGTTCAATAATTCCGGAGACTAAAATGACATTTCAACACCAAAGAACTGGCGTCATTCCTATAGAAATTTTGACATTACTTATGTCAATTTAGTCTCCGGGTTTATTGAACAGACCATAGGTTAAATTTAAACAAATAAAAATCGTAAGTACCTTCTATAAACTAAAATAATAGGAACTTTAAAGAATGAAATCAAAATTAAAACACAGCTACTATAAAAATACAAAATTGGTATTAGTTTTGAAATAAAAGTGGTACGAAAAATATATCTCAGAAAATAATAAAATAAGTTAAACGCGTGCGTTTAATCGTAGTGTGTGCTTAGCCTAACTTAAGACAAAAACAAATGCAAATAAATTGTAGTTAAAAATAAGAATATATACTTTCTGAACGCTGCCCAGCCGAGTCGGATTCGACGATTGATGTCTTTCTCGAAGATAGATCTACCCAACTGAACCGTCTGTCCCAGGTAGACGTAGTCGTCCTCAACTTCGAGTGTAGAGTCTTCGATCTTGATAGGAGTGGGAGCTACATGGATGTTTACCATGACTTTGGTTTTGTCCATGTTTATTTTGAGTCCCACTCTTTCGGAAGCCCCACTGAGATCACCGAGCATTGTACTGAGCTCCTCCGTAGTCTCAGCCATGACTACTATGTCGTCGGCAAACCGAAGGTGAGTGATGTACTCGCCGTTGATATTGATGCCTCGCCCTCTCCATTCCAGAACCTTGAAGACATCCTCCAATGCGGCCGTGAACAGTTTCGGAGAGATAACGTCTCCCTGCCTCACACCCCGCTGTAAGAGGATAGGTTTCGAGGTCTGACCCTGGAGTCAGACTGACATGGTGTCGTTTTTGTACAAACATTTCAGCACTTCGATGTACCGATAGTCAATCTGGCACCGTTGGAGAGACTGCAGTACAGCCCAAATCTCGATCGAATCAAAGGCTTTCTAGTAATCCACAAACGCTAAGCAGAGACGAAGGTTATACTCCTCAGTCTTCTGCAAACCTGCCGAAGCGTATGTATGTGGTCTACGGTGCTGAAGCCTTTTTGGAATCCGGCTTGTTCAGGAGGCTGGAAGTCGTCGAACCTGCGCGCGAGACGATTCGTGATGACTCTGGAAAACAACTTGTAGACATGGCTCAAAGTGAGATGGGCCTGTAGTTCTTAAGGAGGGCATTGTCGCCCTTCTTAAAGAAAAGTACCACCACACCTCTGCCCTCTGTTGAGTTTTGCCCTCGAGTATGACGGAATTAAATAGCTTCTGAAGGGCCTTAGGGACCGGTTTTCCACCCGCCTTCAGAAGTTCGGCCGTAATTCCGTCCTCACCCGGCGCCTTATTGTTTTTAAGTTGTTTCAGAGCCATCCTAATCTCGTACAGGCTGACGTCCGGGATATCTTCGGTATAGTGTCGGGTCAATCTAGCTCTTGAATTGTTCGCTAGATTTACTGTGGGTTTAGAGATAGACGTGTATAACTGTCCATAGAATGTCTCGATCTCTCAGGAGCTCCGATTTAACGGATATGAATCTGCCATCGTCGCGTCGGTCTTCAGTTTCGTGACTTGGCTCTGCCCAATAAACAGATCCCTCGCAAAAAACATTGGAGCCCTTATTCCGCTCTATCGCGTCCTTAACCCTTTCGGAATTAAAGTGGCGAAGATCGCGTTTTAAGGACTTCGAAATCTGTATATTAAGCTGACGGTATCCGCACGTAACGTCTGACTGCAGAATCATCTCACGCCTCTTCTTCATGAGCTCGAGAGTCGGATCCGAGAGCCTCTTGTTCTTATTTGTACGGTGGGTCTTGAAAAACTTAGACCCGACCGTATGGATAGTTTCCACGAACCCATCGTTAGATTCGTCCACGGAGCTTCATAGGCACTCAAAACGATTGTGGAGTTCGAGCTGAAAGCTCTCCAATAATCCAGGTTTATTATTATACAAAATAGATACTAAAAAAAGCAAATTTGTACTTCATTTTTAATAAAGGACTATCGAATCTTTCCAAAAAATATATTATTTCCATCCAAAAATATCGAAAGTGGCACTATCAGTAAAGATTTTAATTTATAATACCACGTATAGTATCGAAGTAGTCATTTTGGATACAAATAATTTATGAAAGAACAACGTACATCATCGAAACTGGTACTTTCGATACTATTTGGAAACGACAACGCGCCGTAAACCATTGAAACTGCCCGTTTCGATCATTTACGCGGTAAACATTGTTAATGTTAGTAAAACTGCGTTTATAAATAAAGTTTATAGATAATTTAGATAACCTATAGACTAAAATCAAATATTATATCAGTAGTAATATAAGTAAAATAAAATATTTAAAGTATTACATAGTAAAACTTACCTGGATTTAAAATTACTGACTCTGTTTCAAGGTTTTGTAGTTGTTCATTCTTACTGTTTATTTCCATAAAACCAATAATTCTCCTCGATCTTGAGTGCATTTTTAAGGGTAATTAACTAATTACTCGGTATTTTAGGTATAGTATTTAAAAAAAATGAATGAATTACTTAGTATTACGCAAACGCAACGCCGGACGCGCATGCACGGCGGGGCGCGGGGCACCCCCGCGTACACTCGCGATAGTGGTAGTTCCGTCCTTTTCACGCTCTCGCCGATACAACGTAAACTCGCGAGAGTTAACTTTCGTTGTTATACGACGGCTAGACTATTACATTTCGATAACATACGTCTCTAAATATCCGGAAACTTAAGAGTTTTCCAAATTTTTGAAGTTGTATTAAAAAACATCCTTTAAAAAGAGCTCAAAACAGTAATAAAAAAAAATGCTATTTTGTAGATTCGATACTTTACTTAGGGACCATCGATTTATTAGCTTTTATGGAAGAAAAAAATATTATTATAGAATTTTCCGGTTACGAGTCACTCTTCAAATTTTGTCTTATAGACCAGGGTAGATAATTTTTGAAACCAAAAAAAATTACAGTAGGATGAAACCCATTAGAAAAGGAGGGGAATATGATCAAATTGAAAGGAAAAATAAATTACGGTCGATCCGAGTTCGGGAAGTGGGAGGGGGAGGTTTTTAAGGGTAAAAAATAGTTTATCTTGATTTCCGGCAAAACTACAAGTCCTATGGAAAAAAATTAAATGGCAAAGTTGTAGGCAATAAAAAGATCTACAACTTTTGTATTTGCAGATTTTTCACATAACCTCAAAATTTAGGTGAAAAATTCAAAAAACCAAGTTTTTGGTTTTTTATTTATATCTTTTTCAAAAACATTTTTTTTTCTACGAAATTTGGTGAAAACTTGCCTTATTATGTCCCAAATACACTGTAATTTATTTGATTAAAAATATTTATTTTTTCGCTTCATTTTAATTTAATATCAAAAAAGCACCCTAATTTTCAATCAAAAATTCTGACGTCAAAATATCAGCTTTTTTCAAAAAGTTTGGGGGCTTTTTGTTCGTTGAAATATCTACTTTCTGATGGTGTAAAGAAAAATATACATTACTATAGGAAATATTCTTAGAAAATGCAAAAAATTTAAAAAATCTCAAATTCGAAAAAAAATTTTTAATCATTATGTACAATTTTCAGGTATTTATTAAAATTTACACTTTAATTACTCAAGAAACGTAAGATATCATGTTTTATCATGTTTATAAGGACGCTCTTATATTTAATTTTCAATCTCATTGCTTTCTCTGCGGTGGGTTTTTCGGTAATATTTCTAAAGATAAAATTTCATCAGTTCAAAATAACGATACAAGAGAAAATATATTACAGCATATTAAAAAACAAAACACAATTAATGATTTCGATAAAAACATTTTAGCTCGTTTAAGAAATGTGCCTGATTTAGTAGCAATAGAAGCTCATTATCACATTGTTTGTTATTTTGTATGAGATTTTCTATGACATGAATGTAATTCGAGTAAAATAAATAAACTTTTTAACTAAAAAAAATTGCAGCAATCACATTTTTTTGATGAACTCAGCCTGCACGTGTATTTTTAAAAACGATGCAGATGTTGTACACTACTCTGTATCTCAAATACTGACTAACGGTCTTTACAGCTGCTATGAAATAGCAGGTATGTAGTAAGGCCCAGACTCTCCTAGGTCCATCCCCACTTCTCAATTAAATAACTTACAATGGGCTTAAATTCACCGAAGGTCACTCAGGTATATAAATTATTTTTAAAACAGCAATAAATAGGCATCTACAAATATTATTTAAAGAAGATTCTACAACTTTTTCAAAATATTGTAGATGTCTTATTAAATATTAACTTTATTAACTTATTTGTTTGTTAATTATAGAAGTATATTTTACTTTGTAATTTTTTCGTTTATCAATAAAACATGAAATCTTACGTTTCTTGAGTAATTAAAGTGTAAATTTTAATAAATACCTGAAAATTGTACATAATGATTAAAAAAATTTTTTCGAATTTGAGGTTTTTTCAATTTTTTGCATTTTCTAAGAATATTTCCTATAGTAATGTATATTTTTCGTTACATTTAATAAATACCTGAAAATTGTACATAATGATTAAAAATTTTTTTTCGAATTTGAGGTTTTTTCAATTTTTTGCATTTTCTAAGAATATTTCCTATAGTAATGTATATTTTTAAATTTTAATAAATACCTGAAAATTGTACATAATGATTAAAAATTTTTTTTCGAATTTGAGGTTTTTTCAATTTTTTGCATTTTCTAAGAATATTTCCTATAGTAATGTATATTTTTCGTTACACCATCAGAAAGTAGACATTTCAACGAACAAAAAGCCCCCAAACTTTTTGAAAAAAGCTGATATTTTGACGTCAGAATTTTTGATTGAAAATTAGGGTGCTTTTTTGATATTAAATTAAAATGAAGCGAAAAAATAAATATTTTTAATCAAATAAATTACAGTGTATTTGGGACATAATAAGGTAAGTTTTCACCAAACTTCGTAGAAAAAAATATTTTATTTGAAAAAGATATAAATAAAAAACCAAATACTTGGTTTTTTGAATTTTTCACCTAAATTTTGAGGTTATGTGAAAAATCTGCAAATACAAGAGTTGTAGATCTTTTTATTGCCTACAACTTTGCCATTTAACTTTTTTCCATAGGACTTGTAGTTTTGCCGGAAATCAAGATAAACCATTTTTTACCCTTAAAAACCTCCCCCTTCCACTTCCCGAACTCGGATCGACCGTAATTTATTTTTCCTTTCATTTTGATCATATTCCCTTGCTTTTCTAATGGGTTTCATCCTACTGTGATTTTCTTTCATTTTTTACCATTTTTGTAGGCTTTGACCCCGGTCTATTAATATTTTCTTCAACTTTAACAAGGTTTTCATTTCAACACAGTCGTAAAGCTTTATTATCTTAAAACTCATTATGAATTTTAATTGTTATTATGTTAAACCAAGTAGTTCCTTGCCGCCTAATTAATCGCATGGTTCACCAAAATTTAACAAAACTTTACTATTGAGAACAGCGCTTGCAATATTTTGTAAAATACTGAATAATACTTTAAACAGTGTGTAATGAATTAACGTATCTACACTATTGTCTATTTATTTCCTAACTACTCCTTAATATAATCTCAGAAGATATATTTTGCGTCCGTCGCCAAACACATTTCTTCTTAAATCATAAAAAATGTCCGTTTCAAATGATGAAGCTAACTCAAGAGTGAATAAATAATGTTTATGTTGATAGATACTCTGAGATTAGCTACAAATATATTTTATATAATCATGAGAGTCTATATAAAATAATCATGTTTACTATTCTCGGTTACATAACAATCCACAGAATTATGCGGAAACTGTGGTGAGCAGCATTGATTACATTACGTCACAATTATGTACACAATCCCACTATTAGATCTGTTGTGGTAAGCAAACAAGGCAAGTGTATACACTTAGTTTGAAATGATAGGAGGCTCTTGAGAACTTAACTTCAGCTGACATGCTTGTCATCATTCAGAAAAGAGAACTCAACTTCAGCCATTCTTTATATGTATATTAATGTGATAAGACCACAGCGCTACATGGTATTTAGTCTTTGATTTTGATGTTACTGGATCATATCGGGGAAGACTAGCTGTACCTGTAAACTATTATTTTTGCACATAAATAGAAAAATTTGGCAATTCAGTTTGCCATTTCTAAGAAATATTTATGAAATATTTTTTTATAACATTCAGAGGAGTCTCAGTGTAAAATGATCACGCCCTTTTTGTGATCACGGAGAGCTTTAACTCTCTTTACATTTAATATCATAATAAATTATTACGGACAAGTATTAATGAAGCTGCCCTAATTATAACCCTTACAAAGTTAAAGGGGCAAAATAATTTAGAATACAAGAGGCTATAAAATATACTTACCCTCATATTACATTAATATTGCCTAAAATCGAAGTAGATAAACTAAAGTTTATTAATTTCACAAATTTTTAAACCTTCAGATAAACGTCATTATATAAAATCATTTTAAATGAACGACTGAATGGGTATTTTGAGTAAATAAATATGGGGGCACAGTACTTAAACAAAAAAAAAACCATAAAAAATAAATCAAGGCTTATCAATGTGAGTCAGTTTCAAAATAATTAATGCCATGATTATTCTGGAATTAATTATGCGACTGCGACTTAGAGTTATTGTGACTTTGTGTTTGAGTTTCTAAGGAGAGTTACAAATGGCGGATCACAACAACGCAGAAATGTTACAGCTTAAATATTTATTGTAATTATTTTGATGCAAAGTTATTGGTTGTACTTGGAAACATGAAAACGTAGAGTTGTTCGCATTGTTTTTGAATCGAACTTGTAATTTTATATGAAATCTGGAGTTTAAGATACCCCTTACGTACTACGAGCTAATGCTAATAATTATGCATCCCGCATATATCCGCAGCTTAGTCAGATTAATTCCGTCAATTTGGATAATCATCGGTTCATTGTTGATCGTTCTACTTGTTGTTGTATCGTATTAGTCATTGAATCAATTTAACTAAACGCTACTATCCGATTATTCCATCAATCAAAATCTATTCAGGAAGCATTGCTAAGCAGTTTAAATTAAACTTCCTGGAATTTCACGCCTTTCCTTTCTACCAGTTTCACCTTGGCCACTATTCGATTAACACCTTGGTTAAGCGGCCATTCCTGCGACTTGCCAGGTGACCTGCTTTATTGTACATGAGACGACCCTCTTTTGTAAATGTTTTAAGGCTTAGAGCATAAATCTATTATGCTCACCATAAAAAAATATTATATTAATGTTTTGTATAACGTGGGCCAAGCCGCTGGCAGCAGCTTGTCTTCAATACTCCGCAACATTCAATCGACTGGAACACAGAAATTTATTATTTAAGTCGGTAGCACGTCTACCTTGCTCGATACTTAAAATAAAAAAAAAAAAAAAAAAAAAAAATGTTTTTATTTTACATAGGCCTACATGGGCACTTATAAAAAGTCGAAGCTAGTGCACGGTTCCAAATTGGTCGTTTCCTATGGAGAAGAACCGGCAAGAAACTCCATGGTTACTCTTTTCAAAAAAAATGATTGGGTTTACAATACTTTCATATTATTATTACAAAACAGACACATATGCGAGGACAGTGTAGACCAATCAAAAATGTAACCCAAATAAAAATAGATTCAATCAAAAACTGGGTTGAATTAAGTAGTAATTAAAATTCGTAGTCTACAGTGTTCTCTCATTCACACTTTAAGAGAGAGGCTATATAAATATGAGAGAAAAAAAAAAATCAAAGCTATCAACAAATTAGTTTTTATCAAAATGAAACCACGACTTAATGAAATTAAGGTGATATCCAAATAATATAAAAATATTGCAAAAGCAACGTTTTGAATGAAAAATAAATTTATGAGTAATAATATTTTTTATGAAATGAAACAAACATGGAGCAGTTAATAGATAAATTTACACAATAATGTTACCAGGGGGCCACATGTGCAGAAGCAGTTATTTCCAAACAAGCGCGTCTTCGATATAGTCTCTAACCTTGTAATATGCTTTTTTGGTCAGGACATGCTTAATATGGGTTTTGAACTTTCCCTCGCTAAGTTCAATAACCGACTTGGGCAACTTATTATAAAAGCGTATACTATTGACAAGGAATGACTTGCTGGTCTTAGCTAGTCTCCATTTAGGTAATACGATTTGGTGTTTGCTACGCGTATTTTTGTCATGTAAATCGCTTCTAATTTTAAAAAGTCCTAGGTTTTTGCGTACATACAATATACTTTGCAGAATATAAAGCGAGGGCAGAGTTATTATATCAATTTCTCCGAATGTATTTCTAAGGGACTCACGGGGACCCATTTTATAAATAGCCCGGATTGCTCTCTTTTGCAGTATGAAGACTGATTCCACATCAGCGGCAGACCCCCACAATAAAACGCCGTACGACATAATACTGTGGAAATAGGCATAGTACACCAATCTAGCTGTAGCTACATCTGTCAATTGCCTTATTTTTCTTACTGCATACGCAGCTGAGCTTAATCTACCTGAAAGAGTTCTAATATGAGTGCCCCACTGAAGTTTAGAATCAATAGTTAAACCTAAGAACACAGTGTCCGTAATAGTATCAAGTTTTTTGCCGTCAAGCATTAAATTAAGGCCCACTTGAGGAACATTTGGTAGCGAAAACTTTATACATTTAGTTTTGTTCGCATTTAGTAAGAGGTTATTAGCTGCGAACCATTTCGAAAGAACAGCCAGACTTTCGTTTACATGCAAGACATCCGCATCTTTTCTGTCTACTTTAAAAATAAGAGAAGTGTCATCAGCAAATAAAATTATATCAGATAAACTAGCCATCATGTAAGGAAGGTCATTAATATAAACCAGGAAAAGGAAAGGGCCAAGAATGAAAAAGAAACCCTGGGGCACGCCCATCTTTACTAAAGACCCCGAGGACGTCGCCCCACTAATGGTTACTTTTTGCTGCCTGTAAGATAAATAGGAAAAAACAAGATCAGCAGCTCGTCCACGAATTCCGTAATGATGTAATTTACAGATCAGAGTATTATGATCAACACAGTCAAATGCTTTGGACAGGTCACAGAATATGCCAATAGCATCCTGGGACTTCTCCCAGGATTCCAAAATGTGACTGATGAGCTTCACTCCTGCATCTGTCGTTGACCTTCCTTTCGTGAAACCAAACTGATGACTATGCAAGATCCTATTAGAATTAAAATGACACAACATCTGGGCCTTCTAACTTTATGAGGTCTGTTACCTCGTCTAATATCATAAATTTGTCTGATATTAGCTAAGTTTCAGTCACGGTGGCTGCGTGACACATCTGTCACACCAGACATTTAATTTTCACTTGATTTATGAAATCATCATGTATGGACGTATTCCAGTGAGGTTTGAATCCTATGCGTGGTGGATAAGGTCTTCATTGATCTGTTGATAGTCTGATTAATTATGATGAATGAACAGTAAGGTAGAGTTGTGCATTTCGGTTATGATTTTTCAAAAGAGTTATCTGTCAAATTGAAAATTAAGTCTGGAAAATGATATAATTGTATTTGTATTGTGTTGATTTCGATCACACAATGTTTTTTTATTATGTAAAGACTCGCTTTTTTACGGATCTGATTAAATATAACAAATTCCATTTACGGATAAAATGAGTGAGGTCACACTCCGACGTTAACGAGTACTAACACCACAAATTCCTATCACAAGGCACTTACCTGCGCCACTATCTCAGGCAGAACACTAATATATTCAATGTATAACTAAACCAAACCGCTCAGCGTCCTCTTGCGGAATATATTCGGTGTTACTCATGATAACCGAGATACCACTAAGAGCAAGTGAACACTTGAGGGTAGCTCCGACCACAATGTTAATAATTCTGCAGCATTCGTTAACCACAAGTATTCCCAAGAACAGAGGAACCACGGTTGATGTGGCAATGTTCAGCATACAGTTAGAAACTTACGTATGTAATATAAGTTATGAAGATTGAGTTTCATGAATTTGTTCTGTCTGAGTGTAATTTATGATACATAGGTAAGTTTACATTTACACTTACAAAATGTCAAATACTAGCGTGTAGTTCCAATTGTAAAGTAGCTGAGTTAGGTACGAGTATATTGGTGATAAAAAACCAAATATTGCCGGTCTCTTTAGACATTAATTTGTTCATAATCTTGAGATCTATAAAGAATAAAGTTCCAAGTATGAGTACCTACCCAAGACGAGGTAGAGTCGGAAAACTTCTATATAACGAGAGTTAAGTATTGATGTGTGAAGCAACACTCAAAAGTATTACGAGAACCATCACACTTCTTGATACTTGTAAATCAAATATTTAGCACTTTCTGCTGCATATTCGATTAAGATTACTAATCTTAATCGAATATGCAGCAGAAAGTTTTGAGATACTTTATTTAAAACTTTATTTTTGAGATACTTTAGCTATAAATTAAAAGTAAATTACACTCAAGATCAAGTGTGGTTTCAGCCTCACATCACACTACTAAATTAAGAATTAGATTAACACCATCACCTATAGCCATAATGATTTCCTCAAGAAACCAGCCAATAATTTAAAACAAAAGATTGTAGGCTTTAATCACAACATAACCTAGTTTTCCGTATTGAAATACCAGCACTGTAATCCCAGACGGATGTTCATTGTGGTACATCCTGTTGACTGTCGTCAACACGATGTGCCTACAGTACTACCTAGGGCATATCTACTACGTAGATAATATATGTTAATGTGGGTACGCAATAAACGAATTCTCTTCCATTTTCAGCTTTTAGTATCAGAAAAGGTATTTCTCCTGAAATAGAAAAGCAGCAGGAATTCTATAGCACTTATAAATATATTCCGAGGGGATTTCCACATGTCCAGGTGCACAAAGGCGCCCATTGTGGTAGAGTTAAATCAAACGTACGTGCGTTGAACGGTGTTTTATTGAATCTCCAGTTCTCGACAAATTCCCAGAACAGTGGAAATTGAGGCTTAAAGTTATAAACAACGGTTTTAAATGAAATGTTTGGTGCATTACGTGTAAATATGACGGGCGTTTTGGGCAGTTTTTAGGACCATAACGTGTTAATATGACAGGCGTTTAGAGTTAATTTTTTGTGGCTTCTTTTTCGGGCTTGGGCTCGGTCTAGAAAGTTACAGAGGTGCGCACGTGCGGACAGCAAGCTATTAAGGTAAGGACGCCTTGACGTATTTCCAGCGCCTTCTCAAAGAGGTCCCCTGCAGCGCCATAATTATGGTAGCAAAGTTTCACCCCAGCATGGCGTTGTATGCGTATATGCGTAAATCGTGTATGCGTGCAAAAAATGTGGCGTGCGAGTGAAGAGAGGGATAGAGAACTGAACAGTTAGGCCTGAAACTGCGTTAAGCGGGCACCCGCGCGGTTTCATACAAAAGTGCTCCGTCGCGGGGACCAGCGCGGGTGTCCGTCACGGGGAGGCGCGCCCCGCACCCACGCAACGGGGCCCGCCTCCGTGCGATGGAACCCGTCGCGGGGGCACGCGCTGAGATGCCCGAACAGCGGCATGGGTAGAGATTTACAAAGAATTGTTTGAAAATTTTGCTAGTCGTCGTTTTGCTACGTAATAATACACACGAGAGCAAAAAAATTGCACATGATAACTTGTTATGTTAAGACAGTTTTTGTCATTAATGTGAATAGCTTTTGAAAGAAATGCATACACAAGTTAAAAGACCATTTCTTTATCTTTCTAATGATATGTAATACAGTGTAAAAAAATACCCTTGAAAAGTTTGAGAGCACAATATCCAACATAAGGGTAAAATTACAAAATTTCACTTATGAAAGATTAAAGTCAAACTTAAAATTATTGGTTAACCAGTTCATTAATAGAGTGTATTCCCCTCTCTTAGCCTTAATTACAGCTGTTAATCGTTTTTTCATGGACCGTATTAATTTTACCATGAAATTGTATGGTATAACCTTCCACTCCTCGTCAATGATAAATTGACCCTCTTGAAGTCGCGAAGAACCGGGTTTTTTTGCTCTAACTCTTCTTTTAAGGTCATTCCAGGCATGAACAATTGGATTAAGATCAGAACTACGCACTAACCTAACTCTCACGATGATTCCAAAGTTTTCCATGTAGTGTCCAACTGGTCTAGCGACATGCGATCTGGTGTTACCGAGCATTAAGAAAAAAAAATTACCATATGTTACACCAGCAGCTTCAGAGATTCTCACAGCATTTTTTTGACGTATCGTGAAGCCATCAACCCTCTCGATATCGGGCAGGTATTTGCCCCTGTGTATGAAGTCAAGTCAGTTTTACCGTACAACGTTATGCAACCCCAAAACGCCACCAAAAGCAACATGACTGCTTATGCAGCAGTGTTAAAATTAGTCTGATGACCTTCTGTGGATCCTAAAGCGTCCATCATGGTCATGTAAGTCATTCTGCAGTTATCAGAAAACCCTAAAGTTTGCCATTAGTCATACACGTAATTTAAGTGTACCGTGGCAAATTGTCACCGGGCTTGTTTTGGAGCTGTGGTCAGTTTGGCACCATTTGCTGGATGATGTGCAGTCAGAACTGCTTCATCCAGTTTTTTTCTAAATGTCCACTGATTTATACTGACATTGCGAACTTTTTAAAGCTTTTGTCTCACTTCAATTGCATTCGATAGCCGATTTCTCAAAGTACTTGTTACAACAAAGCGATAATCACGCCCTTATCCTACGCGCTACCGGCTAGGTCCTGGTCGCCGAATATGCCCACTGGTCTCTTGAAACCTTTGGTATATCCGAAGATCTGGGAAGCGGCTAAAATTTTGCTGTCGAGCAACTTCATTTGGTTTATGGCATGTTTTGGGCAAGGTAAGTAATAACTTGAACAGCTTCTGCGGGCGTGGTACCCATCTTTTTCTGGTAAATCCATCTGCTTACAGTAGGGATATTATCAAGTTGACGGATAATGAGTAAAAATTAAAAAAAAAAACACCCCTTTTGTAGCTCAGGATCAAGGTGAAAGTTGAGAAATGCAAATTAGTGAATTTGGGTGTACGATTGGTTTTTGTGAATTACGTGAAGGTCAATGATCTTAATATTGTGTTTTTGTAAAGCTAACCTTACATCCTTTAATTTAGTTTAATAATTTATGTTCAATTTCTTTGGATTTAAGGAAATATCGGTATTAAACCAAATTACAATCCATGTGCGATTTTTTTTGCTCTCAAGTGTATATTAAGTTCTCCATTGACACGACTATTTAAGCACACCGTTCAAATTGAACTAGCGACACTGCGTAAATCGGTCTCCGCGACGGCTCCCCGCGACGGGGACCGTCGCGTAGCCACGGAGCCCACCCGCGTGTCCGCGCGCGTAGACACGCGACGGTTGCCCGTCGCGGGCGCCCGCTTAACGCAGTTTCAGGCCTTAAAGGCCCTATATTCCCTATATAACCCCTTTAACAGTTCAATAATTTAGATCGTCAAATGGATCGCGGAAAGAGCTTGTAGTCTCAGTTAACTAGTGTATAGTTAAACTACCACAACTTCGCTACTAAGTTTATCGGATTCTCCCAGATCAAACCTTTACAATGTGTACCAATATAGACTACCTAGATATTGATTGAACACAGGTTTTCTAGAACCTTTGTTTGCATATTGTATGTAAAGGTATTGAAACGTTAACATCTCGTGCAAACATCTCTAGAGACGCCTTCAGATGGAAGGAGAACGGATAACTTTAGATCTCGGGAGATGCTGTGTGATGTGATGAGAAAAGCGATCGGTTTTAAAATATTTGTGTCGTATATAAGTTGGATTTTTACTAAAATGTATATGGTTAACATGAGCTACGAGTATATGTATTGTATACTTGTAGGTCATGTTGATGTTTGAAGCCAAATATCAACAATCCAAATAATGATGTCGTAGCTTAGGTATCTACTTTTTTTGGTGAGAAATTAGTATTTTTAGGTGAGTTACTATAGATTTTCCTTCGTCAGAACCTTTTTATAACCCTCAAAGAACCTACTTCTAGAATAAAAGTGCTAATTCAGAATACGATCTATCCATGTGTCAAATTTCAGCCTTTCGAACCTGATGAAGTAACAAATATACATGCAAATATCATTATAATATTAATGTAATTAATTGACCAATAAAATATTTAAATCTAATATATAGCGTACGCACCTCTTTTGCTGTCTCCAATCTCTTTAATACTATAGGGAATTGTAAGACAAACTACTAACAAAACAAATTTATTGTATCTGCAAAACTTCTGACAGTAAGCCGTTCTGAATTATTGTTTGGGCTAAAAGGCACCTGAAACAACTCAATGTTCAAAGTTCAAAGTTCATTAAACTGGTATAAAATATTAGGTATGATTTATAGGTAATGTGTCTAAAGTCCTGTTAAATTCTTTGATATTATTTATAGTAATAGTATTGTTATCACTCCATGAAAGAGGAATGAAAGGAAATATAATTCTCTGGTCAATCACAGCGTGGGTTTTCAGGAAAATTTCCACCACCAGTTGGCTTCTTTTGAAAGCATGACATGACGTTGACGTTTGACGTCTAACGTTGACGTTGATCTCTTATTTGTTGCTATTAGCATACTACATATTATATTCAGGTGTCTAGACCTGACTACTCATTTTTTTCACCTAGTGAACATTGTGTTAGAAAACCTGTATTGTTTTTCAATCATAATGATCATGAGAACTACCATAGCCATTTAAAACAGAATACCTTTTTAGAAATCATTCTTTATAAGACGAATAGGAAAGAATTCGTACCTCTGTGTTGTACGTGTTGCTTTAGGTGTTGTTATTAAAAACAGAACGTTCTTACTACGATACGGATTTCTTTAACTTTTATTCACACTCACAAACTGTTTTTTTGCCCGTGGGAAATCATCTAATGAGTTCCCCCGCTTCAGGTCGAAACAGTAAGCTATTCTTCAAGAAATAAAATAAAAGATTATTGTGTAAGTTGTCATTGTCAGTATAAACAACAACAAATATAAAGATAGAATAAAGCTTACTGAAAATCTGGTGATATTGCCACAAATTCAGAGCAAACTAATTACTTCCAGTTCCATCCTGATAATGTGTGGTTTTATTACGACACAAAGTTAATTTACGTCCACAAGGCTATTAACACTGTTTAATGATGTGATTCACTCTAGAGAATATATTGCAGCCGTTAAAGTTTAATCAATTTGGTGTTGACTTGGAAATATAGTATTTATTACACCACTGCCTAAAAAAGGAGTGAATTCATGTTTCGTGTATTGCCATAATTGGTTTATGATAAAAGTTACAGTTTTCGGTTCCTATGTTTCGGTAGCCGAATGAACCTATTCCTTGATGTACGGCTAGGTCACTCTCAGAAAGTTAGAGCAGGGTGGGATTGTCTCTTTTTAGTAGAATAAAGACACACAAAATTTTAGCTGCATTGAACCTAATCAAAATGGCATTGATAGCTCCATTCAGACACCGCTTGTAAGACCAAATTCAAGCGTTCAAACAAAGCCTCTCGGAGAGACTTGGTTTGGGACCCACTACTGTAGCTTGTTAGCTGGACATGTACCTGAGTCTTAGCAAAATTATATTACGCAACATAACATAAACATTAATTTATTTTCCACTAAGGAGCCTTACAAACTAACGTAATAATAATATACTTGATGTTATTATAATAGCGAAATCCTTATGAAGACATCATAACGTGCTCCCAAAAGGAAACCACTTTCAGAGCGAATCTCAAACACAATTATTGCTTCAGAAATAATAAAGACATACAGGTAAGGAAAAACTCTTACAAAACTTATGCTGTTACGTTTTCAGCCTATCTTATATCGCTCCACGGACCTCTGAATTTCGTCACATTATCAAAAAAAGACCTTTAATATTAAAAACTCTTTGTAATTTTGTAAATTTGAGCTTGCTTAAAAGTTTATAATCTTTACAAAAGATGGACCAAAATGAGCGTATTAATCTTAACAGCTCAGAGCAATGACAAGGGTCAATGATTGGGATTAAAGGATTTTAACAAGACGAACAAGGCGACCATTAATCACGAAGTGAAAAAACCATCTAACAGACGATGTAATTTAGCTCTCAGTCCTTTTTCTATTTACTTTTCCACTACCACAAAAGTAATGATACCTTTTTATTGGATTCGTTCAGTAGCTTACAAGTACGTAATATAATTTGTAACGATACAAAACGTTAATAGAATATTATCATTTTTTTTGCCATAAATTGATATCTTATTGTACTACTAGCTTTTGCCTGTGGTTCCACCCACCACTGGTGAAGGTACGTAAAAAAATAGCATAGCATAGCATCAGCCTTATAATGTTCCCGCTGCTGAGACTCGACCTCTTTGAGAGAGAGAATGGGCCGTCATCCACCATGAGGGCCCAGTGTTTGTTGGCGGATGTCACATGTCTACCAATTTTTGGTTCTAGGACATGCCGGTTTGCTCTTAATTCTCTCTGAATCCTTAGCAATAGGGTCCTGATTTTACCCTTTGGCTACAAAACCCTAAAAACGGCAGTTTCATATTATAATACACACACACACAATTTTATTAATATAAATAACGATAGTACCTAAAGATTTTTCAAAGTTATTAAAGTGGCGTAGAACAAACAATTCACTTGAAGGCTGCTCCTATCAGATTTCAGGTTGCAACCAAACGAGGTTAGGACCAACGGGAATGAAGGCGAGATTGGCATCGACCATCCAATTTGCCGGCTGTATAGAGCTTCATCTGTCTGATCGGCTTTGTGGTATAGATGCAGCTTGTATTGTCTGGAGATACAGGCTCTACGGTCAACGGTCCAGTAGTTTATTTCTATTGTTAGTTGGTTACTTCAATATAACTATGTTCACACAAATCACTTTTTATTTTCCTTACTTGTTACACATTTGACAATTAGACTGATTGCTAGAGCTACGAGGGTACCGAATATAGTACCCCATCTCTTTAGACACAGTGAACTATTTATTCAAATCAATACATGTTTGAAACAACTGAAACAATTGTTACAAAAATATCTGAAACATTTGATTTGGGAACGCTCAAGAATTAATGAATGTAGTACTTTCTAATATTGTGTTGACTTCCTGGTTATATCGTATGATGTTACAAGAACAAGCAAGTTCTCAAATGAGTTACAGGACAGATACCCAGAGTGAATTTGACCCAGTTCATAAAAACTTAACGACATTTGTTATAAAACTGCTTTCACAGTAGTACACTTACTTGTATGCCCTGGTTTTTTTATGTCAAATCATCTGTAGACAAATAATAACAGTTAGGGCCTATTTCACCACCTATGATTAAGTTTCGAGTATCTTACTTGGCAGATAATTTCATACAAATTCTGTCACATTTTTGAATTTATTCAGTGAGTAGTGCCTACTCGGACATTGTGAAACAGGCCCTTAGAGTTTTAAATGGGGGATGTAGTAAGTATACAAAAGATTATAATAAGCTGAAACATAAAAATCTTCTTTTCCTAGTATTTAACTCAAAAACCGAGGATTTAAATCGTGAATCCTGAAAATACATCCAGGTGACGTATTTTATAAAACCTCTTTTCTTTCCCAAGACCAAAAGTATTAGCAAACGGTATTTGGACACAGATTCTGGCGACAATAGAATCAAGTACAACCAACGCAGAACAAAATGGTCCAGGTTAAGCTACTTTTTGTTTTGTAGGATCACGGCTTTGGATATCAGCAACTGTTAGCTTCCAGTTGATCTCACGGGTATTTTCTATTCAGGCACTGGTTTATTATTTTATTTATCTCTTTCTTTTGGAGGACTCTGTGATATTTGCAAGAAACAAAAACAAAGGATTAGAGTTGAAAATTTTGTTTTGGTCGTAAACGCGTGGGTTTGCGGAAGACAAAGAATGGGTAGCTTATCCTCTGGCCAACCGGTAACGGTGCGTAGTGTTCCAAGCGCACGTCGAAGAGATGTCAGCAAAACAGAAAAGGCCAAATAGGGCTGATTCCAGTTAGAACTGTTAAAAATGTTTGAAAGAGTTACCGTGAGTTCTAATTGCGTTGCGTTTAATGAAAACACATAGGCGGGTCTTAGTCAGTAATAATCTGACACATAGAATTCATCCCACATTAGACCAGATGAAGCTTTAGTTACATTACGATGGTTTCTCAGATAAAAATAAATGAACAGATACATAAGAATTAAGTACCTGATGTACCATCGCGGTATCAAAGTTCTGTGTGTAATTCGAACACATTCATCTATCCAAAAACCACTAAAACTAAGTTGCGGAGGCTAACTCACCGTCCCGAAAGGGATTCTCCTTTTTCAACTGAGGTGCGCGGAGGTCAACGCACACACCTCTCAAGAATGCGAAATTCCTAGAACTCAATTATTCTTTTAAAGTTTTAAGATGGGAAAATATCAGAAAAAATATAAAATAACTAAACTATACATATACAAAAAGAGAATCTAACTGACATATCAACGCACAGTTCAAAAAACTGGGCTTAAGAGCGTGAAATTTTTCGCAGGGCATCCTTTTAAGTCGTAGACGAGTATTGCGAGAGGATTTTCTTATATCACACACATCTTTTTTCAAAACATGACCCACTCGCGTATTGAGCTTACTTCTACAAATAGTGGCAATGTTAGATAATGTGCTAACATTATCATTATTATTATTTGTAACACAGTAATAGGGTACTATTATTGTGTTACAAATTATATGACCCTTTTTTTCTATTAAATTTTCTGGTAAAATGATTGCCGAAAGCAACTTTTGACCGCTCGCCCGCAGGGATTTTTATTTTAAGCACAATGTTTGCTCAAATGAAACAGTTTTCATCTAATAAGCACGTTTCTTTGTAACCGAGCTTTTTCTCTACATAAGTTTTTGTATGAGACGTATCATTTATTTTTGTTGTAACATATCACAATCACAACTTTCAACTTTCCACAGCCTTTTTTGTACCTTTGTACATTTTTTTATAACGATGTGTCTTCTTCAGTTACATAATATATTTGAATTGATTTTGTATAAGGACTACCCTAAGTTACAGCAATGGAGGGTATTCATAAAAATCGACAGTACAAATGTCAAATTAGTCGCATAGAATTATTATATGTCAGCGACCATCACTCCAGTGCATCTGTATTACTTGTCATTGTTTTCCGACCTCATCCTACGTTGCCGCGGCCTCAAAATAATATTGGATACCGGTGGAGAGTCTATCGTTATATCAGGTATGTATGTTTCATCATTAACATCCTCAAATTGATCAGATTCATCTGAAATACTTTGAGATACATCCTGTATTTCGTTTCTCTCATAATTAATGTTTCTATCCACAGGTTCTTCGGGTTCACTACATAAAGGTAAGTAAACAGTTTTCTTTTCTGTGTGTTCATTATTCATTTTACTATCTTCTTGTGTATTTTTAGCTTTATTTTTCTCTAAATCAATGTTATTTTTAATGACTTCTTCTTCTTTTTTAGGTACTTCATCTACTTTATTTCTTTTAATTGCAGTTTCGAGGAACACTACATCTCTACTAACAATTCCTTTCTTTGTTTCAGGATCAATAAATTTGTAGCCTTTTGTACCATCGCTGTAGCCAACAAATATTAATTTTCGCGACTTTACATCCAACTTGCTTCTGTTTTCTTTAGGAATATGCACCATCGCAGGACATCCAAATATTCTCATATGACTCAAATCAGGTTTTCTTTTAGTCCATACCTCATATGGCGTTGCATCTGATAAACTGCGGGTGGGAGAACGGTTCAGTATGTAAGCTACTGTAGTAACGGCTTCAGCCCAATAATCTTTCTGTAAACCAGAGTTTAACAACATACATTTAGCACGCTCAATAAGGGTACGGTTCATTCGTTCGCTCAAACCGTTTTGTTCAGGCGTGTACGGAATCGATGTCTGGTGCAAAATTCCATGCTGTTTTAGATAAGTCTCAAAATTCTTATTTTTATATTCAGTTCCGTTGTCAGATCTAAGAATTTTTATTTTTTTATTTAGTTCATTTTCCACTCTATTCTTATATTCAATAAACTTTTCAAAGACTTCACTTTTGTTTTTCATAGTGTATATGTGTACTCGGCGAGAAAAGTCATCAATAAAAGTTACAAAATATCTTGCTCCTCCTATTGATATCTGCTGCATTGGTCCACACACATCACTGTGGATAAGTTCTAGCAAGCTGCTTGCTCTGGAACCTTCAGCAGGGAACGGTTTTCTCGTTTGCTTGCCTTCCAGACAGGTAACACAGATGGAGTTTTCCATTCCTGTTGACAACTTTACTCCTTCTGCACAGTAAGGTATTTTGTGAAAGCTTGTAAAATTTAAATGACCCATTCTCTGGTGCCACAGATAAGTATCATCATCAGCCTTGGCCATCATGCCTTGCATTTCTTGGTAAGTATTTAATAGGTATGTTGCATTCTTTAATCTAGCCTGAGCTACTAGTTTGTTACTTTGATTGTAAATTTGACAGCCAGATTCATTAAATATTACTTTGCATCCATTTTGAATTATTTTGCTGACTGATAACAAATTAGTTTTTAATTCTGGTACAAATAAAACATTCCTCACCTGTATTGAATCAGTGCTGCCATCATGTGCCTTTACCTTAATGCATACATTCCCGCAGCCTTCCACTTTTAAAACTTTGTTGTTAGCAATCCTTATGCTCGGTACAGGTGAATTGGTGATATCAGTGAGCCAGTCCCGGTGCATCGTCATGTGCATGGATGCTCCTGTGTCGACATACCAAGAATTGGAGTCATTTTCTGTAAATGCTGAAAAAGCTGCAACATAACCTGTATTCTTATCCGTCTTTTTATTATTATTTGTTTTCTTATACCAACAATTTTCGCTGAGATGTCCATACTTATTACAATTAAAACATCTTGGACCTTTTTTGTCACTTTTGGGCACATTTTTCCTTGTGTTTGTATAAAGTGCGGTAGTGTCTGACATTTTAACTTCCTGTAGTAATTTATTTTTTACTAAGTCAGCACTAATCTTCATACCGGAACTTTCCAAGCCCATAATCATGGGTTTATACGTTTCTGGTAACCCTGCCAGCATTAATGTGCCCAACCACTCATGGTCCACATGAAAATTTATATTTCTTAACTTGTGCGCGGCTGTCATAATTTTATTTACATAGTCTTCCACTGACAAGCTGCTTTCTAAATTAGTGTTAATTAATTCTTTTAATAAGCCAACTTTCCGTGTCAGTCCTTGGTCTTCAAATGCCTTTGTCAAATTGTCCCACACCTGTTTTGCATTCTGTGCATCCTGTATGTGCACATATAATATTGGGTCGACCAACAATATTAACTTTGATTTTGCTTTGGTGTCTTGTTTAACTGCTTTGGGGTCGGAAGCATTCGGTGCTGTCAAAATGCAACTATATAAATCCTCATGTTGTAAGTATGCTTTGACTGCAAAACTCCAATTTCCCCAATTGTCGCGACCCGTTAACTTGTCAATAGACATTATAGTATTAGTTCCAGTCATATTATCATACTTTATCTGAAAGCAGCTGGAAAGAAAAAATCACGAGTCGGTACCTAACTAAAAGTGAGGTTATACCCGTCAGATTTTACTTTTCCTATAACTTTGAAAGTACTGAATAAAATTTGGAAATAACACTAAATGGTAGGCTTGACTGGGCCCATAACCTAATGAAATAAGAAGACTAATTAACTTTAAACTATGTATTTAAAAATAAGTAAATTATTATAGTGACAGCGCACAACGTACGAGTATGTAGACGAGAGTGAGTCATTTGCTAGTTGCCAGTATATCGGTAGATTAATGAGTTTCTATATCATTTAGCTTAGGCGTCCATACTCCTAACAAGAATATTGTGTTCCACGTTTTTCGTTTGTTTGATACTTTGCATTTTCCTATCTTTTGTCCTTTTTCCGCATTTACGTCGAGAAAGAGAAGACAGATAAACAGTTCTGTTACAGAAGTTTGCAACGTGTGCGAAGTGACGTCCACGCATATTACAAGAAAATTGATAATTGTTGCACTTGACCGCTTTTATGGACTTTATAGCGCTAAAAGTTTGTGCGTGTGTGTGTTTGTGTGTGTGCTTGTCTTCGTGCAGTATGGTGAATGCAGAAGCGACACAGCGCTGGCTGGCTGTCATGTGGTGATCAAATTCATGGGTAAGTCCAACTTTCACTCCAATTCGATCTGTTTTCTCTGTCTATCTTAATCATTGAAATGGCTTCATCTCCGATCACCGTAGGCGCGGGTTCACGGACGGCGAGCACTGGGTAGTTCGCGAACGGCAGTTTGGTAATAATCTGGACCGAGCCCAGTCGTCAACGGCGCGGTCTGTTCCACACGCGCCTCAAGGAGATGTCAGCAAACTGTAGGGGCCCGGCAGGGCCGAAGCCTCTGGGGAACATGGAAAGTCCGAAAGGTTGCCACCGTGTCCCCCAGATCGAAGGCAACGAAGGAACGGGGTAGGGGTTTAGTCAGTAAGAGTCTGACACGCCCTCCCGCTCCGCCCAAGAGAGGGAGAAATCATTCTGATGATTCCCCTACCGGAAAAAAAACAGATCTAATCGATTATTTGATTATTGTATTATTTATATTTTAAGAACATGATGATCTTGACCTGATGCATACCTTAGAATCTGTGAAATATTCAACTACTCACTAACATATTACCTAAACGTAGTAAAGTATTGCTTGACTTCGATCCCACTTACTATCAAGTAAACAATGATGCAATCGATGAGTGAGGCGCACTAGTTTATTAAGAGCCTATTCAATCTAGCTTTGAAGACACCTAAATTTTACTCATACAGGAAAACTGCTGCAGGAAAACCGTTCTAGTTCGGACCGTAGAGGTTTCAACAAGCCTATTCATTCAGAACATTTCAGTGATGAAATGGGTTACTGCAAAATGCTTCAAACGACTACGTTGATAGTCTTACTTTTTGTTTTAAGCTCTTTGTCCTTTTTAACCTCTCTCTCTTGGGCGATCTCTGTTCTAGACCTGAATAGTTGCTACTGCGATACTTAAGTTTACGATCCCATTAAGTTGATCGTAACTTTGTTAATTTGAGATATGAGTACAAGAGTTTTCAAAATATTATATTTTCAATGTAATTTACTTTGATATTTCATAATTCCTAAAACTATTTGAGTTACTAAAGAATTGTTAAACAATAACGAGTTTTGAACTCAAATAACATAGGTCGTAGGAGATTAACCTATCACATACCCGCAAAACGAGACACAATAGTAAAACAATAACAGCGCGGTCTCATAGGACCGGTCGGGGATTCATGAACTAAAAGTAAACATTCAATTGGGAGTTCAAGCAACTATAATAGGATGACATACCATTCGTGTTTAACCACATATTGTATTTTTTTCAGCACCATTAATAAGCTGATACTGTTTCTTATTCATCGACTTCAGTCCTAGTCTCCCTCGTAGTACATAGAAGAAGGTGCGCTATTCAAAAGTTCACAATCACAAACTTAATATAGGTACTTATGCAGTCTCAATATATTGAGGCGACAGACAAACAACCTCTTATCTTAATGTTACAGCCATATCATCATAAAATAGGTATTGAGTCACAAATAACTATCTATTGAGTACGATAGTGCGATTTTATCTTCATCATCTCAGCCTTAAGACGTCCACAGCTGGACATAGACCTCCCCCAAGCGTGGTGTCACCACGAGGACCGGTCCTTTGCGCCTCGCATCCATCGGATTCCCTTGATTTTATGCCGAAATCAAAATAAAAGAACTCAGCAATCGGGCTAATAAATCAGTGAGAGACGGCATGGCCGTAGTGTGGGTAGCAGAGGTAGCAAGCTCCAGAGAGGCGTTTTTGATTAACATTTAGTATAAACTATAAGGGAGTAAAAGCTATTTCTTTTTCTGGCCACTAAAGATTTATTTTTCTGATGGGCTTCATTTCAGATTCATGAAATTGTTTTGAAAATTGGTTTTCATTTTGTAAAAGTAATTTATGAAGAAGGTTTTAAGTTATTTTGTTTTTGTGAACTAATTACGCTAGCATTAGCAGAGTGAGGTTTACGTAGCCTACAATAAATTAGAATTTAACTTTAATTAATTTCACTTTAGAACCCAAAATATTTTTGTAGTAAACCAGCTTAATGCATTGAGAGAATTCCATTCAAATAACTACGTGAATGTTGTTTAAAAAATTTCTCAGAATACTTAAGAATGTTTCCAGACCATTAAATACTTTGGCGGTGGATGAAAGAGCCAGTAAACCTAAACAGTTAAGTTTTTACTTGAGGCGTCATTACATTTCCAGAAAATATACATCTAAAGCTCGACACTAACCTGCTATGTCATTTCACTTTGAAGAAGGATAATACTGAAAAATTACATGATATATTTTCTCAAATTTGAATCAGATGACACGAGAAGAAGCTTTAAATAATATTATTTGTAGGTTGTTTTTTGATTACACTAATTAACTTATTGATTGAATATTATAACCAATTTTAAATAATTTAACAACAAAAGCACTCAAAAATATTCAATCCATTTTACTATCAGCTCAACACCAAAACCGCTATCAGCTTAACGTGCCAATAAAACGTATTAATTGCACATTCATTTGGCTTTTCCACTCATGAACCAGAAATCCGGTACGTAACAATTGCAGTTAAAACAGGCTGGAGGCTCATACCTAACGCTAGTTGAAAACATCAGCGCGTGACAAACGTGAAGTCATTAAATATTGACCATGATAAGATCCCGATGTATCATAATCATCATCATCATCATCTGCCTAGCCTTTTCCCAACTATATTGGGGTCGGCTTCCAGTCAAGCCGGATTTAGCTGAATACCAGTATTTTACGAGAAGCGGCTGCCTACCAGACCTCCACAACCCATTAACTGGGATAACACGGTATTTCATGGCAAGACTGGAGTCAGATTTTACTGGCTTCTGATCATCCGTAACGATTGCCAAACATACACAAATGACAGCCGGGACCTACGGCTTAACGTGCTTTCCGAGGTACGGAGGAAACTCGGTAATGTTTCATAATATCCAAAATAAAAAACCTGTCGCACCATCAATTCTCTTCTTCTTCGTACTCCACATCACACTTCCAATCATTTTGATGGCTCCTTTTGTGTAACTGTAGTGCTTCCTTGACGCAACCCACCATTGCCTTCGTGACAGACTTCAAGCTGGATTATTTTATTGTGAAATCAAACCCAGCCTTTGTGCGCAACAATAACAAGCAAATATTAGCTAGAAATGAAGAAAAATGTATTGGACGTTCCTTTTTAATAAGATATTGAAGAGGACTAATAAATAAATCTTGGTATGCAATAAAGTATAAAGGGTGTAAAAAGACCCTTAACGAAAACGAAAACCCCATATTCTACATATCACTGGGATACTTTTTTTCTTCTAGGACATACCTGGGAATTCACTGGTTCTGGAGATATTGAAGGTCAAAGTCAACAATTTTTTTCGTTTTTTTTTCAAAATCGTATTCCAAGTATCATTAGTAAACTTTCTTCTGAACAAACATTATCAAAATTATCAATTTTTCACAACAAATTACGCATTTGAAGTTAGAAAAATGCAACGAAAACTAAACACAACGAGTGCCTCACACTCATAAGCGTGCGGTCGGTTCAACGACCAAGCGCGAGCAGTCGAACGCTCACCTGATCGAAATTATTATTAATTAATTATTTTTTAGAGATGAAAAAAAAAGTTTTTTCCCAGCAATAATTTTTGGTTAAAGTTGCTTAATTACATTTGTAAAGAATGTGTAGTTATCGGCTTTGTGATCGGTCTTTTTACACCCTGTATTATAATAAATAATAAAGTATCTTATAGCACAACCGTACGTTTCTTTTTTTTTGTACTGAACAAACAACAGTTAGTTCATATAACATTGAAACAATAAAGGCACCTGTAGCAGACCGCTGGATAATTGCCTCCGCACGGAACTGTTTCAATGTGAACTTCACCAGTACGTTGCGTTGGTTTATTGGTAACAAACGAGCTTAAGTGAGCTCGATGTTATTGTAGAATAACTTTGTAGCCTTTAAATCTGTTCAAGAAAAAAATAAAAACTAAAGTAAAAACCACTCAATGGTGGTGAGGTGTAAGTGGAAAATTTAACTAATCTTGATTCAGAGGACTGACGAAAAGGACACAGTAAACAATCTTAGAACCAACTAACAGCCTGGTTTGCTTAGTGGTTAGTCAATTAGCTGCTACGTTGCGTTTTGCAGTTTGATTTCCGCACGGAACAAATATTTATATGGCCTAAAGATCGTTTTTTCGACCATGGCTTGTGTGTCTGCGTATTAATATGTTTGAGATCGCATTCAAAATATAGATGTAATGCAGCGGGGAGAAAAGTTAAATGAAAAAATAAATGATCTAAACCTCAATTATAGTGTGGCCATTAGTGCTGTGCACTGCCTGAGGTATGCGCGGCGAGGTGGGAGGCGAAGAAAAAAGTGCATGAGTTCACATGAGATCGATACATGTCGGACAGATCTTACAATTTCAGTGTGCATTTCTAAAGCAAGACTTGGGGCGGGACGACGGTCGGAGGCTATCTGTAATATATTATACTTACTTAGTTGATTAAAATATAACCCAAATATACTCCTATTTTATTAAAAATGTGCAGGTGACAAATAAGAACTAAACTTATAATTCAAAGCAGGACTTTTTTATATTAACAAACAATTATATATTCTAACGAAAGTTATTCTGACATAGATTCCGTTTCAACTTCATCTTCGATTTCGTCATCATCTTCATCTTCCACTTCGCCACCGGAACTTGAATCAGAGTCTTGCAAATTTATTATGAATGAATCGATAACATTATCGAACCTACTATCGCGACTCCAGTAATCGTTTTCATTTTTCTGGACATGATCGTCGCATCTCTGCCATTTTTCCGCCGCGAATTCCGAAAACAATGTATCCAATAAGATTATTTTTTCGTCTAGAGAAGAATTAATATAGTTTTGGGCTATGTTGTTTTTAATATCAGCCCAGACCAACTCAATTGGATTTAAATCCGGATGGTACGGAGGTAAACGCAGAACAGTGTGTCCACTGGCTTTCAGGAGTTCGTCAATTCTATACACGGGTTCTTTTTGTGTATTTTTGATAAGAAGTAGCAGTTGAGCCTTTGTCATGGTTCCTGAAAATTCTACATTATGGCGTAGCAACCAGTTCTGCATTTCACTTTTGAGGCTTGATATAGTTGGTTTCTTCTCAACCTGAACGCTGTGGTAAGACGCGTTGTCCATTACAACTACAGAATTCGGCAGCAACTTATCTTTTAACTTTTCATCTACCCACTTATAAAAAGTAGGTCCGCTCATATCTCCATGATAGTCACCGGTTCTAGCATCTGATTTGAATATAGTCAATGCATCATCCAATAAGCCATTTCGACAACCAGCGTGAAGAATTACCAATCGCCGTCCTTTCCCAATATCAGCATGAATTCCGGGTTCTGACGATGATTGCCAACATTTGCTGGCATGGTGACCGGCGTTGATGTATGTTTCATCAAGAAAATATATGTTGCGGTTTTGCGTTCTGTAATTTCTGATTTGTGTTAGATATTTTTTCCGCCACACTGTAATATTAGGCTGCTCTATAAGAAGAAGTCTCTTTGATTTGCATTTTTTGAAACGGTAGCCCATTTTGTGTAAAAGCTGTCTTAAATATTCCCGTCCACAAGTCAATATGCCATCCTTTCTCAAACTTGATAGTAACTTACGGACACTTGGTATTTTTTTGTCAACTTCGTAAAACTGATGAATTTTTCTTCTGATAACTCCAAGGTCAAAATCATCCACAACGTGTTTTTTCTTTAGAACTTTTGGTTTTTTTGGAAATTGAAATTTTAATTGGCTTGAATTTTCAATTGATAAATAACCCGCAGAAATCACATTATGCACGGTTCTTTTGCTGTACCCCGTAGCCTCCGCAACGATTTTGGCAATATTCACATCATTTTTAAATTCAAAGCTTTCTTTGTCTGCTTTTCTTTTCATAAAATATTCAGCCACCTTAAAAATGGCAGTCTTTATATCACGAGATAACGCACGACCCATCTTTGAATATTTATCCCATGTGCGTCTGACATAGACAGTCCGATACAGATAACACTACCTGCCGCCACGAGCGTTGACGGCGCACTGACAGAGCGCAGCAGTCAATTCTTCCCCCCCGTCTCGCCGCGCACATACCTCAGGGAGTGCACAGCACTAATGGCTACACTATAACGTAAAACCTAATCATTTCACCAGCAAACTGACAATTATAGCGTTGTGAAAAATAAACCTTTCTACCTACGCGACTCATTATAACAATGCTTTGTGTGTTCTAAAAATAAGAGAAAATATCTGTAACATAATAATATAGATACAAAATAAGGACGATAATGTGATGAAAATGATTAAACGACAGTAGACTGAGACACATTTACCATATCATTTCTAGCTAAGACCTGGGGTCTTACCGTGACGTGTTAAAATCACAGATGTGCAAGGAAGAAAGAGGGATGGAGCTATATATACATCCTATATATTTCATCCATTTAATAAATCAGTTTAAATCATGTAATGGATCACGTTAAGAGTTCGTGGTAGGGCCTTGTGGTGTCCCAATTTACTGCGCCTAATCATCTCCATCATCATTTCATTCGAAAGACGTTCACTGATGATGAATGTAAGCCTCCCCCGAGAGCCGCCATAACGGCTGGGTTCTGTGCGTCTCAAAACCATTAGATTCATGCGACTCTTACCAGGTCATCGGTCAACGAACGAGAGACATTTCAACGCTCCGTCTTTCGAAATACTACTGCTCACCTATACGTTACTACTAACTATACTAAAAAAAGGAGGAGGAAAAATGAGGTAAAATATCTCTTTTCTGTGAATATTATTTTCATGATATTTGACCGTAACACCAAAAGCTACAATTGTAAAGTCCTAAAAATACACAGACTCAATTTATAAAGTCTCTTTGCTTTACGGAGACCAAAAGTGTTAACAAACAATACTCGGAAACAGAGACCACTGACATTAGACTCAAGCACAACCGGCGCGGAACACAATGGTAAAGGGTTGTTTTTTGTTTTGTTAGTTCAAGGCTTTGAATATCTGCTTCAAAAACAAGCGCCGAAATCAAGTGGGAGCTAACCACTTGATTTCGGCGCTTGTTTTTTATTTATTCAAGGAATTTGAGGTATTCACAAATCAGAAACATAGGTCAGTCAAAACAAAAGTCAAGCTAAATCCATGGATTCCCTTTTAAATCATGTTATGAGTTACATACAATAAATCTTGGTTACATATTTCTTGAGCTCAAATGGAAAAAGAGAAACAGTAATTAAAACAATAGAAATTGAAATAAGGACGAAGTAACAAGATGACGTGTCGTGTGAATTTTGTTTTGTTCAGCTAAATAATACAAAATATTATTCCTATTCCCCAAAATGAAACAATAAAAAATTACATTTGAATTCCTGAAACCCAATTATTCTTTCGCTAAAGCGAAAAAAATAATACTATCTCAAAAATCCTGTAGAACATTCCGTCACAATCTTTTATAAATTAAATTGACCTTGAAATAAAATAACGAATTTCCTCTGAATTGTTTTTTCCAAACAAGATGTTTTTTTATTACAACGCCATCCGTTTCAGTTTTTCTATTGTAGCGTGAGTGTGACAGGGGTCGCGTAGTTGAGACCTTCGTCAATTGCCCGAGCAAGGAGCCGACCGTGAAAGGAATAGTTGGCAGGCAAAAGTGAGGTCAACATTAAAACGGTTAAAATTTTCGTGGTAGACTTTGTAGTATGTCATGGATCTGTAGAATGTAGATAGGAACTTGTGTATGACTTGATATCTTCTGTTTATTTTACTTACTTATAACTGCAAAAGTTTTTATAAGACATACCTACCTACCTTATAGGTAGATTGAATAAGGAGATTAATTTTAACACGACACATTTGCGAGTTATCGACATTTACATACTATGCGCAGATAAACTAAATGCAATCGGACAGTCGTGTAATCTAAAATCTGGATTTTATCTTTTAATTGTTTTTAACTTTATCATCATCTGCATAGCCTTTTCCCAACTATATTGGGGTCGGCTTCCAGTCAAGCCGGATTTAGCAGATTTTTTTATATTTTACGAGGAGCGGCTGCCTACCAGACCTCCACAACCCATTAACTGGGGTAACACGGACTGGAGTCAGATTTACTGGCTTCTGACTATCCGTAACGACTGCCAAAGATCTGCAAATGACAGCCGGGACCTACGGCTTATCGTTTATCGTAATTGTTTTTAACTTTATCGTTTTCGTAATTTTTGTTATTTCCGCTTTTCGTGCCATTATAAGATTTGTTTATTTGTTTACTCGTATTGCTTGTATTTTTACACTCGTATTACTGTTCTTAGATTGTTTAACACTGTTTCCGATATATTTTTGGATTGGGTAGTTTCCGTTAAAAAAACCCGGTTAATCCGAGAGGAACCTTTGACCACCCACGCGTCGCTTTTCCAAATGAAACTTTTATTATGTTATGAGTACGTACAAATATGTATTTGTTGGACTGGTTCCTAATTCACTGCGTGGGTTTAATACAACTGATGTCGGTACTTTTCTGCTTTTTGTTATTCTTCATTCTTATTATTACATTTGTTTTTAGAAATACAACATACGATTTATTATTTTGTACTTTATTATTCGACCCTGAACTTAAAAAATAATACTTTGACACGATTAGACATATGGTTTCCCGATAGTTACAAGCTTACGATCAGGTGAGATAGAGGTCAAACACGAGTACGCAAGTACGTAATAAAAAAATTAAAAAAAATAGTCGTGATACGGATAAGATCAAAGTCTGTTTTATATTTAAGTATTTCTGATTTTTAATGATAAAAAATCGCATAACAAAAAAATAAAGCTTGTTTTTTCTTCCCTCAACGCTTTTTATCGTAGGTAAATCGAACATTTTAAATCATCGTTTATATTTTATTCAATCGTTTCATTGAGCAGTGTCGAGTGTTCGAGGACAAAATGGACGATTTGTGCGCACATAACATTTTACAGTCGCCCTCTCCTACCATTTTACTGGAATGTTCTCTGTGTTCTGAACGGGATCGGGATTTTTATTTCTATAGATAAAGTTCATTCGTTAAAAATTCGTCGACAACCCCTTTGGTGTGTGAAAAACTGTATCTAAATCAAATAAAAATATTTTTTATTTCACATGACACTTATAAAACGTCAGAAGCCAGAGCACGGTTTCAATTGGTCGTTTCCTATGAAGAAGAACCAACAAGAAATCCCATGGTCCGAATAAAAGGTTATCCAAATCCGAGTCCACAGTGTTCTCACATTCACATTATAAAAGAATATATCCGTGCCTGGCGTGAATACGTTGACAAGTCTAAAACAGCAATTTGTCAGGACGGCCATTTTAATGTTTTGAATTCTTCTGGTAAATCGAGAAATTAATTAATCGTGTGTGTTTTACGTTTTTAGGAGATTATTTTAAACCACCTATCAAATGATAACAGTAAATAAACGGAATTTCCCATAGTTTAGAAGATAATGGACATGTCAAATCGTTCACCGACGAGTTATCAACTTATTCACCGAGTTGTCAATATATTCACAACAGTTATCAACTTATTCACCTTCTAAATGGTACAAGAGGTGTATAATTAGTATGTAAAAAAGTTATTTTAATGACAAACATGTCATTGTTATTAGATAGCGAATAGATTACGAACATTTGAAGATGCTGAAAGTAATATAATTTAATTGATTTAACATAAAACTCTTTAAATGAGTCGACTATCAAATCAATCATGTTCATTAAATCTTATTTTTCTCTTCACTGATTGTTATGATAATCTTCTTCTTCTTCTTCCATTCTGTCCTGTCGTCCGTCACACTGTCACTAACTCCCTTTTCTTTCATATCAATCCTTACACAATCCATCCATCTTTTCTTTGGCCTCCCTCACCCTCTCCATCCACCCACACGCGATTATCATTGTGATGATAATGAAGTAATGTAATATTACTAAAACTTGTATGTACTCGTATGTACATATTTATTAAAGTCTCGGCAAAAAATAAAAAGAATATTGTACTATTTATTTAAGATGGCCACCTTTGGCTTTTGTACAAGTCCTTAATCGGTCTGGCCACGAATCTATGGATTTATACACTGCTTCTATGGGAAATTTCGCCACTGTTTGCTTCAGAATTTTTTTAAGAGACTCAATGTCGCCGTGTCGTTAAGAATAAGCCATGTCCTCTAAAACTGACCATAATTTGTAGCCTAAAAGGTTAAGGTCTGAGCTAGATGAGGGCCAGTCTTCAGCTATTATAAAGTCTGGAATGTTGGTTCAAGTCAGGCTTGGGTAGTTCGTGCCTTGTGATAGGTGCGGGGTCTTGCTGGAAAGTCCAAGGTACATTTTTTAAAAGTGTTTTGCTGAGAGGTTTCACAACACGATCCAAGACTGTCTCTTGATACACTTTGGCTAAAATTTTCACCCCTTTTTCACAAAAATTTAGCTGAGTTCTTGAGCAGTTTCTTTAGAACTGTGAGCGTAAACTTTAGGAGGAAGAGTTGTTGTATCTGATGATAGTACGATATACGAACATACGGCCGATACCAAGATTTTGAAATGTCTGGAGTATGACCGACGGCTCCATACCTAAGTTTGTGCAAGGCGACCACCACAATCCTATTTTCCACAGGTTTTCAGCATAAACTTTTTCAGCTAGTGGCGTTAAATTAACTTAGCAGTCAAATGGATGTTACCATCCTCGGCAACTTTAATTTTAGCATTTAACAACATCGTACGTGTACACTTTAATGTTTTTTTTTCAAGTGGGGAATCATCAGAATGATTTCTCCCGCTCTTGGGTAGAGCGGCGGAGGGCGTGTCAGACTTTTACCTACTGACTAAACCCCACCCTGTTCCTTCGTTACCTTCGCTCTGGGGACACCGAGCCTACCTTTCGGAATTCCGATCCATGTCCCCAGAGGCTTCGGCGCTGCCGGGCCCCTACAGTTTGCTGAACTCTCCTTGAAGCGCGCGTGGAGCAGCCGCGCCGTTGACGACTAGGCTCTTTTCGGGTTAATACCGGACTGCCGGACGGCAAGCTACCCAGTACTCGCCGTCCGCAAGCCCGCGCCTACGGTGGTGGGAAATCGGGATCGGGATACCGGCAGCCTCACGCTCGCGGTCGGCTGCCTCCTTTGCTAGTATTACTGCTTCACAGAAGGAGGCAGTCACCTGCCACCCTCTCTTCGCTTCCGACCATGGCCTGTACCAAGACCCGGCGCGAGAGGCCGCCGTCGCCGATAGCCTCCACAAGTACATGGTGGTGCTCGCCCAAGTGCGGCAAACCTCTACGGTGTGCTCAGTGTGGTGTGTACCTCTACAGTGGCAACACCCGCGTCCTTTTCACCTGAATCCGATGCAGGAACCTCCCGAACTTACCGTGTCCGTAGAGGACCAGCGTCATACGGAACGTGAGGACGCCGTGACCTCTTTCCAACCACTCCTCAAAGAGGGGATTTACCGGTACACAATGTTGACAACTCGATTATTTTTAATACAAGTTGGGTGCTAAAGTTAACTACTAAACATACCCCTTTAATGATGAAGTATTTTATAACCCACATTAAGTGATAACTATACTTGTTACATTTATGATACCAAACTTGCGTTGGCTGTAACTTGACATCTCAATTTGTCAATTTATAATTAGAAAAAAAGGAAATTATAATGTGTATAACTTGACTTATCCAATAATGAATATTATTTTGGTCACTGAGCATATGTTGATAAAATGATATATCAAAGTTCTATCATAAAAATAAGTAAATCAGTAATTTGACATAAGGTGTTGTCAACAAAAACACGCCAAAATGAGAGTTGTCAACATACTACCACCGTCGATTGCTCCGAAATTAAGATACATACGGATGTGTCAATTTTTTTCCTATAAACTCCTAGTGCGTAGAATGCGTTAAGCCAATAAAAAAAAAATCATACAAGTCGACTTGTCAACGTATTCACGCCAGCCACGGATATAGAAGGTAATCGTTTTGTTTATCACATATGCAATTCGTTAACTTATTAACTCTACACAATACAAATATTCCATAATGCAATCCAGCCCCAAACTAAGCCAAGCTTGTGATATGAGTACTAGATAAAACTGATAAAAATATTTATTTGTAAATAATTATTAGGTACCGTGTGTGACATATTATTGATAAATTTACACCTAGACTCAGAACAAATAATCATGCTCATTACACGAACATTTTGCCTCGGGTGGGAATGTAATCCATGACTTCCATTGGTAGGGCCGCTGACGACTAGACCAACAGAATAGAAGAGAATAGCCTAAGTAATCATAATTAAAATGGCTCAAACAAATAATCCAATATTTGAAAGAGCCGTTTTATTCCAACTCAGGGTAAGCTGCCCCACCAGTCCAATAGACATACAATTAAATATTCATCAAACATCCCTCATAAAACATGTCAACCACACGCCACTTGATCACCGAAGCATGACGTAATAATTCACATTGCTTTAGGTATAAATGAAGCCTTTGTTGATACCGTAAAAATTATTTCACACTCATATCTTTTCGCCCCGACCTTTTATGGTCTTCGACAGAGGAAGTGTTGTTGTATCTGTCTTTAGTACGATATACGAACATACGACTGATATCAAGCTTTTGAAGTGTCTGGAGAATGACCAACGTAACGGCTCGATACCCACTTATTATTATTATTATTATTTTGTGCAAGGCGATCACCGCAATCCTATTTTCTGTAACCCATTGTACCCCATTCCATATTGTAATTTGATAAGGAACACGAAAATATATGTGTGTTTGTGTGTGTATGTAATTTGCCTACTGCGGTCTTTCCGTTCAAGAATTTTTAAAAATTATATACGCGTTCCAAATTCAAAATAATTAAAATTTGAAAAGTTTTTATGTGACAGTATGTACTCGTATAGCCAGACTAGTTATATGAATGTGAAGTTCAAATAAACTCTAAGCAAACATTAAGTTATTTAAATTGTGTGTCGGACGTCACTTAAGATCCTTTCAACTGCATACATTATTAGTTCGATTCATAATAATAATTATAGGTACACTGTGTTCGATGACAATTGCATAAATAAGCTTTATAACACAAAACATATTAATTTATTCAATTTCCATCGAACTAAATATATTTGTGGCAATGTAATTACATTACCACAAACATAATTTTGAGGCTTAACACATATTTTTGAATAATAATTATCAGCATTATTTGCAAAAAAAAACGTTACATAATTTCGTTATAACATTATCGTTTCTTCATACAGTGATATTATACAAATATACACTGTCTTGCTGCATGACAGTTCTGATCAACTTAAAGTTCTTACAGTCCATCCAAAGATGGTCTAGGAGATATCGCTGTCAGCGATAAGACCGCCTTTGTGCCAGCTTTAAGTTTACATATATCCTATTTTGGTGAACAATAAAGTTATTCTATTCTTTTGTTTACTGCGTATTTCCCGGAACAAGCGTGTCAAATAAATCGAAGAAGAACGTGCTTCACTCACACTGGATTTAAGACAAAACTTAATAGAGACGAGACGTAAGTACAGCAGACGAAAACATGTTGTTTTCATAGAGACAACGAAAATATGAGTTGTGAGTCTATTTCAATACCTGTCTCCTAGGGTATAAAGTCGTGACAATTTTTATGAGTAGCATTTGAGAACAAGTTTTCTGAAATATTAATAAATGCCAGAATTACCGAATGCCAATAAAGTTTTTTTTCCGAATTTCCAATTCATCCAAAATTGTGTTAGATCACGTTTAATGAAACAAGAAACGTTTTAAACCATGACTCAGGTTAACGATAGACGGATTGAGAACTGGTGAGACATTTAAGAGGACCTCTTAACCGTCTCATCGGTTGATTAAAATCGTGTGGTGTGACGTTTCGCGTATTTATCGCTGTGATATATTTTGATATAATGTATTCATTAATTGATGGATAGACTCCATACAAAATGTATAATTTATTATTAACGGTTCACCCACTGCTGATCATCGCTCATTATTATTAGAATATACCTCGTCTTTTGATGGATAGTGGGAATAAATTAATTTAACCGATAGCAGAACATAATATATGTGACTAGAGGGAACTTGATTAATATAAACAACTATCCTATTCGAAATGTACTACTGTGTCGGTTACAGAACAGTTGAAAAAGGTGTAGGTAGATAGTTCTAGGTAGATCATTCCTTATTGGAGTGGATTGCTCTTTGATGTGTTAGCAGAATTTTCCTTTACATTAGCTTGCCTGCGTATGTTTGTACTAGGAACCTTTGATAAATTATTGAAGAAACCTATTATTTAAAATAAAATATCTTTTCTCAGACCCAATAAATGATCCATACGTTGTTAAAGTCTTAGTAACAAAAAGTACTTATATAAACAATATTAGTATTATTAGTTATAGTTAATTCTACCCATTGTCTCTGGATGGAGCAACCCGGCCTGTCAGCAATCACTTTCAGAATGCTGTTACGAGTGTTGCGCAAGCGTTGCAGTAAGGAAGCCGCTTTCTTACGCATGATGGCATGAAAGCCATCCATGTGAGCACATTAGAATGCACAAGAATGTCCAAGAATGTTTGCTACAGCTCTGTAGCAAACATTTTTGACGCACTACAACGCCACGGCAACTGCAACAGCATCCCGAAACAAAGAGTAGAGTCAATGTCTATTATAGTTTAGCCATGTCTGTCCGTCCGTCCGTCCTCGCTTAATCTCTGTGACTGTTAGCATCAGAAAGCCGAAATTTGGTACCAATATGTATATCAATCACGCCGACAAAGTCATCATCATCATCATCATCTCAGCCGAAAGACGTCCACTGCTGGACATAGGCCTCCCCCAAGCGTCGCCACAGCGACCGGTCCTGCGCGTCTCGCATCCATCGGATTCCCGCGACCCTCGCCAGGTCGTCGGTCCACCTTGTGGGAGGCCTTCCGACGTTGCGTCTTCCGGTACGTGGCCGCCACTCTAGAACCTTCCGTCCCCATCGACCATCTGTTCTACGAGCAATGTGCCCTGCCCACTGCCACTTAAGTTTGGCGATTCTTCGGGCTATGTCGGTAACCTTAGTTCTCTTGCGGATCTCTTCATTCCTGATGTGATCGCGCAAGGAAACTCCGAGCATAGCCCTTTCCATTGCTCTTTGGGTGACTTTAAGCCTTCTGATGAGGCCCATTGTGAGCGACCACGTTTCCGAGCCATATGTCATCACTGGCAACACACACTGGTCATAGACTTTTGACTTGAGACACTGCGGTAGGTTGGACGAGAAGATACCGTGCAGCTTCCTGAACGCTGCCCAGCCGAGTCGGATTCGACGATTGATCTCTTTCTCGAAGTTAGATCTACCCAACTGGACCGTCTGTCCCAGGTAGACGTAGTCGTCCACAACTTCGAGTGTAGAGTCTCCGATCTTGATAGGAGTGGGAGCTACATGGATGTTTACCATGACTTTGGTTTTGTCCATGTTCATTTTGAGTCCCACTCTTTCGGAAACCCTACTGAGATCACCGAGCATTGTACTGAGCTCCTCCGTAGTCTCAGCCATGACTACTATGTCGTCGGCAAACCGAAGGTGAGTGATGTACTCGCCGTTGATATTGATGCCTCGCCCTCTCCATTCCAGAACCTTGAAGACATCCTCCAATGCGGCCGTGAACAGTTTCGGAGAGATAACGTCTCCCTGTCTCACACCCCGCTGTAAAAGGATAGGTTTCGAGGTCTGATCCTGGAGTCGGACTGACATGGTGGCGTTTTTGTACAAACATTTCAGCACTTCGATGTACCGATAGTCAATCTGGCACCGTTGGAGAGACTGCAGTACAGCCCAAGTCTCGATCGAATCGAAGGCTTTCTCGTAATCCACAAACGCTAAGCAGAGAGGCAGGTTATACTCCTCAGTCTTCTGTATAACCTGCCGTAGCGTATGTATGTGGTCTACGGTGCTAAAGCCTTTTCGGAATCCGGCTTGTTCAGGAGGCTGGAAGTCGTCGAACCTGCGTGCGAGACGATTCGTGATGACTCTGGAAAACAACTTGTAGACATGGCTCAGAAGTGAGATGGGCCTGTAGTTCTTAAGGAGGGCATTGTCGCCCTTCTTAAAGAAAAGTACCACCACACCTCTGCCCCATGCCTGTGGCGTTTTGCCCTCGAGTATGACGGAATTAAATAGCTTCTGAAGGGCCTTAAGGACCGGTTTTCCACCCGCCTTCAGAAGTTCGGCCGTAATTCCGTCCTCACCCGGCGCCTTATTGTGTTTAAGTTGTTTCAGAGCCACCCTAATCTCGTACAGGCTGACGTCCGGGATATCTTCGGTATAGTGTCGGGTCAATCTAGCTCTTGGATCATTCGCTAGATTTGTCGTGGGTTTAGAGATAGACGTGTATAACTGTCCATAGAATGCCTCGATCTCTCCCAGGAGCTCCGATTTAGCGGATATGACTCTGCCATCGTCGGTCTTCAGTTTCGTGAGTTGGCTCTGCCCAATAGACAGATCCCTCGCAAAAACTTTGGAGCCCTTATTCCGCTCTATCGCGTCCTTAACCCTTTCGGAATTAAAGTGGCGAAGATCGCGTTTTATGGACTTCGAAATCTGTCTATTGAGCTGACGGTATCTGCACAAATCGTCTGAAGACTGCAGAATCATCTCACGCCTCTTCTTCATGAGCTCGAGAGTCGGATCCGAGAGCTTCTTGTTCTTATGTGTACGGTGGGTCTTGAAAAAAAAAACTTAGACCCGACCGTATGGACAGTTTCCACGAACCCATCGTTACATTCGTCCACGGAGCTACCTAGGCACTCGAAACGATTGTGGAGTTCGAGCTGAAAGCTCTCGGGGTTTTGGAGCTGGATTTGTGCTGGACGGAGCGTAGACTTCACCAGTCGAGACCTTTCAAGCTTGATGTTGATATTCAATGTGCCTCTCACCATGCGGTGATCACTACCAGTTTTCACTGCATTGATCACAGAGACATCATTGAATATTTGCTTCTTCGTCGACAAGATGAAGTCAATCTCATTTTTAGTTGCACCATCGGGGCTTTGCCAGGTCCACCTCCTATGCTCACGCTTTTTGAAGAAAGAGTTCATCATGTAGAGGCCCTCCTTCTCCATAAAGCTAGCCAGTAGGTGTCCCCGGTGGTTCCGCCGTCCAAATCCAAATTGCCCCACTCGCAGCTCATCACCGTCTCGTTTGCCCAGTTTAGCGTTGAAGTCCCCCATGACCACGGTGAAGTGAGTCTTATAACCATGTATGGCTCTGGATATATCCTCATACATGGTCTCTACTTCGTCGTCGGAGTGTGTCGAGGTTGGGGCATATACCTGTATGACCTTCAGCGAATATCTTGCCGATATTCTGAGTATAAGGTAAGCCACCCTGGTCGACACACTCTCGATCCTCACCACATTGTTCACAAGGGACCTGTGGACGAAAAACCCGACACCACCCTGGGACTGCTGGTCGCCCTCCCGGAAATAGAGCAGGTTACCGGATTTGAGAATTATCGTGTCCTCCCCCTGTCTTCGGACTTCGGATAATCCCACAATACTCCATCGTACCCCGCTCAACTCTTCCTCAAGTTCGGTGATCTTCTCGTCGGTCCGCAGTGTACGCGTGTTGTATGTTGCCAGGTCGAGTCGTTGTAAGGGGTAGCCTAGCCTCCTCCGGAGATTCTTCGCACCCCTTGCCTCGCCGTAGCCTTGACCGCTACCGTAGTCAAGGTTAGACGGGCTGCCGGGTACTAGGGGCCGTTTTGTTTTGCGTGTCTGCATTGTTGGGGGGTTTTTGCCATAATCGCCACGCTTGGCATGCGGGTTGGCGATCGCAGTGTAGATGTTGAAATGCACAGAAAATGCTGCTGCCCATTTTCTGGTGTGTCCCTTAGTCGCCTCTTACGACACCCACGGGAAGAGATGGGATGGTGTAAATTTTTCGGTTCCAGACACCATATGGAACTCCAGACACCATACGGAACAACAAACCGACAAAGTAGTAAAATAAAAATTGGAAAAACATGTTTTATTAGGGTAGCCCCCCTACATGTAAATTGGAAAGTGTTTTTTTTTTTCATTTCAACCCTAACGTGTGATATATTGTTGGATAGGTATTTATAATTATTAAAAATCATTTTTTGATAATATCAATTATTTCGGCACTAATCGCTCCAAAAGTAAAAAACAATGTGTCCCCTTTAACTTTTGAACCATAAGTTTAGAAAATATGAAAAAAAATCTGGAAAGTAAAGCTTTATAGATCCTTTCTAGGAAAATTATTTTGAACTTGATGGGACGAACAGTTTTTAAAAATTTGGGGAAACTTATTGTGACGGATGGGAAACTACGGAACCCTATACTGAGCGTTGCCCGACACGCTCTTGTTATTTACATAATTACAAGCTAAACATAATTATTTGGAAAAGATTTACTTCATACATTAAAACGCTTTTTATGAAAAATATTCTGGGACCTTTATGTAGTTAGAACGCAAAAAGCAAAATTTTAATAGGAAGGTATGTCGAATACATAAACCTGACAATATGGTACACTTTTTTCTTGCGGTAAACAGGTTAAGTGCCTCGTGTACGAAGTCTATTATCAAGGTTTTACCGTCAATCACAGATTCTTAAGGCCATGACGTGTTACAATGTCTGTCGAGCGAGAAAGAGAGATGGAGGTATACACTTAACATAGATCCATCCATCAATTTAAGAGTTCAGTATAGGACATCAAAAGGATCGCGTAAAGAGCTCACGGTATTCTTTATAAAAATAGTAGAGTATTGCTAACAATATTAATTTATTAACCGTAATTTCAAAATACTACTCTCAGTACAAAAGGTTTGTTTAAATTAGACTGGTGGAAGCATCGTATTTTCATGGTGTTTACAAGCTTGGCTTTTCGCTAGAAGGAAAATGACTTTCGGTATGGAAAATAGACTTTTCTCTTAAATAAAGATTTTTTACAATACCTGAATAGTTCGCGGTAGAGCAGCACACACGATGGCACAGGTTTTCGAAGTACAAACATCAAATTTTACTAGATTTTTGAATATCAATACCGTAAAATGCTGCAACATTGCCTTTATAGCTCAACATTGCCTAAATTCAAAAAAGTTAAATTATTCCCGCTGCGAAATGTTTTTTATTGTATATGATATTACTAAAAGCAAGTCGGCAATCTGTATTGCAACATTCGATCATACGTCATTCCAAATTTTAGTTAACAAACTGTCAGTGTCAGTTTTATTGTCAGTGCGGATACTCGCTTTTTACCGGCTCTCAGGAAAATTTCATTTTCTGAGTATTTATGCTTTATTTTCTAGCGTAATATGTTATATAGCAAAGAAAATATGCTCTTTTATGTATTTAAACAGTTTTTTCTGTATTATATCTTAATTTAAACCGTTAAATCATAGGCAAAGTTGTGTCACATTTTCGCAACTTTTTACTCAACATTATCTAGGGTTAGGGCTGCCACTTTTAATTTTTTCAACAAACCCTTAATCGACCGTGGTTTTGCTTGAGTAATTGTTTTTTTTTTTGTAATTGATCTAAGAACGTTTTATAGAAGCTAGAACTATTGTTTCTTTATTTATCATCATCAGAAATTAAGGATGTCGAATGTAATTTTCTTTAAATCATTTATAGTACCTGTGTTATCATATTGTTCGACAGATTTTAACCATGAGCAACCCACCCAAGAGTAAAAAAAAACCAGGGACTAGACAGTACTCCGATTATTCGCAGGAGATGCTGAATGTTATTAGAATTTAAGTACAACAATTTGATTTCTTAAAAATATATTTGAATATTAAGAAAAATTGTTGCATTTCCTTTGGGGCAGCCCTACATCGAACTCACTTTTGTATGAGAGTTTTAGAGAAACCTGCTCAACTTTGCCTAGCAATGTAAAAAAAAATTCTTGTTCTATTCAAGATTTAGTGAAGTCTGACGTGGAAAAGAACTTCATGGCAATAAGGGTGTCAAATCCGTTACCGAAATATCTATTCATTTAAAAAGATATTATGACAGGCAATGTTGTAGTTTTTACTTCAACTTTGCCTATGTTTTCAAAGCAATTTTTTGGTGCTTTATAGGTGTTTTTTTTGCTAGTAGCAAATGTATTCCTATAGCTTAAAGTCCAATATTGGACAGTAATTGAAAAAACATACGACTTTCTTAACGATTAAAGATTTATCGAAGAAAAACGTCAAAATCCGTGCAAAGTTGCTGCATTTTACGGTAGCTACATAATTTGGGTGTCTTCAAGGCTAGGGTGAATAGGCTAATAAACTAGTGCACCCCATCATCAACTATTGCATCACGCTTACCATCAGATGGGATCGCAGTCAAGCATTTGTTTAAATTGTATACAAAAAAACAATGCATAAAATAATATCAGGACACAGAATCAACGTAACTAAAGGGTTTTATTTATACAAATAGTAGACGCTAATATTTCATACTGACTGCTCCCAAGACTATCGCTCCATTTGTCAGCTCATCGACAAGGGACGCGGATGACGAGGGTACTTCCACATAAACATGTTTCTTATTGTTTGACACTTCGCAATAAAACATATTGTTCTATCAAACGCGATCGTGTCTAGTTACCTGAGGCCCTTGACCTGATCCATTTGACTTTCTAAACTGAATTGTTAAAGGGATGAAGCTATGTATAACTCCATCCCTTTTTCTCGTTTGCTTGCTTATGAGAAGGCCCCTGTAATAGAATAAAGGTTTTTAGTTCATGAATCCCCGACCGGTCCTATGAGACCGCGCTGTTATTGTTTTACTATTGTGTCTCGTTTTGCGGATATGTGATAGGTTAAATGCTGTAAGCAAAAATATTGCATAATAATTTTATTATAGTTGCTATGGAAGTATCCTAATGCTGCCATAACCACGGGTCCTGTGTGTTGCACTGTTGGACACGGGCCTGCCCCAAATGTCACAACAATGACCGGTCCTGTGTGTCTTGAATTCATCGAATTCCCGTAGCCTTCACCAGGTCATCTGTCCTGGTCTCCTTCCAACTCAAGTATTATTTTTTATTTTACATAAGCCTACATGAGCCCTTATAAAACGTCAGAATCTAGTACACGTAAATTGGTAATTATTAACCTTAATCAACAAAACTATGTCAGGTAATTATTGTCGAATAATTACCTGACATAGTTTTGTGCTTAATCAAAATTCAAATTAGGAATGTACTGTAGAACAAAGTTACAATAAAGTAACACAACGTGAACTCATATTGACATTATTAGGACCAAGTTTGATTATACAGTGTAAGTTCGTAAATTAGTAGAGAACATGAAGCATGTAGAACATATTCTCGTTGAAGCTTGTTCAAGTTAAGCTATAACGTCAAAATTTGCTGAAACCCCTTCTGTGTAATTTTCAAAATCAACCTTATCAATTAAAACAAAACTAATTCTTACAATTTCTTATTGTTTAGTTTGGAGCTAATGCTTATTAATTCATTTGTATTTTTTAAAGATACAAGCCCAAAAACGTAATAAATTGATAATATCGGTGATTCGGATAAATGTCAATTAGTTAACTATGCATAAGAAGCTCATTGTAATTGATTTCAGTCGAAATTGATGGGACTGGCTACGATGTGCGATGACTGGCTGCAATTTGCTACGATCGGCTACAATTTACTACGACCGGCTACGATGATGAGCTACAAAGTGATACGCCGCGATTTTGCTACAAAATACTACTAACAGCTTCATTGATAGTCGATACTTATTCTACAAGTCAGCTGAATTAGTCGTAAATACATTCCTTACTTACACACTCTCTAAAATATAGGAGCGGATTGTAAGAATGTTTAGCTTGTAAGTTAGAAACAGTTTGTTCGGTATTAAACTTAACTGCTGTAAGTTCAACCAAAAGAGGAACTAAGTCAATAACGAAAGAATTCAAAGCGCAGTTTACCTTGTCTCGCGGAAAACACTGACTTCCCATTGGTTTATAAAGTAGTTCGAGTGAAACAGTACTGGTGTACTGGTAGTCACGTAACATAATTATGCAGAATTAGTCCTTGATTCATCTATTTTTATTTATGCACATTGCACGGTGATCGAAATTATGGGCATTTAAATAGCGGTAAACTTTATTTGTTTTGAGCGTGTTGACAAGATAGGTAGATAGAACATTTATTTGATGCAAAAAAAATCTCAGAAAATGAACGTACATTATAAGACAAGAAAATAGGAGCCTTACCATAGCAGTTGTGAAAATGTCACTTACATTTTAACACGTCATGGTAAGTCGTTTGGTACCGACAAACGACTTACGTCTTTTTTTCTAGACATTCTACATAGCTTCCCTTTAACATTTTAGGTTGTTAAATGGATTGTGTTAATAGCTCAGCAGTCGAGTCACAAACGATTATCTACATAATACAAAAGTGTTTTGACTCTCGGTATAAAAAATGCTTGGTATAAACAATTACTGCTTGAAAGCAATTTTCCTCAAGATTAATTTTTGTTGTGGGTGTCTCCTTTAAAATTCATGAAGTTGCGGAGAAAACTTAGCTTTGATGTTTTATAAGTAAAATATAGCAATGACCTTTTATAAACAAAAATTAACTGATTTAGGATAATCAGTTAATTTTGCTAACTATCCTAAATTTTTTGTAAACTTATGTTTACCAAAAATTTTGCTAGGCGTATTAAAAATGAGGATTTGGTTGCGATTTTGAATCTAAAATATTTTAAAATGAAAAGTTTCTTTTTGAAAAATAATTCTATTAAAATAAACTTTGCGTAAAGAAAAACATTCCTAAAAAAACACAAAATGTTCCAAAGCAGTGAAAACGAATCAAATGCTAAGTTACATTATGTTGACACTACGACACAGTGGTGTCGACAGTTTGCAATTTTTCTACTACCATCATTCTTTTGATGCCGAGTCACTGTTGTTTTTTCATTTGTACGTTTGTAATTAAGGCCAATGTATAAATGAAAATATTCTAATTAAAAACTTTTGATCGACCGTTTTTAATTTAAAACCAATCAAACGACGATCGTATTTCACTATACGTATTGACAGGTCACGCCACGTGATGTAGTAAATTATAAGTGTATTTAAGCTCTTGAATACATGCTGGAAATTGAATGTGATAAAATTGATTTAATTTTTTACGGTTCCGTCCCTCAAAATGAAAGAACAGTACCTTATAGGATCACTTTGTTGTCCGTCTGCCTATCGGGATCCTTTATCTCGGAAACACTGTGAGGTATCAAGTCAAAATTGAAGTCATATTATACTCGGGAATGAGGTCCCATGTTACTGTGAAAAAATCAAACTTCTAAGAAACAAAAAAACAACACTCAACAAAACTTATATTTTACTCAAGGGAGTTTGACTAGCACTTGCCCAGTTTTATTGCATAAAATTAGATTTGAGCCTGATCAACATATAGGATTAGAGGTTTGTATTTCACCCATTTATTTGTAGTGTCGACAGTCGAAAATACGAGTAAATGTCAACAACATGTCGCGCTGCCTGCATCGCAAAATTACATCTACAACCACATTGACTCGACTCAAGTACTGAAAACTGATGTGGCGGCAATACGGAAATCCAATCTCGCTCTGGGTAGAGTTTGTTAGTTTGCTGAAAACAAGATTTTATTTGTATGAAGCAGCTTTTATATAAGCAATCACATTTTTTCTTTTACTTATTCACATCAAATAATAACACATGTTAACACAGGAAAAAACAACGCATAACCTAACAAGGAAATGAATGATCTGCTTGGACAAGGGAATTAATTTATGTCTTCTTTTAAGGTAGATAATCTTTGAATTACTTTCTTGGATGTTTTTTTTTTGTTGAGGTGCAGAATCATCTATGTGCCTTTTGTTGCCCTGTGGTTTTCCAGGACCGCAGATTAGGTAACCGGATAGCCAGAGGGTGATTTTGCGCCTGAATCCTGTGCAAGAACCTCCTGAACTCACCGTGTCCAGTGAAAGCCCGCGTCTTACGGATTGTGAGGGCACCATGATGCCTCTCCAACTATTCCTCAAAGAAGGGACTTACCGCCATGATTATGGCGTGCCCAGTCTAAGAGGCCTCTGCGAGGTTTACACTTCTCGTACGCTTTACAGGGTTTTATTGAATCAAAAATGCATTGGTGCGTCAGTACTTTCGACAATAATCGTAAAAGGAACCAATTATACAAAGTCTTTTTTTTTTTAATTTACAAGAGTTCTTTTGTAACGTGATATTTTGGGAAATGGTTGTTTTAGAAGTTTTCCAATGTTTTTCAATTACTCGTAATGGTCGGTGTTCCAAGATTAAACTCGTTCCCGCTGATGTCTTTGCTTAAACATTATTAAGATTGTTTACTAAACTTTACTGCTAACGACTATTCGAGGGAAGTACGAAAAAATCAAATTGAATTTAAGTCTCGTTTGAAAGTTAAAGCGGTTGTTACTCGGAGTTTAGAGCCATTTCGCTTTGAGAATATTCGCTTTTAGCTATTTTTATTTAACCGATAAACATTTTTGGCGTTAAACTTAATTGGATTGTTTCGACAAGATTTTCTTTATAAATTTAAAGTTATGTATAAACTGGAATTGCTTTAGAATTTAACCAAACCACAATAAAGATGGGGAAAGTGTATCAGAACAGAATATAATAATTATAATAAAAGAATAGAATGAAATTTAAAGAATATAAAAAAAGTTCAGAAATACAATGTAGTTGCGCTGAGCTTGTCTCAGCGGAAAGGGACTTTTGTTAACTATTAACAAACAAAGCATCTGACTTACGAACCAAAACCAATTTGTGTCTTTCTATTGCCTTTTACGTTTCAAGACCACGGAAAATTTTCCAAAAAATCCAGTAGCCCTAAAGCGCATCGCCTTGGTTTGCTGACATCTCTCTCTACACACGGGCTTGGTTCGTAGCGGAAAACCGAACAGCAAGTAATAGGTAGCGCGTCCGTGACACAAAATTGAACGTATTTTACAATTAATATGCCTTCCTGTCTTAATCATTACACGACTACAGAACACTATTTTAATCCTTCCAGTCAATAAGTCCAGCAGCTCAAATTCACTGTAAGCACCGTATATTTCTACAAGCTTACTCGAAGTTTAAAAAATATCTGTTAAATTGTAACGTGCTGTTGGTTAGACTTGGCAATGAGATGAATCCGAAACATGTGTGGTTTGGACCCCGATGTCTAGTGAGTTGCAAATCATTTTGGAATCTGTTTACCAGGAAATAAAGTTTAATATTGCTTACGTTATGTTTAGTATGTTGCATTCGGTGATGTTTACTGAACGCTGCCAAATAGCATTTTGTCCAAACATTGACTTCGGCCGGAGCGTGTGCCTAATCCCTTGAATATTTATCCGGCTTTCGGAATCGTAAATTGGTGAAAATGTTTCGAGCAATTTTAAGCTTTCAAAAAATATTAGTGGTATATAATTTTTCAAATACAGCTTACAGTCAAAGGTAACTTAAACAAACCGTCGTTTTTGGGCTTAATATTATCATTGATTAGCTTCGATGAATATTTACAGGGATATTTATCTAACAATGCATGGGTATTAGGGGTCACTTGCCGTAACAAATCATGTTTCTGTATTTTGCCGAAATGGGTAAATACCCTTCGATTCACATAACATCGGTATCGTCCCATGACCCGCAAAGATATATTATGTAGCTACATGACTTGGGCTTATGTAGCTATGCAGAGTTCTATTGGGGCATAATTATTTAAAAGATTTGGGACCAGAACCGGAAAAATGTGAAATATTAGTGAGCCACATGTTAGACTGCCGCGAAGCGGCGAGCCTCCTCGCTGGCCTGCCACCGTGGGATCTGGAGGCAACAGTCCTTGCACGCATGCACAATTTGCGCGTGGAGATGCAACGCCGGGGCGAAACTCCGCTGCCGCGACAAGTCGCGGCATGGCGGACAGAGTTCCGGCGGGATCTCAGGGTGGCATGGCGACAGCGACTGTCGCAACCCAGTGCTGGGCACGCCGTCATTGAGGCGGTTAGGCCCCTCTTTGAGGAGTGGTTGGAAAGAGGTCACGGCGTCCTCTCTTTTCGTATGACGCAGGTCCTCACCGGACACGGTAAGTTCGGGAGGTTCCTGCATCGAATCAAGCAGGAGAGGACGCCCGGGTGTCGCCACTGTGTGGACCGCCCGGAGGACACGGTGGAGGACACGGTGGAGGACACGGTGGAGCACACGGTAGAAGTGTGCCCCGTTTGGGCGGAGCACCGCCGTGTCCTTGTGGAGGCTATCGGAAGCGGCGACCTCTCGCGCCGGGCCCTGGTTCAGGCCATGGTCCGGAGCGAGGAGGGTTGGCATGCGGTCGCCTCCTTCTGCGAAGCAGTAATGCTCGTGAAGGAGGCTGCTGACCGCGAGCACGTGAGGGAACGGTCCTCACGCCGCCGCCGCCGAGATCCCGATCCCGATTTCCGACCACCGTAGACGCGGGTTCGCGGACGGCGAGCACTGGGTAGCTCGCTGTCCGGCAGTCTGGAAACAATCTGGACCGAGCCCAGTCGTCAACGGCGCGTTCTGTTCCACGCGCGCCTTAAGGAGATGTCAGCAAACTGTAGGGGCCCGGCAGGGCCGAAGCCTCTGGGGGGAACACGTGGTATTCCTAAAGGTTGACACCGAGTCCCCCCCAGAACGAAGGCAACGAAGGAACGGGGTAGGGGTTTAGTCAGTAAGAGTCTGACACGCCCTCCCGCTCCGCCCAAGAGCGGGAGAAGTCATTCTGATAATTCCCCTACCAGAAAAAAAAAAAACATGTTAGACTGCCCCAAGTGCCTGCACTCTGGAGGACCTAATAAGCGCCACCGATACTGTAGTTAACGTAGCCACCTAGTGATGACTAGGTGGCTACGTTAACGGTGGGGGTCTAAGGAGATGTCCTTATACGTCTTTTGTAGAAAGAAAGAAAATGATTTATTTGCCTAACTAGAGGTACATTTATTAATGTTTGTTGTGTGTGTATATTTTGTTGAAGCTATCCGCATTAAATGGACAGCTTCCTCATCTTGCCGAATATATTTTTATTCTATTCCTACTGAATATAATGAATATTATGCTGATGTATTTCTGATACAGAGTATTGTGCTCTGTCTCTTCATAATTAATTGGATCTGGTTTGATCGACGATCTTACATTTTCCTCAATTATCCGAAACTCTGCCGACCGAGCTGCACGTCCGTGTCTCATGACGTCACTCAACTGGGCCAATCAAATTGTCGGAGCGTTCACAAAGAGACGATGAAGATAATACGGCGTGCGACGCAAACATAAGGCGGTATTGAGGAAATTCATCATATCAACGAGAGGGAGAGGCGCAATGGATATCTTACTTTATTAAGTAGATTCGTTAGAGTGTATGCGTGGTAGCGGAAGTTTAGATTAGAGTCCTTTTTTATTTTTTTAAGAAGGATATGATATTATGACTTCTTATGCTCTTGGGTGGAGTGGAAGGACGTGTCAGACTTTTAGGGACTAAACCCCTTCCTTCTTTGCTTTTCGTTCGACGGCCCCGGTTTTTCCTTTCGGAAGCGGACCCATGGCCCCAGAGGCTTCGAACCTGCTGGGCCCCTACGGTTTTCCTGAGCGTGGAACACTACGCGCCGTCGACGACTTGAGGCTCCGTCCGTATGACGTGCACTCCAATAAAGATGTTACATTTATTCCTTTAAGTTAAGATACAATTATGGACCCTGTAAGACAACGACAGTAAAAAAAAAAATTAAAAAAAAATCTGAACAATGTGACTCGCTATCACAAAAGACAGACATTATGAGAACACTTTGAACACGGGTAATTAAAGTCAAATTAAGTTTTTTACTTGCACTTAAAAGTTGAAAGTCCTTTTCTCAGTGTCCTTTGAAAAAGTTTTAAATATTAATATAAATTTTAGCCTGTTTAATAGAGGCAAATGTACTTTCTAATTCATAAACTTAATCAAAACCAATTTAAATATTCTTCGCTGTATCGTTTAATCAGAATAAACAACTTATCACTTACGTGAAAATTTCACTCAGATGGTTTTAGTTACCTAATTAAATTTTAGTTAGCAGTTTATTAAGTAAGTAATTTAATCAAAAATACCTTTGATTATCAGTTTTGGAATAGTGCGTACATTTTACCATAAGTTACCATACGCAAACCTACTTAATCATACCTAACGGCCGAACGCATAGTCCAGCTAATGGTTCATTAGCGTCCCTAATGTCCATTAAAGTTAAGTATTATGAAACCTTCACTGAAAAACTGTGTAAAACTGTCAATTTGACAAATTTTTAATAGATCGTTTAGAAGTTAAGTAATGATTAACGTTAATGAATGTCCCAGAGTGCCAGCATGAAGCCTGGGATACACTAGGGAACATTTTGTCCCGAAACACGACGCGCAACACTAAATTTACGTGACGCTGCAACGTTGCATATTGTCCTGCAACATGCCCCGCAACATAGTACGTGACGCGGGGCATGTTGCTTGCTCCCGCCTCGAGAGCGAGTGCACGAGTCCCGCGTCAGTATGCATGTTCCACGTAGTTTTTGAGCATCATGTTCCGCAACATGTTGCTCCATTTGTCCCCTAGTGTATCCTTGGCTTAAGTCATACATCTCTGACAAAACCTACTCACTTTACTTTTCTCTTATAAGGTAATAGACGAGCCAAGTGAGTCCATTTTATTCGAAGAAGATTTATCAGAGGTAATATTCATTCGTCTACATCGTCTCGACATCTACATATTTGTTCCACAACGCGGTCCTTACATAACATACTGTCAGCTTGACTTACTTGACTTAAAATCCTATGTCCCCTAGCTGGGGCAGAGGGCGTCGACAGTAGACACCCATCGCGACCGGTCTTGCGCCTTTCGCTTGACCTCGCTCCACGTCAGTCCGATGGCCTTTGCTTCAGCTAACACGGTTCGTCGCCAGGTCTGTCGAGGACGGCCACGCTTTCTTTTTCCTTGGGGATTCCAATCCAGCGCCTGTTTAGGTATATGATCGGGATCCCTCCTAAGCGTGTGACCAATCCAACCCCACTTGCGACGTTTGATCTGGTGGTCGATCGAGCTACTGTCAGCACTTTACTGTATTAGTTTGACATTGTGGCTTGTTTTGCGGGGCTAAATTTTAGAAAAAAAAACTGTTGTAAGAAAAGCAAACTATTTTTTTGAAATTTAAAATTTTTTTTCCACATTTCATTTAGGGTCTTTTGTCCAAAAAGCATAATTATGTCAGCCACATCGCACATTATACCAATTACTTCATATTAATTAAATACTTATTATTTAATCTAATTTTGTAGATTGCTGTCTTACTTTTCAAAAGCATACAATAATCAGCTTTATAATATTTCCCCTGCTGGGACTCAGGCTTCCTCTCTAGGATGGACCGTAGCATCATGCAGCCGGTAGGTCGTAACATGTCCCATTAAAGCAGTTCTACGAGCAGATGAAGGCGCGGGCAACAGCTAGTTAAGAATATTGTCATTCTTCACTTTAAACTAAAACTATTTCGAAAGAAAGAAAGAAAAATATTTATTTGAGGCACATAGACACACACAATGTAGAAACAACAAATATAAAAAAGTAAGAAGAAAAAACGAGCACAGTGTGTGTCGGGATATCTCGGAAAATCTTTGATATCCCGTAGCGTTCAACAGGCCAGGAAATTAAGGAAAAACTGCCATCTGCTCTGTATATGTCTAGGCCGCATATTACAAACCACACGCCGTTTATGATAGCTGAATAACAAATTACCTAACGCAATATAATCTAACATGTAGGGCCTGTTTCACAATGTCCGAGTAAGCACTACTCACTGAATAAATTCAAAAATTTGATTTTTGACAATTTGAGGCCCTTAGGGCCTATTTCACCACCTATGATTAAGTTTCGAGTATCTTACTTGACAGATAATTTCATACAAATTCTGTCAAATTTTTGAATTTATTCAGTGAGTAGTGCCTACTCGGACATTGTGAAACAGGCCCTTAGGGCCTGTTTCACCACCTATGATTAAGTTTCGAGTATCTTACTTGACAGAGAATTTCATATGGATTCTGTCACATTTTTGAATTTATTCAGTGAGTAGTGCCTACTCGGAGATGGTGAACGAGGCCCTTAGTCTAATAATACATAGTTGTTGAGTTTCTTGTGCGTAACAAACTTAGCTGCTAATATGATGTCAAGATGATACATCTGTCGCACTAGACACGTATCTAGTTTTCAGTTGATTTATGGAGTCATCACACTAATATTACAAGGCAATGTTTATGTATGGCTGACAAGATAATTAAAACTGGGAAGATAGTACCCCACAATCACGAATCTTAATTTTGATAACACGAAAATCTAGTCTCTAATAATTGGTCGCCAAATATCACAAATTATTCACAAAATTCATTCTCAACATTATATCACCCGAAAGACGTCTACTGCTGCACATACTCCTCTACTAAGTATTACTACAATGATCGGTCCTGTCCGCGGCACATCCATCGAATCCCCGCAACTCTTACCGGATCAGTCAGTCCACCTAGTGCGCGGCCTTTCAACGCTGTGTTTTCCAGTATGAGGTTGTCACTTTTCATTCGGCCCCATTGACCATCAGTCCTGCAAGCTATGTGCCCACCCATTACCTATTAAGTTTGAAAATTCTTCGGGCTTTGTTAGATACTTGGTTTCTCCTATGAATATCTTCATTTCCGATTCGATGATGCAAGAAAACTCCGAGCATAGCGATCTCTATTGCTATTTCCATGGAAAGAAAATGGATACCAAGCAAAACAACAGGAAAATGAAACATTTTTATGGAGCTTATTAAAGTGCTTTCTGAAGTAATTTCCACATGACTAAGTAGTCGGTAACAAAGGGAACCAATGTGGACGAGTTAAACCAAGCGGACGTGATCCGCTGTTTTATTGAAACTCAACGGATTCAGTGAATAGAGGGTATTAAGACCTGAATACAACGTTATAAAATTTCGTGCAACGTATGCTGAGCTCTTTTCGATGCCTGATAAAAAACAACGATCAGTTTGATTGTTGTTTTTTTTTTTTTAATGAAACAAATTCGAACCGAATGGATTTTTATAAGTTTGCTTGTTACTGTGTAGGTATAAAAGTGCATACTAGTAATTCCAATTTTAAACAAAACAAATGTTTTGTATAGAATCTGGCAAACTTTTGACGACGAGCCGTTTTGAATAATTATTGTTTGTAGTAAAAGACACCTGAGACGGTACAATATTCGCTAAAATTTCTGAAATTTTAACAAATTGGGACCTTAATCTAATTGTTAATACTCCTGTATAAATAATTACAGTTCTTTACATCTATTCGTAACTATGCCTTAATTTTTTTTTACCTGCATTTTTTTATTAGCTCGTATATAAATCGTTAAAATAATTGTAAACTCAAACATTGTTATATTAGATTAGGCAAAAAATATCGATAGTAGATATTTTCAAATGCTGCTTTACTGTTTAAAAAACCCTAAAAACGTATATCGCATTGGTGACAAGTAAATATCACCTTGACGTCATCACTTATCGGTTACCACATCCCCGCGTTGGGTATTTTGTAGAATTTACAATTATTTATTTCATATATCTGTCACAGTAAAATTACAAACGCTAGAAAATCCTACTAATGTTATAAACGCGAAAATTTGTATGTATGGGTGTTTATTACTCCGTCACGCAAAAACTGCTGAATAGATTTCGAAAAAAAATAGAACACAGGTAGGCCATATCCTGAAATAGCACAGGATTTTTATCCCAGGAGTATGTTCCCTTGGGATAATTATCTATTAACCTATGCCACTCAGTAATAACTATAGGTAAAAGATTTTTTCGTCGATCCAGTCATTTTAAAGTTTATTTATTTCAAACAAAAATACGAAGCTTTCCTGTTTACAGTAACATTAATATCGATTGAGCAAGTTTTTTTTTAAATAAAAATACCCTATGTTTTTTTTTATATTTCATTGAACATAAATTAATAACTGCAAAAGAATGTTCTAATATTTAAAAAATATTGAAAATTAACAACCTTGGCAAACAACAAAGACCCGAAACCTTAACTTTTGACTTCAAAAGTTCTTTATTAAGCACAAAATGTTTAGGAATATTTAAAGAGAATAAGGTCACGGTTCCTAGCTAATCATAATATTAACTCAGGGTTCGTTAATATTATTGAGTTATAATTTAAGGAAGCAATCGGCATAATTCCTCCTTATTGGAGAAAAATCAAGAAGAGAGAGGAATAATTTAGGCGTGACGTTCAAGTAATTTTCCTTGTATCAATGTGGTTAAATGGCTTGAAGTTATGTTTTTAATTCAATCATTTGAAAAAAGGAATAATTTGAAATTTAAGAAAGTTTTGTTTTTGTTTCCTTTGAGAGACCACCGAAATCTTTACTCTAAAGTTTTAAATTCGGGTAGGAATCTTGATAACAACTAGATTTATCAACATCATAATTTCAGCTGAAAGACGTCCACTGTTGGACTTAGGTCTCCCCCAAGTGTTGCCATAAAGACCGGTCCTGTATGTCTTGCATTCATGGGATTCCTGCAACCCTCACCAGGTCATCGGTCAACATTGCGGGAGGCCTTCTAACACTGCATCTTCCAGGACGTGGACGCTACCCCAAAACTTTACATCTCCATCGACCATGAGACTAGATTTCATAAAATCTACAAACAAAAATCGAAGAGTCTCCAGACAATACATAATATCTTGTGTAACTTTATCAACTTCTATTCTTATATCTAACACGGTCCCGTGTTCCAGTACCGATTGTCATTCTGTTCACCGCGTATGTTATCTTCAGTTGTCGGGTGTACTATATGCATATGTACGAGTATGTGCGTCATGTGTTCTGTTGTATACTCCAAGATAATGTGGTAGTAAGGCGTATCTGCAGACATCACGCTCATGTTTATGTTCATTTACACGCGTGTTCGTGACGTGCGCGAGATGAGCCAACACAAAGTTAAGCGGAGCTTACTTGTCGTGCAAATCAGATAAGTTCAAGTGTGTGACTTTACTATCAAGTTTGATTTTTCATTTCTTGCTTTGTAGTGGTTTTTTTATATCATTATTTAGAGTTTCTTTATTTTCTTAATTACCATGACATTCCCACAGATCTGTCCACAGATCACAGATCGGCGCTGGGTTCTTTTATACCAGAAAAATTGAACATGAACGACCTTTGACCTGACTTACCCTAATACTTATAAACTATTTCAAAAGCATTTCGGCTTTCTGGCAATTTTGCGGCAGGTTTCATGGAAATATCTTATTTATGGCATCCGCGGTAAACGTTGATATTAAGAACTCAGGTATGATTTGAATCTAGTTCTCTACTAGATTTAACAGTTTGGAAGTAGGTATGCGAAACAGAATGCGAAGTACTGCAAATTTCCGTTGAAAAGGGAGGATCCTCGAACTAGACGGGTATTTTGCCTGGTTTGGGTAACTAATCGATAGATTGTTTTGGGCTGTCATATCAGTTAAAATTGTACGAAGAATTTTAATTGTGCGATGCAGGATTTCGTAGTTCTTATATGACGCCGTAGATGTCGCTACATACATTTTTTAAAGCAGCTTTTCAAAGCTAATCAACAATACAGTCTTATTGCACGTCTTAATAGATTCAAAACACGAGAAATAGCATGCTCGAATTAACCAACATGTAACTGCGCATTGTCTCACTAAAAATACGTTCTATCCTCAAAACAGACTTTTGAAATCTTACAAATCTGTTCTTTGAGAGTTGTTTAAATTTTCTTAATGTCTTTGTACCTACTTCTTTTTTTTCCGTGACTATTTAGTTTTATATTTGAAAAACCTTATTTTATTTTATACCAACAAGAAAGTAACTGTGCCAGATTTGTATTACGAAAACAGAAACCGAGATAGATAACAAAATAAAAACAAAAGCAAAATACATATATTGATCATGCCACAGATACAATCAAAATTCTTGTAACGAAACATCGAAACACGGATTCGTAGACTTCAGATGATAGAATCACATTCTTCGTCTGTTACACTAGTTGAAAATATTTCAGATACACCTTAGTACCGGAGTCATAGCGACAATGCGATATATCACGGACGATATTCACATACTCCACGTATTTATGTCTTTCAAACATTTGTGTGTAAATTGCATGCTCAGAATAGATAAGTACTTTTGTAAACTTCTAGTCGCGTTGATTTGCAAATTTTTATACCTCCGTCATTAAGTGATTTGACAAAAAAAAAACAATAACAGCAACAGAACAGCATATTAAAATGATTTAAAAAACTTAAAACTTTTCAATTGTTTACCAAATCCAACAGTTTAACTTTAAATAGCAAAATATCCATTCATTTCTTTTGCTATTCCTTTTCTAGACACATGAAGCAGACATCTTATCCGTATCAAGTACTACTGAAATAGGCTGGAGGCTCACCGAGCCACGAGTCGCGAGCGTGTTTAAAATTCCAATTTTTAGCTAGTCAGCTAGTCATCTTACTGTGGCTTTGTAGGCCATTCCTATCAGATCATGTTGCACAAAGTCGCTACACAACGAAACTTAGATGTCCACTGTGAGTCTGGTCACAGAGAACGCGTATGTGATCTAAATCTCGATTATTTATTTGTACGAATACTTTTATGTTTTAGAGAAAATATAACTGCTGTATTACAACTTAAGGTGGGCGCGACGTTAGAATTATCCATACAAACGTAATACCAAAATCATTTGCAATTAAGCATATTTACACCATAATATGATGTTATTCGGATTCAGACAATAATTATCTAGGTTCCTACATCGTCTTTTTGTTGAAAAACTTACCCCAAACGAAATTTAAGCGAATTTAAATTTGCACATTTTCACAGCGAAAATGTCATGTTTTTATTTTGTTTTTTCTATATTATAAACAACAATATTTCAAAATATATTTTCGTAGGAACACATATATTATTATCAAGTTATAAATACTCGAAACAATATTGGAAATACATTAATTTTTCATTCATCATCTTTGGTATTACGGAACACCTCCCAAATTTCCAATAGTTTGTATTGCTATCACAGCAAGCAACTGTCAGTGTGCGGATGATGACTTTACTCCAGTCAGTGTGTCCAAGAATTGTTTATACTATCTGGATTGCTTCCATCAACCTCAAAAACGTATTTTATTTCGTCTCAACTCGAGATAGCGCGCGGTCTCCGCAGGCCTCTTAATGTTTATTCTTTAAATGTTGACGTCCAGACAGTTCGTCATTAGGCAATTGTAAGTGGAGGTACCCTAAGCGTTGTGAGCAGGACGTTCTCTGGCGAGCTGGCTATCCGGCATGGGTCGACGGCGAGTTGTGTTTCACAGGTTAAATTGATGGAGCCAGCTAGGGCCGACAATTGTTCGAAGGAGTTAGTGGCACTCGCAAAAAAGGACACTGTGGGTTTTAACCAGTGAAATTCTGATACTCCTTTCCACTTAACCCAGAGCACAAGAAGTCATTTAATGATTGAACATGTAATTAAAAGGTAGTTAAATTATTATATTAAAAAGACTCACAACATTCTCCGTGCTACTCCTCAAAACAAGACCAAAAACAACAAGCTAACATTCGCATTATTTACTGCGTTTGTGGAGAACTATACAAATACTACAAACCACTTGACCCTTTCTAAGTGTCCGTTGAAAGGTTTCAGTTGTAAATAGAACAACTTAAGCCTAGTAAATATTTATTTCTGGGCAACATTAGGCTTCAGGATAAGGAAAGCTTGTTCGATGTCCTAATTCTATTTGTAGATCGTAACATCTAGGGCAGAAATCGTAAACCTTCAGGGTTACGGCAGTAAAGATACTCGTGATTTATTATAAGCCTCTTTGTTTTATCGAGACCAAAAGAGTTTACCAACAGTACTCGGACATAGAGCCTAGTGATAATAGTCAAGTATACCTGACACGGAACCCAATTGTTCAGGTTTAATTGCTTTTTGTTCTGTTAGTCCATAGCTTTGAATAATAGTTTTAATCTCAATGTTAGTTTCTAATATTACAAGTAATGTTTTCTCGATCTTGGCTGGCACTTTAGTAGCGTTAATGCTAAAAATGTTTCCAAAAATTGTATCAAAAAGAATATAGGTATTTGTCCATACCCATAGTCCATTTATTCGAAATCTAATGGTATAAGTCATCGTTTATCTTTATTTTATCATTCCATTTAGCTGTGCCGAGCGTTAGAGTACTAAATGGTCAATTTGTGAGCACATAACATTTTACAGCCACACTCGTCGACAATTTTGCTGAAATATTTTATGCTGGAAAGAGATCGGGATTTTATTCAATTGAAAAAGTGCATTCGGTAAAAATACGACAAAACCATTGCTCGCCCCATATTCAAAGCTACCTACCTAAAATGGGTCATAATTTATAAACGTTAATCAGATCTGAGGCCGGATGCCAGAGCGACAGAACTCTCACGATAACGGCAGCGAGCGGAATCTTTTGAATACAACATTCCGTTTATAAATGTATCACTTAATGAACAAAATTAGCTAGTAATTCCTTTAGTAAACCACTTTAATGAGAACTGCTTTTAAGTAAGTTTATTTTATATTCTGTTTATCGATAGTTGTAGTTGACTAGTCAAAAATATTTGTAGGGATTTTTGTCAAGGTATTTATTACAGTGGCGAAATCAGCACTGGTAACAAAATTGCTCCAACTACTCTTAATGAGTTATTAATGATAGTAAAAAGTATGGAGAGGAAATATTCTTGCGAATATCATGAGTGATACTCAGGACATCTAAGTGATATTTTCATTAAATATATAGAGGTATCTATTTTTTCCATTACCAACACACCACTACGTGTTACTACCAGATACATAGTAGAGATATTACATTTTTCCTGAAAAATATAAAACCTTAATTAAATTTTATTCCTGCTATAGTTTGTTGAAACTGATGATTGAATATTCATTGAAACGTGAGACAGATTTGCAGCTTTAATTTATTAAATTGTGTGAATACTGTTTCAAAATATGCAATGGTTCAAATATAATATTTTCTGCGAATTTATAATGCTTTTTTTAAATAAATGTACCGATAAAGTTTAGTATTGTACCGATTTATCCGGCCACATGCGATAAATTAACTACTTCATGGAATAATGTATTTTCATTTGCATGGCATCACATAATAACCTTTAAATGCATACAGTATTTGCTTAGTTCATGATAAATAAATTATTGCGTTGAATGAGAATACTGTAAGTTCGGCTTCGGTACGAATTTGCTCCATTCACACGAAGAGGACTTATGACACGTCTCAGATACGAAACAAACAAGATTTTTGTCTAGTAGACAACACGTGAAAATATTAGACGGTTTTAAGAATTCCATTTACAATTTTATTAATGCTGGAAAGCATTAAAATTACTTATGAAGGTACTCTATAAATAAGTAAATTTAAGTTTGTAATCCCGGATTTTTTCTTAAAGTTCACTAAGTATTACTAAGTTTTCACTAATTATTTCTGTCATCGTGAACATTATTTGAATGAGCTCATCGTCTCAAACAGATATCAAGGCCAATTCTTGCTAGGACCATGGGAATGATTCTGAAAATGAAACTAATGGTCTTGGAACGCAAAAGGCGACTGAAAAAACCTAACTCTGATTTTAGTCTTGACTCTAAAGCGGAAAAAGTCATAAGATGATGTACGTCTCAAAAAAAAATCTCGAATGACTTATAATATCGTGTCAGCATTCACATATTGTATTAAACACTGTGATACATTTTGACGTGCGAATCAACAGTACTGAGTAATCCATTATCAAATGTGTAGATTAACATTAACAGCAATCCTATTGTTGTAATTTACTCAGTGGTATTAAGACATTACTGGTATTTGATACATAGACGTAAAATTAAATTAACCCATAATAGACTTCGGGAGCGGCGACCTCTCGCGCCGGGCCCTGGTTCAGGCCATGGTCCGGAGCGAGGAGGGTTGGCATGCGGTCGCCTCCTTCTGCGAAGCAGTAATGCTCGTGAAGGAGGCTGCTGACCGCGAGCGCGTGAGGGAACGGTCCTCACGCCGCCGCCGCCGAGATCCCGATCCCGATTTCCGACCACCGTAGGCGCGGGTTCGCGGACGGCGAGCACTGGGTAGCTCGCTGTCCGGCAGTCTGGAAATAATCTGGACCGAGCCCAGTCGTCAACGGCGCGTTCTGTTCCACGCGCGCCTCAAGGAGATGTCAGCAAACTGTAGGGGCCCGGTAGGGCCGAAGCCTCTGGGGGGAACATGTGGTATTCCTAAAGGTTGACACCGAGTCCCCCCCAGAACGAAGGCAACGAAGGAACGGGGTAGGGGTTTAGTCAGTATGAGTCTGACACGCCCTCCCGCTCCGCCCAAGAGCGGGGGAAGTCATTCTGATGATTCCCCTACCAGAAAAAAAAAAACCCATAATAGACTTATTACTGTATTGGAAAGAATAGATGAATATCATCGATGAGTCAGAAGTAGGTTGATTGTTAAACCATCCCACTTATAGCTTATTTCTCGTTATGATTATGATTGCATAAGTTAACTCCAATAATGTATGAGCATATTATTCGAAGCACGTACTAGGTTGTGAACTCTTAATTCATGAATCCCCGACCGGTCTCATATAGGACCGCGCTGTTATTGTCTTACTATTGTGTCTCGTTTCGCGGGTATTGATAGGTTAAACGTGATTTGTTGATTCAAGATTGAAATAGAACAAGGTTAGTAGGTTGCTAGCTTGGTTGTTTGGTTGATGGTTGGTTGGTTAGTTAGTTGGATGGTTAGGGATGGGGTTAGTTAGAGGAGATTCGAATATGTCGTGCATGTGTGTTTAATGTTATGTTTTACAATTTTAGGCAACGCGGAATAAAAATAAAAAAGCACTTATTAACAAAAATAAAAGAATTTGGTTGGTGTAGCCTTTTTGCTACTAGTGATGAGAAAATTGAGCACTAAAAAAGGTATAGCAAAGTGGATGTAATACGTTCAGTAAATGTCACGGGTGAAAAGGGTACCTACTTCCATTTAAATATATTTCTTATAGTTTGACAGTTTAAAATGGAACACATTACATTGTTACATTACGCACGTGTGGGTCTGAAGTTATGAACAAATATTTTTGTTTGAAGGGTTAAATGTTGATGAAATTTTGTACTGTGAATATACTCTCTCTATACAAATTTCTCTGTACATCTCATAACACATTTTACCAAGAATTATATCTGTATCTTATGAGCGACTAGTTTCTGCCAGCGGCTATGCCCGTGCAGAGGTAGGTTTCTACGTACAAACTTTGGAACCACGTTTCTCCCCTTAGAGAGTGATTTGAGAAAGCATCTCTTAGTGCTCAGCTACTGACGGCGTAAAAAAAATAAGTGCAAAATTTAAAATTCCTTCCATTCAAATATATAAGCCACGAGATTTAAAATTTCATAATTATTCATCGTCACGACAACACAGGAACACGGCTTTACACGTGCTTCCTCAGTTTACAAAAAAGAAAAACGCATCTTTCTCAATGTTTAAAATAACATAATTTTTCGACACACTTGCTCATAAAGTGGCTGTTATTGCACTGTACTTAGGTATATAAAGGGGCTCATTACCAAACTGTGACATTTTGATTACTATTATGCACATGTGCGGTAATGTAGTTAGAACCTTTTTGTTTAACCTCTTTTTTGTCAAAAAGAGTTTTAAGACAAAAAAGAATAAAATTTGTTATTGCGTTCAATAGCATAATTTAGTGTTTTACTTACTTATTTCATGCAATTTCGTGTTTAAATAAACTATTTAAAATTTTACATATTTAATTAATTAAATCTTTCATCAAATTTGTATTTTATGTTTATATGCAACCTCATTCTTATTTTTTCTAAACCAAGAGCTAGAGTAGCTAGTCTATGGCCGCCATTTTTCACGCATGCGCGCGTTTAAGAAAAGTCAATTTTTAAGCCGCCATATTTAAAAATAAAATACAGATTTTATAAATATGTCTACAACAACTATTTATGAGGAAATTGATTTGTGCTGAAGGAAAATGATTTGTGCTGTACGCAAGAAAATCTATGTCATGGGACTACTATACAGTCAAATTAGTTAATTATTAGTTTATTGACTGCACATTTACGAACTGTTTCTTTAAATAAACTTTTCATATACCTACTAAATAAAGTTGATTTTTAATTTATTTTCTTCACAAGTGTGTCGAAAAACGTCGTATGATACACGAGAGTAATTAGTCATTATCGTTCTTGGCTTTCTTAAGACCCTCGCCATGGCTCGGGTCTTAATACCACCGCGACGATAATGACCCACATTACACACTTGTATCATAATGTACTATTCCAATAACCTGAATCTTTCTGTTTACTTTTCCGTAACTTTGTTTGTCGAGCGTTTCACTCGCTCATCGTAACACGGATCTACTTGAAACAAGATATCTCATTTTATTAAAACAATATTTGTGTTTTCTTTCAAGTTGATCGCATCAACTTGAACAAAGGTCTATTTCAGTTAGTAACAAGATATTTTACTCCCTACCTATTTAAACAATAGATTCAACGTATATTTAGCGTATTCAGCAAGTTTGAAATATTTATCTTTTCAACTCTTGTGAACATGGTTTTGCCAAATTTACGAGTTCATATTATTATTAAGTAGCAGAAATGTGGACTGATTAGTGTTTATAAATAGAAACGGTATTATTAAGAGTATTCCGGTCCGGTAATTAGTATATCTAAATTGTTTTAATAATTTTAACCTTATTTACAAAAATGAAATGTAATATTAATATAATAATTTAGTTATTTCTACTAATCTGATGAATGTAGGTTTCTCCATATTAACTTTGAACTTCGCCTGTGTTTCTGATCTACACAACTGTGATATTGGATAGTTGGTGTGATAGCAATTACATGTATTGCAATCAGATTGACGCTTCATCTGTGACTTACCAGTACCTATGGTATTGAGGCATTCACATTCAAACCTAAACTGTAACCATGTGGATGGCACACATTCAAACTAGCTAAACCATTGATGATGTGTGTGTGTGTATTGTTCCTTTGATGGACGACCCGATTGATCTCCCTGTACAACGTTGGAAGCTTATTAAACCAAGCTTTGCAAAGCTTTTAAGTAAATAAGCGGCTTTAATAGTATGTATATGTACCTATTGTGATATTCTATATCTATCCTTTAGTTCAGCGTCGATATTTTTCAGAATAGAATTTTTGCGTTTAAGTTATTGCTTCAACTTGAAAGTACTCTTCCAGATAAATGATCTTTTATGAGTGACTCCACAAATTCAAGGACTTTTTTGGCTGATATCATTTCTTTAAAAATTGTTAGAAACCGGGAAAGTATCAACGTGAATTTGTTAATTCATTTTGTATTCGTATAAGTTTATTTAGGATACTACTGATACCCCGTGCCTCGGAAAGCGTGCGATAACGTTTCCTCTGGCATTCCTTAAAGAGGATTTCCCGTTATGGTTATGGCGTACCCAGCACTGGGTTGCAATAGTGTCACATGTCTCCATAAGATCTCGACGGAACCCTATTTGCTGCAGTGAAACTCGACGGAACTTGTCATGATAGCGGAATTTTGCCTCGACATCTCCGTCCATGGACTGCAAGATCCTCACTTAGAGCCTCCAGCAGGAGACATCTGAATTCTGACCTTTTATGACTGAGCAGGACCCGCTGGAGGATAGCCCTGGCTTACTCCAATTTGAGAACCAGACGTCAAACGGTTCGGTACTGCTACTATGATTAATACCGCGTTTAATCCAAGATTAACCCTGCCTAATCATACAATAGCACTATGGGCAAAATCAATTTTGTTCCAATTGTGCTTAGCTTTGATCAATGGACTGGTAGTAATTTGATTAATTAGCTGGATGATGGCGGTTTTATGTAGTAGGAACACGAAACGTAAATGGTAATGGTTAAATTTAGGCACACATTGTTGGCTATTTTCTAATGTTATGTTGATGGGCGAAGGAACAGAAGGGACATTCATTTGAAACGTTTTTTTTCATTTTGAGATTTGCATTGAAAACGCCAAATACTGTTTTAATTTTCAGTAAAATTGGCTTAAGATTCATTTGATTGCTATCCGCTATTCTTCAAAAATTTGGTCATTCATTTTCGTTTTAAAAATTACCTTTAACCTCTTCTTACCACTATTTTAATTGGCGTCAGCGCAACACGATTTTTTTCTCAGACTGGTACTGTGTCTGTTTACTTTCATATCGTTCCTCATACCATCTATCCATCTTATTGAAAACCTACTCTCATTATTTTTTACTCGTAACATCTCTTAAAAAATGTTGCTTATATTATGACTTTTATTTTGTCTAATTAGGTAACCGTTCATAAAAGTGACCCACAGTGTTTTACTTATTTAAATTCTTAATACAATCACAAAACAAACATTCGCTATCTCAAATATTGAGGCGTAATCTAAATGTCAGAACAGTACCATCGAGTGCACTAGACTAGAAGCAAACAGCGATCGAGTCACAAACGATTATCTACTGAATACGAGAGTAGTCTTTCAAATCAAGAGCCAGAGAAAAGAGCGCAGTAATTGGACTATTAATTCAGTGAGGGACGGTACTGTAACGAGTTATTACTAAACCTTTTTAGTAGGCAGAGTGACAGAGTGTTATCCCTCCCCTAACACTCTGTCACTCTGCCTTAGTTGATGCCAACTTTGCTCAAGGGACATAGTGCCTGCAAGGTGTGTCAGGTTGATACAAATGGTTCAGCTTAAGACAGAAGACACACAAGTTTAATTATGACTTATTGTTATAATTAATTTAAAGTTACATTTGAGAATTTTATCCTGGAACGCGGCCTTTAATTTTATTCGTTTGCCAGAACGCATGCCTCCTAACCTTTCGTTCCGTTTGGTGCAATACCGCTCAAATAGAATAAAAGTTTACGAAGTTGAGTTCTCTCAAGTAAACCCCCTCTGGGTAGATGTGATTTTGTTTACATCAATTGTTTGTTTTAATAGGCTTTGTCGCATCTTTTTCGGTGGTTTTGATGTGACGAGATTTAAGCATGACGGCGTTTATTTTATTTATGCACAATGGCATATTAAAACTTAACTTGGTGGACACTTAGCGGAGTGTCAGACTTGCGTGAGTCGTTGGTCATGTTCTTAAGTCTTCTCTTGTAAGAGAAAGACCTAACTATGTATCTTCCACCGTTAGGTAATGTGCCAGTTAGGTATAGGCAGGTAGGGTCAGAATATTTGAAGTCTGAATAAAAGTCTTGCTTGCTAATACTTTTATTCGAGTGGGGCGTAGCTCATGTAACGAGTTATTACTAAACCTTTTTAGTAGTGTACTACTGGCTGTTATACATTTGAATATTCTGAACGATTTTGTTTCTTAGAGAGAGATGTCAGGCGCGTTAGCGTGAAAATGCGTATTAAATAAAATATATTAAAAATATAATTATAAAATATTAATGAATATACCACTGAGTACCGCAAGCTCTGCCGTTTTTGTTACGTTTCCCACAGTACCACGCTAACAAGCTGAGAATCGACTTAGTTGTGTGTGAGTGTATTGCGAGTTACACTTGACATTAACGATTACGGGATCAAGGCAATATTGTTCCATTGTTCTGGCACCATGATTTATTTTTCTGGTAGATTTCTTATTTTAATTCATGAATCCCCAACCGGTCCTATGAGACCGCGCTGTTATTGTTTTACTATTGTGTCTCGTTTTGTGGGTATGTGATAGGTTAAAGTCATGAATATGCGGTTTTCCCTTCTCTTTATAATTTAGCTGACTTAAAGGCTAGAATGATTAGACTCGTAATGAAGTAGTGCGCTTCACTGTTAACGATTGCATCACTCTGCAAGTTTCAACCGCGGTACTGCCCACATTTGTGAATAACTCGCGAACGCCTGCGTGGCGTTCGCTTGAGGTCCATCAGGTGGGATTGCAGTCAAACACTAGTTTATCTATACTAATATTATAAAGAGGTAAAATTTGTAAGTTTGTAGGTTTGTAAGTTTGTATGTAGGGGGTAATCTCTGGAACTACTGGTCCGATTTGAAAAAATATTTCAGTGTTAGATAGCCCATTTATCGAGAAATGCTATATACCATCACGCTACGACCCACGGGAGCGGAGCAGTAACGAAAAATGCGGGTGAAACCGCAGGGAACAGCAAGTAAATTATAAACATTTCTAGTATAACAGGCAGATAACCTAATTAAGTAAATGGTATCTATTGTAGATACCATTTACGTAGCTATACCTAAGTTCAAAGACGCCTGTTTCCAGAACAGTGAACATTATGCCGAAAGATCAAAGTCAGAGTAAACAGCTCAGTATCTAACTAGGTACCAATATCAAATAAGTACCTAGTTACGTTTGATTTGTTATTGTTTGAGTATCAAGGTAGAATTGTATTACACGTACACTGGGCCTCAAGTCTGCTATTAGAATTGTATCTGAATTGTTGATCATTTGCTTCATAATTGTTGATTTTGACTTATTGGGTATTGTTAACTTGTCAAAATCAACAACTACACTGATCTGGATGCGTCTGACTTCATATATTTTATGTGGTAACTAGACTTATAGAGCTACATAAGACCTAAGTCAAGCGAGGCTACACGATACGACGTTACGTACAACTCACATGTACGTCGGACAAATATAGTTCCCGCTTCAAAGCCCTGTTCAGACAATAACTTTTTTTTTAATGAATTAGGTACCTAGTCGACACATACCTAATCACTAAACATTTGAAGACATGTGACATTCACCAACCCGCACTGCGCTGTTGATTATAGGCCATTGCTTCTTCTAGAGTCCTTTATAAGACAAAATCAGGCCTCCTGATCTGAGTCCCAGCTGTGGGAACGTTATAAGGCTGATTATGCTAACCTTATGCCCGCACCCCACGCAATCTTAAATCTACACCAAACTAACTTGAAACTTATTATACCGCAATACGGAAATCCAATCTCATCCCCGACAGGGTTCGTTACGTCGCGCGTCGATGAAACAAGATTTTTATTTATGGGGCGTTGGTAAGCCGGGGAAAGCTAGAAGTTTTGTTTAATTACTCAGATACCCGCGAAACGAGACACAATAGTAAAACAATAACAGCGCGGTCTCATTGGACCGGTTGGGGATTCAAACGTTAAATGAGCTAAAATATTGTCAGTTATTTTGTAGGGCAAACATACCTGTGTATAGTTTAACATTAATTTTAATAAGAAACTAACTGCTAATGCTTTCTAATAATCTGAGCTCCTAATTACAGAATTACTAACTAAATATATGCAAGAATGATTAAGTTAGGATACAGAGGTAGAGTTGTGGGGGTGAAGGTCAGTCACTAACTGCCAGAAGCTGGGCCTGTGCAAACCAGGCTAAGCGAAATGTTGACGCTGCGTAGTTTTCCATGCGCCCCTCAAAGAGATGTCAGCAAAACCGAAAAGCAGAGCCAAAATAAACCACCTGTTCTAGAACGTAAAGGGCAACTGTAACACACAGGTGTGGTTTTAGTAAGTAAAAGTCTGACATACCCTCTTGCTCTACCTTAAAATGGGAGAAGTAATTGATAAAAGCCGTTGAGAAATAAAGTTTAATAGTGTTTGATTTAAGTGTTGCAAATGACATGGTGAATTATTTAACTGACCACATTTTATTCAAATATTGAGTTCGGCGAGAGCTTAATTGCTTATTTATCCAGAGCTCGGAGCACCATCATGACAATCTGTTGTCATCGAAAAACAGAGGTAAATGACAGTTAGTATGACGTATGTCAGTAGCATGTATGTTAGCATGACACATAAAGTTACACGATTATCTGCACGATTATCAAGACAAAGTGGGCACGCGGCCTTAAAAGCTTAAATTAGATATATCTTAAATATTGGTATTATATACTCGTAATATGGTCTTGTTATTTCATTAAACCGAATAAAAATGCTAAATTACACAGACGTCTTTGATGTATGTAAATGAATACCGAATACCTCATGTATATGTCTTAATTTAACTGTGTCCGTTACGTTTTCTTTTAATATCTAAGCTAACTTAGCTTAGGGTTAGTTAACGTCGGTCCCTTAGTTAATAAAGCCAGAATTTAGTTTTTTACTTTCTAAAAAAAATATAAAAGTAAATCTGTATTAAGATCTTTTCCTGGCCTTAATTAGATTGGGCTACTCTGTAGACTAAAATATTGCGAGTTCAGAGACAACGTTGAATACCTACTGTTCTTCTAACAAAGCGGAAAATACAGCGGTCCCTTTTATTTCTCTAATTAGTTGATATTATTTCAGCAATACTTAGTTCCACCATTTCCAAACCCTTTCAAAGTGTAGATTAAATTGGGTCGCATTATTCGGCAAGGCTGCCTAGAATTATATTATAACAATAGAAAACTCAAAACCCAAATTAGGTACTAGTTATTCGCTAATGTTCTCTTATATTTGTTGACATTCATTAACTCTGTAGACAAATTACTAAAGTACGTTCATTGTCTTCAAATGCTTTTGTACCTATCTGCAGATGACTCTTAAAGGTCCAGCAGGGTCGAAGCCTACTAAGGCCTAAATAAATAAATATTTAATAATACAACTCTCAGAGCCATTTTCAGTCACCGAGCAAAATATTAGACGGGTATTACGGCACTAAAGCAGCGTTTATTACCAAAGGACGCTTTATTACCATACTAAAGCGATGAAATGAAAAGTGTCGTTGCGGTCACAAAACTTTTTGCCGAATGGTTAACTGTGCCTCAAAGTCATCTCAGTAAGTAAATTTAAATAACCAGAATTAACCGTTATAGAAACCGACCTTTAAGTTGGCCCCGTAACTTTCCTTCCAAACTGTTAACTTAAGAGGTTAAAGTGTGAAAAGACTAATTCACTAAATAATGTTGGAACCGCCCATGAAAGAGAGTTCGGTAACGCTTCTGAGGTGGGTAATCATCAGAAACTTCTCCCTGTAATTGGTTGGACTATAATTGGTGATCGAGATTTAGTTAATTCCAATCTAAGAAGAGTTATAATTGAGGGACGTTTTGTTCCCTTATGTATCTGACTTTTAAACGTTATGTAACTTAATTAGAGTTCGATGGAGATAGGCAATCAGAGCTTTACTTTGTGGCTTAGATTGATCGATGCAATTGACTATTGTTTTAAAACTGAAACTTAAAAATATTGGTATGCAAACGTGTACGAGTAAAAGCGTAACTTTTCCGAATCCACTATCCGTCATTCTAACAAATGTTGTGCAATATTTTCTGAATATACCTGTACGCTCAAACCATCATGTAATTCAGATGCACTAAGAGAGCATTTTTTTCCTCTCTTAGTATAAATTGTTGAAGTTTTTAATTAATTCTTTACGTATACATTATATTACAGATAAAAAGTGTGAATTTCAGCATTCTTATATTTTCTCTTACGGTATAAATACAACTTTTTATATATTCGTAATTTATGGCAACAACATCCCTATTCCGGACATTATCAACAACAGTAAGTTGTCCCACATTCACCGCACTAATCTAACTTCCGATTAGTAAGACCACATCGAAACACGAACAAACAAATAAATGATTAAAGTTCTTCCCTCCCTTTCATCCACTCCCCCCATCCCCGAGTAATTCTTCATTTATTTATTCCAAGTCCACACTTTCTGCTTGTAAAACCAAAAGTAAAATGTGAGCACTTCGACTTAGTATTTTGTAATTAAATAGAGACCCGATCAAGTCAAAATGTTGGTTTAAAGTTTGATAGAATTATTACTTAAACGCATTTTAGCGTGAACACTTTTTTCTAAGTCAATGGAGGATGAATGCAAAAATTGATGATGTTTGGAAATGATAATGTTTTTTTAGGTACTAGCGGGAGAGCGTGTCAGACTCTTACTGACTAAAACCGACCCCGTTCCTTCGTTATCGTCGATCTGGGGAAGCGAGCTTACTATTGGTGTCCCCAGAGACTGCGACCCTGCCGGGTCCCTAAAGCTTGCTGACATCTCCTGGAGGCGCGCGTGGAACAGAACGCACCGTTGACGACTAGGCATAGTCCCGGGTTATTACCGGACTGCCAGACGGCAACCTAGAAATTTGTTAGTGTTATTAAACTTTCTAAGATACTTTGAATATTCAACAGACTTTGTAAAAAAAAACTGGTCAAAAAATAATAAAGTGGTTGACTGCGTTCCTGTCTGATGGTAAGCAGGGATCCAATTGTTGATGGTAAGACGCACTACTGTATTAAGAACGTATTTACTCTAGCCATGTACATTGTACACATCTAAATTATAATCGGACGAGAAGACCGCAATAAGCCAATTATTGCAGACCGTGTTGATATTATTTTATCCACAGCTTGGTAAATCATTTTAAACCAAGTCTATTTCAGGCAAAATAATTGTCTACAGTAAACAACTAACCTAATTAAATTCTCTTGTATCTGTTGCACAGGCTGTATCGTTATTTCAAAACAAAGGATTTTCATAAGGGTTCTTGTATTCTTGCCTTTTATTTTGTTTTCAGTAAATTAATAGCAGTATCACAATTAAAAAGAAAATTAAAAAGATAATTACTGATTCAGTCTCCGCGCATTACTTTTACGTTTACGATTACGTTTAAATTCATTAAGAAAGTAAATGTAATTCAGAGCTAGAAAACAATTTGTAGTATACTTTTTTGGTTTTTTAAAGGAGATACCTATTTTTCTCAATTTGTTTATGTGTGTGAGCTTTATGATCTTATTAATTTCAGTGCTTCTTCTTCTTCCTGTCCTTATCCCATATTACTTAGGGTTGGCGCAACACGTTTTCTTCTTCCATTTTGACCTGTCGTTCGTCACGCTATCACTAACTCCCTTTTCTTTCATATCGCTCCTCACACAATCTATCCATCAGCTTCAGTGCACGGAAATATTATTTGTATGACCTAAAAATTTTTGATTCTGGTCTGGGTTTTGTATTGTCAATTTTCATGTCTAAGAAAACACCTACGATACAGGAGTAATTCCGAGAGTGGAGTAACTTCTATATTATTTTTAAACTTAAAATGATGCTTTAGGTTTAATATTCCCACATAATAATATATTCCGTCTCACAGCAAGAAAAGATTTTACTGTCGTATAAAGAAGCCATTGAAAAAGGCTCAGTAACGGCCCTCCTTTCATCGTTATGAACATGGTCTCGGAAGGCCGCACTGCCTGAACGGAATAGGCAATTAACATAAACCATCCTAAATGTTACGGTTACGACAGCTCTCAGTCGAGCCTTCATGAGACGCAAGAGATTTAGTGAACACATAACATTCAAGTTTGTGTCAGATTTTACCAAAACTATGTTACTACCTAGCCCTAAGTAATAAATAAGACAGATATTGCTTAAGTTGTACCGTAACCGCAGTTCTAAATGAAACAATTGGCATTAGTAAGTTGTCTCTATTAAAACAAATTACACAATAAAAGGTAAACTGACGATCATTCCAAAAATTCAGCTAGTAATATTCTCGAGAATTATTTACTGACATACATATCAACGCACAGTCGAAACTGGGACTAGGAGCGTAAAATTTTGTAAAAGGTTTCTTTTTATTTCGAAAGAGAGCACTAGGAGAGGATTTCTCAAATTCACCTTTTAAGGGGATATTCAAATTTTGTATAGAGAAAACTACTCTCACACGGGCGAAGCGAATTTTACGCCATTATGTACGAGTATATATAGTATATAAACGAGTTTCAAAATAGAAATAGATGTCGGCTGCTTTGGGTAAAATAATAATAATTATGTTTCAGAGGGCTAAAAATTTAATAATAACTGTATTTTTTTTTCTGTCAAGTTACTGGCATAGGTTTCTGGCAGGATTTTTTAAAATAATGTTCAGTGGCTGTTTTAGTTATTCGCAAATTATTGATTTCTACTCACGGAGTTATACTGAATATTCAATATACACAAAATCAAAAATCTTTTTACTTTACATAGACCTATATAGGCACTTATAAAACGTCAGAAGCAACTGCATGTTAGTATTGAAGTTTCTTTGCTTAGAAACGACAATATAATACGGTTAAGTTTAAAGACAAGAATCATCATTGGATAGTTAGTTCACTTGAACATAATCAGTGAATTGCATCGCTTGAATTTACAGCATTTGCTTTAGTTTCGTCTAAATTTAACCAGTAAAGACCATTTTAACAAGAACTTGTTAAACCATCATAATACTTTGCGGGAAAGGCCTTGATAGAATTCTAATGACCTCTATTAGAATTCTGCCATGGCCTCTCCAATCGTTAAACTACTGAAATGTGAGGCAATTTAGTGGTTCCAATTTAAATTGGATCACCGAAATTGGGTAGCAAATGTTGTAAATCTAATTCATTGAATCAATAAAACTAACAAGTGTGGTTGATGAAATGGGATCAATTTTTATTTGGTTTACATTACCAAAAAAAATCATCCAATGACTTACCCACTACCCCTAGGGTGGAGCAAGATGGCATGTCTGATTTTTACTGACTAAAGCCTATCTGTGTCCTTCAGTTGCCCCTTACGTTCTAGGACCAGTTTCCTTTTCAGAAATTCCCCGACGCCCTAGCCGGTATCGATTCTACTGGGTGTTTTGTTTATATTTCTTTGAGGCGTACGTGGAACACCAGGTGCCGTCGCACACTCGGGCTCGGTCTTTACCACCTTTACCCAACGGCCGGACGGTGACTACCCAGTGCTCGTCGTATGCAAGCCCACGCTTATAGTACCCGGGGATCACAATGCAACGCGGCTGCGGCTAAGGTGTTAGGAATTGCGGATATCCATTCCCTTATGATTTGCACTACTGCCCCGCAGAGAAGTCCGTACATGCATCTAACTTGGCCAATAGTTCACGCATATCCATTATTCTGACGGTTGTTCGATAACATTCATCATCAGTACGGCAGTGTAAAGCCTACCCTTTCAATAGATGTCATCAGAGCAATCAATCGACTTTACGAGAACCCATTTCAGTGTGTATTCAACCTGCTATATTGGCTTCTGGCAGAGTGTTTATAGATCATAAATACTACAATGTCTTAATTTACGTAAGTAAGGCACTTAGTGTTTGACGCCATATTAAGCTCAATTTCATGCCCTAGACGCTGCCAAAAGAGATGCCCCGGGTATTAAGAGTCGGAAGGTGGGTTGTGGACGAAAAGCAATGAGTAGTTCACCGTACGGTCGTCCAGTAAAGACCAAGCACTAGCAGATTGCTCCACGCGCTCCTTAAAGAGATGTCAGTAAAAGCACTATGACCATGGAAGTTTTTAAAAGATATATCATCGTTCTGGAATGCAAAAGTCAAGATTTGTTTCTTTCTGCAGCTAGATGACACCGCGTTTTATGCACGCCTTCATATGTGCTGACAGACTGTTCAAAACGAGATTTTGTGACGAAATGACCCAATTGAATTAACTTAGTTACTATTATTGTTCTAAAACCCTTATAACTTCCACATAACAATAGGTACGAGTAATAATATTCTTTTATTGAAGAAATAATATAACATAAATGTACTTTGATTTCCTGGAACTCACATTTTCTATTGGTGGTACTCATATTGATTTATTGTGTCATGAAATTTGTTTACATTTATTGCTATTATGACCATTATTATCACATTACAGTAATATTTCATACGTAAAAGTTTCTATGTATGTGTATTTTTGTTATTATTTTACGCCGAATTGGCCAAACGAATTCGTACATTGGTAGACCTAAAATTAGTATCAGGAGATTCTAGTGCCACAACCACTACATCGCTATCACCACAATATACGTCATCGAATTTAAAAATTGTAGCTTAAAAGAACAGCACTTGTCTTCATCAATGTGTTTAATAATAAGATATTAATTAACTGACTTTGCAAACTTTATGCTAGTCGCATTTAAAAGCGGCTCCAAAATCATACTAGCAGAACTAGCCTTATTTTATAATGAACCTAATGAGCTTAACAAAAGCAAATTAAAGCAGCTATTTGTAATGAATTTTACGATTTGCATAATTTTAAGGCGAGACCCGACTAGGATTTCTCAAAAACGTACTGTCTTTGAACGTCAAATGTCCACTATAGTTTTAATATACTTAGGTAGGAAAAATATCCTGTAAAGAAAAAGAACTAAACTTCAGGTGTACTGAATCAAATTTTCAAATTAAGTCTATAAAAAAAATTTATACATTTGCCTCCTTTTTTATCTTTATTGTCGAATATCTCCGTAATTTAAGCGATTGCATAAGCATTTTTTTTAGAAAGAAATAGAGAATACAGTGATTTAAAGGGCTACTGGTTATTTTTTTTAAATTATATTAAGTTATTTGTCGTAATTAAAAGAAAACCTTAAAAATCAGTAAACCTAAGCGCCGATCAAAGACGCGCAAGACAAATACTGTACGCCCGAAAAGCAACCTTATTGTCTGCGTCTAAGATGGAATGTTAGCTACGCTATTCAGTTACCCCCTCTGACAGCAGAACGTCCAGGTCGGGTCTCGCCTTAACCGAATTTTAACGGAACGTACTGGAAGACGCAGCGTTGGAAGGCTCTCACAAGGTGGACCGAAGACCTGGGAAGGGTCGCGAGAATTTGATTTGTATGAGACACACAGGACCGGTCATTGTAGCGACGCTTGGGGAAGACTTATGTCCAGCAGTGGACGTCTTCCGGCTGAGATGATGATGATACATTTTAGCGGAATATAGATCCATATCAATCAATAATTTCAATAAGTTGCAAATAAAAGACGTTCTCGGATATTAATATAACGTACACCTACATAATTGGCCTTCCTGTATTTCTCTTCATATATCAACAGAAAATATGAGTGACCATGTAATAACGCGATGACCCGTGTAACATATTCCGGTATCCCTCGCTTCCACATGTTTAATATGGTATGTGTTGTGAGCGCGTGTGTCTTATAGATGAGAACTAATCGACACTACCAACGGATGATTTCGCAGAACTGACGAGGTCGGAAAACTGTGGCAGGTGTAGTGTAATATTTTCTGAAGTATTCGAAGTTACTCGTAAGATTAGTGTGACTAGCGATTAATCCAAACTACTGGACGCTAACCTACTGGGACTATAACCAACATGGTTAATTACCGATAGAGACACCCGTAGCCCTGTAACACAAAGAGCAAAAAATCAACATAGGTGTGGTTTTATTCAGAAAAAGTTGCGTTCCAGGACAAAATGTGGTCAGTATACGAGTAAATGAAACTATTCATTTTTATAAAAAACTGGGCAAGTGCGAGTCGGACTCGCGCACTGAGGGTTTCGTACCAACCTACCTATAAAAACAGTTTAATTCTCGAATCGAGTCTTGAAGACATTTCAATTTTTTTTTCTTGTGACGTAACTAAAAATTTTCAGTTTTCAGACTTTTCCCGATATTAGTGCTATAATACCTTGCTTCGTGCCAAATTTCAAGATTCTAGGTCAACGGGAAGCACCCTATGAGTTTTGATTCCTTTGACAGTGTCGAAATGTACGTTTTTTGCAACATAAACGGGCGTATCTTTTTTTCCCGTCAACTTACAAGTTTGATTTTTGCACAACTTCAAGGGACCGCGGATTTCAATATATGGTTTTAATTTCAACTTGATACCTTCACGCGTTCCTGAGAAAAAGGGTCTTGACAGACGGACGGACAGACGGACAACAAAGTGATCCTATAAGGGTTCCGTTTTTTCCTTTTGAGGTACGGAACCCTAAAAATAGTTACCCGCCGCCGTGCGTTTCTGTTGTTGTGCGGTTATGATACGTTTATATGGACCCATTATCATACTCGTATAGGTAATTATTAATATTATATTTATTATGTATTTATAGAACCGAAGACACACTCACAAATCATCTTTACAATGTTCAATAGATACGTATCCAGTTATTTCACCCACCTACATTAATAAACAAGAGAATGTAATGTTACTATAAACGTACCCACAAGTTATTGGAAACGAAAGCTATTAAGTTGAACATCAATTTCCTTCAATTTGTTTCCGTATTATTGGTGACCTATTTCGAATCGTTCCACTTCCTTCTTCAAGTCCACATATTTGCCAACGTTCCTATACTTGTACATCAGAGGTGAAATTTCAAATTTAATTATTGCTTTCAATAAAATAAACCGGACAAGTGCGAGTCGAACTCGCGGACTGAGAATTTCGTATAAACTTATCTATGCAAATATTTTATTTCCTGTAGGGTAATTCGCAAAAAAGTATGCTATTTTACGTAAAATGAGCTCCGGATTCCTAGAACGAAGACAAAAATGGGACTGGATTTTAGTCCGTAAAATTCTAATATCTCTCCCTCTACAGTGCGTGAAAACTATCAAAATATTAAATACTTTAAAAGCGCTTAACACTCCTTTTTTTTAGTTAAAGCTAAGCCATTTTTAGTTAAATAATCTTAATAGAAAATAATAAAAAATAACGGTTTGTCACTTGAAACTTATGTGAGTACCTAAATACTTAAATTCAAATTTTCCGTGTTCTACTAACAAGTAGCTCTTTCTGAAAAACACGTTTAAATAAAAATGTCGTCTGTCAAGAAAACTACGCAATTAAAACCAGGTAGAAGCAGAATTTCGGAATATTTCGAGACGTTACTCATGTTTCTTTGCAATAAGTCTGTACCAACGACGACTTTGCTTCGTTATCAACGTCTGCAGCATGTTTTTAAATTACTTTAATGAGCGTGTACTTTAAATTGCGGTATGGAAGAAAATTCTCACAAGAAATAACTAATACTGTCACTACTACTAACTTAATTTTGAGAATAGATGAAGCATAGTTAGCAGTTAAATGATTAATTTGAGACAATTTTATTTTTAGATAGTTACTTAATTTTGACAAAACCTGATTTATTAAGTACACGTCGTGAAATACACTGACTTTATACTCAGTGTATGTATTTGTGTGGCATGAAATGACGAAATGCATTTTAATCAACGTGATGCTCCATGAACTGTACTGTATGAATTTAATGTGCGGGAATAGCACGAGTTTAATGTGTACTGTGACCGTTAATTAGCTTTTCATCTCATTTTATAGCCCTATAACGAACTCTCGTATACGTGACAATACAATAACATAGCAAAACTAGTATACTATTCACATAGTAACTCGTGGTTTTGTGAAAAAAATTGTCAGCCTATTCTGGTCATAGGCATCCTACCACCCCTTCCATCTTAAGCAGCCCTGCACTTCTTCCTTTTAGTTCTGGAAAAACATGTTTAGCTCGTCCTGTCATCTCCTCTGTAATCTGCCACAAGCCCAACGGACTGTTACTCATCTTCATCATCATCGTCTCAGCCGAAAGACGTCCACTGTGGGACGTAGGTCTCCCCCAAGTGTAACCACAACGACCGGTCCTGAGCATCTCGCATCCATCGGATTCCTGCGACCCTCTCCAGGTCGTCAGTCCACCTTGTGAGAGGCCTTCCAACGCTGCGTCTTTCGTTACGTGGCCGCGGTATGTTATATGTTATTTAGCCCAAATATCGTGTAACCTACTCCTTATGATATTCATGGTAAATATGTTGAACAAAACAAAGCATATCAAAGGAAAAATCATCAGATCGCAACACCTGCATCAACCAAACACAACTCATGCATAAAACAATATCTGCTTTGACTATTGCCTTCAAAATAATTTCGTAAATATACAAGGATGTGTCCCATAAAATGTATATTGACAGTTTCTTTAAAGAGTGCCTGCCAAACACCAAATCCTATTCTTATATCTGCAATTTGGCCGTAATTTTTAGAGAGCCAACTAATGTTTATATTTTGTGCCTAGACTTAGTTAAATATGCCATCTTCAAACATGCTTGTGGCAGCAATGAACAGATTTCATAATTATTTTATTTCATCTAAACCATAATATGTATGAGACAGCCTTATAAAACCAAACGTCCATCTTTCTAACCAATCTAATAAGAAATAAGTTTTCCCCCAATTTTCTGCTGTGCAATACCAAAATTTTAAACCACTTTGATATTGTTCCCAAAAAAAAAACAAAAAAAAACAGTTGTCGTTGTTTGATCTTCGGTATAAGGCGATTTGCTTGGCGAGCGTCCAACTGGTGATACACAACCTAACTTTTCATAACTGCTACTGGCATCTCTTTGCGTCCACATATCTACATACGCAAATAATGAGGACAGTAATATCCATACTGAACAGCATTCAGCGAGTGTTAAATTATGAAACGCTTTTTACATTGAAAATATGGCCAGAAGTAAATGTTGAGAGTGGCTACATTTGTACATGTTATAGTACCTTATATGGCTGGAAAGAATACGGGAAGACTTTTTCAGGGTTCCGTAGCCAAATGGCAAAAACGGAACCCTTATAGTTTCGCCATGTCTGTCCGTCCGTCCTCGCTTAATCTCTGTGACCGTTAGCACTAGAAAGCTGAAATTTGGTACCAATATGTATGTATATCACGTTGACAAAGTGCAAAATTATAAAATTAAAAAAAAAAATTATTAGGGTAGCCCCCCTACATGTACAGTGGAAAGTGATTTTTTTTTTAAATTTCAATCCTAACATGTGATATATTGTTGGATAGGTACTCAAAAATGAATAGGGGTTTACTAAAATCATTTTTTGATAATATCAATAATTTCGGAAATAATCGCTCCCAAAGTAAATAACAATGTGTCCCCCCCCTCTAACTTTTGAACCATAGGTTTTGAAAAATCTGAAAAAAATCTGGAATGTAGAGCTTTATAAAGACTTTCTAGGAAAATTATTTTCAACTTGATGGGATCAAACACTTATTGTGTCGGACGGGAAACTACGGAACCCTACACTGAGCGTGGCCCGACACGCTCTTGGCTGATTTTTATTTAAGTAAAAAAAAATCAGTGTTGTACTTCTTATTTTATTTTCCTATATCAAAGCAGGCTTATAAATTCTGGTTTTTAGGTATTCTATGCCTGGGCAGCAAAATAACCTAATTATGATTCTGCAAATATGTGTAGATCTGTTAGATTGCACATTAACTTGTCAATCTGCAGATTTTATGAGTAATCTGCTGACTAACGGCCAAGCATATAGTTAAATTATAAAACAGGTTTTTTACTCGAATTAAACATTCTAATTCTTTTTAATTATTTATTTTCTAATAATAATCTTAATATACATAAATCTCGTGTCACAATGTTTGTCCTCAATGGACTCCTAAACCACTTAACCGATTATAATAAAATTCGCTTACCATGTGCAGTTCGATCCAACTTGAGAGATAGGATAGTTTAAATCTAAAAAAAAAGTTAGGTAAAGTAGGGTAGTGTAGGGTAGTGTAGGGTAGCGTAGGGTAGTGTAGGGTAGTGTAGGGTAGTGTAGGGTAGTGTAGTGTAGTGTAGGGTAGTGTAGGGTAGTGTAGGGTAGTGTAGGATAGTGTAGGGTAGTGTAGGGTAGTGTAGGGTAGTGTAGGGTAGTGTAGGGTAGCGTAGTGTAGTGTAGGGTACTGTAGGGTAGTGTAGGGTAGTGTAGGGTAGTGTAGGGTAGTGTAGGGTAGTGTAGGGTAGTGTAGGGTAGTGTAGGGTAGTGTAGGGTAGTGTAGGGTAGTGTAGGGTAGCGTAGTGTAGTGTAGGGTACAATAGGGTAGTCATTTGACGGAAGCGAAGCCGCGGGTAAAAGCTAGTATATTATAATCTAAAGTTAGATGACATTTTACGCATGAAGAATCTACATATTTTAAGGCACTTCGATACAGAAAGGGAGTTAGGTTCGAAGGTTAAGAAGTCATTAGAAATTTCCCGCATAAAAAAAGATCTAAAATGGTTCTTAAATACATACGAGTATATCCAATCATTTAACACCCGTCCCGTTAGCAGACACGGTCGGTATTTGTAAATTAATACCCATTGATCGACCTCTACGATACCGGAGCTTCGGTAATCAACAGAGGGTGAGTAAATGGAATTCCTTCTCGAGCAACCTCTGAATTAATTCAATAAGATTTGGGTCACTATAATGTAATTAAATACCCTTGAAATTCGATTTGAAAAGGCGATGCTGTGTTTTGTAACTTCTTATGTTTTACGGCTAAAGGAATATCTAATGGCAAGTTTGACTTTGTAGCAGGACTACTCGGCGAAGTTATAAGTGGACTGGACTTGGTTTGTTACTTGAAAGAGTTGGGATGTATCTCATACTTACAACTTTTTGGGTAGGTATTATATTTATAAATGTAGTTCTAAATTATAGTACCGTATTTTGATATTGTGAAATAAAAATTATGGGAGAAATTAATATAGCTTACAATTTTTTTTTACTGGGTGTCATAGTGTTGTGTATACTCAGCTAATCTACATAATCATTACTGAGAAGCTGTTTGTGTTAGAATACGGGTGGGTTTTAGTCAGTAATATTTTTACATTAAGGGCCTGTTTCACAATGTCCGAGTAGGCACTACTCACTGAATAAATTCAAAAATGTGTGTGTGTGTGTTCGTATGAAATTATCTGTCAAGTAAGATACTCGAAACTTAATCATAGGTGGTGAAACAGGCCCTTAGTCTCACACCACCCGAAACAGGAAAAATTATTTGATGTTTTCCCACGACAAACAAAGGATGTTATACTGCTCCCTGGTATATTTTTTAAAAACATTAGAGAATCATTAGTCTAGTGCCTGGGGCATTAAAATCGTTCATCACTATTTACACATATCATATTATTTTCTTTTTAAATTTCACTGCAGTAAATAAATTTCTGGGCAAAAATCCTCAAGCAGTGGGCTGCGTAGTATAAAGGTCGGTTGGTCATGGAAGTAAAATGTCAATCGTAATGGAAAAACAACACTTATACTAAAATTTTGTGTCGAAGAAAAATCCAATCAAAATATATGTGGCATCCTAACCAACCCTTCGTCCAACAGGAAAAAATCTTATTCTTTAGAGGATGTAAAACTAATACTAAAATCCTATAGCCGTCGTCGTGTTCGTCTCATGAATACTAATTCTAGGAACTTACGCAGGCAGACTGTGGTTTTAGATATAATCCATATTATTATATTAGTTTCCTAGCTTCCATTCTGTTGAAAACAAGCCTCTAGGGATGTCCCTAGAGGCTTGTTGCTTTTTGGAGGCAACCCATGTGGGTTGCCTCCAAAAAGGAAAACCCGGGAACCCGGAACGAAGGCAAAGAAGGAACAAAGGAGTGGGTTTTAGTCAGTAAAAGTCTTACACGCCCTCCAGCTTCGCTCAAGAGATTTCCAACTTTAAAAAAGCGTTGGCCATTTGGGCATGCTTTAAATCATCTGAACTGGCTAAATTTCTCTCTTCTATCATCCTATTCACATCGCATATTTTGGCATTTTACCGGTAAAAGTGGTCTGCGGCTACGTGGTATAGGCGGTTCGTTTTGAAGAGGCCACGCTACGGAACGCATATATTTGAGCTTCAAAACGAAAAGGTTTAGAAATGCAAGCAACGGATAGCTCATTTAATCCGGCAAAAATTTTAGTACTATGAGATAAAATAATGGAATTGTTGCCGATAACCATCAGTCTTTCCTTTAAAACCCATCCTTTAGCATAGGAGTAACGTCAATTAGGATAAAACATTTTGAAGAGCTTCACAAAAAAGCTTATTAGTTAGTTAACACAAGTTACACTGATGTATAGTTTACATCTTCGAAATTCTTATAAACTAACCAGATTGGCTGAAATAAGCACCAAATTTTGAATACGTGTCTTGGTTTTCCGGTGGAGAACGTAACCGACTGGGGCATGTACGCCTGGTTGATTATACATTAACAATGTCGTAAATGTTCTACATAAAGTGATCTACACTGAAAGCCAAGAGCATTTTTTTTATACTCATGTCATAAACTACAAACCTTGGAATGAGAAAGCACTACAGCAAGCGTAATAAGTGCCAAGTAAATAAATTCTAATTAGAGCGCCGGGACGTGACAGGGTTTCAAGCAAAAAGCTCAAGTAGGACCTAGGTAATGTTAATTTGTTACCGCCTGAGGGAATTTGTTAAAGTAAGGAACGAAGAGGTTGTGTTTTCGTCAACATTATTTAGAATTACTATAACTAGTATAGGTAGGTATGTCAGTTTTTTTTAGGTATGTCAGTAGTTACAGATATTAGGCGGTTTTTAAAATCTTGTGACTAAATTATCGTGCTAATGAAACATTGTTATATCTGAGAATAGATTGATTGTTACAAACTTTTTGATTGTGTAATTTTTCCACCACCCTGCCTGGCACTGTTCACTTTCATAGCATACGAGTACATTAGCATAATTATGCTTTAATCTAGTTACCTATATGCCCCAAATCCTTATTAAGTGTCAAACTGTCTTCTTTGATGTTCCAGTAATACGCGGTACGATTGTCGTAGACAACACACACATATAGGGGGGTTGGGGTTAAGTCTTTTATATCAGAGGGACATGTGATATGTACTCAATTTATAAGTTATAGGCCAAGGGAGAGCAGCTAATAATGTTGGACATTGGTTCACGTGTCTCTCTTTGAGGGCAGACGTGATCGGTTTGCGTGACAACACTCGCTTTCACGCTTTTTCATCGCAACTAGTAGTGGTTGATGACTTGGTAGTTTAAAAATAAAAGTTTACCCATATTAGTCTAACTAGGTACTACAATAATTTCTTTTGAATTTTTCCTGAAGCGATGTCTATGACACCACGTAACATAAATGCGGAGACTCAGACCTGCTCTTTAGTAGAGAAAATGGACCCTAATCCACCAACTGGGCCTAGTGCGGGTTGGTGTAAGTCACATGTCTTAAAATTTTTGGTTTTAGGCCATTCGGGTTTCCTTACGAAAGTTTCTTCCACCGTTTTAAAAGCAGTGATGATGAAATAAATTTTACAAAGTAATGCGTGCCTGGCTGAGTTTGAACCTACTCGTAAGTTAGGGTCACCACTGTAATGGGAACAAGTCACACACGAAATAAAATTCGAAATTCTATTTCGAGGTATTAGAGTTTCCGATATTAGCTATCGGGAAGTTGCCCGGACCAGATACAACACCCGTCTGGTCTAAGGATCCTCCCATTTCAATGGAAGTTTACGGAACTTTATACTCTGTTTCCTTTGTATCTCTAAATCGCTATTATCTTCTAAGGCTTCTGAAATCTGATATTGTATTCCGAAGTTAATAACTGTCTATTACCGATATTGTTGTTGTTCTTGTTGGAGGAGCTCGTGGCTAGATAATAACAGCCGCACAGGTCGATCTTCAAGGTTAAGCAACGCTTGCCTAGGTTGGTCTGTGGATGGGTGACCATCTTAACATAACGAGTTTCCTCCGTGCCTCGGAAAGCACGTTAAGCTGTTGGTCCCGGCTGTCATTTGGAGATCTTTGGCAGTCGTTACGGATAGTCAGAAGCCAGTAAATCTGACACCAGTCTTGCCATGAAGTACCGTGTTGCCCCAGTTAATGGGTTGTGGAGGTCTGGTAGGCAGCCGCTCCTCGTAAAATACTGGTATTCAGCTAAATCCGGCTTGACTGGAAGCCGACCCCAATATAGTTGGGAAAAGGCTAGGCAGATGATGATGATGACCGATATTGTTGTTGTTCTAAATTTCAAATTGAACGTCTCTGGACGAATCTAGGAAACAATGTGCTATTGCATAACAGTGTTTGTTGTTTACGTGTTGCAAACATCTCACGATACCTAACTAACTAGTGGACGTCGTCCTGAATAGTGGCAATCAAGGCTTGAATAGACACAATAGCTTGTACCAGTTATATAATTATCTAAGATAGGAAACATATCAACTGGATACTGCAAGGTTTGTTACCTAGTAGAGCATTTTGTTCAAAACTGTTTGTTTTTTTTTATAGTTTAAAGACACTGGTTCTTAGGGGAGGCCTATGTTCAACAGTGGAAGTCTTTCAGCTGAAATGGTGATGATGATGATTACTGTAGTTTATTTCGTTGATTGTAATCTTAAACAGAACTATTAGAATTTCGTACATATATCTCGTTATCCAATTTTATTATACGAAATTCTTGTATTTCGCGCTAAAAATGCAAAATTTTGAGCAATTTGCTTTTATTATCAGTAATAAGGAAAAATGTAGGTAATAATCTGCACAAAATCTCGTTGCATGTCGTCCCAATTTCCTACAGAGCTTCTGTTACGACAAGGAAACTGAGGCCTTTCCTCGAACGAAGCCTGTCGAGGCATGTCCTTATAAAAAGAACCCTTTTAATGACATTATCTTTACCCTAATTTTCATTAAAGTTACGAAAGTATTTCGCCCGATTTTTGTTCTAGTTAACCGTATCTTCATGTTTGCCTAATTAGATGGAAATTCTAACTAAGCGGCAGTTTTTTTCTTGTTGCCAAAAATTTATTTAACTCGTCGCTTCATTGTATCCCTGAATACTAATCAGTGGTACCTATAGCTCAATATTGACGACTTTACTAATTCGTGCTATAGGATGGAGCGAGACGATGAGGTGAGACTTTTAATGACTTAAATCACACATTTCAGTTGCCCTTTAAGCTTAAAGACTAAGAGTTTCTATTTTAGAAATTTCCCGTGACCCTAGCGGGAATCGGTCCTGTTGGGCCCCTACGATTTAGTGAACATCTCTTTCACGCGTGTCGTTTGTAACGATACGCGCTGTTGACTACTTGGGCTCGGTTCAAACAGTTACCGGACGACAAACTACCCACTGCTCGTCGTCCGCCAGCCCGCGCCTACGGTGACCGAGGATCGCCCTATGCCCGAGGTGACAAGTGCGTATGCACTATGCAGACACATCGCAACTAGTAGATGCAAAAAAAAAATACGAATGCCGCGTCAAAAAAAAAATACAATCCCAAAAATCAAAATTTTTGTATTGACTAACCGCGGAATCTCGAAAATTACCTGATCAACAAAATTGAAATTTACATCATATTCGGGGGATCACTCTATAAAATACGTTTTTTTTTAATTATTATTATTTTTTCAACTAGACTGAATATAGGCGCTGAATATAAACTAGTGCGCCTCATTATCAATTATTGCATCACTGCTTACCATTAGGTGGGATCGCAGTGAAACACTAGTTTATGCTACATATAAAAAGTCCCCAACTGCGATGAAATTAAGCTACGTCAAACGTACTTCTGCGAAATCAACATCTAATTTGACTTAACATGTCTACAATCAAACATTGACAATCCAATTTCAATTTAGATGAATTGATCATCATAGGTGATCAATTCATCTATGCATAAGTGTAATTAAGCTCTCACAGTTAGAGTCGAAACATTGTGTAATCAAGAGTGTCATGATGATATTTGGATTGAGTGAATAGATTCGCATTTAACTATGTGAAGTCATGTGTGTGCACAAAACGAACAAAGCGCTAATTGGGTACTGAACTAATTTTTACAGACATTGTACAGACAGACAGACGGGCAACAAAGTGATCAGTTCGTAGATCTGTTCATCTAAAGGGTTCCGTTTTTTCCTTTAGTGGTAAAAGGATCATCGCGCCTGGAAGACGCAGCATTGGAAGACACACAAGTTGGACCAATGACCTGGTGAGAGTCGCGCTGGAATGCGACGGATACGAGACGCGAGACGTCTCATGAACGGGGGATGACATTTGAGGAAGCCTATGACAGACATTTTTCGGCTCAAATGATGCCTGGACAAAACACAAAGGGAAGTAGTCATTTTAATAATTACCCCCCTAAAACAGAAAAGACATAATTATTATTTTTCAGCTCAATCGGTTAGAGCTATTTTAAAATAGATTTGCAATATTTGCACTAAAAAATTAAAATACATTGAAGTGTATGTTAATTTTTGCATGTATTAAATAAAAGCAATAAAATCAACCCCCGCCTCTGCCGCTAATTTAATCAGCAAATTGAAGCAACGGCGTTTTCAAATAAATGAAATCGCATTTGATTGGAAAAATGAATTCATATTTGAACAAGATTTTTTGTTCGACTTATCTCTGTTTAATATTAATTTCTGTCGCTTTTGTTCAGTTAGCAAAACATTAATTTGGTTACGATAATAGCATGGAATCGCGAAAGTGCCCTAATGCTGACTGCATAGGGCACTAGCATAGGGCACTTTCGCGATATTGAAGGCAAATTCCAAAGACACCGCGTTGATGTTGAGCTTCTTGATAGCCCTGACTTTTACTAATACTGACAAATGCTTGCATTGACTGGACACACCCACTCAAATGCGTATGGTTCTTTCCTCGAAACACCATCTCAGACACTTATCTGCATGGTTCTCACGTAATTTTGACTATAGCAAAGGTGTATAGACTTTAAAAAAGACGTTGACCCCTGAGTTTGTTTTGGTGTTTCTTCTCAGGGTAGTCAGCTAGTAAACACCAGTTTCATCTAGTTTAAACTGACGGAAAAATTTATAACTCACGTAAAAGGCTTCCCGCACGATCCAGTCCCACTCATACCGGGTATGATGAGGCAGTCTTAAATGACTCTTTCAAAGAGCAGCACGATGGGCTGGTAATTATGATTTATATTCATAGTTAGAATTATTTGTACTGTGTATAATTGCGTAATGATTAACTAATTAATGTGCCTTTCATGTGTTCCGCAAATCTAATTATGAAGTGTTTCACCTTGAACAGACGTTCTGCTAAAACAATGCTGCCAATATGTTTTCTATGATTAAATAATGTACGCGGGTACCTAAAGCAATTTACCTCGTATAAATGTCGAGGTAGTAGAGTAGAGATGTTAGGACGCTTTCATTTTTTCGAGTCACCGCAAACTATTTACCTTTGGACATTTTCTCTCGAAAACACAAAGGTTAACTACGGTCCAGGCAGAATTACGTAAGGTGCCAATACTTATAAAGGTCAGACTTCTCTGACCTAACCGTATGTTATGTATGGTCGTGGGCTTATCTACGGATTTATTTTGTTTATGCAACGATATTTAGGCCCTGGTGTCTTAGTAATAAATTGCATCATTTTTTAGGCAAGCGTGTTGAAATGAAGGTGACTGATCGACTATAATTTTGAAAACTTAACTTTTAGTTAAAGAGAGCAGTCGCAACTGTCCCAACTGAAAAGTTATAAGTCGCAGGTTCAAACCATGCCAGGCGCATTAATTTGCGGTAATTTATTTCATCATCACTGCTCTCAAAACGGTGAAGGAACGGAACGTAAAGTAACCAGGACGTCCTAAAATTAAAAGATTCCATGTGACGTCCACCAATTCGTACTAGGCCCGTGTGGTGGATTATGACTTTTACTCTGCTAGGGAGGAGGCCTGATTCTCAGCAGAGAAAACATACACAGTCAATGCAACTTTGTTTAAAGTGCATATTTTAAGAAGCGATAACTACCACAATACAACACTGTGGTATTTAGCTTTACCATACAACTAACTACTTGTTAAGATGATTTACGCACTCAGTCATCACGCTGCAAGCAGTAAGCGCTCTCCGGAACTTATCGGCGTTGTTCAAAGTAAAACCCGACTGCTACAGTCAGCATCAGCTTTATTGTACTTTCTGTTTATCACGCTGCGTCGCGGTCGTGTGTGCTTTTTCTCTGAGTATTACCGATAAAGGTAACATTCCATACTTTACGTTGACTGTAATTTGTGCTGAACTCGCACTCATAAAGTTTGGTTTTAAACTTTATTGCTCAGACGCACTAAAGCTGCAAAGTCACCGAGTCACCTAAGTGTACTTTTATTTGACTCACAAGAAATACCGACTTGTTGGTTTTAAGGCCCCTCGCCCACGGCGACTTTTTGTAGCAATGCAGTAGTGAAGTCTTCGCGCGTTTGCATCTATACAGTCGCGATGCGATCTAGCAGTTAGCCTTCGTCCATACCACGATTCTCAATTATGATGCATACGCGATACTGTCGCACTTTTGATGCGATGCAAGTTTTCGTGAGTAGAATGATTCATGCATGCGCCAGCCTCCCTTAGTTCTCTCCCTTATGTAGTTCGACACGGCCACGGGTTTGCATCGATACAGTTGCGATCTTGTAGTGCGCTAGTAGTGCCTTAGCGTCGTTTATGTAGCGCATTGCCAATGCAACTAAAGCACATTAGTAACTAACGATGCTCATAGTATCGCTACAAAAAGTTGCCGTGAGTGCCCTTAGACAGTAAAAAGGCATTTTTGGTGCAATACCAGATCTCTCTTGATATTAACCAAATAAAGTTTATCAGCAAACAGACTTATTATACGGTTTGGTATCCATTTCTCCAATACGGGTCTACTATTTCTGCCCCGATTGTATGCGGTAACCACAATCTAGAGACATTTGGTTTGTGGTTATTTGTAATCAACAAAGTCGCCGTAGTTTATGGGACAGCAGATGTACGTTCACATCTTTGAATTCATACCGTTGTATAATAGGGGTTATTTGTTGTAATAATGTCAAAATATATCAATATTTTTGAAGTAATATTTGTTCGCGCCACTTGTGGGTGCGCTTATATTTAAATTACCCACATTTTTCTTATATTATTTATCTATCCATCCTTGTCTTTTCGCTGCATTAAACTATATGTTCGATTCTCGAACAGTCTACGTTCGGCCCTCGTCAAAGGTAGTCTCACCGCTAGTGATAGTCAACCGCCTGACTATCCACCCTGGATTCCTCACCCGCTGTGAGATCCCACCGCTTTACAACCGCTTTATTAACCGCATCATCTGCGATCGACTCTCGTCGTCGTCGGATTCGTGGTGGTCACCTCTGACCGTCACCTGGAGCCACCGCCACGTGGTTCTCCGTTCTACCGCGCCGCATATACAGTCCACTCTCGCGTCATCAATAGTGCCAGCACCTAGAGAACCTCAAATCAAGACATCCAGTGGAACAGAGAAGGGGCGCTGCCTGCATCAACCAGAACGAGCACGAAGAATTCCGCCTCTGAGGTCAGTCGTAGTCTTGTTTAATGCAGCCTCTCTCTCAGTATACCGAATCGTCCGTTCCCCTAGGTCTAGCAGCCTATCTTCAACTTGAACCCAGCGCACCGCGAGTGCTTAGCGCGTTCAGTGCTATTGCTGCAACTGCCGCGCCGGCACATTTATTTCTGGTCCTTCGAGCCGGATGTTAGTTCTGGTTCCTAATCCTACACCTAGTCACCTTGACCTAGGCATATGTCTAATTATTCCCGCTTCACTCTAATAGTGAGTTATATACCCTTATTTTATATCGTACACTCGTACGTCCGCTTATCCTATAAGTGTATACTTACGCTTTGTAATATTAAGTACCATTCTGTTCCATTTCGTATGAGATAAGTACTTAGTTAAATAAATAAAATAGTAAAATTATAAAACTCGTTAATATTTTATTATTGAGGGTGTTAGTAAAATTCATCGTCCTGCGAACATTCTAGAACCGGTCGCATCGTGACCCTCCTGTCCGTGCCGTGTATGTCGCAGGTACTCACGCGAATTCAGTCTTTTCTAATTTTGCCGCGCTTGAGTTGATTACCACTCGTTTTGCAAAATGTCTATGTCACGTACAAAGGCAAAAGAACAGTTTGAAGATGCAACATCACTCGATGTTAAGCAAATTAAACGTATTAAATTAATAGCCAAACGTGATGTAATATTTTCCCGATTACAAACAGTTTACGATGAATCTTTAAAGGCATTCGATAACGATATTTCTAAGGATTTGTTTTTATGTAGTATGACATCTTTAGAAACTTTACGTTCTGAATATAAAGAAATTATTGATGATTTAGTTGATGTTGAATTAAATATTGACGCATCATATAAGGTGAATTATCAATCAATTAACGCCTTTGAAGACTTGTATTGTCGTTGTAAGTATAGTTTTAATAAATTAGTCAACTCGAAGACTGTCCAACACTCTCATGTTTTACCGCATCATAAGTCTATTCGTCTGCCCGAACTCGATATAATGAGTTTCTGTGGCGATCCTATTAAGTGGCCTATATTTCTTGAGTCGTACAAGCGGACTATTCACGAAAATCCTGATCTTACTGATCACGATCGCGTTCAATATTTGATCAGTAAACTTTCGGGTAGGGCACTGTCAGTATGTTCGGGTATCGTGCCCAACGGTGACAATTACCGTGTTATATGGCAGTCGCTTCTCGATAAATATGATGATAAGCGTAGTTTAGCTTCTGCTTATTTAGATCAAATGTTGGAATTTAAGCCATTTAATACCGCATCGTATAAAAACTTGGACACATTCATAGATATATTTGGTTCCGCAGTGTCAAGTTTAAACACATTAAAAATAGATAATCTTTTGGATTTCGTTCTTTTACACCTTGCATTAAAAAAGATCGATCCTAGTACCGCACGATCCTTCGAATTATATAAGCGTGGCACATCTATGCCTACCTATAATCAATTAATTACGTTCTTACGTGAACAAACTAAAATATTAGAACGTACTTCCGCTCCTACGAATAGACGTAATGTTATCGATTCCGCACATAGTTATAACAACAATAAGTTAACTAAAACCACTCATTCATTTGTTACCTCCTCTAACGTGAATGAAAACTGTCCGCTTTGTAAACAAAACAATCACTTAGTTTTGTATAAATGTTCTCAATTTCGCAGGTTATCGGTCGATGAACGTTTTAATTTAATTAAACAGCATAACGCATGCACTAATTGTTTAAGTATCACTCATAATAATCGTGAATGTAAATCTAACTCAAGATGTAGATTTTGTCAATCGCGTCATCATTCATTATTATGTCGTAAACAAACGACTGACAACAGCCATCACTCCCGGGGGCTTTCTTCGAATAACGGTGCGCCTGCTCCTGCGCAGCCGCCCCTCCCGCACGTCCCCACTGCTATGACTGTTACGTCACATAATCAGCTGTCCCGCACTTTTATACCCATTGATGATGTATCGTTATGTAATACTCAGTCTATACTGCCGCGTAATAATAATACCTGTCTATTAGGGACCGTGCAAGTTTATGCGACCGATTCTAATGGTCATAAACAATGCGTTCGCGCGCTAATAGATCCGGGTTCTCAAAATAACTTTATAACTTCGGCGTGTTGTCGAAAATTGGATTTACATTTTAATAAACTATCTCACTATGTAGTTAAGGGCATAGGTTCCGCGCCTAACCCTATTAAGGGGGATACTTCTCTCAAGTTATCCTCCCGACTAAATAATACTTCTGTATTACTTAATGCTTACGTCATCGATCGTATCACTGATAACTTACCTACGGTAGAAATTGATGTTTCCGCTCTCTCGTATTTAAATAATAATCTGCCCCTTGCAGATAGCAATTTCTTTTCGCCATCAGAAATAGATATTCTGATTGGTGCCCCGCTATTCTCTGAAATCCTGTTATCAGGTCGCGTCACTGGACCGCCTGATACACCTACCGCTTTTGAAACTATTTTTGGTTACTTGATTATCGGAACCGCTCCGATTAATATCTCTGAATACGCATGTATTTCTTTATGTTCCGCCGTGGAACCACCGCATTTAGACCTAGTTCTTCAAAAATTCTGGCACCTCGAGGAGGTTGAATATAAACCTACCTTGAGTCCAGCCGCTCTCGAATGTGAAACCTTTTTCACTAAAAATATATCCCGTGACAATACGGGCCGCTATACGGTATCTCTGCCGTTCTCCCGCGATCCTGACTCTCTCGGTGAGTCATTCGCCACTGCTAAGAAACGCTTCATGTATCTTGAGCGTAAATTAAATTCTTCCTCTCAACTACGAGTTGAATACAACGCTATTATCAATGAATATATAGCTAAGGGTTATATTTCAGTCATTCGAAATGATGCCCATATGTCAGGTTACTATATACCTCATCATGCCGTGGCTCGGTTAGATAAAACCACCACTAAATGCCGCATGGTGATGGATGCTAGTTCTAAAACTAGTTCAGGTCTGTCTCTCAATGACGTTTTGCATACGGGTGAAAATCTGCAAAATGATTTATTCTTAATACTTCTAGATTTCCGTTTATATAAAATCGCTTTTATCTCGGATATAAAACAGATGTATTTACAGATTTTAACTCATGCAAATGACCGCAAATATCAAAAGTTTCTATTTCGTTTTAACCCTAGCGACGAGCTTATTACTTATCAATTAAATCGCGTCTGCTTCGGCCTTCGAAGCAGCCCGTTCCTAGCAATGAGAGTACTCCGACAGGTCTGCACTGACGAGTGTACCCGCTTCCCGCTTGCTTCTACTGTCATAAAACATAACACTTATATGGATGATGTTTGTTATTCCGCACCAAACCTGTCAATGGGTTTACAGCTCAGAGACGACCTTCGGGGTTTGCTCAAAGCCGGGGGCTTTGAGCTCGTCAAGTGGGCAAGTAACTCATGTGAGCTGCTTGAATCGTTTTCCACGTCTGAGCTTCACACTGATAGTATTAACTTTGAAGAACAGGACCCTAATTTAAAGGTTCTGGGTTTAAAGTGGTCACCCACATGTGACGAATTTATGTTCACTGTAAATTTAGAAAATCGTCCAATCACAAAACGTAATATTTTATCAGTAATTGCTCGTCAGTTTGATGTACTCGGGCTCATTGCTCCGGTTATTTTATACGCTAAACTTGTGTTGCAAAACCTTTATATACTGAAACTTGGTTGGGATGAACAACCACCGCTAGAGATTGTAAATATTTGGAAAAACTATTTAATTGAGTTACCTTCTATCCAAAGTTTACGTTTTAAACGCCATTTAGATGTTTATGAAAATTCTGAAATTTCAGTTATTGCATTTTCTGATGCCAGTGAAAAGGCTTACGGTTGCGTTGTTTACCTTCTTATCAAAAATGATTCTAATTCGCCGCCAGTTACGCGATTGGTTTGCGCGAAATCAAAAGTCGCTCCACTGAAGACTGTGTCTGTAGCCCGCCTAGAACTATGCGCTTGCTTGCTGATGGCAAAATTAGTTCGCCGCGTTATCGATACATACGAAAAACGTCATTCTATTAATGATGTCTACTGTTTTACAGACTCTATGGTCGCACTTCAGTGGCTTAGCATCTCACCGCATCGATTCAAAACATTCGTAGCAACGCGCATTACAAAAACCGTAGCCGCCATTCCCGCTAATAAGTTTTATCACATTCCTGGTGATCAGAACCCGAGTGACTGCTTGTCACGAGGATTAACTCCCGCTCAAATCATAAACCATCCGCTGTGGTTTACTGGGCCTCATTGGTTATGCCAACCTACGAATGAGTGGCCCACCAAATTCATTGGTGATGATAACTCTATTCATAATAATCTACCTGAGATTAAGAAAGTACTTACTCTTACCGCTGTAACTTTAAGTGACAACTGTCACCCGCTTCTTAACTTACCAAACCGCATTTCAAAATGGCTCGTACTCCTACGTACAGTCACAAATATTTATCGCTTTATAAAAATGTTACCGCTTTGTAATGCTATAACCTCTGACGATCTTAATTACGCTGAATCAAAAGTTTTACTCGCGTTGCAAAATTGTTATTTTTCTGACGAAATTAAAAATCTAAAGTCTAATAAAAGTTGTTCTCGTGCTATTCAGAAGCTTAGGCCGTTTCTCGATGCCAACGGTTTAATACGAGTCGGTGGGCGGTTACGCAACTCCGATCTCAGCTACGACCAACAGCATCCAATACTGTTGCCTCGTAAACATCATATCGTTGAAATGTTTATCTCTCATTATCATCGTCAGAACTGTCATACTGGACCGCTCACTCTGATGTCCATTTTACGCCAAAGGTATTGGATACTTTCATGCCGAAATATAGTTCGTCAAGTAATACATACATGTTATTTTTGCTTTAGAGCAAAACCTAAACAAGTATTCCCATTAATGGGTGACTTACCCGCTTGTCGAGTGAATGAAGCCAAGGCATTCACTCATACCGCTGTGGACTACGCTGGTCCAATAAATATTATCCCGTATCGCAAACGTGGAGTTCGCTCTATTAAATCGTATCTTTGTATTTTCGTTTGTCTGGTCGTGCGCGCAGTTCACGTAGAACTCGTCACTGACCTGAGCACTTGCTCATTTCTATCCGCATTCAAACGCTTCTTATCACGTAGAGGCGCTGTGTCTGTACTATACTCAGACAACGCTACAAATTTTATAGGTGCGCAAAATGCACTATCTGATATTTACACGCTCATTAATTCTAAAGATCATATAGATTCATTTAGTAATGAATTAACCGCTAATAAAATCACTTGGAAATTTAATCCTCCGCGTAGCCCTCACTTTGGAGGTCACTATGAAATCTATGTTAAAGCTTTCAAAACGCATCTTCATAGGGTCGTTGGTTCGCAACTGCTAACATACGAGGAACTGACAACTGTACTCACGCAGATAGAGTGTGTAATCAACTCACGGCCGCTCACCTTACTAAGTGAAGATCCATCGGAACTTACCGCTTTAACACCATCACATTTTTTGATGTCTACACCACTTAAACAATTACCTGCTAGTGAGGCATCTAACGAAGCGCCTAGCTTACTAAAACGTTATGCTTTGCTAGATCAAATGGTACAATCGTTCGCAAAACGATGGAAATTAGAGTAGATATCTACATTTACTTCAATCTTGTAAGAAATGGAATACGTCTTCTAATCCTATTACTATAGGTTCTATTGTTGTTATTGTCACTGACAATATGTCTCCGCTTTCATGGCCTCTCGGCGTCGTTACTGCCACCTATCCTGGTAAGGACGGCGTTGTAAGAGTCGCTACAGTTAGAACGGCGACAGGTGTCTATAAGAGACCCGTTGTCCGCCTCTGTACTCTACCTTCTCAATAACTCACCCTTTGCCCCTGAATTCCTTCGTTGTTTTCCACCCCTTTTCTCTAACTTTTACTTTTAATTTTATGAAAACCGAAGGTTTTCAACCCGGGGGCATGTTCGCGCCACTTGTGGGTGCGCTTATATTTAAATTACCCACATTTTTCTTATATTATTTATCTATCCATCCTTGTCTTTTCGCTGCATTAAACTATATGTTCGATTCTCGAACAGTCTACGTTCGGCCCTCGTCAAAGGTAGTCTCACCGCTCGTGATAGCCAACCGCCTGACTATCCACCCTGGATTCCTCACCCGCTGTGAGATCCCACCGCTTTACAACCGCTTTATTAACCGCATCATCTGCGATCGACTCTCGTCGTCGTCGGATTCGTGGTGGTCACCTCTGACCGTCACCTGGAGCCACCGCCACGTGGTTCTCCGTTCTACCGCGCCGCATATACAGTCCACTCTCGCGTCATCAATAGTGCCAGCACCTAGAGAACCTCAAATCAAGACATCCAGTGGAACAGAGAAGGGGCGCTGCCTGCATCAACCAGAACGAGCACGAAGAATTCCGCCTCTGAGGTCAGTCGTAGTCTTGTTTAATGCAGCCTCTCTCTCAGTATACCGAATCGTCCGTTCCCCTAGGTCTAGCAGCCTATCTTCAACTTAAACCCAGCGCACCGCGAGTGCTTAGCGCGTTCAGTGCTATTGCTGCAACTGCCGCGCCGGCACAATATTGTCATAATTATCAATACTTGTTACCTGACTTTGCCAAATAACACAAAAAAAAACAGAAAATTCATTTGTCGCAGTTCAAGTTATTTTGTCTTGTCACCGTGAGTGTATTTAATTTGGGTTAGTTTTAGGCTCACGCGATTGACACGTTTTTCACGTTCGGCACTTCATTTAGCACACTTCAAGTTCATAGCCAATCATATATATTTATTTATTTTTTATGTTGTACACTGGATCCTACCCTCGAATGTGATCTCTCTCTGTCACTCAAAGGTTTGCTGGGAGAAAACTCATTGTTGAGTTAAGCTCGCCTTTGTACATGAATTATCCAATAACTGTATTCAGGTTATATGTTTTGTGTACAATAAAGAATTAAGAATCAGAGAGCCAAACGCGATAAACGTTTCGAGCAACTAGCACTCAGCGCCAAAAACATGCATGAAATGTACAAACCCAGTTCTTCATAGTTTACGTGAGTCTGGTGTTTGACTACAGGTCGTTTTACCTTACTGTCCTCTCCTGATGTTTTAGCTTCATTTATTCACGTCAACCCGAAAAGGTTAACCTATGTTCCTTCATAATCCTAATTAAGGTACGATAAATTTTCCGGCTTTAGATTAAATACCGTGCACACACATGACTTTGTTTGTAAATATGCTAGCTCGAGCACGAGTCGGGTCGTGAAACCAAATTGTTTAAATTAAGTGTTTGTGTTTTACGAAAATTATTCACGTCACAAATCTGGCTACAAATAGGCGAGCTCATTTATTATACACTAGCTGCTGCCAGTGGCTGATTCAATTTAGGAAAATATACCAAAGGACATAATACCGTACTGTATAACAAGTTTTTTTTTTGATAATTTGGTATAAACTAGTGCTTGACTGCAATCCCACCAGATGGTAAGCAATGATGCAATCGTTGATGATGAGGCGCACTAGTTTATTAAGAACCATTCACTTTAGCTTTGTAGACACCCAAATTATAATAATTTTTTTGTCGGAATCCATTCAGTAGTTTTAGCGTAAAAATGTAACAAACATCCATACATACAAACCTTCGCGTTTATAGGTACATGGCGTCTCACAGTTTTCAACAAATTATTTCTGCACAAAATGAAGTATTAAGAACTTCACACGAGAAAGTTGTGATAGTGTCAGCGAACAGTAAAACGCTTTTGTTTAGCGCTACTCCTTAATGTCTCCAGTGTTTTGTTAATGAACGACAAACTTCAACACGGCACTATTGTGCTCGTTCACTTCATCTCTTACAAAGCACTTGTTTCTCTGCGATGTGCCGTGAGAACTATTATGATAAACATTGTTACTGGAGCCTGTACTAACACTCACTTTGTAAGACACTACGGCTACAACGCTGTTGTAGAAAATATTTTTATGTTGTAACTAGCAAGTTGATTTTTCCATACAAACTTTGGCCGCCGAGGATTTTCCAAAATTCACCGCCTAAAGGGAGAAACCCTTTAGGGGCTGAAGAGATGAAACGCCGGTTCCGTTTCGTCTCTTTAGGAGTGAATTTTGGAAAATCTTGGCTTAATGCACACCTATGTAATAAAAGGAATTTTGTGCAAAATTTCACGCTCCCAGTAGTTTGTACAACCGGATACACATCAATATTGGATACACATCAATATTGGATACAGAATCAATTTTGTTACAACCACGTTATAAACGGCCCTTAACCGTTTTTCAAGGTCATTTAAATTATACAGACGTACGTACAATTGGCGTTTGAGGAGAGATGAAAACTTTATGCAAATTTACGATGAAGTGACGGCCATAATGAAATGCACAACAAAGTTAGTCCGAAGAAGTTTTTGCATGGCAAAACTTTTAACTATTGATTGTGAAAGTTTTGTGCCAGTTTCAATAACTACACTTTCACAACACGTAAAATTGTGAGATTGTTAGTAGGGGATATTTGTAAGAGTTTCTTCACTTCTGTAAGGCACACTTTCTGGTATTAAAAGTCCAAAAGTTCATTGCTTCTATTACTTAATCAAGAGGGCTTGTGGACGGCTAAAAATGGGAAGCTTGCCATCCGGCCGCCCAGTAACCGTCACGACCAAACCACGCGCCTCAAGGAGATGTGAAAAAACCGTAAGGGCTCAGCAGGGTCAAAGCCTGCTGGAGCCATGGGTTTGCTTCTGAAAGATAGTGAACGCAATTCTATGCATAGTTGAAAAAAACCCGGGGTAACACCGAGAGAAAACTTAACTTAATTTTAATGTCACACCCAAACTGCAGCCTTATTATTCAATTGTAAATTCGTAGAATCGCACCTCTTTGCGCCACCATTTAATTTAACCACGATTCGGCAGCGAGAATACTCGTAGTTCCCACTAGACTGATTAAGGTGTTCACGGTTTATTTGTTTTGTTCAACTTGATTACAGCATTCAGTCTGGTGCACATTTAAGTAAGTCCCGCTCTTTCGCTTTGAACTGTTTGTTATTAGTTGGTTTCAATTTATTTGTTTACAATCAACGTCAGAATGTATCATAACTATAGAAATACTTAGTATAAGCGAGTTTATCATAGTACAAACTAAATGACTGCCCACCCACGTGTATACTCATACATAACTCTTTTAGTACCATACATTTTATCCATCCTCTTTACATGACAATACCAAGACAAACAATTCATCTCCAACTTTTCAGTAACTGATGCCACTTTCAAACTTCCATTCATATACTTAGTTCTCACTTTATTTAGTGTCTCGTAAAGAAAACATATTTTTCCAAACACTTTATATATTCACAAATTAATCCTACTTATCTTTTAAAACGTCGAGACGTCGCGGTATTTTCGCCAAAATCTAATATCGTCGATACAAAATTAAAGCTGTAATACGCGCTTCCTCGCGTCGCCATCAAGCCGCACCGTCTGGAGAAACGTCTAACGTCGTACTAATGAATAAATGAAATTAACCTTGTCGTGTGCTTGTCACACTATTTAACGTGAATTTACTAATAAATGGGTCTTCGTGACAAATTGTTTGAGTAATTGTATTTAAGAGGTGGAACTGCAAAATGGATGCTGAACTGATGTCGGAATATGTAATCTCAATTCTCATTGTCAATCTCAAGGCCTTTAAAGTATTGGCATTAGCTTTATCGACCTTGAAACGTTCCCACTGCTGGGAATCAGGCCTCCTCCCTAGGAAAAGAAATAAGCTGTAATCCACCGCACAGACTCAGTGCGGATTGGTGGATCTGTGACATCTTCGAATTAATGGTTTTATAATATGACACGCCGGTTTCCTCACGATGTTTCCCGTCACGAATTTGAGAGCGGCGATAATGAAATAGATTACACAAAGTAATGCGCCTGGCTGGGTTTGAACACACGACCTACAACTTCTGTTTGGGAAATTACCTACGACATGGCGCCAGAGGAAGCCGCATTCTATTCGGTCCCATCTTGAACTCTAGTAACGAGAATTGCTTTCATTTGTATTCTTTTTACTTATACAGTTGGTGTTTATTTTCATTATTAGATATAGTTTGCATCACTATGTTTTGCCTTGAATTTTTTTTTCTGTGAAAATTGCATCCAAGGAAAGAATCGTCGTCATCATTTTAGGCGTAAGACGTCCACTGTTGCTCATATATCACCACAATGACCGATTCTGTGTGTCTCGCATCCGTCAAATTCCCGGGTTCCTCCTCAAGTAGTCGATCTACCTCGTGGGAGATCCTCCAAAGATGCGTCTTCCTATACGTGGTACTTAGGAGACTCTAGAACTTTTCGGCTCCATCGGCTGAAAGAGTATTTTGGCTCATTTCTAAAAATAAAGTTTCTCTTTTTGTGCACCTCGAGTTACTAGTGAAAAACATTTTCAGTTTATATTTCAGCGTGGTTACGGAATGTTAGTGTGCGGTTAACATTTTTTTTAAATATTCACCTTTTTGTGACCTACATCCGAATTCCTCTATTCTTTTTATTTCAGCTTTACACAGTTGTATGGAAGCAGCTATAAAATTAGGTCGGTGCCAGGAAGTTTTGTAAATTGGGAATAGTTCAGATTTTTTTTCTTTAGTTGAAGTTGTATACTATTTATAAAGGTTGCCTAAATCATGGTTATAAAAGAAATGTGTGACTGATATAAATATATTTTTGTATTAAATTTACTTATGTTTGACAATGTTACACACTAGGAGCGTATCGGCACTAGCAAAATATAACACTACAGATCGACAATGGAACATTCTAAATTCGGGAATAGCACTACTTACATAGTAAGTAAGTTTATATAACCCTTGGCGAGCGAGTCTGACTTGCACTTGCCCGGTTTTTTGGAGTTAGAACGAACTCAACACGAGCTCAAATACAAATCGCTTTCGCTTTTTACAATATTCTTTTTATTATCCATAACGGTTCAGCACGTCTCCGCTCCATTAATAACAGCCAGAGACAGACTCGACTGTGCGACGGACGACACTGAACACTTTATTATTTTCAATGAATACGCGAACATAAGTATTTTGTCAATTGTTGACGATATTCTTTGTCTTCTCTTTAATATTTTACTTGTTTACTATCAGTACACTTCTAGTGACAGTGACAGGGCAGATTGCTCGTAGAACGGGTGGTTGATAGCGCCGAAAGTTAGGGCCTCATCGGAACTACGCAACGTAACGTTGGAAGATTTGCCACAAGGTGAACCGGTGACTCGGTGAGAGTCGCGGAAATGCGATGGATGCGAGACGCACAAGACCGTTTGTTGAAGCGACACTTGGGGAGGCCTGAATCTAGCACTTAACGTCCTTTGGTTGAAAAGATGACAAAACTTCTAAGTGTAGATTTGTTTAAAGTAACGTTATTAATAAAAAGGTCAATGTACTTTATTCCAAATTTATCTATAGTGACAATATGTTTCACAGTTGTACTTAAATAGGATAAAGTTTCTGATAAAATTAAACCGCAAGATTTCATCTTTGCTTATGTTTACTCAGATATTTTACTAGTGCTTCAGATATTCAGATGGGAGCCTGTGTAGTCACCCAGACAGTAAAAACACAGCTTAGCTTTCAGAAACAGTAACTTGCCTTAATTATTTATCTTAGCGTGTTCGTATATTCTATACAACATTCAGGCAGTTTCAATTTGATTTGGGAGTCTTCAAGGCTAGAGTGAATAGGTGATTAATAAATAAGCGCGCCTCAACATCAACGACTGCATCACTGTTTACCATCTGGTGGGATCGCACTCAAGTAGTCTATACTAATATTATAAAGAGGAAAGATTTTTTTGTTTGTTTGTTTGTTTGTACCGAATAGGCTCCGAACTACTGGACCAATTTCAACCGTTTTTTCACCAATAGAAAGCTACATTGTCAGGAAGTAACATAGGCTATAATTTATGTTAAAAAAAAATTAGAGATCCATAAGAAAATTGCAATAATGAATCCCAGAGTAGCAAAATTTTGCCTATGAAATTCATTATTTGGCGTGCGCTGAGAAAACTATTGATGATACATAAAAATTATGTTATTAAAGTACTCATTATTACCTACATAAAAGTCCGCGATGGAATATATCTAACTACCATAGTTAAGTCACAATAGCAGCTTTTGTGTTCTAAAATTTAATTAAATCGCCGGTAGAAACAAAAGTTGGTTACATTCGTATCGTAGTATTAATTCTTATTCAAATAAATAGTTTTATAATCAAGGGCATTTAAGAAGCAGTAAAATACTTTTTAATTCATTCGAATCGAACATTTAATTTCGAAGTTATAACAAGTATAAAAATGCAATACGCGAACCTCGCCGAACATCACCGGGCCCGCAGCCGGACAGCTCGCACACATTCCGCGTATTCCAATGATACCGACAGATTTGCCAATATCATTTAAGAGGCTTCAGTTCCCGGTTAAAGTATCATTTGCTATAACAATTAATAAGTCCCAGGGACAAACATTTTCACTGGTCGGCATCGACTTAAGGAAGGAGTGCTTCTCTCATGGGCAACTATACGTTAGCCTGTCTCGCGTGGGATCTCCGGAAAATCAATATATTTTGCTTCAGACGAATAGCACGTCTAATATAGTTTACAGAGAAGCCTTGCAATGATTCTTTATAGGTATTTACATTAAATTTTTATTTTCTTTCTTTTTTACCCTTTTTACCCACAACTGTCACCTAAAAAGGTAACATCTATGTACCTACCCATCAAGTTTCATCGCAATCGGTCAACAGCTATTACTTTTTATCCCGATATTTCCACGGAATCGAAACTTACGCGGGTGAAACCGCGGGGCGCAGCTAGTAGTTAATATTATTAAAGAAAAAAAGTTTCATAAATTGGATCTGTTCTATTCCTGTTCTATTCACTTTAATATCAAAATGTTATTTGTCTACAGGTAAGACAGGTTGGTTATGAGAAGATGAAAAATTAACTACCTCATAAAGAATTCCCTTTAACGTAATTTATGGCATCGGGTTAGTAATAAGTTCTTGCATTGAGACCGATGCCCAACTTATGCCATTATTATAATGTTTAAAGTTATTCTGTGGAAACACTTTTCTATATCTGTATGTTTTAAAGGAGAAACTGATTGACCGACTAATGCGTTTATACACACAGCCAAATTTTTCTCGTAAAACCCTACCTCACTCCATTCTTGAATTTTCAACGTTGAATTTCAAAAGTATAGCAGCAAGCTTGCTGCTATACTTTTGAAGTTCAACGTTACAGTTCATGAATCGTGATATTAAAAACTTCTTTCAAATCTTCTTTCTCAATCCGGAGGCACTTAAACCTAAAATAACTTGATGAAACTTTACGTAAGAATAAACCACGCTATTTAATACCCATTTATCGCTGGATTTAATAAAAAAATGGAAAATAAATTTTTGTACCCTCCACTGGGGAGGGTACAAAAATTTATTTTCCATTTTTTTGAAAAAATGAAAGTCATCAGAGGCACTGGCCTCTGATGACTTTCACTGAATCATCCACAACCTCATTATCAGATTTTGATCTGATCACAATGCTGGTGGATGACCCATTAAAAAAAAATCAAACCAGGCAAGGCTTTTTCGAATATTCGAGTAACATACATACCAAATAAAAATATCAATGCATTAATGACCTGCTCCTTTTTTGAAGTCATTTAAAAATGCGTATATTTTTGCAAACAGCATTATCGTTAATTATTATAGGGAACTGTAATGGGTTTTCAATATAAATGTTAAAAGAGAAAGGACATTGCCAATCCTTGTATGGGAGTTGGACCAAGTGCTGCCCAGAATGAAGACCTAGTACATTTTGTTCCTCAGGCCAATACTAATCATTAAACCGAAGCGCATCAAAATCGGCTCCTGGAGTCAAGAAAAAAAGGGTTTTTCTAACTTAACCTAACCTAAGTTAAAAATCTTTGTGTTGAAGTTTGACCAAGTGCTGCCCAGAATGAACACCTAGTGCATTTTGTTCCTCAGGCCAATACTAATCATTAAACCAAAGCGCTTCAAAATCGGCTCCTGGAGTCAAGAAAAAAAACTGTTTTTCTAACCTAACCTAACCTATGTAAGTTAAAAATCTTTTTGTAGAAGTTTGACCAAGGACTGCCCAGAAAGAACACCTAGTGCATTTTGTTCCTTAGGCCAATACCAATCATTAAACCGAAGTGCATCAAAATCGGTTCCTGGAGTCAAGAAAAAAAAGGGTTTTTCTAACCTAACCTAAGTTAAAAATCTTTGTGTGGAAGTTTGTCCAAGTGCTGCCCAGATTTATATTATATTTTCCAAGTGCTGCCTTTCTATTGTAAAATCAAGCATTTAAAAAAAAAGTGAATATTATTTTCTAGCTGATTGTTCTCTATATTAGACGACCAATTGGAACCGTGCACTAGCTTCTGACGTTTTATAAGTGCTCACGTCATTAGACTTTAATTATTGTAGTCATTCTGTGCGTCAAGCAACTCATGACAATAAATTAATCTGTATTAGTCTCTTACAAACTGTTTTTGCAAGGCTCCGACAGTTTTATGACGAGCGGAACATGTAAGATTTGGCAACGGACGGAGTCTGCTGGAGTCACTCCAAGTATCGTAAACTTTATGTGTTCTGTGAGGGGTCCGGCTGACCCACATAAACAGAAACTTATAAAATTGATTTGATATTTATACGCAATGTTTCTGTAACAGAAGTTTTTCGGATTATTATAAGGGTTTGGGAACGTAACAGCTTGAAGTAATTTCCTAAAATTCAAGACTGCTGTGTAAACAACTGCTACTTTTGAGAATTACCTTTTTATAAATGTATAGATGTGTAAAGAGTTAAAAACATTTTTACTTTGACATTTGAAAGACCCGCGTACCAAAAGAAAGAAGGATTGAAAGTCATCCTACAAAGTATATCGATGATTCGCTATAGGTTGCGGCAATCTGATGGATACGTGAGTCACAGGAACGTTCGTTGTGGCGACTCTCGGGGATGGCATAAGTTCAACAGTGGACGTCTCTGAAATAATGTTGATGATGGTGACTTGAGAAAAAAGAACTATAAGGGTGATTCCACAAAAGTTGGGTAACTTTGTGTTCCAGTGTTTTTTATAATTTTTTTTATTAAATAACCAGTGATAAATATTTTATCATATGAAATAATCATTTTTTTACTATGTCACTCACTTTTGTATTTTGTAAGAAAAGTAGTGTCATCGATAAATTATAGTCAGGCCCTAGCCACTCAGTAAATTAAAAAATACGCGGTAATCGAAATAAGCAACCATTTTAAATTGAACGCGTTAAAAAGTGACAATGAGAAGGTAGCCATTAGCGGGGGCCGTTCCGCGTTGGTCATCTTGACATTAGTGAAATCGGCGTCGATGCTGAGAAAACACGTGCTGTGCCAGTCAATTGCTCAGGCCCTAGGTGTGTGATTTTATGTAAATTTAATAAGTTGTTATTCTTTCTTGTTTGTGTGTACATGTGATTTGTTTGTTCTGATGTTGTTTTTATCTACAAATCTCGGTATTTCTTTTTAAAAGTGAATTAAGAGTGATTTTGTTCTGATTCGTCAGTCCCTAGACCATCAGGCCCTGGCTGTTAATGTGACTAGGGACTCCTTTACATAGATTCGTCATTCAGAAACTTTTTTGTTGTTGTATAATATGCCGCCGCGAAGAAAAATACTGTTGTCTAAAGAAGAAAAAGCAAAAAATAGTCAAAACAGGCAAAAAAAAATTACCCGTTTTGCTAGCAGAGTACTGTGCTAGTGAGAAGAAAGAAAGATTAAAATACCTGAGAAAAAAGGAAAAAGGGCAGCAGTGCTGGGCCCGCCGTCATTGCGGCGGTAATTCCCCTCTTTGAGGAGTGGTTGGAGAGATTTCATGAAAACTCAAATTTCTCTTTAAATACTTAATAAAGTGACTGGCCCCTTTAGATACTAAAGGTATATTAATATATGCACTGTCTTTACTAAAAAGTTTTTGATTTAGTACATAAAAACATGTATGGCAAAATTTGGACGAAAGTAACCCAACTTTTGTGGAATCACCCATAAATATATGCTGTCGGTATTTGAATTGTGAACATCATAAATAAAAAATAAATTAAAATTGACTTTTGAGAGATGTTGATCTAGATCTTTGTAGAAAGTTAAGCCTATATAAAATTTCAACAAATCGACCAATTGCGACTTACACAAAAAAACAACTACAGAAACAAATAACAACACTTTAACAAAAAAAGTTGCTAGATCTATACAGATCATTATTGTGAAGGATTTGAAGAAAAGAAGAAACATTTTCGTTCCCTTGTTGATTTACGAGTCACAATAAATCCGAGCCCCTGCTAATACTGACTGAAGATGTTCAGCTCACTACAAAAACTAGAAGTCTCGTAAATAATGAATTGAACCAAGATGTGTGTAACAATGATAAATAACTACGACCTGCAGTAAACCTGGCGGGAGGCGCTACGTGTAAAAAAATATACAATTCTATCAAAGCAAAGCGTTTCGACGTAGATCACACAAATATTTCATTAAAAATATTAAACCAACTGAACGCATCCACTTCGCTTCGATTATAATTATCGTCATACTGCACCCACGTGCGTTGAGACACGTAGCCCACCGCATGTCAGTATGTGTGTAGTATTCGCTCTTTATTCATATAGTAAATATTTTCTTCAAACAGCTTTTCGTTTCAACGAAGCTTCAATAGGGTTTTCAATGGCAATCAAAAATTAATAAAGCAGTCGTCATCATCATTTCTGCTGAAAGACGTCTACTGTTGGACATGGGTCTCCCACAAGTGTCACCACAACGAACAGGCATCCCGCAACACATTCTCACGACCACGTCATCAGTCCTCCTTGTGGGAAACCTTCTAATACTGCAAGGAAGCAAAAGCATTACATTAAGCAGTATTGTATCTCTTTTCAATCTCACCAAACTCACTAACAGTATGGGCACGCCGTCATTGCGGCGGTAAGTCCTCTCTTTGAGGACTGGCTGGAACGGCAACACGGCGTTCTCACCTTCCGCATGACGCAGGTCCTCACCGGTCATGGGAAGTTCGGGAGATTCCTCCATCGGATTCGTGCTGAAGAATCGTCCGGGTGTCACCATTGTGATGACAGCCTGGAGGACACGGTGGAGCATCATCATCATCATCATCATCATCATCTCAGCCAAAAGACGTCCACTGCTGGACATAGGCCTCCCCCAAGCGTCGCCACAGCGACCGGTCCTGCGCGTCTCGCATCCATCGGATTCCCGCGACCCTCGCCAGGTCGTCGGTCCACCTTGTGGGAGGCCTTCCGACGCTGCGTCTTCCGGTACGTGGCCGCCGCTCTAGAACCTTCCGTCCCCATCGACCATCTGTTCTACGAGCAATGTGCCCTGCCCACTGCCACTTAAGTTTGGCGATTCTTCGGGCTATGTCGGTAACCTTAGTTCTCTTGCGGATCTCTTCATTCCTGATATGATCGCGCAAGGAAACTCCGAGCATAGCCCTTTCCATTGCTCTTTGGGTGACTTTAAGCCTTCTGATGAGGCCCATTGTGAGCGACCACGTTTCCGAGCCATATGTCATCACTGGCAACACACACTGGTCATAGACTTTTGTCTTGAGACACTGCGGTAGGTTGGACGAGAAGATACCGTGCAGCTTCCTGAACGCTGCCCAGCCGAGTCGGATTCGACGATTGATCTCTTTCTCGAAGTTAGATCTACCCAACTGGACCGTCTGTCCCAGGTAGACGTAGTCGTCCACAACTTCGAGTGTAGAGTCTCCGATCTTGATAGGAGTGGGAGCTACATGGATGTTTACCATGACTTTGGTTTTGTCCATGTTCATTTTGAGTCCCACTCTTTCGGAAGCCCTACTGAGATCACCGAGCATTGTACTGAGCTCCTCCGTAGTCTCAGCCATGACTACTATGTCGTCGGCAAACCGAAGGTGAGTGATGTACTCGCCGTTGATATTGATGCCTCGCCCTCTCCATTCCAGAACCTTGAAGACATCCTCCAATGCGGCCGTGAACAGTTTCGGAGAGATAACGTCTCCCTGCCTCACACCCCGCTGTAAGAGGATAGGTTTCGAGGTCTGATCCTGGAGTCGGACTGACATGGTGGCGTTTTTGTACAAACATTTCAGCACTTCGATGTACCGATAGTCAATTTGGCACCGTTGGAGAGACTGCAGTACAGCCCAAGTCTCGATCGAATCAAAGGCTTTCTCGTAATCCACAAACGCTAAGCAGAGAGGCAGGTTATACTCCTCAGTCTTCTGTATAACCTGCCGTAGCGTATGTATGTGGTCTACGGTGCTAAAGCCTTTTCGGAATCCGGCTTGTTCAGGAGGCTGGAAGTCGTCGAACCTGCGTGCGAGACGATTCGTGATGACTCTGGAAAACAACTTGTAGACATGGCTCAGAAGTGAGATGGGCCTGTAGTTCTTAAGGAGGGCATTGTCGCCCTTCTTAAAGAAAAGTACCACCACACCTCTGCCCCATGCCTGTGGCGTTTTGCCCTCGAGTATGACGGAATTAAATAGCTTCTGAAGGGCCTTAAGGACCGGTTTTCCACCCGCCTTCAGAAGTTCGGCCGTAATTCCGTCCTCACCCGGCGCCTTATTGTGTTTAAGTTGTTTCAGAGCCATCCTAATCTCGTACAGGCTGACGTCCGGGATATCTTCGGTATAGTGTCGGGTCAATCTAGCTCTTGGATCGTTCGCTAGATTTGCCGTGGGTTTAGAGATAGACGTGTATAACTGTCCATAGAATGCCTCGATCTCTCCCAGGAGCTCCGGTTTAGCGGATATGACTCTGCCATCGTCGGTCTTCAGTTTCGTGAGTTGGCTCTGCCCAATAGACAGATCTTGGACTTGACTACTAAACTTGGACACCTTTTAAAGGTCATCAAAGTGAATAAAAAGTATTCTATAATTTCGTAAGCGTTGATTTATAAAGCAGATATTGACTATCAACTTCATTCGAGCAGTGTTAAAGTAGTTTAAAAACTGTAACGAATTTTAAAAGGTGCACGTTTCACCCCGATTCTTTTCATGAAAGTTAAGCGGTATCCTTTGAAGTCAGGCTTAGGTTAAAACGAGGTTTTAAGGTCTGTTTACTGGGTCAAGTTATGTCTATTAATGTTGTGGACAGGACACTGCAACGAGGCCTAGTTTCTTAGAGGCTTGCTGCTGAACGTCAGCTATCTAAAGATTTGTTGGTATTAAGGCTTTTGAGGTAATCAAAAGCCTTTTGCAACTGTATATAACAATAATATGTTAATGGATATTATACCTACAGGAAAAGTTTTTAACCACTGCGTAAATTAATTTTGGTGGCTCAATGTAAGTAATAGGACACAGGTCAATCTTCAAGGTTAAGCAACGCTTGCCAACGTTGGTCTGTGGATGTACGCACGCACGGAGGAAACTCGTTATGTTAAGATGGTCACCCATCAATTGTTTTTTATGTATTCTGATTTTACTCCCAGATGGTGTAAAATGCGGAATAAGAAGGTAAATAGGCAATATTGGCATCTTTTAATTTCTTTTGTAGCCACTACACAACGCACTCATTCTACCAAAATAATCACCGCTTTTAGTTCCATTTTCAAAAATAAATTGTTCTTCTTTTTTATAAAACAGTAGTAATACATCAAGTTTTTATTTATGATTATTCTACATAGGAATATATAAAAACTTTTTCATTTTTGTAGGCTCGGCGGCAATAGATAAAAAATAAAAAAATTTTTCCTTAGCTAAATAATTATGCTATTTTATCTCCGCTCTGGTAAACTAGGTACAATGACGGATGTTTGGAGCAAGAGAAGTGAAAAAATATTTTAGCATTTGCCCATACAATATATTTCTTTTAAAAGCGTAGTGGGCGTATACATAAATTAAATTTGAATAAAATTCTTGCTTGATCTTTTATGTAGATGTGATTAATAGCTCTTCTGCGTGTTGTAAAACTGTAAAAGATTTTTGAGCGGTTACTTAACATTTCTCACCCTATCATATTACGTTCGCATGATATAGAATTATATCTTTGTTACAAAACTGTCTGGTGAGAATGGTTGCTAAATTGATTAATGCATCTCATTGTATCAAAAAATCTATGCGTTTCATGAGGGGTAAAAGGGAAATTTAAAAGACATGATCACAAAGGGGCTTTTATGTTTTTTTTTCGGTATATTGAATGAAAAAAAAAAACAAATAAATTGTTTAAGAAAAATCAACATCAATGTTTTTTGTAGTTGGGTTCTTTCTATCTTGCCAGGTTTTTTTTTCAGAATTATTCCGGTCCGGGCAACTGCAAATAGATGGTTTCGAGGTATGCGTGCTACGCAGGTTTTTGAACAAAGTTCTTACGTGACATCATAGATATCGCTATATATTATAAATATTTTTGTGTCGCATAAAACTATTTATTGCCATAAAAAAAAAACTATCCTTATACCTTAAATAATTTTTACTTATACCTTATACCTTAAATAATTTTTACTTTATACGGGTTTGTACATACGTTTATCTTTAGTTCGTATAGCATAACTAGTTTAATATTTGTAAAAATAAGTTGTATAATAACGTAAAATCATACTAAAGCGTAAAAAAAAAACAATTACGAAAACGCTTCTCCTGAAAAAAAAACACTTTTTGCCTTGCGTGGGAGGTGTCGAAATGTTCTTGTGTAGTAATGGATACCTACGTAACACAAGCAGGTTGATTGTGGGTGATTTATGTAGTTAGCATCCTGTAGCAGTTAAAACAACGCCCACCTACATTAGTACTGTACCGATAAACACAACTAAAAGGTATTACTGTTACCTTGAGACCATCTTTGTCTGAGTAATTGTGTACTTTGATGTTGTTTATGCTAACAAGTTAGGCTTGTCTAATCGTTTATTTTGGGCTTAAAATGACGTCATACTTTCACAATATTTTAGTATAGGTGATCAACACATTTGATTTGTTCTTAGCGTGTCGATGACAATTTTTTTTTCAAGTTGTCCAGGAATGTGAAGCCTGTTCTTTGAGAAATATTGGTGAGTTTCTTGAACACATAAAAGATGTCACAATGTGTCTTGCAAGCTGAAACGCAAGAAATTCTGCTCTATTCTTGATTCTGGAAGCATCCTTCGATGTAGATCGAAAATACAATAAGGCTTCTTCTCTCTTTTCAGTGGACTGCTTGGCCCTGAGAAGGGCCTGTTAGGGTTTATATTTGCCGTCGTATTCAAAAGGTTGTCCAATCGATAAAAGTCGATTGCCCAGGGTGCATCGTCCAAGAGCGGGAGAGGTCATTTGATGAAAACCAACGTACTCGTAAAAACAATTGATTCTCATGTAAACTGTAACTGTAATCTTCTATGAGAATTATCTTTAAACTAAACTATTCTGAGATACACGATTTATATTATCAAGTTTCATTCTATTTTTAGCATCTGAAGTAATAAGAAGATACAGCTAAGGAATGTCATAAGAACAAAGTTCAGGTAAATGTCTTTCCAATATGTGTTTGTATTACGATTGTTTACCAGTAATGAGGAAAGTTCCGCAGTTGAAGATGAGCAGACTTTGTTAATGTTATTTGTTTTTGTTCGAGATTGTGTGCTTGTGTGGACACGAGTGTTACACGATTATAAGCTTTGGGAAAATATTGAAATGTCAACATAATTATTGGACACGTTAGAGTTGCGTAGTTTAACTGTGTATTCCTGCGGAGAGGAAAGCAGAAAGATGCGAGATGATCTAGACGTGAAACAAGAGGACTAGACTAAAAGAGTGTGGGAGAAGAAGTTGCGGGAGATTTGTCAAACAGCAGAACAGTAGAGTAGCTTGGAAAAAAATCTACCACTTTCTGTCGCTCCAGCCAGAGAGCGGTAAAAATCGTTTAATGATTGCCTACCTTAAAAATAAACAAAATAAAAAGTGTGCTAATTTCCGGTCAAATTATGCATGCATGGATTCATATGCAAATTCTTAGGCAGAATGTATCATCCTTAAGAATATTCTCCAGACAGAGACGAGTTTATCCAAACTCGAAGAATAGTTTGGTGGTGGCACTCCAATATTAATAGCTTCATGTTTTACAGACACAACATCATATAACGCTATTTTATTCAGCTGCGGTTCGTTTGCAAGATTAAAGGCTTGCATAAATACTAGATAGTTAAGACGTCTTTGTTAGAGTTGGTATTCTGAATTCAAAATTCATAAAGCTTACAATTGAAAGTAGCGTTTACTTTGGTATCCAATCTCGTACATACATATGAGAGATCTAACTCAGTATTTCTATCATATTAATTCAGCAAATGACGCGACAGGGTTTTCAAATCCCGTTGGATTAGAACCAGAATTGCTGTTTGTTTAGGAATCCATTATTGAAATTTCTATGTTTGTTTTCACATTCAGCCGATGTTTTTTAGTCAGCAAAACCAATGAATTGGTTTGGATACCAAATATGAGTGGAATTGTGAGATTGTAAGCTTTGCAAATTTACAATAGGTATGCCAATTGCTTTTCATATATGGTAATTTCATAAAAAGGGTTGCATAGATGTTAAGTGTTTTAAAAGGTTTATAAAAATAACATTCATAAACACGTCAAAGATCTAATGAATAACTAGATACTACGGTTTTCAAAATAATGTTTACTGTAATTCAATAGTCTAGTAAATGAGCTACCTTACTTTTATTTCAAGTATAGTAAAAGCTGCAAATCTATCACGTGTTATTGAATTTTATAAAGGTGCTACTAGTTATCCTACTATTAATATAAACTTAACCACGAAAGTTAAAGGTAGGAAACAATAAAAAGTTTCAAATATTTGCTATGAGGTCCCTACAAGTGCGGGGCCCGGGTGATTGCCCTGCTTGCCACTCCTTAAGGCCGCTACTAACAAGGAAGACTGAGCCCCAGCACGAACATTATGAGGCTAAATATGCTTATGTTGTGCTATTAAACGTTAAACACTACGCTGTCGTTTAATTATAACTCCTGATAGATTAAGTGGCACAATTTCAGACAGTGTTCAGATAACCATGGTGTTATTACTTTGTGTGCTGTGAGTAGAACACGTTGATACTTTACGAAAGCCCTCGGGAGAAGCTTATAATATACATAGTGTTAGTTTAGTTACGTAGGTAATGCTTTAAACAGTTCACGAGGCTCCCATCTATTAGACATAATATTATGTACTTATTTGTTTTTATTAGAAATAAAAATAAAATCAGTAGCGTTATTCTCATTAACAACTAAACAAAACAACAAACAACTACACTAATACTAATATTGTACTTATGAAATGTTTGTAAAGAAAGGTTCTAATAAAACATAAAGGTGTCTACAAAATTTTCTCCGTGTTTGTAATGTACGTGCTTACCTAACACCATTTGACCTCGACATCTATAAAAGACGTTAGGACGCCCCTATTTTCTCGAGTCACTGCGAACTAATTTTCTTAGAGCATTTTCACACGACCGACTGAAGGTTAACTACGGTCTAGCTAGTCAGACTTACGTGGGATGCCAATCATGAATTAATAAGGTCAGACTTTACTAGCCCTGGCCTCGTTTAGAAAATGTGCCTACCAAGGAGTTTCGTAGATAGAATATAAAGTAATGTTACGCTAACGATATTAAAACAAACAGTTTTGATACAATCTTATAACAGTAAAATTTCAGATAACTTTTAGTAGCATAATCCAACTTAAAATAAAGGATATCTGCAGTTATCTTTAATGATATTATACTGATAATAGTTTTTCCGCCGTGAAGTCTATCCTGTTTAATCATGCAGTAATTGTATAAAGTTAAATGAACCATTGAAGTTGCAGCGTTAAAGGATATTGCTTTTATTAGCTCTGGAATACTTTTAGTATGCTTCTAGAATATCGAGTTTGTTATAATACAGGTAATGGAATGAGACGTTTTTCTTTTTATTATTGGATGAGTTTCTATTAAATATCTACATATTGGTTATTACTCGTCAGTTTACCGGTAAAAGTTAACGCTAGTTAGTATCGTTACCACGCTAGTGTTTACTCCAGTAATAATGTTATGTTTGAACGATGAAGGTATATCAAATTTTTAACATTACTCTGTGCTCAAAGCCCTGGTAGCAAGTAATAAACTCAAAATATTTATACGAGTGCATTGTTTGTAACATTTAAGATCGTAAACATGTTTCGCATATTTGTCGAGGCAGTTCATTTAGACATGAAGTTATTTGTTTAATATACAAAAAGTAACTGGAAAAATGCACACCCTTATACACTCCATTTAGAAAATTCAGTTACTATCATAATTAAAACACTGAAAGAATCTTGGCGAATTCATAGCTGAAAGAATCTTGGCGAATTCATAGCTGAAATTTATTGGAGTGTCTTAAAGTGACTTATATACGAAGGCATTTCTATTATTTTTCTACGTTTTTTCAAAGTATCACATTAACTAGTTATAGCCGGATAAAAAAGATATTTGAAATTAAAGTTATTTATATTTATTCTGCCAAATGACAGTAATTAATGACGGGCAAAAAGACTATTATCCCAAATAAAAAAAATATTACTTGGTTTGACTTTGTCAATTGTTGATTGGTTTTACTAATGTCACAGACGCCTATCATTTATGCATATAAAGCAACTGACGCTGAAATTATGTCCGGTCTATTTTCTTCTGGCAGTGCTGATCATATTTCAGAGAAGATGATGTGTTCATTCTGGATAGGGGTTTTAGGGACGGTATAAGTTTACTAGAGAACGTGATTTTAAAGTTTTTAGGCAAGAGTATTTTCATCGCTCTCTACCACACATGATGCAAACATTTCAAATCGCGACAGCTCTTTTGAACAAGTTTGGTGTTCGCTTTCAAAATAATGAATATGCTAATGAAATACTTGAAATAATTAGAGAATGGATGAACTTACCAAACAATTTTTCAAATATGGTGGAAGCCTTAAACATGAATAGACGAACCTCATAATTTCGTAGCTAATGCTACGAGTTACGAGACAAGTTTATCACGATCAGCGGTAATCCGCTGATCGCGATAATGTTTTATGCTTCCCAACCCTGGAGTATAGAGACTTGATTCTCTTCGCCCTGGGAACGTACCAAATAAGACAAGCTCGCTCATATTATGGCGAACATATACGTTTCCACGGTGGGTACAGAATCGAAGTTTCCAGTGAAAACATTGATTCCTCTGAATATAATCTTAGGGGCACTGGCGTGACAACACCAACAACCTAAGGTCGACTGGTAGTAAATGCCTAAGGCATTAAGTGTGCCTTTGTACAATGTTTTGTGCATAAAGCTTTAATAAATAAATAATTAGAGTTAAAATAAAGTCACTTCACGTATCCAGGAAGCAATATTATGTTTATATTGTTATAGAAAATGATATTCCTGGTAGGACAGGAATCAGCGAGTATTGTTGTAATTGTTTAGTTGGTCAGCGCACAGTAGGATGTTGTGCTCATGTCATGACGCTAGTCTGGTATTTGGGATGGGCCAGACATCAGCAAAATATTTCAGCTCCTGCAGAATTTCTGGATGAAATAGTTATAAGAGAGGATTACGAAGAATAAATAATAATATAAAAAAACTTGTTTTATTGATTCTTATGAACATACTCAATATATTCCATACGCATTCAAGGATTTTGTGTTTGTTTTTATTTATCTGAAAAGTTAGCAAGTATTTATAAAATCCCGGAATTCTATTATAGTCCTATTGCTTCAATATCTACCTAAAACAATGCTGATGGTAACTGGCAGCCTCAGTCCTATTGTACACAGTCACATAGTAGGTACGTAGTAAGTATACCTAAGTTAACCTATCAATACCCGCGAAACGAGACACAATAATAAGACAATAACAACGCGGTCCTATGAGACCGGTCGGGGATTCATGAATTAAGGCCAAAGAGTAAGTATTTACACCTTTTACAATGCATTGCATGCTAAAATAACTGGGTCAGGAAAATAATCATGTAATATTGCCCTTTTAACTTCTTCGAATTGAAATTACCGTAGACATAACCTACAAAACTTCATGACTGAATTTCTATTAATTCCGGCCTTTTCGAACAAAAATTCTTGCACCAGCTAATTCAGAAGTTGACGCCGAGTTTAATAAGATATTTTTCATTTAAAGACGCTAGAATTTAATCTCAGCTAATTTAATGTATAGGCGGCTGCCATTGTTCTTTTATTTAAAAAGTTCTTTTATTTTTTTTTTTTCGGGTAGGTGTAAAAAAGCGATAGACATATCTCCAAAGTTATTATTTTATTTTATTCTATTTTAATTAGCAATCATTATTTAAATTCATAAATTTTTATACGTGATCAGTGTATAACCTCTAATATAAGGATACTCACGTTTGTAGCACTCTTATGTGACTATTAAAAATCTTATACACCACCTGCCAGCTTATCGTCTGAATCATCACTCTCACTACTACTGGACACTTGTGAGTCATTATGTCGCAACTAGATGAGGTTGTATCAGCACAGAAAACCCTAGAGGACTGCGTTCTACGGAAAATGGAGGAGCTTGAATCGCAAATTCAGAGCGCCGGACCTGCTAAAGATACAGTGGCACGAGTTGCTGACGAGTTCCGCACCTTTAGAGAGTTGGTCTTCAGCATGTTCAAACTGCTCCGGAGTCAGATCAGCGAGTGTGCTAAGCAGGTTGATGGGTTGGAGACAAGACACCGGAGGAAGGCGCTTGTATTCCAGGGCATTGCAGAAGTTGATGGTGAGAATGCCAGTGCAGTGGTCCTGGATGTCATCAACAAGCGGCTGGTATCTAATTCATTGCCAGCATCCTCTATAAAAGCCTGTCACAGGCTTGGAGTCGCCGGCAAAGCTCATCATAGGCCCATCCTGGTGCGATTTTCATCTTATGAGGATAAATCTGCAGTCTGGAAAGCGAAGAAAGGCTTGAAGGGCACTTCCATTTCGGTCAAGGAGTTCCTGACAAAGACCCGGCAGACCATCTTTGGGAAGGCGCGGCTTCACTTCGGCATGCGAGATTGTTGGACGCAGGACGGTATTATTGTTGTTAAGGCCCCTGATGGGAGTAAACATAAAGTCACTAGTTTCGACGTTCTAAATCCACTGTTGGCGAAGTATCCGAAAGCCCAAGGAAGTGATAACCTGCAAAAGAAGCCACGTTAGCCATGGTATTTCCACTTTTATTATTTAATATCATCTTTCTGACAACACAGTGGATAGTTACTTACCAGAGCAATCCTTTTATTGTTCTAATAAATATCTTATGCCGATTTCAATTAACCTCTTTGCGTATTGTTTGTTTGTTGTTAAATGTTATTCGTAGCTTTTCTTTGACCTGTATTTTTTTTGTTTTTCTATTTGGGTAGTTGCTGTTTACCCTCATCAAGTTTCCTTTTCTCCAAATTGTTATATCTAACATGGCTAACCACAAATATTAAAATTATATTATAATGTTAAAGTGTCACGTTAAACAGAGGATTGAGGTTATTTTTATTTTTGTCGACTGACGTTTATAACCTGGGCGATCGGATACGTTCACGGAGTCTCACGGATTGTTTTTGAGGTGCGTTCGGAATACTGTCGTTTTCATAGTTTTATGTCCAAAGTACCTTTTTAAAATTTTTGGTGTTATATATTCTGTTATTTTTGCTTTGGCACTATCCACTATAAACATATATATTTTTTTTTATATTCTTTTATCGTTGGCTTTAAGATTGCATATACTATTTTCATCTGTGTGATTGATTGATTTCAGTGGTTTTAATTTTTATTTGTGATACGATGTGAGCTGGCGGGTGGTGCAGAAATGCTAACGCTGTACTAGTCTGTGTGTGTAGCTTTATTATTTATCTATTTTATTTTTATTTATATTTTATGAATTCCGATAATGAATCCTTTTATTCAGCTATCGACTCTACTGCCTCTTCTTGCGATGTCAGTTTTGGCTCTCTGACGGACACCCTTGGCGATTCGTTACGCCAAAGGTTCGATCCTAATCGAGACCGTTTATTTAACGTCTGCCACATAAATGCCCAAAGCATCCCTAGCCACTACAATGAACTGTACGACACGTTCACCAACAATAACGTTCATGCCATCCTGATTTCTGAGACTTGGCTCAAACCTGACCTTCTATCTACTACCTACTCTCTCCCTGGGTTCGTACTTCTTCGGAATGATCGGATCGGTAGGAGAGGGGGCGGTGTAGCTATATATCTTCGCAGTGATCTCCCTTTTAAAATCCTAACTTCTTCTTCTTCGACTAATACTGCTGAATTTCTTTTTTTAGAGGTTTGTGTCAAGGGAGCAAAAGCCGTTCTAGGCGTCGTCTACTGTCCCCCTACTCTTGATTTTTTCACCGAATTCGAATCGGTACTCGAATCTTTGGGTTCAGAGTATGCACATCACATCATCATGGGAGATTTTAACACCAACCTCCTTGCCCAAAGCTCCTCTCGCTCCCGTAAACTCCTGCATCTTGTCGAGTCTGCTAGTTTGCATGTAGTACCTCTCCAACCGACTCATCATAATAAAGTTGGTGATGATACTTGGCTTGACCTTATCCTCACCTCTAATCCTTCCCTAGTGGCCTTACATGGTCAACTTGATGCTCCTGGCTTTTCCCATCATGATCTTATTTACCTGTCCTATGTTCTTAAACCTCCCAAACCCAAACCCATGTTCTTGTACAGGCGTGCCTTTGCGCGGATGAATAATGACCAACTCCTCATAGATGCTGAAAATATTGACTGGACACCATTGCAGGACGCTGTTACAGTGGATGACAAAGTCTGTGTCTTCAACAGTGTAGTGACCAAATTGTATGACACACATGCGCCTGTCAGGAAAGTAAAGCTGAAGCGTCCACCTGCACCCTGGATGAATTCTGATATTCGGATGGCAATGCGACGGAGGGACCGTGCGTTTCGGTGCTTTAAAAGGGATCGCTCTACGGAGAGCTGGACCAACTTCAAAACTGCAAGGAATCGCTGTAATCAGATGATACGTAATGCTAAACGCCGCCACATTCTTAATAACATAACTTCGTCTTCTCCTGCCGATATCTGGAAATTCCTCGGAACACTAGGTGTCGGTAAACCGCGACATTCAGACCTTCATAAGACAATTGGTTTGGACGAGCTTAACTGCCATTTCTCAACCGTTCCTGTGCTTGATAGTCTAACCAAATGTCAAACTATTGATTACCTTGATGGTCTGACGCGTCCCAATATTACCCCGTTCGTTTTCACTCCAGTCGATCCGGAAGAGATCAGAAAGATTATCTTATCCATTAAATCCAAAGCCGTGGGCTGCGATAATATCAGTCGTTATATGATCGTTTCGGCTTTGGGTCACCTTCTTCCTGCTATATCCCACATCATCAACTTCTCTCTTTACTCTGGTGTGTTTCCTTCCCTGTGGCGTAAAGCCTTTGTCCGTCCTTTACCTAAGATTTCCAATCCTACACTTCCCAGTCACTTTCGTCCAATTTCCATCCTTCCGTTCCTGTCTAAAGTGCTCGAGGCCTGTGTACATAAACAGTTCTCCAACTTCATTTATCGCAACACCCTTATCAGCCCATTTCAATCCGGTTTCAGGCCCGGGCACAGCACCGTAACAGCTCTCCTAAAAGTGACTGATGACATAAGGCGAGGAATGGAAGATACTAAGGTTACTGTCTTAGTGTTAATCGACTTTTCGAATGCCTTTAACACCGTCAGTCACGAAGTCCTCTTGTCTATCCTTTCTTATCTTATGGTCTCTCGGGAGGTACTGGAGTGGTTTTCTTCTTATCTTCAGGATCGTCAGCAGTCTGTTCGTGCTGGTAACTCCTCATCAAGGTGGTGTGACCTTTCAGCTGGCGTCCCTCAAGGCGGTATTTTATCTCCTCTTTTGTTTTCAATTTTTATCAATCTTATAACTTCTGAGCTTCAGTGTGCGTATCATCTTTATGCCGATGACTTGCAGCTCTACTGTCAGTCAAGTGTTGACAACTTGTCGGATGCGATCAGTAAGCTAAACCAGGACTTAACATCAATAAAAAACTGGTCTGACCGTTTTGGGGTGGCAGTTAACCCTCTAAAATGTCAGGCAATCATGGTGGGGAGCCCCCATAGTTTGAGAAAGCTTGTTGGTCTAACTATTCCACCGGTAATATTTGACGGCACTGTGATTCCGTTTGACTCTGAAGTTAAGGATCTGGGTCTGCATGTCGACACCTGCCTTGACTGGCGGAAGCAAGTTGCGAGTGTCAGTAGGAAAGTAACTGGAACGTTACGGTCACTCTATCGATTGAAAAATCTTCTCCCTGCCCACATAAAGGTATTGCTTGTACAGTCCCTGATTTTCCCTATTATTGACTATGGTGATGTGTGCTACTATGACCTGAATGCAGATCTGCTCAATAAACTTGACCGCCTTTTGAATAACTGCATTCGATTTGTCTTCAACCTTCGTAAGTACGATCATGTATCGGAACATCGCACGCTCTTAAAATGGTTACCTATTCGTGAGCGTAGAGCACTAAGGGCCTTGACTACCCTGTTTTCTTTATTAGACAAGCCTTCTTCTCCTTCTTATCTTACTTCACAAATTAATTTTCTTTGCTCTGCCCATAGTAAACATCTCCGATCTTCGAATAATCGTTTGCTGCGGTGTCCCTCGCATCGCTCTGGGTTAATTAAGTCCTCCTTCTTCGTACAGGCGATATTTCTTTGGAACGCGCTCCCGTTGAACATCAGGATGGCAACCAGTCGCCTCTCCTTTAAAATAATGGCACGTGAACACATTCGCAAGAAGTTGGTAGAATCATCACAGCGATAAGTTGTTGGATTCAGTTTTCATAACAATTGTGGTTATATGTATGTATTTATATAAGTATGTATTTTTATGATTGTACCTATTCGTTTTTTTTTCTATTTGTTTTACGTAAGTTGCACCTACTACACAATGTTTCTGCACCACCCTAAGGTTGACTGGTAGATAATGCCTATGGCATTAAGTCCGCCTTTGTACAATGTGCATTAAGTTACAATAAATAAAAACACTTAGGTAGTGGTTTTTTCAAGAAAGTAGTGACACTAATTATACGCAAATAAACATAACATGTTATTTGCGTGATTCACATTGTGAAACAACTCAATATACTGGAAGCGCACCAGACCACTAAAATAATCAAATATCCCTGCCGGAGTCTGTTTCCTGATAGTTACAACCCGGGAGTCTGTAAGTCTAAGTAAGTGCGCTCCATTGTCGACTGCATCGTCTCTTTGAGATAGCGGTCAAGCGCGAACGTATCAACAACAAAAAAAAACTATTTTATCATAAAAAATATTCCATCTTTAACAATAATTGAAATCGATTCAGTAACTGATTCTGAACATGTTACTTTCAGGATATGCGTTTATTATATTACATGTTATACAATTATGTGCGTCAAAACCACAGAACAGTTGAATGGTCAAAACAACCGTGATTATGTAGGTATTTTATTTAGAAAACTATAGGATAAGAAAATGAAGGTGTGCCTTTTGTTTTATTCAGCGAGACATTATTATAATGAGACAAGTTGGCGTAAACAAGATGAACGTTATTACAATGTTTTTATGTTTGAGGTGTTTTATGAATTATTCTGGCCTAATTTGCATTGCCACCGGCTACAGGAAAGGTCATTGGTTAACAGATTTTTGATTATAACATCAGTAGTACCTTTATTTCTGCTAAAGGAATCAGTCATGTTTATAATTTTTTGGTGCATTTTTTTCATGAACGAAATCGCTGGCAAAGTGCTAGTTACAAAATTTTAATTCCTCTCTGGATCCAATTATGATGTCGACACAGAATTGTGTTCTACTTCGTGGAAATACGAACAGGTTTTAGCTAGTCTGCTAAAAATTCTTCGTAATTCCGCGAAATGGAACTCATGTCTCACATTTTGTACTTTATATAAATGTATTATTATTACATGTGGTTACACAAGAGTATTTTTTTTAAACAATGATGTGGACCGCCAGCAAAACTTTAGCATGGGCCAGATAGATGCAATCCAACGTCGACGTCACTTTGGCAGGAGCAAACTAAACCAACCATTGTGTTGATCGTTGATTTGGATTATATTTACTGTCTACACAGAATTGAGATGTTGGATTGCAATCATCTGGTCCATGCTTAAAGCATTCAAATACAGGTCACCTTGGTGGGCACTAACAAACCCAACCATTGTGTTGATTGTCGGTTTGGATAACATCTTCTGTCTCCCTCCTTCTTGCGACATATTCCTCAATGCTTGCTCCTTTATTTGTTTCTGTGTGAAGACCATTGATATTAAATTCCCGTAGAGACAAGAGCGATGCGGATCTGGTCGGACCAACGTATTTAGGCACCTTACCACACCTTTCATCTGCTGTCTACACTATTGAAATTAGCAAGTTCAATTCTGATTGGAAGCTGCATTGTATCCATGGTCTATACTTTACATCCGTCTGGCGTAACAGTACTGAAATTCAAGGAACTGTACATTGTATGAGGAACCACAACTCCGTTAGGGAATGCAGTGTTCAGAATTTCCTACTTTGTACTGTGTTGTACAACAGTGAACCGGGACTCCGGGAGTCAGTACAAACCACGACTTAGTCGACCACAGCGGAACAGATTACTTCAAAACTGTATATTAATACAGTTTAGATCTGTTATTCCTAGTTATGATTAATGCTAACCATGTTTAACTGGATATTTGTAAATTAATGCGAGAAGTTGTGTCGTTCATTTGACACATTGCTCAAACTGTTTAGTTGTTAACGAATATTGTGAAAGTTATTACAATTGCAAATTGGTATGTTTCTTCAATTAATGATAATTATTGTAACCTTGCTTCGGGAAGGTTCAAGGCATCTTCTCGTAAAACATATCACTGTTTCTTATGATGAAAGTCTTGCTGAGGATGAAATATAATACTCGTATGTCTCTGAAACGTAATCGCTCACAATGTGCCTTATTAGAAGCCTTAAAGTCACGCAACGGATATTGTAAAGGGTTATTAATACTTTGAGTTTCCTTGTAATCGAATCACAACGGCAACGAAGTATGATGGTCACCCTTCCATATAAATATTCACCTCGGCAAATGTTGTTTAACATTGGAGATCAACCAATGCGACTGTTTTTATTTGGCTGAATAATAGATGATTTGGAATAATTATGTTAGTCGCACTGACACAACTTGATTGTTGATGGAAAGACAATTTACTTATTTCTTTTCAAACCTTTTAGACTACAAGTGTCTATTGATAATAGTGAATAAATACCACTTTATGGAATAGTGTAGAATTAATTTAAAGTAAGTACAATTTTCTGCCTCTAACGAAACGATATTGCTCCCCGCGGCAGGGGAACGTTCAGTGAAGAGCGAAGTTTAATCCACTGCGCGTCCGTTTGTTCATTAAAATTGCATTGATTTTACAGAACTTTACGGTCACTTGCAACTGTACGTAAACAATTTTTTAGCAAACAAAAATGGGAAACTATAACCTTGTTGTAAAATAACTTAGAATAGAATAACATTTATTCGATGCAGGCATTAGCAACAACACAAAATAATAAAAAAACGAGTGATAATATTATAAAAGAAAAGTTAATTCGATTCCCGAATCGAACCTCTAAGATTGTTTTAAGTCGCATTTTTTTTTTAATTTTTCCTTTACTTGTGCAGACTATAAGATATTCTATGTCTTGAAAATATCGGGATTCTAGGTCAACGAAAAATGTCCTATACATTTTGATTTACTTGCGAATATCATAATTATGCATGTTGTATTAAATGGCCTCATAATATATTTAAATTGCGTTAATTTAAAAGTTTTATATTTTCATTTTTCTAAGGAATAGCACACTTAGGCATTTGAGATTAATTTCAACTTGATAATTTGTTGCATTGCCGAAAAATGAATCATGTCAGACAGAATGACAGATAACAAACTGATCCTATAAGGGTTATTTTTTTACCGACTGAGATACGAAACACCAAAAATGAATTGGTTGTCTACTTTTCGATTTTCTTTGCCGATAAAAAATAAGCCCTTTTGCAACGGTTCTCATCTTATTCTGATGAGTTTCCTCTACATTATCATTTAACAGAAGGATTATGCGCTCCCCGAGGTAAATTATAGAATGAGAAATGATTCCCACTGAGTATCGGATTAAATTGGTTCAACTTTAAAATCGAGTTAGTCATAAAATTATATTCAAATTTATTCCAAGTTAGATGATCATCTAGCTGGTAATAAGTCAGCTAGGGTTTGTTGAACGGTTTTATCCTAACTACATTAATATTATAAAGGCATGTGAATGAGTCTATGTTTGTTACTCCGCACGCGCTAAAACGGTTGATCAGATTTGGACAAAACTTAGCTCGCGGGTAGACTCTGTAGTCACTCACTCTGTAGTGTAGGACATAATCTTTTATGTTTTAGATTATCTACGGACGTTTTATTCACCTAAGATGAACAAAATAAAAACAATTAGAATCAAACAATCCTCTATGAACCATAATTTAATTTGGATCTGAGTGTCTGAGTTTACATATTATTTATAAATGCACCCAGAAAAAAAAACACGTGGCCTTAACAATCACGGTCACGGGTGATTTCTGACTAGCGCGACTGCTTCCCCATTTCGACCCCGACTTTTTTTGGTGGAAACGGGAACCGTTTTGCCGCCTAGAAAATTGCTCGATCCTTATTTTCGTTCCGTTCTATGTGAAAGCCCATTTTTTGCTCATCGAACTGAACGACCTAATTGATTTGAAGTTGATTTCACTAGGAAAAAACTCTACAAACTCCTATACAGTTAATTGAAGTCGACACTTGTTATTTGTCGAACAAAAAATTTTAAGATCTTCTGGGATTATAATTATTGAAGTTAACCCAGGATTATATTTAGCACTAGCTACTGTTAGGGGTTTCGCCCGCCTGATAGGAGAAAATGATCACAAGGGCTAACATTGCCGTCATCCGATGGATGCCAGACGCACAGGACCAGTCCGGATAAGCCTATATCTAGCAGTGGATGTCTTTCGGCTGAAATGATGGTAATGCTATTCTAGGGGGTCTCCCTTGTTTTACCAAAAAGAAATTGCCAAATTATCACTTCCCAAACAATTTTTCGCATAATTTCATTTGCCAAATTATTACTTAGCAAATAAACTCTTCACAAATAAATGTTACGCAAACCTAATGTTTGGCAAGTTAACGTTTCAGCAATAATTTGCTTACCAACTAGTTCTTTTACCAATTTTTATGTAGTCAAACATTTCAGTTGGTATAACATATTTTACCCAAAATAAAATTAGCCAAATGTTGGTATCTTCAGTTTACTGTTTCTGGGTTTTACATATAAAAATATGCTTCTGGCGTGGTTTGGTCACTACTCTAACCTAATAACCTAACCTATAGTTCTGGTAGCAGTTCGCATTTCATTCGTCGTTTGTAACCGTCTTTATTTTTTTTTCAAAGCAATTAATTTGATAAACTGTTTATTTTCTAAAGATTTTTTGCCGTAATAAATCATTTGATTTAAGACCAAATGCCTTAATGATATTATTCTAGGTAATATTCTGCCGAAGTAAAAATTTGACCAAACAAAATTTTCGAACTAAAGTTTTTCCAAATATAGCATTGGTAAAATAAAAGGTTTCGAAAATTGCTTTGGATAATGAAAATTTGGCAAATTCTTTTCGGCAAAACGGCAGACTCCCTATTCTAGGACATGGTCTACATGTGCACTAAGTTTTATCTAAATTCGTTCAGCTATTTAGGCGCAAAGAAGTTATAAATATACCTACACATTTAGGTACAAACTTATAACATTAGTCTGATTATTTTTTCATTAATGTTCATAATAATGAATTTTTATGAACATTACTTTTATAATCAAGAGTTATAGCCATTTGCAACGCTTTGCTCAGCATATAAGTAAAACACAATTTGTCATCATTACATTCTCAGCGGTTTCCGTCTTCAGAGCTTCACACATTTCTGCGAAAATTAATATAATAATGAAACGACAGAAAGGAAATCGACGTAAAATACCTTCAACGAGAATACTTACACAAGATAAATGGGCGAGTTGTTATATAATATTCTTGTTGTTTGTTAACTTCAAAGTTTTCTGATTTATTACTATCGCGTTATATAAATTGAAAATGTTTAATATCTCTGCTTACTAGTGTTGATGGTCAACCTATACCTTAAACTAAATAACTTGAGTGAAAAGGTTACTTCTAGACAAGCGTACTCCATTGTCAGCCACATCATTGCTGCAGGTGCGATAGTGGCCAAACGTGTAACAGAACATGATATAGTCAAGTGCCAAAATACATACAAATCTATTCCGCCGTTCGAACGTAAAGAAGTAACAAACACATACTCTTCAACTTTCACTTCATAATATTAGTATGAAGTATGATAGCCTCGTGCATAACCAAGATCTCACCTGATAGAAAGTAACAATGTAGTCCATAATGGAGCACACTTGCCTAGAAGTAACCTATTTACTCTTGATTAAAAGACACTAAGGTGCAAACCTATCAAGAAAAACAGACACCGGCAAGGAATTTCACAGTTAGAAGAAGACGTCACATCCGCCAGGATCAATCAGGAATTTCCTGTGTGTGCTAACGCTAATTAACACTGCTAAGTCTAATTAGTGCGTAAATCTGTCGCACTGCGTTTTAGGTGTCAACACAACACATTTGTGTCAGTTAACATCGTTAACCTAACAGTATGTTATTGTCACGTAGTTACCCATATTCTAATTACTGCCTCACATCTGCATTTAGCAACGTGAACCCCTGCTAAGTTCAGTCACTCTTACATTACTATTATATATTTATTACTAGCTTTAAGTCCTTCAAGACTTAAAGCTAATAAAAAGAAAAACAATTATAGACGACAGCAAGTCAATAAGGGGTGTTCAGGAAAATTCACACCACCAGTTTAAACCACTTAGTCAAGAGGTACTCTTATTCTACTTATGAAAACGTATACATGACGTTGAAGAGTAACGTTTGATAGGCGCGCTACAGTCGCGATGCAGTAGCGCGTTAGTAGCGCTACTGACGCGCGTATCAAATGTGACTGTAGCGCGCTGGTAGCGCTGCTGAAGTTTGCGAAACGCGCGTCAGCAGCGCTGCAAAAAGTCGCTGAAAGCTAGGGCCCTTAAACGTCTTAACATCGCACGTCATAAACCTGGATATTATGTGGCTAAATTTGCATATAATAATATTTTATAACCGTTTTCTCGTCTCATTCGGCGTATCTCCCACGATATTCATAACATATGCGGAACCACGGGAGAGGCCGCATTGAAGATATGCTTCACTAATTAAAATACTGGCAATATGAATGTGGAACGAGACAAGTGAGGTCAGGTGATAAAGTATTTTAAGGATATTGAAAAGGCCCAACTATTTTTAACTGACGAAATGTAAACGGAGAAGGTTTTCATATTACCCCATATGTATTTTTTGGTTTAGATTTTTTATCACTCAGTACCATTTGTGCATTTAGCCAGTGTCAAGTTTAAAAAGTATTCAGTTTTCAGACACTTTGCGTAACGAGGTTCATGCATTAGAACGTGGATGCGATACATCCTGTTTTTGCAATATTTGGCAGCAAATGTATCATTATCGAGTCAATCATCTCGACAAGCTTCACTGTGGCAGTCAATACAACAACAATTTTTATTATAGCACTCGTTTTTGTTTCTGTACACTCGTATATAATAGAAATAAAACTCTATTAGGAAAAATAACGATGGATTAAAATCTCGATAAAAACAATTTTTTCGACTTTCTGAATGAAAGTTCTTCTTCACAAATGAGTCCTAGCAGAACTTCACAATTGAGTCCTAGAAAAACGTAAACATTTAATGTAAAAAAATTGGAACTTTAGCTTACCGCAGTTTTCAAATTCCCCCCATTTCCTGCACCACGGCCTCTGAGGCCGAGGGGGGCGAGTTCGCGTCCTGAACTCAATCAACGGGAACCGCTTTCATTTGCATTCTTTGTACTTATGGTTACAGTTGGCGTTTCATCTCCTTCTTGGATTTTTTTGCATCAATTTTATGCTTTAATTAGGTTCCGATTAAAATGCCAGGAGCAGAAAACAAGTTTTATAGAGCAAATAGTTTTATTTGGATTCGTGGATTTGTTCCTTTATTTTTACTAAGTAATCTTAATTACTTCACACTTTTATATACAAAATATTATAATTATATTTGCAGCTCTCGCATACAACCTTACGAAATATCTACTTATACACTCGTATAGAAACAAAGGACAATTTGTTGGTTAGTATGCATGATTACGGAATGATAGTTTACAGTTCACGTAAAACAAACGCTTTTTGTGAAATATCGGTAAACCTCTGTTCTTCTTACCCTAGCTTTACCTGGTTGTACTTCCGTACAGCGTCCGCAGGGTTAAAATTAGGTCAATTCGGAATAAGTAAAGATAGATTACATTGGGCCCACGTGGGCCACGTACGCCGATCTGGGCACGTCGGGTCCATACATTTTATATGGCAACTAGTCGTGTAGAGCTACATTAGAACGCGGGTCTACATGTTATGGTAAATCGGGCTGGTATCCGTAACTCCACGACTAAAGCGCGTATTTTGCGTACTCAGTTCTACGTACAACTCAGGGGTCGCCCACGTGAGCGTGGGTCTAATGTAGTTAAGCTTAAGTCAGTACTTTGTAAGAGTATGGTCCGTACTCATCTGGCATCATTCTAGTCTGCTCAAAATACGTCTGGCATAGTTCAGCCACTTTGTACCTACTTATATCTAATTAGGTTAATATGCAAACCCTTTAGAAGTGGTAAAAGAACAGTTATTATTTATACCCTTTATTAAATCTTAGGTAGCAAATAATAAAATCAACTTTGAATTATATTTATTTTACAACGTCTTTAGTTACGTAATAGGTACGCAGGAGAAGTAATCTCATAATAAATAATAATAAATTCTTATATTTATATTTTCCAAGGCGTACTTAGCTAGCTTAATTTCAAAGGTAAGGTAAGGTATGAAATGTTTTTAAGAGCCACTGAAATTATACTAACAAATAAATCTTTAAAGACTCAAAGACTCACAAAGTTTCTTAGAATATTTTCTGGCCAGCTTAACAACCACTTAATAGCCCACTGTTTAAGGAGACGTAGTTTTATGCTGCTGTCTTGTCGACAAAGTTTCATAGTTTTGTATGTAAGCTTCTCGCAGGTGTAAACCAAGCGTATAATGATGAGTACGCATCCATGAAGCTGTGTTTCCGTGGACAGTAGGTTTAACTGAACGATTGTTCAGATTGATCCTTTAGATTTAAAGGATCATGAATTAGTAGTCGATCGTTTAAAGTGTTGTTCTTCGATCTACAAGAAAACGAAGGCATTTCAGACTTTCATTAACTAAAATCCTACCAGTGTTCTTTCAGTTTCCCTGTGCGTTCTTGGGTCACGGTAACTTTTTCGAACATTACCGTAGCGGGCGAGATTAACGTATGTACTTGTTGACGTAGATTTATACAGAGTTAATCCAATAAATTGAGCAACAGATGAAACCGGTTACATAATTTAGAAAACTAACTTTGTTTCCAGATTACTTGAAAACGCGCCTTATAATAAAGGCCCGACTTAAGTGCGGGTTTTCACGTCAATGACCGCGAACAATGGGAAAGTGGGTAACGCACTGTTTAGCTTACTAACCGAAAATAAATACAGGTTGCCTATTCGCTATAGTATTACGGTACTTAAATGATCCAAAAGTGTAGAAAAATAAAATTACGAAGTAAAACAAAATTGTAATCTAATATTTATACATATAGGTGTTATAACGACACAGATAATGAAACTGTGGAAACCCAATTAGTAAAACCATCTTTTTTGTATAATAAACTAGTGCTTGACTGCGATCCTCACCATAATTAAGCAGTGATGCAATCGTTTGTCGGCGCACTAGTTTATCAGAGGTCGTGCACGAGACGTTTAGTGATATAACTGATCTCAGTAGTGAATAAAACTATGTATTACTGTCAATATTTTATTTTAGGATAGTTGGATCTAATGCTTCTATTAATATTGACAATGTTCTACATTGTACCGCGATTCCACCTGATGGTAAGCAGTGATGCAATCGTTGATGGTAAGGTGCACCAGTTTATCAAGAGCCTATTCACTTTAGCCTTGAAGACACCTAAATTATAAACAGACGGTAAAACCGCAGCAGGCAAATTTCTTCCAGTTGACAACGGGTACCATGCGTCCTTCGTTTGTAACAAGGCAATCCTGAAAGAAGGCGTTTAATACCTTCAAATTTGTTTTTACTATCCACAACGGGTCAGCACGTCCCTGACGTCTCTGCTCCATTAATAACACACAAGAGACAGCTCTCGACACGCGACAGGCGATAGCGGGAACGCGTTGATAGGAACTAAACTATTCAAAAATCTGCATCGTGGTATCAGGGATCTCCACACGATTAGAATATGCACAGCAGTCTGAAATTAAACGCGACTAGATGCGATGCTCTTCTGGGATGACTAGACGCGATGCCCTTCTGGGATCCTCCCTATTTAACAGAGGTTTGCAAGACCTTATACTCCTAAACTTTTTTTCTGTTATTTACTTGTTTGTAACCTTAATTTATTTACTACCAGTAAACTTCTTATTTTATGTGCCTCTATTTTACTGTAGGTATCATAGATTCCAGATATCTTTTATGAGACCTTAATTTTTTATAGCGTCGTTTATAAAGTTACGCCTGAATAGTTTGAATAGAAATCCTAACGATTATCTAATCGTTTTCATGATCAAGTTCATTTTGAGACGGCTTATAAGATTTCACGATGAAGGATTTTGTCAGTTTTGAAAGGTAGTAATTGTAGGTTTGATTTAAAAAAAAAATGCTAATATTATCATCAGCATTTTTTTATGTTCCTTACCCGCCACATTTCCACTTTTACACAAGCGAAACTGATAAGGACTAAATAAAAACTTGTAGGTACACGTAGATAACTCGTTTTACACTGTAATGTTATCACGTTTAGTTTTCAGAACTACCCACTTGTAATAAAAGTAAAGTGCTCTATAAGCGTATTGTTATTGGACCTGTAAGTATATTACTTTTCTTTCGACTTCTATCCTGAAAATGGGCCTAATGGGGCTTACCTAAATGAGACGTAACATACTCGTAGGTATATATTTTTATAGGATAAATGTTTTTTTCAGAGCGTTGGATTGCCCTCGCACGCAAAGGGCAGCTGAAGAAAACAAGTCGGTCAGTGTTAGTCGTCATTTTTAGTATGTGTCATTTCTTTTCGCTCCACCCAGAGCGGGAGGACTTATTTGATAATTTCCCGTCTGAAACAAAGGGTTGCTTTATATTCATTGCTTATAATTTGTCGTAATGGTGCGTAACGAGCGACGTGTGACAAAAGATTAGGTTAATGAACTTACTATGAATGAAAATACTATGTATTTTAATCACACTTTAGTCGGTTAATTTAATAGGCGCTCGTGTCACAGTCAAGAATGGATTATTATTATAGAAAATTTGGTAAGATTGATGTCTACTCATCATCATCTACCTAACCTTTACCCAACTGTATTGGGGTTGGCATCCAGTCAAGCGGATTTAGCTGAATACCAGTATTTTACGAGAAGCTGCTGCCTACCAGACCTCCACAACCCATTACCTGGGGAAACACGGTACTTCATGGTAAGACTGGAGTCAGATTTACTGGCTTCTGACTATCCCTAACGACTGCCAAAGATCTAGACAGCCGGGACCTATGGCTTAACGTGCTATCCGAGGCACGTTAGATTGATGTCTACTAAGGCCGTAATTTCTGTTAAGATGCTAAAGATATAATCTTTGCCTCTCAAAGATCAGGCAATTAGTTAGCATACATTATCAGCCTTGTAATGTTCCCACTGTTGGGACTTACGCCTCCTGGCTACGACAGAGAATGGGCCATAATCCCATTGGATCCCATGTGGATTAGTTAGAGGCCGCAGTAAAACGTGTAATGGCAGTCTTTAAGACCTCTTCCGTATTTGGCGAGTGTCCAAAGTCGCGAGGGCAATAACACGATCAGTATCAGACGTGGGTGCCGTTCCGAAAAGCAATTGTCTTAAGTAGCTTAGGTTGTGTACTGGATTTTACTAAGTAAAGAGTTAATGTTTTACATGTTAATTTTAATGTGGAAATGCAGTTGTCCTATTCTAGTTTTGGTCTTGTCGTGTCGTAAGTAGCAGTGGGCAGGGCACATTGCTCGCAGAACAGATGGCCGATGTTAAAGTGAGAATAAACAGTTAGTCTTACCAAACTTTAAGTTTATCGCCCAATAAGGACCACGCACAGCTCGACGGCGTTTTACGCGTGCCTCATAGAACTGTCAGCAGATTGAATGATAGCCAACTAGGGCTGCGGGATTGTTGGGAAAAGTTACTTTGAACCTGGAAGGCTACCGTAGGGGCCCAGCAGGATCAAAGCTTACTGATGCAATGGGTTGAGCGAAAGAGAGCCCCGGGGCCTTGAAACTAAGGCAAAGTAGGAACAAGAATAGGTATTAGACAATAAAAGTCTGACACGTCCTCTCGTTACGCCCAAGAGCGAGAGAACTCATTGGATGATTTTCCACCTAAAAAAATCTAATTCCAAGTCCATTTTTCTTCCAGGATCACGTCGGGTTTTAGGCAGGAAAAGTTGAGTATGACTTTTCACTCCATCCGGGGATCTTTTTTATGAATTTCCATTTACTTAACTGAAGCATAATAAAAATGAATTTACAGATAGAACGGTTACAAGTAGATATCAAGAATTTTTAATAAAAAAATTACCAAATTATACGTAAAAAAATCAACCAAAGTAATTAAACTCAGTTTTTGTGAACAGTGCTAACCATACTGTGAAGGGTTTCAGGAAAAAACAAAACGGTTTCATGCCCTCGTTGTGTTACGAGTCGCGATAATTCCTAGGGCGTGTCTGTTCGCAAGATATTTAGCTCACTACAAAAATTATTAGACTCGTATATATTATTTATAGGAATGAGTTGGTAGTTGAGATATTTACGAGTGTTTGTATCAATAGGGCGTAGTTTAAGAATACGCTAGAATTGGAAGTATCAAGTTCAACTTTTTGGGGAATAATCGTTATATTATATCAGCTGCCAGCGACTTTACCCGCGTGATAGTGAAAATGAAGCGTGATAGTAAAATTATCCCAAGGAAAAATGCCCCCGAGATAAAAATATGTACTCGTACTATTACAGGACATGGTTTACTTGTGTACGAAGATTCATCAAAATCTATTTTGTAGTAGTTGCGTGAAAGGGTATCAAACCTTCATGCATACAAAATTTTGCGTTTACAATATTAGAAGGATTAAGTTTTTGACGCAAAATACGCGCTTTAGTCGTGTAGTTGCGGATGCCAGCGCGTTTTACTACTATACTATAAGTTTGTCATGTAATTCTTAAATCAAATTTTCTTGGAAAGGAATAGCAATCAACTCTCACTAACACTTTTATTATGGCTCGTAATATTCGTGTTAATATTTTTTTCATACAAGGTTTTTATTTTAACATAGCAGTAAAATATTTGATATCTTCCAAATTATTACGAATTTTAACGGCAATTATGATTCTACCGAGTAGTTGTTCTCTGATTTTTTTATCATACTCGTATCATGATATTGTAGCAGATAACAAAAAAATTCTGAATATATCAGGACAATTTTGAAGTCTATACAAGCTATGAGTGTAGGTATTGTTTGTTTGAAACTTCATTTTTTTTAGTTGGGATATCATCCAATGACTTCTCCCGCTCTACAGTGGAGCGGGAGGGTGTGACAGACTTATACTGACTGAAACCCACCTGATTCATTCAGTTGCCCTTTGCGTTCAAAATTCCCGCGGCCCTAGAGCATTCGCTCTTCGGTTTTGCTGTCATCTCTATAAGTTTGTGCGTAGAACACTATTCGCTATGGACAACTCGGTCCTTAGTCGATCGGTGAACTATGTACCTACCCATTGCTCGTTGTCTGCTAGTCTATGCCAACGGCAACCAGGGGATCGCCCTGCAACTGTAGGAGTGATAGTATAGTAGGTAAATTAAACGAAACAGTGTAGTCACAACATAAAAATAAAAGAACAATAATTTTTTTGCACACCCATCCACAGGCCAAGGTTGGTCTGTGGATGGGTGACCATCTTTACGTATCGAGTTTCTTCCGAGCCTCGGAAAGCCCGTAGGTCCCGGCTGTCATTTGTAGATCTTTAGCAGTCGTTATGGATAGTCAGAAGCCAGTAACCGTGTTACCCCAGTTAATGGGTTGTGGAGGTCTGGTAGGCAGCCGCTCCTCGTAAAATATTTTTAGGTTTTTTGAAAATTCAACTTGTAAGGGAGTGAAAGGGAACAATACAATTGAAACGTAGCTATATAACTTACCTTTTTATGGTGGGAAATTATCTAATGACTTCTGTCGCTCTAGGGTGGAGCGGGAGCCGGGAGGGCTTGTCAGACTTTTTCGTTTTACATTAAAACCGCACCTATTATCCTTATTTGCCTTTGCATTCGAGGACCATGGGGTTCCCTTTCAGAAGTAAACCCCAGCAGATTTCTGCTCTACTAAGCCCCTACAGCTTTGCTGACTTCGCTTTGGACGTGCATGGTCTTGGGTCGACTTGCTATTCTCTGTCTAGCTTGAAGTTTGTATAATGGAAAACTATACAAACTTCAAGAAATGATATTTGTAGAATCATAACAAGCCTGCTGGTAGCCGGTAGGCTGACCTATTGTAACTGACATACTATTAATCTTCAACAAAGTACCTACAGACATAATATACTTTTCAAAAGGGCAAACGTTTAATGTCATGCCCAGCAAACGTGCTGGGCATGACATTAAACGTGTATGTGAGCGACTAACATGTTGGACAGTCTACGAATAACAAAAAATTAAACGTTTTAGTGGAAACTAGCTTCTGCCAGCAGCTTCGCAAGCGAGAATTTTGGAACATTCTCTTTTATTGCTCGATTACGTTATAAAAGGGAACCTTGTGCAAAATTTCACTCAATGTCCCTTTAGTGTCGGCTATGCGCTGTATGCCAGTCAGTTAGTTTCACCTCACTTACTGTCCATTCCAGGTTGCCGGGAAGAAATCGTGAAATTCGATAAGGCCGCTCATTATATGTACGTGTTTTAGTTTTCTTTTGTATGTGTAATGGTATACAATTAAGTATATTATACATATGTCAGTCAGTCAGATTCTCCTTTTATCTCGTATATTCCTCGAATGATAAATGATACGATATCTAGATCACGTCCTGAGCGGAGCTGACAAGGATAAGTCGGCCATTATAAGCTAGATTCTATCATTTATTTTCTTTAGAAATACAATGTTTCGTTTATCTACCGAACAGATTTCTTCTTTTTTGAAAAGATCAGCTTTTGTGTATGTTGACCTAAACCGATGTTTTTTTTTTTAATTTTCCAATAGGCGGCATTTAATGTAGCAATAAAAATTGTATAAGATACATTGTTAGCAGCTTGCAGCATCAGCATCAGTGGCATTCATAAAGTCCTCCACAGTGCAGTTGTATGGGCACTCGGGGCACGTTTTAAACAGAGACACCGTATCAAAACAACGTTCATTTGTTTTGTATTCACACATACACATATGAACACTACACACCTACCATGTGTGTAAGTGTGGCATGTTTGAGAAAACTGCAACTGTTTTGATGTAGTAAAAGTAATCATTTTGTGTTTTTTTACTCACTGCTAAGCTTCTAGGACAAGCCGCACGTCCCGGCCTCCGCCAGAGATACCTCGGGCGTCGGGAGAAGTATACCAATTTCCATCGTCTATGCCTACAGTAGTAGGCATGGACTAGCGCATGGCAAGCAGCCCAAAGCCTGTTTATGTTACCATTGCAAGAGATCTGACGTCCACAGAATACATCTACTGACCAAGTTTCAACAGTATAGTTCTTATAGTTTCGGAAAACAGTGGCTGTGACATACGGATGAACGGACAAACATGACGAATCCATAAGGGTTCCGTTTTTTGCCATTTGGCTACGGAACCCTTCTTCTTCTTCTTATCGTGTCGATGTCTTCAACAAAATTTTTTCCGACCAGTATTTAGCAACCCGTACGGAACCCTAAAAACAGTGTATTATCACAGATACTTTAATCCATGACTAAAGTTCACTGGTGTTTCGTACCAGCCATAATTTTTTATTATCTAGGGTCGCATCACACTCCATATTTTGTAACAAATTGCTTACGAAATAACCTGAACAAAAAGTTTAAAGGTATAATGAACGGAGTGAAAAGTTGCGAGCTTATCACACTGACCTGTTTACGTCACTACACTAGGACAGTGACCTGTCACTTCACTTGGTTACTGCTGCTTGTCCGTAATGTAAGTGGTTCATTGTGTTACAAGGCTAGACCGGTATATAATAATATAGTAAGATTAGTACAGCGCAGCGGTTGAGATATTGGCTGCTGCGTTACATACCGTGGGTTCGATTCTCGGTACGGATCATAACTGTCTTGCCTATATGAGTTTACATGTTTGTAAATATACCCACAATACAGGAGTAATTGCTAGCGACGTATTAAAAAAAAATGCAACGTAAAATGTACTGGTATATATAAAAAATAAACGACAAAAGTAAATATTTTTTTATCAATTTTGGATGTTGTGGCATCTGTTACCGCATAAAATATTAGCTAGCTACAGGTCAGCGCCTGCCAACTAAATCGTGACCACTAACTAACTACCTACTCGAACAAAAGCTATAAATTTCTAAACACAAACATTACACGCAGTTAACATTTTAACTTTTTTGAACAGCTAATGAGTGCAATTACATGGTGCTCTGTGTTTTCTGTTTACGTTTTATAAGTGCCCATGTAGGCTTATGTGAAATAAAAAGATTTTCACTTTGACTTTGACTTTGTTTTTTTTTTTGAGATTTGAGTTACAATCAAAGAGTATTTAACGTTTGAATCCCCAACCGGTCCTATGAGACCGCGCTGTTATTGTTTTACTATTGTGTCTCGTTTCGCGGGTATCTGAGTAACTACGTCAAGTTCTAACAACGGCCATAATCGCTTCACCTCAGTTGATATCCATGTTAATGATACCCGTGTTTCTAGAACGCAAAGGACAATTCAAGGAGCTTAGGTGTGGTTTTAGGCGGTAAAAATAGAAGTTAGAAAGAGTTAAAATAGTAGTAGAATGAGAATGGTGGTGGTGTCTATCAATAATAACTACAAAAAAAACTGGTCTATGTTTCGTAACCATTACTCGGGACATTAATTTCTTCTTAAGCAACAAGATGCCCAATAACCAATTCTTTAGCTAAAGATTTATTCCCCACTCATTCTGCCATGAAAAAGCAAAACCAAAACTGCGTCAGCAATTTGTTGAAGCGTTGCAATGCCGTGATTTTTCATGAGATTTTCTTGGCTTTGAAGAGTAAATAAAAATGTTTATTTACTCCAGAGCGACTTAAGATAAAGATTCAAAGAATCTTTTACGATTTTACAGCCACCGAAGGGATTATCAACCGTCAACCGAGACTGTTACACATATTTTGTATGGGTTTATTCATTCAAGATCCTGAGATCGTGGGTTCAAAGTCAGGCAGGCGCATTATACCTACTATATGTAATTTATTTCATCACCGCTGCTCTTAAGGCGGTGAAGGAAACATCATGAGGAAACTGGAATGCCCTAGAACCAAAAATCCGAAGACATGTGACATTTGCCAACTCGCACTGGGCCCGCGTGGCGGATTACATTATCATTCGCTCTCCTAGAGAGGAGGCCTGAGTCCCAACAGTGGGGACAATAAAAGGCTGCTTATGCTTATGCAAGATCCGGAATACGAAATACCGAAATGGGTTTTGGCGTATATTCGTACAATGTGGTCACATTTAGTTTAAATTGTTCTCAGTTTATCTGGTCGATGCATTTTATAGCTATTTTAATAGGTTTCCGATAACGTTGTGTCAACATCACTCGGTGTTTATCTTTTTCATAGAACCTGGTTGTACTAAGTTTAAAGCTAAATGTGAAAAGGTAAAAGTGTAAATGAAATAGCGCTTACTAGACGTTACATTATAGATGTAGACTCCTACGCCTACGTAAAAAGAAGACTGCCAGGCTCAAATGGGACTGGGCGTGTCACGTCAACCATGCGGTAGCATACAGACTGGCTGGGCAAGAGTCGCCACGCAGTGGGTTCCTGCGGAGGGAAAGCGCCAATAGAGGTAGTGGGATGATCTGGACGCTTACTGCTCGAACTGATTTGAGACGGACGCTGGAAAAGAAAGTGTGTAAAGTACTAGGGGGCGACCTTTACCCAGCAGAAGGTTACTACGGGCTAGATAAAAAAGACAATTAGCAACTTTTCATTAAATACCAATGTAAACGCTAATGAATAGTATTACACCTAGTTTCACGCCTTAAGCCAGCCAGTGTTTATTCAATAAGCGAGCTCCAATATTACGATATTGGCTGCCATTGGGGATCAATACAAAGCTTCCTTTATTCTGAACTTTGAAGAACAATTTCGTATCTTTTTTATTATTTTTTATCCAATATTTTATCATTTTATAAAAATCCACTTACAGATAATGAGTATCATCAACTTTCATTTTGTTCTCGTGTTTTTAAAGCGCATTAATCTCTTCCTGAAAAATTACGTCCCGAGAACAGTTTTATTCTTGTTCAGAAGTTTGTGTTTCACATAAATCAACTTGGTAGATAAAACTTGGTATTATTATGTTTTCCTTTCACTCTCAATTAGTATTTTATCAAGTAGGGTTAAGAGCGAAAATGGTTTGGTGAAACAAGAAAGGGAAATAATAAAATAAAAAAGTACTATACTCGTTTAGATTTAGAAATAATTTCTGTGAAATTACTCTTTTTACATTATTATAAAATCATTTGGCCCTTTCAGTATGACAGCCATCCTAAAATGTCTTTAGCAATATTATTTTAAAATTTGGATTAGTATTTATTATATCTTCTATTCATAATGATTTTGATTGCATCACTGCTAACCATCAGATAGGATCGCAGTTAAGCACTAGTTTAAAATTATAAAAGAAATGTGCCAAGAGTTCTAAACCCTCTAAAATAGCTTTATAAACGTGTTTCTATAGTTTTAATTTTGTTAGTGACCATAGTCACAAAATTTTGTTTTATTTTTGAGTTGTTTATTTTTTTAAATTCAAGTTTGATCACTCAACCGTGAGCTTATCAATAATAAAAATGTTAACAACGTGTAACGACACGTGGAGTAACAAAATTTTATCTCATCGCATTAATTGACAACCGAAAGAAATTACACGTTATAATAAGATTATCACGTAATTGCTCAAACATAAATACAATACTTACACATATAACACAAAATAAATTGACAACATGCAAGAAATTTTAAAATACAAAATAAATCTTCATGTTTACTTTGCTAACTGGCATGCAAATATAACGCGTGTCACGCGCGATTTTGCGTTGACTAGCAGAAAAACAATCAGGGAAAGTTTCAGTATTATTCTATAGTTATGAGTGAATTTCAACAACTATGATTTGTTACCTAATTTTGGTGGAAAAATTTGTTTCAGGTTTTTTTAATAATCTAAGATGTTGATAAGCAAGAGATACGTATTCAGGTACATAAAATGTAAGAGAAATTTATTTATTCCTGAAAGCTTCTAATATATTGTCGACACCAGAATTGGTACGACACCAAAATTGATATCTGACACCAAAATTAGAAATATTGACACCAGTTTCTCTTTCTTTTCTTCTTAACTCCTCTAGTTTAACGGGATCATTCCTAATTCTTTCTTTTCTCTTCCTTTCTGCCATCCTTTTCCTCTCCAAGCACTCTGCGTATGTCAACTTTGAATTTCTTTTCTTTGTCATGCTGGAAAACAAATAATAATTATCTAAATTATTTTTTAATGCTATTGAATGATATTTTCGTTCTAACCGTACAGTAAACGAGCATTATACATTTTCTTATTTCTTCGTCACTCTCAAACAACTCGTAGGTATAATATAGGTACCTACCTTACTTCCAAACCCAGTCGTCTTATTATGTTTTTTTTTATTTAGGTGGGAAAATCATCTAATGACATCCTCCACTCTTGGGCGGACCGGAGATAGTGTCAGACTCTTACTGACTAAAAAACCACTCCTGTCCCTTCTTTGCCATTATTCCAGGGCCCCGGCAACACTTTCAGATCACGCATAGCCCCAATAGATTTCTACCCTGTTGGGCCCTTGCGGGTGCTGACAACTCTTTGAGGGGCGTGTGGAACACTACGCGCCATCGACGACTTAGGTTCGGTCTGGACTGTTACCAGACGGTTAGACGACGAGCTACCCATTGCTAGCCGTCCGCAAACACGCGCCTACGGTGGCTGGAAACCGGGATCGATATCCCGGCGGCTGGGGCGCGAGGGCCAATGCCTCGCACTTGCAGCCGCCTCTTTTGCTAGCAGTAATTGCTTGGCAGAAGGAGGCGACCGCCTGCTTCTCCTCGCACCGGACCATGAACTATACCTTGAAGGCCTGGCGCGAGAGGTCGCTGCCGCCAAACAACCCCACGAGGATATGGCGTTGCTCTGTTCAAGCGGAGCACAACTCTACCGGTCGTGTCCTCTCAGCGGTCCACACAATGGTAACACCCAGGCGTTTTATCCGCACGAATCCAGTATAGGAATCTTCCGAACTGACCATGTCCACATGAGCACCTGCGTCATGCGGAAGGTAAGGACTTTTCCTCCAAATCCCACGGTGGCAGGTCAGCAAGGAGGTTCGCCGCTTCGCGGGAAACTGTGTCACCTCCCCGCACCATCTGGATGGCCATGACCCTCTGGCTTGCGTTCAGCTTGGCCGCTGGTCGCTTTGACCGAACGATTTTATGACCAAACGATCTTATTATGATTCGTTCTCGTTTGTCTTTGAATTATAGCCTACGTACTACCACCAAAATCACCAAAATTGCACCACCAAAATTAGAATCTTGTTGAATATGTTTATTTAAAAAAAAACTACTAAAATTATACTCTTTATATTTGTATACTTTTGAAAACATACCTTAACCTTTTTATTATAAATTTAAATTACAACACCGACCTAATCATAAAACGTTTTTAAAACATTACACCAAAATTGCAGGTTTTTTGTCCGATTACTAAGAAAAGACTTACTTACATTTTTGGCGGAAAATCACAGCGGGATGACACACCTCTATCACTGCTGCGCGTTAGTGCCTGACTAAATGAAGTTTACCTTGGGAGCGTTGTCCTTCTAGGTTTATTCTATACGAGTCACTTAATGATTAGATTACTCCCACCAAAATTTAAAATTTCCTGCGGACAGTCTTTTTTGATTTTCTCTAGGATAAAGTAATGCCCTAAATATAAAAATAAAACTGTCATTAGATAGAAAAAATAATGCTGAATACAAATAAAATTAGTAATTTCTAGTAAACTAGTGTAGTTTCGTTCAAGATGTGGTCGTCCCCAAAAAAACAGATTGTGGACGCGCCACCAAACTTAGAATTATGCTAAATAATTATTTTTCATTTTACTACAAAAATGTTATCTACTAAAATATTGACGGCCTGATCAAGATTAGTACTCCTTCTATCTATAGAAAAAATAACTTCGTTGTACGTTTACTTTAAGATATGATTTTCAGCTGCACCGCTTAAATATTATGCTTGAGAAATTCACTCTTATAATATTATTCAGTTTTAGTTTGTTTCGCACGTGCCACTGCTCAACTTTAACAAAATTATCGTTTATAATAATTGAAACGGCGAACTTAGTTAAAGTTCGCTGTTACGGTAATGACTGACCTAATATTTTTTAGCCTTCATTTGCATTTATTCTTTGTTATGTAAGAATATTGTAACTGGTTTCATTTAAAAGGTTTACAAAAAAGGTTTTAAAAAAATTAATATTAAGAAAGTTTTTTTTAAAAACTCTCCTTCAACTCCTTCACACTTCATACTAATGTTGTAAAGGCGAAAGATTGTGTGAGTGTGAGTGTCTATGTTTGTTACTTCTTCACGATCGAACAGCTAAACAGTTTGGGAACCAGGTTGTTTGGCGTCACGTGGCGTGGATCTAATGTAGCACTACAACACACTCTAGTTGCCATACACAATGCATGGAGACCGGCGCACACATATCGGGGCACGTGGCCCACAGGTACGCAGTGTAGATCTACGTTTAATTTTAATTTTATGAATGTTTCACTACTTATAATAAAATTGTTCAACTTCAGTTAGGTTTGCACGTTCCACAAGTTTTAACAAAACTATTCGTTCACAATAATTGAAACAAAACTAACTTCGTTGTTATTAAAATGGCTGGCCAGATGTTTTTAGGCTTTACAATAATTTATTCCTAGTTTTTGTTGTAAAATATATAACATGATGTCCCAACAAAATAAAAGACTGACTATTAAAATTTTAAAACTTTCTAGTACCTACTATTATCGAGACTAACTTAAAGAAAAAATATTTAAAAGGGCTTACAATGAATTGAGTTCAAACTTTAAAGATGATACAATGCACTGTGCTATGAATAAGCTCCATTGCGCATCTCTTTAATTTGATTTGCAAAGAAGTTTTTAAAACTTGAAATGGACGGAGATCCTTGCGATACTATATTCGATCCTTGAGATCTAATTAGAGAATGAAGAATTAAGATCAACTCTTGAGTTTCACAAAGTTGTGCTGCCTGATTTACTTTGGAAAATAGAAAACTTTGTCGCCGGTTCTCTTTCCATTCAATTGTATCAATTAGGTAAAGAAAACTTTGTATTTAAATACATCAAGGATTAGACAATTTTAATTAATTGCACGCAAGTGAGATCAAAGATGTATTTTATCACGTCAAACTTCACCATAAAAGATTTGTACGTATGTAATGTCATGGAATAGCATATGGAATACTTTTTTATTCTGGGAATTTACGATAATTTTCTTTCACGTGGGCAACACCAGTGGCAGAATTTAGTGTCATAGAAGATTTAAATATTAAAAAAAGTGAAGAGACTAACGCAGATCCTAATAAGATATGGTAATTTCGGGAGATTTTGCTATCTAATTTAGGTGGAAAAAACAGACTGACAGGAGGAAACGGTGGCGGTGTGGTCTTGAGCGGAGCACTGCTTTGTCTTCATGGGGGCAATCAGCGACGGTGAACTCGCACGTGGCCCTGGTTTAGGCCATGATCTAGAGCGAGGTAGAATGAGTGGCGGTGGCTTCCTTTTGCGCATCAGTACCTAATGCTAGCAATAGAGACGGCCACACGTGTGAGGAAACTGATATCCTAACGCCAAGTCCCCGACCCCAGCCTGCGACCGTCGCGTAGGCGTGCGGACACTGAGCACATTGCTTGCCATCTAACCGCAAAGTAACCGTCCGGACTGAGGCCGAGCCAACTACGGCGCGTAGTTTTCCACGTGTGCCCCAAAAAGCTGTCAGCAAAACCATAGGGGCCCAATAGGGCCTACGCCTGCTGGCACCATGGATCAACTTTCTGAAACATCACTATTTTGTCATACTACAACTTAACAAATAATTCACAAAAATATACGAGGTGGGTCACTTGTTAGTGACTAACCATGGCTTTACTCGGACGTATTATGCACACAAAACCTTGTTTATTTTGTTTACGAGGCTTAGGTAGACAAAAACAGACAGGCGTGAAAAGCGACTGTTTCATGAATGTGTAGGATTTTAGAGATTAATACACCCTGATATTATACGGAACACACTACGAAATGGAAAAGAATACAGATAATGTTTCTCTGTTGTTACGTAAAAGATATGGAGGGTGCGAGTTTTTCTTTAGCTAACTTTTTGCTATGTTTATTACATTTAACTGTTTCTTGAAAAAGTAAATAAAGATAACGTTTTGCGCCAAAGGAAATAGTAAACTTAAAATAAACTCTATTACCATGTTGATCTGATGCCAACCAGGGCCACGAGAATTTTAGAGAGATAATGTGGTCCTGGAACACAAAAGGAACTCTCACTTTAACCTGAACGGTCATCACGAATCACAACAAATTCTTCGAAGAACAATTTCATCGAATATCTCAAATCAAAATCTAGTTGTTCTAAATAAACAAGTTTCCGTTGACATGGTGGACAAACTTTAGCATCGGTCAATATTTTGAGGATTATACAAATAGTCGGACACAAACGGCTGTAATCCTGACAATTGTTGGAACTCCCTTGAGGGATGCGGACGAGGGTCGTGATCTTTACAAATATGCTTTAAGTCCGCTTGTTCTGACCCAATGCTAGTAATAAAGTTACTAAGGGTTCTTTGCAAGGGATTTTCTCCAGGAATTGAGTGTAGGTAATTGTTGTTGCTATGTTTTAGCATGAGACCTTTTTAATATGCGAACATCTTCGTGTCCTATCTTGTAAATGATTGGTAACGTTGGTATCAAGGCTTAAAAAAACCCGATCCCGAATTTAATGTACACGATAAGGATTTATATTTGTTTGAATCCTTGTTATCATTTTTTTATGCACCTGCCACGTTTTCTTTTCACCACCCTTGGTTGATTGGTAGAGAATGCCTAAGGCATTAAGTTCGCCTGTGTACCTTTTTGTTGCATGAAGTTGTAATGAATAAATAGAAAGATAGATTTACCGCAAATACCTTTCACTATTCAAGATGTCTAGAACTTTAATCTTATTGAGGTTGTACCTCAGCAAGTAACTTCCAATATCTCTGACATTTACAAACAGACAGTTAGTTCAGAACTCTTGTCAAACACACCGGACTGTCGCCTTAAGATAAGCTCTCCTCGGTGTCCAGTGTAGTCTGAACTGTAAGCTGTCTACTATAAACAAACTTATTATCTACACTCTGAATCAATTAACTAATGAAGTCATTAATTTGTCCGGCGGAGTTAACGAATGTATCAGATATGTATGTATGTACCTACTTCAATGTGACCGAGATCCAAAGTAAAGTGATTTATTGATTAAGGATCTATGCAAACGCACCACAACCACACTACATCGCAGAGAGAAAAACTGTAACGTGTGAATAGTGTGGTTGCAGGTTCTTGCAGTTTTTTTATAAGGTTGGTGCGGGTTAGTAATTAGAAATATCGAAGTGGTTGCGTTGTGGTTACACTGTAGCCAGTTTGGCAGACAAAGTTATTCGTCACGATGTCATCGATGGTTGCTCTGTAGTTGCGGTGTCCTTATTTCATACATCTTTGACATTTGACTTTGGAACAACATGTACTATGCGATTACGTGCTTTACTGGCGTAGAACTAGATTAGATAGTTATAATAGTGTAAATAGATATAATAGTGCTTCTGTGGAACTTTGATAAGCTGTTTTAGATCATTATATTGATTCAGTGTGCTTGCCCAATTTAGATCAACCCTATAAATAAATGTGTATATATATGTTACCGGCCAAACCCGATTTCAGGACAAACTAGTTTAGCCTAGGCTAAACTAGTTCTTCCTATACGCGATAGGATTAACTAGTATAGCCTAGGCTAAACTAGTTTGTCCTAAGCCCGATAGGGTAAACCAGTTTAGGCTAGGCCAAACTAGTTGATCCTGATATAAATACGCACACTCTAGGATAAACTGGTATGGCCTAGTCTAAACAGTATAAAAATTTAGCTGAGTCGTTATAAGTTGGCGAGTGTGAAGTTAGGCTCTGCGGATTTTGGCTCTTGAGATATCGTACACGTGTGTTGAACGTGCCAATCAAGATATTGAGAATATGATAGGCTCTTGGATGAAGGACAACGTTTCAACGAAATTGTCAGAAGGCTTGAGATATGTCAAATTCATGAGAAACCGCGCCTACCATTCAGGGATAAAACAATCGCCATACAAGGCATTATTTGGAATAGAACCCAGAGTAGGACTTTCGACTTCCTCTTTGCCGCAAGAAATCATAAATGATATTCAGGATGAAGATGATTTAAGAAAGGTAATAGAAGATGATCGCAATGTTAACCTGACAGAAGATAGTGATGATAACGTTGCCGAAGTTAGTAACCAAGAAAAAGTTTCTTCATCTGAAAATGACATTCATAAAGCTAGAACAACTGCGGCGGAAAATCTTGTGAAACAGGCTAAGAAAATGAAAGCAACTTCTCACAAGTCTCATCCTCCTGCCAACATTGGAGATAATGTGACTATACCGATTCCAGATGTTACAACGGCAAAGGTGATCTCAGAAACATTATTGGAGTTATTAGTATATAGTATGATTGTTTGTATTGCCAATTATTATTCATAACTGGTAGCGACGAATCATTATGGTTTTAAATTAGTAACCATTTAAATAATAATAATTGCTTCTTTAAAAAAAAAAGTTCGTATTACCAATCAACCATAACTTTTAACGACGAATTATTATAGTTTAATAAAAATGATTATTTTTCCAATAACGGATTATTTTATTCAGTTTATCTATTTATTTTGACTTTCTAAATACATATATTAGAATGTTTAGACTAGGCCATACCAGTTTATCCTAGAGTGTGCGTATTTATATCAGGATCAACTAGTTTGGCCTAGCCTAAACTGGTTTATCCTATCGGGCTTAGGACAAACTAGTTTAGCCTAGGCTATACTAGTTAATCCTATCGCGTATAGGAAGAACTAGTTTAGCCTAGGCTAAACTAGTTTGTCCTGAAATCGGGTTTGGCCGGTAACATATATATATATATTTGAGTGTTATTAAATATATAACGAAATTATCGTCACGTTAATGAAGTGGTTTTATTTGTGAGCACAAATCCGAGGTATATTGTAAATTCACTTACGTGTGTGGTGTTAATAAAAATATCTTGTTTGAGTAAATAAAGTAGTTATTTATAAATTTCACAATGATTCATCATTTAAAACAAAATTGCCTTCAAAGACACAAAGAAATGCCTACTACTAAAGAGCAATATTAAGGTGACTTGAGACGAACTGTAATTCTCTTTGAGGTGGCTTCATTACACCCCGAATTCCTTAAATGACATTTGACCCAGATTTATAAGCGACCAATTCTTCAAACTAAGTATTGACTGAATTGCAATTATTGCTTTTGTAGGTGTGTGTAAGCTGGCTGATTTAATCAGTAACAATTAGCATTTAAAGCTGTCCCTCACCCTTTCCGCCACCTCCTTTAGTCGAATTTGTGCTTTATAATATAAAAGAAGGTGATTGCTGCCCACGCCCTTTTCGCATCGTATCATAATGACATGTGGGTTCTTCTTCCCGCCGAATCCAAAATATTACACTTTATAATCCCTTGGAATTTACCTCAAAAACTTCCAACTGTGTTAACAACTAAGTAACATGTTAAGTGTGTGTGAATGCTCACATCTGCTGCCAAACACATTCATTTTTCCGGATATTTGAGCGTCTTATTTGCATAATTTCCATTAGCACAAACTTTAGTTTAGCATCCCTGTGATTCACTTACGGTTCTGTGTGTTTAGGATCGCATGTACGTTCAGCAAACGATATCACTGGCCTTCGTATGCTTATAACATAACGAGGTATAAAAGTAGTGACCTACAATGAACTGTTAAAGGGATGGAGCTATATAGGGTGTATCGCACCCTTCTCTGTTTCTCGTTCGCACGACTGACATTTTAACACGTCATAATAAAGGTCCTATTATTGTAAGTGAGCAAGGTAAGTGTATTTAAAAAACCTAAACTACCCTCAATTCTTTGGCTTCATAGAGCAACATAGAGCATTGTAAACAGTTAACGATTTTCCCGAAAAGTTAATTAAGTACAGGTCTGATTCATTCAAGATTCATCACTTGGTTGTGTTATGTTTCTCTTCCGGCATCCGTAATTCCGCAGTCCCTATTAATAAACTCTTCCTCTGTGTGGTCAAGTGCGTGTTCAATATCCGGCTAATTGTGTCCAAGTTGCGGGTAGTCGTAAAATATCGGATCTGAGTAATGGAGGATGAGGCTTGAGTTCGGGTTCCAGGTTTAATTTGAGGCTTTGTGTAGACTCATTGTTGGCATAGAGCCTAAGCTAATTGTTTGTGGGTACAACAGAATAGTCATCAGCATCATTTCAGTTTCAGCTGAGAGACGTACACTTTTGAACATAGGCCTTTTTAGAGTCTTCACAATGAACGGTCCTGTGCGTCTCGCATCCATTGGATTCTCGCAATCCTTACCAGGTCATTAGTCCAACTCGTTTTCTACAAGTTGGGCTAATCTTCCTTCACCTTCCAACGCTGCGTCTTTCGGAATGTGGTCGCCACTTCAGAACTTTTCAGTTCCAAGGACCATCTGTTCTATGAGGAATGTGCCCTGCTCATTGCCACTTAAGTTTGACGATTCTTCGTATGTACTATTTTGGTAATTTTGGTTATTCAATGGAATATCGTTAAAAATATGATCACAAATAAAAATAAATCGGGAAAGGTAAAAAGATTTACGTATTAATATTTTGCGATTTATATTTACAATTTTACTGGTAACCAGCTGAATCCGGCTTGACTGGAAGCCGACCCCAATATAGTTGGGAAAAGGCTAGGCAGATGATGATTTACAATTTTCAAATGAAATCAAAATGATTACTATGTGTGCGCTCCGATAAGTAATTTAATTTACAGACCCATGGCAGTGGCACTGTTTCAGTTTATTATTTAAACGCAAACCGATCAAACTTTTCAATATTTTTATATCTGCTGTTGATAAGATTTATAAATTCCGTGTAATCCACTTTCCATCCCATACTGTATCATATCTGTACCATCATCATCATCATTTCTGCTGTAAGACGTCCACGACCAGGAATAGTCTTCTTCCCCTGCTGACACCTTGAAATTCTTAGGAACTCTTGGTATCGGTAGGGCAAGTAATGTGGATTTCCCTAAAACTATTGGCCTGGATGATATCAACCGTCACTTTACTACCACTTGTCATTTAGACACACACATTTTATCTCAGACGGTTGATTTCATCTCTGGCCTACCTGCTCCCACCATAGAACCATTTTGCTTTACTCCAGCCACCTTGGATGAAATCAAAAAGATTATCCTGTCTATAAAATCTAAGGCTGTCGGCCACGACGACATTAGTCGTCAAATGGTCACCCTTATCCTTGACCATCTTCTCCCACCGATTACTCACATAATTAACTTTTCTCTCGACTCTGGACAATTCCCATCCCTGTGGCGTATGGCCTATGTCCGACCACTTCCTAAAATCCCAAATCCTTCCCTGCCCAACCATTTTCGACCCATATCCATTCTCCCTTTCCTATCTAAAGTACTGGAGGCTTGCGTTCATAAGCAGTTTTCGGGCTTTGTTCACCGACATAGCCTTATAAGCTCATTCCAGTCTGGATTTAGACCTGGCCACAGTACAACTTCCGCTCTCTTTAAAGTGACTGGCGACGTTAGAGAGGCAATGGAGGATACCAAGATATGTGTGTTAGTACTGATTGATTTCTGCAATGCCTTTAATGCCGTCAGTCATGATATACTCCTATCGATCCTTTCCCATCTTATGGTTTCTCCCGAGGCGCTGGAATGGTTCTCATCTTATCTTCGGGGACGTCGGCAGTCGGTTCGCGTTGATGAGAGCTCATCGAGTTGGCGTGATCTTGATGCTGGCATTCCACAAGGCGGTATTCTTTCTCCATTGTTATTTTCCATCTTCATAAATTTTATAACTCACTGTCTTCGGTGTTCGTATCATCTTTATGCCGATGACCTTCAGTTGTATACAGCTGCGCGGGTGGAAGGTTTGTCAGACGCTATAGACGATCTAAACTGGGATCTGGAAGCTATCAGTAGCTGGTCTGATAGGTTTGGGGTGTCTGTGAACCCCTCAAAATGTCAGGCCATTGTTATTGGTAGCTCACGCATGATGGGTAGAATAGCGGTTAGCTCTCTACCTTCTATTATTTTCAATGGTACCGTCATTCCAATCAGCCCTAGTGTAAAGGATCTCGGTTTGCATCTTGACTCGACGCTTGGCTGGCAAAGTCAAGTTTCTAGTGTCTGTCAAAAAGTCAACGGGACTTTGCGCTGTCTGTATCGTCTGAGTAACTTTTTACCTGCTAAGACGAAGATAATGCTTGTGCAGACTCTGATTTTCCCTATTATCGACTATGGTGATGTGTGTTACTTTGACCTGAACGCAGTTTTGCTGGATAAGCTTGATAGACTCCTTAACAACTGCATCCGGTTCATATTTAACCTGAAGAAATATGATCATGTGTCGAACTTCAGGTCTGAACTCAAATGGTTACCTATTCGCCAGAGAAAAAGTTTGCGCGCTCTGACTACACTTTTCTCTCTACTCCACTCTCCCACTTCTCCATCCTATCTCATTACTCACTTTCAATATCTATGTTCTTCACACGCAAAGAATCTGCGTTCTTCCAACAATCTCCTACTGCTCTGTCCTTCTCATACTTCTGATTTTGTCCATTCTTCCTTCTATATACAGTCCATCCTTCTGTGGAATGCGCTTCCTCTCGATATCAGAACGGCCGAAAGTCCAAAAGTCCAAAGGTCAAAGGGCCCAAAAAAACGATTTTTGGGCCCTTTGACCTTGAAATTTAATAGTTGCTTACACCCTACCATATGTAGGTTTTGAGACAACTTTAAGGGTGTCAATACAAGTAATTATAGACTTACAGCTGGGTATCTCGAATTCCGAGGTGAAAGTACTATAATGACTGGACTAAAGATCGTTGAAAGACATGCCTTTTTTAACATGCTTTAAAAGCAAAGGATTATCAAGGTTTTTCTTTTCGTAGTATTTATGCTACGAAAAAAAAGGCCTTGATAATCCTTTGCTATAAAATGCAGTTCAAAAGCTTTATCATTCCGATTTCCCCTACGAATATAATGAGCTGATTCAATCCAACCGTATCCACAACGTTGTCACAGTAATTTCTCTGTTTAATCGTATATTGTTGGAATGAAAGCTGAAATGCGAATGAATTAAGCTGAAAATAAACATGTTCGTAGCGTAGGGCTGTCACGTCGTGGTCAGGGAATGGTCGTACCAGAACTTGCGAGTTGATTCGCATCGCACATTTTATGGTCACACGAACCGATGCTTTGCCGCACGGAATTGCCTTGCAGGTTCCTATGTTCGGTGTCGCATCGCAACGTATCGCAGTTTTATGAGGTAGTCCTTAGTAATTGATTTAGATGGTGATTGTATCGTGAAAACTAGTGAACGTTAATGATAATTTTTCGTCAAAATTGTAGCTAATTGTTAATTATTAATTGTGTTTTGTTTTTGTTTATTAATTTTGTACTCTATTACGTATTGATCTATTAAAGTATAATTTATTTCTTTGGTGTGATTAATGTTTTGAAGTACCTACATTTTTCTAGCCGATCGCCGGCTAGCGCTGAAAATCAACGCTGTGGCTCTGTCTTGTACACGAGTATTAGTATTTTGCTGAATGTAGGTTGTTTTGCGCCGATGTGACTGACGCTAATCTTCCAAAGACATTATAATAGTGCTGTTATTGTTATTTTTGTATTATCTATGGTATGTGCTATGCTTGACGCAAGTAAATACTTTTTCTTTCGTTATTTTCTTTCATTCCACTTCAAAAATTAACAGATGTAGGTATCTCATTGAAACATTATGACGCCACTTAAATGGGAAAGTTTGAATGAAGCTTCCCTGTTAATTTAATCTTAACTTTATAAGGATAAAGGGACCTTTCGTGGCCTCTCTCTGATAAAATTGTTTAACTTTATCATTATAGACAATCGAATTACATAAATTAACGTAAATGGTCCATTCTATTAATTTCAGTTAAGATATTTAATTAAAAAGTGTAACGACTCATGATTTTTTAGCTAAAAGTTATTGAGCTCATTATTTCGGCAAAAAATTATCAGATGGTGTCTCCTGCTATGACATGACCGAGAGGGTGTCAGATTTGTACTGCATTAAGCCCACTAGTGTTCGTTTAGGTGCTCTTTGCGCTCCAGAGTTACCGCAAAACTCTTTCGAGCAGACCCGCAACTCAAATAGGCCAAACAAAGTGCTGTTAACCCGGACTTGGCCCTACTGGTGAGCTACATATTATTCGCCGCCCGTAAACCCACACCAACTTTGGCTGGGTATCGCCTTTCTTCTCGGAGGCGCAAAAGGGAAAGGCGCGAAAGGTGAGGGAGCAGAAAAGCGTTTCTGAGAAAAGGAACGCCCCAGCGTTCTTTGCAGTAACGGCCGGAGTGTGAATATTGTGACACTTCCTTTGCTAGAATTACTGTTTCACAGCAGGAGGTAAGCTTGCCTATTCTAACTAAGTATGAGTCGTGTACGAGGCGACCGAATGTTGTTTGCCTCTTTTCAGTAGAGGCATACTGTGCACTCATAACTAATGTCTGCAATTAACTTAGTGATTTTGTACTAATATGTTATTCTTTTCCAAAAGTTGTTTTTTTAAATTACGTATTTTCAACAGGAAATCTCCCGTGAATCGTAGTAATCATTGTCCAACTAATAAAACCAGTGATGGTGTAATTAAAGCTCAAACTACTGTCAAAGTAAACTATAGTCTGCAATAGCTTAAAATAAAGGAGCCGCAAATATCTCATGCTCCTCATACTCGTATAGTAACAAAACCTACATAACACTAAAATGTTTCTCACAAAACATCAAATGTGAACTAGAACAGACGAGATATACAGCCGCGGGATGAATGTTCGCTTTCCCAGCTGCCGGCAAGGAGTGGAAACAAATGAAGATCGTTGTGAGATACACGACAGCGGCCGCTGATGGATGATCAGGCTTTTTCTGAAATTAATGAAAGTAGAAGTGTTCTACGTCCCTCGTTCATTAATGCGTCCGTACGAGTATATTCGCTTTTAGAGCATGCGCAAAATTGTCGCTATATGCTGACATAGGGGAACTTTCCACACAATTTTCATACAAGACTTTCAGTAGGAAGTTAATAAATTACTTTTCTTCCAACTATGCTTTAATTTCATCATAATCACACTAAAAACTCAGTACAAAGCGAGTTTTTATTGCTCTAGACCAATAAAAATGTATGAAATTTCATTATTGCACAGTTTTTTTTTTTAATCGCACCATAAGGCGCCAATCTCAATGGGTTAGCTCTATTCAGCCAGCCGATATCAATATTTTTTTTTACGTACGTATTATTTGTTTCTATCTTACTTGTTCCAAATTTAAAAAATGATTGCTGCTAACTCTGATTTAAAAATGAAAGAAATTTAAAAAAGTGATTTGGCGGGAACTTTGTTTATTTTGTTTTGACAATATTTTTGGAAACGATTAAGTTTTTTTTTATCTACTACTCCTATAGGTAATAGTTGAAAGAAAAGCAGATTATGCACCTCGCCTTAAGTAATTTAATATTGCCCTCGTGCCTATTAGATTATAGCCCTCGCTAACGCTCGGGCTCTAATCTCTAATCTACTATTTTTACTCTGGGTGTAGTGAGAGGTGTTAAACTTTTACAGACTAAAACCTACCTGTGTTCTTTCATTTGCCCTTTACGCTAAAAGGCCACGAGAAAGCTTTTGAACATTCTTGTAGCTTCTTATACTCGTAAATTAGGTATATAGGTATATATAGGTACCTATGTAATAGAGACCTTTATTTTTTTTTGATTCTGTACCCGAAAGTAAAAAATGGGACTCTATTGCTAGGACTCCGCTGTCCGTCTGTCTGTCACCAGACTCTTAAACAGTGATTGTTCGACAGTTGATTATTTCACAGATTTCATGTATTTCTTTTGCCGCAATAACTACAAATACAATATATAATAAAAATAATATATTTAAGAGGTTTTTAATTGCTACGGACGGTACAGAACTCTTTCTACGCGAGTCCAACTCATTTAAATTTTCAAAACGCAATACATTTGTGTCCCAAAACTCTTCCATAATAAAACTAAACCAGTTTACCATTTTGTCCGTATTTAACACAATAATGTGGTATCTCGTAAGTACCCTCGTCATGGAAGCCACAACCGCGTTTTATTTATGCTATAATTGACTTGACAGCTCGCCATTGTGTGACTAGCAAATAGAATAGGGAAAATGAATGAGGATTTCCTCACGTGATAAATACGATTAGATTACTGTACGGAATGGGAAAGAAATGAGTTTAGGTAGTGATTCACCAGGTCCATGTTGTGGGGGGCCTTCCAACGCTGTGTCTTTCGGTACGTGGTCGCCACTCTAGAACCCTTCGGCTCCATTGCCTATCTATGCTGCAAGCAATGTGTCCGGCCCTGTCACTTAAGTTTGGCGATTCTTCAGGCTGTGTCGATAACTTTGATACTCCTGTAAATACTTCTGCTCTCCTACTCTTATATTACTGATGCGGTCACGTAAGGAACTCTGAGCATAGCCCTTGCTATACTATCTTAGATGGTATCGTTTCAGTAATCTTTAAGTACAAAGGTTGACCATGTTTGACTCATTTTGCTTTTATGATTGCACATGAAATTGAGCTGTCTAAACATTAGGTATAATTATTGTACTTTTGACAAGTCTGACGCGGACGAATTCAAGGGCAGTTTGGGCTAGTTTTACTAAGATGAAAACGTGCTAAAATTAACTCTCATTTACATACCCATATTTAGTTTATTGCTCATATTTATTCAGGCGGGCCTGATTACCTATTTAAATAATCTGTACCAAATTAAAGTGACAGGACAAAATGTTGGAAAGGTTTATGATACTAAACAGCGTTCAACCCTGCTTCGATAAACAATGTACTTGTTGATCGAAGATACCCTGATACATAAATTATTACCATACAAGAGCGATTAACTTTTAAATGCTGGTGACTTTGCTGTTGGAAACTTTGTGCACAATAGTTGACAACCACTGTCAAGCACTACAGGTTTTATTTATTTTTTGCATTATCGGTTTTGTAATGTTTCATCAAATCTGTTGGGATTCGAAAACAAAAAAAAACTGTTGTTTAGAATTTAGCGGAGAAAAGTTTCTAGTAAATTCAAAATACAGCAAAGAATAAAGCTGACAAAAGACAAACCTTTTGTCTGTGCCTGTGTACTAGCTATTCTGAGACACTTTATTGTTGACTTGGATAAAGTGCGGTTAATTTAGCAGTCAGTTGCTGTAGCGGTTCCTTTTGGGAACTTTAGGGGATTTTAAGAGATAAATTCCCTGTGAAGAATATAGAGGAGTGGTGGCCCAGTGGTAAATGTCACGAAATAAGTTGTAGGTCACAAGTTCAAACAAATCCAGGCGCATTACTTTCTGTTATATATTTCATCGCCACTGCTCTTAAACCGGTGAAGGAAACTATTTGTGAGGAAGCCAGCATGACACCATACCCAAAAAATTTGAAGAGATGTGGCGTCTCACAATCCGACGTGTGACGGCGTGGTGGATTATGGCCTATTCCCTTTCTTAGAGAGAAGGCTTCTTTCTTTGGGGCCACGTGAAAGAAAAGATCTATGCCAACAGCCCAGCGTCGATTCAAGCAAAGATGGAATTCGTAAGGCTATCGAGGACATAGAGCAGCCACTTTGCGATTTGGTTATGGAAAATTTCATGAAAAGGATATGGTCCTGTAAGAGTCGTGGTGGTCATTTGCTTGATGTTATTTTCTGCTATTAACGGCATACCTTCCTCTTTATAAAGAAATAAACAACCGATTATTTATATTAAAAAATGGCATTTTTCTTTGAATATCAAAATAACACCTGTGATTAGAAAACCCGTTACTATGCTATTGTCTGAAGTCCTTGTTGTGATTCCAAAATTTAGCGGTCTACTAATATCTACACATTATTTTCCATAGGTTGGTAAATCACGAGGGATTTTCACATACTCAGAGGATGTTCAAGTAGAATTAGAAAGCTAATATTGTTACTTCCACGTTAGCGCCACTCATTATCGTACATTCGCTCGTATTTAAGCAACAATTTCTCTGTTTATTCGAAATTACTTCCATTAATTATGTTTACACTTAACGCTCCTTCTTAATAAAATGAGGAGATAAACGAAATTCTGTTATTAAAATTAACGTTAATTTATTTTAATGAATATCGATATACATGAGGTATTCGATAAAGAGTAAAGAAGGGTCGATATGTGGAAATCCAAATAATAATATTTACGATGAAGATGAGTCAATTTATCAACTAGTAATCACACTTTTTTTTTACATGTCTACAAACATGACGGATTCCTCGAATTTGTAATATGTATTTACGATCTCAAACCGGCAATTCCTTTGGGGCAAATATTAAGAATTACTCAGCAATCGCTGGGACTGGACATCAGCGATGTGCATGATCAAAGAATATTCTTTTCATGTTATGTATTACAAATATCTCAGTTACATGTTTATTTTCGCTACTGTATGTACGTGAGAACAATATGAATAAAATAAAAAGAATAACAAAGTTCTAAATATAGACATTGAATAAACCACTACTAAAAGATGAATTATTGAGAAGACTAATATTGTATTTTATTATTAAACATCGCGCAGTCTGAGACTGAATGTTGATTACAAAGTTCGACAGAGTTAGTATTCAAGAGCATTTCAGCGTGAAGGACTTTTGTCAAGTCAACGGAGGATGAAATCAGAAACTGTTGAAATCGTAATGAAATTTGTTGTTTTAATTAACTTTTTGTTAGCCTACAAACTTTCACACATTTTAAACCTTCAAAATAGTGTTACGAACGTGAGTAATTAAATGCCGGTTTACTAGCAGATAACTTTATTAACCACAAAACAATGACAAATTAGTCCAATCAACAAATAACCAATCACTATAAACACTCAGAGTTCCGTTTAGTATCGCTTAGGTCGCTAGGTATCACTTCAAGCACTTAGGTAGTTCGCTCTGTATCGCTGACGAAATCAAACTGAACTGCTTCTAGCCGGAGACCCGTATTTATATGCGAAGCCATCGACATTTCTCGATACCGACGTTTCAAGGACATTCTAGAACAATACAGTCGCATCGGGACGCCATAAATCATTATTATTGCTCTCGTAAGTAGGTACTTATCTACCACCTTACATGCGAATTTCGACTCTATTGCTAATACCGGAAGGTACAAATTCCCTTATCCACCCACATAACTACCTACTGAATCTTATCTAATAATAATAGCGTATGTCGGACTTTTCTGGAATTTGCCAGGCCTGAGTATGTACTCCTATTCTCGAAGCTTCGCACAGCAATGCGTTTTAATTATTTGATGCTACTCTTGGTTTCGTCGAAGATATAGCGTACTCAAGTTTCACGGCGTAACAGTGCCCCCCTCTTAGTCATGCTCGTCCCGAGCATTATTAGATCCGTGATACGGCGCAAATCTATCCACGTGGACTACCTTAGGTTTCCCTCGTAACCCTTTCTTGATGCGGTAGGTAACGTCGTTGATCCTTTTTATCACGGTGTAGGGTCCCTCCCATCGAGCTTGAAGTTTCGGCGACTTCCCTTTTCGTCGAAGTGGGTTGTGGAGCCAAACCAGTGCACCTTCCTCAAATCCCTTGGCGTTGGCATTGCGGTCGTATCGAGTTTTCATTTTAACGCTGGTGTGCAGGCTATTCTCACGCACTCGTTTATGCACTTCAACCAATTGATCTTGGAGGTCACTTACGAAGTCTGTAACTGGCTTAGTCTTGTCAGGTGGCACGCCGGTTATGGTATCGACTGGAAGTCTCATCTCCCTGCCGAAATTCACTCTTGCTGGGGTATGGCCCGTGCTATCATGTACTGCTGATCGATAAGACATCAGAAATAGTGGAATATACCGGTCCCAATCTTTCTGATGGTCATCGACAACCTTAGCCAGGTGATTCTCCAGGGTCTGGTTAAACCTCTCCACCATTCCGTCCGACTGCGGGTGCGCAGGTGTTGTGCGTGTCTTGTAGATCCCCAGAAGAGTGCACATTTCCTGGAACAGCGCAGATTCGAAGTTGCGGCCTTGATCGGAATGGATCTCCAAAGGTGCGCCATACCGACATACTACTTCTTCGACCACCTTTTTTGCCACTGTCGTCGCTTCCTGATTGGGTATGGCGAAAACTTCAGGCCACTTTGTGAAATAGTCCTGTATCACCACTATGTATTTGTTTCCGTCATCTGTCACTGGGAAAGGTCCAGCAACGTCGATGGCAATGCGTTCCCATGGGGCTCCTACATTGTACAACTGAAGCTTGCCCCTGCTCCTAGTCTGTGGTCCTTTCACGGATGCGCACGCTGTACATTTCCGACACCATTGCTCTATGTCTTCTCTACAATTGAGCCAGTAATACCGCTGTCTCACTTTCAGTAGAGTTTTCTTGATTCCCAGGTGTCCACCAGAAGCGCCATCGTGTATCTCCTGAAGCAGGGGGACCACTTCACGTCGTGGTACTATCACTTGTGTGGTCACCTTCTTGCCATCGTTCGATTCCCATTTCCTACAAAGCACGTCATTTTCTAGGACTAAACTGTCCCACTGTGCCCAGTAGCTCTTTGTGACAGGACTATGTGACGATACTTCATTCCACTGAGGCCTAGTTCCACTACGCTTCCAGTCCACTATAGGTCGAATATCGTCATCTTCTTCCTGGGACTTTTTAAAGATGCCTTCAGCCCTAATTAAGTTCACGTGTTCCCGGGCTTCATTTTGCTGGCAATGTCTACAGTCCTCATTACATGGACGTCGCGACAGGGCGTCAGCATTGTTATGCCCTTTTCCACTACGATGTTCCGTCACAAAGTTGAACTCCTGCAGCTGCTCTAGCCATCTTGCAACTTGACCCTCAGGGTTTTTGAATTGTAGAAGCCATTTCAATGCAGCGTGGTCCGTCCTCAACGTAAACTGCCTCCCTATGAGGTACTTGTGAAAATGTTGCAAAGTTTTTACAACAGCCAGTAGTTCTCGTCGAGTCACGCAGTAGTTCCTTTCTGGTTTTGAAAGTGCCTTACTGAAGTAAGCGATCACGACTTGCCTATCTTCTTGCACCTGCGACAGCACTCCACCAATTCCTGTGTTGCTGGCGTCGGTATCGACGACAAATCTTCCATCTCTGCTCGGATACCCCAGTATAGGCGCTTCACATAGCCGTTGCTTTAGTTCGTTGAATGCTGACTCACAGTTCTTGTCCCAGATAAAATCTCGTTTATCCTCAGTCAGCTGATGTAAAGGTTTTGCAATGTCCGAAAAACTCATAACAAACCGCCTGTAGTATGTGCACAACCCTAGAAATGCACGTACTTCTGTTTTGTTCTTTGGAACCGGCCACTGTTGGACAGCCTTTATCTTCTCAGGATCGGTTCTCACTCCATCGGCGCAGATGACATGTCCTAGGTAGCTGACCTCCTTCTTGAACAGGGCACACTTCTTTGGGCTTAGTTTTAGGTTAGCCCCCCGTATCCTGGTGAATACTTTCTTCATATTCCTCAGGTGTTCCTTAAAAGTGCGGCCCATTATAATGACGTCATCCAAATATACCAGACAGACGTCACCAAGAAGGCCCACCATGACTCTATCCATGAGGCGTTCAAACGTCGCTGGAGCGTTGCACAACCCAAAAGGCATGACGTTAAATTGCCACAGGCCGTTGTCAATTCCTGTACTGAACGCTGTCTTTTCTTTATCTTTCTCGCTAATTTCCACTTGCCAGTAGCCACTTTTCAAGTCAATGGTTGAAAACCACTTCATACCACTGAGCATATCCAGTGTGTCGTCTATCCTAGGCAAGGGATAACTGTCCTTCTTCGTTACATCATTCAACATTCTGTAGTCTACACAGAATCTGGTACTGCCGTCCTTCTTCTTCACCAGAACGATAGGAGAAGACCATGGGCTCGTAGAAGGTTCAATTATTCCGCTATCAGCCATATCCTTTACCATTTCTGCTACCTCAGTTTCTTTAGCCCAGGGTATGCGGCGCGGTCTCTGTTTAATTGGTCTAGCATCACCTGTATCTATCTCATGCTTGACGAGACCTGTTCTTCCGCAATCTTTTCCCGTTGCAAAGATATCCCGGAACCGTAGCAGAAATTCCTTGGCTTGCTGTAGTTCCGAAACTGATAAATTGCTCTTAGAATTTTCCAGAAGTTGCTGGATGTGATCAGGTTCACCTTTTATTGCGTCTTGTTTTACTGAAGATGTGTTGATTTGGCGGAGATACTTCACTTCTTCACATCTTCCAACAACACTGTTTTTCTTCAACTGGATCTCCTTTTTCCCAAGATTTACAATCCTGACCTTGGATCTTCCTTTCGTCATAACTAATGTCCTCGCGGTGATAAGTTCCGGGTGCCGGCCAATGTCTTCAACTTTGTCGTTGCCTAATTTTCTTAGGAAATTTAACTTCGACTAAGGTTTCCGTTCTTGGAGCCAATGTGGTATCCTTTAAGCAATAGAGGTTGCATGTGTTAATTCCTTGCAGGAAGACTTCTTGGTCTGGGAATTTCAATACTCCTTTATCGATATCTAAAACACATCGGTAATTCCGCAGGAAGTCGAGACCCAGTATGCAATCGTCGGTAATATTCGCAATTAACGCTGAATGGGTGTACACTTGACCACCGATTTTAAACTCGATTTCTGTATCACCGAGGACGGAGACTGGCTGGCCGGTGGCTGTCTGAAGTCGGTAGGCTGGGGTTTCTGTTTGCCACAAGATGGTGCGTTTCAGCAACTCAGGTCTTATAATAGTGTGGAGTCCGTGACGCCCCGGTGTCAACGGTGAAATTGCAAGCACGTTGATTCAGCGTTCCCTCGATGATCAAACTATTTCCGTTGTGGACTTGATTGATGGTGATGGTTGGGGCCTTCAGTTGACCAGCTAGCACCCGCCCCGCGGCCCTGGCGACATTTAGTTTAACGACTCCTCGTTAACTTGAGTTCCGGAGTCCACACTTTCCCTCTTCCTCTTGGGGCAATCGGTACGAATGTGCCCTTTTCCTCCACATCCATAACACGTCGGAATATAGCGGGACTTTGCCGACGAAGCCACTTCTCGGTGACGTGGTTACACTGAAGGTGTGACCACCACTTCCCGAACTCTGTGCGTACGTGAGTCTTGTCGTACGGCTTCCACTTCCAAAGCGTGGGCCATCGCACTCTTCAGAGTTTGGTGGTGTCCGAGTCGCACCGTAGCCCTGACTTCAGTATCCCGTAGACCGTCAATGAATGCTTGCACCAGATTTACTTCCACCGTCTCCGGTGTCATTGACATGTATGCCCGCCGGACCAGCCGTTCAACCTCTACTCCCCACTGCTGAAGGCTCTCGTTCGACCTCTGCGTTCTCTCGCGAAGTTGCGCGCGGAAAACATGTTCAAGGTGCTTGTCACCATAGCGAGTGTCTAGTCCCTCCATTAGACGCTCCAACGTCCTGCCGTCTGGAGGAAGGTTCTCTAGGACCAGCAGAGCGTCCCCTCGTAGGGCCAACGTTAACGCCGCGAAAGACTGGTCATCATCCCAGCGGTTCGTCTTGACCAGTGTTTGGAATTGGTACTTAAAAGCCGTCCAGGACGACGTGCCATCAAAACGCGGCATATCAAATTTTGCGGCTGATGCACAGTGGGTGTGCGATGGTGCATTAACAGCAACGGGTTCGCGTGCTTCGAGCTTGATAATTTTTTTGTTGATGTCCAGCAGGCGATCTTCGTGGCCATCAATTCTGGTTTCGAGGCTTTCAGCTCGGGCGGAAACCTCCTTGACCTCTAAGGTGAGATTTTTCACTTTTTCGCCCAACGTGACGAGGCCATGATCGATTTTTTCGAGGATCAGGTTCTGCTTAGCCTCTTGATCCCGGCGGGCTTCCTCCTGTTCGCGGCGGGCAGCTTCCTGTTCGCGGCGGGCTTCTTCCTGGTTAGCCGCGATTAGGTCCTGGAGCTTACGTTGGTTAGCCTCTTGTTCGCGGCGGGCAGCTTCCTGTTCGCGGCGGGCAGCTTCCTGTTCGCGGCGGGCTTGTTCCATACTAGCTTGCATGGCGGCCAACACTGCGGCGAGGTTCATTTCCGAGGATGGCCCTGTTGGCGCCTCAGCAGCTGCCGTTGCTCCCATACCAGCCCGATCTTCCGCTTCCAGACGTTGACGTGCAGCATCCATCTCCACTTGCCTCCTTGTTCGTGGTCCCTGTTCGTCGTCCCTCTGTAGTAATGGCATCCCACTTCTGACACCAGTTGTTACGAACGTGAGTAATTAAATGCCGGTTTACTAGCAGATAACTTTATTAACCACAAAACAATGACAAATTAGTCCAATCAACAAATAACCAATCACTATAAACACTCAGAGTTCCGTTTAGTATCGCTTAGGTCGCTAGGTATCACTTCAAGCACTTAGGTAGTTCGCTCTGTATCGCTGACGAAATCAAACTGAACTGCTTCTAGCCGGAGACCCGTATTTATATGCGAAGCCATCGACATTTCTCGATACCGACGTTTCAAGGACATTCTAGAACAATACAGTCGCATCGGGACGCCATAAATCATTATTATTGCTCTCGTAAGTAGGTACTTATCTACCACCTTACATGCGAATTTCGACTCTATTGCTAATACCGGAAGGTACAAATTCCCTTATCCACCCACATAACTACCTACTGAATCTTATCTAATAATAATAGCGTATGTCGGACTTTTCTGGAATTTGCCAGGCCTGAGTATGTACTCCTATTCTCGAAGCTTCGCACAGCAATGCGTTTTAATTATTTGATGCTACTCTTGGTTTCGTCGAAGATATAGCGTACTCAAGTTTCACGGCGTAACAATAGGTTTAGTTACAAACATTGTATTTCACACTAAAATTTTTTGACCGGCTTCACAGCAAGCAGAAAAACTCTGTTAGAAATGAAAACTGAGTAGAAATTAAAATTTCGATTTTCTGAAACTTTTTTGTTTTGTTGATTCATATTTTAATTAAATTGTAATCTGTATACAATGATTTTTTCCAAAATTATCCTATTTCTTAGATATACATTGAACACAAAGATTTTGTGGAACACTGGCCTACACAATGAATTTTAATATTTTTAATAACATTTACACATGTGCGTTAAGTCCGTCGGTTCTCCGATCGTTTTACATAACTGCCAGCTCATCTTTAAAAGACCCCGCCGGCGCCGGCTGCTATAGGGTACAACATTAACAGGGCAGCAGCCGAAACCTATTATAATTCAGTCGTAATTATTCCCTTTGTAAGAGAAGGTAGCTTTGAGTTGGAAGCTTATTCATGCAAAATGCAGAATACATTTTTGGTTAACATTAGGTTCCACACAGCCTTCGCTGGATCAAGACAGTGCTACGTACTCGTCTTCAAAGTATTGCAAACTCAATTACATAAACTACACATACACATTTAAAGACTACTTAAGAATATTATTTTGCGAATGAATAATAGGTACAGAAAATTTATTACGATATTCACGCTATTTCTCTAGTCCAACTTTAAATTATAGATGTCACCAGGAACTAGGCTGGTCTAAAACTTTGAGGAAAAGAAAGCCATCAATAGTAGTCAGTAGACAGTAAGTTGACACGTTTATAGCGGTGTCAGTGGCATTTCTCAATATTCACTCCTCCAATTTGCAGATGTAGGGACACCTTGGACATTCTAATAAGTAAACTATCGTCTGGTCAGGAGCAGCGCACTCGCAGGTGTTGGAGGGGTCTAAAATTCCTTATCTTACCAGACTGTGTTTGCAACGGCCTATTTAGGTGCGCAGTCTATTGATCATTTTCCATATAGGCCACCGCAAATCTCGCCGCAATCGGTTCTGAAAAAGTAAAACATCTCCATCGGACTGAACAAATTGAAAGAAATGTGTGTATAAACAGAAAACTACAACGGATAAAATGTGACGGAACTTACGTATATTTCCATGATTATCATTCTGGTGTGTAACGCCTCGCCAACCCTTCCACTCAGTGGACTCCCTCGGGGCGCCGCCATCGGAGTGGATACTGATCGCATCGGTAGGCCTTGTAGGGTTCTCGGAGATGAAGAAAATGCGAGAGGATTGTACTAACAGCTACTATAAGGTAATAATAGAAAATGACAATAGATCGGGAGAACAATAACATAATAGTAATATTACTTAGGTTATTTGCATTCTGCAGGATAGTGTCAAGTTATATGTTGATTAAAACATGAATGGCGGGCAGAATACGTATTTATTTATGAAACAATAATATCTTTGAAGCCTCTGGGGTCATGGGTTAGTCTCTAGAACGAAGACAAAGAAGGAACAAAGGAGTGAATTTTAGTAAGTAAAAATCTGACGGCCTCCCGTTCTGCCCCAGACCGGGAATAAAAATGTTGGTGATCTCCAACCTTAAAAAAAAACTTCGCCAGAAATTCTATCTATCATAGATCTTTTCAAGAAGAATCGTGTTGCCCCGTGACTGCTTTCTGAGGGTTTGATAAGCAGTTGCTTCAGGTAACAAGGGTATTCAGCCGCATTCAGTGAGACTGGAAGCCAAGTTAGTTGGGAAAAAAGTCTACGGAAATAATGATGACCTTGACGAGTAAAATAAAAATACGAGTTATAAACATTTGAAGGAAAATAACTTGAAACTTCCTCTATCAAAAGTTGTCTAAGTAAATACCAAGTTAGAGCCAGTAATGGGTAAGTTTCTAGGCGTAATGTTCTTTTTATTGTTAGTTCTTTCACCAGATGCATCATAAAGTGGGTAATTTCTTTAGACGGACTTTTTTCGAGCTGGAAACATTTCAGTTTAGGTCTGTGTAATCACAAAAATAATTTAACGGTAATCAGCTAACAGCTTGTGATGATCTGTGTATTTATTAGCGCCCTGCACACGTACAGTTCGGACCGCGCATCTTGGACTGCGTTCCAAACCGCAGTTAGATCTGTACGGTTTGGACTGCGGATCAAACTGTTTTGCTGATTACGATTAAAAATGCATTCACGGTTTGGAATGCCGACGAAACTGACATATCTAGACAAACGTTCCGAACTGTGCGTGTAAATTGATTTTCGAGAGTTTGGACTACAGTTTGGACTGGCGCGTGGAACGTTATAACTTTTAAAAGTTTTTTACACAGTAGTGAGAAAAATGGACGATCGTTTGGTCATAGCTGGATTTGTAGTTAGCTTAAACAGCCGAAAAAAACGATGAGTGTGGGTAAAGGAACACAGAAAAAGATATAGACATTTACCGATGTTAATGGAATTACGACAGTGTCATCCGGAAGATTTTAAAAATTACCTAAGAATGGATAGTAATGACTTTAATACGGATGTTCACGGAACAAACAAATTAACTCTGTGATAGCTTCGACGCTCCAAACCGCCATTCTTGTAATTTACATTTACACGTGATGCGCGCATAAAACTGTGAGATATGCGTTCGCGTCGATGTGCCAGATCGGACTGTTAGACCCGCACGCGTATTGCCAAACTGTATGCTGACCCAGACACCCATAGTCTGTACTGAACTACGTCGTGCTCATTGAAATCACAAACAAATTGGAGCAAAGTACATACGAGCTCAGAGCATTCTGAGATTGTATGCACTTTGCTCGCTTGTATGTAAAGCAAACTGTGACACGTGAATATCTGTATCTGACTATACAACGTGTTTCATAATTTCCCGTAATTTTTAGGGTTCCGTACCTTAAAAGGAAAAAAAACAGAACCCTTATGTCCCCTAGCCCTTTGTTGTCCGTCTGTCTGTCTGTCAAGACCCTTTATCTCGGGAATGCGTAAAGGTATCAAGTTGAAATTAAAACTATATACTTAAGTCGGCGGTCCCTTCAAACTGTGCAAAAATCAAACTTGTAAGTTGACGGGAAAAAAAGATACGCCCGTTTATGTTGCAAAAAACGTACATTTCGACACTGTCAAAGGAATCAAAATTCATAGGGTACTTCCCGTTGACCAAGAATTTTGAAATTTGGCACAAAGCAAGGAATTATAGCACAAATATAGGGAAAAGCCTGAAAACTGAAAATTTGTCGTTACGTCACAAAAATTCTTTATTTTTTAAAATATTCAAGACTCCATTCGAGAATTGCACTGTGTTCATAGGTAAGTTGGTATGGAACCCTCAGTGCGCGAGTCCGACTCGCATTGCCCTTTTTTTTGTTATACTGTTGCGATTGTTATAACTATCCGTGAAACTGAACAACTTTCCATAAAAAACATACCTTTTGGGAATTAATTTAGATAATAATAATTCAATCAGACTGGTAACGTACCCAAAAGGCTGGCAGCATTGCCACGCTGCCGCTGTATGGCATTGCTTATTCTCTGACCAAAAAAAAATATCAGTAGGTAGGTACAGCACATACGACAGCGATGCGGAGGAGTTTTTCGACGCCACTCTTTAGATTACTTTTAGTTAGTTTTTTAGTTTATTTTATTTCGTGTACCTAAATATATATTTGTAAGGTACATAAATTGTAGAGATAGTTTTAAAATTTAAATAAAATCCTAAGTTTTAACGTTTGAATCCCCAACCGGTCCTATGAGACCACGCTGTTATTGTTTTACTATTGTGTCTCGTTTCGCGGGTATCTAAGTAATTAACTTATATCAGAAATATGTCAATTGTTTTTTTACCAGCATTTAATGCGGTACGCCGCATGAATGTATGCGAGTGTCTGCACTTGCATGCATTTTGCTCTAAATAAACATACTACACCAGACGCTGGACGTCTGGACTCGTATGTATTTTGCTCTAGTATTTTAAAGCAAAATGTATTATAATTCAGACACTCTCTGAATAGGTATACAGTTTGCCCTTCAACTCCAAAGGCAAACTGCGATCGAACTCAGAGCAACCCCGGTCTGGGTCAGCATACAGTTTGGCAATACGCGACCCGCACATCTACACGTACAGTTCGGAGCGAGGGATGGCACGGCGCGTGCTGTTTCCCGCGGTCCGAACTGTACGTGTGCAGGGCGCTATTATTAATTTATGCTTAAACGGCTTAATGGAGTTTTATCCCATTTCATATAAAAAGTATCGTAATACATAATAATATAATACTGGTATTTAGCTAAAATCCGGCTTGACTGGAAGCCGACCCCAATATAGTTGGGAAAAGGCTAGGCAGATGATGACTATATAATAATATCAAGAAAGTAAAAAAAATCATGAAAGATAATGTAATTTTCTGATTCATCAGCATCATCAGTTCAGCCGAAAAACGTCCACTGCTGGACATAGACCTCCCCCAAGCTTCGCCACAACGACCAGTCCTGTACGTTTCACATCCATCGGATTCATGCGACCCGCACAAGATCATCTTGCACCTTTTAGGGGGCCTTCTAACGCTGTATCTTCCGGTACGTAGTCACCACTTCACAACCTTTCGTCCCCATCGACCATCTGTTCTACGAGCAATGTAGGCACAGTACCTACTGCCACATAAGTTTGGCTATTCTTCGGGCTATGTCGGTAAGCTTAATTCTCTTGCAGATTTCTTCATTTCCGTGCGATGAAAACCTACACTTGTTTTTTATAAATGTCTGTCCTTATTTTATGAGCTGTATAATAAAGAATACAATAAATAAAAACAATATTGTGTGTTTAACAACTTGTTTCCTGTTTTCCTTTTGCGCGTATTAGAATCAGGAGGTAACTGTATGGATATATATATTTGTATCTACCCACATGTTGTTCAAATGTCAAGATGGAAAACGATTATTTACTGTGTGTAAAGTTCCTACTACTGTGTTCCTATGACTGGTGTGTAAGGAAAGGGTTTTATGAAGAAAAGCACAGAAAGACAAGACTAAGTATTTATTTTAAAAAGGCTTGTCAATTAGTCGAATAACTAGCTGCTTGTTCAAAACTAGGTCTCGTGGAGAAGAACAAGCAAGAAACTCCACGGTAGCTTATTTATAGCATTTTTAAATACACATTTTACAATATCATTAATTATAGTTGGTCACAATAACATAATTAGAAACAAAAGTCACAGTATGACACATACACAGAATCGATATAATATTATTCAACTTACGTGAGCTTTGGTACTCTGTAATGGTCTATTGCTGGATAAGAAGTAAGGGGCTTTCATAGGAATTGCATCGTTTTTATAGTAAAGTGTCGACCTGTGGGTTGACAGGTTGACACTTAAACGTCACCTTCTACAAATCCATACAATATCCCGCTACCTTCTACAAATCTCAGATTGTCACAAAAGCAATTATTGATTCAGACAACTTAATAAATTAAAGTAGCAATATAAAATACAAGACTTGTTCCAAAGATCATTAATAATTACATAATAATTTATAAGATTATCATCAATAGGTCTTTTTATATGTTTATCGTTTTATACTTGTAAACACAATAGTTTTATTATTCTTGGTAGGTACTTCAATATTAGTTTCAAGCTACATAAATGTTACCAATGTATAAAATACAACTAAAAATATAGTGAAAAATGAAAATCCATGATTTAATTAAGTCATAAATAATGTTGAATCTAACACGGCCATACTGACAGTACTTTGTCCTCAAAGTATCTATTTACAACTGTTAAACTGCTTTGATGTGAAAATAACAATAACATAATTATTCAGTGAGGTAGGTATTATTATATAATATCTAAGTGTCAAACAATGAGCTTGAAATAAGTTGGAATAAAAACAGTAACAAGACTATTTTACGTAATTTAGCTTTCTTTACATTAATTCGGTACTTTAATATTTGCAAAATATGGAAACCAAATTACAAATAAATATACACAATGCTACTAATTACTTGTACCAAGACATGATCATCTCCTTCAATAATACTGAGAACAGAAATTATTTACAAGTTTACTAAAATAGTTTTAGTTAGTTTTTAGTTAGTTCTAATTGAACTTTAGAGTTTTTTTTATTATACTGTAAATAAAATATGGTACTTATATAGTTAGTTGATACTAAAATATCATTGCAAGATACACTGACATGTCAATCACATTCACCCGCTGCTAGTGAGATAACTGACATTGAATAAAAAGTTTACCAGCGAATCATTGAGCCAAATACATAGCCACGCTAATAACATTCACCTGCTGCCGGTGAGACCTATTAGCGTCAAATAAGAGGCCTAGCAGCTAAAATTTGAGCCAAATACCTAGTCACGCTAATCACATTCACCCGCTGCTGGTGATATTTATACAATGTGGATATGACAATACGACAATAAATGAAAACACTGGCAGTACTCATCATTATGAATAACTTTTAGTATGGGACCAACCCTGAAATCGCGAAAAAAATTTTAGCTGTCCCATACATTTATGTTTGCATAAGTCGACAAAATGTACGGGACAGCTAAAATTTTTTTCGCGATTTCAGGGTTGGTCCCATACCAAAAGTTATTCATAATGATGAGTACTGCCAGTGTTTTCATTTATTGTCGTATTGTCATAGACACATGGTATATTAGCGCCAAATATAAGGCCTAGCAGCTAATACTTGAGCTAAATATAGCTGTCACGCTAATCACATTCACCTGCTGCCGCCGGTGAGATCTATCTATTAGCGCCAAATATAAGGCCTAGCAGCGAATAAGTAATAACTAAATGACTAAATCATTATAACAGCTATGCCGATTCCGCTCACCTAATATAGGTCAAATTAGACTAGTCAACAGTATGTTACAGAAAACAATTTCTCTTCACATGTTGGCTTGTTATAACTTACTACTCGTCTTAGTTATCATTTAACCTAAATATCATGAGAAAAAGAACTTCTAGTTCTACAACTATTTATCGTTTTCTCTAGGATGACTATCCAAGTGAAATCTAAAGTAATATTTATGAGTTATCAAATTAACTGGAAAATCAATAATTACATACATCTTATTTTACAGTGGATTCAAAGAACTAACCGGTTTTAGTAACATTACCATCGCTCGGTCTACCTGACAATATTATCGCAAATTTTTCTGTACCCCCTAACACGTTTATTTGTAAGTTTCGTATCGTAAACGTATCGAGTTAACGATACGATAACGCAATACAATTAACGTCGGAAGTACGAAGCTATTTCGTAAACGTATCGAGACCGCGATACGATTAAGTTAGTGACGACATACTAATATAAGTAAGGATGTACAAAATTGAACGAATTGATTGAATGTTTCGTTCAAAAACTATATACGTATTTAGTTCTTAGTGATTTTAGGGCCTTTAAAACTTTAAAACTGTTCAAATTTTGATGCAATATAGAAGCTGCAGTAAAATTTATTATTAATTCATGAATCCCTGACCGGTCCTATGAGACCGCGCTGTTATTGTTTTACTATTGTGTCTCGTTTTGTGGGTATGAGATAGGTAGTTAAGGTAAGTGTTATAATTATTTCATTATTATTAAAACTGTGTTTAGTGGACTGTATTCCTAAACGAACGACGCATAATCCTTGACACTTTTGATGCGAAGCTCATTCAAGGTCAACTTTGTTTTATAGTGTACTTTCATTTGTTTACATTTAAAATTCTAAAACATAAGCTAAAACTTTTTGGTACTTAAGGCTTTACTATTTTTATTTGTTCCTACATTACTTTATGTTTTAGGCTGATCCTTTTGCTTGATCTTAGATTGGATTTATCTTTCAATTCGCGACATAAAAACAAAAATACTTCCTCACTCTACGACGAAATATATTATTAAATTCTGTATCGCTTAGGTTTTGTACATTAAAATTTGTCATATTTTTTTGAGGAAATTTCTACTTGAGACTTTTCCGTAATCATAATAGTAAATTTAAAAAATTAGTGTTCTAAAATAAATCACACACGATCTCTTCGTAATTTCTATTTATTATTTTATATTTTTAGCATATTTATGTATTTTATTATTATTAGCAACTTATTTGTTCCGATCGTTATTTATTTATTATGCAAACCTACCACATGTTTCCTTTTGACCCAAAGGTTGGCTGGTAGAAAATGCCTTGTTGCATTAAGTCCGCCTATGTACCACTACTGTACATAAAGTTAAATAAATAAATAATTGTACACTCCACAATGTCGAGGGGTGCTTCTAGTTAATCTAAGCATTTTCTAACAAAATTTATCAACTCAATCACTTCAATAATTATTTCATGCTCGCAATAAACTCTCACTGCCAAATTTATTGTGACAAAAACTTTCGAGAAAGCCAGCCTTCGGTCAGTGGGTAGCCTTAGGGGCGGATTTCGACAATGACGATACTAAACATTTGCTCAAGTTTACGTTACGGATTCGATACGAAATGAACTTGACATTATTCATGCTCACAACATCAGTTAAAATAACGCACTGAGGGCGCTGTTCATGTTTTCATACAAAATGAACACGTTAACGATACGAATACTTTTTCGCAAGTTGTTCGTGCTAGAGGTATTGAACCTCGAATGTTCTAATTACAACTATACTTTTACATATTTTGAAATGGCCACTTAGACCAGTACCTACTGGACATGACCAAGTCAGTGACATTTATTATTTACTTCAGACCACAACATAGGTATTTTTAAAGTTAATAATTACAAATAGATAATTATTACAAACTGTTACACCTGCTATTAGTGATATCTGAATTAAAATTGAGGTACTAACTCAGATTTTTTTATTTGATTTCGGAAACAACCTATGCTTCTGACTAAAACTGAGGGTACATTTAATTTACTCTTTCAACTTTATCAGTTATTATTGCAGTTATTCTTAAAAGCCAATTAAGTAACAAAATTTTTAAACACCAAAATAAAATTTAATTATTTTTTGATAAATCAAAATTAATCATAAAACTTTTGTTTACTTTATTGTTTCACCTCAACTTATAATTTCAATAAATAAAACGACTACCTATGAACTGCTAGTACGCTGTAAATCCTTCTCAATTTTAATTTTATAAAACTAGCTGACTCGGCAAACGATCCTTTGCCATATAATTTATTTCTTGTGAATATGTTGGTAGTCTTATAAAAATATAAATAAAATATCTGCCCTACTTATCTAAATACCCTATGCTAGCCTATGCTACCCTACCTAATCTATACTATCCTACGCTATCTTCCTACTCTATAATACTAAACTATTGACTGTATTAAGTTATTTATTTTTTTCGCTAACCAACTTTTAGATTTCGATGTGATACCAACATCGGTTTTCGTTATAAGTTGGCTTTGCTTAAAGTATTACCATTTTGCTTCAAATAGATGGCTGTCTAAGGTGGCTTAGATACGGACTACCCCGTTTTTCAGACTTGGACAACTACTTATCCGCAAATAATATCTATGTACCTACAATCTTTTTGTACAAGTTTCTACCTATGACTGTACAATTCATGTACTCTGTCATGTTCCTGGTAAACGAATTGGAAATTATTCCTAGTACTTTGTATAAGGTACAATTTTACGTTTGTACATAAAAACTCTTTACGACGTTTAAGATACTCGACGTCAGATATTTCATCATCTGGAGGATGATAGATAAGACGAATCTTTAAAAAGAAATAAAATCAATGCCAACAAAGGTCTACCTTTAGAAACCACACATACTTTGTAGATATAATTTTACCAGTGCTGATGAAACAGCTGGAAGATCCATAGCTCGCTGGATCCCAACGCAACTTGTAGATTTGCTGAGCCGTTGTCCAGGGTGGCATAGCGACTTGTAGACTTGACGTCGGGTCGTCTCCAACGGCTTCAAAAGTTCACACAATGCTCCAACATAGTTCATGAAACAAAATACAATACATTAAAAATCGGTTATGTAAGCCAGAGCCCTATCCCACTTCTGATATTAGAATCAGGAGGTAACTGTATGGATATATATATTTGTATCTACCCACATGTTGTTCAAATGTCAAGATGGAAAACGATTATTTACTGTGTGTAAAGTTCCTACTACTGTGTTCCTATGACTGGTGTGTAAGGAAAGGGTTTTATGAAGAAAAGCACAGAAAGACAAGACTAAGTATTTATTTTAAAAAGGCTTGTCAATTAGTCGAATAACTAGCTGCTTGTTCAAAACTAGGTCTCGTGGAGAAGAACAAGCAAGAAACTCCACGGTAGCTTATTTATAGCATTTTTAAATACACATTTTACAATATCATTAATTATAGTTGGTCACAATAACATAATTAGAAACAAAAGTCACAGTATGACACATACACAGAATCGATATAATATTATTCAACTTACGTGAGCTTTGGTACTCTGTAATGGTCTATTGCTGGATAAGAAGTAAGGGGCTTTCATAGGAATTGCATCGTTTTTATAGTAAAGTGTCGACCTGTGGGTTGACAGGTTGACACTTAAACGTCACCTTCTACAAATCCATACAATATCCCGCTACCTTCTACAAATCTCAGATTGTCACAAAAGCAATTATTGATTCAGACAACTTAATAAATTAAAGTAGCAATATAAAATACAAGACTTGTTCCAAAGATCATTAATAATTACATAATAATTTATAAGATTATCATCAATAGGTCTTTTTATATGTTTATCGTTTTATACTTGTAAACACAATAGTTTTATTATTCTTGGTAGGTACTTCAATATTAGTTTCAAGCTACATAAATGTTACCAATGTATAAAATACAACTAAAAATATAGTGAAAAATGAAAATCCATGATTTAATTAAGTCATAAATAATGTTGAATCTAACACGCGCATTCGTGTTTTATGTGGCAATAAATATAATTTTAATGCCATAACTTCTATAGGAACGGAGACTGTACATATTTGGCGGTAAAACAGTAAAAATAAAAAGTTATCTTTCTGGAGTACAATTCTAATTAATACATAGTTGCAAATTAATAAACCAGATATTGCCCCAGATTTTAGCTATTTGTGGAGGTGGTGGTTTAGTGGAAAGTGACCCCTCAACTCCAGCCGGGCGTATTACTACCTATGTGTCATTTTTTTATCACCACTACTCTCAAACGGCGAAGGAAAGCATTTGTACGAAATCGCGTTTCCTAGAACAAAAAAATCGGAGAAATCTATCCACCAATCCGCACTGAACCCCCGTGGTAGATTGTGGATTGACATTTTAGATGATAATAAAATAATAATAATTTGATGTTTCCAAAAAAGTTAGCTTAAAGCTATTGTAGAACAATGGTAAATTTGTAAATTTAATTATGAGCTAATGAGGAGCCTCTGTGTCTGTACTAGATAAAAAAAAACTTAGTTTAGAGTTTTTATAAATTACCTATGTAAATAAACTCAGATAAGGTACAAATTAGAAATTAGATTACATGATGATATTTACATTCTGCGTGGCGGTATTTTTTTGCCACAAGCTCCTCCTTATAAATTTATTGTATCTTCTTATACTGCCTACATCAACAAACTTTATATGAAAGTCATAACCAGTGTCTACCTTGAAACTTACAATGAAACTTATAACCTGTTAATTAAATGTAATATTGGCGGAAGTTAGTTTATCCACTGGTATAGGAACGCATCATAGCATTATCATCATCATCATCTGTCTAGCCTTTTCCCTGCTATATTGGGGTCAGCTTCCAATCAAGCCGGATTTAGCTGAATACCAGTATTTTACGAGGAGCAGCTGCCTACCAGACCTCCACAACCCATTAAGTAGGGTAACACGGTACTTCATGGCAAGACTGGAGTCAGATTTAGGTACTGGCTTCTGACTATCCGTAACGACTGCCAAAGATCTCCAAATGACAACCGGGACCAACGGCTTAACGTGCTTTCCGAGGCACGGAGGAAACTCGTTTTGTTAAGATGGTCACCCATCCACAGACCAACCTAGGCAAACGTTGCTTAACCTTGAAGATCGACCTGTGCGGCTGTTATTATTTAGCCACGAGCATCATAGCACTAACTCGCAATTATTAGTTCCAACACTGTCGCGGCTATGAGACCCAACTTAGCGGAAAGTCATTTATGAGTAAGCAATTTACGAAGCGAAAATTTAGTCTGTTCAAAACTATCCCAAACTTAACAGAAATTGTTCCTGATTGTAAATGTCGCACATTATAAATTAAAAATCATATACGTCTAGCGTATATGATTTTTTTACATATTGAACGATATTAAGAAACTGAAAATGGGTAATGACAGTTTATGTACACACACAAAAGAATTAGAAAAGAAAAAGGAGACAGAAAATAGGTACAAGGGTACTGCTTATTTCTAAAGAAATCTCTTCCAGCATACCGCGAAAGGAGAGTTGGAAGAGTAAGAGAAGTAGACACCGTGTGTGACAGTAAAAGGACAATAGATATATACAAAATAGCAATTAATAAAGTAATAAAACATGCAGTTAAAGTTATATATATAAATATATACATATTACAATAAATAATACAAAATGTATAAAATTGTACTAATAGAATCATTATATCTCTCACAAAAACGTATTGACAAACAAGTTTTACATTTAATTAGTTACTATTACGCATAAATCAAATTAAAATAACATTCTCGATAGCAATTTTAGTCCCGATCAGTTAGACTAGATTGGAACGTAAACTTTGACACATATTAAATTGACTAACCGTGGTAAACCGAACGCCAAATTATGCGAAATTGTCGAATAGAGTTGTCACAGAGAAGCAGATTTATGGAGAGATACTGACTGTAAATTACACGGGTACGTACACACTAATATAAAATAGATATTTTAGAATAGAATAGAATAAACTTTATTGTACACCAAAAGAAGTGTACCTATAGTATATTGATATTGTATGTAGGAGCTAAATTTAAAAAACTGTTAAATGAATTTAGATCGTTCACAGAGCTGGTTTAAAAAGGAAAATCCTTCTATTTCTTGAAGTGATCTTAAAACCGCGAGAAGGTTTCTTTGGTAGTCTGTGTTCTGCTGCGGCCGTTTATCACCGTTGTAGAGACTTATTTTTTAAATTATAAAAAATCTGCACTCCACTTCATGGTAAGCAGTGATCAAGATGGGGAGGTGCACTAGTTTTTTAAGAGCCTATTCACTCTAGCCTTTAAGATATCTAAATTATAATCAGACAGGAAGATCGCAGAATTATACATTATCTCCTATGTAGAAAACTTACAAATACTTCGTATAATATGAGGTAACATGGATTTAGAATAGAATAGAACAATAACAACATCCTTGTGTTATTTTTTTAATAACCTGCACAAAAAATATCCCGTATTTATTTAACAGCGTGGGAAAACAATCCCTGTAGCGCGCAAATTTACATACAAACACAGTTGGTAAACAAGAGACAAAAATAGAACAAAAATATTTTTCATCCAAATTAAAATATGTATTTAAAACAGTAAAAGTAAGTACAAGATAGGAATATACATCTATTTAAAGTAGAAAAACAAAAGCAGTTAAAGTTTAAAAACGTCTTTACCATGTTATGTAATAACTAGCTTCTACCAGTGACTTCGCTCCCGTGAAAGTAGGTTTCTCCATAAAATTTTTGGACCTCCTTTTCAACCCCTTAGAGAATGAATTACGTAGCCTGACGAATAGCCAAACTTAACTGGTAGTGGAGAAGACACATTGCTGGCAGAACAGATGTTCGATCCGAAAGGTTCTGGCGTGGTGGTTACCCACGTACTTTTTTTTTTTTTTTGGTAGGGGAATCATCAGAATGACTTCTCCCGCTCTTGGGCGGAGCGGGAGGGCGTGTCAGAATCTTACTGACTAAACCCCTAACCCGTTCCTTCGTTGCCTTGGTTCTGTTACCCACGTACTGGAAGATGCAGCGTTGAAAAGCCTTCCGCGAGGTGCATGACCGATGATCTGGTGAGGGTCATGAGGATCCGATAGATGTGTGACACTTGGAGGAGAGTCATGTCTCTTTCGTCTGAAATGATGATGATGAATCAAAACTTTAATACCATTTATCGTGTTGGATTGATTTTCATGATATATATTTCGAACAGATAGTTTTTATTTCGACTTAAAAATAAAAAAAGGTGAATCAAAGACGCAATAGTGAGCGAACTGAACTCGTGGGTGCTTCAAACTTACTTTGTAGCACGGAATTGACGCTCCCATTTATGAGACAAGAGATTTAACAAAGACATACGAATAACGTTTAAGTATTAATAGAACGTCTATGGATCTGAAGTTTTATAGATTTAACTAAAACTTTGTCAGCAGCCCTCAGTCATAAATAAGATATTACTCAAGTTGTACCAAACTCGTTAATCTGGATGAAACACTCGATATTATAAGACATCTAAAATAGTTCAAACAATAAAACTAACTGGCGATTATTCCGGAATGACCCAAATATTCTCATTCAGCACAAACTAAACGTTACAGAGATAATAAAATATTCATGTTTCAAAATTGTCTTGCAACCTCTTTGGTTTTGATATTGCACATACTAGCAATTTCGGAAAAGATATTATAAAATACCATTAAATTTTATGCTAAGAATCCATCAATCTGATAATATTGTTCGATAGGTAACACTCACAGAAATAGTGCGATAATGCAAGCTTCACCCTTTCAATAGAAGTCATCACTGTCAACTGAACAATCAATTGTTCAGCTGACCTAATTATACCTCTCTAGAACTTGCATAGTAAAAATGAGCTTTTGATCATCCATATAGAATAGTCAATGAGTCAAGAAATATTGGCTACGGGCAATCTGTTCAAAAATCTTTTGCCCTATTTCACACACATAAGAAGCATATTTACTTCACTGTTGTTGATTCAAAACTTTGAACGTTTATTTAAAAAATGAACAAAGAACTTTTGTTCTTGACGGCTTTGAGTAGAGTAGAGCAGCTTTCTTAATAGTTTGCGATACAAACCCTTAAGAGAAAACTTTTCTCTGTAACAATACACTTGATTCCAACGTCGACTATACACAAAGAGACACACTAACAAGCCGCAGAATGTTTGAAACAAGACATTGCGACGAAAGGCACCGACTGAGTTTAGTAACTGACGTCATTTGAACAACCCGAATAATTTCTGCACTGAAAGCGTTATACACAAGCTTTTAACTTACACGAAAGCATGCAAGTAGCTTGCATATCACAACACACATTTACAATGTGTGCGTGAGGTAACAAGTACTGACTAGTGTAAGTCACTGTGGCATGCAAACGAGGTACTTGTATACTCACAATCATATTAAAAATTAACTAGTAAATAGATAAGAGTTCATACGAATTAATGCTCGCACACCTGCACTCCACGTATATACGACCTGTTTGATGACTGAGTAAAGTGCACCAACATAATAAACACATGACTCAGCAAAATGGATTAATTTCATATAGGTTTCGTATAAAATTGCGCTAGTTAGTAACTTAGTAGTAGTAGAACCATTATTTTTTTCTTAACGCTTTAAAATAAAATAAATGGCAAGTATCATTAATTCTGCAAATCGAACTTATGATATTTGAGAACTTTATCTTAATAGTCAGCCACTGGTTATAAAGAGCAAATATATATTATATTCGAACTAGCGCGTGAAATGCATAACTGTTTCATTACTTATTACAAACTAGCTTTTACCCGCGGCTTCGCTCCCGTCAAATGACTACCCTACATATCCTACGCTACCCTACCCTACCTTCCCTACCTACCCTACACTACACTACCCTACACTACCCTACTTTACCTAACTTTTTTTTTTTTAGAATTTTTCTCTCCGTAAGAACCATCATTGAACTTCAAGGAACATTTTAAAAAAAGAATCAGCCAAATCGGTCAGGCCGTTTTCATGTGATGTCGTGACAACGAAAAACGGGTTTCATTTTTATATATATAGATTACAACCTTTTCAACTTCCTGGAACTTACTAAAACACTGACGCGAAACTTCAGCACAAAAGATTAAATGCCTTGTTGCATTAAGAACGTCTATGTACCACTACTGTACATGAAATTTAAATGAATAAACAAGTTATTGCATCTTTCTATTTTTTCCGAGTCATAAGATACTTGCGCTATGCATTTTTAGGCGAAGATTATTATTTCGTTTGAAATTAAGTACTTCCCATAGCGGCTGTAATTAGAATCGAAGCAAAAAAGTCGAACTCCAGGTATGGAAATACGAAAAAAAAATTCAACTTATTAGGTACTAGGAGTGATCCAAAAGTAATGATAATCAATACGAAATAAGGATATTTTAACTATTAAACAAATTATATTTATCTATATAGTCTCTTAGCAAGTCAATACATTTAGTCCATTTTTTTTTAAATCCACAATTCCCTTTGAAAAAAAATCTTTGGCTTGGTCATCCAAAAACGCCTCTACATAGTCATCACCTTGCTATTATTATCTTTTTTCTTTTTGCCTCAGAGGTGTTTCTTGAGCCGAAAAAAAAGGTATAAGTCACTGGGTGCCAGGTCTGGCAAATAGGGTGGGTTTTCAAGCAATTCAAATCCCGTTTCTTGAATTGCAGCCATCGCAACGGCGGCTTGTGAGCCGGTGCGTTGTTTTGGTGAAACAACACTCTAACTCGGTTATATTCAATACCGAACTGAAACGTCTTTAATTTTTAACCGGATTTGTATCATCGACGCTTTATTGCTCGACAAATTCGAGGTTAGTAATTTCTTATGAATCTTCGTTTTTTTTATCTGGTGTTACATTTATGGTTTTTTTTTTACTAATATCACATGTTGAGATAGAAATGTTAAGGAAAATGTCAAGATTACTGGCCGGAAAATTGTAAAGCTCATCGCTAAAGTGCCTTTTATTCGACCATGAAGAGCCATAGCATTTTGACACGCATTGCTGGATTTTGACAAGGAAAAAATGCAAGATAAAATCATTGGTGTGACTAATGTGTCTATAACAACATTATTATAAGACTCTGAAATCAAAAGGTATATTTTCTATCTCTTAATTTGCTTTTCAATTCTGAAATTGTGTTTTTCATAACAAAACAATCAAACCGTAAACCGGAAAAATCCCAACACAAATAGTTAATATCAAATTGTGGCAAATAATAAAGATATTATTCATTTCTACGTCTCGCGACGGATTCCCTGAAAGCAAATAATATAACAGGCGACTGGTAATTTGAACATTAATCCAACAATTGTTATTTTGATTCAATTTCCAGTGTTGAAAATATTCTATCTCGGATGGCAATGTAGGTTATTTTATAAAACCATTCGTCTGGTTCCAGAAAAATAAGTAACAACAGGAAAATAAAGTAAAGATAAAATTAAACACCGCAATTAAAATAAAACGTTTGGTTTCTTGTAGGTCGATAATATTACGTAATAGGTATATTACGTTATATTATCTTGAAGATATACGCCGCAGATAATACCGCAGGACATCTCCTGCTCGACTGCCGAGTATCAATGAAAGAGTTACTACGTCCCTGACACGCAAAAAGTAACAGAACAGATCGTGGCCATAACAGAACTTGGGTTTAGTCAGTAAAAATTGAAACTCCCTTTCCACCCAGAGCGAGAGGGTTTAAAATTAATCATAATTTATATATTTTTAAAACCTAATTGAGAAGTGCAGAGACTTTTTATAACATACCTCCCAGTCCTCATTCCAATTTTTAATTATTGTTGTAAGCGCTGGTATGGTCGACGATGGACGCTGTACGCTCACCTAGAAATAACCTACTCACTTTTGACTGAAAGCCTCCTAGGTCCACAAAGAAATTGAGTATTACTAATTGATAATAAAACCATTCGTCCTACTTACCATAAAACGAACATAAAAAGTCACCTCTCGTCACATCGTTTACACCTCGCTATGCATAATTCTGCTGCCATCAGGTCCATAAATTGTTTTTAGGAAGACATAATTTACATCAGAACTTTCCGCCTGTAACATTCACTTCCTCACTAAGTTACTTTGTTTTGCAGCTTATTATTTATTTTTGGGAGCTTATAAAGGAAAAACACAATGATAATGGTATCGTTTAAGGTGGGCGCGACGTTAGAATTATCCATACAAACGTAATACCAAAATCATTTGCAATTTAAGCATATTTACACCATAATATGATGTTATTCGGATTCAGACAATAATTATCTAGGTTCCTACATCGTCTTTTTGTTGAAAAACTTACCCCAAATGAAATTTAAGCGAATTTAAATTTGCACATTTTCACAGCGAAAATGTCATGTTTTTATTTTGTTTTTTCTATATTATAAACAACAATATTTCAAAATATATTTTCGTAGGAACACAGATATTATTATCAAGTTATAAATACTCGAAACAATATTGGAAATACATTAATTTTTCATTCATCATTTTTGGTATTACGGAACCTCTCTCTTTCCATTAGTTTGTATTGCTATCACAGCAAGCAACTGTCTGTGTGCAGATGATGACTTTACTCCAGTCGGTGTGTCCAAGAATTGTTTAAACTATCTGGATTGCTTCCATCAACCTCAAAAACGTATTTTATTTCGTTTCAACTCGAGATAGCGCGCGGTCTCCGCAGGCCTCTTAAAATATAATTTTAGTAAATTATAGACGTTTTATAAATTGTAATCAGATTGACTATTACTTAGTGTTTAAATATATTATTATTAGGTATACCGTGTTGGTAGAAACAAGGTTGCCGACATAGCCCGAAGAATCGTCAAACTTAAGTTTCAGTCGGCAGAGCAAATTGTATACAGAATAGATGGTCAGTGAGGATAAAGGTTTTAAAGTAGCGACTTGCAGACGCAGCGTTGGAAGACCACCCATAAGTTGGACAGATGACGGGTACGGTCGCGGGAATCCGATGGGTGTGAGACACAGGACTGGTCGTTATTGCGACACTTAGGGGAGGCCTGTGTCCATTCGTTAACGTCTTTCTGCTGAAATAATAGTGATGATTAGATATAGGTGAATCAGGAATGATGGGTTTTACTCTTTCTTTAAAGGCTGTATTCAATTTATACTAGCTTCTGAAAATGGTTTTGGCCGCGTGAAAGTAGAAGAACTATCCCAAGGGAACATACTGCTGAGGTAATAATATGTGCTATCCCAGGACATGAGCTACTCGTGTGCCAAATTGCATCTAAATCCGTTTAGCTATTTGAATATGAAAGAGTAACAATTATTAGCTATTTAGTGTAATAATTAATGAAATATGATAAGTTGCCTACCTCCAAGGACACTATGTTAAAAGAGAAATAAACCAACACATTTGTGTATGTTTATTCAAACATTTTCCTAGAACTAGGAAGAAAGCGAATGCAAAGTTTTTTTTTTAATAAAATTGTGGTTGCATAATGTATGTCTTGAGACTAAGAGATTTATCCGGATTATCAAACAAATTGCGCTTTGGGAATTATTAGATGACAACGCAGCACTCGACCGGGAGACGAAGGAGTGGAAAAATGTTAACAATCTTTTAACAAATGGTTATTATGGAGATTGGATGTTATAAGAACCGTTAACAAGCTCAATGTGATTTGCCGTTGGTTACGTTACGGATATTATAGATGTGTTACGGACACAACATAGCAGCAGCACATAGTAGCAGCATAGCTCACGTAGCAACTGCGTAGGCTTGCTACGCCGTAGCAACGTGCAAGCAAACATATTCAACTACCCACTTTATTTACATTATAGGTACAAATAGTTGCTAGTTTGATTACGAGAATTATCTGCTATGAATATAGTCTCTCAACTGATTAAACGACATGTTTATAAATTATCAGACTGTGCTTGCAAACAGTAAAGGATGACTCACGCTAGTCCGTGTCGGGTCCGAGCCGAGCGTCGGCCGTAGCACGGTCACCGAGCTGCTTCCGTGTCTGAAATTACTAAGACGGGCCTCGACCGGGCAATCATCGTTGTGCTGTGATGCAGTATACTCGTCCGAGAAAAATCGGTGTTGTAACTAAACTACAATCATGTTCAATTTTAACGATCTGGAATTAGCGGCTATTGCGATCGCTCTGGATGACGAAGAATCTGAAGAATCTTCAACTTCAAGGAAATGGAGTGTGCATCCACTTTGGAGAGAGCGACAAGAGAAAGGAGAATATGTGAATCTTTGTGAAGAGAAGCTCGGCGGCGCTGTAATTATGCAACGGGCCGTGGCCGAGCCGAAGCGGGACCGAGTTGTTTCTGAGCGTTGTCCTTTGCTCGGGCGTCACTCGGTTGCCGCTCGGTATAACGTGAGTGTGTTCATACAATTATGTAATATTAGATGACCGTGCTACGGCCGACACTCGGCCCGGACCCGACACGGTCTAGCGTGAGTCATCCTTTATTCGTATACAAGCCATCGTCGAGTTAAATACTAAGTTTAAGAAGATTGTGAAATTATATTTACGATTGTGTTGAACAAAAGTACACAAGTTTTTTTTAAAGGTGATAAATCATCGATATGTCTTCTCGCACTCTGGGCGGAGCGGAAGGGCGTGTTAAACTTCTATTGACTTAAACCCATTCCTAATTGTTTTGCTTTCATTCCAGAGTATCGGGGTTCTCTTTCTCAGTAGGCTAGAAATACTGAAATGAGTTGTTATTTCTAAAATGGCACTAAAATATTTTGTAGTTGGATTACAAACGGTTTAGAATGTAGAAGTTCTCACATAAATTACATCTATACTAATATTATAAAGAGGTAAAATTTGTAAGTTTGTATGTTTGTAAGTTTGTATGTAGGGGGTAATCTCTGGAACTACTGGTCCGATTTGAAAAATTCTTTAAGTGTTAGATAGCCCATTTATCGAGGAATGCTATAGGCTATATACCATCACGCTACGACCCACGGGAGCGGAGCAGTAACGAAAAATGCGGGTGAAACCGCAGGGGACAGCTAGTAAGTTATAAAATTTAAACATAAGTACTAAAGGGCTTTATGACACTAGCGGATTGCGAGCGTCCTCAAAGCGGAGCGGGTGTGCACGTAAGCGCAGTGAATTTTTTTGCAAACGCGCAACGAGACCGCTGCGACTAGCAGCTTGGAGGTCATTGTGTACTGTCTCGTAAAAACACCAGCCTATCCCTCCGCCTACAAAACACACGACGAAAACGTTGCAAATTCGCCGCGCGTCCACGACGTCTTCGCTGTGCAGCCGCGGCGTGTTCGCAACGCTTTCGCTGCTCGCCCGCCGTGCCCCGCAGCCGCTTGTGTGATACGGGCCTAAGGCAGCTTGTGAGGCTATTAACTCGTCAGTGCAAACCGTCGGCTCGTTACTTAATGTTTCAAATGTTCTCCCTTTAATTATGTACATAGTACTGTGTGTACTCTCCTGAGGGTACCTCTTGTTATTGAATTACGTTCCACCGTTTCAGTAGAATGTTATTATGTCATACATTATTAAGGGCATTAGAGGTTTACTTATTGCGCTTGACTACAATAAAAAAACTAGGCAAGTGCAAATCTGACTCGTGCGTGACTTTTGCACAGTTTCAAGGGACCGGAGACCTACTCGTATGTGTGTAGTTTTAATTTCAACTCATTACCTCTACGTGTCCCTGAGATAAAGGGTCTTGACAGACACACTAACGGACAAGAAAGAGATCATGTAAGGATTCATTTTTTCCGTTTGAGGCACGAAACTTTAAAAATGTCTTTAGTTTTAACTGCGTCACTGGTGGACATCTCACCCAAAATATGTTGTATGTGTACGTACAGTCTATGTTTCTTGATAGCTACAACCTAGAGGTCTTTAAGTCAAGAGGTATAGGTTAGTTTTAGGTAAGCGTGCTCCATCGTCGACCACATCAGCATCGCTTACCATTAGGTCAGAATAGCGACCAAACGCGAGTTTTCTAATAATAATAATTTATTTATTTATTTATTTATTTATTTATTTATTTATTTATTTATTTATTTATTTATTTATTTATTTATTTATTTATTTATTTATTTATTTATTTATTTATTTATTTATTTATTTATTTATTTATTTATTTATAATTATTTATTTATTTATTGTATTCTTCATTGGTTACACCAAATTAAAAAAAAATAGAAATTTGGTTACAGACACTCGTTTTATTTTCCCAGTGCATATAAACAAGCATTTAAGTTTACCATACATAAGTAGCTCAAACTCAAAAAAATTGCAGTTATGGAAGCTATTTCGTGGCGAGCGACATCTCTTTGATCTCCGCCGCCTCGGGCAACTCAGGGCCGCTCATACTCGCTTCAGTGAGTCGTGACACATACACAGGAGAGTAATAAGCTTCAGCTATAGAAAGTACCCATAATAAGCTAGTGGGCTGCACTTTCATCACTGCTTACCATCAGGTGGGATCGCAGTCTAGCACTAGTGTACCTATTTTTTTATTACTGTTAGGCTGGTGTTTGACCACTGTCTCACCTGATGGTAAGTGATAATGTGGTTGACGATGAAGCACGCTCGCCTAGAAGTTACCTATTTACTCTCCGGTTAAAAACCCCTAGGTTGTTGAACAATATAATGAGTTCACGACCTTCTAACGCTCAAACGCATAAAATCTGTTCATTGTTATCACTTTTTAAGTACAGTATTACTTTTAGTATTGTTTAAAAATAAGTTATACATTATAAACAATGGCGTTGACGTTGGTCAATTATATAATTTCAACCAGAACACTGCAACTATTTCAACACGTTCATAAAACCACCATTATGTCCTAATTGCTCTGAAAGCATAAAAAAAACCACGCGGTCTTAGCTGAAGATCGTAAATCATTATCGGCCGGCTTATATGTTGAGAAAATAATGAAGAAGCATTACTTTTTTCCACACAGGGTCTTTCCAGTTCCTGTGGTCCATGCTGCGACATAGTAGCTACATAGCATATTATATTATAATTATTCTTTCAGAACACAATTTATTACGAGCAACCACATATTAGCATAGACTAAAGATAGTCAGGAAATAACGAAATACGGTCTAATCGTTGACATGTTCCGATTACGCAACTGAATAAGAATAAATTCTACTTTATGATACAAGTGAGTAATATTGACGATTACCACTGAGGTGGTATTTAAACACGAACCGAAGGTGTGGGTCTGAAGAGAGCTGAGGACGAGGACGGTTATTATCTATATGGTGTTTTTGTGCTTCCAAAATAGCGATTATAGACTAGCTAGATATCTAGTTGCCATAGACTAACTAGTTAACAACTACATTTTTTTCCTTTATTAATTACGGGGTTTTTGTCCACATGAATACGCTAAAGAAATATAGTAAATTTCTTGGCTTTATTGAGGCCTTAAAAGAGGCAACTACTTATATAAGAATGAATTTTAGTAAATAAGCTCTTTCTCGAAAGTGCTGTACAACTAACTCCTCAGACACCGATATTCTCAGAACAACATATTAAAAATTCACACGGAAGTTTCATAAAACTGTTTAAAATAAGCAGTTTTCAGGTAGCTTCATAGCTTTCCACGCTGCATAGTATGTCCCTGTGGAAAATTGTCGTTTGGCTGGAAATTTTCGCCTAAATCTAATTATCCATTAAACTATTCTCGGACATACTTCACTTTTAGAGTTGGTTTCATTCTAAACTTATTTCTTAACCTATCACGTACCCACAAAACGAGACACAATAGTAAAACAATAACAGCGCGGTCTCATAGGACCGGTCGGGGATTCATCATGCAATCTTCGTTTTTTTTTTTCACAAAACTAGAGTGCGTCTAATGAAAGCGCGATCTGGAGTTTTTTTTTATTTAATTGGCAACATTATTCAGCCGCAATTGTAGGAAATAAAAAAATTGTGAAGTGTCAAGACATGATTCTCCTACTATAATAGTCCGTGTAATGAAAGCGCAACCTGAGAAAAAGAGGTTAAATCCAAAAATGTTGTATGTGGTATTACTAACTAGTAGGTATAGATGTTTTATCTCACGAAAGCGGGTAACCCATACTTGTGTGTGTAAGTGTACATGCACACTGTCTTTGTGTGCGTAAGCTCGGGAGCGCTCAGTCACGGCCGGGTCGCCGGCTGAGTCAGTAGTGCTTCTTGGTTCGCGTCCAAATAATTTATCGAGTACCGTCAGCATGCGAGGTACGAAGAAACGGAGGAAAGTTGTTCGCAGTGCGATAAGGCAACTTAATAATAATAATAATAATGATCCAGAAAGCAGCACTCTTGGACACGGCGCGTATTGTCCGGAGGTTCCTCTCTCAGGAGCCCTGACCGCCGGTAACTTGGACCCTGTTCCCGATGCCGGTGGGCCACTATTTTTTATATTTTTAAATGTTTTTTTAAGTTTTTATAAAATATTTAAAAATGTACAAAATATGTTACAATGAAAAATAAATGGAATAATAATAATATTCCACAACTTTCACACAACGCCATCTAGTCCCAAGCTAAGCAAAGCTTGTGTTATGGGTACTAGACAACTGATAAACATACTTATATATTTCTAAATACATACATATTATAGATAAATTACACCCAGACACAGAACAAATGATCGTGCTCATCACACAAACATTTGTTCTGGGTGGGAATCGAACCCACGACCTCCGGCATAGCAGTCAGGGTCACTAACCACTAGACCAACAGGCCAGTTAATGTTTGTTGTGTGTAATATATGAATGTATTTATTTATTTCAATTATTAGCTATACTTACAGTACGCACCAAAGCGTATAGCTAGCCAACAACTTACAAACTAGAGATTTTATTATACATAGATATTGATCATTTCTTTACTGCTATATAAAAAAAAAACGAATTTCGGTTCCTGAGCAATCAGGGCGTTCAACAGATTATTTATGTGGCGTAACCAAGGTAACCACAAAAACCATCAAAGGAGCATCGACGCGCGCACCAGCGCCTGTCAGTCCGCTTCGCTCACAGATGACAGACGCCATGCTCTTACTTTTGCTGTGTTAACTACATATATTAATGGTGAGAATAAACTATTGAAAAAGTATCTGGTCCGTTTGATTGTGTTCCACCACCACAACACATCAACATGTTAAACGATTTTATAACTGTTTTGTTTATTTTAGGCTCGTCAAATGATTGCAAATATTTATAATTTGTCAAAGAAGAATATTAATTCACGGAACTTCATCGAGAACCAAATTGTGATTTATCATATTTGCGTAATATTACAAAACGCACTGCAGCAGCGACGGGGGTAAGTGAAAAAACAGTGCAAAAACTAATAAAAGAAGGAAGAGATGTCGCAAGTACATCTTCGAATTTTATGTCACCCATGAAAAACCGAAGAAAGAGAGAAAATAAAGGTGGATTTACAGGTGACGTCGTACGGAGCACAATACAAACGTTTCATATCGTACTAAAACAAATTCCAACATTAATATCATCAAATAAAATAAATAAATTGTTTATTTGGTCTCAAAAGGTTACATTACAAGTGTTAATGAAACATCCCCAGTAAGTTATTATTAATATTTGTGTTGGCGTTATTTCGTTCCTTCCCTTAATTCTATAACATTGGCAAAGCTAAGGTCAGTTTTGAATGAAAAAGTTGGTTTCGATGGATGTCTCGTAATGCTGCGTAAGTTATTAAATAATTTTTTTTTTTTTTTTTACAACTTTCACACAACGACAACTAGTCCCAAGCTAAGCAGAGCTTGTGTTATGGGTACTAGACAACTGATAAACATACTTATATACTTCTAAATGATCGGGTTCATCACTCAAACATTTGTCCTGGGTGGGAATCGAACCCACGACCTCTGGCATAGCAGTCAGGGTCACTAAACACTAGACCAACAGGCTAGTCAAATTGGGCAACAAGTGGCAACTTTATTATTTTGTTCAATAGCGATGAGCTTGCTAACGCTACCTGTAGTTACGCACACAAGAGCGAGTGTCTATACACATCACAACTACAAGTATGGCTCACCCGCTTTCGTGAGATAAAACAACTATACTTAGGAGAATCATGTTTTGACACTTCACCTTTTTTTTTATATCCTACAATTGCGGCTAAATAATGTTGCCAATTAAATAAAATAAAAACTCCAGGTCGCGCTTTCATTAGACGCACTCTAGTTAGTAACCCCACACATTATAATTTTTTTTTGGATTTAAACTCTTTTTCTCAGGTCGCGCTTTCATTAGACGGATTATACCACCATATAACTATTTTAGTCTTAATAATAACTTTTTAATACAGTTGCTCAAAAAGTGGCGTATTGCAGGGACGCGCGGACGTTTAGCGTTCGGGAAGTGGCCTATTACACACTCGTGCTTTTTCTTTCCAAACTGTCAAAATAATGTCTATTAAAAAGAAAAAATCAACCACGAAGTTTTTACTAAAAAAGTTTTTAGTTCCAAATATTTCTAAAATGAAGCTACTAATTTGTTTCAATATCAGATTTTAATAATTTGATTCAATAAGTTAGGCTAGGTTTCATTTCATATCATTAAATTTCATTTCATATCAATAAAAAAATGTACTGAAGACTTGGCTGTATGGGGCATAGTTCCCTTTGTCTACCAAGAGTGGGTGAAGAAAACAAAAAAAAACTGCTTATATTTTTTTACGGTTGGCGCCATTTTGATTAGTCAGTTGAGTTTATTGTGTTTTTATTATTTTATTAAACTGTCAAATTTTTTCGCAACTGTATTAAAAATAGTCGTTCAGTACACGTGCGGAACCGTCATTGCAACTTGTTCCGACTGTCAACCCTCACCTTCGGCTGCGCCTCGGCTCGGGTTAACATTTGCAATGACAGGCTTTCCGCACTTGTAATGAAATATACTATTTGTTTGTTTTCAATTATGTTTGTATTTCAATGTCTGTGTGTTGTGTAGGTATGTAAGGAAATCAACAAAAAAAAAAACAAAAAAATGAATTTTAAATTAACTTTCGCATTTGTATGACATAGATAAACATAAACAGACATCAGATTGCAATTCACTGGCAACCGACTTATCTATCGCTCTGATCTAAAAGCACTACCGTGTACGTCTTATCCTTATGCTGATGCATATCTGCATATTACGTGCCTGCATTCTCTCGTATCGTCTGGTATTTCTGGGAATACCTATCAAACTATCACCGGTTTCCTTGCTTAAATACAAAGTCTTGAATTCACAGGCACTAACTGCCAATGCTATAGGTAGTCAGATCTTAGATACAATACATAGATTGATTGATTGATTGATTGATATATACTTTTTAATACAGTTGCTCAAAAAGTGGCGTATTGCAGGGACGTATAGCGTTCGGGAAGTGGGTTATTACACACTCGTGCTTTTTCTTTACCATTCCCGAACTCGTGCTTTCTCTTTCCCAACTGTCAAAATAATGTCTATTAAAAAGAAAAATTCAACCACGAAGTTTTTACTAAAAAAAGTTTTTATTGCAAATATTTCTAAAAAGAAGCTACTAATTTGTTTCAATATCATATTTAACGATTTGATTCAATGATTTAGGTTAGGTTTCATTTAATTTCATCTTATTAAATTTCATTTTCATTTCATCAATAAAAAAAATCTACTGAAGTCTTGGCTGTATGGGGCATAGTTCCCTTGCCTATCCAGAATGGGTGAAGAAAACAAAAAAATCTCTGCTTATATTAAATATTTTTTACGGTTGGCGCCATTTTGATTAGTTGAGTTTATTGTGTTTTTATTATTTTATTAAATTGCTTCATTTTTTCGCAACTGTATTAAAAATAGTTGTTCAATACACGTGCGGAACCGTCATTGCAACTTGTTTCGACTGTCAACCCTCACCTTCGGCTGCGCCTCGGCTCGGGTCGACATTTGTCGAAACTCTTTGCAATGACAGGCTTTCCGCACTCGTAATGAAATATACTATTATTGTACACCTTAAAAATAATTTTACACGGAGCTTAAAATAAAGATATAGAGGAAGTAATCAAACATGAGCACACAATCTTTAAAATTATTTTATTATTTCGTTGTTTTATGCATTAACTAATAGTAATAAGGAAAGACTACATTAATATTATAGGTTCTGACAGTGTAATCGCTTAATTCAAAGTTAAAAATTATCTCAAGTAGATAATACAAGGATATAAGTAAACTGTGCCTTGGTTGAGGTATGTTTTGCCCGCTTGCCAAGTTTTCAGTAAGCACTTACTACTCTCATACTACAAACGCGATATTTTTGTCGTGTTTTATTATGGACGGTATAAAACCGGTTGGACTCGCGTCCGACTCGCAATCGACTGGTTTTTTTTTTACGTTAAATTTCGTTAAATTCATAGCTCTATTAAAACATGAGCTGGTCTTAGTTAATCATCATCATCATCATTTCAGCCGAAAGACATCCACTGATGGACGAAATACTCCTTTTAATGGCCGCCACAGTGACTGGCCCTATATGTCTCGCGTCCATTAGATACTCGCAACCTTCACGAGGCCACTTTATGTACCTTGTTCTGACCTCACAATAATTAATTGTGTCCGCCACTGGGCCATCCGCTTGAACACTTAAAGCCTCATAATTAAAGACAGTGTTGGCCCTCACGACACAATTCTAATGAATTTTAGATACGCTAAGTGCTCGGCGAATTATTTCTCATACATTAACCTCAGGGAAAGGTCAGTGTATTCGTTTTCGTATATCCTGTATACAAGACAATTAATTGCAAAGAGGTAGATTCACGTCCACTAAATTAGCACCAATATTGAAGCATTGTATAATTAAAAATGAAACTTGTGAACACTCCATTTACTTACTACCCCATACTGTGTGAGAATTACAACCATAATACTAGCACATATCGTGAGCCTAATCACAGCGCGGAAAATTTTAACATCGCGATTTAGTAATAGGCGCTCACCTAACAACGCCTTCTATTGGTAAAAAAATAACCAATATTTCCAACAACTTGAATTATTTAGTAAGTAACTAAAATCCAATCCCAAAGGAGAAACCGCTGCCTACTGACGAAAAGGAATATTAATTAGACTGGCCCATTTTAATTGATAACGTGATTAACTCGGTGAAAGAGGGATAGTTCTGTATAAAACTTATTAGTTGAACTAATTTATTATCCTAACTCAATCTACTTCTCGGACGCTGTTCGTACGATCGTGACTGGTGTCCTAAATTGAAGGATAAATTTAGCTCTCGATTCCATCGATCCTTTTACTAAAACAATAGTCAAGTTCTTATCTAAAACGTGCACACTATTATAATTTACATCAACGGAAAATGAGGTTTTAGTATCTTCAGATGAAATTAAAAAAAAAACTGGCTGGAAACAGCACTTGTTCGATTTTCAAACGTTTAAATTATCTTTTGTTTAGTCGTGGTAACGTCAACATGTTTGGTAATCTAATGTATGTAGGTATTGTTTAATTATGTGCAGTGATATTTGTAAAGTTTAAATGGTGACAGATCAAATGATTTTGTTATAGGCAAGTACGATTATGTAACATAGAAGGTGCTGGAATATAAAGGTAGGTAGAATTTTCGTAATGATTAACTCGTAACTCGCTTCAAAAAATCTTAACCATTTTGTTTTTCTTATTTAATCATGTCTTTTTCTTTAGTCTCGTCAAATTATTTCCCGAATATCATTACCGACCTTTCAGTTAGAAAAAAGCAAGGAAATATTGTCTCCATCTGGATATTTGCCAAGTTATCGTGTCTACTTTGTAATTCTCGTTCTTGTTGTGGACGCCTGCGCGGGTTCGCTGAAGAATGTCTACATAAATAATTCTACAGGGTGTTTCTTTGATGTATGTCTTCTTTGTTGTTCAATTGTGAATGAGTCTGCCAAATAAGCGAAAATTGTAACGCTTTCCTTTCAATAATGTGTGTTTTACTTAAATGTCTGTCCTGAAATGGAAGGCAGAAAAATGTACTGGATTTTTTAAATGCTTATGTATGTATTATTATATATGTACTAGCTTTTGCCCGCGGCTTCGCTCCCGTCAAATGACTATCCTACATATCCTACGCTACCCTACCTGACCTTCCCTACCTACCCTACACTACCCTACCTACCCTACACTACTCTACCTTACACTACCCTACACAACCCTACACTACCCTATACTACCCTACACTACCCTACACTACCCTACACTACCCTACACTACCCTACACTACCCTACACTACCCTACACTACCCTACACTACCCTACACTACCCTACACTACCCTACACTACCCTACACTACCCTACACTACCCTACACTACCCTACACTACCCTACACTACCCTACACTACCCTACACTACCCTACACTACCCTACACTACCCTACACTACCCTACACTACCCTACACTACCCTACACTACCCTACACTACCCTACACTACACTACACTACATTACCCTACACTACCCTACACCACCCTACACTACCCTACACTACACTACACTACCCTACACTACCCTACACTACCCTACACTGCCCTACACTACCCTACACTACCCTACACTACCCTACACTACCCTACTCTACCCTACACTACCCTACACTACCCTACACAACCCTACACTACCCTACTTTACCTAACTTTTTTTTTTTGAATTTTTCTCTCCGTAAGAACCATCACTGAACTTCAAGGAACATTTAAAAAAAAAAAACAGCCAAATCGGTCAAGCCGTTTTCATGCTATGTCGTGACAACGGAAAACGGGTTTTATTTTTATATATATAGATTATCTATGTACCATGTATTGTGTGTGTGTCCACAAATCACTAGATTGTATAGACAGGCGCCACCATACACGGTGGACGCACAAAGCACGGGTAGGCAAACGCGCTTCATCGATGATAGTTTTGTCATTTTCCATCGGGTGAGATAGTGGTCAAGCGCCAGCATATCAAAGGATACACGGTGGAATATACGGTAGAGATGTGCCCCGCTTAGGTGTTTAGTAACATTGTTTTAAAAATGAAATCCTGTATGCCGAAGCGAATTGAAGTTCTGTACAAGAAGGGTAGTAACTAAATTCTTGCAATAGCGTTGGGACTGGTAAGCTTCATTGTTAAAGTTTGTGGAGATACCTACATTTTCGTTTTCAATATGCGTGTGCCGTAAAAGCTGGCTGCGTACAGTCTGGTTTTTTTATACCTATAATTTTGAAAACATACTTCGCTAAAATTAACAAATTTTGGAAGAAACTCTGTCAGACGAAGTTTAAATTTCATTTGAACTACTTTTTTTCTAGCCAGTATTGTCCTATTGCGGTAAAAACGCCCTCCTTTTATTCCTTCGTCTCCACGCTTCCTGTTTAAAATTTATAAGAAAGATATCCTGGTCGTCCCATCATCTCCTTCGTCGTCTACCGTTGTTTCGTGTCGCTGTATGTGCCTGGGCACCTATCCTGTTTTATGGGCGCACGGCTCGTTAGGCATGCGGCAAACAGGTGCCCAACAGAGATGGGACTAGGCAAGACATGCCCAGTCTCATCACAGTTAGGCACCTTTTTGAGCCACATCAACTACTTTTGAAAAAGTTATGATCGGTTCCTTGCTAAGGGATATTTAGTAACAAAATCAACCAGACTAGAAAACGATTAAGGGCGGAAGGTAGCTAATAATAGCCTGTCGTCGGGCGACGAGTGCACGCGTGTGCAGTCCCGGTACCGAACGAGTTTCCATCCAATTACCGGCGACTGTTATTTAACCGCATCGATTAATCTGCTCACTTCCAGCATGATTGCTTCCTGATGGTTTATTTCAATTCAATTTCTTACTTTCACGTGGGTGAAGCCATTGACAGCAGTTAGTATAATAATCTAGGCAATGAAGGAATAATAAACATTGACCTTCCGATTCAATTGAATTGATTAATTTACCCACAATTACATTATCCCCACAATTACATTAGTCTGGCTCAGCTTTCACAGTTAGAATTGCCGCGTCGTGTGAACTCGAGTACCACAAACGATGATAATTGGATTTGTGTTTACGTGCTAACGTGAGAGTGTGCACGGAGTAATAAAAAAATCGAGTGATAACATGAAATTTTTCCTTGTCCCAAACTCCCAACTCGTAATCACTTGTTAAAAATTTTCTGGAAACATGGACTAGTTTGATAAAATCTAGGAATCGTTGATCAGTATTTGCACCGAATCACTAGTAGCTTCATCTGCAGCGGTCAAAATCCATCGGTGTTTTATTCAGTCATTATTTGCTTGAAACTTAAAAGTTTGGTTCATTAAAGATAACTTTCTTGTTTTATCTTTGCCTTGTTGACCTAAAAGACATAGTTTTGTCTTATCTATAAATATTTTTACAAAAGTAAAAAGGTTATTTGTAAAGTGGGTGATGGAGCACGTCTATACCTCGGTTTTAAAGAACGTCGGTTTAACTCGTAGTTTGTTGGTGCTGATCGACCAGCGACTAAAACCGCAATCTTATGGCTTGTCATATAAATAAGTGTACTACTAAAAGTAATTTACTTGATAGTAAAAGATTTTCATCATTTGTCCATAGGCTGTGTCGCACATCCAGATCCGAGAATCAGTTTAAATAACGACTTATTTCAACACAGTTCAAAACAGAACAGAGCACTTCAAAAAGTATAACCAAAATCTGTTAGCACTAGGTGTAATTAATGCCAGCCATCGTTAGTTGGTTATTGGTTATTGTGTATTAATAGGTGATTACAGCCGTGAATTGGTACTTATCTTTCATTATGACGCTATTATGACTTTGCGGCTTGCATTTATGTAAATTAGGACATATTTTCAAACTCAAATGTTACCTATTTCCATTGTATTTCAATCTACATTCCACACATGCGCACAGAAAGAAAACATCTTCGCGACCACAAGTAATTATGTATTGTAGGTATCTCGTACAAGGCTAGATTGGTTCGGTCGAATTCGGTGTGAAGACTTCAGGCGATGGAATATATTATCCAGTGAGCAATGTTGTAAAGCAGTGCTTTTGTGTTCAATAACAGTGTCCACTTCTTAGAACGCGCTTCTTAGAATCTGGTACAATTATACAGGAAAAGTTTTTAACCACTGCGTAATTTTTTTTTGTGGCTCAGTGTAAGTAATAGAACACAGATCGATCTTCAAAGTTAAGCAACGCTTGCCAAGGTTAGTCTGTGCCTCGGAAAGCATAGGCTGCCTACCAGACTTCGACAGCCCAATAACTGGGGTAACAGGCTACTTCATGGCAAGACTGGAGTCAGACTTACTGATTTCTGACTAGCCGTAACGACTGTAAATGACAGCCGGGACCTACGGCTTAGCGTGCTTTCCGAGGCATGGAGGAAACTCGTTATGTTAAGATGGTCACCCATCCACAGACCAACCTTGGCAAGCGTTGCTTAACCTTGAAGTCGAATTGTGTTCTATTACTTACACTGAGCCACCAAAAAAAATTACGCTGTGGTTAAAAAGTTTTCCTGTATAGAGTCACCGCTAATTATTAGTGACCGAGAGTTAAACACTTGATTCTACTCATGAAAACAAACAAACAACTATTATTATGGCCTGAAATCAGAAATCGTGGAAAAAATCGATTTCACTACATTTTGACCAGTTAGCAGGCGAACATAAATGTGCTGAACAGTAAATTTTCACGATAAGCTTTTTTTATTTTCTTGTCGATATGTATTCAAAAATAAACATAAACACTGTATGACGTCAGTTGCATTCCGAGCAGAAATCGAAAAGCGACACACAATAGTCTAGAAATAGCGTGCAGGTGATTTTCGTTGTGTAATTGTAACCGCTGATGAGCAGCTGACTGCTCATCGCACTCGCGTCATTACCATATCTGCCCGCACTCGTAAAGCGAGATATGGCCGGATGTGTTGTGGAAGCTCACCATTTCGGCAGCATTAACACACTGAAAATTCACACTTTGTGAATACTAGACCTGAAATACTTAAAAATAAAAGTCAAAAGAATAAAGAAAAAATAAATCACCAAATAACGTGTGCATCTGGATAGAGGGCCCATTTTTTAAATCCTTTCGAAACGAAACCAGATTTACAGGAAATTTTGTAAAAAATTAGTAAAACTTAGAGCAATGATCCATAAATTTCTAAAACGTAAACTAAAACTTTTATCGCTAAATAACGTGGGCCCTCAATCCAGACGCTTCGTAAAGAGGCATAGTCTAGATCTCGGAAAGTACTATGTCTGGGTTAATAATGTTTATTTAAGAATTTAGTAAAGAATTTCTAAAATATTTTAAGAAATTCTCAAATCTGTAGAATGACGCGTTACAAAATTATAGCTGTTTATCTTGGGCCCACAGATCGTAAATGTCATTTCTAAAAAACTGAATTTATGTGATGAAATACATATCTACGACTTTAATATATGTTAGTTAGATACCTCTCTGAATTAGTAAAAAAGAAATAATGACCCAAAAGTTAATCGTTAAAAAGTAAATGAGAGTTGAATTTTACCGAAACGTCTGAACTGAGGGCCCAAGATTTTCTGCAATATTGACTAAACTAAACCTCGTAGATAAATGCAAACCGGACTAATATGTTCTACTATTTTTTACTAAATTTTAACGTATCGTCCGTTCTTCTAAGTGCTATACTTTAAGAGAAAATTGATTTTCAATTTTGTATGGGAGAAAATTTTGTAGGGTGACCATAATGTTCATCATATCTACAGGTACATTTTGTAAAGCGCAGACGGGAGCGACGGGTCTGCCGAATATCAGCTTGAAGCACTAGAGTCGATTGAGAAGCGTCAAGAAAAAAACAATTGTAGTGCAATAGTTTAATGATGTAATAAATACTAATCATCATCTACCTACCTAGCTTTTTCCCAGGGGTTCCTTCTATTTGGCAGAATCTTGATACTCCGTATTTCATTTAGCATAACACACTTCGCATAATCTTTTTTAATCGAATATTTTTAAAGTATAAAAATTATTTAGCATAACTATTGATTGGCAGAATATTTGCTACGGCATACATGTCCGATTTTGCTACGGCATACTTTTAACATGGCAGAACTTTACTTGGCATAATTACGATTGCCATAATAATACGGCTTGACTTTAGTTCAGTGTCACAGGATATGGGGACTAAAAAGGGTCATAGCTGGTAGGGCTTGGGCCCCCAATTATAACGATACCACTTTTTAAACAAAAAAAAGCCAGTTTGTGTCACTGTCATTCGTTTCGGTCATTCATTCAATTTCATTCTGATTTATTTCGTTTCTCTTCGGTTACTAGGATAACTTAAGATGCAAGAGTCATCACCTAGCCTTTTCCCAACTATGTTAGGGTCGGCTCCCAGTCAAGCCGGATTAAGCTGAATACCAGTATTTTACGAAGAGCGGCTGCCTACCAGACCTCCACAACCCATTTACTGGGATAACACGGTATTTCATGGCAAGACTGGAGTCAGATTTTACTGGCTTCTGACGATCCGTAACGACTGCCAAAGATCCACAAATGACATCCCGGCTGTCTAGGGCTTAACGTGCTATCCGAGGCACGGAGGAAACTCGGTATGTTAACATGGTCACCCATCCACAGACCAACCTTGGCAAGCGTTGTTTAACCTTGTAGATTGACCCGTGCGGCTGTCATTATCTAGCCACGAGCTCCTCGGTCACATAATCCACTATAAACGTTTATTTGAAAAGTTTTTAGAAAAAAAATGGTTGCCTGTAAAGTCGTTTTTACGGGCGAAGATTTTACGTGACAACGTCTTTTTCTCGGTAGAATATTTATTGATATGAATATAATTAAATTGCACAATAGGAACAAGGAATTGAATGAAAATAAGAATTGCACAAATTTTAACTATAGAAATATATTTTGTTTACTAAAATTCTCTAGTGCTGCGCGCGCGGCAGACCGATCATAGTTGAGTGGGAGAGAGACGCAAGGCATTCGGCGGGCCTCTCTCTCGTTCGGTGACTCATCGTAACGTTACCGAGCGTTACACTTTTTCATAAGTGACTCCCAGCCGCAACCTAATTTAAGACGTTGTCACGTCAAAATTGTTTTTGTATAATATCAGACAATTTTTTCAACAATGTCATCGCCGTTATTCGTTATGTTAAGTAAATAGTTTTCATATATACCGGTCGTGTTTTATTTATTACTAGCTATCCCCTGCGGTTTCACCCGCATTTTCCGTTACTGCTCCGCTCCCGTGGGTCGCAGCGTGATAGTATATAGCCTATAGCATTCCTCAATAAATGGACTATCTAACACTGAAAGAATTTTTCAAATCGGACCAGTAGTTCCAGAGATTACCCCCTACATACAAACTTACAAACATACAAACTTACAAATTTTACCTCTTTATAATATTAGTATAGATAATAAATACTTACTCCAGATATTGTCTGGGTCAGGATGACTGGACTAAGAGAGATTTTTGAAGTTTGAGCAATACCAAGATTTATTACCTATTTGATACTATTTGGTACCAGACATCAAATAATTCGTACCTCGCTATAGAGGGAAAACTATTGAATGTTATATGATTATTTCCGAAATTATTGATATGATCAAAAAATTATTGCAGTGAACCCCTATTCATTTTTGACTACCTATCCAACAATATAATATTGCAATATTATATTATCACAAGTTAGGGATGAAATCAACGTGCTCCAGATTACATGCAAAATTCCTTCTAGGTGTAACTTTTTTTTGGCTTATCGAAAAAAAATAAGAAAAACATATGTTGAGGTACCAATGAGGTACTTAATTTTAATGAAACGACGAACTAGTTATAACACCTACAACTAGGTAAAGTTGACTTGGTCCAGCCATTCTGATGTCAGAATGGCTGGCCACTTTCCTCGTAATAGTTTTCCCTCTATAGTGAGGTACGAATTATTTGATGTCTGGTACCAAATAGTATCAAATAGGTAATAAATCTTGGTATTGCTCAAACTTCAAAAATCTCTCTTGGTCCAGTCATCCTGACCCAGACCAGATATTACCTATAACCCTTGATCGGTTACTTTATCTGTCATTTTATGCAAACCTTCTTGAAATAGTGGGTACGCGGCCTAAATCGTTCTATAGGGAATTATATATATTTATTTGAATATTGCATGGGCATAGGCAATATACAAATAATATAGATTCTTCAATATCACAAAAATAAATTACCTACTGATAATATTAACATTTATTACACCATTAAACTATAGCACTACATTTTTTTTTCTTGACGCTTCTCAATCGACTCTAGTGCTTCAAGCTGATATTCGGCAGACCCGTCGCTCCCGTCTGCGCTTTACAAAATGTACCTGTAGATATGATGAACATTATGGTCACCCTACAAAATTTTCTCCCATACAAAATTGAAAATCAATTTTCTCTTAAAGTATAGCACTTAGAAGAACGGACGATACGTTAAAATTTAGTAAAAAATAGTAGAACATCTTAGTCCGGTTTGCTTTTATCTAAGAGGTTTAGTTTAGTCAATATTGCAGAAAATCTTGGGCCCTCAGTTCAGACGTTTAGGTAAAATTCAACTCTTTGGGTCATTATTTCTGTTTTACTAATTCAGAGAGGTATCTAACTAACATATATTAAAGTCATAGATATGTATTTCGTCACATAAATTCAGTTTTTTAGAAATGACATTTACGATCTGTGGGCCCAAGATAAACAGCTATAATTTTGTAACGCGTCATTCTACAGATTTGAGAATTTCTTAGAATATTTTAGAAATTCTTTACTAAATTCCTAAATAAACATTATTAACCCAGACATAGTACTTTCCGAGATCTAGACTATACCTCTTTACGAAGCGTCTGGATCGAGGGCCCACATTATTTAGCTATAAAAGTTTTAGTTTACGTTTTAGAAATGTATGGATCATTGCTCTAAGTTTTACTAATTTTTTACAAAATTCTCTTTAAATCTGGTTTCGTTTCGTAAGGATTTAAAAAATGGGCCCTCAATCCAGATGCACACCCAAATAACTAGGCTGAAGTGCTCTATAGACGGCCACATCATCGCTTTCTATGAGGTAAGATAGTGGTCAAAGGTGACCTTATCTATAATTTAAAAAAAAATCTCCTACTCAAGGTGAAGGGAGTGTCAGATTTTTACCGACTTAAACCTACCTTGTTCCTTCAGTAATAAATATCAAACAATATAAAAAAATATAATAGTTTTTAGATCTAGACTAATTCTGTGTGGTTAGACAACGTTAGATAAAATAAATTTATATTCGAGTTACAAAATTTCTATAAAAGATTCATATCTTGGGGTAAGTTGGTACATAAAAATGAGTCTACTGGAACGCAAATCAAACTAAGCGTAAAATCAGTTCAAGTGCAATATATCGGTCTGACAAAAGTTAATGTAACTTAAGAGAACTTGGAAGACGATTTTGGTAAATTATTTCAGTGACATTTAAGAAGTACCCGTAATTTCCACAATTCTCCTGTAAAGTTAGAAAGAGTAAATATACAGTTCAGTGAGTTCACTAACATAATAATTACGTATACACCATATTTTTGAGTCATGAAATTATTGTATCCAACGTAGCTCTAATATTATCATACAGGACATTGAAAGTTTATTTGACAAAACTTAAAAGCTTAAAAGAGATTTTTAAAAGATTTTGATATAAATCTTTCCTAAGAATCCTAACTTATACGAGTAGAATATCGTCATCATCATCATCTGCCTAGCCTTTTCCCAACTATATATTGGGGTCGGCTTCCAGTCAAGCCGGATTTAGCTGAATACCAGTATTTTACGAGGAGCGGCTGCCTACCAGACCTCCACAACCCATTAACTGGGATAACACGGTACTTCATGGCAAGACTGGAGTCAGATTTACTGGCTTCTGACTATCCGTAACGACTGCCAAAGATCTCCAAATGACAGCCGGGACCAACGGCTTAACGTGCTTTCCGAGGCACGGAGGAAACTCGTTATGTTAATATGGTCACCCATTCACAGACCAACCTAGGGAACGAGTAGAATATCGTCAATGACTAATATTTGTTAGAAAAGCACGTTTTTTTTGTTGAGGGTGGAAAACATCCAATGACATCTCCGGCTCTGGTCGGAACTGGAGCGTTGACTTTTACTGACTAAAAACACATGTGCGTTCTTCAGTTGCCTTTTTTGTTCTAGGACTGCGGGTTTCCTTTTCAGAAATTCCCCGCGGTCCTAGCTAGCAGCATATGTCATGCTAAATCATGGTTTGCTGACATATTTTTGAGGGAGATATAGGATTGTTAGAGGTTATTTGAGTGTGGGTATTATAGATTTCACAATTCTATTCAAGAGTTAAAACTTACGAGTATATCGATTTCTGTTCTACAGACGCCATCATTATAAAGTTTGAAAGATTTCACTATTTACATAAGCTAACCACAACTCGGCGCGAACAGTGCTCACCACCAGATTAATCAAGGTGTTCTGGGTTTATTTGTTCTGTTCAACTCGACTCTGGCATTCAGTTTAGTGCACCTCGAGATAAGTTTTGCGCACTCGCTTTAAACAGTACGCTTAGAGTCGGCTGCAATTTATTAGTGTGTTAACATTCTAAACCAAACTTTTAATACTGGCAGAAAGAATGTAGAGCGAGACAAGTGACGTCGGGTGATAACGAACTAGTTGACGTATTAAAGTGTTGTTCAAATCGCTCAGTATTTTTCTGTTTTATTTTTTGCATTTTTTTTTAATAATGTCTACTAGAGCTTGACTGCGATCCCACCTGAAGGTAAGCGATTGATGCAATCTAAATGGTGAGGCGTACTAGTTTATAAAAAAACTATTCACTTGCACCTTTCTTTTGTATGTTTATTTCGTTGTGTTATTTATTACTAGCAGAACATACTCGTATAAGAAAGTATTTTGGATAGTTTCTTAACATAGTAAATCTGTAAGTACATAAATTAAAAAAAAAACTGTGCAAAAGCACTTCAAAAGAAGCAAACCAATTTCAATACGTAGTACTTAGAAAACGCCTACATTCAATGTTCAGCAAATTGAAGCTCGAAGTCACCGCAAGCTTCCAATTTCCTTCCATTTCCATCAACGCGGCGCCCGGGGGGAGTCGGCTTCGCATCCTGAACTCAACTAACGAGAACCGCTTTCATTTGCATTCTTTGTACTTATGGTTTCAATTGACGTTTTGTTTCGTTCTTGCATCTGGGGCCTTACTATGTTATAGTTATAATGTCAGGCGTGAAAGCGAGAAAGAGGGGTGAAGCTATATACAGGGTGTCCCAAAACTCAACGATAATCAGGGACCGGATGAAAGGCCAAGCTATACCAGTTCTGGGAAAAATAAAAAATAAAATCCATATCACTCAGTTCAGCGATAATAGACATTTTTAAAAAAAAGTTGAATTTCGACACCCTTGGTCGCATTTTCAAGGTTTGTGATCACCAATGTCACAATTTCGCTGTGATTTTTTTTATTTCGTTCTCTTCATTAACGATGCTATTAATCGCAACTACAAATTATTGCAAAAAAACATTGTTAATTTAATAAAATAAGTTAAGTTTTAGTGAGTCATGGTTCACAAAAATATTGTTCGTTAACTTTAACACTTCATATTGAAAAAAAATTGTACTACACTACCCTTGGCAAGTCATTTCAAAAGATGGCGCGTTTAATCAAGATTTCAAAATGGTGCAACACTTGCCACTTTTCTTGCCATAAAAAAAATATTTCTTATTTTTTTCAAATTGAGCTCAATTTTGAACAACTCAACATTAGGAATTTTGGTTTCTAAAAGGAGATTGACAGGGTGTGGACCAAGTGCATTTTGTTCCTCAGCCCAATACTAACTAACTCTTCAAAATCTGCTCCAGGAGTCAAGAGAAAAAAAGACTTTTTCCAACCTAACCTAACTTAAGAAATCTTTTTAAGGAATTTTGACCAAGTGCTGCTCAGAATGAACACATTAGTGCATTTTATTTCTCAGGCCAATACTAATCAGCAAACCGAAGGCGCTTTAAAATCTGCTCCAGGAGTAAAAAGAAAAAAAGAGTTTTTCCAACCTAACCTAAGTTAGAAATTGTTTTAAGGAATTTTGACCAAATGCTGCCCAGAATGAACACCAAGTGCATTTTGTTCTTCAGGTCAATACTAATAAGCACCCGAAGCGCTTTGAAATCTGCTCCAAGAGTCTAGAAAAAAAAGACTTTTTCCAACCTAACCTAACCTAAGTTAGAAATCTTTTTGAAGAAGTTTGACCAAGTGCTGCCCAGAATGAACATCATCTAGTGTATTTTGTTCCTCAGGCCAATACTAAGAAGCAAACCGAAGCGCTTTGAAATCTGCTCCAGGAGTCAAGAAAAAATAAGACTTTTTCCAACCTAACCTAACCTAAGTTAGAAATCTTTTTAAGGAATTTTGACCAAGTGCTGCCCAGAATGAAGATCATCTAGTGTATTTTGTTCCTCAGGCCAATACTAAGAAGCAAACCGAAGCGCTTTGAAATCTGCTCCAGGAGTCAAGAAAAAAAAAGCATACGCTGGTCGAGTGTATCGCATGGGAAGAGCCGCGCCGTGCCCTTATTTCTGTAGCCGGAAGTGACCTGTCGCTGTCAGCCGTGGTTCAGTCCATGGTCGGCAGCGCAAAGTCTTGGGATGCAGTGATCTCTTTCTGCGAGAATGTAATCTTGCAAAAGGAGGCCGCGGAAAGGGAAAGAGAGATGAACTCTCTCCCAACCCGAACCAGGCGCTCCGGGCGTCGAAGACGGGCAAACAACGCCCTCTTCCAACCCCCCTAATGAAAAAGGTCCAGGGTCGAAGGATTAGGAGACATCCGTCGGCCCATCAATCTGGACCCGAGATGTTGTCGCGTAGTGTTCCACGCGCGCTTCTCGTAGATGTATAAGAGAGCTGCTACACTCCAAATACGGGACGGGCCCACAAGGACCGGGTCACCACTAGTCCGGGCTAGCGGAAGTCAAACTGCACCTGGGTAGCACTTGGTCAAACTTCTTCAAAACAATTTCTAACTTAGGTTAGGTTAGGTTGGAAAAGGTCTTTTTTTTTCTTGAGTCTTGGAGCAGATTTCAAAGCGCTTCGAGTGCTTATTAGTATTGGCCTGAAGAACAAAATGCACTTAGTGTTCATTCTGGGCAGCATTTGGTCAAAATTCCTTAAAACAATTTCTAAATTAGGTTAGGTTAGGTTGGAAAAACTCTTTTTTCTTTTTACTCCTGGAGCAGATTTTAAAGCGCCTTCGGTTTGCTGATTAGTATTGGCCTGAGAAATAAAATGCATTAATGTGTTCATTCTGAGCAGCACTTGGTCAAAATTCCTTAAAAATATTTCTAACTTAGGTTAGGTTAGGTTGGAAAAAGTCTTCTTTTTTCTTGACTCCTGGAGCAGATTTCAAAGCGCTTCGGTTTGCTGATTAGTATTGGCCTGAGAAATAAAATGCACTAATGTGTTCATTCTGAGCAGCACTTGGTCAAAATTCCTTAAAAAGATTTCTAACTTAGGTTAGGTTACGTTGGAAAAAGTCTTTTTTTCTCTTGACTCCTGGAGCAGATTTCGTAGCGCTACGGTTTACTGATTAGTATTGGCCTGAGAAAAAAAGGAAATAGGTGTTCATTCTGGGCAGCACTTTATCAAAATTCCTTTAAAAGATTTCTTACTTAGGTTAGGTTAGGTTGGAAAAAGCCTTTTTTTTCTCTTGATTCCTGGAGCAGATTTTGAAGCACTTTGGTTCGCTGATTAGTATTGGTCTGAGGTATGAAATGCACTAGATGTTCATTCTGGGCAGCACTTGGTCAAACTTCCTTAAAACGATTTCTAACTTAGGTTAGGTTAGGTTGGAAAAACTCTTTTTTTCTCTTGACTCCTGGAGCAGATTTTGAAGAGTTAGTTAGTATTGGGCTGAGGAACAAAATGCACTTGGTCCACACCCTGTCAATCTCCTTTTAGAAACAAAAATTCCTAATGTCGAGTTGTTCAAAATTGAGCTCAATTTGAAAAAAATAAGAAATATTTTTTTTAATGGCAAGAAAAGTGGCAAGTGTTGCACCATTTTGAAATTTTGATTAAACGCGCCATCTTTTGAAATGACTTGCCAAGGGTAGTGTAGTACAATTTTTTTTCAATATGAAGTGTTAAAGTTAACGAACAATATTTTTGTGAACCATGACTCACTAAAACTTAACTTATTTTATTAAATTAACAATGTTTTTTGCAATAATTTGTAGTTGCGATTAATAGCATCGTTAATGAAGAGAACGAAATAAAAAAAATCACAGCGAAATTGTGACATTGGTGATCACAAACCTTGAAAATGCGACCAAGGGTGTCGAATTTCAACTTTTTTTTAAAAATGTCTATTATCACTGAACTGAATGATATGGATTTTATTTTTTATTTTTACCAGAACTGGTATAGCTTGGCCTTTCATCCGGTCTCTGATTATCGTTGAGTTTTGGGACGCCCTGTATATGAAAGGAGAAACTGACTGACTTATGAACACACAAGGTTTATTTTTATGACATAGGCGAGCAGCAAGAGAGGATTTTCGAAAATCCATCCCTAAAGTGATGAAACGGGAATCATAAATTTGAATGGAGAAACCTACATTTACGAGAGCGTAGCCGCTAATAGAAGCTAGTACCCCATATGTATAACTCCATCCCTTAAACGTCATCAAATGAATCGTGTCAAGAGCTCCTGGTAAGGCCTCTGGTCCCAATACCTAACCTACCTTCCTAACAGAAAAAATACTCCCTACAGTTCGAAATTACTGAGCACAATATCCGGTAAAATATTTCGCTATTATTTATCTCTTTTTAGAACACCCAAACTCTGCAATACTCCATTGTACAGCCTTTAAAACCTGCCAGCTTTGCATCGATCACTGAGAGCTTAAAAAAGGCTCCTTTTAACAAAAGAATGACAAGCGACTGCAGTAAAGAAAACAAAATTCATGAAAAATCTCAATATCTATTGGGATTTTTCATGGAGTATCCACTCGTATACAAAATCGAGAAACAAAGTTATCGCCCTCGAATTTTTTGTGAAAAACTATGACAATTTACGTTGTCGAGTGTTCTACTACAATTTTAGAGGTTTTATAATTTTTTGGGCCTGTTTTTTACATAGATTTCTAATGCCAAGATTAAAAATAAACATCAACAACAACGTTTCTAAAAAGTTTCATCATCATTTATCACACTGAAAAGCAAAGGTTTTCACGTCAACGATCGCGACGTAAACTAAGTGGATGATGCACTATTTGCCCTACAGAATGATAGTTTTTTTTTATTGTGGACTAAATGGCTAAAGATAGGCGTGTGTAGAAAAGGGAGAGGGAGGCCTTCGCCCAGCAGTGGGACACAACGGGCTACTAACTAACTAACTAACTGTGGACTAATATGTTTTTTTTATAAAGTAAATATTTAGGAAAGCATTGTTTCAAAGTTAAACAATCACAATACGAGGACAATCCATCTTTTTTGTACCATCGTCGGAGATGACTTAAAAGTTGTGTCATTTTATTACGGTTTTTTATGAATAGTTCTCTCATCCGATGTATGCGAGACGTACAGGACCGGTCGTTGTGGCGACGCTTGGGGGACTATGTCCAGTAGTGGACGTCTTTTGGCTGAGGTGATAATGAATTAAATAGCTCTCGTATTCTTATTTAATATTAATCTTGTAAGCATTACAACTAGATTTTTTTAAGCAGAACTAATGGAAAAGGTTACGTCGAGGCTGACATATCCCGAAAAATGCCCTGAAATAAAAATAGATTAAAAAAACAAGTTACACTTTGTGATTGACATTCCCACAAGTTTCAAAACAATCGGCAACAAAGCCGTTGATTAAGTTATGAAACGTAATTTAAATTTGGTTCTGGCAGGTTTTATCATGTTGTGGTTAATTTTTCATCAGATAATTAATTACTAGCTTTATTTTTAGGGTTCCGTACCTCAGTCTGCAAAAACAGAACCGGTATAAGATCAGTTCTTTGTCCGTCTATCCGTCTGAGTATCTGTCAGTAAATCAAAACCCTTTTCCTTTAGAACTCGTGTAGAAAATTAATATTAAACACTAAAGTTTGCTAACACTTGAATCAGGGAAAAATCAAACTATTAATTCAACACAATCTAATAAAAATAAATTAATATAAAGATGAGGTGTGGGTGTTGGGTAAGGTGTATATTTTGACATTCGCAAAGAAATCTGATCTAACGTTACATCCCGTTGAATTAGAATCCTAGAATTCGGCAAGAAGCAAGGTCTCATCTATATTATTATCTATACTAATATTATAAAGCGTAAGAGTTTGTTTGTTTGTTTGTTTAATTTCAGGATCTACTGGTACGATCTTCGAAAATTCTTTCACTGTTAGATAGCCCATTTATTCAGGAAGGTTATAGGCTATATAAAATCACGCGAGGACTAATAGGAGCGGATCAGTAACCAAAAATGCGGGTGAAACCGCTGGGTTCAGCTAGTTAATATTATAAAGCTAAAGAGTTTGTTTGAACGCGCTAATCTCAGGAACTACTGGTCCGATTTAAAAACTTCTTTCAGTGTTAGATAGCCCATTTATTGTGGAAGGCTGTAGGCTGTATATCATCGCGGACGAAATCGCTTGCGGAAGCTAGTGTAGTATAAATAAAAGAAAAAGTCTGTAAACCGTTTTGTAGTTATATCACAAAATGACAATTTTTTTGAGATTCGGAAAAGTCTGATGTCGAAGGAACTCTTGATGCACGAGTTCGATTCCTACTTGACCAGTTTTTCAACATGATAGCAAAAATGTTTTAAATTAATTAACCCTCCCTATATATACCCTACCCTATATATATGTATACCGTACAAAAATATGTTTCGCTTTTGGATTCACAGAGAGGTTAACATGTTGAAGCGGGCAAAAAGTGGATTCCTGCTAAAGACGGGTACAAATCGTCAGTCGTTTGAAGCGAGGCAGTACTAAAAAATCTCTTTCACAATTTTCTTTTTATCATTCAGAACGATTCAACACTTCTATGTACCATTAATAACTGACAAGAAACAGATCCTCACTTCGCGACGGAAGATAGTGAACACTTTATTATTTTCACTAGTTAACGCCAGCGACTTCGTTTGCGTGATAGTAGAAACTTATCCCAAGGGAACATACTCCAGGAATAAAAATATTGTGCTGTTCCAGGACATGGTCTAAATTTCATCGAAATCCATTCAGTAGATTGCGGAAAGAGTAAAAAACATCCATACATCGATACTAGTGATTTAGCGAATGTTGAATTTGTCACATCCGCGAATACATAATGATGCGAATATTCGTTACATCATAAATCTATACTTTCATACACAAAAACTTTCGCATTTAAGTATAATATTAGTAGAATGAAGAAGCGAATTTGAGTTTTTCTCATTTTTTCGATTAAAATTAATCTTTTCTGATAGATTTCAGACGAGGATTTCCTCTTCGAGTTATTAGTATTTATTTGGGATAGTAAGTTATTTATTTACTATCCGTAAACTTCTTATCGTAATAACTATTTGATGTGCCTGTTTCACTGTTGTTATCGCGGACTTCAGATATCTTTTACAAGACCTTATATTTATGGCATCGTAATAACGGCTTTGTCAAGCTCTAAAACTATATCGAAAAACAGATTAAGCACAAAAGTGACTATTTTACTTGATAATATTTTTTTTTGTCTTTGATTTAATCTAGCGTGCTTATTTGAGTTTAATGAAATCTTCAACCAAATAGTGGTCCTTTACAGCAACTCAAGCAACTTTAGTAACTAGACATTTGTAATCAATACAGGAATATAAATAATTCTCATGCGATAACGAAGCTCCATTAAGGACACAGATCTAATCAACTCATCAAACAATAAATAGTATAGTTACTTATAAATATAATCCACATTCATGCCTGTTTATTAATAGGTTGTCACGAGTGAACGCCGCGCGTCCGTAGCGACACGTTCATTGAGTAGTAACTAGTAAGTGCTACCGAATACGTACGTTTTTCGCACTAAAACGGAAATAATATGCTCACCGCCGCCGCGCCGATGCAATTTTAAATTATTTGTATCACGGAGACGTGGTTGGAAATACTAGGTAAATATTATGCAAATCTTTCATTTGGCCATAAAATTGTATTAAGTATTTAACTTATTACTAGATAAGAAATTGAAATGGTTGGAATCTTCTTTACAAGACCACAATTAAAATAACAAAGGATAAAAGCAACAGATTCAGGCAAAATTAATTCCCGCAAGATTTTATCAGCACTAATATTTTACTCTGGAATGTTTACAGATCCTCAGACAGACTGAGAGGAGAAGCTTACGTAATCACTTCAATAATAAAGCTTAGCTTATAGAAACAATTCTTTACCTTAGGTATATCTAAAAGCGAGCTAGTATTTTAAGACAAAAGGGAATATTCATTATGTGGTCACACAACTCTATTTTCATAGGATCAAGTAAATAATAATTATTATACTCAATACTCAATACGTTTATTTGCATTCCACAATGTGAACTTAGGTGGTAGGTACATAAGATTATACAAATGTTAACAGTTTTGGAGCATTGTGGGCCCCGTCGGGCATAACAAAAATAACAAAAAGGGAGGAGGGCTAAAATTATTTTTTGTTTACAATTTTAAAAACTACTTTCTCTTTCGCTTTGTGTAGGTAGGTAAGCTTATAACTAGAATACATACATATAATTTACTGGTAATATATTGAATTTATACATTAATATTTATTTAAATTATACATATACCTATTATTATTATAAATTTTTGTTACATTTTTTTGGTATTATTTATTAATTTATTTATTAAATTTATCATTTAAATATTCATATACAATTTAATAACATTTTTGGATAAGAACTTGTTTTAATTTATTTATAAAGATATTAAATTTTTGTTCATTTTTAATTTCATCTGGTAATTTATTATATATTTTAATAACTGACATTACTTAAGTGCTTGTGGAGTGTTTTTAGTTTAGAACTTGGTAGGTTTATTCTATTTTTGTGTCGTAGTGTGTAGCGAGTCTGTATGTTTTCGCGTGTAGTGAAGAGTTTTTGGTTATTTCTAACAAATTTACACATTTCCAAGATGTATATGCAAGGTAGGGTTAGAAGTTTATGTTCTTGGAAATGGGGTTTGCTGCTGTCTGTGTTTTCTATGTTGGCAAGTATTCTAATAAGTCGTTTTTGAAGTGTGAAAAGTGTTGGTGCGTCTGTACTATTTCCCCATAATATTATGCCGTAGTTTAACCATGCGTATGCATAGGCATAATATGTAACCAGAGCAGTGGAGAGATTTGTAGACTTTTTTATTTCACGAAGGGCATAGGCAAATTTTGATAATTTTGATCTGACTTTTTTAATATGCGATTTCCAATTTAAATGTGTATCTATGGATAAGCCGAGTAGGTTGAAATCTTTAACTGTTTCTATTTTCTTGTCGTTGTAAATAAATGTTATGTCTAAAGGGGTTTTCTGACGTGGATGAAAGGACATGATTTTAGTTTTATTGAAATTTAGTTCAAGGTTGTGTTCTGTCATCCAAGTTATTATTTTGTTAAGTATGCTTGTAAGTATTTTGGTTAAGTTGGTATTGTCGTGGCAAGAAGTTACTACTGAAATATCGTCGGCAAACAGGACACAGGACTCATTTATGGTTGTAGGGAGGTCATTTATATAGATGATAAATAGGAGGCATCCAATAACACTCCCTTGAGGGATTGAGGCGTTAATTTGCTTGCTATCCGACCGAATATATTGGATTTGTTTAGCATGTTCGTTGTAGTATTCTACTTCGACTTGGTGTTCTCTATTTTCCAAATATGATTTGAACCATTCGTAAGATTTTCCGCGGATCCCTATTCCCTGTAGCTTTTAGGGTTCCGTACCTCAAAAGGAAAAAACGGAACCCTTATAGGATCACTTTGTTGTCCGTCTGTCCGTCCGTCTGTCAAGACCCTTTTTCTCAGGAACGCGTGGAGGTATGAAGCTGAAATTTATATCAATTACTCAGGTCTACTGTCCCTTGAAGCTGTGAAAAAATCAAACTTCTAAGCCAACGCAATAAAAAAATACAGCCGTTTATGCCGCAAATTTTCGACTTGCAAGGGAATCAAAACCTACAGGGTGCTTCCCGTGAACTCAGAATCTTGAAATTTGGTACGAAGCAACGTCTTATAGCATAGATAAAGGAAAAATTACGAAAACCATAAATTTTTAGTTACATCACATAATATTTTTTTTTTTAATAATTTTAAACTTACTACCCATTTCCTCATAAACGCGTAGAGGTATTAAATTGAAATTCATACCAAATACTCAGGTCTATAATACCTTTAAGCTGTAACAAAATCAAACTTTCATGTCAACGCAATCAAAAGAAACAGCAATTTAAGCTGCATATTTTGAAACTCGCAAGTACTCGCAAGGGAATCAAAACCTAAAGGGTACTTCCAGTCGACCTAGAATCTTGAAGTTTGGCATGAAGCAACGTTTTATAGCACACATAAAGGAAAAATTCCGAAAACCTTAAATTTTTAGTTACATTACAAGATTTTCTTTTTTGTAAAATCTTTAAGACTCGATTCGAGAATTGAACTGTTTTCATCTTGATAAATTGGTACGGAACCCTCAGTGTGCGAGTCCGACTCGCACTTGCCCGGTTTTTAAGTAGAATGTCGAATTGTACTTTATCATAAGCTTTTGTCATGTCTAACAGTAAACCTACGGCGTATTTCTTTTTATCTATTATATTAATGGCTTCTTGGATAAAATTATAAACTGCTAAAACTGTAGAGTGGTTTTTCCGGAAACCATTCTGAGATTCGTTAAAAATTTTATATTTTTCGCAAAACGAGTAAACGCGATTGCACATCGCTTTCTCGAATACTTTCGAGGCTGTAGGTAAAAGAGCAATAGGGCGGTAATTAGAGGGGTCGGTTTTAGAGTCTTTTTTGTAAATCGGTTTTATTATAGCTTTTTTTAGGTAGTTGGGAAATCTTCCTTCTTCAAAAGACTGATTGATTAGCAAGTAGAATGGTAGGGTCAGGTCATCTGAATACTGTTTGACTAGGGTTGGTGGTATTTCGTCTATTCCATAGCTATTTTGTTTTTAAGACTTTTCAATATTAAATTTACTTCACCGGGGTCTACTGTACTTAGGAACATGGTGTTTTCTGTGCGGTGGACCACAGAGGTATTTCGCGGTTCTTTTCCCGGGGTTTGGGCACTTTCTTGCCCAATAGACGCAAAGAAGTTATTAAATATATTTGCTGTTTGCTTTGGGTCCGAGATGGCATTGTTATTTAGGTGTAGTGTTATGTTATTTTTTATCTTTTTTACGTTTTTATTCGTTCGTTCGTTTATAATTTTCCACATAGTTTTCACTTTATTATTTGATTTCATTAGTTTATTTATATACTGTAGTTTTTTAGCCTTGTTTACAATTTGTTTTAGAGTTTTTGAATATGTTTTATAATTTTGTTTAATTAAATGGTTATTCGTTTTAATGGACAATATTTTTTCTAGCCTTTTATTTTTACAAGAAATTTTGATGCCTTTAGTTAGCCAATGTTTTTTATAGTTTGTTTTTAGCTTTAATTTTGTTTTTATCTCAGCTAAGAGGTAAGAAATGTATAACTTTAGATACGTACCTATTATTTAGTAGAAACTTTCTACTAAAAGATTTTTTTTGGAGGACATGTTCAGCGGATTTTAATTTTGTTAAAGTTAGAGGTATCATTAAGTCGATAGTGAATACGTTAGTATTATACAAGAAAGAAAGAAAAACGTGTATTCGTACATAACACAATAGATACACGCAATACAAGAAAAAAAAGACTCCTAACTCATACAAAATACTCTTCGACCACATTGTCACTTTTCATTAGGTGAGATAGGGATTAAGGATAAAGCTATAAACAGTAAAGTAATTTAAATACTATTTTAATAGTCTACGACGTGGTCTACGCTGTTGGTCTTAGATTACGTTGCAGAAGTTACATCATCGCTACGCTGTTAAAACTTTAATCCAAATATATTTATTTTTAATTCAGCAGAAATATGAATTAATTTTCCATTTAAACATCAAGGATTGTTTATATAACCCAATACAGTTTATTTCTAGCAGTTTATTTTAACTTGTTTGTATAATCTCTATCGGAAATTGGAATTAAAATTCCCAGATCCAATCTTTGGTGAAGCGGGTCAGACTTTTACTGACTTAATCCCGCTTCTATGTTCTTTCTTTGACTTTCGTTCCAGGGCTCTGGGTTTCCCTAGTAGGTTTCAACTCTGCCAGGCCCCTACGGTTTTGCTGATATCTCCGTAAGAAGCGCGTGGCTGAACTACAGCTTTACTATTTAAACAGATAGCCCGGGCGCGCACTAGCGGCCAGTCCACAGGCGGCCAGGTGAAACAAATGAAAGCGCCATAGAGAGCGCGCTTCTGTCCGCACGCGGCCAGCGGCCACAAGTGCGCGCGCTCTAAGACGGTTTCATACTAATGTATGTATCTCGGTGGCCGCCGCGACTTGGCCGCTAGCCGCTAGTGCGCTATGGGTCTTAGTCGCATCGCTCTAACAGTTTTATGAAGAGCGGAAAATGTAATGCGTAAGCTTTGGCAGCAGGCGGGACTCTGCTGGAGTTACTCCAAGAATCTTTTACTTCTTTTTCAGAATTGCTTTTTAGATTATCGTGAGGATTAGGGTGTGGTGCTTGGGTTTAATTATGTAGTTTCTTGAAGTATTTATTATTCAAAATGTTTTTGTTCTAGACTTTTTTCCTATATTGTAATACTAATTTAAATAAGAGACATGATTGCTACCTCTTTTCAATTACAACCACTTTAGAGAGTAATTTGTTTTCTAATCATCGTCACCAACTTCCTGTTTTTTTCAGTTACTTAAGGTCGACGTAACACGTTTATATACAAAATGAGAAACTGACTGACTATACTAAGGGACAACCGAAACTATTGGGCCTAGAAGCTAATATTTTGCATAAAGTTTTTCCTTTTACGACTTGGTGAGTAATAAAAATTTCAAAAATTCATCCCTTTTAAGATAGTAAAAGAGGGTCCAAAGCTTGTATGGAAAAAAAATCTACCCAGGTAAAGCAGCTGACAGAAGTTAGATTTTTTTTTTAATTAGGGTTTTATTGTTCCTCAGAAGTTAGATTGCAATTGTTTTCTTATAATTTACTCGATCTCTTATCGCTAGTTAAGTGTAATCTGTCTTTTTAATCCTATTTTGTATTTCAAAGAACCTTTCAGGCGATTACTTTTATATAGAATCTAGATACAAAAAGTAATGTCACTCTTGAGACTGGTTTCCGTCTTTGGCAAGTATCCAAAGTGGCCGAAGCAATAATACGGCCAGTGGCCGCGGTGTGTACCTAAGTGTTGTTATCATAAGTCTAGAATGGGTTAGCTACTTACTACTTTTATGTAAAATCAAATACTGCATGTTTCATTAGAAGAAGTTGGCTTTAACATGCTTCATCTAACTAAATGCAGTCGCAGTGTTAAAAGGTTCCCACAAGGTGGATCTATGACTTCGTAAGGGTCACGGGAATCCGATGGATGCGAGACCCACAAGACCGGTGATTGTGGCAAACATGTAGGAGATTTATGACCAACATTGGACGATGATGATAACTAGTCGACTAGGTACTTATAACACGAATTAACAAAAGGATTTCCGTTTGTGATACAAATCCTTGTGTGACTTTAACATCACAAAGAATAACAGAATCTACTGAATAATTTAACAGATTTTTCCCATTCGAATACCTAATGAAATTCCCCAACCCTGGTATTTATTTTGAACAATACACGTTCATTATTTGATTTTTTTTTCTTTTTTCATTCCTTTATTTAAATTGTGGAATTGTGAACACATAGACTTTGATGAAAAGAAAATTGAAATGTACTGTTTGATTATTTTTTATTTGAAATAATAAGAGAGGAAAATGCTTATATTTTTCATTTATTATGGATGAAATTATTTATGATTTTTCAGCTATCTATGTGGGCACGCCATAATTATGACGGTAAGTACCCTTTTTGACGATTGGCTGGAAGGACATCACGGTTTGACATCCGCATTACGCAGACTGACAACGGATATGGTAAGTTCAGGAGGATCCTGCACCGGATTCGTGTGGAAGAAAAGCCCAGGTGTGCGTAGACCACTCGGAGGACATGCTAGAGGTGTGCCCCTTTTTTGTATTTGTATTTGCCTCGCTTTGGCAGAGCACCGCAGTGTTCTCGTGGGGGCAATCGGCGGCAATGCTAGTGAAGGATCCCGCATGCGTAAGGGAACGGCCCTCGTTGACGTACTATATAAAATTCTACACACACGAGTGTTGTCATGATATTTTAAATGTTTCTCAAAGCATATCACGTAGATAGCCTATTATGAACTGATTTGTAATCAGATTACCAACGTAGTACTATAAAATATCGCAGGCAAATGTGAACTCACAGTTGACTGATCAAAAATCTAACCGAAAAAAAAAGGTTGCGCTCGCTTTTTGTCGCTAGTGATCCGTGAAAATCGTGTAAATGGAATTTGCACCATGTTCCGGTCCGATTCAATAAATGAACGGTAATTGAAAGCAATCCTTACGCTGGAGACGCCCAGGGCGTTATTAGTCGCAAGGCGATTTCCAGCTACTCACCACAATGGACAGGACTTATGGACTCACCGCAATGGGCAGTTGGTCCTCCGGTAAGGACCAAGTCCGAATCGATGAAAATGTGTTAATCCGCGTAAAGCTCAAAGAGATATCAGCAAATTGGATAGGGCCCATTTAGGCCGATACTTGCTGAGGCTGCCGAAACGCAGTGTAAGTAAAGGAACACACATAGGTGTGTTCTAGCTACAAGATTCTGATACAATAAAACTGATGGTTTCCCACAACAAAAGGCGTACGTTTCATAACACACCACCGTCTCTTTGTGGAGGTGATTGGTAACGGTGATCCAGTTTAGAAAAGGGATTTTCTGGGAAGGGAACTCGTGCTCTTAAAACGCAAAGGGACTTTTCTTGACTAAAACCACTCCAGCGTGGATCATTTCCCAACTCAAAAAAAACTGTTTGCCCCTCGCAGTACAAACAATACTCTCGAAGGCCCTCAAACCGGTTTCTTCTTCTTCTTATTCAATAACAGTTGCTCGTAAATAATGTTAAGTAGTGGTGAATGGCCGCGAGTGATAAACTTTCACGTATCGTCGAGTCGATCGGTCGTATTGTGTTCGATATTTTTGAAGAAAATTCCTGGTTACGCATTTATATATTTCGTCAAATAAATTCAGTTTTCGCAGATTCTTTAGAAATTACATTATTTTACGAATTGAGGGCCCAAGATAAACCGCCATAAATCTGTATTGCGACCTTCTACAAATCATTTTTTTTTATCTTAGGGGAGTCATCAGAATGACTTCTTCCACTCTTGGACGGAGCGGGAGGGTGTGTCAGACTCTTACTGACTAAACCCCTACCCCGTTCCTTCGTTGCCTTCGATCTGGGGGACACGGTGGACACCTTTCGGATTCTCCATGTTCCCCAGAGGCTTCGGCCCTGTCGGGCCCCTACAATTTGCTGACACCTTCTACAGATCTGGGAATTTCTTAAAATATTTAAGAAATTCTTTACTAAATTCTTTCATAAACATTTTTAACCCAGACAGTACTTTCCAAGAGGAAGATATGTGTGTGTGTGTGTTTGTGTGTGTGTGTGTGTTTTAGGCATTGTACAATGTTTTTGTAAAAAAAAACATTTTAACGTGTATATGTATATAAGGACAACCTTTTTGGTTATTTAAAAAAAATATATACTTCGACTTCAGATTTTTTGTTGATAGTACAAAATTCTAGTACAAAACTCTCGGGATAAAACGTATCCTATGTAGGTACTTGTCTAGGATATAATATAAAAAATGGGCCCTCAATCCGGATGCACACAAAACAGAGAACTAAACAAATTCTTAGTACTTCATCTTCTCTGAAATCTCGTACGTTTAATAAATCAAGTTTCCGTTGTTAAGATGTTAAGAAAACTTTCGCATCGGTCAACATCTTGAAGATTAGACAAATAGCTGCGACGATCGTTGGAACTCCTCCGAGGTTTGCGGATGAGACAAAGTTCAACAACTCTGACCAAATCACGGTAACACACTTAGAAATGGGATAAAGGTTGCTTGTCTGAAAAATTTTAGTGCTTCTGAACGATATGTTAGGGTCGCGGCAATCCAATGGATGCGAGACGCACTGGACCGGTCGTTGAGGCGACGCTTGGGGGAGGCCTATGACCAGCAGTAGATGTCTTTCGGCTGAAATAATGATGATAATTCAGGCCTCCTCTTTAGGTGAGGAAATAGGCCATAATCCACAGCGTAGGCCCAGTGGTGAAGATTTCTTTGAGTTTTTGTTCTAGGATAGGCCGGTTTATTCACGATGTTTTCTTTTATTGTTTTTTGAGAACATAGTGATGTTGAAATAAATTTAAGTTTATCAGGTTTATAACTAGCTCAACGTGCTAGGGCTAGAGGGGTACATATTACAATACCGAAATTCAAAATACCTATTTTAAAATACCTATGGACGAAATCTCGGAAAATTAAACGCCGAATGATTGTTTGGTCGAAAGTTTGAAATACCGAAAGTTCGTTTGCCCGAAAGCTTAAAATCCCGAAGATCCATATCCCGAAGCTTAAAATCCCGAAGGCTAATTGTAGGATTCATCATATTGAACTGGGTGAAATGGGTCTACCTTTTAAAGCAGAACTTTTATCGTCATAATATTATTTTGCATAACAACGCATAGCATAATCTTCATTTCGCAGAAAGTTGTTTGGCATACACTCACTTATCATAAATTCGAAACTCATAATTTTGTTAGTCCGAATCATCTTTAGGCATAATTTTCATGGCCATAATAATTGAAAAGCAGAACCATCATATAGCAGAAAATTCGCAGTCAGTATATTTATTAAGACTATATTTTTTTCGCCACGAATTTGCGACAGTTACATTAATTGCTTGAGCATGTAGCAGGCATGCAAAATGCAAGCAAGCATGTAGCATGCATACAGACATGCAGCATGCATACAGGCAGGCAACATACAAAGGCATGCAGCACGCAACCAGACATGCAGCATGCAAGCTGGCATGCAGCATGGCATGTAGCATGCAGCAAGCGTCGTTCTGCCACGGCTCCGGCACTGCGGGGTTTGGGCGGCCCCACGCGAGCTTAACATCGCAGATGGTTTCAACCACAGGTTTCAACGCTTACCACCGCAGCTTCGGCTTGCTGACCGGCTTGGCCAGCCAGCCTCACACGTGGCCTTCAAATCACCTGCTCCTCAGCTCGCGAGCCGCCCTACCCCTCCGCGCCTACGCTATTTTAAATTACACTCTAATGGTAGGCCAAACAAGACTACGTAAAGTCGGTTTTGCGGCGATTCGAAAAATCAACGGGCTCCTACTAAAGGGTGGTTTAAAAAAAAATGTTCGAGTTGAGGTGCCCCCAAGTCGTAAGGTAAGGCGTGGTCGACGGAGCCCCGCTGTGCGGGGCTCCTACTTCTGGGTGGTTAAAAAAAATAACCTCGAAGGAGGTGGCGGGGTCTGTGTTCGCTCGCTTCGCTCGCTCACTACGACCCCGCCACCTCCTTCTAACCTAACCTATCCGAGTCGGGGTGCCCCTAAGTCGTGAGCTCGCTTCGCTCGCTCTTGCATCTTAATTATCCTGGTAACCGAAGAGTGAAACGAGTGACAGTGACACAGACACAAATTGGCGACTTTTTTTTGTAGTTTTGCAGTTTTGGCCCTTTTTAGTCCCCATATCCTGCGACACTAAACTAAAGCCGTATTATTATGGCAATCGTGATTATGCCAAGTAAAGTTCTGCCATGTTAAAAGTATGCCGTTGCAAATTCGGACATGTAAATATTATGCCAATCAATAGTTATGCAACATAATTTTTATGCATTAAAAATATTCGATTAAAGAAGATTATGCCAAGTGTGTTATGCCAAATGAAATTCGGATTATCAAGATTCTGCCAAGTAGAAGGAACCCGGGTGAAATAGGTTAGGTTAGGTTAGAACAGTGACCAACCTACTTCCAAGTAGCTCGCAGCATCCATCGGTATTTCGTCCATTCGGGGTTTCATCCTTTCGGACATTTGGACATCGGTATTTCATGTTTCGTTATAACGGCTATCGGTATTTCAAACTTTCGGTATTTTGAACTTCGATGTTTCGGACGTCGGTATTTCAGTCGTAGTTATTATGAAATGTCGGTATTGTAATATGTACCCGGCTAGAGAGCCCTAGTTGAGTTAGTATTCATGAAAAATTCACGCACAAAACAAATTTTAGGTGAAGAACATAACACCTAACACAGATTTATAACCAATCGAAGCATATTTTATTGTAAAACAACTATTATAAACATATAAAACACTTAACAATTAAAATTATCTAAATTATTAAATACCACATTCAAAGATACAAAATTACACGTTTACCTGTGCGTGAGGTGTTCGCCACCGGTTTCACTAGCACTAGCTTCCTTATCTTTTATATCACTCCTCACACAATTTAGCCATTTTCCTTTGCCTTCTCGCTTCCTCCCCATTTCTCTACATTTATACACACACCATCGCATTATCGCACCATCGATAGTAAAATATATGTCACAAGCCATCGCTAGTAAGAAAGTCACCGAGCACATCACACACCATGACACTAAAAAATATATAAGCAGCAATTTATCTGAAGAAGTATCCAGAAGGCCAGTCAATACTTGGTCTTAGTCTCGACGTCACTAACTAGAGTGAATACATTCTCAGCTGTATTTCTACCGTGAATGTCTATGTAGTTTGCGCAATTCACACCACACTCCTGTGGAAGGTAAGACTAATTGATTAGGTGGTAGATTAATTGGCCGCGGTAGGATAGTATCTGTCATCGTCTCCCTAGACTTTTTTCAACTAACTTGAGGTTGGCTTACAGTCTAACTGGAAGTCACTGACTTATTCTTCTGGCTAGACCTTAACCCATTTATAGGAGGGCCGCCTTGTCTTCATTTTCCATTGTGCACGGTTTAGTGCTATGTCGGTGTTGAGATGAGCTTCTTTAAGGACTCTGTGGACCGTCGTCAGCCAAGTGAACGGCGGTTTTACACGCGTGCGCTTCGTCTTTGGCAGTTCAAAGGGCAATGAATGTAGCTGATGGTGTTTTACATGAAGCGACTGCCTAACAGACCTTCACAACCCAGTTACTGGGCAACACTCCTGTGATAGACTGATGGTCAGGAATTCTGGCGTCTGACTACCTGTAACGACTGTCAAAAACCTACGTTTGACAACCGGGATTGTTTCTACAAATTATTTTTAAAATTAATATTTTAATGTAAAGGTACTCACTGCCCCAAAAAAGGTTTGCATCCAATTTTGATTCATGACGCATAAACACTTGTCGGCGACCAGGTTTTTTATGATTAGCCTAGCACTAGTCTGAAAAAAAAAATCAATAAAACAAACAATATTTTAATTTACTCTGTCCCATAAGTTCCCAAAACCATTTTGCGAACACATTTATTTTGGACAGCCTTATTCATGAATCCCCGACCGTTCTCATGCGACCGTGCTGTTATTGTTTTACTATTGTGTCTCGTTTGATAATGAGGAATGTGATAGGCTAAGGAGCGGAATTTTCGGAGTCTGTGTTCCCTGATAGCTACAACCTGGAGGTATTTAACTCGTCAAATTTTGCGCGAACGTCGGCGTTTGCGAATTATTCGCAAATGTGGTCAATAGCGAATAGATTACTTCTTAGCAAGCAAGCGTGCTTCATCGTCGACTACTCATCGCTTCCCATCACATGAGATAGTGGTCAAGGGCACGCCTATCGGTAGTAATTAAAAACCAGTTCACAATTAAATACGACTATTATGTGGATTCTTAAAAAAGCCTATTAAGCAGTACTCTACTAAAAGATGTACCTTCACAGGGCTTCCCAATCCCTCAAGTCTGTCACACGGCAGCAGAGGCATAGTCGTGAACCGACAGTTGCTGTCCCTGACAGCACTCAGTCGCAGAGGCATACGGTCCTTAGGCTCTGGCGCACTCGCTGGGGCGTACCGCACGTAGAGAGGTGGTGCCTGTATATTCAGATTAATTTACTATTATTTGCTACTCATCTTCATCGTCTCAGCCGAAAGACGTCCACTGCTGGACATAGGTCACCCCCAAGATTCACCACAACGACCGGTCCTGTGCGTCTCACATCCATCGGATTCCCGCAACTTCAACCTCTCTTTCTCTTTTTTTTTATTTTATCTTGGTATTGAAATGTTTGTGGAGGTCTAGGGAAGGTTTAAAAGGTGAGTAAAATTGTAAAAAATAAAAAAGAATTCGGCAGTATGCAGTCTGCTGGGTCAGCTAGTTTTTAATAAAAATGTTTAATACTTTTTGGGATAGCTTCCCACTCTTTGAACGAAGTTTGTACAACTTTGTTTGAATGACCCTGACGTTCAAAAGGGTGTACGAAATTGATGCGGGCGAAAATATTGGTCTCCGATTTTTTTTTCTTCCAAAAATGTAATTTTTGTGATTTTAGCAAAATCATGTAATGACGAATGACGTAATAATAATACGAGAACAAGCGCGAACAGAATTTGTAAATTAATTTCTTTAATGAAGGTAAACTTTAATAACCCCTTGACGTTCTAGCCTCGTGGTAACTCTTGCGAATCAATAAAAAAATATCAATCAAGAATTTATTACCAATTTAAAAATTACACTTTAGCAAGACAATTTCATGTAACCTTGGGATCTGCATAATTCTCAGCCTGTAGTAGGAATTCGTCACCATATTTCATTTGATCACCACGTTTGTGTTCATCCCAGGCGCTGCAAGCAAATCAAATTAAATAATATTAAATCGATATGTCCTAGTAAAGGCCATCTCTTCCCCGTTTCAGTTGGCTCATTAGTCTTTTAGTATATTATTTGGTCAATGGTTTAGTTTTAAATCATCCAGCCATCTTCTTCTGTCTACCAGGGCGACCCTGTCGGTCCTAAAACCAAACCAAATGCTACGTCTAATATTGTTACGAACGTTTTTTGTTTTTTTTTTTAATTATTATAAGCTAGTGCTTGACTGCGATCCCACCTGATGGTAAGCAGTGAGGTGTGAGTTGATGGTGAGGCGCACTAGCTTATTAAAAGCCTATTCACTCTAGCCTTGAAGACACTTAAATTATAATCGGACGGGAAAACCACAGCAGGCAAATTGTTCCAATCCCTCGATGTCCGCGGTATAAACGACGAAGCGAAACGCTTAGTCCGGACCGTAGAGGTTTCGACAACGTAAGAGTGAATACTCGCCGTACGACGGTTCGTCCGATGGTGAAAGCGGGATGGCGGAATCAGTTCATGCAATTCCTGCGCACACTCTCCGAAATGCATCCTGTAGAAAACCGAAAGGCTGGCTACCCTACGCCTGTTCTCAAGGCTTTGTAAATTGGACTTAACCAGATCTGGATCTCCAATTAGCCTCTTCGCACGCCTTTCCGTGAGTAATTAAATGCTGGTTTACTAGCAGATAACTTTATTCACCACAAAACAATGACAAATTAGTCCAATCAAGAAATAACCAATCACTATAAACACTGAGTTCCGTTTAGTCTCGCTTAGGTCGCTAGGTATCACTTCAAACACTTAGGTAGTCCGCTCTGTATCGCTGTCGAAAATCAAACTGAACTGCTTCTAGCCGGGGACACGTATTTATATGCGAAGTCATCGAAATTTCTCGATACCGACGTTTCAAGGACATTCTAGCACAAAATAGTCGCATCGGGAGGCCATAAATAATTTTTTATTGCTCTCGTAAGAAGGTACTTATCTACCACCTTACATGCGAATTTCGACTCTATTACTAACACCGGAAGGTACAAATTCCCTTATCCACCCACATAACTAGCTACTGAATCTTATCTAATAATAATAGTGTATGTCGGACTTTTCTGGAATTTGCCAGGCCTGAGTATGTACTCCTATTCTAAAAGCTTCGCACAGCAATGCGTTTTAATTATTTGATGCTACTCTTGGTTTCGTCGAAGATATAGCGTACTCAAGTTTCACGGCGTAACAATATTATATGCATTATTTGGTATAGGTACTATTTTGGAACACAGGACAATGAGACAATTAAAATATTCCTTTTCTTAAGACGGCCTTGATGAAGTAGAATGTTTAGCACCAAAAATATAAATGTGAAAATGGGAGCCAAGTTCATCTTATGATAATGATATGGTTGTCGACTTCACAGATTTTAATTACTACCTTTTTGAATCCAGTTTAATGGATATCAAATTTTGAAGATAATCTTGAAACTTATTTATAAGAACTTTTTTTAAATAGATTTGGAGTTATTAAGGGGTCAAAAGTAGCTCCAAATGGTTCGTACACGGTACACGGGCTGCGTTGTTGTTCGCCAGTTCTCTTTTGAATTGACACGCTCCCGCGTATCTGGATTGCAATCAATCCAAAATATAGAAATTCAACACTTACATTCCATCGTGCTAACAACAGACCAGTAAATATTTCGACCACGAAGATAATTACCTCATCAGAAGCATAAGACTGCCTGTCTATCAATTACTTAAAGTAACTTTAGGTAGTTCTTTTTTAGATGTTTTTTTTTTTGTTCTCAAAATTAAAATCATCAAATAAGAAGCTTATCTGAGGCAACAAACCTGACAATAAGGAATGAGTTCCGACAGCATGGCGTGAGGATGGGCGACAGGGTCATGAGACAGCCGTCGCTTATATTCTGCATGTAGTCTACCTGTCGCTCCCGCACCAGAATAGACATAGCCAAGCCGTATTTCTGCTTGGCACCCGCTACCTTCGGTTTTGCTAAAAATTATATGATGATTAGCTTAAACGTTAAAGACGACGTAGATTACAAATAATTTCAAAGTGCAGAGTCTTCTTTTTCTTCCTGCCCTAATCCCATATTAATTAGGGTCTGTGCAACACGTTTTTTTTTCCATTCTGTCCTGTCATCCGCCAAATGACAGAGTTGTCGCTTAGCTTAATATTAACGGTACTGGTGAAATATCTACCTGGCATATCAGACGCTACTACTTGCACGTTGAATCCATATAGAACGTACGTTCCACTGATTGCCAATGATTTCTAGAATCAAAAGAAAGAGTAAAAATAGGAATAGAGACTTAAGTTCTTTAAATAGTGTAACGTCGACGCTGCAATTTTAAATGTTTACGCGTAGAGCTGTGGTGGCAGTGGGCAGGGCACATTGTTCGTAGAACAGATGGTCGATGAGGACGGAAGGTTCTGGAGTGGCGGCCACGTACCGGAAGACGCAGCGTCGGAAGGCCTCCCACAAGGTGGACCGACGACCGTCCTGGCGAGGGTCGCGGGAATCCGATGGATGCGAGACGCACAAGACCGGTCGCTGTGGCAATGCTTGGGGGAGGCCTATGTCCAGCAGTGGACGTCTTTCGGCTGAGATGATGATGATGTGGTGGCCCAGTGGTAAAGGTTACAACTTACGACTTACGACGAGTTGTAGGTTTCGAGTTCGAACCCAGTCAGGCATAATACTTCATGCAATTTAATTCAACATGCTCTCAAAACGGTAAAAGGGTAAAGGTGGAAATAAAAATTGTTATTTTTGGTTCTAAGACATGTCGGCTATTTTTTTTTTGGACTAAATACACTGTACGTAGGACGATGGCGGAGGGAAACTATTTCTTTTTTAGCAAACTGCCTCTGTCAATGTAAACATATTTCGATTTTTAAGGATCATTAGTTATCTATAAAGTTTATTTCATTCAAATCCATTTTATTTTTCATCTTACAAATGAGTGTAGACAAAAAATTTAATCACTTTCATAAAGGAACCTCACAAACATACATTACCTCTTTCAATAAATGAGAGAATAAAGTTCTAGACTTCTGGAGTAACAGTTCCCGTCTTTCACGTTTCCTTAAAAATAGTTTGAATTCATACTGCAACAAAGTAAATAACCCATTTAATTTAGTTTGAACTATATGGTAACATAATTATTTTTGTAAGTAGGAACCAAATAACAAAGGTTTCCATATGATTAATAGCAACAAGCGAAACCTAAAAAATATTCTGAAAACATCCATCACTACCGATATCACAAATTATAATGTTGAATTCGAGTATAATATTGAATACCTTTATTATGTCAGCTCTTCATCACTAAAGATGAACATTAACTTCAGCCAGGCTGTTTTTGCAAACTTGGTCAGAGATCGCTTTGAACAGAGGTTTTAAAAAAGAAAGAGGAGGCCTTTGCCCCGCAGACGGACACAATATATGCAATAAAGAAAAGAAATATTCACTAGTGCTTGACTGCGATTTCACCTGATGGTAAACAATGATGCAGTAATTGATAGTGAGACACACTACTTAGTTTATGAAGAGTCTATTCACTCTGGCGTTGAAGACGTCCAAATTATAATTGAACGGGACGACTGTAACAGGCAAGTCTAGAAGAACTTACTGACTGAAATCGTACTATTTAAAAAATTACCTCATTTTTAAGTCTTTCTTCGGCCCAGTTTCCAACAAGAACTGAATTATTGTATGTCATAGTATTTAATATTTCAAAAATCAATATAACTGTATCAATAATCTTATTAGGTTAAAAACTTCAAAAACGTACGTCACGTCGGTCTAGATTTTTTTTTAAATTTTATACGGCATCCATGTAATAAAACAGTAACTATGGAATTAGTAGTACATACCCATTACACCTAGTACAACTGGAATCCTTTGGGTCAGTTTATAAACAGGCTGCAGGATTATTTGAAATAGTTACCTACCATGGTTCTGAAACGCAAACTGCAACTGAAAAATACGGGTGGGTTTTAATCTGTATATTTCTGAGGTGTTCTGGACCGCTCCAGCGAGAGTGGAAGAAGTTATAATTAAGTTATATTTGATGATATCCCTCCTCATAAAAACAAAGCCTTTGATCAACTGTCGAGGCCACGTAACAAAGCTTGTACCTACTATTTAAGATAATAGTGATAAAACATAGAACCTTATTAATTCGCTTTTTTACTAAAATTCATAATGCTCACGCTTTGCGTCTCAGTATAAGTGGCTGCCATGTCCCGTAAATCATGGTTCTTTTCTTTTGGTAATAATAATATAGTTTCTAGAGAAGGTATGCTCCTGTAAATAATTTTTGAAATATTCAGAACTAATAGATCAGAAAAAAAATAGTATGTCTAGGTTAATAAGACAATTCCGATTCCACAACGGTGTATTTCAGAGCAAATTGCAATAAGGCAATCTTGAAAACAAAGTTCTACCCAGGCCGTGTCCTCAAGCTAAACGAAAACAACTAAAGGTAATGTTTCATCTGTATAAGGGCTTTCTGTGACGGGCCAATACCCCGACAAGTGTCGACTTTACTCATCTGACTGACTGCCATTACAAATTTACGTGTATCGTAATCCGAGAGAACTAATAAATTCGTTAAGAGCGTCCGCGCTACATAACCGGTCGCTCAAGACTGACGTTCGTGATGTCTCCCATCGAAACACGCGATATCTGCAACGTCACAGCATTTCACCCCGTTGCGCTACTAAGGAATCAATCGAGTGTCTTGACTTACTTAATACCTAGGCCTAGTCCCTGATGAGGATGCAATCTGATGAATGCGAGACGCACAGGGCCGGTCGTTGTGTGCCGCTTGGGGAAAGCCTTTCTCCAGTAGTGGACAAGTTTCGGCTAAAATGAGATGAAGCTTATACTTCCGTTCATCAAGTTTCCACTGTTTAGACTCAGGCCTCCTCTCAAGGTGAGGTAATCCACGGGTTAAATGATATTTATTTAGCAAATAGGTTTTCACAAACACTTTAACACGTCAATTTTTTTTGTCACATTATTCTAGAGGAGGCCGGTGTTTCCTAACTGACTACCCTGAGAAGAAACACCGAATCAAACACAGGAGTCAGTCTCTTTAAAAAAAAACCATACAAAATGTATTGGTCAAACCATATGCGAACTATGCATAGGATGGGGCCTTTTAATGAAAGAACCATGCAGATTTGAGTGGACCTGTCCAGTCAGTGCAAGCATTTGTCATTCGTCGTAAAGCTCAACTCGGGACTACTAAGAAGGTCAACAATTACTTGACGAACAATACAAAGGAAAGGACATTTGGTTAGACCGCAGAAAATACTCAAATTGCCAGACATAAGTTAAAATTACTGAAAAGAAAGGAAAAAGAAGGCAATTGACATAGTCCTCATATTCACAAAAAAAACCGGCCAAGAGAATGTCGGGCCACGCCCAGTATAGGGTTCCGTAGTTTCCCGTCCGTCAAACTAAGTGTCCCAACTTTTCAAAAACTGTTCGTCCCACCAAGTTCAAAATAATTTTCCTAGAAAGTCTTTATAAAGCTCTACTTTCCAGATTTTTTTCATATTTTCTAAACTTATGGTTCAAAAGTTAGAGGGGGGGGGGACGCATTGTTTTTTCCTTTGGGAGCGATTGTTTCCGAAATTATTGATATTATCAAAAAATGATTTAAGTAAACCCCTATTCATTTTTAAATACCTGTCCAAAAATATACCACACGTTAGGGCCGAAATTAAAAAAAAAAAACGCTTTTTACTTTATATGTAGGGGGGCTACCCTAATAAAACATATTTTTATCGCACTTTATCGGCGTGATTGACATACATATTGGTACCAAATTTCAGCTTTCTAGAACTAACGGTCACAGAGATTAAGCGAGGACGGACGGACAGACATGGCGAAACTATAAGGGTTCCGTTTTTGCCAATTGACTACCCTTAAAAGGTAGAAATAAAATGTACAGAATTTAATACTTAACAAAGTAAATATTGTTGTCAAACAATTAACTAGAAGAAGGTAAAAGCAAATAGTCGAATTGTATAAAAAAAATCTCAGATTGTAAATAAAGAGGATTTGAATGTCAAATTGAAATATAAATTGTGCACTTTTCCATTATATTTACAATGGAAAAGTGTAATCAAAAACAAAAATTCAAAAGAATAAACAGAGCAGGAGCAGGTCAATCTAAAGCCTTATTGTCCTCAACATAGTCCTTTACAGTATAAAAAGCCTTTTTGCAAAGTTTACGCTTTACAAACGATTTAAATTTATTAAGGCTTAGTTCTTGAATATGACTGCGAAGTTTATTATAGAAGTGTATACATTAACATCTAAATGAGCCCCCTATTTTTTTGAGCCTAGTTACAGGAACTACAAATTTGTGTTTGTTTCTAGTATTAGAATGATGAATATCACTGTATTTTTTAAACATATTTTTATTTTTATGGGCATACAAGATATTCTCATTAATATACTGTGAAGGCACAGTCATTAACCTTGATCTCCTTAAATTTATCTCTCGAGGGAGTATCTGGGACTTACTTTATAAATGGAACGAATAGCCCTTTTCTGTAAACGAAAATTGTTTGGATATCGGCGGCATTTCCCCACAGTAGAATACCGTACGACATCACACTATGGAAATAGCTAAAATAAACTAAACGGGCTGTTTCTAAATCAGTTAAATTTCGAATTTTTCTTACAGCATATTCTGCAGAGCTAAGTTTTTTAGATAATTTGTCTATTATGTGGGCCCCACTGAAGCTTAGCATGTAAAGTTATGCCCAAAAACGCTGTAGTATCTTCAGAACTCAACTCCTTTCCTTTTATTGGCACACTAGTTTCTACTTGCTTAATATGGGGCATGGAAAACTTTATGCATTTAGGTTTCTTTTCATTCATATGTAGGTTATTTACATTAAACCAGTGTACTATTTTAGAGTAACTAAGTATATTTATATCGTCAGTAACTGACTGCTGACGTTTCAGTTTAAACAAAAGTGAAGTGTCGTCTGCAAACAACACTATATTACCGTTATTCTTCATGAGGTAAGGTAAATCATTAATATAAAATTAAATAAGAAACCAAAATAGGCCAAGAATTGAGCCTTGAGGGACACCCATTTTTACTACAGACCCAGGAGATCTTTTTCCGTTTACATCAAATCTCTGAATCCTATCGCCCAGATATGATGCAAGAAGATCCAGGGAGGAGGTCCGGATTCCGTAATGGTGTAGTTTCCTGATTAATGTTTCATAGTTCATTCATGTCATAATATGTTTGGTTTTGAGTGCCGGTGTTTGCATGATGTTTTCCTTTTTTGAGAGCATTGTGGTGATGAAATTTGTTTGAATTGGTGGCCTTTGGACATAGTTATATCCCAAAATTAATGCAAGGAAAAACTCACGTACAGACGTCTAGAAGACATTTTAGATGAAAGAACACAACAGCTGACATAGATTTACAGACAATCGGTGCCTATTTTATTATGAAAAAACCATATTGAACATATAAAGACATACTTAACAATAATAATTATAATAATTCATAACATCTAAATTATTGAACATAAATAAAGACGTACTTAACAATTATAATTCATAACATCTAAATTATTTAACATATAAAGACATACTTAACAATTATAATTCATAACATTTAAATTACAAAACACATATTCAAAGATAAAAATCGCTAGTTTACCTGTACGTGTGGTGTTCGCCACCGGTCTTTTTAACTCCCTTTTCTTTCATATCACTTCTCACACAATCTATCATCTTTCCTTTGGCCTCCTGCTTCCTCTTTATCCATCTACATGTATATGTTACTGTAAATGCCCGAACTACGGTAAATCCTAAGATTTTCCAGTAAATCCTAAGATTTACCAACCTTTAATGGTAAAAGTCCGAACCGTTCTATGATCATCGTTAATTTCGAACTTTTACTACCATTCACTTGGTAAATCTTAGGATTTACCTCAAAGACACGGTAAATGTTAAAATAAACATTTCCAGAAGATAGGTAACAATTTGACTGATTATTAGTACAAATGATTAATAATTGCTCATAGGTATATAAGTATTTGAATAATTGATTAAACGATTAAAAAATATGCATTGTTTTGTAAAACTATGGACCGTGTACTCAACACTAAGCTCCTAGCTTACCTAGAAACTTATCACATCCTAAGTGACCGTCAATACGGCTTTCACCGAAATTGGTCAACTGGTGATATTCTAGCGTATGCCATCCGCCTCTGGAGTGAGGCCATCGAGAAGCATGGGGAAGCGCTGAACATTACTGAATCCCCTTTTCTTTCATATCAGTCTTCACACAGTCCATCCATCGTTTCTTTGGCCTCCCTCTTCCTCTCCATCCGTCCACATGTAAATTCATAACTCTTTTAGAAATATACGTTTCATCCCTCCTCTTCACATGACCATACCACGACAAACGATTTCCTTGGAGGCAGTCACTGAATGGGGCAATGCCAATTTGGTCAAATTCAATGCTGCCAAAACCCAGGCGTGTCTGTTTTCCTCTAAAAGGAGACAATTCAGTCCTCCTCCTACTTTCCTGGGTGCAACTGTGCCGATAACCAACCATTTTGATCTTCTTGGTGGTACGTTGACGTCGACTCTCAACGTTTCTCCATATAATAAATAATACTAATAATAATACTCCCCCCGACCGAATTTCGATCACGGCGGCCAATCTCAACAGAGATCAGCCAAGTACGCAGGAGATATTATAGTGCACAAGTGTGTGCGCAAACACAGGTGCACTCTCTGTTCCTTTACTCTCATAGCCCGATGGGACGGCAATCCGACACGACCGGAGAGAGATCAGGCGCAGGACCAACGGCTTTACGTGCTTTCCGAGGCACGGGGGTATCACACCACCAACTTCCAAACTCCGGGCAGCTATAGTGTAATTCCTAATAGAAAAACCCAATAGCACTTTTTGCCCGACCCGGGAATCGAACCCAGGACCCCTTGCTCAGCAGTCGCTCTTGCGACCACTAGACCAACGAGGCAGTTAAATCCATATATCCATATGTCCATATATTGAAGCAAAGGCTCAACTGGCTGCTCAAAAGCTAGGAATCCTTGCAAAAGTGAGACAGTACTTCACGCTGGAGCAACTGCTCACACTTTATCAAGCGCAAGTTCGATCGTGTATGGAGTACTCCTTTCATTTTTGGGATGGATCTGCCCGATGTCAGCTTGGAGCGCTTGAAGCAATGAAAGGAGAGCCAAGAGGATCATTGGTAATGATGCACTCGTTGAGTCGAGGCTTCAAAGTCTTGAGCATCGACGCCGAGTCGCTAGCCCGTCGGTTTTTTACAGGTTGAATTGCATAACCTAATTCTGCATAGCCCGTTCCATCATCGGACCACTAGGCGTACGGCGATGCGCCTGCAGTACATGGTAGATATCCCTCCTACAATCCAAGCCACACAGCCAAGGAGTGGAATTCCTAGCTAAAACCCAGGAATCTTTAAGTCAAGAGGGAATAAGTTACTTCTTGGTAAGCGCGCTCCATCGTCGACCGCATGGTCGCTTTCCATCAGGTGAGATAGCGGTCAAGCGCGAACCTATCTACGATAAAAAAAATGCAATATCAACATTTACCAAACCTCACTGGCAAGACCTAACATGTACCAAATTCTAATGGTAAAAGCCCGATTAAATCGTTTCTCTTTTACATATTCTTACATTTACCGACTCGTGTTGGTAAACCCTAAGATTTACTGGTAAAACCTAAGATTTACTGGTAAAACCTAAGATTTACTGTGGTGCGGGCTTTTACAGTAACATATACACAGACTATCGCACTATGGCACCATCGGTAGTAAATTATTCGCACGCCATTAATGGCACCGGGCGCATCAAACACCTCAACAGTTTAAAAAAATATAAGCAGCAATTTATCTGCAGAAGCATCCAGAAGGCCAGTCAATACTTGGTCTTAGTCTCGACGTCACTAATTAGAGTGAATATATTCTCAGCTGTATTTCTACCGTGAATGTCTATGTAGTTTGCGCAATTCACACCACACTCCTGTGAAAGATAAGACAAATTAGGTGGTATATTAATTGGTCACGGTAAGTAGTCTACTTGATAGTGTGTATCATCGTCTCCCTAGCCATTTTCCAACTAGCGTGAGGCTGGCTTACAGTCTAACGGGATGTGGCTGACTTCTTCTTCTGGCTAGACCTTATCCCATTTATTTGGGGTTGGCCCTCCTTGTCTTCATTTTCCATTGTGCACGGTTTAGTGCTATGTCGGTGTTGAGATGAGCTTCTTTAATTCATGAATTCCCGACCGGTCTCATTGGACCGCGCTGTTATTGTTTTACTATTGTGTCTCGTTTCGCGGGTATTGATAGGTTAAGGTCTCTTTGGACCTTCCTCAGCCAAGTGGAAAGCGGTCTTACACGCGCGCGCTTCGTCTTTGGCAGTTCAATGGCAATGGCTGACTACCAGTGATTTAGATAAAGTGACTGCCTAACAGACCAGTTACTAGGCTACACTCTTGTAATAGACTGATGGTCAGGCATTCTGGCGTCTGACTACCTGTAACATCCATCTGCCTAGCCTTTTCCCAACTATATTGGGGTCGGCTTCCAGTCAAGCCGGATTTAGCTGAATACCAGTATTTTACGAGGAGCGGCTGCCTACCCAACCTCCACAACCCATTAACTGGGGTAACACGGTCTGACTACCTGTAACGACTGTCAAAAATCTACGAATGGCAACCGGGATTTATTTTACAAATTAGTTTTAAAATTAATTATTTTATTGTGTAGGTACTCACTGCCCCAAAAAAGGTTTGCATCCAATTTTGATTCATGACGCATAAACTCTTGTCGGCAACCAGGTTTTTTATGATTAGCCTGGCACCAGTCTGAAAATAATTTTAATAAAAATCAATAAAAAAAACCATATTTTAATTAACACAGTCCCATAAGTTCCCAAAACCATTTTGGGAACACATTCATTTTGGACAGCCTAAGGGGTAGAATTTTCGGAGTCTATGTTCCCTGATAGCTATAACCTGAAGGTATTCAATAGGTCAAATTTCGTGCGAACGCGTCGGCGCGGCGTTTGCAAATTATTTGCAAATGTGGTCAATAGCGAATAGATAGATATAGATACTTCTTAGCAAGCAAGCGTGCTTCATCGTCGACTACTCATCGCTTCCCATCAGATGAGATAGTGGTCAAGGGCACGCCTATCGGTAGTAATTAAAAACCAGTTCACATTAAATACGACTATTATGTGTATTCTTAAAAAATCTATTAAACAGTACTCTACTAAAAGCTGTACCTCCACAGGGCTTCCCAATCCCTTAAGTCTGTCACACGGCAGCAGAGGCATAGTCGTGAACCGACAGTTGCTGTCCCTGACAGCACTCAGTCGCAGAGGCATACGGTCCTTAGGCTCTGGCGCACTCGCTGGGGCGTACCGCACGTAGAGAGGTGGTGCCTGTATATTCAGGTTAATTCATAATTATTTGCTACTCATCATCATCATCGTCTCAGCCGAAAGACGTCCACTGCTGGACATAGGCCTCCCGCAAGATTTTCGCCACAATGCAAAGGACCGGTCATGCGCGTCTCGCATCCATCGGATTCCCGCATCCCTTGTCAGTTAAACTGTCCACATTTTGAGAGGCCTTTAAACACTGCGTTATTTGCTACTGCTTTGAACAATCAATACCAAACTACACAGGTCCAAAATATATAGTAAAGTCATTGCATAGATGCTAAGTTACAGAGACGTTCACAACCATGAAACAGAAAATAATGAAGAAACAGGAGGACAATCATTTTTAACATAAATTTTTAATGCTTTTTTTATTAGTTTTAAACTCTTTAAACGACGTTTGTACAACTTTGTATGAATGACCTTGATGTTTACACGGGTGTACGAAATTGATGCGGCGGAAAATGTTGGTTTTCGTATCTTCGTTTTTCCAAAAACATCATTTTTGGGATTTTAGCACAAACGTGCAATGACAAATGACGTAATAATAATACGTGAACAAACAGGAAGGGGACTTGTAAATTAATTTCTTTTTACACCACCTGCTCGATAATGGTCCTTTTATGTGTCATGTAACCTGCACTTAAAGCAAGTCGTTATCACCTATGGTCTGTTCAATAAACCCGGAGACTAAATTGACATAAGTAATGTCAAAATTTCTATAGGAATGACGCCAGTTCTTTGGTGTTGAAATGTCATTTTAGTCTCCGGAATTATTGAACAGACTGTAGGGAGATAATGCAGTATGGCCGATCTCTAGGGCATAATGAGATATTTAAAACTCCTTTAGTGAAGTAAAATGTATGTCCATCAAACAAATTTATTCAAAAATCAAACGGGCCACTAACAAAAAAAAAAGAATTATTAATGTAGTGTTTCGAATATTGAAGTAGTAAATTTTGTTTGTTTCTAATTTCAAACCATGTCGAGTGATTGTTGAGATTAACTTGTAAATAATGCTCTATATTTTTTAATTTATTCATAATTTGTTTTATACGATATATTATTATATAGTACTTAGTTAATTAATCGTAGTAGACTTTTAATTATCTAACAGACGGTATAAAAATTAGAGTATCCAACACGGGGATAAAGCTGACTTTGTCTTGGGCGGCTTGAATTCCTCACTACACTCAGGTTTCACTATTAACTCCCTTGCAATGCTCGGGAGTTAATTACGTAAATCCTTCACTGACGTTCGGGATTAAGACTTAGCAACCTTCGTTTTGTTTGGAATTCAACATGCCACCCTCGCCTTAAAGACACTGCTTTATTCCCTAATCACATAATCTACTATTAATGAAGGTAAACTTTAATAACCCCTTTACGTTCTAGAGTCGTGGTAAATCTTGCAAATCTATAAAACAATAATTATCAATCATTAGTACATTACCAATATAAAAATTGCTCTTTAGAAAGTAAATTTTATGTAACCTTGGGATCTGCATAATTCTCAGCCTGTAGTAGGAATTCGTCACCATATTTCATTTGATCACCATGTTTGTTGTCATCCCAGGCACTGTAAGCAAATCAAATTGAATATTATTAAATCAATATGAACTAGTGCAAAGTAAAGGCCATCTCTTCCCCGTTTCATTTGGCTCATTTGTCTTTACTTAGATTATTTGTTTTTTTTTTATTTTTTTATTATTGATAGTCTTGCACTTGACCACATTTCACCTGATGGTAAGCGATCATGTGGTCGACGATGGAGCACGCTTGCCTAGAAGCAACCTATTCACTCTTGACTTAAAGACCCCTAGACCCCCTTGGTTAATGGTTTAGCTCTAAATCGTCCAGCCATCTTCTTCTGAGCCAACCAGGGCGACACTGTCGGTACCAAAAGCAAACCGAATGCTACGTCAAATATTTTACAATGAGATAATTAAAAAAATTATTTTCTTATGACGTCCTTGATGAAGTAGAATTTACCACCAAAAATACAAATGTGAAAATGGGAGCAAGTTCATCTTATGATAATGATATGGTTTTACTTTACTGACAAAAAAAATACCTAATGCATGTCGAATTTTGAAGATAATCCTGAAACAGATTTATAAAAACTATTTTTTAAATAGATTTGAAGTGATTAAGGGGTCAAAACTAGCTCCAAATGGATTGTTCAACACACGGGCTGTGCTGTCACTCACCAGTTCTCTTTTGGATTGACATGCTCCCGCGTATCTAGATTGCAATCAAGCCAAAATATAGAAATTCAACAATTACATTCTATCGCGCTAACAACAGACCAGTAAATATTTCAACCACGAAGATTATTGCCTCATCAGAAGCATATAAGACTGATGTCTATCAATCACCTAAAGGCGCGTGCAATGTAACATAATATAGATTCAAGCATTACATTACAATACCACTTCCCTGACCGACGAGCATTCGCGTGTATTGTAACATTATAGATTCGTTTTTGAGTATTACATTACAATACTACCTCCCTGACTGACGAGCATTCGCGTATAATGTAACATAGATTTGAATTTGCGAGCATTCTGATTTAGTCGTTTCCGCGATTCCGCATTGATGTTACAAGTTGTATCAAAATATTACACATTGTATCATTACAAGGTGCGCATTGTAATGCTCGGTTCTCCTCCTTCACTGATGTAAACACGTTTTGTTTATACAGATTGCGCACTGTAATGCTCGGTTATCCTCCCTCACCGATGTAATTTCAAACAACTGTGACGCTCGACTCTGTAACATTACATTACACGCGAATGCTCCCGGTGAGGGAGCACCTTTTCTTTAGGTGATTTTTTTTGTTCTTAAAATTAAAAGCATAATAAGAAGCTTATCTGAGGCAGCAAACCTGACAATAATGAATGAGTTCCGACAGCATGGCGTGAGGATGGGCGACAGGGTCATGAGACAGCCGTCGCTTATATTCTGCATGTAGTCTACCTGTCGCTCCCGCACCAGAATAGACATAGCCAAGCCGTATTTCTGCATGGCACCCGCTACTTTCGGTTTTGCTAAAAATTATTTGATGATCAGCTTAAACGATGAAGACGACGCAGATTACAAATAATATCAAATGACAGAGTCTTCTTCTTCCACTTCCTGCAATAATCCCATATTACTTGGGGTCTGCGCAGCACCTTTGTTTTCTTCCATTCTGTCCTGTCATCCGTCAAATGACAGAGTAATTGTCAATAAATTAAAGGCTTACGCCCGTTTTCAATAATCTACCGCAGTTCATAGATAGATAGCTATCCCCGATAAACAGTAAAATTCTATCTATCAATCCACAACTTTTGGTAGAAAATGTTATCCGTCAGTAGGTTATAGGAAAGCAAGTAAAGGCAAAATGATAGATTTGTTTATCTTTAGTAGCTGCAACTTTAGATAGATAGCTTATTGAAAACGGGCGTTAGTTTAATATCAACGGTACTGGTGAAATATCTACCTGGTATATCAGACGCTACTACTTGCACGTTATATCCATATAGAACGAACTTTCCACTGATTGCCAATGGTTTCTAGAATCAAAAGAAAGATTCAAACTAGGAATCGAGATTTAAGTTCTTTAAATAATTTAAATAGTGTAACGGCAACGTTGCAATTTTGATTGTTTACGCGTAGAGCTGTGGTGGCTCAGTGGTAACGGTTTCAACTTACGAGTTACGACGAGTTGTAGGTTTTGATTACGAACCCAATCAGGCGTATTACTTCATGTAATTTAATTCAACATGCTCTCAAAACGGTAAAAGAAAACATCGTGAGGAAACCGGCTTGTCCTGGAAATAACAATAGTTATTTTTGGTTCTAGGACAAGCCGGCTATTTTTTTGAACTAAATACTCTGTACGTAGGACGATGGCGGAGTACTGTTTTCTTTTTAGTAAACTACTTCGGTTATCCTGGAAATAACAATAGTTATTTATGGTTCTAGGACGAGCCGGCTATTTTTTTGAACTAAATACTCTGTACGTAGGACGATGGCGGAGTACTGTTTTCTTTTTAGTAAACTACTTCGGTTATCCTGGAAATAACAATAGTTATTTATGGTTCTAGGACGAGCCGGCTATTTTTTTGAACTAAATACTCTGTACGTAGGACGATGGCGGAGTACTGTTTTCTTTTTAGTAAACTACTTCGGTTATCCTGGAAATAACAATAGTTATTTATGGTTCTAGGACGAGCCGGCTATTTTTTTGAACTAAATACTCTGTACGTAGGACGATGGCGGAGTACTGTTTTCTTTTTAGTAAACTACTTCGGTTATCCTGGAAATAACAATAGTTATTTATGGTTCTAGGACGAGCCGGCTATTTTTTTGAACTAAATACTCTGTACGTAGGACGATGGCGGAGTACTGTTTTCTTTTTAGTAAACTACTTCGGTCAATGTAAATATGTTTTGATTCTTAAGGATCATTAGTTATCTATAAAGTTTATTTCATTCCAATCCATTTTATTTTTCATCGTATGTTTTTTGTCCACAATCATTCGTAACTCCGTTGAGTTACAAATGAGTGTAGACAAAAAACTTAAGCACATTCATAACGAAACCTCACAAACATAATTATGTACATTACCTCTTTCAATAAATTGGAGAATAAAGTTCTAGACTTCTGGAGTAACAGTTCCCTTCTTTCACGTTTTCTTAAAAATATTTTGAACTCATGCTACAACAAAGAAAAAAAACGATTTAATTTAGTTTGAACTATAGGCAACCGAATTATTTTTGTAAGTAGGAATCAACTAATATATGTTCCCATATGATCAATAACAATATGCAATAACTGGAAAATATTCTGACGACATCCTTTATTACCGCTATCACAAAGTATAATGTTCGTGCTAGTGGCTAGATAATAACAGCCGCACAGATCGATCTTCAAGGTTAAGCAACGCTTGCCTAGGTTGGTCTGTGGATGGGTGACCATCTTAACATAACGAGTTTCCTCCGTGCCTCGGAAAGCACGTTAAACCGTTGGTCCTGGCTGTCATTTGGAGATCTTTGGCAGTCGTTACGGATAGTCAGAAGCCAGTAAATCTGACTCCAGTGTTGCCATGAAGTACCGTGTTACCCCAGTTAATGGGTTGTGGAGGTCTGGTAGGCAGCCGCTCCTCGTAAAATACTGGTATTCAGCTAAATCCGGCTTGACAGGAAGCCAACCCCAATATAGTTGGGAAAAGGCTAGGCAGATGATGACAAAGTATAATGTTGAATTCGAGTATAATTAATAATATTATATTTGAATACCTTTATTATATCAGCACTTCATCACCAAAGATGATGTCTTTTTATTTAATAAATTTAACTTCAGCCAGGCTGTTTTTGCAAACTTGGTCAGAGATCGCTTTAAACAGAGGTTTAAAAGAAGAAAGGGGAGGCCTTTGCCCCGCAACCGGACACAATAAAGGCTATGAAAAAAGAAATATTCACTGAAGCTTGACTGCGATCCCACCTGATGGTAAACAATGATGCAATAACTGATGGTGAGGCACCTTAGTTAGTTTATGAGGAGCCTATTCACTCTGGCCTTGAAGACATCCAAATTATAATCGAACGGGACGACTGCAGCAGCCAAGTCTTTAAGTACTTACTGACTGCAATTGTACTATTTAAAAATTTACCTCATTTTTAAGTCTTTCTTCGGCCCAGTTTCCAACAAGAACTGAATTGTTGTATGTCATAGTATCTAATATTTCAAAAAACAATTTGATTCTATCCGTAAATTAATTTCAATATTCTTATGAGAACTTCAGAAACGTACGTCACGTCGTCGGTCTAGATTTTTTTTAAAATATTATATGGCTTCCATGTAATAAAATAGTTAAACTATGGAATTAGTAGGTATACATACTCATTACACCTACAATATGTAGTTCAACGAGAATTTAGGTTAGTTAATACACATAGGCTGCAGGATTGTTTGAAAGAGTTACCGTGGTTCTGAAACGCAAGCGGCAATTGAAAATACGGGTGGGTTTTAGTCAGTAAATTTCTGACACGTTTTATCACTCCAGGCGGAATGATAGAAGTAGTTAATTTGATGATATAAAAACCAAACCTTCGATCAACCATCGACGCCACGCGACAAAGCATGTTCTTTTTAAGGTAATACTGATAAAACATAGAACTATGTTTATTCGATTTTTATTTACTTCGCGAAACCACTAGCCTCTTCAAACTTCATCATGCTTTACGCTTTGCGTCTCGGTATAAGTGGATGCTATGTCCCGTAAATCATATTTTTTTTTGGTAATAATATAGTTTTTGGTGAAGGTACGCTCTTGTAAATAATTATTGAAATAATCAAAAATAGTAGATCAGAAAATAAAAAAAACGGGTATGTCTAGGTGAATACGACAATTCCGATTCCACAACGGTGTTTTTTTGAGCAAATTGCAATAAGGCAATCTTGAAAATAAAATGACGTCAGCAACGTCACAACTTTTCATCCCGTACTTCGGTACTAAGGAATCAATTGAGCGTTTTATATCCCTAAATTGTCTTATTTCCCAACATATCATCATCAACCAAAGACCAAATCATTTCAACCGAAAGACGTCCACTGCTGGACATAGGCTTCCTCTAATCGTCTTCACAATGACTAGTCATGTGCATCTCGCACCCATCGGGTTCCCGCGACCCTCACCAAGTCATCGGTCAACCTTATAAGAGACCTTCCAACGTTGCGTCTTTTGGCACGTGGTCGCCACTCTAGACCCTTTCGTCCTCATCAAACATCTTTTCTGCGAGCACTGCCCACTTAAGTTTGGTGACTAATACATTATACACAAAAACCTTTGAGAACAACCAGAAACGGGAAAGTTTCCAGAAATGATTTAAACTTTTGAATAAAAAAGAAAAACCACGATTACGTTGAAACTAGGCATTAATAAAGGGATATCGTCGTCGAGCAAAATTAGCATATCAAAAGCCGCATAGCCCGGTCTGAACAAAGCGAAAGAGAGCGGGAAAATGGTGACGCAACTCTGTGACGTCAAAAGCTGTGGCTTCAAGAAGTTCTTTAAAGAATGGAATACAAGTCGTTTACTCAGAGACTGCGGACACAGAACGCCACAGGATTTAAATCTCTTAACACAATTAGATTTAAGCGATTCACTGTTTAGCTGAGATTCATTGTTTTTATGTCACTGTAAGTTTCAGCTCAAGATTTAACCGGAACAATTTCAATTCGTCTGTTGCAATGTTTCACTTTTTCTTCTCATGTTTTTCTGCTATATGAACAAAACAGGTAATTCTTTTGCTTTCAGTTATTGTTTTATAAATCTAGACTACTTTTATACCGATATACATAAAATGATTATACTTACCGTATAGATTTCCTGGAGTTTTCCTTTTAAAATTACTTTAAATAAACAAATGCAGCAATTAACCAACCACTGTTAATTGCAAATTGCAATTAGCCTTTCTTTTGCATTTTATGTTTGTGTGTGGTTTATGAGATACAGTTCGCTGACAGATAAACAGATGGACGGACCTGGGACGTTTAGTAATAGCGATAGGCGACTCCAATATGTTTTAAAAATCAAAATCATTAAATTAAACCATTGACTTGACGTTTAAAAAAATATTCGAGATGTTTTTGATGGTTCGACTCAATGGAATCCATTACTAATTTTTGATTATTCGAATCGATCACTCTCCCTCGAAACTCTTAACCATCAAACCATCGAGGAACAACTCGTGCATAAACGTACCATGCGCCAGTCAAATTAACATACAGAGTCGGACACGAGTCAAAATCGAAACAATCGAGAACCACCGATATGTTCGAACAATCGAAACCAAAAAAAAACTCGCTATCGCGCATCGCGCGCATCTTTCCTTAGACACTTGTTGGGAACGAAACCCCAAAAAAGTAATTATGTGTAATTAATACTTAGATATGTCTTCTTATAAATGAAAGAGAAGACATTTGTAACACAAAGAGAACTTCCATCCAAAATGTGTTGGTTCGAAAAATAAAGTCCCATACTTTACATCAGATAATCCGTGTAATGTTCTTTCGGAACTAAATTTGCAAATTGTCAACACGATCGGGTTTCTTTTCAGGATCAGATAAAAACAAAATCGTTTATCCAAAACTTTTTAAAATTCATGGAGTTCTTAAACGGATCTTTTAAAACAAACAGCTTTAACCCAAAAGAGACATAATATTCATATTTAGTTATAAAATTCATCCCTGCGTAAGTCGTATAAGTTCATATGTGTACCGAATAAAAACAAAACCTACTTTCGAGGTTTACTGTGACAGATGAACAGACAAATAGAAGCACGAATGATCCTAAAAGCAGGTTTTCGTTCGTACGTATGGAACCGTCAAAAGAATAGAAAAATCATTCACTGTAATATTATTTTATTAGAGTCACTAGCGCTGCTTCAGAGATGGACCACACTCACGATGCAGCAAACAACAAACTGTCTTACATAATGGGCTTTATCTATATAAAATTAAACCATAATATCCAATCTCTCTGATATTAAGCTATGTGGCACATCTGTCTTCACGTGATTATAATAATGTGGTGTTATTAATAACAAAGAAGTTTGAACGCTATCAGTGAGGAATAAGGTCGTCATTGATTTGTTGAATGTTTTATTAATTACGAGAACATAGAGTTTTCTATCAGACCTTAATTAAAGAACATAGTAATTAAAGTAAATTACTTACGTATTATATAAAAGAGATATTGCTTTTCATATTCCAGATACAAAATTATCTTCATTTCCACGAAACTAGAACTTTATCTAAGTTCTAGTTAAACCAGTAAAACTCTAAATATATAAAAAGAAAAACTGACTGCCAGACATATAAATGCACAGCTGAAACTATGAGGCCTAGGAGTGTGAAATTTTGCACAGTTTTCTTTCGTGACATAGCAAGCAGTAAGAGAGAATTGTCCAAAATTAAGCCCCTAAAGGGAGAGACGGGAATCGAATGTTTTTATGGTAAACCTATTTTCACACAGGTGAAGCTAGCAGTTAGTAAGCCTAATTGCCCCACTGCTGGGCTAAGGCCACCCTCTCCCTTTGCGACACTTGACTGTCCTCAAATAAAAGTACAAGTACCGGAGTACTTGTACTTTACTTGTACTTTTACTTGTGGTGTGTTGGAGGACAGTCACTGGCCCGCAATAGCTGAGAACAAAAGCTAATAATTTCATAAAATGTCTTATCTGAAATACCATGTCTGTAGTACGTCCACAGCAGCGTACCTCGATTGGGTGTAGGATGCATGCAGCTGAAGTTACAATTCTCTACAGATATTAATATGCAGCAGCAATCTCGGTTAATATCAGATTAATTTAGCTCTTGACGCGGTTGTGCAACGGACAATTAGCAATTTAATCGAGGAGCTATTTAATACGAGAGAATTTCATTTTCATAAAAAAAAACCGGCCAAGTGCGAGTCGGGCTCGCGCACAAAGGGTTCCGTAGCAGCAAATATAATATACTTATTATGTCAATTTATACACCTGGTGAATGGAGCCTAACCTAAATTACAGTTAAATCAACCTATCTCAAAAACTATAAGAGATACTTTGATCAAACCAAAAATCGTTGAAAGAGTTAATTAGCATGCATCACCTCTATTTTTTTTAGAATTTTATACCCCGTAGTTATAAAAATAGAGGGGGGGGGACATACTTTTTACGACTTTGAGAGCTGATATCTCAAAAACCGTTCACTTTAAGAAAAATGTTTTTTAGAAAACTTTATATCATTTTAAAAGACCTTTCCATTGATACCCCACACGGGTATGTACATCGAAAAAAAAAATTTCATCCCTCAGTTACATGTATGGGGGGCCCCACCCCCAATTCTTTTTTTTACTATTTAGTGTCATAATTTTGTAGCGGTTTATACAACACATATTCCCATCAAATTTCATCACTGTAGTACTTATAGTTTCCGAGTAAATCGGCTGTGACAGACGGACAGACGGACAGACGGACAGACGGACATGACGAAACTATAAGGGTTCCGTTTTTGCCATTTTGGCTACGGAACCCTAAAAATAGCGTGGGTTTATTTAAAATGCCTAGTTTTTAGCGGACATCGGTGTCATAAAAACGTGGCATACTCCTCATCATCTGCCTAGCCTTTTCCCAACTATATTGGGGTCGGCTTCCAGTCAAGCCGGATTTAGCTGAATACCAGTATTTTACGAGGAGCGGCTGCCTACCAGACCTCTACAACCCATTAACTGGGGTAACACGGTACTTCATAGCAAGACTGGAGTCAGATTTACTGGCTTCTGACTATCCGTAACGACTGCCAAAGATCTATAAATGACAGCCGGGACCCACGGCTTAACGTGCTTTCCGAGGCACGGAGGAAACTCGTTATGTTAAGATGGTCACCCATCCACAGACCAACCTAGGCAAGCGTTGCTTAACCTTGAAGATCGACCTGTGCGGCTGTTATTACCTAGCCACGAGCTCCTCAAAAACGTGGCATACTCCTATATCATTTATAACATCCAAATCATTTACGCATCACTAAACGTTATGAAATTTTTTTTTAATGCGAAAGATCTAATTAAGGCAAATCTATCTATATGCTCCAATCTGAACTCTACCTCGACAAATTTTATACGATTACAACCATGGGTTACAATTTGTTATCGATATTTATGACAGTGACCGAGGATGTTTTCGGTTATCAGGGTTTATAATATGAACCAAATAACGGTAAGAAGTCTAAATTTTATTATACACAAAAACGGTGACAGTGATATCTACCAGACAACATTTGGATCGTAAGATCTTAAAATAAAATAAGAAGTAGTCTGCGGTGTGCTTATAGTAAAAAGAAAAAAATAGCTTCTACCAGCGGCTTCGCCCTCCAAAAAAACCACTCCATACAAACTCCATAACACTAACACTTCGCTCCATAAAAACTTTGGGGGTGAATATCTTCTTTTATCTTATACAGATACATAAAAGCGTGAATTGATTCTTGGAGTGCCTAATGAAGATTTCTGAGCAAATCTGCCAATAAAAAAGATTTACGAGGCTTCTTGAGACGAGCTGAGTACTCAGCAGGATGCCCTGTCATCTCGTGAATCGGAACTTCATCAGAAGAACTTTGGATATAAAGTTTTATAAGCAGTTTACGTGCTCTTGACTTGAACTGAACCCTATCGTAACGTTTCTATTTACGTTTTAAGGCCCTCACTCACTGCGACTTTTTGTCGCGCTTCTGTCCTGGTCGTGCGTCTGCATCGATACAGTCGCCATGCTGTAGCGCGTTAACAGCGCGTTAGCATCGCGGCGAGGGTCGTTATGTTTCAGGTTAATGCTTTCACCCAGCCATATTATAAATTGCAAAAAATATCTGCATATATTTTTTAAAGAAAACAGGCTCCATGGCTTTTCCTCGGAATGCAGTTTTTTTTTCCTTTTGTATGTCATATAAAACCCTGCGCAGAAATCCTACCGTCGGATGTCCATTATGGGTTTGTTCTTCGTTCGTCTCACTGCGTTCTGTCCCACATAAAAAATTCCTAGTTTGTCCCAACCCATATGCTTCGTTTGTCCCAAACTAAATTCGGCTTGACTGGAAGCCGACCCCAATATAGTTGGGAAATGAGAATTTTCAAATGAAGAGAGATGATGAAGAATTACAAATAAGTACTTGCGTGTTTTTGTTGACTGTACTTTTAAAGAACTTGGAATGTGGGACGAAACACCACTTCAAAAGTGATGTGGAACAAACGAGGAATTTTTTGGAATGTGGGCCAAAAATTCAGGACGAACGAAGAACAAACTCCATTATGATTGTGGTACATCCTGTCGAGTGACTTCATCAGCTACATGCACTAGCTCGAGTTATAATGAGTTGAAGTGAGTAACATTGAAATTTTCAGAAAGTGCATTTTTAGTTTTTCTAGTCCGTTTATACCGCGTACATTGAAGGACTGGAACAATTTGCCTATTGCGGTCTTGCTGTCCGGTTATAACTTAGATGCCTTCAAGGCTAGAGTGAATAGGTTTTGAACCTTTTGAATGTCTTAAGTTACACTATTGCGCTTCATCATTAATTATTGCATCATTGCTTATCATCACGCGCGATCACAGTCAAGCACTAGTTTATATTATTGAAAACAAATAGAAAAATAAAAGTGAAAAAAAAAATAACAAGGAACCCCTTCTGTCAGCTGCGTGGTTGGCTACGTGGTTGATCCTTGACATTGGCATGTCATTACTGGACAAAATCTTAGTTCATGAATCCCCGACCGGTCCTATGAGACCGCGCTGTTATTGTTTTACTATTGTGTCTCGTTTTGCGGGTATGTGATAGGTTAATCAGCCTTCTGCGATTGTACAGGGGAAGTTTGCGCCTAGTAGCGGGGGCCAGAATGCGGATCGTGGTGTTGGTGAACCATAAAAGACTCCAATAAGCAGTACAATACAGATGGTATGAACAAGATTGAATATGAGTTAAATGAACGTCCAAGAAGCTTTTGGCGTTTCATTAAAAAAAAGAAGGGATGAAACACAAATCTATGCTTGCAATTTAACGCACCGTTCTACGTTGTTAATTTAACGTCAAGCGAACTTAGAGCGTTGCGGCGGCTTTTTTCTTCGTGCGTGTAGTATAAGAAAGGAGAATAAGTATCTTTCTATTAATAAAAATATTTATTTACCGGTGAACCATAAATCTAACAATACGGTAGCATTTTGTTAATTTAGGATTTAATTAAAACCAGATGAGTTTACACAAAGCAACCTTGGGAATACAAAGACAAGGGTTGTACTATTAGATGTTATGATAATGAAAACATTTTTTAGTATCCCCTTAGAAACTTGATAATTATTATATTTGTTTATATCAAGTTTTTCATCATTACATCTAATGTTACTAAAGCATGTCTCGTTGCTACAAATTAACACAAATAATCAGCAGATATACAGCTAGATATTATTTAAGCTACACTTCATAACCATAAAAACCACACCAACCAAAATGAAATGACCATATTTCGAGTTACAGAACTGAACTCAAATGGATGCCCATTCGCCAGAGGAGAAGTTTGCGTGCGCTGACTACTCTTTTCTCACTGCTCAACTCTCCTAACCCCCCTTCTTATCTTATATCACATTTTCAATATTTATGTTCTTCCCATGCTAAAAGTCTTCGTTCTTCTAACAATCTTCTACTGCTTTGTCCTTCTCATACTTCTGATTTTGTTCATTCTTCCTTTCACATACAGTCCATACTTCTGTGGAATGCGCTTCCTCTCGACATCAGGACGGCCACCAGTCACTATGCATTTAAGCGGAAGTTGAGGAATTATTTTCTACACAAGTAGCGGAGTCTTTTCAATATCCTCTTTCCTTCATTTCATATAGATATATATATGTAGGTATATACTATATTGGATATATATGTAAGTATATTTTATTTGTATATTATATAATTATGTACCCTCGATTTCTAATTATTCATTTCTTTTTTTTTTATGCACCTGCCACCTTCTCTCTTCACCACCCTAGGTTGACTGGTAGAGAATGCCTACGGCATTAAGTCCGCCTGTGTACCTTAATTGTTGCATGAAGATCAAATAAATAAATAAATAAATAAGCACGAGCTTACGGACCACCATGAGCTGAAATGAGCTCGTCCTCCGCTTGGCCAGGACCAGGCGGTATCGAAGGCGTGTCATGTTCCTCGTGTGCCTCAAAGAGATGTCAGCAAAACTGACGGGGTCCAATAAAGCCGATACCTACTAGGGCCGCGATTACGGTCGAAAGAGTAAACGTGGCCTGTAACGAGACTTATTCGCCTCGTTACATGGAAAGGATTTTTGGTCGATTTTAGTCGATTTTGTCTATGTTTTTTGTCTGTGGTGCGGTCTTTGAGTGTCGTCTGTCAAAATCTTGACGTACTCTCGATCCGCTATCCATTCTCGATGGCCACGTAATTTTTCAATTTATATTATTTCCTTGTAATCGGCTATAATCGCCGTAATTTAAGCCATTTAGTGGCATCTATATTGCATAAAGACTTCATGAACGTAGTATAATGCCAGAGATTCCATTGGTGAGAGATTTGTCGTATTTTTGTCAAACATTTTTCTAGGGCGTGGTCCGACTTTTATCTTACTGGTTTTTCAATCTTTTCAGGTTTTACAGTGATTTGTCGCACGCAGCTGTTTTAAAACGCTGTGTCAGCGCACTGTAAGCTATTTTTTTGAGAAGGAAGACGGTAAGTTTCCATTCCTAAAAAAGGTTTTACGCGACCCACGTGTTTGAATTCGAACGTACAATCTAACTTGTTTTTATGTGATTGTTTACAGCCAAAGGGGCGTTTTCCTTCTATCTTACTTCTGGTCTTCCTTTTGGCCTCTTTCTTCATCTTTTTCTGCGTTACCTCGAGCATACTTCGGGAAACTTGAAGCCTCGCATCCTACGCGTCATGAAGGATTTTGGAACAAATAACCTATAAGTAACATGTAGGGATTATCCCGGTAGGAGAATTCCTTTATTATATTCTCTTTTGTTTCCAAGATGCAACAATAACAATAATTTCCATAATTCCCAATAAAACTAATTATTTTTTTAATTATTAGTGTAGAATACAAAGTCATGTTTTGAAGCTTACGGGCAGAGACATTAAAAGAAAAGACAGAAGTATTTTATCGTTTTATTCATTTTGATGTAGCCTCCCACCGGCAGATTAATCGTCCAAACTCTTCCAACTTCGCTATTCCGGTCAGTGTGACTCTCTGGCGCCCGAATTTTATATTTCTTTCTTATTCAACCTTTTTTTTTATTATTTGGGAGATCACACACAAACATACCAACACATCTAGCTACCATCCAGCTACACACAACCGAATATAAATTCTTATTTTTTTAATTTTTTATTATTACATTTGTCGCCTCGAACAGGACTTGAAGTTTGCTTCATGACTTTGTTTTTGGGATAGGTATTGTTGCATCTTGTGGTATATCTATTGTTTACAGATATTGTTTATTCTGTATTAATTAAATAATTATTGCTAATTGCTGTAAACAACTTTAATAATTATTCTTATGATATATTGTGAAAAACATATTTCTATTTAACAATATTGTACACTTGCTAGTACAATATTAATTATTTTTGTGTTTTGTTAACTTGTATTGTTACAGACATACCTATATTCTCACATAAGCAACATAATTGTATGGTAAGACAGTTTTTGTTATATTCAAGTGTTCAACGGTGTAAACTTAGTGCGGTGAAACTTTTATATTTTACTTTTGGTGAACTTAACTTCAGTTTTACTTGTAAACTTAACTTTAAGAGATTGAAAACTCAATTGTAAGTTATTATTGCATCTTTTCACTCCTAAATACTTTAATATTTTCATAAAAAAGACATAAATTTTATTGAAAACCGGAAAATCACATTTCAACTTAACCTCAAATATTTTTTTAACTTTGAAGTTTTGCCTTTTGCTTAGATTGGTTCATTATTCATTTTGCTTTTTCATCATGGATAGGAAGGTTCATTTGTCTCTGCCTTTTGCTGAAAGAAATACATTTCCTGCTGCCGATGCACTTGTTTTTGACATGTTTAGTTTGACAAAAGTTCAACATACTTTTTAAATTTATTTCTTGAACATGGATACAAGGTCTTTTCAGATTCTTTTGAACATTGTGACAGACTTCACACACTCATTGTCAGCTTTTGCTACGCATGGTTTTGCCTTCTTTAACTTAATGAATGCTTTCATTAACGAACACATTTAATAATATTTGCCTTCTGCAACTCAAATTGCTATTTTAAAAATCAATTAAATTCAGTTTTTTAATTTTAAAAGTTAGATGAAAATTGGTTGGTTCATTTACAGATTTGCTTAGTGATATTGCTTTTGAATGTTTTTGCACGGTTCTTATTCGTATTTCTTCATGGCACGAGTCTAAGCTTGCTTTCCTGAATTGTTTTGTGAAATTTTATTACTCAAGAAAATAGTGGCGGTATGGTCATGATACCTTAGCTTTACTTTGGCAGGTAATAAAAAGTTTTTCGTTTTGACAGGTCGGATTGTTTACTTTTAGGAACATGATCTTCGTACCGAGAAACAGAAAAGTTTCCATCTATTCCTGTTGTTTATATGATTCGAATGTTAAGAAGCTGGAGTCACATCTAGGAATTGTAATGTTTATAACTCTAATGAGTAGATTAACTAATTGGGTCGCATCGAGCCCCTGTTATTGTTGAAATAATCGCGAGTGTCTCAATGAACAAAAAAACTTTACTAGATGTTACAAACCGGTTGATGTTTCTTGTAATATGAACTTATTGGATTAGTTTGACTTATTTAAAAACATTCTTCAAAATTTATAATTCAACTACTGTTTTGTTTGTTACAGTAATGATAATAGATCACATTTACAATTTTCTGTAGGTACACATACTTTTTCTGGTTTACTGGACATTCCATTAGTTGCATTTTGGGTTCTAATAGTCATGAACATTGTTCACATTTAATTTATAAAATAAATTCTGATACTTGTAATAATTTAATTTTAAAATATTTTGATTTTTCTCATCATACCTTCTTTTCAACTTAGATTTCATTTTAGGTTTTTGTTTAAAATTTAACTTCACTTTATTCTAATTCAGGTAGTTATTTCTGACTTTATTCTTAAAAGTTTATTGAAAAATATAACTTATGTTCAAATTGTTACCGTTCAAGTTTATAACAGACACATCCGCTAGTGAACTTTCTCCTTCTGAGAAATTTAAATGATAGTATTACACAATTTACTTCTAAACATTTGAAAGGTTTTAATATTACTAATATTTTATAATATTTTGTACACCCCTCAAAATAATCCTGTTGAGAATAATAACAAAACTGTTGAATCTTGCATCGCTTGTCTTATTAAGAAATATCAAATAATTTTGTCTAAGTGTTTATTTCACTTCTAATTTTTTTTTGATGTTTGTTAGGGAGTTATGTTTGATACTTCCTTACATCGTAAAACTTTTTTATTATATTAAGGGTCGTAGAGTCATTTCTTTTGATGTGGGTGATGTCTTGTGGAGAAGAAGTTTTGTTCAATCTCATGTAACTGTTCATTTTTTTTTGGGAAAACTCGTTCCTAAGTTTATTCAATGTAAAATTACTGATAAGATTTCTGATATTGTCTACGTTTGGAGAAACCTTACAATAGGTTCAACTGGGCATTATTATATTAAAGAATTAAATTTTGATTTGGTTTCCAAGTGTTTTTTTTTTTTTTTTTTTTTTTTTTTTCCGGTAGGGGAATCATCAGAATGACTTCTCCCACTCTTGGGCGGAGCGGGAGGGACTGACTAAACTGACTAAACCCCTACCCCGTTCCTTCGTTACCATCGATCTGGGGGACACGGTGACAACCTTTCGGATACCGTGTTCCCTAGAGGCTTCGGCCCTACCGGGCCCCTACAGTTTGCTGACATCTCCTTGAGGCGCGCGTGGAACAGAACGCGCCGTCGACGACTAGGCTCGGTCCAGATTATTACCAGACTGCCGGACGGCGAGCTACCCAGCGCTCGCTATCCGCGAGCTGGTTTCCAAGTGTTGACTTGTTTTTGGTATTTTTGTTTGGAGGAGGCTTTAATAGGTGATGTATGAAAGGATGTATAATAGGTATTGCCTCTTAAAAGGGATTTTGACAGGTAAATTTCAAACGGATTTATTAAATTCAATTAAACATTCTAAAACATAACTTAGGACATTTTAATGACTTTTTCACACCCACACATGCATTTTTCATATCGAAAGATCTTATTTTTTTGTTTTGTTTTTTGTATACACTATTTTATACAGTTTATACAATTTTTTTTTTTTTACATTCTCGTATACAATTTTAAATAGCTACCTACTTATTTACACTTGGGTGCTTATTGTTATACTTGAATGTATGGGACTTGCTTCTAACATCCTGTTAGAATGCAAAATCTTATCTTTTTTATCTGTGGATCATTCTGTTTCCCTTTTGTGGAAATAGTAATGGTTTCTGCATTTCTCCTTTTTTGCAGTTTTGCTAGCTCTTTTTGAGTTGGTATCTTCTGTACATCTTTCTAGGGATTTCTTTACTAGTGGCGTTTGTTCTTGCTTGTAAGGGTCTCTCCTAGTTCTTGCTGATCTTGGTGTAATTTTTTTTTTCCCTTGATTTCGCATTTTTTGCTATTGTGTTCGGAAAGTCGGTGGTGTTATGTCGATCACAATATGCATCTTTTTTGGAGATGTTTGTGCTCGGAAAATCGGTGGTGTTATACCGGTCACAATCTTCCTCTTTTGTTCTCTTGCATCCTTGCGTATGCAATTTTTTTTGCTATTGTGCTCGGGAGGTCGGTGGTGTTATGCCGATCACAATATGCATTTTTTAAAGATGTTTGTGTTCGGAAAATCGATGGAGTTGTATCGGTCACAACATTCTTTTTTATACTCTTGCCTCCTTGGCTTAAGAGATTTGATACTGTGTCTCACGGTTATATTTTGTTCTTGCTAGTCAGTGGCGAGGGTGCCTAACTGTACTCATATGGACATTTCTTTGGTTTTTTTTAAGACAGCGGCAATTGCGCCTAACTGTATCCAAATTAACATCTTTTATACTTTATTTTACTTGCTAGTCAGTGGCGATGGTGCCCAACCGTACTCAAGTTAGTCTTCTTATAGACATTTCTTTGATTTTTTTCTAAAAACAGCGGCAATTGCGCCTAACTGTATTCAAATATAACATCTTTTATACTTTATTTTACTTGCTAGTCGGTGGCGATGGTGCCCAACCGTACTCAACTTTGTTTTTGTTTATAACATTATGCATATTGGTCAGCGATGATTACGCTTGGCTGTACTTACGATATTTACTTGGATGTTGCTTGTTAGTCAGTGGCGAAGGTGCCTAACTGCACTCATGCTAGTTCTTGTGATATTGTAGGTCGGTTATGTTTGTGGTCTTACTGTACTGATTTTAACTGCATGTTGTTCTCTTCTAGGACGTTTTTTTTAACTCTTTTTTGGGGTTTATTGTTTTTGGAATTTGTATTTCCAATTTGTTTTTTGAAGCTTTTGCTTTTGTCTTTTGTTTTTTTCTTAGCATAAAAGAAATTGCTTTCTTTTATTTTTTCGGGGAGGGATGTAATGTAACGAGACTTATTCGCCTCGTTACATGGAAAGGATTTTTGGTCGATTTTAGTCGATTTTGTCTATGTTTTTTGTCTGTGGTGCGGTCTTTGAGTGTCGTCTGTCAAAATCTTGACGTACTCTCGATCCGCTATCCATTCTCGATGGCCACGTAATTTTTCAATTTATATTATTTCCTTGTAATCGGCTATAATCGCCGTAATTTAAGCCATTTAGTGGCATCTATATTGCATAAAGACTTCATGAACGTAGTATAATGCCAGAGATTCCATTGGTGAGAGATTTGTCGTATTTTTGTCAAACATTTTTCTAGGGCGTGGTCCGACTTTTATCTTACTGGTTTTTCAATCTTTTCAGGTTTTACAGTGATTTGTCGCACGCAGCTGTTTTAAAACGCTGTGTCAGCGCACTGTAAGCTATTTTTTTGAGAAGGAAGACGGTAAGTTTCCATTCCTAAAAAAGGTTTTACGCGACCCACGTGTTTGAATTCGAACGTACAATCTAACTTGTTTTTATGTGATTGTTTACAGCCAAAGGGGCGTTTTCCTTCTATCTTACTTCTGGTCTTCCTTTTGGCCTCTTTCTTCATCTTTTTCTGCGTTACCTCGAGCATACTTCGGGAAACTTGAAGCCTCGCATCCTACGCGTCATGAAGGATTTTGGAACAAATAACCTATAAGTAACATGTAGGGATTATCCCGGTAGGAGAATTCCTTTATTATATTCTCTTTTGTTTCCAAGATGCAACAATAACAATAATTTCCATAATTCCCAATAAAACTAATTATTTTTTTAATTATTAGTGTAGAATACAAAGTCATGTTTTGAAGCTTACGGGCAGAGACATTAAAAGAAAAGACAGAAGTATTTTATCGTTTTATTCATTTTGATGTAGCCTCCCACCGGCAGATTAATTGTCCAAACTCTTCCAACTTCGCTATTCCGGTCAGTGTGACTCTCTGGCGCCCGAATTTTATATTTCTTTCTTATTCAACCTTTTTTTTTATTATTTGGGAGATCACACACAAACATACCAACACATCTAGCTACCATCCAGCTACACACAACCTAATATAAATTCATTATTTTTTTTTAATTTTTTATTATTACAGGCCGTAAACCGCAAATGACAAGTAAAGAATACAGGTCGATTGTATTCAGTAAAAGTCTGACATATTAAATTACTTATTTTACGTACCTATTGCCAGTGTTTTTGCTCGCGTGGAAATAGGTTTCTCCATACAAACTTTGGAAAAGTTAAATTTCCAAATATTCCTTTTTAGCGCTCGCTTTCGTCGCATAGATTTCACGCTCCTGGTCTCAGTAGTTTCATTTAGTTTTTCCTCTTAAATTATGTAGATAGATTATGCAGCATTTTGTAATTAAAGTACTAAGTCGTATATTTGTGCAAAACGTAGCATTCCAATTGAACGTATAAAGTTTAAAAAGTGACAAATGGAAAAAAAAAGTGCAAAGCTATTTAAATCTCTGTGCATTGTATATGCAGTCATAGTAAGCTCTTCATTCACAGCACTTGAACCACTATCTGTGACGTCACAGCGTTGCGTCATCGTTTTTCCGCACTCTTTCGCTTTGTCCCGAGACCGGACATTTGATATGCTAATCTAGCTCGACGGTGTTTAGACGCTTTCTCTGTTAAGACATTGTGGTCAGTACGCAAAATACAAAATCTTGTTGGAAGTTGGATTTATAATATCTTTTTAGCTGATTTAGCTTCCATTCCAACAATATACGAGATAATATCACCTCAATAATATTTTGAATGCCCATAACAAAACGTTATAAACCGTCTAATGAAAGCGCGACCTAAGAAAAAGAGGTTAAATTCAAAAAATTGGTATGTACTAACTAGTAGGAGAATAATCATGTCTTGATTGACACTATTTTTTTTTTTTATTGTTATAAACTAGTGCTTGACTGCGATCCCACCTGATGGTAAGCAATGATGCAATCGTCGATGGTGAGGCGCACTAGTTTATTAAAAGCCTATTCACTCTAGCCTTGAAGACACCCAAATCATAATCGGACGGAAAAACCGCAGCAGGCAGATTGTTCCAGTCCCTCGATGTACGCGGTATGAAGGACGAGGCGAAATGCTTCACAAATTTTTATATTTCCTACGATTGCGGCTGCATAATGTTTCCAAATAAATTAAAAAAAAACCTCCAAGTCGCGCTTTCATTAGACGCACTCTATTAAACTTATAAAAATTCTTAATCAAAAAGATTTTAATAAAACATAGAAACAACATCCTGGCCCATATACGACGAAAAAATTTGAATTGCCATTTGATAAGAGAGAAAAAATAAATTAAAAGTAAAACTTAATGGCATCTTTGTATTTTTAGAATAAGTGGTCAGTATGATTATTGTTAATCTAAAAAGGTTTTAATGTACTTGATAATTCTTCATGTCTTTTTAAATTTTGTTATTTTATTCGAATTTCATTTTAAAAAATTTAAACCGATAAACTATGAAATCAGTTTATAGCGGGATTTTTTCAAGTCATGTTTAATTTTGTTTTGAAGCAAATTGACGTTCAGTGGATACCTATTGTGTGTTGTGTTGTGTGTTGTGATAAGTGTAGTTTTGCAATTTAACTGGACAAAAACTATTGCGGTTTTGATAGAAATGAGCTTAAAGTTTTATTGTAGGATGTTCTTTCCGTTTCATGTTTAGTAAAGAAATACGAGTAAGTTGACCATTCCTTTTTTAGTTTAACTGTAGCAAAATTACAATTGTTTCTCTACCTTTGTGTAATAAATGTGGTACCTACCTTTTTTACTGAATACCTTTATAGATATTCGTGACTCATAACAAAACGAAAAGTATCATAAAATAAAACTCCTAATTACAGCGACTTTTGTCGCGAACCCTAATAACATCTACTACTAATTGAGAGCGAGACGAAAACGTCTTTTTCATCCAAGTTGATTTATGTGACAGACAAACTTAAGAACAGAGATAAAACTGTTTTTCAGTTGCAATTTATCAGGAAGAGATTAAAGAGCTTTTAAAACATTTGAGCAAATGTAAGTGGATTATAAATTCTCATTATTTGTAAATAGAGTTAAAATAAATTTGAGGGTGGAAATCATCCTATGGCATCTCCCACTCTTCGTGTTAGAATTTTTAAACCACACGTAAATATGTCCTTCAGCACTCCAAGTTGTAGGACTGATTTCTTTTTCGGAAATGCCACGTTGTGGTCCTATCTAGCGGGCATTGGGCCTTGCTGACCTAGGGGTCGGTTTGCTAATAACACTTTAAGGAACGCATGGATCACTTTGCGCTGTTGGCGACTGGACTAGATACGGTCGATTACCGAACGGCCACACGGCGAGCTACCTTTCGCTAGCATTACTAAGTGTTTAGGACCTTACCTAAACAGCTAGTAAGTAACCACGTTCTAAAATTATTTGACAAGCGCTGAATTTTCAAAATAACCTTCTTTTTAGCCAATTTTGTATGATTTAGGAACTGTACGCACAGAACTGGCTTTTGTGGCGCCGCTTGGGGAAGGCCTATGTTCGAACGTTCTTCAGCTGAAATGATGATGATGATAGTAAAAGTTTATAGCTGTAACATATTACAATGAATGGCATTCTGTCAGATTGTTCAATTTGTTGGTTGTTTTGAAATATAAATAACTAGCAGCTCGTCCCGGCTTCGCACGGGGTAGACAGTTATTTATTTTTAGAAATTTGGATATAAAACGAACCCTTTTTTTAGTGAGATTTAGTGATTTTACCAAGGATCCCTAATTTTTTTCAAAATGAAATATAGCCTATGTCAAATTGGAAGAATGTAGCATTCTACTGGTGAAAGAATTTTTTAAATCAACCCAGTACATTTTGAGCCTATTCATTACAAACATACAAAAATAGGTACAAATCTTTCCTCTTTATAATATTAGTATAGATAGGCAAATAGGGTTGTATCTAATACGACTGTTACTGTGTCCTTTTGATACAACTAATAGAAGGTGTTTCAGCTACCTAGGTATCATTATTTTGTGGAACCCCGAGGGACTCTGTGCAGCATACGGTGGAGGTATACGCCGCTTACAGTCCGTCTGATAGCAACCTTATAGAAACCGTAAACTAAAACTGTCACAGTTTTCGAGGATAAAAAATAATACCTAAAAATAAATGTGCTTTTATACCCAGTCTAGAAAAAAAGCGGTTAAGTGCTGAAAATGCCTAAAAGTCTTCGTATATCATACAAACGAGGCCATTGTATAAAAAATTATTGTAATTTCCGAAACATTTATTTTTTCTGATGCCTTTGCTAAAATAGCAGTCTCACATTTCGCTGAGTTGATTGAGTGGTCATTGAAAAAAAAAAATACGAGACACAGCTAAAGAAAAAACATGAGAAAGATTTATAAAATGAAAACTGGTCACGATGTTACTTGAGCCGTAAATTAAGTAAATTATACGATAAAAGTTTTTTTTATAACATAATCAGCCTTTTAATATACTACTGGAACAGAGACCTCCTCTCTAAGAAAGTAAATGGGCCGTAAACCGGATCCAGTGCGGTTAGGTGGATAGAATAAACTTTATTGTACATCAAAAGAAGTCACATATCTTCAAATATTTTCATCTCAGATACCTCACGATAGTTTTCTTCACTTAATTAATAGTAGTGTTGATATAAATTACACAAAGCAGGCTGGCTGAATTTGAACTCAGGACCCACAACTCGTAAGTCGAGGCAATAATCACTGGGCAACCACTTGCTCTCACCAGTCAGAGCCGATGGCAGCCAAGGAGGGGAATCGTTGGAAAGGGAGTAGGTAACCCTTTCCAACGATTCCCTTAACGTAGCCCTTGCAAAGAGTAACTGAAGGAGCACAGAATAGTAATTTGTGCAACAAGAGAGCAAAGTTGGTTTTTGCCGCGAGTGTTGATTTTGAATCCCGAGTAAGCGAAGGATTCTATATTTGAATCACGAGCGTAGCGAGTGATTCTAGGTTAGAATCCTGAGTGCAGCGAGGGATTCAAAGACACGAGATGCAAATAACTTTGGTCTCGTGTAGCACATACAACTTTTCACTTCAGCAGCGAGAACAAATAATGTAAAGGTAATAAAAAATACAACTTGGTAATATTTAAACCACATGTATATTTGTAAAAATTAAAAGTTAAAAGTAAAATTATTGCAGTTTTGCAAATTAAAAGTAACAGTTTTATTTGGAACCGATATTGTTTTGTTAGCGACTTGCGTTTGAGTATTCGCTGCGGTTTTAGCTTCCTTACTTTTCGCGAGACTTTTCAGGCAGGAAACTTAATTCTGCATTTTTTACATACTGCTTCAATTCTTCCGGTGTTAAATCGCAGACGTCATCACTGGATTCACTCATATTTATTTATTATTATTTTAATAATATCCAACGTGTATCGCACTTTGTAGCTAGCGAACAGAAGAAGAAAACAATAAAAAATTAAAGCCCGCTATTTTTTAAAGATGCGTTCGGAAATTGCACTATTACTAAATTATTCTGTCACAATAAAGATTGTTAAAACTTTAAATAATTATGTAGATACATGATAAACTTCGTATTTTTTAATTCTACATCTCTTTATTTGATCATAAAAAAATATAATTCGATTATTAAGAGAAAAGTATAATAATTACATTTAAACCTTGTTTGAAATTTTATAGGTGACGTGTTTCCGAACGTTTTATTGTTGGTTTCTTTTTTGAGCCTATTATATATGGAATTTGAAAATCGAACTTGGAATCAACTTGTTTCTATCTCTCGCTCTTTTCGTATGGAAGTGAAAGTGACAGAACAAAGTGAAGTTCAAATCTTTCGAATGTTGTGAGTACACCCAGCACTGACTCGGCATTTAAAAAAAATAATTAAAAAGTTACTTTGTCTCATGCTCGCAGCAAAATCGAATTTTGCTCACTATCTTTAAACTGCAAAACCTACTTGTTTGAGGTGCTGAGGTGAAAAAGTAATTTTCATCCCATCTATTCGAAAAGGACGACTTTGTTCGCCTTTAAGTGCGACCAAAGGTAGTGTTTTCTGTATCAAACTTTTAACGGGAAATAAAAGTATTTTTATTTCCCGTTAAATGTTTTATTCCCCGTTAAGTATTTTTATTCCCCGTTATCTGAAATAAGTGCGCAGCAATGATTTTGAAACATCTTAGTGTTTAGCGCCAAAGAAATTGAACGCATATATTGTTTGAATGATAAATACAACAAAAATGACTAAATTTTATAAATATGTCTAAAACCAAACAAAAATAGATTAAAATGACTAAAAATGACTAAGTATTACAAAAATGACTAAAAATAGATTAAAATGACCAAAAATTACAAAAAATAACTAAAATGACTAAAATGACTAAAATGACTAAAATGACTAAAATGACTAAAATGACTAAAATGACTAAAATGTCTAAAATGTCTAAAATGTCTAAAATGACTAAAATGTCTAAAATGTCTAAAATGTCTAAAATGTCTAAAATGACTAAAATGACTAAAATGACTAAAATGACTAAAATGTCTAAAATGTCTAAAATGTCTAAAATGACTAAAATGTCTAAAATGTCTAAAATGTCTAAAATGTCTAAAATGACTAAAATGACTAAAATTACTAAAATGACTAAAATGACTAAAATGACTAAAATGACTAAAATGACTAAAATGACTAAAAAGGACTAAAAATGACAAATATTGACAAATGATAAAATGATGAGGCGCCTTTTATTTCCTCATAGAGAGTGATGAAAAGTAGAGTGTATGACTCGGGCGCAAATATATTTTTGGCTCGGGCGACGTACTTTGAATCCCTCGCTACGTTCAGGATTCTACTAAAGAACCCCTCGCTACGCTCGGGATTCTACACAAGAATCCTTCACTTCGCTCTCGATTCAAAAAACGCCCTCGCCGTAAAAATATTACTTTGCTCCCTTATGATACAATCTACTATTGATGATTTCCAATGTTTCAAAAAAGGTTCGTCTTAATCTCAGTCTCAATATTCCCGCATGAAAGTAGAAAATAAATAGCCTATGTAACTCAATGAAGATGTAGCTTTCTAATGATGGAAGATGTTTTGAAATCGGTCAAGTAGTTTTTGAAATGAATCAAACAAAAAAACAAATATTTCCTCTTTATAATATTACTTTTGATATACAAGTATTCCAAGAGTCCCTACATTACTGAATACTTGTTAGGCGCTGATAAACAAAATCAAGAGATTATATTATTAAAGGAGACAAGACAAGCTACTACTTTGTGGAATCCATTCAAATCCGTAATGAGTTGGAAGATAACGAAGTTTTTATAGCTTTGCTGAAATGAAAACCTTGTTGAAGAAAATATTTACCCAAATGAAGAGCGAAGATAATAGGAACCATTTGAAGGAGGCCTTCGACGCTGTAAGAAAAGCTTGGAGCAGTATGAAACATTGTCATGGTTTTTTTTTAGATCTTCTGATAAATATAATAAATTTTCTTTTGTTTTAACTAAAATACAAATTCGGATTTTTCTGAAACAAGACGAAATGTTACTTTTGTTTTTTCTCTCTAATCGAATATAAAAAATTTTCTTGTGGTACACAGGTAGAAATACCGGCCTTGTGGTGTACAATAATTTAAAAGGCTGTGGTAAAATTGTCTTACTAAAACGAGACTTGCCTCTCCAAAACGATGTGTTTTTTTACTAAGTATTTTTTCTGACATAATCGCACTTTTTCCTTCCAGTTCTGGTGAAATCTGTCACCGATTCATCCCATCATCTCTTTCGTGGCCTGCTACATCCCGTTTTACTAGCTCAGGTATGTAACCTTTCGCTAACTTTCATCCATAATTTGTCGGATTTTTGAACTGCAATCTAATCAAAACTACAATGTGTTATCTCTCAAAAATATATACTAGAAAACAGTTTTATTTACCTCCTAAAGATACTTTCAACATAAATAAGGAAGGTATGGTTTACAAAAGCCTCTAAGGCCGAAAATAAGGAGAACCGTTTAGTATTCATACAATTTTTACTTAGAATTTCCATAATCTCAGCAATTAACCGTGTTGACAAGTACGGGGAAGACCTTTGTAAACAAAGTGTTTGATGGCCCATTTTCATAAAATTAATTGCTCTGAAAACACTCAAAGGTTATGTACAAGCTATTAAGTTTATCAGATGTTTTTACGGGAAATATGCTTTGTTACGGTCTTTGAATTAATTTTATTTTAGGCACTCTCTTTTCGTTTTTAGGGTTCCGTACCTCAAAAGGAAAAAACGGAACCCTTATAGGATCACTTTGTTGTCCGTCTGTCTGTCCGTCCGTCTGTCAAGACCCTTTTTCTCAGGAACGCGTGGAGGTATGAAGCTGAAATTTATATCAATTACTCAAGTCTACTGTCCCTTGAAGCTGTGAAAAAATCAAACTTCTAAGCCAACGCAATCAAAAGATACAGCCGTTTATGCCGCAAATTTTCGACACTTGCAAGGGAATCAAAACCTACAGGGTGCTTCCCGTGAACTCAGAATCTTGAAATTTGGTACGAAGCAACGTCTTATAGCATAGATAAAGGAAAAATTACGAAAACCATAAATTTTTAGTTACATCACATAATATATATTTTTTTAATAATTTTAAACTTACTACCCATTTTCTCATAAACGCGTAGAGGTATTAAATTGAAATTCATACCAAATACTCAGGTCTATAATACCTTTAAGCTGTAACAAAATCAAACTTCTATGTCAACGCAATCAAAAGAAACAGCAATTTAAGCTGCATATTTTGAAACTCGCAAGTACTCGCAAGGGAATCAAAACCTAAAGGGTACTTCCAGTCGACCTAGAATCTTGAAATTTGGCATGAAGCAACGTTTTATAGCACACATAAAGAAAAAATTCCGAAAACCTTAAATTTTTAGTTACATTACAAAATATATATTTATCCATGAATTTCATTTTGCAATAAAAATACCATAGTTATGACTCGATTGTCGTAATGAACGAACTTTGTAAACCTTGCAGGTTTGTACGGAACCCTCGGTGCGCGAGTCCGACTCGCACTTGGCCGGTTTTTCATGTTATATCCGTGTGCCGTGAGGTGTATTCGAGGCTCGAGTGAATAGGCTATTAACAAACAAATGCGTGATACTGAATACCAACGATTGTATCACTATCAGTTAGGATCGCAGTCAAGCAATCGTTAATAACGTTAAAAAAAATAGGTTGGCTTCTAAAAGAAAAACCCGGGGCCCTGGAACGAAGGCAAAGAAAGAACAAAGGAGTGGGTTTTAGTCAGTAAAAGTCTGACACGCCCTCCCACTCCACCCAAGAGCGGGAGAAGTTATTCTGATAATTTCATACCTAAGAAAAAATCGTTCAAAACGCCCATGCCAGCCCATTTATACCAAAACCCTTTGTATTAATGGGTTATAGAAAACCTATCCCATTCAAGACTTGGTGCTGAAGATTCAGTTCCCTGAAAATACCCATGGCAATGGCTAGGACGAGATTAAATGACGTAGAGTCAGTTCGTATGAAAATAAAAAATAGAATCTCGTGACCTACTTTCATGACAAATCGATTGAGCCGGTTGAACATGAAGAAGTACCTAACAAACATATTATACACTCACAAAATTGGTCCTTTATAAGATTAGTGTGATTAAATCAGATCAATCTTTCAAGTTCGAGACTGTTAAAACTCAATAAAATATCTGCCTCCACGCGCCGTGCATTAAATTAATTACTTCAGTGCTTCAGTTTAAAGATAATTAACCTTATTTCATTAAAATCGCGTTTTCAAAGTAACCACTTAAATGATTAATTAGATTTATATGGAAGTTTATAATTTACCTACATTGGTCATGGTTTGAAGCGGAAAATCGTGTAGTGACTTCTCTCTAATCTATATACATAGCTTTCATTTTGGTGGGTGGGTTTTAGTCAGTATAAGTCTGACACGCCCTAATTTCCCACCCTAAAAAAAACTCTGATTTTATAAGATGATTTTTTCACGCTTCCTAACATTTTCATTTAATGATAAACATATAATATATGTATTATATTTTCAACTATGCGACCGGTACAGAGTCCCTAACGTCTGTACATAAACGCTTTGCTACATACTCGTATATCTCTTTTTATGAACACGTAAAGTATCCTCTCCTCGTAATACCGGACACACTTGATACATGTCATATACCTACGCGACAGTTTATCACACGCAGCCGTTTACAACCACTGAACGTAATTTACGAGCCACTATTACGGAATAAGAGGCAGAGAATCGGTGTGATGGACCACAAGACCTTTTTGTTTAGCCTGAAGTGACAGAAATATTAGCTTTGGCAGGTGTTTCCGTACTTTGGTCTTGTTTATGTAAACTGAAATTAAAAACCGGCCAAGTGCGAGTCGAAAGCGGCAAAAAAATTACGTTTGCTGTATGGAAGCCTCTCGGCAACAAAAATATATGATCTGTGAAATTTTTTTTTTTTAACTATTATGGTTTACAAAATACAGACCGACACACAGACGGACGGACAGCGGAGTCTTAGTAATGGGGTCCCGTTTTACATTTGGGAACGTCTTATTGGTCCTATACCCAACTCAACCCTTACAAAAAGTAACTAAGTATAAATTTAAGTATATTTGTTACGGCTAATACCCGAAGTGCGGCTACACCTAGTTTTAGCCGGTTAGAACTAGGTGTAGCCACTTACTCTTGGTTAAACCTAGTACGAGCCGATTGTTTTCGGGTAAAACTAGGTCTAGCCTTCATCATGCCGGCTACAACTAGGTCCAGCCATTCCCTGTTGGATAAAACTAGGTCTATCCGATATCATTCCGGCTAAAACTAGGTACAGACAATCCCTGTTGGATAAATCTTAGATGCATGTCCCGCTAAGCCTTCCGCCCCGCGTTACACTCATAACTCACAGCATCTGCAGCAGCGGCGCGGGGTGGAGGGCATAGCGAGGCACGCGCCTCTGCAGGTTGTGAGCGCTAGGTACTGCTGATCTACTGCAGGTCCTGGTCTACTAGCGAGTGTAACTCACAGCGTCTGCAGCAGCAGCGTGTGTCTTAGTTTTATTTATCTAACAGGTATTGGCTGTACATAGTTGTAGCCGGCATGCTATCGGCAGAGCTTTTTTAGATATTAAAAAAAACATCCAATAAAAAGAAACGTAGAGTTTTTTTATTCTTATAAATCACATTGTAATAATTAACACAAATTATTAGAAGTACAATTTTTAATATAATAGGAACAAACAGGAACATTTTTTTAACAACAGACAATAAGTATGTAGTTGCATATTATAATTTAAAGAATGTTTTATCCAACAGGGATTGTCTTTACCTAGTTTTAGCCGGAATGATATCGGATAGACATAGTTTTATCCAACAGGGAATGGCTGGACCTAGTTGTAGCCGGCATGATGAAGGCTAGACCTAGTTTTACCCGAAAACAATCGGCTCGTACTAGGTTTAACCAAGAGTAAGTGGCTACACCTAGTTCTAACCGGCTAAAACTAGGTGTAGCCGCACTTCGGGTATTAGCCGTAACATATTCACTTTATAGGCGTTATTAAAAATCTCAGTCATTAGCCAATTTTTTTATTCATTTAATACATTGAGTCTGAACACGGTTTATTGATGCAGATTTAACTAAGGTAATATTCACGGATCGACGGACGAAAAACGAGCGCAATCAATATCACTGAAGATTTCGGTGTGATCGACCTTGAGTATACACAAGGGATGCCTGAGCGATCGTATCTGTTGATAATCTAAAGAAACACAGTCATTCAGCCCATTAATTTGCACACAGTTCATCATCATCATCATCATTTCAGCGAAAAGGTATCATTTCAGTAAAATTGCCACAACGACTGGGGCATGTGCATCTCCCATCTATCGGATTGCAACAGCCCTTACCACGTAATCGATTTACAATATTATCAACCAAAATTATGGAAGGGAAAATATCTAGGACAGTGTATGTTCCTCATTTTTCCGTTGTGTTTGTGTATCTTACACGGTACTCAAAATGATTGAGTATCAGTTTTCCTCAACGCGTTTCGAAGTATCCCTTTAACCGTATATTACAGCAACATAGGTGACTGATATATTATTATATAAGTAAGAATTATAGTCACAAAATCACAATTTACGAGTATTTCTCTCAAAAAAGTAACAGAAAAGTTTAATTTCGATTGTAACTTAGATCAATATCCCTTGCTATACTTGTAAATTATTGACTTTTTGCGCTCATTACCAAGAATATTGTTGCACACTATTTTTAACAAAGCCAGAATGTCAATTTATGTTAAAATTTATATAAATGAAGTGTGTGGGTAATTTGTAATTTATTTTTCAACTGTAACAAGGCATCATGACACTTCGTTAATGAACATCAAATACAAAATTACATTTCCTTCATTTTCAGTTCAAAATAAAACTCGAATAGCCTGCTTTAATTTCCTTTTCATATAAACCAGCGCTTCTGCAATTCAATAACTGAAATGTCAGAATAAAAATTGATCCATCTCTCCAATTTCACATATTTTTCACTCGAAGCGTTCGGATAGATGACGTGATTCCACAAAAGCATTTTTGTTCAAATTAACGTGTATTGTCTACAATAAACCCGATTGAATGAACTCCATTATCCAAATTGAAAAATCTGTTAAGTTGTTTAGCAGGTTCTATTTTTAACCGACTTAAAAAGGGAGGTTTACAAAAAACGTGGACGGAAAGCAAAGGTTTTTATATAAATATAGCATGGAATTAGGAACACATTTGGTCTAAAAGTTTTAGGGCCTGTTTCACCACCTATGATTAAGTTTCGAGTATCTAACTTGGCTCTACACTCGAAGTTGTGGACGACTACGTCTACCTGGGAAAGACGGTCCAGTTGGGTAGATCTAACTTCGAGAAAGAGATTAATCGTCGAATCCGACTCGGCTGGGCAGCGTTCAGGAAGCTACACGGTATCTTCTCGTCCAACCTACCGCAGTGTCTCAAGACAAAAGTCTGTGACCAGTATGTGTTGCCAGTGATGACATATGGCTCGGAAACGTGGTTGCTCACAATGGGCCTCATAGAGAAGGCTTAAAGTCACCCAAAGAGCAATGGAAAGGGCTATGCTCGGAGTTCCCTTGCGCGATCACATCAGGAATGAAGATATCCGCAAGAGAACTAAGGTTACCGACATAGCCCGAAGAATCGCCAAATTTAAGTGGCAGTGGGCAGGGCACATTGCTCGTAGAACAGATGATCGATGGGGACGGAAGGTTCTAGAGTGGCGGCCACGTACCGGAAGACGCAGCGTCGAAATGCCTCCCACCAGGTGGACCGACGACCTGGCGACGGTCACAGGAATCCGATGGATGCGAGACGCTTGGGGGAGGCCTATGTTCAGCAGTGGACGTCTTTCGGCTATGATGATGATGATGATGATCTTACTTGGCAGATAATTTCATACAAATTCTGTTCCATTTTTGAATTTATTCAGTGAGTAGTGCCTACTCAGAGTCTCAGACATTGTGAAACAGGCCCTTAGTATAATATCGTTGAGCAGAAACATCGCAATTTCGTAGTTTTATTTATAAAAATAGTGACCGGTCCCAAGGCTACCTAGCGCTACAGTTGCCAAGTCGTCGAGGGACGAGGTTGACGAGGGTACTTTCACATACATATATTCCTTATTGTTTGACACTTAGCAATAAAACATATTGTTTTATCAAACAGGGTCGAGACAGAATGGACACACTAACCCGTGTAAACGAAACAGGTGTTTCTGAAAAAAATTCAATGCTAAATTTATAATACTACTAGTTTCTGCCAGTAGCTACGCTGCGTCAAAGTATGTATATGCATACAAACTTTGGAACCCCTTTTCATCTTCTCATTTCAATTCTGTTTATTTTCAATTTTCTTTTGTGACGTAAACTATTTTTCGGGCAGAGCTAAGGTCTGTCGCTAATATTATATAGATTTTATTGTTGCTTTGGGATTTCATTTATACGTAAATGTAAAATCATCATCTGCCTAGCCTTTTCCCAACTATTTTGGGGTTGGCTTCCAGTCAAACCGGATTTAGCTGAATACCAGTATTTTACGAGGAGCGGCTACCTACCAGACCTCCACAACCCATTAACTGGGGTAACACGGTACTTCATGGCAAGACTGGAGTCAGATTTACTGGCTTCTGACTATCCGTAACGACTGCCAAAGATCTACAAATGACAGCCGGGACCTACGGCTTAACGTGCTATCCGAGGCACGGAGGAAACTCGTTATGTTAAGATGGTCACTCATCCACAGACCAACCTAGGCAAGCGTTGCTTAACCTTGAAGATCGACCTGTGCGGCTGTCATTATCTAGCCACGAGCTCCTCCTATACGTAAATGTAAAATCCGATAGATATAAGACGCACAGGACAGGTCGTTTTGGCGACACTTGGGAAAGATCAAAACGGAGGTGGACGAACGCCTACAGGCGAAGTTTCAGCACTGTAATTGTCTTCTTTGCGCGATTCCATAGTCGGGGTCACCAATTATGTAGGTATCGTCCACAAATGAATGTCAGAATGAATTTCGGCTATATACAAGGCTATAAACAGAGGAGCTCGTGGCTAGATAATAACAGCCGCATGGGTCAATCTTCAAGGTTAAGCAACGCTTGCCAAGGTTGGTCTGTGGATGGGTGACCATCTTAACATAACGAGTTTCCTCCGTGCTTCGGAAAGCACGTTAAGCCGTGGGTCCCGGCTATCATTTGTAGATCTTTGGCAGTCGTTACGGATAGTCAGAAGAAATCTGACTCCAGTCTTGCCATGAAGTACCGTATTAGCCCAGTTAATGGGTTGTGGAGGTCTGGTAGGCAGCCGGTCCTTGTAAAATACTGGTATTCAGCTAAATCCGGCTTGACTGGAAGCCGACCCCAATATAGTTGGGAAAAGGCTAGGCAGATGATGACAACATCGTTCGGCTGAAATGATAATGATGATGATGTAAATGGCAAAATTGGTGTATGTATAATATTCCCCTCAAAAAATGTTGTGTTAAAACAGAAACTATATTCATGTAACTTTACATAGAAACAAAATTACCTTACATAATACAGCTTTAAATCCTCTCAACATTATTGGAACAAAGTTTGATTAAGTTACTAACTTAGCAGAGAAGTAAGTACATCAAGCATGTTAAATGTAGTACAAACGAGTATATCCTCACTGAAACTTATACGAGTTAAGTTCACAAATGTCGTTCGCTCTAACATTCAGACCTTCATAATATTCAAACCCAGAGCGACTATAACGTCGAAATTTACTAAAAACCTCTTCAAAGATGAATTGTTCTTAATCAAACAAACCTTTCCAAGAACAACCATATTTGATTTCGGAATGGATTGAAATATTTATAGTTTTCCAGTTAACAATACCCATGTGCTCTTTTTTGAGGTAGAAAATCATGTTATGACTTCTCCCACTATTGAGTGAAGTTTGTTTGGACTTTTGCTGACCAAAACCCACACCTTTGTTTTTTTTTTTTTGTCGTTTTTCGTTTGCCTTCTGGGGTAAAAGGCGAGGATGCCGTAATTACGGCACTAGCTCGCCCCCCCGTGCTGCAAGTCACATTTATTCTATTTAAAAAGAAACTTACTTTTTTGTTATGATTGGACTCGCAATTTTACAATTATTTCATCTGATGAACAAACTGAAATATACCTTCCGTCAGTGACGTCAACTGCATAAACCTGTAACGTAAATACGTCCAGAATAAAAGTTTATATCTTCTACGGATTATTTTCTCAAACTGTTAAGGCGTAAATACATCAATGCGTTTAAACACTATTATATACGATTTGCCAACCTATAACCTATGATCTAATTGATTAAAACTTAGGTACTGTAAATAAAGATTATTTATCATTTCTTCGTTACAAGAAACGAATCAAATGGAGCTTAAATAGTTAATAGGATTGTTGTGGTTGAAAATATCTAAAGTTTCCTTATCAGATTATTCCATAAATATAAGACTAAAGTTTTGTTTATTTAGGGATAAATCAGCTTATCTATGTTTGTGATCTCCAAAATGTGTTTTGTTATAAAAATTATTCAAAATTTTTCATGAAAAAAGATTGGCTGCTATTACTTGCTTGCTTGCTTGCTTGCTTGCTTGCTTGCTTGCTTGCTTGTTTGCTTGGCTAGCTTTGGCTTGCTTTGCCTGATCACTGGGCGTACGGCGATACCTACCGATGTGTGATGCATCCCATACATACGCACAAAATGTTTTTGAAACGTTTTAATTTTGCGTACAACTAAGGAGTGTAGGAATGTAATAGCTGACATGTGTTGTTGAAACCTATATATGTAAACATCTATGTCGTCACATAAAAACTCCGAAAATTCTCCGCGAGATTTGAACAGATACGTCAATCTGAAATCATTTATCGGACATAAAACCTGTGTGGTCGGAGGATCTTCCCTTTTCAACGAAGGTTTGCGGGTCTTTACACTCTGACACTAAAATGTCCTGAATGACTTCGATAAACTCTTCTGCTGTTTTTTTAAAGTTAGCCACAGCTGTAAAGTCAATCTAAACTAGGTAATATTATAAAGAGGAAACATTTGTTTTTTTTTGTTTGCAAATTACGATTTCAAAAACTACTGGACCGATTTCAAAAATTCTTATCTCTATTAGAAAGCTAGGTACATCTTCACTGAGTAGAATACGCATATTTATTTTCTACTTTCACGTAGGCGAAGCTGCTGACAGAAGTTAGTATGTTTACAACTTCGTACATAGAAATTCCGCATTCAAAATGACCTAGATGCTTCATGTCTATCTACAACAATCTACATAGAATGCATTTGAACCGAGCACACTATTGAGGTAGACAACATAGTCGCATGATTGATCTTATTGATCTATGCACAACATTCAATACGTTTGCTAGTAATCGTCTAATCAACGGTACGAGGTTTGAATACAAATATATTAAATCCGTCCTGTTCGAATCCAGCTTCACAATAACTTAAACTCTGCAATACTTTTATAAGATAAAGAGTGATCCATGATCCATCTGCTGATCTAAAACATCTGAAACTTGGAGGATAAATATGTTTTTTGTATGGCATAGGCGTCTGATATTTTTTTTTTCCAAAATTATACCCCTAAGAGGGTGATAAAGAAGGGCAAAATTGGTATGGGCCAACGTGATCCCATCCTTTTGCAAACCGACTTTAATAAGAAGAAGGTTATTTTTTGCCAAATATGTCATTTTGGAACCTAATTCTTACAATCTGTAGATTAGGACACTTTACTGTGCCCACGATTTGACCTTAGTATTCAGTTTTCGAAGCCAAAATACGCCTGAGTTATGGAAAGACGGATGACATACAACATCCGTTGACGGAGTGTCCGATAAAAAATACTGATGGACAACTGTACCTACTTGATTGAGAATCCAAACGTTTTGATCATTTTTCTGGTTACATAATATTTCGAGGGTATAGTGCTCAAACCCAATAAGTACGAAATTGACACTTTTGAGATATTCAATATTTAAGTTTTATGGGCAAAAATACCTATGTTATTCAAATAATATCATTATAATGAGTATTTGTAGTAAAAGTGGATACGTTGAATTAGTGTAAAACAGTATTATTGAGTTTCTGAGGTAGTTCATTTTGTCGTAATAAAAATATAAGTTACAAAGGGTACCGACTTATTGGGTTTTAGATCTAGAGAAATTAAACATATTATGTACTTTACCTATTTCGAGGAGCTCGTGACTAGATAATAACAGCCGCATGGATCGATCTTTAAGGTTAAGCAACGCTTGCCAAGGTTGGTCTGTGGATGGGTGACCATCTTAGCATAGCGAGTTTCCTTCGTGCCTCGGAAAGCACGTTAAGCCGTAGGTCCTGGCTGCCATTTGTAGATCTTTGGCAGTCGTTACAGATAGTCAGAAGCCAGTAAATCTGACTCCAATCTTGCCATGAAGTACCGTGTTACCCCAGTTAATGGGTTGTGGAGGTCTGGTAGGCAGCCGCTCCTCGTAAAACACTGGTATTCAGCTAAATCCGGCTTGACTGGAAGCCGACCCCAATATAGTTGGGAAAAGGCTAGATAGATGATGATGTACTTTAGCTATTACCTATACCTATTTTTTATTTATTTATTTTGATTTAAAAGTTGGACATAATTCATACTTCACACGTCAGGCAAATATACACCTAAGAATACTGGGTAAATGAACAATATATAATTTAAACGACAAAAACGTACAATTAATGTAAGCATGCTCTCGCAAATTCTTTGTGAGTACTGTTGTTAAAGAAAGACGACATGTCTGTAGTTTTTTAATTCGTTTACGACCTTGCGCAGTACACGTTATCGAGCTGAAGGTTGGTGTCCCGGAGCATCACGGAGCGAGAGCATATCCTATCCCTCATATTTACAGCAACCTCCTTCGATCGCATTAGTGATTCATTAAATGAGATGACAGGATGACATTTTCTCCGCCAATTCCGAACCAGCCGGATCCAGGGCAAATGAAGTAACACAAATGGGTTTTAGTCAGTGAAAGTTTGACAGTCTCTCTAGCTCCGCCCAGAATGGGATGAGATATCGAGAGATAAATCATCGAGATTTACCTTAAGAAAAAGGTGCAGAACTGGGGCGGCCACCACAGGGACAGCTCCACTGATAACTACAATTTTTAGAGCCTATATTTAAAAGCATTATTTTATTTGGTGTTACTAGAAATATATCGCGTGTATATCCTTTTTTATGAACAAATTATTTTACAACTAACAACAGAAGAACATAAACATACATTAATTAATTTTTAAGATGGAAAATCATTATAATGACTTTTTCCGCTTTTAGGTGGAGAATAGGGCGTGTCAGACTTTTACTGACTAAAACCCACTCCGTTCCTTCTCTGCCTTTATTACAGGGTCCCAGGTTTTCCTTTCAGAAGCCAACCTATGGCCCCAGAGGCTTCGATCCTGGTGTGCACACAGCAGTACAGTTTTGCTGACATCTCTTTGAGGCGCGTGCCGATGACGACTTGGGCTCGGTTCGGATTATTACCGGACCGCTGGACGGCAAGCTAGCCATTGCTCGCCGTTCGCGGGATTGGAATTCCGGCGGCGGGGGCAGGAGGGCCTTCCCAATCGCGTGTGGCTGCCGCCATCACAAGCATTACTGCTTCGCAGAAGGAGGCGACCGCCTGCCACTCCTTCTCGCTCCGGAACATGGCCTGTACCAGAAAACCAGTGCGAGAGGTAACTGCCGCCGATCGCCTTCACGAGGATGCGGCGGTGCTCCACCCAAGCAGTTCCACCGTGTCCTCCGGGCGATCCACACAGTGGTGACACCCAGATGTTTCTTCCGCTTAAATCTGATGCAGGAACCTTCCGAACTTACTATAACCGGGGAGTTCTTGCGTCATAAGGAAGGTGAGGACGCCATGACGTCTTTCCAACCACTCCTCAAAGAGGGGACTTACCGTCATAATGATGGCATGCCCAATAGATTAACCTAACCTTTCACTAGGGTTAAGCAGAAACGCTAACTGCTACGACCCTTGCAAAATACTCTTTCTGCTCATTGACGTTCGTATATCTGGTCGTAATATATACATTACGAGTACACAACATGTTTCCTCTTGGTCATTTGTGTTTTTTCTTTTAAACGGTTTTTATGAAAGTTAAATAAATCATTTCGATTAAAAGAGAGAAACGCTTTCGGAATGAATTACAAGCACAGATTGATAGCACTCTTTTCGAACTTAACGCGGACAAAGTCGCGGGTAACAGCTAGTACCGTACCATATAACTAAACATAACTTGTTACTTTTTAAATATAATCGAACAATAAAACCCGACAAATACATTTGTTTTGATTTAGCTTTTGGTTTTTGTTATTTTTTTTATCTACGTATTTAAAGGTAAAACCCGATAAATACAGATAGTGATTATTGCCTCGAAACCGTTGGGTGATTTTAGTTGAAATTATTGTACACTAAATGCCAATAATAAGCTTTATGTGGTTTAAGCGTGAAATAAAAATATTATGTAACAAGATAACACGCTTTATAGGGTACTAGTTTTTAAGTATTGGCTAAACACGGTGACTTTATTGGGTTATTACCTAACGTAATTTTGTTTCTACTGCGAATTCCACTTATTGGGTTAGACCACTGGAAAGAGCGTCAAAAATGCATTAAGATGTACGAATAAAACGATTTTTGATTTTTCGGCACTTATTGGGTTTGAACACTATACCCTCGATTTATTTTTGACAATAGGTACAAGGTATTTACAGTATAATAAAAACTAACTCTAAACTAATTAAAACTAACTTAAAATAAACTAAAATATGGCGTCAAAAAACTCCTCCACATCGCTGTCGACTGGTAAAGTGCCCAAAAGACTGGCAGCATTGCCACGCTGAATGGCAATGCTTATTTTCTGTCCAAAGTAAAAGCCAGCCCTTGGGTCACGCGAAGTGTCAACTAGGCGCTTCGAAAGATCTTTATACAATTTGTGAGCACTCGGACCCCACGAACCAAGAGTTTCAACCCCAAACGGTTCGAAAATATAACTTCCCCCAAGGTTATTTATTATATTTCCGCCGCTTGAGGTTCTCCGCAGCCGCAGCGGCGGAACCAGCACAACACGACGAGCTTGGAAGATGGGATGGCGCAAGAGTCCATAACATACTAAAGGCCTACCCATCATCCAAGGGAATAACGACATACCGTCCGGTCTCTTGCCATCGTCGCGTGTCAGGCCATGAGGTTCTAATACAGCTGGAACGCCGACGGTGACAAGAGCGCGTCTGATTATGTCGTTGATATTCGCGTGCCGTGCTATGCGACCCGCACTTCGGCTGCATGATAGACCGTGGTGCCCGAGGCTGTTGACTACTTCGCCACAGTGGCAGCGATGAGGAGAACAACAGGGAGCCCCTAGACGTAGGGAAGCAGCGAGACGGAAAGTGGTATCATCGTGCTGGGTGCCTAAGTTCGATGACGGTAGTGCATGAAGCCAGAGACCCGACTCCCACTCCCCCACAGCTAGCAGGCGCGCACGCTCTGCAGGAGTAGTAGATGTTGCAATCAGGTTTTCCTGAACTACTCTGCAGAGCGGCTCATCCCACCGTCTTTGGGATGAAGGGTCGTCGGGTGGATTAGAATTCGGGCAAGTGAGTCTCCAGGTTCTCTATAGCTTCGGTGAAGCACGGCACATTGAAATTGATCAGTGAGGAAGATAGGATATTCCTGATCAATTTCTCAGTGCCGTGAACGGAGGATATAAAAGCAGGTAAACTAATACTGGAAATTTTGCGGATACCGAGGCCTCCCATACGGATTGGAAGGGTAGCTTGACTCCAAGCTCGGTCGTCCATGGCCACGTTTAAAATTGACGTAAGGGTTTGTCGAATAATTTGATCCATTTTTTCTAAGAGTTGTGGATGTTGCCATAAGTGAGAAGTGCGGAGGAAATATGTTAATTTAGGGCCGAAACAGCAGAACCGAATTTAGGTGATGGCCGAATGCATATTAATTTTGAGCAATCTTTCCGAAATATCATTAAAATTTTGATTTTTTTCCTCAACGAAATTGGGAAAGGAATCCTCAAAAATAGGAGACCCAAGGAGACGAAGTGAACTTTTTTCAATAATTTTTATTTCTGGGGCTATTTTGTTAAATTTGGAAAGAGTCAGTTGTCTGTCATTTAAAAATAATTCGCATTTTGAAAGATTAAGTTCGAGTCCTATTGAGTGAAGTTGATTTTTTAGGAATTGTAAATCATTCAATATCTGCTTCGCCTCCTAGGGTTCCATCGTCGAGGTACCAAACGTTAAATTTGGAATTTAACTGTCGAATAATGGGGTGAATGGCTAAGCTGAAGATCACCGGCCCGAGGGGATCACCTTGTTGACAACCAACAGCGGATTCCAAATGGTTGTCCCGATATAGTAATTTAGATGGTTTCCTGTAACATTGCCAAAGTAAACTAAAAATTTGGAGTACTTCTTTTTTAGTTTCTGCCAGCAAGGTGTCCCTATTCACTGAATTAAAAGCATTTTTTATGTCAACCTTCAGGATGACCTCTCCCAGGTTAGAATTTAAGTAGGTCGACAAGGCGTGTACGGCAGCCTCGCAGCCCCCTTTAGAGCCGAAACCAAGCTGTAGGGGCTGAATTTTTCCGAAACAGCCTCACCATAAAATTTACAGCAAATTTTGGCTGCCATACGCCGATAGGTAGTTCCCACAGCAATGGGTCGAATACCGCCATTTCTCTTGCGCAGAGCACATAAGTTGGCCCCGTACAGAGTCTCGATGACGGCTTCGTTCACTTTGCCCGAGAGCATGAGGTTAATTAGAGCCGTAAGCTCCTTCAAGAGCAACTCACCAGCTTCCCCGGCGCCTGAACAAATGAGGTCCTTTAAATGTTGAGGGCTTAGGCCGTCGAGGCCGCCGGCAGAGCCACTCCGGAAGGAGCAAACAGCTAACACTACCTCTCGACCTGTAACGGTGAGAGGTAGTGGGTAGGTTTTTCTGGTTAAAATATATTTATTAGACTCGTCAGACATTTGATACTACCACTGTAGTATCAAATGTCTGATATGTAGTTTGATAAATTAGTGAAAGATAGTTTTCATCATTATTTTGACTTGACTGTTAACTCGCTACTGCAAAATTTGCGAGTGCATGTACGTTGGCACCTTCTGATTTTTCCTTCGTTTCCTATCGTCTACTTGCTAGAACGTAATTTTACACACCAGTCTAAAATAAGGAGCGTCTATGTGTGTGTATATATATGTTCCAGTCCGTTCTCTAGCCGTTTTGCATAATGAACGGCTAATCACCGGCGAATATTCCGGTTCACCTCCACCTCGCCCCACCAGCTGCTACTAGTTAGTTAACGTTAACAAGGAAACGCTGAAATGTAATAATGGGTGATACGCGACACGCGAAATTAACTGTTCACCAAATTTTTCTCGCAACAAAGCCATGGTTTCAAGTTTTGAAGATCTTCAAAACTTTTGGTACCAACAAGACGGTGCCACTTGCCACACAGCACGTGAAACCATGGCTTTGTTGCGAGAAAAAATTGGTGAACAGTTAATTTCGTGTTTCGGACCAGTCAGTTGGCCGCCTAGTGATATCACACCCTTAGACTTTTTTCTGTGGGGTTATGTAAAGTCCAAAGTTTATATGGATAAGCCGCGTACGATTGATCAACTGGAAGCCAACATTACTCGCGTTATTGGCCAAATACCAGTGGAAATGCTCGGTCGGGTCATCGAAAACTGGAACTCCAGAAGGGACCACCTTATTCGCAGTTACGGACAACATTTGAAAGAAATAATCTTTAAAAAGTAAATGTAAGGAATGGTTCTTTTGTATTATAATAAAGATTACCCGATAAATTTGTTTTATTCATATTTTTTTAGTTTTAGAAAAAGTAACTCCGAATGAATCACCCATTATAATTTACCGGAAATATACTCTTTGTAATATTTAGAAGTGTGTCTATTCAAAATGTGGAATAAAGTTTTGATTTTTTAATATAAATACGGTATGTATTTATGTTAAAAAATCAAAATACATACCTACATACATTTTAGGTACACCAAAAAAACATGTTTTTTTGTAATGATACACCTTTAAACATGACAGTTAATGATTATTATCGGCAAAGCCACCAGTACATGAAAAATATTCATTATTTCAGCCAACAAAAAAATTCACTGTTGAATATAATAGGCCTCCCTCAAGTGTCGCCACAGTGAACGGTCCTGCTATGTTATTCTCTAAAAGTCATTATCATGGCTGCGTTCGCTGTTTGAAAGCTGTTTTGACGTCGGGTTCGTCGAAGTGCGGATAGCTGTGCGTCTCGCAACCATCGGATTCCGGCGGCCCTTACCAGGTCATGGGTCGGTTGACCTTGTATGAAGCCTTCCAAAACTGTGTGAAAAAGATTATAATCCCTTTTTATAAAATAAGTAAACAAAAAAACTTGAATGTATAAATAAGTAAAGCCACTTTAGAATATTACTTTGTGAAAATATAAAATAGATATGTCACTCGCACTTTAGTGCACGACTTTAGTGGCATTATGAGCATAAACAGCTGACTTTATTTTTCTCTCCTTTTAGAGACCTGAATAAAAACAGCAGCATAAAATATATTTAAAAGGAGACTAAGATACAGCTGTCTGCCCATATGACTTGATGAAAATTATCTCACTTGGCTACATAGCCAAATTTTAGGGTTATCATAGATACAGAAGCGTAGTAAATACTTTACACTCCTTCCTACCATTTGATTAAAATATCCGACGCAACACGTTTACCATTTGATATCTAACGCAATAATTGAATACTGGAGCTTATTCACCTGACAGCCTAAATGTATAGGCAGATGCATCACGTTAGTTGCCAGATGTGCTCTATTATATTGAGTCATCTATAACGTACGTCTCATCTATTATATTCATCCAATTTCTCCTGATATACTGGGTGCCTTACACATAACGTTACATTAAACCTGTTCAACTATAATCAAAATGATTAATTAATGATTTTCTATTTTATGGCAGTTACTTTTTAGATAATAAATCGAATAAAAAAAAAAGTGGTACATTACATCTAAATATGAAAACTTTTAAACGAACTTCTAGATAAATTAATACCCTGAGTTTGTTTCAGTGTTTCTTCTCAGGGTAGTCAGTTAGAAAACACCGGCCTCAATTAGTATGAAATTATGAAAAAAAATATTACGTATAAAAATGTTTGTGAAAACCTGCTTACAAAACTAAATATCATTACCATTAAAATATATTTGCGAATGGACTGAACAAAACTAAATGAATGTACGTGCAATCAGAAACCAGATAGAATTTAATGGTTAACCCATTAAATAATAAAACAAATGTGTGTTCGTACCATTAGTAATACTATTGTTGATTTAACAATGACAGGTAATTGAGAAAGTAAAAAATATGTAAACGAGAGTTTAGTTATTCGTACTAAACTTTCATGTTCTGAAAGATTAAAGGAAAGGAAGAAGAAAAAAATTAACGTTTACAAGAACACATTACTTGTCTTACTCACTCATGCGTGACAATTTTCACGAGCCACCTACAAATCGCAAAACACAAAGCCGTGAACGTCAAACAATCAAACGTCACAGGTAACAGTCGAGACCTCTGATACACGCGCTTTCAATCAGTCTGGGCATATTAATCTGTCTAGCGTACAACCTCGGTCACATTTTAAAAATAGACAATGTGAACAATGCAACCGTGCTTGCAGCGATCACCGCGCGTCGTTCGTTACAGTAACAATAGCACGATCCGTATTATGTGGCACACGCGGTATTGCCGCGAAGCGTACACAACATTATTCATAACAGTAAAGAACAGCAACAAGTTTGGTGTTTCCGTAAAAATCAATCCTTCGTTTGTTAAAAAATTGTTTAGTTTCTCACAATGTCACAATACCACTACTTTTTGAAATAAAAAATAAAAATGAAATATAATTTTTATGCAATTATCTGTCATGTTGGTCTACGGAAACTTAGTCATACTAGGTAGGTTCCTGCACTGGATTTATGCGGTAGAAACGCCCGGGCGTTTTCACCACTGAGTGACTCGCTCTGAGGACACGATAGAAGTAAACCCGCTTGGGCGGGCAAATCGGAAGGGTGCAGTAGGGTCAAAGCTTACTGGGGCCATGGGTTATGTGAAAGTGGATCTCGGTGCCTTAGAATTAAGGCAAAGAAGGAAAAGGAGTGGGTTTTAGACAGTAAAAGTCAGACACGCCCTCCGGGGCTTCGCCCACAGCAGAAGTCGTTATATAATTTCCCACTTAAAAAAACACACGTAGTAACACAGGCTCTCATTACATTATTTATCTATACACTGAAATGTATGCTCTACGTACGCCACATAAAGCTCATCTTACGATAAGAGTGCCAGTGAAATCTCGATAGAAGTCTAGATTAGGTCAGCTGAACAACGGGTTGCTCTGATGACAGCTATTGAAAGGGTAGGCTTTACGCCGCCGCATTATTGATGAATGTAATCAAGCAACCGTCAGAATAAGGGATATCATTGGATCGGTAGTTTGCACTGTAAGAGAGCTAGATGTAAATCTCTTGCCGTTTTATCAACCAAACTTGTTTGTTTCATTGACCTAATGAGTCCGACGAAATTTACAGTCATAATTGCCAATTTTGGTGATCCAATCTAGGTCAAAACCATTATATAGCCTCAGATTTCAATAGTCTAATGATTGGAAAGGCTTTGATAAAATTCTAGGAGCAGTTATTAGCATTTTATGAAGGCTTTTTTTGAGAAACATATTCTTCACGGTTAAGCAACGCTTGCCTAGGTTGGTCTGTGGATGGGTGACCATCTTAATATAACGAGTTTTCTCCGTGCCTCGGAAAGCACGTTAAGCCGTAGGTCCCGGCTGTCATTTGTAGATCTTTGGCAGTCGTTACGGATAGTCAGAAGCCAGTAAATCTGACTCCAGTCTTGCCATGAAGTACCGTGTTACCCCAGTTAATGGGTTGTGGAGGTCTGATAGGCAGCCGCTCCTCGTAAAAATACTGGTATTCAGCTAAATCCAGCTTGACTGGAAGCCGACCCCAATATAATTGGGAAAAGGCTAGGTAGGTAGGTGATTTTTTTGAGAAACAGTATTGTTGTTAACTTGTTAAAATAGTTTTTAATTTGTAAACCAAATCGAACTGCAATATATTTTAACTTGTCCAATAGAATCAGAAACGTCCCAGTTGATTCTGCGATAAATCTTTTTTCTCGCATTTATAGATACGCTACATTGTCACTTGGCACAGAAACCTCAATGCTAAACCTTTTTATCTGCGTCGACTGTTTTCAATATTATAACTAGCTGACCCAGCAAACGTTGTTTTGCCATATAATTTTTTTTTTTCACTAAGGGCTATGAAAAATAGATGTTAGCCGATTCTCAGATCTACTCAATACGCTCACAAAATTTTATGAGAATCGGTCAAGCCGTTTCGAAGGAGTACGGGAAAGAAAACTGTGACATGAGAATTTTATATAATATAAGATGATGGCGTTTGCGCGAAAAAACAATCGCTAATTGTGTTTTATAGTTTCAACTGTTTTATAGTTTTAACTGTTTTATAGTTTTGACTATTTTATAGTTGTTTTACGTCACGAAGCCGAATAAGTTCCGGATGTGTGTGAACTTAAAGGGATCAGTGTTATAGAAAGTACGAGTAGTGGTAAAGTTTTAGAATCGCGGCTTTCGAAGGACCAAACTAGCGTTGTATAAGTTTAGCGGGAAAATAATTTTTACGTTGGATGATATATTGGACACAGAAATTGAGCTAAAGGAAGTAGGTATGGGAAGAGTATTGTGACTTACTTGGAGATCTGGATGCCAGGTTTCTGCACTGACTGCCGGGTGGATGACGACACTCACACGTGTTCTCGGATGCTTCTCACTCGCGGTTAACAAATCGGTTATATTTCGCGTCACTGTGTCTTTGTGTCGGCCAACACGTTAATTAGGAGGTTTATGGTTCAGCGATTAGATATTAGATCACCGCGGCGCCGCGGGTTTCCTGGATCAGCGGGTTACTAGCGGTGGTGTTGCGCGGATGGAGTCTTGAAGCAGAAGAGAACGGTCAACCAAAAAAATGGCGACCATTTTTGCAGCGGGCGGAAATGTTCCTGATTGGCTTAGCGGCGAACAAGCTTTCTCATTCGCCGGCATGGGATATGAGGATATGGGGAGTTGGAGTATGATTGGCTCAATACTGTCGTCCAATATGAATGATTATAATGTGTGAGATGCGTTTGGATACATGATACAAAAAATGTTTATAGGGCTAGCTTGCGTAAGCATTCTGCCCGGCTTTCGAGGATATGAAGTATACTCAAAAAGTAAGGAGTCAAATTAAAGCGGATTGAAATTAAATTAACTTGGACAAAAGAGAAAAGGTATAATGAAAATATGTGAACTACAGCTAAATTAGATATTTAATTACGCGGTGGTATTATTGAGAAGGTAAAGGACATAGTTTAACAACGGGTCTTTTGAAAGAGCCACTGCATGTCTTCACCATGGCAACGCGAGTTATCCCATCCTTGCCGGGAAAAATCTCGGTGATTATGCCCATTGGCCAACGTAGAGGAGGGACATCATCCTGATGCATGAGAACCACTGTACCAATCTTAATATTGTCGGCGGCATTCAACCATTTTTGCCTAACTTGCAAGTTATGTAAGTATTCTAAACGCCACCTTCTCCAAAAGCTACAAACCATTTGGTCAAGCAATTTTTTGCGGCAAGTTAGAGGTTTCGTCGTTTCGGGAACGTTCACGACAGGCAACGTAGTTAACGGAGAAGCCATTATAAAATGAGCGGGAGTAAGCGGTTCTGGGTACGGATCCTCACTCAGGACACAGAGCGGTCTGGAATTTAGAACTGCCTCAATTTCAGTGAGAACAGTCGAAAGCTCCTCATAAGTAAGAAGTTGAGAGCCGATAACACGATATAAATGCGTTTTAGTAGATTTAATATTTGATTCCCACAGCCCTCCAAAGTGGGGGGCGCGGGGTGGAATCATTTTCCACTCTATGCGGTAGCGGTTAGCAAGTAGTTCTTGTAATTGAGCCTTGGCTCCAACGAAGTTTGTTCCGTTATCAGAATATAAATAAGAGACGGGGCCTCTGCGGGAAATGAATCTTTTAAAAGCTGAAATGAAGGTGTCCGATGACACGTCGGTAACCAATTCAATATGATCTGCTTTGGTAACGAAACAAATGAATAAGCATATGTAAGCCTTCTGACTTCTTTGGCCTCTGCGTCGACATAAGGTTACTTTAATAGGACCAGCGTAATCCACACCAGTATGAACAAAAGCTTTAGTCTCTTGTACGCGGCAAGCGGGTAAATCAGCCATCTTTGGACTGGGGTGAGAAGGAGAAACTTTGAAACAAAAGTTACAAGCATGTACCCTTTGTCTGACGACACCTCTGGAAGAGATGATCCAATATTTTTGGCGTAACAGAGAGGTAAGAAGGTTTACACCGGCATGACAATAAATGCGATGATAATAGTCTATTAGAACATGTGTAAAATTATCATGTTTAGGTAAAAGCGCGGGATGCTGAGCTTCATAAGGAAGGTTCGCATTTGACAACCTGCCACCAATTCTAATTATGTTATGCTCGTCTATAAATAGATCGAGTTTCTTAAACTGTGAGCGAAGTTTTTTATTTTTAATCTCGTCATAAATATCTAAAAAATGAAATTGTTGAATACAATGAATTAAATAAATTTCAGCGGCAACCAATTCACGGACAGTAATTGTCTTATGTGACTTGTCATAAGGAATAATATGCAAAAATCTCAAAATGTATACAATTATGCGCAATATTTTATGTAACGATGTAAATTTTTGAGAAAGGCTATATATCAAGTTAAGTTCTGATACGGTAGATACTAATGTTAAAGATTTATTTTTAAACTCAGGCAATTGCTCGCTGCATGAGGAAACAAACGGAGTAATAGGCCACTCATCAGTTTGTCGCAGAAGCCATTCAGGGCCATGCCACCATAAATCATGGTTTAATAACTGTTCGGGTAGAAGACCTCGAGACAGACAGTCACTAGGATTTTCTTTTCCGTTAATATGGTAAAAATGTTTAGGATCAAGATTTTCTTGACATTTAGCGACGCGGTTACTAACAAAAATGTTCCACTTGTGAGGTGAGGAATGAATCCATGAAAGTGTAATTGTAGAATCGGAAAAGGCAAATATTTTATTAATAGCGGTGCGAGAGCGGTAAGTGTCATAAACTAGTTTAATTAGTTTAGACAAAAGAACAGCGGCGCAAAGCTCTAGACGAGCCAGAGATACGACCTTAACAGGTGCAACTTTAGATTTAGCACACACCAAATTTACGTGTGTATTACCATTTGTGTCAGTGACATGTAAGTATATAACGCAGCCATACGCATTCAAGCTGGCGTCAGCAAAACCTACTATATTTGTCACGCAACCCATAGTAACGGCTACATGACGCGGCAATTTTAAAGAAGAAAGTAGAGGCAGTTGCTCTTTGAATTTTTGAAAGAGAAGTACGATAGAATCGGGTGGAGTTTCGTCCCAATCTGTGTTTAATTTCCATAATTCTTTTATGAGTAATTTCGCGAATAAAACTACAGGAGCCACTAGACCGAGAACGTCCCACAGACGGGCAATAGTGGAAAGTATGAAGCGTTTAGTACAACCTTTATCTAACTCAGATGTAGTAAAGGTGAAACAGTCCTCGGAAGGAATCCATTTGAGTCCAAGGATTTTTAAATTATCCCCGTCAGAGAAATTAATAGAAGAGCGGTTGGAGTGTGGAATAACCTCCAGTAATTCCAAGGAATTACTTGCCCATTTAGTAAGGTCAAAGCCCCCAGCTTTAAATAAGGCGATAAGTTCAGCGGAGAGAATCTTGGCTTCTTCTAGAGTAGGGGTCGAGTTAGCCAAGTCATCCATGTAAAGCTCATGAGAAGCGACAATGGATGCGCGCGGGAAGCGATGTTTTTCATCCTCTGAAAGCTGGCGCACAGTGCGCATGGCTAGAAAGGGACTGGGCTTGAGACCGAAGGCAACACGGTTAAATTTAAATTCGCGAACAGGTTCAGTAGTATTAAATCGAAACAATATTTTTTGATATTTTCGATGATCCTCAATAACCTTAATTCGAAGATACATCTGTTTTATGTCAGCTGTAACTGCAATAGGAAACAAACGGAAATTTAAAAGTAATAAAAATATGTCAGCCTGTAAATTAGGACCTGTATGCAGTAAGTCATTCAATGAAACGCCATTATGAGACTTAGCGCTCGCATCAAGGACAATGCGCACCTTAGTAGTTTGTTTATCATTCCTAATAACAGGGTGATGCGGTATGTAATATCCTATAGTCTGATCAACAGAACTAGGTGTAGTTTCAGTTAAATAATTTTGATCGATATATTCTTGGATTATTTCGTTATAACTAGCGCGCAAAGAAGGGTCGCGAAGCTTAGTTTTTTCCAAGTTAATTAAACGTCGATAAGCGACAGCATATGAATTTCCGAGTGATTCTGGATTTTTACAGAATGGTAAGGCAACACAGTACCTACCACTGGAGTCACGTGACACAGTAGAAGCGTACAGCTGTTCACATTCCCGTTCAGCGGGGCTCATAATAGATTTTGAAGGTATTTCTTCGATATTCCAAAATTTATGTAAAGATTCGTCCAATGACAAAAAACAATGAGAATCATCTACTGTTAACGCGGTAGAAAAACATGAAGCGGTATTTAAATCGTCGAGACTGTTATTGTTATTATATAAACTAGAGGGTATCTCACCCATAATTATGTATCCAAATACGGTTTCAACAGCTGATGGCGCGGTAGGTGAGAGAATTCTGTTATGAAGTAATAAATACGGAAACAGTTTTGCCCCTAGAAGTAATTCAACCTCACCGGGCACGTGCCACAGGGGGTCGGCTAGCGGTAACTCGAATAAATGTTGCACAGCAGAGGTGTCAACCAAGTGAGATGGTAATTTATCAGTTATACAATCAATAACAAGAGCGGTTATTTTAAAAGAATTTATTTTATTTTTAGAAGTAACTGTTATCTCCACGTAACCTATGATAGGCCGCGAAGAGGTTCCTACACCCTTTATAAATGAATTTGAAAGCGGTATAATATTTAATTGCAGTTTTTTACAACAGGCTGTAGTAATTATATTATTTTGCGAAGCGTTATCTATTAAGCATCTTACAGAAACGGATTTGTTATGTTTGTTATCAACATAGACTTGTGCTGTTGACAAAACAATCGTAGTACGTGGAGTTCTTATTCCTACGCGAGAACATGCACAAAGCGCCACCTGTTGTGACTGCGCGGAAGCGTCAGCTGATATCGATCGCTGCTGTGAACCTTGTTCCAAATGTAAAAGAGAATGATGTTTTTTGTTACATGTTCTACAGGTGTGTATAGATTTACACTGCGAGGCAGTGTGCGTTGTACTAAGGCAGTTTACACATCCACGTTTATTTTTAATAATCCAAACGCGAACCGGCCGATATTGTTTGAAAGTTTGGACAGGTATAAAGCTTCCAATGATCCTTGCTACTACAATACATACAAGTTTGGTTATTGTTACAAGCAACAAATGTATGTACTGTACTATCACGTGATTGGCTACGACAAGAATTATTTTTATTATTGTTGTTACTTATGGATGCGGTCCGAGTTAAAGTAGATCTATCTAATATTTTTACTTGCGATTTTATAAATTCAACGAAATCCGTATAAGTAGGAATCTCCACATCTCTCATATGCATCTCAAATGAATGTATGATAGCGGGATCTAACTTTTTTAAAGCTAAATTTAATAATATGAAATCCTTTAGGTCGTTAATTTTTAATTGTTCTAGTGCCGAAACAGACGCGTGAAAACTTTCAATAAAACTATTTAAAGAGGCGGAATTATTAATTGCGGGTTTGATATTTAAAATATTAGACATGTAGTGCGAGCCTAATGCTCGTTTATCTTGATACTTTTGTACCAAACTGTTCCAGATAGACGTATAATTATCCCCTGACGGAATAATTCCGGCGGTAATTTGCAATGCGTTTCCTTTTAGGTTACCTATTAAATATTGCACACGTTGAGAATCTGTAAGGTTTGAATTTTCATGGACATTTGATTTAAATGATTCATAAAAAACAGGCCAATTATCAATTCTACCATCAAAAAACGGAATCTGAATTGGTGGCAGCTTGACTGAGCATTTTGATTGCGGCGCGGTATCAATAGACGCTGAGTCCTTCAATGACCTTGAGGACTTCGCTTCAATAAGTGAGCGTATTCTCTCTACTCGCGTATAAACTCCGTCAAAAGATATTTGACTGTTATAATCTATTTTATGATCAGGATTTATTTGTAAAGAATATGTATTTATTTTATCTATGTTAGAAATAAACTCTTGACGAGTAACTGAGATTATTTGCGTGTCTGCCATAAACGTCTCAGCCGAACGTAGCTCAATACTAGTCGTATTTATATTCTTTGATATTTCATACAATGACGATAAACGCTCAAAGATTGCTTGGTTTTTAGCTTGCAGTATTTTAACTTTTATTTGAAGATCTTCCATATTGGAGTAGTTCTAGTAACTATAGCGGACAAAATAATTTATGTTTGTGTAGGTAGACTTCAAGAATATTTTATATTTTTTTATTTAAGTAGCGGGTGAAAGAAAATTATTGCGGTTGAGTTTATGTTATAGGCAAGTTTGCCGAACTAACTCACGATAATTAGCGGTTTTAATAATTCCCTATGCTATTTCAATGCAACAGGCGAACTATTAAATTGGTACAGTAGTTCTCAATGATGTAGGTAGGTACCTAGCGGGGAATGTAAGAACGATAGTATGCGTTCAATATGGCGGTTTTACGAATTCAGGATAGGTAATTATGTACCTATTTGACCTAAATCCTAGGTATGAGACCTATGAATGCTGATTCTATGAATCCGACTCGAATGGACCATTTAACTTATGGTAAAGTTTTAGAATCGCGGCTTTCGAAGGACCAAACTAGCGTTGTATAAGTTTAGCGGGAAAATAATTTTTACGTTGGATGATATATTGGACACAGAAATTGAGCTAAAGGAAGTAGGTATGGGAAGAGTATTGTGACTTACTTGGAGATCTGGATGCCAGGTTTCTGCACTGACTGCCGGGTGGATGACGACACTCACACGTGTTCTCGGATGCTTCTCACTCGCGGTTAACAAATCGGTTATATTTCGCGTCACTGTGTCTTTGTGTCGGCCAACACGTTAATTAGGAGGTTTATGGTTCAGCGATTAGATATTAGATCACCGCGGCGCCGCGGGTTTCCTGGATCAGCGGGTTACTAGCGGTGGTGTTGCGCGGATGGAGTCTTGAAGCAGAAGAGAACGGTCAACCAAAAAAATGGCGACCATTTTTGCAGCGGGCGGAAATGTTCCTGATTGGCTTAGCGGCGAACAAGCTTTCTCATTCGCCGGCATGGGATATGAGGATATGGGGAGTTGGAGTATGATTGGCTCAATACTGTCGTCCAATATGAATGATTATAATGTGTGAGATGCGTTTGGATACATGATACAAAAAATGTTTATAGGGCTAGCTTGCGTAAGCAAGTAGCTTACTGCTACGCAGAAACAACATATACGTAAACCTACACATATGCAGGAGGCCTTTGTCCAACAGTGGTCGTCTTTTGGCTGAACTAATGACGATGATCTCTATAACAGATACGGTTTTAAAAGTGTTTTTTGATTCATATCAACGATTACGGAACTTGAAGAATACCTTGTTATTCGGAGCTGATGAGGTAGTTTTTGCTAGATCTTTATTAATATACCTACATAGATATTCTAAACTTCTTGATTATCGCTTGCTTGAGCCGCATGACTCATGCTCTTTAACCCGTAACATTTAGGATGGTTTATGTTAATTGCCGATTCGATTCACTACACAGGGCAGCTTTCTGGTTTGGTACATGCCCATCATGATAAAAGGATAAATAATATTTACAACCTAAAATAGGTTTATCATTGTGAGAAGAAATAAAAAAAATATTATTGTTTTTTCCTTTATTTTTACCTTTTATGAGTGCATATATATGGCTGAGGGCTGAATGAACGTGGATGCAGAAGTTGCTACTTTGTGTGAAAAGCATCTGCTAAATCTAGTACTATATAGTGTTTGTCAAACTGGGCAACGTGATGCATCCGAAACATGACCCGGTTCGTATTCTGATGTTTTCTCAAGTTAAATATTTTTTGAGCTCTATGCTTCAAGATATAGAGTTTAATATTGCTTGATTACAACTTCGTACGGCGATATTTGCTGAACACTGCCAAATAGCGTTTTATTCAAACATTGACTGCGGCGTGAGCTTGTGCCTTATGCCTTGAATATTTATCCGGCTTTCGGAATCGTAAATTGATGAAACGGTTTCGAACAATTTTAAAGCTTTCAAAAAATTCAGTAGTTTTTTAAAGGAGTTTTTATTCAGAGTGTTGGAAAGAAATAATTCAAATAAAGTAAGTGGCACAGGCAAGTTTTATTTGAAAAAGTTGAAATCCAAACGATAAAAATATTATATCATTTTTGTTCCAAAATTAAAAGAAATTATCTTCTTACAGCGGCTTCTGCAGCGCCTGTGTGAAAAAAGGTTTCTCCATGCAAACTTTGTACCCTCTTTTCATCACCTTAGGGGGTGGAATATTTTTTCTTAGCATTCGCCTACCCAGTGATTTCCGCTGTGTATTGATATGTCAGTTTCTTTTTTGTGTATACACTTAGGATTTCATAAATAACCTCCCGGACCTCAAGCCTACTTCATAGGTAAAAAGAGCTACCAATACGCTTTTCGAGCTCTATTATACTGTTTCACGTGCCATATTTTCACTACCTAGTCTGTACTACGTGCTCTGTCAGCCTATTTATAGAAGTTTAAACGTACTGGGTTTATTGGTATCGCAATCCATATTAATCCTATCACAACCATTGATCGTAAACGCGATCGCGTGGGTTATTAAGTTCAGACTGCCACGTAGGTGAAAGGATTGAACTATATATTTGGATTCTAAAATGAGTTTTGAAATCTAATTACATCTACATTAGAACTGTTCGACATTTATATAAATCTTAATAACATCTGTTCGAAGTTTAAATGACAGATTATAGAGATTCCATTTTAACGTGTATTTTACCTGACGTCTATCTCCTAAACTATCTTGTTATAAGTAATCCAATTTTTGTAATAATGATATTAGTCGTAATCATTTATCACGATTTAAAAAATAAGTATCTCTTGTGTAAACCAATTTAAGAGAAAATAAAACTAATATTCAAGCATGTATTATTTATAAAAAAAAACATAGCACTTAGAATGATTGAAACAAATGTTTGTTAATTTTTAACTTTTGGTAGATTTCATGCTTAAGTAGGGGAGAGGTGGCATGAAGGGGACATTTTTGTTCTAGTGGCTCTAGTGAACGCCCTATATAATATTTTAAATAGGTTGAACCTGAATGAGAAACCTACATTCATCTTCTAATTAAATAAAAGTAAATAATGAATATATCCTTATTGTTAATTACTCATATTAACGATTTAAAAAAATGTGGATTTTGTCCCTTTCATAAATGAGCTGCATTGAAAGGGACGGATTCATTTATGAAAGGGACAGTACATAATATCCATATAAAATCATTTTACAATACATTAATACTAGTTTGGTAATGTTTAAAAATCTAGTTTTTTAAGTTACAAACCTACAACAATCTTAAAGTTTGGTTGTCTGGCTATCCTAACATAAATCCACTTAGGTGATCGTAAAATTATGACTAGTAATGCAACTAGCAAAAGAAACATAACCAATAATTTACACTAAAAATATTTAGAGAAAACACTGATACTGAAATTAAACAGTAATTAACCGTTTTATAATTGTTTATTTTTAAACAACTTAAGTGTTTATATTTTTTTATGTGAGTTTTACTCAATTGTCTTAACTTATTTGGTTTCTTGGTTACATTTAATCATCAACTAAGATATAGAAGAGAGACTGACAATAATAATGCTTATATACAGTTTCATTCACAACTTCTTCAATTTTGTGTACTTTTACAAGTGTTCTGGGCATATTTATACTGCAAAAATAATAATAACAAAAATATTACTATAAAATCAACAAAATAGATAGACAAATAAATAGAATACTTTTATTGCAGAACATGATAATAATAAAAGCTTAAAACTAGTCATTCGTTAGCCAGATTCTAGGTGTTACAGAGATTGTGTACTAATTAGCTAATTAAAGTAGGTACTGTTTATGAATGTTACAGTTATGAAAGGGACGTCCCATTCATAACCATTTTTCGTGTCCCTTTCATAAATATGACTAAAAAAATAATAAAAATGACTTTAAAACCTATTACCAATTAATAAATGTTTTCTGACCTTTTGTTCTCGTATTGGTCGATAACTAAGTCGATCGAAAACACTGGTAAAACAATCTTATCTAATTACAACATTTCTCAAAACACTTCTAAAGAATAACGAAAATTTTTTACGTTAGGTACGAATGATTGGGCTTCGGGATTGCCACAGAACAAAAATATTCTCGTCTCTAGAAGTTTCTTATTTTACAAGATATTCGTCTTGTCCCTTTCAATACGCGTCCCTTTCATGCCACCTCTCCCCTACAAACTCTTTTTCCAAATACATCTTCCAACATTTGGTTTTTTTTTTTTTTTTTTTTTTTTTCCGGTAGGGGAATCATCAGAATGACTTCTCCCACTCTTGGGCGGAGCGGGAGGGCGTGTCAGACTCTTACTGACTAAACCCCTACCCCATTCCTTCGTTGCCATCGATCTGGGGGACACGGTGACAACCTTTCGGATACCGTGTTCCCCAGAGGCTTCGGCCCTGCCGGGCCCCTACAGTTTGCTGACATCTCCTTGAGGCGCGCGTGGAACAGAACGCGCCGTCGACGACTAGGCTCGGTCCAGATTATTACCAGACTGCCGGACGGCGAGCTACCCAGTGCTCGCTATCCGCGAGCCCGCGCCTACGGTGGTCGGAAATCGGGATCGGGATCTCGGCGGCGACGGCGTGAGTTCCGTTGCCTCACGCGGTCGGCAGCCTCCTTCGCTAACATTACTGCTTCGCAGAAGGAGGCGACTGCCTGCCACCCCTCCTCGCTCCGGACCATGGCCTGTACCAGGGCCCGGCGCGAGAGGTCACCGCCGCCGATAGCCTCCACAAGGACACGGCGGTGCTCCGCCCAAGCGGGGCACACCTCTACCGTGTGCTCCACCGTGTCCTCCGGGCGGTCCACACAGTGGCGACACCCGGGCGTCCTTTCCTCCTTGATCCGATGCAGGAACCTCCCGAACTTACCGTGTCCGGTGAGGACCTGCGTCATACGGAACGAGAGGACGCCGTGACCTCTTTCCAACCACTCCTCAAAGAGGGGACTTACCGCCGCAATGACGGCATGCCCAGCACTGGGTTGCGACAGTCGCAGTCGCCATGCCACCCTGAGATCCCGCCGGAACTCTGTCCGCCATACCGCGACTTGTCGTGGCAGCGGAGTTTCGCCCCGGCGTTGCATCTCCACGCGCAAATCGTGCATGCGTGCAAGGACTGTTGCCTCCAAGTCCCACGGTGGCAGGCCAGCAAGGAGGCTCGCCGCTTCGCGGGAGATCGTGCGGTATCCCCGCACCATCCGGATGGCCATGACCTTCTGGGAAGCGTTCAGTTTGGCCGCTGGTCGCTTACCTAGCGATGGCGCCCAAACTGGCGCCCCGTAAAGAGCCATGGACCGAACGATCCCCGCGTAGAGCCTCCGGCAGGGGGCGTCTGGACCCCCCAGGTTGGGCAGGAGCCGCTTCAGAGCGGCACCAGTCCTGTCCAGTTTGGGGGCCAAACGTCGGAAATGCTCCTCGAAAGTCCACCGGCTGTCGAGGACGAGTCCCAGGTACTTCATCGTCGACCCGACGCCGATGTGAACCCCCCCTACCGTTATTTGGGAACCCGGTGGTGGCGCGGTCCGAAGGCCATGAAAGCACATAGCCTCGGACTTGTGCAATGCCACCTTGAGTCCCAGTTGCTGGATCCTCTCCACGACTGTCGCAACCCCGCGTGTCGCTGTTTCGGCCGCTACCTGGTACGACTCTCCCCGCGCCAGGACCAGCGTGTCGTCTGCGTAGCAGACCACGCTGACCCCGTCGGGGAGGTCGCCGCGCAGCACGTAGTCGTATCCGATGTTCCACAGGGGCGGTCCTAGTACCGATCCCTGCGGAACACCGCACGACATCTCTCGCCGTCTCCACTCTCCCTGGTGACCGGGATAGATGATGAACCTATCCGACAGGTAGGCCTCGATCACACGACGGAGGTAGGCGGGCACCTCATGGTAGTGAAGTGCCGCCTCGATGCTACTCCAGGGCAGGGAGTTGAAGGCATTGGCGATGTCCAAAGACACCGCCAAGACAACCCTGCCCCGAGTCACCGCATCCCCCGTCGTGAGGGCTCTCACGCGCATGATGGCGTCCACGGTGGAGCGCCCCCTGCGAAAGCCGAACTGGCCGTCAGCAAGATCCGGCCCCACCCGTGATAGATGCCCGACGAGGCGGTCTGCAATTACTCTTTCAAAGAGCTTGCCCACCTCGTCGAGCAGCACGATGGGCCGGTACGCGGATGGAGAGTCCGCGGGGCGCCCCGGCTTCGCGATGAGGACCAGTTTCCCAGTCTTCCAGCGAAGGGGGAACTGGCCTCTCTCCATGCATGCGCTAAAGAGCCCCCGTAATCGAGACCCGAGAGCCTCCATGGCCAGGACCCAAGCCCTTCCAGGCACGCCGTCGGGTCCTGGGGCGGTGTTCTTGACACTAAGTCTTCGTACCACCGCCCTCATCTCCACCTCGGTCACCTCTTGAGTATCGTCGTCGTCGTCGCTGGTGTGGTCCGCTACGGGCACCGCAGATGGCGGAGCCATGAGCGGGGGAGAGTGTTCCCCTCGCTCAGGGAACAGATTGGCCACCACACCCTCCACAAGCTGAGGCCGGAGACTCTGAGTTAGCGGGGGAGCCCATGGGCGGAGCTTGTCCCGCACCACCTGGTAAGGGCGTCCCCATGGGTCCCTGTTCAGAATCTCCAGCCACACATTGCGGGCCTCCAACTTGGCCCGCTTTATTTCCGTTCGGAGGGTGCGCCTTGCCGCTCTGTACCCCTCGTACAGCTCCGCCTCTCTGGCCTCCGCATCCGGCGGACGAATGCGGCGCCTGCGGTACCTGGTGTACCGGCGCCGCGCGGCGTTGCACGCTTCGCGCAGAGCCTCAATCTCCGGCGACCACCAGTACACCTGGCGCCGAGCACGTCCTGGATGGACTCGGGGCATCGCCTCGTCGCAAATTTGCGACATTGCCTCCTGGAACCACTCTGCTTCGAGGTCGATGTCGACAGGTCTGTCCGGTGCTTGCACCCAGGCCTGTACCCTCGCGGCTTCCAGGAAAGCGTCCCGGTTCATCTGCCTCAGCGCCCACCGCGGACCACACGGGGTCTGCTCCCTGACCGGCGCGGTCGAGGTCCGGGCGGAGACGTCAAACCGGATGTACCGGTGGTCGGAATACGTCTCCACCCCCTCCATTACGCGCCAGTCGACGACACGCGGCGACAGAGCGGGGCTGGCGAACGAAATGTCCACCACTGACTCTCCCCGCATCCGCACGCACGTGGGGACAGAACCCCGGTTGAGGACGACCAGGCCTGTCTCCAGAGCCCAGTCCTCCACCATCCGACCCCGTTGGTTCGTGAGCCGGGAACCCCAAGCCAGATTCCAGGCATTGAAGTCCCCGCAAACGACCACGGGGATTCCAACATTTGGTGCGTTTTGAATAAAGTCATGCACACTTAACCAAAAGCAAAATTAACGATTAATTATTTGTAATTATTATTTATCTAACCATAAAAAAATGTAATCCTGTTAATATTAATCAAATTTAGTTATCGATTAATAAAGACAATCGATTACCGCCAGCACTGGTGGACCGCCATGCTAAGGTTAAAAGGTTAAAAGGTTACCCTCGTCATGGAAGCCACGATCGCGTTTTATTAATTGACCGGACAGCTCGCCATTGTGTGACTGATAGGTTCAATAGTAGAAATGAATGAGGTTTTCCTCACGTAGTAAATGTGATTAGATTACTAGATAGAATAGCAAATAAATTGCGTGTGTTGTTGACCTAATTCTGCGTATTCTTTTAATGTTTGGGTTTGGGAGATTAATGCAATGTTATCTACTGTAAATCCCTAAATTAAATAAACCTTTTTTAATTTTCCTTTCTTTCCTCATGATATACCGTTAACGAAGGCTTCTGCACTGGTCTAATAGAAGAGTTAGTTAAAAAAAAAATATATGTGACTATTTGTTTTTAAATAAATTATGCTACTCTTTGGACTACAATTTTTGGTAAATAGAATCTAGCGGACGGTGAGCAATGTTGCTTGTCACCCGACCATCCGGTAATCGTCCGGACCGAGACCAAGCCGTCGACGGTACACAATACAGGAGTAATTCCTAGTGTGGGGCAATTTTTTGAAAAAAAAAAAAACTAATAAATAATTATTGCTGCAGCCATCTAATCAAGCATGGACACTATGTTGAAGTGTCTTATTGTAGGTACCTAAAAAGCGTTTTATATCTAGAAAAGCTATATTACCGTAAAAAAGTGATAACATTAAAAATGCTGTTAAGGTTCTAAAAACTTTTTACTAAATGGTCTTTTACTAAATGCCCATGGTTCAAGTTACTTTAGGGAATTTAGCTTTTACAAGCATCTCAACTTTAAAAAAAAGCCGTTAAAAAAAGCCAGTGGCTGTTAAATTGACCGCACCATTTTATCAAAGTCAACAGAGACTTTCTCTCAGAAAAGTGAGCAAGCGGAAAGACAAAAGAGAAAGCACTCTATCTTGAAAGTACAGAACAATAACTTTTCGCTGCCAATGTCTGTCTAGTAGTTGTACCTCTTGATGATGTATTAAAAAAGAACCTAAACCTATATAGGCATTTTGTATGGTAGTAGCCAATCCAAAGTACCTATTGGTGCTCAAACGGGAATAGCTTGGGTGCCAAAAAACTTGGTGCCGAAACAGGAATACCTACTTCCGATTTTTACGTCACAGTACCGTTATCTTGAAATCGACCTCGTGCCGCGTGGCAAGTTGACGTGACGTGGATTTTTGCGTTAAAAATCCACGTCGTAACAAGAAAAGAACAAAAAAAACTGGGCAAGTGCGAGTTGGACTCGCGCCCTGAGGGTTCCGTACAAACTTACCTATGAAAACAGCTCAATTCTCGAATCGAGTCGTGAAGATATTTAAAAAAAAAAAACTTGGGACCTAACTAAAAATTTTCAATATTCAGACTTTTCCCTATATTTACGCTATAATACCTTGCTTCGTGCTGAATTTCAAGATTCTAGGTCAGCGGGAAGTACCCTATGAATTTTGATTCCTTTGGTCGTGTCGAAATCTACGTTTTTTGCAACATAAACAGGCGTATCTTTTTTTCCCGTCAACTTACAAGTTTTATTTTTGCACAGTATCAAGGGACTGCGGATTTGAGTATACAGTTTTAATTTCAACTTGATACCTTCACGCGTTCTCGAGATAAAGGGTCTTGACAGACAGATAGGTAGACAGACAGACAGACGGACAACAAAGTGATCCATAAGGGTTCCGTTTTTTCTTTTTAAGGTACGGAACCCTAAAAACACATCGGATTTATGTACCAGTTCTAACAGTTTAATAAAGTGTGACTACGGCTTTCTTTTTTGTTCTGCTCTTGTTTATCTAGTAACCTTATTTATTTCGTCATCCTAAAATCTTGTTTCATACTTTTCCAGCGCTCTTATTATAAGCGCTCGGATTTTAGTTATTTTTGACTTTTTATTACATTTTCAGGATTATATTCATATTACATGTTTTATCATCCTAGTATAGGTAGTCCTTTCAGCCTAATCTCCGAACCAAAATTTGCTCAAGTCGCACTTAAAACAACTACTCCGCGAATTAAATTACGTAGCATCATACATATTATGTCCACTCAAATATGAGGTCATTCGATTCATAACATCCTCCATCATAATTGATCTATCAATAATGTTACATTATTCTGCTAACAATTGCATTTTGCGGTCACTATTGTGAGTCCTAATTAATTTTAAGCTATGAGTATTAAATTAAATCAACACTATTTGAGTATTTGACTGATTCGCAAATATAATCAAATTAATATTTGAATGCCTGCTATTTGGGTCAGCATTTAACTGTTTGAATTAGATTCTAATTTTGCAATAAATAGGAATGTGGTTAAAGTAAAATTTGTGTATTTACCATTAGTGTGTTTATTAGAGTGATTTGAAAATGAAATACGTTTTGTTCAGTTTACTTTTAAAAACTTTTAGAACTAAAGGGATTTAGTACTCTCAACTCTAGCTCAAGTCTAGTTTCCTGCAGCGGGCGTCGCAACTAGTCGCAAACTAAGATAAATTATATGAACTTCAAGTTACACTACCCAAACTTAAAAAAAATATGTTTGTAATAAATTAATAGTGCCACTCTTGTTGTTCGATTCTCTCTTAATTCATGAATCCCCGACCGGTCCTATTTTATTATTGGTGACTTTACTATATTAGTTTTCCTGTCTTAATTCATTTACAGTATGCACAATACAGAACTAGTATCTCTATAGTTCAATCATTAAATAAGTTTGTAGGCTATGTAACACAATTTGCTACGATAATGAAAGCAGTAGCAAAAGTTGTAGGTAAAACTACGAGAAATAGCTAGTAGTAATCGTCATCATAATTTCAGCCGAAAGACTGACCACTTTTGGACATAAGTCGCTCGCAACAACCCTCACCATGTCATCGGTCCACTTTGTGAGAGGCCTTCCAATGCTGCGTCTATCTGAAAACCTGTATTTACTCCTATTAGGGGTTTATCTAAATCTATATTTACTCATACAAGGATTTTGTAAAACAGAAACATATAAATAGAAAATACGATGTACCAGGAATCGGGAAGGTATTAGAGAGTGAACAGATTGTTTTGCTAAAACAAACGTGCTGTTGTATAATGCAAGCATTGAAACTTTGAGCGTTTTATTTGGATTTTCAAAGCATAGCTGGTCCAGTCTGTAGTGCTCTGGGGGTTTTGAAACGACACAGCTCTCGACCGGGCTACGGGTTAGAATGGAAAAAGGTTTGCAAGCTTTTAAAATGTTGACTGTTTTAAGCTGTTTTTCCGAGTCTTTTTAATATTTGTACAGATTTTATAACAACATATTAGTAACAGTAGAAGTATACAGTTTAATATACATATAATACAATCTCATCAAAAACATTACACAGATAAATCGCCGTCCGGCCGTCCGGTGTTCGATTAGACCGAGCACGAGATGTTAGCAAATCGTAGGGGCCTACTAGCGCCGATGCCAATTAGGGTCGCAAGGATTTTCTGAAAAGGAAACGTATAGACTTAGAACGCAAAAATCCAATGAAGGACGTAGGTGTGGTTTTAGTCAGTAAAAGTATATGCCCCGGAGCACCCGGAGCGAAATAAATCATTGGATAGTTTAAGCACTCATTCAAAAAATATAAGTTACAATATTAATGTATAGGCTAAGGTAGCTTGTGTGGCTATTAAATCATCAGTCGACTCGTCGGCTCCTTTCTTAATGTGTCAAATATTCTCCCATTAATTATGTACATAGTAGGTACTGTGCCTTATCCTTTGAGGGATACCCCTATTATTAAATTATGGTTCACCGTTTTAGTAGTATGTTATTGGTTAATATATTATTTAGGATGTCAATATGTAACGCGAACCAAAGAACCAAGGTCGCCGACAAAGCCCAAAGAATCGCTATATTAAAGTGGCAGTGGGCAGGGCACATTGCTCGTAGAACGAAGAGTAGATGGGGCTGAAAGGTTCTAGAGTGGCAACCGCGATCTGGAAGATGCAGCAGTGATAGGGCTCCGCGAGGTGAACCGATGACCTAGTGAGAGTAGCAGGAACGCGATGGATGCGAGACGCACAGGGACGTTTGTTTTGTTAACTTTTGGGGGTGATCTATGTCCTACAGCGGACGTCAACACAATCGGCCAAATCACGTCGTATACATTCATTCTATTTTCTCTTTGCACTGTGCTCTGACGTCAAGTGTTAATTAGCTAAAATTTATGTTTACCTTATTTAAGTTATTCAAAGTTACAAACATCTAGTTTTGAATGCTATTCCGCAGCGAGTGCCATCTCTTTGATCTCCGCTACCTCGAGCAACTCGGAGCCATTCACACTCGCAACACTGACACGCGACACACATTGCACCAAGTGAATGTTTGAAATTACTATAAATAAAGTTACAATATTACTCGTATATATTACAATTCACTCAATTTTGTATAAAACTGCATTTGTTGGCATAATATACATTTTTTTATTGTTAATAGGTTTGCCTATCAACCTCTCCTGATGGAAAGCCACGATGCGGCCGACAATGGTGCGCGTTGACCTAGAAGTAACCTATACAATCTTGATTTTCATCCCCAGGTAATTGTAGCCATCAGGAAACCCAGACTTCAGCAGAGCATTCCACTCTTAGTTGTACATTCTGAAATATGTATACATATATGTAAGGAAAGTGTGTCATTAAGTTATACGTTGACACTTTCCTTGTAAGCGTGACACCAGACTTCACGCCTTGTCACTCGTTTCCTAATGTTATTAGTTTCACGCAATTTTTCCGTATATAAAAACAGTTTGTAAGACAAATTGATTTGTAAATCCAAATCTTATGTATAAGCTGATATTTATGTTATTTACCTTTGCTGATTTTAAATGTTCAATACAGAAGTTTAGATTAAAATACCCAAAATTTATGAATATTTCTATCAAAGTTTATTCAGTGTTCGCCAGCGTCGTCGAGATCTATATGCATTATTCACGTGTCAACTTTCCTCTGAAGCCTCTTCTAGCTCACCTGCTCAAAGGACATCACCTGCGGTTATTACATTTTTGGTCCATTTTTGACTTCTCAATTGAACCAAGTGTCAATCTGATTAACTCTCAACATACTAAATGTTAGAGCAGGAATACCTGTTATGAAACAACGAACGGGACGGGGTACGGGGGGCGGGGGGGGATATTATACAGTCGTAAGTTAGAAAAAATTTCACAGTCAAACTTCTTCTTTACTTTTTCAAAAGTAACATCAAAACACAGAAATAATAAACAATAGGTAGTTTAGCGCGGAAAAAAATCCCACCTTTAAAATCGAAATAAAATAGGTTACAACAATACGTTAATTATGGCAACTACTTCACAACAACACAACATTAACTATAGTCTGACTCTCTCCCCTCTCGCTCCACCCAGAGCAGTAGAGGTTATTTGATGATTTCCCATGTAAAGGAGACCTCAGATTTTTTTTGCTCCAGGGCCGTTGGTCCCCTATCCACGCCACTGACGATTCACATCGTGGTAAGTTTAGGATAGCGGCTTTTCGAAGGACCAACAAGCGTTGTGTAAGTTTAGCGGGAAAATATTTTTACGTTGGATGATAATATATATTGGACGACACAGAAATTTCGCAAAGGAAAGTAGGTATGGGAAGAGTATTATGACTTACTTGGGAGATCTGGATGCCAGGTTGATGCACCGACTGCCGGGTGGATGACGACACTCACACGTATTCTCGGATGGTCTCACTCGCGGTCAGCAAATCGGATAACTTTATTAGATCACTTTTGTGTCGGCCACCACGTTAATTGGGAGGTTTATGGTTCAGCGATTAGATCACCGGGTTCAGCGATTAGATCACCGCGGCGCCGCGGTTTTTTTTTGGTTTAGCGGATTATTTAGCGGTGTTGTGCGGGCGGATGCTTGAAGAAAAAGAAGGATCATCCAAAAAATGGCGACCTTTTTTGCTGCGGGCGGCGGAAATGCTCCTGATTGGCGTAGCGGCGAACACGCCTCTCATTCGCTGCTTTTGCGCATTCTTCTGTGGCATGGGATATGATTGGAAGGGAAGTCGGAGTATGATTGGCTCAATACTGTCGTCCAATATGAATAAATTATAATGTGTGAGATGCGTTTGGATACATGATACAAAAATGTTTATAGGGCTAGCTTGCGTAAGCACATCGCATAATTTACTACTTATCTATTTTGTCAAAAATATTTTATCGTCAAAAACCAAGTATTAAATATGTAATTTAAGCAACCTTTGAATATTATAATCCGAAATACCGTTGCAGAGACAAGGGAAACTTTAGCATATTTTAGCTTTTTACTGGCAAAATGTGGTCTGCGGTCATGCGGTCCCTTTAAAGAGAGCCGCTTATCTATTTAAACCATGTGGATAAAAGGTTTCTATATAGTAGAAGCGACAAGAATTATATAACTCATGATATGATTTAAAAAAGTGCCCATGGAGTTTCTTGCACGTTCTTCTTGATAGAGATCTACGCTTTGGAACGTGCAATTTCGCTTCACTTTTTTTTTGACTGATCGTCGTTTTGGTAATTTAAGAGTACCTGTAAATGGTCTATTTGAAATAAACGTGTTTCTATTTCTGTTTTATTAACCTACTAGTATCATAAATCAGTGAATATATCATAAATAGTGAAAACGATAAATGCAAGTCCAAAGAGAAAACAAAATATTATTATATCCAGTCACTAACTGGATCATGCGTAGATTGTTTTTTTCTCTCACAAAAAAACAATGTAAAAAGCAGATAGCTGCAAAAATAAATACTGTGGCACTACTCCACGTTAAGTTCTTTGTGAGAGTGATGGTAACCAGATTTAAGCACATTGATTTATTTGAAAAATATAATAAGTAATTAAAATTATACAAGTGTACAAAAAATAACATAATTACTTAACCAATTAGTTGCGTATTCTTGAGTACCATTTTTCTTGCTTGTTACAGAGAAGGAACGAATAAATCTTAATGATAACTTTAAGTAGCTACTATATACATATTTAGTAATCTACTTTATAAAATAAGCTCTTACTCCGAAGCTCTGAACAACTAACTCCCCAGACACAGATATTCTCGAAATAACATGTTGAAAATTTACACGAGAAGTTGTATGGAACAGTTTCGAATAAGCAATTTTCTGATAGAACAGCATCGCAAGTCCCAGTGGGCGTGTTGTTTAGTTGCAAACTTTTACCTTCCTCATTTTTTACTTATCCAAAAATACTCTCGGTAATGGTAAATGTTTCTATAATTAATAAAACTTGACCGAGGTATACATTTTTTTATTGTTTCCTTCTGCAGTACGGGGCTTTTAAGACCTCGTTCGAAAACTACCATTATAACGAAAAGGGCTTGTTAAACTACATAATAATTAAGTAAAACTAAAAGCTTTTTTTAGTTAAGTTTATTAAGAGGTCAAAGTGACCGTGTATTTCAGTAAATACACCACGGCATTCTGTTTTAGTTAATATGGTTTCTTAGATACATGTTCATTCCTTTTCCCATAAAGCAAATTGAAGTTATGACGACCGCACGGCGGAAAGAATTTTTTTAATACAGTTGCTAAAAAGTGGCGTATTGCAAGGACGTATAGCGTTCGGGAAGTGGGCACACTCGTGCTTTTTCTTTACCATTCCCAGAGACACACTCGTGCTTTTTCTTTACCATTCCCGAACTCGTGTTTTTTCTTTCCCAACTGTCAAAATAATGTCTATCAAAAAGAAAAAACCAACCATGAAGTTTTTACTAAAAAAAGTTTTTATGACGAATCATAAAAACTTTTTTAAATAGTTCTAAAAAGAAGCTACTAATTTGTTTCAATATCAGATTTAATGATTTGATTCAATCAATCAAAGGTTAGGTTTCATTTCATTTCATCTCATTTGCATTTTCATTTCATATCTATAAAAAAATTCTACTGAAGACTTGGCTGTATGGGCTGAGTTCCCTTTGCCTACCTAGAATGGGTGAAGAAAACAAAAAACCTCTGTTTATATTCTTTGACGGTTGGCGCCATTTTGATTAGTTAGTTGAATTTATTGTGTTTTTATTATTTTATTAAATTGCTTCATTTTTTCGCAACTGTATTAAAAATAGTTGTTCAGTACACGTGCGGAACCGTCATTGCAACTTGTTCCGACTGTCAACCCTCACCTTCGGCTGCGCCTCGGCTCGGGTAGACATTTGTCGGAACTCTTTGCAAAGACAGGCTTTCCGCACTTGTAATGAAATATACTATTTCCTATCCGCACCGCAGGGGAGAGACGCTAGAGTTGTATTCAGAAGACCTCATTCCACATTTAAATTCTTAAAAAGATTAAAATTTTACTTACCAACTGCGATAAAATAAATGATTTAGTTCATCCAAATTGGTTAGGACATAATTGTATTGCCGTATTTTCTTAATGTGAGTGTTTATTTACAGTTTCCTTGCAGTATTCTGTGTCTTAATACATTACCTATATCTATTAAAGATTTTTATTGAAGTGTTAAAATATTGGCATTAACAATACTGTCATTAATGTAATCGATAGAAAAGAACTTTTTGACAAAAAAACATTGACCATCAGAAATACGTATACGACTACGAATTCTCAGACACTACCTGCTAAGAGAAATTGCTTTAATCCGTACTTGTCCGTACTTAACCTTTATCTTGTTCGGTGTAGGTATCCTTAGGTATGTCTACTACATTCACCGTCGTCTGGAATTTCAGAGAATACCGCTCTATACTCCATTGGTGCCCGTTTCTTTACTCAAATGTCTACGAATGCTGGAACAAGATTTTAACGCCAGAGCATAATAAGATCTTGCTTTAGCATTTGTACAAAACAAAAACATTTACTGCAGGCCTGTAGTAAATGTTTTAAGAATGTGGAAAACATTTATAGAATTTTATTATTATTTTTCCTGTATATATTATTTTGATTCTATGAAATCATGAAAGAAAAAATATTTTCTTGAATTAAATTATCATAGTTCTTCTTTTTCACGAAGGTGAAACTCTGATACATGAACCAACATAATATCCAATACCAGCCGGTTTTGAATATGTATTGGTTCACGTCCCTATAGTAACAGCAAACAGAAACATTGTAAGTGCTCCAGGGACACTGAACACTTTCAAGGACAAAAATGTAATCGAAAACCACACGTACAAAAAATAAGTGTTGTTCTCGCTATAGTATCATTGCTTTCCTATCAAATTGCCAATAAAATGAGGTCAGGTAGAAAAATTGCTTGTACAACGGAATATCTCCTTGCCGTCAAGAGTCGCAGGGCAATTTCCAGCTACTGTAGGCACGATTATGGACAGCGATCAATGGAAAGCTCGCCGTCCGACCATCCAATAAGGAGTAAACTCGGGTTGACGGTACAATGTTTTCCACGCGCGCCTCGTCGAGTTTTCAACAAGGCCAGTTAAGGCGAATGACTGCCAGAGTTGCGCATTGCTCGAAAGATCTCTCGTAAAAAAAGTATTTAGAACAAACAAAATCTACTCCGAGTTTAAATCTTAGTATTCACAAAGGAATAGCTGACCTTTTTTATAGCGACTCTCTGTCTGCTATTAGTGTGTTACAAAGCATAGTCTGTCTAAAGTGTCAACAGACTTCGGTAATTACAATGTTACAATGAATTCTTATATAGGCAATACTGGTTGAATAATCAAGGTTGACTCAAAGGTCATTGTTTATTAATAGAATCGGATGTAGGCCACACTGGTTCAATAATCAATATTCAACCAGTGTTGCCAACATCAATTTTCATTCTAACCTAATATTATTTAATTAGGTAGACTTTTTAGACAGACTATACTTACAGCATTTTTTTTGCTTGACTATGTATGATCCTACCTGATGGTAAGCAGTGATACAATCGTTGATGGTGAGACGTACTAGTTTATTAAGAGTTTATTCAATTATATTATGTATGTTTCGTAGTAATATGAAAGAAATGGAGTTACGTGCGGTAAAATACTCTTGCAAAAGAGCAATAGAATTTTTATATTAAGAAGTCCGGCACATAAATCTTCGCCCGCTATGTGCGGTCACCGTAACGTACTCTTCGCGGGACCGCCGCGCGCCGCTCCGGTTTACCCCCGGGCCGCAATACATCCGTGGACTCATACCGGGGCTAGAGGCTTTCCGCTTCAACTGCATCAAAGTCAGGGGTAAACTTCGTTATTGGTTTGGTTAGACACTAGCTTCTGCGACCGGCTTCGCCCACGTGAATGTAGTTTTCACCATACTAACTGTGTACTTCAGACCTTCATTTCATCTTCTTAGTAGGCAAATTTTAGAAAACGTTCTTTTAGTGCACATAAAAAGTAGCTTAGTCCAAGATTTCATTCTCATAGTTTCAGTCATGTAAGACTCCGCCATCTGTCCGTCTGTCTGCGTGGCTGTCTATCCCTCTATCACCAGACTATATCTTATGAACCACGATACTTGAAACTTTCACAGATAATGTATTTTAGTTGCTACTACATATACTAAAAACAGACTAAAAACTGGGGCTCTCATACAAAAAACGTGAATTCTTTGTCATTTTTTGCAACGGACGGTACAGAATACTTCGTCGGCGAGCCCAACTCGTACTTGCCCAGTTTTTTTTTTCATAGTAAATTCCTACCTATTCATTCAAGCGCTGAGCCTAAAATGTTCTTGTAACAATTAACTAAACGGGTTCACCTCTTGTTTATTATTCTGGACGTTCGCCCGTACACTTAAAGCCTCATAATTGAAGACAATGTTTGCGCACACCACACGTTACCTAACTCTACTGAATATTCTATGTTTTGAGTGTTTAGCGAATTATTCCTCATTTTCTAACCTCAGGGGATAGTTGTACGAGTATGTACATAACTATGTACACACCACGTGAACTTGTTCTAACAACGTTAGTCAGCATTCAATATTAACAAGAGAACTCAACCGGAGTTCCCTGCGTTCCCACGTAATTAGAATCCAATCTGAATGTAGGAAACAGTGCTATTTCTTTCATATAGTTGGGATTCTTACTAATTAAAATGTGAGCAACGCAGTGATTTTCCACTTATTATAAATACTTCTGTGTAAAACAGATTTATACGTTTTTAGTTTAATTAATTAAATATTTTAATTCTGTCTACTGCTTAGACGCGGTTCTTGAATGTTGTCAGAAGTTTAAAAACAAATATTAACGAAAGTATTAAAAACCACATAATTCAAAAGTTTAGTATGAAAAAGGTCGTAACATGAACGAAGTATAAGGTTGCAATGTCTTCGCATGAAAAAAAACTGGCTGGATAATGGCCACTGAAGAGAAATGTGAACTGCGTGCATTCGTTTTTCAAATAAGCATTTAAAATAAATATTTTGTTGTGGTGTGATCACTTCAACGTGATTGTTTTGATATTGTTAATTTGTTGTGTTAATGTTTTATGATTATTAAAGAGACTGATATAGTTTTAAAATTACACCGTAAGTAATAACAGAAACCTTCTACGACGAAGGTTATTCTCCCAATTTTTTTTAATGATTATTCGCTTTACGTTTATTTTTTCAAGAAATCTGAGATAAGTGTGATTATTTCTTAATGTATTGACCCTATTATTCTGATTTTTTGTATATTTTTTGGATGATAGTACATTCGTCTGGCAGCTAGCCAATTTACGATTTTGTACAAGCGATTTGCTGTTGTAGTAATAATTATTTATAACGTAGCTACCTACTGGGCCCAAACAATCTAATGAGTTTACCTTCGATTCAAAAAAAAGAAGAAGTATTAATTGATGTACAGAACCGGTGGTTATGGCAGCTCTTGGGGGAGACCTATGTCCCACAGTGGAGTGGTCTTTTAGCTGAAATGATGGTGAGAAAAAAGAAGAAATTTTGCACTTCTAACTATGTCTCAGACGGGTAGGCCGTAATTATGGCTTAGTTTTTCACTCTTAAAAACTATCTTGATCACCAAAAAAAGTCAGAATTTTAAATTGCACCTAATATTTTAATGGAAACTGGTATCGCCCGAAAGCTACATTATAACAAAATACATTCGAAAGTGCTGTGGAAATTGCTCGCTTCCGAAAACTCGTAAATATCGCACCGCACCCGTTTATAAAACTCATCCACCGCAATAAGTGACTTTTATTGCTCTCAAATAAAATGCAAGAATATCAACACAAGCTTTTTGCAATTTAAATTTAAATGTCACTCCTGGGAGAAATTCTGTAGAATATAAAATGAAACATTGCTTTAAGGAATTTTAACTACTTTGTTTCTGTTTAAATGTTGACACATTTTGCATTACTAACAAGTTTCTATCTTGAAGAAGACAAGACTTTTTTTTAAAGATTTGTTAAGTTATCATTTTTGCTTTATACTTGTTGTAAGTATAATACTGCCTCATTGATCTCGTAATAGTAACCTCTGCGCGTAGGGTCCTGCTCTGTGGTCTGAGCTGTGGGGTTTGACGTATCTATATCTTGGTCGATTATGCGAAAATTCTCTCATTCATTCGTAAATACGTTTGTAAAGAGCGAAGTATAGATATGATTATCATGATCGTGAATGAATTCTTCTACATTTATTGTTTGCCTTAAAACTAACAAATTTAAATTGTCTTTCATAATCGTGTAGCTATCATAATCAATTTTGTGTTTTAAAATTAAAGAATATTCATTATTTTGTTTTGAAAATTAAACGTGTAAGTGGTGAAAAGAACAAACATTTGTTTTATTTTCACACAGCAAAAACCACACACACACACAATTTTTCACAATATAATATACAAAACTATCGCGGATTTTTCGCACATTATTTACAAAACTTATGGCTCACTCCACAATACGTTCCGCATAGCAAGGATTTCTACTGTTCGTGTTTTGAGAGTTACTCTAGAGAGGGATACGCAAAGGGTCCGCAGTGCCCGAGGACCTCCTATACTTGTAAGAACGGCGGCACCTGCAGGTAAGCGAATTTATTACCTCTTGTTTGCTATCGTTTTATTTTATCCTTTTTTTGCCAGATTGGCAAAGCTAAAAATAAAAATTATGTATGTATTTACGTAGGGTACTAAGGTTTTTAAACTACTGAACCGATTTGCGGGAAAATAGGAAGTGTCAATAAAAATAGTGCGGTTTCGAGGTGACACATGATACAAATTATACAAAAAAAAATAGCAACTGTTATAATTAATCCAGAAAACATAAAATGTGAAAAAATTTGGGAGTTCAAAAATATAAATTTATATTTTTAACAACAACAACATTGTACTTACTAGTACCTACTTACTAGTACAATGTTGTATGTAGTATAACACACTCCGGAAAACAAACTTATTTCGTTTCATCTTTTATGTTTACTAGATTCTAGAACTGTCTCTCGATATGTTTATAAAAAATCCCCAAATTCCAATAACAGTAAAAAGTGTAAGCAAAAACATTTTTGAAGTTGCAAAACAAAAAAAATAATTGTAAAAGACACATTTTCTGAGACGGAGCCACATCTGTATGTAAGTTTCCCATTTAGCTTTTGAAACAATTCCCGTTTTTCCGTCGTGTTACCTCAATGTCGTCGGTTTTATGTTTCGAAACAAAAAGGGTTGAATTAAAGTTCTTAAATTTCGCACTCACTACTTTTTACGACAGAAATTTTGTTAAAAGTTTAGTTTAATCAACTTTTTTTCTTAATTGGCTATTCATTCGAGACGTGAGTCTATATTTAGGTTAAAAAGGGCTATACTATCATATCAGAAATGAAGATATCCGCAGAAGAACCAAGGTTGCCGACATACCTCGAAGAATTGCCAAACTTAAATGGCGATGGAACAAAAGGTTCTGGATCAGCGATCACGTATCCGAATACGCAGTGTTGGAAAGCCTCCTACAAGGTGGACCGATGATCTGAGGATGGTCGCGGAAACCCGATGGATACGAGACGCACAAGACCAGACATCGTTATCGCGACACTTGGGGGAGGCCTATATCTAACAATAGACGTCTTTTGGCTGAAATTATGATGATTAAAAATTGGTATTACTGTTAAATAATTTGTTTCCATCAAAATTCTTGAGGCATCTAACTCAACTAACTAACGTAATCCTCTAATTCTATAACTAAAATTCACAACCAGAACGACACCAAGAAGCTTAACGTAGTAAAAGCAACTTGACAGAAATCATGAGCGCTTCGGAGACTTGGGGAAATCTCAGCCTGATTAATTTCGGAGTATCCAACCTCAATCAACAAAAAGAATGGTGCCCGAAACTCTTTCCTGTTGCCCTCACTAAACGTTCGGGGTTCGTTCCAATAAATTGCAAACAATATATTGGAACAAATTATGTGTGCTCTATTTGTGCATATGACATGGTTTCACTGAAATTAATCGCTGTGTTTGAATAATTCGGAGCCGGCAGTTCGGCACACTGAAACGGGGAAACTGCGCGCTGGATAAAAGCAATCAAAAGGACGACCTGTATCAATAATAAAAATTGTATTTTACTTCGCGTACGGTCAGTAAGGCAAACCGTAGAACTTGAAGGTCTACATGTCAGGCATGCATAAAGACGAATTTCAAAGCCTACTGGGACCATTGGTTGTGCGAAATGAAACTTTAGGGCCCTGAAACGAAGGCAAAGAAGGAACAGGAGTAAGTTTTTGTTAGTAAAAGTCTGACTTGACCTCCCGCCCTACCCAAAGTGGGAAAAGTAATTACGATGATTTAAAAAAAACAAAAGTAATGACATGCATAACTGTCGATATTTTTATAATTAACTAGCTGACCCAGCAGACTTCGTACGGCCGATTTATTTTTTCGAATTTTTCTCACCTTTTAAACCTTCCCTAGACCTCCACGAACATTTCAAGACCAAGATAAGATAAATCCGTTCAGCCGTTCTCGAGTTTTAGCGAGACTAACGAACAGCAATTGATTTTTATATATATAGATGGGAAGAGTAGAATTTCAGTTGATAGCGGGCTCACATAACTAAAAGTTTAACAGAGTATTTAACCTGTGTCCACATGTACTCTAGCGGCCAGTAAAGCGAATGGAAAGTTATACAACATCCATTACTTATTGTTTTGAAAGTTCAACAGCCTGTATTTAGACATTCCGTTTAAAATTCAACGCTTATCCCTAGAGAGAACAGAAAAAAGCTGAACTCTCTTGTTATAGAAACGTGATATATTTTCAAGCTGTAATAGATTTTTCATCTGCAATTCACACATGAAGGTTCAGTTAGTCATCGTCATCATCTGCCTAGCCTTTTCCCAACTATATTGGGGTCGGCTTCCATTCAAGCCGGATTTAGCTGAATACCAGTATTTTACGAGGAGCGGCTGCCTACCAGACCTCCACAACCCATTAACTGGGGTAACACGGTACTTCATGGCAAGACTGGAATCAGATTTACTGGCTTCTGACTATCCGTAACGACTGCCAAAGATCTCCAAATGACAGCCGGGACCAACGGTTTAACGTGCTTTCCGAGGCACGGAGGAAACTCGTTATGTTAAGATGGTCACCCATCCACAGACCAACCTAGGCAAGCGTGGCTTAACCTTGAAGATCGACCTGTGCGGCTGTTATTATCTAGCCACTGGAGAACCTTCATTCTGGAGGAGCTCTCCTCCAGAATGAAGGTTCAGTTAGTATTAACTAAATAAACTAACGAACAAAAAAACTACGTTTTGGGAATACATTTGTGCATATACCTAAGGAGTGGAATTCCCTGTCTGCATCAGATAAAATAATGGTCAAAAACGCGCCTAAGCAAATAAAAAAAAAACTGTTTTGGTATATTTTAAATAATTTCAAGTTTTATTATTGTAAAAAATATCGTAGTAAAACATTAAATGGGCTTTATATGTATGAAAATTTTAATGTACCAATTGTGGATATTCATGTAAATTCAGTGTATTTTGTTGTTCACCCTTAGGTTGGGATTGGGACTGATAGCTAATAACTAGTGATCGGCATAGGTAGTGCCATTTGGGGTCAATGAACTTGAATGTTAGTGTTAATTACTCAGATACCCGCGAAACGAGACACAATAGTAAAACAATAACAACGCGGTCTCATAGGACCGGTTGGGGATTCAAACGTTAACATGGATATGCCCCGGGGTTCTAAAGAATGTTTTCCATGTATTTATTAAATGCTGTTGAATCGAGTAATATTAGTTCTTATGTTACATACAGGGTATAATGCATTAATAAAAAATGAGAGAATCGTTTTTATGGACCTACAAATATAATAAAAAAAATATTTTCCGGAACTCGACGGTATATCCATATTAAGATAACAGTCACAAAATCCCGGGAATGGCACTACCTACGCCGATCACTACTAATAACAGTATTATGGACACATTAAATAATGCAAAGTACTCTACGGTTTATCATAAATCGGTAGGAGACAGCACCAGCTAGTTTCCACAAAACTTGATAAAAGTACCCACATCGATTACTTTTCTCATCTCAGTCATAATTCACCGAGGTTCAGTCTACAAATGCCCAACCAAGGATATAATAATAATGCCTTTAGAGGTTACTTGTGGAAAAAGAAGAATCCTCCAATCAGACGGGTGTTATGTCAGGTGTGGGCAACTGCCTGATATATGATTTCAGGCTGCTGTGTAAGCTGTAATCGTGAAGAACTCTAATTGAAAAATGCAGGATTTTGTGGTTTCATAATTATGTAGCACCACGAATGTTGCTACATATCTATCTAATTAGGTATATTGCCTGAGAAGGCAGAAATAGCCTAAATTATTACAGTTAAATAATATTACGTTTAAATTATTTTGTTTAATGTATTTCTGTCTGTCTGTGTTACATACGATTAATTTAACTTTCAATACAAGTTAGTGTACTATACTCCGTCGGTTTAGGTAGTTAACTAAATGTAAACAATCTTGGCATGTCTTTTTATCTAAAAGTTGTCTATAAATTGTATGTAAAAATCTTTGGAAATAGGTATTTACCTAAATCGATGTTAGTTAATAATCTAAATTTAAACAATCTTTGTGTATATTATATACGACCTCTTTAATAAAAAAGATATACCAAGATTGTTTACCTTTAGTTAACTACCTAAACCAACGAAGTATAGCAACTATTGAAGTAGTCAATCGTAGCATTCCGTAGAAAATCATGGCATAGCAGTTCGTAGTATCTCGCTGCAGTTCGTAGCACACAGTAGCGGTTCATCGAACGTCGTTTCCGATAGCATACAAATCAATTACAAGAAGCTTCCTTTGTAGTGAACCAATTTCCAATCGCAGGAATTTCCAACATTATCTGGCTATCGGTATTTTGAATTCCAGTATCCTGACACAAACGAGTAACATGATACACTTTGTACACCAGATCAATTACACAGTTTCTATGAATCCTCTTCAGGAAACTATACTAATGCTGAATTACATAGTATTATATATACTGAATATTCACTATACTGAATTATCTAGTAAAGTAATTTTAACAGTAACGGTAGAAACCTATATAACTATAATCGACTATAATCAGAGAATTTGTAGTATATAGAAATTTTGGAGGGTTAAAGCTACTGCCTTAACTCGCCTCAGTAACTAAAAATGGCTAAAAATATACATTTGTTATTTAGTTTAACCCTCACAGAAATGTTGTAGCCGAATAAAAATAACCCTTTTCGAAGTAAATGGCCTCTCCTCAAAAGGTCTTTGTGGAATATGGATGTAGAAAGGTTACCCATGACCTCTTTACCTCAGAAAGCCTTCTAGAATTTTAGTTATTGTGAGGCTGGACACGATTTGTTTTAAGATTTTATATTTTTCATTTATTTAAAGATCACCACCGAGTGCTACCAAAATAATAAATCTGATAGAAAAAATAATAATTAGTACACCTAACCTTGTCCTATAATACACACTGAAATATTATAGGTAACCACAGCTTATATGTATGCATGTCAACACGAAAAGTAAAATGCTCACGTGTATCATCGAGGAGACTCATGAAAATTGATTTAAAATCAACTGCACCCGACAAACCGGCAATATTGAAACCTCAAGTATTGACGAAATTTGTATTTATTTATTTTTGGGGTGGGAAATCACACAGTGACTTTTCTTCCCTTGCAGTGAAGGAGTATCAGGGTTTTACTGACTATACCACACCTGTGTCATTCAAAACTCCCATCAAACTAATATTATAAAGGCAAAAGTTTGTGTTTGTTTGTCACTTCTTCACGCTAGAAAGGTTTAATGGATTTGTATGAAACTTGGTATATGGGTAGACAAAGTCCCGGAATACTACATAGCATATTATTATTATTTCGAGAAAAGGTTCCTTTAAGATAGTTTTCTTATATCACGCAAGCGAAGTCACAGGCCGCCTGCTAGTATTAAAATAATCTTCAAAAGGTGTGGTACATCGACAGCAATTCATCTTGGAAGGAACTTAGCAAGTTTATAGTATTATAGTCCTTCTCAGTTTAAATATAAAACGAATGGGAACGACATTTTGTGAACTTAAGTTAAATGAGTTTCAGTCAGCATACGTTTCACATGTAATATGTTTAATGTACTCGTACTTCTCTGCTAAGTTAGTAACTTATACAGCTTATATAAACTTTGTCCTGATAATGTAGAAAGGATTTCGGGTCGTATTACTATATCGAAAAGTTTATTTTGAAATAAATTGTTACATGAATTCTGATTTAGTGATTTAGCTCAAAACTGTGTAGGGAAAAAGTTAAAATAATATCATGAATTTACGACTCACAGTCTATCAAAATACGGCAAAAAAAACACGTTTGTTGTATGGGAGCCCCACTAAAATATTTATTTTATATCTTTTTTTTTTATATTTGTTGTTAAAGCAGCAATACCAATACATCGTCTGTGAAAATATCAATTTTCTAGCTAACACATTACATGAAATATAGCCTGGTGACAGATGGACATCGGAGTCTTAATAATAGGGTCCTGGTTTACCCCTTGGGTACGGAAGCCCAAAAAATACTGGTATAAAATGAGTCGTTTTAAAATATGATAATCTCATAAACTAAATGGTAAAAGCAAATAATATGGACAGTAAGAATCAGTGGCGAATACAGAACTTTGGTGTGCCTTTATTTAATTAAAAGATTTCGGAAGTCCGTGAAATAAAGTTTCAGAATTTCTTCGCTCTTGCTGGCACTGTGTGTTACAAGCAGGCTTGCATAATAATTGTGGAACTTCTTTATCTTATTATAAAGGAGAAGCCACTGGTAGCCGGTGTTGGTTGAAATATAATATTCTGGTGTGTTTGTTTAGTCAGTTATCGAGTACCATGTTTAGTTGATTTTGGCCTTTATTGTCCGCATTAACAGAAGATTTGTTCATGTGTACATTTGCACAGTATTTACCTAATTATTAGTTATTTTAAGATTCCGTAACCAAAGGGCAAAAACGGGACCATATATTAGATTCCACTGTCAGTCGGGCTATTGAATTTTTCACAGATTCTGTCCAACATTCAACTGTCTCGCTATTCTGGTTAATGAAATACAGCCTAGTGACAGACGGAGAGACAGACAGACACCGTTTTATAAAAAATAACATTTTGTACTTGAGGCACATTTTTCAAAAGAGAAATGTTCATTCATGTCAAACAGGGCGCACACATTTAAAAATAAAACAAAATTACATAAGATTGCGCCACATCCGCGCAAAACGGCCAGCGCTCAGCAATATGCTGGAGCTTGTGTAAAAGACAGAGGCACAGCGCAGATTTTCAGCAGCAGCCGTGAAAACCCCTATATCTCTAAAAAGCATGTATAAAATAAATAAAAAGCTTTCGTATTTTAGAATATGAGCGGAAACAATACATTTCAAACAGTATGAAACATAAATAGCGTGTATAACAAAAAAGCAGAACTACTAGAGAATGGGCCGCGTATTTTTGTTTAAATCAGTTTCATTTGGCATTATTTTACCTCATATTTTTTCTTCTGGGTATAAAATAATATGTTAAAAATTACTGTTCATACATAAATACATAGTTGGTTCGTTTGTAAATAAACACTATTTGTATTTATTTATTTATTTTATTTATTGCAGGCTTTTTGTTTCCACGTCGGAAACTATATTAAGAAAATATTTTTTTTTTAGATTTTGTGTTTATAACAGAAAAATTAACGAATGGAAATCTACTCATAATATTAGGAATAAAGTGTCCTAAATATAGAGGTTATAAGTAAAAATTTTAAGTCAGTCCAAAGGTTTTTACAAATTACATTCACAGAGTAGTTTTACATTTCGATGTACGTTCCTACTAAATATCATATTCCACTGTTTATTGTTATATTTTTTCTTATCACATGCAGATATTACGAGTTCAACTCAAGGACGATCACTAAATTTTTCCAAATTAGGAAGCCTCTTTGAGTCTCTTTACAAATTACCGAAAATTTTGTATCAACATAAATTACCATTTCAATTCAAAAGGATTTCCCTATTATTATATCAAATTACGTGGAATTGTGAAACATCGTACATTAAAGACGCGAGTATTTATTCAACTCTGAAATAATACAAAACAGGTCGTTGAATAACAAAAGGTACGTAATACTGATGTGGAAAGACGAGTTTATTTGATGTAAAAATACAAATAAAACGTTGATTATGAAAGGAAAAGTCTGCTAGTATATCAGTGTCAAATCATCCGTAATAACTACCCATAAAATTAGTGACTTGTTCGTCAACTCGCTACTGCAAAACTCACGAGGGCTCGCGAGTTGGCAACTTCCAATTTTGCCTTTGTACGTCAGACCTGATGAACCTGATTACCATAGTCACCACGTGTCTTGAAAAAATGCGTCCGTATCTTCCTCGATCTAGCCAAAGCATTCGACAACGTCTCACAAGGTTTATGTAATATTATATATTTAAAAATTAATTTTATTGACAGACTAGAACGGATTGGTATTCGGGGAAACGTTTAACAGACTTTTAAAGATTTACTCAACGATAGGATGCAGAGAGTGAAAATTATGGACCACATTAGCGTATTTTATTTTTTACTTCATTCCTACCCAGTCCCATGTTTATTAGGATCGGTAGAACACGTTTTTTTCTTCCATTTTTTCTTGGAACTCGTCACGCTATGACTGATGCCCTTTTCTTTCATATCACTTCTCACACAATCCCCCTGTTTTCCTGTCCATCCTCCCACGTGAAAACTCATAACTCTTTTATGAACATTTATTTTATCCCTCCTCTTCACATGACCATGCCAGGACAAAGGAAAGGAATCCCTTTTCAACAGTTCAGTCACTGACGCCACTTTCAAACCAGACTAGCTACAAAGCCGATCAGAAAGCCGCTAAATTGGATCGTCAGTGCCGATTTTGAAATCATTTTCGTTCATTGCGTGCAGTGCCGGATTATCTACTCTTGCTACATGGTAGCAAGAGCAGTAAATCCTACGTCCCGCGCATACGGGTGAGCCCCGCGTGGACGTCCGAAACCAAGCCATGATACCTCTAACGACTTCCGGATTTTTCACATAGGTACTAACATAGTTCTAAGCCTTTTACTAACAATATTATAATTATGGATTTCTATTCTGACGCAAATGATGAAATCTATACATATAATAAATCTGTAGAAAAATGGTTTTTGTACATGAAAAAGAAATTAAAAAAAAATAGCTAGGGTGTTAAAGAACAACCAACAGAACCCATTTCCAGCATTTTTAGAATTTTTGTCTGTTTGTCTGTTTGTCTGTTTATTTGTTCGGGCATCACGTTGAATCTACGAAAGCAATGTAGATAATTTTTAGACCCAAGGATTGAGCGTAACTTACAGTAACATTTAGTTTTTGTTTCATTGCAATCGGTTCAGTTTAACAAAAGATATTTGAATTTAAAGTTTTCCAGTAATAAAATTAGGGTTATGTGTACTTGGTCTCATTACTTCACGTAACTTTTATACATAACAATAAATTGTGCGAATTGTAGTAATATTAAGTTTTTTGCTTCATCGTAATCAGCTCATACCTTATAATAAAATAAAAAAATTATAATAGTCTTTTCGAAGTAAAATATTAAAATAGCGCCATCTATCAAACTAAGAGATCAACTGCATGCAGTGTATATAATATAATCAACGCTGATTAGTAAATCAAATCTGATTTTAAACCAATTCAATTATCAATTTAATACTAATTTAATTCTTGATCCCATAGCACACTCATAAAGGCAAAATTTTGTGAGCATATAATTCATAAAATTATATAATTGTTAACTTCTATACCGATAGATGGCGTTGTTAGTTGACACTAAATTCCGAATTACGATGTTAAGGCGCTCCACACACTGCACCACGTTCCGCCGTGGTGTGCTAACGCGCGCGGCGACGGAGGCGTAGATCTACCTAACTTAGCGGTGTAATCTGCTCCCCCGCGCGGTGAAACAGATTACGACGGCCTCGCGCTAAATAAATTCATATCGATACCTTTGGGTAGAAAGGTCGTATAAACCAAAACCCGACTTTTCAGTAGAGCCGAAAAACTATTTTTTTTTTACAAAAAAATTCATAACTTTTTTGCTTTTGAAGTTATAAAAAAGCTATCTATGAGAAAGGTTCTTACATTTTGCAAATGAAAAAGGTTAAATCATCAAAACCTGTCTATCTTCTTTAGTTTAAAAGTTAGCTTGCATTTACGTCTAAGAAAAAATCGATTCTTGGTTTATACACCCCATGAAAATGTGCTTTGAAAAAACTGTGTGGGTCGTATATCCATTTTTGGTAAGCTTAAGGTCACATTTAATGTCGTAAAAACCCAGATTTATGTAATTTTTTTGTATTAAAAACCATTTATAATCATAGATCAATTGAATTCTGACTAATAAATAATCCTGTTACTCATAGAATTAGTAGGAACTCAATTATTATTATTCTAATACCCAATAATGGTTGATTCAAATAAAATAAAACTACCTGAACCAACATTTATTACGTATTATAAAACCTTCTAATCAATGGTATAGCTGTCCGGTACCTGTCTATCGCGCTCGTTCTTCTGCTTGTCGCTACGCGCAAAATGCGAGCCTTGTGTGTTGGTCGTAAAGTTTTTCTTGCCCTTATCCCATATTACTTGGGGTCGGTGCAACACGTTTTCTTCTTCCATTCTGTCCTGTCGTCCGTCACACTATCACTATGGTCTATCAGTTTAGGTAGTAAACAATAGGTAAACAATCTTGGTATGTCTTTTTATATTTAAGAGGTCGTATATAATATATACAAAGATTATTTAAATTTAGTTTATCAGCTAACATCGATTTAGGTAAATACCTAGTTGCAAAGATTTTTACATACAATTTATAGACAACTTTTAGATGAAAAGACATGCCAAGATTGTTTACCTTAAGTTAACTACCTAAATCGATAGACCATAACTTCCTTTTCTTTCTTATCGGTCCTTACGCAATCCATCCATCTTTTCTTTGGCCTCCCTCTTCCTCTCCATCCATCCACATGTAAATTCAGAACTCTTTTAGTAACATGCGTTTCATCCCTCCTCTTCACATGATCATACCAAAACAAACGATTTCCTTCCACCTTTTCAGTCACTGGCGCCACTTTGAAACTTCCCCTAATACACTTATTTCTCACTTTGTCCATTCTTGTCACACCACACATCCATCTCAACATTCTCATCTTCGCTACATGCAATCTTTTTTCATCCATCTTTTTCACAGCCCAACATTCTGATCCATACAGTATGACAGGTCTTATCACGTACTTGTAGATTGCACCCTTCAACTTGAGGGGCATCCGTGGATAATAAGTTGTTCCCGTGACCTGTCGCCATTTCATCCATCCTGCGTTGATTGGATGTGTTATGTCCCGGTCTACCTCACCATTTCCAAATCGGTATGAATGTCCTAGCGAGGGCTAAAGGCGAAGGATTTTAGGGACCGCCGAAATCGCAGAACAAGTACTCTGTTTCGGTTGTAATCAATTTCACTCCAACACTCTCCAGTCTATGCCACCACACCTCCAATTTGCTCTGGACCTCTAGGTCACTCTCGGCAACCAGCACAATATCATCGGCAAACAGCATACACCAGGGGGCCTCTTCCTGAATGTATCAGCAGGGAAAGTTAAGGGCTGAGAGCCGACCCCTGATGTAGGCCGACCGCCTCATTCAAACTGCCACTGGTGCCTACTGTAGACCGGACTTGGGTACTACACCGACTGTACATCGCTCGGATCAACTGCACATGCTTCCCAGGCACACCTTTCTCCTTAAGGGCCCACAACAGAACCTCACGATGTGCCTGGTCGTATGCCTTTTCGAGGTCAATGAATACCATGTACAAGTTTTTATGTGCACCTCTGTATTTCTCGTACAGCTGGCGTATAGCGAATATGGCATCCGTTGTACCCCGACCAGGCATAAAACCGAATTGCTTCTGTGAAATTTCACTTTTATATCTCAACCGCCTTTCAATACTTTTTCCTCCCAGACTTTCATAGTAGTTAGTTAGTTTCATTAACTTTATTCCTTTATAATTGTTGCACTCAAGAACATCACCTTTGTTTTTAAAGATAGGCACTAAAGAACTTTTGCACCAATCATCAGGTATGAATTCTTCTTTCAACAACTTATTGAAGAACATCGCTAACTACATCCGTCCATCCACTCGCAGTAACTTCCACACTTCAACTGGTATTCCAAACTGGGCCAATGGCCTTACCATTCTTCATTCCATTTACTGCTATTCTGACTTCAACCATACTAACCATTCTCACTAACCTCACATTTTCTGGTTTACTTTCTAAAATCCCACTCCAATAATTTTCCTTATTCATTAGTCTTTCAAAATATTTCTTCCAACTCTCTTTGATTTTTTCATCATCTAATAGAACCAGTCCAGGTTCATTCCTTACACATTTTACTTGACAAACATCCTAAAGTAAAGTGCGACTTGCAATGATCATGGTTTATACACCAAACGTTGCGAACTATCTTTGGATTTACGACGTCGATTTTAACCTGGGTTTAAGGAATGCATTTAACAGTTTAGGGCGTATAAACCATTTACAATTAATGCATTTAATACTTTAGGTCGTATAAACCATTTACAATTAATGCATTTAACACTTTAGGGCGTATAAACCATTTACAATTAACGACTATTTTTACACCCTCCGTTAATATAAATTATGGTCATTACGTCATAACAAAATTACAAAAAAATAATATTTGGCTTTTACATTGAAAATTTACCTTTTGTAAGAGGCTATGACCGAAAATTTCTGGGTCGTATTAACCATTTTTCAGCGAATTTCTACATTTCGTATATACAGATCGACAGAGAAAAAAATTCTGAGAAAAATGGTATATTTAACTCAATTTGGCCAAAATGGTTTATACGACCTTTCTACCCAAAGGTAGCGATATGTTCATTGTGCTGTCGATCGTCGTGGAGAATGGACGAAATTATTAAATTTCAAGATGTAGCAATTATATTATTGTCATTTTAGTTTCATCCATAGAAGATTTTGGATATATCCCTAATTACGAACGTCTTTACAATATCAAATCACGCGCGGTACTACGGAGCCAGTGTGTTTTACTGCGCTGCACGTCCCGCGCTCCCGCACAGATGGGCAGAAACTGCGCGCGGAACGCCTTCCCGCGCAGACCGCATCGGCAGTGACCTGTACTAGGATTAGGGTGATTTCTATACAAATTGAGATACTTGCATACAACAGTAAAATCTGCCATCCTTCACTACGCGACAGGATGCGGTACAGTGTGTGGCACGCCTAAGATAACACGCTTAGCTAACAACGCCATCTATCGGTACAAAAGTTAACAATCATATAATTTCATGAACGCAAGGGGTTTCCACTATGTAATGTGTGTGTCTGGCAATGAATAACGTGATTTTCAATAATAATATTCTGAAGGTAATACAAAAACATAAATCTTTATAATTCGACGTAATTAGATCGGTATTTTACTCAATTCTGGTACCGCGTACCTACCAAAGCCACTGCAACCCAAACTTCATAATTGGCCATCGTTGTTAGGTCTGTGTTGGGACCATGCACTGACAAACTTTCAGCTTTTATAAAATAGATCTGGCGTTCACGGGCTCAGGTTATTAGGTGTCTTAACAGTTCTGTCTTTGAAAAGGTCTTGACTGGATAACATCGTTAAATCGTTCGATAAAAAGAGTTTTACATTCGGTTCAAGTATTGAAGTGCGAAGTAAATTGTATCTTACAATTTGAGTCAAGCAAGATAGGTATGTTTACTTAAATTAGATTTTTTGATATTTTGCTGGTCTTTAACTTTATTCTCATTTTGAAAGTTTGTGCTGTTGTGAATTATTTGGTTCAATATTTTATTAGTATGAATCAGATTTTTTTTAAATGCCTTCTAGAAAAAAAAAACAAGCCTTTCGCAGTGTAGCTGAGTAAAGGGTAACCAGCAGAAGATCGTGACGAGGGTATCAGCAGTTTGAGCTAGGCAAGTCAGAACTCTTGCGTCAGAAACGCCTACCCAACGTGAGTCACGACTTACAGCGTTCTCTTACGGCAGTTTCTCTATCACAGAAGAGTTTTGGAGGAACGCGAAGCGAGTTTATCGGCCAACCGAGAGCGTTACGCCTCTCACGCGAGTTTGAGACTTTCACCGAAAGGGAGTTGCGGTTAAATTCACAAAGAATTGTTACCGCGACTTTGCGCTCCCAAGAAAGCAGCGAGGACCGTGAAGAAGCGCGTTTATCAGCTGACCGAGAGCGTTCGTTTGATAGGGTATGCTGCAGTGTAGATAACGTCTCGGGTGAAATCCTGTTTTTAGACGCACCAGGCGGAACAGGTAATACTTTCTTATTCAAAGTTGTTTTGGTTCGAATAAGGAACCCAAATAAAATTGCGCCTCTTCAGGGATAGCAGCCACATTATTGCCTGGAGGAAAAACGGCACACACTACATTTAAAATTCCTATCGACTTAGACCGTACGGAAAGCCCGATTTGCAACATATCGCGAAATAGCGATAAAGCAAGGGTTTTACGCGATTGTATGTTAATTATTTGGGTTGAGTGCACAATGGCAAACCGCAAAGCTACAGAAGCAGTAAATAGAACTTTATAGGATGTAAGGCAAAATGACGGGCCGATGGGAGACATAACGGTGCTGTTCTGCGGTGATTTTCGGCAGACTTTCCAGATAGTACCCCGTGGAACGAGAGCCGATGGAATTGCTGCCCGTCTGAAGAGTTCGTAAATATTAACTGGTTGCGGCGCCGGTGATATAATTATTATTCCAAGAATACTTATAATTCCTAACAACTTTCCTTTCTCTTTCAAACGAGTGCAATTCCCAGTTAGTGTCTGTTATACCATGACAATTAATAAAGTCAGGGCCAGACATTATCTGTTACGGGGGCAGACCTAAATAATGCTAATAATGCTTTTCCCATGGTCGTACGCATACGTAGCTCTTTCACGGGTAAACAACCCCAATAATCTTTTTGTGTACGCTCCATAGTTCCACAGCTAATGTTGTTTATAAAAAACGACTAGAATAAATAAATTATATTTGTATCGGTATCCTCCAACAGCGCTTCGCAATAAAAATACATTGTTAAGTTCCGACATCCACGCGAACGAAGTCGCGGGCACAGCTAGTAAAGAAATAAATATAGACAATTTAGGCAACGTACTAAAAACCCGGGCTAGTGTTCCCTAGCTGAATACCTTGAATAAACACTGAAAAAAGTCAAAGAGATATCAGATACCATTGAAAGTGTTTATAATCGTCTGATTAGTATTATCAATAGCAATGATCGCGCATAGTATGTGTGCGTGTCTCTCTGCGTGTCTCTCTGTCATCTCTCAGTACAGATGCGAATAAACGTCAGTGCGTACTAGCAAACCAGCACTACTAGCTTGGCAGGTTAAGATGCGTGCCGAAGACATTTCAGTTGTCTTAGATCCCGGTTATATAAAAAATTGTGAAGGAAAAATTACAAACGTCATTACCACTTCCATCCTTTCCTGTGAAAAGGCCAAAATTCTGTGGAAATGAATGAATATTAATAATGAAATTTCAGCTGTTTGTTTGAGTGTTAAGCTGGTTATTAATGGAAAGGTTATGCAGCTGTATTTTAGTTTTAAGTGCCAATGCAATAAAACCAATTAAAATAAATTAAAAAAAAACTTTTTAAGTGCTCTTTAAAGTAGTTTTTAAAATTAAAAAAGACTTCAAGTTATAAAAACGGTTTTTATTTTAATTAATTGATCGCAAGCAAAAGTAAAAAGTTTGTAAATTATTTGGGTATAGTTTATATATAGTTTATCTGTTAAACGGTTATAAAGAAAGTCATTGATCTATTACTGTTAGGGAACTATTTGAGGATTAAACTCAAAGACAGTTTTTTTAGGTGGGAAATCATCAATATGACTTTTCCTGATCTAGACGGAGCAGCAGGGCGTGTCAAACTTTTGCTGACTAAAATCCACTCTTGTTCCATCTTTGCCTTCGTTCTAGGGCCCTGGGGTTCTCTATCGCGCAACCCAGGAAAACTCAAAGACGTTGTAAAATCAAATTGAAAAGTCAAAGAGTTGACTGTAATTTGAAATGAATACAAACCGCAATAAGTACAATAGTATTCGATGTTTATAATGAAAGTAGCTGGTGAAAGCAGAGTTACGTATAATATGAAATTAATGGAATGATATTTTTTTACTTGTCCCAAATCTATTGATAAATATCTTGTATTGAAAAATTTAAAACATCTGTAAGACTGTTAGGGATCATTGCTAGCGACTACTGGAAGATTGTAATAAAAAAGCGATCATTTTTTTCACAAAAAAAAAGGTAATGGGAAAAAGGACAGAGAGTAAAATGAAGTCATTTATTAGATGTCCAGTGCCTTACTTTAACTGTCCACTTCGTGATTAATGTTCGGCTAGTTTGTCTTTCTACAATCCTCCAATTCAAATCATTGACCCTCGTCATTGTTTTGGTGTTAAGAGGCCTGCGGAGACCGCGCGCTATCTCGAGTTGAGACGAAATAAAACACGTTTTTGAGGTTGATGGAAGCAATCCAGATAGTTTAAACAATTCTTGGACACACCGACTGGAGTAAAGTCATCATCCGCATACTGACAGTTGCTTGCTGTGATAGCAATACAAACTATTGGAAATTTGGGAGAGGTTCCGTAATACCAAAAATGATGAATGAAAAATAAATGTATTTCCATTATTGTTTCGAGTATTTATAACTTGATAATAATATCTGTGTTCCTACGAAAAGATATTTTGAAATATTGTTGTTTATAATATAGAAAAAACAAAATAAAAACATGACGTTTTCGCTGTGAAAATGTGCAAATTTAAATTCGCTTAAATTTCGTTTGGGGTAAGTTTTTCAACAAAAAGACGATGTAGAAACCTAGATAATTATTGTCTGAATCCGAATAACATCATATTATGGTGTAAATATGCTTAAATTGCAAATGATTTTGGTATTACGTTTGTATGGATAATTCTAACGTCGCGCCCGCCTTAAGTTTAACACTTTAGTCCATCTTGAAACTTTTAGGTAAACCGCAATCTCTGCAATAAACAAGATTCTAGAATGAATATTATTTTTGTAATATACAAAGTACAGAGGTCCACGGAGCACATAACATTAGATTTGCTGATTTATTTATTATCATAAACTTGTTTTTTTTTTTAATTATTCTATTACAGTATTTTACTTAAGGGTTAAGCTGAACAGGATTTCTTGCTCCACCCAGAGCGAGACGTTATTTAATAAGTGGCTTACCTACACAAAATACGCTATATTCTTTTCTTGCAGAGTTTAAGTATTATTAAAGTATAAGTAAAATTAAAAAGACATTTATAATTATTATTTGATGTATGGATTGGTCACGTTTTAGAATTATTTTCATCCGATTAATTATTATATAAATTCTAAAACGAAGCTACAAAGTATTTCAGTGTCTAATTTTTGAATTAAACATATCATTTGCACACAACTCCTTTGTGCAAAAGAGATAATATAAAAATGCGCAGTCTGTGAAACACGTCCGTAATATATTGCAGCGTAGCGTTGACTCCGCTGCTGCGGTGAACATAAAATATTTTCAACTAATGTGACAGACGGAAAATTCAATTTCAAATCTTGAATTCAACGAAGTTATAACATGACGTTAATTTAAAAGAAGCTTGATCGTATCTAGATAATAAGCTTGGTATAAATGTATGTATGTGTTTGATCATGCGTAGCCAAGACAGGATCCGTTTTTGATGTTTTTTAGACAAATGATACAATAAGTTGGTAGAATCAACATAGCACTGATTGGCTATGTATCTAACTATGTATTTCTGTTTGTGTATTCATCAAGTTGCACTTACTATGTTCTGTTTCTGCACCACTCTAAAGTTAACTGTTGAGAAATGCCTAAAACATTAAGTCCACCAGTGTAACTTACTTGCGCGAATATATTTAATGAATAAATAAAGCGGTGTGTTCAATAAATAAATACCTAAAAGTTGAAATAGCACAAAATAAATAATGTAAATGTAGTACAATCTTAAAAACATCTTGTTTCTGTATTCACGACATAGAAAAAGTAGAACAGGTAAAAGGAAACAGGAGGAAGGAACAGTAGGAAAATAAAAAGATAAAGCTCAACGCTCTAAAAACTTTGGAAAAAAACAGCCAAAAGAAAACCTAAAATCTCGAAGGACAGGTTTACGAGGCAGATCCTTCCGTTATTAAGGCTTTTTACATTTTATCAACATTCTAAAACAGTCCCAGAGATGTACAGACACATTCAATGGCAGTTGGCTGCACATTTGTCTCGGCGATGTTACCCGAATAAACTTGAAATATCCAAGTGAATGGAACAGAAAAACAGCTGTTTGGAAGAAAAACTTTTTTTTTTGTGGGAACATCTGCAGTTTTGTCTGTTTTTATGTTTGCCCGCGGCTTCACCCGCGTGGAAGCGCGGGAACCAAGCTTATTCAGAAAAAAAATACATAACATTTTTTTACATAAAATCTCATTTATGTATCAATATTTATACATTTATGAAATCGAAACAGGATCTTTTATATTAGTATAGATCACTGACGTAAAAAAAATATGCTTTTGACCCCTATGTATGTTCCTGTCTATCTGTGTGTCAGTAACACCGTAATTTTTAAACGAGTAAACCTATTTTCATACGATTTTATTTACATTGTAAGTTGAGTTTAATAAAATCAAGTACAAGTAGTTCATGAAGACAACCTAGCTTAACTAGTTTTCAACGCTTTGCTTCACGAAATTTTATCTACCGACCGTTACCAGCGTTAAAAATATAAACATAAGCGTGAAGTTTGCACATATACCACATTGTTTGGAAGAGACTACAGAAAATAAAGCATACATACACCTGACAACTGAAAATAACATACACGGATGTATAAAATGATAATCCGTGCAGAAACTCCAAATCGTGTTTGACATAAGAATAAAGATAAGTCCTATTAGACCGTTGCATCTAGATAGGTTGTAGGCACAACCTGGCAAAACGGGGGATTAAAGACCCCTCTGACAAGAGTACGAACGCGGTGCTCCTGACCAGACGATGGCCCACTAACTGGAGTGCCCCGCCTCTACATCTACGTTTTGGAGGACATAAAAAATACCACTGATGCCGCCATAAACGTGGCGTCCTACTTGGCCCTAAAACTTTGAGGGAAAGAAAACCCTTGGACTAGAGAAGAAGAAGCGAACAGTCATTAAGCTACACGAGATTTTATGTTCTTATTATCTAGTTAGACTATGCGATTTTGTCAAAGGATTTTATAGAGTTTAAATATTTAGATCCTGCTGATTGAAAGTCTAATTTATTGCAAATAAATAAAACATTACCCAAATAATCCGTGAATTCGAATACTACTCAATGAAGTTCGATGCAGTAAATGAATACCTATTTAAAATTTAATCACATCATTTCGATTGATTAATTATTTACCTACCATTCCGATCAATCATTTAGGTACATTTGAATTAAATTCAGTCACCTAAATGTGTACGTAAAGCGTAAATAATGTGCTCCCTCAATTTGATTTTCAGTATACGACAAATTGTTTTAAAATGTTCAATGAGTATCTACGCTCCAGCGATTTTTAATAACTGGATAATATTAACGAAGCTACAGTAATATTCATGTTAAGTCTGAGCTTTGACCTTATAACATAATAATATTACTTACAAAAGACTTTGATAATACAGAAGACCTTTGAAGTCAAAAGTTCAAATAACATAGGCATACCTTTGTTATTTCTTGGTTTTTAGTAGAACAATTCTATTTTCTTCGATACAAACAATTCTATTGTTTCTAGAAATCAAGTTTTATTTAAAAATTGAAGAGAGTAAGCTATTTTTACTAGAAAATCTATACCATAAAGATCCACTTCTTACAAGATAAACTACCCTTTATCCACATCTTGAACATCTTGAGAATATTATCCGCACAAAGGGTGTGTTAAGTACACATGTGAATGCGGCGAGATACCCGACGTGGGATAGCGACAGCTGATCCGTTTATTTATTTGACACCAAAGCGACAACGTCACCTGACCGTTGTACTGGCAGATACGTGAACGAAGGATATTTGAGTCAATTGGACTTAAGACCAAATTCTGATTTTAAATTAAAATGAAAATACCTATTGTAACGATACAAAACGTGATATGGGATCTTTACAGATTATGATATAATATTCTTTGTTTGAAACATAAAGGAAACTGATGATCTAGACACCCACGTCTTGTTCTGTAGGTATCAGAACTTTAACACCTTCAAAAGTAAAGCTTTGAACTAGAATGCTACAACACTTCAAAGGATTTCTCCTGTCGTTATTTTCCTTGCAGAGGAAAATGTGAAATGTCAAAGATCGTCAAAGCTCTCTCGGAGTAACATGTGGACGTATCTAAAGGTGGCATTTCGAACCGAGCGTCAGTGACGCCGCGACAGAGCGACAGATGGATATTCTATGCAACGCGGCGTCAATGGCGTCACTGACGCGGCGTCAGTGACGTCACTGTGATTTCACTGACGCCGCGCAGGTCCAGGCAAAATTCAATATAATGTGACTATTACTAAACTTCAATTTTATATATACGTTCATTACTGTCGCGGCGACACTGACGCTATAGACGCTCGGTTCGAAAGCCTACCTTAACACTTTCACGCGTCTTTGGAAATATCATCCGGAGTGCGGACGAGAGTAAACTTATGTAAATGTTACTGAAACGTCATGCTGCATTTCGATGGGTCCAAAAACAAAATCGTATATGAAACGTTATCGATTTATAAGTTCTGTAAAGAAGTAATAAAATATAATTATTGCGTTTTATTTTCAGATAAAGTTTTATTCTTGGGACCCGTCGATTTCTATGACGGGCTCATTGTGTGCATTATGTAACAAACTGAATGTTATAATCGACTATTTGGGTGTGTTAATAGGCCTTTATCCATGTGTGCTATTCAGTTACCATTATTTACATAAAACAATTTTAAATATGAGATGACAATAAAATTATATAACTCCGGCTGTTATTATTCAATAGACGAACAGAACTGGTGATTGGGGTGCCTATTTCCAGCAATGAACGATGTATACCCAAAAAAAAGGCGTGTTATTATCTACACTAATATTATAAAGAGGAAAGATTTGTACCTATTTTTGTATGTTTGTAATGAATAGGCTCAAAAAGTACTGGGCCGATTTAAAAAATTCTTTCACCAATAGAATGCTACATTCTTTCAATTTGACATAGGTTACATTTCATTTTGAAAAAAATTAGGAATCCTTGGTAAAATTTGAACAATGTAACCGAAGGTGTAGAAAAACGAGTCTTAAAATGTCTTTCGTCGAATGCGCTGCCGAAACTATTAGCGATAGAACAAAATAATGTACAACAATATTAAAGAACATCATAATTTCTACAAAAAACTCCGCAGTAGCATATGTCCAACTATTGTAGTTATGTCACTACAGCAACTTTTTTCATTTTAAACATTAATGAAGATGCTAACCAAATTCAAACCATGCTATTTATGTGTTTATATTAATCCTTATCCAAATAAATTATTTTATGGTCAAGACCATTTAACTACCTATAAAATAGTTTTTAAATAATTTAAATTGGACTGTTCATTCAAAAGATATTACGAATTAAAAAATTCAAACAGTAAACAAAACCGCCATAGCGCCGTGGCCGTTGTTTGCGATGCAGTCTGAAAAGCGCGCCGGGCATCGCGGCGGGCGTGGTGGAGGGGGCACCAAAAAAAAAAAAAAAAATTGTCTATCCCGTGCGAAGCCGGGACGGGCTGCTAGTATACCATAAAAAGGCTCTTTTTATGAGCAATCATATAAAAATACAGTTAGAAATAGAACCCAAACGCTATGTTTTACACATAAATTCCTGGTTTTCTGCAGTCTGATTGTAAGAGCTTTGCTTCACAACATACAGACGGCTAGCAGCCGTCTGTATGTTGTGAAGCAAAGCGAAGCGTCTGTATGTTCGACAGGTCAGTCTCGAGAGACTAACGTGTTTGCTTAAGTTCACAATTAATATAAACTTTTGTTCACCAATCCACAACGTATTAAACTACATTGATGCTGCAACGTGATGAGAGTTCAATTGTGTGGAGAGGATAAATGAAGTAGATATAAGAAGCCTAAAACAGATGCTCTACAATAAATTAAGAAATAAAGAATGACTTACTGTCAAAAGTTAAGCAGATGCAATACATTTTTACAATTCTGAAAAGTATTGTTACGCTGTCAAAATTTAGGGCCAGCGCCTGCTAGGGCCACGGGATTTGTGTGCGGGACTGAGGGATATTCCGATGGAAAATAAACTGGATGCTCAATGCAAGTTAAAGATGAATTTTAATGGGTGTTCACAGTTATGAGTTTTATGAACAAGTGAAGATGACATTATACCGGGCACATTACATAGTTAATTACTGCTGTGATTAGTCGCGTTGTTGCTATGCGATGTTATCAGGCGTTCCGAACTTGGGGAATGCCTGTCCAGTAGTAGATTGATGAAGGCTGATGATGGTAATGATGATGACGCTCCAACATTTCCCCGGGCGTTGAAACCAACGGTTTCAACCAGATTATGAAGACACAGGCAGTGGGCAGATTCGATTGAATGCCCGTCGAACGACTCCAGTGGACGTCCGAATGTCAGCTACACGGGCGATGCCATCCGTTCCTGGGTAGACTGCCACAACTCGTCCAAGTCTCCACTTCAAAGGAGGAAGATTGTCCTCTTTAATGACGACCAAGGAGTCTAGCGTCAAACCATCCTTGCAGGAACGCCATTTGGAACGTTGTTGAAGTTCTGCTACGTACTCCTTGCTCCATCTGCTCCAGAAGTGCTGGCGAAGCTGCTCAATCCTTTGAAAACGAGACAGATGGTTGGCAGAGTTATCCTGGTAGTCAGGTTGCGGCAAGGAAGTAAGTGGCCGTCCCACAAGAAAATGTCCTGGCGTAAGCGGAGTATAATCTGCAGGATCTGAAGACAACGGCGTCAGTGGACGAGAGTTCAGAATGGCTTCGATTTTAGTTAGTGTGGTGTACAGCTCCTCGAAAGTCAAGTTACAATTACCCAACACTCTTTGAAGGTGGTACTTTGCTGACTTGACACCCGCCTCCCAGAGTCCACCGAAATGTGGGGTGTAGGCGGGAATAAAGTGGAACCTTATTCCGTCGTTTGCTGCACTTTCACCCAAGGACGAACTATTTGATTTTAAAAATTTGGAAAGGTCGTTGTACGCACCGACAAATGAGGTACCGTTGTCGGAAAAAATATCTACAGGCTTACCTCTGCGAGAAATAAATCGATACAAAGCCAGTAAATAACTATTGCTAGTTAAATCGCCAACGAGCTCCAAATGAATTGCCTTGGTTGTGAAGCAAATAAAAATAGCAACATACACCTTTACTAACCTACATCCACGGCCCTGACGGCTAGCACACATAATAGGGCCCGCGTAATCAACGCCTGTGCTTTCGAAGGGATAACCTGGATGAAGGCGCTCTCGTGGTAAGTTACCCATTAAGGGAGCTACAACCTTACCCTTCATACGGTGACACAAAACACACTTATGGTAACAAGCCTTCGCCAAGTTGCGCCCACCTATAGGCCAATAAGTTTCCCTAATGGAGGCTAACAATAATTGCGGGCCAGCATGCATCAGCCTTTTATGCTCGAAATGAAATAATAATTTCGTGAGTTTATGAGTGGACTGTATTAAAATAGGGTGCTTCTTACTATAAGCAAAACTTGAATTTTCGAGACGTCCTCCTACTCGCATTACGTTATTGACGTCTAAATAAATATTAAATTTTAGAAGGGCGCTCTTTTTTGGTAAACTCTTTTTGTCTAATAATAATTTATATTCAGGAAAAGACTGAACCTGACTTTTAATAATGACAAGAGTTAATGCATCTTGTACCTCATCATGTGATAAATACTTAGTTTTAGGGTACTGCTTTCTACAAGATTTAATAAATCGCAATAGGTAAGCAACAGAACGTAAAAGCCGTGAGTAATTAGAATAACGACTAAAATTAATTAAACCTTCAGGATTCGAGTCACTAACAACGGCATTTAATATGACGTCAGGTCGAGTCTCCGGTAATGAGTGTAGTCCTGGCTTCGTAATTTGAGAAGGCCATTCAGACGGGTCCAGTTTTAAAAAATCTGGTCCATTCCACCACAGATCTGACTCCTGCAGAACACTAATATCCATGCCACGGGATATTAGGTCTGCTGGATTTTGGTCAGTTGGGACGTGCCTCCAGGTACAGTTGCCCGCCTTATCCAAAACTTCAGCAACGCGGTTGCGTACGAACGGCTGAAGCTTGGTAGGCATCATCTGCAACCATCCCAACACGATGGTGGAATCAGTCCAACAATATACCCGTCTGATCTTCACTCGAAGTGAGCTCTTCACCTTCTCATAAAGACGAGAACCGACTACCGCTCCACATAACTCCAGTCGCGGGATTGTTGTGGGCTTGATAGGAGCAACTCGACTCTTGGCCAGTAACAAGCGAGCCATATACTCACCCCTAACATTAACACTGCGAATGTAGACGCAAGCACCATATGCGGACTCAGACGCGTCTGTGAAAACATGGAGTTCCAACTCCTTAAATGAATCGCAAACTACAATTCGCGGAATGCGAACATGATTTAATAGAGGTAAAGATTTAACTATTGTCTCCCATTGTTTACAAATCTCATTAGGCAAGGGCTGATCCCATGATAAGTTATTTAACCACATTTTCTGTAATAAAATCTTCATGGTGATAACAATGGGACCTAACAGACCTAAGGGATCGAAAATACGCGCAATAACGGATAACAAATCACGCTTTGTGTATCCAGTCGAGGATTTAGCGAGATTTGTAGGAAACCCTAACTCATCAGTGCTGATATGCCAACCGAGACCAAGCAACTTTTCTGGCTCATTTTGTCCAATGTTCAAATCGATTGAAGCAGGAACAGCATCAGACACTAAATGAGGTTCATTTGACTTCCATTTTCTCAATGGCATACATGCCGACGCAAGTGCCTTGGTGACTTCAGTGCGGATGAACTTCACTTCGTCTAAATCATCCCCACCAGTAAGTAAGTCGTCGACGTAGAAGTCATGTTGGATTATTTCAGATATTTTAGGGTCCCTACAATCGAGTCCTACTTGCTTAAGGCATCGTGTCGCAAGGAATGGCGCACTAGCCGTACCGTACGTGACGGTGTTTAACTGATAAACATCAATAGGCTCACTAATATTATCACGCCAAACAATCTGTTGTAAATACCTATCCGACGGGTGGACGACTATTTGTCGATACATCTTTTCCACATCCGCAGATATAACATATTTGTGGACTCTAAAACGAAGAAGTATAGATAATAAGTCGTCCTGCACGGTTGGCCCGACCATCTGTAGGTCATTAGAGGACACTCCCGTCGAAGTAGGCGCACTCGCGTTGAAAACAACACGAAGTTTGGTCGTGGTACTCGACTCGCGTAAAACTCCCATATGAGGAATAAAATAACCATAACATAAATTAGGTTTATTAATTTTTGTCATATGACCAAGTGACTCGTATTCTAATAAAAAGTCATGATACAATTTACTAAAGTTGGTCTTAACCTTTAATTTACGCTCTAAAGAATGTAAACAATGAGTAGCTTTATTAAAAGAATTTCCTAGAATTGATGGATCTTTCTTAAGGGGTATACGAACACAAAAACGACCATCAGATAATCGTGTCGTATTTGTTACGAAATTATCTTCACACAACTTCTCTTCAGGCATGTAAGAAGTGGGAGATTTTGTGTTCACCTCCTCTAATTGCCAAAACTTTGTCAATTCCAATTTAATATTTTCCCAGTCACTATCGCTATCGGGAACCATTTTAGACATATTGCATTTTATTTTATTCGAAAGTTGTGAGTTCGAGAGATTCTGAGTAATAGGACCGGAAACTATCCATCCTAGACGGGTTTCACATAATACTGGTTTTCCGGTACCTAACTGTAGTCGTTGAGATCCTAACAAATCCCAGAAAAGATCAGCGCCGATTAAAATATCAATATCGGCAGGATTATAAAATGTAGGATCAGCTAAAGTAATATACGAGGGTATATTTAAATCAGAAATATTTATCTCTCGACACGGAACGCTACTCGTAATGTACGGAAGAACAAAACAATTAAGTTCGAATATAAAACTATTATCTAATGGTGTAACCTTAATCCGACATATTTTACCTACATGCGAAGTGACATTATTAATTCCAAGGATTGATCTGTTTACTTGGCTAGTCCTTAAGTTAAGTTTATTGCATAACCTGTCTGTTATGAATGACGACGTGCTACCACTATCAAGCACCGCGCGAGCGAGATGCACACCACCATTGTGGTCGCGCAGTCTGACCAAAGCGGTCGATAACAACACATCTCGCTGCGTATGACCACACGGAGATGGAATGTTTGCTGATAAGGCTACGTTATTCGTATCAGTGGTAGAAGACAAGTTGTTCATCGAATTACAACTAGATGTATTCGAAATAGTGCCCTTAGAATCTACGTGAACTAGTGTGTTATGCCTACGTTTGCATAGTTTGCAACCGGGTTTTTTACATTTGTTAGCATAGTGCCCCGTACGAAAACAGTTGAAACATACTTTATAACTAGGTAGTGACTTGAGACGATCGACATTACTTAGTGCGAGAAACTGTGGACAATTATTTAAAGTGTGATCGTTACTATTACATTTAGGACACGGCTTAGAAGCTGATTCAGTGCTAGAATTGTTAGGAGATTGAGCTACCATTGACTTGATCTTAGGACTAGATTTACTTGGTGATTGGGAATAGTTATTGCGGACGAGTTCCAAGGTTTCGATGAGGTCAGCTCGATTACGTAAGAAATTCATAAATACGTCGAAAGTAATTAAGCCATCCTTGTCTATCCTACCTTTGCATTCCTCCCACTCACGATAGGTTTTTTGATCTAGCTTTCGTGTGACGATGTAGATGAGTAGTGTATCCCAGTGTTTCACGGGTTCTCCTAACGACTCCAAAGCTCGCAAATCTTTATTCAACTGATCGATCATGTTTTTTATGGCAACAGAAGATTCTTTTGAGATTGACTCAAGATTAAACAAAGCACATACATGATTCTGAATGAGTAATCTTTTGTTGTCAAATCGATCACATAATAACGACCATGCCACAGAGTAATTACTTGAAGAAAACTCAATAGATTTGATCACAATAGCTGCTGTTCCCTCAAGTGAAGCTCGCAAGTAGTGAAACTTATTGATTGCGTCTATGTCATCATTACAATGAATTAGGCTAGTAAAGGTGTCGCGGAATTCAAGCCAATTACAGTATAATCCGCTAAACTTAGGTAACTGTATCGTTGGCAATTTAACTGGCTTGTTTATGCTAACACGCGTAATTTTGCAACTTTCCATCGATTTTTTATCGTTATTGTAGTCAGTCAGAATTATTTGTGCTCTAGATAAGGACTTATAGTAAAGAGACTCAAATTCGTTACGCTCAGAATGTTGTAATTTGACATCGTCAACAATGCATTCCAGACGTAACTGTACCTCATCATACTGCTCGTACAACGACTCAATCTTGCCCATGCGCAACTGCAGTTCAGACACATCACAGCTAGATAGCTCCTTGTCCTTGAGTGAGTCCAGGAAATTGAGGAAACCAGTCAAGCGACCCTTGAAACTGCCTCGCTTCTTAACTAAATCCCTTTCCTCAGACATACTGGGAGATGAGTGTTGTCAGCCTGGAATTGATACAGGAATACAATTAATAAAATGAGCAATATAATTAAAATACACGCCTATCTATATTTTATACACTTTCTAAGTGCAAAAGTAAATTACACAAATTATTACCTACCTACAATAAAAGTACAAAGTCTAAACCCTGTGTACAATATTTTAGTTTAATACTTTAACATTAATTAACTAATAATTTGGGCACAACTAACACTATGATCTATGTTGACTACATAAATGATTCTAAAAGCTAACTATAATTTATGACAATGACTTGTACTAATATCTAACACTCTAAAATTATATGTACTATGTTAACGTTTGAATCCCCAACCGGTCCAATGAGACCGCGCTGTTATTGTTTTACTATTGTGTCTCGTTTCGCGGGTATCTGAGTAACTACGATACTTGCTACCAAATAATATTACTTTTAAGCAGATATTTTATGTAAATTAGTTACAGTTGTATATAATGTAAGTTTAATTAATGTAGCAAATAAGCTAACTATACTTATAAAAGTATGATTTTAAACTTAACTACTGTTTAATATAATACTAATCACAATGCAACAAGTACCTAATGATTTGAATCTAACACAGTAAAATACTATATAAAATACAATAAATTAGTACTGACCTGAATATGACTAATTTACTTATACTACCTGAGTGTTGGGTGACGATATTAGATAATTATGACTGTACACCACTAATTAACTTGCTTGAAAATCAATCCAGTCATCGGCATTAACCTCCACTCCACGTGGATTTTCCTTTGTCTTATATTCTTGATATAAATCGCTGATCTTCTTTATATTTATATTATATCCGGTTCGTTATGGACCATGTGCGGGACTGAGGGATATTCCGATGGAAAATAAACTGGATGCTCAATGCAAGTTAAAGATGAATTTTAATGGGTGTTCACAGTTATGAGTTTTATGAACAAGTGAAGATGACATTATACCGGGCACATTACATAGTTAATTACTGCTGTGATTAGTCGCGTTGTTGCTATGCGATGTTATCAGGCGTTCCGAACTTGGGGAATGCCTGTCCAGTAGTAGATTGATGAAGGCTGATGATGGTAATGATGATGACGCTCCAACAATTTGTTCAAAAAAGTTAAGGTGGTCCTGGGACGCAAAGACTAACTGAAAGAACATGAGTAAAAATCTGATACTCCCTCTCGCTCTCTGGCTAAAATAAAAAAATCTAAGATTTTCACTCCAAAAAACACATTTTATAACGTTCTCGTAACTTTCATGTCCCCTATTTTCTGAATCCGTTGAGATTCAATAAAACATCATTCAGTTCGCGTCTGCATGATTTAACTCGTCCACAATGGTTGTTTTTGTCCTCGGACACACGTGGAAATCCGTTCGGAATACAGTTATACAGCTCCATACAAATCTTTCCATTTTCCCGTTACCGGTAAAACGTTTTCATCCTTTTTATTTTAACAGTAAATTTTTAAAGCTCAAAACAAATAAAAAATCTGCTCATTGTCTATTCTTACGTAACTTGCATAGTAAAAAATGGTGAAACTATACCACAACACGCATTTGCCTGAAAGGTCACTCCACTAGATTTTTACTACACAAAAGGAAAACTATGTACGTTTCTCCGAAAAAAGCCATAGAGCCCGACTTTTCAATTATCTGCAGAATTTTATGGCATTTTATATGGCTGTGGGTGAAAGCATTGACCCACAGTATAATAAATTTGTAGCGTCATATTAGGGTAAAATCTAAACTCATGGGCACGTACAAGTCGGTTATAATATAGGGTGGCCAAATCGGATGTGGCAAAATTGAGTTTTTCAAAACGACTCGGAAATAAAGTTCAAATATGTTTTGTTTTCGTTGTAATACATACCTTTATTTTACAAGAAGTTTCATTCGCGAATTTTTATAGGTAGCAATTTAAATAACTTTTGGTCCACCAAAAGTTACTTTTGACGAAATTAACAAAAACTTGAACTGCATAATGACGTTAAAATCGAAATATATAAATGGAGAATTTTACTTTTACATCGGAAAAGCCGCTGGCAGAAGCTAGTTCCCCATAAATAGCTTTCAAATGACTATATTATTTTTAACATCACATAAAAAGATCGCAAAACTGTTTGATGTGACTAACATGTCACATAGTCATGACAAATCGGACATAATGGTTAGAATTTTTTATGAAGAAAGACGATTGAGTAAGTTTTTATTCAGGCCTCACAGAGGAGTCGAAGTGAGTAATCGTCCTCTGTGAGGCCGTACGTACAAGGCCCAAATATTTATAGAGCATTTTCAGATAAAGACAACTGCCTACACAGTACATACAGATACACGTACAACAACAACAACACATCGCAACGATAAAAAGTGATCACGTGTGAATAGTGTCACTGCAGCAGCTTATAGATGCGATGTAGTTACTACAAATATCGAAGTGGTTGCACTGTAGCCAATGTTTGTAGCCAAACTAATTAGCGAGGTCGCTGGTGGTTGCGTTGTGGTTGCAAGTTGGTAGTGATTAGTCTATATCACACACTTGGTTGTGTTCGACAACAAAATGTAGTCAGTGTAATTGAAACTATTTATTTGTATAAAAAACTAGCTTTTGCCCGCAGCTTCGCCCGCGTACATAAAATATAGCCTATGTCAATCAAGAATACAGCAGCTTTATATTGGTGAAAAAATTTTAGCAATCGGACCAGTAATTCCATAGATTACCTCATACAAACAAAAAAACAAACTTTACCTCTTTATTATATTAGTATAGATAGTACCCGTCGACGTGTTTTTGTAGTAGTGTGGTTGTAGCACGTCCAAATAGACCCTAAGTTTAAAGAGAGCAGAGAACTTAAAGTTTTGGGAACTCATTAATAAAGTCAAATCTAAATTGAGCATTTTATGGAACACAATTGCTAAAATTTCAAAAAGTTAAGCAAAGTCAATGAAATATCTAACAACTTGTATTTTTCTGTTTACGACAATTCGATTGTTTATTCAGTTAGCATGTTCACAATCAGTCGCCATCCATCTTCGGCGTTTTCCGCTGAAACCAAGCTGTAATGCATCACGGTTTGTAGCGGTATGAACTGTTTTAACAACGACTGCGAATAGGGAAAATGCTTGCAATTCGTTTACTTGCGTAAATACTTTTTAGTTCTAGTGAATAAATATAAATTCATCAAAACAAATAAAATTTGAAATATAATTTAAACCAAAAAAAAATATTTTCATCAAAAACGAAGTTATAAAGCTTTAAAGCTGCTACTATGAAAGAAAAGTCTGACATGGTCCTGACGTCTTAGACCCATATGGCCACCATAGAGAAACGGCATCTTGGCGATAGAGATAATAAAGATATATTTCTTTAAAATTGTTATATCTCGTTTGCAACAATTTTTTCTGTTTTCCTGTTATCATTTTACTGTTTTTACTAGTACCTATCACATTTTTGCATATTTATTGATATTTTAATTGTTGAGAATGCCTATGGCATTAAGCTCACTTTTGTACATTGCGTTGCATAAATACTAAATAAATAAATTAATAGTTCATTAGTAGATTGAACTATCTTTTTTTAATCACATTAAATCATTTAAGTTTCTGATCACATAGCAACTCACAATGTGTGCAAGATACGAAGTTTTGTATAAGTATCGTAACTACGCGAGACGTATAGTTAAGCAACTAGTTTGAAAGTTAGATGGAAATGAACATACTATAGTTTTAAGCCACTTAGATCACATGATACTGGAGGCAGCAGGCTTCTTAGAACTTCGAAAGGATATGCGTGCGTATCCTTAAAATTTAATGTTTAAAATGGGATAATCTAAAAATAATAAAATGCTATGTAATTTCCATATCATAGTTTCCAACTCCTGCTATTCAAGAAATAAGTGTACGACAAATGGTTTTAATTGCCTTTTAGAATGTATTATGATTCATTTAAAAACTAGTCATAGAATATATCCGGGTTTGGACTGTACAAATTATAGGAGCTACATCTGTGGTCTAAGCCCAATTTCATCTGAATGGTAGCCATTTTTGTATTTAGGTTGACTTTTTCACTGTTTATTACAGTTCATGATATTTGTTATTTCTGAAAATCTTTGAGAAATGACAACAAATGCAGATAAATCAAAGAGCAGGGTACAGTCTGTTACTCAATTGTCTGTATTATTAATTTGTTATGCAAATATTGAATTTAATATTTTATCACCTCACTTTTTATTTACTTAGTCATTTGCATAGTATTTCCATAGTGGCAATTTGTTGACCGAATAGCGACCGCAGTTTCATTCAATGGCTGACCGAAAAAAAAGTTGTCTGAAGGATACACGAACAATAAATTATTACAACAACAACGAACAATTCTAAAATATTCCGAAGCTTACTAAGAATTTATAAGTCTTTGACATATTGAACCTTGCTCTTTAGTTGACTTTCGCCCCAAAAAGTTCAACCAAGTTTCAGTACTTTATTTGTCCCGTACCTTCCATAATTTAAGTAAGATATTATGTAATTGTGTTCTGAAAATGCAAATAGCTGCACTGAATCAAAATCTTTTTATTTCACATAGGCCTACATCGACACTTATAATATGCCAGATACTAATGCATGGTTCCGATTAGTCGTTTCCTATGGAGAAAACCAGAAAGAAATTACATTGTTACTCTTTTAAAAGTATAAAGCGTTTAGTTTACAATATTTCCATGTAGGTAGTATTAACGTTTGAATCCCCAACCGGTCCTATGAGACCGCGCTGTTATTGTTTTACGATTGTGTCTCGTTTCGCGGGTATCTGAGTAACTACAGAAAGAAAGAATAAAATAACTAATAAGGTTCAATAGTCTAACAATATTACCAACATACAAGTATTATGTGAGTAGGAAGTCAAGATCAATTTCCACGAAGACGTTTTATGTATAAAACTACACGCCACGACTGCTATCACATTGTATGAATATTACAATAAATCTTCCCAGAACGTATCTCGCAAACTTTCTTTATTTAGGATAAATTAGATTTTGTGAAAAGAGTGAAGGAATTGAATAATTAATTTGGCTTATAAAATACAAAATGAGCTCCTAGACATTTAAATATTTCAGACTTAAAGATTTGATGAAAGTCGGTATTTTAGATAAAATATGTTTATAAAGTGAAGAATAAAGTCGGCTTAATTTGTTAATAATTGAGTTTAGTACCTAACTAAAATTCACAGAATACGACCCTAGATTTATGAATTCTATCCTTTACAACCCGTTAATGAACTAATAAATTGGGTTTATAAGTCTGTAGGCTAGCTAATTGAATTTCCATTTATGAGACTTTAAAAGAGCCGCACGGGTCAACCTCTTTCCGGCGAGCAATGGACAGCTCGCCGTTCGGCCGTCCAGTTACCTTCCGGACCAAGCACAAATCGTCGACGGCGTGTATTGTTCCACGTGCGCCTCAAGGAGATGTCAGCAGACTGTTCGCCCCCCGCTGGGCGAAGCTTACTACTTCAACAACAGTGGGCCGCATTTTTCACAATTGCATTAACGTAAAACACATTGGCAATAGACTATCTGAAGCCAGGAAAGCTGATACCAGTCATGCCAAGGGGTATTGTTGTGTTATCGAGTTACTGACTGTGGAGGTCAGATTGGCAGTGCCTTTATATGAAATATACTTTTGTATTAATATAGTCCAATAAGACTAGAAAAGTTTAATGTGTCGGCAAAGAGCAAGTTAGTAATACAAAATGTAGTATTTTGCGTATATTTTTAGAAGGAGTCACTTTACTCAGGGAAGACAGCTATTTGTAAACACTAAGCGTTATGAACAGGAAAGGTTATGAATCTAAATAGAAGAACGTTTTCCACTTTTATATGTGAGTTTAGTAGTAAATTAATAGCACAATAAACATAATACTCCCATTGCTAGGACTTAGGCCTACTCTCTAGCAGAGGGAATGGCCGGAATACACCACGCGGGTCCAGTGCTGATAGATGTCACTTATCCTGTTTTTTGGTGATTAATAAATAAGGTATAATAATAAAGAGTACGAGTAGCTACGTACACCGTTTACAAAACAAGTGAAAAAAATATTATCCTAGAATTTTCTCAGTCAAGTTGGTGTTACTAAATTAAAAAAATCTTTCAGCGAGCTTTCCTCAACTTGTCAGCTTGAATTATGTTTGCTCACTGGGAAAACGCGAAGTCGTTTATGGTATTTCCATTTGCAACACTCTGTGGTTGTATTTTTTCACTTATCAAAAGCACTACGTTTTAAATGGAAAAAACTTTGAACGTGCGATTTGACTCGCGCACTGAGGATTCCGCACAAACTTACCTATGTAAATAGTTTAAATGTGGTGGTGAATGGATTCTCGAAGATTTTTCTGCATCTCAATTTTTATTTTTATTTGTAACTTAATATTGTAAAGACATACTTCTTGATTTCATATTATTTAAATGTTATGCCATCGGTAACTTTTCAAGGAAACAAAACAACAGTACTTACTTTTTTTTCTAATATAACTACTGGCAACAGAAGCGTAAAACCCATAATATTTTTGTACAGCTTAGTTTTTATCATTTTACTAGCTTTCCAGAATAAAAAGGTATCCTATATGCTATTCTAGATTTTTCACATTTTTAATCTGAATGAATGTCGTTTAATTAAATATTTTATTTGAGCAAAACAAAAAATAAATAAACCAGAACTAAAACTAAAAGAAGCCATATTTTTATTTTTGGGGCAAATAATATTAATCGGTATGTTTAATGTTAATCTAAAAAGGTTGAACCGAAACTACGACATTTTTTTTCATGCGTTGTGTTAATTACCCTCAGGAACTAAGATTTGAACTTCGTTTGTACGTTATAATGTACGAGTATGTTTTAAAAACGTTAAAAAGTTTAGGTGTATGATATAGGTATAGTATGTATCGTATTTTTGATTTTGGAAGGAGATGAAGTGACGAGTTGGACTTCTACCTAAAGTAAAGGCTAGAAGTATCTAAGAAAAAAGAAAAACTAGAAAAGAGAAGAATAGAAGAAATCACTGGAGTGTTTTTTAAATATTACCTGTATACGAATATCTTAATTTCTTTTTAAGGTATCATTATTTCTTTAATGAAAATAAATTTTATACAATGATGCATGTAAAAACTCGGTTCTTAATGCAGGTAATAATTCTGTATCGTACCAAATAAAAAGACATTAAACTAAACGGTTTAATGATAGCGTTTTATTGGTTTCGTTTGTAGATATAGCTACGTATAGCTAGGTAGAAAAAATCGGCAGTTATTCTTGATATCACCGAACGTGAACAAAATTCGAAAAATCTCAACAGCAGCTGCAAAATATTCAAAGTGAATTGATCAGTTTTGCTTTGCATATGAATCGAAAGCAATACCGCCGAGATAGATCAGAAAATTAAATTATATTCATAGCACAAATATGCATTCTAGCTTTTTTTATTTATTCGGTCCATCCAAGTGCTTTGTATATTGCCTAATATGCTATCGGAAAGTGAAATGATAAACTACTCGATCCGATACTATTACGAGTAGGATTAGAATGAATTCCATTTTTGAGAACTATTGGTGACCTCGCTTTACTCGCTCGCCAAACTTGGGACTGAATAAGCAACTTTCACCCTTAGGGTAACAAGATACTATTAATTGGTGTTAATACTTTTCTTTCTACCCCCATAAAATTAGATGTTCCCAAATTGGTACAGCGACCAAAATAGGTTAATGTTATTTAGAGATAAACTTTCTTTCAGTGAACACAATTGAATGCAAAGAGGACCAACGCTCAAGTTGTCCCCCGCCCAAAGTAAATTAGGCAGCAAAACTTTGAGAAACTTAGGAGTAGAACTTAAATCTTCACTCTCTAATTAGATACCAAGAACGGTTACGGTCCATTTGTATTTAAAATACTTCTCTACAAATTAAACGCATCAGTAGAAACTGTATTTTATCGTTTGTAAAGATCGTCAGTTCAATTGGACTTTTCTGGAAATTCAGACTGGTATATTATATTAGTATCTTAAATAAAAGCAAGCAATAATTAATTCTATTTTTTTAATTATAAAATGGACTAAGTTACTTAATATAAAAGTCGGGTTATTGATTGTAGGAACAACAGTAAGAACAGTGAAGTCAGTTTGATCTAAATTATTTTGAACGACTAGTTTTGTCTAAGTTTGATAACGTAATATGTGCAACTGAAGGAAGCTTTTAATAGATTAGATCCGTTTCTTAAATTCAGATTATTCATTATAGTAATCATAGTAAGTGGTAGGTATAATAATATATAAAATGTCCTTTGGATTAAGCCTCCAATAAACAAATATCCTCTTGAGTTTTGCTAAAAATTAATAAACAAATATGTAGCGTATAACTTTAGCGTACTTTTTTTTAGAATGATTTCAATCATAGTTGACGACTTCCGCAAAAAATTCAGTTACGTTTGGTTTAGACAGGTCCTCTTTTATTCAACTGTATCATACATTCAAAGCTTTAAGGGGGAAAAGTAGATCGTTTGTTATCTGTCACCAGCAAAATGTATAGAGTAACTCCTTTGCCTTTATATCCGCTTTCCTTAAGTTTATCTGTATTGGTAAAACCTTTACGTTTATACATTTAGTTTTTTTTTACTTGGTAAAAGTTTTATTTATTTACACGGATAATTCAAAAACACTTAAATAAAAATACAATTCTCGGTGGTAAACGCCACGCAAAGTTTCAACAAGACGTTCGACAGACTAATTCTGTTGTATGTTCTATTAAATGTTGTACCTACCTATGTGTAATACCTTTGCTACTACGAAAGTATTTCAGCCTAAAATAATCCGTAATTGATTTTATAATATAGAATGAGGTTTCACAAATCTAGATAGGTAGTACATAAATATAACTAACGCGATCGTATAAATAACGTTGAATTTTATTATTATAAGGTAATTTGCCATTTCTCGTAACCTTTTTTGAAAATGTTTTTCATATCACAGAAATTCTTCTCAAGCGTGAAAAGAACATATTACTTTATGAAAATATTTCGGGAATTTAATCTTAAAATAACATGCTTTTATAATTAAAAGTAAGGCGAATAAGTGAAACTTCAAGCTATATTAAGTAATTACCTACTCAAGTTTTTACGCAAGTTTAGCCTCAACCTACATAAACGTTGAAGGCTCTTTTACGGGATTTCCGTTTAAATTTATCAGAAAACAGTCATTATTAAATTATATTTTAGGTCTTGATGAGGCCACCTTTCGGCCTCAGAGAGAGAAGCCAGAGTCGCGGTAATGCGATGGATGCGAGACGCAACAAGCCGTTCCATGTGTTGACACTTGGGGGACGCCTATGTCCAACAGTGGACTTCCTTTGACTAAAATGATGATGATGATTATGATTTTAGGTCTCACATTTTTTTGAGTTGATTGAAAGATTTGAATACGGAATAATTGTTGTTAAAGATAAAAAAACTAATATCACAACTACTGTAAAAGACATTTGTATTGAACTTTAGAGCTATATGGATACAAAAAAAAAACTATGAAGGTACTACACGGTACTTACAACAAAAGTTTGTGCGGTTGTGACTAATGAACATCGGTGTAACGCTACGTACGCAGAGCTCACTCGTGACGACCTAGTTTATAGCCTAGCGTGGTAAGTATATAGCCAGTCACACAATTTATTGCTGGGAGGGTTTTTATGTCCGGCTTTTTGGAGTTTCGTTAATGACTTTGGATAACTAAATAGTATGCCTGAATAGTATTTGTTTAAAGTATTTATATACCTATCATCTTTTTATGGGTTATGTAGGTAATTAATTTCAAATAAAACTTGCCAACTTTAACAGCAGAAATCCAAATACAACCATACTTTTTCACACTCAAATAGCGGAATGGATTTGACTGAAATACCTATTTAGCACATAGGTTGACCATAAGCTGAAATAGCACATATGCTACTTTTTGGGTTAATTTCCTTCTTTCATGCGGGTAAAGCCACTGGCAGAAGCTAATATTTATTTATTTTATTTTATTGTTTTTTGGGTGGCTTACAGCATACATTAATATAATTATGCAGGTAAGTATACAATAAAATAGTATTTACCATGTTACAATTGTTTTATTGTATGAAAAAAATCCTATTCTACCCTATAAAATTAACAACTCATAAAAATGATCTAGATTTGCGACAGTTTAGAGAGACATAAATACTTTTACGAGTATTAAGTTATTGGTAGTAAAGAAGTTATTTTGTTACCAGTAGTAAATAAATTGCATAATAAGCATAAACAGCCTTTTTAATGGTCCCACTGCTAAAAGAGGAAATGGGCCGTAATCCACCATGCAAGCCCAGTGCGAGTTGGTGTGTGTCACAAAATTATCTTCGAATTTTATTACATATCCAATATTAAATACCAGAATCAACTAAAGAGGACGTCGTTGCTCACAGAATAGTTTAATAAAAAAGTGTTAAAAATATTTCATGGAAAACTAATGAAGATCTCACCGTCCTCCACATCGCGTTTACGAGTTAGTCAGCTTTTTTTTATGAAACAGAGACGTCCTAAATTGCTAAGCATAATAAAAGAACGTTGTGAATGCCTTCTTTCAAGATTGTCTTGCTACAAACAAATGACAATTTGTACCCGTCGTTGGCAGGAGTTGAGTTTTTGCCCGTTTCAGCTTGTTACCCTCACTGTCGCTCTAAAAAAGGGACGCAATTTAGTTGTGCGCAAATTGCCGCAGTTTAACTGAAAAAATCCTTTTTGGTCTTGGTTGATTTGATGGCTGTGCAGTTAGACTGGACATGAAACTTAAAAACTACTTATTTTAAACGATGTTTTTTGCAATTGCTTACGCAAGCTAGCCCTATAAACATTTTTTGTATCATGTATCCAAACGCATCTCACACATTATAATCATTCATATTGGACGACAGTATTGAGCCAATCATACTCCAACTCCCCATATCCTCTTATCCCATGCCGGCGAATGAGAAAGCTTGTTCGCCGCTAAGCCAATCAGGAACATTTCCGCCCGCTGCAAAAATGGTCGCCTTTCTTTGGTTGACCGTTCTCTTCGTCTTTAAGCATCCGCCCGCACAGCACCACCGCTAAAAGTAACCCGCTGATCCAGGAAACCCGCGGCGCCGCGGTGATCTAATATCTAATCGCTGAACCATAAACCTCCTAATTAACGTGTTGGCCGACACAAAGACACAGTGACGCGAAATATAACCGAGTTGTTGACCGCGAGTGCGAACATCCGAGAACACGTGTGAGTGTCGTCATCCACCCGGCAGTCAGTGCAGAAACCTGGCATCCATATCTCCAAGTAAGTCACAATACTCTTCCCATACCTACTTCCTTTAGCTCAATTTCTGTGTCCAATATAATATCGTCCAACGTAAAAAATATTTTCCCGCTAAACTTATACAACGCTAATCTGGTCCTTCGAGAACCGCAATCCTAAACTTACCATAAGTTAAATGGTCCATTCGAGTCGGATTCATAGAATCAGCATTCATAGGTCTCATACCTAGGATTTAGGTTAAATAGGTACCTACTTATCTAACCTGAATTCGTAAAACCGCCATATTGAACGCATACTATCGTTCTTACATTCCCCGCTAGGTACCTACCTACATCATTGAGAACTACTGTACCAATTTAATAGTTCGCCTGTTGCATTGAAATAGCATAGGGAATTATTAAAACCGCTAATTATCGTGAGTTAGTTCGGCAAACTTGCCTATAACATAAACTCAACCGCAATAATTTTCTTTCACCCGCTACTTAAATAAAAAAAAAAAAAAAAAATATAAAATATTCTTGAAGTCTACCTACATAAACATAAATTATTTTGTCCGCTATAGTTACTAGAACTACTCCAATATGGAAGATCTTCAAATAAAAGTTAAAATACTGCAAGCTAAAAACCAAGCAATCTTTGAGCGTTTATCGTCATTGTATGAAATATCAAAGAAAATAAATACGACTAGTATTGAGCTACGTTCGGCTGAGACGTTTATGGCAGACACGCAAATAATCTCAGTTACTCGTCAAGAGTTTATTTCTAACATAGATAAAATAAATACATATTCTTTACAAATAAATCCTGATCATAAAATAGATTATAATAGTCAAGTATCATTTGACGGAGTTTATACGCGAGTAGAGAGAATACGCTCACTTATTGAAGCGAAGTCCTCAAGGTCATTGAAGGACTCAGCGTCTATTGATACCGCGCCGCAATCAAAATGCTCAGTCAAGCTGCCACCAATTCAGATTCCGTTTTTTGATGGTAGAATTGATAATTGGCCTGTTTTTTTATGAATCATTTAAATCAAATGTCCATGAAAATTCAAACCTTACAGATTCTCAACGTGTGCAATATTTAATAGGTAACCTAAAAGGAAACGCATTGCAAATTACCGCCGGAATTATTCCGTCAGGGGATAATTATACGTCTATCTGGAACAGTTTGGTTCAAAAGTATCAAGATAAACGAGCATTAGGCTCGCACTACATGTCTAATATTTTAAATATCAAACCCGCAATTAATAATTCCGCCTCTTTAAATAGTTTTATTGAAAGTTTTCACGCGTCTGTTTCGGCACTAGAACAATTAAAAATTAACGACCTAAAGGATTTCATATTATTAAATTTAGCTTTAAAAAAGTTAGATCCCGCTATCATACATTCATTTGAGATGCATATGAGAGATGTGGAGATTCCTACTTATACGGGTTTCGTTGAATTTATAAAATCGCAAGTAAAAATATTAGATAGATCTACTTTAACTCGGACCGCATCCATAAGTAACAACAATAATAAAAATAATTCTTGTCGTAGCCAATCACGTGATAGTACAGTACGTACATTTGTTGCTTGTGACAATAACCAAACTTGTATGTATTGTAGTAGCAAGGATCATTGGCAACTGTACACCTGTCCAAACTTTCAAACAATATCGGCCGGTTCGCGTTTGGATTTTATTAAAAATAAACGTGGATGTGTAAACTGCCTTAGTACAACGCACACTGCCTCGCAGTGTAAATCTATACACACCTGTAGAACATGTAACAAAAAACATCATTCTCTTTTACATTTGGAACAAATTTCACAGCAGCGATCGATATCAGCTGACGCTTCCGCGCAGTCACAACAGGTGGCGCTTTGTGCATGTTCTCGCGTAGGAATAAGGACTCCACGTACTACGATTGTTTTGTCAACAGCACAAGTCTATGTTGATAACAAACATAACAAATCCGTTTCTGTAAGGTGCTTAATAGATAACGCTTCGCAAAATAATATAATTACTACAGCCTGTTGTAAAAAACTGCAATTAAATATTATACCGCTTTCAAATTCATTTATAAAGGGTGTAGGAACCTCTTCGCGGCCTATCATAGGTTACGTGGAGATAACAGTTACTGCAAAAAATAAAACAAATTCTTTTAAAATAACCGCTCTTGTTATTGATTGTATAACTGATAAATTACCATCTCACTTGGTTGACACCTCTGCTGTGCAACATTTATTCGAGTTACCGCTAGCCGACCCCCTGTGGCACGTGCCCGGTGAGGTTGAATTACTTCTAGGGGCAAAACTGTTTCCGTATTTATTACTTCATAACAGAATTCTCTCACCTACCGCGCCATCAGCTGTTGAAACCGTGTTTGGATACATAATTATGGGTGAGACACCCTCTAGTTTATCTAATAACAATAACAGTCTAGATGATTTAAATACCGCTTCATGTTTTTCTACCGCGTTAACAGTAGATGATTCTCATTGTTTTTTGTCGTTGGACGAATCTTTACATAAATTTTGGAATATCGAAGAAATACCTTCAAAATCTTTTATGAGCCCCGCTGAACGGGAGTGTGAACAGCTGTACGCTTCTACTGTGTCACGTGACTCCAGTGGTAGGTACTGTGTTGCCTTACCATTCTGTAAAAATCCAGAATCACTCGGAAATTCATATGCTGTCGCTTATCGACGTTTAATTAATTTGGAAAAAACTAAGCTTCGCGACCCTTCTTTGCGCGCTAGTTATAACGAAATAATCCAAGAATATATCGATCAAAATTATTTAACCGAAACTACACCTAGTTCTGTTGATCAGACTATAGGATATTACATACCGCATCACCCTGTTATTAGGAATGATAAACAAACTACTAAGGTGCGCATTGTCCTTGATGCGAGCGCTAAGTCTCATAATGGCGTTTCATTGAATGACTTACTGCATACAGGTCCTAATTTACAGGCTGACATATTTTTATTACTTTTAAATTTCCGTTTGTTTCTTATTGCAGTTACAGCTGACATAAAACAGATGTATCTTCGAATTAAGGTTATTGAGGATCATCGAAAATATCAAAAAATATTGTTTCGATTTAATACTACTGAACCTGTTCGCGAATTTAAATTTAACCGTGTTGCCTTCGGTCTCAAGCCCAGTCCCTTTCTAGCCATGCGCACTGTGCGCCAGCTTTCAGAGGATGAAAAACATCGTTTCCCGCGCGCATCCATTGTCGCTTCTCATGAGCTTTACATGGATGACTTGGCTAACTCGACCCCTACTCTAGAAGAAGCCAAGATTCTCTCCGCTGAACTTATCGCCTTATTTAAAGCTGGGGGCTTTGACCTTACTAAATGGGCAAGTAATTCCTTGGAATTACTGGAGGTTATTCCACACTCCAACCGCTCTTCTATTAATTTCTCTGACGGGGATAATTTAAAAATCCTTGGACTCAAATGGATTCCTTCCGAGGACTGTTTCACCTTTACTACATCTGAGTTAGATAAAGGTTGTACTAAACGCTTCATACTTTCCACTATTGCCCGTCTGTGGGACGTTCTCGGTCTAGTGGCTCCTGTAGTTTTATTCGCGAAATTACTCATAAAAGAATTATGGAAATTAAACACAGATTGGGATGAAACTCCGCCCGATTCTATCGTACTTCTCTTTCAAAAATTCAAAGAGCAACTGCCTCTACTTTCTTCTTTAAAATTGCCGCGTCATGTAGCCGTTACTATGGGTTGCGTGACAAATATAGTAGGTTTTGCTGACGCCAGCTTGAATGCGTATGGCTGCGTTATATACTTACATGTCACTGACACAAATGGTAATACACACGTAAATTTGGTGTGTGCTAAATCTAAAGTTGCACCTGTTAAGGTCGTATCTCTGGCTCGTCTAGAGCTTTGCGCCGCTGTTCTTTTGTCTAAACTAATTAAACTAGTTTATGACACTTACCGCTCTCGCACCGCTATTAATAAAATATTTGCCTTTTCCGATTCTACAATTACACTTTCATGGATTCATTCCTCACCTCACAAGTGGAACATTTTTGTTAGTAACCGCGTCGCTAAATGTCAAGAAAATCTTGATCCTAAACATTTTTACCATATTAACGGAAAAGAAAATCCTAGTGACTGTCTGTCTCGAGGTCTTCTACCCGAACAGTTACTAAACCATGATTTATGGTGGCATGGCCCTGAATGGCTTCTGCGACAAACTGATGAGTGGCCTATTACTCCGTTTGTTTCCTCATGCAGCGAGCAATTGCCTGAGTTTAAAAATAAATCTTTAACATTAGTATCTACCGTATCAGAACTTAACTTGATATATAGCCTTTCTCAAAAATTTACATCGTTACATAAAATATTGCGCATAATTGTATACATTTTGAGATTTTTGCATATTATTCCTTATGACAAGTCACATAAGACAATTACTGTCCGTGAATTGGTTGCCGCTGAAATTTATTTAATTCATTGTATTCAACAGTTTCATTTTTTAGATATTTATGACGAGATTAAAAATAAAAAACTTCGCTCACAGTTTAAGAAACTCGATCTATTTATAGACGAGCATAACATAATTAGAATTGGTGGCAGGTTGTCAAATGCGAACCTTCCTTATGAAGCTCAGCATCCCGCGCTTTTACCTAAACATGATAACTTTACACATGTTCTAATAGACTGTTATCATCGCATTCATTGTCATGCCGGTGTAAGCCTTCTTACCTCTCTGTTACGCCAAAAATATTGGATAATCTCTTCCAGAGGTGTCGTCAGACAAAGGGTACATGCTTGTAACTTTTGTTTCAAAGTTTCTCCTTCTCACCCCAGTCCAAAGATGGCTGATTTACCCGCTTGCCGCGTACAAGAGACTAAAGCTTTTGTTCATACTGGTGTGGATTACGCTGGTCCTATTAAAGTAACCTTATGTCGACGCAGAGGCCAAAGAAGTAAGAAGGCTTACATATGCTTATTCGTTTGTTTCGTTACCAAAGCAGTTCATATTGAATTGGTTACCGACGTGTCATCGGACACCTTCATTTCAGCTTTTAAAAGATTCATTTCCCGCAGAGGCCCCGTCTCTTATTTATATTCTGATAACGGAACAAACTTCGTTGGAGCCAAGGCTCAATTACAAGAACTACTTGCTAACCGCTACCGCATAGAGTGGAAAATGATTCCACCCCGCGCCCCCCACTTTGGAGGGCTGTGGGAATCAAATATTAAATCTACTAAAACGCATTTATATCGTGTTATCGGCTCTCAACTTCTTACTTATGAGGAGCTTTCGACTGTTCTCACTGAAATTGAGGCAGTTCTAAATTCCAGACCGCTCTGTGTCCTGAGTGAGGATCCGTACCCAGAACCGCTTACTCCCGCTCATTTTATAATGGCTTCTCCGTTAACTACGTTGCCTGTCGTGAACGTTCCCGAAACGACGAAACCTCTAACTTGCCGCAAAAAATTGCTTGACCAAATGGTTTGTAGCTTTTGGAGAAGGTGGCGTTTAGAATACTTACATAACTTGCAAGTTAGGCAAAAATGGTTGAATGCCGCCGACAATATTAAGATTGGTACAGTGGTTCTCATGCATCAGGATGATGTCCCTCCTCTACGTTGGCCAATGGGCATAATCACCGAGATTTTTCCCGGCAAGGATGGGATAACTCGCGTCGCCATGGTGAAGACATGCAGTGGCTCTTTCAAAAGACCCGTTGTTAAACTATGTCCTTTACCTTCTCAATAATACCACCGCGTAATTAAACATCTAATTTAGCTGTAGTTCACATATTTTCATTATAACTTTTCTCTTTTGTCCAAGTTAATTTAATTTCAATCCGCTTTAATTTGACTCCTTACTTTTGAGTATACTTCATATCCTCGAAAGCCGGGCAGAATGCTTACGCAAGCTAGCCCTATAAACATTTTTTGTATCATGTATCCAAACGCATCTCACACATTATAATCATTCATATTGGACGACAGTATTGAGCCAATCATACTCCAACTCCCCATATCCTCTTATCCCATGCCGGCGAATGAGAAAGCTTGTTCGCCGCTAAGCCAATCAGGAACATTTCCGCCCGCTGCAAAAATGGTCGCCTTTCTTTGGTTGACCGTTCTCTTCGTCTTCAAGCATCCGCCCGCACAGCACCACCGCTAAAAGTAACCCGCTGATCCAGGAAACCCGCGGCGCCGCGGTGATCTAATATCTAATCGCTGAACCATAAACCTCCTAATTAACGTGTTGGCCGACACAAAGACACAGTGACGCGAAATATAACCGAGTTGTTGACCGCGAGTGCGAACATCCGAGAACACGTGTGAGTGTCGTCATCCACCCGGCAGTCAGTGCAGAAACCTGGCATCCATATCTCCAAGTAAGTCACAATACTCTTCCCATACCTACTTCCTTTAGCTCAATTTCTGTGTCCAATATAATATCGTCCAACGTAAAAAATATTTTCCCGCTAAACTTATACAACGCTAATCTGGTCCTTCGAGAACCGCAATCCTAAACTTACCAGCAATCAATAGTATATCTATACGGATATCCCGACGTAAGGCACGTATCCACCCTTATGTTGTTGAAACTTCTACGGTCCGTACTAAGCGATTCGCCTTAAAAATACTTAAATGTTTCACCTGACACCTTATTTAAATACCTATCTATATTAATGATTTACTGCGAAGTTTCGAGAAATTGAAATAAAACACGTAAATGAGTTTTTTTACGTCTCGATAACTTTATTAGAAAATAAGTTAATAAAAGATTTAACCATTAGTACTTAAACAGTCTTATGGTTGTATTCTTCAATGTAGGCCTAGGCGAAGTAAAGGTATTACCTATGCGCTATAAACGTGTGAGAGTAAGGGCCTGTTTCACAATGTCCGAGTAGGCACTACACACTGAATAAATTCAAAAATGGAACAGAATTTGTATGAAATCTGACACAAAACCAAAGTCAATCCGCCAAAAGCGACTGATCAAATCTGACACAAAACCAAAGTCAATCCGCCAAAAGCGACTGAATAATGTTGCCAATTAAATTGAAAAAAAAAAACTCCGGGTCGCGCTTTCATTAGTCGCACTCTATCAAACTGCACTCAATTCTCAGTCACTGCACGTAATTTTATTATTATTATCCCCATAATTTAATTATGATGACAGAAATATGATAATTAACTTTATAATATAAGAAATCCAAGTTAATTATTTATTTCGTACATTAAGGATTGAGAACAAAATCATGTCGCATATATGGACCAAAATACTAAACGTAAACAATCACCTATAAAAAAAAAGTTATAAAATAACAATATTAACTTCTGTTACTGAATTATAAATCCTATGGCACAATTATAAACTTTAATATCGTTTGCGTTATATTTGTATTTAAGACCTTCTATATTTAGATAGTAAGTAGAATCAGTCAATTTAAAAATGACATTCGAAATTCAAACCTCATTTTTAAATGTATTCAAAATTATTTATTCCAAAATTAAATCTAATTGTAGGTAATAAGGTTTAAAATAAAATGTCAACAATGGTGTTTTTTTTTTTGTTAGCCTGTTCTGTCGCACTCATGTTTCAGGGTACCAACTTTGTGTTAGTTTGTTTATATTTTTTTACTAGACTGATGTAATTTATAAAACTTAGAACAGAGTTTTAATTATTATTTATTATCGAAAGTACTTTCTTTTTTGTTCAAGTTGCAAATATTAACTTACCGGCTTAAATAATTTAAGGAGTTTTAATATTTTAATGGTTTTCTTTAAATTTGTTTATCGCCATATAAATAAAACGTACCCCCAAAATGTGGTCACCCTACACACTGAATTTACAAGAAAATAGTTAATGATGGTTTTTTCAGAATCTAAAGTATGTACATTGCTGAAATGTACTGGTATATTTAGCAGAAATTTCTGCTAAATGTTAGTATATCTGGCTTTAGATTTCGTTGAGATTTCAGGTGGCTACAGTCAAACATATATAATTAGAACGTCAGGATTGAGGAGCCATATTAAAAGTATTGTATTTTCTTTCATTTTAGTGCTACAGAAGCGAAATTTTTAGACCGTTATGTGCTAAATAGCTGCTAAATGCTGCAAAATTTTCATAAATGTGCATCCATTACTTAACGAGTTTTTCAGGTGGCTCCTCAATCCAGACGTTTAGATTGAGGAGCCATATTAAAAGTATTGTATTTTCTTTAATTTTAGTGCTACAGAAGCGAAATTTTTAGACGGTTATGTGCTAAATAGCTGCTAAATGCTGCTAAATTTTCATAAATGTGCATCCATTACTTAACGAGTTTTCAGGTGGCTCCTCAATCCAGACGTTTAGATTGAGGAGCCACCTTTGCATTAAAATAACTAGTGATATATTTTGCTGCTAAATCTAGAATTCGTGCTGCAAAATAATCTACACTGCTGCTAAATAATGGTGAGATCAGATTTAAAAAATCTGATGTGGCTCCTCAATCCTTACGGACATGAATTGCGGACAACAATTAAAATAAAAGTTATGAGAAGGGTTGAGTCATAAAGATAGAGAGATACAATTTAAATTAACTAACTATTATTTAGGATCCCACTTCTTAATTAATTACAAACAATTAGCTAGCATGTATTGAATAAGCGTGTAACAATAGAAAAAAAATAACGATAAAATCGAGTAAATTTCTGGCAACAAAACGAGAACCCTGCAAAAAATCGGGGTCAAACTAGTTCAATTCGGCCGAGCTAGTCTGACATTACGTCCATTTGGCACATTTCCAAAAGGTATTGATCAAAATTAGGCACTTTGAAACCCAAAGATTTTTAAGAGTATCTTATTTACTTGTGTGCTTTTTCGGTAGTATGAAAATAAACTCTCAGGTTCATCTCCTAACCGATCCGATGGATCCTGACCCCGATTGCTAGCCACCATAGTTACGCGTTTAGTGGCTGGCTTGCGGTCGAGGGGATGAAAAAAAAGGGAAAGCTCGCCGTCTGGTAATCGACCGGACCGAGTCCGAGTCGTCGACGGCGCGTAGTGTTCCACGCGCACCTCAAAGACATGTCAGCAAAACCGTAGGGGCCCAACAGGGCCGAAGCCTACTGAGGCCATGGGTTAGCTTCCGACACGGAAACCCAGGGCCTTGGAACGCAAAGTAAAGAAGAAACATAGGAATGAGTGTTAGTCAGTAAAAGTCTGAAACGCTCTACCGCTTCGTTCTAGAGCGGAAGATCATTAGATGATTTCTTCCTTAAAAAAAACTCCGAAAATGACTTATTCATGGCAGGATGCCGTAAGTATATTTAACATCATTTGGACTATAATATAATTTTATGAATGTCTAGTCCCTGGCTGTTGTATGAATGGCCTGAGCAGTTCATAAAATTTTAATATTATATTAGACATGTTGTGTCCAGATCGTTAACGATCTTTCACCGTCTAGTTTCTATTAAAGTTCTGTATAAACTATGCAATTAAGAACAAATTAGTGCAGTAAATTAAGCTTCGCTACTTCTACCTCGGGAGCAATATCCTCTCGTTAAAGACACGGAATTGTACTTGGAATTTTGTTCTATGCTACATTGTAGGTAGTATTTATTTCTGTTGCTGTCAGTGACTTCGCTCGAATCATAGTAGAAAAATATCGCAACTGAATAAAATGGCTTTCGTGCAATTCCTGTATACCTGTACCCATGTATAAAGTTTCATAAAATAAAAAAAACATAAAAGTTAGAACGTGAAAAAGTAACAAACACATACATATTCGCTCAAATTCTAGTGGGTTTAAAAAAGAGAAATTCTTCCACACATTACGAATATGAAATCTTATAATGAATAAGATGTTAAAAAAATCTTATCATATTCGTTCAGTTTTACCTCTAAACTACTAGGAGTATTGTTACAAAAATTTATTTGTGAATAAATCGCGAACGTGGTTCGCGCGTGATTTAACGATGAAGCGATCGCGGCACAGTTAACTTTTTGTTTTTATTGGTTGGAGAATGTGAGAGAAAACAATTTTTCAGACGATTTGATTTGATGACATCACGGCGAGGTGTCGGTTGAGATCTTAATTTTGTTTCAAGAAAATTATACATCTCAAAGTGACAATCGCGCGGGATTTGGACGTTTTGTTCCGACGTACGAAATAACATAATGCAAGACAGGTAATTAGTTTTTTTCAATTTTGTCTTTGTTTTAAATTCAGTTTTTAAAAACATTCAGATCGATAGTAGTTGACAGTAGAAATAGTCTGAAGAAGTGAGACAAGAGATAAGTACTTCCAACTGGAGATTTAAAAGGCGAATGGATTATTTGCACAAATAAAGTTATGTGACAGACAGCCCCTATTCTTCGTGATTGATCGCACTGTCAGTAAGTGCACTAGATTCTTTAAAAAAAAAAAGGTTTTATTTTCAACACATTCAAAAAGTACCTATGTGGTCAAAAATAAATAATTAACGTTTGAATCCCCGACCGGTCCTATGAGACCGCGCTGTTATTGTTTTACTATTGTGTCTCGTTACGCGGGTATCTGAGTAATTAAAAATTAAATCATTCTCCATCATGTTTTTCATGTTTATGTTCTATGAGCCTGTACCGGTAGTTGCTGATTTTGCATGTAAGCGTGTAAACACAATAATAAATGCAAGTAACGTTCAAAGCGAGCGAAACTAATCTTGGGGTGCACTAAATAGAATGCCGCAGTCGAGTAGAACAGAACAAATAAACTCTGAACACCTTGAGTGATCTCGTGGGAACGGTTCACGCTTCCGAATTTGGTTAACGTAAATAGTGGCGCGAAGAGGTGAACTACGACGAGCTTAGCGACTACCTAAATACTAGTAGTTCGAAGCAGAGTTTGGACGTGACAGTCTAATAAAATGTGGTAGAATTTATGAAAGGTTTCGTTTAATGTTATAAATGTGTTTAGCTAACATTTTATGTTTTAGAATTTTTTGAAGTTTGTCGTCATAATTATCTGCAAAAAAATTTAAGAACAAAAATTACACGTCACGCAAGGGCTGTGGATGTTTTCCGAGAATTACTAGGACCCTTGCAAAGGGCAACTTAAGAAATACTATGAGTTTGTGTTAGTATTTAAAAGGTGAGACTGTATAGTTTTGTTTTTTGTAATTTTTAGTTTACTACTATTAACTCTCCGACACAAATATTAAGAGGTCAACTGTAAACAAACAATCAATTTTAATCCGTAAATCAGATTGATTTACACAGACAGACACTATTTTCCTTTTTCCGAACGCCTAGTTATTGAAACTGGCACAAAACATTTTCTGAATGAATAATTAAAAGTTCGGCTGTACAAAAACTTCATCGCGCCAACTTTATAGTGCATTTTGTAATGGCCGCCACCTCGCTGTAGATTTTCATGAAGTTTTCGTAGGAAAGGAAATAATAAGAGGAGAGAAAGCGTTAATTATTTCGCACAATAGCGCCTGTGCTGCCTAATAAACTGGATGTACAAACAGGTTCCAGTAACAACGTTTAGCAGGTTTGTTCTCACGGTACATTGTTGTGGTACGAGTGCTTTGTAAGGGATGAAGTAAATGAGTACAATGCAGCCGTTGTTGGAGTTTGTCGTTCATTAATAACACTCTGAGGACACATTAAGGTCAAGCAAGCTTCTTATGCTATACAAAGCACAGGTCCGATCGTGTGTGGAGTACTGCAGCCACATATGGGCTGGCGCTGCAAAATGCCATCTAGCGGCTTTGGACTCGGTGGAAAGGCGTGCGAAGAGGCTAATTGGAGACCCTGATTTGGTTAAATCCAATCTGCAAAGCCTAGAGCACAGGCGTAGGGTAGCCAGCCTATCGGTGTTCTACAGGATGCATTTCGGAGAGTGTGCGCAGGAATTACATGAGTTAATTCCGCCATCTCGCTTTTACCATCGGACAAACCGTCGTACGGCGAGTATCCATCCTTACGTTGTCGAAACCTGCACGGTCCGGACAAAGCGGTTTGCTTCGTCCTTCATACCGCGTACATCGAAGGATTGGAACAATTTGCCTGCTGCGGTCTTTCCGTCCGATTATAATTTGGGTATCTTCAAGACTAGAGTGAATAGGCTCTTAATAAACTAGTGCGCCTCACCATCAACGATTGCATCACTGCTTACCATCAGGTGGGATTGCAGTCAAGCACTAGTTTATGGTATATTAAAAAAAAAAAAAAAAAAAAAGCAGTAAACAAAATATGAAGGGGTAGGAGGGCCTTCACCAGTACTCATCTTGAGTGATATATGTGGATAGGTAAGCAGGTAGGTAGGCAGGTGGGCGTGAGCAGAAAAATCACGAGTCCTTGTAACAATTACAGTTGTTTAATCAGCACAGAACTACTGTGTACAGTCTTCAACACGAAACCAACTCAATTCAAACACTAGATTTATTACTCAGGTGCAAAGTGATTCGTCACAAGCGTGGTATGCAGGCACCGTCTCCAACAACCCTGTGTTCAGATGGCTGCCCTCATAACCATCATCAATGACGTTTCGCTAGGCCGACTTTGACAGCTAAAAGTCAACCTGATGTCTGACCTTGACGCATGCGCCGTCAAATATTAAACATCCTGTTTGACAATCAAAATTACTGAAATTGAATACTACCGTAGTATCTCGTCGCATCAATGTTTGAGAAAATATTTAACAAAAATGAAAAACTAACAAACCGCCAGGAAACAGAAATTTATTACATTTTATAGCATCTTATAAAGTAAGAATTTCATCGAAACTAATAAATGAACCGGGAAACTAGTAGGTTGGGTTTTCCTAGTAGGAAAACCCAACCTACCTACCACCCACCTACTTCATTCAACAAATATTTTTAGTTGTATTTTACAATATAAACTAGTGCTTGGCTGCGATCCCACCTAATGGTAAACAGTAATACAATCGTTGATGGTGAGGCGGACTAGATTGTTAAGAGCCTATTCACTCTAGCCTTGAAGACACCCAAATTATAATCAGAGGCAACAGTTGACGCAGTGGTTAATCGATTAGCTGTTGCATTGCGGGTTGCGGGTTCGATTATCGCACGGAACAAATATTTCTATAGCCCACAGATAGGTGTTCCGGATATGGGTGTCTTATGTGGGTATGTGAGTTTAAATATTTGTGAGTGCACCGATACACGAGTAGTTCCTGTAGTGAAGTAACGATAAAAAAAATAAAGGCAAATTGTTCCAGTCCTTCGATGTACGCATTATGACGAGGCGAAACGCTTTGTCCGAACCGTAAAGGTTTCGTTACGTGGCAGATTTACTCAACGTAGATGCGTTTGGTTTTTTGATGGTAGAAAGGTGATGGTGGAATGAAGTCTTTGTATATTTATTTCTTCACGCTTAAATGATTGAAATGAAAGGATTTGCATGAAATTGGGTACACGTGTAGACCATGTATTTGAATAGTGAATAATATAAAAAGATACGGGAGTATGTTCCCTTGGGATGATTTTATACTGTCTTGAAGTCACTGGTAGAAACCAGCATCTAATAAGTTCTTACAAATAGGATCGATAGTCCAGCAGCGTCAAACTGAAGATATTTCAAATTCTCCTTACGTCTACAGAGAGATAGCGAGCCGAGACAATCCTGCGTAATTACGGACTGACAAATAAATGTTATCACTACAGATAATGTAATCTGGTCGTGTCGTGTTTGGATAAGCAGTAAATGTAATGTGAAAAGCTTGCTCTGTTTTCAGATTATCTTTTTAAATATTATGTGGAAATAGATTTTCTCAGTGGTATCAGTTAGCAGATTAGTAAAACCACACGGTGTTCTTTTTTTAGGTAGGATATCATTCAATGACTTCTCCCACTCTAGAGCTAAATGGCGTTTCAAAGTATTAGCGATTCAAAGTTAGTAATGAATGAATTGTTTCAATAATGCTACAATTTAATAGTTAAAGCCTTGAGAATATGACTGGAAAATCCGTGGTAATTTTCTACAGAGCCTTTTCCCTACTTACAAACACTCCTAGACGGAACAGTAACATTAACTTTATCTAGGTCTTACTCAGGCTTTTTGTCTGAAGCCCTGACACTTTCTAGCGCTTTAATTAGAATATATAACAGTACTGGGTAATTTTCTCTGATTCTGAAGTTTTAGTTTAACATTATTAGAAGTGATTATATATAGAGAACACTTGCAGTGTAGACTTTATAGTAATATAGCACTCTATCACAACAAAACGATTCCTTGATGTGTAGTTTTGATATTCAATTAGTTTGTTCTGTCATCCAATGACTGTTTTCACATTAGATGATGATCACAGGCGTAACTATCAACATTCTAAGCTTGGCAGAGCTTCGGGGGCCCTCAAGATTGAGTGGCCACAGAAACATGCTTAGCTAACCTCTTTTTAATTCATGAATCCCCGACCGGACCTATGAGACCGCGCTGTTATTGTCTTACTATTGTGTCTTGTTTCACGGGAATTGATAGGTCTATCGAAAATTCTTTTTTTTGCGTGGGTCAAAAGTGATGACTGCGGCGGAAAAAATATAAATAAGTAGGTAGATACGTTAATAATATTAAGGTTTACGTGACCTTGCGAATGGGACTCAAAATAGGACGACGAAATTATGACGTTGTTCAAAGGAAATAGGATAGGAAAACATGCGACACTAACCTGCGGATTCTCCATCAGCCTGCCGAAGACTGGACCTCCTTGCTTGATATTTCAGGAAAAATCACACACACAAACACGCACTTTTCTTAAAGTTTTAGTAAATAGTCCGGATATCACTCGCGTCACCGTCGGGCTTGCATTTGAAAACTTAATTATTATTTATTTATTTATACACTACACTTTTCACACTACAGACACTTTTCCTTTCTTTTTTTTTACTACTTTTTTTAGCACTTCATAATAATATTGTCTGTCATGTAAAAGTGACGTAAATGACTCGCGGCTCGACTTGCAATCGAAAAAGTAATAAAAAATAGTATAACACTACATTATAGGATTGTCTCTCGATGTAGAAGTGAGGTATCTCAAGTGCCATCGGCAGAAAATCGTAGTCATATGTAAATGTTGGAACGGGGTGGATTTATGGTAGGGTAGCATTTGTAAGTAATTTATACTTCTACCTTACTATAAACATTATAATAGATGTGAAACCCAACAATGTAATAATTTGAGAAACACAGTCAAGTAATTTGAATCTTCTATACATATAAGAGGAGGGGTGTCTTCACAAATAAAAGCATCTATATTATTCATTATATTTTATCAATAAATCGCTTTTAGTACAATATTACTTAATAATTTACTTCACTTATAACCAGACCACAACGGGTTATGGGACATCTCGCCCAAGCAAAAACTCGCCTGTGGACGAAATGTCCACTTTTTTAAATGTGCATGGGTAGATTCGCCCGGACAAGTCTAGTAAAATGGGCCACATGTCTCCTGTTAAAAAGTAAAGGGATATTTCGCCCAAATCGTATAATTATTAATTAAATAGCCAATAAATCTGAAAATCATAACAAAACATAAAATCTGAATCGAAAATGAGTTAGCCAAAATATGTCAAAATCTGAATCATGACTTCCTGCTCTATTTTTAATGTTTCAACAGATATTTTAACTTCCTTTAACATTAAATTTTAAGACCGCCTAGTATAAAATTACTTGCTGCTAGTAGTTTTATATTGGGCGGTCTTAAAATGTACGAGGTGCACCGTATGAGTAGTTCGTGACGTTTTGTTGCACGTGCGCCCTACGCCCTACGTTTTATGAAAACACGCTGACAACACTATAAATAAATAATATTTTAGAACAATATGTAAAAAAACTTAATATGTTTCCTTTCATACTTATTTGAACTTGAATTTCATCAACACAAATGCCTCAAATTATTTTGCTTATTCGTTAATTGGTTATGTTTTTAATCGTTTATATCACACCTATACAAGACGCGATTTGTAAACTTTGAACGCAATTTAAAACTATTAAATTATAGACCACATATACTGCAAATATTTTACACTAAAATGTGACGGTTTGTATCAGAGTTATTAGGTATCTGCCATGTTTTTCTTCGTTTACAATTTATCTCAAGCCCAGATGAATAGTGTTATTCAAAGTTATGGAACAATGTATGTTCGATGATAGTATACAATGAAACACTGAGTAAAGGCTGGTCAGGCCCACATTTTCCGGGTCGTGAATACAGGCTGAGTGAATAGTAAAAGGAGTGAGTGCCTCCAAGGCATCCTAATTGAGCGCTAAGTTTGAACTGTCCAACTGCGACATGATAAGTACCTACTTCCACAAAGTTAGAAACTTGAACGGTGCTGTATAAAAAGAGATGTTCTATCCATATTAAAACATTTGGTGCATTTTTATTAAATATTTATTGTTGAAAGTAACTATTTAATAAACGGGACAGTGCATCATAGGATTTACCTGAAAAACGTCCAGAAGGATGGGGTTCTTGATATAAGTACAAACTTTAACAAAATATTTTTATTTTTACTCGCACTGCACAATGAAGAATGACGGACGGACTCAGTGTTGCAAGGTTCGGAAATGAATCGATTGATGAGACGATAATTATGATTATAAGTTGGTACTTGAATATCTTATGTTATCCTTAAGATATCACTATTTGATAGATTAATGTACTTTAAGTTAGTCAGGTGAGATAGTGGTCAAACGCGAGCCTATGTATAATAAAATAAAAAAAAAAAGTTAAAGTGCGATAAAATTGATGAATGTTACTTAACACAGTTCGCGCTTTTACAATAGCATTCGCATGCTAAAAATAACCTGACCAAATTAAAACTACCTAAAAACTTGTGTGTTTGTGTTTTTTTTTACTTTTATTATAGTTAGTTGAATAATTTTTAAATGGACTTGGTAAATATTTGAATAATAATCTTAAAAACAGTCTAAAATCAGCTTCTAAGCTTAGGGGCTTAATTTTCTTATGGATATAATCAACGAAAGACCTGACAGGTTTCAAACAACGTGCGTACCTTAATAGAAATCTAATAAATGCCTTACCCTTAAAAGCCTACCGGAGGATACGCCAAGGCTTGCCAAAAATAATTCGGTTTATCGAAAACGAAGATCTTCGCACTTCGCTTTGATTTATTTTTCTTCCTCCAACTTCGAGTAAAATTGAATTTGCATATCTTCGAAAAGAGCAAGCGTTAAATTAAGGATTTATTTGCTGCTTCCAACCGACTAGGTGCAAATATTATTTAACGTTTTATTTAAAGTTGAATGTTTTTCGTTTCTGATCACTTTTCTTTGGAAGTAAAATCTAAATACAATATATTATAATATATGTGTTCATTGAGTCGGCAGTTTCATCTATCGATTCCAAGTTTCTGCTGGTCTGCTTCAAAGATAAGGGAATCGCACTTTACAGTTAGCGTTCCGTTTTTAGACACGCGACCGCTAATTGCGCGAACTACTTAGTATATGATTTGTATGGCATAGGTCACCTGGTTTGTTTAGTACTCCATACAAATACATACTAAGCAGTGGGTCGCGCAACCCGGTCGCAAACGAAAAATTCACTGCGCGTTTATTCGTTGTGCTGGATCTATGGTATTCGTTTGTGTGTCGATTTTTGAGTCTGACATAGCCTGAATTATCTTAAGGGGATAGCTTCAGGTTAGCCCGCGAAATTCAAATTTTCTTACGTTTTTTGCAATTTGCAAGCTATTGGTAAGTTGTATGAAGTTAAAAATACTTAAGCGACTGTAAAACGTAACTAGTTACATAATTATAACCATAAAAATCATCAATACAAGCCTCTAAGCTCGCTTAAGTGTAGGAACGATTTTTTCGAGGTCAAACAATTTCTAAACGCCTTAGGCCGCGTTCCCACTATGTCGCAGTCGTAACGATAGATAATCGTGTAGTTTTAAGTGTCGTGGCGTAAATGTAGTCTACGACTTTTATTGCAGTGACAGCAGATACAGAATGTCGTCTGTGCCGCATTGTCTTTAATCATAATATACTATGCTACTTCTATCCACTCCACTGCAAAGCATTCAAATGCGATTTGATTGTGCAGTCAAACGGAACTGCACAAGCAAATAGCGCGTGGAGTTAGAATAAGAAATGTAACGCGTCACTCCTTTGTAGAACTTTGTAAGCTTTAGCGAATTCAGATGAGCTGTAAGAGTCTACAGATGGTGCTGGAGCGGCGCATGTGAATAATGCATGCTCTAGGCGACGGTGGGGATCTAAATTGTCACACAGTATGAATATTATCATTGTCTCATTCAAAACTTTAGAGAAGGATTTATTGAAGCCTAACTTCTAGTTAGGTTAGGTTAGGACATGAAAAAATAGGCAAATGCAGTTCACAATCAAGCTGATAACATGTTTTGATATATTTGCATTTTGAAGACAAATACAGTATCAAAAAAGTACATTCTTATACAAGAGGACCAGGGCCTACAAAACTGTTTGCCAAAAGAGAGTTCATGAACTCAGAGATCTGAACTTGATGCTTGAATACGGAGCGAGGTCGTGACCTCATTATACTGTTAGACATTTACATTTTTCTTGACTAAGTTAGAATTAGCATTCAGCGTAACGAGATGCGGTTAAATAACCGAGTTTTATAAAGTTGATACCTTTTTTTTTTTTTTTACCTTTCTGTGCGTCAGTGATGATACTCGCCATAAATAGGTTATATCTTTGAGCTTTTAAAAGTCAGGATCTTACAGGACAGGGCTATACTTGAAGTTTTCTTACGTGATGACATAAGAAATGAAGATACCCACATGATAACTAAGGGTACTGAAATAGTTATTCCAAATAACCTCCAAACTTAAGTGGCAATGGGTAGGGCACATTGCTCGCAGAACAGATGGTCAAAAGGGAAAAAAGGTTCTGGAACGGCGACCATTATACTGGAAGACGGAGCGTTGGAAGGCCTCATATAAGGTGGACCAATAGCCTGGTGAGGGTCGCGGAAATTCGATAAATGTGGAACGCACAGGACCGGGCGTTACAGCGACGCCTGGACGAGGCTTATGTCCAACAATAGTCGTCAACTTGCGGTTCGGTCTTCTCCACTTCACTTATCTCTGTGTCAGCAGAAAAGCACCCTAAAGTGAATGTTTGTGGTCTATTTAGCCTATAAAAGAGTAGACTTTTTCTACTAATTAAGAAAATTCGGTGAGCCCTAGAGAAAACATAGGGTGCAAACCTATGTTCTTGACATCCTTATTAATGTATCACAAAGCAACATACTACTAAAACGGTGGAATATAATTTCATAACAGAGGTACCCTCAAGAGAGTACACACAGTACTAGTTACATGTTTAAAGAGAGAACATTTGAGACATTAAGTAACAGCCGACGGCGACGCGTCGGACTGACAAGTTAATAGCGTCTCGAGCAGCCTTAGTGCTTATCTTAATTTTGTAGTTTAAATGAGAACATACATCTATTATGTTCTGAATCTTTGCTACACCTCAGTAAGAAGCAACTTTACGTGAGACATTTTGGATTACGCGTACAGCTAAAGAGCGGAATTTCTACTACAGCTAGGCTATTTATGTCAAGAGTGAATAGATTACTTCTAGGCAAGCGTGCTCTATCGTCGACTACATCATCACTTACCAGCAGGTGATATAGTAGTAAAACGCAAGCCTATCAATAATAAAAAATTGAGAATATTAAGTACAGTGACAGATTATAGACTAATTGTCGCAATCAGTGTGAATGATATACAGTGTGATGAATACTTTAATCGATTCTTAGTATAGATTTAACAAAGTACACTAACTAAGGATCGATTTAAGTAATCACTAAATATCATTGAGTGCGGCAGTATGACTATTCAGCACATTTAGACAATAGGGGCCATACTATGACATATTAAAATGTCAAGCATGCGAGCGAGAAGAACGCTACACAACCTATGTACCATACCTTTAACAGTTCAGTCAGGTCATCAACAATTATTATTATTAAGTTGAGACTGGTCATATCTTAGCTTCCAGTGGCTAATTTTAATATCTCTTTTATTTATTTATTTTCTGTTTGTAGTCAGCGATGTAGTATGCCTACCAAGTAGCCTATTTACGCTTAAATTAAAGACCTCCAGATTGTTACTATCAGGAAATACAGAATTTAGCAGGGATTTATCCTCGACGTAGTTATAGTATAAGAAAGGGCTTTTACGGTCGGTATAAAAATTTAATAAAAAACGTTTTTGAAATCATTTTCTTTTCTTGATCATCTGACAGAATAATAAAGCTCATAAAGGAATCCATTTAAACCAACCGAAATTACATTAAGAGAATCCTTTTATGCTGAAACCGTTTTAAAAACTCATTCGCTACAGAACGTTACATAAAGCGGAACTAATTTCATTTGTAAGTGATTTTCAACAACGATATTTAAACTGAATTTCTGAATAAATCTTATATTTACAATGCATATATTTAATTATTACTAGCGACCCGCTCCGGCTTCGCACGTGTGCAAAATCAGTGTTACTCTACTATATTATGCATGTATCATAAATACACACATTTAAGACTATATCCAAAAACTTCGAGCTCACTTTGCTTGCACTTAAATTTTGTTGCATGCTCTTCTGTAAACATAGACATCCAGTCTTTTGATACAGAGTCGTAAAGTTGTCGATAACGAATAAAAAAAACTACTTTCTTTTTTTTAAACCAAATGCTATAAATAAAATAGATGTTCGTTAACTTTAACTTGGCAAAAGGGGTGATTCAGCAGAGATCTACTAAATTACAATCGTCGCTTTCACGACAAAATGTGTTATTCTGAGAACAAGTCATTTGTATGTATGAGCTATTTGTACCAACTGATTGATAGTTTGTCGCATCTTGAGTGTATCTATGATTTATTCGTATTATTTGAGGATTTTTTTCTGAAAGATACGTATCTGGTTATTTTGACGTTTATTCTTTTCTTTAACATAACGTTAACGTTCATTTAACTTGATTAAAATAGTTTTAAACAACTTGTAGGGTATTTTGTATAATTTCTGCGGGGCTTTTAAGTGCTATAAGCAATATTAATCTTTGCAAAAGCAGTTTATTTGCATCGCATTAGTGGCTCAGGCAAATGCTTGTGAAGCGGAATTACACAGTTGTTCTAATAGTTCTGCTGGTTACAAAACAGTCGGTGCTTTTTCTCGTAGTTAAACGTTCTGTTATTTCTTAGTGTATGTGCGCGTACTAGAAGACTGCCTGTTGGTCGTGGTATAACCTCATTGTAAAGGGAAGTGTGCTTTTTGTGACTTGTATTGCAAACTATTACCAATTGGAACCGTGCACTAGCTTCTGACGTTTTACAAGTGTCATGTAGGCCTATGTGAAATATTTCGATTTTAATTAAAAGGCATAAAACAGCTTTGAACTTCTTAAAAACATAAAAAAATATAAGATTTGTGTTAGATTAAAAGTTACATAATAAGTTGAACGATACTGCTTGAACTGAAAATGTGTCAAATGCAGCGTCAGATACTCGTAAGACGAAGACGTCATTATGGTGAATAAAATCTTCTAGCCGGCTGCCAGTAGCCAATATTGCAGCTTGACTCATTGAAACGTGTGCTCTACGAGTGACGAATAAAGCTTATTTTACGATGGAGTAGCCAGTGAAGTCCATTGGGATAACTGAACAATTGAGGCCTGCGATGACATCTATTGAAAGGGTAGGCTTTATACCGCCATGTAATGCACTAGCAATGAATTTTATCGACAGAATATTATTTTTGTTGTTATTACGTTTTATTGTTAAAGTGTATAATATTTTTTTGCAATTTTAAGAGAATAACGTGTATTCTCTTATTTCACAAAACATGTAAAGTACTGAAAAAGTGAATTAAAGGATATTGAAATGAGTCAGATTTATAACCACCGGATGATCTTAAAAAGATCAAAATCTCTCGTTTAAATATTTAATAAACTTATCTATTCGAAAATGAATTAAGCAGGCAGGTTGCGGAGGATATAAGTGGGGCACCGCTCCAGATAGATTTGATTACGGCGACAACTGGCCGTAACCACGGGGAACGCGAATTCTCCGCGCAACGCTTGAATTTCGCGTCTTGTCTGTCTTAAGACGAGGCCATGCTATTACGATGCTATGTGAATAGGATTTTCTGCGAATGGGACGTTCTGCGATTGGGACGTTCTGTGAATGGGACTTTGTGAGACATAATTGGACATTTTGGACATTCTGCACCATTGGTATTTTTGCAAATGTCGTTCTGCTTCAAATTCGTGCTGATTAGTATGTATCGCAAAAAAAAGTTTTACACTTAGATACGTTACGTAAGTTAAGATTATGAGTAAGTGTGCCTTAAGTGCCTTCTACTAAATTCTAACAAAACCATTTTGCAAGGCAAACCAGATGACAATAATATTCTGGGTTAAATTCACTGAACCAAATTGAATGCTATAAATTCAAGCGTTGCAATAGAATCAGTTATGTCGAAGTGAACTATTCCGTAGTAAATCTTATGTCTGAAACTTGGTAGTAGCAAATTGACACAGCAACCACGCTGTTAATAAATTTTTTTTAAGTTATCTTATCAGAGATATTTATAACGAAAAAGTTTTTATGTCTTTAAAATAAGCAAAACATAAATAAGTTTAATAAATAAATAAAAACCGAGCAAGTGCGAGTCGGACCCGCGCACTGAGGGTTCCGTACCAACTTAATTACGGTTTACGATTTATGACGTATAAAAAACACTACTAACTACATAGATCTTGTTCAAACTAATTTTCGATGGAAGTTTGCATAATAATGCACATCATATTATCTTTTTTTTAGGTTCTTATTTTAGAAGTTACAGGGAACAAACACAGTTTACCACTTTGGAAGTGTCTCTCGCGCAAACTGTTCAGTTTAGAAAAAAATCATATGAGAAACCTCAATATCATTTTTGAAGATCTATCCATAGACACACACGTATGGGTTTGATGATTTTTTTTTGTTCCGGTTCTAAGTATGGGGAAAACTAAAATATATTGTTTTTTTTTTCTATTTTTGTGTGGAAATATTGAATACGGTTCACAGAATACACCTACTTACTCGTACCTAGTTTCAACAGTATGGCTGTTATAGTTTCGAAAAATAATGGCTATGACATACAGACGGACAGACAGATAGACATGACAAATCTTTAAGGGTTCCGTTCGAAACACAGCATTTTTCGGAAATATAATGCCATTTGCAAGACAAAAAAATAAATATAAATAAATATAAAATGCTTAACTAAATTCAAAGCCAGGATCTTTGACATAATAAAAACATAATAAGGTAAAAAGTTTATAAACCTATTTTGAAATTTGCTTTTTTTATAGATAAACTAACTAATCTATCGAAACCAGATGATGATGGGTCGAAATAATGTTTGTGCTGAAATTAAATTACCTATCGAAAACACTCCAGAATATAATAGTCTGTTATCTTTTATTTCCTGGACTCTTTTGATAAAATTGTTACAGTTAAAATAGACATTTAGTAAAGCTGTGGTATATAAAGAAAATAACCAGTAAAAGCATTTACAGAATTTTTATTTGTAATTTTAACCGCGTAATATTTTGAAAATGAATGAAACATATTAAAAGATTTTAAAAGCGTTTAGTCTTTTATTTTACCAACTGTGCTGGAATGTCAATTTGCACGCTAAATGGGTTTCTATTTCACTTGATATTTACATACGTGAAATGTTTTGAATGTTGTTCAGAGTATTTGAAATTCAACACGCAGATATAGCCTTTATTTACAAGTTCTATTGTCGTCGGTGTGTTTCAGCGCCCGCGTGTTAGTAAAAAAATATGCCATGTTCCTTTGGCATATTTTTTTGAAAAAGCTCCTGGGAAAAAGTATCCTTTGTGCTATTTCACGACCTGGTCTATCCGTGTACCAAGTTTTATAAAAATCCGTCCCGTCAGAGCGTGAAGAGGTAACACACACTGCAGTGCTTACACAAGCTATTAATGTGATCCATTTTGTAAAAGAGATGGAGCTGTAAAGGATGTATTGCTTAATCCCTGTGCCTCGCTCCCGCGACGAACATTTTAAGACATCATGTTAAGGCCTCTGAACTAGGTTAACTTCTCTCAACGTAAATTAGGTCCTTATAAATAATTTTCCATTAAGTTAGCTTACTCAGCCACTACGGGATTACTACGTACTTATCAATATTGCTCACCCCTACATCATATATCGTGATAATTTATAGCCTATTAGTTGACCAAGTCTATAAAGATTATGTGTGCAAAATTTCAACAGGATCGGTTCCGTAGGTTTTACGACAAGTGTAATCATACAAGAACAATTTTTATGTCTCATTAGCATTAGCATTATCGGCCTTATAATGTTCCCACTGCTGGGACTCAGGCCTCCTTTCTAGGGAGGGATTTCATTATAATTGTATATATATATATAAATAATTGCTAGTTAGTACTACATTGCATACGTATACATACGTATCGGCAGATAAACTAACTCTACTTCCAATGTTCACATTAATTAACAGTTTACAAGGAAATCCTTGTTTATTAGTTTCACATACACGGTTTGTTAACTTAGGAAGTTTGTGGAAGTATACGTCCTACACCTACATAGGATAGATTTTGGGAGCAACTAAAATGAAGTTATCAAGACATCGCTCTTCTTCGCCTCATAGGACGTACACAAATTATTATTTGCCAAAGGCGACAAAAAAAATAAACCAAGACTACTCCTGGTAGATATAACATCAGATTGTCATAACAAATTAACCGCAAAACGAACCCGACCACATGAGGCAAATACAGTTCACACTCGTATTCATCTGCATATATCTAACTCACATGAGGAGCTCGTGGCTAAATAATAAGAGCCGCACAGGTCGATCTTCAAGGTTAAGCCACGCTTGCCTAGGTTGGTCTGTGGATGGGTGACCATCTTAACATAACGAGTTTCCTCCGTGCCTCGGAAAGCACGTTAAGCCGTTGGTCCCGGCTGTCATTTCGAGAGATCTTAGGCAGTCGTTACGGATAGTCAGAAGCCAGTAAATCTGACTCCAGTCTTGCCATGAAGTATCGTGTTACCCCAGTTAATGGGTTGTGGAGGTCTGGTAGGCAGCCGCTCCTCGTAAAATTCTGGTATTCAGCTAAATCCGGCTTGACTGGAAGCCGACCCCAATATAGTTGGGAAAAGGCTAGGCAGATGATGATATCTAAGTCACACATACCGTAGTGCTGCACTATAGCCTCACTTCCGATAGCCACTGCCGCCCGGCATCGTGCTCGTCGCACTAGATACAAAGCAGCGCATATTGTTCCACGGTATTCACGATTTTCAGAATATAATACTGAAAATGTAACAGCTATTTTTACTTTATGTCATTCCATATAAATAACTTCTGTGCCCCCTTCGATGAGTGATATAAGTCGAGTTGTACCCTTTTTGCCATTTTTACATAGGTCTTATCCAAAAACAATTACGATATTTTGGTCTAACTCACGTTCTTCTATCTGTCATAGTTTTGGAGATAATTTTCTGCATAGTGATATAATTCAAAGGATTTTCAAAAAAAAATGGTGGGTTTAGATAGACAGTCAGATACAAAATTGCATGGGTAGTACAGGAAAAAATTCGTGTGAAGCGAAACATGCACGATAAGTACTTTTCGAATACTTGATCTCAAACGATAACGGGAAAATAGTCATTAAGGTATCCATGCTATTTTGCATCGTACCTTACATATGCAAGGCATTTTTCAGTATTAGGTAGATACTGTTACTGTGTGTTAGGTAGGTACTGTTTTTAAGTAGATACATATAGATTCAATAAAAAGTGTCAGCAGTGTGTTTTTGTTGGCTTTTTTGATCATTTAGATGGCAAAAAAACGTTTGCCGAGTCACCTAAAAATTTTATAAAAAATATACAACGCTTTAAATAGTTAAAGCGTTGTATATTTTTTATAAAATTGTAGACATAGGTCTATGTTAACACTTCAAGTTTTAGGCTTCACAAAATCTGTTGCTATTTTTGGAATATCAATATCTTTTTCATTGAATCTTCGATTCGTTTAATAAAATATAAGCCTGACTCATTGCCACTCCATCAATATTCGTAGTCTGTTTATCTTTCAAGTACTAGCAATTCACCAAGCTCCAATTCTAATCTCCTAAAGGCGCCTAACTGTCTACAGATACCAAAATAGCTTCTTTTTGTTTCAAGGCGATAAATTTTTCCGAATAAAACCTTTACGTGTTGTATAATGCTATGATGCTGACGGTCATGCTTTAAAGTTTTTAAACTATAATGACACCGTCTTCTGTGCTATGTGACCTACGCAATGGCTGTTGGCAGTTTAACCGCAGTAGCAGCGGTATGAAGAAACAAAGTGCGCGTCATCGTCAAAATCTTGCATCACTGCTTACCATCAGGAAGGATCGCTATCAATCACTAGTTTAAGTTCCATAAAAAAACAAAAGTTGCGTCCTGTAACGTTATTCGTTTTTCCATCAACCATCATGTAAACCAAGGCCTAATCAATTTTATCTTCCGAAGAGGCACCGCACTGAAGAAATCTCGAGCAAAGTTTGTGTATTAAACATTTAGTACACAAATACCAGAAGCATGCAGTATTTGAGCAATAAATTGCTCAACTTAGTTGCAGCAAAGGCTCCCTCTTGAATAAATTTCTAATTTGTTCCAGACGCGTCCTCAATGCCGACAAATCAGGACTATGAAAATTAAACTCACATTTTGATTAATGTTGTAACGCCAATTGCAACGGAAAAGTTTAGTGGTGATGTATAAGTACATAGAAGAGATAAAGAGCTTGCGGACGGCAAGCAATGAGTAGCTCGCCGTCTGGACGTCTGATGACAGTCCAGACCAAGCCCATGTCGTTGGAGGCGAGTATTCTTCCACGTTCGCACACAAGAGAAAGTGTTAGCAAACTGTCGAGGCCCGGTAGGAATGTAACCTACTAGGGCCCTGGGTTGAACGAAAGAGAACCCAGGGACCCTAGAATGAAGGCAAAAAGGAACAGGAGTGGGTTGGACACTTCTACTGACGTTGCGATCATAGTGGAAGAAGTTGTATCAATGATTTCCCACCTTAAAAAAAGCCTAACCATGCATCTATAAAGCTCACATTTTGATAAGTAGCACACCTACATTAATTAGTCACATCAGTCTTATAAAGTTTAATTTAAGCAATTAAATTAATACTATCATCGAGTCAAAAGTTTAGACATCTCGACTTATTTACTTTCAAATTAACTTCTTCATTACTTTGAGTGAAATCTGCGTTATCTGTATAATTATTATTAATATTAATTGGTCTAAAGTTATTTCTCGCTATAAAATTGTCTACAATTTAACTGACTTTACTAACAGCCAATTGAGAAATGAATAGCATTAGACAACCCAATTTTATCTGCCATTTATTAAAGTAAAACGGTTCAGAAATGTTTGAATTTTAGGCCTAAGTATTGCTGAAAATAATGTTGCCCAGTTAGAGAAAGGAGGCTGCTTTCTTTGTTGAATTAGAAGGTCTATTCAGTGTTTATTGTGAAACCTGAATTTTAACTACCACAATATATTAGATAATTCTCACAGTAGCAATGTAGGTGAAACCCTAATCTCCTGAGAAAGGTCTTTTTTCTTAATTAAATTTTCAATTATATATGAGAAAATAAGGTCCCGTGGTGGCCTTTTGCAAAGCGCTGGCTAGACGTCGTCAAGTCCGATATAAGAGTTCTGTCTATGTGGTTTAGAGGTCGTCAAGTCTGAAAAGGATGTCGAAGATCAGGCAAAGTGAAGAAGGCTCAGATGGAAGGCCGACCCTGCCAATAGCCGGGATTAACGCACCTTGCGTGAGGTGAAGAAGAATGAGAAGAAGATATGAGAAAATAAGGACAGAAGTTAAACAGAAGTAGAAGAGATCACACTTATACTTACAACAAAAATTAAATGTATAATACTCTAACAAGCTATTTTCGGTGACCAGAAACCGTTAACAGTGAAAGTTAAATTTTCTTTACGAAAAAGAACATCTCGGTTATCTCTATGGGTCTAAACTGCGCATAATAACCGTTTTAAGTAGTCGGCTCCTTCACGATACCATTCTATGAATACGAGTACAGTGTACTGGGAAGACTTCGTTAACTTTCAAACAACACTTAAAATTAATATGAATTTTGTCGCTTCCTTCTGTAATAGCTGCTATCAACAGTAAACAGAAAAGGAAGTTTCGTAAACAATCTTAAATGTTCAAGGAAAGCCAAATGCAAGGTGGAGTTTAATCTTTAGACAGCGCACCATTACGAGTAATTGAAAAATATACGAAAACTTCCAAATTCCTATTTGCAATGTTACTAGATGGAATGGAAAGACTTCACGTAATGTGTAGAACGAGAAGGTGGGTCACACTGACTAAAACCCACCTGTGACTTTTAGTTAACCTTTGACATGGTCACTCTTTTAACGTTCCCGTAGACTGATGGGTGTTCTAAAACGTAACTAATATAACGTAAAAGTTTAAATTATTATGCGCGATTCTATGCAATACAAATCAAATTTTATTTATCAAATACCTCTAGTCAGCCATTGTGCTGCATGGGTGTTGTTTGTACATCACAAGCGCTTGTACCATAAACAACGTCACGTGATACGGACATGTCAGCAAAATACACTGAGTGAGAACAGTGACGTGTTTATTTGATTTATTTAAATGGGTCTGTAGCAGTAAAATCTACGACTAGAAAATGTTTTAATATCAACAGATAAAGTAATTTAGCGGGTCAGCAGTACTCATTAGGCATGCTACAATCGCGGAGCAGGTGGTAAGTGGCCTCTTAAAAGAACTCACCTTCCGCCAGACACGGACTCTGACGAACATGACCAGTAAAGTTCTCCTGAACTGGCCATGTCCAGTGAGAATCTGCAGAACCAAAACGTTCTGATTTCGGTTTCGGATTCGGGTGGAAGAAACACACGCAAGGACACAGTAGGGCAGAGGACACGGCGGTGCTCTACCTAAGCGAGGCACAACTCCACCGTGTCCTCTGGGTGGTGCACACAATGGTGACACCCGGGCATTTCTTTTACACGAATCCGGTGCAGGGACGTTCCTAAATTAGCATGTCCGGTGAGGACCTGCGTCTTACAGAACGTGAGGACAGTGTGACGTGTTTTCAACCACCCCTCGTAGCGGGAACTTACCGCCATAATTATTGCGTGCCCTGTAAGCCTAACCTAAAATATCCTTGCTATTACTTTTACAAAATTAAAGTTAAGTTTCCACGGCCACTTCATGAATTTTAAATAAGACCCACAATAAAAATAAATCTTGGATAAAACGGTTTTCACGCTGTATTTGTTTATACCAAGTGTTAATCGAAAGCCTCTCGCGTACTACAAAGCCTCCCTATAACTTGTGTTCTCTGCTCACACACACTAGCGCATGATACCGACCCTCACTAAATTACTAGCACAATATTTACTGCGCTCTTTGGCTCTCGATTTAAAAATCCACTTTCGTATTCAGTAGATAATCGTTTGTGACTCGATCCCTGGTTTTATCTCGTTTAGTGTACCGGATAACACAGTTCTGTAATCAGATGAGAGATTGTTTTTCGCTATCTGGTTTTCTGTCGCCGAAACAACAGTTAAGGCAACATCTATTCTGGTTAGTTTATAAAGTGTGAACTTCTAAAAAGTGTACCTAATTTGATCGTCGCCGTTCCTGCTCCCGTCATCTGGGGTCGGGTCTCCTCACAATTATCTTTATTTTTACATTTTCGCTTTTGGCAGTCGTTACGGAAAGTCAGAAACCAGTAAATCTGACTCCAGTCTTGCCATGAAGTACCGTGTTATCCCAGTTAATGGGTTGTGGAGGTCTGGTAGGCAGCCGCTCCTCGTAAAATACTGGTATTCAGGTAAATCTGGCTTGACTGGAAGCCGACCCCAATATAGTTGGGAAAAGGCTAGGCAGATGATGATGCTTTTGGCAATTGGGTTTTTTTGAGGTCTCTCACGATATTAGACCACCAGGTTAATGGCGGACGGCCTGTCTTTAGTAAAGTTTTAATATCAAGAGTTGTACCCCTCATAATTTTACCACTAACAGTCTTATTCATAAAAATCCTCTAAAATAGGTTTAAAATACTTATTAGTTAAAATGCTCATTAGTACTAATAAGCCTTTTATAAAATTCTCTATTCATAAACGTTCAATAAACCCTTTATAGTTATGTTCTCGTTATGAGACACTTTAGCGTTGTTATGTTGTCGTTCTGATGAATCCATGGATGAAAAAGACAAAACCACTGGTATCCACGGCAAAAAACGTCACAAAAAAATGTAAAACGTCACCTAAGACATTTAATTTTGTTTGTCAATATTCATATTGCTTGTACAGTTCGTCCGCTATAAGTTGGCGAGTGTGAATCTGCGAATTTTGGCGTTTGAAATATCGTACAAAAATAAAGGTTTAGAAAAATAATTGCCAATAACTGTTTTTAACAGCAATAAGAACTGCAAATAGCATTAATTTTTTTAAAACCTTTATTTTTGTACGATATTTCAAACGCCAAAATTCGCAGAGCCTAACTTCACACTCGCCAACTTATAACGGACGAATTGTATCGTGCTGCCGTGCAGAGGATATTCGACTCGTGTTATTTTTCGAAGAAAATTGTATTGCACAAAAAATGCGAATCACAGTTGGTTGAGACAAACCATGGATTTCTCCTCAATTCACGACGACCCCAACATTTTATAGATCAATTAAAAAGGCTATGGTATTTTTGTTGAAACGGTATCGTCATTTGAACTCTACAGCTGGTAAAGAAAACGGATCACATCTCTTCTGGTAAATCTTTCGACGACGTGAAACATTTTCTATTCGTTCAACAGCATGTTAATGCTTGCAGAGCTTGCATAGCTAACGATTTCACTAAACAATTTTATAAAAAAAATAGCTCTACTTTACACCTCCTTACAACAAACCTCAAAACATACGGTTCGGACGAGAAAGAAAAAGAAAAGAAATCAGCTGTTGCACATTTGTCGGCCATATTTCTCTTTATTAAAGGTTTATAGTAGGGTCGAGCCTGTTATAAGTTACAAAGCCACTACTGAATACTTACAAAGCTTTTTAGCGTTATTGGACGTTTATGAATAATGCTTTTCGGGATTCTCATTATAACAAGCTAATAAACCTATTTTATCTTTTTATGAATAAGACTGTAATTTTGTATCTAATTGATAACTCAAATATAAACTTTAACCACGTGAAATTTGACTTAACAATTACACGTCAGCTGCTTCACTCACAGGCGGTTCCTTGCCCAGTCAACAGACGAGGGCTTCACCCGCTCGACCCCTGTCACGCGTCGCTATAGAAAACTTAAATGGATAGCTGAGTAATAAATAAAAGTCATCTCGTATGAAAACAACAATTCGGTGGAAACATTATTAGTGTACCTATTTCAAATCAATTTTATTTCCAAGAGTTTGAAGCACTTTGTCTTAAAAGACTCATTTTTGAGACAAAAGAAAGAAATCGCTTCAGGGAAAGAATAATTGGATTTCAAGATTTTGTTCTATTTTTTTATCATTTAATTTCTTGTGTATCTTTACAACCAAAACAAAGTTCTCTGCCTCAATTTTATAGTTTTGTTTCCCGCAAATATTACGGATTCCGCCAAGAGCTGGTAATAAACAAAATATTCAGCTGTTGCCTGAACAAACAATACCCGCGAGATCAAGTGGGAGCTAGCAGCAGCTGATATTCAAAGCCGTGAACTAACAGAACAAAACGCAGCTAAACCTGGACAATTGTGATCCGCGTCGGTTGCGCTTAACTCTATTGTCATCAGGCTCTGTGTACGATGTTTTTTTTATTATTTTTTGTAGTTTAAACTACGGCTTGACTTTCATTTTCTAGTGGAAATTATCAAATGGAATCTACCGCCCTAGGCGGAGTAAAAGGGCATATCAGATTTTTACTGACCAAAACCACACCTGTGTCGTTCAGTTGTCACTTGCATTCTAGGACTACGGGTTTCCTTTCAGAAATTGCCCGCGGTCCTAGCTTGCGGGCATCGGCCCTGCTGGGCCCCTACAGTCTGCTAACATCTCTTTGAGGAGCGCGAGGATCACTACGCGCTGTCGACGAATAAGCTCGGTCTGGTCGATTACCGGACATCTGGATAGCGAGTTATCCATTGCTCGGCGTTTTCAAGCCCACGTAACTAGTGCTTGACTGCGATCCCACGTGATGGTAAGCAGTGATACAAAATTTTCTCTAATACCTACATTGTACTTACTAATAAAAGTCCGTATTACAACGGTTTTGCTCGTGTTAAGATTTCAATGATTCGTTTTCGTGTTCTGTTAGTTTAACGACTTAATCTGTTTGTAGGTAATGCTGAAAGTACTTATTTCTCTTTAACTTTTTTTTCCAATCCCATTCTTTACTCGAGCGTCGCTTCTACATACGCCTGTTCAACTTGAATGACCTTGAAAAATGCTTAAGCGTTGTACCATACACATGAGAGTATGAAATCGATTAGGTACAAATGTTGGTCTCTATATCTTCATCTTTCCTATTTTTAAACAAATACTTTGTCATTTTGGGGACTTTTGTAATGACTAATGTAATAGTAATAATGCGCCTATTGAGCAAAGTGTGTCAATTTCACATGAACAAGAGCCAGATGTATGGTTTGCGCTTAAGTTTTTCTCATCAAAAGTTTGCAAAGTGTTGCGTTCTTTGTAAGTTTTCAAACTCATTTCCGGAGTCTCTAACAGTTATCTGACAGGCTTGTTCACAAACTTCTCATTTTTGTTTTCACACAGGTTCGCTTGTTATTAAAAAAAACCGCCAAGTACGAGTCGTCTCGCGCACGATGGGTCCTGTACCGTCCTCCGTGGCAAAAACGGCAAAAAAATCACCACTTAGCCATTTATTTTATTCTGTTTTTAGTATTTGTTGTTATATCAACAGAAATACATACTCTGTGACAATTTCAACTTTTTAACCATCACGGACCATCTTGTATTATGCTTTCAACGGTGCGTCTTCCGGCACGTGGTCGCCATTTCAGAACCTTTCGTCCCCATCGACCATCTATTCTGCGAGCACTGTGCCCTGCCTATTCATCTTAAGCTTGGCGATTCTTTGTGCTATGTCAGTAACCTTGGACCAGATTGCTTCTTTAGACTACAAATTTAATTGATGCAATGCGTCAGTTTGGTTTTATGAGTGAATACGCAAAGTTTAAAAAAAAGCCAGTTAACTGACAGTTTTAAGTTTTTCCAACGTTTGCCCTCCTCTATTTATGGGACACACAAGAAAAGTTCCCACGGTCATTATTTCATTAGGCTTCAAACCGCGCGTCATGCGGCTATGTTTTTTAAAAGTATTACGTATTTGGTACGCTGAGCTCACAACCTATTGCAGGTGCACTTGTTATGGAGCGGATTTCTGTTTCGTATGTGAAAAAGTTAAAAGGCTGTGGAAATGGATGAACATTTATTTTAAAAGTTACGCTGTTTGTTTTAGTATTAAGCTTGAAATTTATGGAAAATATTTTGCAGCTTTATTTTTTAAATACATAACAAATTTATTAAACCGATTAAACTAGATTCGAATACATTTGTGATTTGAATATTTCAACGTTTACATTATTTATTATTCATTAAAGTAGTTTTTAAATTACCAACTATACATAAATACATAAGTACTATCATTAAAATATTTATTTTATCTATACATATAATAAAATCGTAGGAAAGTCAAAACTGTACATTGAATATTTTTTTAAAAGAATACTTGGGGCGTGATCTACAATCGATACCGAAGCCAAAAATATAGTTTTTAGAATTCATGTCTGTTTGTCTGTTTGTCTGTTTATCTGTATGTCCGGGCTAAACTCAAAAAGTACTGCATGGATTTACTTCAAATTTTGCAAGAGTATTACTGAGAGGTCGGGAAAACAAATAGGCTACATATTATCACGCTATCACCTACGGGGGAGGAGCTGTGAATCTTTATTTTTCTTACGCATTATGTGGCAGCGTGTAATCTAACGACGCATAATTATATAAATGTTGTTTTTGAGTAAACCATGCTATTATTTAGCTTTACAATATAAAAACTACGCCATTGAAGTAACTTGGGCAGAAAAACATAATTTAATGAATGTTAGTATAAAGGAAATTTTAAAGCAGCGCCATCTATGACATTTCATAAAAATCAAATCAAGTTACATATTAACACTTTTTGGAAATTTATAATTATTTTATCATGTTGGCGAGGTTCGTAGTTAGTTATTCTTAAAATTCATAGATGGCATTTTGCATTTTCTTCATAACAGTTGTATCGTATAGTTCGTTTGACAGATACAAGTTCCAACAAAACCCTCAAAATCTTGAGCAGAGGTGAGGAAGACAATTTAAAAAAAATGCTGTGTTAAGTATTACAAAAAAGTGATGTTCATTGATGATGAAGTGACAATGAAGCTCATTTATCGCAAGAACGTGACAGAATCCAAGAGAACAGCGTGCGGCACAAATAGAATAAGATCGCCTGTGTCGTGACATAAATCAACTTTCGACATCTGATGATGAATCCACGGTTTACGATATCGAAGAGCAAACGGCTAAATAAAGAAGGAAGTGGATTTATCTACAATATCGTGATTAACTACGCCGCCCATGGAGATATGGTTGCCTTAGAAAAAGTTTGTACCCACTGCCAAGTCCGCAAATGGAAAAGGGGACTAAATGGCGAGCATTCGAAGTCCAGCTATTTTTTTAAATACATTCGAGCTTATAACAGCGCCTTCCAGATGACTTCGTTTGGTGAACAACAAGCAAGTGTTGAAATAGACACATCCTCAATTTGGTCTGGTCTGTTCAAAGGATTGCAAAGTATGTTGCATAACGTTAATCCGCAAATTAGCAACTTCAAAACCGTCCTCGCGTCGGTGCCTGAGAACGAGCGCAACCACTTTAAGTTTGTCATCAGAGCAGATAGAAGGCCGATCACAGCCCATCCAGGGTGGTATAATGCTCCAACGATGAATGAGGTAGCTGTTGTGTTAGTCAATCAGGAGTGTGATAAAAGAGACATCGTTTTACGCACGCATGATGACCGACTTCGAAGGATCAGCGAGACTCACCGTGCGTACGATTCTCTTCAATATCCTCTCATTTCAGTTCTGTCGCGGAGAGGTTGGCTACCATTTTGCCCACTATAATGTAGACCCCCAGACAGGCACCCCAAATCATAAAAAATACCATCCACCATGCATTTCTACAGCTTCTTGATCCAGCTGAGGGTAAACAATGGTTCTTATCTCCACCATTATCGTACGCTCTTTACTCAGTTTCTTAGGACATGTACGCCAAAATTAAGACAGAGCGTTTGGTATTTATAAGGTCCAACCAAAGAAAGCTCAAAGCTGAGAACTACGTCTATCTCTATGCAGAATAATACAAATGCTCATTCATGGTCATTCTCCCCTCCACCTTCACAAAAGGTCCGTGGTACATGCACGAGAGGACCCAAGATGCATTTTGTTACGTGCGAAAGTTTGGTCGCCCGGACCTCTTCACTATCATCACTACCAACCCAAAGTAGTCTGAAATAACAGCTCAACTCTTTGCACGATTAGGCTTCGTACGACAGGCACGACTTGATCTCTCGCGTATTCAACCTGAAGTTAAGTTCAATTAGAAATGCTAATTTTTAATGCTCAGCTTGGAGACAATGCATGTGTTCAGGAATTTTACGATGTCCTTCTAAGTCATGGCAAACGCAAACAAGAAGAGAGAGGTGGACAGGTGGTGCTGCTAGAGTCTCTCGGTAGAGTGGTACACTCTCTCGGTAGAAGTACAGAAGCGTACTTAATGCCTTAGGCATTTTCTACCAGTCAACCTTTGGGTGATACAAAAAAATAGTATCCAGCTTAGAAGAACTCATTCGCTGTACGTACGGGGATGTCAGTCGTATACTGCACCAGTAGAATTCTTGGGTGTGTGAGTATGCCATTTAGATGCCCATAAATGATCAGGCTGCAGCAATTAACGAATGCATTCTCTGGGAAATTGAGGGGAATGATGTGGTCTACACCTCGATAAACACTGTTGTCGAGCAAGATAACGCTACACATTATCCCGTGGAATTTCTGAACACCCTGTCAGCAAGTGGACTTTCAGTGCATATCATCCAGCTGAAGGTCAGTGTCCCAATTGTGCTTCTTCGGAACCTATCTCATCCAGAGCTGTGTAACGAGACTCGCCTTAAAGTCGTCTCACTCCACAGACACACCATTGGAGCAGAAATTCTTATGGTTGTGGCATTGGCGAGGCAGCATTTATACCACGCATTTCCTGTCTACCTTACAACTTCCCGTTCCAGTTCAAGAGCGTACAGTTCTCAGGATGAGTTGCTTCTCACAAAGACAACTGCACGGTGCTTGCTCCTGCGTCACCAGTCCTGATTCTCTTTACATTTTGGCACCTGGCAACGTAATTTATAGGGAAGTGTTGTAAGGTACGATATCTTTGTACGTATTTTTACACTTTTGTGTCCCGGAATGGAATACATTCCACACATACATCACCATCATCATCTGCCTAGCCTTTTCTCAACTATATTGGGGTCAGCTTCCAGTCAAGCCGGATTTAGCTGAATACCAGTATTTTACGAGGAGCGGCTGCCTACCAGACCTCCACAACCCATTAACTGGGATAACACGGTACTTCATGGCAAGACTGATATTCTACACATACATCATTTTCTCTATTTCCTTCAGTCACAACTTATGACTGAACTCAGCAGGATTTCCATATAATTCTCTAAACTTGCTTCGCTTGCAAAAAAAACATGTATTTTAATGCTATTTTAAAAGTTGTTTACTTATAATGCTATAGCGACATCTTAAGTATTTTTGTTGCTGTAGAGCCTTAACGCAGACGACGTCGCGGGCAGCAGCTAGTTTTAAAATAATTGTAAAACTTTTCGTATAGATGAATTTTATGTTAGCCATAATTATGCTCTTTGGGACTGATAAATATTATTTTTTAAATACTAATGAATAAAGCTACTCAGTTACTACTACTTTTGTCTATCGGATGCGCAAACTTACGTATAATTTACCCCCCTTCTTGCCATGCTGTCACGTCTGATAATATTTATTTCTCTGCCTGCTCACGACTGTTCACTGCCATTTGATGTGATGCAGCAACTAAAGATTGTCGGATGGCCGATGGACCCCAACCTTTTAATAAAAGCTTTTTACAGTTTTAATGTACATTTAGTATTTGTAAGCAACTAAACGAATACAATAATCATTACTTTTGTGGAGAAATATAAATGAAAAAGGACTGAAAGCAAAATGAAGTCGTTTTTTAAATGGGTTTTTTCACTTCGTGATTAATGTTCGCCTCGTTCGTCTTATTAAAATCCTTTAATCTGAATCATTGACCCTCGTTTTTGCTCGGAGGTGTTAAGTTTAGTAAGCCCATTTCGGTCCATCGTTTGTAAAGATTATAAAGTTTTAAGTAAACTCCAATTTACAAGACTACAAAGAGTTTTACGTATGAAATTAATTTCTGGAAACCTGATGAAGTTCAGAGATCCATGGAACAATATTAATTAAGCTGTATGTTCGAGTATACGTAACCAAACTTTTATGAGAGTTGTTCCTTACCTTCTTTACTTTCATCATCATCATCTCAGTCGAAAGATGTGCACTGCTGGACATAGGCCTCCCCCAAGCGTTGCCACAGCGACCGGTCCTGTGCGCCTCGCATCCATCGGATTCCCGTGACCCTCGCCAGGTCGTCCACTTTGTGGGAGTCCTTCCGACGCTGCGTCTTCCGGTACGTGGCCGCCACTCTGGAACCTTCCGTCCCCATTGACTATACGTAAAGAACGTATAGTCAAAACTTTATTAGTTATTAAGAGAGAGTGTCACAGTTTAAATACTTGGGACATTTACTTACTACCGACCTGAAAGACCATGCAGATATGGAGCGGGAGCGAAGGGCGCTGTCGATCAGAGCAAATATGATAGCTCGTAGGTTTGCGCGATGTTCTGGTGAGGTAAAAGTTGCACTTTTTAGAGCGTACTGTACCTCGCTTTACTCGTGTAGCCTATGGGCTGATTACAGTAAGAAAAGTTACAGCGCCCTTCGCGTCCAACATAATAACGCGTTCAGGGCGGTGATGGGGCTACCCCGAATTTGTAGTGCTTCGGGCATGTTCGCTGAAGCACGCACCGACTGCTTCCATGCCACCATGCGAAAGCGTGCCGCGTCCTTGTTGCGCAGAGTGAGGGGTAGCCCCAACACCGTACTGGCGATGTTTGCTACAAGGATGGACTGCTATATATACTTAGGCTTTGTAGTGGCCGACATATAGCAGTGCAAGAAACACGCAGACACTACTGACTGACTATTTTAATTGTTAAATTTTTATTGTTTTTTTTTATTACTATTTTTGTTATTTTAAATTTGTGATTATTAATTTTTATTTTGATTATTCCTGACTGACTATTATTAATGACATATTTATTTATTATTACGGTGTATTGATGACATTTTGTGACAATTTCAATTTAATATATTTATTTTAATTAATCAATTTTAATGTGTAATGATATGGGTGTAACTTACCTGACTAAAGAATTATATTATATATTATTAATTTTTAGAAAATATTTGAGTTATGAAGAGATTTGTGTTGAAATTATTTGTCTATTGAGAGCCTATAATGACCGCACCAGTATGCATTCGAACTATGGTGAGTGACAGTAAAGTTTTGTCGCCCAATGTACTTATTTTATTTGTCGAGCTCACGTAGCATACTTATTAACTATTAAGCTGTGTTTCGACGTAACGTATAAAAATATTTGACTGTACCCGTCGCGTGGACAAGATATCTAATTTGTTATGGACGGCTAGGTACTGTAATTGCAGTCTTCGTCCTGAAAAAAATTGTATAGTTAGACCGTTTTCACATTTTCCGATCCGATATCGGTATCGGACGCCGATACGATATCGGGGTAAGGTAAATATATGAGATATGTACCTGTCTTTCATATTGTCCGACCCGATATCGGATATCGGAGCACAGCATTTCATACATTTTACTTACCCCGATATCGTATCGGCGTCCGATACCGATATCGGGGTAAGTAAAATGTATGAAATATGTACCTGTCTTTCATATTGTCCAACCCGATTATCGGATCGGAATATGTGAAAACGGTCTTACGCTGTAATATATATTCCCGTACAAAGAATCTTAGGAAAACAAAACAAAAGAACTCCTAAAATCTCAAAGGACATATTTATGAGGAAGACCCTTTCGTTATTAGGGTTCTTGTATTATATCAGCATTCAGAAACAGTCTTCAGTGGCAGTTTGATGCTGAAACTTGAGCACATTTGTCTCAGCGACGTTACCTGAATAAACTTGGCCTGTTCAAGAAAATGGAACAGAAATCTGTTTGGAGGATAGAACTTGTTTTAAAAGAGAGCAGCTGCAGCTGTTATAGGGGTTTTTTTTTACGTTATTCAAAGTTTGTTTAGGAATGTAGTATTTCAGCCTAACTTAATAAACAGACATTTTTATATTTGTTAAAATATTGTCATTTTTATGAGTTATCGATGTAACAAATGCACGTTGTTCCTGCCGTCACATCGGGCCACACACCACATCACAGTTGCGGATGACGTTCCGTCTGCTTTCACTCACTCGTCATTACCTTGAACGTGCACACATAACGGCGATCTCAAAATTTGTACCTACATAACTATAATACATCATCATCATAATTTCAGCCAAAACACGTCCACTGCTGAACAAAGGCCTCCCCACACAAAGGCATCGCCACAACGACCAGTCTTGTGTCTAGCATCAATTTTATTTTATTTTATTCTCATTATTGTCTTAATTTATCTCCTTCAAAACAATAAATATCAAGTTAGCCTAATCCTCATAACTAACTTTAACTTAGATAGTGTCCCGCCGATTTAGTAAAACTTTATCTCCTACTTTCTCAAAGGAAATAAAAACAAAAAGATCTTTGCCGTTATTTTCCGAAGAAATATCCAACGTCTTGATTTATCTTCCCCAGGCATTGTTTAAAAGAACAACAAGAAAGTATCTCAACAGGAATTTATTCAATTTGAGAATGATTGTTGTCATAAAAACAATAAAAGCTATTATAGACTGTTGAAGTTGGAAAAACCAGTTTATGAAACCTAATTCAGAAACCAAGAATAATATTGGAGTAAATATTTAACTATTTATTATTTATTTATTTATTATTCTCTTTATTGATTGTAATATAAAAAGAAACTTATTCTAAAACACGTGGTAGGGGAGAGGTGGCATGAAAGGGACGCGTATTGAAAGGGACAAGACGAATATCTTGTAAAATAAGAAACTTCTCGAAACGAGAATATTTTTGTTCTGTGGCAACCCCAAAGCCCAACCATTCGTACCTAACGTCCCGCTTCTATCACTTCAAACATGGCGACGGCGAGCAAGTGTTCGTAATCGTACATAAAAGTAAATTTTTCGTTATTCTGTCGAAATGTTTTGTAAAGTGTTATAATTAGATAAGTATTGTTTTACCAGTGTTTTCGATTGACTTAGTTATCGACAAATACGAGAACAAAAGGTCAGAAAACTTTTATTAATTGGTAGTAGGTTTTAAAGTCATTTTTATTATTTATGTGTCATATTTATGAAAGGGACACGAAAAATGGTTATGAATGGGACGTCCCTTTCATAACTTTCCCATTCATAAACAGTACTTTAATTAGCTAATTAGTACACAATCTCTGTAACATCTAGAATCTGGCTAAGGAATGACTAGTTTTAAGCTTTTCTTATCATCATGTTTTGCAATAAAAAGTATTCTATTTATTTGTCTATCTATTTTGTTGATTTTATAGTAATATTTTTGTTATGATTATTTTTGCAGTAGGTATAAATATACCCAGAACACTTATAGAAGAAGTTGTGAATGAAACTGTATATAAGCATTATTATTGTCTTAGTCTCTCTTATATCTTAGTTGATGATTAAATGTAACCAAGAAACCAAACAAGTTAAGACAATTGAGTAAAACTCATATAAAAAATATAAACACTTAAGTTGTTAAAAAAAAAAAACAATTATAAAACGGTTAATTACTGTTTAATTTCAGTTTTAGTGTTTTCTCTAAATATTTTAAGTTGCTATTAGTTGGTTATTTTATTTTGCTAGTTGCATTACTAGTGATAATTTTACGATTAGCACCTAAGTGGATCTAGGTTAGGAAAGCCAGATAACCAAACTTTAAGATTTTTGTTTGTTTGTAACTTAAAAAACTAGATTTTTAAACATTACCAAAATAGTATTAATATATTGTAAAATGATTTTATATGGATATTATGTACTGTCCCTTTCATAAATGAATCTGTCCCTTTCAATACAGCTTATTTATGAAAGGGACAAAATCCACATTTTTTTAAATCGCTAATATGAGTACCTAAGAATAAGTATATTTTCATTATTTACTTTAATTTCATTAGAAGATGAATGTAGGTTTCTCATTCAGGTTCAACCTATTTAAAATATTATATAGAGCGTTCACTAGAGCCACTTGAACAAAAATGTCCCTTTCATGCCACCTCTCCCCTACATACAATGGGCGGCAATGGGTACCTGGGCTTTATGTTCAAGAAATAAGGGAAATAAAACTCTTAAAACAATAAAAGCTTTAAATTCCTCAGTCGAGATCTACGTTGCTTTGGGTACGCAATCATTGCGGCGGTAAGTCCCCTCTTTGAGGAGTGGCTGGAACGGCAACACGGCGTTCTCACCTTCCGCATGACGCAGGTCCTCACCGGTCATGGGAAGTTCGAGAGATTCCTGCATCGGATTCGTGCTGAAGAATCGCCCGGGTGTCACCATTGTGATGACCGCCCGGAGGACACGGTGGAGCATACGGTGGAGGTATGCCCCGCTTGGGCCGAGCATCGCCGTGTCCTCGAGGTAGCGATTGGTGGCAATGACCTCTCGCGCCGGGCCCTGGTACAGGCCATGGTCCGAAGCGAGGAGGAGTGGCAGGCGGTCGCATCCTTTTGCGAAGCAGTAATGCTAGCCAAGGAGGCGGCCGCACGCGAGAGGGCATGGCCCTCACGCCCCCGCCGCCGAGATTCTGATCCCGACGGACGTCTGGTAACAATCCGGACCAAGCCCATGTCGTCGACACGCGCGCCTCAAGGAGATGTCGGCAAACAGTAGGGGTCCGGTAGGGCTGAAGCCTTCTGGGGCCTGGGTTGACTAAAGAGAGCCCCGGTGCCCCGGAATTTAAGGCAAAGAAGGAACAGGAGTAGGTTTTAGTCAGTAAAAGTCTGACACGCCCTCCCGCTCCGCCCAGAGCGGGAGAAGTCATTTTGATGATTCCCCACCTAAAAAAAAAAAGATCTACGTTGCTTTATTGAAAAAAACGGCAATAAATTGCAAAATACCAAGTAATTAAGTTGTAAGTTTAGATGTCAAAACCAGAAACAAAATAGTATGTTTTTAGGGTCTATGTATAGATTTGATTCCAAAATGTAAATAACATTTTAAAGTAAGTCCTGCTTACGCAAGCTAGCCCTATAAACATTTTTTGTATCATGTATCCAAACGCATCTCACATATTATAATCATTCATATTGGACGACAGTATTGAGCCAATCATACTCCAACTCCCCATATCCTCATATCCCATGCCGGCGAATGAGAAAGCTTGTTCGCCGCTAAGCCAATCAGGAACATTTCCGCCCGCTGCAAAAATGGTCGCCATTTTTTGGTTGACCGTTCTCTTCTGCTTCGAGACTCCATCCGCACAACACCACCGCAAAAAGTAACCCGCTGATCCAGGAAACCCGCGGCGCCGCGGTGATCTAATATCTAATCCTCCTAATTAACGTGTTGGCCGACACAAAGACACAGTGACGCAAAATATAACCGATCTGTTAATCGCGAGTGAGACCCGCCGAGAACACGTGTGAGTGTCGTCATCCACCCGGCAGTCCGTGCATCAACCTGGCTTCCAGATCTCCCAAGTAAGTCACAATACTCTTCCCATACCTACTTCCTTTTGCTCAATTTCTGTGTCCAATATAATATCGTCCAACGTAAAAATATTTCCCGCTAAAATTAAACAACTTAATCTGGTCCTTCGAGAACCGCAATCCTAAACTTACCATAAGTTAAAATGGTCCATTCGAGTCGGATTCATAGAATCAGCATTCATAGGTCTCATACCTAGGATTTAGGTTAAATAGGTACCTACTTATCTAACCTGAATTCGTAAAACCGCCATATTGAACGCATACTATCGTTCTTACATTCCCCGCTAGGTACCTACCTACATCATTGAGAACTACTGTACCAACTTAATAGTTCGCCTGTTGCATTGAAATAGCATAGGGAATTATTAAAACCGCTAATTATCGTGAGTTAGTTCGGCAAACTTGCCTATAACATAAACTCAACCGCAATAATTTTCTTTCACCCGCTACTTAAATAAAAAAATATAAAATATTCTTGAAGTCTACCTACATAAACATAAATTATTTTGTCCGCTATAGTTACTAGAACTACTCCAATATGGAAGATCTTCAAATAAAAGTTAAAATACTGCAAGCTAAAAACCAAGCAATCTTTGAGCGTTTATCGTCATTGTATGAAATATCAAAGAAAATAAATACGACTAGTATTGAGCTACGTTCGGCTGAGACGTTTATGGCAGACACGCAAATAATCTCAGTTACTCGTCAAGAGTTTATTTCTAACATAGATAAAATAAATACATATTCTTTACAAATAAATCCTGATCATGAATTAGATTATAATAGTCAAATATCTTTTGACGGCGTATACACGCGAGTAGAGAGAATACGCTCACTTATTGAAGCGAAGTCCTCAAGGTCATTGAAGGACTCAGCCTCTACTGATACCGCTTCGCAGTCAAAGTACTCAGTCAAGCTGCCACCAATTCAGATTCCGTTTTTTGATGGTAGAATTGATAATTGGCCTGTTTTTTATGAATCATTCAAATCAAATGTCCATGAAAATTCAAACCTTACAGATTCTCAACGTGTGCAATATTTAATAGGTAACCTAAAAGGAAACGCATTGCAAATTACCGCCGGAATTATTCCGTCAGGGGATAATTATACGTCTATCTGGAACAGTTTGGTTCAAAAGTATCAAGATAAACGAGCATTAGGCTCGCACTACATGTCTAATATTTTAAATATCAAACCCGCAATTAATAATTCCGCCTCTTTAAATAGTTTTGTTGAAAGTTTTCACGCGTCTGTTTCGGCACTAGAACAATTAAAAATTAACGACCTAAAGGATTTCATATTATTAAATTTAGCTTTAAAAAAGTTAGATCCCGCTATCATACATTCATTTGAGATGCATATGAGAGATGTGGAGATTCCTACTTATACGGGTTTCGTTGAATTTATAAAATCGCAAGTAAAAATATTAGATAGATCTACTTTAACTCGGACCGCATCCATAAGTAACAACAATAATAAAAATAATTCTTGTCGTAGCCAATCACGTGATAGTACAGTACGTACATTTGTTGCTTGTGACAATAACCAAACTTGTATGTATTGTAGTAGCAAGGATCATTGGAAACTGTACACCTGTCCAAACTTTCAAACAATATCGGCCGGTTCGCGTTTGGATTTTATTAAAAATAAACGTGGATGTGTAAACTGCCTTAGTACAACGCACACTGCCTCGCAGTGTAAATCTATACACACCTGTAGAACATGTAACAAAAAACATCATTCTCTTTTACATTTGGAACAAATTTCACAGCAGCGATCGATATCAGCTGACGCTTCCGCGCAGTCACAACAGGTGGCGCTTTGTGCATGTTCTCGCGTAGGAATAAGGACTCCACGTACTACGATTGTTTTGTCAACAGCACAAGTCTATGTTGATAACAAACATAACAAATCCGTTTCTGTAAGGTGCTTAATAGATAACGCTTCGCAAAATAATATAATTACTACAGCCTGTTGTAAAAAACTGCAATTAAATATTATACCGCTTTCAAATTCATTTATAAAGGGTGTAGGAACCTCTTCGCGGCCTATCATAGGTTACGTGGAGATAACAGTTACTGCAAAAAATAAAACAAATTCTTTTAAAATAACCGCTCTTGTTATTGATTGTATAACTGATAAATTACCATCTCACTTGGTTGACACCTCTGCTGTGCAACATTTATTCGAGTTACCGCTAGCCGACCCCCTGTGGCACGTGCCCGGTGAGGTTGAATTACTTCTAGGGGCAAAACTGTTTCCGTATTTATTACTTCATAACAGAATTCTCTCACCTACCGCGCCATCAGCTGTTGAAACCGTGTTTGGATACATAATTATGGGTGAGACACCCTCTAGTTTATCTAATAACAATAACAGTCTAGATGATTTAAATACCGCTTCATGTTTTTCTACCGCGTTAACAGTAGATGATTCTCATTGTTTTTTGTCGTTGGACGAATCTTTACATAAATTTTGGAATATCGAAGAAATACCTTCAAAATCTTTTATGAGCCCCGCTGAACGGGAGTGTGAACAGCTGTACGCTTCTACTGTGTCACGTGACTCCAGTGGTAGGTACTGTGTTGCCTTACCATTCTGTAAAAATCCAGAATCACTCGGAAATTCATATGCTGTCGCTTATCGACGTTTAATTAATTTGGAAAAAACTAAGCTTCGCGACCCTTCTTTGCGCGCTAGTTATAACGAAATAATCCAAGAATATATCGATCAAAATTATTTAACCGAAACTACACCTAGTTCTGTTGATCAGACTATAGGATATTACATACCGCATCACCCTGTTATTAGGAATGATAAACAAACTACTAAGGTGCGCATTGTCCTTGATGCGAGCGCTAAGTCTCATAATGGCGTTTCATTGAATGACTTACTGCATACAGGTCCTAATTTACAGGCTGACATATTTTTATTACTTTTAAATTTCCGTTTGTTTCTTATTGCAGTTACAGCTGACATAAAACAGATGTATCTTCGAATTAAGGTTATTGAGGATCATCGAAAATATCAAAAAATATTGTTTCGATTTAATACTACTGAACCTGTTCGCGAATTTAAATTTAACCGTGTTGCCTTCGGTCTCAAGCCCAGTCCCTTTCTAGCCATGCGCACTGTGCGCCAGCTTTCAGAGGATGAAAAACATCGCTTCCCGCGCGCATCCATTGTCGCTTCTCATGAGCTTTACATGGATGACTTGGCTAACTCGACCCCTACTCTAGAAGAAGCCAAGATTCTCTCCGCTGAACTTATCGCCTTATTTAAAGCTGGGGGCTTTGACCTTACTAAATGGGCAAGTAATTCCTTGGAATTACTGGAGGTTATTCCACACTCCAACCGCTCTTCTATTAATTTCTCTGACGGGGATAATTTAAAAATCCTTGGACTCAAATGGATTCCTTCCGAGGACTGTTTCACCTTTACTACATCTGAGTTAGATAAAGGTTGTACTAAACGCTTCATACTTTCCACTATTGCCCGTCTGTGGGACGTTCTCGGTCTAGTGGCTCCTGTAGTTTTATTCGCGAAATTACTCATAAAAGAATTATGGAAATTAAACACAGATTGGGATGAAACTCCGCCCGATTCTATCGTACTTCTCTTTCAAAAATTCAAAGAGCAACTGCCTCTACTTTCTTCTTTAAAATTGCCGCGTCATGTAGCCGTTACTATGGGTTGCGTGACAAATATAGTAGGTTTTGCTGACGCCAGCTTGAATGCGTATGGCTGCGTTATATACTTACATGTCACTGACACAAATGGTAATACACACGTAAATTTGGTGTGTGCTAAATCTAAAGTTGCACCTGTTAAGGTCGTATCTCTGGCTCGTCTAGAGCTTTGCGCCGCTGTTCTTTTGTCTAAACTAATTAAACTAGTTTATGACACTTACCGCTCTCGCACCGCTATTAATAAAATATTTGCCTTTTCCGATTCTACAATTACACTTTCATGGATTCATTCCTCACCTCACAAGTGGAACATTTTTGTTAGTAACCGCGTCGCTAAATGTCAAGAAAATCTTGATCCTAAACATTTTTACCATATTAACGGAAAAGAAAATCCTAGTGACTGTCTATCTCGAGGTCTTCTACCCGAACAGTTACTAAACCATGATTTATGGTGGCATGGCCCTGAATGGCTTCTGCGACAAACTGATGAGTGGCCTATTACTCCGTTTGTTTCCTCATGCAGCGAGCAATTGCCTGAGTTTAAAAATAAATCTTTAACATTAGTATCTACCGTATCAGAACTTAACTTGATATATAGCCTTTCTCAAAAATTTACATCATTACATAAAATATTGCGCATAATTGTATACATTTTGAGATTTCTGCATATTATTCCTTATGACAAGTCACATAAGACAATTACTGTCCGTGAATTGGTTGCCGCTGAAATTTATTTAATTCATTGTATTCAACAGTTTCATTTTTTAGATATTTATGACGAGATTAAAAATAAAAAACTTCGCTCACAGTTTAAGAAACTCGATCTATTTATAGACGAGCATAACATAATTAGAATTGGTGGCAGGTTGTCAAATGCGAACCTTCCTTATGAAGCTCAGCATCCCGCGCTTTTACCTAAACATGATAACTTTACACATGTTCTAATAGACTATTATCATCGCATTCATTGTCATGCCGGTGTAAACCTTCTTACCTCTCTGTTACGCCAAAAATATTGGATCATCTCTTCCAGAGGTGTCGTCAGACAAAGGGTACATGCTTGTAACTTTTGTTTCAAAGTTTCTCCTTCTCACCCCAGTCCAAAGATGGCTGATTTACCCGCTTGCCGCGTACAAGAGACTAAAGCTTTTGTTCATACTGGTGTGGATTACGCTGGTCCTATTAAAGTAACCTTATGTCGACGCAGAGGCCAAAGAAGTCAGAAGGCTTACATATGCTTATTCGTTTGTTTCGTTACCAAAGCAGTTCATATTGAATTGGTTACCGACGTGTCATCGGACACCTTCATTTCAGCTTTTAAAAGATTCATTTCCCGCAGAGGCCCCGTCTCTTATTTATATTCTGATAACGGAACAAACTTCGTTGGAGCCAAGGCTCAATTACAAGAACTGCTTGCTAACCGCTACCGCATAGAGTGGAAAATGATTCCACCCCGCGCCCCCCACTTTGGAGGGCTGTGGGAATCAAATATTAAATCTACTAAAACGCATTTATATCGTGTTATCGGCTCTCAACTTCTTACTTATGAGGAGCTTTCGACTGTTCTCACTGAAATTGAGGCAGTTCTAAATTCCAGACCGCTCTGTATCCTGAGTGAGGATCCGTACCCAGAACCGCTTACTCCCGCTCATTTTATAATGGCTTCTCCGTTAACTACGTTGCCTGTCGTGAACGTTCCCGAAACGACGAAACCTCTAACTTGCCGCAAAAAATTGCTTGACCAAATGGTTTGTAGCTTTTGGAGAAGGTGGCGTTTAGAATACTTACATAACTTGCAAGTTAGGCAAAAATGGTTGAATGCCGCCGACAATATTAAGATTGGTACAGTGGTTCTCATGCATCAGGATGATGTCCCTCCTCTACGTTGGCCAATGGGCATAATCACCGAGATTTTTCCCGGCAAGGATGGGATAACTCGCGTTGCCATGGTGAAGACATGCAGTGGCTCTTTCAAAAGACCCGTTGTTAAACTATGTCCTTTACCTTCTCAATAATACCACCGCGTAATTAAACATCTAATTTAGCTGTAGTTCACATATTTTCATTATAACTTTTCTCTTTTGTCCAAGTTAATTTAATTTCAATCCGCTTTAATTTGACTGCTTACTTTTTGAGTATACTTCATATCCTCGAAAGCCGGGCAGAATGCTTACGCAAGCTAGCCCTATAAACATTTTTTGTATCATGTATCCAAACGCATCTCACACATTATAATCATTCATATTGGACGACAGTATTGAGCCAATCATACTCCAACTCCCCATATCCTCATATCCCATGCCGGCGAATGAGAAAGCTTGTTCGCCGCTAAGCCAATCAGGAACATTTCCGCCCGCTGCAAAAATGGTCGCCATTTTTTGGTTGACCGTTCTCTTCTGCTTCGAGACTCCATCCGCACAACACCACCGCAAAAAGTAACCCGCTGATCCAGGAAACCCGCGGCGCCGCGGTGATCTAATATCTAATCCTCCTAATTAACGTGTTGGCCGACACAAAGACACAGTGACGCAAAATATAACCGATCTGTTAATCGCGAGTGAGACCCGCCGAGAACACGTGTGAGTGTCGTCATCCACCCGGCAGTCCGTGCATCAACCTGGCTTCCAGATCTCCCAAGTAAGTCACAATACTCTTCCCATACCTACTTCCTTTTGCTCAATTTCTGTGTCCAATATAATATCGTCCAACGTAAAAATATTTCCCGCTAAAATTAAACAACTTAATCTGGTCCTTCGAGAACCGCAATCCTAAACTTACCAAGTCCTATTGCATTAGTAAGTGTCTAGATATTCTTAATCCGTATTTAAATTAATATTATATAACCATACCTTAAAACATTTCTGAATAATGTATTTTTAATTTAGTTCTAAATCAATTTATAATTATTTCATTTTTTATGTCTGTCGCTAGACTAAAGCTTTTTTTAAACAGCTCGTTTTTCGCCGTGGATATGCAATAAAACAAACCGTGTACAAGAGGCCATAGACTGCGATACAATACTGATAAAATACCGTGCCGTAGCGCCGCCGTGTATATCAACAAGCTCCCCCAATGATCCATACAACACTGACAACCGTGCCAACACACGGCGAATTAGCCGTGCCTAAGTACGTGCCGTGTCCAAGAGACCTAACAGTTTAATAGACACAGTATTCGTTTCTTTAGGCTAATGTTTTGCTATGCTTTATGAAACAGCTTCAAGATTTAATTACTAAGCCGTAGCATAGCCGCGTCACCATCTTAATTAATCCAATAGTAAACCGAGATGGCGGCTGCATATATATTAATGTTTGCACCGACTTGTAACATCCTCTACATGCTTCACTGATGTACCTAATTGGAGTTCACTATTGTAATGATCATTAAATCGAATAAGACGTTAAAACGAATAGACTTTAAGTTTAAAGAAATCGTATGTACTTGGTCACGTAAAGCTTTCTTTTTAAGTGTCAAATGACACGAGCAGAACAGGATGGCGTGTCAGACTTTTGCTGACTAAAATATGAACCTATGCGAGAGGTTCTTACCTCCGATCTGGTCATTTGAAGTTGGAGACATTCGAAACAATAGCTTTGTTTTGGTTTTTCCTCTTAGTTTGTAATTTTGCGATCAACAATCTATGAAGCTAAAACTCAGTTTTATCTAAAGATATGACAGAATTACTTATTTTTAAAAAGAATCTCATTAATCCGCAAAAAGCAGCGATGCATGAATAAATTATAATAATGAAAGATTCTAATAAGTGCTGTCTCGTCGCAAAATTCTTTTACCTAAGGTTTTCTTTGAGTAATTGTATCTACTAATGTGAGTAAGTGATCTATTTTTTTAAAGGAATGGAAAGGGTAATTAAGTAATTTTTATTGGTTTTAGTCAGTAAAGGTCTATCACGACCTTTTGCTTGACTCTAGAGCGAGAGAAGTCATTCGATGAATTCCCACCTTATAAAAAAAATCTCTTCCCACAAAATTCGCATAAAAATCATCTACATAACAGCAGTTTGATGTAACATTTCGATAATTATATTATATCTTTTACTTAATTATTCAAAAAAAATGTTTTCAAAATTAACTTCACAATGAATTATTCTAATCCGTAAGATCTGTGTGTTGTTGTTCTCCGTCATAAATCACTCTCAGCCTTATTAATTACTCTCAGCAGAAACTCAAACGAAAAGTCAATTTAACAAAAGTGGCTCTTGGTCACTGTTTATAAAGTTCTCGCTGATGAACTTTCAAATGATAATGATAAATGATAAATGATAAATGATATTTATTCTGCAAATAGGTTTTTTCAAACTCTTTTACACGTCAATTTTTTTTTTTTTGGACTTTTTTTTTTTTTGTTACTAGATGAGGCCGGTGTTTCCTAACTGACTACCCTGAGAAGAAACACCGAAACAAACTCAGGGGTCACAGTCTCTTTTAAAGTCCATACAACATGTAAGTAAGTCATATGCGAACCATGCAGATTAGTGTCCGAGATGGCCTTTTGAAGAAAGAACCATGCAAATTTGAGTGGACCTGTCCAGTCAGTGCAAGCATTTGTCATTATTCGCAAAGCTCAACTCAGGACTACTAAGGAGCTCTACGACTTGACGAACAATACCAAAGAGAGGACATAATGGTTAGGCCACAGAAAACACTCGAATTGCCGGACATAAGTTAAAATGACTAAAAAAAAAAAAAAAATAAAAATAAAAAAGCAATCCACATAGTCCTCACATTCACAAAAAAGAAAACAAAATAATACAAAGTGTAATACTTAACAAATTAAGCATTTTTGTCAAACAGAAATAAAAAAAATAATAATTAAAAAATGTCAAATTGTAAAGTAAAAATTATTTTACAATGTCAAATTGTAATAAATAAATTTCAAATTGTAAAATAGTACAATCGAAAACAAAATAAAATAAGAAGATAAGACAACAGTTGTAGTGCGCACTGGAGCGGGTCAATCCCAAGCCTTTACGTCCTCAACGTAGTCCTTTACAGTGTAATAAGCCTTTTGGCAAAGTTTTCGCTTAATAAAAGATTTGAACTTATTAAGGCTTAGTTCTTGCATATGACTAGGAAGCCTATTATAAAAGCGTATACATTGACATCTAAATGAACCCCCTATTTTTTTGAGCCTGGTTGCAGGAACAACAAAATTATGTTTGTTCCTGGTATTAAAGTTGTGAATATCACTGTACTTTTTAAACATGTTTTTGTTTTTATGGGCGTACAAGATATTTTCATAAATATACTGTGAAGGCACAGTCATTAAATTAATTTCTTTAAATTTATCTCTGAGGGAGCATCTGGGACTTAATTTATAAATCGAACGAATAGCCCTTTTCTGCAAAACAAAAATTGTCTGGATATCGGCGGCATTTCCCCACAGTAGAATACCGTACGACATGACACTATGGAAATAGCTAAAATAAACTAAACGGGCTGTCTCTACATCAGTTAAATTTCTTATTTGTCTAACAGCGTAAGCTGCAGAGCTAAGTTTCTTCGATAATTTGTCTATATGTGGGCCCCACTGAAGCTTAGCATCTAGAGTTATGCCCAAGAACACTGTTGCATCTTCAGGACTCAACTCTTTACCTTTAACTAGTACACTAGTGTTTACTTGCCTAACATGTGGCATGGTAAACTTAATACACTTTGTTTTTTTTTCATTAAGATGGAGGTTATTTACATTAAACCAGTGTATTATTTTCGAAAGAACTACATTTATATCGTCAGTAACCGTCTGTTGACGTTTCATTTTAAACAAAAGTGAAGTGTCGTCTGCAAACAACACTATATTATGGTTATCCTTGATGAGGTAAGGTAAGTCATTTATATAAATAAGAAACAAAAAGGGGCCAAGAATTGAGCCCTGAGGGACACCCATTTTTGCTACGGATCCGGGAGATCTTTTCCCATTTACTTCGACTGTCTGAATCCTATTACTCAGATAAGAAGTAAGAAGATTCAGAGAGGAGTTCCGGATCCCGTAATGGCGAAGCTTCCTGATTAAAGTTTCATGGAGAACACAATCGAATGCCTTGGATAAGTCACAAAAAATGCCCAGAGCATCGCATTTGTCTTCCCATGCATCATAAATATGACCTAAAAGTTCAACCCCGGCATCGGTTGTTGAACGACCCCTTGTAAAACCAAATTGTTTAGTATGTAACAATTTGTGTCTATTGAAAAATCTTTGTAATTGCTCTAAAATGAGTTTCTCGAATGTTTTACTAAAGGTAGGTAGTACTGAAATGGGTCTATAATTCGTGGGGTCAGAAGTACTACCCGTTTTAAACAATGGTATTATTTTACTACACTTCATTAAATCAGGAAACTGTCCACAATCAATACAATTATTAAAAATAAGTGCTAGACTAGGAGCTACAACGTTGATAATGGTTTTAACAACATCCACAGAATTTCCCCATAGATCTGTGGTCTTTTTTACATTCAGAGTGTTAAAAGTTTTAATTATGTCCGCAGGAGTCACATGATCGAAATTAAAATCAAAATCGCAAACTTCAACATTTTCTTTAAGTAGGGACTCTGCAGCAGTGGGTGATGAGTTCAGAGACTTTGTTGTTAGTATGGGGATCTCTGAGAAGAAGTTTTCAAAAGCCGCTGCTACCTGAGAGTCCGATTTGATTACAACGTCATCAATTATAAGGCTATAGTCGCTACATGATTTTCTAGACCTTCCAGTTTCACTATTTATAATATTCCAAGTCGTTTTAATTATATTATTGCTATTCTTAATTTTGGAACTCAAGTAACGCGACTTTGCAACAGAGCATACTTTTTTAAATAATTTTGAATAATTTCTAACATATAAACTAAATTCCGCAGTATTAACATGAATCTTTTCATCATACAACTCATAAAGCCGAGTTCGACTTTTATGAATACCAATAGTAGCCCATTCACCAAAAGACACGTTACCCTTAACTGCAATAGTCTTAGGTATAAAGATCGAATTATATTGCTTACAGTACATATTGAAAAAGTCTTCATATTGATGATTGATATCCGTTAAATTTGGCGACAGTACTAAATTATCAATGAGTTTAGTTTTAAAATTTTCTAAGCGACTTGCAGTTTTTGGGTTAACAGTGATATTCTTTTTAGACACTATGATATTAGGGTTTTGAAAAGTAATCAATTGACCACAGTGATCAGAATCAAGTAAATTTATAATTTGTTTATTGCTTGGTACAACATCTGTATAAATGTTATCTATGCAAGTGGCACTAGTAGGAGTTATTCTTGTTGGCTCCAAAAATAAGTTAACAAGATTGTAGGACTGAAATAGGCTTATAATTTTGCTACATAAACTAGACTTTTCTAATAAATTAACATTAAAGTCACCACAAGTGATTATGTACTTGTTTGACTTACAAATCTTATGAAACACTTCATCCATAACCTTCTCAAAGCAGTCATACAATCCAGAAGGGGGTCTGTACACACTTAATACAATAAACTGTTCCAATTCAATACAGGCTATTTCAATTGACCGCTCAACAGATAAACTTACAATATCTTTCCGTTCTTTATATTTCAGGTGGTTACTTATTATAATCAATGAGCCACCACGGATAGCATCAATTCTGCTGAACGAACTACCAATCTGGTGATTACTAAAATTAAACATTAACTGATGGCTTTTAAGCCAATGTTCAGTTATACAAAGAATATTAATATTATTGCAATTCATAAACAGTTCTATTTCTAAATCTTTGTTCTTTAAGCCTTGAATATTTTGATGCACCAGGTTGATATTATTTTTAGATTTTAAAACATTAGTGGAATAATTTTCGTTCAGCATGTTCATATTTTGTAAGCCAGAGATTGCCTCTGTTGTCTTAACTTCTAATTTAAATTTAAATCAATATTGTTGTCATTATTTACAGCCAAGTTATTGGCAAAAGGAGCTGTACTTACTACTGACATTAAACTGTCTCATCTTCTTAATTATTTCGTAAAGAATGATGCGACTTGAATCGTTGGTGAACTTAATCCTGATTTTCATTCAATTTATTAAACGTTGATTTGGGTACATGACTAAAATTGAAGTACAGAGCTGAGCAGTCGCAAAAAGTTATTAGTTATTTTTAACTGCGGGAAATGACATAAATGAAATGATTCGATGTTGCACCTACCAAAATTTGCCTCTGCATCACCCAAAGGTTGACAAGTAGAGAATGCTTCAAGGTATTAAGTCCGCCTCTGTACTTTAATGTGCATAAAGAATTTCATAAAAAAAACATTACACTTTTTCACTCATCTCGTCTCAATAACTCTTTCCTTCGCACCCTTTGCTTACTAGACACACTGCAGTTACAATAAAGAAGCCATCATATCGAATGGGAGTATGATGCAGAGTACGAAGGAGAAGAGGCTTCGTGGTGCGACAGGGTTTAGGTACACCTCGGAACGAAGTACCTACTCAAAGCGTTCATGAAGATATTAAGGAGCATTGTGATTGTGCAGAATAGTATAAAGAAGGGATAAAACATGCGTATGTTGCTACCGCTGAATTGGCAGCCACCGTATTCTAGCCCGAAACTCCGACACATACTCGTATTTGGCCTCTAAAACTAAAGTGGATGCATAAATTCTGCAGTCGCTCGAATTTGTTCCTCTCAAAATCATTTTTCTTGAATAAAAACGCATATTTAATTCAAAACTGTAGAATACAATAAAATGAATATAATCGCTGACACCGGCCACTCAATTACTGTCTCAAAGAAACGCAATAAAATGCAAATGTGATTCCTCGCTTCGGAGCAATAAAAGTTTATTAAGTGAGACAAATTATTTCTAATCGACTTCATGGCATCTATTAAAGTTGATATTTGACTGCCATAATGTTCGAAAGAGGCATCACGACCCTGGGATGTGGACTGAAGGAACATAAGTGGGTTGAGTCAGTAAAATTTCAACCTTTTTATCAACAAAAATTTAGTTAGTAAAAGTCAATCTTTTGTCAGTAAAAATTCAATCTTTTAGTCAATAAAAGACCGACTCTCCGTCGCGCAGGAAACTTATTTGATGATATTTCCCAAGATAGTATGTACTTCACACTAATCGATCCCACCAAATAGTCATTATCACCTGCAAATACAGAGATTTGGTATATTACATGTGACGTCACAGATCGTCGGAATATCTTGTATGTTGCAAGGAAATTGTATAATCAACTCATGTGAGCTACCTAAATATGACAATCAAATGTGTGTCATGAAATTTAGAGATAATATGCTTGAAGAAGTTGTAGCCATAGAATATCTAACGTAAAATGGCTCTGATATAATCAATAATAACACGGGAATTTTCCAAGAAATGTTATTTAAATCTATTCAGCTGTTTTAGAATGAATTCGTATACAAACATATTTATATACGAATAAAAACTTTCACCTTTGTAATATTAATGTAATAGTTCTACGATCCAGATTAAGCGTTTCGGCTCGTCGTTTATACCTCGTGCATAGGACTGGAACACTTTGCCTGCTGTGATATTCCCGTCTGTTTATAATTTGTGTGTCTTCAAGGGTCCAGGCTTTTAATAAACTAGTGCGTTCACCCACAGTCACTGCTTACCATCAGCTGGGACCAGTCAAACATTAGTTTATACTATAAAAAATACTTCATGTATCTAAGAATACTTCATGCCATTTTCAAACAATTAGCATCAGGAATGGACCTAAACAACGTCTGAAACTAAGCCTGTGACCGAGGCAAGTAATCTACTCAACCATGACCCAGATAGACCCGCATTCAACGACTACCCACAACTGGTAAACAATTAGTCGAAAATCAAATATGCGCTTGACCGCAAGAGGAAGTGTTTAGTAATACGGACTCGGACTCGGATACGGACGTCGGTAGAGAAACATGCCAAGTCATGAATCTTGAATGAAGCATCCTTAACATAACATTGTAGGTATGTGTGTTGATCCACTTTAGCGGAGCTTTTCAAGGCGAGAAGGTCTTTAGGGCTTAAAAAGTAGCGGTAATTATTAGTCTCATATACACATATTTTTAATTGTACCCACAACTTTTATAAATACAACAAAAATAGGACAGGAGACCGATGAGAGGTAGACCGATGCGAGATGCAAAGAAGCGTTTATTGTGCCTATGTCCAACAGTGGACGTTTTTCAACTGAAAAAAATGTTAATAATGATGATGTACACAGGTGAGCTCAACGCACAAAGGGATTTCCTTACAACAATACTTACAACAACAATAATAAAATGTTACTCGAGATAACTAAAAATGCAAAACAAAACTTGTACATTAATTAAATCATATTTAAAACTTAAATTATACTTAACAAATTAAATTACAATAACTAATTGTTGTTACAATAACTAAACTGGGGTAACACGGTGCTTCGTGTTACCCCAGTTAATGGCTCCTCGTAAAACACTGGTACTCAGCTAAATCCGGCTTGACTGGAAGCTGACCCAAATATAGTTGGGAAAAGGCTAGGCAGATGATGATGAATTAACTAAGCACAGAATAAAATACATTTTCGGATCTATTATTAAACAGTATCGATGTTTTTTTTATAAATTTTGGTTTATTCTATCCACGTAACTGGCAGTTAGAATCAAGTTCTCAATAACTTTGTACCAATTCAAGCTCACTGTATACACTTGCTTAGACCAGTAATCTGTTTTCGTAAGCAAATAAGACTACTTACTTGATTATCTATATAACAATAACGATTATGTAATCAATGTTGCTTCTATCCTCTTTTGTATCTATGCATAATTTAGGTGATTAAAGTGTTATACAGAATAGTAAACAATAGCAGCAAATACAAATATGATTAGATCCGTTCTGTTTGTTGTAAATCCAAGAACATTGATGTCTACGTAATTAACAGTTGATCTCACTAATTTAACCGCCTCAAAGGATTCTTTTGATGTGGTTAAATTATGTAATGGCACGAGCGTAGAACTGATTTTTTTAAATATTATAAACCAGTGTTTGACTACGATCTCACCAGATGATAAGCAGTAATACAATCGTTGATGGCGAGGTCCGAGTAAGAGCAATAACTAAATAACAAATCTTAAAGCTTTATGTTGTTGTGAAACTTGTATTAAGAAAAACCGGGCAAGTGCGAGTCGGACTCGCGCACTGAGGGTTCCGTAGTAACTTACCTATAAAAACAGTTCAATCGAACAATTCGACAGTCTCGAAATGTACGTTTTTTGCAGTATAAACGGACGAATCTTTTTTTCCCGTCACTTTACCAATTGAATTGAAAATTGATTTTTGCACAGCTTCAAGGGACCACGGACCCAATTATATGGTGTTAATTTCAACTCAATACCTCTAACTTACCTTAATTCTCGAATCGAGCGTTGAAGATTTTTCAAAAAAATAATTCTTGTGACGTAACAACAAATTTTCAGTTTTCAGACTTTTCCCTATATGAGTGCTATAAAACGTTGCTTCATGCCAAATTTCAAGATTCTAGGTCGACTGGAAGTACCCTTTAGGTTTTGATTCCCTTGCGAGTACTTGCGAGTTTCAAAATATGCAGCTTAAATTGCTGTTTCTTTTGATTGCGTTGACATAGAAGTTTGATTTTGTTACAGCTTAAAGGTATTATAAACCTGAGTATTTGGTATGAATTTCAATTTAATACCTCTACGCGTTTATGAGGAAATGGGTAGTAAGTTTAAAATTATTAAAAAAAATATATTATGTGATGTAACTAAAAATTTATGGTTTTCGTAATTTTTCCTTTATTTATGCTATAAGACGTTGCTTCGTACCAAATTTCAAGATTCTGAGTTTACGGGAAGCACCCTGTAGGTTTTGATTCCCTTGCAAGTGTCGAAAATTTGCGGCATAAACGGCTGTATCTTTTGATTGCGTTGGCTTAGAAGTTTGATTTTTTCACAGCTTCAAGGGACAGTAGACCTGAGTAATTGATATCAATTTCAGCTTCATACCTTCACGCGTTCCTGAGAAAAAGGGTCTTGACAGACGGACGGACAGACGGACAACAAAGTCATCCTATAAGGGTTCCGTTTTTTCCTTTTGAGGTACGGAACCCTAAAAATAAATTTATTAATGAGTGAACACTAATGAAGTCACAAAGAAAGTCGGTGCTAGTCTATATAATTCATAAATGGAACTCGCTGTGTCCTTTGTAACGAGTTTATGTGGCATTCTTTTTAGAAAAAGGTTAGAGAAAATATTTGGGGATTTCAGTACGCCTTTAAAAGTGGGGTTCAAATATTTTAGGGTCTCAGCGGGTTTTGGGGGCTTAAAAAACCAGCATGTGGGTAACTTTTGGAAAAGTGAAATGGACAAGTTGCTCGAGGCCCATTTTAAAAGTACTTTTTTGGGTTATTTCAGTCTATACGATGAGTTTTGATCCCTTGTAACCTTTTCAAACGTTTATATAAGTGGAGGAGACATTATTTGTCTCATTATAAAGAAGGTAGCTTTTTCTGTTTTTACACTTTACACATACTTCTAACCCCGATGAATGATACCAGGTACTATCGTAAACTTTTTAATTAGAATTATTGAGACTAATACGCACGCTAAAACGCTATCTATGTATGTACATAGACAATGATAATGTCAATTTTTGTAATAAATGACACCGAACATTATTCCAACTAAACTACTTATTTTTCTTATTATTATAGGCTCGCTCTTGACCACTATCTCATTAATGTAAATAATAATTCGCCTTCCATCAGATATTCTTTCTAATTAAATTATACTAATTAATTATAAAAACGAACTTACTCAAAATAATTTAATATTTCTCCTATTCAACTAGGGTAGAAGGAATATTTCATATAACTACCATAAAAGTACTATGAGGCGCAAGTCTTGAACAAAATTAGTCTTACTTTTAGGATTAGGTTAGTTTCCAGCTAAACTATTAATCACCATTTCCACAGGCATTTTAGGTTATTACGAAACTTTTCATATTTTGATACTTTATGAAATAAGTTTTCATGTAAAAACAGAATGTACAACTAGTTATGTGAAAGTACCTAACTTTAATCTAAATATTTTAAATTTTCATATAGGACATACAGAGTTTCATATAACTTTAATCATTAATCTAACATGCGACACTGACCGCAGGTCTAAAGGCTGACTTGTGGATATTACGTCAAAATGGCATTGAAAAATAACCTGCCGTTAGCCATCTGAAATCCTTAGACTTTGGCTTGAGCAAGTGACAGAACAACGTCTTGAATTTTGATTATGTATAATAATTATTATCATGGTATTTCCTTCGGGTTTCAGTTTTATATCAAAAGTAACTTCGTGTTATCTCAGTATTTTAATCCACCTAATTAATAGATGTTTTGTTATTCAAATATGAAACTATTTTCTTGTATTCAATATTCTAAAAGTAAGACAAAGTTATACTCCCTCACACCTTCAGAACTTTCAAAAGGAATTCCGTCTTTACAGAAAATTGTTAAATGAATTTATTATTTCTCACGGCAGGCTAATAAATCAGGGTAAGATTTCTGAGGCTGTCAACAAGTCACTTTAAGTTTGCTCTTTATTTTGTCAAATATTGTGACTTTATTAAGAAGGTTTATATCTTTGACGACTATAATTTATGGCAAAAACTTTATTGCTTTAGTCAAATAACTACATCTATCGTCTGTTCAATAATTCCGGAGACTAAAATGACATTTCAACACCAAAGAACTGGCGTCATTCCTATAGAAATTTTGACATTACTTATGTCAATTTAGTCTCCGGGTTTATTGAACAGACCATAGACGTTAACAAAAAATGTAAATATTTTTCATCACTATTTTATGATTTAAATTCATGTTTGATTTTATCTTAACTAATAAATTATAAAGAGGAAACATGTTTTTTTTTGTTTGTATGTTCCAATTTAACTTAAAAAAGTACAAAATCGATTTCAAAAATTATTTCTTCATTAGAAAGCTACATCATCATCTGCCATCATCTGCCTAGCCTTTTCCCAACTATTTTGGGGTCGGCTTCCAGTCAAGCCGGATTTAGCTGAATACCAGTATTTTACGAGGAGCGGGTGCCTACCAGACCTCCACAACCCATTAACTGGGGTAACACGGTACTTCCTGGCAAGACTAGAGTCAGATTTACTGGCTTCTGACTATCCGTAACGACTGTCAAAGATCTACAAATGACAGCCGGGACCTACGGCTTAACGTGCTTTCCGAGGCACGGAGGAAACTCGTTATGTTAAGATGGTCACCCATCCACAGACCAACCTAGGCAAGCGTGGCTTAACCTTGAAGATCGACCTGTGCGGCTGTTATTATTTAAAGCTACATCTTCACTAATAATATTATTAAGTTAAATATTGTTTAGCGGTCACTTGACTAATTAAGTACAGGATTGCTTTACAAACCTCTACTAGTAGTTACTTGAGAAGAGATGTACTGTGTGACGACGACTAACTGTCTTACAGAATATTCTGTTGATTCAAACGGTGTTTGTGTTTCAAAATTTATAGCTTCTACAGCTGGTTAGCTTCTGCCAACTACATAGAACATGACCACATTCTGTGTAGTTGGCAGGAGTTGAACTTTGCTGGTGAATATTTCATAGGTTCAAGTTGCCACAACATTCAACACTGCCAAACATGAAGGAATGGACTTTGGTTATGTCTTATGCTATTCAATGGGTGTTTGTACGTGTAGCATTGATGTGTTAAGTAGTTTATACCGCGTACATCGAAGAACTGAAACAATTTGCCTGCTGCAGTCGTCCCGTCCGATTATAATTTAGATTTTTTTTTATTCTTCAAGGCTAGAGTGAATAGGCGATCAATAAACGAGTGCGCCTCACTATCAACGATCGCATCACTGCTTACCATAAGGCAGACTCGCAGTTATGCACTAGTTTAACATTGTGTTACTGCCATTTAAATAATTATGGATATTGAATAACACAGTATATAATTTGTCAACAAATTAATAATTTAATTAGTTTTATGACGTTAATTGGTAGCACCGACACTTGAAATTTACAACTACACCAATTTTACATCACCATAACCACTAGCAATCAATAACCACGCAAGAATAATTACAATAACCACTTAATTTAAGTTGAAGAAATCTCGTCAAAAACCATTTATTTTTTCTTGTTAGATACAGATTATAAAACCACTCCAGAACAGTTGCCACTATGTGATTGTTTTATTTTGCAATAAATACGATACTTAGAAACCGTAGGTACCACCGTAAAACTGTTCGACGATCGAGGAATAATAAAAGCCATTACAGAACAAAGTACCCCATTACTGCTCATTCGTACATTGTGAACCGCAAGTAGCAGACATTCCGAAGGAATCACTAAGACTGAATGTGTTTTTATAACTAGACTAGCTGAACCACTGTAAAGTACTGAAACCCTACCACAAGCTCTTCATGCGATCCATTTGACGATGTAAACTAAACTATTAAAGTTTAGGGTGCATCTTTATACAGCTACATCCCTCTTTCTGACTCGCACTGATTTTTTAATACGTCATGGTTAGGCCCCTGAACACATCATAGTTTTCCAATATGATACAAATGCGGTCATTATTACAATATTATTATTGTTAGGTAAATAATTGGGAAGCCAAATTAATGAAAGGATAATAACTCAAGACATAAACCTAAAAGTCATAAACAGGAAGACAGTCATAAAAATAAACCGAAAACTCGTGACTCTGCCGCAAAGTGGTGAAATTCACAATTTATTAAAGTTTTAATAGCTGGCCACTGTAAAGCGAATTCCTAGATGACCCTAAAGTTTAAAACTGATATAATAGCTCGTGCAGGCCGCAGAGTTGTCCCCTTGTACTAAATGTTGGCATTCTGAACTACAAGTGGTATTCAGTTATTTACGAGTATTCTGAATAAGTAGGTACTATTAATGAGTTTAAAAGAGATACGATACTATTTAATAAAGTGTTGGTTTGCAGCATTTAAAGCTTCCTACAAGGTGGACCGATACAGGAATGCCATGAAAGCGTGCCGCACAGGACCGTTCGTTGAGGCGACACTAGCGAGAAACCGTCTAACAGTGGAGGTTTTTCGCCTGAAAGGATTATGATGATGATGACTACTTAAGAAATTGATTGTCATTGAAAGTCCAAATGAATTAGTGTACATCGAAGCTTTGTTGAAACGAAAAGCTGTTTGAAGAAAATATTTACCTGAATAAAAAGCGCATACGACAGAAATTGACTTGGTGTCCTTTTTTTTGTGGTGGGAAATCATCCAATGATTTCTCCAGCTCTTGGGCAGAGCAGGAGCCTACACTGTGGGCACCTCGTATTTTCGTTGCATACCGCACTTTTAAATCAACATTATTTTCACAGATCAAAGTAATTGGCTTTCCTATTCTTATTTGGATATGTTTGTTGTATTTTTTACCCGGCAGCTCCTCTCGCCAGATTGACTATATACACAGTAACAAGCATTCGTAGTTATTTTTCACTATTACAGACGTCTTGTTTCAATTCATTATTTACGAGACTTCTAGTTTTTGTAATGAGCTGAACATCTTCAGTCGGTATTAACAGGGGCTCGGATTTATTGTGACTCGTAAATCAACAAGGGCACGAAAATGTTTCTTTTTTTCTTCAAATCCTTCACAATAATGATCTGTATAGATCTAGTAACTTTTTTTGTTAAAGTGTTGTTATTTGTTTCTGTAGTAGTTGTGTGTAAATCGCATTTTTTCTATTTGTTGAAATTCTTTGCAGGTTTTTAACTTTCTACCAATTTCAACATCTCTCAAGAGCCAATTTTAATTTTATTTTCATTTATGAGGTCCCCAATTCAAATTATTATAGTGTATTTATTTTTTCATTTAAATCATCATCATCAGAATAAAGACGTCCACTGTTGGACATAGGTCTCCCCAAGCATCTCGCCACAACGAACGGTCCTGTGCATCTCACAGCCATCGGATTTCCACAACCTTTACCAGGTCATTTGTCCATCTTGTAGGAAGCCTTAAAACGCTGCGTCTTCTCCGTACATGGATCTTTTAAATATCAAAGTAAAAATGGTTCCTTCTCATTACACATTTTTTTTAAAGTTTCTCTCAAAAGTAGCAGTTGTTTACACAGCAGTCACGAATTTTAGAAAACTTCTTCAAGCCGTTACGAACCCGAACCCTTATAATAATCCGAAAAACTTGTGTTACAGAAACAATGTGTATAAATATCAAATCAATTTTATACGTTTCTGTTTATGTGGGTCAGTCGGAACTCACGTAACATATAAAGTTTACGATACTTGGAGTGACTCCAGCAGACTGCCGTCCGTTGCCAAAGCCTACTTGTTCCGCTCGTCATAAAACTGTCGGAGCTATGCAAAACTGTTTTAAGAGACTAATACAGATTAATTGTCATAAGTTGCTACAGTCTGTTCAATAATTCCGGAGACTAAAATGACATTTCAACACCAAAGAACTGGCGTCATTCCTATAGAAATTTTGACATTACTTATGTCAATTTAGTCTCCGGGTTTATTGAACAGACCATAGACGCACATAATGACTACAATAATTAAAGTCAAAGTCTAATCACGTGGGCACTTATAAAACGTCAGAAGCTAGTGCACGGTTCCAATTTTGACTGGCCTGTTGGTCTAGTGGTTAGTGACCCTGACTGCTATGCCGGAGGTTTGGGTTCGATTCCCACCCAGGACAAATGTTTGTGTGATGAGCACGATCATTTGTTCTGTGTCTGGGTGTAATTTATCCATAATATGTATGTATTTAGAAGTATATAAGTATGTTTATCAGTTGTCTAGTACCCATAACACAAGCTCTGCTTAGCTTGGGACTAGATGGCGTTGTGTGAAAGCTGTGAGATATTATTATTATTTCATTTATTTTTCATTGATACATATTTTATACATTTTTAAATATTTTTACAAAAACTTTAAAAAAACATTTAAAAATATAAAAAATAGTGGCCCACCGGCATCGGGATTAGGGTCCAATTTACCGGCGGTCAGGGCTCCTGAGAGAGGAACCTCCGGACAATACGCGCCGTGTCCGAGAGTGCTGCTTTCTGGATCAAACCCTTGATCCAGGTGCCTAACGAGAGCCTCCTCAGGTGTTCGTCGAGGCTCTTGGCTATTAAGCCATTGGCCGTCACGACTATCGGCACAATGATTGCCATGTCCACTTCCCACATGTCGACAACCTGGCGAGCTAAGTCAAGATACTTAGTTTGCTTTTCTTTCTCAGCTTTCACGAGGTTCTCGTCATGAGGGACCGCTATGTCAACAATCATTGTGCGACGCTCTAATCGATCTATCACCACTATGTCAGGCTTATTGGCAACAATAGTCCTATCAGTGATGATAGATCGATCCCAATACAACGTGATATTGCCATTGTCGAGAACTGGGTCGGGCACATACCTATAGTACGGTACTTCTGACTCCACAAGATTGTATTTAAGAGCAAGTTGCTGGTGGATAATCCTGGCCACGAGGTTGTGTCTATGCACATAGTCTCCGTTAGCAAGATGAGAACACCCAGAAATTATGTGTCGGATTGATTCTTCGGGCAGGTGGCATGCCCGACAGATGTCAACCGTACCATCCTTCACAATGTATTTCCGGTAGTTGTTCGTCATCATAACTTCATCCATAATTGCAAAAACAAAACCTTCGGTTTCTCCAAAAAGATCACCAAAGCGTAACCAGGATACGGACGCTAATAGATCAACATCGGGCCCATGTAAGGCCCGGTAAAAGCGTCCGTGAAGCTCCTTACTCTGCCATACTTCCCTGCGGTCATTGGTATCCAGTACTATCGGTTTGCACCAGTTCTCCTTACCCAAGGAGAGCGGGGTTAGGCCCTTGTCCACCGCCACTACAGCGCGATGCATACCCACGTCCGCAGCCAGGAAATATTCCCTGAGACTGCATATCTCGCGGTTATGCATTTAAAAAACCACGACCTCCACACTTCCGCGGGATATACAGCCTCATCACCGATGACCGTGGGTGATGCATCCGGTTTGCAGTAAGTAGTGAACGGACCCTCCTATCCAGGGCGTCGAGTTCCGTCTGAGTCCATTTAAGTATGCCGAAAGAGTACATCAATACCGGCATGACCCAACCGTTGAAGGCGCGCACCTTGTTCCCGCCTGATAAAAGACTATTCAGTACTTTATTCAGGCGGCCAAAGAAGCGCTCCTTCAACGATCGCTTCACGTCAGCAGCATTGATGCCTAACGCTTCCGACATACCCAAATACTTGTAAGTTTCGGTTGAACAGAGGGATCTAAGGTGTATGGAATCCGAAAGTTGGATTCCCACGGATTCCACAATCTCCCCTCGCTTTACATGCATGACTGCACATTTGTCCACACCAAATTCCATCCTGATGGCACTACTGAAGGTTTCAGTTATCTTCAGTAGCTCCATCAGTTGCAAGTTGTTGGGGGCAAAGAGTTTCAGGTCGTCCATGTAAAGGAGGTGAGATATGACCTGACCACCTCTTTTCAACCGAAAGCCTAAGCCTGAACCCTCCAGCAATGTGCTGAGTGGGTTCAAGGCTAGACAAAACCACAGTGGACTCAGACTATCGCCCTGGAATATGCCACGCTCGATCCTTATCGGTTCACCATTCTCTTGGATTTGTCGACATCCTGGATAGTGAAGAACCGTCCTCCACTGCCGCATACACGACATCAAGAAGGTGCGCAGAGTTGCATCAACTTTATACAGCTCCAGCACCCTCATGAGCCATGTATGCGGCACTGAGTCATAGGCCTTCTTATAATCTATCCAACATGTCGACATATCCTTTCGAAAACGACGAACCTGTTGGCTAATGGCAATATCTATGAAGAGCAGCTCCTTAGTACCACGGGACCCGTTCCTACATCCATTCTGAGAAGCAGACATGATGGAGTTTGTCTCAATATGACTATTGATTTTGGTTCTCAGAATGGATGTAAGAACTTTATAGACCGTCGGTAAACACGTGATCGGTCTATAATTTTTTTATTATTATTTTTTTATTTATTTTTAAAATACATATTAAATATATTTTTAAATATTTCTTACAAAAATAATTAAAAAAAACATTTAAAAATATAAAAAATAGAATGTCACCGTTAGCGGGAGCAGGGTCCAAGCTACCGGTGGTTAGGCCTCCAGAGACAGGAACCATTATTACTATTATTATTATAATTGGTCGTTTAATATAGAGAGGAATTAGCAAGAAAATCTATATTAGTTAACTTTTTTTTAAATGCTTGATTTTACAAAAGAAAGAGGCTTTACAACATTATTGTCGTTATTTTAAGTTGCAATGAGGTAATGTAAAAGAGTAGTTTTATACACTGGCCTGCTGGTCTATTGAAATGTTGTGTGATAAGCACGATCATTTGTTCTGAGTCTGAGCTTAATGCATCTATACTAGGATACCCAATATTACAAGCTTGTTTAGTTTGGGACTAGACTGTGTAAAAGTTGCAAAAATAAGTTTGACATATTATTAAAATGTACTTTGTACCCTTCTGAATTATTCATGAAAGCTTTAACGAGACATCAAAAATAAATATATATAAGTTACAACTACGTTCATTTCGTTCGAAGCACAAAATAATAAAATTGATTCTAGGAATATCTCTGTTGATTTTGAGTAAAGAACTAATTGGTACCTACAAAAGTGTTCATAAAAATAAATTTCTCTTTTAACTGCGATCCCACCTGATGGTAAGCAGTAATGCAATCGTTGATATTGAGGCACACTAGTTTATGAGGAGCATAATTATACACTCTAGCCTTCAAGACACCCAAATTAAAATGAAACCACCTGAATTTTGTACAGAATAATATACGAACACGCTTAGAGAAATACTTAATTAAGGCAGATAACTGTTTCTGAAAGCTAAGCTAAGTGTTTTTACTGTTTGGGTGACTACGCAAGGTCCCGTCTAAATATTTGAATATCTGAAGCACTATTAAAATATTTGAGTAAACGTAAGTAAAGATGAAATCTTGCGGTTTAATTTTATCAGAAACTCTTAACGTTATCCTAGTTAAGTATAACTGTAAAACATAATTATATCGTCACTATAATTATGTAGATAAGTTTGGAATAAAGTACATTAACCTTTATTTTAATTTAATTTAATTTTTATAAGTGCGTGTAATGTGACAAACGTCAGATTAAGAAAAATCAGCAACGTTAAGACAACATACAGTACATAAATCCTGAAGCTTAATTATAATTATAGTACACAGGGAACAAATCTTTCAATGTTTAATATGCTTCACTAGTGACAGTAATGGTTCTCGATGACCAATGCTAGTGGTTATAATACCCTCAGTGCCGTGCTAGCCTTATGGCTCGCTGCTCAAAAGCTTGAGGAAGTGATGATGATGTCACGATGTGGTTGCTGCACGAAGGCTGCGCTGATTTTGACTCTAAGTACAATTGACGTTAAATTGTTGCCTGTGGCCTGATCGACGATGTACTGCCACTGTGTTTACTAGTTTACAGTGGGTAACGAGAAGAAAAAAAATATCGTCCACATTATATTCGCGTTTTCATTGAAAATAATGAAGTGTTCAGTGTCGTCCGTCGCGCATTCGCGTCTGTCTCTGGCTGTTATTAATGGAACAGAGACTTGCTGAACCGTTATGGATAATAATAAGAATATTGTAAGAAACTTTGCAAAAAGCGAAAGCGATTTGTAAAACATCGTCTTTTTTCTCGTGTTGAGTTCGTTCTAACTCCAAAAAACAGGGGAAGTGCAAGTCGGACTCACGCACTAAGTGCTTCCGTATAGTTGTTTTTGCATAACTCAAAGCCTTCTCCTATTATTATAATTTAAATTATTTTTACAAACAACTATACGTGTAACTACACAAAGGAGACCGATACCCTTCCATACAATCTTGGGCTTAGGTTTATAGTTGTTTGTAAAAAAAATGAAACTGATGTCAGTTAATAGCTTATATATTTTTAACCGTTTACAGAAAATTCTGTGGACCAAATAAATCAGAGAAAAGAGTTATAAGAGATAAAGTAAAAGTGAGGTCATGCAAGATATTACGTTTTAATTGACAGTATTTGATGACACAGAATATGATATGTTACACAAAATAAAACATTTTTTAGATTAATATCTTTTATTTATAGACGGCATGTAAATTAAAATAATTTACATTTCGAAGCATAGTTCATTTTCGTATAACATTGCAAATTCTCGATTCATGAGTCAAGCCGTGGTGAAGTTGGTGACTGATTCACGATACAAGAGAACGACCACTGCAGACACAAATACAACGGTGGCCAAGTTGTCTTGATTCATCAGCAGACAATCTTTGAGCCAAATACCAGCAAGTTGAGCAAATATTGTAACTGCTGATTACCTGAAACATGGGAATAGTTTATTCAACAAATTATGACCAACTAACTAGCATTCCGTCAGTTTTGGTCCATTTTTTTGTTAATATAACCGAAGGAGAGTATATTTCGGGAAGTTTGAAAATGGCGCCAGCGACTGAAAAATTGTATGGGAATCGTTTTTCTTGGTATGGTCATGTAAAAGAGTGATGAGTTTACATGTGTTTAGAGGGAGAGGGAGGCCAAAAAAAAGATGAATAGATCGTATGAGAAGTGAGATAGAAGAAAAGGGAGTTAGTTACAGCGTGGCGAGTGACAGGACAGAATGGAAAAAAACGTGTTGCGCCAATCCCAAACAAAACGATATAAGGGCAGGAAGATGATGATGACAACGGAGAAAAAGAACGGTGAATGGTAGTAGACGCTGGTTGATAAAATGTGGGTTAAATAATACCTACTTACAGGTTGTGGCGCTCGTCATTGAGAGAAATCATTTATAGTATAGTTTCATCATCACGTCGCTGTTGGTTTTGTGCATTACAGCAGTTATACTACAATTTATACGACAATAATTTATGGTATCCATAATATATCCTTTCGATAAGTCGCCCGTAAAATCCAATATACTGCACCAAAGTCAAAGTTTAAATTGTTCGACACAAAGGTCTTAAATACAACTTAATTAAATTGGAAGTCCGAAGAAAGAAAAATTGAGGTCGACACATATACTAAAGTATCAGTAAAATATTAGAAAATTCACTGAAAACGTAAATGCACGAAACAGAATTCGAAGAGTATAGACGAAAGTAGTGATTGAGCATGCGTGTACATCGAAACGAATTTAAAAAAGATTTAAAAAATAAATCGATTTGTATCAATTTCTTAGCTTGGCCGAACTAAATGATATCGATCTATACAGCCAAATTAATCTGAATCCGAATCGTAAATAAAATCACTGGATAGTACCACTTAACGATTTTTGTGTGTATACCAACGCAAACTAACCAATGCGTAAAACTTCGAAAAAGCGTTTTCTCTTTATAAACAAACGTAACAGCAGAATAAAAAAAAACAATGCGAATTGCGAAATTCAGATTTTTGTAAAACTCTATTGCACATTGAAATATAATGATCAATATTATTTTTATTTTTAAGTGCTTAAGACTTTATTTACGAGATATGCATTAACGTATTTTATTTTACGGTTCATTGTAAGGTTATGCGCTACTGAAACCGAATATTCAAAAAACCGAAACTGTATTATGAAGTCTGATATCGGATAAATATCGGTTTGTAATCGAATCTAATAAAGCGCTCATCTCTACGACTGATCACACATAGAGTAGAAAAGAGTATATAAGTACGTCAGTGTCATCACAAATTAAAAAAATACCTTAGAATAAACCAGGTATACGAACTCCTTGGAATATATTGTAGTAACTGACTGCTAACCTAAAATAGGTTACTCACGACTAAAACTTATTTTTTAGATATCTCATCTTCCGGGCACGCATACCCCTAGTTATTTTTGTATTTTGAAATAGAAAATAATAACTAATTTTTTAAACCATATTTCAACCCCTTACTACGCTGGGCCTAGAAGTCCCAGTCTCCTTTTAATTTAAAAACAAAAAGTAAGAAAAACCTTAATAAAAACATTTACAAAGAAAGAACATGCTGAACTATATTCCCAATATACAAAACTTTCTGGCACCGACCTAATTTTAGAGCAGCTTCCGTACAACTATGTAAAGCTGAAATAAATAGAACAGAGAATTTCCTATGTAGGTCACAAAAAGGCGGATATTTAAAAAAATGTTAACCGCACACTAACATTCTGTAACCACGCTGAACTATAAACTGAAAATGTTTTTTTGCTAGTGAATCGAGAGGCACAAAAAAAAACAACTTTTAATTTTTAGGAATGAGCCAAAATACTCTTTCAGCCGACGGGGCTGGAAAGTTCTAGAGTCTCTTAAGTACCACGTATAGGAAGACGCATCTTTGGAAGATCTTCCACTAGGTAGATCGACTACCTGAGGAGGAACGTGGGAAATTGACGGATGCGAGACACACAGAATCGGTCATTGTGGCAACACTCGTTGGCGACTTATGACTCATGAGCAACAGTGGACGTCTTACGCCTAAAATGATAACGATGATTCTTTCCTTGGATGCTATTTTCACAGAAAAAATAATTCAAGGCAAAACATAGTGATGCAAACCATCTAATAATGAAAATAAACATCAACTGTATAAGTAAAAAGAATACAAATGAAAGCAATTCTCGTTACTAGAGTTCAAGATGGGACCGAATCGAATGCGGCTTCCTCTGGCGCCATGTCGTAGGTAATTTCCCAAACAGAAGTTGTAGGTCGTGTGTTCAAACCCAGCCAGGCGCATTACTTTGTGTAATTTATTTCATTATCACCGCTCTCACATTCGTGACGGGAAACATCGTGAGGAAACCGGCGTGTCACAGATCCACCAATCCGCACTGAGTCCGTGCGGTAGATTACAGCTCATTTCTTCTCCTAGGGAGGAGGCCTGAGTCCCAGCAGTGGGAACGTTTCAAGGTCGATAAAGCTAATGCCAATACTTTAAAGACCTTGAGATTGACAATGACAATTGAGATTAAGTACATTTTGCGACATCAGTTCAGCATCCATTTTGCAGTTCCACCTCTTAAATACAATTTGTCACGAAGACCCATTTATTAGTAAATTCACGTTAAATACTGTGACAAGCACACGACAAGGTTAATTTAATTTATTCATTAATAGCAGACGATTCTCCAGACGGTGCGGCTTGATGGCGACGCGAGGAAGCGCGTATTACAGCCTTAATTTTGTTTCGATAATATTAGATTTGGGCGAAAATTTGTGAATTTATAATAGTGTTTGGGAAAATGTTTTCTTTTCATGAAACTAAATTAGGTAAGCGAAAAATTTGTATGTTATAGGAAGTTTAAACGTGGCACCCAGTGACTGAAAACTTGAAGGGGAATGGTTTATCTTGTTATGGTCATGAAAAGAGGGGGGGGGGAGGGGGCATAAATGAGTCTTCAGTTTACATATGGATGGGTAGAGATTTAGTTTGTACTTTGACAAACTCGATTATACTAAGTATTCTTTGCAGATACTTTCTGACGTTGATTGCAAACTAATAAATTAACCTATTAGATAACCAATTGACAAAAAAAAGAGCGGAACTTACCTAAATACACAAAAACGCACCAAATGGAATGATGTAATCAAGTCGAACAAAATAAATAAACCGTGAACACCTTAAGCAATCTAGTGGAAACTGTTCTCGCTGCCGAATCGTAGTTAAATAAATAGTGACGCAAAGAGGTGAAATTCTACGAATTTACAATTGATTAATAAGGCTGCAGTTTGGGTGTGACATTAAACATGACTTCAAATTAAGTTAAGTTTTCTCTTGTGCTACCACGGGTTTCTTTTAACTATGCATAGGATCGCGTCCACTATCTCCTTTCAAAAGCAAACCCATGGCTCCAGCAGGCTTTGACACCGCTGAGGCCGGTTTTCTCACAACTCCTAGAGGTGCGTCGTTTGATCGTGACGGTTACCAGACCACCGGATGGCAAGCAATCCTTTTGTAGCCGTCCGCAAGCTCTCTTGTTTAAGTAATGGAAGCAAATAACTCTTTGGGCACGCCGTCATTGCGGCGGTAAGTCCCTTCTTTGAGGAGTGGTTGGAAAGAGGTCACGGCGTCCTCTCGTTCCGTATGACGCAAGTCCTCACGGACACAGTAAGTTCGGGAGGTTCCTGCATCGGATTAAGGAGGAAATGACGCTCGGGTGTGGCCACTGTATGGATCGCCCAGAGGGCACGGTGGTATTACACAGTAGAGGTGTGCCCCGCTTGGGCGGAGCACTTGGAGCCTAGTTCTGTTTCACGCACGCCTTAAGGAGAGGTCAGCAAACTGTAGGGGCCCGGTAGAGCCGAAGCCTCTGAGGAACACTAAAATTCCGAAAGTAAGCCCGTGTCCCCCAGATCAAAGGCAACGAAGGAACGGGGTGTGGTTTAGTCAGTAAGAGTCTGACACGTCCTTCCGCTCCGCCTAAGATCGGGAGAAGTCATTCTGAAGATAACCCTTCCTAAATAAAAACTCTTGGATTTTTATTATCACAAAGTGTAGTAACTTTTACAAATATTTTCTACTAACAATCTCACAATTTTACGTGTCGTGAAAGCGTAGTTATTGAAACTGGCACAAAACTTTCAGAATCAATAGTTATAAGTTCATGCCATGCAAAAACTTCTTCGGGCTAACTTTGTTGTGCATTTTATTATAGCCGTCACTTCATTGTACTCAAACGCCAATTAGTGTGTACGTCAGTACAATTTAAATTACCTCAAAAAACGTTTAAGGCCAGTTTATAACGTGGTTGTAACAAAATTAATTCTATATCCAATATTGATGTGTATCCGGTTGTATAAATTACTGGGAGCTTGAAATTTTGCACAAACTTCCTTTTATTACATAGGTGTGCATTAAGAAAAGATTTTCCAAAATGTACTCCTAAAGAGATGAAACGGAACCGACGTTTTGTCTCTTCAGCCCCTAAAGGGTTTCTCACTTTAGGCGGTGAATTTTGGAAAATCCTCAGGCGGCCAAAGTTTGTATGGGAAAATCTACTTGCTAGTTAGAATATAATATAGCATGAAAGACAAATATGCCCTAAAAATATTTTCTACAACAGCGCTGTAGCCGTAGTGCCTTACAAAGTGAGTATTTGTACAGGCTCCAGTAACAATGTTCATCAGAATAGTTCTCACGGCACATCGCAGAGAAACAAGTGCTTTGTAAGAGATGAAGTGAACGAGCACAATAGAGCCAGTGTTGAAGTTTGTCGTTCATTAACTAAACACTGGAGACATTAAGGAGAAGCGCTTAACAAAGCGTTTAAACTGTTCGCTGACACTATCACAACTTTCTTGTGTGAAGTTCTTAAAACTTCATTTTCTGCACTTTCAGAAATAATTTGTTGAAAACTGTGAGACGCCATGTATTGTAGTATAGGTACCTATAAACGCAAAGGTTTGTATGTACGGATGTTTGTTACATTTTTACGCTAAACTGAATGGATTTCGACCAAATTTTTATTATAATTTGGGTGTCTTCAAAGCTAAAGTGAATGGCTCTTAATAAACTAGTGCGCCTCATTATCAACGATTGCATCATTGCTTACCATCTGGTGGGATTGCAGTCAAGCACTAGTTTATACCATATTATCAAAAAAATAAAACTTGGTATACGATACGGTACGGTATTATGTCCTTTGGTATAATTTCCTAAATTAAATCAGCCACTGGCACCAGCAGGCTAGTGTATAACAAATGAGCTCTCTATTTGCAGCCAGAAAATTTGTGATGTGAATAATTTTCGTAAAACACAAACACTTAATTTAAACAATTTGGTTTCACGACCCGAGTCGTGCTCGAGCAAACATATTTACAAACATAGTCATGTGTGTGCACGGTATTTAATCTAAAGCCGGAAAATTCATAGTACCTTAATTAGGATTATGAAGGAACATAGGCTAACCTTTTCGGGTTGACGTGAATAAATGAAGCTAAAACATCAGGAGAGGACAGTAAGGTAAAACGACCTGTAGTCAAACACCAGACACACGTAAACTATGAAGCACTGAGTGCGAGTTGCTTTTACGTTAACGAGATCGAAACGTTTACCGCGTTTGGCTCTCTGATTGGTTAAGAATTTGAAGCGGGCTAATTGGAGTGCCGAACGTCGATCGCGTTAGCGTAAAAGGTACACTGACAGGTCACAAGACTCACGAGTTAACAACTTGAACTGCGACAAATAATTTCTGTTGTCAATTGTCAATTTCTCGTGACAAGTATTGATAATTATGACAATATTTCTTCAAAAATATTGGTATTTTTTTAGATTAACACGAAACATAATATTCTACAACGGTATGTATTCCGCATTGCGAACGTGAATCTACTGTCTCATAAACTACAGCAAGTTTGTTGATTACAAACAACCACAAACCAAATGTCTCTAGATTGTGGTTCCGGATACAATCGGGGCAGAAATAGTAGACCCGTATTGGAGAAATGGATACCAACCGTACAATAAGCCTGTTTGTTGATAAACTTAACTTGGTTAATATCAAAAGTTCCTCTCTTTTTAGTGTGGGATCGTAATATTATCCTTTTTTGTTTAGTAGTTAACAGAAAACGACCTTTTGTGATCTTAAAACCAATTAAATTAGTAACTATTTTTTGTGTTTACCAAGTCCATGTCGTCGACGGCGCGTTTTGTTTCATGCACGCTTCAAAGAGATGTCAACATATTGTAGAGGCCCAGCAGGGTCGAAGCCTTCTGGGGCTCTGGGTTGAACGAAAGAGAACACTGGGACCCTGGTAAAAAAGCAAAAAAGGAGCAGGAATGGGTTTTAGTCAGTAAAAGTCTGACACGCCCTTCCGCTCCGCCCAGAGAGAAAGAAGTTATATGGATGATTTGCCACCGTAAAAAAAACTTATTGTTTGTGAGCTTGTTATGTGAGCCAAATAAAAGCACACTTACTTAGGTGACTCGGTTACTTCGCAGCTTCAGTGCGTCTGTGCAGTAAAGTTTAAAACCAAACTTTATGAGTGCGAATTCAGCAGTCCCAATGTAAAGTATGGAATGTTACCCTTATCGGTGATACTCTGAGAAGAAGCGCTGACGATGGTAACAAACTTACACATGACACAGCGTGATAAACAGACAGAGCAATAAAGATGATAATACTGTAGCAGTTTGGTTTTACTTTGTGCAACGTCGATAAGCTGTGAAGAGCTTACTGCTTGTAGCGTAATGACTGGGTGCATAAATCATTTTAAGAAGCAGTTATTGGTATGGTTTGCATACCACATTGTTGCATTGTGGTAGTGATCACTTATTAAAAGTAATGCGGTAATGCCCCTGGCTGGGTTTAAACCCGCTACAACTTTTAAGTCGGGGCAGTTGCCACTCTCTCTCTAGTTTATAAAAACAAAGTTAAGTTTTTCGAAATTATACTCAATAAGTCACCTTAATATCAACAAGCTTAAGCCTAAGAAATTATGCAATTTATTTAAGGATATCAAGACGGATATTATAATTTATATTGTTGCATAAACTTATAGGACAACGACCATTCATTACACACGGTTAGGTCAGAGAAGTCTGATCTTTATACGTATTGGCACCTTACGTAATTCTTCCTGGACCGTAGTTAACCTTTGTGTTTTCGAGAGAAAATGTCCAAAGGTAAATAGTTTTCGGTGACTCGAGAAAATGAAAGCGTCCTAACATCTCTGCCCTACTACCTCGAAATTTATACGCGGTAAATTGCTTTAGTAACCAACGTCTATTAATAAAACAGAAAAAAAAATTGTTGGTATCTTTATGCTTTAGTAGCACGACTGTTCAAGGTGGAACACATGAAAGCCACATTGATTAGTTAATCATTACGCAATTAAATATACACAGTACAAATTGTAATTCTTACTATGAATATAAATCATACCAGCCCATCGTGCTGCTCAACGGAATGGGCAAGCTCTTTTAAAGAGTACCCTTATGCTGACTGCATTAGGGCATCCTTCGCAATTCCATGCATAACCGCTATCGTAACCAAAGGGCATTGTCCAAAATTGGCCATTTTTTAAACAAAACGTCATACAAAAATAAAAAATATCAATATTTTAAATTCTATTTTAGTAAATTTTTGATGCCAATAACTTTGTGTCAATTTGCATTATAAAAATATTTTTTTTAGAAGGGTGGGCCGTAGGAAAGTAGGTTGCTGAGCACACATTATGACCATTATTTGGTTTTTAAGCTGGGCTAGGTATCGGGAACATATTAATCCACCTGCCCAGTTCATTGACCATGTTCTCATAACATATGAATCAAAGTAATAAAAATAATTTTATGAAAAACATGTTTTATTTCATACATAACCTTATTTTAGAAATGTAAAAAAAATATCTAAATATGCAACTTGACACAAAACTAGATTTATATCCTCATTCTTACTGATATAAGCTATTAAATCAATCAAATATTATTAGCTGAACTCTTTGTTCATGAGTGGCCAAACTCCTGAACAAATTGGACAATTCCCTTTATGTTTTTTCTAACTGAACAAAGGCGACTGAAATGAATATTAAACAGAAATAAATCAAATAAAAAATCTCGTTCAAATATAAATTCCTTTTCCAATTAAATGCATTTCATTTATTCGAAAACGCCGTCGCTTCATTTTGCTGATTAAATTAGCGGCAGACGCGGGTGTTGATTTTATTGTTTTTAGTACAAGCTTTTTTTTACATGCAATGTGTGTATGTTTGTTCAGAGCAAATCTTGCAAATGTGTTATGAAACAGTTACATCTTACCGATTGAGGTGGTATTTATATACTTTCATTACCATTATCATTTCAGCCGAAGGACATCCACGAGTGATAGGCGGCCGGCTCCTTCTGCGAAGTAGTGAAGGAGGCGGACGCACGCACGCTTCATCTACCGGGATTCCAACCCTGATTTCCTTTTTAGTCAGTAAAAGTCATACACGCCCTCCCGCTTGACCCAGGGCGGGAGAAGATATTATTATGATGTCCAACCTAAAAAACAAGCAAGTACAAAATAAAGTAAATATGCACTTTTAATTTTTTCGTTGTGATTTAGGACAAAACTTTTCGATATAAATTAAAAAAAGAGTAAATGAAAAACTACTCAATTAGCCCATCGTTCGTATCCATTGCTCCATTGCTCACTCACATCACTGCACTTAATTAAATGCGAATCTATTTACTCAATCCAATTATCATCACGACACTCTCTCACTCTCTCACTTTAACTGTGAGAGCTTAATTAGACTTGATGTGATCGTAGGTGATCAATTCATCTAAATTGAATGTTTGATTGTAGACATGTTAAGCCACATTCGATGTTGATTTCGCACAAGTATGTTGGACTCAGCTTAAATTCATCGCAGTTGGGGACTTCGCAGTTGGGGACGTCCAGTCACCGTAGGCGCGGGCTAGCGGGCGACGAGCAGTGGGTAGTTTGTCGTCCGGTAACTGTTTGAACCGAGCCCAACTAGTTTGAACAGCGCTTAGTGTTCCACGTCACACGCGTGAAAGAGATGTCAGCCAAATCGTAGGGGCCCGGCAAAACCGATTCCTACTAGGGTCACCGGAAATTTCTGAACTAGAAACTCAATGTCTTTAAACTCAAAGGGCAACTGAAGGAGACATGTGTGATTTAAGTCAGTAAAAGTCTGATATACCTTGGCTTCTTGCTCCATGCTATAGCAGGAATCAGAAAAACCGTCAATATTGAGCTATAGGTAGCACTGATTAGTATTCAGGGATACAATGAAGCGACGAGTTAAGCAAATTGATGGTAACAAGAAAAAAACTGCCCCTTAGTTAAATTTCCATCTAATTAGGCAAACATGAAGATACGGTTAACTAGAACAAAAATTCGGGCGAAATACTTTCGTAACTTTAATGAAAATTAGGGTAAAGATAATGTCATTAAAAGGGTTCTTTTTATAAGGACATGCCTCGACAGGCTTTGTTCGAGGAAAGGCATTAGTTTCCTTGTCGTAACAGAAGCTCTGTAGAAAATTGGGACGACATGCAACGAGATTTTATGCAGATTATTACCTACATTTTTCCTTATTACTGATAATAAAAGCAAATTGCTCAAAATTTTGCATTTTTAGCGCGGAATACAAGAATTTCGTATAATAACATTGTATTACGAGTATGTACGAAATTCTAATAGTTTTGTTTAAGATTACAATCAACGAAATAAACTACAGTTGTCATCATCAGCTGAAAGACTTCCACTGCTGAACATAGGCCTCCCCTAAGAACTAGCAGTGTCTTTAAACTATAAAAAAAAACAAACAATCAGTTTTGAACAAAATGCTCTACTAGGTAACAAACCTTGCAGTATCCAGTTGATACGTTTCCTATCTTAGATATAAATATAACTGGTACAAGCCATTGTGTCTATTCAGGCCTTGATTGCCACTATTCAAGACGACGTCCACTAGTTAGTTAGGTATAGTGAGATGTTTGCAGCACGTAAACAACAAACATTGTTATGCAATAGCACATTGTTTCTTAGATTCGTCCAGAAACGTTGAATTTGAAATTTAGAACAACAACATCAATATCGGTAATAGACAGCTACTAACTTCGAAATGAGAGATCAGATTTCAGAAGCCTTAGAAGATAATAGGGATTTAGAGATACAAAGGAAACAGAGTATAAATTAAAAAATAACAGTCGGTATAAAATTGGAATTCTAAATAATGATGACGAAAAGGCAACCCATTTGTTTCTTCATTTTACAAATTCCCTCAGGCGGTACCAAATTAACATGACCTAGGTCCTACTTGAGCTTTTTGCTTGAAACCCTGTCACGTTCCGCTCTCTAATTAGATTTATTTACTTGGCACTTATTACGCTTGCTGCAGTGCTTTCTCATTCCAAGGTTTGTTGTTTATGACATGAGTATAAAAATTATGGTTTTGGTTTTCAGCGCAGACTAAATGGTAATTTATTACTTTTTTTTACTGTTCTGTTATTAGCGGAGAAGGACCCATAAGAACTAATAAGTTTTTCTATGAAGCTCTTCCAAACTTTTTGGCCTAACTGACGTTACTCCTATGAAGAAGGATAATTCTAATGATTCTCGGCCAACATTCAATAATTTTATCTCTGAAATCTAAACTTTCTGCCATATTAAATAAGCCTCCGTTGCTTGCATTTCTAAACCGATTTGTTTTACAGCTCAAATGTATGCGTACCGTAGCGTGGGCACTTCAAAACGAACCGCATAAACCACGTAGCCGCAGACCACTTTTACCGGAAAATACCAAAATATGCGATGCGAATAGGAAGATAGAAAAGGGCAGTTTAACTAGTTCAAATGATTTAAAGCATGCCCTAATCGTATGGACAACGTTTTTTTTAGGTTGGAAATCTCTTGAGCGGAGCAGGACCGTATCAGACTTGTACTGACTAAAACCCACACCTTTGTTCCTTCTTTGCCTTTATTCCAGAATCCCGGGTTTTTCTTTTCAAAGCCAATCCATTGCCCCAGAGGCTTGTTTTCAACAGAACGGAAGCTAGGAGACCAATATAATAATATGGATTATATCTAAAACCACAGTCTGCCTGCGTAAGTTTCTAGAATTAGTATTCATGAGACGAACACTATAGACGACGGCTATAGGATTTTAGTATTAGTTTTACATCCTCTAAAGAATAAGATTTTTTTTTCCGGTTGGACGAAGTGTTGGTTAGGATGCCACATATAAATTTTGATTGGATTTTTCTCCGACACAAAGTTTTAGTATGAGTGTTGTTTTGCCATTACGATTTACTTCCAAACTACGCAACCCAGTGCTTGAGGATTTTTGTGCAGAACTTTTTTTTATGTAGATTTAATTTAAAAAGAATATAATATGATATGATGGGTGATGAAAGATTTTAATGCCCCAGGCACTAGACTAATAATCCTCTAAGGTTTTTAACAAATTTTAATATAGCAGGGAGCTGTCCTTTCTTTGTAGTGGGAAATCATAACTGTTCCTGTTTTACTGACTAAAACCCACCCATATTCTAACAAAGACAGCTTCTCAGTAATGATTATGTAGATTAGCTGAGTATACACAACACTATGACACCGAATAAAAAAAAAATTGTAAGCTGTATTAATTTCTTCCATAATTTTAACTTCACAATATCAAAGTACAGGTACTATAATTTAGAACTACATATATAATACCTACCCAAAAAGTTGTAAGTATGAGGTACATCCCAACTCTTTCAAGTAACAAACCAAGTCCAGTCCACTTATAACTTCGCTGAGTAGTCCTGCTACAAAGTCAAACTTGCCATTAGATATTCCCTTAGCTGTAAAACATTTTCTATTACAGTAACAAGTTACAAAACACAGCATCGCCTTTACAAATCGAATTTCAAGGGTATTTAATTACATTATAGTGACCCAAATCTTATTGAATTAATTCAGAGGTAGCTCGGGAAGGAATTCCATTTACTCACCTTCTGTTGATTACCGAAGCTTCGGTATCGTGGAGGTCGATCAATGGGTATTAATTTACAAATACCGACCCGTGTCTGCTAACGGGACGGGTGTTAAATGATTGGATATATGTATTTAGGATCAGTTTTAGATCTTATTTTTTTAGATAGAAAGTCATCTATTGACTTCTTAGCCTTCGAGCTAAGAGCTAAAGCTAAGCCGTAAACCTAATCGTCGTTTCGGAATGCCGTAAATAAATAAATTTTTCATGAGTAAAATCTCTTCAAACTTTAAATTATTATTAGAAATTAAATAATTGCAATTAATTTTAATGTTTTATTGTAGCAAAGAACCTGTTTTATAAGTTAGGCCGTACTCAGTAGATTACCTAGGAAATCTGCAGATTATCTGGTTAATATAAAAAATTAAACACTTTTCACTTTAAAGGTTTCATTCCGACAATTTGCAGATTAACACGTTAATGTGCACTGATGCTTTACACACATTAACAGAAACATAAATATGCACTTTTTCTGTCCAAGCTTAAAGCGCTCCCTCATCGGGAGCATTCGCGTGCAATGTAACATATAGATTCGATTGCAAGCTTTATATTACAATACTACTTCCCTGACCGACGAGCGTTCGCGTGTAATGTAACATTATACATTCGTTTTTGAGCATTACATTACAATACGTCTACCTTCTTGACTGACGAGCATTCGCGTATAATGTAACATAGATTTGAATTGGCGAGCATTCTGATTTAGTTGTTTCCGCATTGATGTTACAAGTTGTATCAAAATATTACACATTGTATCATTACAAGGTGCGCATTATAATGCACGATTTTCCTCCTTCACTGATGTAAACTCGTTTTGTGTTTACAGATTGCGCACTGTAATGCTCGGTTATCCTCCCTCACCAATGTAATGCTCTGTAACATTACATTACACGCGAATGCTCCCGGTGAGGGAGCACCTTTAGAGAACGCAACGACCAGAATTTCATTCTTTAAGCCTTCTTTGAAACTGGTACTACAGAAAAAATTAAATGAAAAGTATATTAACCGACTGAAAAGAATATACTTCTTTTCAGTCGGTTATGGTACACACGGTGGCGGAGATTGCGTAGCAGGTCATAAATGTGTGCGCCGTGTACCGCGTGAAACACAACAGGTATTATCGTTGTGTGCTACAAAGTAACTCGTCGTTTCTACACTCACACTCTTGCAAAAAGCAATTAGTAGCCGTACACAACTATGAAAGTACCTACAGCAAAAATTGGCTACTGCTGTTATCGGCGCCATGGCGCAATGCGTATGATACGTGACTGACGAGTAAGAGGTCCCAAGTTCGATTCCAATCGTCTGGTGTAACAGAAAGTTTGCTTGTTTTTATTTTCTATTTGACCCTTTTTTTTAATAGTAATGTTATAGTTACTCTCATAATAATTAAAATATTTTGAAAATATTGTGACAAATAAAACTGCAATAACGATCCAACTATGTTTATTACAGCTTATTAATTACATATATTAAACGGAATGATCACAATTAACGAATCTGTTCATGATTATCCTTAATACAATATATAAAGTGAAAATATTCTAAGTCAGACAAGGATGGACGTCACTGATTTTTTAAGTTTTTTATTAGTGACATAAATCAACATGTTATCAAGAATGAATTATGATAGATATCGCAACTCTTGATCTCAATAACAATAACATCATGTCACATAATAACAACAACAGTATAATTACCTACAGCTTACTTCTTAGTCTTTTTAGGGTTCCGTACCTCAAAAGGAAAAAACGGAACCCTTATAGGATCACTTTGTTGTCCGTCTGTCCGTCCGTCCGTCTGTCAAGACCCTTTTTCTCAGGAACGCGTGAAGGTATCAAGTTGAAATTAAAACCATATATTGAAATCTGCGGTCCCTTGAAGTTGTGCAAAAATCGAACTTGTAAATTGACGGAAAAAAAAGATACGCCCGTTTATGTTGCAAAAAACGTACATTTCGACACTGTCAAAGGAATCAAAACTCATAGGGTGCTTCCCGTTGACCTAGAATCTTGAAATTTGGCACAAAGCAAGGTATTATAGCACTAATATCGGGAAAAGTCTGAAAACTGAAAATTAGTAACATAAAATTTAGTAACGTCACGAGAAAAAAAAATTGAAAAGTCTTCAAGACTCGATTCGAGAATTAAACTATTTTTATAAGTAGGTTGGTACGAAATCCTCAGTGCGCGAGTCCGACTCGCACTTGCCCGGTTTTTTTTACTTATAAAAGTTATGAATCAGCATGTTTTAAAAAATGAACTATGATAGGTATCATAACTCTTGATTTCAATAACAATAGGTAACATCATAAAAACAACAACAAGAAGAACAACATATAGTAATACAGCTTTTTAAAAATATTTATAATTGGATTCAATTAAAATCAAAATTAATATCTAATTGGTGCACCTTCATTGTCGATTACTTCTTGTAACCTCGTTCTCATGCTAGCCACCAAATTTTCACACAGGTCAGTGCCGCGAAACGATTCCCACATGGATAACACTAAATTATCTAAATTACGTTTAGATCTCACATCAGATGAATCCCAGTTGAGCACCACGTGACCCCATAGGTTTTCTATGGGGTTCAAATCGGGACTTTTAGAGGGCCATTCAATAACAGTCAAGTTTTCTTGGACACTTAACCAGTCTTGCACCATTCGTGCGCAGTGCACCGAGCAGTTATCGTGCACGAAGTAAATATGCTCGTCCAGGTATGCCACGCGCACGGTAGGCAACATAACATTTTGCAAAATGTCCAAGTAACCTTGACTGGTATTGCGACCCCCTACCTCCACTAACTCACCGGGACCCATCGATGACATCCAGCCCCAATAACCTAACGTAATGCGACCACTAGACCTGCATGGGAGAATATTTTTGTGATGGTAACGTTCGCCATCTTTTCTCCATAATATTTTACGCCCATCCTTATCTGACTTAAAACACTTTTCATCACTAAATATAACTATGTTATTGCACCAATCGAAATCTATAAATTTTCTTGCAAACCGCATCCTTTCTTCCTTATGCAACGCCGTCAGTAAAATTTTTTTCGCGGGCTTGCGACATTTTATTTTAGCTGCTCGTAAGTGGCGTCGAACAATTGTCATAGACACGTCGTGCATAATTGCAGTGTTTCTTGTTGTAGCAAAGCCGTCAGCGCTATACGTAGCAACAATATTTCGATGCAGTGGGTTGGCATCCGTATATGCAATTGCTTTTGGACCCGGACGTTTGGCATCGATTGTCCCTTCAGCTGCATATCTATGCACCCAAAACTGCACAGTTTTCCTCTGTAAACAATCACAAAATTACGTTAAAACCTAACAAATATCAACAATGTTAAATTATTTTGCATTACCTATGTTGAGTTTGGATTTGTTACTTACCGGTAGCATTAATCTCCTCGAAATTTCACTTATGGATACATTTTGTTTATGTAATACTATTATCTCAGCCCTCAAAAGTGTAGACAAATGAGACATGTTGTTTATTATTTGTAAAAAGTATCACTTTCCACAACGATTAATTATTTTTTGTCTCGGAGTAAGTTGTAGAACACACGATCGTGATAGGCAAAAGCGTTATGCCAGGTTAACTTATTATCCGACTCATTTCTTAGTAAATAACTAATAAAGTGGGTAGATGATAATATTCATACACTTAGTTTTTAATTACTCAGATACCCGCGAAACGAGACACGATAGTATAACAATAACAGCGCGGTCTCATAGGACCAGTTGGGGATTCAAACGCTAAAGCAAATATTCTAAGTTTTAGTTTTATTAAACTTCGTTATCATTATACTACAATAAAGTAGAAAAAAAACGTTTTGTCAATGGCAAGGATCGAACTCGATACACCTTTAACGGCAAGCAAGCACTTAATAATCAGTGCTAAATTACCATCTAATGAATGAAGCGAATTTGTTTATCTGATTCATAGCAAACACATAATTATACAAATATGTGTGTGTGTATATCGAGTAGTAAACGAGTTTTATTTTGTTTGCGAGTTGAGCTGGAGACATAATATTACTTGAATAGGTGAATTATTGTAAGATGATACTTTATGTTTGTTTTATACCCACAGCTACTTGATTATTGTGAACATTATTACTGATTACCTACCCATATCATAAAAATATACTTTCCAAAGATTAAGTGTAAGTGTTTGATGTTAATTTAAATAACTATAATATTTTCATAAGTGAATGTTTGCGAAAATAAAAAAAAGTTGACAATGAAAGTATTGTCAACTAACAATAATTATAATAATAACGTATCTTTTATTATATTACGTAAATAATATATGTATTATATATATATTATAAAATTATTTATATTACAAGTTATGTACAAAAATTTCGTTAATTAATTTCGTAAATATACATAGTTTATATGTATAAAACTAGCTGTTGCCCGCGACTTCGTCCGCGTTAAGTTCGTAAAACTGCACAAAAGTAATCTAAGTATCTAATCCTATACTTCCGAAAAGATCTGATTAATTAATTTTACATAAAACTGTTTAAGTTAAAACTCCAATTAGTACTTTTTTTAGTTGGGAAATCATCTAATGACTTTTGCTCTTGTGTGAAGCGGAAGTGCGTGTCAGATTATTACTGCCTAAGACTCACTTCTATATTCCTTCCTTGCCTTACGTTCCAGGGTCTCCCTTTCAGAAGCGAAATCATAGCCCCAGTAGGTTTCTTGTTTAGGTTTTTTTATTCAGATGGGTAATCATCAGAATGACTTCTCCCGCTCTTGAATGGAGCGGGAGAATATCAGACTGATGTCAGACTTTTACTGACTAAACGCCACCCCCGTTCCTGTGTTGCCTTCAATTTTGGGACACCGAGCTTATCTTTCGGAATACAGATCCACGTGCTCAGAGGCTTCGGCCCTGCCGCGCCCTACAGTTTGCTGACATCTCCTTGAGGCGCTTGTGGAACAGTTGACGACTTGACTCGGTCCGGGTTATTACCGAACTGCTGGACGGCAAGCTACCCAGTGTTCGCCGTCCGCAAGCTTGCGCCTACGGTGGTCGGAAATCGTTCTCGTGATCCTGACGGCGGGGGCGTGAGGGTCGTTCCCTTTCGCGCTCGCGGCCGGCCGCCTCCTTGGCTAGCATTACTGCTTCGCAGAAGAAGGCAACCGCAATACCTCTACCGTGTGCTCCACCGTGTCCTCCGGGCGGTCCAGACAGTGCGCCCAAGTCTGGCTGGGGCACCCTTTACCCCTGAATCCGATGCAGGAGCCTCCCGAACTTACCGTGTCTGGTGAGGACCTGCGGCATACGGAACGTGAGGAACTCTTTCCAACTACTTCTCAAAGAGGGAACTTACCGCCGCAATGACGGCGTGCCCAGGTTTCTTGTTTAGGTGGAAAATCATCAGAATGACTTCTCAGAGGGTGAGTTAGACTTTTACTGAATAAACCTCACCCCGTTCCTTCTTTGCCTTCGTTTCAGGGTCCCGGGTTTTCCTTTCGGAAGCTCACCCATGGCCCCAGAGGCTTCGAACCTGCTGGGCACCTACAGTTTGCTGACATCTCTTTGAAGCACGCGTGGAACAATACCCACGGTTGACCGTCTGGATCATTACCGGACAGCCAGATGGTAAACTACCCATTGCTTGCCATTCGCAAGCCACTCCTACAGTGGCTCTAAATCGGGGTCGGAATCCCAGCGACTGGGGCGTGAGGGGACTATTTGCCACTACTCCTCGCTCTGGATCATGGCCTGTACCAGTGCCCAGCGCGAGAGGTTGCTGTCACCGATCGTCCCCACAAGGACACGGTGGTGCTCCGCCTAAGCGTGGCCCACCAGTGCTTTATGATCTAACGTGTCCTCCGGGCGATCCACTCAATGGTAACACCCGGGTTTTTCTTCCGCACGACGTCAATTGCCTTAAAAACATCAACGAAGCACAGAGCCGCAGAGTTCACGTTCTAAATAGTTAATTGCCTACTCTATGGGTAAAGTCGTTAGTTTACTTCATATTGCGATAAAACCAAAATGAAAATGATTTGTTCTTCAAAAAACCAAATTAGGGCCGATAATCGCCTTTAGTATTTGCCTCTTTTTTTGTTGGGTAACCACCAAATACCTTCTCCCACTCTAGGTGGACCGAGAGAGAGTATCAGACTTTTACCAACTAAATTCCACAGTGTTCTTTTAGTTGCAATTTACATTCTAGGGCGACTAATATTGGCACACCATGATTATTACTATTATAAATTCACTCTAAGCGCAAGCGCTTTACGCAGGTCCTAACCGAACATGAGTGTTTCGGGAGGTAGATGTTTTGGATTCGGCGGGAAGACACGGTGGACCTTACGATCGAAGTTACCCCGCTAGGGCGGATTACCGCCGTACTGTTTGCGGGTCAAAATCAGAATCCTCCTACCCTAGTTCAGATCATGGTATGAGCTGGGAGGAGGAATGGAAAGCAGTCACCTCCTAGAGTGAAGCAACGTGGCTGAAACCGTGCGAAACAGAACATCCTTAGACCCCTCCCATCGCCACTTGGACACTTCCCAGGTGTCATATGTATAGGGCGTTTACCGATCACCATCATTTTTAGGGTTCCGTACCTCAAAAGGAAAAAACGGAACCCTTATAGGATCACTTTGTTGTCCGTCTGTCCGTCCGTCTGTCAAGACCCTTTTTCTCAAGAACGCGTGAAGGTATCAAGTTAAAATTAAAACCATATATTGAAATCCGCGGTCCCTTGAAGTTGTGCAAAAATCAAACTTGTAAGTTGACGGGAAAAAAAGATACGCCCGTTTATGTTGCAAAAAACGTACATTTCGACACTGTCAAAGGAATCAAAACTCATAGGGTGCTTCCCGTTGACCTAGAATCTTGAAATTTGGCACGAAGCAAGGTATTATAGCACTAATATCGGGAAAAGTCTGAAAACTGAAAATTTTTAGTTACGTCACAAGAAAAAAAAATTGAAAAGTCTTCAAGACTCGATTCGAGAATTAAACTGTTTTTATAGGTAGGTTGGTACGAAACCCTCAGTGCGCGAGTCCGACTCGCACTTGCCCGGTTTTTTTGTGTTTATATTACCTGTTTATTCAGGCAGGAATTTTCTGGTGCGGTATTTGACTGACACCCTAATACACCAAATAAATGTTTTTCTTTAGTGAGAATAATAAACTAATTCTTGTGTGCGAGTATTTTCACCTAGTCGACTTCACATGCTGATGATCGAACGCAGTCTGTAAACTCTCGATTTTTACGGGTAGAGCATGCAGAGCAGTAAAAAATACCCACTTTGTTCCTTTAGAATACGAACAATTTTCCAGCTATCGAAGCCCGTTAGGGCCGTTCTCTTATGCGTATCTCTTTTAGGTGCGCGTGGCACATAACGCAACGTCAGTCGACTAAGACCAGTCTTTAATCAACAACGAAATGCCAATAGTGCACCGTCCAAAACTCCGCGCTAACGGTATCATGGAATCGCCCTGCGACTCGTAATGCCAAGGGCATCATCTTTGCGCTTTCTGCTACCTTCTTCGCTTCATTTGCGGAAGGAAGTGATGACTGCTTTCCATACCTTCTCTCTCTGTACCAGGACCGGACGTGCGAGGTCGTTACTGCTGATCACCTCCATCCGGAGTCCTGGAATGCAAGGCGAAGAAGGAACATACAAAGGTGTGGGTTTTGGTCAGTGAAAGTCTGCTCCTTCCTAGAGTGGAAGAAATCACCTAAAATATAAATCGCCTTTAGTTAAAAAAAATTAAATGGATGTTTGTATTTTGAAAGGAAATCGTTTGTCTTAGTATGGTCATGTGAAGAGGAGGGATTAAAAGCACGTTACCAAAAGAGTTCTGAATTTACATGTGGATGAATGGAGAAGGAGAGGAAGGCCAAAGAAAAGATGGATGGATTGTGTAGTAAGGACTGATATGAAAGAAAAGGGCAGATGATAGTGTGACGGACGACAGGACAGAATGGAAGAAGAAAACGTGTTGCGCCGACCCCAAGTAATACGGGATAAGAGCAGGAAGAAGAAGAAGGATGTCATTGTTTGTATTTTGAAAACGGGGTGCAACTCCGCAGTTGTAAAATTTGTCACCATGGTTTTTTTTTGGTTAAACAATAATAATAATATTTTTAGGTAATATTTTTGTTAAAAAAATTGTGAGAATGCAAAAATATGTGAAAAAAAAATATATACAAAAATAAAAAAAAGCTGTTTCTAAAACACCTCTTGGGATTCGAACCACCACCGTGTTACGTCCCAGTCTAGTCATTAATCAATCACGCTGCAGTGTTCGATGAAAACTAAGCAAAATAGACGTTCTCATATAAATGTCATAAATGACTGCCCCGCTCTTCGTCGATGATAACGTGATGATTTTCATTTCAGTAGATAAATTTGCAGCTAAATGGACTAATGTAACATTGTATTATGTGAATTTCGTGGACGTTTGGATTTTATAACGTGTTTTGATTAGTTTTTACAAAATATTTGGGAAAAATCAAATAGGAATGTTGATTTTTTTATGAAAAAATGGTAAAAGTATTTTTTTTTTTCCAAAAACAATAAGATAAAACATTGACAGAAATATAAATTGTAGGTGGGATTCGAACTCGGGGCAACTCGTTCAAAACCAACAAAATGCAATATTGCTCACCCCCCATAGCAAATAGCGTGATAAAATATAGCCTAAAGCAAAAAGGGTCCTATAAGGATTATGTATGCAAAATTTGAACAGGATCGGTTCAGTAGTTTTGGCGCCATTTGCGGCAAACGATGCACAATTTTACTGTTTTATTATATGTATATAGATTACAAAATTATATTAACAGACAATAGGAATCGAACTTGGGACCTCTTACTCGTCAGACATGTATCATACGCATTGCGCCACGGCGCCGTTAACAACAGTGGTCAATTTTTCCATCGTCTACTGTTTTGGAGATGAATAAAATACTTCTTCGATAGAATTTAGGCTTACAATCATGAGAATATAGTTTTTACAAAATTGCGTGTGCGTTTCGTTTACCGGTATAATGGCGGAATGACAGTGGCGGCGCGCGCGTAAGAAAACGGAACTAAGCCCCGCACTTCCCCTCTGGGCCGTCCAATCGTAGCGGCTCGATGGGATGACGATGCGCAGACGAGTTAATTTGTAGCACACAACGATAATACCTGTTGTGTTTCACGCGGTAGCGTTTATGCACACATTTATAATTTTAGTGTGCGGTGCTACGCGAACTTAGTAAGAGAGTGTACTATATCATGTTTTAATGTAGGCACTCTCAACTTTTACTTCCGACCATTTCAGCGTAAAAAGCGCTTCATAATTTAACACTCGCTGAATGCTGTTCAGTAAGAATATTACTACCCTCATTATTTACATAAACTGAGCCCAAAGAAAAGCCAGTGGCAGTTATGAAAAGTTAGGTTGTGTATCACCAGTTGGATGCTCGCCAAGCACATCGCCTTATATCTAAGATCAAACAACGAACCAAGTCAACTGCGACTTTTTAAGTTTTTTAAGTAACGATATTGAAGTGGTTTAAGATTCTGATATTGCAGAGTAAAAAATTGGGCGGAAAACTTAATATATATTTACTTTTTTTTCTTATTATAATAGTTGGAAACAAGGACGTTTGGTTTTTTAAGACCGTCTCACACGGTTATAATAAGATAATATAAAATCTGCTTCCACAGTTATGTTTGAAGACCACCAAACATGACGATGATGGGTTTGATTTACCCATTTTCTAGGCAGTAATGTAATAATTAGTTGGCTCTCTAAAAGTTACTGGCAAATTGCAGATATAAGAAAAGTATTTGTTGAAGCAGGTACTCTTAAAGAAACTGTCAGTATCCATTTTATGGTATACGTCCTTGTATATTTATGAAGTTATTTTGAAGACAAGAGCAAAAGCAGGTATTGTTTTATGCATAAGTTGTGTTTGTTTGATGCAGGTGTTGCGATAAAATGACTTTTCCTTTGATATTCTTTGTTTTGTTCAACATATTTACCATGAATATTATAAGGAGTATGTATATAACATACGTTTTACATTATCATACCCTAATATCATCTGTACGTGCTGTTACAGAGTATATGCATACGCTGTAACAGTCCGACGGGCTAGCGGCAGATCACAAAGGAGATGACAGGACGAGCTCTAAAATTTTTTTCTGAACTTAATTACTTAGATACCCGCGAAACGAGACACAATAGTAAAACAATAACAGCGCGGTCTCATAGGACCGGTTGGGGATTCAAACGTTAAAGGAGAAAGTGCAGGGCTGCATAAGATAGAAGGAGTGGTAGGAGGAATAGGCTAACAAAAAAAAAATCACAGGACCAACAGTTACTATGAAAATAGTATCCTAGTTTTGTTATGTTGTTGCATTGTCGCGTATACGAGAGTTCATAATAGGGCTGTAAAATGAGATCAAAAGCTATTAACGGACACAGTACACATTATACTTGTGCTATTCCTGCACATTAAGTTCATACAGTACAGTTTATGGAGTTTATGGAGCATCACATTGATTAAAATGTATTACATCATTTTATGTTATAGCATAGGCTGCCTACCAGATCTCCACAACCCAATAACTGAGGTAACAGGGTACTTCATGGCAAGACTGGAGTCAGATTTACTGACTTCTGACTATCCATAACGACTGTAAATGACAGCCGGGACCTACGGCTCAGCGTGTTTTCCGAGACATGGAGGAAACCCATCCACAGACCAACCTTGGCAAGCGTTGCTTAACCTTGAAGTCGACTTGTATTCGAATACTTACACTGAGTCACCAAAAAAAATTTACGCAGTGGTTAATTTTTTTTCCTGTATACAAGCATAGAAACGTTGGCAAATATGTGGACTTGAAGAAGGAAGTAGAACGATTCGAAATAGGTCACCAATAATACGGAAACAAATTGAAGGAAATTGATGTTCAACTTAATAGCTTTCGTTTGCAATAACTTGTTGGTATGTAATGTTAGTAACATTCCATTCTCTTGTTTATTAATGTCGTAGGTTGAAAAATAAGTGGATACGTATTGAAAATTGAGGACGCAATAAATCCAAGGTTACCGACAACTCAAAAAATCGTCTTATTTTATAGTGGCTGTACGCAGAACATATTGCTCGTAGAACAGATGGAGACGAAAAGTTCTAGAGTGGTCAACACGTACCGGAAGACGCAGCGTTTGTAGGCCTCCCACAAGGAAAAACGATGATCTGGTGAGGGCTGCGGGAATCCGATGGATGCGAGACGCACAGGACTGGTCGGTGTGGCGACGCTTGGGGGAGGCCTATGTCTAGCTGCTGTGAATGTTTTTCGGTTGAAATAATAATGATGTTTACAATTATGTAGGTAGGTAAAATAAGTGAATATGTATTGAATACTATAAAAGACGATTTGCGACTGTTTCTTCGGTTGTTTAAATAGAATATAATATATAATATGGTGTCCCCGGAAAGGGTGAAGAGACTTCACAAATAAATGGGAAAGGTGTGGTCGCTGTCATCTTACGAGTATGTTCAAATTATGTCCGTTGATTTCAGAACATATTACACGTGCCATAGTTTCCCTACTTTGTCAGTTTTGCGAAATCATCCGTTGGTAGTGTCGATTAGTTCTCATCTATAAGACACACGCGCACACAACACATACCATATAAAACGTGAGGAAGCGAGGGATACCGAAATATGTTACACGGGTCATCGCGTTATTACATCGTCCCTCATATTTCCTGTTGATTTATGAAGGGAAATAAAGGAAGGCCAATTAGGTCTGGAGTAGGTTATATCAATATCCGAGACAGTCTTTTCCTTTTTAATTTTTCTGACAATTGAGGTTGTGGCAACATCACAGCGTTGATTTGTGGGATTCGTTTCCTCATAACAACATTGTTAATTTGTATGGATGCATCTAATTTATCTTTAAGTATAATGTTGTTTCCCGAAGGTCGACTGGTGGAACATGCCAAAGGCATTAAGTCCGCCTTTATGCAGTATTTTTTATTAGTACATGAAGTTTTAATATATAAATTCCTGATACCAAATTTAGGCATGTATCAAACATAAAAATCTGTTCAGCCGTTTGAGCGTCAAGGAGAACCTAACAAAAATACACATACCTACATAAAAACTTTGGCTTATATAATATTATTGTAATGTGATTATAATGGTCATAACAGCAATGAATTTACGAGTAAGCGGATTTCACGACACAATAAATTCATATTAGTTCCACCAACAGGAAATGTGAGTTCCAGGAAATCAAAGTACATTAATGTTATTTCATCAATAAAAGAATATTATTACTCTTGTTATGTGGAAATTATAAGAGTTTTCAAACAATTATAGTACCTAAGGAAATTTAATGGAGCTATCAGGTCATAAAATTTTTATTCAAATATTCTACAACTTATAGTCCACGTGCACATACTAGGGCGTGCATATAGGACTTGGTTTTATCTAGTTCCAGAAAGAAGAAATACCTATTTACGACTTGTATTGAAACCTATTAACAAAAGTACTTTGTGCTACGAAATATTTTTTAGAAAAATATATTCTGGATAATATGGTAACAAAAATAAGGAAATTTAATTATTTGTTGACTAAGCTATAGAAACGCGTACATATAATGGTGGAAAGTAATCTAACGACTTCTCACAATCAAGGTGGAGTAAAAGGGTGTATCAGACTTTTACTGACTAAAAATAATGTTCCTTCTTTACCCTATATTTCAGAACCACGTTATCTCTTTCAAAAATTGGCCACACATATCAAGTATGGATTTGCTGACATCTGTGTAAGGCGCGCATGGGATTCTACGAGTTGCCGCTGACTCGAACTTGGTCCTTTTTGGACGTCCGGACGGTAACTACACATTGCTCTTCGTCTACAATTCGCTCCTAACGACTCCTAACGTACAAGACATTCCTTGACGGTGACTGGGACATGAAATGGAGCCTAATGTAACGTCAAACACTAAGTGCCTACATACTTACATAAACGAAGACATTGTAGTAGAATTACGATCTATAAACACTCTGCCAGCAGCCAATATAGCAGGTTGAATACACACTGAAATTGGTGCTCGTAAAGTCAACTGATTGCTCTGATGACATCTATTGAAAGGGTAGGCTTTACACTGCCGCACTGTTGATGAATGTTATCGAACAACCGTCAGAATAATGGATATCCATGAAGCATGGGCCCAGTTAGATGCATGTACGTACTTCTCTGTGAAGCAGTAATACAAATCATAAGGGAATGGATATCCTCATGCTCTAGCTACAGCCAAACCACAAGATACCGCACGTGTGGGCTTGCATACGTTGAGTACTGGGTAGCTCGCTGTCCGGCCGTCCGTTAAGGACCGAACTCGAGTTTTCTAAAAGGGAAACCGTGGTCCTATCTGACTAGAACGTGATGGGCAACTGAAGTTCACAGATAGGTAAGTCTGACACGCTTTCTTGCTCTACCCTAGAGAGGGCTAAGACATTCGATGATTTAAAAAAATAAACAAAATTGTAGGTACTTATCTCATTACATCAACCACATTTGTTAGTTTTACTGAATGAATTGGATTTACAACATTCGTTACCCAATTTTGGTAATCCAATTTAGATTGGAACCACCAAATTGCTTCACATTTCAATAGTTTAACGATTGAAAAGGCCATGGCAGAATTCTAATAGAAGTCATTAGAATTCTATCAAGGCCTTTCCCGCTAAGTATTATGATGGTTTAACGAGTTCTTGTTAAAATGGTCTTTATTGGTTAAATTTAGACTAAACTAAAGCAAATGCTGAAATTCAAGTGATGCTACGGGATAGATTATGTCCAAGTGAACTAACTATCCGATGATGAATCTTATCTTTGAAACTTAGTCGTATTTTATTGTCATTTAGCAGAAAAACTTCAATAAATACTAAACTGTAGAACTCTTTTATCAGCGTGGTCAATATAGCACAGAATTACTTAAAAAAAAATAGGGGAAAACGATTCTTGTTTCTTTTTTATTTGTCTTCGTAATGAAATTTTTCAATTTAACCGAGTGCCAAATTAAGACAGCATTACGTTTTTAATTAGTTTGAGTTGCTTTGATTTCCATTACAACACACATTACAAAGCTCAAATACAATCTTTTTTTTTTTTTCAATATTTGTCAGTGAATGTATCGAGTTGCCTTCTTGGCAAACTTCATTGCATTAGACAATACTACAGTAAAATTCTTCTAGAATAATCGCTTATTACACTTTATTGTTTAATCGGTTTTAATAGAGACATCTTATTGTTGTCAATCAAACACATTTTAGAACTGTGGTTACGGTATAACTTTAGCAATATCTGTCTTATTTATTACTTGGGGCTAGTAGTAATATAGTTTTGGTAAAATCCGACACAGACTTGAATGTTATGTGTTCACTAAATCTCTTGCGTCTCATGAAGGCTCGACTGAGAGCTGTCGTAACCGAAACATTTAGGATGGTTTATGTTAATCGCCTATTCCGTTCAGGCAGTGTGGCCTTCCGAGACCATGTTCATGACGATGAAAGGAGGGCCGTTACTGAGCCTTTTTTAATGGCTTCTTTATACGACAGTAAAATCTTTTCCTGCTGTGAGAAGGAATATGTATATTATTATGTGGGAATATTACCTAAACCTAAGACATAATTTTAGGCTTTGATATAAAAAGTGTTTCATTATATTTTAAGTTGTTCCTCTGATGTTAAGAATGACTCCTGTGTTCTAGGTGCGTTCTTAAACATGAAAACTGACATACAAATTAATACAAAAGAAGCCCAGACAAATATGTATAGGCTATACAAATATTAGTTCCTTGTGAAATATTAATAGCCGAAATGAATGAGATCAAAACGTTTTCACATATTGTATAAATAAATTGGGAAAAGTAGGTACTATACCCCTTTTTAATAAAAAAAAAACATGTTTCTAAAAAACTGTCATGTATCTCTGAAATACATTTATTTCGTCAAGGAAATTAGAACAAAGTATTTCCCTGTACGAGTTGTAATGAGCGGAGACTAAATCAGTAATAATTATCTTTTTAATTTTCCTTTCTATTGTAATACTGTTACAAAATTTACCTAAAACAAAATAAAAGGCAAGAATACAAGAACTCTTATGAAAATCCTTTGTTTTCAAATAACGATACAGCCTGTGCAACAGATACAAGAGAATTTAATTAGGTTAGTTGTTTGCCGTAGACAATTATTTTGCCTGAAATAGCCTTGGTTTAAAATGATTTACCAAGCTGTGGATAAAATAACATCGCTACGGTCTGCAATAATTGGCCTGCTACAGTTTTCCCGTCCGAGTGTAATGTAGATGTGTGGCTAGAAGTCATGGCTAGAGTAAATACATTCTTAATACAGTAGTACGGATTTTGATCGCCATATTGTATTAGTTTCTCTTTAGGCCATGGTAATAAATAAAATAGTTGTTGTATTTATTATCGCTTTGCGCTGTGCCAAATAGTCGGTTTTAATAGGTATTTCAAGAGGTATCTTATTTTAAAAGTTTATTAATATAACTAAAAAATTCCATTACCATTTCCAAACATTTTCAATTTCTATATTCATCCTCCATTGACATGTAACAATCCGTTCACACTAAAATGCGGTTAAGTAATAATTCTATCAATTTTTTAATTAACATTCTGACTCAAATGGGTCTCTATTAAACTACACAATACTTAGTCGATGTACTCACTTACTTTACTTTTCGTGAAACGAAATAAATAAATGAAGAATTATTCGGGGATGGGGAGGAAGTGGTTGAAGAGGAGGGAAGAAGTTTAATCATTTGTTTGTTTGTGCGCGTTTCGATGTGGTCTTACTCATCACAAGTTAGATTAGTGCGATGAATGTGGGACAACTGTTGAAAATATCTGCAATAGGAAGACATTGTATTTGTTTTTTTTTTACTATTTTTACGGTAAAGAAGAAATTCTGCCTCCTTCTAAAAGTACCTACGCACGTAATTCAAAAGTCAGCATCATTAGTATCATACGGATGGTACGCAGTGGTGCAATCATTGATAGTAAGGTGCACTATATGTTCATTAAGATCCTATTTACTCTAGCCTTGAAAATACCTAAGTTATAATAGGACAGCAAGATAGCAGTAGTTTAATTTTTCCAGTCCTTGCAGGTTTACGGTATAAAATACGAGGTGAATTGCTTAGTTCGGATCGTATAGGTGTTAACAATGTAAGAGTGGATACTCGCCGAATGTCGGGTTGTCCGATAGAAGAAAGATGATAGTGAAATCAAATCAACGCAATTCCCTCGCACACTCTCCAAAACGTACCCTGTAAAACATCAAAAGGTTGGTTGCTTTGTAGATTGGAATTACCCAAATCTCGATCATCAATAGCCTCTTTGCAGGCCTTTCAACTGAGCCCAAAGCGCAGCAAAATTGACTTTACAAAAGATAGGTCAACGACAGTGTTGCAGGAGTGCAACTCAGTAATCACGTTTGGGAAACCTTTGAATCTCAGACTTCTATTGGAATATTCTGAGCCCTCTCAAAAGCATTTGATTCCGTTGACCCGCACTCTGATCTATTAATTGCACTATTACGGAATTCGTAACCAAGTGAATTATCTTGTTCTTTCCTATTTACCTTACGAGTAGCAAAAATTAATGGAGCAACGTTCTCGGGATTTTTAGTCAAGATGGGCGTGTCTTAAGAAACGATTCTTGTCTCTTCTCTTTTTCTTATTCATATTAATGACTTTCCTCACATCGTCGATAATTTATCTACTATAGTATTTGCGAATAATACCTAATGCACACGGCAAAAACTTTAATATTATTGTAGACATTTGTGTACCGTAATTATTACGTTGTACATACACACATTATATCATAAACATGATTTCAAACAGCAATTCACTAAAAAGTACATATTCTAAAATGAAGACATGTTTTTTTGGATATCTGTATTCTATCTAAATAACTCAAGAATCGCTACCGACCGAAATATATTAGGTTAGAATCCTTGACTAACTTTGTAAATATGAATAGTTTAATTATTTCAACAAACAAAGGATTTATAATGAGGTACTGCTCATAGTGGATGATCATAATAATGAAATCAAAGCAAGTATGTATCTCGACCTACATTGCCAGACGAATAGGAGAATTTTTTTATTAATTTAGACAAGTTTTTAAAAGGCTCAGGTTGTTTGACAGAATTGCTGTAACCCTGGAACGCAAAGGGCAACTGCAGGAACACAGGTGAGTTTTAATTAGCATGGCAGGTGTGGGCGAGCAATCAAATGGGTAGCTTGCCAACCGGCCGACCGGTTATCAGCCCGAGGCGTCGACGGTGCCTAGTGTTCCACGCGCACCTCAAGTAGATGACAGCAAAACTGTAAGAAGCCAGAAGGGTAAAAGCCTCCAGGGGTTCGCTTCTAAAAGGAAAACCCGGGGCCCCGAAACGAACGGTCAAGAAGGAACAAAGGAGTGGGGTTTAGTCAGACAGGCCCTCCCGTTCCTCCAAGAGCGGGAGAAATAATTCGATGATTTCGCACTTAAAAAAAAGTCGAGTTTTAGTCAGTAAATCTCTCTCTTCGCCTAGAGCGGGAGAAGTTATTTGATGATTACCCCCCTCAAAAACCTTACCAAACTCCCTTTCATGGGCGGTTTCTACATTATATATTGAATTAGTCTTTTCACACTTTACCCTCGTAAGTTAACAGTTGGGAGAAAAGTTAGGAGGGTAACTTAACGGTCGGTTTCTATAATGGTTAATTCTGGTTAGTTAAATTTGCTGAGATGACTTTGAGGCACAGTTAACCATTCGGCAAAAAGTTTTGTGACCGCAACGACACTTTTCATTTCATCGCTTTAGTATGGTAATAAAGCGTCCTTTGGTAATAAACGCTGCTTTATTGCCGTAATATCCGTCTAATATTTCGCTCGGTGACTGAAAATGGGTCTGAAAGTTGTATTATTAAATATTTATTTATTTATATGATTGGGAGTAAAAAGTTTAAGGGACCTTTTTATTTTAGTATTAGTATGGCTTCTCCCGCTCTAGGATGGAGCAAGAGGACGTGGCTTTTTTTTTTTTTTAGTCTTTATAAACTAGTGCTTGACTGCGATCCCACCTGATGGTAAGCAGTGATGCAATCGTCGATGGTGAGGCGCACTAGCTTATTATTTTACTGGCTAAACCCCACTCCTATGTTCCTTCTCTGCCTTCGTTCCAGGATTCCGGGGTTTTCTTTCGCACAACCTATGGCCCTAGTAGGCTTCGACCCTGCTGGGCCTCTAAGGGCCATCTGCAGATAGGTACAAAAGCATTTGAAGACAATGAACATACTTTAGTAATTTGTCTACAGAGTTAATTAATGTCAACAAATATAAGAGAACATTAGCGAATAACTCGGACTTAGTTTGGGTTGAGTTTTCTATTGTTATATAATTTTAGGCAGCCTGGCCGAATAATGCGACCCAATTTAATCTACACTTTGAAAGGGTTTGAAAATGGTGGAACTAAGTATTGCTGAAATAATATCAACTAATTAGAGAAATAAAAGGGACCGCTGTATTTTCCGCTTTGTTAAGAGAAGAACAGTAGGTATTCGACGTTGGTTCTGAAGCTGCAATATTTTAGTCTACAGAGACGCTCAATCTAATTAAGGCCATGAAAAGACCTTCATCTAGACTTACTTTTATATTTTTTATAAGTAAAAAAAAACTAAAGGTTGGCTTTATTAACTAAGGGACTGCCGTTAACTAAACCTGAGCTAACATCCAGCTTTACAAGATATTAAAAAAAAGACAGATTAAAAACCGTTTGATTTAACATTTTGGTTTGGTTTAATGAAGTAAGAAGACCACATATACTTACAATTAATACGAATATATAAGCTAAAATTTAAACTTCTGAGGCCGCGTTCCCACTTTGTCATGACGGCAGAATAATCATGATTTTTTAAGAGTCTTGGCTTATAATATGACGATGAACTGTAGTCTTCGACATTTGTTGCGGTAACTACTGCAGTGTATTACAGCAGTGTATTGTGTAGCTTGCTACTGATGTGCAAACGACAAGGTGACTGCCGTGAAATGATAAAATGTCGTCGCATTTTAACGAGAACAGCTAGATACGATAACTGCTTACCTTAAAAACAATGACGATAAGCATTGTTATAATGGTAACAGCTAGAGACGATATTTGTCCGACAGTAAATTAACCGTTACAACATATTATCAACGTAGCCTTACGAGGTTATTACATTTGTAGGTCTGTGAATATTCTAACAGACCGCAGAGCATAGAACACAAACTAAATACCGTGCGAAGATTTCATGAAATAGTTCACAATAGAGCTTCACATTCACGTTGTACTGCATCACAAGATACGTGACTTGAATAATCTTACGATAAATATTCATTTATTTTATTATGCGGTAGAATCACAATTTCTCGTTATGCAGGTCGATTGAATCGACACGACGATGACGGAAATTGATCGACACAGATGTAATGTGATACTCGTATATTTAAATTAGATTTTTGATCTATATGATGAATATAAAACACATGGACTCGGGTTCGGTCTTGACGGTGAAGTACTCGTTGCTCGTCGTCACACCTGAGCATTTCTTCCGCCCCTATCAGATGCAGGAATGTGGAAAGTGAGGACTTATTTCTAAAGCCTGGTTTTCACAGGCCTAGTAAAGTGCAAGTTAAACTTTACACAGGCTATGTTTTGCCTACAAAATATTTTAACCTACTTAAATAAAACTTCTATAATAGCTCCTCTCCCCGGTTTATCGACGCCCCATAAATAAAAATATTGTTTCAACGACGTAACGAACCCTGTCTGGGAAGAGATTGAATATCCGTATTGCCGTATAATAAGTTTCAAGTTAGTTTGGTGTACCTATGTAAAATTGCATGAGGTGCGCGGCATAAAATTAGCATAATCAGCTTTACAATGTTCCCACTGCTGGGATTCCGACCTGGAGCCCAGATTTTGTCCTCGAAAGGATTATAGAAGGCATATAAACCAATACGCAGGCCCAGTGCGGGTTGGTGAATGTCACAGAATAATATCTTCAAATGTTTGATCATTGGGTGTATGATGATTTAGGACTTCATTTTAAAGTAATTATCTCAAGACGACTTGTAGCTCTACAAGTCTACTTGCCATATAAAATATATGGAGTCAGATGCGTCCTGATTTTTTTATTTTTTTTTAATTTGTTATAAACTAGTGCTTGACTGCGATCCCACCTGATGGTAAGCAGCGATGCAGTCGTTGATGGTGAGGCGCACTAGCTTATTAAGAGCCTATTCACTCTAGCCTTGAAGACACCTAAATTATAATTGGACGGGAAAACCGCAGCAGGCAGATTGTTCCAGTCCCTCGATGTACGCGGTATAAACGACGAAGCGAAACGCTTAGTCCGGACCGTAGAGGTTTCGACAACGTAAGGATGAATACCCGCCGTACGACGGTTTGTCCGATGGTAGAATGGAGATGGCGGAATCAGTTCATGCAATTCCCGCGCACACTCTCTGAAATGCATCCTGTAGAAAACCGAAAGGCTGGCTACCCTACGCCTGTGCTCAAGGCTTTGTAAATTGGTCTTAACCAAATCTGGATCTCCAATTAGCCTCTTCGCGCGCCTTTCCACTGAGTCCAAAGCTGCCAGGTGGCATTTCGCAGCTCCAGCCGATATGTGGCTGCAGTACTCTACACACGATCGGACCTGCGCTTTGTACAACATTAGAAGCTGTCCCGATGTGGAGTACCGCCGGACCTTCGCCAGAACGCCGAGTTTCCTAGCAGCTATCTTGGCCTTGGACTCAATGAACCGCCCAAAGTTGAGGTCGGAGGAAATTTCAACTCCTAAGAGCTTAAGGCGGTCGGTGCATTCCAAGGATACATTCCGGAAAGCAGGAGCCAAGGTGAACGGGCTCCTTTTAGCGGTGAATAGACACGCTTGTGTTTTGGCGGCGTTGAATCCCACCAAATTGGCTTCGCCCCACTTGGAGACTGCCTGTAGTGAGTCATTCATACGCTCTACCATGGCCTCTCTTTCGGACTGGATTTGCTCCTTACTGGCCCGAGTAAGCGGCAAGTATTTCTCTACAACTGTGCTATCATCTGCATACCCATAGATACCGGGCATCAGCAGATCGTCGATGTGGAGCAGGAAGAGAGTTGCAGAGAGTACAGACCCCTGAGAAACTCCGGCATTAGTCCACATAGGCTCCGATGAGCACCCGTCGACAACAACTCGGAGGGACCGTTCGCTCAAGAAGTCTTTTATCCACTTAATCAGGCCAGGGGAGATGCCGTACGCTGGAAGCTTACTCAGTAGGCTAGCGTGCCATACCCTATCGAAGGCCTTCGAGACGTCCAAGGAAACTGCAAGACCTTCCCCATTCCTCTCGAGGGCCTCGCCCCACAGGTGAGTGGTATACACCAGAAGGTCCCCAGTAGACCGATTGCGGCGAAACCCGTACTGTCGGTCACTGAGGAGATCATTACCTTCCAGGTAAGCCATGAGGCGCGAGTTCAATACACGCTCCATAATCTTACAGAAACCGAATGACCGCCAATGATCGACAATTCAGATACAATTCTAATAGCAGACTCGAGGCCCAGTGTACGTGTAATGTAATTCTACCTTGATACTAAAACAATAATAAAGTGATCCCTTACACTTACTTGTTTATTTTGACTTTGATCTTTCGGCATAATATTCATTGTTCTGGAAACAGGTTGTAGTCTTTGTACTTAGTTATACCTACGTAAATGGTATCTACAATAGATACTATTTACTTAAGTAGATATTTTGATAAAGTTTTCTTTAGGCTATTAATCTGCTCGGTATATTAGAAGTAAGTACTTATAATTTATTTTGCTAATGATTGCATATTTAGTTCACAAATAAGACCTTCTTTTTACTTTTACAAAATGAAGGCTTTGTTTCCACAGCAATTTTTTTTAAATGATATAAACTAGTAAGTACTTGACTGCGATCCTACATGACGTTAAGCAGTGATGCAATAGTTGATGGTGAAGCGTATTAGTTAAGAGCTTGTTAATTCTAGCCATGAAGACAGCTAAATTGTAAACGGACGGGATAAGCGCAACTTCATGACTTTAAAATGAGAAATCCAAAAGACCCAGATCTTGAGGACAGAACAATGGAACACCATTGCTTTTATCCCGTATTTAGTGTCAAGTGTTACTCGTAAAACTGTCACGCACAACAAAGTCTATTCTCAGCTTGTTAGCGTGGTACCGTCCCTCACTGAATTAATAGTCCAATTACTGCGCTCTTTTCTTTGACTCTTGATTTAAAAGTCCCCTCTCGTATTCAGTAGATGAAATATCCCCGTTTGTGACTCGAGCCCTGCTTTCTTCTAGTCTAGTGTACTCGATGGTACTGTTCTGACATTCGAATTTAGCCTCAATGTTTTAGATAATGACTACTAGTTTTGTGATTGTAAGAAGAATTTAAATGAGAGAAATAATGTAGGTCACTTTTTATTGTCGCTGTTGATATTACGAGAAGAATAATGGGTATACATGGAGAATTTGATGGAAGAATGGTGTGAAAATTGAATTGGGTTACTTCCCTGATCATCATCATTTCAGCGGGAAGACGTCCACTATTAGACATAGGCATCTCTGAAATATCGCCATAACGACCAGTCTTATGTGTCTCGCTTCCATCGGATTCCCACAAACCTCACCTCGTCATCTACTTTGGTGACGAAGGTAAACTTAAAAGAATGTGAATGGCCAAATCTTTGAAGGATAACGGATAACACTCAAATGAATCTTGGGCCGATTTTAATGAAAATTAAAACAGTATTTACCGTTTTCAATCCAAATCACAAAATAAAATAAAACATTTCAGAAATGAATGTCCCTCCCCGTTAGTTCGCCCATCAATATAACATTAGAAAATAGCCTACAATGTGTGTCTAAATTTAACCATTTATGTTTCGTGTTCCTACAACATAAAACCGCCATCATCTAGCTAATTAATCAAATCACTACCAGTCCATTGATCAAAGCTAAGCACAATTGGAACGAAAATGATTTTGCCCGTAGTGCTATTTGTATGATTAGGCAGAGTTAATTTTGCTTTAAGTTCCGTAATTAATACTAGTAGCATACCCAAACGTTCGATCCTGAAATAGGAGCAAGGTAGAAGAGCTCTCAAGCGGCTCCTACCCAATCTCCTTACATTGGGTAGCGGCATCTGAAGTCTGGACCCCCTGGAGGCTCTATGTGGAGATCATGCAATCCGTGGCATGGCCCATGGTGCACCGCCGAGGTAAGACTCCGCTAGCGCAACAAGTCGCGCCGAGTTTCGCTGCAGCGTTTAAAGCTCATTCGAGATCATATGATGATAATTATGTGACACTGTCACAACCTAGTGCTGGGTACGCCATAACCATAATGGTAAACTCTCTTTGAGGAATGCCCGGAGAGACGTTATCGCATGCTTTTCGAGGCACGCGGTATCAGTAGTGCCCTACATATACTTATAAAAACACAAAATAAATTAACAAATTCACGTTGATACTTGCCCGGTTTCAAACTGTTATTAAAGAAATGATCTCAGCCAAAAAAATCCTTGAATTGTAGAGTCACTTGTGAAAGACTTTTTATCTTGAAAAGTATTTTCATTTCGTTGACGCAATAACTTAATCGCAGAAATTCTCCTCTGAAAAATATCAAGGTTGAACTATAACACGACAGATGGTAGTATCACAATACATGTAACATTATTGAAACGGCTTATTTAGTTAAAAGCTTTGCAAAGCTAGGTTTAATAAGCCACCAACGTTGTATATGGAGATCAATCGGGTCGTCTATCAAAGGAACAACACACACAATAGTTTCAATGGGGTCCACCTACATGGTCACAGTTTACGTTTGAATGTGAATACCATGGATACTGGTACGTCACAGATGAAGCGTCAATCTAATTGCAATACATGTACTTACCTAATTGCTATCACATCAACTACCCTGTATCACAGTTGTGTAGATCAGAACCACAAGTATCTAAGCGAAGTTCAAAGTTAATATGGAGAAACCTACATTCATCAGATTAGTAGAAAAAACTAAATTATTATAATTAATATTACATTTCATTTTTGTAAATTAGGTGAAAATATTTAAAACAATTTAGATATACTAATTACTGGACCGGGATACTCTTAATAATACCGTTTCTATTTATATACACTAATCAGTCCACATTTCTTCTACTTAATAATAATATGAACTCGTAAATTTGGCAAAACCATGTTCACAAGAGTTGAAAAGATAATATTTCAAACTTGATGAATACGCTAAATGTACGTTAAATCTATTGTTTAAATAGGTAGGGAGTAAAATATTCTGCTACTAACTGAAATAGACCTTTGTTCAAGTTGATACGATCGACTTGAAAGAAAACACAAATATTGTTTTAATAAAATGAGATACCTTGTTTCAAGTAGATCCGTGTTACGATGAGCGAGTGAAACGTTCGACAAACAAAATTACGGAAAAGCAAACAGAAAGATTCAGGTTATTGGAAAATTATAATAATATTATTTAAAACATTGAGGAAGATGCGTTTTTCATTTTTGTAAACTGAGGAAGCACGTGTAAAGCCGCGTTCCTATGTTGTCGTGACGATGAATAATTATGTAGTTTTTAACCTCGTGGCTTATATATTTGAATGGAAGGAATTTGAAATTTTGCACTTATTTTGCACTTATTTTTTTTACGCCATTTGTAGCTGAGCACTAAGAGAGGCTTTCTCAAATCACTCTCTAAGGGGAGAAACGTGGTTCCAAAGTTTGTACGTAGAAACCTACCTCTGCACGGGCATAGCCGCTGGCAGAAACTAGTCGCTCATAAGATACAGATAAGAGTTACTTGGTAAAATGTGTTATAAGATGTACATAGAGATGTGTATAGAGAGAGTATATTCACAGTACAAAATTTCATCAACATTTAACCTTTCGAACCTAAAATATTTGTTTGTAACTTCATACCCACACGTGTGTAATATAACAATTTAACTAATAGTTCTATTTCAAACTGTCAAACTATAAGAAATATATTAAAATGGAGGTACTCTTTTCACTCGTGACATTTACTGAACGTATTACATCCACTTTGCTATACCTTTTTTAGTGCTCAATTTTCTCATCACTAGTAGCAAAAAGGCTACACCAACCAAATTCTTTTATTTTTGTTAATAAGTGCTTTTTTATTTTTATTCCGCGTTGCCTAAAATTGTAAAACATAACATTAAACACACATGCACGACATATTCGAATCTCCTCTAACTAACCCCATCCCTAACCATCCAACTAACTAGCCAACCAACCATCAACCAAACAACCAAGCAAGCAACCTACTAACCTTGTTCTATTTCAATCTTGAATCAACAAATCACGTTTAACCTATCAATACCCGCGAAACGAGACACAATAGTAAGACAATAACAGCGCGGTCCTATATGAGACCGGTCGGGGATTCATGAATTAAGAGTTCACAACCTAGTACGTGCTTCGAATAATATGCTCATACATTATTGGAGTTAATTTATGCAATCATAATCATAACGAGAAATAAGCTATAAGTGGGATGGTTTAACAATCAACCTACTTCTGACTCATCGATGATATTCATCTCGAGGGTATAGTGCTCAAACCCAATAAGTACGAAATTTACACTTTTGAGATATTCAATATTTAAGTTTTATGGGCAAAAATACCTATGTTATTCAAATAATATCATTATAATGAGTATTTATGATAAAAGTGAATACGTTGAATTAGTGTAAAACAGTATTATTAAGTTTCTGAGGTAGTCCATTTTGTAGTAATAAAAAAAAAAGTTACAAAGGGTACCGACTTATTGGGTTTTAGATCTAGAGAAATTAAACATGTTATGTATTTTACCTATTTCGAGGAGCTCATGGCTAGATAATAACAGCCGCACGGATCAATCTTCAAGGTTAAGCAACGCTTGCCAAGGTTGGTCTGTGGATGGGTGACCATTTTAACACAGCGAGTTCTCTTCATGCCTCGGAAAACACGTCAAGCCGTAGGTCCCGGCTGCCATTTGTAGATCTTTGGCAGTCGTTACGGATAGTCAGAAGCCAGTAAATCTGACTCCAGTCTTGCCATGAAGTACCGTGTTACCCCAGTTAATGGATTGTGGAGGTCTGGTCTGGTAGGCAGCCGTTCCTCGTAAAACACTGGTATTCAGCTAAATCCGGCTTGACTGTAAGCCGACCCCAATATAGTTGGGAAAAGGTTAGGTAGATGATTGATGTACTTTACCTATTTCGCCGAAATTCATTTTTAAAAGTTGGACATACTTCATAATATATTTCACACGTGCCTAAATATACACCAAAAATACTGGGTAAATGAATAAGGAATTTAAACCCTCCCGCAAATTTTTTATGAGTGCTGTTGTAAACAAATACGACGTTTGTAGTTTTTGAATTCGTCTACGATTTTGCGCTATCAGTACACGTTATCCAGCTGAAGGTTGGTGTCCCGATTTTTTTCTTTTATTGTCTTCTGCCAAAATTGTGTAACTCTGCAGAGAAATGTTATCGGAGCTAAAATTCTTATGGAAAGTAACTCTGTCAAAAGTCTCGCAGTCCTAGCAGACATCGGCCGTAGAGGACCTTATCATTTGCTGACTTCACTTGGAGTCACACCGTTGACTTGGGCTTGCTTTCACTCGACGGCTCGATGGCACCATCACAAGTCCGTGCTTGCGTGCCTGGGAATCTCCCTAAAGCTTGACACCCGGAGCATCACGAAGCGAGAGGATATCCTATCCCTCATATTTACAGCTACCTCCTTCGATCGCATTAGTGATTTATTGAATGAGATGACAGGATGACATTTTCTCCGCCTTTGTTCCAGGGTCTCAGGTTTTCCTTTCAGAAGCTAACCTGTGGCTCCAGAGGCTTCGATCATGGTGTGCACACAGCTGTACAGTTTTGCTGACATCTCTTTGAGGCGCGTGCCGATGACGACTTGGGCTCAGTTCGGATTATTACCGGACTGCCGGACGGCTAGCTACCCATTGCTCGCCGTCCGCAAGCCCGCTATGCTGATTGGAAATTGGAATTGGAATTCTGGCGGCAGGGCAGGAGGGCCTTCCCACTCGCGTGCGGCTGCCTTCTTCACCAGCATTACGGCTTTGCAGAAAGAGGCGACCGCCAGCTACTCCTTCTCGCTCCGGAACTTGGCCTGTACCAGAAAACCAGTGCGAGAGGTAGCTGCCGCCGATCGCCTTCACGAGGATGCGGCGGTGCTCCGCCCAAGCAGTTCCACCATGTCCTCCGGGTGATCCACATGGTGGTGACACCCGGATGTTTCTTCCGCTTAAATCTGATGCAGGAACCTTCCAAACTTACCATGCCCGGTAAGGACTTGCGTCATAAGGAAGGTGAGGACGACGTGACGTCTTTCCAACCACTCCTCAAAGAGGGGATCTTACCGCCATAATGATGGCATGCCCAATAAATTAACCTAACCCTTCACTAGGGTTAAGCAGAAACGCCAACGGCTACGACCCTTGCAAAATACTCTTTCGGCTCATTGACGTTCGTACATCTGGTCGTAATACATTAGTACACAACATGTTTCCTCTTGGTCATTTGTGTTTTTTCTTTTAAACGGTTTTTATCAAAGTTAAATTATTAATTTCGATGCTTTCGGAATGAATTACAAGCACAGATTGATAGGACTCTTTTCGAACTTAACGCGGACAAAGTCGCGGGTAACAGCTAGTACCGTACCATAATAACTAGACATAACTTTTTACTTTTTAAATATAATCGAACAATAAAACCCGACAAATACATTTGTTTTGATTTAGCTTTTGGTTTTTGTTGTTTTTTTTATCGACGTATTTAAAGGTAAAACCCGATAAATACACATAGTGATTATTGCCTCGAAGCCGTTGGGTGATTTTAGTTTAAATTCTTAAACACTCAATGCCAATAATAAGCTTTATGTGGTTTAAGCGTGAAATAAAAATATTATTTAACAAGATAACACGCTTTATAGGGTAACAGTTTTTAAGTATTGGCTAAACACGGTGACTTTATTGGGTTATTACCTAACGTAACTTTGTTTCTACTGCGAATTCCACTTATTGGATTAGACCACTGGAAAGAGCGTCAAAAATGCATCAAGATGCACTAATAAAACGATTTTTGATTTTTCGACACTTATTGGGTTTGAACACTATACCCTCGATCTATTCTTTCCAATACAGTAATAAGTCTATTATGGTTTTTTTTTTTCTGGTAGGGGAATCATCAGAATGACTTCCCCCGCTCTTGGGCGGAGCGGGAGGGCGTGTCAGACTCTTACTGACTAAACCCCTACCCCGTTCCTTCGTTGCCTTCGTTCTGGGGGGGACTCGGTGTCAACCTTTAGGAATACCACATGTTCCCCCCAGAGACTTCGGCCCTACCGGGCCCCTACAGTTTGCTGACATCTCCTTGAGGCGCGCGTGGAACAGAACGCGCCGTTGACGACTGGGCTCGGTCCAGATTATTTCCAGACTGCCGGACAGCGAGCTACCCAGTGCTCGCCGTCCGCGAACCCGCGCCTACGGTGGTCGGAAATCGGGATCGGGATCTCGGCGGCGGCGGCGTGAGGACCGTTCCCTCACGCGCTCGCGGTCAGCAGCCTCCTTCACGAGCATTACTGCTTCGCAGAAGGAGGCGACAGCATGCCAACCCTCCTCGCTCCGGACCATGGCCTGAACCAGGGCCCGGCGCGAGAGGTCGCCGCTCCCGAAGTCTATTATGGGTTAATTTAATTTTACGTCTATGTATCAAATACCAGTAATGTCTTAATACCACTGAGTAAATTCCAACAATAGGATTGCTGTTAATGTTAATCTACACATTTGATAATGGATTACTCAGAACTGTTGATTCGCACGTCAAAATGTATCACAGTGTTTAATACAATATGTGAATGCTGACACGATATTATAAGTCATTCGAGATTTTTTTTTGAGACGGACATCATCTTATGACTTTAGAGTCAAGACTAAAATCAGAGTTAGGTTTTTTCAGTCGCCTTTTGCGTTCCAAGACCATTAGTTTCCTTTTCAGAATCATTCCCATGGTCCTAGCAAGAATTGGCCTTGATATCTGTTTGAGACGATGAGCTCATTCAAATAATGTTCACGATGACAGAAATAATTAGTGAAAACTTAGTAATACTTAGTGAATTTTAAGAAAAAATCCGGGATTACAAACTTAAATTTACTTATTTATAGAGTACCTTCATAAGTAATTTTAATGCTTTCCAGCATTAATAAAATTGTAAATGGAATTCTTAAAACCGTCTAATATTTTCACTTGTTGTCTACTAGACAAAAATCTTGTTTGTTTCGTATCTGAGACGTGTCATAAGTCCTCTTCGTGTGAATGGAGCAAATTCGTACCAAAGCCGAACGTACAGTATTCTCATTCAACGCAATAATTTATTTATCATGAACTAAGCAAATACTGTATGCATTTAAAGGTTATTATGTGACGCCATGCTTATTAAAATACGTTATTCCATGAAGTAGTTAATTTATCGCATGTGGCCGGATAAATCGGTACAATACTAAACTTTATCGGTACATTTATTTAAAAAAAAGCATTATAAATTCGCAGAAAATATTATATTTGAACCATTGCATATTTTGAAACAGGTATTCACACTATTTAATAAATTAAAGCTGCAAATCTGTCTCACGTTTCAATGAATATTCAGTCATCAGCTTCAACAAACTATAGCAGGAATAAAATTTAATTAAGGTTTTATATTTTTCAGGAAAAATGTAATATCTCTACTATGTACCTATCTGGTAGTAACACCGTGTACGTAGTGGTGTGTTGGTAATGGAAAAAATAGATACCTCTATATATTTAATGAAAAAATCACTTAGAGGTCCTGAGTATCACTCATGATATTCGCAAGAATATTTCCTCTCCATACTTTTTACTATCATTAATAACTCATTTAGAGTGGTTGGAGCAATTTTGTTATCAGTGCTGATTTCGCTACTGTAATAAATACCATGACAAAAATCCCTACAAATATTTTTGACTAGTCAACTACAACTATCGATAAACAGAATATAAAATAAACTTACATAAATTTTGTTCATTAAGAGATACATTTATAAACGGAATGTTGTATTCAAAAGATTCCGTTATCGTGAGAGTTCTGTTGCTCTGGCATCCGGCCTTGCAGATCTGATTAACGTTTATAAATTATGACCCATTTTAGGTAGCTTTGAATGTGGAGCGAGCAATGGTTTTGTCGTATTTTTACCGAATGCACTTTTTCAATTGAATAAAATCCCGATCCCTTTCCAGCACGCATAAAATATTTCAGTGAAATTGTCGATGAGTGTGGCTGTAAAATGTTATGTGCTCACAAATTGTCCATTTAGAACTCTAACGCTCGGCACAGCTAAATGGAATGATAAAATAGAGATAAACGATGATTTATACTGTTCGATTTTGAATAAATGGACTATTAGTTTGTCCAATATATCTATATTTTTTTATATATTTTTTAGCATTAACTTTTCTATTAGCGCCAGCCAAGATCGAGAAAACATCACTTGTGGTATTACAAACTGACATTTTGTTTAAAACTATGTATTATTCAAAGTTATAGACTAACAGAACCAAAAGCAGTTAAACCTGAACGATTGGGTTCCGCATCAGCTATACTTGACTCTATTGTCACTAGGCTCGGTATCCGAGTACTGTTTGTAAACCCTTTTAGTCTCGATAAAGCAAAGAGCCAAATAATATATCGTGCCTATATCTGTACTTTCAGTATTCAAAACTTTGGTCTTAAATGTTACAATCAGAATCTACAAAAATAGAATTAGAACATTGAACAAGTTTTCCTTATTCTGAAGTCTAATGATGCCCAGAGATAAAAAAAGAAACAAAAAGAACCACTAAAGCCTTTGAACGGACACTTATAAAGGGTCAAGTGGTTTGTAGTGTTTGTCTAGTGCTCCACAAAGGCAATAATGCTAATCTTTACTTGTTTTTAGTCTTTCGTTTCGTTGTTTTTGGTCTTATTTAGTCTGCTAAATAAGAGAAACAGTACAAAAAAAGAAAAAAGAAAGAGTACAGAGCTCCACTTTTTCTTCTTCTAACCAAACTTCAGACCAAAAACAAGGAAAGAGACGTTAATTGTAAGTGCCGACACTTCACTTACAAGTAACATTCTTTCATTTCCGCACTTACGAACTCTCTTTTTGATATTATGTGAAGTCATCAAATAACTTCTTGCGCTCTGAATGAGAGCGCGAGAAGTTATTTCATCGTGCACATAAAACAACTCGACATCGACCCGTACTTGGTCTTTGCCGAATGGCCAGTTCACCGTCCGCAAACCTGTGCCTACAGCGACCAGAAATCGTCCTGCTTCTCCCGAAGCTCAGGGTGCCTCTTCTTGCGAACTGCCTAGTGACGAAGTTTTGATGTCACCTGAGGCATTTTTTTGTAATATTTACTCTCCAAAACATATAAGGGTTCGCACAAACAGAGGGCCGGGATTCAGATCACATACGCGTCCTTTGTGCTACAAAGCCGACCAGACTCACAGTGTACTATTAAGCCCACAAATTGGATGGCTTGTGCCGCCATCACTCCCGTCGGACATCTAGGCTTCGTTGTGTAGCGACTTTGGACAACAAGATCTGATAGGAATGGCCTACAAAGCCGCAATAAGATAACTAGCTAAAAAATGGAACCAAAACTGGAATCGGAGGTACAAAATTCAACGGAAGTTCCGAACTATGGAAATTGAAATTTAACTTCCATAGCGTACCTGCTCGAAACGGTCAATTAATAGAGAGCTTACTTCAAATTCCATTGATGCAATCAATATAATATTCTGTTTCAACAGTAATATGAATATTTTTTCGTTTAATCCGAATGTTATGTGTGCACAGATTATTTTTTTGATTTAAAATTGTAGATAGTTTTTCTGTTTACGAGCATAATTATGGAACTCATGGGCTGCAGTTGGAAATCAGCGTCAGATGGTGGCCTCGTATTAATATTTAGTAATATCTGAGCTAAGGCCCTTTTGGCCTTACGGGGTGTAATTTTGTTTAATTTATTATTATTAAAATTATACATATAAAGTTTCGTGCATGTGGCATACTGGGACATTCCCACGAGCAATGATATTTGATTTGATTTTCACTGACCTTCCTCGCTATGTTTTCAGACTCGCGGCTGAAAACACGTTCGCGACTTGCGGCTCGATGAGCCTCTATATTTCAGCAGCACTTGATACGGATTGAATTTCCGCTTCATATGTGGAAAAGCCAATAGCAAAAGAAATGAACGGTTATTTTGCTGTTTAAAGTTAAACTGTTGGTTTTGGCGTTACTGGTAATCAATTGAAAAGTTTTGAAGTTTTTTTTCATGCAGTGTAACTATACAATGCAGGATTGTTCGGTTGACTTACTGCTTCCTTGGAATGCAATGGGCAACTGATGAAACTTAGGCAGGTTTTAATCTGAAAAAAAAATTGACATTACGTCTCGTTCCATCCAGAGTGAAAAGGATTGTAATTATAGTAAGTTTTGGGCTATTCGTCGGTACAACTTGAACGACTTTGAAGAACGCTTAAGCGTCGTAAATGGGTGTACGAAAATGTTCGCCCGTTTTGCCGTATCTTATCGTCTTGCTGAAATAATGACGATGAAGGATATTTCATGTTTTTTTTTTGTGAAATTATTTAATCACGAACGTATAAAAAGTTGCCTCTGTGCCTACAAGTATCAAGAAAATCAACGCGGCTTTTCTAACTTTATTCCAATAACTATTACACATTTGTACGGATGAGTAAATGTCAACCGTGTTATTTCGCAGCAACGCTATGACTCCGGTAATGGGATGTATCTGAAATATTTTCAACTAGTGTACGAAGAATGTGATTTTATCATTTGAAGTCTACAAATTCGTATTTCGATGTTACGTTACAAGAATGTTCATCGTATCTGACGCATGATCAATATATTTTGCTTTTTGTTTTTATTTTGCTATCTCTTTTGGTTTCTGCCATCGTAAGTTCTCAGGGTAGTCAGTTAGGAAACACCGGCCTCATCTAGTAAAAAAAAAAAAGTCCAAAAAAAAAAAATTGACGTGTAAAAGAGTTTGAAAAAACCTATTTGCAGAATAAATATCATTTATCATTTATCATTTATGTAATAAAAATCTGGCACAGTTACTAGTGTTTTCTTGTTAGCATAAAATAAAATGAGATTTTTCGGATATAAACTAAATATTCTTAGAGAAAAATGAAGTTTAAACCAAGACTTAAAGAGAATTTCAACATATCTCAAAGAACGATTTATAAGATTTCTTCCTTCAAGGTTTGGCTTTCAAAAGCTGCTTTTACAAAAAAATATGGAGCGTCATCTATAGCGATATATAAGAACTACAAAATTTTGCATCCCACAATTAAAGTTATTATACTGGTAATCAATTTGAAGAAATATGACAGCCCGAAATCATCTTTAGGGCAGTTGCCTAAACCAGGCTAAATACCCATCTGGTTGGAGGATCCTCCCTTTTCAATGGAGGTTTGCGGTACTTTACATTCTGTTTCATATACTTCGAATCTGTAATGTAGAACTAGATTCAAATAATATACCTGAGTTCCAAATATCAACCTTTACCGCGGACGCCATAAATAAGATGTTACCACGTAACCTGCCGTAAAATTGCCAGAAAGCCGGAACGCTTTTAAAATAGTTTATAAGTATTAGGGCAAGTCGGGTCAAAGCTCGTTCACGTAAAATTATTCGGGTATTTAAAATGAACCCAGCGTCGATCTGTCATTCGGCAGCGGTGAGATCAAGCGGCTTTAGTATTTAAAAAAAACCGAGCTTCGAGTATTATAGAAGTTTTTGAACTAAATATAAGATTCAATTCAGTTTAAATATCTTTGGAAACTAAGTAGGTATATAACAAGAGAAAAATGCTCATCATCATTATCATCATGCTGCATACTGCGTCAGCCAAAAGACATCCACGGCTGGACAACCACCGCCACAACGACCGGCAGTAGGCAGAGTACATTTCTCGCAGAACAAGTGATCGATAGTATACTCGTATATGGGAATATACTCGTACGAGTATACTATCGATTAAGAAAAAAAAATCTAAATAAAGATATTAAAATAAACCACTATAATGCAAAAAGTTAAAAATAAACTTTCACATCTTCTATAGTGAAGAACTTATCTCATTTACACGTCAAGTAAGCACCGCTTAACTTTGTGTTGGCTCATCTCACGCACGTCACGAACACGCGTGTAAATGAACATAAACATGAGCGTCATGTCTGTAGATACGTGTTACTACCACATTATCTCAAACTAGCGATGGGCGATTTCGAAATGTAGGAATCGGAGTCGCTAAAAGAAATCATCGAGTCCATCACGGATTTGCCGTTCTAAAAATAAATCGAGATGATATTCAATGGTTTCGAGTCAACGGAATCGCAAATCAGATAGATGTGAGACGCACAGGGCCGATCGTTGTGGCGACCCTTGGGGAGTCCTATGTCCAGCAATGGACGTCATTCAGCTAAGATGATGAACGGAATCAACCGCTAGTTTTCGATTGTTTGAATCATTCACTCTGACTCATCGGGTCTTGCTCGCTCACCAGGGTGAAGGGTCTGTCGATTGCATGCATCCAGCGGAGGTGCATGTTAGTAATTAGAGGCCAAAACGGGCCAGATTCGTGTCAAGCGAGCCATGCGTAATTCTAAACCATCGAGAACCAACTCGCAAATGATCGCGCCACAGACCAGTCACTATAACAGATCGAGTCGGTCTCGAGTCAAAGTCGAAACCATCGAGAACTACCGACATGTTCAAAGAATCGAAACAATCGAATAAAACCCCTCACAATCGCGCATTGCTATCTGGAACACACAAAAGAACACATGACGCACTTACAGTCATATGCATGTAACTACACACATCAAAAGTGTCTAGGGATCAACATATATTTTTGCTATAACCTTTCTCCTGATTGATATTAATTAAAATTTTCTTTAAGGATTCATCAAATAAAGTGTTTTCGTTTGTCACAGTAACGATAAACCAAGTCACCTTTGCATTAATAAAGAAATTTGCCATTTTCTTAATAAAACGATTTTTGACATTTGAACCACTAACATTAAAGTTCGAAAAAAAGACTGAAATAACAGTTTCCTTTAAAATTTTATTGGGTAACTTAAACAATTAATAATCCGTGTTTCTACCGCGAACACTAACAACACAAGAACATCGGTTTGGCATACTCAAAATGAGTTCATCCAAATCACGCTGTGGAATGGCCGCCCATGTTCGTTGCAACAACAAAAAAAGGTCTTCTTGCGACTGGATACCCTCCATATTCGGCAGAGCTCTTCTCTGTAGCATATCCCATGCATGCTCAATCGGGTTCAAGTCTGGCGACTGAGCAGGCCAGGGCAGGACATTGATGTTAGCTGCGGCGAGAGTCTGTCTTACAACTCTTGCGGTGTGCGGTCGTGCATTATCATGCATTAACTGAAATAAGGGACCGATTTGCACTTCTTCTTCTTCTTAGCGTGTCGATGGCAAACCTATTTAAATACCTTGCCTTGATTTGCACTTGTAGAGGAACGATGACGTCTGATACAATCGTCTCAGCATAAATTTGAGCGTTGAGGTTGCCTCTGATCCAAATCAACTCAGTTCTTCCGCCGATCCAAATATCCGCCCATACCATGATGGTTCCACCACTATAAGGATGGACTTCCTGGCAGGATTTTAATCGCTGTTGGCGTCCAGGGGTTCTCCAGTGTCGTATACGTCTTGTATCCGGTCTCATACCAAAACGAGACTCATCAGAAAAGCACACGAAACGCCATTGTTCTTCTGCCCAATTTCTGTGTTCAAGAGCCCATTGATATCGAATCCTACGATTGTGCATTGCTATAGGTGGTACCCGTAGCGGTCTTGAAGCGGCGAGCCTCCTTGCTGGCCTGCCACCGTGGGATTTGGAGGCAACAGTCCTTGCACGCATGCACGATTTGCGCGTGGAGATGCAACGCCGGGGCGAAACTCCGCTGCCACGACAAGTCGCGGTATGGCGGACAGAGTTCCGGCGGGATCTCAGGGTGGCATGGCGACTGCGACTGTCGCAACCCAGTGCTGGGCATGCCGTCATTGCGGCGGTAAGTCCCCTCTTTGAGGAGTGGTTGGAAAGAGGTCACGGCGTCCTCTCGTTCCGTATGACGCAGGTCCTCACCGGACACGGTAAGTTCGGGAGGTTCCTGCATCGGATCAAGGAGGAAAGGACGCCCGGGTGTCGCCACTGTGTGGACCGCCCGGAGGACACGGTGGAGCACACGGTAGAGGTGTGCCCCACTTGGGCGGAGCACCGCCGTGTCCTTGTGGAGGCTATCGGCGGCGGTGACCTCTCGCGCCGGGCCCTGGTAGAGGCCATGGTCCGGAGCGAGGAGGGGTGGCACGCAGTCGCCTCCTTCTGCGAAGCAGTAATGTTAGCGAAGGAGGCTGCCGACCGCGTGAGGCAACGGAACTCACGCCGCCGCCGCCGAGATCCCGATCCCGATTTCCGACCACCGTAGGCGCGGGCTTGCGGATAGCGAGCGCTGGGTAGCTCGCCGTCCGGCAGTCTGGTAATAATCTGGACCGAGCCTAGTCGTCGACGGCGCGTTCTGTTCCACGCGCGCCTCAAGGAGATGTCAGCAAACTGTAGGGGCCCGGTAGGGCCGAAGCCTCTAGGGAACACGGTATCCGTAAGGTTGTCACCGTGTCCCCCAGATCGATGGTAACGAAGGAACGGGGTAGGGGTTTAGTCAGTAAGAGTCTGACACGCCCTCCCGCTCCGCCCAAGAGTGGGAGAAGTCATTCTGATGATTCCCCTACCGGAAAAAAAAAAAAAAAAAAAAAAAAAAAAACCCGTAGCGGTCTTCGGGAATGAAGGTTCACTTCATGCAAGCGGTTTCTGACTGTTTGGTCGCTAATTAAGTTCCCTGAAGAGTGATGAAGCCTCACGGCTAACATCATGGCGGTTATTGTTGGAGCTCTTCGAGTTAAGATTTGAATGTATCGGTCTTGTCTCCGTGTGGTGCAGCGATACCGTCCTCCATGGCGCTCAGCCACGGTACCAGTGCTTCGGTAACGTGTCCAAAGTCGACTGATAACACTCTGACTTGTATTCAGAGCTAAAGCCACAGTACGTTGCCGGGAACCAGCTTCTATCAGTCCCACGGCTCTGAGCATTTCTTCCCTGCTTAAATGACGTCGCCGCTCCATAATAACGTTGGTTTTAATCAGTAGTAGGGAAACAGTAGCACTAATAATGTCTTCAATGCGTTGTATGTTTTTATAGGGAAAATATTGACAGCTGATTTTCATCTTTTACTCGAATTTGATTCACAGTTCCTGATTCAAATTATGAAATGCACCAAAAAGGATCCATATAAATTTATAAAATCATAAATTTATTACAAAGCCACATCTCAATCTCAAGAAATTCACATAAAAATGCTTGATCCCTAGACACTTTTGATGTGTGTAGTATACCCGACAACTGAAGATAACATACGCGGTGAACAGAATGACAGTCGGAATAGACACTTGGGACCGTGTCAGATTTAAAAATAGAAGTTAATAAAGTTACACAAGATTTTATGTATTGTCTCGAGTATCTTCGATTTTTGTTTGTAGATTTTATGAATATTCAGATGGTCGATGAGGTTGAAAAGTTGTAGAGTAAGGCCTGAAACTGTGTTAAGCGGGCGCCCGCAACGGGCAGCCGTCGCGTAACAAAGCGCGTGTGTTAATACCGACGGTCCTCGTCGCAGAAACCAAATTATTATCCTCGCAATGAAGCTTGTTTAACTTGAACGGTGTGCATGTAGTCTTGTCGATGGATAACTTAATGTATTATTATGTAGCAAAACAAATGTGGGGCGCGCCTCCCCGTGACGAACACCCGCGCTGGTCCCCGCGACGGAGCACTTTTGTATGAAACCGCGCGTGTGCCCGCTTAACGCAGTTGCAGGTCTAATGTGCACGTCCCGAAATACAAAGCGTTGGAAGGCTTCCTGCAAGGTGGACCGAAGACCTGGTGAGGGTCCTGGGAATCCGATGGATGCGAGACGCACAAGGCTGGTCATTATGGCAACACCTGGCCGGGGAGACCTATGTCCAATAGTGGACGTCTTTTGGCTAAAATGATGATGATAATGAAATCTAGTTGTTATCTAGATTTGTAACAATGTGAAAAAATACAAAACTTTCTTATATTTCAATATAATATACTTTTAATGATTGAATTACAATTATGACCTCAAGAAATTTAACCAAATTGATACAAAGTAAATTACTTGAATAAGTTAGGTACGTCTGCGTAAATTATTCCTTTCTCTTCTTGATTTTTCTCCAATAAGGAGGAATTATGCCGAATGCTTCCTAAAATTATAACTCAATAATATTAACGAACCCTGAGTTAATATTATGATTAGCTAGGAGTCGTGACCTTATTCTCTTTAAATATTCCTAAACATTTTGTTCTTATTAAAGAACTTTGAAGTCAAAAGTTAAAGTCTCGGTTCTTTGTTGTTTGCAATTGTTATTAATTTTCAATATTTTTAAATATAAGAACATTTTTTTGCAGTAATAAATTTATGTTCGCATAAATAAAAAGACATAAGGTATTAAAAAAAAACAGTATTTTGTGAGTGATATGAAAGAAAAGGGAGGTAGGGACAGTGAGACGATTGACAGGACAGAATAGTAGACTTGCTCAATCTGTACTATGGTCTATCGGTTTAGGTAGTTAATTAAAGGTAAACAATCTTGGTATGTCTTTTTATATTAAAGAGGTCGTATATAATATACACAAAGATTATCTAAATTTAGTTTATTAGCTAACATCGATTTAGGTAAATACCTATTTGCAAAGATTTTTACATACAATTTTTAGACAACTTTTAGATAAAAAGACATGCCAAGATTGTTTACATTTAGTTAACTACCTAAACCAACGGAGTATAGTATTATTATAAACAGGAAAAAATCTTATTTTATGTGAAATGAAAAAAACTTAAAAACTGGATCGATGGACTGGTGGATGGATGGAGAGGGAGAGGGAGACCAAAGAAAAGATGGATGGATTGTGTAAGGACTGACATGAAAGAAAAGGGAGTTAGTGATAGTGTGACGGACGACAGGACAGAATGGTAGAAGAAAACGTGTTGCGCCGACCCCAAGTAATATGGGATAAGGGCAGGAAGAAGAAGAAGAGAAAAAACTTAAAAACGTCTAAGTCTTTTACCAGTAGAATGTTACTTTATCACTGAGTGACATACGTTAAAATATTTTTGACTCAGCGACTTTGCACGCGAAGTTGTAGATAGGGACATCCACCTTGGATAAAAAATCCTATGTGCTATTCCAAGAAAGGACTTATCCACCCGTCTATACATACAAATTTTCGCGTTTATAATATTAGAAGGATTTTCCAAAGTTTGCATTTTCACTTTGACAGATATTTTGAAATAAATAATTATGTAAATTTAGTCCGGTCAAAATAGACTAATTAATTGGGGTGAGGTTACAATAATTCGCACTTGGCTGAAAATTGGTAGGTTTGTTCAATACACTATTAAAAAGGAAATGTGAAAAGTCCTCATCGATCCGGCACGTGCAAAAAAATATACACGCGGTCAAAGGTCACAAAAATGGGTTTTTCGCGTTATTAAGCAAAATGGTAAGTTTTATCATAAAATTAGCTCAGACAAAAATTATAGATCAGACAATTATCTATAAATATGTCTAAATATTTTTTTCCTAAGAGCCACCGTTTTTGAGATATAACGATTCAAAATATTGAAAGAGTTGTAATCGTCAAAATATGAATAAGTACACCACGTATATACTCGTACATCACTGAAGCCGTAATTCAAGCAAAAATATCGTTCTATCGGTCAGTGTGACTAACACATATAAAATATGAAAATTTGGGGTAAAAAAAAAACCATTCCCTTATCTTCTACGCCAGTGTAACCTTCAGCAACATCTGCCTCCCATTCAATTGTCTGCGTGGCTAGGGTCGTATACCTGCTTTATTTTACTATGCCGAATACATTCAATGCTATTAGAGTGCGTCTAATGATAGAACGACCTGGAGTTTTTGATTTAATGGGCCACATTATTCAGCCACAATTGTCCGAAATAAAAAAAGTTGTGAAGTGTCAAGACATGAAGAATCATGTCTTGACACTTCACAACTAGTAGTTAGTAATACCACATACAAAATTTTTGGATTCAACCTCTTTTTCTCAGGTTGCGCTTGCTACTGTTTCAACTTTTTGAATCGCTATATCTCAAAAACGGTGGCTCTTAGGAAAAAAAGTAGTTAGACATTTTTATAGATAATTGTCCGATCTACAATTTTTGTCTGAGCTAATTTTATGATAAAACTTACCATTTTGCTGAAAATCACGAAAAACCCATTTTTGTGACCTTTGACCACGTGCATTTTTTTTTGCACGTGCCGGATCGATGAGGACTTTTCACATTTCCTTTATAATAGTGTATTGAACAATCCTACCAATTTTCAGCCAAGTGCGAATTATTGTAACCTTGGATGTCTAAATTGACCGGACTAATTCTACAAAATACCCGACGCGACGATGTGGGAACCGGTAAGTGATGACGTTACAGCGGTATTAACTTGTCATCGATACGACGCACGTCTCCTGTGTAACATGAGGTGTGTTAAGGATGTAATGAACATGAATCCAAGAATCATTACAAAAACAGTTTTTTTTTATTGCAATGGAACAGTATAGTTATTTTTTTAGGGTTTCCAAAACAGTAAAGCAGCATTTGTAAATATTTATCTATCGATATTATTTGCTTAGTCTAATAAAATACTTGTTTTTATAAGTTTTTTACTGATTTGAACACAAGCTAGAAAAAAAATACTAAATTATAATACTTCGTATGGAAGTAGAAAACAAATCGGACACGACCGAGACATGACCATGATCACTCCATCAAGAGTGCACGACTAAGAAGAAAATTATTTAATAAAGGTAACTCAGGTCTAATATTCTTATTTTCAAGTCGATCGTAAGATTCTTAAATTGTTTGGATCAGTAGGTGTCTACGTTCACTGCGGCTATCTAAGTATAAGTGTATAATAATTTGGGACACTCTAACTTGTGGCTTATGTCCTAAAAGAGTGAACAGAAAAAAAACAGAAAAAAATTAACGATCAGTTTGATCAGACATCCAAAAGAGCTCAACATACGTTGCACGAACTTTTATAACGTTGTATTCAGGTCTTGATACCCTCTATTCACTGAATCCAATGAGTTTCAATAAAACAGCGGATCATGTCCGCTTGGTTTAACTCATCCACATTGGTTTCCTTTGTTACCGACTACTTAGTCATGTGGAAATTACTTCAGAAATCACTTTAATAAGCTCCATAAAAATGTTTCATTTTCCTGTTCTTTTGCTTGTTATCCATTTTCTTTCCATGGAAATAGCAATAGAGATCGCTATGCTCGGAGTTTTCTTGCATCATCAAATCGGAAATGAAGATATTCATAGAAGAAACCGAATATCCGACATAGCCCGAAGAATTTTCAAACTTAAGTGGCAATGGGTAGGTACATAGCTTACAGAACTGATGGTCAATGGAGCCAAAAAGAGAGTGGCAACCACATACTGGAAGGTACGGCGTTAGAAGGCCGCGCACTAGGTAGACTGACTGATAATAATAATTATGGTGAGAGTTGTGGGAATTTGATGGACGTGCGGCACACAGGACCGATCATTTTGGTAATACTTAGTAGAGGCGTATGTGCAGCTGTAGCCGTTTTTCAGATGATATAATGTTGAGAATTATTTTTGCGAATAATTTTTGATATTTGGCCACAAATTAGTGATTAAATTTTTATGTGATTGTGGGGAACCATCTTCTCAGTTTTAATTATCTTGTCAGCCAAACATAAAAATTGCCTTGTAATATTAGTGTAATGACTCCATAAATCAAGTGAAAACTAAATACGTGTTCAGTGCGACAGATGTATCATCTTGACACCATATTAGCTAAGTTTGTTACGCACAAGAAACTCAACAACTATTACACTACATGTTAGACAATATTGCGTAAGGTAGTTTGTTATTCAGCAAGTATAAAGGGCGCGTGGTTTGTGATATGCGGCCTAGACATGTATGGAGCAGTTGGCAGTTTTTTCCTTAATTTTCTGGCCTGTTAAACGCTACGGGATATTGAAGATTTTCCGAGAAAAAGCTTTAGTTTAAAGGGAGTAGTGAAAACCGGACTTTGAGCAAAGAGTTTAACAACATTATTGACTTTATTTACGGCCCATCCTAGAGAGGAAGCCTGAGTCCCAGCAGTGGGAAAATTATTAGGCTGATTATGTTTTGCTTATGAAAAGTTAGAAAACTATCTTCAAAATCAAATTAAAAAATATATAATTTATATTTTAAAAATACAAATGAGCAATTCTTGCAACAGATTTATTTTATAAACTTTAGCGCCGTAACTTACCACAATGTCAACAATAATACAGTAAAGTACTAACAGTATGTTATGTAAGGACCGAGTTGTGGAACAAATATGTAGATGTCGAGACGATGTAGACCAATGAATATTACCTCTGATAAATCTTCTTCGAATAAAATGGACTTACTTGGCTCGTCTATAATCTAATAAGAAAACAAATAAAGTGAATAGGTTTTGTCAGAGACGTATGACTAAGGTATGATTAAGTTAGTCTTTGTTTATGGCCAAATGTTGAATGGTCAAATATGTTTTTCTAAAATTGATATTTTTGATTAAATTACTCAATAAACAGCTAACTAAAATTTAATTAGGTAAATAAAATTAACTGAGTGAAATTTAAATAATTAATCTTATATTCCGATTAAACTACGCGGCGAAAAACATTGGTTTTTGGTAAAGTTTTTGAATTAGAAAGTACGATCATCACTATTAAAAAAGCTAAAATAAATATTTAAAACTTTTTTCAGAGCACACTGAGAATATAGAACTTTCAACTCTTTAGTGCAAGTAAAAACCTTAATTTGACTTTAATTACACGTATTTCAGTCTAGTCTTTTGTGACAGCGAGTCACTTTGTTGCGTAAAAAACTTTTTTTAATAATAATATAATTAAATTTTGTAATTTTATTTTTTGCTGTGTCTCACATGGATGTACCCTGTGAGACACAGTTGTAGGCATCTTAACTTTTTTAATGTTCTCATAATGTCTGTCTTTTGTGATAGCGAGTCACTTTGTTTAGTAAAAACGTTTTGTTTTAATAATTACTATATAATATTATTGATTGTGCTGTGCCCTACATGATGCATAACTGTAACTTAACTTTAAGCAATTAATGTAACATCTCTAATGACATTATGGCATGTAAATAAAGATGGCAAATGGCTTTGTTGATATTCATTCAACAAAGCCATTTGCAAGAATTAAGTTTACGTTCTGGTGAAACAACGTACTCTATAGGATATAAGTGGTTTTATTACAGGGTCAAGAGTTTATTAGACAAGGCGTAAAATGATTATTTTCTCACCTAAAAAAATAAATCGGGATTCTAATCGTAACTGCCGCTACCACGCATACACTCAGATGAATCTACTTAACTAGATTAGATATCCATTGCGCCTCTCCCTCTCGTTGATATGATGAATTTTCTTAATACCGCGTAATGTTTGCGTCGCACGCCGTATTATCTTCATCGTCTCTTTGTGAACGCTCCGACAATTTGATTGGCCCAGTTGAGTGACGTCATGAGATACGGACGTGCAGCTCGGTCGGCAGAGTTTCAGATAAGTGAGGCAAATGTAAGATCGTCGATCGAACCAGATCCAATTAATTATGAAGAGACAGAGCACAATACTCTGTGTCAGTAATACATCAGAATAATATTTATTATATTCAATAGCAATAAAATAAAAATATCTTCGGCAGATGAGGAATCTGTCCATTTAATGTGGATAGCTCCAACAATATTAATGTACCTCTAGTTAGGCAAATAAATCATTTTCTTTCTTTCTACAAGAGATAAGGAGATGACAATCGCTTCCCCATTCTTTTCGAGGACCTCGCCCTACAATTGAATGTCATACACTACATCGATTGAGGCGAAACCTGTACTAGGTCACTAAAGAGATCGTAACCTTCCAGGTAAGCTATGAGAAGCGAGTTCAATACACGTTTCGTAGTCTAATTTCATTAAGTTGTTCCTTCGCCTCCGCGAGAACAGAACACTCTCCATAATTGCCATCCCGCTCACACGACGACTGCGCGCGCTGTGGACCCTGTGACTCACATTCTACCGCTACGTACTACACAGCACTTCAAGTGAGCTACGCGCACACGCAGCCGCCGGCCGCTCGCTACAAGGTAAAGAGTTAAGTTATTAACAACATGAGGCGTACGCCACCTCAATCGCCAGCGATGTCCATAGCGGGCCAGTCAGCGAGTGACTCCGAGACTCTTCATGTGAAAAACCCAACTATCTTAGTAACCGGGTCTGCTCCAAATTTAAAAAGCATTGATTCAAATGTCACGTCGCGCAGAAAAGGAAACAAACGTGATGAGGATATGATCGCTTTTATGCAAGAGATAAGGGACCTTTTACAATCGTCTACCGCTCAATCCGATAGTAAATTTAAGTCACTGCAAAAATCAATGTCAGAAATTATATCGCAAAACTCGGAAATGAAAAAATCCTTAGATTTTGTCACTAAACAGTACGATGATATAGTAGTAAAAATAGATACTATCGAAAGAGAGCGAAAGATTGACCATGCTTATATAAATCAGCTAGAAGATAAAGTTGAGAACCTGGAGCGTATACTATGCCTAACAAAAATAGAGATGAGAAATATTCCAAAAAAAGAAGGGGAAAGTAAAGTGGATCTGTATGAGACAGTATTAGAAACAGCTAAAGTACTAGATATCTCTCTTGAAAAACGTGATATTAGAGACATTATCCGTGCAAATAAGAAAGGTGGAGTGCCATCCATTATAGTCGACTTTATTTCATTAACAACAAGGGACAATATTTTGCAGAAAATGCGTAATTTCAATCGCAATAACGCCCAGGCCAAATTAAACACGTCCCATATAAATATATCAGGTGAAAGAAAACCTATTTATATTTCAGAGTGTTTGACTATAAAGGCACAACGCTTATTCTATCTTGCAAGGAAATTTGCTAATGAGAACGGGATCAAATTTTGTTGGACCTCATTTGGAAGAGTCTTCCTTCGGCAAAAGGAGGGGGATCAACCAATTCATATAAAAAACGAAGCTGATCTAAACTCCAAATTACTATGACTGGCCAGAGAAGATTCAAGTTACTTTAACTTCCGGTTATTTGTTTTGTTATTTTTTTTGTTATTTTTTTGTCTGCAGCTGCTCTCGTACTGGAAAACACTTACACACAAACGGATCACACACACACAATCTAAAACAATCTACACAAGTGGTAATTTGGAACCAACAACACTTCTCACGTGCATAAAACCTTACATAAAAATTTACTCTCATGAGAACATTTCTACCTTATATTTTGCAGAGCTTACTTACATCACGCACACTAACATGGTTCAAAAAATATTCACGATTTTTCAATGGCTAATACGGATAACGACATCTCAACACAGATAGACAGCTTTCAAATGGCATCTTCCCATTACTGTGATGCCGACGCTTGTAAAAACATCATAAAACCTTCTAAAACATCTCTAAAAATTATAACTCAAAATATCCGAAGTATTTACAAAAACTTTGATGGTTTCCAGGCTCAGTTGGCTAGGTTATCGTGTGAAGTCGACATCATTATCCTGACAGAATGTTGGTTAAATGAAGATAAACCAATACCAGCTATGGAAAATTATGTGACATATTACAGCAAAAAATGTTTAAATCAAAACGACGGCATCACAATATATGTTAAAAACAATCTTCAATGCACGGTCGAGGAACCCGACCCTATAGGGGCTAATTTTCTACTTTTAAAAATTGCTTCCGACACTTGTATTCTGGCCTCCTATAGATCCCCATCTATATATTGTATAGATAGCTTCCTTAGCTCCCTGGAAAATATCTTAAGTAATTTAAAAGCGAAAAATGTAATCCTGCTAGGAGATATTAACATCGACATTAAGCCGAATAGTACAGATAGAAATAGATCTTCCTACCTAAATCTCACAGCAGAAATGGGCCTTTTACCGGGACATACCCATCCTACTAGGTTACATAATTGCCTCGATCACGTAATGATAAGCACCACTACTTGTGCTACAGTTATAGTTATGGATTCCACCGTCAGCGATCACGCCTCTGTAATGCTATGCCTAAGTAACACTTCCTCTAAAAACGACTATAATAAGAAAAGAACGATTACTAAAGTAGATTACGAGGGCATTCTTGAACAATTAAAAACCACCGATTTTACTTTTATTACACCTGATTGCGACGCAAATATGGCCGCTACACGGTTTGTCCAGTGCCTTACGTCCACGATATCTGAGCACTCAAAAGAATCGTACGTTCCAAACCGTAAAGTTGTAGTTAAACCATGGATCACGCCTGGCCTCTTACGGTGTATTCGGCATAGGGATAGCCTTCATCGTAAATACCTGGCAGACCCAAATAACAAAATTATTGACGTGTCGTACAAAAGGTATAGGAATCATTGTAATCTATTACTAAGAAAATTAAAAATTAATCACCAAAGTTCGGCTTTAAAAACTTCCAGAGACAGTAGGGAAACATGGAATATAATAAAATCCATTACCAACAAATCCAGCAATCAAACATCAGCTGATAAACTTCTAACCACCACTGTTGATGCACAAGTACCAAATGCGATACAGCAAATTAATTCTTATTTTTCTAACATTGGAAAGCAATTAGCAGACAAAATAAAATCCCAAAATTCTTCATCTACCCCATACAAAATGGAAACACCCCCTGCACGGGAATCAATGGTCCTACTTACCCCAGACGAGGCTGAAGTAGAGATTGTTATTAACAATTTAAAAACCGACAGTGCCACAGGATGGGACTTCGTACCAGCTAAACTCCTGAAATTGGGTAAAAAAGTACTAGTCTCACCTCTTACAAAACTCATTGAAGTTTGTTTTGAGCAAGGAGTTTTTCCCCAAGTCTTTAAGAAGGCCTTGATCACACCTGTTCACAAGGGTGGGAACAAAGCGGATATTAAAAATTATAGACCTATCTCAGTTTTGCCAGTACTGTCCAAAATATTAGAAAAATTGTTAAATCGAAGACTCATGAAGTATCTGGAGCACAACAAGATAATATCGGATGCGCAATTTGGATTTAGGTCTGGGAAAAGCACCACAGACGCGGTTAACCAACTTGCAGATTACGTCACTGAAAAAGTAGACACAAAGCAAAAATGTCTGGGTGTTTTCCTAGACCTGGCCAAGGCGTTCGATACTGTGAGTATTCCTACCCTTGTGAGCAAGTTGGAGCATGCTGGGATCCGGGGAAGAGCTCTAAATATATTCAGGGACTTTCTCAATGACCGGACACAAAAAGTTAAGATCGGCAAAGTAATAAGTAGTGAAGCAAGAATAGACTACGGTGTGCCCCAGGGTAGCTGCCTATCCCCAAGCCTCTTTTTGCTGTATGTAAATGACCTATGCCAGCAGTCTCTTACTAACGGAAAAATATTCAGTTACGCAGATGACACCGTTCTAGTATTTCATGGGGAGACTTGGGAAGCGGCGCGCCAAGCTGCAGAGTTGGGGTTACGTAAAATAATTCACTGGTTGGAACTAAATTTACTAACGCTCAATATTTCGAAAACCGCATTTCTTCAGTTTACTTTCGCAAAAACTAAACCCACGGTAATAAGTCTTAAGGCCCATGTCATGACCCCAATAACAGTCTTCAGTGCTCATGCGCTCCAATTACACAACAAAAGAGTATAAAATACCTAGGTGTAATTCTAGATGAGGGACTCAGTTGGCGCCCTCATATTGAACTAACATCTTCCCGGGTGAGGAAGCTTATATGGGCTTTTAAAAATCTTCGGTACGTATGCGATATGGAGCTACTCCGGACCGTGTATCTTTCTCTAGTAGAGTCAATCGTTGGCTACTGTATCACGGCCTGGGGTGGCGCCTGCAAAACATACATGATACACCTCGAGAGAGCACAAAGATCCCTATTAAAAGTCATGACCTTCAAACCCTACCGGTACCCTACAAAAAGCCTATATGAAAGCTGTCAAGTACTTACAGTAAGACAATTGTTTCTACAGAATCTCACTTTGAAACAACATATAATTACACCGGTAAATCATACGAATAAACAAAAAAGAACCATCGGTAATGCTCGACGCCAACACCTATTCTTAGCTATTTATATATATAACAAATTAAATAAAATTCTCGACTTAAACCCATTAACTAAAAAGAAAGCGAAGGAGAAATTAAGCACCTGGCTTAAAACACTAGATTACTCACAAACAGAAGATATAGTCAAAAATCAACAATCATAATAAATAAATTATAAGGTAGATAAATGTAATAATCTAAAAGCATAGTCACACACAGAAACACACGCACGTATCATAACATCATCACACATACACACCATCACACTTCCACATACACATAAATACACAACACATAACACATACTTAATATTATCACATGAGAGCAAGTTTGCACTAATTGTAAACTTAGTTTTAGTTTTAATTTCGTTGCATAAATTGTTATGTTTGCACAAGCGAGTGAAGACACTGACTCCTGTAACACAGGTGCCACCTAGCTCAGGAGCCAGGGTTTCAATTGATGTATCAACCAATTTATATCAATAAAACATTATTATTATTATTATTATTATTAACATCTTTCTACCTCGTCAAAAAATTGTTACATTTTACAAGAAATCGCTTCGCCGCAAAGTGGCCTAGCCAACCGGCCGCTTGACAAGACACGACCCACCCCCAATGCTCCGCACGCTGCACTCGTTGATCTTATCCCACCCCACATTTTACTTCCGAGCTAATAAACTAATCTTTTTCTTCTTCTTTTTGAATCTATGGCGAACTCGTCAAACTGTTTGGGATAAGTAGGTGGCTACGTTAACTGCATTATCGGTGGTGCTTGTTAGATCCTCCAGAGTGCAGGTGTATGGGCACTTGGGGCAGTGGCACACTAACAATACAACTACTAACATGTGGCTCACTAATATTTCACATTTTTCCGGTTCTGGTCCCAAATCTATTATAATTATGTCCCAATAGAACTCTGCATAGCTACATGAGCCTAAGTCATGTAGCTATATAATATACCTTTGCGGGTCATGGGACGATACCGATGTTATGTGAATCGAAGGGTATAATACCCATTTGGGCAAGATACAAAAACATGATTTGTTACGGCAAATGACCCCTCATACCCATGCATTATTAGATAAATATCCCTGTGAATATTCATCGAAGTTAATCAATAATAATGTTAATAAAATCTCATAATTTATTTAAGTTTCCTTTGACTGTAAGCTGTATTTGAAAAATTATATAACACTAATATTTTTTAAAAGCTTAAAATTCGTCGAAACATTTTCACCAATATACAATTCCGGAAGCCGGATAAATATTCAAGGGATTAGGCACACGCTCTGGCCGCAGTCAATGTTTGGACAAAATGCTTTTTGGCAGCGTTCAGTAAACATCACCGAATGCAACATACTAAACTTAACTTAAGCAAAATTAAACTTTATTTCTTGATACACAGAATTCAAAATAATTTGCAACTTACTGCATCAGGGTCCAAACCACACATGTTTCGGATTCATCTCATTGCCAAGTCTGACCAACACCACATTACAATTTAACAGATACTTTAATTTAAACTAAGCTGGTAGAAATATACGGTATTTATATTATAGTGAATTCGAGCTGTTGAACTTATTAACCGGAACTATTAGATTAGTGTCCTGTACGTACTGAGTACTTGTCTAACGATTATGATAGGATCTAATGCTAATGGCAAAATACCTCGTAGCTATTTCTGTATCGCGGTCGAGCTTCATATTGCTCGTTGTCCGATTATCCGCTAAGGATCGACCTTGAGTCTAGAGAGAGAAAGAGAGTTTGACGTGTGCCACACAGGTATATTCAGCACACCGCGGCACCGTAGGGGCCCAGTAGAGCGATACCCACTAAGGCTATGGAATTTTGAAAGAGATTCCGTGGCCTTGAAACGCAAAAGGCAATTGAAAGACACAGATTGGCTTTGGTTAGTAAAAATTACTATACAAAAAAAAATTGACGCCTTCCCCGTCTTTGTTTTGGTTTGGTATAAAATATACTGTAGTAATTCCAGTTTATACATTCAACCAACTTTAAATTCTTAAAGAAAATCTTGTCGAAACAATCCAATTAAGTTTAACGCCAAAAATGTTTATCGGTTAAATAAAAATAACTAAAAGAGAATATTCTCAAAGTGAAATGGGTCTAAACTCCGTGTAACAACCGCTTTAACTTTCAAACGAGACTTAAATTCAATTTGATTTTTTTTACTTCCCTCGAATAGTCGTTAACAGTAAAGTTTAGTAAACAATCTTAATAATGTTTAAGCAAAGACATCAGCGGGAACGAGTTTAATCTTGGGACACCGACCATTACGAGTAATTGAAAAACATTGGAAAACTTCTACAATAACCATTTCCCAAAATATCACGTTACTAAAGAACTGTTGTAAACGAAAGACTTTGTATAATTGGTTCCTTTTACGATTATTGTCGAATGTTCTTATTGATTACTGGCAAATGCCAAAGTATTTGTGGTTCAACAAAAACCTTGCGCTGGCCCTTGAGTTTTGGAAGAAGTACGTTAACTTGCAGAGGCCTCTTAGACTGGGTACAGCATAATACCACAGGACAGCACAAAGAAAATGTAGTACAAAGTGAAGTGCTACTAACATAGTTTTAGGTTATATTTACTAACAAAATAATTTAATATAGTTTTACCTATGTATGTTAGTCTTTAAGGTATTTATGACATGGGTACTGTTTACCTGAAATAAATTGATTATTATTATTATTATATAATCATGGCGGTAAATCCCATCTTTGAGGAATAGTTGAAGAGGCATCATGGTGCCCTCACAATCCGTAAGACGCGGGCCTTCACTGGACACGGTGAGTTCAGGAGGTTCTTGCACCGGATTCAGGCGCGAAATCACCCTCCGGCTATCCGATAACCTAATCTGCGGTCCTGGAAACCCACAAGGCAACTGAAGAGACATAAATGATTTTGCACCTCAACAAAATAAAACCATCCAAGAAAGGGAGAAGTCATTCAAAGATTTTCTACCTTAAAAGAACTCATAAATTAATTCCCTTGCCCAAGCAGATCACTAATTTGCTCGATAGGTGCGTTGTTTTTTCCTGTGTTAACAATGTGTTTATATTTTTAAAAGAAAATATATATTTACTTGTACTTGCATAAAAGTTGCTTCCTATAAATAAAATCTTGTTTTTAGCAAACTAACAAACCTTACCCAGAGCGAGATTGGATTTCCGTATTGCTGCCACTTCAGTTGTCAGTACTTCAGTCGAGTCAATGTGGTTGTAGATGTAATTTTGCGATGCAGGCAGCGCGGCATGTTGTTGACATTTACTCGTATTTTCGACTGTCGACACTACAAATAAATGGGTGAAATACAAACCTCTAATCCTATATTTTGATCAGGCTCAAATCTAATTTTATGCAATAAAACTGGGCAAGTGCTAGTCAAACTCACTTGAGTAAAATATAAGTTTTGTTGAGTCTTGTTTTTTTGTTTCTTAGAAGTTTGATTTTTTCACAGTTACATGGGACCTCATTCCCGAGTATAATATGACTTCAATTTTGACTTGGTACCTCACAGTGTTTCAGAGATAAAGGATCCCGACAGGCAGACGGACAACAAAGTGATCCTATAAGGTACTGTTCTTTCATTTTGAGGGACGGAACCGTAAAAATCAAATCAATTTTATCACATTCAATTTCCAGCATGTATTCAAGAGCTTAAATACACTTATAATTTACTACATCACGTGGCGTGACCTGTCAATACGTATAGTGAAATACGATCGTCGTTTGATTGGTTTTAAATTAAAAACGGTCGATCAAAAGTTTTTAATTAGAATATTTTCATTTATACATTGGCCTTAATTACAAACGTACAAATGAAAAAACAATAGTGACTCGGCGTCAAAAGAATGATGGTAGTAGAAAAATTGCAAACTGTCGACACCACTGTGTCGTAGTGTCAACATAATGTAACTTAGCATTTGATTCGTTTTCACTGGTTTGGAACATTTTGTGTTTTTTTAGGAATGTTTTTCTTTACGCAAAGTTTATTTTAATAGAATTATTTTTCAAAAATAAACTTTTCATTTTAAAATATTTTAGATTCAAAATCGCAACCAAATCCTCATTTTTAATACGCCTAGCAAAATTTTTGGTAAACGTAAGTTTACAAAAAATTTAGGATAGTTAGCAAAATTAACTGATTATCCTAAATCAGTTAATTTTTGTTTATAAAAGGTCATTGCTATATTTTACTTATAAAACATCAAAGCTAAGTTTTCTCCGCAACTTCATGAATTTTAAATGAGACACCCACAACAAAAATTAATCTTGAAGAAAATTGCTTTCAAGCAGTAATTGTTTACACCAAGCATTTTTTATACCGAGAGTCAAAACACTTTTGTATTATGTAGATAATCGTTTGTGACTCGACTGCTGAGCTATTAACACAATCCATTTAACAACCTAAATTGTTAAAGGGAAGCTATGTAGAATGTCTTGAAAAAAAGACGTAAGTCGTTTGTCGGTACCAAACGACTTACCATGACGTGTTAAAATGTAAGTGACATTTTCACAACTGCTATGGTAAGGCTCCTATTTTCTTGTCTTATAATGTACGTTCATTTTCTGAGATTTTTTGTGCATCAAATAAATGTTCTATCTACCTATCTTGTCAACACGCTCACAACAAATAAAGTTTACCGCTATTTAGATGCCCGTAATTTCGATCACCGTGCAATGTGCATAAATAAAAATAGATGAATCAAGGACTAATTCTGCATAATTATGTTACGTGACTACCAGTACACCAGTACTGTTTCACTCGAACTACTTTATAAACCAATGGGAAGTCAGTGTTTTCCGCGAGACAAGGTAAACTGCGCTTTGAATTATTTTGTTATCGACTTAGGGCCATGTGCACCGACATAAGTTTAAACATTGATTTTGCAATCCACCCATTATAATTTAATCAATGTTTAAACCAGGAGCGGTTTTTTTGTGTTCACCATCATCTTTCGGCGTTCGGTTTCCTAATCGAAATGAGTGAGCAATTGCAATACTACTAAATAAAATGTAAGACTACATTTTGAAATTTCTTTCACGCTTACAACTTTTTAACATGGCCAGATAATAGTTTATGCCATAAAATGTGAAAGTTGCTGTTCATTGTTTCTTAGGCTTTACGGGAAACACATTTTATGTTGGAAGGTTTATCAACCCGCTCTTTCTTATCTGTGGCTGTCATTTTTTAAAATTCTCTCATAAAGTTTCGTGGTATTTTTGTTGTAAGAATCGTATATGAAAAATTAACAATTAAGAGTAAATGTGTGTAGCGTATGAGGTTTTGAAGTTCTGTGTAAATAATAAGATAGTGTTCGATTGCTTATTTCAACAAGTACTTAAAAGGATGTTGAAAGATACTAGGTCTTCTCGTCATCGTTTCTACTCATTAAAATAATCTAACATACATTATAAAATTAAAAGCCATTATTTCTCAAACATAAATAAGTACTTCGTTTGTAAATAAAACAAAATAACCCACAAAAGTTCTGTCAAATGACAGTAACCGACGTCTAAACAACGTCTTGTAGCTCGATTAAGATAACCATCTGATTAACGTCAATAACCGACGATAAGGCGGTGGTGAACAGGAAATATTGCTAAAACAGCCGTTTTAATATTAAAACAGTCGATTTGGTGTCGGTGAACATCGCCCTTAGTTCCCTCCTCTATTGGTTGAACGTACAGCAGTTTAGTTTAATACCGAACAAACTGTTTCTAACTTACAAGCTATGCATTCTTACAATCCGCTCCTATATTTTTAGAGAGTGTGTAAGTATGTGTTAACGACTAATTCAACTGACTTGTAGAATAAGTATCGAACTATCAATGAAGCTTTTGTAGTATTTTTGTAGTATTTCGTAGCAAAATCGCGGCGTATCGGTTTGTAGCACATCGTCGTAGCCGGTCGTAGTAAATGGTAGCCGGTCATCGCAAATCGTAGCCAGTCGTAACACATCACATTCGACTGAAATCTATTACAATAAGCTTCTTATGTATAGTAAACTAATTGCCATTTATCCGAATCACCGATATTATCAATTTATTACGTTTTTGGGCTTAAATATCTAAAAAAAAAAACAAGTCAATTATCAAGAAATTGTAAGAATTTGTTTTGTTTTAATTGTTTAGGTTGATTTTGAAAATTACAGAGAAGGGGTTTCAGCATGTTTTGACGTTATAGCTGTTCTAATTTAAACATGAGAACGCATTTGTAAACTTAACTTGAACGAGCTTCATTGCGAGTATGTTCTACATGTAACATGCTTCATGTTCCTACTTCTCTACTAATTTACTAACTTACACTGTTTAATCAAACTCGGTCCTAATAATGTTAATAGGACTTCTTGTCGTATTACTCTATTGTAACTTTGTTCTACATTACATTTACTAAATGCGAATTTTGATTTAGCACAAAACTATGTCAGGGAATTATTGTAGGAATTAAATTTGGACGCAGCGTTGCCGCTACCGTACACTAGATTCTGACGTTTTATAAGTACCCATGTAGGCTTATGTAAAATAATAATAAATGAACTTGAATTGGAAGGAGACAAGGTGGACAGATGACCTGGTGAAGGCCACGGGAATTCGATGAATTCAAAACTCACAGTTGTGACACTTGGGGTAGGCCTGTATCCAACAATGCAACACACAGGACCCGTGGTTATGGCAGCATTAGGATATTTCTTTCTATTTCCATAGCAACTATAATAAAATTATAATGCAGTATTTTTGCTTAAAGGATTAAAAAAAATATATATATTACAGGGGCCATATCATAAGCGTGCAAACGAGAAAAAGGGACGGAGCTATACACCTTACATAGCTTTATCCCTACAACAATTCAGTTTAGAAAGTCAAATGGATGAGGTCAAGGGCCTCAGGTACCTAGACACGATCGCGTTTGATAGAACAGTATGTTTTATTGCGAACTGTCCAACAATAAGAAACATGTTTATGTGGAAGTGCCTTCGTCATCCGCGTCCCTTGTCGATGAGCTGACAAATGAAGCGATAGTCTTGGGACCAGTCAGTAAGAAATATTAGTGTCTACCATTTGAATAAATAAAACCCTGTAGTTTCGTTGATTCTGTATCGTATTTTTTCTGGGCCTAAAAAGGCCAAGAAAAGCTATTTCTTTTTTTGACTTTTATAATTTTCTTTTAGATGATGAATTCATAAAAGCAAATTATACGCCAAATTTCTAGCAGATCATAAGCAATTCTTTTAATTTGTCGTAAAATGGTTGTACAAATTAGCCGATTTATACTCAATTCATTTCACATCAGAATCATTATTTCGTTTAAATATTACCGCATGAAAAAAAATATGATTCATACTATTATCTTAGTTCATGAATCCCCGACCGGTTCTATGAGACCGCGCTGTTATTGTTTTACTATTGTGTCTCGTTTTGCGGGTATATGATAGGTTAATACAATTATTCTTACAAAGTGTTACATGAAAAGACAATGTTTTTGCTCAAACTCAAATTAGAACAATCGTTTTTGCTCAGAGTTTCGTTTAAAAACTAAATTTAAAAATTAAGTAAAAATTCTCGGCTAGTTCTATAAAGAGGTCCTCCCACAAGCTGTGTGCTAATGCACGAGCTAATGTGATGAATGGATGTAAGTGATGGAGCTACCTATATGAATAGTGTATAGTTCCATCCCTTTTTCTCGCTCGCCAGACATTTTAACACGTCATGGTAAAGCCTTCAGAATCTGTGATTGACGGTAAATCCTTAATAATAGTCTTCGTACACGAGGCACTTAACCTGTTTACCGTAAGGAAAAGGTGTACCATATTGACAGGTTTCTCCGCACCCTTTTAGAGATTTATTTTATCGGCATTTGTATTCGACATACTTCCCTATTATAATGTTGGTTTTTGCTTTCTTACTACATAAAGGTCCCAGAATATTTTGCATGTATGAAGTAAATACTTTCCAAATTATGTTAAGCTCAGATGTAAATAAAAAGGAATGTGCTTATTACGAAAGGCCGTAGCCAAAACATCAATAGTAAGAGATAATGTTATATCTAGTACCTTTTTATCCAGGGTGTGTCAGATATCGATGCACAAACGAATACCATGGGTTCAGTACATAATTTTGGATGATTTGTCTGTTTAGTTAGCTATCAAGTTCTGTGTTTAATTGACTTTATTCTTTATTTGTTTTACTATATTACTACTTACAGCTTTCGGGATGCTTTTGCAGTTGCCGCGGCGTTGTAGTGCGTAAATAATGGTTACTACAGAGCTGTAGCAAACATTCTTGCGCATTCTAGTGTGCTCACATGGATGGCTTTCACGCCATCATGCGTAAGATAGCAGCTTCCTTACTGCAACGCTTGCGCAACACTCGTAACAGCATTCTGAAAGCGATTACTGACAGGCCATTGCCATCCAGACACAATGGGTGAAATTAACTATTACTGATAATACTAATATAGTTTATAGCCCTTTTTGTTACTAAGACATTAATAATGTATGGAAATACTTTTTGGGTTTGAAAATAGATATTTTAATTTAAATAATAGGTTTCTTCTATAATTTATCAAAGGTTCCTAGTTCAAACATACGCAGGCAAGCTAATGTAAAGGAAAATTCTGCTAACACATCAAAGACCAATCCACTCCAATGAGGAATTACCTACCTAGAACTATCTACCTACACCTCTTTCAACTGTTCTGTAACCTACACAGTAGTACATTTCGAATAGGATAGTTGTTTATATTAATCAAGTTCCCTCTAGTCACATATATTATGTTCTGCTATCGGTTAAATTAATTTATTCCCACTATCCATCAAAAGACGAGGTACATTCTAATAATAATGAGCAATGATCAGCAGTGGGTGAGCCGTTAATAATAAATTATACATTTTGTATGGAGTCTATCCATCAATTAATGAATCATAACTGTATATACATTATATCAAAATATATCACAGCGATAAATACGCGAAACGTCACACCACACGATTTTAATCAACCGATGAGACGGTTAAGAGGTCCTCTTAAATGTCTCACCAGTTCTCAATCTGTCTATCGTTAACTTGAGTCATGGTTTAAAACGTTTCTTGTTTCATTAAACGTGATCTAACACAATTGGACGTAGTTACGCAAAAAGGATCCAATTCACACTTTTCCCGAAATTGAGTTATATATACCAAACGCATCCTTGGGGTGATATCTTTAATGTCAAAAAACACCCATGTGAAAAAACTCAATTTTAAACGTATCCACAACTACCAGATACCAAGCCACATCTATGGGCTGCATCAGATATTTTTCATCAAAACGAATCCAATGCGCTTGAATCATTCTTGAGAAATGGTAACTCTATGGAATAAGTGTTATAGGAAAATCACAAAAACGCTCCAAACTGTTTGGATTTTTTTTGAGAAATACAGTTTATATTCACACTCAAATATCAGAAAGGGTCCAGATTACTTGAATCCTTTTTGCTAAAAATAAATGTCTCATTAACCAGTATTTAGGTAATATCAAAAAGGGTCCAAACGGCTTAGATCCTTTTTTATAAGTATTTCGTTACATTCAACAATGTACCAAAAGAATTGGCACCTTTTTAACTATTATTATTTCAATGTAAACAAATTACAAAAGAGATCCATGATTTTATTTTACAATTTGCTGAAACTTTTAGTTGTTGGAAATAAATGTTAAAGTTTCCGAACGAACGAAACAAAAAACTTTATAATCTGTGTTCAATGGAATTACATACTCCTTGGTGTTCAATGCTCACGCACGTCGTACATAAGTACCTAATTATTGTTAAATGTAAAAATGAAGAGAAGTGAGTTAATATTATTTAAAGCTTTGGGATACTACAAAACCGACCAAGAGCGTGTCGGGCCACGCTCAGTGTAGGGTTCCGTAGTTTCCGTCCATCACAATAAGTGTCCCCAATTTTCAAAAACCGTTCGTCCCATCAAGTTCAAAATAATTTTCCTAGAACGTCTGTATAAAGCTCTACTCTCCAGATTTTTTTCATATTTTTTAAACTTGTGGTTCAAAAGTTAGAGGGGCGGACACACATGGTTTTTTCTAATATTAGTCCCTACAACACGGTCAGCGTTGCTGCGCCAATAGAGGGTTGATATGGAGACTGCGGGGACGCCCGAACCCCCCCAGTGATCGCCATCGGGTCCTCTCGTCCGGTCGCCAACCGGCACGATGGGGCCATCCTGGGATTTTTCACAGATGGCGGGGCAGTCTTTCTTGTGTGGCTGGCACACTACTTGGGCCCCCAACTGTCTGCAGTCAGCCAGCGGAGCAACCGTGCTTCGGATCCCGCTACCCTCCATGATCAACCGACTGACACAACAATAAATAGCGCACCATACCCGGCGTACATCGCAACACAACTACTCAGACCCTTCTTCCGCCATACGGCTTCACCAGACAACAAGCCAAAACACGACGTATCGCTTGGCGGCAAGACTTTGTCTGGTGAGTGGTAACTTAAAGCCGGCAGCCGATGCTAAGGCCTACCACCGAATTTACTGCTTGTTTAGCACTACCCAGGGGACACGTGTAGGGTGGTCAGAACTTAAGTAGATCCTACGGACGCGAGCAGTCCATCCCCCAAGCCAAGTTTAATGTTAGCATTCCTACGCCATTTTAACTCGGAAGGTACGAGTTTTGATAGAAATAATTTTAACTATATTGGAATCTAGATAAAAATTTTAAAGTTTTTAACCAATGCGTGATACCATGGATGACTTGAGGCACTGAGGTAACTCGATTGACTTTCCCAACAGGTGCAGTAAGTGGTGAGTAGAAATATTTTATCTACATTCCCATATAGTTAGCCACTCGCCACAGTTATATATATTGGCCTCCTTATAGATTTCCAATAGGACCGGTTGGAAGCGGCTTGCATATCCAGCGCAATCCTGTGGTCTTCATCGGATCGTCTGTCCACCTTGTGGGTGGAAATCCTACGTTGCGCTTATCACTGCGTGGTTTGCATTCGAGAACTTTACGGCCCTAGTTCTGCGTGCTGTGTGGCCTGCCCACTGCCACTTCAACTTGCTAATTCGCTGGGCTATGTCGGCAACTTTGGTTCGTCTACGAATCTCCTTATTTATGATTCGATCACGCAGAGAGACTCCAAGCACAGTCCATTCCATCAGTCGAAAGTTTTTAACCAATGCGCGTTACCAAGGATGACTTATGGCACTGAAACTTGGTCTCTTACTATGGGCCTCATTAGTAAGCTCAAGATAGCCCAACGAGCTACGGAAAGGACTGTGCTCGGAGTCTCTCTGCGTGATCGAATCATAAATAAGGAGATTCATAGACGAACCAAAGTTGCCGACATAGGTCAGCGAATTAGCAAGTTAAAGTGGCAATGGGCAGGCCGCTTTCAACCGGTCCTATTTGAAATCTATAGGGGAGGCCTATGTTCAGCAGTGGACGTCCTACGGCTGATATGGGAATGGTTTTCCTTTAAGTATACATACTCAAAGTCTACACTTTCTTACAGCAAAAGTGGTATAGTGACAACAGATTTTGATCTCTTTTTATTCATAGTTTTCATAAGAAACTAGCAAGTTTCAAAGCCAAAAATATTCTGTTAGCATTAACTTTGTTGATAATTATTAATATTTAATAAAAAAAACTATTATTATACATTGATTTTTATTGATTAAGTTACTAAAACATTATGTGGATCGTTATTGATGAATGTATGTTGAGCAGTACCCTTACACTTATTTATTTAGCAAAAAGGATCCAGATCGACTTTTTCCACATTATCTCTATAAAATTGTATTACTTTTACTACAAAACTTAATACGAAATTAAATACGAAAAATTTGCTAAATAATCATCGCAACACATATGATCTAAACATATCAAATGTTCGACTAAACTGTCTTACAACTTCATTGGCCTATAACTCAAAACTACCTTCACGTGGATTGGATCCTTTTTGTGTAACTACGTCTAATTTTGGATGAATTGAAAATTCGGAAAAAAAACTTTATTGTCTTTATTGGTAATTCTGGCATTTATTAATATTTCAGAAAACTTGCTCTCAAATGCTACTCCTAAAAATTGTCACGACTTTATACCCTAGGAGACAGGTATTGAAATAGACTCACAACTAATATTTTCGTTGTCTCTATGAAAACAACATGTTTTCGTCTTCTGTACTTACGTCTCGTCTCTATTAAGTTTTGTCTTAAATCCAGTGTGAGTGAAGCACGTTCTTCTTCGATTTATTTGACACGCTTGTTCCGGGAAATACGCAGTAAACAAAAGAATAGAATAACTTTATTGTTCACCAAAATAGGATATAAACTTAAAGCTGGCACAAAGGCGGTCTTATCGCTGACAGCGATATCTCCCAGACCATCTTTGGATGGACTGTAAGAACTTTAAGTTGATCAGAACTGTCATGCAGCAAGACAGTGTATATTTGTATAGTGTCACTGTATGAAGAAACGATAATGTTATAACGAAATTATGTAACGTTTTTTTTTTGCAAATAATGCTGATAATTATTATTCAAAAATATGTGTTAAGCCTCAAAATTATGTTTGTGGTAATGTAATTACATTGCCACAAATATATTTAGTTCGATGGAAATTGAATAAATTAATATGTTTTGTGTTATAAAGCTTATTTATGCAATTGTCATCGAACACAGTGTACCTATAATTATTATTATGAATCGAACTAATAATGTATGCGGTTGAAAGGATCGTAAGTGACGTCCGACACACAATTTAAATAACTTAATGTTTGCTTAGAGTTTATTTGAACTTCACAGTCATATAACTAGTCTGGCTAAACGAGTACATACTGTCACATAAAAACTTTTCAAATTTTAATTATTTTGAATTTGGAACGCGTATATAATTTTTAAAAATTCTTGAACGGAAAGACCGCAGTAGGCAAATTACATACACACACAAACACACATATATTTTCGTGTTCCTTATCAAATTACAATATGGAATGGGGTGTTACAGCAAAATAGGATTGCGGTGATCGCCTTGCACAAAGTGGGTATCGAGCCGTTACGTTGGTCATTCTCTAGACACTTCAAAAGCTTGATATCAGTCGTATGTTCGTATATCGTACTAAAGACAGATACAACAACACGCGCGAAAAAATATGAGTGTGAAATAATTTTTACGGTATCAACAAAGGCTTCATTTATCCCTAAAGCAATGTGAATTATCACGTCATGCTTTGGTGATCAAGTGGCGTGTGGTTGACATGTTTTATGAGGGATATTTGATGAACATTTAATTGTATGTCTATTGGATTGGTAGGCAGCTTACCCTGAGTTGGAATAAAACGGCTCTTTCAAATATTGGATTATTTGTTTGAGCCATTTTAATTATGATTACTTAGGCTATTCTGTTGGTCTAGTCGTCAGCGCATGATTATTTGTTCTGAGTCTAGGTGTAATTTATCAATAATAGGTTACATATCTATTGTTTATTTACCAATAAATATTTTTATCAGTTTTATCTAGTACTCATGTCACAAGCTTGGCTTAGTTTGGGGCTGGGTTGCATTATGGAGTATTTGTATTTAGAGATAATAATTTATGAATTGGATATGTGATTAACAAAAAGTTTACCTACTATATTTTATTTTGTAATGTGAACGCGAGAACACTGTGGACTCTACGAATTTGGATAACCTTCTATTCGGACCATAGAGTTTCTTGATGGTTCTTCTTCATAGGTTAAACGACCAGTTGGAACCATGCACAATCTTTTGAAGTTTTATAAGTGCCCATGTATTTTGATTTGATTTAGACAGTTTTTCACACTAAAGGGGTTGTCGACGAATTTTTAACGAATGAACTTTAGCTATTGAAATAAAAATCCCGATCCTGTTCAGAGCACAGAGAACGTTCCAGTAAAATGGTTTGAGAGGGCGACTGTAAAATGTTATGTGAGCACAAATCGTCCATTCTGTCCTCGAACGCTCGACACTGCTCAGTGGAACGATTGAATAAATATAAACGATGATTTAGATTGTTCGATTTACCTACAATAAAATGTGTATGAGTGAGGAAAAAGCAAGCTTTATTTTTTTTTACTTAAATATTAAACAGACATTGGTCTTATCCGTATCATTACTAATTTTTAGTTTTTTTTATTACTTTTTTATACTCGTGTTTGACCTCTATCACACCTGATTGTAAGCGATGATGTGACCGACGACCGAGCACGCTTGCCTAGAAAAAAACCTATACACTCTTGACTTAAAGATCCTTAAGTTGTAATTGTATGTAAACCATATATCTAGTCGTGTCGTTCAGTTTCAGGTTCAAATAATCACAGGACAAAATAATAAATCGTATGTTGTATTTCTAAAAACAAATGTAATAATAAGAATAAAATAACAAAAAGCAGAAAAGTACCGACATCAGTTGTATTAAACCCACGCAGTGAATTAGGGACCAGTCCAACAAATATATATTTTTACGTACTCATAACATAATCAAATTTGTTTCATTTGGAGAAGCGATGCGTGGGTGGTCAAAGGTTCCTTTCAGAGTAACCGGTTTTTTTTTACGGAAACTATAATCGAAAAATATATCGGAAAAACTGATGAACAATATGGGAATAACAATAAGGGCCTGTTTCACAATATCCGAGTAGGCACTACTCACTGAATAAATTAAAAAATTTGACAGAATTTGTATGAAATTATCTGTCAAGTAAGATACTCGAAACTTAATCATAGGTGGTGAAATAGGCCCTAAGAGTGCAAAAATATAGGAAATACGAGTATTTATAATTATAAACAAATCTTATAATGGCACGAAAAGTGGAAATAACAAAAATTCACGGAAACGATAAAGTTAAAAATAAATAAAAGATAAAATAACAATGCCAGATTTTAGATAAAATTTCATTATAGTCTAAAAAAAAAATAAAAGATAAAATAACAATGCCAGATTTTAGATAAAATTTCATTATAGTCTAAAAAAAATAAATAAAAGATAAAATAACAATGCCAGATTTTAGATAAAATTTCATTATAGCATAAATTTTTTTTAAAAAAAAACTTCCGATTTAGATTACACGACTGTCCGATTGCATTTAGTTTATCTGCGCATCGTATAAATGAAATGAAATGTCGATAACTCGCAAATGTGTCGTGTTAAAATTAATCTCCTTATTAAATCTACCTATAAGGTAAGTAGGTATGTCTTATAAAAACTTTTGCAGTTATAAGTATGTAAAATAAACAGAAGAGAATCAAGTCATACACAAGTTCCTATCTACATTCTACAGATCCATGACATATAATTGCAAAGTCAACCACGGAATCTTTAACCGTTTTAATGTTGACCGCACTGTTACCTGCCAACTATTCCTTTCACGGTCGGCTCCTTGCGCGGACAATTGACGAAGGTCTCAACTACGCGACCCCTGTCACACTCACACTACAATAGAAAAACTGAAACGGATGGCGATGTAATAAAAAACATCTTGTTTGGAAAAAACAATACAGAAGAAATTCGTTATTTTATTTCAAGGTCAATTTAATTTGTAAAAATTGTGACGGAATGTTCTACAGGATTTTTGAGATAGGATTATTTTTTTCGCTTCAGCGAAAGAGTAATTGGGTTTCAGGAATTCTGATGTCATTTTTAGGGTTCCGTACTTAAAAGGAAAAACGGAACCCTTATAGGATCACTCAGCTGTCTGTCTGTCTGTCAAGACCCTTAGTCTCGAGAACGCGTGAAGGTGAAGGTATACTCTACTTGTAAGTTGACGGCAAAAAAAGATACGCCCGCTTATTTTAGGTATATGTTAGGCACAAATATCGGAAAAAGTCTGAAAACTGAAAATTTGTAGTTACGTAACAAGTTTTTTTTTTGAAAAATTTCCTAGACTCGATTCGAGAATTGAACTATTTGCTTAGGTAAGTTAAAGGTATTGAGCTGAAATTAAAACCATATAATTAGGTTCGCGGTCTTCTGAAGTTGTGCAAAAAACAAACTTGTAAGTTGACGGGAAAAAAAGATACGCCCGTTTATGTTGCAAAAACGTAAATTTCGACACTGTCAAAGGAATCAAAATTCATAGGGTACTTACCGATGACCTAGAATTTTGAAATTTAACACGAAGCAAGGTATACAAATATAGGAAAATGTCTGAAAACTAACAATTTGTAGTTACGTCACAAGGAAAAAAATAGAAAAATCTTCAAGACTCGATTCGAGAATTGAACTGTTTTCATAGGTAAGTTGGTACGGAATCCTCAGTGCGCGAGTCCGACTCGCACTTGACCGGTTTTGTATTGTTACATTTCGGGAATAGGAATAATATTTTGTATTAATATTTAGCTGAACAGAACAAAATTCTCAACCTCAACTTTATAAATATTTTTCATTGCACCTCGCTGATGGTGGCACTTGTTGTTGGGTCATTCAGTCCCTTTCAAAATGGTTGAGCTGTGGTGGGGCTGATACGTCATACTCGTGAACGGGAATCGTCAGTTGAGACACCACAGTGGCTTAATTCAATAACAATTTTTTTAACTAACGTTTTTCTTTTTTCGTATAATTATTATCTTCGAGTAACATTGTGCACACTTAATGAAGCGAAAAAAATATGTCACCAAGATTTAAGTAAATGTACTGTGTGCTTATCCATGGAGATCTATGATTTGGAACGTGGAAAAAGTGATGCTAAAGCAGTTTCACTTTTTTTTAACTAACCGACATTTTGACATTTCAAAAGTGCCTGTAAATGAAAACCTCAAATTCCTGGAAGACCTGGAAGATATAAAAAAAAAATTACGCGGATGACTAAATAAAAAACAAGCGCGAAAATCAAGTGGGAGCTAACAGAAGCAGATATTCAAAGCCGTGAATTAACAAAACAAAAAACAGCTAACCCTTTACCATTGTGTTCCGCGCCGGTTGTACTCGAGTCTATTGTCAGCGGTCTCTGTTTCCGAGTATTGTTTTGTTAACACTTTTGGTCTCCGTAAAGCAAAGAAACTTTATAAATTGAAACTGTGTATTTTCAGGGCTTTACAATTGTAGCTTTTGGTGTTACGGTCGAATATCATGACAATTATATTCGCAGAAAAGAGATATGTTACCTCATTTTTACTCCTCCTTTTTTAGTATAGTGAGTAGTAACATGTAAGTGAGCAGTAGTATTCCGAATGACGGAGCGTTGAAATGTCTCTCGTTTGTTGACCGATGACCTGGTAAGGGTCGCATGAATCGAATGGGTTTGAGACACACAGAACCCAGTCGTTATGGTGACTCTTGGGGGAGGTGATTAGGCACAGCAAACTGGGACACCACAAGGCTCTACCATGAGCTCTTAACGTAATCCATTTCTCGATTTAAACGGATTTATTAAATGAATAGAAATATATAGGATGTATAGCTCTATCCTTCTTTTTTCCTCGCACATGTGTAGTTTAAACACGTCATGGTAAGACCCCAGGTCTCAGCTAGAAATGATATGGTGAATGTGTCTCAGTCTACTGTCGTTTAATCATTTTCATCACATTATTGTTCTTATTTTGTGTCCATATTATTATCTCTTATTTATTTTCTCTTATTTTTAGAACATACAAAGCATTGTTATAAAGGGTCGCGTAGGTAGAAAGGTTTAGTTCTCTACAAACACAGCTAATAACGCCGATCGAAACTTTCTTGTTCTGTGGAGTTTAGTCCAGTCATTTTAGTACTTTCACCTCGGAATTCGAGATACCCAGCTGTAAGTCTGTAAATACTTGTATATTGACACCCTAAAAGTTGTCTCAAAACCTACATATGGTAGGGTGTACGCAACTATGAAATTTCAAGGTCAAAGGGCCCAAAAATCGTTTTTTTGCACTTTTTTTGTGAATATCTCATTTCCTAAAGGTTTTTTGCTCTTGGTATATTTAACAATATTGTAGAATACAAAATTCTCTACAAATTTTGCATAAAAAACTTTTTCCTACGGTGAACCGTTTTCGAGATAGAGGGCGGAGAGCGCACGGTCACAGCATCACTTCAGGCCAACAGCTGGTTCCTCCGGTCGAAAACGCGCCATATAAGTTGATACTATCGATAAATCAATGATCATAAATATTTGTCAATTTTTATTAACTATTATATTATATTTTATGATTTTTTTCCTAACCTATCCACTTTTTATTCAGTATTCATTTATTTAACAACACTTACCTGGCGTGTCAGACGTTTACTCACTAAAGCCCACTCCTGTTCCTTCTTTGCCTTTGTCCTAGGGCCCCAGTCAGTGTACCCTTTCACATACCCCATGGCCCCAGTGGATTTCGACCCTGCTGGGCCCCTACGATTTCTGAAATGTTCTTGAAGTACGCATAGATCATTACGCGTCGTCGACGACTTGAGCACAATCCGGATGGTAATTGGACGACAGGACGGCGATCTACGCATTGCTCGCCGTCCGCCGTCGCCAGCATGGGCTTGTGGACGGATGTACGATGGAAAGGAGCAGTGCGTACTGAACTGAACTCACTGAGAATAATTAGTTTCTCTTACTATGCTATGCTTTTTTTAATTTAAATATCTCTATCTTTCTTTAATTTTCAAAGTAAATAACTAGGGTATGTCATTTATTAATAGAAATTGTAGCAAGAACCTATTTTGGGCACGAAGGAAAAGTGATTACTGTTAACAATAATTTAAGAAATTAGTTTCTTGTTTTGAACTTGTATGGATATAATTTTTTTGTGGCTGGTTTTCATAAAGTAGTACACCATTTTGGAATCTTGATTAGTTGCACCAATTTTTAAAAAAACTTGCCATAGTAGTGTTCATACTTTTTTTTTACTCCAGGACAAGCTAAAGCTGGCTAAAAGTAAAAATCTTCAATAAATTTGGGTAATCACATAAGTTTCATTCATTTTTGTGAAAAATCTAGAGGAATTCTGGATTTTTTAAGAATAGCAGTAGATAGCAGTTTTATTCAGGTTGTCGCTACAAAAAAAAAAGAACAGCAATATTTAAACAACTGTGGTAATGGTAGAGGAAAATATCACAACAGATCTAAATTTTAAAAGAATTTATTTGTGTTATTTCACTTATTACTTAAAAAATGTGTGATATTTTTCTCCGAATAGTCACGACTATTGAGACAAATATTTATAATCATTGATTTATCGATAGTTCATTAACTACATATATGTATATGGCGCGTTTTCGACCGAAGGCACCAGTTGACCTAAAGTGATGCTGTGACCGCGCGGTCTCCGCCCTATATCTCGAAAACGGTTCACCGTAGGAAAAAGATTTTTGTACAAAAATTGTAGAGAATTTTATATTCTACAATATTATTAGATATACAAACAGCAAAAAACCTATAGGAAATGAGATATTTACAAAAAAAGCGCAAAAACCCGATTTTTGTGACCCCCGACCATAAAATTTAATAGTTGCGTACACCCTACCATATGTAGGTTTTGAGACAACTTTTAGGGTGTCAATATACAACTATTTACAAACTTACAGCTGGGTATCTCGAATTCCGAGATTCTTACCTTAATTGAGCTAATTTGACTGGACTAGTTGCGCAGCGAAAGTTATGAGTGCTCACGCTCATGCTGACGTCATCTGAGTTAGTAATATACGTATTGTTTTTAAAATAATCGTTAAAAACATTGCCAGTTTATTGCCACAACGCTATGGGCAGTTTGCTGGTGAAATGATTTGGTTTTACTTTACTTGAGGTTTATGTCATTTATTTTTTAATTTAACATTTCTCCCCACTGCATTACTTCTATATTGTGGATGTGATCTCAAACATATTAATATGCAGACACACACGTTAGCCATGGTCGAAAAAACGATCTGTAGGCCATAATTATAAATATTTGTTCCGTGCGGAAATCAAACTGCAACACGCAACGTAGCAGCTAATTGATTAACCACTAAGCAAACTAAGCTGTTAGTTGGTTCTAAGATTGAAAGTCATGATTTTACTTCTTCTTCTTAGCCTGTCGATGGCAAACCTATTCAAATACCTTGCCTGGCCCAATATTCGGCCACGGCAATGCCGTCCACTGATGCTGTCATTAGGTCATGACGTGAACTTGTGACAGGGCACGCAGTGCAGGATGGGAGGTGGGACATAGTCTGCGGGGACACGCCGCACAAACATTGAAGACGTGTCCGTTTAACTAAACTTGATTTAGATCAAGTTTATTTAAATTTTCCACTTACACCTCAGACATTGAGTAATTTTTACTTTAGTTTTTATTTTTTTCTTGAACAGATTTAAAGGCCACAAAGTTATTTCCACAATAATCTCTTGCTCACCCAAGCTCGTTTGTTACCAATAAACCAACGCAACGTATTGGTGAAGTTCACATTGAAACAGTTCCGTGCGGAGGCAATTAATCCAGCGGTCTGCTACAGGTGCTTTTATTGTTTCAATGTTATATGAACTAACTGTTGTTTGATTAGTACAAAAAAAGCAGTCGTATGGTTGTGTGTGTTACAAGATTATTTATAGTCCTCTTCAATATCTTATCAGGAAGAACGTCTATTACTTTTTTCTTAATTTCTATCCATTATTCAACGCACTTTTGTTACATACAAAGGCTGGGTTTGAATTCTCTATTAAAAAATCCAGCTCGAGAAGTCTGTCATGAAGGGAATATGGGAGTACCAAAGAAGCACTGCAGTTATGCAGAAAAAGAACATCGTAGTGACTGAAAGTGTATCGCGGAGTGTAAAGGAGAAATTGATGGCGCGACATGGTTTTTATAGTGGATATTGTAACACATCGGGACCTTACTTACCAAGGTCAATATTTGAAGACTCCACGTTTATCACGCGCCGATGTTTGCAACTAACGTTAGGTATGAGCATGTTTTAGCTGCACTTGTTACGTGGCGGATTTCTGCTTCATGAGTGGAAAAGCCAAATGGATGTCGAATTAATACGTTTTATTGACACGTTAAGCTGATAGCGGTTTTGGTGTTGAGCTGGTAGTAAAATGGATTCAATATTTTTGAGTGCATTTGTTGTCAAATATTTTCAACTTTGGATTACAATATTCAATTAATAAATTAATTGTTGTTAACAAATCCAACCATCTACAAATTATATTATTATAAGGGCCTATTTCACCACCTATCATTAAGTTTCGAGTATCTTACTTGACAGATAATTTCATACAAATTCTGTCAAATTTTTGAATTTATTCAGTGAGTAGTGCCTACTCGGACATTGTGAAACAGGCCCTAAAGCTTCTTATTTTTGTGTCGACTTGACTCAAATCTGTATCAAAAAAATATATAGTGGTTTGACAGCTTTGATTGGAAGCTTACCCAAATATATTTGGGAAAAGGCTAGGTAGATGATGGTGATGAAATAGTTTGACAAAATGAAAATGTTTCATGAAATTGTTCAGTATTATCCTTCTTCAAAGTGAAACGACATTGCAGGTTAGTGTCGAGCTTTAGATGTGTATTTTCTGGAAATGTAACGACGCCTCAAGTAATTTAATTATTTGTGTTTACTGGCTCTTTGATCCGCCGACAAAGTATTTAATGGTCTGGAAACATTCCTAAGGGCCTATTTCATCACCTATGATTAAGTTGCCAATAACTTACTTGGCAGATAATTTCATACAAATTCTGTTCCATTTTTGAATTTATCCGGGAAGTAGTGGCTACTCAGACATTGTGAAACAGGCCCTAAGTATTCTGAGAAATATTTTCAACAACATTCACGTAGTTATTTGAATGGAATTCTCTCAATGCATTACGCTGGTATTACTACGAATATTTTGGGTCTAAAGTGAAATTAATTAAAGTTTAATTCTAATTTATCGCAGGTTACGTAAACCTCACTCTGCTAATGCTAGCGTAATTAGTTCACAAAAACAAAATAACTTAAAACCTTGTTCATAAATTAGTTCTACAAAATGAAATCCAATTTCTAAACAATTTCATGAATCTGAAATGAAATCCATCAGAAAAATAAATCTTTAGTGACCAGAAAAAGGAATAGCTTTTATCCCTAATAGTTTATTCTAAATGTTAATCAAAAACGTCTCCCCAGAGTTTGTTACCTCTGCTACACTAGGGCCATGTATTGCCGGTTCTCACTGATTTAATGGCCCAATTGATTGCTGGGCTCTTTTATTTTGATCTCGGTATAAAATCAAGGGAATCCGATGGATGCGAGACGCAAAGAACTGGTCTTCGTGGCAACGCTTGGGGGAGGTCTATGTCCAGCAGTGGACGTCATTAGGCTGATATGATGATGATAAAATCACACTCTCGTACTCAATAGATTTGTGACTCGATACCTATTTTATGATGATATGGCTGTAGCATTAAGATGAGATGTTGTTTGTCTGTCACCTCAACATATATCTTTAAACTGCAGTATATTAATTTTGTGATTGTAAAATAAAATCTGACTCCAGTCTTGCCATAAAGTACTGTGTTACCCCAGTTAATGAGTTGTGGAGGTCTGGTAGGCAGCCGCTCCTCGTAAAATACTGGTATTAAGCTAAATCCGGCTTGACTGGAAGCCGACCCCAATATAGTTGGGAAAAGGCTAGGCAGATGATGATGATGATGTGAACTTTTGAACAGCGCACCTACTTCTATGTACGATGAGGGAGACTAGGACTGGAGTCGATGAATAAGTAACCAGAATGAGCTTATTAATGCTGCTGATAAAAGTAAAATATGTGGAAAATTAAACACGAATGGAATGTCATCCTATTATAGATTTTTGAACTACCAAGTAAATGTTAACTTTAATCTCCTACGACCTATGTTAATTTGAGAGTAAAACTCGTTGTTGTTGAACAATTCTTTAGTAACTCAAATAGTTTTATGAATTCTGTAATATCAATGTAAATTACAAATTAACAAAGTTACGATCAAATTAATGGGATCATAGACTTAAGTATCGCAGTAGCAACTATTCAGGACCAGAATAGAAATCACCCAAGAGAAAGAGGTTAAAAAGTACAAAGAGCTTTTAACAAAAAAGTCGGACTATCAACGTAGTCGTTTGAAGCATTTTGCAGTAACCCATTTCATCACTGAAATGGTCTCGATGAATAGGCTTGTTGAAACCTCTACGGTCCGAACTAGAACGGTTTTGCTGAAACGGTTTTCCCGTTTGAGTAAAATTTAGGTGTCTTCAAAGCTAGAGTGAATAGGCTCTTAATAAACAAGTGCGCCTCATTTATCGATTGCATCATTGCTTACCTGATAGTAAGTGGGATCGAAGTCAAGCAATACTTTACTACGTTTAGGTAATATTATGTTAGTGAGTAATGTAGTTGAATATTATGTAGTTGAATATTCTACAGATTCTAAGGCATGCGTCAGGTCAAGTTCATCATGTTCTTAAAATATCGTTAAAGTAACATAATAATCAAATAATCGAATAGATCTGTAAAAGTTACTCACATCCCTTTCTTTATCCAATAGAAAAATCTTTTCAGCCAAAAGACGTGTGGACTTCTTTGCTGGACATAAACTCCTCGAAGTGTGTGCGTCTCGCATCCTTCAGATTTCCGCGAGCCTCACCAGGTCACCGGTTTACCTTGTGAGAGGCTTTTAAACGCTGTGATGATCGCCAATCCAAAACCCTCCATTCCTATCGACCATCTGTTCAACGAGCAACGTGTTTTAAGTCTTTTAGATTACAAAGTAATGTCTAAGCATAAAAACCTTGCTACGCAATAATAATGAACACGATAAATATCCTCTCTACATAAGATCGGACACACTTGATACAAGTATACGTGACTTTTTATCACACGCAGCCGTTAACAACTCCTAAACTTTATTTATGAGCAACAGTTACTAAAGAAGCTAGTTTGATAGCCCCTGAACACTCAAAAAGGTACATAAAAGTGTATTCTGCTATTAATAGAGAAATATTGGTTGCTGCAGATCCTAGCTAACCGTGGAAACCGTTTATGAAGGAAATGGTGGTGAAATGGGTAACGAGTAATAACCCATTTTTCCCTATAGGGTGAAGACTGGGTTATTTGAGTTTTAGGGTGGTAATGAGAATTGTACTTTAACTTCTACAAAATAGTAGTTTGAACCTCAAATCAGGTTTCATTTTAGGCATGCTAATATTTATTTGAAGAAATACGAATAATGTTTTATGTTAGTTCACTCATCCCCTTCACTTTCTATAATATATGTTCACAATATTTTTGTCGAGCATTGTACTGAGTTCTTCCATCATCTCAACCATGACTTTATCTACTACAACATTGGCAAATCGAAGGTGAGCCTACTTATTAGACTAGTTTAAAAATACGTAGGTATATTAACTATCCATTTATGCGTACAAGATTTTTGACTAAACTTTTTAACGTTTCTTGAACTATTGAGGTTATTATTTCATATTAGGTTACCACACGTACCTATATTTTGTAACCATTAAACAAAATTACAAAAATTAAATTTTTGGTCTCGCCAGCCCTACCATTTTATTGCAGCATCATGTTTTTACGAGTTTTAAAAATAATTCGGTCACGTAGTTTAGATTTAATTCTTTTGAAGCATTTACACCAAAATCGTTTCAATAAAATATGTTGTAAAAATTTCAAATGCGTTAAGCTATTGTAAACTTGCGCTAGCTGCGCGCTTTACTTTTATAAGGTGTCGTGGACTGTATTTTGATTTGATTAACTAAATAGGTACTTGATCCTTTGCAATGTTTGATGGACCGTAGATGGAACCGCTTCAAATACTAGAGTTAGTGGGTCGTCTTAGGGGCGAACAGAGAAAACAGATCGAATTGGAGTGAAAGTTGGACTTACCCCTTGAATTTGATCACCACATGACAGCTGGCAGGCGCTGTGTTGCTTTTTCAACTTCTATATCCAGTGGTGAGGTTGATGATCCATTCACTACACTGCACGACACACAGACACACAAACACAAGCAGAAACAAACACACACACCCAAACTTTTAGCGCTATAAAGTCTATAAAAGCGGTCAAGTTCGACAATTATCAATTTTCTTGTAATGTGAACTTTTCTAACGGAATTGTTATCCGTACATTTTTAACTGCCTTCTCTTTCTCGACGTAAGCGCGGGAAAGGAGACAGGAGGCATACAAAGCATCAAACAAAAGAAAAACCCGGAACAATATTCTATGCGACTAATTTCTGTTCTATTTTTTACGCGGCGGGTTTTGTACGATTTCGACGCAACCGATTTTTATGAATACCCTCCTTTGCTGCATGTAAGTTAAGCCTTATGAACTAATCTAATAATAAAAAGATGGTATTCCGTTTAAACAAAATTTGTACAATGCGCATTAATATTGAATGTAAAAACTTAATTATTTTTTAAATTGTACACTTCAGAGTTACCTGTCCTCATTTTGAAATAGAAAATTTGACTTGAAAAAACTTCCATTTTACTTAAATCAGCGTGTCTGCCTTTCAATCACTCGAGCAACAAAGCGTTCGAGTGGGCGATGTGATTCCACAAAAGCATTTTTATTCAAATAATGAAATTGTGTATAATGTTTCCTTCTAAGTAAATATCAACTTGTTATACTCGTATTTCTTTTATCTTTCAATTTATTAAGTTTTGTTCAAAATCAAAATATGTAGAAGTCACTTGGTTGTTACACTTATAGTAGCTGTGAGGTGTGTGTGTATGCTGTGTGTGCTGTGCTATGTGTGTGTGTAGCTGTTAAATGGTATGTGCACAAATGGTCCATTTTGTCATGACAAGTAGCATTAGCATTATCGGCTCTGTAATGTTCTCACTGCTGGGACTCAGGCCTCCTCTTTAGGAAAGGGATCGTGTCATGATAGGTAAATCTATACTAATAAGGTTTGTAAGTTTGTATGTAGGTTGTAATCTCTGGAACTACTGGTCCGATTTGAAAAATTCTTTCAGTGCTAGATAGTCCATTTATCGTGAAATGCTATAGGCTATATACCATCACGCTACGACCCACGGGAGCGGAGCAGTAACGAAAAATGCGGGTGAAACCGCAGGGAACAGCTAGTACAGAATATTTTAGTTAACGGTAGGAACTATATACTTTTATTGTTCATACTTTCAAGGCTATTTATTAACAGCCTTGAAAATATGACTAACAATGTGATTAATCTAGTAACATATTTCTTTGTTTTATTTCAACTATAACAAAATTGTATTCAATACAGATATTAGTAATGCCTTAGCTAAATGCCTGGTACAAAAAACTACAGTTGTTATTATACGTTACAACAAAAATAAATGACACGTCTCATAAAAAAGTCACGCAGAGAAAAAGGTTGGCTACAAAGAAACGTACTTATTATATGAAAAACTGTTTCATTTCAGCAAACATTGTGCTTAAAATAAAAAGCCCTGCGGGCGAGCGGTCAAAAGTTGCTTTCCGCAATCGTTTCACCAGAAAAATTAATAGAATAAAGGAGTCATATAATTTGTGGTACAAGAATGGGGAAACATTATCTAACATTGTTATAATTTGTAGACGAAGCTTTATAAGCGAGCGGGGTCATGTTTTGGAAAAAAATGTATAGATATAAGAAAATCCTCTCGTAATTATTCTCCTCTACGACTTAAAAAGGTGCCCTGTGAAAAATTTCACGCTCCTAGCCCCAGTATTTTTGAACTGTGTGTTGATAATATGTTACTCAGATTCTCTTTTTGTATTATGTATATGTTACGGCTAATACCCGAAGTGCGTCTACACCTAGTTTTAGCCGGCTAGAACTAGGTGTAGCCGGCCACATGCGGTTAAACCTAGTTGTATCCTACTATTTTCGGTTAGAACTAGGTTTAGCCTTTATCATAGCGGCTAGAACTAGGTGCAGCCACACACTGGTGGTTAAACTTAGGTGTACCCTATTTATTATCGGCTAGAACTAGGTTTTCAGTAAAGTTATGCATTTGGTGTTGTGTTTGAGATTCTTATCTTGCGTGTACAGATTGATTTGATTAAATTACAAAAAATAAAAATGTTGAAGTGACATTTATAATTATAATAATAATAATATAAGTAACTCAAAATATCTTAAATATTCTCTTCAGATGTAAAAGAAATCAATAAACTTTTTATGTGATTTTTTAATGCTCTCTGCGCTCTTAGGCGAAGTGGGAGGGCGTGTCAGACTTTTGTTCACTAAAACCCACTTCTTCGCCATCGATTCAGGGTCCTGGGTTTTCGTTTAAGTCGAACCTATGACCCCAGAAGTTTTGACCCTGCTGGGCCTTGCGGTCTACGGTCTTGCTAACATCTCTTTGAGGCACGAATGGAACACTATGCGCTGTTACCGACTTGAGCTCATTCTGAATGATTACCGCATTGCTGGACGGCATATTTACCCGTTGCTCATCGTCTGTTAGCCCACGCCTACGGTGGTTGGAAATCGGGATTGGGCAAAAATGTCTTTCACTTATTTGAACAAGATAAGCTTAAATTACATTTAGAGTTACACAAAATACCGACTGCTTTACCTACTCATGTAGCGCGCATTTAGTTTTTCATCATCATCAACATCATCTCAGCCGAAAGACGTCCACTTCTGGACATAGGCCTCCCCCAAGCGTGGCCACAGCGACCAGTCCTGTGCGTCTCACATCCATCGGATTCCCGCAACCCTCGCCAGATCATCGGTCCACCTTGTGGGAGACCTTCCAACGCTGCGTCTTCCGGTACGTGGCTGCCACTCATCATGTTTGTCATTTAGTTTTTACCACAGAGAAACTTCACATGAAAATACATTTAAATAAATAGTCTTTTATTTTTTAAACGGTTTTTTACAATATTGTCTAATCAATCTGGAAATGCAAGATAAGAATCTCAAATCAAAACCAAATACTTTTCTTCTAACTTTACAGAAAACCTAGTCCTAACCGATGATAAATAGGATACACCTAGGTTTAACCACCAGTATGTGGCTGCACCTAGTTCTAGCCGCTATGACGAAGGCTAAACCTAGTTCTAACCGAAGATAGTAGGATACATCTAGGTTTAACCGCATGTGGCCGGCTACACCTAGTTTTAACCGGCTAAAACTAGGTGTAGCCGCACTTCGGGTATTAACCGTAACATATACATAGATAGTTAAGTTATTTTATATTTCTTCTGACATTTTCCCATCTTAAAACTTAAAAAGAATTATTGAGTTTTAGGAATTTGTAGTATCATTTCGTTACCATTATACTTTAGAAGAATGTGGAACAAGGCGTTAACCCTCGCATACCTCAGTGGAAAAAGGAGGATCTCTGTCGGGTCGGTGAGTTAGCCTCCACAACTTATTGTTAGTAGTTTTTGGATAGATGAATGTGTTCGAATTACACGCAGAACTTTGATAACGCGATGGTACATGAGGTATTTAATTCTTATGTATCAGTCCGTTCATTTATTTTTATATTTTATGTGAGAAACCATCGTAATCTAAGTTTTTGTTTCTTGCAAATATTACAGAGTCCTCCAAAAGAAAGAGATAAATAAAATAATAAACCAGTGCCTGAATAGAAAATACCCGTGAAATCAACTGGAAGCTAACAGTAGCTGATATTCAAAGCCGTGATCCTACAAAACAAAAAGCAGCTTAACCTGGACCATTTTGTTCTGCGTTGGTTGTAGGTACTTGATTCTATTGTCGCCAGGCCCTGTGTCCAAATACTGTTTGCTAATACTTTTGGTTTCGGAAACTAAAGGTGTTTAATAAATTTCGTCTGCATGTATTTTCTGGATATTTGATTTCAATCCTCGTTCTTTGGTTCAAATATGGAAGAAAAACGATTTATAGGTTAGAAACCAAACTCTTACTTATTATAATACTTATTTCTATTTATTTTTCTTATTTTCATCACACTTACTTGTACTGACAGGCGATTTTGCACAAAAAATCAAGATATACAAATAAGTGCAAATATTAAAAGTAGGTTTATAACAAATGTCGTTAAGTTTTTGTGATCTGGGTCAACAGTTCAACACTGTATCCACAAAAGAGATGAAAATTCTGTCCTATCTGAAAACTTACCTGTTCTTTTGCTAGAACCAAATGATATAACCAGGTGGAGAATACAACATTGGAAAGTGGTGCATCCAGTAATTCCTGAACGTTCTTAAATCAAATGTTTCAGTTGTTTCTAAAAATTATTAATCTGAATAATTAGATTGTTGTTTTTGAAGAGGTGGCGCTATATTTTATCCGGTTCACACTCTGTTGCTTTCTTATAGTACGCACGTGGCTATAACTGATAACTAAGTTGTCAACTATGTAAACGAGCAAGTTAGGAGATTAAAAGTGATTTATAAAAAGTGGTTACACGCCAAAGTTATTTATATTAAAGTAACCATCTAACAATAGAAACCGACTACTGGACCATGGACCACAGAGCCTGTATCTCTAGACAAGACAAGCTGCGTCTATACCACAAACAGATGAAGTAGTACACAGCCGGCAAATTGGATGGTCGATGCCAATCTCGCCTTCATTGCCGTTGGTCTTAATCTCGTTTGGTTGCAAGCTGAAATCTGATAGGCCGCCAGCCTTCAAGTGAATTGTTTGTTCTACGCTGCTTTAAATCTACCTAGCTTTTTCCTAATTATATTGGGGTCGGTTTCCAGTCAAGCCGGATTTAGCTGAATACCAGTATTTTACGAGAAGCGGCTGCCTACCAGGCCTCCACAACCCATTAATTCATGAATCCCCGACGGGTCCTATAAAACCGTGGTGTTATTGTTTTACTATTGTGTCTCGTTTTGTGGGTATGTGATAGGTTAACTGGGGTATGTAACACCCAACTCTTCGACGGCGTGTATTGTTACACGCACGCCTCAAGGACATGTCAGTAAATCGTAGGAACCCAGCAGGGTGGAATCGGTTTTAGTCAATAAAAGTCTGGCATGCTACCGCTCCCACTCCGCCCAGAAAGGAAAAAGTCATTGGACGATTTCTTACCTAAAAGAAAGGTTCGTAAGTACAATATTGCGATTGTTCTTATGTACCTGGTAGTTTCAATTGTATAGGACCATTTATACACAAAGCCTGAATGCTGGAGTAATAATCCGTATAAACGAACATTTAGGTTAACGATCAAATCGGATTCTTGATGAAGTTAGCTCTGAAATTTTGCTGTAACCCTTTCTTATTTCCAAAATCGGTCTAGTGTACCTTTGGTAACACTAACAGTGGGCAGTTCGTATGTTAGGTATACTTTAGTGTTTTCATTTTACCTAGAAGAGATTTTTATTGCGAACAGCTATGTTCAAAGCGAGTTTTTTTGTTCATTTTCTATAGTGTGTCATTGTCGTTAGGGCATAAATTAAGCAATTTCGCATGTACTGGGTTGTTTTTACACGTTACATGTTTATTAAAGTAAGTCCTCACATCAATGATAGTCTGACTGCTCTTTCGAAATGTTTCCCAATCAACATGCGAATAAAGTTGGATGTTATGACAAAACAATGAATGTGTCGAACTAAGAATGGATAAATTAATTTTACAGAGCTGTACAATTGCTCTAAATCATAACATAATACGCAAACGCATATTTTAAATGATAATCATCAATAACCATTTAATTAGAATTACTAGCAATTTCAACTATTTCTAGAACCACAATGTTTAGTTAGAATGCTAATAACTGCAATATATTATTACTGCTTGCGTTTACATAGTTTGTGGTTTAATGATTGTGTGTTTAAACAGCGAACCCTGACGCTACCATTCCACAAAAGCACAAGTACATATTATGGAACTGTAATCGAGGCTGAGTAGTAACATAACCCAATGTCGCAGTAATCCACTCCACCCATCCACTCCACCCACTGCTAGGAAAAATCAACAAAGATACACTTCTACAGCTACTTGATCGTGGAGATATTTACATATCACGTGACCTTTAGCATAAATTGTAAAACTATTTACCATTATACATGTACTCAGTACAGGTCCACCCACAGGTAGTGTAAAACTGAGTAAAATATATCGATATAGTTCCATTCGCTATGTCGTGTTCTATTATTTATTACCACCACTGTACATGAAGTTTAAATAAATAATAATATTATATGATTGGAGAAACTGACGTATCAACGCACAGCCAAAATTATTTGGACTAAGCGCGTGAAATGGTGCACAAAGTTTTCTTTTATGACGTAGGCGAGCACGAAAGAAAGAAATTCCCAAAATTTACCACCTATGGGAAGGGAATTGAGGGTCCAACGACTTTCACGCGGGTGAAGCTGCTGGCAGAAAGCTAGTGCTAAAATAATTATGACAAGAAAAATGATAATATTCTATTAACGTTTTGTACCGTTACAAAATATATAACGCACTTGTAAGCTACCGAACGAATCCAATAAAAAGGTATCATTACTTTTGTGGTAGTGGAAAAGTAAATAGAAAAAGGACTGAGAGCTAAATTACATCGTCTGTTAGATGGTTTTTTCACTTCGTGATTAATGGTCGCCTTGTTCGTCTTGTTAAAATCCTTTAATCCCAATCATTGACCCTCGTCATTGCTCTGAGCTGTTAAGTTTAATAGGCTCATGGTCCATCTTTTGTAAAGATTATAAACTTTTAAGTAAGCTCAAATTTACAAAATTACAAAGAGTTTTTAATATTAAAGGTATTTTTTTGGTAATGTGACGAAATTCAGAGGTCCGTAGAGCAATATAAAATTGGCTGAAACGTAACAACGTAAGTTTTATAGGAGTTTTTCCTTATCTTCATAGCTTTATTATTTCTAAGGCAATAATTGTGTTTGAGATTTGCTCTGAAAGTGGTTCTCTTTTGAGAGCACCTTCTGATGTTTTCATAAGGAATTCATAATTATAATAATATCAAGTCTATTATTATTACGTTAGTTAGGTACCTTAGTGGAAAATAAATTAAGGTTTATGTTATATTGTGTATTAAAATTGTGCTAAGAGTTACATGTCCAGCAAACAAGTCATAATAGTGGGTCCCAAATCAAGTTTCTCCGAGAGGCTTTGGTTGAACGCTTGAATTTGATCTTGGAAGCGGTGTCTGAATGGACCTATCAATGCCAATTTGGTTAGGTTCAATGCAGCTAAAATCTTTTGTCTTTATTCTATTAAAAGGAGATAATTCCACCCTGCTCTTACTTTCTGAGGGTGACCTAGCCATACATCGAGGAAAAGGTTAATTCGGCTTACATAGGGACCGAAAACTGTAACTTTCATCATAAACCAATTATGGCAATACACGAAACATGAATTCACTCCTTTTTTAGGCAGTCGTGTAATAAATACTATATTTCCAAGTCAACACCAAATTGATTAAACTGTAACGGCTGCAATATATTCTCTAGAGTGAATCACATCATTAAACAGTGTTAATAGCCTTGTGGACGTAAATTAACTTTGTGCCGTAATAAAACCACACATTATCAGGTTGGAACTGGAAGTAATTAGTTTGCTCTGAATTTGTGGCAATATCACCAGATTTTCAGTAAGCTTTATTCTATCTCTATATTTTGTTGTTGTTTATACTAGTGACAATGATAACTTATGTCATTGTTAAGAAGAAGCACAATAATCTTTTATTTTATTTCTTGAAGAATAGCCTACCGTTTCGATCTAAAGCGGGAAAGAGAACTCATTAGATGATTTCCCACGGCAAAAACACAGTTTGTGATTCTGAATAAAAGTTAAAGAAATTCGTACCGTAGTAAGAACGTTGTGCTTTTTATAACTAAACCTAAAGCAACACGTACAAAACAGAGGTACAAATTCTTTCCTATTCGTCTTTTAAAGAGTGATTTCAAAAAAGATATTCTGTTTTGAATAGAGCATGGTAATGGTGACCTTTATGATTGAAAAATAATGCTGGTTTTCTAACACGATGTTCACTAGATGGAAAAACTGAGTTGTCAGGTCCACACACCTGAATATAATATGTAGTATCTTCATAGCATTAATAAGACCTTCAAACATCAGTATGTAAGCCATACATTTTAGTAAAAATCAAACTCAAACACAACACAATACATAATTTCTCAGTGAGCATCTCCCGAGATATAAAGTTATCCATTCTTCTTCCATCTGAAGGCATCTCTAGAGATGTTTGCACGAGATGTTAACGTTTACATACAATATGCAAACGAAGATTCTAAAAAACCTTTTGTAAATCAATATCTAGGTAGTCTATATCGACGGACAATGTAAAAGAATGATATGGGTAGAAGTTCCATATGAAAAAATCCAAAAAACTTACTAGCCAAGGTGTCGAAATTCAAATTTTCTTACGTTTTTTTGCAATTTGACAGCCAGTGGCAGGTTGTATGAAGTTAAAAATACTTAAACGACTGTAAAACGTAACTAGTTACATAATTATAACCATAAAAATCAATACAAGCCTCCAAGTTCACCTAAGTGTACAAACGATTTTTTCGAGGTCAAAAACGTTCCTGCAACTGCAATTTCGCGGGCTACCTGAAGCATTCACCTTAAATAGATGGAACAACTTTAGGGTATATAGCTCCATCCTTCTTTTTCGCTCACAGGCCACAGCCCTTGTACGCATGCACGATTCGGGGCGGGGAGGAATGACAGGTGGTCGCTTCCTTCTGCGAAGCAGTACAAACGAAGCACACGTGAAGAAACGGACTTCCTCACGCTTTGCCCAGGATTTGGATACCAAACCCGATTTTCATTTGCTTGCGGACGGTGAGTAAAAGACAGCTCATCCTCCAACCGTTCTGTAACTGTCCAGATCGAGCCCCAGTCGTCCAAGGCGCGTAGTGTTTTACGAAAGCCGAAACAAAAAACACCTGTCATTTTACCACACCATAAGGTCCCAGGTCTCAAATGCGCCAAATATTTCATTTTTAAACGTTGTTTCTAGCTTTAAGCCTCAATTTCCACTGTTCTGGGAATTCGTCGTGAACTCGAGATTCAATAAAACTCCGTTCAACTCACGTACGTTTGATTTAACTCTTCCACAATGGGCGCCTTTGTGCACCTGGACATGTGGAAATCCCCTCGGAATATAAGTGCTATAGAATTCCTGCTGCTTTTCTTTTTCAGAAGAAATACCTTTTCTAATACTAAAAGCTGAAAATGGAAGGGAATTCGTTTATTGCGTACCCACATTAACATACCTACGTATAGATATAGTAGTAGATATGCCCTAGATAGTACGAGTACTGTAGGCACATTGTATTGACGTCAGTCAACAGGATGTACCACAATGAACATCCGTCTGAGATTTCAGCGTTGGGATTTCTATATAGAAAACAGGGCTGTTTTGTGATTAAAGTCTACAGTATTTTTTAATTACTGGCAGGTTTCTTAAGGCAATCAATAAGGCTATGAGTGGTTCATAATTTAATAGCGTGATGTCTGAAAGCTAAAACCACACTCAAGATCACGTAATTTGCTTTTAATTTTTTATTGGTATATAAAATATCTAAAAATAAAAATACTAATCGTAATCGCAATTTATATTGTCACTTACGGGATATCTTCCGTGATTTTTAATTCAACTCAAAATAATTAAAAATCACGGAAGAGATCCCGTAAGTGACAATTTAAATTGTGAAACAAACCGTGATAGCCTAAGGGCCTGTTTCACAATGTCCGAGTAAGCACTACTCACTGAATAAATTCAAAAAATTGACAGAATTTGTATGAAATCTGTCAAGTAAGATACTCAAAACTTAATCATAGGTTGTGAAACAGGCCTTAAGACAGTATTTAATCGTATTCGATTTAAATAGAAGACCTGTTAAATTTTCAATTCGTAGGTATCAAGAAGTTTTACACACTAAGGGCCTGTTTCACCACCTATGATTAAGTTTTCAATATCTTACTTGGCAGATAACTTCATACAAATTCTGTTTCATTTTTGAATTTATTCAGGAAGTAGTGGCTACTCGGACATTGTGAAACAGGCCCTAAGCTTCACGCCTTACTTCCAAGTTTTCCGACTCTACCTCGTTTTGGGTAGGTACTTGAAATTTTATTGTTATCTCGAGATGATGAACAAATACATTTCTGTAGATACCGCCAATATTTGACACATAGTTTGTCACTAATATAACTAATTTAGCTGATTTACAATTGCGACTGTGCGCTTGTTTTTTGAGTTTTACAAGAGCTAAAGTAAAATATCATAAATTTCACTCAGACACAGAACAAATTCATAAAACTCAATCTTCATAACTTGTATTGCATACGTAAGTTTCTAACGAACATTGCCACATCAACCGTGGTTCCTCTGTTCTTGGGAATACTTGTGGATAACGAATGCTGCAGAATTATTAACATTGTGGTCGGAGCTACCCTCAAGTGTTCACTTGCTCTTAGTGGTATCTCGGTTATCATGAGTAACACCGAATATATTACGCAAGAGGACGCTGTTTGGTTTAGTTATACATTGAATATATTAGTGTTCTGCCTGAGATAGTGGCGCAGACCGTAAGTATAGTGCCTTGTGATAGGAATTTGTGGTGTTAGTACCCGTTAACGTCGGAGTGTGACCTCACTCATTTTATCCGTAAATGGAATTGTGTTATATTTAATCAGATCTGTAAAAAAGCGAGTCTTTACATAATAAAAAAACATTGTGTGATCGAAATCAACACAATACAAATATAATTATATCATTTTCCAGACTTAATTTTCAATTTAACAGATAACTCTTTTGAAAAATCATAACCGAAATGCACAACTCTACCTTACTGTTCATTCATCATAATTAATCAAACTATCAACAGATCAATGAAGACCTTATCCACCACGGATAGGGTTCAAACTTCACTGGAATATGTCCATACATGATGATTTCATAAATCAAGTGAAAATTAAATGTCTGGTGTGACAGATGTGTCACGCAGCCACCGTGACTGAAACTTAGCTAATATCAGACAAATTTATGATATTAGACGAGGTAACAGCCCTCATAAAGTTAGAAGGCCCAAATAAGTATAGAGCAGGGAAGGGGACCTACCGACCTACATATTTCTATGTATTTCAGTCGATTGAATGTTGTCGAGTAGGTACTGAAGACAAGCTGCTGCCAGCGGCTTAGCCCACGTAATACAAAAAATAAATTAAAAAAAATTTACGGTGAGCATAATAGATTAATGCTCTAATCCCTAAAACTTTTACTAAAGAGGGTCGTCTCATGTAGAATAAAGCAGGTCAACTGGCAAGTCGTAGGAATGGCCGCTTAACCAAGGTGTTAACCGAATAGTGGCCAAGGTTAAACCGGCAGAAAGGAAAGGCGTGGAATTCCAGGAAGTTTAATTTGAATTTCCTTAGTTAGCAATGTTTCCTGAATAGATTTTGATTGATGGGATAATCGGATAGTAGCGCTTAGTTAAATGGATTCTATAGCGCCCTGCACACGTACAGTTCGGACCGCGGGAAACAGCACGCGCCGTGCCATCCCTCGCTCCGAACTGTACGTGTAGATGTGCAGGTCTAACAGTCCGATCTGGCGCATCGACGCGAGCTCCTGTCGCACAGTTTTATGCGCGCATCACGTGTAAATGTAAATTACAAGAATGGCGGTTTGGAGCGTCGAAGTTATCACAGAGTTAATTTGTTTGTTCCGTGAACATCCGTGTCTCTGGAAGATAAAAAGTAAGGAGTATAGTAACGTGACGCGGACAGCGAGCACTGGGTAGGGGTTTAGTCAGTAAGAGCCTAACACACTCCCGCTCCGCCCAAGAGTGGGAGAAGTCATTCAGATGATTCCCCTACCCGAAAAAAAAAAACTACAGTTCTGGTACGTAAAAGGGAACTAAAGGTACACACATTAGAGTTTCTTAAAAGAGTGACAATTTCGTTCCACTCACAGTGGGAGAAATAATTTGATAAAGCAAAACCATCTTTCAACAGCTTCAAATGAACTAAAAACTCACATTTTTAGATCATAAAATTTTTAAACCTCATGATTCCCCCTACAATAAAAAAAGAGGTGCATTTCGCAAAGAATTGAAGAAAGTAACGGAGACACGGAACAAAAACTTTTAAAAGTTATAACGTTCCACGCGCCATTCCAAACTGCAGTCCAAACTCTTGAAAATCAATTTACACGCACAGTTCGGAACGTTTGTCTAGATATGTAAGTTTCGTCCGCAGTCCAAACCGTGAATGCATTTTTAACCGTAATCAGTAAAACAGTTTGATCCGCAGTCCAAACCGTACAGATCTAACCGCGGTTTGGAACGCAGTCCAAGATGCGCGGTTCGAACTGTACGTGTGCAGGGCGCTAATGCCTAATTCGATACAACAACAAGTAGAACGATCAACAATGAACCGATGACTATCCAAATTAACGGAATTAATTTGACTAAGCTGCGGATATATGCAGGATGCATTAGCAGTAGCTCCATTTCAGAAAATACCAATTAGCTGTTTCGTGAGGTTATAAATCTTAATCTATGTACGTAAGGGGTATCTTAAACTTCAGATTTCATATAAAATTACAAGTTGGATTCAAAAGCAATGCGAACCACTCTACGTTTTCATGTTTCCAAGTACAACTAATAACTTTGCAACAAAATAATTTTACAATAAATATTTAAGCTGTAACATTTCTGCGTTGTTGTGATCCACCATTTGTAACTCTCCGTAGAAACTCAAACACAAAGTCACTTAAACTGAAACAACTCTAAGTCGCAGTCGCATAATTAATTCCAGAACAATCATGGCATTTAATTATTTTGAAACTGACTCACCATATTGATAAGCCTTGATTTATTTTTTACTAGCTGTGCCCGCGACTTCGTTCGCGTGGATGTCGGAACTTAATTTTCTATTTTTAGTGGGAAGCGCTGTTGGAGGATACCGATACAAATATAGTTTATTTATTCTAGTCGTTCTTTATAAGCAACATTAGCTGTGGAATCATCTGTAGCGTACACAAAAAGATTATATTTTGGGTTGTTTACCCGTGAAAGAGCTGCGTATAGTTGACCACGGGAAAAGCGTTCAATACTTAGGTCCACCCCCGCAACAGATAATGTCTGGCCCTGACTTTATAAATCGTCATGGCATAACTGGGCAGACACTAACTGGGAATCGCACTCGTTTGAAAAAGAAAGGAAAGTTGTTAGGAATTATAAGTATTCTTAGAATAAAAACTATATCACCGGCGCCGCAACCAGTTAATATTTACGAACTCATCAGACAGGCAACAATTTCATCGGCTCTCGTTCCTCGGGGTACTATCGGGAGTGTCTGCCGTAAATCACCGCAGAACAGCACCGTTATGCCTCCCATCGGCCCGTCATTTTGCCTTAAAGTTCTATTCACTGCTTCTACAGCTTTGCGGTTTGCCATTGGGCACTCAACCCAAATAATTAACACACAATCGCGTAAAACCCTTGTTTTATTGCTATTTCACGATATGTTGCAAACCGGGCTTTCCGTACGGTCTAAGTCGATAGGAATTTTAAATGTTGTGTGTACCGTTTTTCCTCCAGGCTGCTATCTTTGAGGAGGCGACAGCAAGGGCAATTTTATTATTTTATTTTGGTTCCTTATTCGAGCCAAAATAACTTTGGTTAAGAAAGTATTACCTGTTCCGCCCGGTGCGTCTAAAAACAGGATTTCACCTGAGACGTTATCTACACTGCAGCATACCCTATCAAACAAACGCTCTCTGACCTCTCGGTCAGCTGATAAACGCGGTTTGCGGTCCTCGCTGCTTTCTTGGGAGCGCAAAGTCGCAATAACAATTTTTTGCGAATTTAAGCGCAACTCCCTTTCGGTGAAAGTCTCAGACTCGCGTGAGAGGGCGTAACGCTCTCGGTCGGCCGATAAACGCGCTTCGCGGTCCTCCAAAATTCTCCTGTGATAGAGAAACTGCCGAGAATGCTGTATACTAAATCGTGACTCACGTTGGGTAGGCGTTTCTGACGCAAAAGTTCTGACTTGCCTAGCTCGAACTGCAGATACCCTCGTCACCATCGGATCAAGGAGGAAAGGACGCCCGGGTGTCGCCACTGTGTGGACCGCCTGGAGGACACGGTGGAGCACACGGTAGAGGTGTGCCCCGCTTGGGCGGAGCACCGCCGTGTCCTTGTGGAGGCTATCGGCGGCGGTGACCTCTCGCGCCGGGCCCTGGTAGAGGCCATGGTCCGGAGCGAGGAGGGGTGGCACGCAGTCGCCTCCTTCTGCGAAGCAGTAATGTTAGTGAAGGAGGCTGCAGACCGCGTGAGGCAACGGAACTCACGCCGCCGCCACCGAGATCCCGATCCCGATTTCCGACCACCGTAGGCGCGGGCTCGCGGACAGCGAGCGCTGGGTAGCTCGCCGTCCGGCAGTCTGGTAATAATCTGGACCGAGCCTAGTCGTCGACGGCGCGTTCTGTTCCACGCGCGCCTCAAGGAGATGTCAGCAAACTGTAGGGGCCCGGCAGGGCCGAAGCCTCTAGGGAACACGGTATCCGAAAGGTTGTCACCGTGTTCCCCAGATCGATGGTAACGAAGGAACGGGGTAGGGGTTTAGTCAGTAAGAGTCTGACACGCCCTCCCGCTCCGCCCAAGAGTGGGAGAAGTCATTCTGATGATTCCACTACCGGAAAAAAAAAAAAAAAAAAAAAAGATACCCTCGTCACGATCTTCTTCTGATTCTTAGGACGTACTTAGTCTCATCCTTTTCGCATCTCAGCTACGCTGCGAAAGGCTTGTTTTTTTTCTAGAAGGCATTTAAAAAAAAACTGATTCAAACTAATAAAATATTGAACCAAATAATTCACAACAGCACAAACTTTCAAAATGAGAATAAAGTTTGCTTGACTCAAATTGCAAGATACAATTTACTTCGCACTTCAATACTTAAACCGAATGTAAAACTCTTTTTATCGAACGATGTTATCCAGTCAAGACCTTTACAAAGACAGATCTGTTAAGACACTTAATAACCTAAGAGCCCGTGAACGCCAGACCTATTTTATAAAAGCTGAAAGTTTGTCAGTGCATGGTCCAAACACAGATCTAACAACGATGGCCAATTATGAGGTTTGGGTTGCCCTGGCTTTGGTAGGTACACGGTACCAAAATTGTGTAAAATACCGATCTAATGACGTCGAATTATAAATATTTATGTTTTGATATTACCTTCAGAATATTATTAAAAATCACGTTATTCATTGCCAGACACACACATTACATAGTGGAAACCCCTTGCTAGACACCTTTCATATTTAAGAAATTATATAATTGTTAACTTTTGTACCGATAGATGGCGTTGTTAGCTGAGCGTGTTATCTTAGGCGCTCCACACACTGCACCGCGTCCCGTCGCGTAGTGCGGGATGGCAGATTTTACCGTTGTATGCAAATAGCTCAATTTGTATAGAAATCAGCCTAGCACAGCACACTACCGACGCGGATCTGCGCGGGAAGGCGTTCTGCGCGCAGTTTCTGCCAATTTGCGCGGGAGTGCGGGGCGTGCCGCGCGGTAAGACACACTGGCTCCGCAGTCCTGCGCGCGTGATTTGATATTGTAAAGACGTTCGTAAATAGGGATATATCCAAAATCTTCTATGGACGCAGTGTCTTTTAATTATTGTATACAAAACCTAAAATGACAATAATATAATTGCAACATCTTGAAATTTAATAATTTTGTCCATTCTCCATGATGATCGACAGCACAGTGAACATATAAGTTTATTTAGCGTGAGGCCGTCGTAATCTGCTTCACCGCGCGGGGGAGCAGATTTCATCGCTAAATAAGGCAGATCTGCGTCCCCATCGCCGCACGCGTTAGCGCACCACGACGGAACGCGGTGCATTGTGTGGAGCGCCTTAACATCGTGATTCAGAATTTAGTGTCAACTAACAACGCCATCTATCGGTACAGATGTTAACAATGATATAATTTTATGAAATATATTATTAAAAATTTTGCCTTTATGTGTGTGCTATGGGATTCAGAATTAAATTATTATTAAATTGGTAATTGAATTGGTTTAAAATCAGTTTTAATTTACTAACAACGCTGATTTTATATATACTGCACGCAGTTGATCTCTAAGTTTGATAGATGGCGCTGTTTCAATATTTTACTTCGAAAAAACTATTATATTTTTTTTATTTTATTATAAGGTATGAACTGATTACGATGAAACAAAAAACTTAATATTACTACAATTCGCACAATTTATTGTCATGTATAAAAGTTACGTGAAGTAATGGGACCAAGTAAACATAACCCTAATTTTACTTCTGAAAAATTTTAAATTCTAATATCTTTTGCTAAACTGAACCGATTGCAATGAAACAAAGACTAAATGTTACTATAAGTTACGCTCAATCCTTGTGTCTAAAAATTTTTTACATTGCTTTCGTACATTTAACGTGATGCCCGAACAAATAAACAGACAAACAGACAAAAATTCTAAAAATGTTGGAAATGGGTTCTGCTGGTTTTTCTTTAACACCCTAGCTATTTTTTTGGATTTTTCTTTCATGTACAAAAACCACTTTTCTACAGATTTATTATATGTATAGATGTTTTTTTTTTTGTTTTAGTACTGTGCCCCCAGATTTATTTACTCAAAAAACCCATTCAGTCGTTCATTTAAAATGATTTTATATAATGACGTATATCTGAAGGTTTAAAAATTTTGTAAAATTAATTAACTTTAGTTTATCTACTTAAGAGGCCTGCGGAGACCGCGCACTATCTCGAGTTGAGACGAAATAAAATACGTTTTAGAGGTTGATGGAAGCAATCCAGATAGTATAAACAATTCTTGGACACATCGACTGGAGTAAAGTCATCATCCGCACACTGACAGTTGCTTGCTGTGATAGCAATACAAACTATTGGAAATTTGGGAGAGGTTCCGTAATACCAAAAATGATGAATGAAAAATTAATGTATTTCCAATATTGTTTAGAGTATTTATAACTTGATAATAATATCTGTGTTCCTACGAAAAGATATTTTGAAATATTCTTGTTTATAATATAGAAAAAACAAAATAAAAACATGACATTTTCGCTGTGAAAATGTACAAATTTAAATTCGCTTAAATTTCGTTTGGGGTAAGTTTTTCAACAAAAAGACGATGTAGGAACCTAGATAATTATTGTCTGAATCCGAATAACATCATATTATGGTGTAAATATGCTTAAATTGCAAATGATTTTGGTATTACGTTTGTATGGATAATTCTAACGTCGCGCCCACCTTAAATTTTAGATTTAATGTAATATTATATGAGGGTATATTTTATAGCCTCTTGATTTCTAAATTATTTTGCCCCTTTAACTTTGTAAGGGTTATAATTAGGGCAGCTTCATTAATACTTGTCCGTAATAATTATGATAATAAACAAAATGTAAAGAGAGTTAAAGCTCTCCTTGATCATAAAAAGGGCGTGATCATTTTACAATGAGACCTGAATTTTATAAAAAAATATTTAGTAAAATTTTCTTAGAAATGGTAAACTGAATTGCCAAATGTTTCGATTTATGTGCAAAAATAATAGTTTACAGGTACAGCTAGTTTTCCCCGATATGATCCAGTAACATCAAAATCAAAGACTAAATACTATGTAGCGCTGTGGTCTTATCACATTAATATACACATAAAGAATGGTTGAAGTTGAGTTCTCTGTTCTGAATGATGACAAGCATGTCAGCTGAAGTTAAGTTATCAAGAGCCTCCTATCAATTCAAACTAAGTATATTCACTTGCCTTGTTTGCTTACCACAATAGATGTACTGGTGGGATTGTGTACATAATGTGACGTAATGTAATTAACGCTACTCACCACAGTTTCCGCATAATTCTGTGGATTGTTATGTAACCGAGAATAGTAAACATGATTAAATAAAATCTATTTGGTGCTAATCTCAGAGTATAATCTATCAACGTGAACATAATTATTCACTCTTGAGTTAGCTTCATCATTTAAAATAGTTGTTTTTCATGATAAGAAAATGAACGTGCTTCGCAAGGATACGAATACCTACTAAAACGTATTACTTGTGATACATTTTATTAGAGCAGTTAGAAAATAATTTGTAAAATCAAAGCTAATACCAACGCAACACATGGTTAAATTTATTATTCTTACGAGATATTACAAACTCTTTTCTCAAATAAATAGCCTATTGATCGCTAACCATTCATTCGTAGGCAATCTCATAATCCCAACGTCTTCACACACTGTTAAACTGATATTATTCAGCAATTTAAGTCCAGGAACTACTTGGCTTAACATTTTAACAATTAAAATCCATAATGAATTTTAAGATAATAAAGTTTTACGGCTATGTTGAAAAAAAGCCTTGTTAAAGTTAAAGAAAATATTTAGACAGAGTTAAGATACCCGTAACAGAATATTCTACATAATACGGATAATAATACTTTCTTCTTCCATAAAAGATAATAAATGTTTTGAATTTAACATTATTCTTTTAGATAACTTTAAAACATGCGTAAAATCCTTAGGCTTACGTTGATTTTTTTTGCACAATAATGCCTGTAAGTAAGGGGGCGAGACAACTCCAACAATATCTTATACACGGTTGGGCGTTGCTTAAACTGTGTGAACATTGTGTCGCTAATGTGCAGTAGGAGCGAGTTTTAGTCAGTAAAAGTTTGACACGCCCTCCCGCTCCACCCAGAGCGGGAGAAGCCATATTGATAATAAAACAAAAAACAATGGTTTGTCGACCCCTTAGAATAGACTACTATGGTCTAGTATCATGATAACGAGCATTATTATATTTTGCAAGCATACAAACGTTAATTAACCAAATACTCTGGAATTATTTGATTGAAAACACAGTACTCATCTTTCCTTGCTACTCGTAAATATTACACCAACAGATTATTTTTTATGTTGAACCCGGAAAAATAACTTCCGCTTTTCTGTGGAACCGTTGAGAGCCATTTAAGGAAAATTATACTCTTAAAAAGTTCGCTTATCCTAATACAGTTTATGACACGTTGAACACCGAAGAGATACGATAACACTCTTATGAATTTTGTGTAATGTATCGTAAGAAACTTTTCTTTTCTGGGTGAGATGAAATTTGTTATGCTAGTAATATAATGCAAAATACGGACATGGATATAACGGAAACCTGTTTGAAATTCAACCCCATTTACTTTTTATTCAAGGAGTAAGTATATTCCCTTGGGACTACAACCTACTTTCCGGCGGGAGAAGCCACTGGCAGAAACTAGTTCATTCATAATTAAACAAATTTAATTAACAGGTATTTTCCAGAGTACAGAAATTGGCCAATAAGTAACTCGTTCTGACAATGAAATAACTTGGAACATGTAATGACGTAATTCCATTGAAACGATTTTCACGGATCACTACCATTGAAAAGCGAGGGCATGCCATAACACTAAAGATTTTAAACCAGTCGAGAGTTATGGCCACACACTACCGCAAATGAGAGATTAATGCATTTTTATGACCTAAAGAATGGAATCACGTATCAGAGTTTACTATCTCAGAACATTTTGGAATAAAAAGTTAAATTTCGAATGTGTTGATGAAAGATGACTGTTTAATAAATCCTGGCTGGTAAGTTCTTGAAAACCTGATAAATTAAATTGGCGGTACTGTGTACATGCGATGATTTAATGTGGTACATTATTTCTGCCATGTCATGCATTATTGGTATAATTACTTAAAGTTGCATTATAATTTGATGACATTCTTGCTTTCTATCTGGTATTGACGGGGTAAATTTTAATAATAGTTCAAGAAAATGAAAAAAAATAATTAAGTATTGTAATTAAAAAAATATGGTATTAGTTCGGCATCAAGGTCAAAGTAAGAACTGGCTTACAAACTGATGTGATAAATGACGATTACGCAAATTCTTTATATGCTAATGTTTTATTATCCAGTAAGTTATTCTACTTAATCTCGGTAGGTATCAAATTCTCATGTAACATTAAAATGGAAATTCTTGAATTTTATCTTAAAATTACCATTAGGCTTTCAGCCTATCTACCAGAGGAAAATAACTATTTCTAAAAGCTAAGCTAAGAATAATTACAGGCGTGATTACGTAAGCTTCACCTTCCTCAGAATATTTGAGGCTCAGTTAACATATCTGAGTAAACATTAATAAAGATTAAATCTTGCGGTTTTATTTTATCAGAAACTGTTACTTCTATTCTACTTAATGTTAGTGGAGCTGCTGTGGAACAAGCTCTCATTAGTTTTATTCTTAATGTACTGAGTTAAAATAATATATTTAAGTTAGATATTGTTATCTTTAATAACTTCAAGGGTATCATTATTAGAGAGACACAATATAATGATTTAGTAGTAGGTCATTCATGTAGTCATCTACTGACTACATGTATAAAACACAGAATGTGTACGTACCTAATATATAAATAGCATTACAATCACAAGCGAAATAAACGTGAGAATAATTTTGAAGTGACTTAGATTTCAGAACTTGGTGTCAGTGTTGATCTTTTGTTCAGCTCAAAAATACCTATTCAATGACGTAACGCACATAGCTATTGGTAGGTGGGCCTAGAATTTGCATCCTCCTTTGTGACTGTAAAGAAATAAGAAAAGGGTTTCTAGATAGAATTTTCCACAAAAACTCTTACCGTTGTTTGGTACATTTATATAGCTCTACGCACGCGCGCGTTCTCTTTGACAACCTACTTTATAGCCTAGACTGGGCTCATATTTATAGCCAGTCACACATTTATTGCTCATTGCGATTGCTCCATTAGACCTATTGGAACTTCGCTAACGATCAAGAATGATGGCAGTTTCTTGATAAATAATTAAATTTAATTGTTTCTGGCCTTAGGTGCTTCTTCTCTGGTATAATTACTTGTTCTGCCAGCAGTTTTACCTGTTTTATAATAGGTTTCTCCATACAAATTTTGGACCATTAATGCTCGCCTACATTGTAAAAGGAAACTTTGTGCAAAATATTACGCTCCTAGACCCTGTAGTTTCAGTTGTGTCAGTCAGTTTGTTCTTTTGTATAAATAAATACTGAAGTAGTCACTGTCGTCTGACCCGCAGACGAGCCTACCTCTTGTCTCGTTATTAATGGAACAGAGACGTCGTGAACCGTTATTAAATAACGATAATAAAAATATTATTGTTAAAACCTTTTTTATGAATGCCTCGCTACAAAGGAATGACGATTTGTAACTGTCATCGGTGACAGGAGTCGCCTGTTTACCCGTTTCAGGTCTCACTGTCATCCCAAAAAAGGACGTCTCTTTTCGCAATTTGGGGATGTTAACTTTACCTTAGTTATTATTACAGTTATTAAATACTAGTCTGCTATTGTTGGACATAGTGACCATGGTTTACCGTTCTTCTCCATAGTATTATGCCACTTAAGCCTTAAGACGAATAGACAACACGTACTCATTTGTTTACCTATATTTTTGATGGTACGGTTGGCACAGAAGCTGCTGTTCTGCTTGTCTTAAGTTCGATTTCTTGACGGAACAAAAGTTTTTGAAAAGTAACTAATACAAATCTTTGATCAACATTGAATGCAATGGACCTCGACTACATAAAACTCATTGATTGTTCTGTCATGCTGCATTCAAGTTAGGTAGAAACTGTTCTAAACGGCTTTGGAAGTCTTTGAGAAATGTTCACTTTAGATTCTACTACGTGCATGCTTTCGGTGGCTTTAAAAACTTTACAAAGCCTTTGAAACTAGTTGGCTCGTACCCTGGGGAAACAAGAGAGGATTACCTACTTTGTTTTGAGATTACTTTTAAAAGAAAAATACGTAACAAATATGGTTCGTATCAAAGAACAATTTTCACAAAGAAGAAAAATATATTTAGTGTTTACTAGCTTTTGTTCGTGATTTCGTCCAAGAAAAGTTGAAGCCAGATATAAAGTGTTCTATGTCGTTTCTTGGAATTAAACCTTACTCCTTATCAATAATTCAGTAATTTTCTTTAGTTAAAGTTAGTCTTTCTTTTTAAGTTTTTAAAGATTCAGTGATCGATAATATTTTTGCTAGGTGCTAAAAACAGAAAGATAAATAAGAAAACATTTTGGAAGATTCTGTGTTTTGTATTTTTTGACCCTAAAAAATTGACAGAAGATTTATCTTTTTACTCAAACGAGTAGTTATTGGTTGCGTACTAGTTTATAAAAGGTTATACATTTTATATATATCGCCTTAAATACACCTAAATTAATAACGGACGTGAAAACCACATCGGGCAAATTGTTGCAGTCCTTCAATGTACGCGGGATTAACGATGAGACAAACCGCTTAGTCCGGACTATAAAGCAGTTAACAATGTAAGGGTGGACCCTTGCTACATGTCGGGTAGATCTTTTGTAGAAAGGTGATGGTTGAATCAAGTTATGTATTTCACGCGCACAGTCTCTGAATGGATCCTGAAAACACCGTGAGACTGGCCACCCTAAATCTGCGGTCGAGGCTTTGTAGATTGGTCTTACCCAAATCTGGATCACTAATTAGCTTTTTCGCGCCTTCCAACTGAATACTGATGTAAGCTGTTCTCGTCAGTTGAGATCAAAATCCACACCCTGGCTCACTTTGGGCGACATGTGGAAGGAAATGGGGCACAATTAGAAGCCTGCAGTGACTTCAAACTTTTTCGCTGCACATTGAATGTGTGAACGTTGTACGAATACTCCTTTTAGTAGACATATGATACATTTCAATTAATGGCTATTTTGCTATAATAAAATATTGACATTATATTTTACCATTATATGATTGCTTACACGCTTTCAACCTATCTGATGAATGAAAATATCTGATGAAATAAATGTTATCACAACGAACGATCCTAAGCGTCTCACATCCATCAGATTCCCACAACCCTCACCAGTTGCAGTCAGAAAGACACTTATTCTTGCAAAATATAGCAAGTACCTATAATTTAACTTGGACTATTAAATGCAATCTAAACCACGTGTACTCAAATACTGTCGCTATAAATATTGTGTACTTGGCATCAGTCCAATCTGCTATGTGACGTCACCTTGAGAGCCTGCGCGCACTAGCGATTTAAGTTGGCCGATAGTTTGATCAGTCAGACGATTAGTATAGAGTTATATGACGTGTGCGCACTTGAAAGATTAAAAATCTATACTGATTCTCTGACCGATCAAACTATCGGCCAACTTAAATCGCTAGTGCGCGCAGGCTCTGAATGAGAACCTCGATGAGATACCCGTACTCCGCTGTGCTTATGTAAGGCGGGACAAGACTGCTTGAGGTATCGATAAGAACAGAAAAAGAATACAGACATACTCGTACATACCTAGGAAGAAAGTTCATAATGTGGTAAGTTGAAAAAAATGAACACAACATTGACTCCATACCAAACTGAATGAACAATTTCTTTGAAGACTATGTAACTACTATTAAAGATAAGCAAGTCAGAAAATACAACGTTAAAAATAGGTAATTCTCTGTTTGACTGTCAAAGATGCTAGTGCAGGGGCGATAAGATGCGGTGAAAATATAGGGATGCGCTTTTTCATTGACTTTTTAGTCTAACACTACCTACTTATTAAACAATCTCACGACTTATGAAAACTGGCACAAAACTTTTTCAGAATCAATAATTATAAGTTTTGCCAACTTTGTTGTGCATTTCACTATGGCCGTCATATCGAAGGAGATTTGCATAAAGTTCTCAAGTAATAGGAAAGACTGCAAAACCGTTGAAAGTAATTATTTCCTGTAGTATCATTTCCACGCTGCTTTACAGATTGAGTTTACAAACAGGCTCTAGTAACAACGTTTACCCGAGTTGTTTTCACGGAGCATCGTAGACAGCAAGTGCTTTATAAGAATTTTTATTCTCAGAAAGTACTTGTTCACTTGCGTGAATTAGCACAATTCAGACGTAGTTAATGTTTCTCGTTCATTAACACTTTTGGGTTTCAAACAAGGTCTTAAACACACGGGGTGTTTGAAACCATCATTAAATCGTCATTATGACGGTATGGGGCTTAGACCCTGCTTCTTTTAAGAAACTACAAGATTTTTTTGCAAATTTCAGGACAAGATTGAAGTGACCCCGTATTTAAGTAGAAATACCACTGCATACTGTTTTGGTATGATATCTTAGGTACATATTCATGTCTTTTCTTATCTAAACACTGCAGACAAGACTAGCTTTTACTTAGTCGCAACACAAGGAAGCGTATATTATTAGACCTCGTTCCGCATTAAATATGTTACACTGAGAGGACATTAAGGAGTAGTATTAAACAAACGTATTTGTTTGTCTGTTTGCTCACACTATAACTTTATTGTGTGAATGTTTCAACGCTTCATTCTGTGTGATGTAAATAAATCTGCTCTCTGTTTATGATTGGAAAATGGAAAATGTGGTGTAAAATATTAGTGACGCGAATAGTAGTCGTATGCATAAAACCCACTGGTGTGTTTACCCAGCAGGGTTTTATGCATTCTAGGGCTTGACGCTAGCTTCACAAATGTAATCAGCACACCGTATTTTATTTAAAGCCGGTAAATTCATAATACCATAATTAGGATTTTGAAGGAATATATTACGTTTATCTTTTCAGGTTAACGTGTATACGTAAGGCTACAACAGCGACAGAGGACAGGATTGAGCAATCTGTCACCTAACGTCAGGTTAAGTACAAGAAACTGTATTAAGAGATCCCTAGGATACGTCACGTAAATTACAAGGAAATTCCTTTCTTCCTTCCTTCTCAAGCACTCTATAGTACACCTGGGCATGTCTTGAAAGCTTGTTGGTTGTTCATCCAACGTTGTCCAACGCAATATGAATTGCGGTTGCCTGTTCACAATGCGAAAAAAATTATATTACACCTGAACATTGTTGGCATACGGTGATTCCGTCATTCACTCTAATAAGTTCACTTTTCTGCTATTTTTCTTCTTCATTCTTTTTCTTGATATATTTTTTTAACTTTACGCTACACTTAGAATTACTCATGTATAGTGAGTTTAGCCACAAACATGTAAATTCACATACAAAGGATACGGAACACCTATCTGCAGGCCATAAATATTTGTTATTTATGGGAATCGAACCTTTGACACGCAGCGCAGCAGTCAATCGCTCAACCACAGCGTAAATTGTGGCAATGTAATAATGTTAAAATTAAGAGGCAAGTAATCGTGGTGGTAAGATTCAACACCATATTATGTACCACATTCAGACTAAATAAATGAATTTGAATTTGACTTATAAAATATCTCATTTCTACTTAAGAAATTGAAATGAAATACCATTCTTAATGAAGTAGACGACTTGAACTTAATTTGAAGTAATTAATTAACTAATTAGCTTAATTTGTTTCTTGGTATACTCCTTATAATACGTTCCAAATTAAATTCTAGTACTGAGTACTTACAAATGAGATATCTATTTCCAAGAAAATTTGTGCTCTGCTAAGAGTCATATTGGAAAAGCAATGTTGCTACTATCAAATTAATGTAGTGCATGCGTACGTGCAGAAAAAGGTCCAGCAGTGTTGGAAATAGGCCTCCCCAAGCGTCGCCACAAGGAACGGTCCTAGGCGTCTTGCATTCATCGGATTTATTTGATCTTTACCAGGCCATCATTCCACCTTGTGGGAGGCCGTCCAAAGCTGCGATTATCGGTACGTGGTCACCACTCCAGAACCTTTCGTATTCATCGACCATGTGTTCTGCGTACACTGCCTACTGCCACTTAACTTTAGTGATCTTCAATTGCCCTATGCGTTCTAACGTTGCGGGTTTCCTTTTCAGAAAATTCCCGCACCCTTACAGGCATTGTCCCTGCTGGACATCACTTTGATTAGCGTTTGGATCACTACGCGCTTTGGATAACTTGGCTCAAACCAGTCGATTACCAGAGGGCTGAACTGCAAGTTGCCCATTGCTCGACTTCCGCGAGCCTGCGACTGACTTGTCTTGGTAGTCGTAGGACTCGGGAGCTGAGGCGTGAGGATGTTAGTTTTGTTACACGTGCGGCCTCGCTAGCATTACTGCTTCGTAGAAGGATACGACTACTAGGTTTTGGGCATACGTTCTGATTTACATAAATATAAACCCAAGTTAAACATTAGGTAATGTCCTAATGACAGTCTGTTAAAATACCAGTTCTCGATTCAGTCATCCAACCATAACCATATTATTGACACAGTTTGGGCACTGAGTGAAATAAACGATGCAATTTGTCACAATAACACAAACTAGCTTGTTGACGATGGTTAATATTAATTTACAACTAGAGTAATACTGTTATTACTCTAGTTTCAAATTAATATTAACGTCTAAAATCTGTATTTTATAGTTTTGAAGTCATTAGGACTGTTATTAAACTAAATAGTGATACGTGTTCAGTACAAGCAGTACAAACATTTTGAAGACTATCTATATCCCAATGAGGTTATCGTCACTTGTACAATTTGTAGTTTTAGGGCCTGTTTCACAATGTCCGAGTAGGCATTACTCACTGAATAAATTCAAAAATGTGACAGAATTCGTATGAAATTTTCTGTCAAGTAAGATACTCGAAACTTAATCATAGGTGGTGAAACAGGCCCTTACTGTAATATAAACTACTTACTATTTTTTTTATTTTTTTTTTATTTTAATAAACATTAATATTCTACAACTTTTGCACAACGTCATCTAATCCTAAAGCAGAGCTTGTGTTATAGGTACTAGACAACTGATAAACATACTTATACAGGGTGTCCCAAAACTCAACGATAATTTGGGACCGGATGAAAGGTCAAGCTATACCAGTTCTGGGAAAAATAAAAAATAAAATCCATATCACTCAGTTCAGCGATAATAGACATTTTTTAAAAAAAGTTGAAATTCGACACCCTTGGTCGCATTTTTAAGGTTTGTGATCACCAATGTCACAATTTCGCTGTGATTTTTTTAATTTCGTGATCTTCATTAACGATGCTATTAATCGCAACTACAAATTATTGCAAAAAACATTGTTAATTTAATAAAATAAGTTAAGTTTTAGTGAGTCATGGTTCATAAAAATATTGTTCGTTAACTTTGGCACTTCATTTTGAAAAAAAAATGTACTACACTACCCTTGGCAAGTCATTTCAAAAGATGGCGCATTTAATCAAGATTTCAAAATGGTGCAACACTTGCCACTTTTCTTGCCATTAAAAAAAATATTTCTTATTTTTTTCAAATTGAGCTCATTTTGAACAATTCAACATAAGGAATTTTTGTTAATAAAAGGAGATTGACAGGGTGTGGACCAGGTGCATTTTGTTCCTCAGCCCAATACTAATCAGTAAACCGAAGCTCTTCAAAATCTGCTCCAGAAGTCAAGAGAAAAAAAGAGTTTTTCCAACCTAGGTTAACCTAACCTAAGTTAGAAATCGTTTTAAGGAAGTTTGACCAAGCGCTGCCCAGAATACACACCTAGTGCATTTCATACCTCAGATCAATACTAATCAGCAAACCAAAGCTCTTCAAAATCTGCCCCAGAAGTCAAGAGAAAAAAAGAGTTTTTCCAACCTAGGTTAGGTTAGGTTAGCCTAACCTAACCTAAGTTAGAAATCGTTTTAAGGAAGTTTGACCAAGCGCTGCCCAGAATGCACACCTAGTGCATTTCATACCTCAGCCAAATACAATCAGTAAACCGAAGCTCTTCAAAATCTGCTTCAGGAGTCAAGAGAAAAAAAAAGTTTTTCCAACCTAACCTAACCTAAGTTAGAAATCTTTTTTAGGAATTTTGACAAAGTGCTGCCTAGAATGAACAAGTATTTGTTTTTTTTTCTGAAGCTAATACTTATCAGTAAACCGAAGCGCTTCGAAATTCGCTCCAGGAGTCACGAGAAAAAATGAGTTTTTCCAACCTAACCTAACCTAAGTTAGAAATCATTTTTAGGAAGTTTGACCAAGTGCTTCCCAGAATGAACATCTAATGCAATTTGTTCCTCAGGCTAATACTAATTAGTATTTTACTGATTAGTATTGGCCTAGATTAGGTTAGGTTGCAAAAACTCTTTTTTTCTCTTGACTCCTGGAACAGATTTCGCTTCGGTTTACTGATAAGTATTAGCTTCAGAAAAAAAAACAAATACTTGTTCATTCTAGGCAGCACTTGGTCAAAATTCCTTAAAACGATTTCTAACTTAGGTTAGGTTAGGTTGGAAAAAGTTTTTTTTTTCTTGACTCCTGGAGCAGCTTTCAAAGCGCTTCGGTTTGCTTATAAGTATTGTCCTGAGAAACAAAATGCACTAGGTGTTCATTCTGGGGAGCACTTGGTGAAACTTCCTTAACGTTTGAATCCCCAACCGGTCCTATGAGACCGCGCTGTTATTGTTTAACTATTGTGTCTCGTTTCGCGGGTATCTGAGTAATTAAAACGATTTTTAACTTAGGTTAGGTTAGGTTGGAAAATCTTTTTTTTTCTCTTGACTCCTGAAGCAGATTTTGAAGAGCTTCGGTTTACTGATTGTATTTGGCTGAGGAACAAAATGCATTAGGTGTTCATTATAGGCAGCACTTGGTCAAAATTCCTTAAAACGATTTCTAACTTAGGTTAGGTTAGGTTGGAAAAAAAAAAATTTTCTTGACTCCTTAAGCAGATTTCAAAGCGCTTCGGTTTGCTTATTTTGTTTGCGTATTGGCCTGAGGAACAAAATGCACTAGGTGTTCATGTTGGGCAGCACTTGGTGAAACTTCCTTAAAACGATTTCTAACTTAGGTTAGGTTAGGTTGGATAAGCTCTTTTTTTCTCTTGACTCCTGGAGCAGATTTTGAAGTGCTTTGGTTTGCTGATTAGTATTGGTCTGAGGTATGAAATGCACTAGGTGTGCATTCTGGGCAGAGCTTGGTCAAACTTCCTTAAAACGATTTCTAACTTAGGTTAGGTTAGGCTAACCTAACCTAACCTAGGTTGGAAAAACTCTTTTTTTCTCTTGACTTCTGGGGCAGATTTTGAAGAGCTTTGGTTTGCTGATTAGTATTGATCTGAGGTATGAAATGCACTAGGTGTGTATTCTGGGCAGCGCTTGGTCAAACTTCCTTAAAACGATTTCTAACTTAGGTTAGGTTAACCTAGGTTGGAAAAACTCTTTTTTTCTCTTGACTTCTGGAGCAGATTTTGAAGAGCTTCGGTTTACTGATTAGTATTGGGCTGAGGAACAAAATGCACCTGGTCCACACCCTGTCAATCTCCTTTTATTAACAAAAATTCCTTATGTTGAATTGTTCAAAATGAGCTCAATTTGAAAAAAATAAGAAATATTTTTTTTAATGGCAAGAAAAGTGGCAAGTGTTGCACCATTTTGAAATCTTGATTAAATGCGCCATCTTTTGAAATGACTTGCCAAGGGTAGTGTAGTACATTTTTTTTTCAAAATGAAGTGCCAAAGTTAACGAACAATATTTTTATGAACCATGACTCACTAAAACTTAACTTATTTTATTAAATTAACAATGTTTTTTGCAATAATTTGTAGTTGCGATTAATAGCATCGTTAATGAAGATCACGAAATTAAAAAAATCACAGCGAAATTGTGACATTGGTGATCACAAACCTTAAAAATGCGACCAAGGGTGTCGAATTTCAACTTTTTTTTAAAAATGTCTATTATCGCTGAACTGAGTGATATGGATTTTATTTTTTATTTTTCCCAGAACTGGTATAGCTTGACCTTTCATCCGGTCCCAGATTATCGTTGAGTTTTGGGACACCCTGTATATTTCTAAATACGTATTATAGAACTATACTTAAATTAAACCAAGATTCAAAATAAGTGATTATGTGTCACTAATCTAACCACTAGACCAGGTCAGTTCAGATTAACATAATAATTGGAAAATTTATAATTATTACATATCCATATTTCATAATAATAAATATGCAAGCACAGAATGTGTCATGTAATACTCGAGCCCATTCCATAGGATTATGTTGGAATTTATGGCAGATTATTGGCTCATCCTGCATTTGTAAGGATTTCATTGTTTCGTTTGAATAATGAAGAATGGAATGATAATCCCCATTGTATTTGTTTTTAATTAATAAAAATCGTGAAACAACTGCGTTGTTTATATTTACCATCCTTATACAAGTAACATATTTCCGGAATAATGAAATTTCTCGGTCCAGTGTAAATTATTATTAGTAAACATATAGAAAATGAAAAAAAATATTTAAGAAATCTGTTATGCACAAAAACAACGTAGGGCCAAGCACGCTTCCCTGAGGGACACAGAAAATGATGTATTTTAATTAATCTTCATGGAATTAATAAACATAGTCACGGTAGGTAGTCATCGAATTATGAATTTCTATAGATACACAAGACAAGACAAGTTCATGAAGCTTCTTTATAAACCTAAATTTTACCTTAAGAAACAATATAGGAGGTCGTGGCTAGATAATAACAGCCGCACGGATCGATCTTCAAGGTTAAGCAACGCTTGCCTAGGTTGGTCTGTGGATGGGTGACCATCTTAACATAACGAGTTTCCTCCGTGCCTCGGAAAGCACGTTAAGCCGTTGGTCCCGGCTGTCATTTGGAGAGCTTAGGCAGTCGTTACGGATAGTCAGAAGCCAGTAAATCTGACTCCAGTCTTGCGATGAAGTACCGTGTTACCCCAGTTAATGGGTTGTGGAGGTCTGGTAAGCAGCCGCTCCTCGTAAAATACTGGTATTCAGCTAAATCCGGCTTGACTGGAAGCCGACCCCAATATAGTTGGGAAAAAGGCTAGGTAGATGATGATGATGATGACGGTAGGTAGTCATCGAATTATGAATTTCTATAGATACACAAGACAAGACAAGTTCATGAAGCTTCTTTATAAACCTAAATTTTACCTTAAGAAACAATATTGTCATATTACTATTTTGATATCATTAGGTACATAAGTTGACTTCTGGTGTAGTCAAAGTAATGTGAATGTACATATGTACATCTACTGCCTCATAATCTCTAGCGATTCGTAGATTACAAACAACCACAATCCTAAACTTCTCTAGATTGTGGTTATCGGATACAATCGGGTTTGAAATAGAATGTATTAGACCCGTATCGGAGAAATAGATACCAGGCGTACAATAGGTCGGTTTACTGATAAACTAAAACTGTTTAATTCATGAATCCCCGACCGGTCTCATTGGACCGCGCTTTTATTGTTTTACTATTGTGTCTCGTTTCGCGGGTATTTATAGGTTAATACCTTAAGATGATCCAAGTAAGTAAGGGTTTGTAATACTGTTGAGAATTTTACCAATAACATCATTATGGTAATATCCGAAGCCCAATATGTTGATATTACAGTTAAGAAACCAAACGAGAAGTACACTTACTTAAGCAACTAAGTTTAAGAGCAGACTTATTGCTTTAGTGCTTTTTTTTTTAGGTGGGGAATCATCAAAATGACTTCTCCCGCTCTGGGCAGAGCGGGAGGGCGTGTCAGACTTTTACTGACTAAAACCCACTCCTGTTCTTCTTTGCCTTAATTCCGGGGCACCGGGGCTCTCTTTAGTCAACCCAGGCCCCAGAAGGCTTCAGCCCTACCGGGCCCCTACAGTTTGCTGACATCTCCTTGAGGCGCGCGTGGAACAATACGTGCCGTTGACGACATGGGCTTGGTCCAGATTGTTATCAGACTTCCGGACGGCGAGCTACCCATTGCTCGCCGTCCGCAAGCATGCGCCTACGGTGGCTGGAAATCGGGATCAGAATCCCGGCGGCGAGGGAGTGAGGGCTATGCCCTCTCGCGTGCGGCCGACTCCTTGGCTAGCATTACTGCTTCGCAGAAGGATGCGACCGCCTGCCACTCCTCCTCGCTCCGGACCATGGCCTGTACCAGGGCCCGGCGTGAGAGGTCATTGCCACCAATCGCCACCTCGAGGACACGGCGATGCTCGGCCCAAGCGGGGCACACCTCCACCGTATGCTCCACCGTGTCCTCCGTGCGGTCATCACAATGGTGACACCCGGGCGATTCTTCAGCACGAATCCGATGCAGGAATCTCCCGAACTTCCCATGACCGGTGAGGACCTGCGTCATGGGGAAGGTGAGAACGCCGTGTTGCCGTTCCAGCCACTCCCCAAAGAGGGGACTTACCGCCGCAATGACGGCGTGTCCAATTGCTTTAGTGCTTATGTGTAATTAGGTATTATAATTTTTTGACGTTATAAAAAATTTGTTCTTAGCACTTAAGTTGAAAAGAAATGTTGGAAATTCAGCAGAAATGACAGTCTGTGAATAGTATTAAATCTTAGTTTTGTCGGTAATAGTCTGATAGGAAGCGCTGATGTAGGTAGCAAAAGCACCAAACACACGACAAAGTATGAAGAAACAGTTGAGTGGAGATGATATTGCTGTAGTTATTTAATTTGACATTGTATAAATACTGATACGCTGTGGAGTTGGCTTTTGAAACACAAGATACATTGTTTCCTGCTTGCAGCGTAATGGTTGCATGCAAAACTCATATAAGGAAAGACGTCAGTCTCAGTAATTGATTGGGGTAAATAGCCATCTATTAAAGGTGCAATAAACACCAGTCAAAGCAAAAACCATTATAATGCGTATTTATAATATAATACTGTAACACGTGTATGCAACAATTGCATTCCGTGCATTGACCACTGTTTTATGCGACATTTAAAGATTCTTGAGATTTACGATGCCGTAAATAATACTTTATACATTTGTGTTTTTACATTCATAATAAATATTGAACTAGTACTATCATGTTTTTTTACATGCATAAATGTTTAATGTGTTAACAAGGTAGTTAAAATGAAGTATTTACGATTTATTTAATCCTAACTGCATGCAGTATAAACTTGAATGATTCAAAAGCAAAAATGCAATATCCTTGAACGTTTTAAAGTTCTCGATTCGTTTAGCTTTATTTAATCACAGCGAGTTTAACCAGTATAGCGTTAATAATAAGAGTAAAATTTCATTGTAACATTTGCATATGCTGCTGAAAGTATAAACCAAAAGTTTTCTGAAATGAAACTGTTATTGTGTTATTTCGTTTATATTTCAAACTTGCATAAAAAATTTGATAATTTAAGTAAGGTATTTAAGTTATCGAATTTGTCCCAAAAAATCTTACATAGAAACAAGACTATTTATTAGAAATGGTAAGGCTTGTGGGGTTTGATCTTAATAATTAATTTATTAGCAGCCTTCGTAAGTCTGTCTAGACCGTTATTAACCTTGGTGTATTAGCTTGAAAATATGTTTACACCGATCTAGGATAAAAGAGGCTAGGCCTGTCGTCTGCTTATCTGTCTTTAATAGATATTAAGGTCAAATGGATTAGGACAATTTTAACACTAAACACTACGCAATTAATAGATTACATATCTCTAACACTTACTTGGCTATACTGTAATGTAGATAAGTTTTCATCAAGAGATTCCTAAAATTTTCACCATGTTTCAAAACACCACATTTAATAATACGAGTACTATGGTAATCTGGTTAATATTGTTTGATATTTGATCTCCAAATACAACAGAAACTAACATTAAACTGCAAAACACTAATGCGATTACCATACGGATTATTATAGGCTAAGAGATTAATATCCTAATTCTACTTGTACCGTATACACGTAGTAGCTATCGGAATGAGGAATACTGTAGTTACTGAAATAGTTAATGATTTCAACAGCAGTTAGCTGAGGGAACTGAAATTGAGATAATTGAAATATTCTTCAGCGCATTCTAATAGAGCTTTAAGTCTCCTGTGTCCAACTGAAGCATGATGAGAATTTACAGAAAGTTAGACTCTTGTATATTAAGGAATGTTGTTATCCAAACACAGTTTGGGAGTATTTTGTGGGTATTTTTATGTTAACTTTAAATATTAATTTAACTATTAGTGTTGTAACGTTTAATTAATTAGGTTTAAGAAACCGTGAGATCTTACAATATAACAAAAATCAAAGTTGGTCCTCAATTGACTGAGAAATCGGACTGAACATACATAAAAAATACATTTAGCCGAACATAGAACCTTCTCCATTTTGAAGTCGATTAAAAACCATAGCTTTCGCAATGTTGTAATTTGATGAGGATCGTGTTAATTTTAATCGCGGTAAATTCGGTTAATTAAATTACCAGTAGCCACATAATTTTATAATTATTTCAATATTTATATAAATTGTATGAAAAAAATAGGTCGCTTTATAAATTGATCGTCAGCGTGGTTACTAACCGACTTTAAAAGGCAGGTTCTATGTTGGGCTGTATAATATATTGTTATATTTTTTATACTTACGTTCATAACAACAGATGTGGAAGTGTCTATTTATTGGATTATCAAATAAATTCCGCCATTCTAGGTCGAGTGGGAGTGTTAGAGCTTTACCTACTGACTTAAACCCAGTGGCCCTTACCTTCTACGCCGGACCTTGGTACAGGCTGTGGTTTGGAGAGAAGAGGAATGGCAGGCATTCAATTTTGACTTCGCAATTATTCATCAAAAAATTTTAAGTCACATTATAATTGACTGGCTGTATAGAAAGTTGGGACATGGTTCAATAGAAATGTGAAGATAGAACTAGTTTTTTTAAAATAAATTGACAGCTGTCAGTTATAAGCGATTCACCCTAGGAATGAAAACTTTTAACCCACTCATCAAGCAACTTGACCTACTTTCAGAGTATGAGTAATGAAAAACATATTTTAATACGTAAAGGTTTTATTTAAGTACTATACTTTTATTAGATCACAACTCATTCTCTCTCTCAACTCAACTCTGAACTCATTATTATGGAGGTGTCCATACTATTTTTCAAATCAGTGATCTGATTGCGACACATTACTATTTTATAACTACAAAAAACTATTTTTGTCTCTTCCCTAAAAGTTAAAACACTCCTTCGAAAGCTGAAGTAATCGTTAAGATTTTTGCTATGAATGATTGAAATAAAACAACGCAGTCGAAATGTACAAAAATATATATATTTTTAGTAAATTAAATTAATTTTTACATATTGCATTTCACACTTATTTACACCTGTTCAAACATATACATTAATTGTTCGATGTTGTTTCAAAAACACATAACTATGCCTGTATAATTGATACATTATACAATTTATATACGTCCTATCTAAGTACGTGCATTTACACAATAGTCTGTAATAATACTTATGTACATTATTATCTCTAAGCTTCTCGTATCACACCCTGTTTTCACTTCACTATTAATTTAAACTACTACAGTCATTGTGTACTACTAAGTGGGCGCTTCTTCTATGTGTTGTGAGCAGTGGTCGGCAGCTCGGCTCGGCGTCCTGTTGAGTAGGAAGTCCAGATCATGTGAGATCTTGTATAACACTTTGTCAGTATGTGTGTAAGTGTTGTGAGTAGTTGTTGTGTCATTTGCGTGTGTGACTAGAGGTATATTTGAATGGTTCAGTTCAGTGCTGCACTCGGGGTGGATCGACGGTAGTGAGTTGCTACACGACAACTGCTTCGGGCGCTGCTTGAGACAGCTCTTCTGAGGACGTGCCGACACGTCTGGGTTAGATTTGATGCAAATCTTGCAGTTGTCCTGTTGAACGATGATAAAATTACTTACTCTAAAACATTACATTTAAGAGAATTCAATTACATGTGAACTTGCGCGTACCTTAGGTGTATCGGTGTTGTCTCGGTAGAAACATGTTTGTGTCGACGTGTCATGTGGTGGCAATGCGCTGAGCTCTACCATACACACACGTGGCAAACCTGCACCACCTTCTAAAAATAATAATACCATTAGTTTCAAAAAGAGATTCCGACATACAAACCAAAGCAATGTCGGAGATTTTGAAGCTGTTGTAGAGCCAAAAGTTTATAGGTACCTGTGGGTATGAGATCGCAGAGGGCGCGTGGACGCGACCGCGGTAACGACATCGTATGCTCATGTTGGACACCACGTACTATGTCCGCCACGCATGCACCACTGGACTGTCGCCTGCATAATAACCGAACAATTTATCAGAACTAATGTTGACGATACTACTAGCTGAAGTACAAAACAGTGCATTTTGACTAAATTCATAGTATGGTTGATTGAATGAGACAGAAAAACACTAAATAAATTAATTCGATTTTTAGCAAAGTTACTGAAAAAAAATGCTCAATTATTTTAAATCAATTAAATCGTACACGATTAACGATGTGGTTTAGAAAAAAAAATTGAATGACTGACGCTAGCGTCACTATTAAGAAATACATGTTTACAGCGTTGAAAGAGACCTATGTTATTATTAAAAAAATAAGCCTAAGATGCCATAATAATCTTTTGTGATATCTCCAAGGCATTTGACTGCGTTCATCACATATCTTGGCACCATTCCACCACTCTACACGAAGAAATTACGGGCTAAGTAGGCAAACTTACATTTATTTTAGTAATAGTCAAATGACAGATAGCAGCAAGTTTCAACAAATGGTGTCAATTCACTAGGTTTAAAACTCAAAATTGGGGCACCACAAGGCACAATATTAGGTTCTATCCTCTTTTTATATATTTTAACATTTTACATGTTTTAATAAAAAAAATGATACTTTTTAACAATACGACACTGATCTGAAAGTATTCCTGGCCGAGCATGGGTCCTGGCCATTTTTCTTTCACTTAGTTTTATTTAATTAAAAAATAGAATTTTATTTTCTACATAAAAGAAAAATCTACACTTTGGCAATTAAAGAAGCAAAATGGTTTTAACAGAAATAAATGCATTGAAATGAAGTTTGAAATGTACCTCAGTCCTCACCTGTACATGGTGTTCGGGCTCTCTATCGTCGGCGCTTGCCAGTAGGTATTAGCAGGAGACACATGAGATGAAGACGAGCACTCCACCTCACGACCTTGCTTTATGTACACTACAACAATGAAACCAAAGCATCCAAATTAGTAAACGGATACTTAATGAGAGACACGAAGACGAGAGGCGAATAGGAGACAAACCAAAAAGAAAAGATATGAAGGTTTCAGGCAACGGGGTTATGTCTTCTATAATTTGCTACGAAGTAATAAGATACCACAAAAAAATTTCATGTTAAAACAATGCTGTCAAGTTTCGCAGTTTTTTGCCATCTAAAATCATAAGACTCACGATTCTTACAATTTTAGATAGCGAAAGAGTGCGTGTCCGTGGGACGCCATTCAAATGTCGAGCCACGTTTAAAATATATTTGATAGAAAAAAATTGTTTGCAATGTAATATAAGTAAGCTAAAAATTTATCGATATCCTCATATAATTTTATAGGATTTGTGAATAATCGTAAAACTGAGATCATAAGCATTTTTTTCATGTGATAAAGTATTTTGTTTTATTTTTGGTGTTCTTGAAAATAATACTTCAAAAAGCAAATTCTTACTCACGGCTATGTGAGGCATCTCCCGGTGTGCCCTGCCACTCATTGTGGGAGGAAAGCGTGAACAGTCGCCGTGCTGCCTGGAGACACTCCGCGTCCAGCAGCACGTAGCACACTAGCATAGACACACCCTGGACACAAGCGGCCACAGCTAATAGCACACCTTGCGTGGCGCTGCTTTCTGCAGGCTGCACGTACGCCACACCGGCCACTTGCGTGGCACATGTTGTGAGGAGCAGTACTAGTGTGTGTCGCACTACCCGTGCTCGATCGCGCCCATGATCATATCTTGGTTTATGCTCATGATCTCGAGCTCGCGTTCTGAGTGCGAGCGCAAGTGCAAGCGTTAATGCGGCTAGAAGAGCTTGGCCTGCAGCACATACAGCATTGGCGGCCGCGCCCAGCTGCAGCGGTGCTCCGCCCCACAGTCGAGCTGTTAGCCAGCATAGTGTGCACACGCCTGCAAGCAATCACGTAACTATAACAACATGCTCGGCCTTCTTACATATCGAACTGTCTGCATCTTTACGTACCGCACAGTAGTCCGACAGAAGGCACGCGCGTGGCTGTGGCAGTCAAGTCAGCGTGTAGCAGCAGCGGTGCAGCACATAGTGCGGCGCCGCCCGCTGTCCAGCTTAATGCCACAACCCATCCCGCACCACCACCGCATGCTACATCCTGCTAATATACAATACACCACGGTCAACCAGTACTTCAACCATTTAATTTTATAAGCACGAAATTTATTATAACTCACCAGTCCCGTATCACATTCTAGTAGAGCTAACAAAGCTGCAGAGTGACATCCTGCAGTGGCTGCTTTGAGCAGCACTGGCAGCTTGAGCTTACTGCCAGCTAGTAGACCGAGTAGCTGGAGTAATGCTGCCACAAGACACAATGCAGCTCCTAGGCTCACTGTGATCTTCACTATGCCTTGTAAGTCATCATCTGTACCCTTCTGAAGAAAGCAGTTTTGGGTGTTAGTTAAATTTATTATGTAAATATGTATCCTCATGTGTACCACTTTTCTAATTGTACTCACAAAAGTCTCCCTGTGAACAGTGAAGAGTGCGAAGGTGGCGACTCCTCGACAGCGACAGGCAACATGTGTGCGCTGTGGTACGCGCATCTCACACGCCTGCGTGCTCCACACGCGCGGTGACGAGCGCGACCGACCTCCACACGCGAGCTGCGATGCTGACCACAACCATTTTACATTACTGACATTCGTACCGACGACTGAACTGTGGAACTGCGTTTGTGTGTGCTCTGTGTCTGGGTGTGTGTGTGTGTGTGTGCTGTGTGCTTTGTGTGTGGGGTATCTACTCACCAATAGCGCTGTAATTCTTTGAGTGAGCGAACAGTAGCGTGACAGTGTGAGGGAGCGTGGGATTAACTCCCGCACCGCTGACAGACACCTGCACCTGTTGTGATGCTACTGTGTACTCTGTCGCGCGGCCAGACCTGGAAGAGTTGCTGCTACAGCTATCGTGTAGGAAGGAAAGAAAAAAGAAACAAATAAATAAAAAGAAAAAAATTAAATAATAAAAAAATAGTAGAAAATAATGAAATTACTAAAAACCAAAATATCATCAAAATTACAACAGCTTTTCATGATAACAAAAATAATAAAGAAAATCATTTACTTGTATTCGATGTATCTTCTTAGCGACGGCAACCTCGCTCCTAAGTTATGATACAGTACAGTCACCACGGAAGCATTGCCAGTTGTATCCACCAGCTCCACTGCTGCTGCCGTTACGAGCCACTCCTCGTGTGCATCTGAAGTTGGCTGAAGTGAGACATGCGCTTCGTTGTCCAACTGTACTGGTGCAGTTGTGACTGTGAACTCCTGGAAGCGCTTATCAAAGCTACTTCGTAGTCCTGCTGTGTCCACCACCGCATTTTGGAGCCCGAAGATTTTCTGATAGGAGAAACATGCCCATTTTACATTCTAAACTCAATGATCTCGACTTGGTCAATCGATATTAAAATGTCCAGTATATACTGACCTCTTCATCCAAAAAAGTATCAGGATGTGTAAGCAAGTGATCGTAGATATTCAGTAGATTTTCCGCACTGTGGAACCTGTCGGCTGGTTGAGCTGCAGCAGACATGAGGTAGTGCAGCATGTGTACTGCATGCGTGAGGGAAGGCTGGCCCTCGCCCGAGTGTGTTGGCAGAGACCGCAGCACTGTCCCGTACTGCCTCGACACGACCGACACCGAGCGCCACGAGTAGCCCAGCGAGATCAGACTGAACTGGCATTTACAATATTAGGTCTAAGTGTTAATTTTGAATACACATCATTATATAAATTTTGTTTTGGTTTTCATTTTACCTGTTCATAAATGTCTCTGAGTGAATCTGCAATGCAGCCAGAGAAATCTGGTAGCATCCATTTGACGCCATGTTGTCCGGTTTTAGGCTCGCAAAACCTGCAAATATATTTTCCATATAACACTGCTAGCTGCTGCCAGCGGCTTAGCCTATATCCAATAGATATTTTTTATTAAAGAACGTTTATTCCTCACCATCATTCTGTGTACAGATTTTAATAAAACCAACGAAAAGTGATATCGGCACACGAACTACTAAAGTTTAAAAAGTTAATTCAAAATTCTTCGAAAAAGAATTCAAAGTTTGTCACATCATTCATCATTTTTTATTTAAATTCTGTTTCAAAGAACCTTAAGTAAGCACAATTTTTAAATTCATTGATAAATATATTTTTATGGCATACCTGGTAGCCTCCCCACTATGTCCAGGTGGACAAAAAGCTGTAGCGTGCGCTCCAGGAGCAGTCTTTGGCCAGCGCAAGCCATGGGAGAAGTCGCTCTCACACGCTACGTCATCAGCTCCTAGAGCCCATATGGTCACGCCTTTAGCATTTGTGCCAGCCGCTGATGATACTTGACACCGAAATTCACTGGATTTCTGTTCAGAACATCCAAAAGATATCTCAAAAATGAACAATGCAAAAGAAAAAACTTATTTATTCACCGCAATACATGACATACCTGTACGTTATAAAGCTTTAGCACGCTTCCCGCGGGGAACAGATCCTCCCAGACCTCTCTGCCCGGTGCCATTGGTAGCAGCGTCCTTTCTCTCGCCCAACTGAACCCGAGGGCACCGTGCACCCTCCCCGCTCCCGCGAGACATGTTACACTCACGTTGTCGCCCTGACACATATTTATTTTAATACTAATGAAGTGTTTTATATTTTGATATTTAACATTCTAGTGATATGTCACAGTGACATGGTTGAGGGAAGATGAAGGCTAGATAAATGCTCAATTATCCTACGTGTTGAAGAGGTGGTGTACTTGGTTGTTGGTGTCTTCGCTGATTGCGTTCAGGCAGAAAAATCTATCTACAACTATTATATTTGAGTCTGGATTCAATGGGTCAGACGTGGTGATAATCAGGACTACTTTTAGACTGAAATCAGTTACTGTGCCTAACGCTATTGACATCCCCAGAGTGTCGGTAAGTGGTTTTATCTACTACAAGCATGTAAGTCTTGATTCTATTTAATGCCAATTTAATACACCGTTAAAGTATACGCAATATATCTATTTTTATGTCGGGATATCTGAAACCAGTCTCAAAGACACCTGAATCCAGTTTCTAGATTGACTTACCTTATTGACAGTGATACTATGAGGTAGGAGCCGTATATCTGGTGGGCTTAGCACCGTGAGTCTCAGTGCTCGGCATCTTCTTCTGCCAGCATCGTCTGCGGCACAGGACCACTTGCCACTGTCAGGCCTCTTCGCTTCTGATATGCCTAATACCGACATGCGACGACCGAGCGCGTCTTCTGACACAGTGCGCGTCCAAATATCTCTGAAAATATAACTCTCTGAAAATGGCACAATTTGGTGGTCGGTATGCTGCACTTAATACGGTATATTGTGATCTGATTTAAAATAATGGCTTGCAAGAAATCACACTTTTTACATGTGTTGAATACTTTTTTTTTGTTTTAATCTTAGATTTATACATATTTTTGTTTGTAATGAATAAACTCTAAAACGATTGGAACCATTTCAAAGATTCTTACACCAGTGGAAATGTGCTACGTTACAAGAGTAATCATGGAGAATCTTTCCAGTTCTTATCCATAGAAAATGACCAAATGAATCCGTGCACTTGCTTCTGACATTTTATAAGTGAAATAAAAACATTTAGATTTTTTTTTGAGTATCTGGCTATAATATTTTATTTTCTAATTACACGCGAGCTAAAGCTAGTAACTACCGTATAAAAAATAAACGAAATAAAACCCCCAAGGAACGAGAGTGTTGGGCAACTAATTCGTGTAGGTAAATAACAGTCGCCTCTAATATAATAGTATGGACGTTCCTTTGGTTTCTGTACATAATGCCGGCCATACACGCTACGGTGCACCGGAGAGGTCTACCTGTGCAAGTATATCTGCGCAGGTAGACCGCAGCGTGTATGGGAAATAGACCTGTGCAGATTTTTTTGCCTGCGCAGGCGACCGGAGCAAAATTGAAAATCTATTCTTTCTAGTGACACCTGCGCAGGCATACCTGCACAGGTAGACCTCTCCGGTGCACCGTAGCGTGTATTGCCGGCATAAGCGTGTTTACTCTTTTAGGCTCGAAGTGACATCTATTAGGAAGCATAAAAGTTGTAACTCTTATTTATTTACCTTGTAGTACCATTGAAATTTATCTTGACACCGTCTTTGTACCACGTGAAGGCGATGTTCGGAGATCCATACGCCATACAAGTCAGTATGAACTCTGACCCCTCCCATATTTCTGGACGATGGTTTACAACTAGAGTCTGCAACAGAAAACTTAATTTAATATTAAAGTATGATATGATTTTGTGCGTTCTGACAAAGGTCCGGCGGTACTTCACATCGGGACAGCTTTTAATGTTGTACAAAGCACAGGTCCGATCGTGTGTGGAGTACTACAGCCACATATGGGCTGGAGCTGCGAAATGCCACCTGGCGGCTTTGGACTCAGTGAAAAGGCGTGCGAAGAGGCTAATTGGAGATCCAGATTTGGTTAAGACCAATTTACAAAGCCTTGAGCACAGGCGTAGGGTAGCCAGCCTTTCAGTTCTCGACAGGATGCATTTCGGAGAGTGTGCGCGGGAATTGCATGAACTGATTCCGCCATCCCCATTCTACCATCGGACACCGTCGTACGGCGGGTTTTCATCCTTACGTTGTCGAAACCTCTACGGTCCGGACTAAACGTTTCGCTTCGTCGTTTATACCGCGTACATCGAGGGACTGGAACAATCTGCCTGCTGCGGTTTTCCCGTCCGATTATAATTTAGGTGTCTTCAAGGCTAGAGTGAATAGGCTCTTAATAAGCTAGCCAAAAATACCCATTTTTTTCCAAACAAATATTTTAAAAAAATTTAGGGCGTTCTCAAAAATAAACTTCATAACATGACGTCAAGTAAATGAGTGTTACTAGTGAGTATTTACTCGTTTATAGAGCGAAAACCAATTAAACTTTGATTTATTTCCAATAAAAAGTAAAAAGTCTCTAAAGTTAGCAAAAAAAGCTTATTTAAAGAAATTAGTAACAAGCTTTTACTTAATGCTAAACTATAACTTGTGTATGTACGTCAGTGCTATAACTTTCAAAAACATTACAGTACCTACATAATTATTACTCGTATAAAGTTTTTTTTTCATGTATTAACTAAAATGATGAAATAAAAAGTTTTAAGTTATAAAATATCTATTACAGATTCTACGACAGCTTACAAGCAAATAGGTAAAAGTATGTTATTACAATGTTTTTCAATTTAGTTATATTTGTACGATAATTCGCCTTATTCGATCCTGAAATGCTACACATTGGCAAAACGAAATAATTCCTTTGATACGTCTGTATTTTTCCTATCTATTTGGTTAATTCTCTCTGTAGGATTTTTGGCAACATCGTTATAATACTTATTAGATAATTCGATACATTAACGAGTATGTTGCTCACAGTTACGGCCCATGTGATACACGTGTATGTTTTTTTCCTTGAATCAGACAGTAAACAGATATATTATTACCGTTTACTCTTCATAATCCTTTGAAAATCAAACGTACAGAAATAAGACATACGAAGTTAAACAGACATTATGGTTTTTAGAGATCGTCTCTTTAGACCGTCTGTGGTTTACTGAATGTGTATGGATAATTGAACAAATAGAGCAGATAGACAAATAATTTCACCGTTAGGAAAAATTTAAGACGAATTGTTATAATAAAATTAAAGTTATCAAGAATTTATTCATATTATGAATTTCCAAAACGCAAAAATTTTGCTCACACTTCATAGATTCGACACCCAGTTCATTCCATTCATTGTATTATGTGCTAAATAGACAGATAACTACTTAATCGATAATCAAGCGGAAATTCCCCAGGTTTCCCAAAGGGCTCGTGATTGCTCTTAATTCGATTCACTACGTTAAGACCGATGGCGTCATTATGGTCACGAATCTTGGTTAGTGAACACGAGGATTTAGTTACTAAGGAATTATGTTACAAGAACTTTTTTCTTTCACATAGTGATAGTTTTACGTCTACTGAGTCTACACAAATAAAAGTAGAAACATCTGACTGACATATTTTGTTAACAACGCACAGCCGAAACTTGAGGCCGAGTGAGAAATTTAGCACAAAGTTTCCTTTTATGACAGATGAGAGAGGATTTTCCCGAATAAACCCCCAAGACCCCTTTTTCCTCTCTTAGAGGGGGGATGCATGAGCCCCAGCAAAGGGAACATTATTAGGCCGACAATGCTAATGCTAAACGCCCTAAGAAGGTGAAACGGAGGTCCAAAATTTGTAAGAAGACTACTTTCACGCGAACGAAAAGTTAGTATAAAAAGATACTCACTTGTAAGCTCAGTGCAGGTTGCATGTGGAAATGCGTGGTGGATGCGCGTAGTGTGCGCATGCGTGCTAATGCTGCCCGCAGTGCGCCCGCTTCGCTGCGTGCTCCCCACATGCGCACCCACAAACTGCGCGTGCTGCGGTCCCCTGTCGCACTGACACAAACATGTACACGTAATGTGAAATATTCAACTACAGTACGGCCGTTATTACTTGGCGAGTCTGTAGTTAGAAATAAATGAGTTAAAAATAAATGCAATTTGCAGTTGTTATTGCTGTTAAAAACTGTTATTTGTTATTCATTTTTTTTTAATCTTTATTTTTGTACGAGTTTTCAAGCGCTAAAGTTCGCAGAGCCTAACTTCAGACTCGCCAAGTTATAACGGCCGTACTGTACAACACGTGGATATACATACTTAATGGATTGTCTATCGATTATTCAAATTTAAAAGCCTCAACACGAATTTCGGCATGTATACTTTTGTATTTTCCAGATGACGTCATGACTCGGTAATCGTATAAATTAGATTGATACGTTTTGGTATCAAGTACTTTTTCTTTCGGTATCGATTATTTCAGAGGACCACTCGTAAGTCGAAGCCAAGTTTCAGAGACCAGTACAACTAAATAATCAGACACTTACCTAATGTTAAGAATTTCTATGTCATCTTCCAATGTAATATTTGACGCCTTTAAATAGCTTTTTAACTGAAAAGAATTAAAACAATGATTATAAATTAGTTTTCCATTAAAATATAGTTGATCTACGGAAAGCCATTTTTTAATAAATACCTGTTTTTTAACTTCTAGAGAAATGTTATTATATGGTTGATCTACTACTTCCAGTCTTGTTTCAAATCGTGCTGAAGCTGTGAAAATTGAAAGTATTTTAGACAAGCGTCATTACTTATTCTTAGCAGATACTATCTGATAGTTTAGATTATTGAAATACTCACAGACATCTGTGTCCTTTGGGTTGCAGTCACAAACTGTTCCTTCTTTACACATTTCAGCACATTCTTCTATACCGCATTCTGTTACAAAAACATAATTAAAATTATCGTATCCAATTTCGGCAAAAATTTTAACTAGGCAAGTTTTAAGGTGTGAATTGTGTTATTTTTAGCTATACTATGAAAGAGGTGATGTTAATGGTATTTAGTTTTATTGTTTCTTAAAATTCATAAACATTTATTTCAATTATATTATATTTTCTTCAAAAGTATAATTAAATTACGAAATTAGGCAGTTCAGTAGCTGAAAGTTCCTTAATCTTGAGTTGTACTGCCAACAAAGCTTCATTCCTTTGTAATCCTAATTCATTGTTTGAAAATGTCTCGTTATTTTGGAAGTGGCGTTATAATGGTGATGAATTTATGAGATATTTGAGGTTGTTATACGCAGAAATGATGGCGTATGGAACCACAATAGGACTGTTAATTATCTAAATTCGGATTTATAAAATCACAGATAACTTAGTAATTTGAGCCAACAATCGTAAATTAAATAGGTCTTCACAGTGCTAGCAATATGGATTAAAATGATAATAGATATCGTTGGATTCGGCAGAAAAACCTAATTTGTGGCAGGCAGTTGTGTTAACCGTTCACTGTGGTCACACTTAGAAGAGGCCTAAATCCAACAGTAGACGTCTATCGGCTGAAATGATGATGATGATAAATGCTGTTTGTATGTGTCTACAGAAGCAAGAAACAAAGTAATGTCTTACCAGGCGGTGCTACGTGCGCCTCGCACAGGTCTCCTGTGAAGCCAGGCGCGCAGATACAGCTGACGGCAGCCGGCCCCAGCTGTCTGTCACCCAAATATATAAAGGTAGAAAGAACTATATTGCGCAAACGTGGGCCAAGTACGCTGATCTGGGCGCGTCGACGTCCATACATTTTGTATGGCAACTAGACTTGTAGAGCTACGTTAGATCCCCGTCATGCAACGTCGTACTAATACAAATTAGGCATGGCCCACGTTTGCGTTGGTCTAATGTAACTACATTACACGCTTAAACCTCCAAAAGATGTTTTTATAAATATTTTTTGCACAGTTGAAATTTAATATTCACCAGAAAATTCTCATTTACACAACGTCTGTCAACAATAAAATGTTTCTAAAATTTATGAAAAAAATGTGATCTACATTTTTATTAGGTACTTTATAACCCTTTTTTGTTCCAGAACAAATAGAACCCGACGACATTAAGGACACATGACATAAAAATAAAAAGAAGAATTGTATGCTAAATGGAATCCCTACATACGTTTATGTGGCTTTGTCTCCGGAAATTAAAATGTGTTCTTTGTACAGTTTTCTTTTTATTACGTTAACAAAATTGCTTCTATATTTTATAAAGAAAATGAAATAAATGACAACTATATTCTGAACTCACCTGCAGGTGCCGCCATTCTTGCACATATTGGAGGTCTTCGGGCACAATGGACCCTCTCCACAATCCGCTCCAGAGTAACCCTCGAAGCAGGAACAGTAGAATTTCCTGGGTAGCATAAAATATTGCAAATTAAGTCTGTGTTTCCTATTGGCTATAACCTAAGGGTCTTTAAGTCAAGAGTGAATTGGTTAAATGGTTACGTCTAGGTAGGGGAGAGGTGGCATGAAAGGGACATTTTTGTTCTAGACGCTCTAGTGAATGCTGTACATAATATTTTAAATAGGTTGAACCTGAATGAGAAACCTACATTCATCTTCTAATGAAATGAAAGTAAATAATGAACATATCTTTATTCTTAGGTACTCATTTTAACGATTTAAAAAAATGTAGATTTTGTCCCTTTCATAAATTTGCTGTATTGAAAGGGACGGATTCATTTATGAAGGGGACAGTACATAATATCCATGTAAAATCACTTTATAATACATTAATACTAGTTTAGTAATGTTTAAATATCTAATTCTTTAAGTAACAAACAATCAACAATCTTAAAATTTGGTTATCTGGCTATCCTAACATAAATCGACTTAGGTTCTAATCGTGAAATTTTGACTAGTAATACAACTAGTAAAAAAATAAAATAACCAATAATTTTTTATCAGTTATTTGGAGAAAAACTGAAACTGAAATAAAATAGTAATGAACCGTTTTTTAATTGTTTTTATTTAAGCAAATTAGGTGATTATATCTTTTTTATATGAGTTCTACTCAATTGTCATTATTTATTTGGTTTCTTGGTTACATTTAATCAACAACTAAGATATATAAGAGAGACTAAGATAATTATAATGCTCATATACAGTTTCATTCACAGTTTTTTCCATTTTGTGTGCTTCTACAAGTGTTTTTGGTAAATTTAAACTTCAAAAATAATAATAACAAAAATATTAATATATAATCAACAAAAAAGATAGACAAATAGATGGAATACTTTTTTATTGCACAACATGATAATAAGAAAAGCTTAAAACTGGTCATTCGTTAGCCAGATTCTAGGTGTTACAGAGATTGTGTAGAAATTAGCTAATTAATGTACTATTTATGAAACGGACAGTTATGAAAGGGACGTCCCATTCATAACCATTTTTCGTGTCCCTTTCATAAATATGATACAAAAATAATAAAAATAACCTTAAAACCTTACCAATGAACACAAGTTTACTGACCTTTTGTCCTCGTATCTGTCGATAACTAAGTCGATCGAAAACACTGGTAAAACAATGTTTATCCATTTACAACATTCTGCAAAGCATTTCTAAAGTATAACGAAAATTTACTTTTGTGCACGATTACAAACACTTGCTCGCCATCGGCATGTTTGAAATGATAGGAGTGGGACATTAGGTACGAATGGTTGGGCTTCGGGATTGCCACAGAACCGATACATTCTCGTTTCGAGACGTTTCTTATTTTACGAGTAATTCGATTTGTCCCTTTCAATACGCGTCCCTTTCATGCCACCTCTCCCCTAAGCGTGCTCTATCGTCGACCACATCAGCAGTTACTATATATAAGGTGAGATTTAGAGATTAGTCAAACACAAGTCTATCAAAGCCATGTTTTCAGATATTCCATATCAGACCTTGATAACAGAGAAAGAAATGCCAAAGATTTGATGATCGTCATATTCACAAAAACTCACTGATAATCGTGTGTGGCCAGACAGTGCCCTAGCAGTCTGCACTCAACTGCACTGCATGAAGTGGCTCCCGGCGTCTGCGCTGCTGCTCGCACCTCGTACGTCACGTTGAACCCGTACACCGACAGCAGTCCTAACGCCCTGAGCTGTGTGCCCTCGAGTCTGTCCAGGGTCAGTTCTACTACTAGTACTGGACTTTGCACCTGTGAACAAAATCACGACAGGTTTCGAACTTTGTAGCGATGAACTCATAATGGAGATGCTTTTAAGTCCAGGTGAGTAATTGTTGTGCCTGTAACTTTTCTAAACGTTATCTAAATGTTCATGAATTGTTTCAAAATATTTCAATTTTCACAAAATACACATATTATATATTTATCTCTTAATTTTTTTATTGAATTGGATAATTTACACGTAAGAACTATAACTAGAGAAGAATAAAATAAAATAATAATAATAAAAAACCCTAAACTAATTAGTTGTAATTAAAACTAACTACAAAAATCTAAAACATGGTTTCAAAAATCTCCTCCACCTCGCTATCAACTGGTCGTACCCAAAGACTGGTGGTAAGATATTGTGGTAGGCTGATAATAAGCTAATAATTATAATTTAAAGAAATAACGTAAAACCTCGGTATAAAAACACGATCCCGGCAATATAAAATCGTAGAAATTCACGTAAACACAACATTCATTGCTTTAAATAAGCAAAAAATAAACTCGCCTTTAAGTATCATGTCGGTTCGAAGTGTATTAAAAGTCAACAACATTATTTTTCCTTTTTCCATCTACAGTCGACAACAACTTCGTTAGGTTAATAATAATTACAGTAATATGGCCATTATTAACCTTCTCCCCAAAATAAGCCGCTCGAGGTAGCAACGATCAATTTTCTCTGTAATAATAACAGTCTGCAGACTGTTGTGCTACAGAAGGAATTTGTTTTATTAATCTGTTTTTCCTCTTTACATGAAGTTTTTAAGGATAATATAAATGTGCTATTTTATTTTCTTGCACGCAATTTTGCTACTTTTTTTGCTATTTTGCTTTTTGACTGAAAATAATAGAAAAATGGAAGGGAGGCCTTTGCGTTGCAGTAAAACACAACGGGCTTATAGTAGCAGTAGTAAGGGCTCAAACACACGAGCGGCAAGGCAGTGATAACTGCAGCCGTCGATACAGCTCAAACAAACAAGTGGCATATTGCCAACGTCATAGGTAACTGCAGCCAGTGACACGGGGTGGCGGCGGTAGTCGTCAGCACGTCAGCGTCAGCCGTCGAAACTTCAACTACAGCCGTCGACCTTGATCTTATCTTTATTTGTTGTAATGTCGACGGCTGCAGTCGAGTGTCATCAAGTGGCCGCTGACATGTCGACGGCTGCAGTTATCACTGCCGTGCCCCTCGAGTCTTACTACTTCTACTATAAGCCCATTGTGCAACGCAAAGGCCTACATTCCATTTTTCCATTATTTTCAGTCTTAAGCCACTGCTGACCAGTCCTTCAGGAAAAGTCATTAAGTCATCTCCTTCTGGGGCTACCGTGTCGCCGACTCCTGCTGTTCATAGTCTAGTCAGTCGTTTTCACCCAATTTTGTTGCGACATGCGGCAGATTTGGCCTGTCCAGTCCCATTTTAGTTTAGCGGATGAGTAACCTATGTACGTCTGCAATTTTAAGCTTTTACATATGAAAAAAATGATAGCGGTTTAATTAAACTCACCTGTAGCCACTTGATCTTGGTGATATTGTCATCAGTGACGGTGAGCGCTCTCCTCTCGCCCAACTTGTAAGACTCGTCATAGTACATGTACTCAGTGAACGTCAGCCCAGTGGTAGTGTACTGCTGCGTGAAGTACACCGATATAGTCCCGTTCACTATGTCGTGTTCTATTATCCATTTGCACTTGATGGGGACGGGGAAAGGGTTGGGGAAGTTTGGCGTCGTGATTGTGCCCATGTGTTGCTTCAAGTGTCCGCCGCAGGTTTGTGGACCCTGGTGCTCCTTGTGGCGCTGTTGCGCGCTCGCGTGGTCTGTGGCCACACTGAGTAATGCGAGGCCAAGCAAACGCCATGTCACAAGCCTAGAACAAACAAATACAATATGTTAGTATTTATGTGAAGTCAAACCTGCGTTGAAAGTGGAGGATCCTCCTACCAGACGGTTGTAATGTCTGGTTTTGGCTACTACCCGATAGATGATTTTGGGCTGTCGTATCTTTTCAAATCTAGCACAGAACTTAAATTGTGTGATGCAGGATTTTGTAGTTCTTAAGTGACGCTATGGATGTCACTACATTTTCAATATTAATAAACATTAAAAAGAATAATCAATGCTAAACAAAATTGCGACGTTACCACGCATGTTTCATTTTCGGCGGATGTCCTGCAGGGTTCTTATTATAATCTCTACTACTTTTTATTTTACTAAGGATAGGCTCACGTTGACCACTATCTCACCTGAGTGAGTAAGCGACCTGGTGGCGACGAAGCATACTTGCCTAGAAATAATTAATTTACTCTTGACATAAATACTCTTAGGCTGTAGCTATCAGGAAACACTGATTCTTGCAGGGAATTCTACTCCAAAGTTTTTCTGTTTGCCGAAGTGCGCTAATAAAAACCGGAGGGGTTTTTCAGTTCGGCTATGTGTTTTTTTTTTAACGGAACCCTTTTGTAACTAACTTCAGATTCAACAAATCATGATTTTGGAGTCGGTTGAAAAAGGATTCTGTTTCTCTTAGAAACGGAACCCCAAAGAAAATACTTGTGTAGCAACCAAGTTCTATAAAAGAGAATTATTATTGGAATCTCGGGAATGAAAAGCAATATCCACGGTATTGATTACAATGCTCTAGTTACTATGTTCTTAATTAAATACGACAGCGTACTGTTCTCAATTAATAAGGTTTCTGACAGTCAAAAGACGATCTTATTTCCTCACAGATAGAATTCAAACTAATGTTATATTAATGCTATAAATCAGGTGAAACCAAATAGAGCGATATTGTGGTTACATTTTTTTCTATAAAGCCAGTATCAATAAATAAATAAGCCCATTATATATATATTATTATGATAAGCATTTTTTTATTCAGGCCTCACAAAGGGTCTTACTTATAAGGAGGCCAAAATCTTCATAGAGCAGTGGAAACTCATGTGCTCATACCTTAATTTTCCAATCTGTTGAACGTTAAGGCATATTGAAGATTTTCCGGGTAGTGGTTTTAGTTTAAACGTAGTAGAAAATCCTTAGCTTTTAGAATATGCGATTATATTATACATTCTTGTTCGTATAGTTAAGGACTGGAATTCCATACAGAAAGATGTTTCCTGATAGCTACTACCTGAGAGTCCTTAAGTCAAGAGTGAATAGGTTTCTTCTTGGCAAGTGTGATCCGTCGTCGGCGGTGAGATAGTAGTCAAACGCGAGCCTATCCACAATAGTATAAAAATCTATAACAGAGTTTTTTTTTGGGAAAATGAAAAAAGTTACAAATAAATAATCTTTAAAAAATCATCTCAGCCGAAAGACGTCCACTGATAGACATAGGCCTCCCCCAAGCGTCATTACAACGTATGGTTCGGTGCATTACATGTAATGTATTATAACTACCTAATTATTTAATGTCTGTCCATTATCCAACAATTTGTAGTAACTTTACATTTATTTAGTTAGACTGCATTTTTCAGAATCAGTCGACATCTATCTTCAGAGATTTCCGCTGGAACTAGCGAGTAATGAATCACGGTTTATAGCTGTACTAAACTGCTTTAGCGAAGAGTTTGGAAGTTGCAGCTGACGGAGTAGTTTATACTTTTCTTTGTAATGGTATAAACTAGTGCTTGACTGCAATCCCATCTGATAGTAAGCAGTGATGCAATCGTTAATGGTGAAGCGCACTAGTTTATTAAGAGCCTAGCCTTGAAGAACTCTAAATCATAATTGCAATGGGTTATTTTATAGATAGTATTTTTTCAATATTTGAGGAATATAGCTCACTTACTTTTATTCCTTTTTTTTTAAGTCAAAGCATTAATTTTCTTTTTCAAATAATCTATTACAGGCACTTTTGAAAGGTCAAGAAGTCATTCAGTCAGAAAAAATAATACTAACTGCACATTCTATCAATTGGTAGCAAAAAGTCACTACAATCCAATTTCAAATATCGAAATACTTCTCGATTCTATTGGATTCCTCTGAACATTACAGAATGCTGTTCAGTCGGGAAACTAACTGAATAATGTGGTAATGTGGTCACGAGAGCACCTCTACGTGACCACGTGACGGCACACCTGCATAGTACGTGATGCTGAGGTAGACAGGAGGTAAAGAGGAACCTGTTACTCAAAACTGCAGTAATAAAATTGATGCACCTGACTACGGAGTGCAGCAAGGAAGTAAAAGGTAAAGTAAAGCTGTAAATTACATTTCACATTATAAAAGGGAAAAGTTTGTGAGTGTGTACGAGTATGTTAATGTAGGCGCCAGATAAATGTGGAATAACAGTGAATTACCCTCTTAGATTTATTGACATAATTCATTTAAAAAAACGGAAATAATTACATAAATCTGTCTTGAATCGACATCAATCGTAATCCTTTACATTTTTTTGTAATGACAAACAGTTAATTTTTTTTTTTTTCGGATACTCGAAGATACAAGGCAAAGGTCGATATAATTTATTCCAAGCTTTTTGACGCCTTGTATAGTTAGTTCTTCACACTCCAACATCTGAACGGATTTCGATGACACTTGAACTTGGGCAGACCATGTCCTGGAATAGAATACTGTATACTTATTATCCCGAAACTATGTTTCCTTGGAAAGATTTTCTACTTACACGCGGGTAAAGCCGTTAGCAACAGCTAGGAATAACTTTATACTATGACGCAGACAAAGCCGTTGGCAACAGCTCTTTAACGTACGTTACTAATGATCAATACGTATAGCACAAACGTAGAAATTAGTATGAAACCTGAGAGGTTGATGCTACCAGTTAACGATATGAATAATTAATATTGCCATTTCGATTAGGGGTCGAAGCAAACATATTATTGCTTACCTAACTAATTAAACAAGAATCCGTAGAAAACTTAAACATATCGGAGCAATTTCTGGAGTAACTTTGATAGGAAAATATTGCGCAAAGCTGTGAGTGAACCCGTGAAGTAACATCTTATGTATACTTGTAAGGCCCAACGACCTAATTCAATGACCAAAATATTTAGACATTCTGGGACAAGATACTTTATGAAATCATAAAATTCAGTCTAGTGACCTTAAATTATGACATGATATTTAAATATAATTTTTGATCTAGACAATCTCAAAAAAGTATCTGCTTTAAACATTTTATTTCAATTTATTCGTATATTTACATGACACATAAGTACAGGAAAACACGCTTAAATAAAATGCCAAAAGACTAGCATTTGAAAAAAAAAATACAGTAAAGTTCAGGGCTGCAACTACTATTTTTAGTACATTGGGTCGTAATGTATATTGACCTATATTTAGATTGACCTTACCAGGCTATATTAACTTATAAATAAAACTGCCGCTCCCTTTGAACCTCGAGTGTATAAATATTGGATAAGTTAATCAAACGAAAACTGTTTTACTATGCACAAACCTACGCACGCGCCAGATGGGGAAAAAATCTATTTTAACCCGATAGAGCTCCGATTTTACAGATTTTTAGATTTATTTTCAAGGATTTTTGTTTGAGTGTAGAGAGTAAAAATCGTTTGAAAGCTCCTAACTCCTCCACTCTCTAGTTCCTATAATTCACAGGTTTTACATTTTTTACATGTTTAAATTTCACATAGTTTTGACGAGTGCTCAAGTGTAGGAATACAAAAAATAATAAAGGCATTACAATGTACAAAACGTGCGAAAAAGTCACCTTTTTACTTTTTGATCACACTGCGTATAATGTACCTGGTAATCTGCATAATCCGATATTCTATACAATGTCTGGGTAATGTATAGAATACCTAAAACGCTTAGTAATGTATGAATAATTATTTATTTTATACTTTGCCCCTGAGTAAAGTACAAAACCAAAATACCTGTATCATATACCGAATGTGCAGCCGGTAATGTGTGCAACAACGAAGAGGTGGGAGGTGACGTAATTTTAGGGCACACTGACACGGACAGGTTAGGTTAGAAAACTAAAGTGAGAATGGAGTGGAACGGAGCTCTTCAAATCGAACCCACGACACGCAGCGTAGTAGCTGATCCCTCAACAACCGGCCCTAAGTTAGTCATTAATTTAAATCATAGAAACAAAATATTCCCTAACAATTCGTTGAAAGAGAGCAGGCTACATGTTTTATAAAGAGCAGTTATATAAATTGCAACTTTCAACAAACTCCATGAATTTCAAACAGTTTTTACTGCACATTTGGGGAAACGTCCGTTCTCTCGTTTTTAGGATAAAAGTAGAATGGAAATATCGTGTTGACAATTTGCAAATACAATTCTTTTAAACGTTACAGGGATTATCTAACGTAACACGAAGAATAGCTTTGTTTATTTTAAAACTAAAACTGGTTTTTGTAATTCAGTTCCTTTTATCTGTATGACTAAAAAAAAACCGGCCAAGAGCGTGTCGGGCCACGCTCAGTGTAGGGTTCCGTAGTTTCCCGTCCGTCACAATAAGTGTCCCCAACTTTTCAAAAACTGTTCGTCCCATCAAGTTCAAAATAATTTTCCTAGAAAGTCTTTATAAAGCTCTACTTTCCAGATTTTTTTCATATTTATTTTCTAAACTTATGGGTCAAAAGTTAGAGGGGGACACATTGTTTTTTACTTTTGGAGCGATTATTTCCGAAATTATTGATATTATCAAAAAATGATCTTAGTAAACCCCTATTCATTTTTGAATACCTATCTAACAATATATCACATGTTAGGGATGAAATAAAAGAAAAAACTTTTTACTTTACATGTAGGGGCCAATTTTTATTTTTGCACTTTGTCGGCGTGATTGACATACATATTGGTACCAAATTTCAGCTTTCTAGAGCTAACGGTCACAGAGATTAAGCGAGGACGGACGGACAGACATGGCGAAACTGTAAGGGTTCCATTTTTGCCAATTGGCTACGGAACCCTAAAAATGTCCTAACGCACGTCGAGGGTTCTGTCGTTATTTGTGTAAGTGGTTTGATTCTCGAAGATTTTTCTGAATCGCAAAACAGTAATGATGTTATAATGCAACAACACAAATGTTTTTAATTTTTTTCTTGTAATAATCTAATGGTTTAAGATTCTATGTTTTTCTCATATTTATTTACTTTTTATTTTACAAGGAAAGTATTTTATATTATTATGTTTTGATTTACTTTCGAATGTCAAAATTATTACTTTAACAGATTATAAATAAAAAACCTTATTGTTTAATTACGTTGGCTTAGAAGTTTAAATTTTGACTGCATTCAGGGATATCAGACTTGAGTAGTTGTTCTTAATTTTGGCTTGATACCTCCAAGCGTTTCTGAAAAAAAGGTTGGTACGCCTTTGTTTCAGGTCCGCGTGGAATAGGATAATTTTATTGTCGGTCTGCATAACTACAGGCGGACAATAAAATAATCCTAATAATACAAGCTGCAAACCTTTTTTCATCAAAGACATAATAATTACTTTTTAATTGTATAAAGAATTGCATGGAAGCCTGCAATGGGAAAATTAATTGAAATGAAATATTCTAACCTACGTTCGCTCAAGATTCTTTACATTTTGCTGTTTTTAGTCGCAAAGTCAAGACTTTAGCTTGAAGTAATTTTAATTGTCATAGAAGACAGCTAATGGAAGTGTCTTTAATAGAAATAAATGTTTTAATAAGATTTTTTTTCCTAAGTTTTTTCTAAAGCGTTCAACACGAGTTTGTAAACAAAATAAAAATAAACAGCTAATGTCAACGACAACGTTAATATAATTGTTAGCTAATGTTTTCAACGCAACAATTTTAACCAAAAACTTTTCATCAAAATAATTTTACAATAAATATTTAAGCTGAAAATCTGTGTGTTGTTGCGTTCCATTATTAATTACTCTCAGTAGAAACTCAAACTCCAAGTCAATTTCACAGAAGTGGCTCCGGAACACAGTTGTTAAAATTCTCATTGATGATCTTTCGAAGAACCGTTACTAACCACTGGTATTTAATTGATACTTTATTAACCTATTTATGGTATGTATGTCTCTATCATACTTACCTTTGTTTGAACCTGATTGATATATGTAGTATACATACCTCAGATCAAATTATAATTATGATAAAATTTAAAAGTGTAGTAAAATAAGCGTTAAGTATATCAAACTCAATGCTCAAATTTTCTTTCTATAGCCTTTTCCCAACTAGCTCTCTGATCAGAAGTAGTTGAATACCTGGGTGTATAACAAGGGACGCCTACGGCCAATAGGCCAAATAAGGCCTTCACAATCCAGTTACTGGGCAAAACGATTCTCTTAGAATATACTGATCAGATTCAGAGATCAGACTGTCAAAGATCTACGAATGAGAACCACGACTAACGGCTTTACGTGCTTTCCAATTTAACCTATAAATTATATATATTACATATTTTCTACAGGCAAAACGTACAAAGCAGGAATTATGATTCCGCTTTCTTGACTAGAAGAAACTTTTTACACAATTTAAACTCTTATCCAGTTATTTTCATATTTTTCTTTGACAATCTGAATAAAGATAAAGAGGAAAATAAGGAAAAAAAACTTATAAGATTGTGGAAACAAAACGCTACAGTGTTGTTAATTTCGGGATAAGTACTCGCAGACATAAACTTTATAATTAACCGAAACAAGACCCACATCTATTTAATCTAAGCATAATTATCTATTAACATGTACATAACATAAGTAACAGTTGAGCTGGCTTCATCCTTTCAAGTGAGTTAACTTGGTGTGAAATCTTATAGCAACTACTACGTACTAACGCTACAAGTTGGGGTAAACCAGGGATGTCATGAATACAAAGTTTTAGATCTGGGTAAGAATTTAGAAATAATTTTACACCGGTTTCAGATATGATTCTTGTAGACAATTATGTAATTATTTCAGATTATTCGCTAGTTTTGGATATTTTCAGTTGAGGATATTAAAATTTTGAAATTGTAATACAAATAGCAATATTACTTGGCCGGACGAAACCAACAAAACCCTTTCGTAACCGGTCATCGCCTTTACCCGAAACTATCCGAAACTTTTATATCGGTTTTAGTTACGGTTACGGAATTCAAAACATGCCAGGGTGTAAAGGGTGAAATTATTCATGATGAAGAGATTTTAGTAACGTTTTATTTACTTGACGCCCGATTATAATATTTATGCCTACCAAAAATTGGTCCTAAATAAACCATATTGCTCGTAGTGGAAAGGGCCTTAAATCATAGTGCGGTTTGATTGAAATTATGTTATTAATAAGGGTCTATCCTACTGTATTTGGACACTAACATATTAAATTTGGCAACAGATTTTGAAACCTTTTAATAAAGTACTTATAACTTTTAATAGAGTTTATTTGAGGACAGTAACAAAATATATACTGCACTGCTGAAGCAGCTCACTTATCGGAGTAATTTATGGCTCACCAACACCTCAGTGCGCATGTATTCGCTCTATATGACTGCTCTGGTCGACTGCTAGGTCGCGACTGACAGATGTCAAATACATTATGTCACTATCGGTTGAGTCACCAACAAAACTAAACACTACGGCCGACCGTCTACGGACGCGTAGCTTCTTTTGGTATATCCTGCGTAGGTATAGCTTATATACAAAACTATGGAACTCGGTCAACGAAGCTGCAGTAAATATCCGCCTAAGTAGCTATATGGATTCCTGGACAGTAAGCTTATGCCTACCAAACACGCAATTAACTGATAAAAAATCCTAGGTACTGTTCGTTTAATAATAAGCGCCGTTCCCCAAAAGATTTCTCTCGGTAAAACTGTATTGTGGTGGAAGTAATCAAACTCGTGATGTCAACTACCTATAAAAAAGTAAGCCTGTGAAGGAGAACTTCATATATTTAGAAAACAATAAAAACTGTAGGGTTCTATAATTCAACCTATTTCAGGGTTTTAGCGGTTGAAGTAACCGGCGGGGGTGATTGGGGTCCGTTTACATCCTAAGGACCCAAGCCAACCTCACCTGCTAGCGGTGCACCCTGCTGTTCAACGGACGAGGCTCTGGCGATCCTGGTTTCCCTCTCATAGGGTTGTGGGGGTCAGACGGCTGGTCGCCCCACGTAAAACCAACATCAGTCATATAATTATGGATAGTAAGTTGCGAATGGGTACTCGGGCTAGGGCGTCGCCGCATAACGACGCGCAGGCACATCGCCCTAAACCTGCGACAAGTGGGCTAGGGCTACCGTGTCAAGTACGGGCACGGCTAAAGATGTCAGTACCCAAAAGGAAGTTCCGCTTTGCCACCTGGAACATTGGCTCTCTAAGTGGACGTTGCAGAGAACTCGCGGACGTACTTGCGAAGCGTCGGGTCCAGTGCGCCTTCCTTCAGGAGACGCGCTGGAAGGGGAATAAGTCCCGTGACATCGGGCAGGGGTACCGGCTAGTGTACGCCGGATCACCATCGGGCAGGAACGGTGTGGCCGTAGTGCTGTCTAAGGACGTTCAGGATGGACTCCTTGAAGTAAACCGATACAGCGACCGGTTGATGCGAGTTAGGGTGCTGATCGAAGGGTCGGTAACGAACCTAGTCAGCGCCTATGCTCCTCAAACTGGTTGCTGTGAGTCTGAAAAGGAGGCCTTCTGGGATGAGTTCGAGGACGTATTGCGCGCTATTCCGAATTCCGAAGATGTTTTGGTTGGGGGGGACCTCAACGGTCACGTAGGTCAGTTTGCTGGAGAGTACGGACGTGTTCACGGTGGTTTTGGTTATGGTCAAGTAAATGCAGAGGGAGTTAGTATACTCAGGACCTGCGCTGTGTCTGACCTAGCCATCGCGAACACATTCTTTCAGAAGAAGCCCCAGCATCTTGTTACGTATCGTAGTGGTTCCTACTCAACCCAAATAGATTACCTGCTGGTGCGACGGTGCCATATTGGCAAGGTTACCAACTGCAAAGTCATCCCAGGGGAGAGCTTAACGGCTCAACACCGCCTCCTTGTCCTGGACTTGGCAGTTGTACCAAAGAAGAAAGTGGTCGAGAAACGCAAACCCCGCACTAAGTGGTGGTTGCTTAATGGTCCTAAGCAGTCGGATTTCATTGCGGAGGTCGAGCATCTCGAGATCAGTGCTCCGCATGAATCCGCTCAAGAGAAATGGAGTAGGATTCATTCTGCAATCACCGCTGCGGGTAAGCGCGTCCTTGGCACTTCTCGTGGTGGTAGAACCATAGACAAGGAGACGTGCTGGTGGGATGACGGGGTTCAGGAGGCGACCCGGAAGAAGAAGGCCTTATTTAAAAAGTGGCAGGGGTCCAACTCTCCGGAGGACAGGGAGGCATATGGAGCGGCTAAGCGCGCTTGCAAAAAAGCTGTAGCCAGAGCCCGCAGCAAAAGTTTGTCGCCCTTGTACGACAAGCTGGAAACTGCGGAGGGGCAGAAGCTTATTTTTAAGCTGGCGCGTGCCCGGGAAAAAGCTACACGGGACATTAGCAAATGTCTCTGTGTAAGGGACGCCGAGTGTAAGCTGCTCTACGATGCCCCCTCTGTTAAGGAGAGATGGTGTACATACTTTGCGGAGCTGTCAAACAAACAGCATCCCCATAACCTTCCTCCCGAACCGCCTCCTAACCGTGGACTTATTTCCCCTATTTCCCCCGACGAAACCCGCATTGCTCTTCGCTACATGAAGAACCGGAAATCGGTCGGGCCTTACAACGTGCCAATTGAAGTGTGGAAGGCGATGGGCTCACGTGGTGTGGACCTTCTGACGGATCTATTTAACCGCATCCTGATCACCAAGGAAATGCCGAAGCAGTGGCGATCTAGCCTGATCATTCCAATCTACAAAGGCAAAGGTAGCGTACAGGATTGTAGTAACTACCGCGGTATCAAGATCATGTGCCACACCATGAAGCTCTTCGAGCGCATAATTGACACAAGGCTCCGTACCGAGTGTACTGTCTCTGAGTGTCAATACGGCTTCCGGGCGGGTAACAGCACCATGGACGCAGTGTTCGCCTTGCGGACTTTGACTGAGGCGTACAGGGAGAGAAGGAGAGCTCTGCATATGGCCTTTTTAGACCTGCAGAAGGCCTTCGACTGTATTCCTCGGCAGTCCATCTGGTGGGCACTTCGCTTCAAGGGTGTGCACGAGGCCTATATTGACATTATCAGAGACATGTACCGCGATTCCGTGTCCTCTGTCCAGACCGCGGTTGGCGAATCCAACGTCTTTCCAATATCTGTTGGCGTTCACCAAGGCTCGGCTCTTAGCCCGTTCTTGTTTAACGTTGTGCTCGATGTAGTTACGGTATACATCCAAGACCAGCCTCCGTGGCTAATGATGTATGCCGATGACATAGCCCTCGTTAACCAGAACAAAGCCCAACTTGAGCGCAAAGTCAACGCTGGAAAACGGTGGTCTGAGACTGAATGTGGCGAAGACTGAGTACATGTCCTATGGCAGCACGGATTCGAATACCATCCGGATAGGTTCGGACCTGATTACAAGGTCCGATAAGTTCAGGTACCTTGGATCCGTGCTGCACGAGTCTGGCAACGTAGACGACGATGTCCAAGCACGCATAGGCGCGGCTTGGGCGAAGTGGCGCGAGGTTACGGGCGTTGTATGCGACCGCAAAATGCCTCCGAAGCTCAAGGGGCAGATATATAAATGCATCATACGGCCTATCCTTCTTTACGGCGGCGAGTGTTGGCCAGCACTGGGAGCTTCGCGTCACGGAGATGAAGATGCTGAGGTGGATGAGCGGCGTAACGCGATCCGATCGCATACGCAATTCATACATCCGAGGTAGTCTTGGTGTCCGTGACGTGGGGGAAAAACTGCAAGAGTGTCGTCTGCGATGGTATGGCCACATCATGCGCCGCCCTAGGGAGTACGTTGGTCGGAGATGCATTGATATGGCTGTCCTTGGGGCTAGGTCCCGTGGTCGCCCCCGCAAGCGCTGGCTGGACGTCGTCAAGTCTGACATGAGAGCCAATGGCCTTGCTGGGAAGGATGTTTTCGACCGGGCAAAGTGGAGCAGACTTAGTCGGAAGGCGGACCCTGGCAATGGCCGGGATTAAACGCCAGGTAGAAGAAGAAGAAGAAGCGGTTGAAGTAACCACCAACAGCCTGGCTGTAATGTGTGTGGCCAGCTTAAAAAGGCAACTTTTGGAAAGCGAAATGGAAAAGTTACTCGGTAACCTTTTTATAACGCAACTTTTATTATTTGTTTGTTGATGAATCATGGTGTGCCAAATAAACATGTTTTCTTTCTTTTCTTTCTATAACACTTAAGTATTTCATCATCTGCCTAGCCTTTTCCCAACTATATTGAGGTCGGCTTCCAGTCAAGCCGGATTTAGCTGAATACCAGTATTTTACGAGGAGCGGCTGCCTACCAGACCTCCACAACCCATTAACTGAGGTAACACGGTACTTCATGACTATCCGTAACGACTGCCAAAGATCTACAAATGACAACCGGGACCTACGGCTTTACGTGCTTTCCGAGGCACGGTGGAAACTCGTTATGTTAAGATGGTCACCCATCCACAGACCAACCTAGGCAAGCGTTGCTTAACCTTGAAGATCGACCTGTGCGGCTGTTATTATCCCACAAGCTCCTCTATAACACTTAATTATTTGTTCGGTTTAATTATCCTCGGACCATGAAACCGTTTTTGAATACGCGTATTTTGTATATATCAGCTCAACAACCAAGGTTAAAGCAATATTTCTACTTATAGTATATCAACACTAGCTGTCCCGACTTCTCAAGGGGTTATTACGAAACTTTTTCTATTAGATACTTATAAAATTAATTTTGATGTGAAGACAAAAGGTGCTTACGTAAATGAAACAAGAAATAAATGATAAAATAAGCAGTATTTAACTATAATAGCAAGATAACCGAATAATGCAGGTCCGCTGCAGAGACAAAGAAGCAGAATCGAGCAGAAAAAAGTATAAATTTCAAGCTATCTTGATTCTGCCCCTATGCTGGCTAATTGCGGAGATGTCTCGTTGCAAAATATATTTATTTTCAATGAGGACAATAAGAGAAAAGTATAAAAGCAACATTTTTCTGCCGTTTAAAATTGTTTTACCGCCGTTTCCAGTTCACGTTTCATGAGGTTTGCGGACATTAAAAAGGACTTTACGGAGGTTTTTTTTTTGCGGAGGTTAAAAAGTCACGCGTGTGAACGAGATAGATCAATGGACACCACAATTATACGGTATATTAGTTTAAACGATGGACATATTCAAACCCACAATAGTGTACGTTTACATGATACTAATAAAAATATGAACACAAAAAAAAACACTGATAAATAACAAACAGAATCATACCAATATTTTCGCAAAAGTTTCGTAACGTGTATACAATATACAATACACCCTTGCGAGATAACATAATATGCGCGGTTCAATGACCTTTAGTGTGAATCCATTTTCTTTTCATACTTTAAACCTGTCTGGTTCTTACACTATAACGTCCTCTTACACTATTAATTTTTTTTAAGAAAACGTCACATATTAATATGTGACGTTTTTTTTATAAGTTTATTTATACGGTTATAAGTTTTATACATATTTGGGACGAGAATCAAATACTGAATACCCTCCCTCAATAAGTGCCTTGTTTAACCTAACATACTGTATATAGCTCTATCTCTTTAACATTTCAGTTCAGGTCGTCAAATGGATTACGTTAAGAGCTCGTGACAGGTACTCAGGTTCTGTAATCAGACTAATTGCGACTGTCCTGAAGTAATCTACCTGATGTTTACTTAGACGATTACTACTAAGTAATTGGTTCTTGGATTAAATAATATAGGTACTAGGTTTACGAATAGATTTTCCGTAATTATTATTATCAAAGGGATCTAAGTTTGATATTGAAATTTAATTGAGGGGTGTAATGTTCTTAGGACACTGAACGTGATCTTCGTAGAATGTCTATTTGCTGGACAAACATGTATCGTTTTATAACTGCAGCCCTCACAAAATTATAATATATTTTATCTATATCTATAAAACAGCGCAGCGTTGGAAGGCCTCCCACAAGGTGGACCGACGACCTGGCGAAGGTCGTGGGAATTCGATGGATGCGAGACGCACAGGACCAGTCGCTTTGGCGACGCTTGGGGGAGGCTTATGTCCAGCAGTGAACGTCTTTCGGTTGAGATGATGATGATATCTATAAAAAGAGAAACTGACTACCTGACATCAATGCACAACTAAATCTAACGAGTTTCAGGAGCATGAATTTTTACACAAGGTTTTTCTAAATGACGTCGGTGAGCACTAAGTACGGCGTTTCCAAAGTGGGTTTTTCCAAAGTAGGGGTCCAAAATTTGTTTGGAGAAACCGATTCTCATATAGACAAGACTGCTGTCAGAAGCTAAGTTTCACAAAAGCCTTCATAAGCATGGGCTTATCAAACGTCGGAAACTAGAGCTTAGGAAATACCATGAGTATTATCACGACAGGGAAACGCACTACGGTAAATTATTAGTTGAATAAGTTTAAGTTGGTACCTTCGTAACCGGCTCATAAATCAGGGTCAGATGTTGTCGGAAAACTTAGAGTATTAATTAAGTCACCTTAGGGAAAGAGGATGTCAACAGTCACCTGGAGTTTACTCTTGTCTAAGTGAAATATTGTGACTGTAATTAACAGATCTACCACTTTGACGATAGCTAAGATTTACGACCGAAACTTATATTTCGACGTGTACTTTGAAACGTAAACTTAACTTGTTAATTTTCACCGCTTTTTTCTTTTCTTTACTTAATGATTTATTCAGACTTATTTAATATAGGAATAATTGAACGAGGTATTTACATTTTATTGAAGCCATGCTCAATGCATGCTCGACATGATTATGAATTTCTGATCCCAAAGAAGCAAGGTTATGTTCCCAAATATAACCCTTTTGACAGGCCTTTTCCTTCTTTGTACAATATTGCCGTGATTGGGTCATCCCTACTAGACTTTAATAAAGAGTACATCTTCCTTCAGATTCCTCAAAGGAGTTCCAACAATCGTCTGAACTATTTGTCTAATCCTCAAGATGTTGACCGATGCGAAAGTTGTTTTTAAAATCTCGGCAACTGAAACGGAACTAGGTTTCATAGAATATGAAATACTAAATTTATTGAATAAATTAATTACAATTTGTTTTCCTTTACTGTAAGGCTCGTTGCGCAAAAAAAAAAAAATAAAGCATAATGGCTCACATCGGCCAGTTATTTTAATAACAGAAAAGTTATTTCAGTTTCTGTGGAATTTTTCAGTTATTGTGGACGAATATGATTGACAAAGTTTTAGTCACGAAACGTACAAAACTAAATGAAACTGAATATTGTAATTTTAAATAGGCACTGGAAGTTTTGCCGGTTGTTGGTTTTGAAACAAACTAATTTATGTTATAAATTCATGAAATGATAATAAATTCTATAAAATGTTCTTGTAACACGTGTAACTGTAGAAATAAATTAGTGTTAATATTATTATTTTTTTTTAGGGTTCCGTAGCCAAAATGGCAAAAACGGAACCCTTATAGTTTCGTCATGTCCGTCTGTCCGTCTGTCCGTCTGTCACAGCCGATTTACTCGGAAACTATAAGTACTACAGTGATGAAATTTGATGGGAATATGTGTTGTATGAACCGCTACAAAATTATGACACTAAATAGTAAAAAAAAGAATTGGGGGTGGGGCCCCCCATACATGTAACTGAGGGATGAAATTTTTTTTTTCGATGTACATACCCGTGTGGGGTATCAATGGAAAGGTCTTTTAAAATGATATAAAGTTTTCTAAAAAACATTTTTCTTAAAGTGAACGGTTTTTGAGATATCAGCTCTCAAAGTCGTAAAAAGTATGTCCCCCCCCCTCTATTTTTATAACTACGGGGTATAAAATTCTAAAAAAAATAGAGGTGATGCATGCTAATTAACTCTTTCAACGATTTTTGGTTTGATCAAAGTATCTCTTATAGTTTTTGAGATAGGTTGATTTAACTGTAATTTTGGTTAAGTTATTATATTTGCTGCTACGGAACCCTTTGTGCGCGAGCCCGACTCGCACTTGGCCGGTTTTTTAATATAAGCATGTGCTAGATTGTCACAATCGTTGATGGTGAGGCGCAATAGTTAATGAGCTATTCAGTCTAGCCTTGAAGACACCCTAATTATAATCAAACGGGAAGACCGCAGCAACCAAATTGTTCCAGTCCTTCAAGGTAAGGGTGAAAACTTACCGTACGTCAGGTTGTCCGATGGTAAAAAGGTGATCAAGATGAATCAAGTCATGCAATTCCTGTGCACACGCTTTAAAATGCATCCTGTAAAATGCTGGTAGGCTGGTTACCCTACGCTTGTGTTCCAAGCTTTGCAGATTGGCCTTAACCAAGTCTGGAATATTGATGTCTTCAGAAAGTGTTTTTGTAAATTAATTTTTTATTGTAATTTCGCGTATTAGTTACGTTACGGGACTTGAAAGCTTTACGTGCTATTTTTTAATTTGAATTTCTAACCAAAATGATATTTATGTGTAGCCAATACACAAAAGAAACTAAACGTGTCGATCAAAATTAACTTTATGAATTTTTAATAAAACAGTTTTTGTTTCCGATTTTTTTAACAACGTTGATTTACGTATTAGACAGAACGGAAAAAAGACAAAGCTGTTTTGCAGACGCAATTTTTCAAAACGAGTTTACAGAGCCTTTAAAACCACTTGAACAAATGAAAGTTAACAAATAGTCATTATTTGTAAACGGAGTCACGTTTAAAAGTTGTAATACAAAGTAAAGTTATTCGGTCTGAAAAATCCCTGCTTTGTTACTGAAGTAGATATTCTAACTTAATAGTAATAAACATTTCACTGAATAAATCTTTGTAATAAGTTATTATTTAATAAGACGAATGAAAGTTGAAAAGTATAAATTAAGAACTCCGTAGAAAAACAACCAAGTTCAATATTAAGAAATTAAGTTTTATGTTAAGTTCGAACATAATATTGAAACTCATTTACTTTATAAATATTAACTCACTGATAACAGGAAACTGGCAGTAATTGGCGTTTATTTTAATAAAACTTTGTTAACTTTTTGTTATATAATTTGATAGTTAACTGCATTTATTTCACGCTTATTATTATACATGATAAAGTTTTAAAGATAAATACAATAAACAATGAGTGTACAGTATTATCGTTATTTGAACCCCTATAAAAAAGAGATTCGTATAAAATCGTCGAATTCGTCGCGTTCAGGATGCTTGCTACGCGGTATCTTCTCTCATCATGACCAGTACGTGTTGCCAGTGATAAAAAAATATAGCTCCGAAACTTGGTTGATCTTGATCACCATGAGCCTCATCAGAAAGCTCTTAAGGCTCTTAGGGCTTAATGTCATCTACATATAAGGCAATGGAAAAGGCTATGCCCGGAGTTTTATCGCGTTATCACAAAATGCATCTACTGAAAGTAAATTGTGGTTTACTGATACGAAAGATGAATATTGTGCTAAAATATAAGCCAAAATAATACCAATTTAGATCTCTATTTATGTCTTCATAGTTGAAAATGTCTTCAGTAACTCGTAAAACATTCTTCGAAGCTTTATTTTAAGCGGCTTCGCAGAAAATAAACATCTTTATTTCATTTTCAAAGCCAAGAAAATCTTCGCAGAGAGGGAGGGAAATAAATTTTAAGTAAAGGGATGTTTATCAAGCCTCTTGACACTTGAGAGAAGATATCCCGTGTGACAACCACGGGCTGTCTTACGGTTTATTGTGGAATTTCATACTGCAAGTGATGTTTGTGTTTAGAAATTTATAGCTTGTACAGCTAGTTAGTGGTCACGTTCTAGTTGGCAAGCGCTGAGCTTTGCTGACAAATATCTGGTTGTTTAGTCCATCACCTACATATAATGCTTGTATCTAAGTAATACAATGAAAACTCAAATGATATGATACACAAACCGTAATCAAGCGAACTCCCAAGGGAATGAGAGGGATTGGATTCAACTCACGAATGAACAAGGGAAGTTAGTCAGTACAAGAATCCTAAATTCAATATGAGGTTAGGTTAGTAAGCTATCTCAAGGAGTATTTAACACCTTTTTTTATCAGACTACTACAAAATGACCTACTACATAATAAGAGCAAGTCATGAGATTCTACTGGGGCCCTGGATTGAAGGTAAAGCAGGAACAGGAGTAGATTTTAATGAGTAAGTCTGACACGCCCTCCCGCTCTGGCCAGGGCGGGACAAGTCATATTTATGATTTCCTACTTAAAAAATAAGTCATGAGTCGATGGAACTATCGCAATGAATGGCTGTGTCAGTATTTACGACACAACTTTACAAGAAATAGATGAAGTCTTTCTAAATCTGTTCTGCAGTTCAGCAAAATATTTTATTCCTCGGCAAAACTAAGGCTTAGGTCAGAGACCGACTCATCCCCGTAAGCCTAGCTTACGGACATATCGATATGTTAGATGATTCCGACTGTTTCCACAATATTGTCCGTAAACGGGCTTTATCAATTGACGCTGGTCATCCCTTAGCTACCAGAGGCTTATTTTAATTTATATATTTCGTTTTTTTACTTTATATACGTTATTCTTACACAATATCAAAGCATATGAGAAACATATTACCGAGAAATTGGTAATTCCGTAACATGTGATTGAAAAGAGTGTCTTTGAGTTTCTTGCACCTTCTTACGAGTATTCATAAAGATCTATGCTTTGGGATGAGCAAATAGCATCATTTTTCTGACTGCCTACAAATAATTTATTTTAATAAAAATGCTTTGGTTCTTTGAATAATATCTACTTTTGTTATTTTATGGTTAAGTGGTTCAACTTGTAAGTTTTTTTTTTTATATTTTATGTACCAGGCATTTAAAGGCATTGTTTAAATTTGTTACCCTTAAATAGGTCTATCTCTGAGAAATGTTGTAAGTCCAATTAGAACTCTAAAAAAAACTTATTATATACAATTTACAAAATTTCTCTTAGCTTAAGTATTTTAACCTATTTGTAACGGTGAACATAAAGTAATTGCCAATCAAATATGGATATTACAAAACGCATTAATTAATACACGTTTACAAATACAAACCGCCAATAAGAGCTATTTTGATGTGTGAATTGACGTGGAAATGTATTGAAGTATTTGTCTGCAAACTCGGTTCTAGAGCTTTAATTAATTACTGCCAACACTTGACGATGACGTAACACGTGAAAATGACGCACTTACCTGAAATAATTCAATTAACTGGAAATAATGCGTTGGAACCCCGTATTATAAGGGTCACATACGTCTGCGTAAAGACATTGTGACGCGAAATATCATATATCTCACTGGCAACCCGCTCCAGCTTTCTACAAGTCTATCAAATAATCAACCTTAATATTTATTTGTCTAATAAAGGTTGACATAAACAGATGTTAAATATACCTATTATTTAATAGGAATTTGTAATTATGAAATGGCCTTTAAACTTTGAATTGTGATATCTTTGGATTGACTAAGAATTGTTACGAGTAGTTCAAATAAACTTAATATTTAACGTACGTTATTCTATTTTTGGGACTAGTTTTTAGCTTCTTTGAGTTTCGTATGTTTTTAATACAGAATGTATTTATAACCGCCAGTCCTAACTAACTTTAATCAAAGTAAACTTTATTGCTTAATTATTACGGTAAAAGAATCCTATTCCGATCGATATCAGATACAGAATTAACAAATAATATTTTATGAGTAATTGGTAAAAAGATACATTCGGTAAACAAGATTCAAATGACGAACGTCGTTGATGTACGGTTTCGGTTTCGAGTACACGTGTAAGGCTGTCATTAGAATTATGCTCTATCGAGGCCGATGCCTGCCTCAAATTTACTTATATATAATGTACAATAGTATTTACTTACATATAGTGTATACTATATTGCGCACCATATTATTAGCATTAATGATTGAGCTATCATTCTCATCTAATAAGGTGTGCAAATATTGTAGACCATACAACCGCTAAATAAATTAAAAAATGTCATGTTTGACAAATAAATTATCTTTATTTCTTTTTATAAATATTTTTTCCACGTAGAATTGGACCCGTGACCCACAGCACAGCAACCAAACCCTCAACCACTGCGCGAATGTACATTTGATCTCTTTCCGGTCGAATCGGAATGTTGTAGGTACTATCGGACTATGAGCGTAAAGGAACAAAGATTGCACCTGTGCACTATACTTACGCACGCACTTGTGCACTGTAATAATCTTCAGATACTTGGCTAATCTCAGTTGAGATTGGCCACCGTGATCGAAATTTGGTCGTGAGATAAATTATATGATTCTTTAAAAGAGTCACCATAACTATGGATCACAAAGAGCAACAGAAGAGACAAGGTGAGTTTTAGGTAATAAAAGTCTGACAAAGTGAACATATGAGTTTATTTAGCGCGTATAGTATTAAATATTTAGTTTAACTTTTGCACAGTTACAAGGGACCGCAGATTTGAGTATATTATAGTTTTAATTTCAACTTGATACCTTTACGCGTTCCCGAGATAAAGGGTCTTGAAAGACAGACAGACAGACGGACAACAAAGTGATCCTATGAGGGTTCCGTTTTTTCTGTTTGTGGTACGGTACCCTAAAAATCGAGTTGTTAACCTTTGAAATTTAATACAGCGTTGTCTATTGGTATAAATATTAATTACCCATTCTAATAATCTATGAAATTTAGAAATAAAAGCCTATTGTTCCATAATTTTGTGTGTATAGGAGTTGATTATATATGAATAAATCTTAATAGAGTCAAAAAAAAACACTTGAAAATTATAATACAATTCAACCACAGTTGTCGCATAACAAGACATGTCACGCCATCTAGTGGCATTTATTTGTACCAAATTTTCTATGTTACGAATGAGACTCCGTGCCTCAGGATAGTTTTGAAGTCCTAAATTTAGACATTCCCAATTACAAATGCTAGTGATAAATATTGTACTCACTTTTACGTATAATCACCCTGACAATGTTCCCACTGATGGGACTTAGTTCTCCTCTTTATGAGAGGGAATAGGCCGTAATCCACTACTCGAGTCCCTGTGCAGATTGATGGATGTAACACGTCTTAAAATTTTTAGTTCTAAGACGCCTTGTTTTCTTACGATATTTTCCTTCACCGTTATGAGAGCAGTGGTTATGAAATAATTTACACAAATGAATGTTGTTATGGATGATTTTTTTATTGTCTATGTTTTAAAAGTAGTTATTTTCAAATTTGGAGCTTTGTCATATGTCATGCTATTTGAAAAGCTTCATACTATGCAGTCTAATTTAGGTTTTTCCTAAGTGCAGGAGCAAATTTGCTTTTTACAAATGTATATTTTATAACATTGCTATATGTCTTAAAAAGTTAAATCATGGTGACTATTTGATTTTTCAATGTGATCATTTTAACGAGAATAAAGAGTGAATGATGGAATAACGTAGTGTGTTTTATATTGGATCCCAAAGACAAAAGATTCCTGTGAGGGCAAACCTTGAAGAGGATTATAACTCCTCTACAAGGACTGGGTTTGAAATCGCGACCTACAACTCGTAAGTAGGGATCATTACCACTGGGCCTCCACTGCTCTCAATATTTACTTATTTATAAGTATTACAGCACTCTTCCATTAGTGAAAGATATTTAAAGAGACTTTCTACTACTCTTAAGAATAATAATATCCGTTGAACAAAATAAGTTAAACAGATTTGTTAAAATGAAATCCTTGTTGAGAAAAACATTTATTCAAAGGAAGCGTAAAGATAAAAGAAAATGGTGGGGAAATTTTCATTCGCTTTTACAACACTGTAAGCAAAGCATGGAGCTTTATTTATGTTATCATGCTTGTTTATTAGAACTATATAACTACGTAGTGGTCACTAACCCTACTACATTACTGATATTCTTACATTCAAAAATGGATATAAAATAAAACTGTCTTGAATTGGCATCTATCGCGATCCTATTCTAATTCTCGTGGTGCAGCTCTGCGTGATGCAATTAATGTAACGTATTCTAAATTCTCATATCTTTTTTTTGTATTTAAAATAAACGCAACACTGCGTAAAGTGAGGCACTAAAAATAGCAGTCTATATATTAATGTCTATCTGAAACTTCAAGCCATGTTAAATATATATCAGAATTAAAACCCACGTAACGTATCCACTATGCAATAAAATACGGCATTACTTAGATGGCAGCACATGCTCAATATATTCAGAATAGAAATGTGCAATTTATCACGCGTTTAGCAGATATTGCACATATTTCTCACAAATTGACGGGCGCCGGGACGGAAATCCTGTGCAACGCTTCGGCGAGAGTAATCTCGTTTATACCGCAGGTGCAATTGTAGTTTGCTGTTTGCTTCAGCTGATTTTTTTTTCTCATTCAAAACTAAATCTTGTATATGGATCGACAGAAAAGTAATGTGCATGATATAAACACAATGTATTATTATTTTGAAACTAAAATACCACATTTTTTGACAGTACAGTAGCTTTAAATTAGGGAACAAAAATTCCATTCCTGCAAACATCACTGTCACTTACGATGCTCCGTAAAGGTTGACCTACTATTTGGCATTTATTTATTATGTCATCATTATGATCATTTCAGCTCAAGGACAGTCACTGTTGGACATAGGCCTGCCCCAATATCACCATAACGAACCTGTCCTGTGCATCTCGCATCCAACGCAGTACTGTGACTTTCACCAGGTCATCGGTCCACCTTGTGGAAGGCCTTGCAACGCTACGTTTTGTGGTGCGTGGTCGCTACACTAGAACTTTTTGGCACCATCGATCATCCGTTCTACGAACTATGTACTCTGCCCACTGGCACCTACATACGTTCGGCAATTCTTCGGATTATGTAGGCGACCTTGATTCCCCTAGGAATATCTTCATTTCTAATTTACTTATTAAATGAGTTATTTCCACAAAAATACAATGAAGGATCTAATGTTTTAGGTCTCTACCTTTCAATTTACTTAATTACGTTTTCTCAAAGGACAGATATTAAAAGCACACAGATGTGTGAAACATAAGTGCCAACATCCATGCATCGTGTCATACACGTGTTTGAAGCATAAAGTTTCTAATTAAACATACAGAGCGTTTGAGACATGTTTCTACACGTGGATATGACAGCTATATACAACAATCTGTACAACAGTCAGATATTATGTCAGACTTTAAAACAGTGGCACGTGGTTGTTACGATAATTAATTTTATGATACCTCGGGCAGAATATATTGGGAAGGTTTGCCTATTTGAATACAATTTTTGAGTAACGATGACGATATAATGATAATATTCAAATTAATTTTGTTGGAGTATCTTGTCGATTGGTGAGGTAGAAATGAATTTGCCTACCGCGCTCTTCCTGTCCGATTATAATGTAGGTGTCTTCAAGGCTATTAATAAACTATTGCCTCTCATCATCAATAATTGCATCACTGCTTAACATCAGGTGTGATCGCACTCAAGCACCAGTTTACATTATTTGAAAAATTAATTTACATAACTGCTTATCGAAAATGATTTTTTTATCATGAACAAGTTTACTCAGTCAAGCAATCATGAAAGTTAGTTTAAATTATTAAAAACAAATAAGAATTTGCTTTCTCCTCATTTCATAGCTTCTTTTTTAAGAAAATTAATTAAATTACGGTTCTAAGAAACACTTAAACCAGGAAAAAAATTAAAGCAAACAATTTATATTCATAAAATTACCATAATCTGAGTAATTAACCGTGTTGACAAGCCCAAGGGAGACATATTTCTATGAACTCATAAAATTAATTACGTAGTGCTATAAAAACAGTTAAGCTTTTATTAATAAGTAATTAAGTTGGTTAGATATTAACAGTACAGAAAAAATGCTTTGTTGGTCTCTGAACAAAATTTGATTAAAGCTTTTAGGTGGGAACTCATCCAATGACTTTTCTCGCTCTTGGGTGGACCGCGAGCGACTTTCAGAGTTTTAATGACTAAAACCCATTCCTTTTCCTTCTTTGCCTTCGTTCCAGGGCCCCAGGATTCCTTTCAAATAACTCATGGTCACCGAAGGCTTAAACCCTGCTAGGGCTCTATGATTTACTGACATATTTTTGAGACGCGCGTGGAACGACTTGGGCTCGGTCCGAACAGTCACCAAATGGCCGGACGGCAGAGCTACCCATAGATAACAGCCATCACCTACGAAACTTTGATTACAGTATCATTTACTCTATTCTGCAAATTTATTCCGTATAAAATCTTTTTTATGTAAAATAGAAGTTGGCTTATCTTCTTGAATGTTTGACATAGTATTATGATACAGCTCAGAATGTTCCTAATTTTCGTAAATATATGCAAAATAGTCACGCCGTATCTACATCTCTTTATAGGTACTGCCTCTTTTAAAGGCATAGCGAGTGTGTGCGCCTAAATTCCGGTTTATAGATGCTTGTGTATAATATAAATCTCGTAAAATATTCAGGCCGCGTTGGCTGCTGCGATATTACTATGTCAAGAGTTTTCAACTTCCATTGCGGTAATTTGTATTGATTTTTATTCAGAGAATAACAGACATTTTATTGAATGAAATAGTAATATGAATTACGTTTTAACTAAGTTTTAATTTTTGTTTTACTTTGTATAATTAATTATTCAACACACGTATATCACCAAAGATCACCACATATTGTAGAGACTCGTCTAAAGGTATAGTTTAGTTTTTGTATACTACACAAAATTGCTCATTAGTCTCGTGATCGCAAGAACGACAGTGGAATGTGGGGTCCTTGATCCGATTCGCAGGTTAGGAAAAAGTTCTAATGGGTTTTTCAGTTAAGAATTTCTCTGCAACAGCCCAGAGTTTCAATGTTGGTGGTGCGACCAACCCCCGTACTTCAGAAAGCACGTTAGCGTTAGCACAGCTATTAGTGGTCGTGACTATGAGAGTACCTAAAGTATATTCACAGTTCAAATTTTTTTGTTAATAAAGATAGAAAATAAGATAAATGGATCCCGTTAAAGTTAACACCTTTTGTGACGCAACCGATAAAAAAGGAACCTAATGTCTGAACATAAACTCCTCGCTACACAATATCTCCTTTTTATGAACACGTAAAGTACCCTCTATACGTAAGGACTGACACAGTTGATACAGATACGTGACAGTTTCACGCGTAGCCGTAAACATCTACTGAACATTATTTTTGGGCAACTGTTCTTGAAAGGGGAAAGAATCGAATTAATGGCACTTAAGACCTTTTTGGTGTTTTGTGAATGACAGAGAAATATAGATTCGGGCAGGTGCTACTTACCGTAGAATCGGTAGTTTCATCATCATCATCATTTCAGCCGAAAGACATCCACTACTACATATAGGCCCCCAAAACGTCACCACAATGACTGGTCCTGTGCGTCTCGTATCTATCGGATTCCCACGACTCACCATTTATTCAGATATATATGAAATTAACTTATCAATACCTGCGAAACGAGACACAATAGTAAAACAATAATAGCGCGGTCCAATGAGACTGGTCGGGGATTCATGAATTAAAGGAAAAATAATACTTTGGTATTATTTTAAACCGAAACTTAAACTTGAGCTTTCTGCATATTTTTGTTAGTGAATTCATTTAATAGTTGTTATGCATTCAGCATTACAGAGCCCAGTCATAAATTAATCGTTCACTTCATGAATTGAGTCGGAACATGGTTTATATCGGCGCAATTTCCTTTCAGACAGTTTTCATGAATTGTCAGCATTGTTAGCGATGAAATGCAAGATGCGTTTTATAAGCGTCAAGTGATCGTACTAATTGAACAAAAATTACACTCAAAAGTGGCTTTTGTTTACTACACTAAGGGCCTGTTTCACAATGTCCGAGTAGGCACTACTCACTGAATAAATTCAAAAATGTGACAGAATTTGTATGAAATTATCTGCCAAGTAAGATACTCGAAACTTAATCATAGGTGGTGAAATAGGCCCTAACAGTAATTATTGACTGTATGAATCATTAATTAAAATTGGGCTAAACCAAATAAAAACCATATTTTGAAAATAGAAAACCTTTTGCACCAATCACAAAAAAATCGGTTTCAGGAAACTTCATCAATACGTGTACTCAAACCTTCGCTATAAAACGAGATCTTATGTCACACATTTAGGGCCTATTTCACCACCTATGATTAAGTTTCGAGTATCTTACTTGGCAGATAATTTCATACAAAATCTGTCACATTTTTGAATTTATTCAGTGAGTAGTGCCTACTCGGACATTGTGAAACAGGCCCTAAGTAAAATATCAAATCTATGTACATATAAATATTATTCTTTTCTGTTTGTGTAGATCCTACGGCTCCCTCACAGAACAAGTCATAACGTTTACGATTCTTGGAGTGACTCCAGCAGACTGCCATCCTTTGCCAGACTACATGTTCAGCTCTTCATAAAACTGTCAAGCGATGCGAAAACGGTTTTTGTGTGAGAGCGATGTTTGAGTACAGGGTACGAAGTTATGTGTTAGTATAGAGTGAGTAGACTGGAAAGATAATAGTCATTTTAAATAAATATTAATAGTACGTAAAGAAATTGTTATCGGTTGGAAATATAAAAATAGTTTTTTTTTTACTGATTAGAGTACTTTTTCATGTTAATTCATGACAAGTTCCAAAAGTTCTTTGCTCGTTGCATTGACAACCCTAAGTAGTTTACCACAGCCTATTTATTTACTTGCAGCCTCACCTCAGATATAACTTATACGTACATTATAAAATGTAATGTGTTGTCTCTTACCTGAAACAAAAAAAAAATTAGTAATTATAACTTTTTTTATATAACATAAACTAGTTCTTGACAGCGATCCTCCCTCCCCCCGTGGTAACAATAGGATATAATATACTACATCAAGACCGGTCATTATGACACTTGAGGAAGGCCTACGTTCCATAGTAAGCGTCTTTCAGCTAAAATGATGATGACGATGAATGTACTAAAAGAATATTATATGAAAACAAAATACTATCTAAACTACAGTAGAAAATGGCACATACACATTTACTCCATAAGAAAATATGTTTTATCACTGTCACCTATGTAGGAGGTCCTAATAGACCTACTTTCAGAGTAAAATAAAATAGAAAAACATTCATTCACATTTAGGTTGAATAACAAGACACTTCAAGACTACTTTACTTTTATTAAAACTAGGTACTTCTAAATATAAAATGTGGTGACATTTCGTTAGAATAATAAAAAATGTAAGAAACACAATGTAGAAGAGACAATTTTCTCGACCTTATAAAGTTATTTAGTAACTTTATAAGGTCGAGAAGTTTCATAATAATAAATACATAACAATTTATTTTCCGTATTTTATGCTCTTATACAGAGTTCGTGAAAAGGTTCACATAACAGATAAATAAATAAATCATATTATACGGCATACACCTCCCCAGAAGGGTCTAGGAATTTCTCTGACTAGTAAAACCTTTAGGCCTCGTATTAAAACAAAATTGATAATAGATGCCATTAGTCCTCAAAAAATGATGTAAAATTGATGATGATTTATGATATAACTGCGAAAATTGGCATACAGATTCCGCAGTTATATCATAGCACAGACAAAATGTAAGTTTTGACATTGACATTTAAACTTACATAGCGTAGCAAGCTTAACGATGACGTCACATTGGCTACGTCGGCGTCCGCGTCGTACCAAATGCGTAGCGTTTTAAATAATAGGTACTTGGGAATTTTTATCTTTCGTAGTTACCTATCTCGAGTCAAAATAAGCAAGATTCATGATATCGGGATTCGGGATACCAATACACAGAATAAATGAACGTTTGACATTTAGATAGCGTAGCAGCTGGTGTAGCTATGACGTCGTAGCTTGTTCGTAGCAAGCGCGTAGTGCTTTAAATAATATTTGGAGACATCTGACTTTTGTAGTTACAATGATGACTATTTTCATTTAAGATAAATGTATCACCAATTAGTGTTGATTTAGCCAAAAACAAAGTAGCTTTACAAAACTCTGAAGCCTAAAGTTTAACTGTCATAGTTCACGAGTTCATAAAGTTTGCTTTGCATGAGTTCTGATAATGTTTAGTTCAGCTATATTATACATTCTTATACAAATGTTTAAGGATGATTAAATAAGATCGTTTGCGTTTTGTGTATTCGTCCAACTTTTTGAGAATAAAAGATGTATATGTGCATATTATGACTTTTCATCGTATTTTAACAATATTATTTCATCCTTAACTAAAAATCTAACAGGTCTTACTTATCATCATCATCATGGTAGCTCTTATTTGTAGAATGAAGATGTATTCACAAAATTTTATTTTACCTGAATTAAATTTATCAGCAGGCAATTTCCGATAAACAAAGGTTTCGAATATTGTTAAACTACATGACAAATATGTTGCAAAAAATAGTGTTTTGCAAGATAAGAAGTTATTACTTAATTACTACCGGTAGGTAGTAAATGAGTCAATAGGTAAAAGTAAAAGCAGAAAAAATAATTAAAATTCGTCACTTTGTGTCCAATTTTTGTAGAAAAATGGTCATTTTAAAATTGTCGTCAGCATTGAAAATATTGAAGTGTTCACTATCGTCTGTCGCGTAGTCGAGTCTGCCTTTCGTCTCTTGATAATGGAGCAAGAAGTGCTGAACGGTTCAATATAATAAAAAGAAATGTTGTCAACGTCTTCTTTTAGGATTGCCTCACTACAAATAAAATGATTTGTTGACACTCGTTACGATGACCTAAGTCACTTTTTACTCGTTTCGGTGTGTTGCGTGATGAATCTATACGAGTATATATAAAAATCTATTACTGATCGTTAGACTGGCTAAAATTCGAGAATGGCTGAACGGATTTATCTTATCTTAGTATTGAAATTTTCGTGGAGGTCTAGGGAAGGTTTAAAAGGCGAGAAAAATTGGAAAAAAAACGGCAGTACGAAGTCTGCCGGGTCAGCTAGTAACAAATAAATTTTGTGTCTTTTTTGTTCAATTTGGTTTTGTATCGATTAATGATAAAGTATTCAATTACGTGTCTTAAGCTGGCTAAGGCATGAGCATTACATATTAAACCAATTAGGGATAGATAGGTACGAAGTGGTCGAACTTAGCCAGACATTCAATTTAACATGTTCTACAGACTGGAACGATGCCAGATGAGTAGGGAACAAGCTCTAACTTGAAATTGGGTAATTTACAACATACTGTACAACATACTTGTTTCAACGGACCATGACCTAGATAAACCTTAAGGACTACTGTCCATGGACTCGTAGGCTCATACAACGTTGTGAAACTGTGTCGACGAAGCGGCAAAGTCGCCCGGTAGTGTTGTTAAAAACAAGGGCAATGGTAAGGAGTATGCTGTTATGTCGCGGGAATCCGATGGATGCGAGACGCATAGGACCGGTCGTCACAGCGATGCGACGCTTGGATGCGATGTCTTTCGGATGAAATCATGCTAGTGATGAATGATGTATATTAGCTTCACGCTGGCGTACACCAAGCGTACAATGTCGAATACGCGTCAATGAAGGTATACATCCGTGGACAGTAAGCCTAACTCATTTAAAAGAAATCAATTGGTACGGAAAAATAGATCTATTCTCAATATATACAAAACTCCGTGACACCGACTTTATTTGGAACCTGGTTTCGTGCAACTGTGCAGAGCTGGAATAAAAAAAAACGAACAGAGGAATACCGATGTAGGTCACCAAAAGCGTAAAAATCTTTTAAATTTTAACCGAACACTAACATTCCGGAACCATGCTGAAATAGTAAACTGAAAAAGTTTTCACTAGTAACTCGAGGAATACGAAAACTGAATACTTTTTTGGTCTTTTTAGTTTTACCGCAACCGTTGAAGGACTGGAACAATTTGCCGACTGCGGTATTCCCGTCCAATAAAAAATTGAGTGTCTTCAAGGTAAGAGTGGATAGCTTCTTAACCTATCAATACCCGCGAAACGAGACACAATAGTAAGACAATAACAGCATGGTCGCATGAGGCCGGACGGGGATTCATGAATTAATAAACTAGTGTGCTTCATCATCAAAGATTGCTTACCATCGGGTGGAATTGTAGTCCGCCGTATGAAGTTCAATAATGAGATACATAATAAAGGAGCTACGAATCTAGAAGAGTAGCACTAAGCTAAGGAAGCGAAAAATGAACGTACAAAACATCAATTGCAATTTTATATTCCTTAAAAGAACGATTCCCATCCATGCTACTGGCACTTTTATCGGAAATTAATCAACGCAAATATATAAAATTGGAGCAAATAATTCAAGAACAAAATAAAACGGGAACTGTAACCATAAGTACAAGGAATGAAATTGAAAGCGGTTCGTTAGTCGACTTCAGGATGCCAACTCTGGCTTCCTCCGGCTTCCTCGGGCGCCATATTGAAGGAAATGGAGGGAAATTGGAAGTCTGCGGTGTCCTATAGCTTTAATTTTCTCTATACATTCAACATGGATGTTTTCCGTGTGCTCGGGTTAAAATTGGTTCACCTCTATTTAGAGTGCTGGTAAGTAAAAATTCTTTTTAGGTATTATTGTTTACAGTTTCATAAGCGGTTAAGAAATGGCTATTAATAAGAGTTTATGTTTATTTTTATTAATATTATTATTATATAATAATAGTTTATATTTATTTATTAGTTTATATTAATAAGGTCGTTTTACTAATGACACATCGGTGATCTAATGACGGCATCAATTCATGGTATTGCCGTGGTAGACCATCAGTTCACGCATTGCCTTGACCGAATAAGTACAAGACCAGCAAGGAATTTCACTAATTTTTGCAAGCGGCGCCAATTTTTAGTTTACTATTATTTTCAATAATAAAATTGACGATGCAACTTTATTAGGATTGTAACTGACTAAGCGATGTCAGGGAATAACAAAGTCACTCGTCTCACTAGTCGTACTTTAATTAGTGATAATTTCTTCCACATTTCTTCAGTACGACCTTTCCCGTATTTTTTATTCATGTCATGAGAGATGCACTAAATGAGATGAGGGAGCGATGGTATAAAAGAAATGTGCAGTTGGATTATATTAAATTTACTACTACTTAGTAGGTACTTCATCATCAGATTATAACTTTCTTTGAGACCGATTTGGGAGTAAAACCGTTCAATAAAAAAAATAAAAAACGACCCACTTTTGTCTGATAAATCAGTGAACATACCCAAAGTACATACAGACGAACATACAACCTCTTAATTTTTGAAGTCGGTTAATCTATACATATAATAAAACAGTAAAATTGTGCATCGTTTGCCGCAAATGGCGCCAAAACTACTGAACCGATCTTGTTCAAATTTTGCATACATAATCCTTATAGTACCCTTTTTGCTTTAGGCTATATTTTATCACGCTATTTGCTATGGGGGGTGAGCAATATTGCATTTTGTCGGTTTTGAACGAGTTGCCCCGAGTTCGAATCCCACCTACAATTTATATTTCTGTCAATGTTTTATCTTATTGTTTTTGGAAAAAAAAATACTTTTACCATTTTTTCATAAAAAAATCAACATTCCTATTTGATTTTTCCCAAATATTTTGTAAAAACTAATCAAAACACGTTATAAAATCCAAACGTCCACGAAATTCACATACTACAATGTTACATTAGTCCATTTAGCTGCAAATTTATCTACTGAAATGAAAATCATCACGCTATCATCGACGAAGAGCGGGGCAGTCATTTATGACATTTATATGAGAACGTCTATTTTGCTTGGTTTTCATCGAACACTGCAGCGTGATTGATTAATGACTAGACTGGGACGTAACACGGTGGTGGTTCGAATCCCAGGAGGTGTTTTAATTTTTGTATATTTTTTTTTCACATATTTTTGCATTCTCACAATTTTTTTAACAAAAATATTACCTAAAAATATTATTATTATTGTTTAACCAAAAAAAAACCATGGTGACAAATTTTACAACTGCGGAGTTGCACCCCGTTTTCAAAATACAAACAATGACATCCTTCTTCTTCTTCCTGCTCTTATCCCGTATTACTTGGGGTCGGCGCAACACGTTTTCTTCTTCCATTCTGTCATGTCGTCCGTCACACTATCATCTGCCCTTTTCTTTCATATCAGTCCTTACTACACAATCCATCCATCTTTTCTTTGGCCTTCCTCTCCTTCTCCATTCATCCACATGTAAATTCAGAACTCTTTTGGTAACGTGCTTTTAATCCCTCCTCTTCACATGACCATACTAAGACAAACGATTTCCTTTCAAAATACAAACATCCATTTAATTTTTTTAAACTAAAGGCGATTTATATTTTAGGTGATTTCTTCCACTCTAGGAAGGAGCACGAGGGGATGTCAGACTTTCACTGACCAAAACCCACACTTTTGTATGTTCCTTCTTCGCCTTGCATTCCAGGACTCCGGGTGGAGGTGATCAGCAGTAACGACCTCGCACGTCCGGTCCTGGTACAGAGAGAGAAGGTATGGAAAGCAGTCATCACTTCCTTCCGCAAATGAAGCGAAGAAGGTAGCAGAAAGCGCAAAGATGATGCCCTTGGCATTACGAGTCGCAGGGCGATTCCATGATACCGTTAGCGCGGAGTTTTGGACGGTGCACTATTGGCATTTCACTGTTGATTAAAGACTGGTCTTAGTCGACTGACGTTGCGTTATGTGCCACGCGCACCTAAAAGAGATACGCATAAGAGAACGGCCCTAACGGGCTTCGATAGCTGGAAAATTGTTCGTATTCTAAAGGAACAAAGTGGGTATTTTTTACTGCTCTGCATGCTCTACCCGTAAAAATCGAGAGTTTACAGACTGCGTTCGATCATCAGCATGTGAAGTCGACTAGGTGAAAATACACGCACACAAGAATTCGTTTATTATTCTCACTAAAGAAAAACATTTATTTGGTGTATTAGGGTGTCAGTCAAATACCGCACCAGAAAATTCCTGCCTGAATAAACAGGTAATATAAACACAAAAAAATGATGGTGATCGGTAAACGCCCTATACATAATTATGACACCTGGGAAGTGTCCAAGTGGCGATGGGAGGGGTCTAAGGATGTCCTGTTTCGCACGGTTTCAGCCACGTTGCTTCACTCTAGGAGGTGACTGCTTTCCATTCCTCCTCCCAGCTCATACCATGATCTGAACTAGGGTAGGAGGATTCTGATTTTGACCCGCAAACAGTACGGCGGTAATCCGCCCTAGCGGGGTAACTTCGATCGTAAGGTCCACCGTGTCTTCCCGCCGAATCCAAAACATCTACCTCCCGAAACACTCATGTTCGGTTAGGACCTGCGTAAAGCGCTTGCGCTTAGAGTGAATTTATCATAGTAATAATCATGGTGTGCCAATATTAGTCGCCCTAGAATGTAAATTGCAACTAAAAGAACACTGTGGAATTTAGTTGGTAAAAGTCTGATACTCTCTCTCGGTCCACCTAGAGTGGGAGAAGGTATTTGGTGGTTACCCAACAAAAAAAGAGGCAAATACTAAAGGCGACTATCGGCCCTAATTTGGTTTTTTGAAGAACAAATCATTTTCATTTTGGTTTTATCGCAATATGAAGTAAACTAACGACTTTACCCATAGAGTAGGCAATTAACTATTTAGAACGTGAACTCTGCGGCTCTGTGCTTCGTTGATGTTTTTAAGGCAATTGACGTCGTGCGGAAGAAAAACCCGGGTGTTACCATTGGGTGGATCGCCCGGAGGACACGTTAGATCATAAAGCACTGGTGGGCCACGCTTAGGCGGAGCACCACCGTGTCCTTGTGGGGACGATCGGTGACAGCAACCTCTCGCGCTGGGCACTGGTACAGGCCATGATCCAGAGCGAGGAGTAGTGGCAAATAGTCCCCTCACGCCCCAGTCGCTGGGATTCCGACCCCGATTCAGAGCCACCGTAGGAGTAGCTTGCGAATGGCGAGCAATGGGTAGTTTACCATCTGGCTGTCCGGTAATGATCCAGACGGTCAACCGTGGGTATTGTTCCACGCGTGCTTCAAAGAGATGTCAGCAAACTGTAGGTGCCCAGCAGGTTCGAAGCCTCTGGGGCCATGGGTGAGCTTCCGAAAGGAAAACCCGGGACCCTGGAACGAAGGCAAAGAGGGAACGGGGTGAGGTTTATTCAGTAAAAGTCTAACTCACCCTCTGAGAAGTCATTCTGATGATTTTCCACCTAAACAAGAAACCTGGGCACGCCGTCATTGCGGCGGTAAGTTCCCTCTTTGAGAAGTAGTTGGAAAGAGGTCCTCACGTTCCGTATGCCGCAGGTCCTCACCAGACACGGTAAGTTCGGGAGGCTCCTGCATCGGATTCAGGGGTAAAGGGCGCCCCAGCCAGACTTGGGCGCACTGTCTGGACCGCCCGGAGGACACGGTGGAGCACACGGTAGAGGTATTGCGGTCGCCTTCTTCTGCGAAGCAGTAATGCTAGCCAAGGAGGCGGCCGGCCGCGAGCGCGAAAGGGAACGACCCTCACGCCCCCGCCGTCAGGATCACGAGAACGATTTCCAACCACCGTAGGCGCAAGCTTGCGGACGGCGAACACTGGGTAGCTTGCCGTCCAGCAGTTCGGTAATAACCCGGACCGAGTCAAGTCGTCAACTGTTCCACGAGCGCCTCAAGGAGATGTCAGCAAACTGTAGGGCGCGGCAGGGCCGAAGCCTCTGAGCACGTGGATCTGTATTCCGAAAGATAAGCTCGGTGTCCCAAAATTGAAGGCAACACAGGAACGGGGTGGCGTTTAGTCAGTAAAAGTCTGACATGCCTTCCCGCTCCATTTAAGAGCGGGAGAAGTCATTCTGATGATTACCCATCTGAATAAAAAAACCTAAACAAGAAACCTACTGGGGCTATGGTTTCGCTTCTGAAAGGGAGACCCTGGAACGTAAGGCAAGGAAGGAATATAGAAGTGAGTCTTAGGCAGTAATAATCTGACACGCACTTCCGCTTCACACAAGAGCAAAAGTCATTAGATGATTTCCCAACTAAAAAAAAAACCGGGCAAGTGCGAGTCGGACTCGCGCACTGAGGGTTTCGTACCAACCTACCTATAAAAACAGTTTAATTCTCGATTCGAGTCTTGAAGACTTTTCAATTTTTTTTTCTTGTGACGTAACTAAAAATTTTCAGTTTTCAGACTTTTCCCGATATTAGTGCTATGATACCTTGCTTCGTGCCAAATTTCAAGATTCTAGGTCAACGGGAAGCACCCTATGAGTTTTGATTCCTTTGACAGTGTCGAAATGTACGTTTTTTGCAACATAAACTTAGTCAACTTACAAGTTTGATTTTTGCACAACTTCAAGGGACCGCGGATTTCAATATATGGTTTTAATTTCAACTTGATACCTTCACGCGTTCCTGAGAAAAAGGGTCTTGGCAGACGGACGGACGGACAGACGGACAACAAAGTGATCCTATAAGGGTTCCGTTTTTTCCTTTTGAGGTACGTAACCCTAAAAAGTACTAATTGGAGTTTTAACTTAAACAGTTTTATGTAAAATTAATTAATCAGATCTTTTCGGAAGTATAGGATTAGATACTTAGATTACTTTTGTGCAGTTTTACGAACTTAACGCGGACGAAGTCGCGGGCAACAGCTAGTAAATAAATATAAGTTATTAAAATAGTTATCTATTAAGATGTACATATAAAAGGAGAAACTGACTGAGATACTAGTATCAACGTTCAGCCGAAACTACTGGGAACAGGAGTGTGAAATTTTGCACATTTGCATTTATAACGTAAGGGCGTACTAAAAGAGTAATTTTCAATATTTACACCATGAAAAAAAAATAGATGTATAGGAATGTAAAGGGGGTTCAGTTTGTACTTATCATAAAACCTGCTTATACGCGGACGAAACCGCTGACAAAAGCTAGTTTGTAAATAAAGTATGTAGTGAATGATTGCGGTACTCGTAGCGAGTAGATTGAGTCGTTAAACTTGGCAGCAGTTCACGTTGCTAAGTGCAGATGCGAGGCTGTAATTAGGATGTAGGTAACTAGTTTTGGTACTTATAGTAGGTATGCTCTTAAATTAATGTCAAATGTAATGAAATTGATTTTCAAACTAATATGCTTGCTACCATAATTATAATTATTACCGTTTAGATGATTCGGTTATCTTACTTGGTTTTCACGAGGTTCTCTTTATTAGCATTAGCATTATCGGCCTTGTAATATTCCCACTGCTGGGACTCAGGCCTTCTCTCTTGGAGAGGGAATGGTCGTAATCCACCATGCGGGCCCAGTGCGGATTGGTGGATGTCACATGTTTTCAAACTTCTGGTTCTAGGATATACCGGTTTCCTCAAGATTTTTTCCTTCACCGTTTTAAGGGCAGCGGTGATGAAATAAATTACACATGGTAATGCGCCTAGCTGGTTTTGAACCCGAAACCGACAACTTGTAAGTCGGGGCAGTTATACTGCTCTCCTTATGCGGGACGGTTAAGTTAACAATCAATAAACGTCTCTCGCTTTGGTTTACCATCACTATACCTCGGTTGGTTGCTTAGGTTTTAACTTTTAGCTACAAAAATAATGATGAAAAATTGTGTATCGCCCACAAGTCAAGAAAAGTGTCTCAAGACGCGGCTCGCATCGCTATAACTCTCCATTATGAAAATAATGTTCATGAACATTTTCATAGCACGTAAATTCTATAAGAAATATTGCTAAAAGCTTCACAGTAATACTGAACAAACTATAATTTATTAACAAAAGCTTTTAAAATTCACTGTGGAATAAGTATCGAACCACTTTTATGAACTGTACAAGGCATGTTTTTGTTGGCCCTTTTTGAGTTCGTCTCGTTTTTTTCTGTATAACAGTTAAGTCATAAAACATTGTCTGAATTACTAGTAATATAGGTATTATGGTTAAAATGCAGCAGATTAGATTATAGTACATGTATAACATTATTCGTAAAAAAGAAACAAAATGAATTTATATTTTAACCAAATCATTGCAATTTGATTTTGAAGCAATTGTTTTAATGTGTATTTGTTTTTAATTCATAATTGATTGATCTAATTAATATGACGATGTAGTTTGCATATGGGAATAATTTCCTGAAATAAAAAGATTACTATTAAACTATAGTTAGCTAGTTTTGTTTTTCTTAAAACCCCAGAGTCCTAGCCGTTTGAAAGCCATACGACGGACCGAAGCCTACTCCCAGAGGCCTTGTAGACAATTTTCGTGGAACGTGATATCAAACGACGATTATTCCTGTACGCGCTAGCGCACCCAAGGATAACTGCCGCTGGTTGGTGGGTAATTACTGCGACATGTGGAAAACCTAAATATAGGTTTTGAGAGGCTTATGTAAAATGGTGACCAGGAACTATGTGAAGACTACGGTCCTTGCACGAACAATGTTATTAATATCCATCAATAAAAAGGCAGGGTGGGACTTGCCCACTCTTTAAATAGCCCTGCAAAAACGATTGTTAGCACAAAGTGACATAGCAACAAGAATGATTATAATTATTATTAAAGTTTACCCCTGTAGGATGACGTGATATTGGACCCATGTAAACGTTCACGCACCTCGATTCTATAACAGTTTTCCGACACATTTTCTGATAGAACTATTCACTGTTCAGTGATTCGCCGTTTGAACTCCTTTCCGACGCACGGTTCGCTGATACAAATGATTGCTCATCTACGAGTATCTCCTTGTTATAAAAAGAGATGTGTATAGCATATTGTACTCTCGATCTAGTATGCTCTATTTGTCAATCAATTCTTTTACCTTTTTTCATTGCGTGAGATCGAGATCAAGATCTGACAAACGTTGAAATGAAAATATATTTCAATAACTGTTGATTGAAGATTACTTGAATACAATAGTTGTAGAAATAATATACTTAACTTAGAGATCAAAAAGGTTTTGATGTGATGTGTATATAGTGCCAAACTTAAGTTGTATTGGGTAGGGCACATTGCTCGCAGAACAAATGCCTATGGGGCCGAAAGGTTTTTGAATACTGACCACATATCGGAAGACGTAGCGTTAAAAGGCCTTCCACAAGGTGGTCCAATGATATGTTCAGGATCGCGGGGTCCTATGTGGTTTTCATATTACCCTCACACAATCCATTTCAACCATATCCTTTTTACATCTAATCTTACCAATTTTATGAATTGATACTCTATTAACCATGTAGATTGTAAAACCCAAATTAATTCACTAAATTTGTATTCGTAATGAACTTCAATATAAACTCTTCCATTAATTGGAAAACCTTCCGATTTAATATTAGTAGTATTCTCCCACACATTTACTTTTAATTGATTTGGTGTTGTGTTTGGAAAAGTGAAACAAAGCCCTTTCAACGAGAGTTAACAACTCAAATCCGGGGATTATTTAACTTGAAATAAACCGAAATATAATTTTAGAACTTGAAACTTAATTTTAAACTTGGATTTAATACGATTTTCGTCGAAAACCATTTATGATTTTACAAAATAACTCGGAAATCGCATAATCTTTCTATTGGGTTATAATACAGTAAAGGTTTTGACACAAAATTCCTTTGCAAAACAGCGAGAACTTCGTAAACATAGAAAAACACAAGTATGTAGTAGGCACTTACTTGTTTTTTTTTGCATCATTTATTTGATTTGATATTTGTGCAGAGGCTGTAATTTCTTTCTTTTGTCATCTCATTTTGCTAAACAAATGGTCAGTGGCAGGTTTCTGTTAAAGTTTTGAATAAAGCGTGCAATTAAAATGAACAAATAAAACGCAGTGAATTAAACTTCACTACTACTGCCTCGGGTGCAATATTGTCTCATTAGAGACACGGAACAGTACTTGGAATTTATTCTTTGCTACGTAGTATCTATTTCCAATCGATAAAAACTAACTGGCTTGAAAGAATAAAAAGTTGCCACTGAGAAGAGAAATCTTATAAGCTGCAAGATTTTGCACCGCTAAACTACAGACTTCTATAATTATTACCCCTGGTCCTGTAATGCAAAAAAGTAACTGAAAACATAAGTGAAGGATTCATAAAGGCATAAGAAAGAAAGAAAACACGTTTATTTGGCAAACCATTAATATGAACGAGTACAGGTAAACTTAAATTACACATAAAAAAAGCAAAAAAAGAAATAAGTACAACAATATCTCACGGCTTCGCCAAATAGGTCCAGTTCAGCATAATGCCGCGCAACTACGTAGCAGTTGCATGACGCTGATTTTATGCATAAGCTAAGAAATTATTAATTAAGACCTAAACATAAAATCTATCAAAGAAAAAATCAAGGCAAATATTAAACGACACATCAAAATCAACTGTGAATGGAATTTATGTTTAATCCAGTGGCTTTCTTGAGACTGAAAAGAAGGGCGTCTCAAGACCTACTTAAGGAATAACCAGTAAGAATAACCGATAGTTAGGAAAAGGAGAGACAATGGCTTCATACAATGGTACCATATACCTATTGCTAAATGTCCTAGGACAGATTGCATTAAAAGCGAGAAGAAACAAAATTTTTGTTGGAAATTCTTTCTTTTAAAATTCAAAGAAAATTAAAATTAGTGAACTGTAGAAATAACCGAAGGAACTGAATAAACAGTTATATGCTTCCAAACCAAGATTGAATAAGAGAAAAGTAAACACAGGAGTAAATTTTAACAACCACCATTCCAAGCGAGCTATGTAAACTAATAAGTCTAAACTAAGAGCTAACCTAAAGTGCACCAAACTGAATACTGTAATCGATTGGAACAAATAAACTCTGAACACCTAGAGTGATTTAGTGGGGACTGTTCTCGCTGCCGAATCGTGGTTAACTTAAATACTGACGCGAAGCGGTGAACTAAGGCGAACTTAGCGATTAATTATTCGGAGCTGAGTTTGAGTCTGATAATACGATAGAATGTGGTAGAATTGATGAAATATCTAGAGCAATCTGGCCTGACTTAGTTTTAAGCTAAATGTTTACGCCTTCGTAGATATTATCATCTCCCTAGCCTTTTGAGGTCAGCATCCAGTCTAACCTGATGCATCTGAATACCTGAGCTTTACGTGGAGTGAAATAAATACTGGAGCACTATGTATTGGAATGATGTAGGCCAAATAAAGAGAACTGCTCAAGTTGACGATTCGTGTAATAATGTCATAAATTAGTATGTGCAGTTACAAAAAATAAGATTAGGCAAGCTAAACACTACACTATCAGACCTCCATAAACAAATTACTGTGCAACACGATATTCCTTGGCTAGACTGATGGTCAGACTTTCTGAAGTCTATCTATAACGACTGCCAAAGATCCACGAATGACAACCGGGACCAGGTATAATGTACGTGCCTTCCGAGGCACGGGGTGTAAGTAAGGTCCTAGATAATCTTAGAAATAGTAGTAGTTGTTTACGTCTAGATATAATTGACATACTAACAAGTGCTATATATGTAGTTTACGCGTGGAAAGGAAAAATATGACAGAGAATTGTCACTAAATATGTCTTGTTTATGGCCGCATGACAGCTATAAACTAAAAGCCAGTAGCATGTAATAAACAGCGCACATTTTGCTAACTCGGTACTCAGTCAGCCGCATATTTGAATTTTATTAATACTGTGGTAGGTAACTGCTCTGAGTATCGACTGTACGTAGATATTTTTTGTTAACTGAGACTAAATGACTTATTTAGGTTGTCACACTTGTCACAATACAAAGAACTGGCATCATTATTATTGTAATTTTGACATTAGCCTATGTTTGTTTTCAGGGATTAAAAAATAGACTTTAAAGCTTTTACTTTTGATACGTATACTAAAAACTAGCCATGAGCTAATCGGAATGCACATGACAGGTTTTGTACTATGAACCGGAAACAAAAACCAATTATAAAAGACACTCAGTGAAACAACTATCTATCTATTACGGATACCGAAGCCCACTGGCTCACAGACACACAGACAGATAGTCGAGATTAAAATATATGTAAAAGAGTTTTTCGTTGTGCTTCGGTTATAGAATGAATCCAAAAAGGTCATCAGATTGGTATGTCATGAAATACAAATTTAAGTCATACTGACCCATTTATGCAAGACACAATTTAACAAGAATGAATTAGTTTTAATTACAAATTAGTTTTAATTACATATGTCATGCTATGTTTAGAGTACTACTAGTACTCTAAACTAAACGCGGTCAACGCCTCGTGTCTTAGTAGAGTATTTCTATAAATATAGCGTGTTTGGCACCCTTCCAATTTGCAATGTTACATCACCGTGGTTATATGGTCAATTAGTCACAAAGTGATGATAAGTCGAAAGCTTGAACATCTATATCTCTTATAGCTAACTGTCGTAAACTCTGTGAATCAAATGTTATAAAATCGATCAAGGTCAAGATTGTACACGCGCAAGAAAGGTTTCATACCGTCCATAGCAAAAGTGGGCAAGAAACACGTTTGTTGTATGGGAGCCCCAATTACTCGTAAATATTTTTTTTATTCCGTTTTCTGTCTTTTTATTTGTTGTTGTAGCGGTAAAAAAATACATCATTAGTACAAAACTTAACTGTCTAGTTATGTCAACTCACAGCTAGACAGACAGCAGAGTCAAAGCAATATAGGGTTCTGTTGTAACCCTTTGGGTAGGGCAGCCTTAAAAGCAAACTGTAAGCCAACCATTAATTTTAATTCACTCCAAAACCCAGTTATTAAAACTGGCACAAAAGATTTTCCAAAAGATAAAAATTTCGCCGAACAAAAACTACGTCACTGCAACTTTGTAGTGCATTTTATAATGGCCGCCACTTCGCTGTACATTTTCATAAAGTTCTGAAAAGAAGAATATAATAAGAGGAGAAAAAGCTGTAATTATTTATTATGGTCTCGCCGCGCTACCTGATAAAGTGAGCACATTAAAACAGGTTTCACTAACAACGTTGAGCACAGTTGTTCTCGCTAACATCTCATACAAATGAGTGCTTTGTAAGAGATGAAGTGAACGAGAACAATGTTGCTGTAGTTGAAGTTTGTCATTCGTTAACAATACACTGAGGAGATATTTAGGCCAAGGGATATACAGAAGCGTTTTAAATGTCAGCTGACACTATTACAACTTTCTTGTCTACAGCTTTCAATGTTATATTCTGTGCACTTGCAGAAATAATTTGTAGAAAATTGTGAGACGTCATGCATGTTTAATATTAATTAGCTCTTTATTTGTAGCCAGAAAATTGGTGATATGAATAATTTTCGTAAAACACAAATACTAAATTTATACAATTTGGTTTCAGGACTCGGCCGGCTGACACTATTACAGCATCTTTTTGGTAAACGCAAGATATAAAAGTGTCAGGACCTTTATTCTATGCACGTGCTTAGAAAAATAAATAAGCATAATGCACAATAGCATCAATCTTAAAATGTTCCCACGATAAATGTATGTAAATAAACGTATTTTTATAATTACGTATAGCACGTAAACATAAAAATACGCTACAAATAGTATTACGAATAGTAAACCAGATGAAATCTCTCTTATCCATTTTAGTATTTTAGTTAAACATCCTAAATCGCCTTTTGTATGTTCTTTACCAACAATAATCCGAACATTGTAGGTTTACGGTATTTATAGATGTAAGCCTGTCTTTATTGTGTGGATTTTCTGAAAAGGAAACTCGTGGTTCTAGGAAGCAAAGGGCGATTCAAGGACTCAAGGATACTCCCATCATCATCATAATCATTTCAGTCGAAAGTCGTCTCCTGTTAGACATAGGCCTTCACCAAGCGTTGCCATCTTTTTTTTATTGTATCCATCGGATTCCTGCGACCCTCATCAGGTCTTTGGTCCACCTTGTGGGAGGCCTTTCAACGCTACGTCATACGATACGTGATCGCCACTCTAGAACCTTTCGTCCCCATCGACCATCAATTTTTTTTTAACAAGCAATGTGCCCTGCCATATACCACTAAAATTTGGCGATTTTAAGTTTTATATAGCCCTTCTGCTCCACCCTAAAGCGTAAGAAGTCATTGGATGATTTTCTACATTAAAAATAGCCTATCTTTAGAGAGATAACGAAGGTACATCCATAAATTTAATTATTCGGGTTAATGTGAACAACATACCTACACGGTATGCCATCGAGAGAGGGCAAGAGGGTCCTCGAACCAACCGTCAACCGTCGTCATACGCTAGAGTCATGTGTCAAGTGGAGCTGTGCACCTGACGTGAATGAGCTAATAGGTGAGTAGTAAATTAAATATATTTTACTGAATTATGTAAGAACGTTTAAAATATACCAGGTTAATTGGCTTCACAATCGGCTGTTAATAGTACATTACGATATTAGTGCGTAATGATGGTTATAGCATGCGAGGCGGAATTTCAGCCCGAGCCGAAGGCGAGGGTGTAACTGTTCCGAGCATGTTATAACCAATACGCACGTATATCGTACGACGTTTTTTAACACATTTGCTAGGAAACAGAAAAAAAAACATTTAAATAAACTGAATCTGTGAATGCACACTGTTGCTTCCCGCCATTTTAACAGCGCGCCAGCGCTGCCTATAACTGACTGGCGCCGCGTGGCGATTAGTTCGAAATTTGAATTTGCTATTTAAATTTCGAACTAATCGCCGCGCGCGAAATGGCAAATAATGCTGTTATGGAATTTGTATGGACTATAACTTAATTATTTGCTTTGTAACACACGTGTTTTTTATGACCCGCTTTACATATTTAAAACCGGTACGTTAAGACCGTTTCGTTTCGAATCTCTTTCTAAAATGGATAATGTTTCGGCGTAAGCGATTTTAATTGATTGAAATTACTTAAAATAATTACATATCACTTTGGACGATGCGAACTTGGCTACGAGTGTTCTAACCATGTGACTTAACGTTAAGACGAGACGTTCTAATAGCATTAACGATTATAGATCAAACTTGGCTTCACTTGCAGATGTCAAAATCTTGATTCTCACAGAAAATTGCACTCTTTTCCAAAAACAACAAGCAATAAAAATGTTGATTCCGCAAGGCATTTGGCGCTATCTCAGTATCCCACTGCGGGAAGATACGATAATGACACGGAACCGATGTAGGTACAGACAACCGTACATCAGTGGTTGTATTTGAACAACGGTAATCACATAGATACTGATTCAGTTGACATTACTACACGTGTCATTACTACGCATGCATACATATACACTCATATTTCTTGGTACTTGCTGACTTCATTAATAGACTCATCGCGGACTCATGTTTTATAAATAGTTTTGTATTTTATTTATGTAGGACATAATTTTAGTCGATAAATAATTATTATTGTGTTATAAAAAGTCAAATTAATTTGAAAATAAGATAAGAAGGAACCAACCTTTTTTTTTGGGAAATTATCCAATGCCTTCTCCTGCTCTTGGGCAGAGTGGAAAGTTATTTCGGATTTTCCTAACCAAAACCTACTCATAATCCTTCTTTGCCTACATTCCAGGGCCTACTACTGATTAAAAAACAAGCACCTCATTTTTAAAAAAGTTAAAAAGTACATTGACTGTTTTAAATTTAATCAAACTAGCTTTTGCTTTAGGCTTTGTCCGTTTTCAAGTCGCAAATGTTTTATTATGTTGATTTTGTTTTATTATAATCAATAGCTCTTGTCCAGGTCTTTATTCGCGTAGATGTCAGAAATAAACTTTCGTGAAGTCTAAGTTTATTAAGATAATGAATATAAATACATTTATTTATTTTGTTACGACAATAGGTACAGTATAGCGTGGCAATGCTGCCAGTCTTTTGGGCACTCTACCAGTCGACAGCGATGTGGAGGAGTTTTTTGACGCCATATTTTAGTTTGTTTTAAGTTAGTTTTAATTAGTTTAGAGTTAGTTTTTATTATACTGTATCTAAGTTTATTAAAAAGCTATTTTAGCTAGCTACGATAAATTAAATAAATAAGTTGCTACGCGAAACATTATTCTGGGAACACTTTGGAACTTAGGTGCGTAAAAATATCTTGTTTCTGCTCAAATTAGATTTGAACTTAGGTCAAGTGTCTCTAGTTTTTGAAGAAAAGAAACATAATATATTTTTTATAACAAAACGAAATAATACAAAATTTCTAACGGAGCTGAGTAAGTGCTACTTCAGAATAAAAAAGTTGCAGAAACGTAAATAGTTGATAGGTTATCATCATAAACAGTTTTGATATAAAACTATTTATTTACCTATATAATATTATTACCGGGTATGTGCGTCTCACTGAGGGTTCCGTTCCAAATCACAATGAAAAAAGTTCAATTCTCGAAGCGAGTCTCGGAGATTTTTAATTTTTTTTCTAGCAACGTATTTTCTGTTTTCATAGTTTTCCTTATATGTGTACTGTAAAACCTTGCATTACGCCAAATTTGAAGATTCTAGGTCAACGGGAGGTATCCTAGAATTTTGATTCCTTTGACAGTGTCGAATTGTACGTTTTTTGCGACAGACAGACAACAAAATGATCCTATAAGGGCTCCGTTTTTTCCTTTTGAGGTCTATCCTATCCTAAAAATAAACAATAATAAAGAACGGTGGATACAGTTTCGTATTGCAGCTATATGTCTACCATGTCCATCCGAAATGTAATTACTCCACTGGATACTACACTATACAAAAAGACCAAAAAATTCAAGGAGAACATAAAAAAATCTTGTTGAGAACCGTGACATATCACGGTTGAGGGAAAAACTTGGCCGTCCAATTTGACGTCTTTTTTGCTGTGTTTTAAGATTTTCATTAAATAGTACAACTTTTGATTTTTAATAGCTTTGAGTGACGTTTGTTGAGTCGACAGCTCTGTCCAAAATCCAATTAATTGCACATGCCAAAAACAATTACAATGGCGGCTCATAAGCAAAAGAACCAAATCAAAATACAAAGATCGTATACGGGTTGAAATTACTTCTATCAGTCAAGAGCTGTCTGGTAGCTATCGCAGACAGAGATAAGACCGCCGTTGTACCTATGGGTACAATTAGTCTAAAAGCTTTGTAACTATTTTGGAGTACAATAAAGTTTATATTCGGTTCTATTCTAAGAGTTGGTCGTTGATCCACTCGACCGCATTCACTCGATTGAATGAATGCGGCCGAGCGCATCAACTGCAGTGCCAGTGTTACGTACACGTAATTAATTTACAATGAACGACTGTGTGTGCGTTAGATTTTTAAAAATTAATTTAAATGCCTTGGTACATGATTAAAAGTAATGAGTAAAACAAAAAAAAATAGGTTCCTGCCATGATTATTTAGGTAGGTATGGGCCACGTACGCCGTTCTGGGCGCGTCGGTCTCCATACATTTTATATGGCAACTAGACTTGTAGAGCTACATTAGATCCACGCCACGCGACGCGATGCCACGCGACGTCGTTCTACGTACAAATCAGGCGCAGTCCACGTGTGTGTCAGTGTAATGTAGTTTCCGCTTTAATCATCAGTTGTCTAGTACTTACTCGTCCCAGTTTATAACCTGCTAGCCTTCGGTCCGAGCTCCGCCGCACCAATCTCGTCTTGTACCAGCTATTTACATTATATATAACTACTTGTAACCGATGAGATGGATAGCTTCGGTATGTAAGCGTGAAATGTAGGTTTTAATATTATGAAAACTGTGTTTGGTTTTAGTTATACGTTTTGATTTACCAAAGCGTAAAGTTATAATAGCGGTATGTACAGAAATAATATACGAATTCGCTATTTTAACTACATGTATCCTGTATTTTAACTATACGTATGTATGTTTGTCAGACAGTTACTGAAATACACAGCTAGTTAACCTATCACATACCCACAAAACGAGACACAATAGTAAAACAATAACACCGCGGTCTCATAGGACCGGTCGGGGATTCATGAATTAATTAGTTATTGTAATTTAAACAGTCAGACAAAATAACAAAACTTGCCAAAAGTTCATCAATAATACACAACAATGTCGCGTTGCAGTTGGTTCAGTTATGGGCTGCTGCGCTACGTGTTGCGGGCTTCATTTTTGCACGAAACAATTATTTGTATAGCCCTATGTCATATAGATAAATGTACACGGATGTCTTATGTATGTTAGTTTACTTATTTGTGAACACGCCCACGACACAGACGTAAATCCTAGTATAGATGTTTAAAAAAAAATGTTGCATAGATAAATCAAGCCTAGTATTGCTAGAACAAAACTGTAATAATAAATATAGTTTAAAGTAGTCTGTTGTGGTTGAACCAAGCTGTGGTAAGTTCAAATGGTGAACTCTCGGTTCACTGTTGTACGCCGCAGTATAAAGTAGGAGAAATTCTGAACGCTACCATCCCAAAGGGGTTGTGTTCATTCATACAATGTGAAGTTTCCCAAATTTACTGCTGCTACATGTTTTGAAGTTTAACATGCGGTTAATATTATTGATTAACTAAATATGTACAAGTTTTTTACAAAACGTGAAGTGTTTTATGAGGCCACTTTTATAAACTTTATTTTTTCAAATAACATAAACTAGTGCTTGACTACGAACAAACCTGATAGTAAGCAATGACGCAATTGTTGATAATGAGGTGCACTAGTTTATTAAGGGCCCGGTCGCCTGTCCATCGACTCCTATAGTTGATTTATAAAAAAAATACTTATCTGAAAATGGACTTCTGAAGTCAACGCGCGTATGGTCGTTTTAAATATACTGTCATAATACTCTACATCTACATAATGTCACTGTACGCTTCAAGACATCTAAATTATAATCGGATTGGAATGCCGCAGCAGGCAATTGTTTCAGTCCTTCGATGTGACAAATAAAGCAAATCGTTTAGTCCGAAGCGTTAGTGTCAACAATGTAAGGTTGTATTAGACATTCGCCGTACGTGGGTGTTGTCCAATGGAATAACAGTTATAACAGTTTACCGGATTCACATGAGAATTCAGACAATGAATTCTCTCGCTCTGGGTGGAGCGAGAGGGCGTTTCAGAATTTTACTTACTAGAGCCAAGCCAGTGTTCCTCTAGTTACTCTTTGCCAATGCCACAGTAACTCTTTCTAAAAATCACGTTGCCCTGGCTACTGCTTGGCGTTTGTTCGATTTTCTACTAGTTATATTTCAGAGAATGCGCGTCATAATTACCTCGGTCAAGGTGAAAATAGTTGTAAAGTTTATAAACAATAGTGCAACACGTGTATGTTTACACTCAGTGCACTGACCGCTGTTTTATGTTCTGAAGGACCTTGTAAACAACTCATAAAGTTGACTATTTACGATGGCATAGTACTTTGTCCTATGAAATGTTATAGTTTCATAATTGGCATTACAACGAGCGAATACGTTTATGTCTTACACGTGTAAGTAGTTAATGTTAATAAATAAATTATGTATATGGCGTTTATGATTCATTTATTATTTATTGCACCTACCTACTACTGCATAATTATAGTAACAAGCTCGAATTATTTTAGAGCTAGTAGAAACAATTTTCTTTAAGGCCTCGTTTACAGAGATGCAAGGAGCCACGCTAAATAATAAGTGTTTACGAAGAAGCGAATTTACACGTGTTTAGTTGAAAATGTAGGCGGTGCCCGCGGATGGCACCGCGCCGCGTCGCACGCGACTGTTGACGTAGTAGTGAACGCAACGTTTTGGCAAGCTCTTCTTCCAATTTTCCGCTCCCCGTGAAACGTAGCGATACAAACACGCGACGCGCCGCTTCTCTGTATACAATGAAAACGCCTGAAGTGGAACTTATTGTATTAAAGATTGATTAAGATAGCAGTGGCTATTATATCTTTTAGCTTGACTTGGATTATGATACTAAAAGTTTTATTTCCCAAATTGTACCGTTATAAAGATTCATTTGTTCAAATGTTGCCTTATCAATAGCGAACTTGTTTGTTATGATATTAATAGCACAATTTTTTTTCAAATATTTCGTTTAAGTTTTCAGTAGGAGTTCATTCATGAAACTGGGTCAAGTTAGTGAAGTCTGGCCTTATTAATATTTATTGTTATTCCATGTAATGTTAGAGTCTGACTTGCTAAATCATTTTTAACCTTCAGTCGATCGTGTGAAAATGTTCTAAGAAAATTTGTTCGCAGTGACTCGAGACAATAGAGGCGTTTTAACGTCTTTTACAGATGTCGAGGTCAAATGGCTTCACAGGTACATTGTAAACGAAGAAAATGTTAGACCTTCACGCTGTAGTAGAATCTTTCTGTATACCAAAACTAGCTTTGTAATTATGTATCTTTTAATATACTAAACTGTTTTTTCCTAGCCTTTACTGTCCCACTGCTGGGCAAAGACCTCCCCAAACCCTTCCAGATTCGTTTTCCGCGCCGTCTCAAACCAGGCCTCGTGGTACGCGTCCAGATCATCCTACCACCTCTTTCTAGATCGGCTACGATACTTGCCCAGCAGTCTTTGTGTATGCGACAGACTATAACTAAACAAAGGTTTTAAATTTGATTGTGCATTCATTAATAAGCGTTGCAAATTACAGTAAAAAGCTATCCTATAATTAATTAGTTCGTGTTACTTACTTACTAAACAAAATCAACTGACTGTGAAAACACAGATAGAAAGGCCAATAATGGATTCCTAAACAAATACAAATTCTGGCTTCAATGAAATGGGTTTTCAATGATTTCAAAACGCTGTCGCCACATTTGGCTGAAACAATACGATAGAAAATTTAATGCTTTCGTTAGCAAGTGTAAATATTGTACATATTACGTGATTAGATACCAAAGCGAACGCTGTTTTCAATTCCGAGCTTTATAAATTTTGAAATCTCGACGCCAACCTCAACAAAAGCGGCTTAGCTATCTAATATTTATGCAATCTCAAATTCTGCGAACGAATCACGGCTGAGCAGCTTTTGTGTCTGTGGAGCATGGAGCTTCTAATAATGGAGTGCTATCATTTGACGATTCTACGACTTTTCTCTATTAGAAAAAATCGCAAACTGAAACTAAATCGATCTATTTATACTACGTACTTTAACATTTTGTTTGTTTATATCTCCGTAGCGTATTTACACATTTGCACGTAAACGTTATCATCTGCCTAGTCTTTTTCCCAACTATATTGGGGTCGGCTTCCAGTCAAGCCTGATCTATATGAATACCAGTATTTTACGAGGAGCGGTTGCCTACCAGACCTCCACAACCCATTAACTGGGGTAACACGGTACTTCATGGTAAGACTGGAATCAGATTTACTGGCTTCTGACTATCCGTAATGACTGCCAAAGATCTACAAATAACAGCCGGGACCTACGGTTTAACGTGCTTTCCGAGGCACGGAGGAAACTCGTTATGTTAAGATGGTCACCCATCCACAGACCAACCTGGGCAAGCGTTGCCTAACCTTGAAAATCGACCCGTGCGGCTGTTATTATCTAGCCCCGTAAACGTAAACCTAATTAATTATATCTTCATGGAATACACGACTCGACGAATCGATATCATTATCACAGTTTAATATGAAATGACTGAGCCCGTGTCATTGTCTGCTTTATATTCTCTCAATTTCATAGCAAAGACATAATAAGATGAACAAACATATAAATTTTTATGAGCTTAACGAAGTCGTGTTGATGACAGCTACAACAGACGCATTAATAAACTGGAATCACTAATAGCTACTGAACTTGCTTCAATACTGGAATATCTGACCTGAATACTAAAATAAACATATCTTGGAAAAGATTAATTTGAACTTTTACTTTTAATTTTATTTAGGTTTAATGTTTATTTTTTACTACATCATCATCTGCCTAGCCTTTTCCCAACTATATTGGGGTCGGCTTCCAGTCAAGGCAGATTTAGCTGAATACCATTATTTTACGAGGAGCGACTGGCTACCAGACCTTCGCAACCCATTAACTGGGGTAACACGGTACTTCATGGCAAGACTGGAGTCAGATTTACTGGCTATCCGTAACGACTGCCAAAGATCTACAAATGACAGCCGGGACTTACTGCTTAACGTGCTTTCCGAGGCACGGAGGAAACTCGTTATGTTAAAATGGTCACCCATCCTCAGACTAACCTTGGCAAGCGTTGCTTAACCTTGTAGATCGACCCGTGCGGTTGTTATTATTTAGCCACGAGCTCCTCTTTATTTTTTACTACATATAAATATATTAAAACAAAATAAATATAAAACTATAACACACAAATAAAACATAACATCCCATGAATGAGTTATTTGACCCCACTTGGTACTTACTTATAGGTAGTTCAACATTTCTCTTCACACATTCATACAAACAACGATAGGTATAATGATTAGTAACTGTAATTACAAGTCCAACTTACAGAATAAATAGTTATCAACATTTTTGGGAAACTGGGTCAAAATGTTTCGGTAACTTTTGATGAGAAATACGGTAGAAGTAATATCGTTAGTAAGGTTTTTTGTATAAAAATAGGCGTCATCCGAGAAAAGGCCTCATTTTCCTTGTTGGGATAGACAAACTCTTGAAATTTGGGACAAGACGCTGTGATTTTTAGGATACACTTAATTCAAATATTTGCGTATTACTAAGAAAACAAGCAAAAAAAAATTCCTGAGAAGTCTAATCCGCTCAAAGTTAAGAGGAAAAGAAGCCATAAGATAATATTATATTGTCCAGCAAGATTTAGGCCTCTTTTTGTGAAGCAATAACGTGTAGCGTTAGGGAAAGGACTTCCTTACGCCCCAGCCACCGGGATCCCGACCTCGATTTCCAGCCACCATAGGCGTGGGCTTACGAGTGACGAGCAATGGGTAGCTAGCCATTCAGCCGTCCGGTAATAGTCCGGACTGAGCTCGAGTTGTCGACGACGCGTAGGGGCCGGCGCCCAATGCCGTCATAGCCAAGGATTTTATTACTAATCAAGTTATTTTGAATCTTATTTCAATGATTTTAGAGTTCATTTTACTTTATTTCGATACGACGTTGCTGCGATGTACCGCGAGATGCTGTGGCATGACACGGCATGCTAAAGCACAACCTGCCATGCCACGGCATGCCGCGGGATACCGCAGCACAATCTGCTGTGCTATGCTATGCCATGCCGGCGGTGGCTTTAGTGCTCCACGCGCGCCTCAAGGAGATGTCAGAGGCAAAACCGTAGATGGGTGGATGGGTTCCGGTTCCGAGGAGAACCGTGGATGGGTTGTGCAAAAGAGAACCCTCAAACGAAGGCAAAGAGGAACATAGGAGTAGGTTTTAGTCAGTAACAGTTTGACACGCCTTCCCGCTTTGCCCTAGAGTGAGAAAAGTCATCGGATGATATCCCAAAATAAAAAATTCAAGCTTAAAGTATTTGTTATGTTACTTCTTCTCAATGTCATACACTGTTTCCGGTCATTGTAATATACTTTTAGATCGCAATCAACAAAATAAACAAATCACCAAGTGAACACTTAAATATAAATTGTACGTGGGCGATATTATCATGAATGAATGCAAATATGAGTAGTTTCCGTACAATCAAAGTCAAACGTAAACAAAATGACTCATGATATTAAGAACAAAGTTGAAATGCATGATTAAAAGTACCAGGAAGGATTACTTATTAACGCTGCCAGAGGCTTCGTCCACGTGATTTATTTTTATATAACACTAGCAGCTCGTCCCGGCTTCGCACGGGGTAGACAATTATTTAGTTTTGGAAATTTGGATATAAAACACTTTTTTTAGTGACTTAAGACTCATTTTTCTACACCTTTGATTACATCGTTCAAATTTTACCAAGGATCCCTAATTTTTTTCAAAATGAAATGTAGCCTATGTCAAATTGGAAGAATGTAGCATTCTATTGGTGAAAGAATTTTTTAAATCGGCCCAGTACTTTTTGAGCCTATTCATTACAAACATACAAAAATAGGTACAAATCTTACCTCTTTATAATATTAGTATAGATAAACTAGTGCTTGACTGCAGTCCCACCTGATGGTAAACAGTGATGTAATCATTGATAATGAGGCGCACTAGTTCATTAAGAGCCTATTAACTCTAGCCTTGAAGATAGTAGAAAGATAGAAAGATATTTCACACCTGGGAATATACTCTCAGGATATAAAGTATCCTATATCTGTTATTTGTATGGTCTGCTTGACTCAGTTTTAATTTAACAATTATAATTAATATCAGTAGGAATAACGACCTGCCAGTTGTTTGAAATCGCTTAAGTAAAAATATGTTTAATCATTTAAGAGTTTATCGCGAATAATCAACATAACTTACTAGATCGTAAACATAGCCAAACTAACGCCATCTAGTGATAAAAGACGACAGTCATTTTTAACCTCTGAATAACTGCCCTTACACACGGAAATAAATAACAAATCAATTGTGAACCTCATCTAAACTATTTAATTTTAACAAAGAAAATAAAATAGGTCATAAGGATTCAGTCGACTATTTATTACATAAAAATTCACAAAAATACAAGAACAAGTTATTGGGAGCACATTTATTGTGCGTACAGCTAAAGAATGTAATTCCCTGCCGCAGCCTGTGTTTCCTGATAGCTACAATTAACTTAGTGGTCTTTACGTCCAGAGCGAATTAGTTATTTCTAGGTAAGCGTGCTCCATCGTCGGCCACCATCAGTTGAGATAGAGGTCAAACGCAAGCCTATACATAATAAAAAAAAGTTGAACCGAAGTTGTCAACAAGGTTTTTATCTGCTGCGGAACAATCAATAAGAATACGTTCCTCAATTATGGACCTAACTGGCAATACAAGCGTAAATAATACCCTTGATCTATTAATTGAAAGTAATTCAGTTGGCATCAGGAATTAATGGACATGGCCTTTTGGTGTCTGGTTTAAGTAACCAGAATTAACAAGAAGGTTAGTCTAATAAAAGTTAATATAATAAGTAAATAACTAGTGTGCTGTTTCTTCTTCGAGTCTATAATGTAATGTGTTACTTATTTATTTACTTAAATATTTTATGCATTTATTTATTTTATTCCCAGTAATATCCTAAGACTAATCAAAATCTATATTGAGCTCCCTTATAACTAAATTATAAACTAAATTTATTAAGCTTAGCCTAGCTAAAGTGCTATCTTAGTAAATTCACTCAGAGTATAATAAAATAAATCAACGTATTTAACTATAAGGTTGAGCGTACGCAGCGTGCACACCTTAATATTCTTTTGGCCTTACTTGGGTAACTATGCCACTAACATTGAATAAAACTGCACCTGCGTATTATTGAATAGGTTAGGGATACCTTAGTTGGTGTGTACTATCTCAATAGTCAGTACCTACCTACCTACATACCGACAAAACCGTACATTATTAATCCATCTATGACGACTGTATTTTGTTCCGAACGCTTTCTTGTTAGAACAACCAAGGTGAATGTCACACTCCTTTAATTGAGTTTTTAGAGAAGTAATTTTATTAGAATGGGAAAGAAATATTTAAAAAATCAATAGTATTTTATACGAATCCTAGCTGACCTTGCAAAGGCGTTGTTCATCATATAAATTACCTAAGAAATGTCGCGATTAAAAAAATAGGGGGTGATAGTAATAGACTTAAAAAAAACTTTATCCTACTAATATTATAAATGTGAAAGTTTGTGAGATTGGATGTGTGGATGTTTGTTAAAGTGGATGTGTGCAAATAGGTTTTTTCAAACTCTTTTACACGTCAAAAAAAAAAAAAAATTGACGTGTAAAAGAGTTTGAAAAAACCTATTTGCAGAATAAATATCATTTATCATTTATCATTTATCATTTATCGTTACTCTTTCACGCAAAAACGGCTGGACCGATTCGGTTGAAATTTGGTATGTAGATAGGTTAGACCCGGGATTATAGGAACATATAGGCTACTTTTTATCTTTTATCCCGGTCAACAGAAAGTATAATTAAACGTAATCTTATTTATTCTTCGATTTTGTTACTTTTGCTATAGGCTGCTTTATATCAACACACCACGCGGGCGAGGCGCGGGCGGAAGCTCATCGGCCTAGCCTTTTCCCAACTATATTGGGGTCGGCTTCCAGTCAAGCCGGATTTAGCTGAATACCAGTATTTTACGAGGAGCGGCTGCCTACCAGACCTCCACAACCCATTAACTGGGGTAACACGGTACTTCATGGCAAGACTGGAGTCAGATTTACTGGCTTCTGACTATCCGTAACGACTGCCAAAGATCTCCAAATGGCAGCCGGGACCAACGGCTTAACGTGCTTTCCGAGGCACGGAGGAAACTCGTTATGTTAAGATGATCACCCATCCACAGACCAACATAGGCAAGCGTTGCTTAACCTTGAAGATCGATCTGTGCGGTTGTTATTATCTAGCCACGAGCTCCTCCAGGCGCGGGCGGAAGCTAGTGAAGCTAGAACCTATAATTCTCTAACCTACCAAATATAAACATAAATCATAAAAATCGGTCAAACCGTTTCGGAGAAGATTAATACGACACACTGTGATACAAGATGTTTATATTTGACATTGAAATAGATAAAGATCAGAACTATCTATATTTTACCAAAAGCTTCAATGTATATTTATAACAATCAATGTATATACTAAATCGTTTCCAAGGGATTAATAACCATAAGCGAAGTGAGTCGAGGTCGAGCTGTTAATCTTACACTCTTTTCCCAATAATGAAGTAGGTACACTCTTGGGAATCGAAAAACACGATAAATGTTTTTTTGTTTGTAAATATTACCAACTCTGACCAAATACTCGAGAGAAATAGGTTTTTAGAGAGTATGTCAAGTGTGATTAGGGGTCAATCGCGAGTCTCTGTTGTATTAATAGGCTCCAACCACTATCTTATCTGATGGAAAACAACGATGTGGTCGATAAAGGGGAATGTTTGCCCAGAAATAAATAACTACTCACTCTTGACTTAGTAGGCGTTATACAACATTCAAACTGTTCCTGGCTATAAATTTTTCAAGGTTACGTAGTCAAAGGGTAAAACGGGACCCTATTACTAAGACACCGTTGGCCATTCGTCTGTCTGTCTGTCCATCTGTCACAAGGATGTATCTCATGAACCCTGATAACTAGACATTTAACTTTTTCACAGTTCTAGCTGTTGCCGTTAGAACAAAAAATACAAAAAACAGAACAAAATAAATATTTAAGTATGGCTAGCATACGCGATTTTTTTGCCATTTTTTGCTACGAACGGTACGGATTCGCACTTGACCGGTTTTTTAATAACACATTAGTTATATGTGCATAAGAAACTTAAATATTTAACAACTATTTTGTTTATGCACTTATACCTGAGTTTACTTCAAATACCATCTAACTATTACAAGAGTGCTTAATAGTTAATGTTCTACACAAGTAACATAAAATAAATTTGTTATACGTTTCAATTTTGTATTTACAACGTGTTTCATACCATCGTATATTAAAAAAATCACGTTCCTAGTCCTAGTAGTTTTAGCTGTGCGTTGATATGTTAGTCAGTTATCTTCTTCTTTTATACCATTAACAACATCATTTGGTTAGTATTTGGAATATATGTACATAAATAGTTAACATCAGTGCAGTTTCTGCAATAATATTGACTTGTGCCAATACAAATACAAGTTGTGTGCTCGGCAAATAATAGCCCGTTGGTCTAGTAGTTAGTGGCCCTGACTGCATTGCCAGAGGTCGTGCGTTTGATTCCCACCCAAGATAAATATTTGTGTAGCACGATCGTTTGTTCTGTATCTGGATGTAATTTAACTGTGATATGCGTGTATTTATAAATATGTTGTCCAGTACTCATACACAAGCTCACTACATGGCGTTGCGTAAGTGTTGTGGAATAATAGATGAAAAATCCAAAATGACCTACAAAACACTTATGAAAGTTTATCCCTTGTTACAAATTATTTATTATTTTCTAGCTGACCGGACAGACACGCACAGCCAAAAGTTATTTTAATAGACAGCTAACCCAAATATTGACACCAAAAAACTCTCTATTTGAATGGTAGAAGAAAAAAAGGTGTTGGTATTTTACGGTTTTCCGTGCAATTTTTTCATATTTCATATTTAATTAATAACTAAGAATTCGACACATTATTTTAAAGTTTATCCAAATCGATTCAGTTATTCTCGAGTCTTGCGTAATTTAATAACTCATTTAGCTGTTTATTAAATGTTTATTAATAGAAAAAGATTTATTTTAAGAGCGTCCTTTCCGAGGAAGAGAGAAAAAAGAAATCGTGACCGTCCCTGTCAAACTTGGCGTCACACCGTGTTGGCAGAAGCGGCGAGCAATGAAATGACGTGGAGCGAGGTGAAGCGTGAAGCTCAAGGCCGTTCGCGATGATTAATGGATGATGGAAGCCCTCTGCCCCATCTAGGAGACATAGGACATTAAGTCAGTAAGTCACTCTCCACTGAGGTACATTTCCATGCACCGCTTTTACGTAATTCTGATGTTATTATAAATCTTTCGGTATAAATTTTGAAAAAAAAGAAAGAAAATAAGTTATTTGGCACACATGCCTATGTATACACAGTAAAGGAAAATAAGCATTTAGTTAGAAACTTAAGCTTAAAAATAAACATGAATAAAAGCAACAATTAATTAACACTGCGTGTCACACGGTAAACACACACAGTTCTTATGGATATTACCTAGATTTCTAAAGAGATTAAATCCTAAATTTGTACAAGGCTAATCCAATAGATACCTCTGAAAATCCGCTATTTTACGTGTACTTTGGGCTTTTCAGTATAAAACAACTCATAAATAAAAAAGTACAACTGTAGGAAACTTGCATATTTAACTAAAATATTCTCCTAATTTTTTTTAAAAGGCTTTTGAAAATTCACGTATTCCCTGGAACAGGTTTTCTAAAATATTCGAGCGAATGGCGGAATTACTGAATGCCGATAGAATTTTCAGGTGTTAAAACTTTTTTCGCGTTGCCAATTTGAAAAAATAACAGACCAACCTCGCTGATATGGACTGCGTTCACAATTTGAAAACACGCTTGCAATACCTCCATCAAACTTAAAATTGCACAGTTCGAGCCCTCACGTAACGTCAATAAAAATGCATAAAAATACCAACCTACCAAACCTAGGTAAGTGACAGAATATTTATTTAACGGCTCAACAAACTGTTGAAACACTGACTGGACAAATGTTATTCAGTGAATGAATTATTTAATGATAACCTTAAAATTTGTTTTATATTTTGACATTTACTATTTTTATTTACAATGTTATTGACAATTTAATTTATATTTGATTTGATTTGTGTAAACACCAAAATTTTTAATTTACGAAAATAAAAGATACGGCCGTGTTTGTTGCAAAATACTTTATATTTCGACACTCAAACTCTCTAAGGAATCAAAATTTATGGGGTACGTCCCGTTGACTAAGAATCTTGTAATTTGGCATTAAGCAAGGTCACATGGCACAGGTATAGGAAAAAGTCGGAAAACTGTAAATTTTGTCATTTAAAAAAAAACTTCAAGACTCGATTCGAGAATTGAACTGTTTTCATATAGAAGTTGTTACGGAACCCTCAGTGCACGTGTTCGACTCGCACTTGCCCAGTTTTTTTTTAAAAGGAAACCCGTGGTCCTAAAACGCAAAGGGCAAATGAAGGATTCAGGTGTGATTGTAGTTAGTGAAAGTCTGACACGCGTTCCTGTACAGAGTAGAGCGAGCGAAAGCATTTGATTAATGTCCTACCAACAAATAAAAAAATCTAATCATAAATGAAAAAATCACTTAGTCTACATCAGGTGAGATGGTGATCAAGTGCGACCCTATTTATAATAAATATAAAGGGTATGTTCCTCTGAGAACACAATTATTCTATTTACTTTTGTATGTTCTACAAGCCATCTCGAGCAGAAAATTTGTAGTTAGTAGCGGGTTTACCTGCGTGAAAATAGGAAATCATCCTCTGGAAACATACATGCTTCCGAGATTAAAATATTCCAAGACACAATCTACCACTGCGAGATTTCGTTCAAATCTGTTCAGCGACTGAGCATATAGGAGCAACAAACATAACATACATAGGTACAGAATTTCTCGTCTTCATAAAATTACTGCTGATTAAGTCGTTGCAAGTGGCACTTAATTGCGTGTTAAATCCGACTAAGTCATTCTTACAGCGAGTATTATTCCGGTATAGGAATACTAGATAATTAAACCACTTATAGATTGACGAGTACAATCCACTCTAACCTACCTAGATCACGACAATGGCATTCTACAGCTGTATAATATTATCATCGTCATTTAATAAGCTGCTCGCTACTTCGTAATGGTAATAAACTATTGTCTCAGTCACACGATTGCTCTGTTCGAAAGAGTCACATCAACTATCGAATGAAACCAGCATTGTACACGTGCCAACTCGGGTCATTTGTCATGTCCAGCAATTCTAATACATTGTAACAACATGCACTGTCAAGGTTCTCAGGCTATTAATATCTAGTGACGTTTGATGGTAAACAATGTCCATTGCAGATGTTTTTGTTTATACAACTGTGATTTAGAAAATGAATTCATATCATTGTTGTGTACCTGTAGAAATAACGTGACAAGAACTGTCCTTGATAAATATTTAATCCACGGTTACTACGTCTCAATTTATATTCACTGCAATAGAATGCATAAATGAATATCTACCTGCTCATTTTGTTGGCAGAATAATCAATGTGTTTTCGTTTCTGGGAACGTTTATTCAAAATAATGAGCGTATTTCATTTGAAATTAGCATTAAGTATACAAATGTAACTGAAATAATTCAAAACCTTAGGCATACACTTCAATCAGAAAATTAATTTATAATTATGATTTCAAACACTGAAATTTTACTTAAATGCAGTTAGGTACTGTTTTATTAAAATAACTAAGATTTCGTTTTTTTTTAAGTTATATGACCTAGTGCTTGACTGCGATCCCACTTGATGGTAAGCAGTGATGCAATCTTAGATGGTGAGGCGCACTAGTTTATTAAGAGCCTATTAATTCTGGCCTTAAAGACACCCATTATAATCGGATGGGAAGACCGCAGCAGGCATATTATAGGTAGTGAATTGCAGGCAAATAATATGGGAATCGACGCACTATGTTGGTAGTGCATCCGTCCTATCTACGGACGCACACTTGTGACGTAATCAAGATTTATGACGAATTTATCGAAATGGATTATTATTTATACTAAAATATTACTTGTTTATTTTAAATTAAAATATATCAATTTAAAAAATAGCTGAAATAGATTAAGTAAATGATTCTGAACATTCTAATTTCATGATGTGCGTTTATTTTGTTAAATGTTTTAGATAATACGCCCTATTTTTTGGTTTTACTGGAGATATAATTTGTAAATTACTTAAAACTTCATGTAATAGAAAGGCAAAAAGCCTTAGGTCTTATGATGTAACTGGTATTACAGTGGACTTTGTGCTGGAAAAAATCCTAAACTTCAGATGACACATTTTCATTTAAATGAACTGTATTTCATTCACACATCCTAATAAAATAATTGGTATAGTCTAGATTTGATTTCTTGAGTTACGAGATAAAGTAGGTACGAGATACATAGTCAGAGTCAATTGTGAATAAATTATTTAAATATGTATATTTTTTTTAAGTAATTCATTTATGTTTCTAAATAATTAAGTTAGTGGTGACTAAAACTATCCATCCTAACGCATATTTTTAGCTGATTTCCAGAAAACATAAATTTAAATCATGACTATCATTACTCACATTTTAATCTCCAGTCCTATTTACTGATGATGAACAAAGAACATTCCAATGTATCACTCACTATTTGCACATAACTGACGCACTGCACTCGACAACGTATTCGCACTCGCGATCACGAGAACAACCGACTAAGAGCACACGTCCACTCACTGCGACAGATGCCGGGGTACTGAAGCTTTGATGCTGTAAAGTGGAAATCAGGGAGAGTTTTCCCTTCCCCTCCCCCCTCGTACCGCCACTAAGCGCTCGCAACTTAACGCGCTGACACTTGAAGCGATCATTGTTCTTTAACATAAGGCGGTTTTCCCACTTAACTTATTATTAAGAAAATTATTGTGTAATTTTTTACCGCACCTTAGCTATAGTTGTGTGTAAGTTTTAAATAAGAAAATTAATGATACTAGTACTATATTATGGGCCATTAAACAAATATTAGCTGAAATTAATTATATCTTCAGATATAAATAATTTTAGATAATATGTGTTGGCTTTGCTCAAAACATAATTGCTCAATTTAGAAGGGATCGATACTTTAATTTTCACATATTTTAGTAAAGCTTGATAGCTCTGCGTACTCTGATGGATTACGACACACGAAGTTAAAAAACAGAGCAAGTGATCTTTTGCATACCTACCCATATAGGAAATTTATATTTCTATTTCTCAAAATATAAAATCGATATTAATTCAAAAATAATAGTATTTGTAAAAAAAAACTGTTTATTATTGTGTGCCTAATTGCCTGAATAATTGCAAGTTGCAATCTTAGTTATAGTTCTAACACGAAATTTTTCTACTAGTAAAGATACTCGTAATTCAATTGTTTACGTTTTTCCTCTCTGTATTTATTGTGAGTCTAGAGCAACTTCAAGAATTCATTATTTCCATAATTCTTTCACTTTGTCGTCAAACAGTGTATTTCGGGTTACCAAACACCCCACCACCGTGACAGTCCAGAAGCGACAAACTGAAAATATTTCAATTTCTCGTCACGTCTGCAGAGAGATGGCGAGCCGAGATAATCCCGCGTAATTACGGACTGACAAATAAATGTTACCACTACAGATAATGTAATCTGTTCTATGGGAGATGGTGTCGTGTTCTGACTAGTAATAAATGTAAATAGTATACAAAATGCTATACTTTTGTATATGTATTTCTTTTTCTTTTGAGGTGTTAATCATTCAATCCTGTTTCTTCCGTTTTAGGGTGAAACGAGGTTTTATATGTCCTTAAGTTGCACTTTACGTTCCAGGACCACGGTTTTGCTTTCAAAAATTACCCGTGACCGTGGTTGGCATTAGCATTAGCCGGGTTACTACAATATTTTACTGATATCTTTTCGAGGCGCGACACTACTCTCCGACGATTACTCGAGATCTTACTAGACTGTGGGACGACAAGCTACCCATTGCTCAAGGTCAGGCTAATCGGCTTTTATATAATTGTGTGGATATTTGCAAGTATAATTACATATTAGTGTTATTGGAGAGAATAAAATGCTATTGCAGGTGTAGCGGCTAGCCTAATGTCAACTGCTAGAAAAGTTCTATAGCATTAAGTCCGCCTTTATACAATATTATTTACTACTTACTACTTCAAACTTTATACACTAGGTAACAGTTTTAGCAGCAATATCAAATGCTGCAAATTGCAGTTATTTATTTAAAACCTTTATTTTTGTACGAGTTTTCAAGCGCCAAAATTCGCAGAGCCTAACTTCAGACTCGCCAAGATACAACGGCCATATGATACCGTAACTAACATACTTTAACATACACACGATAACACCTCTTACTTATGAAGCTTAGTCGTTAGGAATTCTAACATTCCATTCTCTTTAGACGGAGAGTATGTAGAAAAAAAAACAAATAAAATCTAAATTATGCCATGATGAGCTAACTCATTTTAAAATTCACTTTTAAACAACTCACTTTTAAAATTTTGCTTTAGTAGCAGAATGACTAAGATAAAGTCTTCAAACAGAGTGTTTACTATTTTTAATTTTGAACCAACTTTGAGATAAAGACTTAATGTACTTGACCCTTTTACGAAACCTCTTAGATGGTAAAATAACATTATCTAGGTCTTACTGGAGCTCTTTGCCTGAAACCCTGACTTGCTTCTGCGCTCTACTTCAAAAATGTACTTGGCACTTTTTACGCTTACCGCACTGTTTTCTCTCATTTTAGTTTAAAAAGAGACTATAAAGTACTTTTCTTCCAACTATGCTTTAATTTCATCATAATCACACTAAAAACTCAGTACAAAGCGAGTCTTTATTGCTCTAGAGCAATAAAAATGAATGAAATTTCATTATTGCACAGTTTTTTTTTAATCGCACCATATGGCGCCAATCTCAATGGGTTAGCAGGCTCTATTCAGCCAGCCGATATCAATAATTTCTTTTACGTACGTATTATTTGTTTCTATCCTAGTTGTTCCAAATTTAAAAAATGATTGCTGCTAACTCTGATTTAAAAATGAAAGAAATTTAAAAAAGTGATTTGGCAGGAACTTTGTTAATTTTGTTTTGACAATATTTTTGGAGACGATAAAGTTTGATACTATCTAATTTTGAGTGCTTCGGCTTCGAATTCAAATGGAATCATCTAGCGACACATTAACTCCGGAAAACATTCTAAATGAAGCCGACAGTGTTATAGAAACTTCTATTTTAACTGTTTAATATGAGTTTCTTTTATCTACTATTCCTATAGGTAATAGTTGAAAGAAAAGCAGATTATGCACCTCGCGTAATTTAATATTGCCCTCGTGCCTATTAGATTATAGCCCTCGCTAACGCTCGGGCTCTAAATCAGGCACTCGGTGCAATAATAAATTACTTTGTGCTCGATGCAATAATCTACTATAATTTTGGCTGTGAATTGAGTGTACTTTAAATTAATATACTCTCTATTTAGTGGTGGTGGAAAAAGAAACGAACGTATTTTTATGTAACAATTTGAAGTATAACATAATTTTATACTCTTGATAATGTAGGTATAACCGGAATAATAAACATCAATGATGAGCAGAGCTTAAAATTAGGTACCTAGAGTTACTAATGTATTCACACTAATTTCACACAGCGAAAGATTAAAGTGGATATGCCTCGAATCCTGAGACTAATTTGTTGTTGCCACATTTATTTGTAGTTCGCTCAACATATCTTGTGTGAAAAAGGAAAAAAATCCGGGCAAGTGCGAGTCTGACTCGCGCACCGAGGGTTCCGTACCAACTTGATTAGGTACTGTTTACGATTTATGACGTATTAAAAAAACTACTTAGTGGATCTCGGTCAAACCAATTTTTGGTGGAAGTTTGCATATCATATATTTTTTTTAGGTTTTTCACTTTCTTATTTTAGAGTAGTTACAGGTGGGGGTCACACATTTTACCACTTTGGAAGTGAAACTATCCAGTTTAGAAAAAAATATGTTAGACACCTCAATATCATTTTTGAAGACCTATACATAGATCAAACCCGTACGTGTGGTGTACGGGTTTGATGAAAAAAAAATTGAGTTTCAGTTTTAACTATGGGGAACCCTAAAATCTATTGTTTTTTTTTTGCGTTAAAATCTTAATGCGGTTCACAAAATACATCTACCTACCAAGTTTCAACAGTAGTATAGCTTTTATAGTTTCGGAAAAAAATGGCTGCGACATACGGACGGACAGACATGAGGAATTTATAAGGGTTTTGTTTTTCGCCATTTGGCTGCGGAACCGTAAAAACTATATCATTATTTATTTGTAATACGGATTGTCCATTAGAAATCCCGGGAAGATCCATATTAATATCAACATGCAAATACATAAATAGCTCTCTCTAATTCCGAACCCTGATGATGAGAATTGTGGCTTACATTTTAATCATTTCGATGAACTTAGATAACATTAACCGCGTAATTGTATTATAGGAATGCCTTATTAATTTCAGGAAATATTACATTATTCAGCGGGTTAGTTATTTTCCGACTGTGAGCATAACAAAGTTTTCAATTCGCAAAATAATTACTTTCCCATATCTTTACTTAGATTCCATTGAATACAGGGATTTCCCGGTAAAAAATAATGATAACAGGGAGTTTCTGTGTTCTTTGTCTTTAATAGAAAATATTTTTTATCATATCTCGTTCCAAATTTGAATTTTATATACGAGTACACCCATACTTTTTCCAATGGTTAGTGAAATCAAAGAGCCATGATTTCTGCACTGAGAATATTTTTTTGTTACCACATACCTACCTGGAGTGTGGTTACATAAAACGTGAGGTCATATTGAGTAGAACTGATAATTCATTATTTTTATTTGGAAAAAAATTACGCAATGGTTTAAGTAATTTATTTTTAGGGTTCCGTAGCTCAAAAGGAAAAAACGGAACCCTTATAGGATCACTTTGTTGTCCGTCTGTCTGTCTGTCAAGACCCTTTATCTCGGGAACGCGTGAAGGTATCAAGTTGAAATTAAAACTCAAGTCTGCGGTCCCTTGAAACTGTGCAAAAATCAAACTTGTAAGTTGACGGGAAAAAAGATACGCTCGTTTATGTCGCAAAAAACGTACATTTCGACACTGTCAAAGGAATCAAAATTCACAGAGTACTTTCCGTTGACCCAGAATCTTGAAATTTGGCACGAAGCAAGGTATTATAGCACTAATATAGGGAAAAGTCTGAAAACTGAATATTTGTAGTTACATCACAAGATTTTTTTTTTAAATCCTCAGGACTCGATTCGAGAAATAAACTTTTTTCATAGGTAAGTTGGAGGTATCAAGTTGAAATTAAAAGTATATACTCAAATCCATGGTCCCTTGAAACTGTGCAAAAATTAAACTTGTAAGTTGTCGGGAAAAAAGATACGCCGGTTTATGTTGCAAAAAATGTACATTCCGACACTGTCAAAGCAATCCAAACTCATAGGGTACTTCCCGTTGACCTAGAATCTTGAAATTTGGCACGAAGCAAGGTTGATACCTCCAACTTACCTATGAAAAAAGTTTATTTCTAAACTTTTTTCATAGGTAAGTTGGAGGTATCAAGTTGAAATTAGAAAAATCTTCAAGACTCGATTCGAGAATTGAACTGTTTTCATAGGTAAGTTAGTACAGAACCCTCAGTGCGCGAGTTCGACTCGCACTTGCCTGGTTTTTTTTTTCAATAATCATCTGCTAGACATAGGCATCCCCCAAACGTTACCACAATGACCGGTTCTGTGCGCCTCGCATCCATCGAATTCCTGCGACGCTCACCATGTCATCGGTCTACCTTGTGGGAGGCCTTTCAATGCTGCGTCTTGAATAATGCATTTCCTTAATAACAATTTAGTAATCAAAATTCAAGTAAGGTAGGTACTCGTATTATTCATTCACACCTGCTCAAAATGGAGTTTCAGTAATCAATCTCGAATAATTCTTTGCACCATCGCAGGATGGATACTTAAGAGTTAATCAAGTTGAAATTTCCCAGCTCCCTGTAGCGCTCATGATTGCTCTTAAGTTGATTTAGCTGCGTTGAGATTGATGGTGTCGTTATGGTCGTGAGTCTTGGTAAGTAAATTAAGAAAGCAGGATCAACTTTTGTTGCAAGAAAATAAATGTGGTTCTAGAGGTTCGACTCTTATTAAAGAATCTACAAAAAGCAACGATAGTATACTTCATTCATATTTCATACACTGCGTTGTGTTCTTGCGGGCCTCAAAGAATTAATGTCAGTAAGATTGTCAAGACCAATGCATACCAGAAGTACGTCGAAGGATTGTTTAAAAAATTTACCGTCGCCTTCGCAACTGTAGGAACACTGTGGGTAAAAGTCACTAAAATTTCGAAAATAACTGCGAAAGGGAGGGCGGTATTATTCGCTCACTTCGCTCATTCACTAGACCCCACCATCCCCTTCTTACCTAACTTGTTAGAGTCAAGGTACCCCCAATTAAGTCACGATTGTTTCTACGAAGTCAGATTTGTATAATAAGTTTTTTCGGTTAGACGACCGAGGATATCACTGAAGAAAGTATTTATTACTGGTAAATAACTATGTGTATCGATGGCGGTTATACTGACTTATAAACTACGGGTTTTAATTATCTGAGATAAAACAAACGATTATATGGAAACAGAGATAACTTAAAAGTAATTACAGATAAGCATAGTAATGCTGAATGCTAATAATGTCATGAGGGTGATATAATTATTATGGAAAAAAGTACCTTGGTAAATTTTTGAATTAACTACTTTCATAATTGAGAAAATGGAAATACATGTTTTATCATTTTGGGCTGCGGAAGCGTTAAAAGAGTTTCGTGGCCTTAGAATGCAAAACCCCAAGGAGAATAACTCAAAAGCAAACTTCTGGTCCTAAATTACAACTAAAAGAACATACCTACACCTATGTCCTTCCATCAAATGATGCTGGGATGTTGCGACAATAACGCTGTTAGTCCCCACAATTTGCTGATGTCATATCTCGAAAAGTTTCATTATCTTAAACTATATTATACCCGGCCAAATATAAATAGAAGATACGAATGTCAAAGAAACGGTCTATTTTCAAACCAAGTTCATGTCACTTTTAACTTCGAAGAGTTTTCCAAGTCAAACTTTCCACTAGATATTCTCTTAGCAGCTATAAAACTTTTTCTATTTCCGTAGCAAGTAACCTTAGACAAGATTCCGTCATTGCCTTTTAAAATCGCATTACAGAAAGGTAATGTTTGAAAATAGGCTAAGGTTTGAAGATTGTAATTAAGTTAAAAGTAAAACGAAAACATGTTGAATTATTTCAGAGGCTGATCGGGAAGGGATTCCAGCTTCCGACTATCTATAGATTACTTAAAGCTCCGAATATCGAAAACTATTAATAGGGATTAATATAAAATTACCAAGCAGAATCAACTTGCCCAATTTATCAAATCCATGATCTTGGAAACAGTTGCTCTTAAACAAATATCTTCTTTTTTGTTTAGGAATAAAATATTATCCCCTTTTCTATTAGAAGTAAGTACAAAAACAGTGTTATTTAGAGTTATAAAAGAAGTCAGAAATGTTCTGGAGATCTCTGAAAATGTTGTTAGTTTTAATAGATTTCTCCAATACTTTTAATACCATCACGATAACGACGATCACGGCATTCTGGCAATCCTTTCTTGAGTTTGAGTTTTTTTGTTGTCAAGGAATTGGTTTTCAATATATCTTTGTAAAAAATAACAAAAAAACGCTTTGAACAGAAGTTTTCTGACAGTTGCAACCTGAAAACCGGCGTTCCACAAGGCATTATACTTTCTCCACTGTTGTTTCTTGTAATTGTTTATTCTATCAGTGAATATTCTCAAACGCTCTTTCTATCTGTATGCTTATGACATATTACATGAGAATTCTACTTTTGCTTTATTTTTACTCGTAGCTTTTTACCTTCCGTTGTCAGCTTTTTATTACTGCTCTTGTTTTTATGTGCGAACGTAAAAAAGTCAGTAGTGGTATGCAAAGTTAAATATCAACATAATTATGTATCACCAGTTGGACGCGCGCCAAACACATCTACTATGATATAAAGAGTCGAACCACAAACCAAGTCAACTGCAACTGGAATAAGTTTTTTCGACAATATTGAAGTGGTTTTAGTTTAAACCCGAGTTAAGCAGGAAATTGGGGGGAAAACTTAGTCGTTGTACGAATGGCCTAGATTGGTGCTTCTTTAAAGTACAACCTAGAATTTTAGAAATAAAACTTGGATGAGCAAAAAATGTGTTATATTTTCTCGAGTACCAACTAAGTGACTTTAATATTTCAACCGTTATTTTTGTTCGATTTTGTCTTATATGTGAATTGAACTTTTCCATAGTTTATTGACCTGCTCGATTCTAATTCTACATACTATCTTGATAATAATGAGATGTCTTTTATTTTATACTACTTTATTGCACCCATCAAAAATATTAAAATAACAATTGAGAAGCAGAAAAAAAGTAAATTCTTTTCATACTGCATTCAAATCTGATTCGATTGTGAAGTCAAACGGAACTATATAAGTAAATGGCGTGCAAGGAGAAGAAATAAACTGTGTTGTCACTTTGTACTTAAAGTTTGAACGGGTTCAGATGAGCTGTAAGAAGTTACAGATGTATCTGCACTGGTGCATGTGAATAATGCATGTTATTCTTGGCGATGCTCGGACTCTGGATCCACTTGAATTGATACGCAGCACGATATATTCAAAAGCTTAGGGATTTGTATTGGCTTCAATAATGTATCTGTTTGACCTGTGGAAATGGGCAAATAAATGGTTCGTCTGTTTCATAATATCTGATGGTCATGGTTGTTTTGTTTCATAGTCAGTTTACGACTTCAAAGCCAAAATCTGTGTCAAAGGAGTTGGCATGCCATTGTGCTCGCCACACTATACTATAAATGGAACGCATATTGTTCGGCAACTTTTCATGATATACCTAATATATGTACTTGTACCTACTGTCGTTACATGGGCAAAATATTGTGTGTGAAATTCCTGGTATAATTTTTTTAAATATTATTTACGATCGTGTTTAACTATTATAATATCTCCAAATAGGAAGCGTAGTTTTATAAAAGCAGAGAGACCTTGAAAATTTACTAAAACATCTTCATGTTTCAAGATTGTAGGAGGATATACGTTTCAGTGAATCGTGAGCAATTATTGCACATCACTGACCACCAGTGATGCTGAATGCTCTAATGCTGCTTTTGCGTAACTATTTGCGTTGAAGTCCGTTGGTATGAGAAATTACCAATTACGAATTGAGGTATCCGTCTTTATATGTACACAGGATAACCACTGGCTCTTAACTTATTTTCTTAATTATATGCTATGATTTTTAACTGTCTCGTTGGTCTAGTGGTCCTGGGTTCGATTCCCGGGCCGGGCAAAAACTGCTATTGGGTTTTTGACGTGACAACGTCTTAAATTAGGTTGCGGCTGGGAGTCACTTATGAAAAAGTGTAACGCTCGGTAACGTTACGATGAGTCACCGAACGAGAGAGAGGCCCGCCGAATGCCTTGCGTCTCTCTCCCACTCAACTATGATCGGTCTGCCGCGCGCGCAGCACTAGAGAATTTTAGTAAACAAAATATATTTCTATAGTTAAAATTTGTGCAATTCTTATTTTCATTCAATTCCTTGTTCCTATTGTGCAATTTAATTATATTCATATCAATAAATATTCTACCGAGAAAAAGACGTTGTCACGTAAAATCTTCGCCCGTAAAAACGACTTTACAGGCAACCATTTTTTTCATTAGGAATTACTGTGTTTGCGCACACACTTGTACACTATAATATCTCCTGCGTACTTGGCTGATCTCTGTTGAGATTGGCCGTGATAGAAATCGGTCTGAGGAGTATTATTATTATTATGCTGTGATGATATGGCTTACATTATCGTAGTAAATTATTAATTAGTTCTTATGTATGTGTTTTTGTCACATAACTCTTCTTAAACCGCAGCATTGTAGGGTTCTCAGATATATAAAATAGAGGTGAGATTTGGTTTATAACAAAATTCCCGTACATTTTCAAAAAGAGAAAAGTTATTCGTTCAAACATCAGTATGCATGAGTTCTTAGAAGAGACAACATTCGTATTCAGTGAGGAGTTATAATATTTCCGTATAAATATGATATTTATGTTGCTTTAGGTATGACCTGGTGGTACGAGCTCGAAATTCAGGCATGTGAGTATTTACGCAATGACTAAAACAGAAATCATGAATATTTATACAAATCATAAATAAATGTATCTACATGGAATCTTTTGCCGATAAATATTTTATTTATAATTTTGAATTATGTTGTTTAAAAAGTGTTACCTATTGTATTGTTTCTGTTTTCTTTGTTGTTATGGTATGCACCATGTTTGGCACAAATAATTATTTTTATGTTTTGTTTTTCATAGATTTTGCTAAAGCCTTTTGTCAGAGCAAACCATGAACACATAATATGGAATACCTTAGACCAACAAGGAATATCAGCAACTAACATACAATTCTTTAAAAATATTTTGACCAACAGTAGCATAGAACAGTCATTTTTCCTTCGGTCCATACAACAATACAACGAAGTATATCCTGACTCATCGCCTCCTCATCAATAGTTTCTCCGTCAGGTGCTATCAATTCATCAAGCTCTCGTTTCTAATCCCCTACATTAGTCAAAGTTGTAGGAACTGATCGTAAGCCTGCAATAGTAGCATTATACTGATGTGCTCGGACAATGCTGACATCCGACTAATTTACGATGTCATATCTTACTCGCTGACGCTACGGTGTGAAGTTGTTTTGTAATTTGTCGGTTTATACGAATTTTTTAAAGCTTTTCCAACATTGTGTGCTGAAAGTCTATTGTGTGAGTTATAAATTTTTGGTACAGCCAGTTCTGGTCAAGGTTTTTTTACTAGCATATTTATAAACCTTTATCTTTAAAGTCAGAAAAAGCGTAAAAGTGTTTTATTTGATTCATTTTTATTTTTTATAGAGTTATGCTGAATATGAAGTAGACTATATAGTTAACAGGCAGTTGCAATTCATGAATCCCCGACCGGTCGCATGTCTTACTATTGTGTCTCGTTTTGCGGGTATCTTATAGGTTAAGAGTGCTATATCATGAAGTTAAATTTTTTTTTTTGAGTGGGAAATCGTCAGTGACTCCCGCTCTAGGGTGGAGCGTGGGGTGTGTCCGACATTCACTGACTAAAATCGACACCTATGTTCTTTATTTGATTTGCACCCCAAGACCCTAGGGTTCGGTTTTCGGATTTGAACTACACTTAGCCATTTTACTAAAAGTTTTATAAACCAGATACACTTTTATTGAATTTCTTTTAAATTGTAATTAACTATCACAGGGCATTAAAGCATCGTAAAACCCTCCTGACAGTTTGCCCTGAGGCTATAATTAGGTTGAGAATATTAATCAAGCCTGCCTGAATAAATAACTATAATTATGTTCATCAAAATATAATGACGGGTACTTTTAAACGTAAAATCTTGGATATAACTAAAATACTTCAAAGTAAGAAAATGGTAGAGAGGTAGATATATCTATTGTGTATCTTTTTATTTTCTGTATCACCTAGCTATTTCGTATATGATACTGTCTAGTTAATAGTTAATATTAAGCCTATAAAGCCACAAATTACGACCTCATTAGGTGTCATGTAATATGCCTATATGACTTCTACAACCCATTTACTTGGTAACCTGATACTTCTTGGATGATGGTTTGCCTTTCTGACATCTGACTACCTATAACGAATGTTAAAGATCTACTCGTATGAATGATGACAGGCGATCTTCATCACTATACTCCGTTGGTTTAGGTAGTTAACTAAAGGTAAACAATCTTGGTATGTCTTTTTATATTAAAGAGGTCGTATATAATATACACAAAGATTAGTTAAATTTAGTTTATTAGCTAACATCGATTTAAGTCCTATTTGGACCTATTTGCAAAGATTTTTACACACAATTTATAGACAACTATTAGATAAAAAGACATACCAAGATTGTTTACATTTAGTTAACTACCTAAACCGACGGAGTATAGTCATTAATATAGTTTATTTTTATATGTTGCTATAATTATGCTCTATAGTCTATTGAATAAAATCTTGTTAACTATTTTTATAATCATGGATGCGTTCACAAACATGATAAATCACAAATACATGTTCAGAATACGACCCACGACACGCGGCGCAGTAATCAATCAATAAACAATTGTGGCAACCGCAAAATTGAGAAATATCATTAAACAACCAAATTTTGTCTGCAATTATAAAAGCAATGGAGCTCAGAAACGGTAGACCTTTTTCCCAAAGTATTGCTGAAATAATATCTCCTAATTAGACAAATAAAAGGCACCGCTTTATTTGTTAGGTTGGGAGTCTTATTCAGTGCTACCTCTGAGATCTGGATTCTGATTGCTTACCTTCTGATTACCTTATATTAGTCCAAAGAGTAGCAAAATCTAATTAGGACAAGAAAAAGGACTTGTTATTTCGTTATGCCTCGGGCTTCAAAGTCTGGAGCATCGACGACGAGTTGCTAGCCTGTCGGTTTTCTATCGGTTGCATTTCGGAGAGTGTGCACAGGAACTGCACAACTTGATTCCTTCAAGCCCGTTTCATCATCGGACCACTAGACGTACGGCAATGCGCCACCGGTACATGGTGAACATCCCACCCATACGTACAAAGCGTTTTGGGAGTACATTTATTATGCGCACAGCTAAAGAGTGGAATTCCCTGCCGGGGTCTGTGTTTCCTGATAGCTACAACCTAGGGGTCTTTAAGTCAAGAGTGAATAGGTTGCTTCTAGGCAAGCGTGCTCCATCGTCGTCCACATGATCGCTTACCATCAGGTGAAATGTGGTCAAGCGCAAGCCTATCAATAATTAAAAAAAAAAAAAAAAAAATGTTTGTAGAAGCGTGCTCGGACTGTTTTCTTTCCACCATTCGCAAGCAGTGCGTGTCTTTGGTCCGCTGGGTGTGTAATAGGTCCAATACAGTTTTAGCAATGTATGCCAGGAGATTTGATTGCCCTTATATCGGACATTGTTGTAGCAGATCATCTCTTTTGCAAGCAATTTACCCTGCTCACCTTCACTTAAGTCTAGCGCTGATCTATGTCAGTAATCTTGGTTCTCCTGCATTACATCTTCATTCTTAATTCGATAACGCAAGGAAACTTCCAGCATTGCTGTCCCCTTTGCCTTTTGGGTGACTAAAGCCATTTAATGTGGGCCATTATAAGCGAACACATTTCATTGCCAAATTGGTCAATTAAAGCATAAATAAACAGTGCCTGTTGTTTACTTGACGACGTTACATACACATACCACAAAATTTAATATATAGACAAAAATTGTAAATAATTTTAATATACGCGAATTTGCAAATGTTGGTAATGCAAGTACAGGACGTCGCGGTACGCGTGATGATGAGGATATTTTGTGATGCCATACTTAATCTTTAAGAGTCGAAGAGTAATTCCCAACCACCAAACGCGGGTCAATAAGTTCGTCGAGATTATGCGCACCTGAAAGAGAAGTCAACAAAATTAACGTTAACTTTGCTGACTGCTCATTGATCCGCTAAGACTGATGCCCGCCAGAATTGGGCAGAATTTTATTTTATTTTTTTCTGGTAGGGGAATCATCAAAATGACTTCTTCCGCTCTTGGGTGGAGCGGGAGGGCGTGTCAGACTCTTTCTGACTAAACCCTTACCCCGTTCCTTCGTAGCCTTCGATCTAGGGGGGACTCGGTTTCAACCTTTCGGAATACCACGTGTTCCCCCAGAGGCTTCGGCCCTGCCGAGCCCCTACAGTTTGCTGACATCTCCTTGAGGCGCGCGTGGAACAGAACGCGCCGTTGACGACTGGGCTCGGTCCAGTTTATTTCCAGACTGCCGGACAGCGAGCTACCCAGTGCTTGCTACCCGCGAACCCAATGAAACAATGGTGGGTTTTAGTCAGTAATACACTTCGTCTAACACTTCTTTCTTCTCACTCAAATTAGAGCATGAGACGTTATTTGATGTTTTTACACTAAAAAGGAAAATAGTTTACTTGGAAGAAAGGAAACTCAATACTTAAAATAATAAGTGGGCAGGTACTAGGAATAGATGCCTCATCTCTCAAACAAGAAACGTGACTGCCGTAACTAAGCTTTTACGGTCGGCAGCCAAGCAGTTTTTTCCGCGTTCAGGCGACTACTAAATATTTTCGAAAGCTTAAAATTGTTCGAAACATTTTCAGCAATTTACGATTCCGAGAGCCGGATAAATATTCAAGGCATAAGGCACAAGCTCACGCCACAGTCAATGTCTGAATAAAGCGCTATTTGGTAGCGTTCAATAAACATTACCGTATGAAATATACAAGACTTAAATCAAGCAATATTTAACTCAACTTATTGAAAAATAGAGACCTAGAAGCTTTAAAATATTTATTAAAAAAAAAATGTCATAATATTTAGACATTTACACAAAAAGGTTAATTTCTGTCATAATATTTTAAAACTCTGGCAAATAAACTGAAAGATAAGCCAAATTGTATTAATTAAAAAATTAATAAAAACTTAATTACTTTTGCAAAAGAAACATTTCTTGTAACCGGAGGGGACTAACTTTGCGTAGAAACCCCATTAACTTTGAAATTACAGTCACAATAATTAGATTTTTTCTTCTAATAATCGTGCACAGAAAAAGTTATAATCTATACTAATATAATAAAGAGGTAAAGTTTGTTTTTTTGTTTGTATGAGGTAATCTGTGGAAGTACTGGTCCGATTGCTAAATTTTTTTCACCAATAGAAAGCTGCTGTATTCCTGAGTGACATAGACTATATTTTATGTACGCGGGCGAAGCTGCGGGCTAAAGCTAGTCTTTTATAAGCACGTTTTGTATTAAGAGTAAATATTGTTCTTCATTAACAAGTTTTTCATTGTGGTCTTAAAGAAAAAGCCAATTACTAAACTATAAAGTAAAAATTTAAGGTAAAAATTACTTGCAAAAGAAGTAAAAAAACTGGTTTACTCAAATAAAACTTCTAGCAGTTTCCGCCGCCTTATTTTACATAAAATCTTGTTTCATCGATGTAACGAACCTTGTTTAGAATTTGATAAGATTTCCGTATCCCTGCAACATCAGCTTCCAGTTTCAGCCAACTCGAATAATGTGGTTGTAGACGGGATTTTGTGCTGCAGGCTTCGTAGAATGTTGTTGACATTATTTATTTTGAACGAGAAATATTGATTGTCGATATAATAATATGCTAGCTACTGCCAGTGGCTTTGCCCGTATGATAGTAGAATATAATACCATGAAAACATTTCAGCGATAAAAAGTATTCTATGTGGTATTCCAGGATATGGTGTACAAGTGTATCAATTGAAGTCCATTCAGTAGTTTAGATTCGAGATTAGAGGAGCAGTGGCGAACCAGTGGTAACTGTTCCGACTGGAAGCTGTGATAGTCCAGTGGTAAGTGCCCCGACTAACAAGTAGGTCACGGGTTCAAACCCAACCAGGCGCATTACTTTGTGTAATTTAATTTATAACCACCGCTCTCGAAACGGGAAGGAAAACATCATGAGGAAACTGTCATGTCCTAGAACTAAAAATTCGAAAACATGTGACATCCACCAATTTGCAATGGGCCCGCGTAGTGGATTACCCATTCCCTTTCCTAGAGAGGAGGCTTGCTGGTTAAAAGCCTAACTACATACTCGTATGTACATTCTTCGGTTCTGGCCCTCTTCTTACCAATCTCTACTAAGCCGTCACTACTACGAATAAGATTATATTTATGTGAGGAAAGCATAACTGTACCGCTTTATGATTTCATGCAATACAAATCAAATCAATTATCAACTTTGAAGCCAACTGTTCTATTGTGCTCACAAACGTTTGTTTGATGAACAATACCACTTTGTTCCCGTTTGACCTATTTTAGCTGATTTGATTTTACGGTTATGTTGCGTTTATGATTTTGTATTAGGATCAGCTTGTCTAAACGTTTGTTGAATGTATTTATGTTAGTACACTCGTGAGCAATATGGAACTCACGGCAAATGTCGTTGAATATAGACATTTTGAAATATTGCTTATCTCCCATAGCAAATAGTATGGCAATTTATAGCCCATAAGTTAAGAATTATGTTTGCATTTGAGCAGTATTAGTCCAGTAGTTTTTACTCCAACTGTGAACATCGCTCCACATTTTTTACTGTTTTGTGTTTGAGATCGATGACGTCGAGGTCGACCGCAATGAAGGTGGTGTGACGATCTGATCATGTTTCCAGGACAAACTTGGCCAGAGATCGCCCTAGATAGAGAGGTTTGGAAGAAGATAAGGGAAGCCTTTCCCCAGCAGCGGGACACAAAATAGGTTGTTTTATTAAATGTAAAAATAATAATAATTTGTGAGCACCACGTGTTAACTTGTTGGAAATAGTAAATAGGTCAAGACGATATTGCTACTTGAACAACTGTTTAAGTGGTAACCTAACTACATGTTTACTTTGAATATAATCCGCCCACACGGTTTCACTGAGCTGGAAACATTCTGTGGTCTTCTTAGAAATATTTTCGTAACCTTTTCCATCGGTATTTTAATAGGATTCTCTGAAAGCAATAAGCTGGTGGTCTGGTGGTAGGTACTAGAAATGTTTTTGAACAAGCAATATGATTTACTAGCTAATTTTTAATGACTATACCCACTTCAGAGTAAAAAAATGTGGACTAGGTATATCTATATATATAAAAATGAAACCCGTTTTCCGTTGTCACGCCATCACATGAAAACGGCTTGACCGATTTGGCTGATTCTTTTTTTAAAATGTTCAAAAAAAAAAAAAGGTTAGGTAAAGTAGGGTAGGGTAGGGTAGTGTAGGGTAGTATAGGGTAGTGTAGGGTAGTGTAGGGTAGTGTAGGGTAGTGTAGGGTAGTGTAGGGTAGTGTAGGGTAGTGTAGGGTAGTGTAGGGTAGTGTAGGGTAGTGTAGGGTAGTGTAGGGTAGTGTAGGGTAGTGTAGGGTATTGTAGGGTAGTGTAGGGTAGTGTAGGGTAGTGTAGGGTAGTGTAGGGAAGATAGGGTAGGGTAGAGTAGGATATGTAGGGTAGTCATTTGACGGGAGCGAAGCCGCGGGCGGAAGCTAGTCTATATTATAAAAATGAAACCCGTTTTCCGTTGTCACGACATAACATGAAAACGGCTTGATCAATTTGGTTGATTTTTTTTTTAATTTTCCTTGAAGTTCAATGATTGTTTTTACGGAGAGAAAAATTCGAAAAAAAATAGTTAGGTAAGGTAGGGTAGGTAGGGTGGTGTAGGGTAGTGTATGGTAGTGTAGTGTAGTGTAGTGTAGGGTAGTGTAGGGTACAGTAGTGTAGGGTAGGTAGGGTAGTGTAGGGTAGGTAGGGTAGTGTAGGGTAGGTAGGGAAGGTAGGGTAGAGTAGCGTAGGATATGTAGGGTAGTCATTTAACGGGAGCGAAGCCGCGGGTAAAAGCTAGTTTTCTATAAATATACAAAATATTAATTCTATATATAAAAAGTATCCTAGGTATGCTATTCCAAGGCATGTTCTACTAGTGTACTAAGTTTCATAGAATTCCATACAGCTATTGGAGCGTAAAGAAGTAACAAACATGCGCAAACATACCACACACAAACTAACTTCACAATAATTAGTGTGAGTAAACTTAAAATGTATTTACTCGTATTACCAAATCTTGGTATTCTAATGCTTGGATACTAAGTTCACGAAATAAATTTCCCAGAAATATCCATGTTAATTTGCCCTTTACCAAATTAATCTTCTACAAGTTTACACAGTTTCTCGTTTTTTTTTAAATGAGTTACCAACAGCTAAATAAATCTTGAGGCTGGAACGACATGAGATAATATCTTTCCCGCGTAATCGCTTTTATCGAGGGTTAATCGAAAAGTTCTTACGCGCCATCCCCTTAGCTTTTTATCTCTGTCTACTCACTGCTCTACCGTTTAACAACGTACTTAATTCAATATTTTTTTAGAGATATGCAGAACAAATTATTTTTGCAAACCACCGCTGAAAAGGAAAGATCTTTCGACCAGACAGATGTTGCTTCTGTTCTGGGCAACTTGCCGATAGTTCATTTCGGACTGTTGTTTACGTTTTTTTTTTTACAAAATTTGGATAGGTGTTTCAATTGTTTTTGCGCCAAATGTAAACTGCTCGTATCTCCAGTAACCACCGCTGAAAAGGGAAGATCTATCGACCAGACAGGTGTTGTGTCTGATTAGGGAATGCAATCCCGGCTCCTATTTTCAATCCCGGGATTGCGGGATTGAACAAAGACAACCCCGGGATCCCGGGATAGCCCCGGGATTGAAAATTTGTATTAAAAACGACGAAATAATCATCGTTTATCATTTTTATTTAAACTCAGCAGTCTTTCGTCAAGTTCCGTGTCAATGTGAACAAAATCAAAACAAAAATGAACTTCTTAAACATTAACTTTTTAACTAAAACAACTTCAACTTAAATCATCTTTAAAAATAACATATTAAACATAAAATTCTTCTTAGGAAAAAATTAGGAACTTTAGGTTACTAGTCTTCTAAAACATTAACCAATTAGACTATGACTTGAAATTATCTTAAACATAAAAATTTACTAAGAAAACAACTTTGAGATCTACTTATTACGAAAATAAGACCTTAAAAACATCAATGCATCTAAAGTTTCGTCTCCAAGCCGTGTTCTCAATTTATTACATATAAATGCTGCAGCTAAAGTTGTACGATCCTCTGCGTCGGTCAATACGTACGAACTAATAATAATCAGCTGTCAATTCAAGGTGGCCGACATTGTGTTGTGACATTGACATTACGTTTACAAAGAAAGCTACGATGAGAAATTTATAAAAAAAAAAAAGTTAGCATTTTCGTTTATCCCGAAAATCCCGGAATTGGACAAATCTAATCCCGGGATTTTCGGAACTGTAATAAAGCCGGGATCCCGGGATCACGGGTTCCGGGATCCCGGGATTGCATTCCCTATGTCTGATCCACGCAACTGGCCGATAGTTGATTTCCGACTGTTGTTAATTTTTTTTTACAGAATAGAATCGGTTCAGTAGTTTTTGTGCCAACTGTAAACATTACTCCACGTTATTACTGTTTTATTATAATTTGCATAAGAATATGTTCCATATCTTGTTATTTTTGCTATTACTAGTTATCCAGATCTCCCTTTAACTCCGTTCTCATAATTTAGTTTCCTGATTGTCGTCATTCAGCATGTCCGATGAATCTGCCAACCATGTTTCACTTCGAAATAACATGTCCAGCACGTTTGAATTCTCAATCAGCTGCAGTTGTCTGGCTGACTGATCGATTGAACACGGTCCATCAACGGATGCTGTATGTCACACATCTCTCCAAAACTTCAAATACGGTTGACGTATTTCAGTTTCAAAGATAGAATATCTAGAAGCTCTAATACGTAACTTCAAAATGCCTAAATCAGAAATCGGTGGAACTCAGAATTAGTGATGATATTATTATACTTTTTTTTTCTCGAAATCCGAAATATCCCTAGTACTATTCAAGGACATGGTCTGCCCGTAATTATTAATTTCATCCAAGTCTGATTAGACGTTTGAGTGAGAAGGTTAAGGAGTAACAAAAAAAACATTAATTTTTGTCCATAGTTTACGACGAAATCAGTGAGCATGATTGTGTATTATAAAAAATATACACTTAATCGGACAAAAAACCTCCTCCTTTTTTTCGAAATCGGTAAAAACACAAGAATATTACGTTACATTTAATTTAAAAAATTCAAAAGAACGGGGAATAAAGTTTCAGAGTTCCCTCTCATACTGGGAGGGTGGCACCGTATGTAGATAGCAGGTTTGCATAATTGTGTAACTTTTTTATCTTATTAGATAGGGGAACCGTTGGTGGCCCGAGTTAGGAAACACTCGTACAAATGAATATTTTGGTAAAGTTTGCTTTGTTATACGAGTACTAGCTTTCAAGTTTTATGTTTGATTGACTTTTGGTTAAAGATGTTTCATGATAATAAAAAAGAAAACCAAACCCATTGTCACACTGCAAGTCACAAAATCGCACTATTTATCTCTTATGGCAAAGATAGCAAGAGTCGCCATAACGAACGGTCCCGTGCAATGTGCATCTCGTAACCATCGACCGATTCCCGCGACCTGCACCTGATCATCGGTCCACCTTATGGGTAGTTTTCCAACGCTGCGTATTGTGGAAGGTAATCATGCTTTAATTTTTACTGTTTCTGTTCAGCCTTAACACGTGAAAATAAAATAATTATCTCAAGATAGCAACACAATTTTCCTCTTTATTTTACATTCCAGGAAGTAATTAAACATAGAAATGCAATATAAACATTTAATTTCATGTGATCTCAAAATTACCAGCGTAATATTTTCACACGGTCGGTTGTCGAGTCAGGCAACCGACTGAACCGGACTTTTTATTTTATAAATGTTTCCAAGCCGTAAGAGTGATAAGAATTATCTGACTAATCTCTGTCTAGTTACTTTATTATGAAGCGGTGCGGGTTTTGTAAGCGATGAGGTCCTTTAAATGGTTTTTAAGATAACAGAAATGTTAAGTTTATCAGTCAAACCATTTTTAAATAGAAAAATGTGGTAGAGAGTAATAGTGACCCAATGGCCACGTCATACAAGTTGTAAGTCGTGGGTTCAAACCCAACCACGAGTATTACTTTGTGTTATATATTTTATCACCTCTTCTCTCAAAACGGTGATGGAATACAAAGGAGAGGAAAGCGTAGCTTAGCGTATCGATGGCAAAACTCGTTGAATACCTTGCCTCACCCAGTATTCGGCCACGGCGATACCGTCCACTGATGCTGTCATTAGGACCTTACGTAAATAGGTAACAGGGCACGTGATACAAGATGGAAGGTGGGACATGGTCTACTAAGAGAAGCCGCTCAAACACTGAAGATCAGAACCCTATCTGTGAGATTGACTATTACTATCGACGATATATTATTTGTTTAATTTCCTACACAAACATAACTTTTATGTATGTATCGCCTCTGTCGCATGTTAAGTCCTTGTCGTATCAATGGAGCACGTTCCACTTTGATTGTTTGACACACTTAGAGCCTGCAAGGAGTGATCCGTGCCTTATTGCTATCCAAAACACACACATAATTATTAACTAAGCTAATAATAGAATGATATACTATTTATAAACCCACCATAAATAAATAAGGACAATAATTTGACTTATAAACGCCCAGCCCAAACTCATGTATCTTGAATGATAGCACCGATGTTCCTTTTTCCTCTTTTGTTGCTTAGTAAGATTATTTAATAATGTCATTGCTTTCTTGGCATTCTTTAATCAATTAACAAATTCAAAACTTCAATAGGATAGTTAATAACATTTAAGTTATTTGTTGTGTATTATACCACGAACATAGTTGGAAATTAACAAAATATTTCTTTACTCGTGATTCAAGCTGGTCTTGCTACAAGAAACTTTTATTTCAGTAAACATTTTGCTTAAATAAAAAGCGCTACCGTTACGGGTGAACGGTCAAAGGTCGCTCCCGGATTAACCAAGCAATCTTTTTACCAGAAACTTTAATCGAAAAAAGGGGTCACAAAATGTGTAACAACAACATGGGAACATTATCTAACTTTGTTACATTTTACCGACGTAAGTAACAAGAGCGGGCGGAATTATCTTGGAAAAAGTTAAATAGGTCTTCTTTTATTGGTCGTGCACTCTTGACAGAGTGGTCGTGTTTCGGTGGAGTCTTGCGGCGTCGTCTCTTTCGCGACGCGACACTATGCGGCTCTGTGTTTGGTGGCTCAGGAGTTGTCAGTCTTTAGTTCAGATTTTACGAGATCCGTCCACCAAGTTAGACAGTGTCCATGGGATCTTTTGCCCTCGACATTCCCTTACACCATCTACCGTTATAAGAGAGAGAGTTCTCTAATCTACGAGTGTCTTTCAATCATGGAGAGGGAGACTTAAACCGTATGAAGTTTGAGCCCACCTTTATTCGCAGCTGTTTCCCTCACAATCGGTTTTTTGTTCGGTCAGCTGACAAAGGTCGCGGTCGACCGACCCTCGTTACACCGACTTAGTAATAGAAAAACCGAAATGGATAGCTTAGTAGTAATAAATTAACACAAATCAATGAATTAGTGGATTTTGTTTTCATATATTTTGGATAGAAATTAAAGAGCACTTTCATTATTGACATATGGCATATTCATTAATAGTAGTGTTGAAATTCTTTAAATTTATTAGTATAGTATGTACGTAAGTTAAATTTATTATTCATACAGGTTTACATTACTACACTAGATCATACCCACAACACAAATGTGATCTCTCTCTGTCACTCAAAAGTTTGCTGGGAGAAAACTCAATTTAATGAGTCAAGCTCGCCTTTGTGCACGAATAGTCAACTCTGGTCAACTCACTGTGTTTTATAATATTAAGTTTTGTGCACTACAAAAAATTAAAAATCAAATTCATTTGTAAGATTTAATTGGTTTTCAAGAATCTGATTTTATTTGTTATTCCATTTCGTTTATGTTACATAATAGTGTATTGTATAGAGTTCTTTTTATTGTTGAGTATAAAAATTCAAAGCCGCGATTATATATTTTTGTTTCCTGGAAATTTTACTGTATCTTCTAAGAGCCGGTGATAAATAAAATATTCAGCTGATGTCTGAATAAACAATAGCAGTAAGATCAAGTAGAAGCTAACAGAAGCCGGTATTCAAAGCCAGGAACTAACAGAACAAAAAGCAGTTAAACCTGGACAATTGTATTTCGCGTCGGCTGCACTTGACTCTATTGTCACTAAGCTCTGTATCTGAATACTGTTTGTAAAACCCTTTTGGTTTTGTTGAGGCTAAGAGGCTTACAATAAATTGCGGTTTAGTGTATTTTCAGGGTTTACGATTTCCGCATCTGATGTTTTTTTAGGTAGCAAATCGTCCAATGGCTTCTCCGGTTCTTGGGCGGAGTGGTAGATCATGTGAGATTTTTGCTGACTAAAACCGATTTTTTTGCCTTCGTTACAGAGCTTCGAGGCTCTTTTTCGCACAACTTATGGCCCCAGTAGTGTTTGACCCTACTGGCCCTACGGCTTTCCTGACGTCTCCTTGAGGCGTGCGTTGTCTATTCTATTCTATTCTCTGTTTAGCTCCATCTCTCTTTTTCGCTCACTTATCTGTCATTTTAACAGGTCATTGTACATCCCCTGAAGTCATTGAACAGACATTTATAAAGGGTTGTTTAAATGTTTGTTTAGTTCTCCACAAATGTAGCTAATAACATCAATCGTAACTTGTTGTTGTGTCCTGTTCAGTGAAGTTGCGCAGAGAAAGTTGTGAGTGCCCACACTTGCGGACTGCCTAGAGTGTACATCCTGACGACCTTGCTTAACTGAATCCCTAACGAAAAGACATGGTTGCGTGGCTATAGTGATAAGGAATTCGTAGAAGCACGGATTTTGTCAAGTGATTCAAATTGGTAAATTATACATATATTTGGTTTTATAAGATCCCATGAATACAGCGTTCGGTTTTTCGCGGCAGCGCGCTTTCGTTATAATATTGAGTAAAACCGATGAAACGATGTACAAATAAGCCCACTTTGATGACCAGTGCTGACACACAAGATGACCGATGGGAACGATGGCGGTGTTTAGCAACGTGTACTTTGTACAACAAGATTTGACATGAAATACCTAAAGAACCTAATTTAATAAAATATTAATTGGTTCGCACTATACTACTTAGCTGTGGAAAATGTACCATCGTCATCATAAACCAATGTATGTGCACGCCATAATCACGATGGAAAGTTTCTATTTGAGGAGTGACTGGAGCGGCAACACAGTGTACTCACCCGATATGGCAAGTTCGGAAGGTTCTTGTATCGGACTCAGGTAGAAGAAACGCCCAGGTGTCAACATTGTGTGAACAGCCCAGAGAATACGGTGAAGGTTTTCTCCGCCCAAGCGGGGCAAACCTTAACCGCATCCTCCGCGTCCTCGTAGAGGCATGTTTCGGAGTGAAGAGGTATGGTAGGAGGCCGCTTTTTTCTATTCTGTTCTAATCTCTTACTTACTACTTATTAAATCTACATATTTGGAGTTCGTTTTACAGCGAGAGTAGTCATAAGTCGATATTTTCTCATCTCTTAAAAAAGGTACAACATGTTTTCACATTTCACATAAACAAGGGTCAGATTCTGTTATTTTTACCAGATTTTTCACATTATTTAGAAACACTGTGTTTGCAAACAGTTCTAAAAACTTATTTCCGGAGCCCCGTAACAGCAAGTTGGCCGGCCAACACACGGAGTTAGTTCTCACATATTTTGTTGTTTTCACACAAGCTCGCGTGTTACCAACAAAGCAATGTACATGTGAAGTTAACAACGGAAGAGTTTCGTACTACGGAGGCAATTAGTCAAGCGGTTGGTGTTAGTTTACGTGTTGTACCAAAATCCTACTATAATCCGTCTAACGAAAGCGCGACCTGAGAACAAAAAGTTAAATCCAAAAATTTTGTTCGTGGTATTACTAATTAGTAGGAGAATCATGTCTTAACACTTCCCTTTTTTTTATTTCCTGTAATTGCGGCTGTATAATGTAGCCAATTAAATTTTAAAAAAATATCCAGTTTGCGCTTTCATTAGACGCACTCTAGGTTTTTTTTTTTTTTCTGGTAGGGGAATCATCAGAATGACTTCCCCCGCTCTTGGGCGGAGCGGGAGGGCGTGTCAGACTTTTACTGACTAAACCCCTACCCCGTTCCTTCGTTGCCTTCGTTCTGGGGGGGACTCGGTATCAACCGTTAGGAATACCACATGTTCCCCCCAGAGGCTTCGGCCCTACCGGGCCCCTACAGTTTGCTGACATCTCCTTGAGGCGCGCGTGGAACAGAACGCGCCGTTGACGACTGGGCTCGGTCCAGATTATTTCCAGACTGCCGGACGGCGAGCTACCCAGTGCTCGCCGTCCGCGAACCCGCGCCTACGGTGGTCGGAAATCGGGATCGGGATCTCGGCGGCGGCGGCGTGAGGACCGTTCCCTCACGCGCTCGCGGTCAGCAGCCTCCTTCACGAGCATCACTGCTTCGCAGAAGGAGGCGACCGCATGCCAACCCTCCTCGCTCCGGACCATGGCCTGAACCAGGGCCCGGCGCGAGAGGTCGCCGCTCCCGATAGTCTCCACGAGGACACGGCGGTGCTCCGCCCAAGCGGGGCACACTTCTACCGTGTGCTCCACCGTGTCCTCCGGGCGGTCCACACAGTGGCGACACCCGGGCGTCCTCTCCTGCTTGATTCGATGCAGGAACCTCCCGAACTTACCGTGTCCGGTGAGGACCTGCGTCACACGGAAAGAGAGGACGCCGTGACCTCTTTCCAACCACTCCTCAAAGAGGGGCCTAACCGCCTCAATGACGGCGTGCCCAGCACTGGGTTGCGACAGTCGCAGTCGCCATGCCACCCTAAGATCCCGCCGGAACTCTGTCCGCCATGCCGCGACTTGTCGCGGCAGCGGAGTTTCGCCCCGGCGTTGCATCTCCACGCGCAAATCGTGCATGCGTGCAAGGACTGTTGCCTCCAGATCCCACGGTGGCAGGCCAGCGAGGAGGCTCGCCGCTTCGCGGGAGATCGTGCGGTAACCCCGCACCATCCGGATGGCCATGACCCTCTGGCAAGCGTTCAGCTTGGCCGCCGGTCGCTTACCTAGCGACGGCGCCCAAACCGGCGCCCCGTAAAGGGCCATGGACCGAACGATCCCCGCGTAGAGCCTCCGGCAGGGGGCGTCTGGACCCCCTAGGTTGGGCAGGAGCCGCTTCAGAGCGGCCCCAGACCTGTCCAGTTTGGGGGCCAAACGTCGGAAATGCTCCTCGAAAGTCCACCGGCTGTCGAGGACGAGTCCCAGGTACTTCATCGCCGACCCGACGCCGATGTGGACCCCCCCTACCGTTATTTGGGAACCCGGAGGTGGCGCGTACCGAGGGCCATGAAAGCACATGGCCTCGGACTTGTGCAATGCCACCTTGAGTCCCAGTTGCTGGATCCTCTCCACGACTGTCGCAACCCCGCGTGTCGCTGTTTCGGCCGCCGCCTGGTACGACTCTCCCCGCGCCAGGACCAGCGTGTCGTCGACCACGCTGACCCCGTCGGGGAGGTCGCCGCGCAGCACGTAGTCGTATCCGATGTTCCACAGGGGCGGCCCTAGTACCGATCCCTGCGGAACACCGCACGACATCTCTCGCCGTCTCCACTCTCCCTGGTGACCGGGATAGATGATGAACCTATCCGACAGGTAGGCCTCGATCACACGACGGAGGTAGGCGGGCACCTCGTGATACCGAAGTGCCGCCCCGATGCAACTCCAGGGCAGGGAGTTGAAGGCATTGGCGATGTCCAAAGACACCGCCAAGACGACCCTGCCCCGAGACACCGCATCCCCCGTCGTGAGAGCCCTCACGCGCATGATGGCGTCCACCGTGGAACGCCCCCTGCGAAAGCCGAACTGGCCGTCCGAAAGGTCCGGCCCCACCCGCGCAAGATGCAGACGCACTCTAGGTAATATTGTATAAGCGAAAGTTTTTATATATGGATTATGGATTTATTTTTTAGGAAAAAAATCATCAAAATGACTTTCCGCATTCCTTGAGATAATTTTCTACCATCACCCGGGCGAAGCCGCTGGCAGCAGTTAGTAAGTAATAAAGTGGTTGTTTACCAAGTTGTACATATAAATAACAGGTTTATCTTTCATTCAGAGCATTATGTTGGTATATTTTTGCTTAGAAAACTATGAAAAAAAATACCGAAAAAGTATATTTAGGTAAGCTTTAACAGCTTTTGTTGCGCACAAAAGTGGGTAGAAAATCCGGGTAAAAAACTCTTATAAATAGAAAACTATTTGTTACACCCTTATTTTTCGTTTCATGTGGCTACAATACATGCTACAAAGCCTTGTTATGTGAACGGTCGATCCGAATTATAAATGTATTTATAGACCTTATAGAAATGTGGTTATTTTTCTATATTCCAGTTTATTTTTCTTAGTTCCGGGTAGGGAAAATGCCGTGACGTCATATAGGAGTCAGGTGATCGGGATCGTTTGAAGGAGTAATATTTAATTTTTGAATAGGTAAATAAAACTGATAGCCACAATCGGCCTGGGACGCAGGCTTCCTCTGTAGGAGAGTGAATGGCCTGCAACCTACCACGCGGGCCCAGTGTTGATTGACAGATGTCATATGTCTTTGAATTCATGGTTCTAGGATATGCTGTGTTTCACGAAGTTTTCCTTCATCGTTTTGAGACTAACGGTGGTGAAATACATTTCACAAAGTATTGCGCTTGGCGGGATTAGAAACTGCAACGTACAACTTGTGAGTCGGGTCAGTTATCATTGAGTTTCATGAGTTAGTATCTAACTACTTTCATAAAAATCAAATGTAAGGAAAAGGTTCTATGTTCGATATAACATTATATACCCATGTGACACACCGAAACGATCCCACGGTCAATATTTGATTTGGTTTCAACCGGCCTTTCCCGTGTCCATGTTTTCAAATAGCGTTACGTAACGGATCGGTGAACTCCTAGCCTATTTCAGCTGCACTTGATTCTGGCCGGCTTTTTTCTTTTGAATAGAAATGCAAAAAAAAATGATTATGGAAGTGTACTAATATTTGTTTAAAGTTTAGTCAGTTTTTAGTGTTGGTTATTTGTGCATTTTATTTTGAGGGCAGTGTAAAATTTCAAAACCCATTAAAAATGCTACTAGCACGTATATTACAAAACAATATTAAATTTGATAGATTTTACTCGCTAAGTACTTCATCAACATAAAACGACTCGTATAATACATACCACTACTCGTATAAATAATTCATTTCGTGCTTGCGATTTATTTCGAAGGAATCAGTTTTATTTATTTAACTTTCAGAAAAGGAAAAGCAATAGAGAACAATCCGGGCGAATTAAATCTATTTTTTGTTCTTCTGTTTTTTGTGTAATCTAAATAAATAAATATATAATATGTTCTACTTTTTATTATATGCATAAAATTAACAAATGGAAACGAATTACCATAATTATAAAATATCTGAAACATTATCTTATGTTTTAGTTATCACTATTTAAATAATATTCATTGTTTACTAATAAGTATTTCTATACTAATATTATAAAGAGGTAAAATTTGTAAGTTTGTAAGTTTGTATGTAGGGGGTAATCTCTGGAACTACCGGTCCGATTTGAAAAATTCTTTCAGTGTTAGATGGCTCCTTTATTGAGGAATGCTATAGGCTATATACCATCACGCTACGACTCACGGGAGCGGAGCAGTAGCGGAAAATGCGGGTGAAACCGCAGGGGATAGCTATTTTTGATAAAAATATGCCTTTGTCTGACAAAAAGACCTTTTTATGGAAATAAGTTTAATATTGTGCAGATTCGCCGCGGGCTCACATCCGACATTCCTTCCTTTGTAATTTTCCTTAGCCAGCTTTTGTTTAACAGGAAATTACTATTGCTCTGTGCTCCTCTCTATGATAATACTAATAGCAGAGTTTTCATACGCTGCACGGAAGTTATATTATATTGGATGACATTATATAGAACCTCCAGAGGAGCTCGTGGCTAAATAATAACAGCCGCACAGGTCGATCTTCAAGGTTAAGCAACGCTTGCCTAGGTTGGTCTGTGGATGGGTGACCATCTTAACATAACGAGTTTCCTCCATGCCTCGGAAAGCACGTTAAGCCGTAGGTCCCGGCTGTCATTTGTAGATCTTTGGCAGTCGTTACGGATAGTCAGAAGCCAGTAAATCTGACTCCAGTCTTGCCATGAAATGCCGTGTTACCCCAGTTAATGGGTTGTGGAGGTCTGGTAGATAGCCGCTCCTCGTAAAACACTGGTATTCAGCTAAATCTGGCTTGACTGGAAGCCGACCCCAATATAGTTGGGAAAAGGCTAGGCAGATGATTATATAGAACCTCCAGACGATTTTAATTTAAGATTTTAATTTAATACTAGGATTATACCATGACTAAATAATTTAAAATGAAGATTATTACTCGTTCCGGATATGATAGTAAAGTTAGTTTACATACACACACATAGACTAATTTTCCAGTTAACTACCAGCACTAAAATCAAATTGCTTAACTTTATACAAACATATTAATAGACTTCCATTATAGCCTTCCGGTTTCTAGTATAAAAGACATTTCGTATGTTTTATAAAATCACATCACTATTATAATTTCCTATTTTTGGAGATTGTTTAGAAAGATATCAATAAAAAGTTAACATAATGTAATTTGTGGATAAATGTAATCAAGACGTGGCAGAAAATAAAGTAAAGAAATTTGTTAGATGTGCCGTACATTGTAGCGACATCTACTACTTACATATGACGTCACAGAATCCAGCATCGCGCAAGCAAAGTTCTCCGCGCGATTTAATTAAGTACAATAGCCCGAAATCATCTATCGGGCAGTAGCCCGATAATGATTTCGATCCTCCGACTAGACGAGGTGTTTTGTCCGTTGGACAAAACACCTCGTCTAGTCGGAGGATCCTCCTTTTTCAATGTTTGGAGGTTTGTGGGACTTTACTCTCAGTTCCACCTACCTCCAAACATCCGTACTTGTGGTTAATGGTCCTCCTCATTTATCTTTTTAAAATTCTTTAATCCTAATCATCAACCTTCATCATTTTACGAATGTTAAGTTTAATAGACTCATTTCGGTTCGGACTTTTATCAAGATACATTTTAAGTGAGGTCAAAGTCACTCAGATTTGTTTTGTATTACATTAATTTGCCAACGTGATGAAGTTCAGAGGTCCGTGAAGTCATATTAGACAAGCGGAAAATGTCACAGCATAAGTTTTATGAGAAATTTTCCGTACCTTCATAACTTTATTATTTCTTGGACAATATTGTGTTAGAGATTCGCACTGAAAGTTGTTTCCTTTTGAGTGGTGTTTGTTAGAATTCAAATGTACAGGCATTTGAATAAAGGAAACACAGTTTTAATAAGATCTTTCGTGTGTCTGTCTACCCGTATGTCACAACAATTCGATCCGAATCTGCTGATGGGCCGATTCAGTTACAATTTGATACACACATTATATATTTTGAATGTATACTTACTGAGTGATTAAAGTATCAAATACATTTAATTCATATTTTTGAAACAAAATAATTTTAAATTATCTCTGAAATTGCGGGAGCCTAAAATGTAGGAAAAGAATTCGAGAATTCGATTTCAGTTCCAATAATACACTTCTAAAATACAGCTGTCTTTCGTAGTTGTATTACAAGAATGTTGGTCATGTGTGTCACCCGGCCAAGCGAGATATTTATCTTATTAGATATGCACGCTCGACACTGCTCTTACCTTCGTCATGGCAACAGAGGGTCATGGCCATCCGGATGGTGCGGGGATACCGCACGATCTCCGGCGAAGCGGCGAGCCTCCTCGCTGGCCTGCCACCGTGGGATCTGGAGGCAACAGTCCTTGCACGCATGCATGATTTGCGCGTGGAGATGCAACGCCGGGGCGAAACTCCGCTGCCGCGACAAGTCGCGGCATGGCGGACAGAGTTCCGGCGGGATCTCAGGGTGGCATGGCGACAGCGACTGTCGCAACCCAGTGCTGGGCACGCCGCCATTGAGGCGGTTAGGCCCCTCGGGAGGTTCGTGCATCGAATCAAGCAGGAGAGGACGCCCGGGTGTCGCCACTGTGTGGACCGCCTGGAGGACACGGTGGAGCACACGGTAGAAGTGTGCCCCGCTTGGGCGGAGCACCGCCGTGTCCTTGTGGAGGCTATCGGGAGCGGCGACCTCTCGCGCCGGGCCCTGGTTCAGGCCATGGTCCGGAGCGAGGAGGGTTGGCATGCGGTCGCCTCCTTCTGCGAAGCAGTAATGCTCGTGAAGGAGGCTGCTGACCGCGAGCGCGTGAGGGAACGGTCCTCACGCCGCCGCCGCCGAGATCCCGATCCCGATTTCCGACCACCGTAGACGCGGGTTCGCGGACGGCGAGCACTGGGTAGCTCGCTGTCCGGCAGTCTGGAAATAATCTGGACCGAGCCCAGTCGTCAACGGCGCGTTCTGTTCCACGCGCGCCTCAAGGAGATGTCAGCAAACTGTAGGGGCCCGGCAGGGCCGAAGCCTCTGGGGGGAACACGTGGTATTCCTAAAGGTTGACACCGAGTCCCCCCCAGAACGAAGGCAACGAAGGAACGGGGTAGGGGTTTAGTCAGTAAGAGTCTGACACGCCCTCCCGCTCCGCCCAAGAGCGGAGGAAGTCATTCTGATGATTCCCCTACCAGAAAAAAAAAACCTTCGTCATGGCAAACTGTTCATTCGACAAACGTTCAATTTATTATCTTTATCCATCGCCATAAAATACATATTACAAGTCAAATCAACAATGCTTTGAATAAAACAACCCATAGAAATAAGACAAAAGCGTTTATCGTCTGTTTTTTAAACCCGGAGACTAAAATGACATTTCAACACAAAAGAACTGGCGTCATTCCTATAGTAAATTTGACATTACTTGTGTCAATTTAGTCTCAGGGTATAAAAAACAGACGATAGTACCAAAAAAACAACAAAACCCAACAAACAGTTGGTAGGTACGGCGAAACTCGGGAAAATTAAACTAAAGAATACCTAAAATTTCATAGGACAGAATTCTGAAACAGAGCCTTTCTTTACTAGGGTTTTTGTATTTTATCAACATTTAGGACTAGATCCCTAGGCGTACAAACGTATTTAGCGGCAGTTTCGTACTCGAAATCGAGCACATTTGTCTCAGCGACGTTACTCGAATAAACTCGAACTGTTCAAGTAAATGGAACTGAAAATCTGTTTGAAGGACTATAGTTGGACCATCTGCAGTAAAAGATGTTTTGCTTTTTTTTGGTTGAAATTACCACAAAATTTTAAACTTTGTTTAGCGTGTTGTTATTTTGTTTTCATATTTTGAAACTATGCAAGCTCAGATGATTTCAATTAGGTACTTCAAAGTATATACTTCTATTATACTTATGTCCGTGTATAAACCTCAAACCCTTTTTTTCACCGAGTTCATAAAGGAGGAGCTTCTATGTTCGTCTATATGTAGGTATGTTTTTTTGTATAAATCATCAAAATCTTCTTTCTCTTTCCCTCCGGAGAGGAAGGGTGCGTCAGACTTGTAAAAACCACGTCTATTCCTTCTTTGCTTTAATTCTGTTTCGTTCAATCCAGTTTCCTAATTTGTGTTATGACAGTGGGGTTAGGTTTGATGATACTAGTAGAAGACAGATATTAGAATTCATTGACATCATTCGCAGGTTGTTAATTTTCCTACTCGAATACATAATTTAATATTAAATTTATTCAATTTCGATATTGAATGATATCTTATCAAAATGAATTGATTCCCGTAGCGGCTTTGAAATCAATTCTGGGAATTTGTTATAAAGAAAATCTCTCGTTTAAATAAGTTCGTATGCCTAAATTATTTTCTCTCTCTTCTTGATTTTTGTTCAATAAGACGGTATTATACCGACTGCTTCTTTAAGTTATAACTCAATAACATTAACGAAGCCAGATTTAATATTATGATTACCTTGAAATCGTGACCTTAGTCCTTTTAAATATTCCGAAACATTTTAATTATTCTGTTGTAGTTTTGTTTTATGTGGTTTTTCTGTTCTGTTGTTGTTGTTCTGTTGTTTTGTGTGTTGTCAATTTGTTTCTTTTGTTAGTTATATTTCCCGTTATAGTTGTTGTTATTCTGTTACCTATTACAAAAGTAAGAAGACAAAGATCAGGGTTAGTTTCGGTTGTTTTTTTTTTATTTGTCAAGTTCCCTAAATTTTGATTTTTCTACTACGAGAATAATTATATACGGATTTTTTTTTTGTTAAACAATGAGAGTCGAGTAGTCACTCTTCTACATCGCTATTGACTGATAATTTGCCGAAAAGACTGCTACCAGACAAGATTTAATATTTCTAACCTTTACATTATTAACACTAATATTTAAAAAATGCTATTCACGTAAGTAACTTGCCACATCAAATACTGTCACACATTCACGTGTATATTAATTTCGGTTAAAATTGAACTGAATATGCAAATATGAGAGGTGTGCGTCACTTAACTATGTCGTAATCATTCAGTTTACATCCTGTACCTCGTGTTTGCATGTGACAGGCTCATTTGTTGTAATGGAAACGGCAATTTAATCAAGGTATAATATTATTGCCAGTAAAACCGTACAATATTAGCTCTTAAACATTGTGGATATTTTACGGATAGAATATTATCGAAAATATCAATTATAATCTTTCTATTTGTGTTCGGCACAACATTCGGTACCTATTGTAACAAACTTAATCTAAATATACAAAAGAAGAAACTCACCGACTAATATATCAACGCACAGCTGAAACTACTGGGACTCAATGCGTAAAATTGTACTCAAAGTTTTCTTTTCTAATATAGGTAAGCACCAAGAGAGGATTTTCCAAAATTAGGAATTCCTAAGGAAATGAAACGGGGGTACAAAGCTTGTATGGAGAAACCGACTTTCACGTGAGTGAAGCCGCTTGCAGAAGCTTGTAAATAATAGATTGTAGTGAGAAACCGAAACAAAAAGTTTTGTTGTATATACCATCGGGGGCCATATCATTAGGAACAGTACCTAGATTTCTTATATTATTATCAACTTTAATTGCATTTTGCAGGCATATATCTTAATAAATAAAGTCTTTAAATAAAAAATATTAGCCGGACCTACAACCAACCATTTGCCTGTAAAATGCAATTAAAGTTGATAATAATATAAGAAATCTAGGTACTATCCGTAATAATTTGGCCACCCATTGTAAATCCGTTTTGTTCGGCAATTTGATTGGGAAAGCTGTCTCTCACTACAAACGTCTAGACAACTGCTAAATGTCTCCCTAGAGACTGAGATGGATTGACGTACTCTCGAAGGTAAATCTTTGTTCACGAATACACAATGTATTGTTGCCACTTCATGACGGTGACCTCAATTCTGTGTTTGGAAGGAAAGATTCTCTACTTAATTTTTATTTGTTTTAAATAATAATATTGTATAAATAATGTGTATTAATACAAAACACAATTAAACAAAAAATAACTGTTTCTTAAAAAAAAGAAACGAAAAAAAACAACATTTACGAGTATATATGTAAAAATAAAAGCTCCTCGGAAAGCACGTTAAGCCGTAGGTCCCAGTTGTCATTTGTAGATCTTTGGCAGTCGTTACGGATAGTCAGAAGCCAGTAAATTTGACTCCAGTCTTGCCATGAAGTACCGTGTTACCCCAGTTAATGGGATGTGGAGGTCTGGTAGGCAGCCGCTCCTCGTAAAATACTGGTAATCGGCTAAATCCGGCTTGACTGGAAGCCGACCACAATATAGTTGGGAAAAGGCTAGGCAGATGATGATGATGTAAAAATAAAAGCTACATACATTCCGTACAATCAGGAGGGAACTGTCTACTGAGTGAGCGTATGCGTGTGAGATGTTGTGTGTGCGGTGTGTGGTATTTACCTGTTTTATGAGTTTGTTGCGGACCAAATAGCCGGTAACAGTTAGCATACAAATATACAAATACAAGAATATTACGTTGAACACAAACACAGTCTCTGTACTCACATCACACAGCATCTCTTGAGATATAAAGTGATCTATTCTACTTCCATCTAAAGCCGTCTCTCGAGGATTTAGAGCGAGATGTTTACACTTCAATACCTTACAACAGGTAAGCAGATACAGATTTCTGAGAATATAGGATTATGTAATAAATATACATTACATTTTGATACAAGTGGAGTATGTTTATCGTTTAGACGGAGGTGAAATTAGCCCGAGCTGCAACGAGGGTATTATAGTTTAAAATAAGGTAATAAGGTTGACAGGTAGAAATTGTCTCTGTACTTCTGTGAACATAAAGTGATTAATAAATAAATAGCAGTAAAAAGAGCTCAGTATAAGTTGCACAAACACCGTTTTTCGTCTTTTTACTTAGGTTTAAAAATCTTTTTTTAGCTATTTTTAAAAATTCAATAAAACATCGTTCCGTTCACGTCACGCTTTTGTGCACCTGGACAGGTGAAAGTCCCATCTCGATATATTTAGAAGGAATTTCTACTACTTTTTTATTTCAGGATTTTTTTCCTGAAAACCTTTTCCTGGAAAGCTTACAATGAAAAAGAATCCGCTTAAAAGCTCTTGTATGGAGTGAGCGACAGGATATACAAAAATCAGTAACCTTTTGAGGTTATTGCGTTTTTTTGACAAGTGTAATTATCACATGGCTTATCCTACTCTAGGGCAAACTGGGAACGCGAGCCTGACTTTTATTGACCATAAACCACATCTAGGATAGAAGATCTGAATGAGAAGGCCATGGTCTTATGAAGGGTTTCCCTTTCAGAAGTCAACCCATGGTCCTAGTAGGCTTCGGCCCCCTACGGTTTTGATGACATCTATTTCTGGGGGCGCGTGCAACACTACACGTCATCGACGAGCTGTCCATTGCTCGTCGTCTGCAAGCACACGACTGCGAAGGCTGGTAGTTTATTTATTTATTTCAATTGCTTGCTATACTTACAGTATGCGTCAAATCGTGTAGCAAGCCAACACGAGGTTGAGGTCTACGCTTCCATAAACAGTTTTATTCGGTTTTATTTGTCTGAGTCTGCTCCTCAATAATAAGTCCCTGAGTCAACGCCACACTGCAATGGTGTGACTCGCTATTGATCGTTGCTCACTATATAGCGCGGCGTCCTCTCCGTAGGCAAATCAACGCAGTTGCAGTTGCGAAGCGATCCGATGTGGATCACGCGAATTCAGCGAGATGCAGCGTATCTGTCTTACGTGCACGTGAAGTCACCGTTTTAGCCGCTATTTATATAAAAGAAGTCACCGCACTTGAAGAGTTAGCGCGAAAATATTAAATCATCTAATTGCGTTCGCTTCGCTTCGCTCAAAGCCGCACCGCACCCACATGCGGTCACGTAGGCAGACGCAATGGAGTATCGATTGTTTACTCTATGGGCGGCGATACCGCGTAAGATCCAACACACAGAGAAATCACTTCCTGGCTGAAGGCTTTAATTCATTAAGGCCGCCATGGGCTAGTGTGGTTAATCTCTCGAACGTTCGCGAACATTCACCCAAAATGCCTCACGCATTGAGGATTTTTCGTTTTTTGTTTGACCTTGACAAGGGGCGCGTACGAGAAACGCGCGAGAGGTTAAGCATACGACAACCTCATTAGTCATTTAATGAAGTCAAAGATTCATAGATATTTGGCAGCTTTCTGAAACCAACTCTGGTTACTAGTGAGGTTTAAAAAAAATTAAACTTTATGCACTAATGAAACACTGTACAAAGATAGACTTTTAGCCGTAGGCATTTTCTACCAATCGACTTAGGATGGTGCATAAACATAGAAGGCAAGTGCAACTTAATAGAAGACAAAAATAAAGAAAATAGTACAAATAAAAGAATAATATTGTAAAAAAACGCATCTAACCAATAACTAAAATACTAACTAATGTTATGATGATTTCACCAACTTTTTATTTTACTTGTACTAGGCGTTATGAGATAGACACCTGATGTCCACTCTTCCACTAAAATGATTAGTCATTGTACCATGATTACCATTTCTCTCCTGCCCTCTACACAGATTAATTTTAAGGAGAAAGCTCTCTCAAAAGCACGTCGATTTTATAACCAAAACGTGTTCAGCTAAACTTCGGTTTTCACAAGAAGACAAGGCAATCTGCTGAATATTCAGCTCGTATCAAGAAGCCTCGTAAATCTTTTTTACTGGCAGTTTGCTCACAAATCGTCTACAGCACTCCGAGCTTCCATTCACGCATCAATACTTAATTCTCTTGATATCGAGCCTTTTTCCATCCTTTGCCCTATTTTGGAAGGTTAGTATTTTTTTTTGCAAAAAACTTTGCTTTGCCTGTTCTGTTGTTAACGAGATGTAAGTGTAGTATGAGATTGTTCGAAATATTCACTTCGGTTCTGGAACGCAAAGACGCAAAAACTGATGGAACCTGGGTAGATGTTATCAGCCAGTAAAATTTCAACGTTTCCATTTGCTTTACACAGAGCGGGACAAAGTATTTGAAGAATTCTCAATCAACACAAAAATGCTACTTATTTTTATTCACATTTATCTTTCATCTGCCAGACTAATCTTCTATCTATATATATATAAATGAAACCCATTTTCTGTTGTCACGACATAACATGAAAACGGCTTGACTGATTTGGCTGACTTTTTTTTTTTAAATGTTCCTTGAAGTTCAGTGATGGTTCTTACGGAGAGAAAAAAAAAAAGTGTAGTGTAGGGTAGGTAGGGTAGGGTAGCGTAGGATATGTAGGGTAGTCATTTGACGGGAGCGAAGCCGCGGGTTAAAGCTAATAATAAATATATTTTTTGTACAAAGTAAGGTAAAGAAGCTTCCAGGTTTATATACATTTAATTACATTTTAACGTACGTACGTTATTTACTTCCATTACATAATGTTTGGAACAAGCGTTCAATTACGTAGTTTCAAGTGTACTGGACCCGGATAAACAAGGCTTTACCTAATTAATCATGAACGCACACGAACCCCGAGTGGTTCCAATATTCGCGTTGTAATGACCAATTAAGAGAACAGAGACACCAAGAGATTAATTAATGAACCGAGGTGACCGCCTCTAACTAGGAAATATTATTATTAATTTAATTATGTACGTTGGTTCTAATAATTACACACAAAACAACGATATAGTATCAGCAAGTTAATCACATAATAGCAGTTGCTATACCAAGGGAAATAAAAAATAAGATTATTAAATGAATTTTGTTCATAAGGTAAATAAAAGATTTTTGATCATTTATTTTTAAGAATGTTTTGTTATTAGAGCTTTCTGAAAACTCCCTCCCTTTAATGATGAAAAAATTAATGAAAGGAGAAACTGACTGACTAACATATCAAAGTACCTACAGCTGAAACTGCTAAGTCTAAAAGCGTCAAATTTTGCCCAAGGTTTCCTTTTATAACGTAGGCGAGTACTAACAGAGGACTTTTCAAAATTCACTCACTAAGGGGGTCCAAGTTTGTACGAAAAAACTTTCTTTTACATGGACGAAGCTGCTGCCAGAAGCTATTGAAGGTAATATAAATTCCCAGTAATTTTTATTTATTTATTTATGTAATACTTTATGTACATAAGGGTACAAATGCAGACTCAATACCTCAGGCATCTTCTACCAGTCAACGTTTGGAAAATGCAGAGGATATTAGTGATAGGTGCAATAAAAGAAAGAGAAAAAAATAATTTTGAAAAGATATCCAAATAACATCATCATCAAACCACATTTCCTAAGTTTCTATCATTGTAAACTGAACATTCTGCTACTGAAAATAGTACACCTCGTAAATGATGAATACTGTAGAATTTGGATGATTCTACAGTTTATTGTCCACTTATGGTAACATGACATACATATAGAACATTGTTAACTTTAACCAATGTACATTTTAATCAAGCAATTCTGTGTTACCGCAAAATGAACTGTAATAGTTAATCAGAACTTTGTGGCTAATCCAATAGTGTACTGTTACATTTTCGTTGTAAATTGTAGGTTGTGCCAGCGGCTTATTATGTTTAACATATTCGGTATATGTTAAACAGACAGAGTTTCATATCATAACGTTTATCTGACACGGGCGACCGCACTACACGTGCCAAATAGATAATTATTCGGTTTGATAAATGTTTATTTACCTTTCGCAGTTATTGAATACCTAAGAAAATTGTTAACATAGAATACTCGGATAGATACTTATGAAATAGTCATTTTTATTCTGCCACTATGCTAGTTGGTTATAAGGAAATCATAAAACAACTTCTCCGGTTCTGGCTGGCCCGGGGAGGGGTTCATACTTTTACTGACTAAAACCCAGTGTATTTTCAGTTACCTACACATTTTTGACGATTTGACGAAAACGGCGGACTACGAGTATTTTTGACAGTACGTAAGCCACTGATTTCACTGTGAAATCTATTTGCACACAGCAATACTAACTGATTTCCTAGTTGCTGTTTCATTAGGCAATCACTCGGTTTCTAGATCAGTACCAGAATTATGCAGGTAATAAGCTTAATTAAGATTCAATTGTGCATATTATTAATGAATCCCTAATACCCAATTACTGTAAAGCAAATAGGAAGACATTATGATTCCTATAGTATAGATTGCACTGTATAATATAGGTATGTTCCATCGTAGATACCGATGAATAGTGTCAATTGATTTTTAATAATAACTGCCCAGTATAATACGTTATATTTTATTTTATTAAATATTTTATGCACACAAAAAATAAAGGGGCCAAAGCCAAAATGTTCCCCAAACTGGACAGGACTGGTGCCGCTCTGAAGCGGCTCCTGCCCAACCTGGGGGGTCCAGACGCCCCCTGCCGGAGGCTCTACGCGGGGATCGTTCGGTCCATGGCCCTTTACGGGGCGCCAGTTTGGGCGCCATCGCTAGGTAAGCGACCAGCGGCCAAACTGAACGCTTGCCAGAGGGTCATGGCCATCCGGATGGTGCGGGGATACCGCACGATCTCCCGCGAAGCGGCGAGCCTCCTTGCTGGCCTGCCACCGTGGGATTTGGAGGCAACAGTCCTTGCACGCATGCACGATTTGCGCGTGGAGATGCAACGCCGGGGCGAAACTCCGCTGCCACGACAAGTCGCGGTATGGCGGACAGAGCTCAGGGTGGCATGGCGACTGCGACTGTCGCAACCCAGTGCTAGGCATGCCGTCATTGCGGCGGTAAGTCCTCTCTTTGAGGAGTGGTTGGAAAGAGGTCACGGCGTCCTCTCGTTCCGTATGACGCAGGTCCTCACCGGACACGGTAAGTTCGGGAGGTTCCTGCATCAGATCAAGGAGGAAAGGACGCCCGGGTGTCGCCACTGTGTGGACCGCCCGGAGGACACGGTGGAGCACATGGTAGAGGTGTGCCCCGCTTGGGCGGAGCACCGCCGTGTCCTTGTGGAGGCTATCGGCGGCGGTGACCTCTCGCGCCGGGCCCTGGTACAGGCCATGGTCCGGAGCGAGGAGGGGTGGCAGGCAGTCGCCTCCTTCTGCGAAGCAGTAATGTTAGCGAAGGAGGCTGCCGACCGCGTGAGGCAACGGAACTCACGCTGCCGCCGCCGAGATCCCGATCCCGATTTCCGACCACCGTAGGCGTGGGCTCGCGGACAGCGAGCACTGGGTAGTTCGCCGTCCGGCAGTCTGGTAATAATCTGGACCGAGCCTAGTCGTCGACGGCGCGTTCTGTTCCACGCGCGCCTCAAGGAGATCTCAGCAAACTGTAGGGGCCCGGTAGGGCCGAAGCCTCTGGGGAACACGGTATCCGAAAGGTTGTCACCGTGTCCCCCAGATCGATGGCAACGAAGGAACGGGGTAGGGGTTTAGTCAGTAAGAGTCTGACACGCCCTCCCGCTCCGCCCAAGAGTGGGAGAAGTCATTCTGATGATTCCCCTACCGGAAAAAAAAAAGCCAAAATGTTAGATTATTTGAAAAAGTCTTAGACGCCCTTGGGTAGTTACTTCAGCTTGATTTATATAAAAAAAATATTGTTCTTTATACGTACTTTTGTTTTTAAATTTGAGGGAGTTCCCAATTTTCACTGTTCTAAAAGTTAGACAAAGCTGTATTATATTACACCTTAAGCATTCACAAAGGGGAAACCCTTTACAGTAAATTATTAGATGAATTATTACTCACAGCTAGCTAATAAATCAGAGTGAGACGCTGTTGCAGAACTTCGGGTTTTAATTAAGCCACCTCAGAAAGATTGACTGTCAAACAAATTACCTTAAGTTTGCTCTTTATTTTGTACTAAGTTTTGACTTTAGTTAAGAGACTTACAACTTTGGGGGAGACCTAAAAGAAGGAAAGGAGGTTGAAATGACGAACTACAAACTTGACAAAAGTCAAAATTTTATCGAATTAGACGAGTAGATACATGTATGCTTCAGTGTTAGAAATAATATTAAACCATGGTTACGTACGGTTCGTGCTATGGAGCGTATTATGCTAGGTATTAAATTAACGAATCGCGTTCGAAACCCTATACTGCGCTTCAAAACGCAGATCATTAACGTGGCTCGAAAGGCTGCCCAGCTTAAATGGGACTGGGTTGGACATGTCTGCCGCATGCAAATCGAATACAAGGTTGGTGCCCTGAAACCGCATGATGGGGTCGCGGAAGACCAAGAACGAGATGGCGGGATATGATGATGACAGTATTTCGTTTCATAATTCAATTGTTTCATAGTTATTCGCCATCAACTGCATCGTTTTATTATTAACGTTAACAGAATGTATAATTTCTCATTGCTATTTTGCAATTAAACACATGTTTTGTTCTGATTTATTTTATGCACCTGTAAATAAACAATTAAGTGAAATTTATTCGTTAATATCGATTTATTTAATGCGTGTTCAAACATTAATTTGTGCTCACGAATATAACCACTTCATTAGCATAATGATGAAGCTCTATAGAGAAGTTTTCGTTGTCTCTCTGGTTTAAAATATATTCGTGAGCACGAAAATTTTCACATAAAGTTTTCCAATTAAATAAATGTGCTTATAATTGATGGTAGAGAATAGGAGTACAACAATCTCTGTCACTTAAAGGTTTACTGGCACCAAATTAATTATTCAGTCGAGCTCGCTTTTGAAAATATATTATTCTTTTAAGGTGGGAAACCATCCTATGACTTCTCCTACTGTAGAGGGCGGAGAGAGCGGGAGGCTGTGTCAGATTTTTATTATAATAATAATATTTTATTTGTTTCTCTCAAAAAGGTACAGGGTTATCAGTAACAATTAATTCCACCCTCCAAATATTGACTTAAACCTACTTCTATGTTTCTTCTTTGCTTTCGTTCCAGGACCCCAGGGTTCATTTTCACACAACCTATGGCACCAGTAGGCTGCGACTCTGCTGGGCCCATACGGTTTTGCTGACATCTCCTCGAGGCGTGCGTGGAATAGTACGTACCGTCATTGACGATGGTGTGTGCATAGGTATGGGTGGGATTTTAACATTGTCCACCATATACCGGTGATAAAAGACTTCTTATAGTTATTTTTTAGTTATAAAGTAATGGCGCAGAAGTACAAGTCTAAACCGGTATTTAAGTGCAAATAAAATGGGCTCTTCAGTAACCATTTGTTCAATTTAATTTAGTGATTTCATTCAATGTATTTGAATAGCTGTTTTCACCGTTATTGCTTGCTATTCCATTAACTTGATTAATTAGAATTAAAAACGATTGATTTAAAAGAAAACCGGTCGAATCTGAGTCGAACTCGCGCTCTGAGCGTTCCGTACCAACTTAATTGCGGTTTACGATTTATGACGTATTAAAAAAAATACTGACTAGATTTCGTTCAAACCAATTTTCGGTGGAAGTTTGCATGGTAATGGACATCATATATTTTTTTAGTTTTATCATTCTCTTAATTTAGAAGTGGCACCTGTCTATCGCACAAACAATTCAGTCACGAGGTTTTTCAATAAAGGTATATAGAACTAATAATAAACTTTGTACTAAAATAAACTAGGTAGGTACACACGGCGGCGGAGATTGCGTAGCAGGTTATAAATGTGTGCGCCGTGTACCGCGTGAAACACAACAGGTATTATCGTTGTGTGCTACAAAGTAACTCGTCGTTTCTACACTCACACTCTTGCAAAAAGCAATTAGTAGCCGTATACCACTATGAAAGTACCTACAGCAAGAATTGGCTACTGTTGTTATCGGCGCCCTGGCGCAATGCGTATGATACGTGACTGACGAGTAAGAGGTCCCAAGTTCGATTCCAATCGTCTGGTGTAACAGAAAGTTTGCTTGTTTTTATTTTCTTTTTGACCTTTTTTTTAATAGTAATGTTATAGTTACTCTCATAATAATTAAAATATTTTGAAAATATTGTGACAAAGAAAACTGCGATAACGATCCAATTATGTTTATTACAACTTATTAATTACATACATTAAACGGAATGGTCACAATTAACGAATCTGTTCATGATTATCCTTAATACAATATATAAAGTGAAAATATTCTAACGGCCGAACGCATAGTCCAGCTAATGGTTCATTAGCGTCCATTAAAGTTAAGTATTGTCAAACCTTCACTGAAAAACTGTGTAAAACTGTCAATGTGACAATTTCTTAAGTGATGATTAACGTTAATGAATGTCCCTGAGTCGGGCCGTTAGTCAGACAAGGATGGACGTCACTTTTTTTTAAGTTTTTTATTAGTGACATAAATCAACATGTTATCAAGAATGAATTATGATAGATATCGCAACTCTTGATCTCAATAACAATAACATCATGTCACATAATACAACAACAGTATAATTACCTACAGCTTACTTCTTAGTCTTTTTTTTTACTTATCAAAGTTATCAATCAACATGTTTTAAAAAATGAACTATGATAGGTATCGTAACTCTTGATGTCCAAGTAACCTTGACTGGTATTGCGACCCCCTACCTCCACTAACTCACCGGGACCCATCGATGACATCCAGCTCCAATAACTAAGGTGAATGCTTCAGGTCAGCCCGCGAAATTCAAATTTTCTTACGTTTTTTGCATTTTGTAAGCCAGTGATAGGTTGTATGAAGTTAAAAATACTTACGCGACTGTAAAACGTAACTAGTTATATAATTATAACCATAAAAATCGTTAATACAAGCCTCCAAGCTCACTTAGTTGCAAGAACGTTTTTGACCTCGAAATATCGTTCCAACACTTAGGTGAGCTTGGAGACTAGTATTGATGATTTTTATGGTTATAATTATATAATTAGTTACGTTTTACAGTCGCGTAAGTATTTTTAACTTCATATAACCTACCACTGGCTTGCAAAATGCAAAAAACGTAAGAAAATTTGAATTTCGCGGGCTGACCTGAAGCATCCCCCCTAACGTAATGCGACCACTAGACCTGCATGGGAGAATATTTTTGTGATGGTAACGTTCTCCATTTTTTCTGCATAATATTTTACGCCCATCCTTATCTGACTTAAAACACTTTTCATCACTAAATATAACTATGTTATTGCACCAATCGAAATCTATAAATTTTCTTGCAAACCGCATCCTTTCTTCCTTATGCAACGCCGTCAGTAAAATTTTTTTCGCGGGCTTGCGACATTTAATTTTAAGTAAGTGGCGCCGAACAATTGTCATAGACACGTCGTGCATAATTGCAGTGTTTCTTGTTGTAGCAAAGCCGTCAGCGTTATACGTAGCAACAATATTTGCACCCAAAACTGCACAGTTTTCCTCTGTAAACAATCACAAAATTACGTTAAAACCTTACAAATATCAACAATGTTAAATTATTTTGCATTACCTATTTTAAGTTTGGATTTGTTACTTACCGGTAGCATTAATCTCCTCGAAATTTCACTTATGGATACATTTTGTTTATGTAATACTATTATCTCAGCCCTCAAAAGTGTAGACAAAATAATGAGACTTGTTGTTTATTATTTGTAAAAAGTATCACTTTCCACAACGATTAATTATTTTTTGTCTCGGATTAAGTTGTAGAACACACGATCGTGATAGGCAAAAGCGTTATGCCAGGTTAACTTATTATCCGACTCATTTCTTAGTAAATAACTAATAAAGTGGGTAGATGATAATATTCATACACTTAGTTTTTAATTACTCAGATACCCGCGAAACGAGACACGATAGTATAACAATAACAGCGCGGTCTCATAGGACCGGTTGGGAATTCAAACGCTAAAGCAAATATTCTAAGTTTTAGTTTTATTAAACTTCGTTATCATTATACTACAATAAAGTAGAAAAAAAACGTTTTGTCAATGGCTAGGATCGAACTCGATACACCTTTAACGGCAAGCAAGCACTTAATAATCAGTGCTAAATTACCATCTAATGAATGAAGCGAATTTGTTTATCTGATTCGTAGCAAACACATATATATGTGTGTGTGTATATCGAGTAGTAAACGAGTTTTATTTTGTTTACGAGTTGAGCTGGCTACATAATATTACTTGAATAGGTGAATTGGTTGGTGGTATGGTTTTACTTTATTTTTGATTTATACCCACAGCTACTTGATTATTGTGAACATTATTACTGATTACCTACCCATATCATAAAAATATACTTTCCAAAGATTAAGTGTAAGTGTTTGATGTTATTTTAAATATCTATAATAATTTCATAAGTGAATGTTTGCGAAAATAAAAAAAAAGTTGACAATGAAAGTATTGTCAACTAACAATAATTATAATAATAACGTATCTATTATTATATTACGTAAATAATATATGTATTATATATATATTATAAAATTATTTATATTACAAGTTATATACAAAAATTTCGTTAATTAATTTCGTAAATATACATAGTTTATATGTATAAAATTACAAAATTATATTTCGAATATTTTAATTATTACAAGAGAGTAACCATAACATTACTATTAAAAAAAAGCATGAGTAAAACAAAAAGAAAATAACAGATAATTAATATGGGAGTAACTATAACATTACTATTAAAAAACGGGTAAATCAAATAGAAAACAAAAACAAGCAATCTTTCTATTACATCAGACGATAGGAATCGAACTTGGGACCTCTTACTCGTCAGACATGTATCATACGCATTGCGCCACGGCGGAATGACAGTGGCGGCGCGCGCGTAAGAAAACGGAACTAAGCCCCGCACTTCCCCTCTGGGCCGACCAATCGTAGCCGCTCGCTGGGATGACGATGCGCAGACGAGTTAATTTGTAGCACACAACGATAATACCTGTTGTGTTTCACGCGCTTGCGTTTAAACACACACATTTATTACGTTAGTGTGGGGGTGCTACGCGAAATAAGTAACAGAGTGTACACATCATTATCATGTATGTTTATTTTGGGACATTTAACAGCCACAAAATATATAATAATTATATACAAATAAATAATTGGTGTATTAACAAAATTGCAAACCACTGTACCACTAAATTACAAATTGTGACTACACCGCAAATTATCAAAAATGTGTGGTAATGAGTGCCACTAAAATAATTGCATTATTATTTGAATATTAATTAGCTTTCTGCCAGTGGCATCACTCACGTATAAGTATACGTAAGTGATTTATGCAATTATTTTAGTGGCACTCATTACCACACATTTTTGATAATTGGCGGTGAAGAAACCTACTTAGGTTTCTTCGAACAAACTTCTGACCCCTGTTTCATCACCTCCTCCTCAAGGATTGAATTTTGAGAAATCCGGTCTAGTGTGAAAATGTCAAGTCTGTAACTTTTACGTTTTATAACATATAGCCTGCTGACTGACCCCGACAGACGGACAGATAGACATAGACGATGGAGGCTTAATAATTCTTAGGGCTGGTTCAGTTGGCACTTTTCAGGTACCCTCGAAACCCTAAAAAGAAAAACCCAGCTAGCTTTACTTATGCTAGCAAATTAATTTTCCACCTATGTTGTCCAGAACCCAGTCATTAGTCAATTAGTTCGTGGTTTGTTTAATTAATTGAACGAGAATATGTTTGTGTCTCGCGTGTGTTTGGCAAATTCCATTTAGAGGAATTTTCACGGGTCACTAGCGATCAAAAGCGATCGCAATCCGTACCACTAAAGACACAAGATCAGTCGACCGTGAACACATATACACTGGGGCTGCCTGATAGAAATCTGTTCGTTTTTGGAACAAAAACTATAAACACATTTGTATAAGGGTCTCAGCACACATATGGGATCGGAAAGGGATCGTAACCGTAACGCCTTTCGCCTCGCTGTCAACCAGGCGTCAGCCTACCGTATGCACGTAACGAAAGCGTATCAGCAGCGCCTGTACGTCAACTCGGCTACGGCTAGGCGACACCGCGCTTACGCCTCGCCGCCCCCTGGCTGACCTGGTTGGCACCAGAGAAGAAGGGAAAAGGAAGGGGAAGGGGAAAGGGTGGACGAAGAGATGTGAGCTCGGGTACGGAGAGACGTAAGCGCGGGGACGGAGAAACGTAAGCGCGGGGACGATGAGCCGTAAGCGCGGGAATTCAAGTTCGGAGCCTGTTCCGAGGCGAGGCGATTACGTTATTATTCCGATTAGTGTGCGTTGCAGTAGGGAGTTTAATACAAACCATTCTGAACGGCTCGAGGCGATACGGTGACGATCCCTTTCCGATCCCATATGTGTGCTGAGACCTTAAGTATGACCAATAAAGTGATGACTTTATTTATTTATTTACTTTTCATGCAATACAAAGTTGGACTTAATGCCTTAAGCCGCTTACGCACGTACGAACAAATTTGTTGCGTTACATGATACGCAACAACTTGGTTCGCATGTGCGTACCACTATCGAACATCGAACACTCTGTTCGTCAAACATGTTCGCGGCGATCCTTGTAGTGTGTTCTGTATGGACGGTGTTCGAAGAGCTTTCTCTCCGCTTTCCGCTACTTCACAATCGACCACTTCCAATGGCGCCGTCATGGCTACTAAGATAGAGTTCACGACTGTTGTTCGCGAACTCGACTCGAACTATGTTTGCGTTCGTGTTCGAATATGCCGTCCATACGTACGAACCAAATGTTCGGGTCTGGTGTTTGTGTTCGCTATGTTCGTGTTCGTACGTGCGTACGCGCCTTTAAGTTTGGTCAGGCTATAGTCTGGAGCGAAGAATAATGGCAAGCGGGCAGCCTCCTACTGCAAAGCAGTAAAGCTGGTGAAGGAAATTACCTCACGCGTGAGAGAACAGACTTCATCACGCCCTAGCTTCTGGGATTCGGGTTCTCATCCTGATGTCCAGCCACCGTAGGTGTGGGCTTGCAGACGGCGAGCACCAATAGTCTGTCACGCCCTCCCGCTTTAGATATTCTCTACTTTTCAATAAAAGTCGACTGTTATTAATATAAAACGATACATACGTACCCCCTTATTTCATCATAAATCCCTACAGTATAATTCATTGAATAATAATTTATCAAAATGAAGTGGCGGGGCATGGACTTTTGTATTTTATATCAAGTGTAACAAATCGTGACACTTGATAATAAATATCAAACATGGAATTGCGTCCCTTTCTCGAAATTTAAATTCGATTAGTCGCCCATTTTAATTTCATTTTCACCTAAGTCAGTGCTCACAATTCAATCATTCAAATGCCGAAATAAAAAAGGTTTCAATTCTAATTTCGGATTTTATTGCTCGAAACGTTCGGGTGGTGAATCTACAAAACCTTTTTTATTCTTGTAAAATAATCGTGTATTGTCTTAGATCAGTGGCTCCCAACCTTTTTAACCAGGGACCAGTTTGGTTTCTTTATTGTTAGTAGGGACCTGAAGTTTAGAAAAGAAAACATAACAAAAAGGTTTTTATATCAGAATTAACTTGCATTTTTATAGTACATCTCTTACTTTTTTGTTGGAGAGTTTAAAATTTTTATTCTTTTCCCACACCATATTTTAGCTTTTACAAACCGGTGGTCTGCGGACCACAGGTTGAGAACCACGGTCTTAGATCAAGAGTCAAATTCGATGGAATCCATTGTCAAAATCAAACAGTCTGTTAAATTATTTATCAGATTCTGTTATTCTTTGTTATGTAAAAGAATCAAAGAGACTTTTATTCGTGCCAAGAAGTAACATTTCAAAACATGAATATTTTCCAGAACCTACTTACGGCATAACTTCTTTCATTCTATAAAATAACCTGATAACGCATTTTCTTCAATGTCAAAGCTTTTTAGGATTTCACTACACAAAATTTCGAGGGTAGATATATAGGATATTGATTTTCAAAGGTTTTACAATTGGCTTGGACCACATTTATAGCCTTTTATCCACATTTATGTATATTTAAGGATGTGCTTATGAAATCCACTTTAGCATAGCATCAACCTAGTATCAGCCTTCTAATTTTCCCACCGCTGGGACCATGAAGGCACAGTGCGGGTTGGTGGATGTAACATGTCTTCATGAAGTCCACCTTACTTTTATAATAAAATGGCATTAAGTTATTATCTAGAAAGAAGATAAGAACAAGAGTATGACTAGTCCTTAAATTAACAAAGACCGTTAACATCAGTCTACACACCACATAAAATATTAAACACGTTAAAATCTAGCTATTCAGGCTAGATTTTAATTAAGTGTTCAATGAATTGAAATGAAACTAATAAGTACCTATTCCACTCAAGACAATTGCTTTTGACAACGATAACTACATTCGCTGTCCGTGCTTACAATCCGCGACTTTGGACACTTGCCAAAGACGAAAACCGGTCTCTAAGAGTGCCATTACAATTTTTACTGCGGTTGCAATAAAACTAATCGCCTGAAAGGTTTCGTGAACAATTGAATTTAAAGCACTTCATAATATTTACATCTACAAAGACTGAATTTTGTTTGTAATCCATAAATGATGGAGATTATCAAATTATCATAATTATTGATCTAATTATTCACAGATGAAGAGAAACGATACAAATCCCTTGAAAACATAATTCTTAAAACTATATTTTATTGCCAGAATGTATCTCATGACAATTTTAATAAGTTCAAACATGACTAGAATACCTTGTTTTATTACGGATTTACAGTGCCTATTTTCTAGCTCCGTCATCAGATCAGTCAGATGGTAACTGACAATGACTATACCAATGTACAGCTTATGACAATTATTCTAACTCCGGTCCAGTCAATATTACATACATATAACATAGGGTAGCATCTATACAGAGTTCTGCAGTAGCTACAGTATGTGATATTGAAGAGGTCCTTTCTCAAAGTCCTCGTGATAAATGTAAGGGATAAAAGCTATTATTTTTGCTTTGGGTTTCTTTGAGTTTTCAATATCCCTTTGGGTTTCTCGAAAACAAAAGAGACGGAGAAATATTTCTTGATTTCTCGGTCCTATAAATAACGGAAGGCTTATCCTTCAAATCTTTTTACTCAGTTGAGTGGCTAACGATACGTAGTACTTAAGTAAGTATTGTAGAGGCTTCACATCAATTCTGGGAAGGTTAATGTTTCGTAATACATAGTATATATACATAAATAAACAACATAATATTCCACGATTTTCACACAACGCCATCTAGTCACAAACTAAACAGGGCTTGTGATATGGAATTAATTTGTTGTGTTGTGTAATTATAATATGTTTATCAGTTGTCTAGTACAACTGATAAACATATTATAATTATTTCTAAATACATACAAGACTAACAGGCCAGTCATATTTCAATCAGCCGTATCATGTTCCAACTATTTTACTACTGTACTAATACTAGAACTCAGATATCCTCTTTGGGAGAGTGAATATATAAAGTAGCTAAAATAAAAGCTGTATTAAGTAGTAACCGATAATGTGGTAAATTAAACATAATAATGTATTTCTTCTACTAGGCGTTAGTCCCGGCTTTTGCCAGGGTCCGCCTTCCGGCTCAGCTTGCTCCACTTTGCCCGATCTTCTACATCCTTGACAGTAAAGCCATTGGCTCTCATGTCGGACTTGACGACGTCCAGCCAGCGCTTGCGAGAGCGACCACGCGACCTACCGCCAAGGACAGTCATATTCATGCATCTCCGGCCAACGTACTCCATAGGGCGGCGCATAATGTGGCCATACCATCGCAGACGACACTCTTGCAGTTTTTCCCCCACGTCACGGACACCAAGACTACCTCGGATGAATGAGTTGCGTATGCGATCGGATTGCGTTACGCCGCTCATCCACCTCAGCATCTTCATCTCCGTGACGCGAAGCTCCTGGGTGTGTCTGCCTAGTGCTGGCCAACACTCGCCGCCGTACAGGAGGACAGGACGTATGATGCATTTATATATCTGTCCCTTAAGCTTCGGAGGCATTTTGCGGTCGCATACAACGCCAGTTACCTCTCGCCATTTCGACCAAGCCGCGCCTATACGTGCTTGGACATCGTCGTCCACGTTGCCAGACTCGTGCAGCACGGATCCAAGGTACCTGAACTTATCGGAGCTTGTGATCCGGTCCGAACCTATTCGGATGGTATTTGAATCCGTGCTGCCACAGGACATGTACTCAGTCTTCACCACATTTAGTCTCAGACCGCCGTTTTCCAGCGCCAGCGTGTCCTTCCAAATGTTGACCTTCCGCTCAAGTTGGGCTTTGTTCTGGCTAACGAGGGCGATGTCATCGGCATACATCATTAGCCATAGAGGCTGATCTTGGATGTATGCCGTAACTACATCGAGCACAACGTTAAACAAGAACGGGCTGAGAGCCGATCCTTGGTGAACGCCAACAGATATTGAAAAGACTTTGGATTCGCCAACAGCGGTCTGGACAGAGGACACGGAATCGCGATACATGTCTCTGATAATGTCAATATAGGCCTCGGGCACACCCTTGAAGCAAAGTGCCCACCAGATGGACTGCCGAGGAACACAGTCGAAGGCCTTCTGCAGGTCTAAAAAGGCCATATGCAGAGCTCTCCTTCTCTCCCCGTAAGCCTCAGTCAGAGTCCGCATGGCGAACACTGCGTCCATGGTGCTGTTGCCCGCCCGAAATCCATATTGACAATCAGAGACAGTGCTCTCGCTACGGAGCCTTGTGTCAATTATGCGCTCGAAGAGCTTCATGGTGTGGCACATGATCTTAATACCGCGGTAGTTACTACAATCCTGTACGCTACCTTTGCCTTTATAAATAGGAATAATAAGGCTTGATCGCCACTGGTTCGGCATTTCCTTGGTGGTCAGGATGCGGTTAAATAGATCCGTCAGAAGGTCCACACCATGTGAGCCCATGGCCTTCCACACTTCGATTGGCACATTGTCAGACCCGACCGATTTCCGGTTCTTCATGTGGCGAAGAGCAATGCGAGTTTCGTCGGGGGAAATAGGGGAAATAAGACCAAGGTTAGGAGGCGGTTCGGGATGAAGGTTATGGGGATGCTGTTTGTTAGACAGCTCCTCGAAGTATGTGCACCATCTCTCCTTAACAGAGGGGGCATCATAGAGCAGCTTACCCCGGGCGTCCTTTACACAGAGGCATTTGCTAATGTCCCGTGTAGCTTTTTCCCGGGCCCGCGCCAGCTTAAAAATAAGCTTTTGCCCCTCCGCAGTTTCCAGCTTGTCGTACAAGGGCGCCAAACTTTTGCTGCGGGCTCTGGCTACTGCTTTTTTGCAAGCGCGCTTAGCCGCTCCATATGCCTCTCTGTCCTCCGGAGAGTTGGACCCCTGCCACTTCAAATAATACCTTCTTCTTCCGGGTCGCCTCCTGCACCCCGTCATCCCACCACCACGTCTCCCTGTCCATGGTGCGACCACCACGAGAAGTGCCAAGGACGCGCTTACCCGCGGCGGTGATTGCTGAATGAATCCTACTCCATATCTCTTGAGCGGACTCATGCGGAGAACTGATTTCGAGGTGCTCGACCTCCGCGATGAATTCCGACAGTTTGGGACCATTAAGCAACCACCACTTGGTGCGGGGATTGCGTTTCTGGGTCACTTTTTTCCTTGATACGATCGCCAGGTCCATGACAAGGAGGCGGTGTTGAGCCGTTAAGCTTTCGCCTGGGATAACCTTACAGTTGGTAACCTTGCCAATGTTGCACCTTCGCACCAGCAGGTAATCAATTTGAGTTGAGTATGAGCCACCACGGTACGTAATAAGATGCTGGGGCTTCTTCTGAAAGAACGTATTCGCGATGGCTAGGTCCGACACAGCGCAGGTCCTGAGTATGCTGACTCCCTCTGCATTTAGTTGGCCATAGCCAAAACCACCGTGAACACGTACGTACTCTCCAGCACGCTGACCTACGTGACCGTTGAGATCCCCCCCAACCAAAATATCTTCAGAATTCGGAATAGCGCGCAATACGTCCTCGAACTCATCCCAGAAGGCCTCCTTTTCAGACTCACAGCAGCCAGTTTGAGGAGCATAGGCGCTGACTAAGTTCGTTACCGACCCTTCGATCAGCACCTTAACTCGCATCAACCGGTCGCTGTATCGGTCTACTTCAAGAAGTCCATCCTGAAGGTCCTTAGACAGTACTACGGCTACTCCGTTCCTGCCCGATGGTGATCTGGTGTACATTAGCCGGTACCCCTGCCCGATGTCACGGGACTTATTCCCCTTCCAGCGCGTCTCCTGAAGGAAGGCGCACTGGACCCGACGTTTCGCAAGTACGTCCGCGAGTTCTCTGCAACGTCCAGTTAGAGAGCCAATGTTCCAGGTGGCAAAGCGGAGCTTCTTTTTGGGTACTAACTTCTTTAGCCGTGCCCGTACTTGACACGGTAGCCCTAGCCCACTTATCGCAGGTTTAAGGCGATGTGCCTGCGCGTCGTTGTTCGGCGACGCCCTAGCCCAAGTACCCACATTATTCTTTGCCTTATCCATGTATATGTGACTGAAGTTGGTTTTACGTGGGGCGACCAGCCGTCTGACCCCCACAACCCTACGAGAGGGAAACCAGGATCGCCAGAGCCTCGTCCGTTGAACAGCAGGGTGCACCGCTAGCAGGTGAGGTTGGCTTGGGTCCTTAAGATGTAAACGGACCCCAATAACCCCCCATTTGTAATAACAAATTAGTCTAAAGTTACTGCAAATACATTAAAATACGGAATGAACTTTAATGTAAATTCTTGTTTCGATAAACCACTGGATTCGTTATCATTAATTCGAAATTGCTCCGAATTAATTTGAACAGTTTAAGCCAGAATCACAAACGGATTTACAACTTATGTACAACCGAGGGTCATTTAACTTGGACCCTAATGATTTTGTAATAAACTCAATTATAATCTTGAAACATGGACCATTTTAATCTGATCTACAGGATCCAATTTTCACTCCAAAATGGAACGTGGGAACTACAGTTTACCGATGCACACGTGGGTTGTGCGTAGAACCACGTCGCTCTGCAAGTCTAGTTGCGATATAAAATATATAAAGACTGACTCACCCAGATCGGAGTACGTGGCTCACGTTGGTCCAACATAGTTACTTTTATTATTCTATTCAATTATAACGAGAGAAAAATAAGGTACTGGAGATGCAAATTCTGTCAAGATTCTTTTTTTATCTTTTCGGTTTGCTTATAAACGAACAGCAATTTATTATAATGAACAAATTGATGCAGTGAATTTTACTTTGCTACCTACTTTACTTTCCTCGCCTTGGGTGCAATATCGTCTCGTTAACGATAGGAAATGAATTGAACATTGTAACAATTCTACGATATTACTTTAATTGAAATAGCGTAGAATTGATAGTAAATTCTAGTACTATTTATTCATATTTGATGTATACTACTTTATTCTATACTCCGTCGGTTTAGGTAGTTAACTAAAGGTAAACAATCTTGGTATGTCTTTTTATATTAAAGAGGTTGTATATAATATACACAAAGATTATTTAAATTTAGTTTATTAGCTAACATCGATTTAGGTAAATACCTATTTGCAAAGATTTTTACTTATAATTTATAGACAACTTTTAGATAAAAAGACATGCCAAGATTGTTTACATTTAGTTATACCTAAACCGACGGAGTATAGTTGGCTTGTATTTCATGAGTAAAGTCATACATTCAGAAAGTATAATTTGGTGAAGTGAACTGATAAAAAAGGCCACAGGATGAATAATGCCACTCTTCAATTATAAGTTCTTCACGTATCTTTAATAAGTTATTTTATTGCCACAGGATAATTAAATAAAAAATGGTTATTAAGAGAAACTATGGTTATGAAAACAAAATGGATGTGATTAAAATGGTATCATTGAACAGATCTGATATTAGCACTGAAAAGTATAAAACAATTTCATTATAAAACAATGGAACCTGGAACCTAACACTTTTCCTAAGATTAGCACGTTAATATAAGTAACAGATTTGAAAATTTCCAAAGCATTGTAGCCTGAGTTTTAGGTTAAACAAAATAGATTACAATTATCAACTAATATCCAGTTCATCATTCACTTAACACCGTAGGCACGGACTTGCTGACAACGAGCAATGAGTATGTCATAGTCCGCTCGTCGAATAAGGACCGGGCCCGATCGTCGATGGCATATAATGTTCCACGCATGCCTCGAAGAGATGTCAGCCAAACTGAGGGGCCCAGCAAGGTCGATAGATGTGGTTTGATTTAGTAAAAGTCTGACATGTTAAGTCCACCTTAGATTTTAGATCACATCCACATGTAAATTCAGAACTTTTTTAGTAACCTGCGTTTCATCCCTCCTCATCACATGACCATTATCAAGACAAACGATTTCTTTTCAACTTTTCTGTCACTGGCGCCATTTTCAAGCTTCCTCTAATATACTCATTTCTCACTTTATCCATTCTCGACACATCCATCTCAACATTTTCATCTCCGCTATATGCAATCATTCACTCATTCATATCAATAAAAACTCAGCATTCAGTACAAATATCATGCGCTGTAAAGCTTACACGTGGAAAGGCACAATTAAAACAGAGTTGTAACTGGCCACGTCCCGTTTATGGCCATCATACACCAGTACCATGTTATAAATAGCTCACATTCTGCTGACCCCTGACTCGGTAACTGATGTCCACGCGGACGAGCTGTAATTAGCATATCGTTACAAAAGCCGCACATTTGAATTTTATTGATACCGTGTAATGGTGCTGTGTGTCATCTGTCAACTGGAGATAGCCGTTGTTGTGTGGAAATGTTTTTAGAGCTTTTGCACGTGACGGTCATTCTAAAAAGTTAGTGGAGCGTTTTGTTAATTTGTTTTTTTTTTTGTAAAAATACTTTTCCACTGTTTATTTATTTATTTAAACTTCATGCACAGTGGTGGTACATAGGTGGACTAACGCCCGTTTTCAATAAGCTATCTATCTACAGTTGCAGCTACTAAAGATAAACAAATCTATCCTTTTGCCCTTACTTGCTTTCCTACAACCTACCGACGAATAGTATTTCCTACCAAAGTTGTGGATGGATAGAAAAAAAAAATGTTTATCGAGGATAGCTATCTATTTATGAACTGCGGTAGGTTACTGAAAACGGGCGAGGCTGTCAATCTTTGGGTTAAAAAAGACAATACTGTGGTAGGTCTGCACAATAAATAAAAGTAAGTTAGTTGTAAGTTCTACATTGCATAGCATCAGCCTTATAATGTTCAATCACTGTTGGCACTCAGGCTTTCTCTCTAGAAAAGGAAATGGGCCGTAATCCGCCACGCGGACCCAGTGCGGGTTGGTGGATGTCACATGTCTTTGAATTTTTGGTTCTAGGGCATGTCGGTTTCCTCACGATGTTTCCTTTCACTGTTTTGAGGGCAGTTCTAAATGTGACGTGCTAATAAAGGGTAAGTAACGTATACACGTGCGTGGGCCAGGAGAGAAAAAAACTCACCACGCTCGGAATGTCAATAATTAAAGATATTTAAAATCATTGAATAAAAATTAAGCCACCTTTGTTATGTATTTTAACCGACTTTAAAAAGTAGATAAGAAATAACTTTAATTTCGGAATTCCTTGTTAAATAACGAAGAAACAAAACTTTTATAGAAACATTGGCTTCCATTATAAAAGTTATTTTGCACTTTTTTTATGTTTTAAATTGAAGATTTTTGTATTTTTGTTCCATGTTACCACTGACTTACTTATCGTTTACAAAAGGTGAAAACAAACAAAAGGGCAAAAAAGTACACCTAATAGAGTAGCAGAATTGTTCTCAAGACATCATAATAATATATAAACGAGTGCTTTGTACGACTTTAAGTGAACTAGTACTAACAATGCAGCCGTAGTTGAAGTTTGTCGCTCATTAACAAAGCGCTGAGGAGAGTTTAAGGTGTAGCGCTAAATAAAGGCGTTTAATTGTTCGCTGACACTCTTACAAACTTGTGAGATATCTTCTAGAGCTTTAATAGTTTTAGCGTCTCATTCTGAGTGAGTCTTTAAAACTTTTGTGGAATACCGTGCAAACATCAAATAGATAAAAACTTCTTCAATAGCGTTGTCACATTGCATGCAGGCTCATTCACCTTTAAAGCTGATTGTATCTACATATTTGTGTTTTTATTAAAAACGAGCTGGGAAACAGAAATGGTGGACTAACATATTAACTAGACGTCACATAGGAACTAAACTAGGCAATTCTGCATTACGGATTGACATAGCCAACAGCTTGAAATAATCTATTAGGCAGTAGCTCTAACCAGACATAACACTCATCTGGTCGGAGGATCTTCCCTGTTTGTGGAGTTTATGTTCTATCTTTACAAGATGTATACAGTATTAAACTAAAGATTCTTGTATTTTAACGATCATTCACAGTCACATCCGGTCGCAATCTGTCAAGAAAACTTCCAATTTCCTTACATTTTGACAAGCTTTTAACATTAATTATCGCTGAGATAATATTGAGACTTGAGTTTGAACGTTTTCCAATAATGTTTACGCAGCAAACTAACGAGCGATCCGTGCCTAAGAAGGGTAATCGGGCTGACCTGGTAAACTACAGACCCGTCTCAGTACCGTTCATTCTCTGTAAGAGTATGGAACAAAAATCTGCAGCCAGCCTTCTGTAACCCGAAATAGCCTGCGCTTGATAGCGGGGACTATGACAGAATACTGCTCACTAAACAAATACTTTCACACAATGCACGACATGCACAAGATTTTCATCAAGTGCATGAGTTTTGCTGAAATACGCATGCAAATCTTAAAAATTAAATTCTGGTAATCATTCTAAACAAACTGGCAGAGAAAATCTGCTTCTAGAGAGTAAATACCTGATTTTTAAAATGCTAGAACTGACTTACAAAACAACAGGTTGACGTCACACAAAATACACAGACACAGTAATATAGAACCACAGGAAAAGTGAGTGATAATAAAGAAATACCTTACTTCAGTTCTGGTCTATTCCACGGGCGGCGAAAGAGTGTTTTCTTTATTTGAATTACATCGGTTTTTATACCCAGCAAATAAGAGAATTTAGGCGGGAAAACATTACACTTTATAAAATTCACTATGAGGGTAGAAAAATACTTAAAATAAATAAATTAGAACGGAAGTTGTCACAGTAGAATTCACTGTGACAATTCTATTAAAGAGAGATTCTAATGGAAAATACTATTTAAATATGAGCAGAATTAATCATTTAAAAAAGAAGTTGTTTCATATTAATTTCAACAAGATTTTGCAATATTTAAAAGAATTCGAAAGGAAGTTGTCAAATTAAATCCTCATATTAATTCAAGAGGGTATTTGCAATATTTACAAAAGAATTGGAAGGTAGTTATTAAGTAAATTCTCATATTAAGTCAAGAAGGTATTGCAATATTTACAAAAGAAATCGAAAGGTAGTTTGGTTTTGCGCCCACATATACGTATTGCGATTTCTGTCTATCAGAAACACAGCCACAAAACAAAACAACCTAGTTAAATAGCCTGTACTAGATTATTTTGAAATCAAATGGCTGCCAGCACGGTGAAATCAATAAAACAGATTACGCGGTCCTAGTCTGTCTAGCGAATGAAGTAACTGGATTTATACGGGAACATCCGACCGCCTTCTCGTCGTATTGCTTATCTCCGTTTTCTATTTACTCTCATCGCAGCTTTGCAGACTACAGGTCTATTCATTTTTCAAGTCGCTTCGATTTTAAAGACAAAAATTCACAATAAATGATAGAATAAAGAACAAGAAAACTTCTTGTATAACTATACAAACAAGGTTTTCACAAAATCTAAACTATCCTCAAATCTAAACTAAATTTTTCTTTTGTTTAGAGTGGAGCTTTACGATTACTGACAAATCCTTGCATTGACTAACCCACAAAAATCTGTATAGTTTTTTCCTCAAAAGTCCATGTCAGACACTAAACTGCATAGTTCACATCAGTCGACCGGATACTTGAAAGAAAAGAAAAAAGAATTTCTTCTTTCTTTCTTTTCTTATTTGACCCTGACAGAGCTGTATTGACCACACAGTTTTCAGTGTTTCTTCTTAGGGTAGTCAGCTAGGAAACACCGGCCTCATCTAGTTTAAACTGACCAAAAAATTGACGTGTAATTTCTTTTCTTTAAGGGCCTGTTTCACAATGTCCGAGTAAGCACTACTCACTGAATAAATTCAAAAATTTGACAGAATTTGCATGAAATTGTCTGCCAAGTAAGATACTCGAAACTTAATCATAGGTGGTGAAACAGGCCCTTAATCTATTTACAAAATAAACATAATTTATTTTTGATTATTTAATTTATTGCTTACTAAACTGTATACAACCCTTTATATGTTCTGTGTATACAACCAAGAATTTGCGGGTATTAAATCCGAGGTATCTAATTTTCTCGGAACAAAATTAAGGCTCACGTAACCTCGCTTTCAAGCCAAATTGTCTGGAAAATTGTATCCTATCATTGAATAAATGAAATCAAGCTCGTCGTATTTATGTCGTACTATTAATCGCAGATTTGCTAATTCATGTATCTTCGCGACAAATTACTTGAGTAATTGTTTTGATATTTTACAGAACAAAACAATTTGAACAGAACCATGCATATAGGATTTACTGTTAGTTTTCGCTACTTTTTTGATTACAGCTATAATATCGTGAATTAAATAAAATTAAAAAAGAATAAAATTAAATATGTATATGTCGCAGGTTTTTCATAAAATTAGGTTTTTGATCAAAAACCTAGGTTTTTGACGAAAAACTGGAAGATGACACATATTAAACTCAATTTCATCATAAACCTGCGTCAATCCAGATTTTTGATCAAAAACCTGAACTAGTTTGGGTTTATGATAAAGTTCCTATTCCGTAATAAGTTTCTCTAATAAGTCTGTTGGAATGTGTGTTTTCAGTCCTATTTTAGACTCTGTGCCATACAAAGCCTTATATGGTGTTCTTTAAATGGTCCTATGAAAGGAATTTTTTTTTTTAAATTGGACAAAGTAACATCCCATGGACCATTTTTGATAAATAAATAATTGTTTTCTTTCTACTAAGTTGCAAATGATGATGAATTGTTTTATTTATTTAATTTAAATTGATTTATTTGTCATAAAACAAAGCTAAACCGTGGTTTTGACAACAACTTTATGATAAACCTAAACTAGTTCAGGTTTTTGATCAAAAATCTGGATTGATACAGGTTTATGATGAAATTGAGTTTCATTTGTGTCATTTTCCGGTTTTTCATCAAAAACCTAGGTTTTTGATCAAAAACCTAATTTTATCAAAAAACTGCGACATATATACGAATTAAATTACACCGAAACACATAATTTTCTGTTCAGGAGGATTTTTGAAATAGTTATTGTGGCCCTGGAATATAAAGGGCAATTCATCAGGACTGGACTAGTGGAGTCTGTAAAAGTCTGCAACGCCCTCTCGATAACTAAGATCATGATTTTGCACCTCAAGAAGAGGTATTTCTTTAATGTTTTAAAGTAACATTCACTTCATACGCAATGATAGCCTTTGAATTCAATCCATTGAACCAAACACAAAGGGTATCTCCGAAAAACCCTGAAGTCAAAAGTTAAACTGTTCTAGTTCACGAGTTCAGAAAGTTTCTGTTACGTGATTGGTTTGAATAGGGTCTATTTTATTCAACTTTGATCATAAGTTCTGCGACAAATCTTTGGGGCAAAAAATAGGTCGTTTGTAACCCGTCATCGACAAAACTTCTTTGAAATATTGTGCATTTTGCTTTTATCGTTGGTCGATTTAGAAATCGTATTCTGAACACTGTAGTCTGAATTCATAAGTTTAGTTTTAGCTACACTTTCATACGTTAAGACATAAGATTTTATATTTATAGTTATTTTTACGCTGTCGGGTTTTTTATTAAAAAAAATATTTTTGTTGACTTCTTTGACTGTTTTAATATAGCCTTATATTCGTTGTTACTTAGGCCATAATATATCTATTGGCACGATGCCAGATATTTAGTAATTAGTTCGAATTGAATTCTAACCCGTTATATTATTTGTTATTCGGTCATTAGCATACCAACTAGCTTGAGCATGGACCTATAAACGATAGAAATGAGTATTTACTCTGGCTTGTTTCCATTAAATTGATTGGTATATATGTTACTGTAAAAGCCCGAACCACGGTATATCTCAGGTTTTACCAGTAAATCTTAGGTTTTACCAACACGAATTGGTAAATGTAAGAATATGTGAAAAAGAAACGATTTAATCGGGCTTTTACCATTAGAATTTGGTACATGCTAGGTTTTACCAATGTGGGTTGGTAAATGTTGGTTTTGTATTTTCGACGATGGAGCGCGTTTACCAAGAAGTAACCTATTCACTCTTGACTTAAAGATTCCTGGGTTGTAGCTATCAGGAAACAGCACTCGTTGGCTGTACGTACAATAAATGTGTTCGCAAAACGTTTTGCGCGTATAAGAGGGATATCTACCATGTACCGATGGCGCATCGCCGTACGCCTGATGGTCTGATGATGGAACGGGCTAGGAGGAATTATTTAGTTATGCAATTCCGACGCACACTGCTCAAAATGCAACCGGTAGAAACCTGACAGGCTAGCGACTCGGTGTTGATGCTCAAGATTTTGAAGCCTCGACTAAACGAGTACATCATTACCAATGATCTTTTTGGCTCTCGTTTCAATAGCTTCAAGCGTTTCAAGCTGATATCAGGCAGATCCATCCCAAAGATGAGAGGAGTACTCCATAAGTCCATACATGATCGAACTTGCGCTTGATAAACTGTGAGCAGCTGTTCCGGTGTGAAGTACCGTCTCACCTTTGCAAGGATTCCTAGCTTTTTAGCAGCCAGTTGAGCCTTTGCTTCAATATATGCAGCAAAGTTAAAAGTCGACGTCAACGTAACACCAAGAAGATCAAGATGGTCGGTTATCGGCACGGTTGCACCCAGGAAAGTAGGAGAACTGAATTGTCTTCTTTTAGCAGAAAATTGGCATTGCCTCATTCAGTGACCCCCTCCAAGGACCAATTCAAGTGCTCAACCATAGCCATTTGGAGAGACTGGATCTGTGGGGTGTGTAACGATTGACATAATAACAAAATATCTAACGTTCACTTGAAATAATTTCAGTTAACATAATTTTGCTTAACATAATGATCAGTTGGCATAATGAATTGCTGATATAATTTCATTTTACCTAATTTCATATGACATAATGAACATTTCCTATAATGCACATTTCACATAATATTCATTTAGCATATTATTCATTTACTATAATATTCATAATCTCTAAGTAACTTTTAATATAATTTAGAAAATCACACTTGCTACCCTCAACTATTGTTACCAGGAGAAACTGGATGCAATCTGGACTTTAGGGCACCCCGACTCGGATAGGTTAGGTTAGAAGGGAATGGCGGGGTCGTGTGAGCGAGCGTAGCGAGCGAATAGACCCCGCCATCCCCTTCGTGGTTATTTTTTTACAAACCACCCAGAAGTAGGAGCCCCGCGAAGCGGGGCTCCGTCGACCAAGCTCACCCTCGACCATGCATAGAATATTTTAAGGTTTGGTTAAATACCATTTGAGTTAGGTTAGAACTGTGCCCATTAAACATTTTTAGGTCAAAAGAATATTAGGTCAAATGAACGTTATATTAAAAGAATATTATACATATTGAAAATTATATAAAATGAATGTTATACTAAATGTTATTATGTTAAATGAATATTATATGATATGAAACATTAGGTCATATGAACTTATGTCATTTGATATTATGTCATATGAACGTTAGTTCAAATGAAATTAGAGCATTTGTTATTATGCCATACATTACACACCCGGATCTGTGACCCACTAGTTCGTGTATTGGATATGTATCTTTCAGTAACAGTACTGTCTGCATACCCAAAGGTACCAGGCTTAAGCAGATTGTTAATGTGCAGCAAGAACAAAGTTGCCGAGAGCACTGACCCCTGAGGGACTCCGGCATTAATTAATGGCCATTTGACCGGACGAGCTGCCATCGATGACCACTCGAATGGATCGGTCACTCAGGAAGTCTGCGATCCAAGCACTCAATCCAGCAGATAAACCAAAAGAAGGAAGCTTACTAACAACGATTTCGTGCCAGACCCTATCGAAAGCCTTCGAGATGTCGAGAGAGACGCCAAGCGTTTCCCCATGCTTCTCGATGGCCTCATTTCAGATACGGATGGCATACGCTAGAAGATCACTAGTTAACCAATTTCGGCGAAAGCCGTATCAAATTGACGGTCACTTAGGATGTCATAAGTTTCTAGGTAGGTATGCCAGGAGCTTAGTGTTGAGTACACAGTCCATAGTCTTACAGAACAATGCATAATTATTAAACACTAATTGTACTACTATACAATACTACTACTACTACTACTACTACTACTACTACTACACTAGTACTACTACTACTACTTACTTACTTACTTTACTTACTTACTTAGTACTATACTAGTACTATTGTGTCTACTATTGTGTCAACTATTGTGTCTACTATTGTGTATTGTGTTGTCTAATTGTAGTACTATTGTGTTTTGGTAATGTTTATCTTAACATTTACCGTGCCTTTGAGGTAAATCCTAAGATTTACCAAGTGAATGGTAGTAAAAGTCCGAAATAAACGATGATTATAGAACAGTTCGGACTTTTACCATTAAGAGTTGGTAAATCTTAGGATTTACTGGAAAATCTTAGGATGTACCGTAGTTCTGGCTTTTACAGTAACATATAGACGAAATACAGACATTACTAATGAATAAAATTGAGGTAAAAAAACATCAAATAATTTCTGCTGGATCAAGAGCACATTTCAAAGTTTTACTGACTAAAAAAACCCACCTATTTAATCATTTCTCAAGTGCTTTCATAGACACTTATAAAACATTTGGTTCGAATCTAGTGCACGGTCGGTGTAGGTAGGTACTCCAAGAGGTGTCGAGTGAAATGAACGGGAATTAAACTTTGCTTCCAATCGGAGTTTTGCAAGTAATGTGATATTGATAGCATATTTTAACAGGTTGTTAAAAATATTTTTATTTGTTTTAAAAAATATAAACCACGACTATATAGAAATATAATAAGACTATATAGAATAATAATAAATAATAATAATTTGGTTTTACAAGGGGTCGTTCAACAACCGATGCCGGGGTTGAACTTTTAGGTCATATTTATGATGCATGGGAAGACAAATGCGATGCTCTGGGCATTTTTTGTGACTTATCTAAGGCATTCGATTGTGTTCTCCATGAAACATTAATCAGGAAGCTTCGCCATTACGGGATCCGGAACTCCTCTCTGAATCTTCTTATTTCTTATCTGAGTGATAGGATTCAGACAGTCGATGTTAATGGGAAAAGATCTCCCGGATCCGTAGTAAAAATGGGTGTCCCTCAGGGCTCAATTCTTGGCCCCTTTTTGTTTGTTATTTATATAAATGACTTACCTTACCTCATCAAGGATAACCATAATATAGTGTTGTTTGCAGAAGACACATCACTTTTGTTTAAAATGAAACGTCAACAGACGGTTACTGATGATATAAATGTAGTTCTTTCCAAAATAATACACTGGTTTAATGTAAATAACCTCCATCTTAATGAAAAAAAAACAAAGTGTATTAAGTTTACCATGCCACATGTTAGGCAAGTAGAAACTAGTGTACTAGTTAAAGGTAAAGAGTTGAGTCCTGAAGATGCAACAGTATTCTTGGGCATAACTCTAGATGCTGGGCTTCAGTGGGGCCCACATATAGACAAATTATCGAAGAAACTTAGCTCTGCAGCATACGCTGTTAGACAAATAAGAAATTTAACTGATGTAGAGACAGCCCGTTTAGTTTATTTTAGCTATTTCCATAGTGTCATGTTGTACGGTATTCTAATGTGGGGAAATGCCGCCGATATCCAGACAATTTTCGTATTGCAGAAAAGGGCTATTCGTTCAATCTATAAATTAAGTCCCAGATACTCCCTCAGAGTTAAATTTAAAGAAATTAATTTAATGACTGTGCCCTCACAGTATATTTACGAAAATATCTTGTACGCCCATAAAAACAAAAACATGTTTAAAAAGTACAGTGATATTCATAGTTTTAATACCAGGAACAAACATAACTATGTTGTTCCTGCAACCAGGCTCAAAAAAATAGGGGGTTCATTTAGATGTCAATGTATACGCTTTTATAATAAGCTTCCTAGTCATATGCAAGAACTAAGCCTTAATAAGTTCAAATCTTTTGTTAAGCGAAAACTTTGCCAAAAGGCTTATTACACTGTAAAGGACTACGTTGAGGACGTAAAGGCTTGGGATTGACCCGCTCCAGTGCGCACTACAACTGTTGTCTTATCTTCTTACTTTATTTTATTTTCGATTGTACTTTTTTACAATTTGAAATTTATTTATTACAATTTGACATTGTAAAATAATTTTTACTTTACAATTTGACATTTTTTAATTATTTTTTTCTTTTTTATTTATGTTTGACATAAATGCTTACTTTGTTAAGTATTACACTTTGTATTATTATTATTTTTTCTTTTTTGTGAATGTGAGGACTATGCGGATTGCTTTTTTTTTCTTTTTTAGTCTTTTTAACTTATGTCTGGCAATTTGAGTGTTTTCTGTGGCCTAACCATTATGTCCTCTCTTTGGTATTGTTCGTCAAGTCGTTGAGCTCCTTAGTAGTCCTGAGTTGAGCTTTGCGAATATTGACAAATGCTTGCACTTGGACAGGTCCACTCAAATTGCATGGTTCTTTCTTCAAAAGGCCATCTCAGACACTAATCTGCATGGTTCGCATATTATTTTCATGTTGTACGGACTTTAAAAGAGACTGTCACCCCTGAGTTTGTTTCGGTGTTTCTTCTCAGGGTAGTCAGTTAGGAAACACCGGCCTCATCTAGTAACAAAAAAAAAAGTCCAAGAAAAAAAAATTGACGTGTAAAAGAGTTTGAAAAAACCTATTTGCAAAATAAATATCATTTATCATTTAATATAATAAATTCCAAGTTTAATAAAAAAAAGGAAACCAAACTAGCACCAAACTAGCTAAGTAACTTCAACAGAATTCTTTGAAATAATACATGCATTTTCATACATGACCTCTTGGCTAGCACCGAATTCTGACTGCCGGAATGTATTTTAATTAGTGAAATATATTTTCTTCTTTGCGGCATCTCGTGGTTAAGTATTCTGTTTTTTCGGCCAAAAAGAGAAGATACAAAAGTTCTTTTAGATGTGTCCTTGATCTTGGCAGCTGCAGCTTGTAAGTAATTTAATTCATGAATCCCCGACCGGTCCTATGAGACCGCGGTGTTATTGTTTTACTATTGTGTCTCGATTTGTGGGTATGTGATAGGTTAATTAAATAATTTAAAAAAATAAATTGTCGCAAACAAAGAATTACTGCTATATCATGGGCACGATCTCTAACATGTGAACTCCACACATAAGACACCACATTAAAGTAATCTACATTTTAATTTTCCAATAATGTATACTGTCTCTTTCTTTATTTAATTCTAGCAGAAATGTGTGAAATTCTGGAGACAACAACCGCTGTGAAAGTACTCGTAATTGCAAGTTTCGTCATAAGCAAAACCTACATTCATCATCATCATCATCATTTCAGCCGAAAGACGTCCACTGTTGGACATAGATAAGCCTCCCCCAAACCTCCATTACATTACATTATTAGGGTCACTGCACAAAAAAATTAACATTCTCATAAGTATGAAGGTAAAAACAGATGGAACGAACGTTAGGACCGAGCGATTTGCTAGCGGCAAAACGAGAAGCAAGCAAAAAATCGGGATCGTAATGGGCAAATGTGGCCTAACAAATCTGAAATCACATTGCTCTGCCCTTGATTACCAAGATCGCAGTTACACATACTGCCATTTGGCACATGTTCAAAAGATATTGATAGATATTGAATGGAAACCGTAAATTAGGAGTAACTTATTTATTACATAAACATTATTAACTATTGTGAGATGAATATATGTCTCTGTCAACACCCACAATTGTTTTCTTGCACTATTATAGTGTTAAGAAATATTTAACAATATAGTTTAAAAAGAGTGGCCATGGGGTTTCTTGCACATTCTTCTCTATGTGACCTACGCTTAGGAATGTGGAATAAGGATTACTTTTCTGGCTGACTGACTTCTTGACAATTCAAAGCATTGAGAAATAAATAATATTTTATACCGAAGTAAGTTTTCCACACTTGCGCCATTCTATGTTCCAAGTACAGCGGCAAAATATTATAACCTAGTAAAGTATTTGCCAAACTAAACGTAGCTAATAATACACACATCAAAAGTGTCTAGGGATCAACATATATTTTTGCAATAACTTTTCTCCTGATTGATATTAATTAAAATTTTCTTTAAGGATTCATCAAATAAAGTGTTTTCGTTTGTCACAGTAACGATAAACCAAGTCACCTTTGCATTAATAAAGAAATTTGCCATTTTCCTAATAAAGGGATTTTTGACATTTGAACCACTAACATTAAAGTTCGAAAAAAAGACTGAAATAACAGTTTTCTTTAAAATTTTATTGGGTAACTTAAACAATTAATAATCCGTGTTTCTACCGCGAACACTAACAACACAAGAACATCGGTTTGGCATACTCAAAATGAGTTCATCCAAATCACGCTGTGGAATGGCCGCCCATGTTCGTTGCAACAACAAAAAAAGGTCTTCTTGCGACTGGATACCCTCCATATTCGGCAGAGCTCTTCTCTGTAGCATATCCCATGCATGCTCAATCGGGTTCAAGTCTGGCGACTGAGCAGGCCAGGGCAGGACATTGATGTTAGCTGCGGCGAGAGTCTGTCTTACAACTCTTGCGGTGTGCGGTCGTGCATTATCATGCATTAACTGAAATAAGGGACCGATTTGCACTTGTAGAGGAACGATGACGTCTGATACAATCGTCTCAGCATAAATTTGAGCGTTGAGGTTGCCTCTGATCCAAATCAACTCAGTTCTTCCGCCGATCCAAATACCCGCCCATACCATGATGGTTCCACCACTATAAGGATGGACTTCCTGGCAGGATTTTAATCGCTGTTGGCGTCCAGGGGTTCTCCAGTGTCGTATACGTCTTGTATTCGGTCTCATACCAAAACAAGACTCATCAGAAAAGCACACGAAACGCCATTGTTCTTCTGCCCAATTTCTGTGTTCAAGAGCCCATTGATATCGAATCCTACGATTGTGCATTGCTATAGGTGGTACCCGTAGCGGTCTTCGGGAATGAAGGTTCACTTCATGCAAGCGGTTTCTGACTGTTTGGTCGCTAATTAAGTTCCCTGAAGAGTGATACAGCCTCACGGCTAACATCATGGCGGTTATTGTTGGAGCTCTTCGAGTTAAGATTTGAATGTATCGGTCTTGTCTCCGTGTGGTGCAGCGATACCGTGCTCCATGGCGCTCAGCCACGGTACCAGTGCTTCGGTAACGTGTCCAAAGTCGACTGATAACACTCTGACTTGTATTCAGAGCTAAAGCCACAGTACGTTGCCGGGAACCAGCTTCTATCATTCCCACGGCTCTGAGCATTTCTTCCCTGCTTAAATGACGTCGCCGCTCCATAATAACGTTGGTTTTAATCAGTAGTAGGGAAACAGTAGCACTAATAATGTCTTCAATGCGTTGTATGTTTTTATAGGGAAAATATTGACAGCTGATTTTCATCTTTTACTCGAATTTGATTCACAGTTCCTGATTCAAATTATGAAATGCACCAAAAAGGATCCATATAAATTTATAAAATCATAAATTTATTACAAAGCCACATCTCAATCTCAAGAAATCCGCATAAAAATGCTTGATCCCTAGACACTTTTGATGTGTGTAGTTTTGAGCCATTAGGGTAGAAACGCTTGGATGCGCCCGAGTGCACGTCTCCTTTTCAAAGATATTTCTTACCGAGTACTCGACACTTTGCGTGAGGGTTGGCACGGTCTTTGCCTAAATAATTAGCATTATCATTCAACGAGGCAATGCTGCCAATCCTTTAAACACTTTTAAATAGTAAAATTAAAATGAATTTCAGTCAAAATTTGATAAAATGGAATATGAAAAGACCAAAAATTGTCGGCCCAAGTGTCGACGATGCATTTTTATGCGTCTGGCGTCGATTGAATGAATAATAGGGTCTGGATCCAAATGTAACATGCCCGAGTGTATTTTGATTTTGTATACTCGTTATACTCAAATCTGCAGGTGCATAGTTTAATGTGAATTACCTACGTACTTGATAGTTAGTTAATAATCAAGTTTTTTAAGTAGGTACATAATTTACTTTTAATATGTGTTGTGCAAAAATAATTATATAATAAACATCTTAAAAGAAAGAATAAATAAAATAAAAATATACTACATAATTTATTTTTTAATTTAATTGGGGGTTGGTTTGGTAAAGTGAAACACAACCCTCTCAACAAGGGTAAACAATTTACATCCGGGGATCATTAAACTTGGAATAAACCTGAATATAATTATATAACAAACTCAATTTTAAACTTGAATTTATTTAATGAGATACTCTGGGAGAATTTTATTTCTCATTTTACAAAATAAGGCGAAGACCGCGTAATCCTCCTTTTAGATATAATTAAAAAAGGAAAATATGAGGAAATCAAAGGGTTGAATTTTTTTTTGTAAATAGGAATCATCATTATTTACATTAATCGTACCTAACCTAACCTCTGGATATTCTTGCTATATTCATTTTCAGTGCACAAGCTGCCAAGTCCTACGTTAGTACTACGAGTATCTCTGGTGCAATATCGTTTCGTTTGAAACATGGAATTGTTTGTACATTACCTTTTAAGTATTAATATGTAAATTAAATATAAGTACCCTGTGTGTGTAGGTCACCTGATAAAATTAGCGTTTTATTTTTTAAACATTTTGTATTTACCTATTTACGAAACAAACTGGAGTCTAAAATAAAGAAAGAAATTCCAACCAACACAGCTTGCTAAGTTTCATGACTATAAAATAGTAAATTCTGAAAAACGACTTACAAGAGATAAATACTCTCTAGTCTGCAAAACTAAGATAAGATTTAGTTCGAAACTGTGATTTAAAAGAGGACAAGATTTTTCCTCACAAATCCAGTAACGTCATCCAGCGTCCTAATCTGTTTGATTGATCGTACTGTCGGTGCTTGCACAAGATTCTTTTGAAATCAAATGGCTTTGCTTTCGACTAGAAAGTTTTACAAAAAGAACTCCTACGTGGTACGTTACATGTTTCCTGAAAGGCTGTTATCCACCACGAGGAGTCACTGCATGTTGATATACCTATGTATATCACAGGTCATCAAATTTTTGATTTTAGAAGATGTCGATTTTGCTACGATGTTTCCTTTTACCATTTTTGAAAGCAGTGGTGATAAAATAAACTACGCAAAAGTGTAGCGCTTTTCTAAGTTTTGAATCATGAGTACAACTTATAAGTCAAAGCCTTTACCAATAGGCTACTACTGTTTCTTGTTCTCACTTAGAATTACCTACAATTTAATCTCTTGAATAAACATAATTATGACTATACAAACCAGCACCTTGCAAACGTCAGACCTGCAATAAACAGAATTCACAACTGGGACTTATAAGCTATTTGGTTGAGTACCAACATGTTCCAGCTCGTTAAAGCGCGTCATTTCACGTTAATTTTGGTACCTAATTTCCCAGAGTTTAATTAGATGACCTCTTTATAAATTACGTCACATATATTTCTATCTTTCAGCGCAGTATGTGTTAATTTGTTAAAATTTTTGGTTAATTTTTTTAATGTGGGGTATCATCTACTGATGCTTTAGGGTGTAACAAGAGGGCGGGTTAAGTTCTGTTGGCATTTGCGTTACAGGCACAGAAATCTAAATATTATAAGTCAACTAGGTATTAATAATTGATTGATGATGATTGATGAGGACCGGTCTCTGTGGCGACACTTGGGGGAGGCCTATGTCCAGCAATGGACGTCTTTCGGCTGAGATGATGATGATGATGAAATGAATTATTAAGATTTCTGTGGTTTCAGGACTACGGATTTCTTTTTTAGATAATCCCCGTGGCCGTTATGGCCATCAGTCCTTTTGGGCCCTTGTGGAGCTCAATAAACATCAAACCCACATTAAAAAAAATACATGCCATATAATTTACATACGAAAAAAATAAAACAAATCAATGTCGACATTAGATGGATCCAGTTTATGGCCGTGCCAGTAGTATGTTATATAAACCACGTACATTTTGTGATTCTGCTAACCCAGTACTCGGCAGCTAGCGTGATGGTAAAATGAACGAGCTCTAATTTGCATATCGTTACAAACCCCACACATTTAAATTTTATTCATACCGTGTTATGGGGCCATAAGTCATTTGTCATCGCAGATAGCCATTGAATAGCTTTTGGACATGGTCACTAACGCCCGTTTTCAATAACCTACCGCAGTTCATACGTAGATTGCTAACCCCGATAAACAGTAAGATTCTGTCAATCAATATTCTGCGTTTCACAATAAAAGATAAGAGACAGCTATCTTTATTCAATGACAGACAGCTTTTTCCCTCTCATCTATCTAAGCTTCTCGAAACGTTTAGTTCTATGCTAATCACTAAAACATTACATGCTCACAACAAATGTTATTTATTTATTCATAATTAATAAATGTATTTAATTTGTTAACAGCATAAATTTCATTTAAATAAATAAAGAATTAAAACACTTTATCTATATTTTTTTACAGAACGATTACGTTTCGTTCTGTAAAAAAATATAGATAAAGTGACATTTGTGACAAGTGATAAATGTGTTCAATACGTCAAAACTGTAAAAATTTCAAATTGAAACAACAAACCAAAAATGTTAGACGTAATACGTAATATAAAAAAAACGATGACCTACATACAAAGAAAAATTATATAAATACCTATGGACTAAACAAACCAATGGAAGTATCATGATGTTACACACTCATTTCGCCGGCTAGCCAGTTCTCTTTTCTGGCATTGGCTTTGCTGGTACGGCGGAGGACTCAGCAAGGGTGAACTGGGCAACAAGTTCTCGATACTCCGAGGCAGACTCGAACTCAGTGTTTACCAAACCAGACTCTTGACATCAATGAAATCCTTGGAAAGGCTGGCAATGGTTTTGTGGGAACCTTCACTACCTACTGGCATTCTTCATGTCTTCCTCATACTGAGTCATTCGTGAGGCAAATGTAGAAGAAAGTTCCTCAACACATTTTGACAGTTTGGAATAGGTCCATAATAGTGAGATGCAGTGCTGGTAGTATATATAAGTGTTCCGAAGGAGAATTGATTACTGTTAACAAAGAACCTTAATCAGAATTCTGCATGTAATTACTGTTTTTAATAAATTATAATGTAAGATCTCAATTTTTTTGTGTTCAATTAGAGACTATCCTCAAGAAGAAAAGCAATGTTTGCATGTTATATTAAGTGTAAGAGTAGTTTAAGTGATGTGAAATAAAAATGCAGTTAAAATATTATTATTGTATGTAATTTATATATTAAAGTAATTGTTTATCAGTAGTAACTGTTCCGATGTCAATTCTGAAGAAGAATTTTCATGAACAGTTACATAATTGTCGTGAGAAGTGTCTGGAATTGATACTTCTGGCTCTATTTCTTCCAGGTTCAGATTTCTGGCAATATTATGCAGTACTGCAGTCGCTATAATAACTGCTTGCATATTTTATACTTTTAGCCTACTTTTTAAGGATAATACAGGGAATCGTCTCTTCCAAACTCCAATGCATCTGAAATAAAATAAGTAGCTATAAATTAATCATTTTATCTTATACTAGCTTTAGCCTGCAGCTTCGCCCGCGTACATAAAATATAGCTTATATCACTCAGGAATACAGCAGCTTTCTATTGGTGTAAAAATATTAGTAATCGGACCAGTACCTCCATAGATTACCTCATACAAACAAAAAAACCAAACTTTACCTCTTTATTATATTAAGTACTAGCTGTGTAGTAGTTCCAGAGATTACCCCCTACATACAAACTTACAAATTTTACCTCTTTATAATATTCGTATAGAAGTATAGATAGATGATGTGTTAGATAGACCTTTCATCGAGGAAGGGTTTTTAACATCATGCTATGACTAGGTACTAGCAGAGGAATAATAAAGAGAGATGCAGATGAATCCACTTCACAAACTAATGAAAAACAAATTCTAGCTGTTCTTAGGCCCGAATTCCTCTGTCGCTGATGTCGGTCGCGCTCGTCAGCGCTCGTCGGTCGACTGACGCGCTATCATAGTACGCACTAGCATAGTACCCAATGCATAAAATCGTAGAGCCAGAAGTATTTGATGAAGTGGGGATATCCCATGATTCCTGTAAAAAATAAAACTTGATTAAGCTTGATATTAGGTAAGAGCAATAGCGCACCAGCGCGCGCACCTGTGGCCGCTGCGTTGGCCGCGTGCGCCCAGGTGCGCGCGCTATATGGCGATTTCATACTAATGTAGGTATGTATCTCGATGGCCGCCGCGGCCCGCGACCTGGCCGCTAGTGCGCTATTGCTCTAAGAACAGACACTAAAAGAACATTTGTGAACCCATCCAAATTAATACTTATTTTTACGTACCTTTTAGATGTAGCACAATAAGGGTGTATTAAATTAATTAACTGACACACAGTCACTTTATTTAGTCTAAATCTGTAGGCAAATTCGTAATCATTTCCTCCTCCCTGCGTCGTATTCCTCAATGCTTAGGGTCGTGACCTCACTGCTTCATCACCTTAGCCCTTACGATGTTTCTCCATCTGTTCCTATCTTTGGCGTTGTGAAGGGCATCGTAAATCGTAGAATTAAGAGCGGCGCGGATCTAGTCGGACCAACGTATTGGGCTGCGCTCGCGAGGACTTTTTCCATCTATTTTACCGGTCACAATGAGCCTTTCGAGGTTGTCACCTTCTTTCCTTGCAATGTGACCGAAGTATTGCAGAATCCTGCGAAGAAACTCGGACGACAGCCGTGAGGAGATTTGAAGCTCTTGCAAGATGGATACGTTGGTCCGAAATGCTGTCCAGGGGATACGGAGCATCTTTCTCCAGCACCGTATTTAGTTTAGATAAATAATTCACACGTGGCTTCTAGTAATATATATGTCAATGCGTGGCTTATATTCCTTCTGCAACGGTATGTTATCGGTATCACTGTCTTCATCGCAATCTATTATCATTTGAAATAATTCCATATCACTATCATCACTGCTATAATATTCCATTATTACAAGAAATTCTACAACGCAACAAATATTTTTCAAACGTCAATTCCCGTTACTGACCGATAATGACAGATACGCATATGACGTTACTAGAGTTAGCTCCGCCTACCGGAGAGTAACTTCAAACTTATATTGAAATGCAAGTAAGGGAGAATTGTATGAGCGGTCCTAACTCTAGTAGACTATCCGACCTCCCGAAAATAGATTGACAACTTTGATAGGAACTGCTATCGGTCGGTAGGTTATAGGAAAGCAAGTAAGGGCAAAATGACAGATTTGTTTATCTTTAGTAGCTCCAACTGAAGTTAGATAGCTTATTGAAAACGGGTGTAAGATAATTATATCGGTAAACTAACTGTAATAAATCTTATTTTTATACCGACCATTTAACCAGATTGATGATGTATTTAAATTAACATCTTTATTTTTTGGTTAATATCAACCTAAATAGGAGGAGATGGCAAAGCCATAATAACTATTTCTGTAGTACTACCGCACTGCCCATTAGGGTGTATTTCCAAACAGGCTCTAGTAACAATGCTCAACAATCCTGTTCTCACGCCCATAGTTTAATGGGCGTTCTTCAACTCTTGTAAAAACACTCGTTTCAGTTTAAAAATGAGTGTTTTTACAACAGTTGAAGTAAACAAGCTCAATGCTGCCATTGTTGAAGTTTACGCTTTATAAAAGGTGAAATAATAGTGTTAAACTGTTTACTGACACTATTACAACTTTCTTGAAAGAAGCTAAACGGCGCCTTTTTCTGTGCAAAACATTGTGCATACAACAAAGTAGTTTTTTTTTTCTTTTTTTTTTTTCTGGTATGGGAATCATCAGAATGACTTCCCCCGCTCTTGGGCGGAGCGGGAGGGCGTGTCAGACTCTTACTGACTAAACCCCTACCCCGTTCCTTCGTTGCCTTCGTTCTGGGGGGGACTCGGTATCAACCGTTAGGAATACCACATGTTCCCCCCAGAGGCTTCGGCCCTGCCGGGCCCCTACAGTTTGCTGACATCTCCTTGAGGCGCGCGTGGAACAGAACGCGCCGTTGACGACTGGGCTCGGTCCAGATTATTTCCAGACTGCCGGACGGCGAGCTACCCAGTGCTCGCCGTCCGCGAACCCGCGCCTACGGTGGTCGGAAATCGGGATCGGGATCTCGGCGGCGGCGGCGTGAGGACCGTTCCCTCACGCGCTCGCGGTCAGCAGCCTCCTTCACGAGCATCACTGCTTCGCAAAAGGAGGCGACCGCATGCCAACCCTCCTCGCTCCGGACCATGGCCTGAACCAGGGCCCGGCGCGAGAGGTCGCCGCTCCCGATAGTCTCCACGAGGACACGGCGGTGCTCCGCCCAAGCGGGGCACACTTCTACCGTGTGCTCCACCGTGTCCTCCGGGCGGTCCACACAGTGGCGACACCCGGGCGTCCTCTCCTGCTTGATTCGATGCAGGAACCTCCCGAACTTACCGTGTCCGGTGAGGACCTGCGTCACACGGAAAGAGAGGACGCCGTGACCTCTTTCCAACCACTCCTCAAAGGGCCTAACCGCCTCAATGACGGCGTGCCCAGCACTGGGTTGCGACAGTCGCAGTCGCCATGCCACCCTAAGATCCCGCCGGAACTCTGTCCGCCATGCCGCGACTTGTCGCGGCAGCGGAGTTTCGCCCCGGCGTTGCATCTCCACGCGCAAATCGTGCATGCGTGCAAGGACTGTTGCCTCCAGATCCCACGGTGGCAGGCCAGCGAGGAGGCTCGCCGCTTCGCGGGAGATCGTGCGGTATCCCCGCACCATCCGGATGGCCATGACCCTCTGGCAAGCGTTCAGCTTGGCCGCCGGTCGCTTACCTAGCGACGGCGCCCAAACCGGCGCCCCGTAAAGGGCCATGGACCGAACGATCCCCGCGTAGAGCCTCCGGCAGGGGGCGTCTGGACCCCCTAGGTTGGGCAGGAGCCGCTTCAGAGCGGCCCCAGACCTATCCAGTTTGGGGGCCAAACGTCAGAAATGCTCCTCGAAAGTCCACCGGCTGTCGAGGACGAGTCCCAGGTACTTCATCGCCGACCCGACGCCGATGTGGACCCCCCCTACCGTTATTTGGGAACCCGGAGGTGGCGCGTACCGAGGGCCATGAAAGCACATGGCCTCGGACTTGTGCAATGCCACCTTGAGTCCCAGTTGCTGGATCCTCTCCACGACTGTCGCAACCCCGCGTGTCGCTGTTTCGGCCGCCGCCTGGTACGACTCTCCCCGCGCCAGGACCAGCGTGTCGTCTGCGTAGCAGACCACGCTGACCCCGTCGGGGAGGTCGCCGCGCAGCACGTAGTCGTATCCGATGTTCCACAGGGGCGGTCCTAGTACCGATCCCTGCGGAACACCGCACGACATCTCTCGCCGTCTCCACTCTCCCTGGTGACCGGGATAGATGATGAACCTATCCGACAGGTAGGCCTCGATCACACGACGGAGGTAGGCGGGCACCTCGTGATACCGAAGTGCCGCCCCGATGCAACTCCAGGGCAGGGAGTTGAAGGCATTGGCGATGTCCAAAGACACCGCCAAGACGACCCTGCCCCGAGACACCGCATCCCCCGTCGTGAGAGCCCTCACGCGCATGATGGCGTCCACCGTGGAACGCCCCCTGCGAAAGCCGAACTGGCCGTCCGAAAAGCCGAACTGGCCCCACCCGCGCAAGATGCCCGACGAGGCGGTCTGCAATTACTCTTTCAAAGAGTTTGCCCACCTCGTCGAGCAGCACAATGGGCCGGTACGCGGACGGAGAGTCCGCGGGGCGCCCCGGCTTCGCAATGAGGACCAGTTTCCCGGTCTTCCAGCGACGGGGAAACTGTCCTCTCTCCATGCATTCGCTAAAGAGCCCTCGCAATCGAGACCCGAGAGCCTCCACGGCCAGGACCCATACCCTGCCGTGCACGCCGTCGGGTCCTGGGGCGGTGTTCTTGAAACTGAGTCTTCGTACCACCGCCCTCATCTCTACCTCGGTCACCTCTGGAGCGTCGTCCTCGTCGTCGCTGGTGGTGTGGTCCGCTACGGGTACCGCAGGTGGCGGAGCCATGAGCGGGGGAGAGTGTTCCCCTCGCTCAGGGAACAGATTGGCCACCACACCCTCCACAACTTGGGGCCGGAGACTCTGAGTCAGAGGGGGAGCCCATGGGCGGAGTTTGTCCCGCACTACCTGGTAAGGGCGTCCCCATGGGTCCCTGTTCAGAGTCCCCAGCCACACATTGCGGGCCTCCAACTTGGCCCGCTTTACCTCTGTTCGGAGGGTGCGCCTTGCCGCTCTGTACCCCTCGGAATACGTTTCCACCCCCTCCATAACGCGCCAGTCGACGACGCGCGGCGACAGAGCGGGGCTGGCGAACGAGAGGTCCACCACCGACTCACCCCGCATCCGCACGCACGTGGGGACAGAACCCCGGTTTAGGACGACCAGGCCTGTCTCCAGAGCCCAGTCCTCCACCATCCGACCCCGTCGGTTCGTCAGCCGGGAACCCCAAGCCAGATTCCAGGCATTGAAGTCCCCGCAGACGACCACGGGGAGGGATCCGAACCCAGCGACGACGGCATTCAGCTCCATGAGGGAGTTGTGGAGATCGGCGAGATCTCGGTTCGGGGACAGGTAGACGCCTACCACTGCAATGTCCCCGACCCGTGCTGCCACGCAGCCCCGCCTTCTCGTGATGGACTCGAGAGGCGGGGGTACCGGCGGCGGCCGACGAAATTAGGGTCACCGAGCCGCTCAGGTCCTGGACCCAGTCTTCCCTGGGCAGGACAAAGTACGGCTCGGAGATCACGGCGATATTGATCGACCACTGCGCCATGCTCTGGAGCAACAGATCCTGAGCGGGGGCGCAGTGGTTGATGTTCGCCTGGAGGAGACGTAATGGGGCCATCACTGACAGTCCATTACGGTCTCCTCCGGAGCCCCCCTTGAGGGCTCTGCCGCGGCGATGGCGGCAGCAGCGTCAGCCTTGGCTGCGGCGGTGTTGGCGTTGGGGTGAGGGCCCTTCCGGACCTTACCCTTGGCTTTGGCGGGGGGGTCGCAGGACCTGCTCCCAGCCCGAATACAACAAAGTAGTGGATTCCAGCTGAATTTTGTTTTTGTTAATAGCTACGACTTGGGGTCTTTTAGGATTCGCTTTCCATCAGGTGAAATAGTGGTCAAATGCTAGCACGTTAAATAACAGACAAAAAAGTCTCAGGCATCTAAAATAACTGAGATAATAATATTTTATGAAATAACAAATGGATGGATTTTGATTTGGTTACAAAAAACTGTGTAAACTTCGCGATCAACCGCTAAAGCATCGGGTGCTGCAATACTATCAAAGAGACTGATTCTTTCATGACCGATCAAAAATTTTCATTCGATACTTATTTTAACTACTTTTTGTAGAGATCTGAGCAAGCAATGTCATCTATTATGGTGTTTTTAATATCTTGCTGATTTCAACACGTACCTCTGCGAGATTATCTCACATGCGCAAAATTTCAAGCGGTGTGTGCGTTATGTTTGTGTACAAGGGACGACAAAACGCGTGGGAGCCCCGCATGCGCATCCATCGCATTTTATTGCATACTTGTATGAAAACGACATTTGCGGAGGTTACGCGTGCGGGAAAAACCCGCATGCGAGTTCAAAACCGCACGTACTTGGTACGTTTACTACACAACACTAATCACCAGTGATCTAGTACCTACTCCGTCCAGTACTCGGTAATTACTACATATCTCTGAACAATATAGACGGAGGTGACCTACATAACGTATTGCGTATACGTTATTTAGGTCGCCGCCGTCTCCTCGCGAGAAACAGCACTTAACACCCGCTGCATAATGTATTTCTTCGCCTGAAGCCTTCAGTGGGAACTCCGCCGCGCCAATTTGGTCTTGTACGTTACATACTCGTACGTACGAGTACTTATTTGCGGCCGATAAGCTGATGTACTTTACGTATTGCTCATGCATGGAAATTATCATTTATAGAAATTATTTCTTGGTTCTGTGTGTACGTTTTGATTAACTCAAACGCAAAGCCCTACCTGGCTTTGCGTTTGAGTGTGTTTGAGTTTGTCATAAGAATAAACAACCATGTTCAAAAATATATGAAGCGCGTCTCACCTAGTAACAGAGAAATACCATCATATTTTGGTTGCATGATACTTGTTGATAGAAAGAAAAAACAAATTATAAAAAATCTTTCTTTCTTTTTTAGTCAGACACTGTATCAATTGAACGCCAAAGAAAATATTATTAACAAGAAAGAAATGCAAAAGGAATGATAATCGTTGAACTCATACACAGTCGAAAAGCTTACTGATATAATTTTTTGAGGTTAAGTAGTAGCAGCAGCTTCATCCAACTGCGCTGCATGAAGTAGCTTCTGCACACCGTACGAGTCAGTCACGTTGAACCTATATACCAGACACCAACAGCAACTCCAGTGTCCTGAACTGTATGCTTTCGAGTCTTTCCAGGGTCAGCAATACCACTTGGGCCTTACCATAACGTGTAAATATGTCAGGCGTGCGAGCGAGAAAGAGGAATGGGGCTGTACACCCTACATAGCTTCATTACTTAACAATTTAATTTAGGTCGTCAAATGAATCTCCATAAGAGCTCATAGTAGTTCCTCAGTACTAGACATTTTCAACTTTGTAGAGATTATGAAAATCTTCATTCCTTTTTAATTAATGAAAATGTTGTACGTATACATAAAATACTCTTATCTGTTTTAGAACATGAAAGCTAACCCAGTGATAAGTAAACATGCACGATTAACTGATCCCAACATTGCAAATGTTTGAAATTCATAACATTATATTGGTTTGAGTATTCATGCATAAACGCAAATGTTAATGTTTACATTAATATCTCAGTTACATGTAAATGAGTTTATATGTTATGTGTAAGGTACGATGCAAAATAACATGGATACCTTTATGACTATTTTCCCGTGAATGTTTGATTTCAAATGTTGGAAAAATACTCATCGCATCACTTCTCGCTTCACACGATTTTTTCCTGTACTATCAATACAATTTTGCATCTGATTGTATATCGTCGCTGCGCTTTCAATAATCGCTATGTATTTTTTACACACTTTACAGGAGACGTAAAAAACTGATTTTCTCAAAAAATACCAGGAGTATTCAAATAATTTATTTTTTCTTTAATGCATAAGTTACTGTAAAAGCCAGAACTACGGTAAATCCTAAGATTTTCCAGTAAATCCTAAGATTTACCAACTCTAAATGGTAAAAGTAAAAAGTAAGTAAAAGTCCGAACTGTACTATAATCATTGTTTATTTCGGACTTTTACTACCATTCCCTTGGTAAATCTTAGGATTTACCTCAAAGACATTTACCGTGTCTTTGAGGTAAATCCTAAGATTTAAGTTAAGATAAACATTACCAAAAGATAGGTAACGATTTGACTCATTAGTAGTACAATTAGTGTTTAATAATTATGCATTGTTCTGTAACACTATGGACCGTGTACTCAACACTAAGCTCCTGGCATACCTACCTAAAAACTTATGACATCCTAAGTGACTGTCAATTTGATACGGCTTTCGCTGAAATTGGTTAACTAGTGATCTTCTAGCGTATGCCATCTGTATCAGAAATGAGGCCATCGAGAAGCATGGGGAAACGCTTGGCGTCTCTCTCGACATCTCGAAGGCTTTCGATAGGGTCTGGCACGAAATCCTTGTTAGTAAGCTTCCTTCTTTTGGTTTACCTGCTGGATTGAGTGCTTGGATCGCAAACTTCCTGAGTGACCGATCCATTCGAGTGGTCATCGATGGCAGCTCGTCCGGTCAAATGGCCATTAATTAATGCCGGAGTCCCTCAAGGGTCAATGCTCTCGGCAACTTTGTTCTTGCTGCACATTAACGATCTGCTTAAGCCTGGTACCTTTGGGTATACAGACAGTACTGTTACTGAAAGATACATATCCAATACACGAACTAGTGGGTCACAGATCCAGTCTCTCCAAGTGGCTATGGTTGAGCACTTGAATTGGTCCTTGGAGGCGGTCACTGAATGGGGCAATGCCAATTTTCCGCTAAAAGAAGACAATTCAGTTCTTCTACTTTCCTGGGTGCAACCGTGCCGATAACCGACCATCTTGATCTTCTTGGTGTTACGTTCTATACTATCTCCATATATTACAGCAAAGGCTTAACTGGCTGCTAAAAAGCTAGGAATCCTTGCAAAGGTGAGACAGTACTTCACACCGGAACACCTGCTCACACTTTATCAAGCGCAAGTTCGATCATGTATGGAGTACTCCTCTCATCTTTGGGACGGATCTGCCCGATATCAGCTTGAAGCGCTTGAAGCTATTGAAACGAGAGCCAAGAAGATCATTGGTAATGATGCACTCGTTTAGCCGAGGCTTCAAAATCTTGAACACCAACACCGAGTCGCTAGCCTGTCAGGTTTCTACCGGTTGCATTTTGAGGAGTGTGCGTCCGAATTGCATAACTAAATAATTCCTCCTAGCCCGTTCCATCATCGGACCATCAGGCGTACGGCGATGCGCCATCGGTACATGGTAGATATCCCTCTTATACGCGCAAAACGTTTTGGGAACACATTTATTGTACGTACAGCCAACGAGTAGAAACCCCTGCCGGAGTCTATGTTTCCTGATGGCTACAACCCAGGAATCTATTGTTTATATTTAATCGTTTCTTTTTCACATATTCTTACATTTACCAATTCCTGTTGGTAAAACCTAAGATTTACTGGTAAAACCTGAGATATACCGTGGTTCGGGCTTTTACAGTAACAGATATATCAATCAACCAATTACTCCTTTTTTGTATATAGAGATGTATAAAAAATAATATATCGAAACTCGCTAACATTGGAGAACAATTAAGTAGGAGGAAACAGTTACACTTTTTTGACGTCTGTTACACTTTTCCCATCGAGTTTTTACACGCTCGTATTTCCCCCACGAGAAAGATTTACATTTAAATTGCAAAAGGTTGCGTTGATATTTTTGTTTTTTATTCAAGAGCAATAAAAGTCAGTTATTGCGGTGGATGAGTTTTATAAACGAGTGTATTGCAATATTTACGAGTTCTCGGGGGCGATCTATTTTCGAGGAGCTCGTGGCTAAATAATAACAGCCGCATGGGTCGATCTTCAAGGTTAAGCAACGCTTGCTAAGGTTGGTCTGTGGATGGGTGACCATCTTAACATACCGAGTTTCCTCCGTGCTTCGGAAAGCACGGAGGTCAGGTCCCGGCTGTCATTTGTAGATCTTTGGCAGTCGTTACAGAGAGTCAGAAGCCAGTATATCTGATTCTAGTCTTGCCATGAAGTACCTTGTTACCCCAGTTAATGGGTTGTGGAGATCTGGTAGGCAGCCGCTTCTCGTAAAATACTGGTATTCAGCTAAATCCGGCTTGACTGGAAGCCGACCCCAATATAGTTGGGAAAAGGCTAGGTAGATGATGGGGGCGATCAATTTTCACAGTTGATTGTTACAGATGCCCGCTAGGGCCTCAGGAAAGTGATAAGGAAACCCTTAGTCCTAGAACGTAAAGAACCACTGAAGGACATAAGTGTAGTTTTAACCAGTAAATGTCTGACACTTCTGCCTTCTTTCCTTCCACCCTAGAGAGAAGTTATTAGGATAATTTCCTACCTCAAAAAAAAAACCACATCAAAACCGATAAAATCTGTACAATAATTACTTACTTCGCTAAATGGCTACGTTAAATTGTTGACTCGCTTAGTTAGTAAATGATTGAGTACCTACATTTTGCAGTGCTGTTAAGACCATCGCAAGTTAACACTTCAACTGATAGGTTGTATAAAATCGTAGTTTGGCTAGCTGCCAAGCAAATGTATCTAATACTGTTGTGTAGAAAATTTATAAAACTTCAGACAAACGGGTTAGATACAATACATTTCGATACTAGTGGATAAAGTTTGTCATTGCCACCGAGGCGGAATTCGGAAAACGTGTTTTTCAATACAGTTACGAAGAAATAAATAAATGGCGAATGATCGGCAACTCGTGAGAGTCAACATCGCACTTTTATAGTCACCGAGTTTTCCAACTCGGCAACGTTAAAAATGCATTGGACTTAGTTTACTTACTAAAAGTCAAACTTGCTATCAGCCATTCCTTAAACAATAAAACTTTTTCTATTATAGCAACAAGTTAAAAGACACGATACGGCATCGCCTGTTAAAATCGTATTATATAGATATTTAATTACGTTAAAATGACCCGAATCTTATTGAATTTATTCAGAGGTTGCTCGGGAAGGAATTCCATTTACTCACCCTCTGTTGATTACCGAAGCTCTTGGAAGTATCTTGGAAGACGATCAATGGGTATTAATGTACAAATACCGACCCGTATCAGCTAACAGGGCGGGTGTTAAATGTTGGGATATATACAGGGAGATTGGAAGATCGATGCAAAGCTTTAAAGCGAAGATAGTACAGACCATTTAGAACCATTTAAGCCATGATTATGTTCGGCGAAGTTTTATCAATGTCCGTAAAAAAAAATCTTATGACAGATAAGCCGAAAACATGTTTTTTCGGATTGCTTAGATATTACTTTAATTAAATAAAGTAAAAGTTAATTCATTTATCATTTAATTTGGCTACAAATATGCAGTTTACTTAAAATTTTGGGATTTTTGAAAAAAAATTTAAAAGTGAGTTTAAAAAAAAATATAAAACTTCGCCGAACATAATCATGGCTTAAATGTTTCTAACTACATAGTCTGTACTATCTTTGCTTCAAAGCTTTGCATCGATCTTCCAATCACCCTGTATATTAGGTGGGTATTTAAATTTAGGAACACTTTCAGAAGATTTCGATGAAATTACACGTCTTGTAAAAATGATATGTGTGACGGACATATTATGTACTTTTAGGTACTAATCTTCTTTTTTTATTGATAGGCTCGCGGTTGACTACATCTCACCTGATGGTAAGCGATGATGTGGTCGACGATGGACAAATCTACCTATTCACTCTTGACTTAAAGACTCCTATTTTTTACTGGACAACTTAGGTCAGAACTGCAAAGGTATGATGACCTAATTGGAGGAAGGCCTTTGCCGTGGTGAAAGACAAGTAGGAAAACAAAAAAAAAATGCTACTTATGAAAAAAAAATATTTTCACCTGTGTCCTTTTACATATCAGAACCACGGTGTCCCTTTCAATAATTATGTATTTCATGGAACTTTAAATGCAGGGTGCATTAAAAGTTTTTTATCGATTTAACTTGAGTATGAGAATAGAACCTATCTACTTCATTTAGCTGAAGTTAAATACACTCTAAAACGTATTTTTCTTCATGTGATGTGTGTCGCGTCTCAGTAAAGCCAGTGTGAGCGGCTCTGAGTCGCTCGAGGCGTTGCGGCGGAGATCAAAGACCAGACATTCGCGACGGGATAGCTTTTTTTAAGTACATTTTTTTTTACTAAGAGCTACTTAAGTATGGTCAACAGAAATTTTCATTTATATGTTACTCAAAGACAATGTAGGGAAAGAAGTGTGAGGAGGAATAAAAGGTTTATTTGTGATTCTGAATGTGTATCATTACAACTATTTAAGTTTGAAAGTTTGTTTTATTGACGCCAAATAATACTCGTTCCTGAACCAAAATTGTGACTCCGTACCTCTGCACTACAGCAAACATTCTGTGAGAGATTGCTTAAATAAAGTTTTTTGTTTCCACGGTCAGAACCAGTACCTAAAACCAAAACCTATCCAATCAGTACCTAATACCCATAACCCCATTTAGATTTCTGTGCCCATAGCCATTTCTGTATACTTTTAGATAATAAGGTAAAAGTACTGAAGCTTCTGTAACAGTTTCGAATAATTTATACCATTTCCATTCCGCGTCTTGCTTCAAAGGCTCCATAAAGTGTACCACAAAAATAAATAAACTTAATACAATGTAACTACGTGAGGAAGTGGGAGTTACGGGCGGGGACCCGAAGAGTCTCGCTGGTGAATTATTTCTGTCTACGAATAAGTTATGCGAACGGAGCAGAATTATTCATAGCGAGGTGTTAAAGATTTGACAAAATGTTCGCGTTTTATGTTTGTTTTATGATAAGTAGGCGACAGGGGGAAATTTTTATTAAAGCATAATTATAGAAATCTCAGTGATGATCCCAAATTATACTTATACAAATGTTTTATTTGGAAGTTGCCAGAAGTGAATGAGTGCTTCGCCGATCCTACTTCCACCAGGACATGGTGGTGCTCCGACCAAGTGTATTCTCCACTTTGTCCTCTGGGCGGTCTACAAAATGGTGACACCCGGGTGGTTCCTCCAAAAGTATCTGGTGCAGGAACCTCTTGAACTTAAGATGTCCGGTGAAAAATTACATCAAGCTACTCCTTAAAGTTCCCTCTTTAAGACTACTCCTTAAAGAGGCCTAACCTTAAAGAGGGAACTTTAAGGAGTCTATGCTACTAACTAGTTACCACCATAATTATGGCGTCCCCAAAACTTTACAACTTGTATTTAGGTTATCCGATTAAAATTCAACATTTGTATTCCCTACAGAGAAAGGGAAAAGGGCTGTAATAAGAAAAAAGTTTTAACCTTTGAACTTTAGCAATGAAAACGTGAAATTTTTCAACTCGTAATGTTTCGAAACCCACGCATGAAGGCTGGGTTAATATTACGCTTCATGATTTCATAACGAGCTGCGGCTTACCGATGTTTTGCTGAATTTCAGTATTCATTGCTTGCTCTGAGAAAAAATTCGATTCCGAACCGAAACGGATTTAATTTTTAATCAGATTTGTATCATCAAAAGTTGAGTCGCTCAATGAATTTCAAATAAGCAATTCCTTATGATATTTCTTTTAGATGTTTTTGTTTTATTTTTATTTTGTACGCTTTATATTAAACCTGTCTTATTAGTATGTGTGTCTATTCACAAATCAATAAAGCAGTTGTCAAATAATTCCTAGTCTTTAGAATAAGCCGTAAGTCCACCGTATACACGGGTTTAAGGACGGCGAGCAATAGGTAGCTGGTCGTCCAAAAAGGATCTGCCTCGGATTTTCCTGTCGTATCACTTGTCACAATATCACTAACTGCCTTTTATTTAATATCACTCCTCACACAATCCATCCATCTTTTCTTTGGACTCTCTCTTCTTCTCCATCCGTCTACACGTATACTTAGAACTTTGTTTATCGACTAAAACTCTACAATCAGACCATAAACCGTCCCTGAAATAAAGCACATCAATTTTCAACGGTAAACTACAATCCTTTTAAAAGAAATAAAAGGGAGACATCACGATAAAACAACAAAATAAAAAGTTAAAGACGTTGAGGCAGCAAAAACGACGGGAGACGTCGAGGTGTTAAATAATCAAGACATTATTCATTTAAATGTCTCGCAACCGATTTGATGAAAAGAAAATGTAATAATAGCACAAACGGTGACTGGTAATTTGAACACAAAGCTACAAATTGCTTGTATGTTTCAATTTGCAGAGATAGAAATATTCTGTGACAAAATTCATTGTAGCTACAGTTTTATTTTATAACACAATTCATAGGGGTATGTTCTAAGAAAACAAAGTAATGAAAAGATCAAATAAAACAACGTTTTTACTGTCTGACGGGTCACGCAGTTTACTTTTGCTAAAACTGTAGTGAAATTTCCTTTAGGAAGACAGATGCTCTTACAAAATCTGCAGTTTTTAATGCAACGAATTTTGACTCATAAATGTAGTAGTAGGTAGTAGGTATTATATATTGAAAATATTATATGAACTAGTTTCCAATACCGACTCTGGGTACGAGTATTTACTGAATTTAGCGGGAAGAAACCTCAGTTTTAATCATTGTGGTCACCTGGACAACACGCTGGAGCATAAGGTACAGGTTTGCCCCGCTAGGCCAATCCTACTAATATTATAAATGTGAAATTTTGTGAGGAAGGATGTGTGGATGTTTGTTACTCTTTCACGCACGGCAAGACCGATTTGGTTGAAATTTAGTATGTAGATAGGTTATACCTTGGATTAACATATAGGCTAATTATTATCCCGTTCAACAGGAAAAAAAAACGGAATCTTATTTATTCTTCGATTTTATTATTTTTGCTATAGGCTGCTTTTTATCAACACACCACGCAGGCGAAGCCTCGGGCGGTAACTAGTGTTCCATAAGCAAGAGAAACATCTCAGTTCTGACCAGAACGGGAACAGAACAGGACGAGTTATTTTATAATTTCCTATCTGAAAAATAAACTATCTACAGTAAGTATGTGTACAAGACCTGTTTATGTGTATTGCGTCCATATTTGAAGTTTCCTTGTGTGCGTAAATGCGGAGGTGGGACGTATCATTTCTGCTCAGACGAGCTCTACTTATCTATTGCTTCGCTAGCAAAGTATATTTGAAGATCGAAAGCTATTATTTCCAATAATAGTAACATAATAATATTATGCTTATTTTGTAAACGCAGATAGGTATTTATCAAATATATTGTGAAGGAACACACTATAAGTCAGTTATCGATAATACTCTTTCCAATAAAACATTTTGCAAGAAAAAACAACATAAAGGTAGCATTGGATTCTTAGCGACTTCAAACCGCGACCGCGAGCGGGTAGCGTGATCTAGTGCGCTTATTATGGCACCGGATTTTTTATGGCACCGGAATGTGACGCGGTCACCTGGTTTGTTTAGCACTCTATACGAATCCATAATAAGCAGTGGGTTATGCGACCCTGTCGCCGTCGCGCGTCGCGGTCGCTAAGAACCGAAGGCTGCCTTTAGTAGGTACACAATCTACCTGTTCCACAAATAAGTTATTTCCCCTAAGCAGCTTAAGGGACCCTAAATAGGCTGTTGAAATAATAGACATACCTAACTTTAGTTCAAATGTACCGCAATATCAAGAAATCATGACACGTGCCGAAATTTTTCTTGCTCGTCAATTTTATGAAATTTGTAGGAGGAAACGAAGGATCTCGGAAAACGTTAGGCGGGTCATCGCACTATTACATCGTCAGTCATATTTCCAGGTGATTTATGACGGGAAAAGCACACAGGTCTTGTACTCAAAATGGTAAAGGAAAACATCAAGAGGAAATTCGTACCTCACTAAACATACGTATATTTAATTGATATTATTTTAGATTCCGTCAAAAATTTTCTTGATATTTATATATTTTTCGTTAAGTTACACATAAAATATGAATGATTGCGTCCCTAAGCGCAACTACCATAATACCTATTTGCAAAACCAGCTTATTAATATTGTACTAACGATTTAGGCCAACGCTTCTCAAATCTCAATGCAGTGTCTCTGGTTACTAACCCTATTATTTTAATTCATGATTGCCGATGTATTTTTTTAATTGAACATCGAAAATATACGTGAAACCATATTTTTTTTATTCCACATTAACTACAATTAGATTCTTGGAACTAAGAAAAAAAAAATATTTGTTTCGATTGTACATAAAAGAAAGACTTATTTTTTCTATTTTCAACAGTGTAAGTCAAAAATTAAATCCGTCTTCATCAATAGAGCTTTAGAAGTGATAATGTTCCTAATATTGCATTAACCACATAAATACTGAATCAACATCGTGATAGAGAAGATCGTTGAATAGACTGCTAGTAGCCAATATTACTACTTGACTTATTCAAATGTGTGCTCTAAGAAACGACCAATAAAGTTCATTTTACAATGGGACTGTTAATAATGAAACCCGTTGGAATAGTTGAACAATCGATTGTTCTGATGACAGCCATTGAAAGGATAGACTTTATTGTGCTACACTATTGATGAACATTATCGAACAACCGTCTAAATTAATAGGTCATTGAAACAGTACCTATCTGTGTGTTAGATTGAATGATTGGCATTTTAGTTACATATTTAAAAAAAATTCGTGTCTCGTCATTTTGCCAACCAAAGAGGGTATTTTAAAATGACGTTCACTAATTTTTTGATGTAACGATCGTCAAAAAAGTAGTGAACGTAACGTAGAAACTTTATTTCTATAATAACTAGAAATTAAAGATCTAATTTTAATATCAATTGAAAAGATCATCATCATCACCATTTCAGGAGAAAGATGTTCACTTTTGGACAAAGGTCTCCTCCAAGCGTCGCCATAATGACCGGTCCTGTGCGTATGTGAAAGAATGATACTGAATTTCAATCATTTATCGATTGGACAACCTCCACTCAAATTCTAACAACACATTCTCCACTCAATAAAATGGAGGATATGTGACCTCTTGGTTGAAATGATCTTTATTTAATGGTTCAGTGTAGACAAACCGAAGCGGATACTATAAATTCAAGCATTTCAATAAAATCGTTAATGTCCATGTGAACCATCTCATAAATCTTATCTTTGAAACTTGAACGTCACAAGTTTCAACGCTAAGATTTATCGGCATAGTTCATAGTATCGCTCTTGGCACAGAAACTCTGATTCTATACCTCTTTAACAAAATCGCCGATATCGATTAGGGAATTCTAGTTAAATAAACGTAAGGTTTTACGAAAAATAATTATTTTAGCCCACAAAATCGTATAAAACAATCTAAAAAAAATAAAATTGAAATCATTTTCGTTTACGTTATCCTATATTCTTATTCCAAAGTAGCCAGTCTCTTCGGAATATTATTTGAAAACCAAAGAGGTTGCGAACCACTTTTGAAATTCGAATATTTTAATATCAGTCAAGACGACGGTGACGTATTTTACTAAAGATTGATTTATGTGCTCAGATGAGAATATCTGACATTAATATCAAAATAATAATCGCCAGTTATGTTTTATTATTTTAAGGGCCTGTTTCACAATGTCCGAGTAAACACTACTCACTGAATAAATTCAAAAATTTGACAGAATTTGTATGAAATTATCTGTCAAGTAAGATACTCGAAACTTAATCATAGGTGGTGAAACAGGCCCTAAGGGTTTTACTAGACATCTTATTGATAACAATTGTTTCATTCAGAATAACGATTATGGTGTAACTTTAGCAATATCTTATTTATTGCTAGGGGCTGATAACATAGTTTTGGTAAATCTATAGGACTTTAGATATAGGGACAGTGTAATCTCGAATTTTGTGTTCACTAAATCTCTTGAACGCTTTCCTAACCGTAACATTTAGGATGGTTTATGTTAATTGCCTATTCCGAACAATGCGGCCTTCTGGGAACATGTCCATAACGACGGAAGGATATCGACATGGAACCTTTGTCAAAGGCCTATTCAACTGATGTCGGACTATAAAAGCTTTTGATAGGTACTTCAAATAGGAATGCATATCCCTATTCTACAAAAAAATATATTATATACAATTAAACCTACAAAAGAATATAAAAAAAAAATCATGTCACTGCTATTTTTATTGAAAATTGTTGGTTCTGTAAAAGATTTTTTAACACGTTTTTTTGTCCTTTAATAGACTTTATTTTTCAAATTTTGATGGTATGTCAATTTGCACGCAAACTTACATCACTTTCAACACTCGGTATCTTTTTTCAGTGTTCGATGTATTTAAAATTTGACACACAGATTTATTTACCAGTTTTATAAATAAATCTACAGACAGTATAAAATCTGTCTTAACATTTTATTTAGAACACAATTTGCTGAAACCTCTCAGGAGAATAGAATAAAGATAGGCTACAAAACCTTCTCACGGTATATGCAAATAAGATTGCTTCAGCCAAGAGAATTTTCGTATTCAAAACCAGGTTAGTTTATTACAATACAGATCTACAAAGATTTAAACATCGATTAAATTTAATGATCTAGAATAAAAATAATTTGTGAGCAAGCTTAAAGATCGTTTTGACTGTTCGCTATGTGGAAATATTAATGAGTAAGTCACATAGGTATAGCAATCCATGATTTATAGGCTACACTACTCCATAAATCTATCTCTTTTTGACAACCCCACTCGGCAGTTTCGCATAATTTGCGTTCCGTTTACCGCACTATCACACTATGGAAAAGCGAGGTCTGATTCAAATCATAATTTGATTCATAGAGAATTAAATATTGCATTAGATAGCTATACTACACATAATTATGTGCATTGTGTAGGCCTTCTCGACAAGCTTCACTGACTGCTAGTCAATACTATAATAAAACTTTCAGCTCCATTTTACCGAGATCGTGTCAGTTTAAATTATTCAAGCAGTGCATTCAGTTGTGTAGACACTTGATATACAAAATCACACCCTTTAACATCACAATATCCACTAGGAATTGATTTGCGAAGATTTAAAACAGCCACTGAACTTCACTAAATACAAAAAATACTTGGGGCGTGATCTACAATCGATACCGAAGCCAAAAATATAGTTTTTAGAATTCATGTCTGTTTGTCTGTTTGTCTGTTTGTCTGTTTGTCTGTTTGTCTGTTTGTCTGTTTGTCTGTTTGTCTGTTTGTCTGTTTGTCTGTTTGTCTGTTTGTCTGTTTGTCTGTTTGTCTGTTTGTCTGTTTGTCTGTTTGTCTGTTTGTCTGTTTGTCTGTTTGTCTGTTTGTCTGTTTGTCTGTTTGTCTGTTTGTCTGTTTGTCTGTTTGTCTGTTTGTCTGTTTGTCTGTTTGTCTGTTTGTCTGTTTGTCTGTTTGTCTGTTTGTCTGTTTGTCTGTTTGTCTGTTTGTCTGTTTGTCTGTTTGTCTGTTTGTCTGTTTGTCTGTTTGTCTGTTTGTCTGTTTGTCTGTTTGTCTGTTTGTCTGTTTGTCTGTTTGTCTGTTTGTCTGTTTGTCTGTTTATCTGTATGTCCGGGCTAAACTCAAAAAGTACTGCATGGATTTACTTCAAATTTTGCATGAATATTACTGAGAGGTCGGGAAAACAAATAGGCTACATATTATCACGCTATCACCTAAGGGGGAGGAGCTGTGAATCTTTATTTTTCTTACGCATTATGTGGCAGCGTGTAATCTAACGACGCATATATAAATGTTGTTTTTGAGTAAGCCATGCTATTATTTAGCTTTACAATATAAAAACTACGCCATTTAAGTAACTTGGGCAGAAAAAACATAATTTAATGAATGTTAGTAGTATAAAGGAAATTTTAAAACAGCACCATCTATGACATTTCATAAAAATCAAATCAAGTTACATATTAACACTTTTTGGAAATTAATAATTAAAATTTTATCATGTTGGCGAGGTTAGTAGTTAGTTATTCTTAAAATTCATAGATGGCATTTTGCATTTTCTTCATAACAGTTTTTTTTTTTTTTCCGGTAGGGGAATCATCAGAATGACTTCTCCCACTCTTGGGCGGAGCGGGAGGGCGTGTCAGACTCTTACTGACTAAACCCCTACCCCGTTCCTTCGTTGCCATCAATCTAGGGGACACGGTGACAACCTTTCGGATACCGTGTTCCCCAGAGGCTTCGGCCCTGCCGGGCCCCTACAGTTTGCTGACATCTCCTTGAGGCGCGCGTGGAACAGAACGCGCCGTCGATGACTTGGCTCGGTCCAGATTATTACCAGACTGCCGGACGGCGAGCTACCCAGTGCTCGCTGTCCGCGAGCCCGCGCCTACGGTGGTCGGAAATCGGGATCGGGATCTCGGCGGCGACGGCGTGAGTTCCGTTGCCTCACGCGGTCGGCAGCCTCCTTCGCTAACATTACTGCTTCGCAGAAGGAGGCGACTGCCTGCCACCCCTCCTCGCTCCGGACCATGGCCTGTACCAGGGCCCGGCGCGAGAGGTCACCGCCGCCGATAGCCTCCACAAGGACACGGCGGTGCTCCGCCCAGGCGGGGCACACCTCTACCGTGTGCTCCACCGTGTCCTCCGGGCGGTCCACACAGTGGCGACACCCGGGCGTCCTTTCCTCCTTGATCCGATGCAGGAACCTCCCGAACTTACCGTGTCCGGTGAGGACCTGCGTCATACGGAACGAGATGACGCCGTGACCTCTTTCCAACCACTCCTCAAAGAGGGGACTTACCGCCGCAATGACGGCATGCCCAGCACTGGGTTGCGACAGTCGCAGTCGCCATGCCACCCTGAGATCCCGCCGGAACTCTGTCCGCCATTTCTTCATAACGTATCATATTGTATCGTATAGTTCGTTTGACAAATACAAGTTCCAACAAAACCCTCAAAATCTTGAGCAGAATTGAGGAAGACAATTTAAAAAAAATGCGGTGTTAAGTATTACAAAAACCGGCCAAGAGCATGTCGGGCCACGCCCAGTATAAGGTTCCGTAGTTTCCCGTCCGTCAAACTAAGTGTCCCCAACTTTTCAAAAACTGTTCGTACCATCAAGTTCAAAATAATTTTCCTAGAAAGTCTTTATAAAGCTCTACTTTCCAGAATTTTTTCATATTTTCTAAACTTGTGATCCAAAAGTTAGAGGGGGGGGGGACGCATTGTTTTTTCCTTTGGGAGCGATTATTTCCGAAATTATTGATATTATCAAAAAATGATTTTAGTAAACCCCTATTCATTTTTGAATACCTATCCAAAAATATACCACACGTTAGGGATGAAATTAAAAAAAAAAACGCTTTTTACATGTAGGGGGACTACCCTAATAAAACATTTTTTTCCAATTTTTATTTTTGCACTTTGTCGGCGTGATTGACATACATATTGGTACCAAATTTCAGCTTTCTAGAGCTAACGGTCACAGAGATTAAGCGAGGACGGACGGACAGACATGGCGAAACTATAAGGGTTCCGTTTTTGCCAATTGGCTACGGAACCCTAAAAAGTGATGTTCATTGATGATGAAGTGACATTGAAGCTCATTTATCGCAAGAACGTGACAGAATCCAAGAGAACAGCGTGCGGCACAAATAGAATAAGATCGCCTGTGTCGTGACATAAATCAACTTTCAACATCTGATGTTGAATCCACGGTTTACGATATCGAAGAGCAAACGGCTAAATAAAGAAGGAAGTGGATTTATCTACAATATCGTGATTAACTACGCCGCCCATGGAGATATGGTTTCCTTAGAAGAAGTTTGTACCCATTGCCAAGTCCGCAAATGGAAAAGGGGACTAAATGGCGAGCATTCGAAGTCCAGCTATTTTTTGAAATACATTCGAGCTTATAACAGCGCCTTCCAGATGATTTCGTTTGGTGAACAACAAGCAAGTGTTGAAGTAGACACATCCTCAATTTGGTCTGGTCTGTTCAAAGGATTGCAAAGTATTTTGCATAACGTTAATCCGCAAATTAGCAACTTCAAAGCAGCCTTCGCGTCGGTGCCTGAGAACGAGCGCAACCACTTTAAGTTTGTCATCAGAGCAGATAGAAGGCCGATCACAGCCCATCCAGGGTGGTATAATGCTCCAACGACGAATGAGGTAGCTGTTGTGTTAGTCGATCAGGAGTGTGATAAAAGAGACATCGTTTTACGCACGCATGATGACCGGCTTCGAAGGATCAGCGAGACTCACCGTGCATACGATTCTCTTCAATATCCTCTCATTTCAGTTCTGTCACGGAGAGGATGGCTACCATTTTGCCCACTATAATGTAGACCCCCAGACAGGCACCCCAAATCATAAAAAAATCATCCGCCATGCATTTCTACAGCTTCTTGATCCAGCTGAGGGTAAACAATGGTTCTTATCTCCGCCATTATCGTACGCTCTTTACTCATTTTCTTAGGACATGTACGCCAAAATTGAGACAGAGCGTTTGGTATTTATAAGGTCCAACCAAAGAAAGCTCAAAGCTGAGAACTACGTCTATCTCTATGCAGAATAATACAAATGCTCATTCATGGTCATTCTCTCCTCCACCTTCACAAAAGGTCCGTGGTACATGCACGAGAGGACCCAAGATGCATTTTGTTACGTGCGAAAGTTTGGTCGCCCGGACCTCTTCACTATCATCACTACCAACCCAAAGTAGCCTAAAATAACAGCTCAACTCCTTGCACGATTCGTACGACAGGAACGACTTGATCTCTCGCGTATTCAACCTGAAGTTAAGTTCAGAAATGCTAATTTTTAATGCTCAGCTTGGAGACAATGCACGTGTTCAGGAATTTTACGATGTCCTTCTAAGTCATAGCAAACGCACACAAGAAGAGAGAGGTGGACAGGTGGTGCTGCTAGAGTCTCTCGGTAGAGTGGTACACTCTCTTGGTAGAAGTACAGAAGCGGACTTAATGCCTTAGGCATTTTCTACCAGTCAACCTATGGGTGATACAAAAAAATAGTATCCAGCTTAGAAGAACTCATTCGCTGTGTGTACGGGGATGTCAGTCGTATACTGCACCAGTAGAATTCTTAGGTGTGTGAGTAGACCATTTAGATGCCCGTAAATGATCAGGCTGCAGCAATTAACGAATGCATTCTCTGGGGAATTGAGGGGAATGATGTGGTCTACACCTCGATAAACACTGCTGTCGAGCAAGATAACGCTACACATTATCCCGTGGAATTTCTGAACACCCTGTCAGCAAGTGGACTTTCAGTGCAAATCATCCAGCTGAAGGTCAGTGTCCCAATTGTGCTTCTTCGGATGCTATCTCCTCCAGAGCTGTGTAACGAGACTCGCCTTAAAGTCGTCTCACTCCACAGACACACCATTGGAGCAGAAATTCTTATGGTTGTGGCATCGGCGAGGCAGCATTTATACCACGCATTTCCCCCTACCTTACAACTTCCCATTCCAGTTCAAGCGCGTACATTTCTCAGGACGAGTTGCTTCTCACAAAGGCAACTGTACGGTGCTTGCTCCTGCGTCACCAGTCCTGATTCTCTTTACATTTTGGCGCCTCGCAACGTAATTTATAGGGAAGTGTTGTAAGGTACGATATTTTTGTACGTATTTTTACACTTTTGTGTCCTGGAATGGAATACATTCCACACATACATCACCATCATCATCTGCCTAGCCTTTTCTCAACTATATTGGAGTCGGCTTCCAGTCAAGCCGGATTTAGCTGAATACCAGTATTTTACGAGGAGCGGCTGCCTACCAGACCTCTACAACCCATTAACTGGGATAACACGGTACTTCATGGCAAGACTGATATTCCACACATACATCATTTTCTCTATTTCCTTGAGTCACAACTTATGACTGAACTCAGCAGGATTTCCATATAATTCTCTAAGCTTGCTTCGCTTGCAAAAAAAACATGTATTTTAATGCTATTTTATAAGTTGTTTATTTATAATGCTATAGCGACATCTTAAGTATTTTTGGTGCTGTAGAGCCTTCACGCAGACGACGTCGCGGGCAGCAGCTAGTTATATAATAAAAGTGTACTTTTTTATATAGTCCTTAACGTAGAACCTATATTAGAGATCGACTTTAAGATGGATTTCGACACTGATTTATAATAACTATTGATTTAAATGCGAACCATTTACCATTCCGTCTATTTCGACGTCCGTTTCAATAAATTATCATATTTCCTAACAGACTGGTTGCACCGTTCGTAAAATCAATTTTTCACTCAAACTGAGAAGCACGGTGAAAATTCAATTCGCCGAGTATGATTAAAAGCGTGCGCGTGTCAGATGTCTCGACTGTTGCGGGTGACATTGCATTGTTTGACATTTACGGTTTTATGCATTTTGGGATTAACAGAAGGGGCTCGTGGGAATTGCCATTCATAAAACACTGGTAGTTATAGATTATTGTTAACGTAGCTTTTTTGTTGGATTCCGTCAAACTCGTTCCATCATTGGACTTCCAGGCGTACGGCGATGCGCCACCGGTGTACATCCTACATATACGCACAAAACATTTAGGGTAACACATTAATAATTGTGCGTATAGCTAAGTAGTGGAATTCCCTGTCGAAGTCTGTACCTGATAGTTCCTGATAGCTACAACCTGAATATCTTTAAGTCAAGAGTAAATAGGTTACTTGTAGGCAAGCGCGCTCCATCGTTGATCGCATCGTCGCTTTCATCAGGTGAGATAGTGATCAAGCGCGAACCGTTTACAAAAAGTTTATACCCTATTTCCTTATCAGTTAGTTAGTACTTTTACTTCAACACCTTCTCATAAGTAGTATTAGTGAAGTTTAGTCATTTATACATCATTACGCTCCTCAGTCTCTCTCACCGGCTTAACGAGAGTATTAATTGTAGATCTCTTTTCACTTTGTCGCGGCAATATCTTGAGGGAGTCTACTGATTGGAAAAGTTGGCGTTGTGTTACACACCAGATAATGATTGAAAATTATTCTATAAGAACTCCATTACATTTTATCTTAAGTTTCATTTTTCATATATATTACTTTTGTTTGGTGTATACGTATGAACTTTTAAAGCTTTTTTATGGCTTTGAACTGGATCCGTAATAGTAAATTAACCCCCGTTTTTCTATGATACTTCGCAGCTTGATTGCTCTGACACGCCATTGACACATTGAACATGTGTTCCATCTAAAGAAAAATGATTACCCAACACCAAAATAAACGAGATTAATTTTTGTTTCCAAAATATTTAAATTTATTACATTCTATAAGTAATTCCACGTTTTTCATAAATTGTAGAAAAATAACTAGTAAACATGGCTGACTATATTGCTTTTATGAGAAGTAATGGATGGCCCAATATTGCGTTGTCCAATTGTCACCCAGAATAATACATTTATCTGTCTCTGCATTAAGGCTGACAGAAGAATGAGCTTTAGTACGAGTATTCCATTATTGCATTTGATTTGAATGATGGACGAGGAGCGCGAAACTCATTTTTATTCGTTATTGATATTGTAATAAATAGACGATGACTACCAGCAGCCACTCAAAATTTAAGATAATAATACATAATTATGTTGTTTTTGTATGTCTAGTGAGTAGGCTTTTAGGTTTTAATTTATTTATTTAAACCTCTTGTATAAATATTTTTTTTCTTTTCATGTGCAGTAATGTTACATAGGCGGACTTAATGCATCAAGTCATTCAACCTTTGGGTTAAAAAGACAAAACTATGGTAGGTCTGCACAATAAATAAATAACAGATACTTCAAATAGATGTTTTAACGATATACTAAGTGGATTTTTCCATTGGAAATTACTCTATAGCTGCCCGGAGTTTGGAAGTTAGTGGTGTGATACCCTTGTGGCTCGGAAAGCACGTAAAGCCGTTGGTCCTACGCCTGATTTCTCTCCAGTCGTCCCATTGGAGTATGAGGATAAAGGAATAGAAGAATGTCTTTGCGCACACACTTGTGTACTATAATATTTCCTGCGTACTTGACTGATCTCTGTTGACATTGGTCACCGTGATCAAAATTAGTGCAAGATGATTATTAATTTATACTGAACTGAGTAATTTTCTTAAATTTAAAGATTTGTTTTTTTAAATGTAAACTTTAATTAGCTTTGTAATATATTCTAACGAAATGTAAACGACGAAAATTTCAAATATAATTTAGAATTTAAATGCATTTTGAACATACAAGTTTCTTGACTTGCAAATAGAATAATACTGACTAAATTATAATGATTTCGGCAGCTATACTGTTAACGTCAACTAGCTAGTATCAGCCGGTGCCGGAGATGTGGGTGAACCGGAATACCCGCCGGTCATTAGCCGGTCATTAAGTACAACGACCGGAGATCGGACCGGCTTAAATTAAATACACACGTGGACGCTCACTTCTAAAAACTGAGTTTCAAACAAAATTTAAGTTTAGAAATTCAAAAAGTCGTAGTGACAACAATGAAGGTTTTCAGGAAAACACACCACTATAAAAAGTCTTAAAGATAGGAGCGTGACGTGAATATTTTTTTGTTAGTGTGTTGGGGTGTGGTCTCACTCATTGTGACATATTCGTTGAGAGACATAAATACTGCTTCAGCAGTTTAGCTGAACATCTAGACAAATGAATTAAATTATTATTGGTTTATTACAAAACTTCGCTAAGCAAAGTTTGATATTCAATTATCACACCTTAGATATCAACCAGACGCCAAAATTTAAATAAAGTTTGAACTTAGTAATTAGACTATCAGCGGGTCAAAAGTTCAGAGACATCTCCATTTACTTACTTTCTAATAAACTTCTCAAGCCATTACTTAAAGTGAATTCTCAGTTATCTAAATAATTGAAACTAATAGGTCTGGAGTTATGCAGCGTGTGAAACCTTACCAACTTTGACTTTGATAATAGCTTATTGAGAGTTTTCTCTTATTGGAGACAATCCAATTTTGCCTGTAATTTGCAAGAGCAAAAGGGTTCAATAATGGTTGTTATTGCGTCTTCAATTGCGCCTAAGTATTATTGACATTCTCGTAACAGGCCGGTTTTGTTAAAATTTCTTGTCAGATCTTTTTAGGGTTCCGTAGCCAATTGGCAAAAACGGAACCCTTATAGTTTCGCCATGTCTGTCCGTCCGTCCTCGCTTAATCTCTGTGATCGTTAGCTCTAGAAAGCTGAATTTTGGTACCAATATGTATGTCAATCACGCCGACAAAGTACAAAAATAAAAATTGGAAAAAACTTTTTATTAGGGTAGCCCCCCTACATGTAAAGTAAAAAGCGTTTTTTTTTTTAAATTTCAACCCTAACGTGTGGTATATTTTTGGATAGGTATTCAAAAATGAATAGGGGTTTACTAAAATCATTTTTTGATAATATCAATAATTTCGGAAATAATCGCTCCCAAAGGAAAAAACAATGCGTCCCCCCCCCTCTAACTTTTGAACCATAAGTTTAGAAAATATGAAAAAAATCTGGGAAGTAGAACTTTATAAAGACTTTCTAGGAAAATTATTTTGAACTTGATGGGACGAACAGTTTTTGAAAAGTTGGGGACACTTAGTTTGACGGACGGGAAACTACGGAACCCTACACTGAGCGTGGCCCGACACGCTCTTGGCCTGTTTTTTTTTATCTGAATTACGACCGCCCGAAAATATGTCCTCATAGTAACAGTATAATTAAAGCCGAAAGAGCTGACGTTTATCTTTTTTTTTTTAGGTGGGGAATCATCAAAATGACTTCTCCCGCTCTGGGCGGAGCGGGAGAGCGTGTCAGACTTTTACTGACTAAAACCCACTCCTGTTCCTTCTTTACCTTAATTCCGGGGTACCGGGGCTCTCTTTAGTCAACCCAGGCCCCAGAAGGCTTCAGCCCTACCGGGCCCCTACTGTTTGCTGACATCTCCTTGAGGCGCGCGTGGAACAACACGCGCCGTCGACGACATGGGCTTGGTCCGGATTGTTACCAGACGTCCGGACGGCGAGCTACCCATTGCTCGCCGTCCGCAAGCATGCGCCTACGGTGGCTGGAAATCGGGATCAGAATCTCGGCGGGGCGTGAGGGCCGTGCCCTCTCGCGTGCGGCCGCCTCCTTGGCTAGCATTACTGCTTCGCAGAAGGATGCGACCGCCTGCCACTCCTCCTCGCTCCGGACCATGGCCTGTACCAGGGCCCGGCGCGAGAGGTCATTGCCACCAATCGCCACCTCGAGGACACGGCGATGCTCGGCCCAAGCGGGGCATACCTCCACCGTATGCTCCACCGTGTCCTCCGGGCGGTCATCACAATGGTGACACCCGGGCGATTCTTCAGCACGAATCCAATGCAGGAATCTCCCGAACTTCCCATGACCGGTGAGGACCTGCGTCATGCGGAAGGTGAGAACGCCGTGTTGCCGTTCCAGCTACTCCTCAAAGAGGGGACTTACCGCCGCAAAGCTGACGTTTATCTTAGTTACATTTTTTATTATATAAAAACGACCGGACGACGAGCTACTCATTGCTCGCAAACCCACGCCTACGATGCGTAGATGGAACCAGAGCACATTGAGTATCCGACGGGTCCGTAAAACCCCACCTCGCCCAATTGTATTTGCAGCGGCCTACCTGGGTGCGCAACCTATTTAGTGCTTTCCATATAGACCACAGCAAATCCCGCCCAGGTGGGATTGTTATTCGTCTACCAAACAGTCAAAATCAACAATTATGAAGCCAATGATCGTCAATTCTGATACAATTCTAATAGCAGACTTGAGGCTCAGGCTCACGACCTGTACTCTGTTACATCAAGAAATACTTAAATAAACTCACTAAAATCATACTTTGAAATGAATTTATAAATTAAACATTCTAAAAATTCTTTGAATATATTTCGTCGAAGCTTCATTAAGGAGGCTGAGAGCTAAGTATATGTGGGCGCAAAACCAAACTACCTTCCATTTCTTTTGTAAATGTTGCAAATACCCTCTTGAATTAATATGAGGATTTAATTTGACAACTTCCTTTCGAATTCTTTTAAATATTGCAAAATCTTGTTGAAATTAATATGAAACAACTTCCTTTTAAATGATTAATTCTGCTCATATTTAAATAGTATTTTCCATTAGAATCTCTCTTTAATAGAATTGTCACAGTGAATTCTACTGTGACAACTTCCGTTCTAATTTATTTATTTTAAGTATTTTTCTACCCTCATAGTGAATTTTATTTAGTGTAATGTTTTCCCGCCTAAATTCTCTTATTTGCTGGGTATAAAAACCGTTGTAATTCAAATATAAAAATACTCTTTCGCCGCCCGTGGAATAGACCAGAACTGAAGTAAGGTATTTCTTTATTATCACTCACTTTTCCTGTTGTTCTATATTACTGTGTCTGTGTATTTTGTGTGACGTCAACCTCGATGGCGATCAAGCGCCGACAGCAGCGGTGGGATCCAGCCCGCTCTTACTGAAGCCTAGTGCTTAAGCTTAGTGACTCCAGCACGTTTCGCTACCCTGCGCCTTCATGAGATCATGGCATTTCCTACCTACTGCCATTCGATCCTGAAGTGCGCTCTCATATCAAGAACCCCAGTGTGCCGATGTTGACGAAACCATTACGAACTGAAGAAGACCGAAGACAAGTCAAACAGGACATGATCCAGATATTTGGTGAAGAGTTCCGTTATGCTGACGACGTCCAGCGTTGACGTGACTACACACCGGAGCAGGCGTGCAGCTACGCTGACCACACAAGCAAGGAATGGGCGCTCTTCAAGACAGTGCTGCTAGAACCAGCGGATGGTGAGATAATTTACTCTGTAATCACTGGTGTCCTGATTTTATGAAATGTGTATTGTGTAATTTTCCTGACTCTTTGCCCACTCCCAACTAGTCTCCATTTTGAATACTTTTTTGTAAACGTGACTTTGACGACCTAAAAATAACGGTAAAAACAAATAGTTCAAATCACTCTTGGTTGACGGTAGCTATCATTGTCGTTGTCGTTGGCGGTAGATATCATTGTCTTTGACAGTAGCTGTCATGTTGTTGTCTTTGACGGTAGCTGTCATGTCGTTGTCTTTGGCGATGGGTGTCATGTTGTTGTCTTTGGCGATAGCTGTCATGTCGTTGTCGTTGACGGTAGCTGTCAAGTCGTTGTCGTTGACGGTAGCTGTTATGTCATTGTCGTTGGCGGTAGCTGTCATGTCTTTGTCGTAGACGGTAGTTTTCACTGTCGTTGTTAGTAGCTGTCATTGTCGTTTTGTCAGTAGCTGTCATGGTCCTTGTCAGTCCTGAACGCCTGACTTCTCGGGTCCATCTCTTCATTCGTTTTCTATGTAAGAAACCTGGTTATGTTATCCGTGACTGTAGAAAGAAACCTAGAAATATTTTCCAGAGACGTCTCCGGAAAACCGCAAGTTAGTAATTTAAAAATAAATATTGCTGTAAAAAGGGAAGGTCAGAAATATTTTTTTAAATTTATATTTTGAGTTATAATTAAACTTCTGTCAAAATTGAAATGACTTCAATTCTGTCTGGATTTGTTTTAGTTACTAGTGGTTCGACTCCATGCAAATTTTAATTGTTTTAATTGAGAAATCAAACAAAAAAAAAATGCGTTGCTCATTTTTTTGTGTCAAGCATGATGTGTTTCCCAGCCGGAGGCCTGAGTCCCAGCAGTGGGAACATTATAAGGTTAATGCTATGCCATGCTATGATCTATTTCGTGACACGCGATCCGATATTTCGTTCAGTGAAAATACTTTTATTTTAAAAATACCCACTAAGCAAAGGGACTTTCACTTTCAACTTTAAAAATATTTTTGGAATACCTTTAAAATATTTCAAATACCCCATTAGCCTAATAATCACGAGACTGTTAAAACGGAGACCGATTAGTTTGATTATTGAATATATTTTAAATCTATTATTGAATCTATTAGTTCGGTTATTGTATCAACGATTGAATCGATTGTTAGATCGATTATCAAATCAATTAGTGGATCGATTCCTGGTTCGATTAATTCTATTGTTGGGTCGTTTAATTCTATTTTTGGGTCGATTAATTGGATTGTTAAGTCGATTAATTCGATTTTTAGGTTGATTAGTTCGAATTTTGGATCGATTGGTTCGAATGTTGCATCGATTAGTTCGAATGTTGTGTCGATTAGTTAGATTGTTGGTTATCGATTAGTTCGATTGTTGGTTATCGATTAGTTCGATTGTTGGTTATCGATTAGTTCGATTGTTGGTTATCGATTAGTTCGATTGTTGGTTATCGATTAGTTCGATTGTTGGTTATCGATTAGTTCGATTGTTGGTTATCGATTAGTTCGATTGTTGGTTATCGATTAGTTTGATGGTTGGATATCGGTTAGGTTGATGGTTGGATATCGATTCATTTGATGGTTGGATATCAATTCGTTTGATTGTTGGATATCGATTAATTCGATGATAGATTCTGTTGAGCTCAAAGTCTAAAAACTGAATAACTCGACTTTGTTGACATGACTGATACTTGCGTCATATAAATCGCTTTGATAAAATTGGAATTAAAATATTTATAATTTCCTATTTACCTTCAATATTAATTTAATATTTCTGGTCGGGCAAACTGTCAGGTTGACATTTGTAGAACTTGATAAACAGTGGCAATACTATTAGACATTTGCAATTGACTACACTTATTTTACAGTCAAAACATACTTAACTTCCCCATGCTTGTTGCATTTACGTGTCACCACTGTGTGTTAAGCTTCCATGTAAAATATGGATGGACGAGCGATGATTTCGAGACAAGTTAAGCTTGATAAAAGCAAAAGATATAGTTGTCATTGAACTGCTTTAAAAATCGGTTGGACGGGCTAAACGTCTCCAATTTATGATGTTCCGAAAAAATCGCTGTTCATAATATTGAGTTTTTTATGATAATGAACCGACCGTGTGGGCGGAGAATTTGTGAATTAGATTTTACATTAACTAGTCCCTTTCCCACCTATTACGCTGACTGATCACCAGTGTATCCTTTTTCCTGTCCAGAGCTGATCCAATGCGGGTGTGGTCCATTGAATAGTGGCTAGATCCAATGCGGGTGATGTCCATTTGGTATGGCTAGATCCAATGCGGGTGATGTCCACTGATATGGCTAGATCCAGGCGGGTGATGCTAGTTAGGTTAGGTTAGCTGAGCCAATACGGGTGATTGTCCATTGAATAGTGGCTAGATCCAATGCGGGTGATGTCCATTTGGTATGGCTAGATCCAATGCGGGTGATGTCCACTGATATGGCTAGATCCCGTGCGGGTGATGATTTTTGATGTGATGCTAGGTAGGGAGCTGATCCAATGCGGGTGATGTCCATGGAATAGTGGCTAGATCCAATGCGGGTGATGTCCATTTGGTATGGCTAGATCCAATGCGGGTGATGTCCACTGATATGGCTATATCCAAGGCGGGTGATGCGAGTTAGGGAGCGGATCCAATACGGGTGATTGTCCATTGAATAGTGGCTAGATCCAATGCGGGTGATGTCCATTTGGTATGGCTAGATCCAATGCGGGTGATGTCCACTGATATGGCTAGATCCCGTGCGGGTGATGTTTTTTTGGATATGAATTGATTTATTGCGTTTTATGAAAAAAAAAAAAGAATGTTGATTTGTTGTTTGAACCTATCCAAACCATTCAGCCTTAAGCGCGAACTTAGAATCATTATATTAACTAGTCCCTTTCCCACCTATTACGTTGGCTGGCCACCAAGCAAGTGTATCCTTTTTCCCTGTGTCCGGAGCAAATAGCCTATGCGGGTGATGCCATTTGGTATGGCTAGATCCTAGGCGGGTGATGCCAGAGTAGGGGGCAAATAGCCTATGCAGGTGACGCCATTTGGTATGGCTATATCCTAGGCGGGTGATGCCACGTTAGGAGGCTATAATCCAAGACGGATGATGCCTTAATAAAATGATAATCAGTCAATTCACACCAAATGTTTGAGATTTTCACACCAAATATTTGAGATTCAATATTTGAGATTTAATGTTTTAGATTTTTATCCTTTAACTCTACTTTTAATTTTCTAAGTTCACCTGAACACATGCCTCCTAACCTTTCGTTCCGTTTGACGCAATATCCGTCCGATGGAGTAAAGGTTTATGATGTTGAGTTCTCTTTAGTAAACCCCCTCTGGGTGGACGTGATTTTTCACGTCACTTGTTTGGCTTAGTAGGCTTCATCGTATCTTTTTCGGTGGTTTTGATATGATGAGGTTTAAGCATGACGACGATTATTTTGTTTATGCATGATGGCATATTAAATTTTAACTTGGTTGACACTTAATGGAGTGTCAGACTTTCGCGATTCGGTCGTCCTGTTCTTAAGCCTTCTCTTGCAAGAGAAAGACCTAACCATGTAAATTGGAAATGAGTTCCCACCGTTAGGTAATTTTTCAGTTAGGTTCAGGCAGGTAGGGTCAGAATATTCGAGCAATCTGAATAAGTCTTGTTGACTAATACTTTTATAATTTATTAAGGATGATACAACCTTGTTGAATGATGGCTTGAAAATAACAGTTCGACTATTCTGAAGGATTTTTTAATAATATTGTAATATTTGAAACTGTTTGTTATTGGGCTAACCCTATATGGGTGACGCCGGTATAATATTTGAAACTGTTTGAGACTGTGCTAACCCTATATGGGTGACGCCGGTATAATATTCGAAGCTGTTTGATATTGGGCTAACCCTATGTGGGTGACGCCGGTATAATATTCTAAACTGTTTGATATTGGGCTAACCCTATGTGGGTGACGCCGGTATAATATTTGAAACTGTTTGATATTGGGCTAACCCTATGTGGGTGACGCCGGTATAATATTCGAAACTGTTTGATGTCGGGCTAACCCTATGTGGGTGACGCCGATGTAATATTTGATACTGATTAATGTTGGGCTAACCCTATATGGGTGACGCTGATATATTAATTATTTGATACTGTTTGGTGTTGGGCTAACCCTTTATGGGTGACGCCGATGTAATATTTAATACTGTTTAATTTTGGGCTAACCCTATATGGGTAATGCCAATATAATATTAGATACTGTTTGATGTTAGACTAACCCTAAATGGGTGACGTCGATATAATAATTGATATTTGTAACGAGGGCGACTCACACAGGATGCTTGATGTTATGTAATTTTGGGCTAACCCGACGAGGTTGACGCCGATTTCATGTAAAATTTCGGATGCTCTATAGTGAAAATTTAACCCATTATTGAGCGATGCTAGCTTAATGTAAAGTTCTGTACAGCGCAGAGAGCGCGCTGAAATCAGAATGGCCGTGTGGGCGCAAAACCAAACTACCTTCCATTTCTTTTGTAAATGTTGCAAATACCCTCTTGAATTAATATGAGGATTTAATTTGACAACTTCCTTTCGAATTCTTTTAAATATTGCAAAATCTTGTTGAAATTAATATGAAACAACTTCCTTTTAAATGATTAATTCTGCTCATATTTAAATAGTATTTTCCATTAGAATCTCTCTTTAATAGAATTGTCACAGTGAATTCTACTGTGACAACTTCCGTTCTAATTTATTTATTTTAAGTATTTTTCTACCCTCATAGTGAATTTTATTTAGTGTAATGTTTTCCCGCCTAAATTCTCTTATTTGCTGGGTATAAAAACCGTTGTAATTCAAATATAAAAATACTCTTTCGCCGCCCGTGGAATAGACCAGAACTGAAGTAAGGTATTTCTTTATTATCACTCACTTTTCCTGTTGTTCTATATTACTGTGTCTGTGTATTTTGTGTGACGTCAACCTCGATGGCGATCAAGCGCCGACATATATTAACTTCAAGAATATTCGAATTGAATTTAGTCTCTACCCACGCATTGAACTTTATAGCCAACGCAATTCTTAACAGACAATAATTTCTATAGAGATAATCCAAGCGTACAATGTTTATGCTTCTACGAATACACAGACAGACCACAAAGTGAAATCCTGAAATAATTTGCAAATAGACCTTCATTCGTGTCATTGTACGACATGAATAAAGGTCATGATACGCAAGGTGAACAATTATTATCTTACGCAGTATGTATTTCTCTTTTATAGTTACTATATTTTCTTGTCAATTTAACTTGACTAGTGGGTGACTTTCAAACGACACTTAAACTGAACGCCGTTAACAGTCAAGTAAAAATCTAAAGAATGTTTAAGTAATGCCATCGGCAGAGATGAGTATAATCTTCAGACAGCGCACCATTACGAGTACTTAATTCAAAATTAAACAAATCTTCTCAATTTTTCGTATTATTACGTTGTAAATGAATTGTTCTTAAGAAAAGAAAAAAAGAAAAGTCTTCGACTTTTGACTTCGACTTTGCCTGCGTGAAAGAAGAAAATTGCCATAAGGAAACATATTGCCAGGATAAAAAAGTATGCTGTGCTATTCCAGGACATGGCAATTAACATTTTAATCAAAACGCCAATTTCTGATATTAAATAATAATAATAAAAAATAATATATTTTATTTCGACTATAAAGGATACAATTACAAAAACCAGATACACAAATACAAGTAAACAATTTTACTTTATCGTCTACAAACAAAGTAAAATTATTTGCTTGTATAAAAATCTCGCTACTTCTTATAAATAAAAATCTTGTTTTCTCCAAGTAACGAACTTTGCCGGCTCGAGATTGGATTTCCGTATTGCTGCAGCATCAGCTTCCAGTTTCAATCGATTCAAATAATGTGGTTGTAGATGTAATTTGCTTGAGCTGCAACCAGCGCAGCATGTTTTCGATAAAATTTATTTTTGATCGTGAAAATAATGTGGATCGTAATTTTTTTTTTTAGTTTCGAGGCGCTCGTGGCTAGATAACAACCGCCGCATGGGTCGATCTTCAAGGTAAGGCAACGCTTGCCAAGGTTGGTCTGTGGCTGGGTGATCATCTTAATTACTCAGATACCCGCGAAACGAGTCACAATAGTAAAACAATAACAGCGCGGTCTCATAGGACCGGTTGGGGATTCAAACGTTAACATACCGATTTTCTTCTGTGCCTCGGAAAGCACGTTAAGCCGTAGGTCCCGGCTGTTATTTGTAGATCTTTGGCAGTTGTTACGGATAATCTGACTCCAGTCCCGTGTTACCCCAGTTAATGGGTTGTGGAGGTCTGGTAGGCAGCCGATCCTCGTAAAATACTGGTATTCAGCTAAATCCGGCTTGACTGGAAGCCGACCCCAATGTAGTTGGGAAAAAGCTAAGCCGATGATGAAATAATGTTGATAATGTTGACCGTCGGTATTTCTGGTACAAAAGTGATGGAATGGTGACAGTGATTTTATAATATCAATTCAAATCAAATAAAAGAGGACTAGGTTTCCTCTCGACAGTGCTAATATGTATAATTTTTTGAACACCTATGTATAATTATTAACCTTTCGTTAGTGATTGTACGACGGGTGACAGGACAAAATGGAAGGAAAAATCGAATTGCGCCGACCCCAAGTAATATGGGATAAGGGCAGGAACAAGAAGAAGTATAATTAAACTTTCGAATTCCGTAATTAGAGACAATAGAAAGATAATGATAATGAGAGAGCGCACGCTGGCATTCACTCAGGGCTTAACAGATTAATAGGTGTACAAAACCGGGCAAGTGCGAGTCGGACTCGCGCACCGAGGGTTCCGTACCAACTTAATTACGGTTTACGATGTATGACGTATTAAAAAAAAACTGCTTTCTAAATCTCGTTCAAACCAATTTTCGGTGGAAGTGTGCTATGTAAACTTGTAAACGAACATCAATATATGATGCATATCCAAAAGCAATCAATAAATAATTATTTCCAAAAACTTTAATATAAAGTTTATTTGAATTTACAATTTTAAATCAATCCAAAGATATCACAATTCAAAGTATCCCGTTTAAAAAAGACAATTTCAATTTTTTTTTAAACAATTTTTTATTTCAACTGTGAGTTGACAATGACAGTAATTCTTCATACATTTGCGTTCGCTGTTTGACGGCTGTCTCGACGACGAGCTCGTCGCCATGAAAATGACTTTTAGAGAATAGCACCGTAGGACTCCCATGTCTCTTATCAGCGTCTCCTAAGCAAGTATTTTGCCGGTGAAATCTTATTTTACGTTTACCATGTTTATCTCTCTGATTGGTTAAGAGCTTGGAGCAGGCTAGTCAGAGCGCCGAACGTCATGAATCGTTGAGACGGTGTTTATCAAAACAACGACTGTTCAAGTGTGTAACTTTGTGTTTACTTAGACTTTGATCCACCCACACAGTGTTCAATGCTCTGGAAATTTTCGTTTTTCGTATGATGAACATATATGATTGTAACCTTGTTGTTACATAGATATTTTGATGTAGTTTGCTATGTCTTTTGTTCAATAAGGAAATAATATAATATATATTTCGGATCTTTTTTCAAAGTGAAAATATTATATTACTTTTCCCGCTGTCGAGTGGAGTTCAAGAGCGTGTCTGACATTTGCAGTATCATTGATATGAAAAAAAAAAATCTAATTTGTTTTGCTATTGAAAAAAAGCCTATTCATTTTACATTTACAAAATTTAATTATTTTCCAAAGCCATTACTTGTTTTTTATGAGAAAAATAAATCTTGAGCAGCCTGAACAATATTAGTAAATAACTCTCACGCCATAATATTTTACACAGTGTTAATCGAAAGGCTCTCACGCACAACAAAGCCTCTCCATGGCTATTTATCTCTGCCTATACACAACACTACCACATGATACCGTCCCTCACTGAATTAATAGTCCAATTACTGCGCTCTTTTCTTTGGCTCTCGATTTAAAATCGACTCTCGTATTCGGTAGATAATCGTTTGTGAGTCGATCCCTGTTTTCATTTAGTCTAGTGATCTGCATTATACTGCTGACTTTTAAATTAGGAATTTTCAGCTGAATCTTCTTTATCTAATACCTTAACACTCGTGATGATGATGAAGATAGACTGTGTAATTTGTTCATAACATGAAAGGAAACCCAGGGTTCTGGAACGCAAGGTAAAGAAGGAAGTCATTGTCTGATTTCTCACTTAAAGTACAATACACACAGAGTATAATCTAAATTATAATTGTAAGTTTATTTGCTAATAATTTTTGTGTAAAAGTGTGCATTACTATTCTAGTTACATGTTGTGTAGGAGTATTCTTGGTAATCTTTAAAAGTGTGCGCTCAGTTTGACGTTCGCTGAATATGACGTTTAGTGAAGCTTGATCCTTGAATCTATTCTTGGAGACTTTTTAGCAAAACATGCTTTACTAAAACTAATATTTTTTGCTTGGAGTATAAAAAACTAATGTGTTGAAAAACAATAATTTCTTTTTTAGGTGGGGGATCATTAGAATGACCAGCCGCTCCCGGGCAGAGCGGCAGAGCAGAGAGCAGTCTTTTCAGTAAAAGACTGGCATGCTCCCGCTCTGCTGGGGTTTAGTCAGTACCCCACCCTGTGTCTTGTTTGCCTTCATTTCAAGGTCCTGGGTTTATTGAACTCTATCTAAAGATAATGAAATATGGGTCTGGCTATTATTGTTCGTACAAAAACCAATGATTCACGGAAATTAAATCGACGACTACCAGAAAGTTAGAAATACTCAGAAAAATATTGAAAATATTTATCAAGGAATGGAAAGAGAGCGATTCAATCATTTATATAGTGAGATTGATTTTTTCTTCAATACTGAAATGTCTTTTGATTCTTTTCTTAGAATTTCTATTTTAAGCCAATATCATCTTAATGTTAGCAAAAGTAATATTGAGAAAATAATATACCTTTGTTACCAAACGCCATTGTTAATATTTAAGTAAAAATACATTTATGAAACCTATCACTTAGGGCCTGTTTCGCAATGTCCGAGTAAGCACTACTCACTGAATAAATTCAAAAATTTGACAGAATTTGTATGAAATTATCTGCCAAGTAAGATACTCGAAACTTAATCATAGGTGGTGAAACAGGCCCTATATATAAGAAAGTTTATACGATGAATGTAACACTCAAACACACACTAGAAAATTGCTAACTGTTATGTTTTGTGAGCTTTATAAAAATCTCATAATGTGCTTAATTTACTACACACAATCTTATCAAAGACTTAATAGGAACGTGATTTAAATACCAAGAACTATATCGTTAAGAAATATTAATTTATGAATCCGCGACCGGTCCTATGAGACCGCGGTGTTATTGTTTTACTATTGTGTCTCGTTTTGTGGGTATGTGATAGGTTAAAGTGCTCCAGAGTTCCGCAAATAATATTATTAGTAGATATTATGTAAACATGAGTGACATTAGTAGATAGTTTAGTCAAGGTTAATAATTAATACCTGCTGGGTATCATCGCCTTTTAGTCATGTTTTAACTTTACATCAAGCAGATTTGAGGCTTACTATAATTGATTTGTGATAAAATGAAAAATTTAAAATAAATATAGTTTGAAAACGTAAAAAAATCAACTAGAAAAAAGGAAACGGGACATTTGACTTTCCAATCAACTGCAGTTGCCTAGCTGAGTGATCTACCGGACACACTCTATCAACGAGTGACATAGACATATTTCATTCTTCTCTTCATAACTATCTGACATGCAAAAACAGTTTAAAAAAAAATTCGTAGATTAGATGGTATTTTTTGCTCAAGTTTAATGAGATTTACGCTTTAACGTTTGAATCCCCAACCGGTCCTATGAGACCGCGCTGTTATTGTTTTACTATTGTGTCTCGTTTCGCGGGTATCTGAGTAATTAACAACACCGGCCTCATCTAATAAAAAAAAAGTCCATCAAAAAAATTGACGAGTTTGTGAATACTATTTGCAAAATAAATATCATTTATCATTTGATTCTTACCTTCTTAAAATACAAACTAAAATGTGAAAAGCTTATTTTCAAAATTTTCAGTAAACTAAGATTTATATTTACAAATCTTACATTATCACGTATTTATGAAAGACTTGCTTCCTCACAAGGCAATTTACACCAGCAGCTAAAAATATACATTCGTTTCGAGGAAATTTCCGCAAGGAAATGTTGGAAGCAAATATATCACCCCTTTCTAAAAAAATGGTCTCACTAAAAAAGGTCGTTGAGGATGTAGAAAAGAGTCGCTCATGGATCATCCTTTATCTTAGAAGAGGCTTTTCAAGTTAAAGTAATTGTGAGGCTGAAACCTACGGGACTTATTTGGCATTATACGGGGTGAATATTTCAATTGGGTGGATGACCAAATCTGATACAATGAAGAATATTAATAAATAAAAGGAAACGCGAGGTCGATTGAAAAAAGTTAAATATTTATCATAACTGTTATTAAAAAATCGTTTTCTTTTTTGTCAGAAATTGAACTCGTTAGAGAAAGTTGAAAAGTCTGGGCCCACCAACAGCTTTGAATATGTAACTATGTATGTACATTACGTCAATGAATAGGTTTTTTTGAGTAAATAAAAGTTTCTATGACATTAAGTTCCAAATCTTAGGCTCGCACTCAGGGACATTCATTAACGTTAATCATTACTTAACTTCTAAACGGTCCATTAAGAAATTGTCACATTGACAGTTTTACATCGTAAAAATGTGTAAAACTGTCAATGTAACAATTTTTTAATAGATGTTTAGAAGTTAAGTGATGATTAACTTTAATGAATGTCCCTGAGTACCAGGGTTAGTCCCTTTAAAATTATTCAAATCTAATTAAGGTTAATTTGCAACAAAATAGGTACGTAATTATATTTATTTAAATTTAAAATAGAAAGAGATATTGTTTCTACAGTCTGTACTTTAATCCCGGCGACAAAACTGACAACTTCAAAACTTCAAACTTACAAATAATATTGCCAGTTCTTGTAGGTAGTGTTGCACCTACGGTACCGGTTTGCCGAATCGTAACTTTTTATATTTATTAATCGATTAGAAAAAAATTCAGAAGCTATCAATTTTGTTCCCGTACACGATAAAACCTATTCGGGTTATAAATATTCGTTTTATCGTTTACTACTTTCCTTACAAAACGACCGAACTTTAAAAAAATAAAAATAATTATAACTTAATAATTATAAAAATAATTATAACCTTTTAGATATATTGATCCTTCAAAAGCCAACTCATGGCCCCAGAAGTTTCGACCCTGCTGGGCCACTACGGTTTTGATGACTCTCTCTGATCTCTTTGAGGCGCGCTTGAAACAGTACGCGCCGTTGGGTTGTGAAGGCCATGCCTTCTCGTATGGATCCACCTCTTTTGCTAGCATTACTGCTTCGCAGTAGGTGGCGACCGCCAGTCGTCTTCGCTCTGCGTAGAGCCTACGGCAGGAGGCGTCGGGACTCCCTAGGTTCGGCAGGAGCCGCTTTAAGCCCCAGTCCGTTCCAGTTTGGAAGCCAGACGTCAAAAGTGCTACTCGAAAGTGACACAGGCTGATGTGAACTCCACCTGCCGTTATTATTCGACACGGTAAGTTCGGGAGGTTCCTGCATCGGATCAAGCAGGAGAGGACGCCCAGGTGTCGCCACTGTGTGGACCGCCCGGAGGACACGGTGGAGCACACGGTAGAAGTGTGCCCCGCTTGGGCGGAGCACCACCGTGTCAAAAAAAAATTGCCGTTTTTATTCGGGAACCCGGTGATGGCGCGTTCACTTTGAGTCCTAATTACAAGATCCTGTCTATGACTGTCGCAAAACTACGTGCCAATACTTCGGTCGCTGCCTGATACAACTCTCGCCGAGCCACGACCACCGTGACGTCTGCGTAGCAGACCAATCTGGAAGCAGCCACACTAGAAGCGCGGGTGCGGGGCGGCCGTGGCGCGGCAATCTCAAACATAAAGCTTCATTTGTGTATCAATGTCAATCGTGACGGCAGGCTTTTTTAGATGGTTTAACCACTGGTCTAAAAGGGCCTTCAGGCAAAGGGAGACGACTGGTAGTGTCCCACGTTGGAAGCGAAGACGGTTTCGTGGATGGCGGTGCACTAGTTTTCGAAGCAAAAAAGGGGCTAGATGACTATCACAAGGAAATGAATTCTAATCGATATGAAGACTGGTTAAAAAATATTCTCCCAAAATTAAAACAGAATGCAGTTCTTGTCATAGATAATGATAAATGATAAATAAATGATAAATGATATTTATTTTGCAAATAGGTTTCACGAAACACTTTTACACGTCAATTTTTTTTTTTGTCAAAATTATTAATCTAGATGAGGCCGGTGTTTCCTAACTGACTACCCTGAGAAGAAACACCGAAACAAACTCAGGGGTCACAGTCTCTTTTAAAAAAAAAAAATATCCATACAAAATGTATTGGTCAAATCATATGCGAACTATGCAGATTGGTGTCTGAGATGGCCTTTTAAAGAAAGAACCATGCAGATTTGAGCGGACCTGTCCAGTCAGTGCAAGCATTTGTCATTTTCCTCGTAAAGCTCAACTCGGGGCTACTAAGGAGCTCAACGACTTGACGAACAATGCAAAGGAAAGGACATTTGGTTAGGCCGTAGAAAATACTCAAATTGCCAGACATAAGTTAAAGTGACTGAAACGAAAGGAAAAAGCAAGCTATCCACATAGTCCTCACATTCACAAAGAAATAAATAAAAAAGATATAAATAAAATTTACAAAAAGTAATACTTAACAAAGTAAATATTGTTGTCAAAAAAAAAATTAAAGAATAAAAAGAAATTAGTCGAATTGTATATAAAAAAAAAATGTCGGATTGTAAAAAAAAAGAGAATATCAATGTCAAATTGAAACATAAGTTAAAAGAATAAACGACAGTACAGCGAGTACTGGAGCAGGTCAATCCCAAGCCTTATTGTCCTCAACATAGTCCTTTATAGTATAAAAAGCCTTTTGGCAAAGTTTACGCTTTACAAATGATTTAAATTTATTGAGGCTTAGTTCTTGAATATGACTGGGAAGTTTATTATAGAAGTGTACACATTGACATCTAAATGAGCCCCCTATTTTTTTGAGCCTAGTTGCAGGAACTACAAATTTGTGTTTATTTCTAGTATTAAAATTATGTATATCACTGTATTTTTTAAACATGTTTTTGTTCTTATGGGCATACAGGATATTCTCATAAATATACTGTGAAGGCACAGTCATTACCTTGATCTCCTTAAATTTATCTCTGAGGGAGTATCTAGGACTTAAATTATAAATGGAACGAATAGCCCTTTTCTGTAAAATGAAAATTGTTTGGATATCGGCGGCATTTCCCCACAGTAGGATACCGTACGACATGACACTATGAAAATAGCTAAAATAAACTAAACGGGCTGTTTCTAAATCAGTTAAATTTCGAATTTTTCTTACAGCATATGCTGCAGAGCTAAGTTTTTTAGATAATTTGTCTATATGTGGGCCCCACTGAAGCTTAGCATCTAAAGTTATGCCCAAAAACACTGTAGTATCTTCAGGACTCAACTCCTTTCCCTTTATTAGCACACTAGTTTCTACTTGCCTAACATGGGGCATCGTAAACTTTATGCATTTAGTTTTCTTTTCATTCAGATGTAGGTTATTTACATTAAACCAGTGTACTATTTTAGAGATAACTATATTTATATCGTCAGTAACCGACTGCTGACGTTTCAGTTTAAACAAGAGTGAAGTGTCGTCTGCAAACAACACTATATTACCGTTATCCTTCATGAGGTAAGGTAAATCGTTAATATAAATAAGAAACAAAAATGGACCAAGAATTGAGCCCTGAGGGACACCCATTTTTACTACAGACCCAGGAGATCTTTTTCCGTTTACATCAACTCTCTGAATCCTATCGCCCAGATATGATGCAAGAAGATCCAGGGAGGAGTTCCGGATTCCGTAATGGTGTAGTTTCCTGATTAATGTTTCATGGGGAACACAATCGAAGGCCTTAGACAAATCGCAAAAAATACCCAGGACATCGCATTTGTCTTCCCATGCATCAAAAATATGTCCTAAAAGTTCAACACCAGCATCGGTTGTTGAACGACCCCTTGTAAAACCGAACTGTTTGGTATGCAATAATTTATGTCTATTAAAAAACTTTTGTAGTTGCTTTAAAATGAGTTTTTCATATATTTTACTAAAAGTGGGTAGCACTGAAATAGGTCTGTAATTCGTGGGGTCAGATGTACTACCCGTTTTGAACAAAGGTATAATTTTACTATTCTTCATTAAATCAGGAAACTCACCGCGATCGATACAATTATTAAAAATAAAGGCTAATGAAGGAGCCACAATATGGATTATAGACTTAACAACGTCCACCGAATTACCCCATAAATCTGCAGTCTTTTTTACATTTAAGGACTTAAAGGTCTTAACAATATCTGCACAAGTAACATGTTCGAAATTAAAAACAGAATCGCAAACTTTAACGTTTTCTTTAAGCAGAGAATCTGCAGCTGTGGGTGATGAGTTCAGAGATTTTGTTGTTGATATAGGGATCTCTGAAAAGAAGTTCTCAAAAGCCGCAGCAACCTGTGAGTCTGATGTGATCACATTGTCATCAATTATAAGTTTATAGTCACTAGATGGTCTCGTAGACCTTCCAGTTTCACTATTTATAACATTCCAAGTAGTCTTAATTATATTTTTACTGTTTTTAATTTTGGAACTCAAATAACGCGATTTCGCTAGAGAACAAACTTTTTTAAATAATTTCGAATAATTTCGAACATATAAATTAAATTCAGCAGTATTAACAAGAATTCTTTCGTCATACAATTCGTAAAGCCTAGTTCTACTTTTATGAATACCAGTGGTAGCCCATTCACTGAACGACACATTACTGTTAACCGAGAGAGTCTTAGGTATGAAAGTAGAATTAAATTGATTACAGTACATGTTAAAGAAACCTTCATATTGATGATTGAGTTCATCATATGTAGACAAGTCGGGTAAATTATTAATAAGTTTAGTTTTAAAACTTTCTAAACGACTTGCAGTTTTAGGGTTAACAGTGATATTCTTTTTAGCCACTATGCTGTGCTTGTTTTGAAAAGTAATTAATTGCCCACAATGATCAGAATCTAATAAATTAATGACTTCTTTGTGACTGGGTACAACATCCGTATAAATATTATCTATACATGTGGCACTATTAGGAGTTATTCTAGTGGGCTCCAAAAATTGGTTAACCAGATTGTAGGACTTAAATAGACTTAAAATTTTACTACATAAGCTTGAGTTTTCTAGTAGATTAATATTAAAATCACCACAAGTGATTATGTACTTATTTGAATTGCAAATCTTGTGAAACACTTCATCCATTACCTTTTCGAAGCAGTCATACAATCCGGAAGGGGGTTTGTAAACACTTAATATAATAAATTGATCCAGTTCAATGCAAGCTATTTCAACTGACCGCTCAACAGATAAACTCACAATGTCCTGCCGTTCTTTACATTTCAGGTGGTTATTTACAATAATCATTGAGCCACCACGTATAGCATTAATTCTGCTGAACGAACTACCAATCTGGTGATTACTAAAATTAAACATTAACTGTTGGCTTTTAAGCCAATGTTCAGTTAAACAAAGAATATCAATATTATTACAATTTAAGAAAAGTTCTACTTCTAAATCTTTGTTCATAAGACCTTGAATATTTTGATGCACCAGGTTGATATTATTTGTTGAATTTAAAACTTTAGTGGAATATTCGTTCAGCATGTTCATAGTTTTTATGCCAGAGATTGACTCCGTTGTCTTAATTACTAATTTAAATCAACATTGATTTTAATATTTGATGCCAAGTTATTGGCAAAATCATTTGTCAAAACATTGCTTTGCTCAACAGAAGCAATTTGTTTAGCCAAGTTCTTGGCTGTAATAACAAAATAATATGATAGCGACACAGCTATTTGTCTCCTACAAAACAAAGAAAGATAGTAATTATCCTTATGATATCTATCTTTTGTCAAATAAAAGTTAGTACCAACATAATTGTTGGTGTCAATGAAATGAAATAATTGATTGTACAATGTCACATTGTACAAAGTTGTATTTAGCTTAAATCTAAGATTATTTTCTTCCTGTGGCAAACTTTGACTATAAGGAAATGTGAACATCACAATTTTTTTTACAGTTAGGTGACTTAAGGTCTTATAATATTGCAGTAAATCTGCTTTGTTCACATTACCCCTATTACCCACAAAAATTAAAAGTGTAGTGTCTTGGTGAAATTTACATTTTATAATTTTTCCCATTATATCAACTAATGAACAGCCAGGCATGCAGTTATTTATAATTGAGTGTCCTGGATATTCATTTGTTAGAAGGTGGCCTAATCCTTTACCGATTTCATCAGAATAAATAACAAATCTCACAACAAACATCAAACAATAAAAATGCTACATATCACTCGAGGAAATTGGAAGCGTTACCTACTTCCAGTTGGCGGAAAGGCAAAATTCAAGATTGGCTAAATTCAAAAAATCTTCCTTTTGTAGAGTCAATGGTAAAGCCGGAGTTGCTTGAAATCGTCCGAATGCATAAAAAAGCCTACGATAAGTATGTCGTCGACGAGATGGCTGCTGAACAGGGTGTCACTATTTTGCGACTACCCTCTCACCACTGCGAGCTAAACCCGATTGAGTTGGTCTGGGCTCAAGTAAAGGGGTATGTCGCTAAAAATAATAAAACATTCAAATTGAATGAAGTACGAAGCCTTTTTGAAGAAGGGCTTTGTCAAGTGACCCCGCAGCGGTGGAAAAACTGTGTGGCTCATGTCATGAAAATTGAAGAAGAAATGTGTCATCTGGGCCATATAGTCGACGACATTACTGATCGATTCATTATTCAAGTCGGAGACGAGTCTGATGATTCAGAGACATCATCGGAATCTGATAGCGAGTGACTAAGACTTTTCTTTTTGTTATGTGTGATATGGAGCATTATCTATGGCAAGAACTGCATTCGGTTTTAATTTTGGGAAAATATTTTTTAACCAATCTTCATATCAATTAGAATTCTGAGTTTGTTTCGGTGTTTCTTCTCAGGGTAGTCAGTTAGGAAACACCGGCCTCATCTAGTAAAAAAAAGAAGTCCAACAACAAATTGACGTGTAAAAGTGTTTGTGAAAACCTATTTGCAAAATAAATATAATTTATCATTTATTGAATATTTCACATAAAAATGTACGTTATAACTTTTGTATTTTTTCATTTCAAATAACTATCTAGTATTCAGGATATTTTTTTATAAAAAACGATACTACTTGATTTTATTAACGACAATTTACGGTAGAGGTACATCACTATTTAAAAATTGCAAAAAAGTGACAACATTCGTTATGTCATTTTTGTCGCGCTGATTAAAATACAGACTGTATATGTTCACAGTTCCATATGTGACAATCAACACCTTCTTGGAAAATTCATTATGTGTATGTGGGCGCAAAACCAACCTACCTTCCAATTCTTTTGTAAATGTTGCAAATACCCTCTTGAATTAATATGAGGATTTAATTTGACAACTTCCTTTCGAATTCTTTTAAATATTGCAAAATCTTGTTGAAATTATTATGAAACAACTTCCTTTTAAATGATTAATTCTGCTCATATTTAAATAGTATTTTCCATTAGAATCTCTCTTTAATAGAATTGTCACAGTGAATTCTACTGTGACAACTTCCGTTCTAATTTATTTATTTTAAGTATTTTTCTACCCTCATAGTGAATTTTATTTAGTGTAATGTTTTCCCGCCTAAATTCTCTTATTTGCTGGGTATAAAAACCGATGTAATTCAAATATAAAAACACTCTTTCGCCGCCCGTGGAATAGACCAGAACTGATGTAAGGTATTTCTTTATTATCACTCACTTTTCCTGTCGTTCTTATACTGTGTCTGTGTATTTTGTGTGACGTCAACCTCGATGGCGATCAAGCGCCGACAGCAGCGGTGGGATCCAGCCCGCTCTTACTGAAGCCGTGACTCCAGCACGTTTCGCTACCCTGAAGATGAGATCCTGAAGCTGAGATCATGGCAATTCCTACCTACTGCCATTCGATCCTGAAGTGCGCTCTCATATCAAGAACCCCAGTGTGTCGATGTTGACGAAGCCATTACGAACTGAAGAAGACCGAAGACAAGTCAAGCAGGACATGATCCAGACATTGAAGAGTTCCGTTATGCTGACGACGTCCAGTGTTGACGAGACTACACATCGGAGCAGGCGTATAGCTACGCTGACCACATAAGCAAGGAATGGACGCTCTTCAAGACAGTGCTGCTAGAACCAGCGGATGGTGAGATAATTTACTCTGTAATCACTGGTTTCCTGATTTTATGAAATGTGTATCGTGTAATTTTCCTGACTCTTTGCCCAAAACTAGTTTCCATTTTGAATACTTTTTTGTAAACGTGACTTTGACGCACTAAAAATAACGGTAAAAAACAAATAGTTCAAATCACTCTTAGTTGACGGTAGATATCATTGTCGTTGACGGTAGTTGTCATTGTTTTTGACAGTAACTGTCATGTCGTTGTCGTTGACGGTAGCTGTCATGTCGTTGTCGTTGACGATAGCTGTCATTTCGTTGTCGTTGACGGTTGCAGTCATTTCATTTCATTGTCTTTGACGGTAGCTGTCATATCGTTGTCGTTGACGGTAGCTGTCGTGTCATTTTCGTTGGCGGTAGCTGTCATGACACTGTCGTGAGTGGTAGCTGTCGTGTCACTGTCATTGTCAGTAGCTGTCATTGTCATTTTATCAGTAGCTGTCATGGTCATTGTCAGTCCTGAACGCCTGACTTCTCGGGTCCGTCTCCCATTCGTTTTCTATGTAAAGAAACCTGGTTGTGTTATCCATGACTGTAGAAAGAAACCTACAAATATTTTCCGGAGCCGTCTCCGGAAAACCGCAAGTTAGTTATTTAAAAATAAATATTGCTATAAAAAAGGGTAGGTCAGAAATTATTTCTTGCTGTAGACAAAATATGGTGAGAATGAAATCAACCGTCCAAAATTAATATTTTGAGTTAAAATTAAACATCTGTCAAAATTGAAATGACTTCAATTCTGTCTTTTGTTTTAGTTACTACTGGTTCGACTCCTAGTAGATTTAATTGTTTTAATTTAGAATGCAAGCAAAAACATGCGTTGCTCATTTTATTAGACAAACAAAACAAAGTCAAGATTTTAGTGTCAAGCATGATGTTTCCCAGCCGGAGGCCTGAGTCCCAGCAGTGGAAACATTATAAGGTTAATGCTATGCCATATTATGATCTGTTTCGTGACGCGTGATATATCGGAGTGCAAATAATAATTTATATCATTCGGTGAAAATACTTTTACTCGTATTTTAAAAATACCCATTAAACAAAAGGTCTTTCCCTTTCTACCTTAAAAATATGTTAGATTTTTTTGAAATGTTTCAAATGCCCCATTAGTCTATCTTTTTTTTTTAGTTCTGGATTTGATAATTGAATCTATTATTTATTGAATCCGAATGAATTGAATGTTCGGTTATTGAATCGAATATTGACTCGGCGATTGAATCGATTGTTAGATCGGTTATCGAGTTGATTATTGTTAGATTGGTCGACTGATCGATTGATTCGATTCTTGTGTCGATGAATTCAATTATTGGTGTCGATTGATTCGGGCGATCGATTAGTTCGATTATTGTTTCGGCATTTCGATTGTTGGATCAGTTAGTTCAGACGATGGATTAATTGGATTATTGTATCGATTGTTGGATAGATTCATTTAGGCGTTCGATTTGTTCGGTTAGTCGATTGATCGTTTGGTTTGATTGATCGATTGGTTCGATTGGTGGATTGGTTCGGTTGGTCGATTGGTTCGATTGGTCGATTAGTGCAGTCGATTAGTTCGATTGATCGATTGGTTGAATTGATCGATTAATTCGATTATTGGGTCGATTCATTCGATTATTGGGTCAATTCATTCGATTATTGGGTCGATTCATTCGATTATTGGGTCGATTCATTCCGTTGTTGGAGCGACTGTTTAATCGATTATTGTGTCGATTATTGAATCGATTATTTCAATTGTTGCATCGATTAGGATTGTTGCATTCGATTGTTGTGTCGATTAATTCGCTTGTTATGTCGATTATTGAATCGATTATATCGATTATTGGGTCGATTATATCGATTATTGGAGCGATGAGATCGATTACTGGATCGATTAGATCGATTATTGGATCGATAGAGTCGATTGTTGAGTCGATTGTTAGATCGATTGATTTGATTATTGTATAGATTTATTCGATTATTGGTACTGTATTGATTGAGGATCCTATTTGAATTCAGTTATATCGTTCTTAAGTAATGTATCGATTCTGTAAAACTCGAAATCACAAATTGACGAATAACTCGGTTTTATTGACATGACTGATACTTGCGCCTTATAAGCTGCTTTGATAAAATTCGAATCGAAAATCAAATTTGTAAACTTGATTGCGTCACGTAATTAAAAAATTCCCATTTACCTTCAACATTAGTTAAATATTTCTGGTCGGGCAAACTGTCAGGTTAACATTTGTAGAGCTTGGTAAACAGTGGCAATACTATTAGACATTTGCAGTTAACTACATTTATTTTACCATCAAAACATATTTGAAACTTCCCCATGCTTGTTGCATTTACGTGTCACCACTGTGTATTAAGCTTTCATGTAAAATAAGGATGGACGAGCGATGTTTTCGAGACAAGTTAAGCTTGTTATAAGTAAAAAATATAGTTGTCGTTGAACTGCTTTAAAAATCGGTTTGATGGACTTAAATGTCTCAAATTTATGATGTTCTGAAAAAATCGCTGTTCATGATATTGAGTATTTGATGATAATTAACCGACCGTGTGGGCGGAGAGCTTGTGAATTAGATTAATTTCATTAACTAGTCCCTTTCCCACCTATTACGCTGACTGATCACCAGTGTATCCTTTTTCCCTGTATTCGGAGCCAATAGCCTATGCGGGTGACGCCATTTGTTATGGCTATATCCTAGGCGGGTGAAGCCTGAATTCTGAGCTATATCCTATGCGGGTGACGCCATGAAGGAATATGGCTAGATCCAAGGCGGGTGACGCTAAATTAGGTAGCTATATCCTATGCGGGTGACGCCATGAAGGAATATGGCTATATCCAAGGCGGGTGATGCTAATTAGGGGGCTATATCCTATGCGGGTGACGCCATTTGGTATGGCTATATCCAAGGCGGGTGATGCCGTATTTTTGATGTGAATTGATTTATTGCGTTTTATATATAAAAAAAAAATGTTGATTTGTTGTTTGAACCTATCCAAACCATTCTGCTTTAACCGCGAACTTAGAATTTTATATTAACTAGTCCCTTTCCCACCTATTACATTGACTGATCACCAGTGTATCCTTTTTCCCTGTATTCGGAGCAAATAGCCTATGCGGGTGACGCCATTTGGTATGGCTATATCCTAGGCGGGTGATGCCTGAATTCGGAGCAAATAGCCCATGCGGGTGACGCCATTACCAAATTTTGGTATGGCTATATCCAAGGCGGGTGATGCCAGAGTAGGGCAAATAGCCTATGCGGGTGACGCCATTTGGTATGGCTATATCCTAGGCGGGTGATGCCAAGTTAGGAGGCTATAATCCAAGACGGATGATGCCTTAATAAAATGCTAATCAGTCAATTCACACCAAATCTTTGAGAAATTCACACCAAATGTTTGAGATTTACTTAATGTTTGAAATTTTTATCCTGTAACTCTAATTTTAATTTTCTACGTTCACCTGAACGCATGCCTCCTGGGCTTTTGTTCCGTTTGACGCGATATCCGTCCGATGGAGTAAAGGTTTATGATGTTGAGTTCTCACTGGTAAACCCTCTCTGGGTGGATGTGATTTTTCACGTCATTTGTTTGTCTTGGTAGGCTTCATCGTATCTTTTTCGGTGGTTTTGATATGATGAGGTTTAAGCATGACGACGATTATTTTGTTTATGCGTGATGGCATATTAAATCTTAACTTGGTTGACACTTAGTGGAGTGTCAGACTTTCGCGATTCGTTCGTCCTGTTCTTAAGCCTTCTCTTGCAAGAGAAAGACCTAACCATGTAAATTGTAAATGAGTTCCCACCGTTAGGTAATCTTTCAGTTAGGTTCAGGCAGGTAGGGTCAGAATATTCGAGCAATCTGAATAAGTCTTGTTGGCTAATATGATTTGAAGGTGCATACAACCTTGTTGGATCACCTGGCTTGATTAAAAAGTATAAACATACTCGTATATAAAAAATAACAGTTCGAATATTCTGAAGGATTTTTTTTTTAAATAATGTAATATTTGATACTGATTAATGTTGGGCTAACCCTATGTGGGTGACGCTGATATATTAATTATTTGATTCTGTTTGGTGTTGGGCTAACCCTTTATGGGTGACGCCGATGTAATATGTGATACTGTTTAATTTTGGGCTAACCCTATATGGGTAACGCCAATATAATATTAGATACTGTTTGATGTTAGACTAACCCTATATGGGTGACGTCGATATAATAATTGATATTTGTAACGAGGGCGACTCACACAGAATGCTTGATGTTATGTAATTTTGGGCTAACCCGACGAGGGTGACGCCGATTTCATGTAAAATTTCGGATGCTCTATAATGAAAACTTAACCCATTATTGAGCGATGCTAGCTTAATGTAAAGTTCTGTACAGCGCAGAGAGCGCGCTGAAATCAGAATGGCCGTGTGGGCGCAAAACCAAACTACCTTCCAATTCTTTTGTAAATGTTGCAAATACCCTCTTGAATTAATATGAGGATTTAATTTGACAACTTCCTTTCGAATTCTTTTAAATATTGCAAAATCTTGTTGAAATTATTATGAAACAACTTCCTTTTAAATGATTAATTCTGCTCATATTTAAATAGTATTTTCCATTAGAATCTCTCTTTAATAGAATTGTCACAGTGAATTCTACTGTGACAACTTCCGTTCTAATTTATTTATTTTAAGTATTTTTCTACCCTCATAGTGAATTTTATTTAGTGTAATGTTTTCCCGCCTAAATTCTCTTATTTGCTGGGTATAAAAACCGATGTAATTCAAATATAAAAACACTCTTTCGCCGCCCGTGGAATAGACCAGAACTGATGTAAGGTATTTCTTTATTATCACTCACTTTTCCTGTCGTTCTATATTACTGTGTCTGTGTATTTTGTGTGACGTCAACCTCGATGGCGATCAAGCGCCGACATGTACTAGGAGGACAAGAAAAACCTCTTATTTTGTTAAAAGGTTTAGAAGCTTTGATTAAAAAAACAATCAATACATTGTGTACAGAGATGATTTATGTCGTCTCTATGAGCTGACGGACGACGGACAATGGAGCCGTCCAACCGTCCGATAGCCCTGAGACTGAGAGAGATACAAGATTAAACCTCCTATATATTGAAAGCCAATAAGCAAACTTATGAAAAATGTTTTGGATATTTTTCCATTGAGAAGGACATGTTCGAGTATATTTGTCGAAAACTGATATGAGATCAATTTCACCAACACTCGTATATTGCAGTCTAGTCAGCAATCCGATTGCGAAGGAAACGCAATATTAAAGCCTCGGGTCTTTGAATCCAATAAGGATTCAAGTCACTCAAAACTTTAGAATGTACGAAAACTGAAAATGTTGAAATATTAACTAAGATTGTATCTTCATTGAATGAAAAGGTACAAAAAGGAATAAGTGTTTAAAATTCCATTACGGTTTTGACAGTTTTTTTTCTGGGCTTTTCTAATGAAAATTTGAGGGTCGCCGCACACGGGGCCCTGGTCAAAACCACAAAAAGTCGCTACCGGCGATATTAGCGGCGTTTTATATAGACTTGTCGCACATGGTTTATACAAAGATATACTTACAAATCATCGCTACTTGCTTCATCTTGTACAGTAAACACAAACGCTGTCACAAAACAGTAACTTTTCCAGAGTCCAATATGATATTGTGCGCGTGACTTAAAAAATTAGCAGCCACTGGCCACAAGTTACTGCCGCATGCTCTTTAGTTTTTTTTTTATGTTTGCTTCTAGCTTCTCTTAGTGGCGTTTGTGGCTGTCGTGTGTGGCCCGTCTACAGCGACTCTGAACGTAAGAACGAACGACATATTTTGCGAAATTAACTTAAATGAGTTTCAGTCATCATACAGTACGATCTACATAACATGTCGGTAATAAGTTAAATGTACTTCTGCTAAGTTATAAACTTATACTGCTTATACAAACTTTGCCTCGATAATATTCAGAGGACTTCGAGACGTATTCCTCTATAGTATTTCGTAATATGGTGCCGTAGGTTTTGATTTATATATTCATATACGAACTACAATTGAATTGTGTGTCAATGCTACCCTGGTTTCGAGTTTTTTTTGTCCAGCCCGTATTGTCTCACTGCTTTGCAAAGATCCTCTCTATTATTTCGCATAACATTTAAGAGAAGATTTTAGAAAGATTCATAGAAAACACATGCACAAAAAGGGTTAATAATACCAATTATACTCTTCCTTCGTGCCGATATCATAATTATTCAGTTTAAAAATTCCTGAAGAACTTAAAGTTATGTGTCTATATTTCCTGCTGCAAATCTACTACACACGTTAGCATCGTGTGTAGTAGATTTGCATAATTTATCATTATTTACTTTATTTTATAGGGCAAGCTACGAGTACTGGTGCTTAGAGATAAGAATTAAAAATGACTATTTTGGTTTATTTTTATTCATTTGGGCCTTTCGTTGGCACTTTTCATTTCTATTAAAGCTGATATAAGCTGTTCAATTCTATTTACGCGTTCAGTATATTTGTTGTATTCAAATTTACTTAGTTCCATCATCGGACCACTAGGCGTACGGCATTGCGACTTGCGACTTGCTTCGGTACAAGGAGGAAATCACACGCATACGTATCACAGGTTTTGAGAACGATCTATACAACAAGCTTGAGGCAATAATTTTATGTGACTCAATGAAAAATGTTCAGCAGAGGTGATTACGTAAAGTTTAAAAAAAAATCATTTTGAATTCCAATTGCACACAAAGTAACTGATGCGTAGCTGTAAACTCGCTTCATGTTTCATTAAATATTTAATTTATTATCCATCCCAATCGACAGTAAGATTAAAATTTTTAAAACACACTGTGAGTTAAACATATTACAGAAGGTCAATATGAAAATAACATTATATTTTCCCAACATTCACGTCATTTATTTTTTATAATTTGAACTAGTACTTGACTGCAAGCCGACTGGTAATCCTCCGGACTAAGCCCGAGAGACAGCACCTAGCACGCGCAGGAGCCCAGCGGGGTTGAAACCTACTAGGGACATTGGTTGTACGAAAGGTAAAAAAGAAACAGGATTGGGTTTTACTCCGCAAAAATCTGACTCGCCCTCCCGTTCCGCCAAATACCAGGAAAGTCATAGAATGATCATCATCTACCTAGTCTTTTCCCAACTATATTGGGGTCGGCTTCCAGTCAAGCCGGATTTAGCTGAATACCAGTATTTTACGAGGAACGGCTGCCTACCAAACCTCCACAACCCATTAACTGGGGTAACACGGTACTTCATGGCAAGACTGGAGTCAAATTTACTGGCTTCTGACTATCCGTAACGACTGCCAAAGATCTTCAAATGACAGCTCTACGGCTTAACGTGCTTTCCGAGGCACGGAGGAAACTCGTTATGTTAAGATGGTCACCCATCCACAGACCAACCTAGGCAAGCGTTGCTTAACCTTGAAGATCGACCTGTGCGGCTGTTATTATCTAGCCACGAGCTCCTCTCATAGAATGATATCTTATCCAAAAAAAAACAATGTCGTTTATCAATTTTGAACAAAGTTATTGGCTGCCTTATAAAACTGTTAGTTTCTATACCCCAAATAGGTTTATGCCGAATTTTCACCGAATATACTCTTTCAGTTGGAACGAAATTATTTTGAGTTCCCGATATTTCGACGCTGTTGCAAGCGCCATGATCGCGGGATGCCATGTCATGCCGCGATCATGGCGCGAAAATATCGGGAACCAACTCAAAATAATTAAAAATCACGGAAGATATCCCGTAAATGACAATTTAAATTGTGAAACAAACCGTGATAACCTAAAACGGTGTTTCTGCAGTTATTTAGCTAAAGTATATTACAATATTAAATTTTTTTATAGTAATATTTTCGATTAAGTACCTTACGTTTGAAAATAAACCCCAAAAAGATAATAATGTAAATTAAATACGCAGATAATTTTACACACCCAACGTTAATTTATTCTAAAGCAAACCGTAGAAATAATGGTTTGTATTTATTTAATCGCTCCAGCAGGCTGTGCCATGCGTTAGAGGACAAAATGGAGGATTTGTGCGCACGTAACATTTTACAGCCACACTCGTCGGCGATTTTACTGGAATATTCCATGTGCGCTGAACAGGAAAGGGAATTTCGTTCGAACTCAAAATAATTAAAAATCACGGAAGATATCCCGTAAGTGACAATTTAAATTGTAACTGCAGAAAATTATCTCAAGGGTATAAACTCCCGAGATGCTCGTATAAAGTATTCTAAGTGCTATTTCCAATCGACAACGGATATCCGGGCCGTTTAGCCGTTCGAGCGTAAAGAAGTAACAAATATACGCACCCACAAAATTTGCCTTACTTATATTAGTCTGATGCTAGTAGTTAATAGTAATTAATTTCGCAGACTATTTATGCATCTCATAAATAAAAAGTATCTGTTTAAGCACTTGTGTTTATTTTCACTTGTAAAATGATAATTGGTCCATTAAGCGCTTCCTTCACATTATTTCCTTATCCAGTCAACTGATAAAGGCCTTGACTGCTTGTCCTAGTCTGTCATATCCAAAAAAATGTTTTTTAATAAAAAATCATCTCGTTTGGAAAGAACGATTTGCAGCAGCCTGTTAAAAAATAAATAAAAAAATCACTTTAGGGAACGATTTACTCATTTGGCGGGATAGAAAGCATTTTATTTAACCGCCTATTATATTCTATGGAGGTTACCAGGGGTGTGCTGTTACGATCAAAACAAAATTTCCAACCGACGAGGTCGGACCCACTTTTTATATTTTCCTTAAATACGACAAAATACTCCAAAAGCTAGCGTTAAATGAAATATTCAGCTGGTGCCTGCATAAACAACACGGATAAGATCAAGTGGGAGCTAACAAAAGCCGATATTCAAAGCCTTGCAATAACAGAACAAAAAACAGCTAAAGCTAGACAACTGTGTTCCGGGTTGGTTGTACTTGACTCTTTTGTCACCAGGCTCTATTTCTGAATTATATTTGCAAATATTTTTGAACTGGGTATAGCAACGGGGCTTTAACGCTGGCATGCATTTTATCAGTCTATAAAACAGGAAAAGAAACGATTTTGTCTGCTTGTCTGTGTATATGTGTGTTAATTTATGAATGTTCGACGAGATCCTTAAAATTGACTCCAATTTTCTGTTTAATCCAAGAGTTATTTAAATAGTTGTTCAACAAAATCCACCTACGGTGGGTTTGGACACGCCATAATCATGGCAGTAAGTTCCCTCTTTGTGGCTGCAGCGGCAGTACGGTGTCCTCACCTTCTGTATTACGCAGGTTCTCACCGGACCTGGTAAGTTCGAGAGGTTCCTGCGTCGCATTCAGGCAGAAGAAATACCCGGATTACACCATTGTGTGAATCGCCAGGAGGAGACAGTTGAGCATAATTTGTAGGTACGAGGAGATAGCTTACTTGGCTTAGCGGAAGTGGAGCACCGTCGTCTCTTCGTGGAGGCAATAGGTGTCAGAGACCTCTCGCGCAGGGCCCTGGTTCAGATTTTGGTCTGGAGGGCGAAGAAATGGCAGACGGGGACACCTTCTGCCTCCTTCTGTACTAGAAATAGAATCACTGCTATCAATCTATCTTATTTCATGAGTGATATGCAAGTCCGTTTGTAAAAACTGAATATCCGTAACGGTTTTATGCTCAATACTGAGTTTGATAGCCAGCGTGCATATGGTGACACACCGAAACGATCCCACGGTCAATATTTGATTTGGTTTCGACCGGCCTTTCCCGTGTCCATGTTTTCAAATAGCGTTACGTAACGGCTCGGTGAGTTTCCAACCTTTTTTGGCTGCACTTGATTCGGGGCGGATTTTTACTTTGTGTGAAAAGCCAAAAGGCTATGGAATCGGATTAAAATTTCAGTGGTGAGCGGGTACAGAATTGTTGGTGTATTTTAATTTGAGTGCAGCGTAATATTATTAATCTCATTAAATGCACGCATTTATCATTACATTATTGCAACGTTTACATTGAATTATTCAGTAAATCAATCAATTTGTTTTTATTTTCTTATTTAACTATAGCGTTTGACTACAATACCGCCGTTGATGGTGAAGCACACTAATTTATTATAGTAATTTAAACGACTAGGTAAAACGCTTAGTTCGGAACGTAGATGTGTTTACAATGTAAGGGTGGGTACTCGCTATACGTCGGATTGTTTAGCTTTTTCTCAGCTAAGAAAGGGTCCAGTCTGACTAAAAGTTGCGTACTAGAGAGTTTACATATCTTAGAGCGAATGCCAACGTGACCTTCATAATCTAGTTATCGAATGACACAACACCCGCTGGCAAGACTGTTGTCAGATTGTCTGTCTTTCGAGTACCCGTTATGAATATCAATGATTTTTAAATTACAGTTGAGATCAATGCCTTGACGTGCTTTCATAATTTTAGAGAAGATTCAAGTTTGTAATGGATGGTCACACATCTGTGGACCAACCTCGGTAAGTGTCAGTGAGGCAGTTTTGACTTAGCCTCGAGCTTCCTATATTTTTTTTATTATAAGCTTCAAAGCAGCAAAAACCTTTTTGAAATTAAAGACTCGATAATAAGCAGACACCAAAAAACCAGCCGAAAATAACCAAACATAATAGTTAACATCACGTCAATTTTCTAAGTCATCATCATCTCTCTGCCTTTGTCCCGTTTTATTTGGGGTCGGCACAATACACATTTTTCTTAAATTTGGTCCTGTCATTTGTCATGCTATCATTAACTCCTTTTTCTTCCCTAGAACTTTTCACACAATCCATCCATATGTAAACTCATATCTCTTTTAGTAACATGCGTTCCAACCCTCCTCTTCACATGACCATACCAAGACAAACGATACCCTTTCAACTTTAAATCATCATCCTCCTGGCATCATCATCCTGGCCTTTTCCCAACTGTATTGGGGTCGGCCTCCAGTCAAGCCGGATTTAGCTGAATACCAGTATTTTACGAGGAGCGGCTGCCTACCAGACCTCCACAACCTATTAACTGGGGTAACACGGTACTTCATGGCAAGACTGGAGTCAGATTTACTGGCTTCTGACTATCCGTAACGACTGTCAGAAATCTACAAATGACAGCCGGGACCTACGGCTTAACGTGCTTTCCGTTCAACTTTCAGCTCAAAAACCAAACAGCTGACAGCGTTTTTTGACTACTCAAATCTTGTGCAGCTTGTGCAAACAGCAACCCACTTCGTAGGTGATAGTAGTACGCTCATTGACATAATATGCACTGATGCCACAACGCGAAATGTTGTGGTGAATCACATCAGTGAACTCAATCATCACTCTTTTGTCACCTGTGAGGCTATTTTTAGAAAGCCTAAGGCTAAACCTAGGCTGGTCAAATTTCGCTCTTTTTCAGACATCTTGCTGGATCAGTTTAATGCAGATCTGAATATTATTCCTTGGTCAACTATAGGGGATATAAGTGATGTTGACACTATGGTGGACACTTTTAACTCATATATAATCCAGCTATTTGATCTTCATGCTCCTCTTAAGATTAGGACCTTTAGGAAACCACCTACACCATGGTTAACTGACAATATACGTCTGTTGTTTAAACTGCGAGATAAAGCTAGGGACAGATATCATGTGACAAGAGAACCAAATCATAGGAAGTACTATCTGGATCTTAAGCATGAAGCCGCCGCCGCGTTAGCAAGGGAGAAGACAGCATACTTTACAAAAAATATAAACGAACAAAGAAAAGATCCCAAACTGCTGTGGCGCAATTTGAAATCAGATGTACTTCCAGATCATAAGCAGAGAGTGCTTCCAAGTCATTTTGATAATCCGGAGACCATCAATGCTGCATTCCTGGATGTCCCTGGAAGCTGCTGCGACAATGCCACAGAAATCAACTACTTCAATTGTCTCAAACATGGTCCAGCAGGGTTCTCACTCACTTCAACCAGTCCAGAGGCAGTTCTGAAAATAATCAGAAGTCTGGGGTCTAATGCTCAAGGTGTTGATGGTGTCAGTCTGGAGATGTTATTACTCACTTTGCCTACTACCTTGCAAGCCATTACTGACATCATCAACAGATCTATTGAAACGCGCACCTTCCCTAAGCTTTGGCGACGGGCAATGGTACGCCCGATCCCTAAAACCAATGACCCCGCCACAATGAAGGATCTAAGGCCCATTAGCATCCTGCCATGCCTGTCGAAGGTGCTGGAGCGGGTTGTTTACTCACAGGTAATTGACTACCTGGAGGTGAACAACATTCTTCCTGACCTCCAGTCCGGTTTTCGTAAGGGCAGAGGCACTGCAACAGCTCTGGCTGATGTTGTGGGCAATATCTTGGAGGCTCGTGATCGGGGGGAGGGGTCAATCTTGGTCCTATTGGATTTTTCACGAGCTTTCGACGCTATTAATACCAATCTGCTGCTGTCCAAGTTAGCGTACTACGGCTTTGATGGTGACGCAGTGGATTGGTTTAAAAGCTACCTAACTGATAGGTCCCAATACGTGCAAATCCATAGGGAGGATGGTTCACCTGTTTCATCCCCTCCCCTTCATGTGACAAGGGGAGTCCCACAGGGATCAATCCTGGGACCCCTTTTATATATCCTCTATAGTGCAGATGTCACCAGGTGTTTATCAAACTGCAAATATCACATGTATGCTGATGATATCCAGTTGTACATATCCTGTAAAGGGGATGATACACCATTGGCTGTGCAGAGGGTGAATGAGGATCTGGCTCGTGTGGTGGCCTGGTCTGAGAGGAATTCCCTGGTTCTAAATCCTTTAAAATCAAAGTTCTTAGTGCTAGGCACAAGAAAGCAGGTAGCTGCGATACAATCGGCCCGGCCAAAGGTCATGATCGGGGGGGAGGAGATTGAGCAAGTTGAGCAGGCATGCAGTCTCGGGTTGATTCTGGATCCAGAGCTGCGCTTTGAGGCCCATATAAAGAATGTCCTTAGAAACTGTTTCTACAGGCTGAAGGTACTGTATGGGATACGTAAGTATCTAAGTATCCCACTCCGTAAGCAACTGGCTGACAGTCTAATATTGTCAAGGCTTAACTACTGCGATACAGTATATGGGCCATGCTTGCTTGCCAGGACGGATAGACTGATACAGCGTATCCAGAATGCATGCATTCGGTTCTGTATAAATGTCCCACGCAGAAGTCATGTGACTCCTTACACAAACCAACTCGGAGTTTTGAAGATGGCTGCTAGGCGTAAGCTACATTTGGCAACCTTACTGTTTGACGTTGTTGCAACCCAAAAACCACACTACTTATACGATAAACTTACATGGCGTCAAACACACTACAAATATGGTCTTCGCTCCGTGGTTGGTCCACTATCAGCACCCCGGCACAGAACCGCAGCTTTTAGGGGATCTTTCAGGTTTGCGGCCACACGCTGCTGGAATGATCTTCCGCCACCATTGAGAGTCCTGAAAACAAAACAACCTTTTAAATATCAGCTCAAAAAATTACTTATAAATACACAACTCTCACAGAGCTAAATGTTACTGTCACCTTATGGTTATGACCCGCACTCTTTGGCTTGGATCTTCAGCAGCGCTGTGGCTTGGCATCTCATCTCATTGTCCTGTCCCTGTCTTGTTGCGGTTAACTGCTGTCAGTATTTTTTACACTGGTTTTCCTTATTATGCATAAATCTGTAAAATATAACACATATTAGTCATAATCAATTTTTAATTATCATAACATAATAATAATAATATAATATCAGCAATAATTTCATGTTTATCTAGTTTTTCTTGTGAGTATTACGTTTTATTTCAATCCAATTACATTACATATTTTTTATTTACTTAGCAACAATATGTATAGATATTTAATTACCGTTTCATTGAACTTTTATTAGCAATATGTTCTGGGAAAACTTTTTCCACAATGGAAACAATTAGATTCACTAAATCACATATTATCTGTCCTCGTGGTCAGCTTTTCTGGAGTCCATGACATGTATATTTCGACACAAACACATAAAACACTCTACCAAACACAATTTTTATCTAGCATTTCACATTACTTCTGTTTTATTTTTGAAATTTTGAATCTCCATAGCCAGACAGTCTTTATTGCATTCGCAATGGCGTAGCGTCATCCTACGTCATATCCATTCCCGGCGTCACCTTTGCATCGCACCAATGGCGGGACGCGAACTAGTGTTGCCACTTTATTACGGTTTTTATGTATTCAGTTTTTAGTATTATTTTATTTTATTTTATTTTTATTTTTTAACACTGACTAAATACCAATTATTTATGTAATATTATGTATAGTTTTCAAATTGATTTGGCACAACCGATCCGACGTCTTAGAGTCGACAGCGTCACCGGCCGACGCTGAAAACCAGCGCTGTGGATTGGTCGCACTATAATTTATGTGTGCCCACAGCATCATGCTGAGCGCTCGGCCGTTTTGCATGGACGTGGCGCTTAATTCATACCGTTTTTTTTTTTATAAATATATTGTACATGTTTTTTAAATATGCCACTTGTTCATGTAAATAAAAAATTTTTCTTTCTTCTTTTTCTTCTTTCTTTAAATAAAACTTAAATAATACGTTACCGTATCTCACACCTTCACACGTCCATGTTCGTATCATCTGCAATAACAATGTGAGTGAATATGTAAATGTGAGGGATGCGGCACTTAACTGTGACGTCACTCCGCACAATATTTGTTACCTCGTATTTGTATATGACAGGCTCATTCGGTGTGAAGTGTTACAAATTAAATTTATTATGCTAGAAAGATCTCGACGGCGAGGAAAACGCTGAAATTCATACTATTTAAATGCTCTTTAAATGATAAATGGCGTTTTCTTTTCGAAGAACATTATTACTCCTTCATTTTTTTAAGTGCGAAATCATACATTACAATGACTTCTCAGACTTTAAGTCAGAACGAGAGGGTTTGTCCGACTTTTACTGACTTAAACTCACTCCTATGTTCTGACGTACCTTCTTGTCCTTGCGTTCCAAGAGCCCACGTTTTCCTTTCAGAAGCGAAACCATGGCTAGCTACAGTAGTAGGCTTCGGCCCTGCTGGGCTCCTACGGTTTTGTTGACATCTCTTTGAGGCGTGTGTGAAATACTACACGCCGTTTTACTAGTCTCTTGAGTGTATTTAGTTATTATTCGTCTGATATTTTGTTACAGGGGTAACAACTAGGGAGCTAAATAATGCCTAATAACAGCTGATAATAACATTACTTGCTGTATTACTTATTGTACCCACTGGAATTGTAACAACACCTAAAGATTTAGAATTACGTAGTTAAGTTTGCTTTATCTCTATATTAATTAGTGTTTATGTCAGTTAAGCTAATACACACTGAAAGCATTAATAAGTCGTTTATTTAGAGAATAGGGCAGATTTATAATAAACTAGCTTTTACCCGCGGCTTCGCTCCCGTCAAATGACTACCCTACATATCCTACGCTACCCTACCCTACCTTCCCTACCTACCCTACACTACCCTACACTACTCTACCTACCCTACTTTACCTAACTTTTTTTTTTGAATTTTTCTCTCCGTAAGAACCATCATTGAACATCAAGGAACATTTAAAAAAAAAAAAACAGCCAAATCGGTCAAGCCGTTTTCATGTTATGTCGTGACAACGGAAAACGGGTTTCATTTTTATATTTAAAGATATGAAATATGGAAGTAGACAGAGACAAGAAAAAATAAAATTATTTTGCTATTTCTTTCTAAAGAAATAACACGTATTTTTTAAAATCAACGCCCAATATTTAGTAATCAGTTATTTACATATTTGTTGGAAGAAGGAAAACCAACAAAATAATTTAACCTATGTACTTTTGACCTTTAAGTTTACACATTTTCTTAACATTATTTTTCAAGCGTACTTCATGCAAATATTGGACTTCTAATGTGAATTCAGAATTGTACCTTATGTACCAATCAAACATTTTATCAAAAGGGATGTGGTTTTGACATTGTGTATTATAATTTATGATATAAAAAAAAAACTTTGAACCAAAAACAAGGACATCTGCTAAACGCACGGCCCTTCCTGTTAGTTAGCAACAGAAACAAAGCGCTTTGTTATGCGAATAAGTCCGTTATGTTCTGCACTGCACTGCAGTTCAATTGCGAGAGCTTTGGTCCTTCATCGTCGTTCACTAACAGGTCAGTCTCGAGGGTCTGACTGACGTTCGTTCATTCGTTCAATGGACGAGTTCACAAAGGTAAACGTTCGTTCACTAACACAGCGAATTGATTGTGATTCCTGGTAAAGATCTCAATATCGTAGAGAGGATGAAAGGAAGAGATACTCTCATTCACAGACACCATTTCCGATAAAAAATATACGAGTATGATTCCCTTTGGATTCTTTCTTGAACATAAAACGAGACCATGAGGAAATTCAATAAGTTACTTTTATATTGATAGAATGGTTGGCATAGTGGTAAAATGGTGTCAATAAATATTTAGAAGATAATTCCTTGAAACGCATGTTTTAGAGATGACTTAAGAATCCCTGTTTCCCAATTAACCTGTCGTACGAAAAATAACTGTCGATTAGTTAAGTTTATAGAAGTACTTTCTTTATAAACTAACAAAAGATGCTGCAGACAGATGTTTTTCGAAACAATCAATTTGAAACAGCTTACTGTTTAAAGTTTAGCAGACACAATACATTCGTATTTGTTATATCTTACAATGTCCCCGTAGTAAGTACATACAACATGTAAAAATAAATGTTCATCCTGAAAGTAGAATGCGAATACTCGTAGTTTTCTATTAAATGGTTCAGTGATGACTTTATTCTTCGTTAATAGCTCTATAATGAAAAAATGATACTTTGAAATACGCAGAAAATAAACTGGATATTGTGATTAAAATGTCTTTGAATAAAACTAGGTACTGGTTTTATGAATAAAATTAGTAAAGTTTCTTTAATTTAAATTATAATTTGATAATTATAATTTAAATTACCTCACAAAGGGTTTGAATAATGTAGGAGACCTAAATATTTATAGAACAGTAATTTAAATTTATTCCGAACTCACTAGCCATTTATATTAACACTAGTATTAACATAAAAGCCATTAAAAGTTTATGTGGTGTTCAGCATATTAACTCCGTGATTTATAACACACCTAAATAAAAAAAGTACTCATTGCTTTTCTTTTGCAAGTTAACCTACAAGACATGTGCTTATTATATTTGAACTTTAAAAAAACAGAATGATAATTTTTGTCCACCATAAGTCATTAAAGTGATGATAACTAAACGTTTTGTAACTAAAGCTGATACAATACAGAGATGGAGGTTCTGTTACCAGGAAAGTAGATGGCTTATTCAATTCATATCATAAGAGAAATTCATCAAAATAACATGAAGCTAAGTAGGCATAACGTTTAGGAACTTGTCTCATCATCATCATCATTATCATCAAAATTTCAGCTATAAGACGTCCACTAATGGACACAGCCCTCCTCTCAGCATTGCCACAACGAGCGGGCCTGTGCGTCTCGCATGCATCAGATTCCCGCGAAACTTATCAAGTCACCAGTCCACCTTGTGGGAGGCCTTCCAACGCTATGTCTTTCGGTTCGCGGTCACCACTCTACTCTCTCGAAAAGTTCTGCTTTCATCCCCGTCGACTGTCCGTTCTACGAAGAATGTGTCCTGCCCACTGCCACTGAAGTTGGCAATTAATAAAAATAAATTAAACTGGTAATTCTTTTTTTAAGTTCGGTTTATCGGTAACATTGCTTCTCTTGCGGTCTTTCTATTTTCCTACAATTTGCAGGAAGTTGTCCATCGTTTAGTTAGGTTGCATTTTACAGAATCAGTTGCCATTTATCTTCAGCGTTTTCTGCTGAAACTAGCGAGTAGTACATCACGGTTTATCATTCTACTAAACTGCTTTAGTGAAGACTTTTGTAGTTACAGCAGACATGTTAGTTTATTGGTCGACAAATGTGTAATTTATTTATGTAAAGAAAAAACTGCTCGCTTTGTCCACTTTAACTTTTTACGGTCGGTAGGAATAAAAAATGTATACCCGCGTATGATCTTGTGTCTGTCCGTCTGTAATAATTCCTTCGAATCAGCTGAACCGTATACCGTAAATTGTAGTTTGGTGCACATTTTTTAGTTCTGATATTATCCATAGTCTTCGGTGTCAGACTTATACTGTAGAAATCCTTCGCCTATGTTCCTTCTTTACCTTGTGTTCCAGCAGCGAGAGTTTACCTTTCAGAAGCGAATCCATGGCCCCAGTAAGTTTCAGCCCTGCTGGGCCCCTATGGTTTTTCTTGAGGCGCACGTGGAACACTACGCGCCGTCGACGACTCGCCCTGCCATTTCTCCTCATTCCGGACCATAGACTGCACCAGGGCACAGCGTGAAAGGTCGTTGCCGCTGATTGCTCCCACAAAGACAAGGTGGTGCTCCGCAAGAAATATGATCGCGTGAAATATAAAATGTTTTAAGTTTAAAATTTCAATGTGATTCGCACTTTGAAAAGTGAATAATATTGAAATGTAATACTTGTCACTATAGCATCAAAAGAATATTTGGATCCAATTTCAAATACCGAAATCTTTTTCAATTCAGTTGAATTTCTTAGAAAATTTTTAAGTGCTGGTCGGGAAACTAACTGAATGACGTGGTCATGAGAGCACCTCTACGTGATCCCGTGACGGCACACCTGCAGCATAATACGTGATAGTTACTGAGAAGAACTGGAGGTAAAGAGAATTTTTTTACCACAGTATTCATTTAGGTATGTATGTGTTGTACCGAGATAGATGCAAGGAAGGAAAAGGTCCATTAACGCTATAAATATTAAAGTACACTATACTAGTCGGGGATACATCTGCCAAAACTCGATGACATAATCTTTTTTATTTCTAAGTTGGAATCATCCAATGACTTCTCCCGCCCTAGGGCGAAGTGTACGGCCGTATCACTTTTACTGATTAAAATCCACACCTATGTTTCATTTTTGCTTTGCGTTACAGGACTCCGGGTATTCCTTTCCAAACCGAATCGCTATGGCCCTTTTGGGCCCTTATAGTTTTGCTTACTCTTCGAGGCTCGCATGGAACACCACGTGTTGTTGACTACTCCAACTTGTTTCTTACCGGACAGCAAGCTACCCATTGCTTGTCATTCACAATCGCGCACCTGCGATGGCCGCGAATCACCCTAGGACTTTCACTAATATATTATAAGCCTGATATATAAACATCCTATGATTATACTGTTCACAGTAAGCATAAATTCAATTTTGCTGACCAAAGCAATATACAGTTTCCTAAATAGATTTTCATTTTAGCCATCGATAACAACGACGATCAGCAATTGCGATAATTGTTCAAATTAATCCGAATAAGCACTAGATATGTGGAAAACATTAGCTGTTAATCAGTAATTAGATGGAAAATGGAATTTTGGTAAGTATCAATTTCTTATAGTTTTTTTACATCAATACTTCATTACTGATTAGTAGGTAGATTATATAAAGTAAACCAAACAAACATGCCCCAGTAATGTGTTCCACTGTCTTGTAAAACTAAGACATGCTTTTATGCGGTGCTTGTTGAGCCGGTAGGGTTAGTTTGTTAGGACAACGGCGATGTAAACTATACATCGCAGGTAAAATTGGCGTTATACATATGTGTAATTTGTAATGAGTTGTTAAATGTATGTAATTTTAAATGCATGTCTTAGTTTTGGAAGTGGGGCCAGTTGCCGACTGTTGCCCGTAAATATCCTCTCTTATGAAGTATGTTAAAGAAATTGATTTAATTGAAATTAAATCAATTTCTTTGTTAATTATCTATATATATATATGAAATTTAGTTGTTAATTATCAATTACAGTGGTCGCAATTTCAATTAAATGAAATCAAGGTTGTCTGCGCATTAAATTTTTTTTATGTGTTACAATTCCTTCACACGTTTTTCAACTTGACCTTTGTAGGGAATGCAAATCCGTCGTGTTTTGAAAATCCGGATTTTTTCAAACGGATTTTGGGTCCAATCCGGATTATCCGGATTTTACGGATTTTTCATGAAAATTAAAAAAAAAATACTTATATTAGTTTATTAACATGATGTTTCGCTTTACATGATTTCCCTTCGCCGTTTTGAGAGCAGTATCTCTCAAAACGGCGAGGGGAAACATCGTGAGGAAACCGGCAAGTCCTAGAACCAAAACTTCTAGGACATGTAGCATCCAGAAACCCACACTGGGCCCGCCTGGTGGATTACGGCCTCTCCAAGAAGCCGTTTTCCCAACATGTAAAGACAAAGAATGTATATTTTTTCCATTTTTGGGTTGGAAGTTATCCAATGACTTCTCCCGTTCTGGGCAGAGCGGGATATCAGATTGTTAGTGACTAAAATCCAGTCCTCTTCCTTCTTCTTTTTCTTTGTCTTCGTTTTAGGGCCCTGGGCCTTCACTTTCACATAACCCATGGCAACAGTAGGCTTCGACCCAGCTGAGCCACTACAATTTGTTGATACAAATCGTAGTGGCCCAGCTGGGTCGAAGCTGATAGAATAAGAGTAGGTGATCCTTGAGACACACTACGCGCCGTGGCAGGTTCGATGAGCTACCCATTGCTAGCCATCCGCAAGCCTACGGTAGCTGGAAATTGGGGTCTGGATCCGGGAGCTGGAGCGTGAAGATCATTCCCTTACACGTGTAGCCGCCTCCTTTGCTAGCATTACTGCTTCGCAGAAGCAGGCGACCACCTGTCACATTCTTTTATCCGTACTAGGACCCGGCGTGAGTGGTCATTGCCCAAACGGAGCATACCTTTAATAATAGTCCGAATTTTGATCACGGTGGCCTGATGTCTACTGAAACCTGGAAGACTGAATATTAAACTTATGATCAAGTTAAGAAATGAGGCAAAAAATAACTATAGTAGTTACTCAGATACCCGCGAAACGAGACACAATAGTAAAACAATAACAGCGCGGTCTCATAGGACCGGTTGGGGATTCAAACGTTAAGAATAAAGATTATACTAAAAAAAATATTATTTAGACTTAAAAAAACAAGCTAGTGCTGCTTTGTTGCAGGAGAAGAAGGTGTACTTTGACAGGCACATCAATAGTCAGATAAATAATCCTAAAAAGCTTTGGAAACACCTCAAGTCCGATGTACTCTCGGATCATAGTAATGGAATACTTCCCGGACAATTTACTGACCCGGACGAAATTAACAGGGCATTTCTTGATGTGCCTGGTCAAAACCTATTGTCAACATCACAAGTAGCATTTTTTGACTCTAACCGATATGGAGATAGTAATTTTAAGCTGCATAATGTCAATGAGGATGAGGTTTCTAAAATTATCAAGAGTCTAGGGTCAAATGCAAAGGGAATAGATGGGGTGAGTCTGGATATGATAACACTCACATTACCTGTACCGTCCGGCTCAAAAGACTATGAACCGTTTGGCACACTTCTGTTGCTGGGATTGGTGGATAAGGGATATTGAAAGATTGGAAGTTTCTTCACCGACGTTTATTCTGTAACTGTACCGAAACCGTTCTTCTAATACCACCGTACTATACAGTAGTCAAAGGGCGCGTTTACTATTTATAAGATTTACAAACTGTCAGACTGTATGAGCTTCAAGTTAGAACTATTCTGTATGAGCGTCGAATGAGAACTGACTGTAATGAGCTCCGATGGAATACTGTACTGTATGAGCTCTCAATAGAAACTGACTGTAATGAGCTCCGATGGAATACTGTACTGTATGAGCTCTCAATAGAAACTGACTGTAATGAGCTCCGATGGAATACTGACTTTCTGGGATTAAAATCGACTCTTTTATAGTCGGCTAACTGTAAACAAAATATTCCAGAATATTCACGACAAAACATAAACAAAAATAAATGCAAGCTAATCATAAAACTATAACATAAACACAGGTGTTCAGTAATTAGACCGCTCGGTGTCCGGTTAACGAAAGCTCTGGATAACAATAAGGACAATTGTTCACGCGCTATGATCCCGATTTTTCTAGAGCGTCATAACTTACAATTATTTATGATAAGAACCTCGGATTTCAAAGTATGGGTCCGCATCTATTTTAATTCTATATTTACGTTTGAGTAGTGTTACTATAAATATTGGCTGTCGGACCGCACAAAAAGAATTATCTTGAATTTCAAAGTGTTGTACCGAACCTACTCTTAACCTATGTTTACATTAGAGTACTATTACTATAAGCTGTCCCGCACATTACCAACCACTCTCCAGGCCATCACAGCAATAGTAAATAAGTCCATTGACACACACTCTTTTCCTAACTCTTGGAAATGTGCTATAGTGCGTCCATTACCTAAAACCAGCAACCCAAGTACTGTTAAAGACCTACGCCCAGTAAGCATTCTCCCATGCTTATCAAAAGTTTTGGAAAGGGTAGTTTACAACCAAATGCTGGAGTATCTAGAGGCTAACAACATGCTACCTGACCTCCAGTCTGGTTTTAGGAAAAGTCGTGGGACAGCCACAGCTCTTTCAGATGTGGTGGGAAATATCTTGGAAGCACGTGACCGGGGGGAGGGGACCATCCTGGCTCTGCTTGATTTTTCACGTGCCTTCGATGCAATTAATACAACGCTATTGCTGTCCAAATTGTCATACTATGGTTTTACCACGGAAACAATAGAGTGGTTTGCCAGTTACTTGCGGAATAGGTCACAGCTCGTGGAAATCCACAAGGAAGATGGATCAACCAGCTCATCCTCTCCTCGGCATGTGTCACGTGGTGTGCCCCAGGGATCAATTTTGGGGCCTTTATTGTATATTCTATATAGTGCAGACATTATCAACTCCTTCCAGCACTGCAGGTATCATATGTATGCCGATGACATTCAGCTATATACTTCTTTTAAGCCAGTGGATCTTAAAGAGGCAGTGGATAAAATGAACGCAGATCTAGATAGAGTGGTGGAATGGTCCAATGCCAATGCGCTAGTTTTAAACCCACTGAAGTCCAAGTTCATGGTTTTGGGAAGTAAGAAAGTTATCAGTGCAATACTGTCAGCCAATCCACAAGTTCTCATCAATGGGAATAAGATAGACAGGGTAGAATCAGCATGCAATCTGGGTTTGACGATGGACCCTGAGCTTAGATTTGAGAAGCACATTAGCAGTGCCATGAGAAATTGTTTTTATAGATTGAAACTACTTTACAAAATTAGAGCCCATCTGAGCCTTGATCTTCGCAAACAACTGGTAGACAGCCTAATTTTGTCACGTTTGAATTATTGTGACACAGTATATGGTCCATGCCTGTTAGCCAGAACAGTCAAGTTAATTCAACGGATACAGAATGCATGTGTAAGGTTCTGCGTAAATGTACCACATAGAAGTCATGTCACACCATACATCAATGATAACAATATAATGAAAATGTCAGCAAGGAGAAAATTACATTTGGCTAGCTTACTGTTTGGAATTGTCACTACACACAAGCCAAAATACTTATTCGATAAACTGAGTTGGAGACAGAGCAAATATATACCACGCTTATCTACATATCCTCTCTGTACACCACATCACAGAACTGCAGCATTCAGGGGTAGCTTCAAGTATGCCGCCACGCACTGTTGGAATGACCTTCCGCCACCATTTAGAGTCCTAAGGACAAAACAACAGTTTATTAACATTATAAAAAAACATTTAATGCATATTCAACAACAATCTACATGATAGAGATAACCTCAATATTTAAGTTTAATATACGAATCAACACGTTAAGTTTTTACCTCCTTGTTCTGGACTTCGGGCAATGGATATTTGGTCTTCCACAGTGGTGATGGTCATGGATTTGACCCTGACAATCGTGCTGAGACGAGTAATGTGAGTGGCCGCCATCGTGTCGCCTCCCCATAATATTGTGCAATGATGTAGGTATGTTCTGTTGTATTCACCATCGATAAAAAATTATAGCTGCAATAATAAAAATTGAATCCAGTTTAGATTATGTTATATACATGAATGATTTGTATAATGGATTTATTCAAATCTAGTACTTGTTGTCTATTGTGTTATGTTGTTGTATAAGGATTGTTCGTGTGTATTTAATTGATATATGTATACTAACCTACCGTATTCATCTAGTAGTTTCATGGAACGGACGCCAATTTGTCACACAGAACGGTGGTTGCTGAAAATCAGCACCGTAGATTGTTGGAATAACCCAGCGTCACGGTATACGCTGAGCAACGACCTATTTTCGCCTAGATGCGTCGCACAACTTGGATTTATATATTGTTTTTGTTCTTGTTGTTAATCATAGTACTGTTTATATTTTGTTAATTTGTTTGTCTTGCTATAAACCACAGATCATAACTCAATACAACTTGCCACAGATTATCTATGTGGATTGTGGTATGTGTGTTGACAGCCGGACAACTGTATTCTGTAATGTCTATGATGCTATAAATAATGCCGGGTTCACATAGCCTGACAGTTGTAATCATTATTGTACTGTGCGTCCATTTGGGCAAAATAAACACGTTTTCTTTCTTTCTTTCTATGTATACTGCAGATATTATAGTGCACAAGTGTGTACGCAGAAACTTGCGCACTCTCTGTTCTTTTAATCTTATAGTCAGATGGGAAGGCAATTCAACACGACCGGAGAGAGATCAGGTGCAGGACCCACAGATTGACGTGTTTTTAGAGGCATGGGGGTATCATACCACCAACTTCCAAACTCCGGGCAGCTATAGAGTAATTCCTAATGGAAAAACCCAATAGCTTTGCTTGACCTCTAGTTCGAGTCCTGTACCTACGCTCAGCATTCGCCCTACCGAACCTAGTGTTCGTCCGACAAGACAGTCAAACGTCACACCTTAACCATAAGTTCCACCGTGTCCTCCAGGCGATCAATCCGCACAATAATGACACCTGGGCGTTTCTTTCGCACAAATCCGGCGCACCACGTCCGGTGAGGACCTGTGTCATATGGAAGGTGAGGACGCAGTGACGTCTTTCCAACCACTTCTCAAAGAGGGGACTTATAGCCATAATTATGGCGTGCCCAAAGAATGTAGTAGGGTTGGTAATTAGTTCATACTTTTATCTGTCAGCATGATGACGCTTGGCGCCTTAAAAGACATTCAGCCTTTTTTGGGCACGCATGCATTGCAACTTGTCATACGGGTAGACCACGAATTATATTGGACCCACGTTACGATATATTTTTTCTGAATTTACTTGGTTATCCGTCTTTCACGCGGGTGAAGCCACGGGCAAAAGCTAGTGCTAAACTAATAATAAAAGTAGATAATATCATCGCGAATTAAAATTTCTTATTATTCAGAAAATCCGCGGATTTGATTTTCAAATCCGGTTTTACAAGTCCAGTAAAAATATGCGGATATCCGGATTTTTCGGATTACGGATAGTCCGGATTGCATTCCTTAGACCTTTGCCACTTTAGCTATCACCATGATATGCCGTTTCACACACACACCGTTTAACACTGTAAAGGAAATACACTAGCTATACATTCTTGCGTTTTATTGCAGTAATCAAGTGAAGTAATAGATTGTTAGTGGTAGTCAAGTGCAGCGACAAAACGGGGTCAATATGGTAAGCTTGTTATTTTTGACGTGAGATTTATGTCTATATAAACTCTTTAGTGGAGTAATTTCAAAAGCAATTTGTTGTAAAAAATGAGTCTGCCGCGACCCTGTCGAGTTACAATTAATGGTTTGTACGAAAAATCGTTTAATCAGAAAGTCGGAATAGATTGATTGGGAATTAAGTCACAGATTGATGTCTGTAAAAATATTTTTTGTATCTAATAATATATTGCTGTCATTCCATTGCAAATATGAAAAAAAATATTTGAGCCGAACTCAGTACAAGATATGCGTAACCTGATGTGCTGCCCATCCTGTACAAAAATCTGCTCTTTTCGGTACTGCACTACTGTTTTCTGCACTGTACAGGTTGCTAAATACTTACTGGCCAAAGAGAATTTAATTTGAATTCATCGATACGAAAAGAAAAAGGTGGAAAAATTTACAGTCTCTGTGTTAATCACCCCGTTTGGTATCTATACGAGAAAACAATACAGAGCCATAAAAGTACCAAGTAAGTACCCATTACAGCCCATTCGTATATTCTGAACCAAATATAAGTAGATATTACGAAAGGATCACCTAAAAATGAACGAGCTTTATAACCAGTCTAGCAGAAACACTAAAGAGCTGAAAACGCCCAGCAGTTTTCGTATATCATACAAACGAGGCCATTATAACAAGTTATTGTTTTTTTTTTGGAACATTTATTTTAACTTTTATCCGTAAAACAGTACCAGTCATATATATAAAACTTGTAGATTGATTGCATGCATGGTAGCTACCGGAAAAGTGCACATAAGTTTCAACGTACAAAGTAATAGTTGTACGCGTAAAGTATGTATTAGTATTATGATTGAACTGTCTTGTGTCTGGTAATTATGCATTTTCAGCGTCTCCCATCATTAAACAATTCACTCAATAACATCTGAAACAGATACCTTCTTAACTTGCATTGTCCGGTTAAAACTTATATCATGCTAAAGGGGAGGACCCCGTGGTACTTCTCCAGCTACTCTTCAAAGAGAGGCCTTATCGCCGCATTGTCGCAAGCCTACTTAGGCCATGGGTTCGCTTCTGAGAGGAAAACTCGGGCCCTGGAATGCCAGTAAAAGTCTAACACAGGGCGTGTTAGACCTTCTCTACCAAAAAGCGAGAAACGTCGAGAAATTACGATTATTTCCCAACCCCAACTAAAAAAAATGCTGTCAACGTTTGATGATATTACAGTCCACGATATATTCAAGATTTGCCAAATAAAGTTACGTAAGGGTTTGGTTTTAGTATTTCGGTTACAGACATAATGATTATATGTATAATCACGACGTTATTCTTGAAGTAATTAAATGTTTGTCATGTTCAGTAAACTAATGACTAACAAACCATTCCATTGTACAGTTTAGCTATTCCGTATGAAAGTTCATAGTTCACCCATTAACTAACCATGGGCACTCGTGTAACCCAAATTGTTGTTTGTTTAGGGTACTCAACTATTAAGTTAATTAAAATTTTACCGCAAAGTAACAAACTTTTAAACGACTACCATTATTCTATAAGCGAGACTATTAATAGTTAGGAGTCTCGACTAACTTATTTAAAAGTAAAACAGTTTATATAGAAAATGCGATCAAAGTCCTGTAATTAACCCAGACACAAACTAAAATCATCATAATATTTCAGCAGCGGTTTCCATGATTTTCTATAACAAGTGTACCTTATGAAATTGTTTATTTTTATATCACTTAAACCAGTGCTTGAGTGCAATCCCACCTGATGGTTAACAGTGATGCAGTCGTTGATGGTTAGGCGCACTAGTTCATTAAGAGCCTATTCACTCTAGTCTTGAAGACACCCAAATTGTAATCGGACGGGAAAACCACAGCAGGCAAATTGTTCCAGTCCTTCGATGTGTGAAATTTAGCAATTAATTAAAAAAAAAGTGTAGGTTCATTTATTTTTACACAGTGAAATACAGTACAGACATTATAGATAAATGGAGTGTACTGGAGCCTAAACTAGAGCAGCCCTGTATTTCAGGAACCGAGGTATTCATCCCACAATCCTTGAGTATACAAGAATGTATACAATTCAAGTCACTAAACTTCCAGTTGTGTTCAATATAACAGTACGAATTTCCTACTAGACTTAAGTACATATATGGTTTTAATTTCTACTTGATGCCTTCACCCGTACCCGAAATAAAAGATCGTTACATGCAGACAGATGGACAAAAAAGTGATCCTATACGAGTTCGGTTTTTTGCCTTTTAAAGTAACCCTAAAAACGTTTATTTATCACGCGTTTAGCAGACATTACTCATATTTTTCAAAGGCAATAAATAAACAACATGCACGCAGATGTTACTCGCTTCCTCTACAACAGAACTCCGGTAAGAAAAATGGCATCCTTCATAAACTGCCATAATATCTAACTCAAGCTAGCAAATGTGGCTGTTATTTGCGCACATCTCGTTTTATGTATCTCATGTGATGTTATTGCGGCTATAAAGTTCATTAAGTGCATCTGCAGACTTCACTTCATCTTGCAGAAATGGGTCACTACGTTGTAAGCCAGTAAGTAATAGAGCTAGTGGGGTATTAGGCGGCAGTTAACTACTTTTTATTTTTATTATTACTGCTGGTTAAGGAGGAGCTCGTGGCTAGATAATAACAGCCGCACAGGTCGATCTTCAAGGTTAAGTAACGCTTGCCTAGGTTGGTCTGTGGATAGGTGACCATCTTAACATAACGAGTTTCCTCCGTACCTCGGAAAGCACGTTAAGCCGTAGGTCCCGGCGGTCATTTGTAGATCTTTGGCAGTCTTTACGGATAGTCAGAAGCCAGTAAATCTGACTCCAGTCTTGCCATGAAGTACCGTGTTACCCCAGTTAATGGGTTGTGGAGGTCTGGTAGGCAGCCGCTCCTCGTAAAATACTGGTATTCAGCTAAATCCGGCTTGACTGGAAGCCGACCTCAATATAGTTGGGAAAAGGCTAGGTAGATGATGATTACTGCTGGTTAAGGCGAACAATGTGAGCTTAAAGATGCTGTCTTTTCCTTAGGTGGATAATCATCCAATGACTTCTCCTACTCTAAAGTAGAGCGAGAGGATGTGTCAGTTACTTTTGTTTCAGAGCCACAGGGTTCTCTTTTGTATTACCCGTGGCTCTAGTAGGCTTCGACCTGCTGAGATACCTACCTACATAACCTACGGTTATAAAGACAACGCTTTGTGGCTTGGTTACCGGACGGGTGGAATGCGAGCTACCTATAGCCGTCTGCGAACCCACGCTTACGGTGGCTAGAAATCCGGGTCAGCATACTGGTGGCTAGGGTATAGGCCATTCCCTTTTGCATGTCGCCGTCTTGTCTGCTAGCTTTCTGTATTTTGATTTCGTCTGTTTGACTGAGTAAAGAAGTAAAACTTATTTCAGTAACGTCCAAGATGTTTTTTAGGAGTTACTTGCTTTAACGATCTGAATTCACTTATTAAAGAATACCTACACTTTTTAATGTTACTCAGCGAAACGTGATTGAAAAATGCTTTTCAAAGATCTAATTTGATTGAGTGATTTTTTTTTCACAGATAATAATCACTTTATTTCATTGAATCCCGTTTTTCGTAGTAATCTCTTTCTGAACCTGTTATAAAATGAAAAACTTAAAATGATTACTCACTCAGATTAAGGTTTTAGGGCTTTCGCAGAACTCGTCATGAAATTGAAACGCAAAAAGTTTGATAATTTTAGGTTTCGTTACGAAGTCAGATTTTGTACTCTCTTTTTAACCAAGAATATTATTTTATTTATTTTGTATTATTCATTGCAATCGATTTTTTTTATTGTTGATAGGCTCGCGTATGACCACTATCTCACCTGATGGTAAGCGATGAGGTGGTCGAAGATGGAGCACGCTTTCCTAAAGTAACCTAAACACTCATTAAGTTAAAGACCCCTGGATTGTTGTTGATTGTGTCACAAATATTTACCACTCGAAGTCCTTAGGTCAATGACTCCAAAAAAAAACATTATTAAAATAATGAACGTGTATTGTCTAAAATAAATATCAAACTCGGTGATATTCATTGTAAAACTCAAACAACCTGTTAAATTATTCAACAGATTCTGTTAGTCTTTGATGTAAAAGTAACAAAGGGACTTCACTGATGGCAATCCATGGTAATAAGTGTTTACTTATACGAATATTTTTACTCTTTGTCATAATTACGAAGTTTTCAAATGGAATACATTTACGTAGGCACTATGTGACATACAGTAGAACTTTTTTTTTAATGGTACCAACACTATAATTATTATCTGTCGGATAGGTTCATCATACCGGGGTATATGCTCACCAAGGAGAATGGAGATGGCAAGAGATGTCGTGCGGTGTTCCACAGGGATCGGTACTAGGACCGCCCCTGTGGAACATCAGATACGACTACGTGCTGCGCGGGGAGAGAAGTCATTAAAAAAAAACACTATAATTGTATAGAGCACTAGCTTTTGCCAGTAGTTTCACACGTGTGAAAGTAGGTTCCACCATTCAATCTATACACATTCGTTTTATCCCCTCAGGAGCTGAATTGAGAAAAATCTTCATCTTCACCATAAAGAGTAAGCTTTGTGCGAGCATAATCTCACGCTCCTTGTTTCAATAGTTACGATAGCGCGTTTATATGTTAGTCAGTTTCTTCTTACATTTCTGTGCCTTTTCTATTACCCAAAAAAAAAAAAAGTTTTTTTTTTTAATTTTATAAACTATTGCTTGACCGCAATCCCACCTAAAAGTAAGCAGTGATGCAGTCGTTGATGGTAAAGCACATTAGTTTATTAAGAGCCTATTCATTCTAGTCTTGTCACAGGAGGCACAAATTTCTTTTCATTTCACAATATTACGAGGAAAGACATACATTACTTACCTACATACTGCTGCCACTATCCGTAGTATTTGTTTCCACAACTTTGAACTCTTGCCAAAGACAGAAACCGAAGTCGAAGAGTGCAATTGTATTTTTTAAAGAAACTTCTGTAAAAGCAATCGTCTGAAAGGTTTTCAGAGTGTCAGGACAATCTTTTAGCTTTTTAAGACGGATAACACTTTCAATCAAATTAAAAAGAAGACTATTGAACGTTCCAAAGCCAATTTTTCACCGATCAAACAATCTATTTCAAGCAATATAAAAAAGAAATCGAATCACATGTGATGGTAAAAAAAAAATTCTTGCATGTGTTGCAGATTTTTAGATGGAAATGGGTTTACGCCCGTTTTCAATAACCTACCGCAGTTCATAGATAGTTATCCCCGATAAACACTAAGATTCTATCTATCCATCCACAACTTTAGGAAATGCTATCCGTCGTCGGTTAAGCAAGTAAGGGCAAAAGGATAGATTTGTTTATCTTTAGCAACTGTAGACAGATAGGTTATTGAAAATGGGCGTTAATTTTTTTTAAGTACCTAATTGCTTATTTTTTTTTTATGAAAAGCACACATTTTGCTGCCCCAGCATAATAAATGGTAACCACGGTAATATTCTCGTGAACGGGCTGCAATTAGCATCGTTTAAAACCTGCAAAATTTAATTTTATTGATATCGTTTAATATCGCTGTACGACACTTTCGAGTACCTATTAGATAGCTTTTAATATAGGGAAAATTGTAAAGCTATTGTACGTGACACAAATTCTAAGAATATTAATTTGTGTGTTGTAAACTATTTAACCAGCAATTTTTAATTAGCATTATTATCTGCAATTCTGTGTTTATATTATTAGACTAGCTTTTACCCGCGGCTTCGCTCCCGTCAAATGACTACCCTACATATCCTAGGCTACCCTACCCTACCTTCCCTACCTACCCTACACTACCCTACACCACCCTACAGTACCCTACACTACACTACGCTACACTACACTACCCTACACTACCCTACACTACCCTATACTACCCTACACTACCCTACACTAGCCTACACTACCCTACACTACCCTACACTACCCTACACTACCCTACTTTACCTAACTTTTTTTTTTAGGTTTAAACTATCCTATCTCTCAAGTTGGATCGAACTGCACATGGTGTGCGAATGTTATTATAATCGGTTAAGTGGTTTAGGAGTCCATTGAGGACAAACATTGTGACACGAGATTTATATACACACATCAAAAGTGTCTAGGGATCAACATATATTTTTGCAATAACTTTTCTCCTGATTGATATTAATTAAAATTTTCTTTAAGGATTCATCAAATAAAGTGTTTTCGTTTGTCACAGTAACGATAAACCAAGTCACCTTTGCATTAATAAAGAAATTTGCCATTTTCCTAATAAAGGGATTTTTGACATTTGAACCACTAACATTAAAGTTCGAAAAAAAGACTGAAATAACAGTTTTCTTTAAAATTTTATTGGGTAACTTAAACAATTAATAATCCGTGTTTTTACCGCGAACACTAACAACACAAGAACATCGGTTTGGCATACTCAAAATGAGTTCATCCAAATCACGCTGTGGAATGGCCGCCCATGTTCGATGCAACAACAAAAAAAGGTCTTCTTGCGACTGGATGGAGGGTTCCATATTCGGCAGAGCTCTTCTCTGTAGCATATCCCATGCATGCTCAATCGGGTTCAAGTCTGGCGACTGAGCAGGCCAGGGCAGGACATTGATGTTAGCTGCGGCGAGAGTCTGTCTTACAACTCTTGCGGTGTGCGGTCGTGCATTATCATGCATTAACTGAAATAAGGGACCGATTTGCACTTGTAGAGGAACGATGACGTCTGATACAATCGTCTCAGCATAAATTTGAGCGTTGAGGTTGCCTCTGATCCAAATCAACTCAGTTCTTCCGCCGATCCAAAAACCCGCCCATACCATGATGGTTCCACCACTATAAGGATGGACTTCCTGGCAGGATTTTAATCGCTGTCGGCGTCCAGGGGTTTTCCAGTGTCGTATACGTCTTGTATCCGGTCTCATACCAAAACGAGACTCATCAGAAAAGCACACGAAACGCCATTGTTCTTCTGCCCAATTTCTGTGTTCAAGAGCCCATTGATATCGAATCCTACGATTGTGCATTGCTACAGGTGGTACCCGTAGCGGTCTTCGGGAATGAAGGTTCACTTCATGCAAGCGGTTTCTGACTGTTTGGTCGCTAATTAAGTTCCCTGAAGAGTGATGAAGCCTCACGGCTAACATCATGGCGGTTATTGTTGGAGCTCTTCGAGTTAAGATTTGAATGTATCGGTCTTGTCTCCGTGTGGTGCAGCGATACCGTCCTCCATGGCGCTCAGCCACGGTACCAGTGCTTCGGTAACGTGTCCAAAGTCGACTGATAACACTCTGACTTGTATTCAGAGCTAAAGCCACAGTACGTTGAGAAAAGAGGTAAAACTTAGTAAACATTCACTTAAAACAAAATTAAAGAACATTGTACTCGATTGTAAAAATTACTAATATATGAATAATTAAAGATGTAAATTAACTATACAGTAGTAAGTGTGTACGAAGGTAGCACTGTTATGTTAAAGAGCGCTTCTCGCCTTCAAACGTCAAAGTTTGGCGAGTTTTAGATTTAAGGTAACACCTGTATTTTAGAATTTCAATAAATGAGAAAAAAAAAAAAAAAAAAAAAAAAAAACGTTGCCGGGAACCAGCTTCTATCATTCCCACGGCTCTGAGCATTTCTTGCCTGCTTAAATGACGTCGCCGCTCCATAATAACGTTGGTTTTAATCAGTAGTAGGGAAACAGTAGCACTAATAATGTCTTCAATGCGTTGTATGTTTTTATAGGGAAAATATTGACAGCTGATTTTCATCTTTTACTCGAATTTGATTCACAGTTCCTGATTCAAATTATGAAATGCACCAAAAAGGATCCATATAAATTTATAAAATCATAAATTTATTACAAAGCCACATCTCAATCTCAAGAAATCCGCATAAAAATGCTTGATCCCTAGACACTTTTGATGTGTGTATATTAAGATTAAGATGGTTTACAAATACTTGTCGGTGTAGTAAATATTGTTTGCTTGACGTTTTTACAACTTAACGTCACCGTGATAGACCGCTGTGATGACGAATAGTATGTATTGAGTGGGATTTTTTTTTAGGTGGGAATTCATTGAATGAATTCACCCGTTCTTGAGTGGATCGGGAGGGCGTGTCAGGTTTTTACAAGCTAAAACCAACAGGCAAAGAAAAGGAGTGCTTTGTTCCTTCTTTGTATTTCGTTCCAGGGTGCTGGTTTTTTCTCGCGGGCCGCTGTAGCGTCGATGAGCGGATGATGTAGGTACAAAATAATGACGTGCACAATAGAGTAGGTCAACATAATTCAAACACTATTCTTAGCTTCAATAAAATACAAAGCACCAAATTATTCAAAAATAACTTTCAATGTAAATAATTTCACGCATTTTGACAGCACCGCTATTGAAACTAGCACAAAACCTTTTGTGATTCAATAATTAAAAGTTTCGCCATACAAAAACTTCGTCGCGTCAACTTGGAGTGCATTTTGTAATGGCGGCCTCCTCGCTGTGGATTTGCATAAAGATCTTGAAGAGAGAAAATAAATGGAGGTGTTTTGCCTCCGCGCTGAAACCACTTTGTACTGAAGCACCGCTCTGCTTAATAGAGTGTGTATGCAAACAGGTAACAAAGTTTAACAGAGTGGTTCTTATGCATATCATAGAGATAAGAGTCTTTAGTAATACAAATAGACTCTAGCAATAAAGTTCAACTGAGTTTTGTTCACGTATATTATAGAGATACGAGTCCTTTTTGATTATTGAATTTCCGCATGAATCCAACTATTAAATGATTGTGCGAAAAATTCTCCCATCGCGGTATTAAAGATCTTCGGCCTATTCGACCAAAATATGGCTCTATATACAAAAAGATATCTCCAGAAGAACCAAGGTCACTAACATAACTTGAAGAATTGGCAAACTTAAGTGACAGTGAGCTACCGTCTGTTTTTTTATACCCTGAGACTAAAAATGACATTACAACACAAAAGAACTGGCATCATTCCTATAGTAATTTTGACATTACCTGTGTCAATTTAGTCTCAGGGTATAAAAAACAGACGATAGGCATATGGCTTGCAGAACAGATGTTCGATGGATCTCCTGTTTGGCTTACGTCCTCGTATCCCAGGGTTTCCATACCAAATTACCAACACAATGGCTACATTTCCTCTACAAAATTATTCAAATTTCAATGTAACCTTTAAAAAGGTAGTGCACGCTGTTAAATTTGTTTAAGTCGGGAAATACGCTTTACCTTAATTAGGATTACGAAGCAACATAGGTTAATCTCAGATGACATCACCCGTTGAAAGGACAGCAGGGTTCTCGAGTCGTCAACCAGTGTCATAAACAAGTGTCACATGGAAAGCTCCGACGTGAATGTGGTATTACGAAAGTAGGGTTTGATGAAATGACGTATGAGTTTGTAGGTCGTGAGTTCAAAATTAAGTGAGTGTATTACTTTCTGTCATTCATTTTATCGAGAGCAGTGGTCTCTCGAAACAGGTGAAGGACAACATCGTGAGTAAACCAGGCATGTCCTAGAATAAAAAATTTGAAGACACGTGTATTTTGAAATACGAGCCATTTCACTTCCTAGAAAGAAGGCCTGAGTCCAACCAGTGGGAGCATTACAAGGCTGGTTAAGGTTATGCTATTATTCTTAGTTTAATTAAGACTTAAGAAAGGGGAAGCCGTGGTCCTGGAATGCAAGGGGCAACTAAAATAAGAAAACAATATAATAATAAGAAATATAGATGTGATTTTAGTCGGTAAAGGTCTGACACACCCTTCCACTTCGCCCTATAGCAAATAGAAGACACTAGATGGTATCCGACCTAAAAAAAAAAATATTTTATTTCACTTACCACACGCGAAACCGACAGTCTCATAATGATAGGTATTCGCTCCGTGCACGATTACAGCGCCAACTAGCGTCCACAACTTTGTGGGCTCTGTCACATTGACATTTAGGTCGTGTATTTGTGAAAAAATATCGAAATGAAAAAATAACAAATATTTTCGACTCATAAATTGTTGTGATACCACGATTTGGGTGCAAAAAGGGTTTTTAAATCATTTTGGTCATTCAAATCAAATGAGGTAAGTCCAAAAAGTGTGTTTAATTTTGATTGTGTCAGGGTTTGTTTACTTCATTTATAGTTGTAGTTTTACAGTAAAACAAAAAGAAAAAGCTACTTTAATGGTTTCATTATATAACAGTAAATATATTTAAATGTTCCTGTATCGCTAGTAATAAATTAAATATCGTTTTCAGATCGAAATGAGTATTGTTTTGAAGACCGGGTTTGTGAGTGTTACTCACAATATCAAATTCCAACCACAAACCGTATTTAAAGGAAAGTTGTTGGTATTGGCTGGACATGTCCGAGATGTAGAAGAATTAAGAAAGATTACGTTAGCGGACTAATGAAATTAATTAATGATATTAAAATGTATTATGTAGAATCGCTTTGCCATTGACAGATACATACATCTGATGACAGAGCTTACATTATTTCTACTTTTGACCACCATGAGCGCTGCGATAGATTATGTTACCCCCACCTAGTACTTCGCACCCAGCGAATAATAACATGTCTGATATCTGTTAACTATCCACACATTTGTACAATGAGGCTATTAGACAACCAAACATATTACATTAATACACAATGACCAGTTAACGAGTTAACATTAATTACAACCAATAATTAAACTAAACTGATGTCAGATGTTAATTGAGATTGAACAATCATCACCTGGAATTAGTTACGGTAAATTAATCAATTACGACTAAAAACTAACTATAATAATATAATAATAATAATAATAATATTTATTTGTTTCTCTCAAAAAGGTATAGGGTTAACAGTAACAATTGATTCCAATATTTAACCTTTGTGAGAGCTGGAGTCTATACTGGGTTCAAGACCTGTGTGACAGAACTCCAGGCTCACACCTTCAGAAATTACAATTTTGATTGCACTCACGTAGGAACTCTAGATATAACAATGAGTGGAGAAGATATTTATACAAATAAATATAAAAATCATAGTATGATAATTAAAATTAAACATAGATATCGGGAAACGCGTGCGTGAGTGCAATAAACACCCCCTAATGTCCGCAATAAGGACGAGGGATGTGCTTCTACGTATTCGAGAGTGTGTGTCTGTGTGTGTGTGTGTGTGTGAATGTGGGTGTCTGCGAGTGTGTTTCTGTGTGTATATGTGAGTTAGAAGGAGACGCTACTTGTGGGATAGTGGAGGGTTATTTCACCGATTAATAGATAAAAGTTTTTCAATCTCAGTATAATCTAATTGTAAGAGCCATTTCGTAATTACTTTTTTACATTTGGATTTGCGCATGTGATAAATATTTAACAGTTTGTTAACATGGTTATAGACATGGCTACCAAGAAATAGATAGCTACGCTGTGATGATCGACATTGAGTGCGGAAATAAGGACATACAGTGTGTTTTCGACGCTGGGAGCTAAATTTGGAGGGTTCATAAGGAGTTTGAGCATGTTTAGTCAGTAAAAGGTTCAGTACAAATAATTTGCGTACCGAGAGAACCGTGCATTTTTTATATAGATCGGTGGTAGGAAAGCGATAAGGTAGCCGCCAACCAACCTTCAGGAGAGCCCTCTGCGCGCGTTCCAATTTCAGCATGTGGGTCTTTGTCGCTCCTCCCCAGGCAACTATACAGTATTGTATTAACGATTGACCGAGGGCCAGATAAACTAAACGAACCACCCCAGTATCAGCAACGTGTCGGAGAGACTTAAAAATATAAATCAACCTGCGCAGGCGTGAAGTAAGTGTATCAATATGTGTTTCAAAGGACAAACAATCATCTATATGGACACCAAGGTATTTAATACAGTTGTTGCGGGACAGACTGGGGCAATTACAGACCTTTTGAGGATGCGATGAGCAAGAGTGAGCTATCAAAGAATATGAAGAAGAGGGTGGTTTCCCAGCGGTGGATAAAGAGAAGGTCAAATATTTTGTTTTCTCAACATTCAATGTTAACAGGTTCTGAGTTAACCAGTTAGTCACCATATCAAGTCCAGACTGAGCATATTGGAACGCCTGCTCCCAGGAGTCTCCGTGGAATAGCAGGGCAGTATCATCGGCATAGGTGAAGATGGATGTATTGGGGATTGTAAAACAGCAGAGGTCATTGATGTAAATGAGAAAAAGGGTCGGCCCAATAATACTGCCCTGTGGGACCCCATAGGAAATGGGAAGTTCGTCACTTGTCCAATCTCCAATCCGAAGACACTGTCTTCTAGCAGTGAGGTAACTCTCGAATAGTGCAAGTTGAATACCTCTGATTCCGATCTTTTCGAGTTTAGCTGTAAGAGTGGGGACAGAAATCGTATCGAAGGCTTTTGCTAGATCCAGGAAAACCCCAATTACCTTCTGTTTATTATCCAGGTTTGAGACTATGTTATTGGTTAGATCTAGCACAGCATTGCTTGTGGAGATTCCGGAACGAAAGCCGTATTGGGACGAAGAAAGAAGATTATTTTGTTCCAGGAACTTAACAAGCCTGTTATTCATGAGCCTCTCCAGTAATTTCGAAAGCGTAGGTAGTATCGAGATAGGTCTGTAGTTACTGGGACGATCTCTGTCTCCACCTTTATGCACTGGATGCACAACAGCTAGCTTTAGCGCATTTGGGAAGATGCCAGAGGTAAATGCAAGGTTACATATGTGGGTAAGATGAGGAACAAGAAGACTTTTAAACTTCTTGAGAAATGTGCCTGATATGCCATCCGAACCCACCGCACAATCACATCTAAGCTTCTCAATCAAGGTTTCTAATTCGGATTCATCGGTTTCTAGTAGGACAAAAGAGTCATGAGACACGGGGGCTTCTACTATTTGACTAGGTCTGCAGGAAGAGCCAGATATCTTCTCAGCCAGTATGCTACCGATGTTGGCAAAGTAGGAGTTAACATCGTTTACGGAGCGCTGTGGTTCGGAAGGAAGCAGAAGGGCATTGGCCTGTGTTTGAATTTTTGTAGTATGGGTTATCGATTTTATAGCATTCCAGAGTTTTTTATTATTGTTTTGTGCATTATTTATTAGAGTTTTATCGTAGTTAGCTTTAGTAGTTTTTAGTATTTTTGAGCAATAGTTTCTGTATCTTTTAAATGTAGTTAGTAATATTTCGTTATCGGGATTTTTTTTCAATTTCATATGCATAGTGTCCCGGTTTCGTAAGCATTTAAGGAGACCAGGAGTCATCCACGATTTACTCAGCCTTTTACGATTGGGCACAGTTTTTACAATTGAATTTTTTAAAATGATTAGGTTTAGGGTTTCGATAAAAAAATCTGTTGCTTCATTAACATCACTTGTAGTATATAAGACACTAAAATCAGTCCTAACTAGTTCCAGCTCAATTTTGCTGAAGTCAGGAACCCGGATCTTTCTAGTTTTTTGCTGAGAACGATTGAGGAGGTTGTAGCTATCTAGGAAAAACAAAACCGTGTCATGGTCGGTAAGCGAAGTATTTGCAATGAAACAGAAAGCAGGCTTTTTCGTTTTTAAAATTAGATGGTCGAGACATGAACTATTTTGTCGCGTGGGGAGAGTGTGTGCCGGAAGCATTCCGTGATAAGCAAGCATTGTTAGATATTCAGTAGCACGTGAGTCGTTGGAATCTAAGATGTTAATATTAATATCACCGGTTAAAATAATATTTCTGTAAGAGGAAACTGATTTCAGTAATTCGTCAAGAGAGTTAAGGAAGGCTGTAATATTGCGAACAGCGGGTGGGCGGTAGATTGCTATAATAGCAGTATCATTATTATGTTTTAGCAATAAGCAGTTGGCATCCTGGACGAGAGGTTCCGAAGCGGAAATTTGGTAATGGGAACGGAAAAACACAACCACTCCTTCGTTCTGTGATCTATTTTGTTTGGTAGAGACACATAGATAGTCATTGATTGAAGGTATAGGAGGAGAATTGTGAAGCCAACACTCTGTAAGGATAATCATGTCCCAGGAAGTTTTACTTCTTTCCAAAAGAGTAGCCAGTCCATTGAAGTTCTTAAATATACTACGTATATTTTGACAAAAAAGTGAGAGCGCACCAATGTGCCGACTGGCAATTTCCTTACTGTCCTCAATCATACATGTTGCCGAATCAGCCACCGTAATACTATCTAAATCTATTTGGATGTCGTTTAATGTATCGAATGTTTATTTAAAGTATAAAACGTTAAACTAAAACGGCAGGGATGGAGATTACAGTCATAGCTAATATTATAAAGTGGTAACATAATGAACGGAACACGATGCGCAAAAGAAAAGTATAAAACGGTGCTGAATGATGATGAAGAAATATGAAGAAATCGGTTATCTGTTGGTGCAATAAATACTTTAATGAGAATAAAAATATTGTAGCGTCTAACTTTGAGTAGTGTTGTGTAGAGTGTAAAAATACAAGAAACATAGCAATTTAGTAAATTAATAGTAGAACAGAACGGAAAAACAATTAGATTTACAGTTTTGCAAGAGTTTAGTCATAGGGCTGTAGGCACCAGCTGTTGTAGGTCGCTTTCAGAATTTATGCAGGTAGGAGTGGATCCTGCGGACTTTTTAATATAAATTTTGCCATGGCTAGACCAGCAGCTATCACATTTACCTTCTTTTATGAGTCTTCGTCCCAAGTAGTAGAGGTGTTTACCGTAAGTGGTTAGAGACTCAGCGATATATATGGGTTTTGGTGGCCCTGGTAAGTCAATACTAGCCGTTGACAATTTATTCTTGCCGCTTTGCTTGTTGAAGATTCTAGTCGCTTTTAAAACATTATCCTTTATGGTTGAGGATTTAAACTCCGCAATTACAGTACCAATGGTCTGAGAGTCTTTTTTTGCCTTCAATCTGTATACTCTACTGACCTTACTTGGTATAATTTCCTCTTGGATTACAGTGCCAATCTTACAGAGTGTTCCCAGTAACGATTCACTGCTTTCGGAGGCTGAGGCCGGCAAGTTATTTATTTCGAGCATAGCAGAGCGTGAGCACCGCTCAAGGTAGTCAATTTTGGACTCTAGCGAGGTAATTTTCTTATTTAGCGTAGTGTTTTCTCGTTCAGTCACAGCCAAGCGATCAACCAATTCGTCGTACCTTCCACTGATGAACTCCAGTGACGCCTGAATCACTGAATTCTGTTGAGATATGGCATCCATAGTCGATTTAAGACTATCAAATTTTCGGTTCTGTTTCGACTCAAATTCTGAAAAAAGTTTATGAATTTCGGACAGTAGTTGCGTGTCTTCCGATTCAGTATCGTCACAATAAGGAATATCGCCGTAGCAACGTTTAACTCTGCGATTCGCGTTGACAAATATGTCTTTATTTCGCTCCTGGCGCGTTGAGAGCGTGCAAAGCTCTGGGTCGGACACTGTAGAGTAGAGATTAGAAGGTGGCGGTGACTTTTTCTCAGGCCTGGGCGACTTTTGCACCGCAGTGGTTGGCGGAGGCGCATGCGACTTTCGATCCGTTGGCGGAGGTGCGGGCGACTTTTGTTCCGTTGGCGGAAGTGCGGGCGACTTCCGTTGCGCATTGTTTGACGATGGCGGCGAGCGCTGGACGCGGGGCATTGTAATTAAGCGATAAACAGTTCGAAGTACTCACAGTATTATTGTTGTCAAAATCCGACGGCCGACGCGAGCGCATCAATGAACGTAGGGTCTTGGTGGGAGCGAGAAAGCAATTATGGACACTGTGCTGTTTCCGCGGAGGTGAAGGTGGTGCGAGGCGTGAGCGCAGCGATGAATGCAGGGTCTCGGAGGGAGCGAGACAGCAATTATGGTCACTGTACTATTCCCGCAGAGGTGAAGGATGTGCGTGCGGGACAGGGGCTCACCGCTTCCTCGCTGTGCAGAGGTGGCAGACACTCGATTCCGTTCGATGATAATGTATGTGAGTATAGGCACTGCGACTTTGAAACTACGGACTATAGTTGCGTATATACTAATTAATATTTTGAATTAAAACAATAACACGTCCACTCTCGAACACGGTATCGGGCGAGAGAACTGTCGACGGACGCGTAGCTTCTCGCCATCTGGCCGTCCGATAGCCGTCCGGATCGAGCCAAAGTCATTGACAGGAGACATTCTGTTTCATGCGCGTGTGTCACCAAACCGTAGGAAATCAGTAGGTCTGCTAGAGCCTCAGGAAATTTCTGAAAAAGAAGCCTTTGATTTTAGAACACTTATGACAACCGAAGAATACTTAGTATGGTTTTAGTAGGTAAAAAACATGCACTTACACTCTACCGTAAACCACGAAAAAAACAAACTATGCGTGTTTAGGTGTTGTGAGCTGAATATTCACATTTTTAACATTATAACCTAATTGATATTTTAAACCCATTTTACGTTCTTAACAAAGGCACGGTAGGTATATTGATACATTAAGCATACATAATGTTTAACGTAGGACATGTGTTGATAAAGGCCCATTTCACAGAATTACGTTAAATTTATAATAGATTATCGGCTCATCCTACGTTTGTATAGATTTATTTGTTTCGTTTGAATACTAAACAATGAGTTGATAATTTATTTTGTACGAGTATTTTGTTTGTTTATGTTAATGGAATATCGATTGAATTGTTTACGTTTAAAGTAAATATGGAAAACTCTGAGAACCGACAGTTCCATTTTATTAACAATCAAGTAAATGATCTAATTTAGATACACGGTAGAGTTACGGTAAAGTTCGCAAAACAAAAAGGCGACACAAAGTTCAATGATACGAAATTTCAGGCTATTTTCGACGTCCCCATAATTAATAATAGATTATGTGACTAGGAGATAAAGCAGTGCAATTAAGTCGCGAGCAGCATGTTGAATTCCGAACGAAACGAATGAGTTAAGGAGTTAGGAAAGTTTTGCATAATTAACTCCCGAGTAATGCTAGGGTACTTCTGGTATGACTTACTCTCATTTCTTCTCTTTTCTTTACTTTTTTCTCTCTCTCCTTAATTAGTAATAACTTGTCTCTAACAACGAGCTGTAATTTGGCACGAGGCGACATAAATAAGATCAAAATATTTAGTAAAATACCTTGCTCATACCTACAACATCATTATAACGGTAATTACATTTACGCCAACGTGCTTTATTACAATGTGTTACTAATATTCATATTACCTAATATTCAGGTACCTTTTCTCTTCATATTTGTGTATAAAGTTTTTATGTGTATAAGTATTAAATTCATAATTTTCTGGTTAGATTTACAGCCTACACATTTCGTCTTATTAATGATTCTAAGTATTATTCTAAGATATAAGGTCCTTACATACATAGTTTGCTTTGATCTATCCAAAAACATAGTAAACACAACACACAACTACTACACAGTTATCCTCAATTCCCACGCGTTCCACGTATACTAGACATTAGTCCTGAATAATAAATATGTACATTTTGAGTTGGAAGGCCTCCCACAAGGTGTACCGACGACCTGGCGAGGGTCGCGGAAATCCGATGGATGCGAGACGCACAGGACCGGTTGCTGTGGTGACGCTTGGGGGAGGGGAGGCCTATGTCCAGCAGACGACGTCTTTTGGCTAGGATGATGATGATATTTTGAGTTTAGTACACTGGATTATTCTATAACACTTCCATTTATGAGTATCCAGTATGTCATCGTAACGGTAGGGAAGCTCGATAACCCCAAATCGAAGGCAACGAAAGAACAGGGTGGGGTTCAGTCACTAAAAGTCTGATACGCCGCTCAGCCCGAGAGCGGGAGAAATCATTCTGAAGATTCCACATTATAAAAAAACCTTCATTTATTATAGTTTGAAGGTTACTAACGACCCCAACCCTATCGTCTCCGGATTGTGGTTATCGGAATACAATCAGGATAGACACATTATTGGACCCGTATTGACGAAATAGATTTCGGAGATACAATTAAGTGAATCTATAGTTACATGTAAACTTGTAAAATGCAAATGTTGAATATCAATAGAATCCGTGTAAGGTAAGGGTTCGTTATATGATGATATTATACTAGTATAAACTGCTGCTGAACACTGTGCTTACGCAAGCTAGCCCTATAAACATTTTTGTATCATGTATCCAAACGCATCTCACACATTATAATTTATTCATATTGGACGACAGTATTGAGCCAATCATACTCCGACTTCCCTTTCAATCATATCCCATGCCATAGAAGAATGCGCAAAAAGCAGCGAATGAGAGGCTTGTTCGCCGCTAAGCCAATCAGGAACATTTCCGCCGCCCGCAGCAAAAAAAGGTCGCCATTTTTTTGGATGATCCTTCCTTCTTCTTCAAGACGCCGTCCGCACAACACCGCTAAATAATCCGCTGAACCAGGGAAACCGCGGCGCCGCGGTGATTTAATGTGATCTAATCACTGAACCAAAAACCTCCCAATTAACGTGTTGGCCGACACAAAGACACAGTGACACAAAAGTGATCTAGTTATCCGATTTGTTGACCGCGAGTGAGACCATCCGAGAACACGTGTGAGTGTCGTCATCCACCCGGCAATCGGTGCATCAACCTGGCATCCAGATCTCCCAAGTAAGTCACAATACTCTTCCCATACCTACTTTCCTTTGCTCAATTTCTGTGTCGTCCAATATATCATCCAACGTAAAAATATTTTCCCGCTAAACTTACACAACGCTTGTTGGTCCTTCGAAAAGACGCTATCCTAAATTTACCATAAGTTAAATGGTCCATTCGAGTCGGATTCATAGAATCAGCATTCATAGGTCTCATACCTAGGATTTAGGTCAAATAGGTACCTACTTACCTAACCTAAATTCGTAAAACCGCCATTTTGAACGCATACTAGTTCTTACATTCCCCGCTAGGTACCTACCTACATCATTGGGAACTACTGTACCAACTTAATAGTTCGCCTGTTGCATTGAAATAGCATAGGGAATTATTAAAACCGCTAATTATCGTGAGTTAGTTCGGCAAACTTGCCTATAACATAAACTCAACCGCAATAATTTTCTTTCACCCGCTACTTAAATAAAAAAAATATATATATATAAAATATTCTTGAAGTCTACCTACATAAACATAAATTATTTTGTTCGCTATAGTTACTAGAACTACTCCAATATGGAAGATCTTCAAATAAAAGTTAAAATACTGCAAGCTAAAAACCAAGCAATCTTTGAGCGTTTATCGTCATTGTATGAAATTTCAAAGAAAATAAATACGACTAGTATTGAGCTACGTTCGGCTGAGACGTTTATGGCAGACACGCAAATAATCTCAGTTACTCGCCAAGAGTTTATTTCTAACATAGATAAAATAAATACATATTCTTTACAAATAAATCCTGATCATAAAATAGATTATAACAGTCAAATATCATTTGACGGCGTATACACGCGAGTCGAGAGAATACGCTCACTTATTGAAGCGAAGTCCTCAAGGTCATTGAAGGACTCAGCGTCTACTGATACCGCGACGCAGTCAAAGTGCTCAGTCAAGCTGCCACCAATTCAGATTCCGTTTTTTGATGGTAGAATTGATAATTGGCCTGTTTTTTATGAATCATTTAAATCAAATGTCCATGAAAATTCAAACCTTACAAATTCTCAACGTGTGCAATATTAAATAGGTAACCTAAAAGGAAACGCATTGCAAATTACCGCCGGAATTATTCCGTCAGGGGATAATTATGCGTCTATCTGGAACAGTTTGGTTCAAAAGTATCAAGATAAACGAGCACTAGGTTCGCACTACATGTCTAATATTTTAAATATCAAACCCGCAATTAATAATTCCGCCTCTTTAAATAGTTTTATTGAAAGTTTTCACGCACACACGCTTTCAGAGGAGCTCGTGGCTAAATAATAACAGCCGCACAGGTCGATCTTAAAGGTTAAGCAACGCTTGCCTAGGTTGGTCTGTGGATGGGTGACCATCTTAACATAACGAGTTTCCTCCGTGCCTCGGAAAGCACGTTAAGCCGTTGGTCCCGGCTGTCATTTGGTCGTTACGGATAGTCAGAAGCCAGTAAATCTGACTCCAGTCTTGCCATGAAGTACCGTGTTACCCCAGTTAATGGGTTGTGGAGGTCTGGTAGGCAGCCGCTCCTCGTAAAATATGGTATTCAGCTAAATCCGGCTCGACTGGAAGCCGACCCCAATATAGTTGGGAAAAGGCTAGGCAGGTGAGGTGATTGAAAGTTTTCACGCGTCTGTTTCGGCACTAGAACAATTAAAAATTAACGACCTAAAGGATTTCATATTATTAAATTTAGCTTTAAAAAAGTTAGATCCCGCTATCATACATTCATTTGAGATGCATATGAGAGATGTGGAGGTTCCTACTTATACGGATTTCGTTGAATTTATAAAATCGCAAGTAAAAATATTAGATAGATCTACTTCTTCTCGGACCACATCAATAAGTAACAACAATAATAAAAATAATTCTTGTCGTAGCCAATCACGTGATAGTACAGTACATACATTTGTTGCTTGTGACAATAACCAAACTTGTATGTATTGTGATAGCAAGGATCATTGGAAGCTTTATACCTGTCCAAACTTTCAAACAATATCGGCCGGTTCGCGTTTGGATTTTATTAAAAATAAACGTGGATGTGTAAACTGTCTTAGTACAACGCACACTGCCTCGCAGTGTAAATCTATACACACCTGTAGGACATGTAACAAAAAACATCATTCTCTTTTACATTTGGAACGAAGTTCACAGCAGCGATCGATATCAGCTGACGCGGCATCTAGTTCCGCGCAGTCACAACAGGTGGCGCTTTGTGCGTGTTCTCGCGTAGGAATAAAAACTCCACGTACTACAATTGTTTTGTCAACAGCACAAGTCTATGTTGATAACAAACATAACAAATCCGTTTCTGTAAGGTGCTTAATAGATAACGCTTCGCAAAATAATATAATTACTACAGCCTGTTGTAAAAAACTGCAATTAAATATTATACCGCTTTCAAATTCATTTATAAAGGGTGTAGGAACCTCTTCGCGGCCTATCATAGGTTACGTGGAGATAACAGTTACTGCAAAAAATAAAACAAATTCTTTTAAAATAACCGCTCTTGTTATTGAATGTATAACTGATAAATTACCATCTCACTTGGTTGACACCTCTGCTGTGCAACATTTGTTCGAGTTACCGCTAGCCGACCCCCTGTGGCACGTGCCCGGTGAGGTTGAATTACTTCTAGGGGCAAAACTGTTTCCGTATTTATTACTTCATAACAGAATTATATCACCTACCGCGCCATCAGCTGTTGAAACCGTGTTTGGATACATAATTATGGGTGAGATACCCTCTAGTTTATCTAATAACAATAACTGACAGTCTCGATGATTTAAATACCGCTTCATGTTTTTCTACCGCGTTAACAGTAGATGATTCTCATTGTTTTTTGTCGTTGGACGAATCTTTACATAAATTTTGGAATATCGAAGAAATACCTTCAAAATCTTTTATGAGCCCCGCTGAACGGGAGTGTGAACAGCTGTACGCTTCTACTGTGTCACGTGACTCCAGTGGTAGGTACTGTGTTGCCTTACCATTCTGTAAAAATCCAGAATCACTCGGAAATTCATATGCTGTCGCTTATCGACGTTTAATTAATTTGGATAAAACTAAACTTCTTTGCGCGCTAGTTATAACGAAATAATCCAAGAGTATATCGATCAAAATTATTTAACCGAAACTACACCTAGTTCTGTTGATCAGACTATAGGATATTACATACCGCATCACCCTGTTATTAAATGATAAACAAACTACTAAGGTGCGCATTGTCTTTGATGCGAGCGCTAAGTCTCATAATGGCGTTTCATTGAAAGACTTACTGCATACAGGTCCGAATTTACAGGCTGACATATTTTTATTACTTTTAAATTTCCGTTTGTTTCCTTTTGCAGTTACAGCTGACATAAAACAGATGTATCTTCGAATTAAGGTTATTGAGGATCATCGAAAATATCAAAAAATATTGTTTCGATTTAATACTACTGAACCTGTTCGCGAATTTACATTTAACCGTGTTGCCTTCGGTCTCAAGCCCAGTCCCTTTCTAGCCATGCGCACTGTGCGCCAGCTTTCAGAGGATGAAAAACATCGCTTCCCGCGCGCATCCATTGTCGCTTCTCATGAGCTTTATATGGATGACTTGGCTAACTCGACCCCTACTCTAGAGGAAGCCAAGATTCTCTCCACTGAACTTATCGCTTTATTTAAGGCTGGGGGCTTTGACCTTACTAAATGGGCAGGTAATTCCTCGGAATTACTGGAGGTTATTCCACACTCCAACCGCTCTTCTATTAATTTCTCTGACGGGGATAATTTAAAAATCCTTGGACTCAAATGGATTCCTTCCGAGGACTGTTTCACCTTTACTACATCTGATTTAGATAAAGGTTGTACTAAACGCTTCATACTTTCCACTATTGCCCGTCTGTGGGACGTTCTCGGTCTAGTGGCTCCTGTAGTTTTATTCGCGAAATTACTCATAAAAGAATTATGGAAATTAAACACAGATTGGGATGAAACTCCACCCGATTCTATCGTACTTCTCTTTCAAAAATTCAAAGAGCAACTGCCTCTACTTTCTTCTTTAAAATTGCCGCGTCATGTAGCCGTTACTATGGGTTGCGTGACAAATATAGTAGGTTTTGCTGACGCCAGCTTGAATGCGTATGGCTGCGTTATATACTTACATGTCACTGACACAAATGGTAATACACACGTAAATTTGGTGTGTGCTAAATCTAAAGTTGCACCTGTTAAGGTTGTATCTCTGGCTCGTCTAGAGCTTTGCGCCGCTGTTCTTTTGTCTAAACTAATTAAACTAGTTTATGACACTTACCGCTCTCGCACCGCTATTAATAAAATATTTGCCTTTTCTGATTCTACAATTACACTTTCATGGATTCATTCCTCACCTCACAAGTGGAACATTTTTGTTAGTAACCGCGTCGCTAAATGTCAAGAAAATCTTGATCCTAAACATTTTTACCATATTAACGGAAAAGAAAATCCTAGTGACTGTCTGTCTCGAGGTCTTCTACCCGAACAGTTACTAAACCATGATTTGTGATGGCATGGCCCTGAATGGCTTCTGCGACAAACTGATGAGTGGCCTATTACTCCGTTTGTTTCCTCATGCAGCGAGCAATTGCCTGAGTTTAAAAATAAATCTTTAACATTAGTATCTACCGTATCAGAACTTAACTTGATATATAGCCTTTCTCAAAAATTTACATCGTTACATAAAATATTGCGCATAATTGTATACATTTTGAGATTTTTGCATATTATTCCTTATGACAAGTCACATAAGACAATTACTGTCCGTGAATTGGTTGCCGCTGAAATTTATTTAATTCATTGTATTCAACAGTTTCATTTTTTAGATATTTATGACGAGATTAAAAATAAAAAACTTCGCTCACAGTTTAAGAAACTCGATCTATTCATAGACGAGCATAACATTATTAGAATTGGTGGCAGGTTGTCAAATGCGAACCTTCCTTATGAAGCTCAGCATCTCGCGCTTTTACCTAAACATGATAATTTTACACATGTTCTAATAGACTATTATCATCGCATTCATTGTCATGCCGGTGTAAACCTTCTTACCTCTCTGTTACGCCAAAAATATTGGATCATCTCTTCCAGAGGTGTCGTCAGACAAAGGGTACATGCTTGTAACTTTTGTTTCAAAGTTTCTCCTTCTCACCCCAGTCCAAAGATGGCTGATTTACCCGCTTGTCGCGTACAAGAGACTAAAGCTTTTGTTCATACTGGTGTGGATTACGCTGGTCCTATTAAAGTAACCTTATGTCGACGCAGAGGCCAAAGAAGTCAGAAGGCTTACATATGCTTATTCGTTTGTTTCGTTACCAAAGCAGTTCATATTGAATTGGTTACCGACGTGTCATCGGACACCTTCATTTCAGCTTTTAAAAGATTCATTTCCCGCAGAGGCCCCGTCTCTTATTTATATTCTGATAACGGAACAAACTTCGTTGGAGCCAAGGCTCAATTACAAGAACTACTTGCTAACCGCTACCGCATAGAGTGGAAAATGATTCCACCCCGCGCCCCCCACTTTGGAGGGCTGTGGGAATCAAATATTAAATCTACTAAAACGCATTTATATCGTGTTATCGGCTCTCAACTTCTTACTTATGAGGAGCTTTCGACTGTTCTCACTGAAATTGAGGCAGTTCTAAATTCCAGACCGCTCTGTGTCCTGAGTGAGGATCCGTACCCAGAACCGCTTACTCCCGCTCATTTTATAATGGCTTCTCCGTTAACTACGTTGCCTGTCGTGAACGTTCCCGAAACGACGAAACCTCTAACTTGCCGCAAAAAATTGCTTGACCAAATGGTTTGTAGCTTTTGGAGAAGGTGGCGTATAGAATACTTACATAACTTGCAAGTTAGGCAAAAATGGTTGAATGCCGCCGACAATATTAAAATTGGTACAGTGGTTCTCATGCATCAGGATGATGTCCCTCCTCTACGTTGGCCAATGGGCATAATCACCGAGATTTTCCCCGGCAAGGATGGGACAACTCGCGTTGCCATGGTGAAGACATGCAGTGGCTCTTTCAAAAGACCCGTTGTTAAACTATGTCCTTTACCTTCTCAATAATACCACCGCGTAATTAAACATCTAATTTAGCTGTAGTTCACATATTTTAATTATAACTTTTCTCTTTTGTCCAAGTTAATTTAATTTCAATCCGCTTTAATTTGACTCCTTACTTTTTGAGTATACTTCATATCCTCGAAAGCTGGGCAGAATGCTTACGCAAGCTAGCCCTATAAACATTTTTGTATCATGTATCCAAACGCATCTCACACATTATAATTTATTCATATTGGACGACAGTATTGAGCCAATCATACTCCGACTTCCCTTTCAATCATATCCCATGCCATAGAAGAATGCGCAAAAAGCAGCGAATGAGAGGCTTGTTCGCCGCTAAGCCAATCAGGAACATTTCCGCCGCCCGCAGCAAAAAAAGGTCGCCATTTTTTTGGATGATCCTTCCTTCTTCTTCAAGACGCCGTCCGCACAACACCGCTAAATAATCCGCTGAACCAGGGAAACCGCGGCGCCGCGGTGATTTAATGTGATCTAATCACTGAACCAAAAACCTCCCAATTAACGTGTTGGCCGACACAAAGACACAGTGACACAAAAGTGATCTAGTTATCCGATTTGTTGACCGCGAGTGAGACCATCCGAGAACACGTGTGAGTGTCGTCATCCACCCGGCAATCGGTGCATCAACCTGGCATCCAGATCTCCCAAGTAAGTCACAATACTCTTCCCATACCTACTTTCCTTTGCTCAATTTCTGTGTCGTCCAATATATCATCCAACGTAAAAATATTTTCCCGCTAAACTTACACAACGCTTGTTGGTCCTTCGAAAAGACGCTATCCTAAATTTACCACACTGGTTTCCTAGAATAAATGACTGGATTTTTAGGAAGGTTGTATATCATATGACAAACGAGATCAACGGCTTTAGGTGCTTTCCGAGGTATGGAATTTCAGTGATATCCTAGATATACCTACTTAGAAAAGTGTGAGTAAAAAAATTGGGAGCGATCATTAAACGGTTTTATTAAAGTTTAAACAAACTCGTCTCTATCTAGGATAGATTGCAAACGAGGCATAAAACGTTCTTACCTGGAGGTTTCATTGTGGTTGTGGGTAGTCTCAAGCTGCTATTAACGTGATGTATTTGACAGCTGTCAGTGGCCATCGGCCGCTCAACGGTAGCGGTTGCAAATATATACGTGTATTAATAGGCCATAAAATACGCCACAAGCCGTATAATATAATCATATTCAGCCACTCATTAGCACTCCATTTGTGTTTAGTCCATAGCACTACCACAGCGTTGCACGCAACGTGAATATATTCACAAATCCGATTATTATCATCATGTGACACTCGTGTTTCCATGATACCGCTAATCTAACTGTGAATACTTTATTTAAATTTAGACAAAGGTTTTGGTACGTAGTTAATCGAATATGGATTCTCACTGGTTCTTAAGCCAAAGTAGGTGAGGATTTTCTCATAATTGAATGTCTTGTAGCTTTACAGTTGTACACATTCAGCTTTTTTGTTTATTAAAGACAGGCTTGCGTTTGACCACAATCGACAACGATAAAGCATGCTTGCCTAGAAGTAAGCTATTCACTCTGAACATACGGATCCCCAGGTTATAGCTATAAGATCACGACCACTAAGTCAGTAAAAAAGGTAGCAAGGTAGCGGCGAGTCTCGAAGCCAGCAAGCAGTTAAGTAGGCCGTGCGATTTAATGCATAGATTTATTGGCCCGCGCCCCCGACTCCGTTGCTTTTCGACTTAGGAAACACATATTCCGATAGGGAAAAAAAACAAACAAAATCCTTTGTATTTATAAAAAACAACATAGTACCCTAATCGTTTCCATCTAATAAATAATAGTAAGCTTGTAAGAGCAAGGCCGAGTTGATAATCTAACACCTTTTCCCAACAACGGAGTACACCCTTGAGAGAAGAAAGCGTGATAAATGTGTTTTAGTTTGTACGAAGTACTAGCTTTAACTGAACAACATAACACAACATAATCCCCATATTCCCTAAGGATAACCTTAGTGAACCTAGATTATTAGGGATTTGAATACTGACAAATATTACGAAGTCATAGGAAGTATGAAAATTTCATATGTTTTATTTAAAGTGAACAATACAAACCCCTTCTTACATAACTCGCGTATTTATGCCCACTTCTTATTAATTCATGAATCCCCGACCGGTCCTATGAGTCCGCGGTGTTATTGTTTTACTATCGTGTCTCGTTTTGTGGGTATGTGATAGGTTAAGACTGAAACTATTTACTTTCAATTATTTAAAGAGGGGTATCTAATTACTTTAAGTAAATGAGATCAACACTAGATACTTTTTTCATTGTAGCTGCAGGTGTTGCCACAACGGCCGGTCCTGTGCTTCTCACATCCATCGTATCCTGCTATCCTCAACGCTGCGTCTTCAGTTTTGCCACTCCAGAGCTTTTCGGCACCATCGACCACCTGTTCTGCGAGCAACGTGTCCTGTTCACTGTTTTTTTAAGTTTGGCGATCTTTTGGGCTATGCTAGCAGCTTTGGGTCTCTTACGGATATCTTTATTCCTGACTCACACAAAGAAACTCCGAGCCCTCGCTTTTTCGATTGCCCTTTGGGTAACTTTAAGACTTTTGAAGTGGCCACGTTTCAGAGCCGTAAGTCATCACTGGTAACACACACTGATCATAAACGTTCATCTATACATAGATACTGTGCTTTACCTCAACCTCTTCCTCGAAGTTATTCTTCTAACAAATTGCGTCTTTTTTTTTCTGAAATATTAAGATAATTCACCATCTGTAGTCACTGCGAGCTTCACGCGGCATATCTAATATTAAATTGTAGTAGTAGTAGTTTGTAAATTAACGCCAAAGCTTACTTCACGCCCTTCTTTAAAAGATTTTCAAAGTAGATAGGTACGTAATCTTGCTATGAAGCGTGTTATTTCTTGAGCTCCAGCCTTTTATGATTCATAAAAAAAAAACTCTTCTACAGAGATAAGTGCAGACTTCACAAATATTTTCTTTTCAGGGAGTTTACGATTTCAGTTTCATATTCAGTGTCATTTTTAGAAAACTTGATTCCGTAAGAATCGACCCTGTTGAGACCTTCCATTTCTGTCTCACGTCTGCCTTTTGTATTTTGTTGAATTAATCAATTTTTTGTAGGGATGTATCCTACCCTCTATGCTTTTTACTTTTTCGGTATCTATGTAATGAAATAACAGTAAAAAGTCAGTAATAGTAATACAGGTTTATTCCTTGGGAGTGTTATCATTACAAATGGAGAGATTATTTTCAGGTGACTACTGAAATTATTTTTACACAAGCTGTACGTTGCCCGTGACTTTGTCCGTATTAAACTGCAAAAATACATCCTATGCTGCACGCCATATCTACTGCAACACAGGTCTGTATAAATTGTAAAGGTAAAGGTCTGTATATATATAAAAAAAAAACTTTAATATAAATAGTTAATTTGCAAAATTTGATCGTCTATACTAGATACCTAAACTGTGAAAAGGCTATATATATAGGCTAGATAATCACTCCAAATTGAAGTCTATATTATTATTGTTTCATGTACCCTTACAAATGTAATGTTTTAATGGGTCACAGATCGTCCCGCACGAGTAAGTAACATCGATTGAGATCAAACCACACAATACGACACAAAACAATGTGTCGAAGTTACTATGTAGGCTATTGTAATAGGGTATTGAGCCGATATGTTATGCCTTGTAAAGCTTCTGTACACTGTTAACGAAAACGGGTTGTAATGGGAAATGTAAAGGGCAAAGACTACGATTACTCGTAGAATCGTCGTAAATCGCGTACAATCTAGTAGTAGATGATTTTTTTCTCAAAAATGTAAAATTTGTCACTTGTCTTATTCAAAAATTATCTATAACTACAATTTTTTGAAGATTTCACCATTCAAGGCTGTCAGACCTAAACTTATTATCATGTGAATCATATGTGGTGAAGTCTGCGTCACGCAAGTAAGGACGCCGTGGTGTCTTTAGAGTCACATCTCAAAGAGGAAACTTACCGCCATAACTATGGCTTGCCCAAACCCTAATACTCTTTATCGATCTAGTGAGAATATTTTATTTTCATTTATAACGCCTAGTGTAATGTTCTCTAAGGTTAACTTTAAAATTTGGTTATAGCCAGGTTTGCAGTTCTTTTTAGGGTTCCGTACCTCAAAAGGAAAAAACGGAACCCTTATAGGATCACTTTGTTGTCCGTCTGTCCGTCCGTCTGTCAAGACCCTTTTTCTCAGGAACGCGTGGAGGTATGAAGCTGAAAATTATATCAATTACTCAGGTCTACTGTCCCTTGAAGCTGTGAAAAAATCAAACTTCTAAGCCAACGCAATCAAAAGATACAGCCGTTTATGCCGCAAATTTTCGACACTTGCAAGGGAATCAAAACCTACAGGGTACTTCCCGTGAACTCAGAATCTTGAAATTTGGTACGAAGCAACGTCTTATAGCATAGATAAAGGAAAAATTACGAAAACCATAAATTTTTAGTTACATCACATAATATATTTTTTTTAATAATTTTAAACTTACTACCCATTTCCTCATAAACGCGTAGAGGTATTAAATTGAAATTCATACCAAATACTCAGGTCTATAATACCTTTAAGCTGTAACAAAATCAAACTTCTATGTCAACGCAATCAAAAGAAACAGCAATTTAAGCTGCATATTTTGAAACTCGCAAGTACTCGCAAGGGAATCAAAACCTAAAGGGTACTTCCAGTCGACCTAGAATCTTGAAATTTGGCATGAAGCAACGTTTTATAGCACTCATATAGGGAAAAGTCTGAAAACTGAAAATTTGTTGTTACGTCACAAGAATTATTTTTTTGAAAAATCTTCAACGCTCGATTCGAGAATTAAGGTAAGTTAGAGGTATTGAGTTGAAATTAACACCATATAATTGGGTCCGTGGTCCCTTGAAGCTGTGCAAAAATCAATTTTCAATTCAATTGGTGAAGTGACGGGAAAAAAAGATTCGTCCGTTTATACTGCAAAAAACGTACATTTCGAGACTGTCGAATTGTTCGATTGAACTGTTTTTATAGGTAAGTTACTACGGAACCCTCAGTGCGCGAGTCCGACTCGCACTTGCCCGGTTTTTTTTAATTTAATTATATTTATCTTATGGAACAACCATTTTCTCTAAAAACCTTTAATTTTTATTTCTTTTTATTTATTGGGTTTTGTTGTCCAATATCTTGATCAAACCATTAAAAAATCCATTCATTTTCAACCTGCATGCGCTTCTAAAGATTTTTTCATACAATGAGATGCATTAATCAAGCTAACGACCATTCTCACTAAACAATTTTTTTAACAACATCATGCGAACGTAATTGGATAGGGTGAGAAATGTTAAGAAATCGCTCAAAAATCTTTTATAGTTTTATAACACGCACAAGAGCTATTAATCACATCTACACAAAAGATCAAGCAAGAAATTCTTGAATTCTTAAATGTTTTCTTTATAGTTTTTTGAAAAATAATTTTACGCCTACAAACTTTGATTTTAGAAGAACAAGATGATTTTAGAGAAGTATTTATTTTCCTATGTACGATGTATTTAGAATACGTTACTGCTAAAAACTCTCTGCTCGCTTTGCTAGATTTCTTCTCAATAGAAAATTCTCTATAGAAATCTTCTAATCTTGTTGTCGTGACTGTTCAGTCACAAGAAATCTTATCAATTCTGTCTTCTGCTTCTATTAAATACATTTGCCTAGTAATAAACTATTTACAAAGTGGTTGGATAATACTTTATTTGTAAATCGCAAATTAAATGTATTTGCGGACGGCAAGCAATGCAGTAACCGTCCGAGACCGAGTCCTCGACGGCGCGTAGTGTTCCACGCGCACTTCAAGGAGATGTCAGTAAAACCGTGGGGCCCAGCAGGGTTAAAGCCTACTAGGGCCGTAGGCTGTGCGAAAAAGAACCTGTACTGGAACTGAGGTAAAAAAGGGACAAGAGTGGGTCAGTAAAAGTTTGACACGCCCTCTTTCTGCGTCCAAGAGCAGGAGAAGTCATTCAAAGATTTCCCCTCTTAAAAAACGGGTCTTGAAATAGACCCTTTTTTGCAGTGGTTACTGGGATTCTGAAACTACTAGCTTAAAGATCTATTAAAGGATTTGTTAGGAAAAGCACCCCGAGCGCGTACTAATTGCGCGCTAAGTCTCAACTGTCCAAACTGCGACACGACGTCGGACTTTCACAAAGTTGGACTAGTGAATGGTGCAATGTAAAGAGCTGTGTTCTGCATATTTATATAAAGTCTAGCAACCCGTTCAAGCTTTGCAAGGGTGTTAGAAATCTCAGAAATTCTCAGTTTAAACTTTAACCTAAACCTCTACGTGAATCACTTTGTCTATTAGTGAAAACGTTATAATATTCAGTAGTTTTTGAGTTTGTCATGTTCATTAAGGCCAAGCGCGCACTAGCGGCCAGGCCGCAGGCGGCCAGGTGAAACAAATGAAACCGCCATAGAGCGCGTGCTTCTGTCCGCATGCGGCCAGCGGCCACAGGTGCGCGCGCTCTATGGCGGTTTCATACTAATGTATGTATCTCGATGGCCGCCGCGTCCTGGCCGCTGGCCGCTAGTGCGCTATGGGGCTAAGGCAAACAGAAGTGGTGGAGGACCTAGTTTCATAATAATGTAAAGACAGGGTTATAACAGGATTGGAATTTGGATTTTATAGTTCAAGCGACCGCCTTAGCTTAGCTTGAGTTGACCACGGAATTAAAGACTGCATTTTATAACAAAGATGTAATTTTTGAATAATTGTACGGCAGAAATGCCAAATATATTGAAACCCTATAGATTCTACAAATTGCTAGCTACCTTCTTACAAATAAATATATCATGCACTCATACGTTCGTTCATTCATTCGTTTATTCATTAATTAATTCGATCATTAATTAATTTTAATATTCCTTTGAACACACATTTTCAGAGTTACATAATTTTACAAAACTAACTGGTTTCGAATAATCAGCTAACTTTATTAATAACCTAATTAATACCTCTTTCAGAAGTTTACTCAAGTATTAGTAGAAGGAAGTTATTCCTTTAACAGAAAACGAAGATCTGTGCACCTTGCTTTGATTTATAATTCCTTCTCCAACCCTCAGCAGTAATGAATTTGCATATTTTTGGAACTGCATGCACTACATTAATAGTTTATTAGTAGCTTTCAAAATTAAGTGGCAGTTTTATGCAATGTTCCATTTTAAGTTTAATGTTGTACATTTATATTATAAGGATTCCTTATTTCCCCTCGTCTTTAGTTTAAGAGTTTTCTTATACTTTTAAAGTACGTTTCTACGTAAAGAAAAATTTGAAAAAAAAGAACTGTGTAACGTTCGCGCGTCTGACAGTTTCCGCTCATTATTTTTCTTCGACTTTAACGAAGCTCGTCAATCGCTGCAGTATTGAGCAAGTTGTTAGTGACACTACCTTGTTGTTACATAAAACTTGAAATAAATAATTCTTTTATCGTTTCTTATGTTATTAAATTTATATCTTTTTTTTTCGAAATAGTTATTATTGAAATAAAACAGACCATTTAAAAAAATACAGAAATTTAATATTGTATTACTTGGTTTTTAAGAATCAATGAGCCTTAAAATATACCGAAAAAGTACAATTAAAATACTTATTTTAAAAACATCATTGCATTGTAAAAACACGTGCCCAAAACTTCTTTGAAATATCGCAACCTAAAATTATGCCGCTTTCATCTTTTTTGTTCAAAAACAAAGAACCGGGAACCTTTCCTACACAGATGACATGTGGCTCAAGTCTCCGGAAATTAAAAGAAAATTTATTTCCTGAATATGTTCCTATTTCACTATTACAAACAGACTTTGTTGTTCATAAATGTTAAGTATAATATGTTTGAAAATGTACTCAGAAATAGAAAACTAGTGACAACTATAAATACGTTTCCGAGAAAAAATAATGGAACATTGGCAAACAGTGCTCCTAATAACTTTTTTGATATGAGTTCTATTCTATTCTGATCAAATTTGAATGTATTTTGAATCACTAATATTTATTTTCTGTGCAGTTACTCAAAGATGCCGCTGGATGCTGTTGTGTCGGCACTTTTGGATGGTGGCTTCCAGTGAACCGGCTGCTCTTCACTTTGTTACGTTGAACCCATCAACTGTGTACCCTCGACTCTGTTTAAAAATATTTCCATCAGCAGCACTGGAATCCATATAATTAATTCATATTTATCTCTATACATCACGGAAGTACCAGTATTTCTAATAATAGTCAGCATTACAGTTTTTGCTTACTTTGCAGCCTTATTGTCAATTCCAATATTAAGAAGACGTATGGCAAAGAACCGCCCACTCGTATGTATAAGATATGCGTCAGCCACCCCCGCACTTAAGTCCTAAGAAAACCGAACTGAACAACTGACTAGATACGATAACTTGGCAAATCTCCAGACAAAAGAAATATATTTTTTCTCTATTTGCGCAAACTGCAAGTATATTAATGATGTAAAACAAATAGTATAACGAGACCAGCCACCGTAAAGAAATACGGAGAGGGAAATAAAATAGTCACATTTTAATATCTCTCGAGTTGTATCGCATTTCTCCTGAGAATGAGATTCACATTTATGTTGCAAAAGGTTGTGTTTTTATCTTAGTTTTTTATTTGAGACCAATAACAGTTACTTAACGCATGTTATCAAAAGAGTTATGAGTACCTATACAGCATTTTTCTCGAATACATTAAATCCTCATTTGCTGTTTATATTAAATAAATCATGTGACCTAACACTTTTAAATAACACGTTTCCCTCGACATTAGTTTCAGTCAAAGGGTCCAAGAAATTCAGATCTGAATTCGTTCTCCAATTTAAAACAAGTCACGACTTCACGAACCGCGTCCGAGCACTGGGTCGAATTAGAATAATTAATTAATTCAACTAATAAGTTTTACACAGAACTATCCTCTTCCGCTGAGTTTATCACGTTATTAATTAAAATAGTACTTCATTTCATTAGTCTTACTAAGAAGTATTCATTTTCGTTAGTAGGAACCCGCTTTGAAAAGAACATAATGTGAGAGAGATTATGGTGAAACGATACGGCTCGTATCGTGAGGAAATCCCTGTCTCTGGAGCCCTAACCACCGGTAGCTTGGACCCTGCTTTCGCCATCGATTGACTTCCAATTTTTATATTATTAAATGCCAATTTTATGTTTTGTTAAAAAAAAAAATGTAGTTGATACGTGTTATAAAAGAAAGAAAGAGATAACAATCTTCACAATAGTCTCAAATTCATAGTCCTAGAGCGATTATTTATAGAAATTCAATCTTTGTACCTACATATAATCACTCCATGTAGCTAAAATTAGCCAAAGAGCTAAGAAATAAATCATGTTTTTTTCCAAAATAATAATAATCGATTGTGGAGGTCTGGTAGGCTACCGCTCCTCGTAAAATACTGGTATTCAGCTAAATCCGGCTTGACTGGAAGCCGACCCCAATACAGTTGGGAAAAGGCTAGGCAGATAATGATGAATAATAATGTAAAAAATTCAAATTGAGTTCCATTGATATTATATTCAAAGCTTGATAACCTTGTTAGTAGAAATTCAGTCAGTGTGAAACTACCTATTTACACTAATAGTCTTGTTTACCGGTATAATGGAATACGTTGACCTTCCTCCTCCTTCCTCTGCGGTTAATAAATGAGGTATAATTCGCTGAGCACTCAGCGCGTAGAATATTCATTAGAATCGTGGTGTGAGCTAATACCGTCTTTAATTATGAGGCTTTAAGTGTGCAGACGGAAGGCCCGCATAATTGGGCAGTGGTGGACCATATTAGGGACATGTTTTATTTGTGTCCACCGTTTTTATTAAAACCAATAATGTTGAGGTCTTATTATGTCATGGTACAGCGACTTATTAACTATACCTACGTGTAATAATTTTTGATACTTACCTGTATTATGTAAATAAATGGATTGATTGATGGATTGAGGTATTTTAATTGCAGGGAGTTGTGGGGCCCATGGGACTGGGACCGCTGTCACAAATAAAAATAAGACCCTATACCTGGAAGCATAAATACTTATTATTTTTTTTGAGCTGGTTGCTTTTTCGCGCCCCAAGGAATAAAAGGGCATTAAAGTATAGTTACCAAAAAAAACTGTATTTTTTTACTAGTGGTCCCAAAATACTGCTCAAAAACTCGTTAGTTTTTATAGGTGAAAGTTGGGGCCGTAGTCCCGGTCCAGGAAAAAGCTCCACGCCCCTTGTAAGTCGGATCAAACAGATGGATGAAGTATACACAAACTTTGATGCAGCTGAAGCAGAATGCCTCAAGTTCTGGCACAAGGCTGCGGGTAAATAGCAGCCTGGGGGCACACAAGATAAGTACGTCACGGTGACCGCACATTGCGGACGATTTATATGCCCGAATTTGTATTATGGATTTTATACTGCTCTATATCAAGAGTACCTTTTTTTTCTATGATAAATAAATGTTTCTAAATAAAAAATGTTTCTTTATTTACGAAATATATAAATCAGCTAAATTGAAACGATTTAATAACAGACGAGACTTTGAGCAGTAACCAGCTCATCGACTCAACGTTAAAAAACAGGACTAGTGCGAGTTGGACTCGCGCTCTGAGGATTTCATACCTACTTACCTATGAAAATAGTTAAATTCCCGAATCGAGTTTTGGAGATTTTAATGATGATGATTTTCTTGTACCGTAACAACAAATTTTCAGTTTTCAGACTTTTTCCTGTATTTAAGTACACCATGATACCTTCCTTTATGCCAAATTTCAGATTTCTAGGAGAACGGGAAGTACCCTATAAATTTTTAATCCTTTGAGAGTGTCGAAATGTAGTTTTTTTTTGTGAAATAGGCGGCTCTTATTATCTTTTTTTCGTTTATTTTAAAGTTTGATTTTTGCATAGCTTGAAGAGACTGCAGACCTGAGTACATGGTTTAATTTGAACTTGAAACCTCCTCGCGTTCCTGAGATACAGGGTCTTGACAGATGGACAAAAAAGTGTACGAGTATATTATAAGGGTTCCGTTTCCTCCTTTTGAGGTTTGGGTTTTCAAGCGATGAAGTTATCATATTATTAAAGTACTACTGTACATGTATATTTGCACATGTAGGCAGAAAAAGAGTTTTAGCAGAAATGTGTAGCTAAGCTAGTGTTTTTCCACAGGGACACGAAGCCATACTATCTAAAAATTGCTTATTTGAAACTGTTTCATGCAGCTCATGTGAATTTTCAACATGTTAGGTACTTTGAGAATATCTGTGTCTGGGGAGTTAGTTGTTCAGCGCGAGCGCTTCGGAGTTGGAGCTTATATGCTCAAATACATTCTTAGGTAAGTAGTTACGACTTATTGGTTATAAAGTTCATTCTTTCCTCTGGTATTAAACGGAAAAGGTTTTCATATATCTAACAAGTTTATTACAAGTATTTCTATGCAGCTCTTTGAAACGTTTCATCGTAATTGGTGCTATTTCCATTCAGCAGGAAAAATTTATACATGTACTAGCTGTCCCCTGCGGTTTCACCCGCATTTTTTGTTACTGCTCCGCTCCCGTAGGCCGTAGCGTGATGGTATATAGCCTATAGCATTCCTCGATAAATGGGCTATCTATCACTGAAATAATTTTTCAAATCGGACCAGTAGTTCCAGAGATTACCCCATACATACAAACTTACAAACCTACAAACTTACAAACTTACAAATTTTACCTCTTTATAATATTAGTATAGATGTGATTGACTACAATTCCATAAAAAAGAATCCCAACTTTCATATAGCTCCTCTAGAAATCATATGCATCGGAGTACTCATCAAGATTACTTCGCGCAGCCACATTTAATAATAATGCTAATTATTTAACCTCTAGGAGATCGCGCAAAAAACAAACTAGCCTTCTGGTCACGCAAAGTGTCGATCAGTGGGCAAGAAATACTTATGAAAAGATAACGTGCACTCAAATCCCATGACCAAGCGTTTTGCTCCAAACGGTAATCACCAGTAAGGTAAGTAATTAGTATAATTTTAACCGTTAATGTATTTTGGAAAAGTAGATGAATGAGTTAACAAGCACAAGTTATTTGACTCAAACTTAGAGAATACCATGGTCTAATCTAAGACCAAGGTACAGCGCTATACTTATATCAAATCAAGTTAACTCCACTTTTAAACTTGCAAAGTTTTACTTCGCATGGGTTCGCATCCGAAAAGAAAACCCGAGGTCCTGGGACGCAAGGTAAAGCAAAAACAAGTAGTAGATTTTAATCATTAAAAGTCTGACACGCACTTCCGAAGTTATTGGATCATTCACCACCTAAAAAAACCTATAAAAAGGAAGAAGTCATTTAATGAATTCCCACTTCAAGCAAAAATACTTAGGTACATTGATTAATATCTTAAAGTAGCATGTAGTGTAGAGGGTTTTGTTTATGTTGTTAGTTAAGTATTTCCTGTATCTATTTTAGGACGTAAACGTGCAGTATCATTCTGACAGAGTTTAGACGAGGGTACGCAGTGTAATCTACCTAAAGCAACAATTCATGTTAGTATGGGAACTATTTACTTTGCAATTAATGGGACCAGTGAGTTTGTTTCGCCAATCATTTTTAAGACTCAAATAAAAAAGTTTCATAAAAAATATGTATGTATAGTACGTTAAGAGGCCTGCGTACACCACGCGCTATCTCGAGTTGAGATGAAATAAAATACGTTTTTGAGGTTGATGGAATCAATCCAGATAGTATAAACAATTCATGGACACACTGACTGTAGTAAAGTCATCATCCACACACTGACAGTTGCTTGCTGTGATAGCAATACAAACTATTGGAAATTTGGGAGATGTTCCGTAATACCAAAAATGATGAATGAAAAATTAATGTATTTCCAATATTGTTTCGAGTATTTATAACTTGATAATAATATCTGTGTTCCTACGGAGAGATATTTTGAAATATTGTTGCTTATAATATAGAAAAAACCAAATAAAAACATGACATTTTCGCTGTGAAAATGTGCAAATTTATATTCGCTTAAATTTCGTTTGGGGTAAGTTTTTCAAAAAAAAACGACGTAGGAACCTAGATAAATATTGTCTGAATCCGAATTACATCATATTATGGTGTAAATATGCTTAAACTGCAAATGATTTTAGTATTACGTTTGTATGGATAATTCTAACGTCGCGCCCACCTTAATATTGTCGCTTATCAGTGAAAAACAAGGATAACTTTTAACTTTTAATTATTTTTTTATTAATTCCGATCCTCAGCTCTCTCACAATGATTTCCAACGATATTGCACCTACCACAATTTGTCTCTGCATCGCTCAAAGATTTACTGGTAGAAAATGTCATAAGGATACCTCTGTACTTTTTTGGACATGAAATAGAAAAAAATACAAATGAAGTTTTTTTTTTTTCAAATATTCCAATAATTAATCAGCACTAGTGCATCATTCTCACAACGATCTTCATTCGTTCTTTTTTTCATTCATTCGCCGTTCTTTCTTCCCCGATAGCTGGTAAAGCGAACATTCCTATTCAGGCCGCGGTTGTGCACTTCGTGTATATCACCGTTTTTACTGAGAATCTTGTGTTTGTATTTTGTATTCCGGTTCGAATCCGGTGTTTTGTAGGAGAGTGTGCTATAAAATTTTGTATTTTCGCCGTGTATTGGTGTTATCGGGCCGAAGCATTTTTATGCTTCTCGGAGATACTACTAAGTTTTGTTTTGTTTGTCTCTTTAATAGCAGATTTTCTTTAAAGATCACCGTATCTTTACTCAAATAGATTACTTCTTGTTATCATTTTAAGGATCTTTTAGTTTATCAATTCGCCGGACGATATCAATCTGCACATTATATAGAACTCGTAATCTGTCACAAACTCAGTCTCGTTTCAGGTTTAAGTCTGACTCAGTAGTCACCGTGTGACCGTTTTTTGACAGGTTAGCGTCGCGAGATTTTGTCCGAGTAGACCGACACCTTATGGTTAAATTAACACACGGTTGTGTTGCATTTAATAAAATGCAATAATTTCATGATATGACCGCTTACATCATGTAACGACCAATTCTTTGATCTGACCACGATATTTACATGTGTTATATGTTTGTAAATCATGGGCCAACACAGATGATACACGAAATGAAAGAAGATATCTGATAGGCTAAATTGTCGAGGTACAAAAACATATTTATTTTTTATAACAAAATTCATACTTATAATGCATGAATTTCGGAGCGAATGAATGGGGAAATTTAAAAATGTAGGTATTTAAAAAGGTTTTCAAGTAAATATAGAAATAGCATCATTATGTAACTAACATCTATCGACGTAGCGTTCCCTAGCAACTTAGCGCTTTGTAGTACGTCGTAGCGATTCGTAGAACGTCGTAGCGGTTCGTAGCAAGGCTGATCCGATTGCATACAAATCGATAACAATGAGCTACCTTTGCATATTCCAATTGGCAATCGGAGGAATTGCCGACATTATCAATCTATTGTTATTGCACATTGCAATAACCTTGTAATAAACAAGTTACTTTAAAAAACATTTAATGCTGCTGTAGCTGACCCAACGCAATTTGTACCGCTCAACAGACAAATAACGTAAAGAAACTTCTCAGCTAAACTTAATTTTAATCGGAATCTTGGGAATGAGAAATTCCTCACCTTTGAATTTTTCATTGAGTATCGTCGCGCGAGTCATATTGGGGCTTAAATTTCAATTTCTGTCAAGTACTTTCAATGCTCATTTGTGCATGTGTCTTTGATGATAATTTTAGACGCTGCTAAAACTAAAATAGTTTTCACGATATCAGAAATAATAACCTAAAGAATTGAACCCTTGCACAAGAAATGTGATATGGATTTTGTAAATGTAGGGTTGGAATAAATTAGAATGCGCATGATGAATTACAAACATCTGTGATATTTTTAGTTATTGTCTTTGATAACAAGGTTTTCTTGTATGATGTGCAAATCGATATGGCGCATTTCAACTTACAAGTAAGTCCTCGTATTGTCAATGAAGCACGTTCTGAGGCACTACCTCGTGGTTTAATGCGATTCATTTTACGAACAAAACTGAACTGTTACAAGAATGGAGTTATACAGGGTGTTTTAGCTCAATCCCTTTTTCTGGCACACACGCCTGAAATTTTAACACGCCCATAGTTTGACATACTGAAAACCTGCACTCCACCACACTTCATCTATAGACGCGAACTCTATTGACACTGTATATAGACAAAACTAATAAGTCATCATTATCTTAATTTCAGCCGAAAGACGTCCACTAATGGACATAGCCCCCCCTAAGCGTAGCCACAACGAACAGTCCTGTGCGTCTCGCATTCCTGCAACCCTTTTCAGATGAATCGGTCCACATTTTCAAGTACAATAAATTATTAACGAATTAAAACTTTCAGCTTTTCATTATGAATCATTTTGTTTTAAAACAGTAAAAAACGTCACCGAAGCGTAGCCGTGAATCTGCCACACGTTTCATTAGGCATTCAATTGTCAGATCCGTCCGTTCGACAGCCGAATTATTTTCGTGGAAAATGTGCAAATGAAATGATTTTCCTTTATCCGTTTATATCAAAAAGGCTTAAGTCTTTTCTAAAAGAATTTGAATAATTATGTCAATTTGGTGTTTTTTTTATGTAAGTAACAAGAACTGGTGTTTAACTGCAATCCCGCCTGATGGTAAGCAGTGATGCAATCGTTTATTAAGAGGCATTTGAGGGAATGGTGGGTGATATGTGTCATATACGTGTTATGATGGGGTGATTAATCCCTCAGTCATTTGAATTTGCCCACGTCTACCAAGGTTGGTAGTCGGGGTCTTGGTCTCAGCGGCTGGGGCTTGAAAATGTCCGTTCCGTTTCCTCCTTACGGGTGCAGCAGTGTCCTTCAAATCGGTACTTTGGAGGTCCTTAAAACGCCACAGCTGACCCCGCTACAAACGTGGTCCCCTTCTTCTTCTTCTTCCTGCCCTCATCCCATATTATTTGGGGTCGGCGCAACATGTTTTTTCTTCCGTGGTCCCGTGCTGGATCCAAATTATTTGAGGCAAAAGAAAAATTATATTGATTCGAGGAAAAGAAGAAAAACAGATTAATAAAAGGTAAATTTAGTTACCTACTGGTGGTAATGTTTGTTTAGTTCTCCACAAACAGAGCTAATAACGCCAATCGCAACTTTTCTTGTTTTGTGGAGTTGTGTAGGAAAAGTTGTTAGTGCCGCCCACACTCGCGAACTGCCTACGTATAACTAACCATATTAATTTGTGTTAGTATTAGGGCCTGTTTCACAATGTCCGAGTAGGCACTACTCACTGAATAAATTCAAAAATGTGACAGAATCCGTATGAAATTATCTGTCAAGTAAGATACTCGAAACTTAATCATAGGTGGTGAAACAGGCCCTTAGTGTAACTGCAGGTATATGACGAGTATATTATTATAGACTGAAGATTATTATATAAGCCTAAAGTACCTTTTACCAGTCGACAGCGATGCGGAGGAGTTTTTTGACGCCATTCTTTAGTTAACTTTTAGTAAGTTATTAAGGTTTTTTTTTATTTAGTGTATATATAATTATTTTTGTAATTGTATTAATAGATTTAAAATTTAAATAAAGACCAGATAAGATGGTTAATTTCTGAAGTCGGTTTAAAAAAATAAAAAGACAACATTGCAATGAAAAAACCGACTCCTGAAAAAATATTTAGGACTTTTTAGTATTTCTCTTACATTGAAGTGGGTTGTATTTTCTTTTTAAAGGTTTTTTTTTAATTATCATTAATTAGAACCGTCATTTAGCAGGGCAAGAAAGAGAACAAGTTTATAAACGCCTTGTCAAATCAGCCCCGAGCAGTCACAATCCAAGACGGTGAGCCATGGGTAGCTCGCCGTCTGACCGTTAGACCGACCGATAAGGACCAAGCATGAGTCAACGACGCAATGTCTTATACCTTCCAGATAAAAAGGGGCTGATTATGTCGTTTTCATTCAAATTTTTCACGTAACCTTAGGGCCTGTTTCACAATGCCCGAGTAGCCACTACTTACTGAATAAATTAAAAAATGGGGGCCTGTTTCACCACCTGTGATTAAGTTTCCAATATCTTACTTGGCAGATAATTTTATACAAAATCTGTGCCATTATTTAATTTATTTAGGAAGTAGTGGCTACTCGGACATTGTGAAACAGGCCGATTTCAAACATTTATGTTTTCAGTAAGATTAAAATTAATTTCTAACGGCCAGTTTTTTCATCAAAGGTAACAGCCAAAGTAACGACATAAAGTAATAATAACGGCTAAATTCGTTTCTTCACAATTTTAACCGTTGGTTTGACTGTTTCTTTAGCCCTTAACCTTTACTGCTCATTGAGGGGCTGTTATAGCTATAGTCACTGTCATTTTGACAAAATTGTATTGACTTCACTGCGTTCATTATGGATGCGTTCAAACTGATTTTATTTAAAAAATAATATTTTTTTTTAAGAAATAGGGTAAAGGCGGGAATAAATGCCCCGGTGGCATAGATGCCTCGTTATCAAAAAATGACCAACGGAAACGGAACTCTCAGTGCGCGAGTCCGACTCACACTTGCCCGGTTTTTTTTTATTTTTAATTTGTACGATTGTAGCAGAACCGTGCCACGAAAATATAAAAGAAAGGAAGGTGCGCGAGTTCGTGTAGCATTAGCATTATTAGCCTTATAATAATCCTACTATTGGGACTCAAGTCTGCTCTCTAGGAGAGGGATGGGCCATAATCCACCAGGTGGACGTGGGCCCGGGGTGGACTGGTGGATGAGAGTATGTTCGAGTTAGAGTATGGAATACAAAGCAATTACAGTCAGCTTTTGAGGAAATGGACAGACATACCATGGGGGGTTAAAATTCTAAAATCACAAATTATTTTAGAATTTTAACAATAGGTCCAAAAATATTTAAAGGATTAAACTAGCTAGCAATATATATCCCGCCTTTACCCTAAACATCAAATGACATTTGACATATGGCATTACTGGACGGTGATGTTGCGATGTTGTCATGAGTAAAAAAAGCTCCCCACGTGTTTTTGGGGTAATTACGACGTTTGCGTAGTGGCAACTCTATTGACTTTTAGTTTAGCTGTTATTTGGATGAAGAAACACATTTGCCATTATGACAGCTATGGTCAAGTAAATGTTAATGCTTTTACTGATAGTTTTAGTTATTGATGAAAAAACTAGCCGTAAGTCTCTAACTACAAACCAATAAGTTAGCTCACAAAGTGAATAACTTCTTCCACATTTTATTGTGCTCACACAGAGCTTGTTACCAGTAAACCGACGTGCTGGTGAAGTTAATAACGGAGTAGTTCCGTGTGGAGGCAATAATTCTAGCGGTCTGCTACAGGTACCTTCATTGTTTCAATGTTATTTGAACTAACTGTTGTTTGTTTGGCTTAAAAGAAAAGAACCATATGGTTGTATGGTAGTTAAGTTAGAAACTTTTCGCGTCTGACTTTACTAGCTCTGTTGTATGTTCAATCAAGTTGGCATCTACCCTTTTTCCAACTAGCTTGGAGTCGGCTACCAGTTTTATCAAATGCGGCTGATTTACCAGCGTTTTACATGGACTACTTATGAGATCTCCACAACCCAGTTACTGGGCAACACACAACTCCTAGGATCAGAATACTTGGATTGCTCCTATGTAAAAATATTAAGTGTTAGGTATCTAAGTAGTTTTCTAAAAAATCTATTTTCATATTTTTTTAAGCTTATATCAAAGCAATAAAATGGTTTCCTTTGGCTGTCGAAAGCAAATCAATGAAGATAGAATGAAACCAACTTCTTCGTCGTGGGTTCATATAACCGACATTCTTCCTTCTATTCTCTTTGTAAACCGTTCTTGGTATTAGCAGAAAATTGATATTACTCGGTACAATCTATAGTTTGCATGCGCACAATAGACATTTTCCTTGTATCAAATCAATTTGAAACCATATTGCAATTTCAAATAGATTACATGCACACTGTAATTTTCATAAAAATTAGGTAGGTATTACCAATATGCTAATTTGTACTAATATGAGCGAAATATTATTAAACATACACATGGTACACTGATATATTTAAAATTGTAAACATCAAAAACGTATTAGAGTTAGTAGTTGATTTGTAGGATCAAAAATGTTTAATTAAACTAAGGCTTGGAAGATGCCTATGTCCAGCGGTTATTTTGGCTGAATTTATGATGATAATTCAATCTATCTCGTTCGTTGTTCCCTTCCTGCAATGTTATTTTTTAAGTGATTTTAATATGTAACGCTGCGAACAGCACATCATTAACAGTGTTAATAATATAGTCGTGGAAGTAAACTTACTTTGTTGTCGCGTCGTAATGAAACCACAAAGTAAGTTATTACTTTGTCATGGATTAGTAGCATCTTCATCAGATTTAATTACTAGTAGATTTATGAGAACCTCTACGAGTACATCTTGTGTATCGTCCTGGTTTCTTATCTCACAAAGCTATAATATATTTCTTGATATTAAAATTTACCTAATATTTTGAGGCAACCGTATTTGATCCACATAAATATTACATGAGCCACTTTGATTTCTAGTTTCTTTGATTTTTAATCTTTAACAGTACCTTATTTTTTATATTTGTTTTAACGTACTGTTTTTGCAAATATCAGAATACTGATTTGGATTATGAATTGAGATTTTAATGACCAGACCAGCAACCTAAAACCGGATTCAAAATGATAATAATTTACAAAAACTACTGCCATGTCAAAAAAATAATAATTTGTAAAAAAAATAACAAGTTGTTGGTAAAACTACACAACTATAATTGTGAAATTAGTTACTCATCCACTGACTAAACACGAAATCTCGTAAACTACATGATCTATCAAACTAAAATAATCGCAGTCGTAAGACCACTCTGTAAAATACTTTCTTATAGTATAAAAAGTCCCCGACACTAACACTTAAAAACATCATCATCTACCATCATCTGCCTAGCCTTTTCCCAACTATATTGGGGTCGGCTTCGAGTAAAGCCGGATTTAGCTGAATACCACTATTTTACGAGGAGCGGCTGCGTACCAGACTTCCACAACCCATTAACTGGGGTAACACAGTACTTCATGGCAAGACTGAAGTCAGATTTACTGGCTTCTGACTATCCGTAACAACTGCCAAAGATCTACAAATGACAGCCGGGACCTATGGCTTAACGTGCTTTCCGAGGCACGGAGGAAACTCGGTATGTTAAGACGGTCACCAATCCACAGACCAACCTTGGCAATCATTGCCTAACCTTGAAGATCGACCCGCGCTGCTGTTATTATCTAGCTATATTATTTGGAATTTCTACCAGTAGACCCACGAAGTCACGTTTATCAATCCGTTTTGTTTAACAATTCGATTCCAATAGTTTTGTTGCCTCATTGCCTCTTACTCCAAACTACTGCTAAAAGGTTAATCTCGGGAGACTTACGAAAATACGTTTGTAAACCCAACGATTGAGTTCACGAAGGTAAATGTTTGTTCACCAACACACAATGTACTACGCTACGTGGTCGGGGTACGTAGAATTGTGAGAAGGATGAAAGGAGATAAACAAATAGAGGTAATTTGTTTGTTTCCAGCCCCAGAGTATTGTTTATCTTTCGTTAGTAACGTTAATGAGTATTTTTTTACATAATAATAAGATATCATACGTGGTTGTCGCAATTATTATTATAAGGGCCTATTTCACCACCTATGATTAAGTTGCTTTGCAGATAATTTCATACAAATTCTGTTCCATTTTTGAATTTATTCGGGAAGTAGTGGCTACTCGGACATTGTGAAACAGGCCCTAAATGTCAGTGGCTACTACGTTACTAAATTGGAATGTAAATTATTTATTTGAATAGAATATATGTTAATTGTTTATTTATACAGGGGACCGATCACAAAGCCGATAACTACACATTCTGTACGTGTAATTAAGTAACTTGGACCAAAAAATATTGCTGGGAAAAAAATTTTTTTTTCATCTTTAAAAAATAATTAATTAATAATAATTCCGATCAGCTGTGCGTTCGGCCGCTCGCGCTTGGTCGTTGAACCGACCGCACGCTTGTGTGTGTGAGGCGCTCGTTGTGTTTAGTATTCAATGCATTTTAGTAACTTCAAATGCGTAATTGACTATGAAAAATTAATAATTTTGGTAACGTTTGTTCGGAAGAAAGTTTACTAATGATACTTGGAATCCGATTTTGAAAAAAAAACGAAAAAAAAATGTTGACTTTGACCTTCAATATCTCCAGAACCAGTGAATTCCCAGGTACCTATGGTCTAGAAGAAAAAAGTATCCTAGTGATGAGTAGAATATGGGGTTTTCGTTTTCGTTAAGGGTCTTTTTACACCCTTTATTTAATGTAAAGTAATGACAAATCATAAAAAACTACAATCGCGCAATACATTATTTGCCACAATGTATTGTATATATATACTTTTCAGTACAAATCTATATATATAAAAATGAAACCCGTTTTTCGTTGTCACGACATCACATGAAAACGGCTTGACCGATTTGGCTGATTTTTTTTTTAAAATGTTCCTTGAAGTTCAGTGATGGTTCTTACGGAGAGAAAAATTAAAAAAAAAAAGAAAAGTTAGGTAAAGTAGGGTAGGTAGGGTAGTGTAGGGTAGTGTAGGGTAGTGTAGGGTAGTGTAGGGTAGTGTAGGGTAGTGTAGGGTAGTGTAGGGTAGTGTAGGGTAGGGTAGTGTAGGGTAGTGTAGGGTAGTGTAGGGTAGTGTAGGGTAGTGTAGGGTAGTGTAGGGTAGTGTAGGGTAGTGTAGGGTAGTGTAGGGTAGTGTAGGGTAGTGTAGGTTAGTGTAGGGTTGTGTAGGGTAGTGTAGGGTAGTGTAGGGTAGTGTAGGGCAGTGTAGGGCAGTGTAGGGCAGTGTAGGGTAGTGTAGGGTAGTGTAGGGTAGTGTAGGGTAGTGTAGGGTAGTGTAGGGTAGTGTAGGGTAGTGTAAGGTAGTGTAGGGTAGTGTAGGGTAGTGTAGGGTAGTGTAGGGTATGTAAGGAAGGTAGGGTAGGGTAGCGTAGGATATGTAGGGTAGTCATTTGACGGGAGCGAAGCCGCGGGTAAAAGCTAGTATTGAAATACTTTACTGTCACTAAAGACTATAAATATAAAAATACATTTTGTTTTGTTTGAACTTAGTTTCACAACTCCCAATGGATTTGTATTTGAAGTATTTTTATAGGGGCATGTCGATGAAATAGTTTACCAAACACAAAACACACTTGATGTTGTTTCAATTCCTGATTCTAAGAACAAGACACAAATACCCAAATAGCTCTATCTCAAATGATTTAAATTGAAATTCTTTCTCCTTTGATTTTTCTGGGTCCACATTACATACTCGTACTATACTTTGAGATGTAAAACGATCCAATCTACTTTCGTCTGAAGGGACCTTCTAGAGTTTAATGTTCCCGTTATGAATTCAGATATTTTGAAACCAAGGTTCTATGTAAATACCCTGTTTCAAATCTCTGTTTAATCGATATGCAAATTAAAGTCATGATCATGGACGATGTGTACATAGACTTTTTTTTAAATTATATAAACTTCTGCTTAATCGTGATCGCACCTGGTAGTAAGCAGTGATGCAATCGTTTATGTTGAGGTGCACTCGTTTATTACGAGCTTATTCGATGTAGTCTTGAAGAAATTTAAATTATAATCAGGTGGGAAGACCGCAGCAGACAAATTATTTCAGTTCTTCGATGTACGCGTTAGATCGTAGAGGTTTCAACAACTGTAAAAGTACTTTGAACTGTAGTAGACTTCCCTCGAAATACATTTACAAACGCTGTGGAATTCCTACTCACGGTACGGTGGCGCAGAGGTTAAGCAATTGGCTGCTGGACTGTGTATCACGTGGGTTTGATTACCGCATGGAACACATGTTTATATGCTTGTGAACTCACCCACGATACTAGAATAAGTAATGCGAAATGAGGAGCAAAACTTTATTTAAAAAGGAAAGGAAAAAAAATGCTACGTTTCTATTGAAAAGAAAATACTTTTCATTAAAATCCACATCAACGCATATCTCTAGAATTTCAGTATGGCATGTGGTTACTATTCCACAATGAGCATCCGCCTGGAATTACTGCGCTGGGTTTTCTATATGTCACACAAAAGAAAAAAAAGCTAAGCTATGAAACAAAAGCTCAGCCTGCCTTTAAAAAAAGCTTACGTATATTTAAAGCTGCTGCCAGCGGCATCACACGCATGAAAGTAGAATATTGTTCTATGCATGATTTTCCCGGGATAAAAAGTATCCTATGTGCTATTCCATCCTTGAGGATTTGATTGGAGTTGATCCACCCTTGTGCCAGTTTCATTTAAATTCGTTTAGCGTACGGAAGTTACAAACATACACGCAAAATTTTGTCTTTGTAATATTAGCGTAATTAATGAGCATTGATTTGTACCTTATCTGGTAAATGTATGTGTTATAGTATAGAGCATGATTCCAGAGAGCCCCGAGAAACGAAAGTCCTCACGCTCCAGTCGCGACTACTAGCCATGGTAGACACGAGCTTACGGCCTCACGTCGAGCAATGTGTAGCTCTTTGGACGACCGTCCTTTAATCGACTGGACCAAGCACAAGTCGTCTACATCACATGCTCAAAAACATATCAGCAAGCCGTAATCGGCCCAAGCAACGCTGAAAGCCGCTTGGATCGCGTTGATTTTCTTAAAAGGAAACCCTTACCCTCAGAACGCAAAGGACATAAATGTGATTTTAGTCAGTAAAAACCTGATACGAAAAAGTGGGAGTCGTTTTTGGGCAATTTTCCTCCTCAAAAAAAGCACCTAACTCATCAACAAAAAAATAATTAACATAGGTTTAAATACTGTTACTATTTATTTTCAACGTTCTATTATCAGCTCAGATTAATTCAACGCCTGTAGGCACTAATTACATAACACCATACGCGGATTAAGGTAGGCTTTATCTAATTAAACACGAAAGCTCACGAAGCCCGAGTGGTTCCGATATTCACGTTGTAATTACCAATTACGAGAGCAGGCTGACTAAGAGATTTATTAATGATCCGCTGTGAACGCCTCAAACAGGATACTTACATATTAATTTTTAATCACGGATAAAGATTTTAATAATGAAAGTTAAAATTACGGTAGTAACAGTAATTTAATTAACAGTGTAGTCAGTGTTTATACACCTATAAAGCGTAGATTGAAAGTAATTACTAAATTATTAAAAGGTTTTTTTTTTCTTAGCCTATACTTTCACACTGTTGGACCTTGAAGGCCTCCCTCAACTTCTTCCACGTACACGTTTTTTGAGCCATCTCGAATTAAAAGTTAGACTAGGAAAAAAATAGGATCATTATGATTGTTTACAAATAAATGTAAAGTTCATTAAAGGTCCTAGAACTCAAAGAGCAACTAAAGGACACAGGTGTGGTTTTAGTTAGTAACAGTCTAATACGTTAGTCCACTCCATTTTAGAACGAGAGAAATCATTAGATAATTTCCCAACTCAAACAAAAATACCCATAAATATCGTAACTTTTACCTTCATAATATTACTGTGATTATTTTCGTACCGCTGTCACGTTTACAGGCATATAATATTAGATGAGGCATTCATTGCGGCTCTCTCTCACTTTGATATAATAAACGTCCTTAATACCACGTAATGTTTGCGTCGCACTCCCAGTTATCTTTACTGCCTCTCTGATGACGCTCCGTTCCGACAATTTGATTAGCTCAGTGAAATTACAGATATGCGGACGCAAAGATCGGTCAGCAGAGTTCTTGATGATTGAGGAAAAATCTATGAACGAGGAAGGTACAAAAACAATTAATTAAGTAGACACGATGTTGCGATATATGACGAGGAGCTCGTGGCTAAATAATAACAGCCGCACAGGTCGATCTTCAAGGTTAAGCAACGCTTGCCTAGGTTGGTCTGTGGATGGGTGACCATCTTAACATAACGAGTTTCCTCCGTGCCTCGGAAAGCACGTTAAGCCGTTGGTCCCGGCTGTCATTTGGAGATCTTTGGCAGTCGTTACGGATAGTCAGAAGCCAGTAAATCTGACTCCAGTCTTGCCATGAAGAACCGTGTTACCCCAGTTAATGAGTTGTGGAGGTCTGGTAGGCAGCCGCTCCTCGTAAAATACTGGTATTCAGCTAAATCCGGCTTGAATGGAAGCCGACCCCAATATAGTTGGGAAAAGGCTAGGCAGATGATGATGACGATGATGTTGCGATATATGATACAATTCGAGAAACTTTGTCATTGCGGCCGAGGCGGAATCTGCCTGAGCCGCAGGTGGTGTGTGGTGAGGGTGTTATAGAGTCGAGTGCTGCACTTATACCAGCTAAAACCAGCTAATTGTGAATCAGTATTACGTGATTCCAAATTAATCTTAGACAACAATTCGACTTTTATCAACTAACAATTTATAGTTCGCGTACAAGCCTGTCGATTATAATTAGTGATTTACTTACCTACATATAAAAATTAACACAAATTAATTTTTTTTCTGAATTTTGAACTCATTGTCATGTTTTCAAGAAAAAGGGTTTTGGCAGACAGACAGACGGACAACAAAGTGGTCTTATATAGGTTTTTTTTTCCTTTTAAGGTACGGAACCCTAAAAACTGGAAGCAACACATATTTTTACGATGTAGAGAAGCCATCATTACCGTTTTGATTAAATCATTCTGGTACATAAGATAATAATAGATAGAACTGTGTGCTTTGTAACTAAAACAAAGCTACAACAATAAAAGTTCGTAGTCCTATAGTGTAACTTTCAATAAACTCTATGAATTTAAAACAGTTTCTATTGCACTTTCGGGAAAACGTCTATTGCCTTGTTTCTACACTGAAAGGCGGAAAGAAAATAAACCCAACTGTGTTGACAATTTGCAAATACAGTACTAAAAGAACATTAAATGTATTATCTGATCTAAGGAGGGGCGGGATAACCTTTTTATCTCTTGACTCGAAAAACGCTTTGTAAATGGGTTTTCCTCGTAGTTTGTATCGTTACGAACAATAACGTACTAAGCTACAACCCATAGCTATAGTAATGGGTACGCCATAATCAAGGCGGTTAAGTTCTCTCTTTTTGGAGTAGCTGGAGAAACCTCATGGCATCATTCTCACCTTCCGCATGACGCAGGCAAAACCACCATAGACGCAGGCCTCCAGATGACGAATAATGGAGACCTCGCCATCCAGCCGTCCGGTAACTGTTTGGACCGAACCCAAGTAGTCGATAAAGCATCGTATTCCACGTACACCTCAAGAAGATGCCAACAAATCCTCCTAACAAAAACAACTCCTAGAATACAAAGGCCATCTGAATATGGGTGTGGTTAAAATTTTCACATGCTTTCTCGCTCCACCCTAGTGCGGGAGAAGTTATTACAATATTTCCAACCTTAAAAAAATAGCCATAACAAAATTATTTTTTAAATTAAAAACAGAATCTCATTAATCCGTGGAAGGTTGCTAAATGTTAATTGCAATTAAATATTTTAATTAGTGCTGGTTCAAGATCCTTTTCAGAATTCACTGTTTCTACAGCCGAGAGAGAAAATTAAGCTTGAGATAGCTATCGCCGCTCTGCTTATCTGTTTTATTATATAGGTAACTAGAGAGCCAGTGGTTCCATTTGAGCTACAAATTATCGTTGATAATAAAATGTATTGAAATAAAGTCAGAAGATAAAATTGTGTGTAAATAATTTTCACTGTGATTATGGATTTTTTGAACGTCGAGAAAATTTGTGAGTGTTTCGAAGGACGAAGCCAGTAGAAAACCCATACCTCCAACTGACCACGAGAAAGAGAACCACTGCCAGTTACCTGGTGGTCAAATAGAGTCAAGAAGAAAGAGATCTAGCTAGTGAGTTTGAGTACACAATCGTGCGAGAACAGAGCTCTCTACTCCAGATGTACAGGAAGTTTGGACCCCAGCAAACTGAGATAGACAAAAAAGAAGTTATAAGCTTAACTTTGCACGGAAACCGCAGTGCGCGAGTTTAACAGTCCAACTCACCCGGCAACAATCTTGCTGACATCTATTTGAGGCGAACGTGGAACACAAAGCGCTGTCGACGAATCGGGCACGGTTTGGATAGTTACCAGGCGTTCCGACGGCGAGCTACCCATTGCTCGCCGTCCACAGGCCCACGTCTACGGTGGCAAAACGAGATTTTAATCAAAATTTGGCTGAGGTTCTTTTTTGTAACCTATGTTCTAGTTTTACGACATATCTTCTGAAATAAGAAATGTACATACATAGATGGTAAAAAGTTTCAAGACATTCAAAGTTGAAAGAAACTTTTCCTGTCAGACTGACAAGGAGCAAGATAAGTAGGTACGGGAAACAATTTAAAACATCTTCGAGATAAAACGCAAAAGAGCTGCTAATTTTGTAATTAGCAACTTAAGTTTGTTAATTGCTAAAGTTTAAGAAAACTTCAACGTGGAGTATTTTTGAACAGTTTATAAAGTAAAAACCCATGTAAGAAGCCTGCAGTATGTTAATTTAAAAGTAAAATTTAGAGGTATATGGAACAGAGTGTAAAGTTTCACAAATTTTCATTGAAATAGAAGAATCCTCCGACCAGACAGATGTTTTGTCTGATCTGGGCAACTGCCCGAAAGATGATTTCGAAGTCACTTTATTCACATCAGGGCATAGTCAATTTCATAGGCAAATTAATTAATTCAAATTAATTATTCCAGCTTAAAATATTTTCAGTCTCCTTAAACTTTCTCTTTCCGATATTCATTATGTTAGACAATTTATTAATTAGGAGACCATAAAAGTTCCCTTTTAATATAACAAAGGTGAGAGTATTAACAGAGCCGCTTCACAATCAATTAGGCTTTCCTGTAATTATGATCATAAATTACAATTTACTTCAAAGAGAGCTTTCATTGATAAATTTAAGTGGCGTGATTATGTTTCAATAAGATACTTTTTCTACATACATGCTACGCCGTTGCTACGCAGCCCCATACGTTCGCTACGTACCCTACGGCGTAGCTACGTAGCTCAGCTTAGCATGATCTCGTCTCGCAAACTGCAACGAGTACATGTAGATTTCCAAGTTTTGTGAAGTTACGCGAGTAAGAAATTTGAAATATCTCTCTCTCCTCTTTCTGTTCAAATCTTTAATATAGAAATGTTCACTATAATAAAATGTTTTGATAAAATAGAATTTATTGCTAAAAGACTGATCAAGCTTCCATCACGATCATCATCTCAGCCGAAAGACGCATTGCTGGACTTAGGCCTCCCCCAAGCGTCGCCACAACGACCGGTCCTGTGCGTCTCGCATCAAGCGTTAAGTATAAATAATTATTTTAACCAAAAAATATGTATTATCAGTTCAACCTGTATTTCAATAAATAAGCTAGCGAACGCCAATCTCATATACGTACTTCAACTACAGTACTAACCAAGCTCACCCAATATGTTGCTATTACCGCTTGCAAATACAGCAATCCAGTATATTGCTTTGTGACGTCATGCATCGTTAGGTCTTCTCGCATATTGCAAGAAATTGCATTATATGCTCCAACAGTATCTTGCGATACTGAGAGCTTTGCTTGAAGAGGTAATCTAAAGCTTGTAGAGTTAATATCGAGTTTCAATCTAATTATGAAATCTAAAATTGTTCTATAGATAGGGATCATGAAGTTGGTGGAAAATACGGGTAACAAAAACATGAGGCAATTTCGTGTTCAATTTTATGAGTACAGATACAGTGGTAACCACCACAGAACATATAAAGGAAGTTTATATGTTCTGTGGTAACCACCATACGTGCCCCACTAGCCATAAGACACGCGTTTAAAATTTCTATACAACTCAAGTTAAACCAGCGTTGAGGAGCTTGTGGCTAGATAATAACAGCCGCACAGGTCGATCTTCAAGGTTAAGCAACGCTTGCCAAGGTTGGTCTGTGGATTGGGTGACCATCTTAACGTAACGAGTTTCCTCCGTGCCTCGGAAAGCACGTTTGGCCGTAGTTCCCGGCTGTCATTTGTAGATCTTTGGCAGTCATTACGGACATAGTCAGAAGCTAGTAAATCGGACTCCAGTCTTGCCATGAAGTACCGTGTTACCCCAGTTAATTTATTGGGTTGTGGAGGTCTGGTAGGCAGCCGCTCTTCGTAAAATACTGGTATTCAGCTAAATCTAGCTTGACTGGAAGTCGACCCCAATATAGTTGGAAAAAGGCTAGGTGGATGATGATGAGATACAATGGACATGAGACACATAAGACACGCATTTTAAATTACTATACAACTCAAGTTCAACCAGCGTTGCAAGTGAAGTAATTGACTGGGGCACGTATGCCTGGTTTACCATATTATTTGTTGAATAAGTATTTATGTACGTACCAGAAGACTCAGCATTGAAAGGCTTCTCACAAGGTGGACGGACGACCTGGCAAGAGTCACGGGAATCCGATGGATGCGAGACGCACAGGACCGGTCGCTGTGGCGGCGCTTGGGGGAGGCCTATGTCCAGCAGTGGACGTCTTTCGACTGAGATGATGATTATGAAGTATTTATGTATCTACGTGTTTTTAGAAGGGAAATGTAGCTAACATAATATTAATTTTTCGTATAATTCAGTATAGCTTTATGGTCTTGTGAGAGCGATGAATAGTTTTGTTTTGTTTATAGATTCTCTTTTACGTGGGCAATATTCATGACGCAGCATCGTATACTGAATTCACAAAATCTCCCTGCAAAATATTCAAAGTGGTATGATCAATTTGGCTTTGCATATGAAGTAAGCCAGCACTACCGGGATGGATTGCTGAATTAAATTATTTTCATAGCCCATCCATATACACCAGCTATTCTTATTTTACCTGACGAATTGGATGCATTGCAAATTATTTAATAAAAAAAATCTGTATTCTGTCACCGTACCTGTTTGTTATAAATTAATTTTTAACAGACTTTAAAATAAGGAAGAGGTTCTCAAATAGGATTATTTATATTTAATTTATTAAATTAGTAATTCGCAATTTAAATCTGCTGGGGGGGGGAAGCTAGGGTATGGTCTTGGTGGGAATCGCTGTAGGTGACGGCAGCATTACCTATAAAATGTCAAGAAACCATCTGCTGTGCTCGTGGCGGAGTACCGTATGAAGCAGAGCCCTAGCCAGTCCGAGTCATCCACGTCCCCGCCGTCCTCCCTGGGACCTGCTGCACCCGCGCCGCCGCGCGACCGCCACCTCGTGGTGCAGCTGAGCTAACGGATGCAGGGCGAAGGGCGAGTATTCTGCGCCTTAAAACAGAATCGTCTCACCAGGGAGAGAACCCGAAAGAAACCCGAGCATATCCGTAGGCTCTAAAGCGGCAGCCCCGCTAGCGGATTAAGGCACAGTGGGCTAATCACTCGCTTGCCCGACAATTATAGATTCAAGAAACCGAAACAGTAGAAAACCGGACCGATACTTTACCGACGACTTTTGGCATGAAAATACGGACACGAATTGCATTTTGGAATGTGCGTACGCTTAGTGATGACAGCCGACTAGCACAGGCAGAAGCAGTCATGCTTGGTTACAACCTGCAGATATTGGGTCTAAGCGAAGTGAGAAGACACGGCTTTGGTGAGCTGAGAACATCTAGGGGCTTGACTTTGCTATATTCAGGTAAAGAAAATGAGGAAGATGTGCGCGAGTACGGCGTGGGGCTTCTCCTCTCTAATGTAGCGAAGAAAAGCCTTGTCGATTGGAAACCGATCTCAGACCGGATCATGTACGCTCGCTTTAACTCTAGAGTACGGAAAATCTCCATCGTACAGTGCTACGCCCCAACCAATGCATCATCCGAGGATACTAAAGACGATTTCTACAACGCACTGAACGCCACCCTTAGGAGTATTAAGAGGCAAGACATCGTCATCGTCATGGGAGATCTAAATGCTAAGGTTGGGAGGGTTAATGCGGGCCGTGAGCGGCATATGGGGACTCAGGGTCTTGGAGTTTGTAACGATAATGGGGATCGTTTTATCGATTTTTGTCAGAACCATGATCTTACCATCGGAGGAACATTGTTCATTCACGGCGACCACCACAAATACACCTGGAACTCACCCGATGGAGTCACAAAGAACCAAATTGACCATCTTGCCATTAGTTCTAAATGGCGTTCTTCACTGCTCGACGTTCGCAACCGTAGGGGCGCCGATATAGATAGCGACCATCATCTGGTGGTTGCTGAAGTTCGGCTTAAGGTTGCAGTAGCCCGTGCAACTGGAGGACCTGGCAGGTTGGGAAGGAGGTTCGACGTGAACAAACTGTCTGACTTGGACACCCGTAGGGCTTTTCGTCTTGAGCTGCGAAATCGATTCTCCGGACTCGAAGAAGTTGCGGATTCACTGGATGAGCAGTGGAATCGCATTAAAATGGCCTACACAGAGACCAGCTCCGTCATTCTAGGGCACAAATCGTCACACTCTCGCGAGGACTGGATGTCTCAACACACCTGAAGTCTTATCGAGGACAGAAGGAATCTGCACCTAAAGCTTCTGGAGACCCGTAATGTTGACGAGCGAGCCGGCCTCATTTTACAGTATCGTCGAATACGCAAGGCTATTTATCGGAGCACGCGTGCGGATAGAAGGCGGTGGGCCAATGACATAGCTGATCATGCTCAACACGCTGCGAACACCGGCAACCTTAAGGAGCTGTATAGAAGCACAAAGACCTTGGTAGGAGACAACAGGCGCAAAAGAAAACCACTTAGATCCAAAGAGGGGCAGCTCATTGTGACGTCGGAAGAGCAACTTCTACGCTAGCACCAACACTTTGAGGAGGTTTTCCGATTGTCAGCGACTTCGACGCCTGAGGCACTGTTGGTTAGTTCTTCACCACCCCGGCTCCTCGATATCAATTCGGAACCACCGGAGAATCGGAGGTAGCTGAAGCGGTCCTCTCTTTGAAGACAGGGAAGGCTCCAGGATTCGACTTGATTACTGCGGAAATGCTGCAAGCCGACTTAACCTTCGCCGTCGACGTACTGACGCCTTTAATTGAAAAGATCTGGACTGCTGAAGAACTCCCGGACGACTGGAACAAAGGGCTCGTAATTACCGTGCCTAAAAAAGGTGATCTAAGTCAGTGCGATAACTGGAGAGGCATTGCACTGCTGTCAATTCCCTCTAAGGTCTTCTGCAGGATAATCTTGGATAGGCTATCGAGGGCCCTGGAACCCTTACTACGCAGGGAGCAGGCTGGTTTCCGTTTGAGTCGTTCTTGCACGGATCAAATTAACACTCTACGTATAATTCTTGAACAGGCATCAGAATGGCAAAGGGAGATATATCTCACTTTTGTGGACTTTGAAAAAGCCTTCGATACGTTGAAGTGGTCCAGCATTTGGTCTCGCCTGCTGGAAATGGGAGTGCCACCAAAATTGGTTCGCTTATTACAGAGCATATATCGGAAATATTCCTGCAGAGTGGTTCACGACGGTCTCATCTCGGAGGACATCGCAGTGCACGCGGGTGTTCGTCAGGGTTGCCTCCTCTCGCCTCTTCTCTTTATAGTCGTTCTTGACGGAATTTTGCTTCGCATCTTCAATGAGAGGCGCCGCGGGATAGAATGGGGATTGTCCAGCGTTTTAGAAGACTTGGACTACGCCGATGACCTATGCCTGCTAAGTCATACGCACGCCGACATGCAAGCAAAATTGAACGACCTGCGTCAGGAGGCAGCGAAAACTGGGCTTAAAATTAACTCGCGGAAGACCCAGGAAATGCGTACAGGGGTGATTAATGCTGCGCCGCTGCTAATCGGCATTGAGGCAGTGGAACGCGTCCAGAAATTCACGTACCTCGGAAGCGTCGTGGCGGAAACTGGTGGAACTGAAGAAGACGTCGCTTCGAGAATCGCCAAAGCCCGCGGTACCTTTGCACAGCTGAGACCGGTTTGGCAATCACGGAAATTGACTCGAAGAGTTAAGCTAAAAATCTTCAGGTCAAACGTCAAATCCTTGCTGCTTTACGGGTGCGAAACGTGGAAGGTGACAAAGGAGATCTCACGACAAATCCAGGTTTTCGTGAATCGATGCCTTCGCCGTATCCTCGGAATTTACTGGCCCGAGACCATCTCTAACGTAGAGCTGTTGGAGAAATGCCGCGAAAGCCCGATCGACCACCAGATCAAGCGTCGCAAGTGGAGTTGGATTGGTCACACGCTTAGGAGGGATTCCAATCATATACCTAAACAGGCACTGGACTGGAATCCCCAAGGGAAACGGAAGCGTGGCCGTCCTCGGCAGACCTGGCGACGCACCGTTTTGGCTGAAGCGAAAGACATCGGACTGACGTGGAGCGAGGTTAAGCATAAAGCGCAAGACCGCTCGCGTTGGGTGACTACTGTGAACGCCCTCTGCCCCAGCTAGGGGATTTAGGACCTTAAGTCAATTTAAATCTGCTGCACGGTTGGCACATTGTTTCTGTGAGATTCACTGCAGCGCAGCCTGCGCAGCGTGTCGCGGGTTCGATTTCCACATGGGAAGAATATTTTACACAATTATAATTTTATTTTCAAATAATATAAACTAGTGCTTATCTGCGATCTCACTTGCTGGTAAACAGTGATGTAATCGTTGATGTACTAGTTTTTTCACCATGATTTCCTTCACCGTTTATAAAGAGCAGTGGTGATGAAATAAATTACACAAAGCCAGGCAAGCTTTGAATCTGCAACTTAAAACTCTTAAGTCAAGGCTATATCCAATGGGCCACTACTGCTCTCGAAATAATACCACCCATCTGAGTATTGTATCGATCTATAATATTATTGATAGAAACCGATTTTCTTCTGTTTTAACAGTATAGTTACTTGTTTTATTACAGTTCTATTGCTAGGCATTATTGCCTTGTTTTTACAAAGTCTCTGTGTGGATTAAGTCTAGACAACAACTGTGCCAACTGATGTCAAATTCTCACGAGCTCCTTAGTAATCTAAACTAACTAGGGTACCTAAATACTTGTCTTGTTTTCTTATGTAAACAGATTCTGATGTACTAGTTTGATTTTATAACAATAATTATGTAATCATTGTGGCTTAACATAATAACTTTGTAAATTGTAGTGGTACAGAGAATAATAAGCAATGGTTGCTACCATGACAACAAGCTGACGCTCGTCTGAAACGGTCGTCTGGTAACCATTCGGACCAAGTTCAAGTCGTTGACAGTGTGTAGGGTTGCACACGTGCCTCAAAGAGTCATTTCATCAATACTCTAGGGGCCTAGCCAGGCCAATACCCGCTGGGGTTGCGGGAAATTTCTGAAAAGAAAACCTCCAGTCCTAAAACAGAAGGCCAATTCCAACTGAAGGACACAGGTCTGGTTTTAGTCAGTAAAGGGTGATACTCCACGCTTCAATCAAAGTAAGTGAATGATTTTCCACCTCAAAAATACAATGGTAGCAATCATAATAATTATGAAGATCCGAGTCTGTTAGTCTATACTAATATTATAAAGAGGAAAACTTTGATTGTTTGATTGTAATGAATAGGCTTCAAAACTACTGAACCGTTTTTAAAAATTCTTTCACCATTCGAAAGCTACATTATTCACGAAAAACATAGGCTACTTTTTATTTTGGAAAAAAATAGGGTTCCGTAAGATAATTGGGTTTTTCTGTAAAAAATCAACAAGAAAAGTTACTTATTTTGCGTACGCTGCCTAAACTGTAAAAGATAGAACCATAAAATGTTCTAATTTATTGTAGATTCTATAAATATCTACAAAAAAGTCCGCGAAGCACTATACCTATCTAAGTCGAGTGAGGCACAACAACCATTTTTTTTATCTAAAAATCTTGAATTTTTTTGAACTACATTTAAACGCATTTATTTTACTCATGCTATTAAGCCTTATCAAAATAAATTATTTTATCACTAAGTACAGTTTATGTAGATAATATTTGGTCTTTGAATGATTAAAATTGGACGTTTGGTTTTGAAGTTATGGCGAAATTAAAATATTACGATTCCTGCTGTACGGTCTGTTGCGAACTCTCTTTCTTATGAATTGTGCTATCATACTATAGGTAGATAGAATTGATTTGAGAAATTGTTCGCAAAGGGCATCTGAAGGAATATTGTGGGTTTTTTTACAGCTCTGCAAACTGTACCCGTTTAAAATCGCACCACAGGATGCGTTTGACCATGTTTGACCATCAATAATGTGAAGTCTGCTGAGTAAAAATGCACGTACTCAAGAGTTAATTTAATTCATAAATTGCAAAGTTAACTCTCGGTAAAGAAGGTAGTCCCCGCTGAAAAAAACATCGTATGATTTATTAAGGCATCAGTCAAATACCACCCAAAGTAAAAAATCTGCCTAAATATACGGATAATTTAAATAACTAAAAATTACTAATTTAAATAACTAATAACGGGAATCGCTTTGTGACTAATGACACCTAAGAAATGTCTAAACGACAATAGGAGGCTTAAGGTCTTTTCACTCTGTGTCTTTCTCACGGTATTGTTATAGCAGGTTTATTCCATTGGCAGGGCAAGAGGAGGTCTTGCCCCATACATTGACCCAAACTAGGGCAGTAGCGGAGTAGACTTCGACCATAACGTTTGCCGTGTTTTCTGGGCGTTCTTCCACAGAATGGTGACACCTGGACTTTTCTTCCCGCCGAATCCAAAATATCTACCTCTCGAAACACTCATGTTCGGTTAGTACTTGCATAATGCAGAAAGTGAGAACGCCATGACGCCTCTGTAGTTACTCTTTAAAGAGAGAATATACCGAAGTACCTAATAACTAAGGCGTGCAAAAGTTAGTGGCCCTGATACGTAAATGGCAACTGAAGGAACATGGTGGAATTTAGTCCGCAAAAGACCACTTGCTCCACTTAGAGCTGGATAACTAACTCAAATAAAAAAGAGGCAAATACTAAACCTTCTAATGACTTCAGGATCAGTTTTGTGCTGACCATTCATATATTTTGACAACTAAAAACTACTTAATGCACTTTTTTTCAGCCTACATAAGTAAGTGCTATTTACACTTACTTAGTGGTGCTTTTTTTTTAAAGGAGAACCATCAGAATGATTCCTCACGCTCTTGGGCGGAGCGGGAGGGCGTGTCAGACTAAACCCCACCCCGTTCCCCTTCGTTCCTTCGATCTGGGGGACACGGTGAGAACCTTTCAGATTTTCCGTGTTCCTCAGAGGATTTGGCCCCAACGGGCCCCTACAGTTTGCTGACATCTCCTTGAGGCGCGCGTGAACGCGCCGTGGACGACTAGGCTCGGTCCAGGTTATTACCAGACTGCCGGACGGCGTGCTGCTTGCCATCCGCGAGGCCGCGCCTGCGGTGGTGGGAAATCGGGATCAAGATCTCGGCGGCGGCGCTCGCGGTCGGCAGCCTCCTTCGCTAGCATTACTGCTTCGCAGAAGGAGGCAACTGCCCGCCACCCCTCCTCGCTCTGGACCATGGCCTGTACCAGGGCCCGGAGCCAGAAGTCACCGCCGCCGATAGATTCTACAAGGACACGGCGGCGCTCCGCCCAAGCAGGGCACACCTCTACCGTGTGTTCCACCGTGTCCTCCGGGCGGTCCACACAGTGGCGACACCCGGGCGTCCTTTCCTCCTTGATCCGATGCAGGAACCTCCCGAACTTACTGTGTCTACTTAGTGGTGCTTGGAATTCATTGAAGGTTAATATGATATTTTTGGTCAGCAAATAATTTAAAAATCGTACATCTTTGTTAAACTGTAATATAGACTAGAGACATACGTACATAAACAAAAGCCTTTAAACATGGAGTAGGTAAATATTCAGATCACCTACTGCTGGAACCCTCACTTATTATTTCTGCTTCGTTGATGTTCGTAAGCCAATCGGCGTCTTCATCTTCATGGTGACCCATTATGTGGATCACCATTATGTGAAATGGTGACCCTTTATGTGGATCGCCCTAAAAACACGGTGGAACATACGGGTGTGCACCGTTTGAACAAGGCACCGCCGTGTTTTTGTAGGGGTCATCGGTTGCAGCGACCTCTCGCGCCGGGCCCTGGTCCACAGCAGGGTGGAGTGGCAGGTGGTTGCCTCCTTCTGAGAAGCAGTAATCGAGCCAAGGTGGCGGCCACATGGATGAGGAAATGGCCCTCACGCCCCAGCGTTGAGGAAATAAGATCCCGACCCCGATTTTCAGCCACCGTAGAAGTGGGCTTGCGGACGGCGAGCAATGGGGCGCCGCGCCGTCCGACCGTTCGGTAACCAAATATCTACACCGAGACCGAGTATACGGCAGGTGGTTTTCCAAGCGTGCCTCATGGAGATGTCAGCAAAACCATAGAGACCCAGCAGGGTCGCCAAGCCTACTGGTGTCATGGGTTCGCTTCTGAAAGGCATTCCTGTGACCCTGGAACGCAAGGCAAAGAAAGAACATTGGAGTGGGGTTTAGTCAGTAAAAGTCTGACACGCCCTGATGCGTCAGCTAAGAGCGGGAGAAGTCATTGGATTATTTCCCAACTAAAAAAATGAAGTCAAACTGTTTTAAGTATGTGAAAGTAAAATTAATGAATTGGATTAATTATTGATTACTTTTGTGCAGTTTAACGAACTTAACGCAGACGAAGTCGCGGGCAACAGCTAGTAGTTAATAAAAAAACTGGCCAAGAGCGTATCGGGCCACGCTCAGTGTAGGGTTTCGTAGTTTACCGTCCGTCACAATAAGTGTCTGCGAATTTTCAAAAATTGTTCGTCCCATCAAGTTCAAAATAATTTTCCTAAAAAGTTTTTATAAAGCTCTACTTTCCAGATATTTTTCATATTTTCTAAACTTATGGTTCAAAAGTTAGAGCACACATTGTTTTTTACTTTTGGAGCGAGTATTTCCGAAATTATTGGCATTATCAAAAAATAATTTTAGTAAACTCCTATTAATTTTTGAATACCTATCTAACAATATATCACACGTTAGGGTTGAAATTAAAAAAAAATCAAACTAATAAAAATTTTTTTTCCTATTTTTATTTTACTACTTTATCGGCGTGATTGATATACATATGTGTACCAAATTTCAGCTTTCTAATGCTAACAGTCACAGAGATTAAGCGAGGACGGACGGACGGACAGACATGACGAAACTATAAGGGTTCCGTTTTTGCCATTTGGCTATGGAACCCTAAAAAAGATTCCTTTTTCAACAATGCATTATAAATACAAAGGGGATGATATTATGTGATGAATTAACAATGTCCATTCTTTCAGAACACAACTCAATTATCTATTTACAAAAATTGCGACCAAGTACGTAATATTTCAACCGAGACAGAAATGTCCAAATATGGATTCTAAATGAATATACATATGAGACGACAATGGCATAATAGAACTCATACGCTTCACTGTCTTTCATGGGGCTAAATGTACAATAATGGCTAGAGAGAATGTTAGTGGTAATCGTTATGATACGTACAAGACAGTTCTCTTAACGATATTACTGTTGGGTTAATTTTATTGTGCCATCAGTATGGTGTCAGAGTAAAATGTGTTTGCTTTGAAGGAACTTTATAAAAAAATATTATTTAAGATGTTTTTATGATGTCACCGTAAAAATAATGTCAAGTTTGTATAAATTTTATATATATTTATTATAGCTTGAAAAAAACTTACAGCTTATAAAATTGACACTAAAAATAAGACAGCAAGTCAATTACAAGTCCTCACGTATATTTTGGGATCAGAACTAAAATTGACAAATCAACATAAACACAATCTGTTAAACTATTACTTAAACAAAGTCAGTTGCAAGAGTTAAATAAAAAAATAACTGAAACTCTTTGGTTAACTGTAAAACTTGCAATATTAAAAATATTACAGAAGAAAAACTATTAGTGAAGATTACCTAAAAAATCAGGTTTTTTAAGTAATTTTCTAAAGTGAGCCTCAGGGCTTATGCATCTTCTGGCTGACGTCACATTAGAGCTATAGAGAACCAATATATTATATTATTAAACCGTCTACTTGCACGTATAATAAAACTTAAGCTATTTATGTCTACAATTCATTGAAGACAGACAAGTACACATATTAAGTAGAAAAATATAGTCATTGATAACGCTGTATACAATTAATTAATATAATTGTAGAGAAATATATACAAACATTCCTTAAATTTTAACAATGGACTGAAAAGAAGACCATCAACCTAAGTTCTTTTCAAAATAATCAGGCAACATAACTTTGGGAAACTCAAGATTAAAACTTGATTCGCATTTTCTAATTAGATCCCAAGAATCTAGTCGAGTCCACTTTCCATTTGAATACAACTTTATAAATCAAGAAAAGCGAGAAAGGGAGGCGTTATAGAGCTTATTCAAAGTGCGGTGCATTGTATTGCTCGAAACTTATTCAATTCATTGAAAAGCCATTTATACGATCTTTTTTTTAAAAGAGAATAGTAAGTCAACAATAAAAGTTGAGAGCTTGAAATTGAATTTAATATTCAAGCTTGGTTTGCTGCCAAATCCTATAACCTAAGAGCCCGTGAACATCAGACCTATGTTATTTTATAAAAGCTGAAAGTTTGTCAGCGCATGGTCCCAACACAGGTAACAACGATGGCCAATTATGAAGTTTGAGTTGCAGTGACTTTGGCTTTGCTTTGCTTTACTACACAGAGTTCAAAATGATTGCAGGAATCTTCAATGAGCTTAATCACCAACTATGCTGATTTGCTGCAAAACCAAATAGATGGATAATCTGTAGACACACAGAATTTTGTCAGTTGAGTGAACTCGCTAATTCGCCGAGTTTGCCTGGGGTGTGCAGAAGTGATCTAAATGTATAACGAGTTTCTCAGTAACAGTTAGTAATTGACTCGACGCTCGTTGTTAGTGATACAAACTTAGATTACTCTCGCTTGATGCAGTGCGGGAGCAACGTGAATATTTGGCAGATCTTGATAATGCCACATTACTAAAAATTCCAGATACTTTAATTTACAGATGCTTGTGTTTTTGGATTTATAGTTTTTACAGCTAGTCCATGATCACGTTTTGTTGGCAGGCATTGCATTTTCGTAGCTAGTTTGAATCACAAGCTTGAGGCTTCCACGTCACTCCAGATTGCCAAGCCAGTAGTATTATGAATACGAAATAAACAATGTTTTTTGACTAAGTTAGCTTACAGAATATGATTTTCCAGTACATTTATGTGCCTATTGTATACTAGCTGCTGCCCGCGACGTCGTCTGCGTGAAGGCTCTACAGCACCAATAATACTTAAGATGTCGCTATAGCATTATAAGTAAGCAACTTTAAAAATAGCGTTAAAATATATAAGAAAGAATGAAAGAAAGAAAATCAGTTTATATGTTTTATTTGTTTTGTTTTGTGTTGTTTACATGTTTTTTTTTTCAAGCAAAGCAAGTTTAGAGAGTTATATGGAAATCCTGCTGAGTTCAGTCATAAGATATGACTGAAGGAAATAGAGAAAATGATGTATTCCATTCCAGGACACAAAAGTGTAAAAATACGTACAAAGATATCGTACCTTACAACACTTCCCTATAAATTACGTTGGTAGTTATACCAGGTGCCAAAATGTAAAGTGAATTAGAAATAGTGACGTTGGAGCAAGCACCGTACAGTTGCCTTTGTGAGAAGCAACTCGTCCTGAGAACTGTACGCGCTTGAACTGGAACGGGAAGTTATAAGGTATGGGGGAAATGCGTGGTATAAATGCTGCCTCACCGACGCCACTACCATAAGAATTTCCGCTCCAATGGTGTGTCTGTGGAGTGAGACGACTTTAAGGCGAGTCTCGTTACACAACTTTGGAGGAGATAGGTTCCGCAGAAGCATAATTGGGACACTGACCTTCAGCTCGATGGTATGCGCTGAAAGTCCACTTGCTGACAGGTTGTTCAGAAATTCCACGGGATAATGTATGGCGTCATCTTGCTCGACAACAGTGTTTATCGAGGTGTAGACCACTTCATTCCCCTCAATTTCCCAGAGAATGCATTCGTTAATTGCTGCAGCCTGATCATTTATGGGCATCTAAATGGCCTGCTCACACAGCCAAGAATTCTGCTGGTGCAGTATACGACTGACATCACCGTACACACAGCGAATGACTTCTTCTAAGCTGGATACTATTTTTTGCATTACCCAAAGGTTGATTGGTAGAAAATGTTTAAGGCATTAAGTCCGCTTTTGTAGTTCTATGTGCATAAAGTATTTAATTAATTAATTAATACCTCTCTACGGAGAGACTCTAGCAGCACCACCTGTCCACCTCTCTCTTCTGGTGTGCGTTTGCCATGACTTAGAAGGACATTGTAAAATTCTTGAACACGCGCATTGTCTCCAAGCCGAGCATTAAAAATTAGCATTTCTAATTGAAATTAACTTCAGGTGGAATACGCGAGAGATTAAGTCGTGCCTGTCGTACAAAGCCTATCCTGCAAGGAGTTACGCTGTTATTTCAGGCTACTTTGGGTTGGTAGTGAAGAGGTCCGGGCGACCAAACTTTCGCACGTAACAAAATGCCTCTTGGGTCCTCTCGTGCATGTACCACGGACCTTTTGTGAAGGTGGAGGGGAGAATGAACATGAATGAGCATTTGTATTATTCTGCATAGAGATAGCGATACTTCTCAGCTTTGAGCTTTCTTTGGTTGGACCTTATAAATACCAAACGCTCTGTGTCAATTTTGGCGTACATGTCCTAAGAAACTGAGTAAAGAGCGTACGATAGTGGCGGAGATAAGAACCATTGTTTACCCTCAGCTGGAAGCTGTAGAAATGCATGGTGGACGGTTTTTTTATGATTTGGGGCGCCTGTCTGGGGGTCTACATTATAGTGGGCAAAATGGTAGCCAACCTCTCCGCGACAGAACTGAAATGAGAGGATATTGAAGAGAATCGTACGCACGGTGAGTCTCGCTTATCCTTTGAAGCCGGTCATCATGCGTGCGTAAAACGATGTCTCTTTTATCACACTCCTGATCGACTAACACAACAGCTACCTCATTCGTCGTTAGCGCATTATACCATCCTGGGTGGGTTGTGATCGGCCTTCTATCTGCTCTGATGACAAACTTAAAGTGGTTGCGCTCGTTCTCAGGCACCGACGCGAGGGCTGCTTTGAAGTGGCTAATTTGCGGATTAACGTTATGTTACATACTTTGCAATCCTTTGACCGGACCAGAGTCCAAATTGGGGATGTGTCTACTTCAACACTTGCTTGTTGTTCATCAAACGAAGTCATCTGGAAGGCGCTGTTATAAGCTTGGATATATTTCAAAAAATGGCTGGACTTCGGATGCTCGCCATTTAGTCCCCCTTTCCATTTGCGGAATTGGCAATGGGTACAAACTTCTTCTAAGGCAACCATATCTCCGTGGGCGGCGTAGTTAATCACGATATTGTAGATAAATCCATTTCCTTCTTTATTCAGCCACGGTTGCTCTTCGATATCGTAAACCGTGGATTCATCATCAGATGTTGACAGTTGATTTATGACACGACACAGGCGATCTTATTCTATTTGTGCCGCACGCTGTTCGCCCGACCAATTCCCCGAATCTCTTGGATTCTGTCACGTTCTTGCAATAAATGAGCTTCAATGTCACTTCATCATCAATGAACATCACTTTTTTGTAATACTTAAATACCGCATTTTTTTTTAATTGTCTCCCTAAACTCTGCTTAAGATTTTGAGGGTTTTGTTGGAACTTGTATTTGTCATACGAACTATACGATACAACTGTTATGAAGAAAATGCACAATGCCATCTATGAATTTTAAGAATAACTAACTACTAACCTCGCCCACATGAGTAAATTTAAATTATAAATTTCCAAAAAGTGTTAATCTGTAACTTGATTTGGTTTTTATGAAACGTCATAGATGGCGCTACTTTAAAATTGTCTTTATACTACTAACATTCATTAAATTATGTTTTTCTGCCCAAGTTACTTAAATGGCGTAGTTTTTATATTGTAAAGCTAAATAATAGCATGGCATACTCAAAAACAACATTTAAATATGCGTCGTTAGATTACACGCTGTCATATAATGCGTAAGAAAAATAAAGATTCACAGCTCTACCCCCGTTGGTGATAGCGTGATAATATGTAGCCTATTTGTTTTCTCGACCTCTCAGTAATATTCATGCAAAATTTGAAGTAAATCCATGCAGTACTTTTTGAGATTAGCCCGGACATACAGATAAACAGACAAACAGACAAACAGACAAACAGATAAACAGACAAACAGACATGAATTCTAAAAACTATATTTTTGGCTTCGTTATCGATTGTAGATCACGCCCCAAGTATTCTTTTAAAAAAATATTCAATGTACAGTTTTGACTTTCCTACGATTTTATTATAATGTATAGATTATGCTTGACCTCCACTTAATTCTAAAGATTATTTAGTTAATATAAAAACTTTTAAAAAATCGGAGTGACACGCTTTTTTTTCTTCTATTCTGTCCTCACCCACCATACTATCACTTACTCCCTTTTCTTTCATATCAGTTCTTATACGTAAGCTATCCATAATTAGTAGTTTTCGATTACCTTATTTGATATCCAACTACATAATTATACTCTTACCTCTTTCCACTTACTAAAGTGGAACAGGTTACAAAAGACAACAATAAACACAGAGTGATATCGATACCTGCATTATCGAAAACCTATAAAATTACTATAAAATGCATCTACCGGTAGATTGTAAACCAGTTCAGCGAAATGTGGTTGTGATCCACGAATAAATGGCATAAACAATTCATGAGAATTGTCCAGTAAACTGGTTATTGTATATTTAGTTTGAATTCCACATAATTATCTAATATTCTGTCCTCCTAATGATAAATGATATTAATTTTTTGCAAAAAGGTCTCACAAAACACTTTTACACGACAATTTTTTTTGTCTTAATTATTATTCTAGATGAGGCCGGTGTTTCCTAACTGACTACCCTGAGAAGAAACACCGAAACAAACTCAGGGGTCACAAACTCTTTTTTTAAAAAAAAAATACAAAATGTATTGGTCAAACCATACGCGAACTATCCAGATTGGTGCAAGTAGTAATCTGGTAATATCTAAACCGACTGCCGATTCAGGTTGACCGCTGTAAAAACAATCTGGCCAAGTAGGGCTTCCTCGATCCATCTCAAACTCAGTCATCTCAACTACGAGGCCAATAAAAGGCCCGTACAGGTTGCCAAATACTGGTCAGATAAATTTAGTTAGAGAATATCGATACGAAAAGAAGAAAATAAAATGCTGATTTTCAAACTATGAACAAGTTGCTGTTATCAAGTGAATTAATAGGCCAATATCGTGGTAGTCAAGTGGGGCGACGTAAATGGGTCAATATGATGAGCTCGCCACTTTTCACATCGCTGGTATACCGACTTTTTATCAAGATCGCTTCATAATATGCAATTTGTTACAAAATATGGAGTCTGCTGCGACCCATGTTAATTAAAAATTATGGCTGGTATGACACATTTATTACATGGTAGAAGTAGATAGATCGTAACTTTAGATGAGGATTAAAATATCATGTGTTTTGTTGCTGTTTTTCTAATAATATTAGATAATTGTTATCATTTATTATTGATTTACGTCTTTTTGAAGTATCGCTTATTTATTTATTGTGCAGACCTACCACAGTGTTGTCTTTTTAACCCTAAGGTTGACTGGTAGAGAATGCCCTGATGCATTAAGTCCGCCTATGTACCACCACTGTACATGAAGTTTAAATAAAGGGTTTATGTTTCCTGATAGCTACAACCAAAGTCTTTAAATCAAGAGTATATTATTGCTTGTGAGCAAGAGTTCTGCATCATCGACCACATTATCGCTAACCATCGATTGAGATATTTACACAATAGGTACTGAGATAGAGCGGCACCGACTCTCGTGCGATCGCTAAGCGTAATTTCTAGCACCAGTCGACTATGATTACATCACATGGGAGAGTGACGCGCTAACAAGAAAGAATCCAATTAACTGTAAATAATGTATGGCTGCCCTAACAAGGGGGGTCCACTCATCTTGTGATTACACAGATGGAGACAGTAGAATTATCTTGTGTTTGAGTTAAAGTTATGTTAAAATTCAAATTTGAATTCAAATTTGAGGAGTAGCTAAAGAAGCGCCACGGTGCGCGGTGTTCTTATTTTCCGCCTGACGCAGGTCCTCGCTGGTCGTAGCCAGTTTAGAAAGTTACTGCAAGTCCAAGAAACCTGCAGGTGTGCTTTGCTTGAAGAAGATGGTGAAAATCTGCCTTGCTTGGAGCATAGCCCCGTCGTTGTGGAAATTAAAGTTGAATTAAAGTACTGTTTCGTAACGTTTACCTAATAAACAAATATACCTAGTGTTTCGGCCTTCTCTAGTCGTATATTGACGAAGCAAGTCATCGAAATTCAAATCTTGTTCGAAATACAAACACACCGCCATGTTTGAAACCATTTGAAACTGTTTCTCACATAGTGTTCACGTGTTAGGGCTACTAATCAGTGACGTGTGTTCTAGCAGACATGCTGACAACCACCAATGTTCCACACAATTATAGCCACACGACAATTATTAATTAAATGTCTATGAAAGACTAAGAATAATCTTAACGATAAAAATTTTGGCCAGCGTGTTAGATTACAGCGGCACATTCCCTCTCTGAGAAAAGAGGCCTAAGTAACAGCAGTGGGAACATAACAAGGCCGATAATGCTAAAAATGCTAATGCTAATTCATAATTTATCAAAGTTTCAATTGGTGACCCTTTTGTTTGAAACAAACATAAAAGTTCGTTCCCACAGGCCACAGAGTTGTCCTTAATTCTTTACATATTCAAACATGAGTTTTAATTAGCCATTTATGATTATTGCGAATACAGTTCCATTAAGGCGGGCGCGACGTTAGAATTATCCATACAAACGTAATACCAAAATCATTTGCAATTTAAGCATATTTACACCATAATATGATGTTATTCGGATTCAGACAATAATTATCTAGGTTCCTACATCGTCTTTTTGTTGAAAAACTTACCCCAAACGAAATTTAAGCGAATTTAAATTTGCACATTTTCACAGCGAAAATGTCATGTTTTTATTTGTTTTTTTCTATATTATAAACAACAATATTTCAAAATATCTTTCCGTAGGAACACAGATATAATTATCAAGTTATAAATACTCGAAACAATAATGGAAATACATTAATTTTTCATTCATCATTTTTGGTATTACGGAACCTCTCCCAAATTTCCAATAGTTTGTATTGCTATCACAGCAAGCAACTCTCAGTGTGCGGATGATGACTTTACTCCAGTCGGTGTGTCCAAGAATTGTTTAAACTGTCTGGATTGCTTCCATCAACCTCAAAAACGTGTTTTATTTCGTCTCAACTCGAGATAGCGCGCGGTCTCCGCAGGCCTCTTAATGGCATTGCTTAAGCTGTACATTGAAATCCATTGAACCATTCGAGCGTGAAGTAGTAAACAAACATACACATTCACCAACTTTCGCCTTTGTAATATTAAGTGGGATTTAAATTGTGAAGAGAATGGCTTATTGTTTTATTTGCACTTGGTGCAAATATGGGATTCCATTTTGGATTCAGGCAACCTCGGCCGATTCCAGGCCACCTGGAAGAAAGCGTTAAATACTATGAGGCCTCAAATTGTATGTTTTTATTATAAGGTCTATTTTTGTAAAAAGTAACCTTGGTTAACATTAAAGTATAAATCCTAAGTAATATTATAAATGTGAATGTGTGGATATTTGTCACTTAATCACGCAAAAACGGCTGAACGGATTTGGATAAAATTTGGCACGCATTGAAAAGAACATAGGCTACCTTTTATCCCGATTCCTGAACACGCGGACCAAGTCGTGGGCGGAAGCTAGTAAGTAACTAAATAAATAACTTAAGCTCATTCTATTTTGAAGTATATAAATAAAAGTATAGTATCTTAAGCTAATTTTATTTTTAAAAAGGATACTGCGCAAAAAAACACTTCTAAAAATGATAACCAAATGCTTTTGTGCTGTTTTATTTTAAATTCTAATGCAAATGAAGTTGCAGACACTAACTAGTAGGGACTACTAAAGTTTTATTTTTCCAGTAGTACCCAATTTTTTCAATTTGCCAAAATCCTTTCGCTTTTGGTTGTTACCCTAAGGGAACGGAAGCCTTTATACACGCTTAAAATTCCACACATTTCTCACATATCGACGGAAAGGATACAAATGGAGAACGTCCATGCAGATGGGACCCGCTTCATGTGCGCTCGTTTATAAGAAGAGATTGCTTTTCCAGCTCGAGCGAGTGAATGTGCGAGTTACGTAGGCAAGTCCCGTATTATTATGTCACATATATGTGTTAGTAGCGGCTGTAAGCTTGATCTAGTGCACCAGAAGTCTACACTTAATCTTCTTGAAGAAGTGGGTAACTGTATTGTGAGTGGACAGTGATAATAATATAATCAGAACGTGCATAGTGCACTAGGGTATTAGGTACTATGCACTCCTTTCCACTCTTCTGTGATACACTCATTTTGTTAGCACACGCACATATAAAAAAATATTGGTTTTAACTAAAGGGTTTTTAGGTTGAAATTCATCAAACACTTATATCGCGAGAGGGTGCAGTGAGAGGGCGTGTTGTGGTTAAAGTTTTTGCCTTCTTTGGCTTCTTCTTGAGCTGGATAACTAATTATCCAATTTCAATTCTCCCACTTTAGGGTGAAGTGAAACTTTTACTGATTAAAAAAACCACACCTTTTCCTTTGTGTTTTAGGACCACGAGTTTCTTTTAAAAAAAAAACCCGTGGCTCCAGTGACGACGTTGAGCTACCCATTGCTTATCGTTACCATAATTCTCCGAAATGCGTTCAACTTTCGGGCAAGTCGCAGGCTTATCAATGGGGTTTCTGTTCGAGTACTGTATTTTTTTATTATTTTGAGTAGTTACCGTTATATCGTATTGCCTGCGTTGAAAAAAATCTCTTCTATTCTATAATTCACTGTAGGATTATTTTATCGAATTGAATAAAACAAGTCGAACGGGTTTGAAGCGGATTTATGTATTACAATATTTTTTACATTCATCGCGGAATATTGGTAAAGTACTTAGTTTACTGATTGTTTTCTAGTTTACAGATTTATTCAACAATAAACCTTAAAAAAATATGATCTATTTATTACTAACTTATGTTTCATCATCATCTACCTAGCCTTTTCCCAACTATATTCGGTTCGGCTTACAGTCAAGCCGGATTTAGCTGAATACCAGTATTTTACGAAGAGAGGCTGCCTACCAGACCTCCACAACCCATTAACTGGGGTAACACGGTACTTCAAGGCAAGACTGGAGTCAGATTTACTGGCTTCTGACTATCCATAACGACTGCCAAAGATCTACAAATGACAGCCGGGACCTACGGCTTAACGTGCTTTCCGAGGCACGGAGGAAACTCGTTACGTTAAGATGGTCACCCATCCACAGACCAACCTTGGCAAGCGTTGCTTAACCATGAAGATCAACCCGTGCGGCTGTTATTATCTAGCCGCGAGCTCCTAAAAAAATATGATCTTATAATTACGAAATTAAAGAAGACCTAAGCTGACAAGGCTTGAAATGGAAACGCAAATAGAAAAGGCTTCCTAAGCCGTTTCTTGAATTTAATTTTGTGATTTTGTACAATTTCATTCATTGGCTTTTTCCAAAGTAAGTAAGTAATTGCTTTCTAGTCCATTAAGATGATGATTTGGCTAAAAAGAATTGGGAAGAAAGTAAGGATAATCTCGGTACTAAAAATTTATACACATAAATATAATTGAATAGGCGTTAGAAGGCTTCCCATAAAGTGGACCAATGACCTGGTGAGGATCGTAGGAAATTGAAGTGTTTGTTTGCAATGTCTAAATAAGTTATCATTACCACATGCAAAATTATGAAAATACTTTCGATACTAAATGCAATTTTTAAAATTTTGTAGGTTGAACCTATTTATTTGGCAGAACTTTCACTGGTAGATCTATAGCTGATGTTATAAAGAGTAATTCAGGCTATTTTCATTTAAAAATAGAATTAGGGATCCGCGCAGAAAAAGTCTTGAATTTGCGTATGAACTCGCGGGCTTGAGCTACCTACTTAAGTATAACAATTATAAGACTTCTTCATAAAATTTTGAGATAACAGACATCAATGTTAATACCTTCCGTGTCTCGGCCGTTACAAAGTAATGTCTGAACATAAACACCTCGCTACCCAGTATCTTCTTTTTATGAACACGTAAAGTACTCTCTCTACGTAAGAGCTGACACACTTGATACAGATACGTGACAGTTTATCACCCGCAGACATTTTCGGGAATGCGATTTCCGCATTTGTAGATCTTTGGCAGTGGTTACGGATAGTCAGATGCCAGTAACTGTGACTCCAGTCTTGCCATGAAGTACCGTGTTACCCCAGTTCATGTGTTGTGGAAGTCTGGTAGGCAGCCGCTCCTCGTAAAATACTAGTATTCAGCTAAATCCGGCTTGACTGGACGCCGACCCTAATATAGTTGGGAAAAAGGCTAGGCAGATGATAATGATGATGATGTAGATTTCCGCATGAGGTCAAGTCCAAAGAATTGCTTAATTTAAGTGACAGTGGACAGCCCAGCACGTTGCTTGCAGAACTGTGAGTGTCATGATGCCGAAAGGTTATAGAGTGGCAACTGCGTATTGGAAGACGGAGCGTTGCCTCCCACAAGGTGGATGATGACATGTTGAGGGTCGCGGAAATCCGATGAATGCAAGACTCACAAGTCTGGTCATTATGGCAACGCTTGAAGGAAACATATGTCTAGCAGTGGTTATCTTTCAGATAAAATAATGATGATGAGCCTTTTTCAACTACAAAATATAATCTATAAGCAACTTCTGCGAGCGAATATCTGAAAAAGAATTGGTTTGCTGGTTCGGTAGCTTTTGCAACCTTTTCGGTACTCTGTAAGTGACAAAAAAGTATAGTGTTAAGCAGCTGCTATTTCTTTTGGGTGTGAATTGAATAACTTCCACTGCTTTGAGATCAGCAAGATAGAAAGTCAAACTTTTACACACTAAAACTGTGATCAGCTATTTTTGGCGTTCTAGAGTCGCAGTGAGCTCTTCACAATTTTGCACAATCACAACGAAAATGTACCTACCAAACGTGCACTAGATCACTACCTATTCATATTAGCGAATTCAATTAGTCAGCTTTGTGCCCAGTTCTTGGCCAATTAGCGAGTAGTTTACTGCCTCACTAATGAATCGAACCGAAATATAACGTGTACCGACTAAAATTCCGTTTGCACGATTTTCACGTACTACTAGCGATGAAAAGCGAACACAAGCCGTATCACTAAAGATTTTAGTTCAGTCGACTGTGAGCATACACTAGGGTTGCCTGGAAAAGATCTGTTCGAAATCTGATGAAAAACTAACTGCCCATTACGTCACTCGTACTTAACGTTAATATTTGTCAAGTATGTTTTCAAAATAATAATGTTATTATCATGTTTTTGGAAATGTGTTCCTTTGCTGGTCTTTTTTTTCTTTTCGAATTGTTAACTGCATCATCGGTGTCACTTATTTAATGCTCCAACGTGGATATACTCGTATAAGGGCACTAGGGGATGACGTGTGACTCGTGTTTTGAACAGAACCACCGCACTTTCATTGAAAAGCAGACAAGTACATAAAATCGCAATTCACCAAGTTGTGTTTGCAGTGGCCTACCTGGGTACGCACTGCGCAACCTCTTTTCTGGTTAAGTCCCAATCATTTTTTTTTGGAAAGATTTACCATGGAGTTTCTTGCCGGTTCTTCTCCATAGGAAACGACCAATTTGGAACCGTGCACTAGCTTCGATTTTTTATAAGTGCCCATGTAGGTCTATGTAAAATAAAAACATTTATTATCATGTTTGTGCCACCGAGGACCTACAGGTTAAGTCGGGTAGTAGGATTTATATCTGTAGAAACAACATATGTTTCTAAGTGTAAGAGGCATTTTTGACTATTCCTGTGGTTCCTTTTATTGACTTTCTACGCTACTTTCCAATAAAAGTTTTCTGTTATTAACTTAAACGTTTTAAAGGCACCATTAGTTGATTAAACTTTACCACAGAGTTAATTTATTAAAATAAAGTAGGTATGTGGTTATTATTATTCGAAATCAAGAATGATACTTCGCAATATAGAATTGTACCTGTCTCATTTTCAGATAGAAATGAAAGTTGAAAAGCCCGTTTTAATTTCCTTTTCGTCTAAATCAGAGTGTCCACAATTCAATCTTTTAAATGTCAGAATAAAAATATTTCCATCTCTAATTTTGGTTTTTTCGCTCGAAGCGTTCGAGTGGACGACGTGACTCAACAAAAGCCTTTTTATTCAAATAACCATTGAGTTTTGTCTACAGTAAACTGAATCAATGAACACCATTGTTAAAATGGAAAAAAATCTGTTAAATTATTTGGCAGGTTTCATTTGTGATGTAACAATCGCGTCAATTTATTCATTTTGCGAAGTACAAGTACTTTTTTTGCAACATAGTGCGATCATTATTAAAAAAGGGCATAACTATAATTATATTGTTTTTTAATTCCAAATATGTGTGTGGTCCTAAATTGGTTTTTCTTTAATTGTTATAAACTAGTGCTTGACTGCGATCCCACCTGATGGTAAGCAGTGATGCAATCGTCGAAGGTGGGGCGCACTAGTTTATTAAGAGCCTATTCACTCTAGCCTTGAAGACACCCAAATTATAATCGAACGGGAAGACCGCAGCAGGCAAATTGTTCCAGTCCTTCGATGTACACGGTGTAAACGACGAAGCGAAACGCTTAGTTCGGACCGTAGAGGTTTGAACAACGTAAGGGTGGATACTCGCCGTACGACGGTTTGTCCGATGGTAGAAATATAAGTTGTGCCCTTTTCAATAACGACGACAGTCTGTCTAGTCTTGGTCACAGTATTACAAAGTCTGATAGGACATCACTTTACAATATTACGGGAAAGACAAAGAAGAAAGTTTTTTGGCAACGTTTCATTTTATGAATTCTAAACAGAACTATGAAAACTTTACAGTTTCTTCTTCCAAGTTAAACGAACACGCGAACTGAATTAAGATGGCACTGTCTTGATTGGAAAACATAAAGTTTTGACTTTAAAAGGCTTTTGAGGATATTTAGGAAAGGATACCCTATTGCTATGACTCCGCTGTCTATCGTTTGTCATCAGGCTATCTCATGAACTGTAATGTTATATATTATAGACTGTTGACATTTTTTATAAAAAAATCTACCACTGTAACAACAAATAAAAATAGAGATAATAAACTTAAGTTGGGCTCCCATTCAACCAACATGATTTTTCTCGCTTTTGCTACGTAACACTTCGTGCAAGTATACGACTTGCGTTTGAGCGGTTTTTTTTTAAGTAAATTATTATCTTCTTCAGTGATAAATTTATATGTCAGTGATGACACTATTTTTTATCTTTCTATTACATGTCTATTTATGTCAGTACAATTTTATGCTACCGGCTTTGTAGGGATGATGATACTAAAAATAATTCAAAAGGACCAAATCCTCAGATGAAAAGAATCCTAATGTGCTATTTTAGGACATGTTTTACACGTGTACAAACAAATCCGTTTCGCTGCTTAAACATACAGGCTACATATAAAATTTCACCTTTATAAAGATGAAGATACTTCAATTTAGTCTTAATATTACCAACAATCTTATGGATAAACCCACCTAAGGCAAATAACTGATTCTGAAAGCTAAGCTAAGTGTTATTACTGGAGTGATTACGTAAGCTTCGCCTATTAGTCTAGCTTCAAATATCTAAGGCTTCGTGAACATATCAGAGTAAATATCAGAGTAAATATGAGTGAAGATGAAATTCTGCGGCTTAATTTCAATGAAAACGGCCCATTTTAATTTAGGCATTTAAACTAAGTAGTTTTTACTTCTTTAATTTTATTTTGTTTCAAAAACTACCATCAGCCAACCAACCCCCAACCACCTCCAACCAACCATGTAGTTAGAGAATAAAGAATCATTGCATACTAGCAGCTGCCAGTGGCTTCACCCGCGTGACAGAAGAAAATTATCCCTAGGGAACATACCGTTAGGGTAAAAAGTGCCCCTATATGCTATTCTAGGACATGGTCTATATGTATACTAAGTTTCATCGCAATCCATCCAGTAGTTTTTGCATGATAGAGGAACAAACATCCATACATACAAACTTTTGCGTTTTTAATATGACTAAATGTTGACTTATAAGCTTTATGCATGCAAAGCTTTGAATAGGATTATTTTAGTACTTTTGCGCCGATTGAAAACATATTTCTACATTGCTACTGTTTTAGTACTTAAGTTTTTATACTTGGATAATTTTTTGTCTGAATGTTTCTCCCAAAATGAGAAAGCTGGCCAGATCTTTAGAGCATTTTTTAGGGTTTTACAATCAGAGACAAGAAAACCCCATTGGTAAGTCTCCACTATCTGTCCATCTATCAGTAGGCAGTGTCTCGTGAAACGCAAGAGTCGATGTTTTCATTAAGTGTTATATGAACAAAAAAATAGCAATATTATTACACGCAATTAATTATTCCCTTAAAAAGAATTTGTTTTGTTTGCGTTGTGTGTTTGCATTCTGTCGTAAAAAGTGGAAATACACTGAAGCATAAAACTTTATATCTATAAAGGAAAAGTACTCATAAATACTTAAGTTTAACAGCACATAACACTTTTATTAAAACCAATCATGTAAGACCTAAATTTTCGCATCAAGTATGTTTTGATACTCGTAAAATTTATAGCAATTTTGAACTTCTGCAAGAAGCAAGGTCCTCCAGTGATACTGAACCCTTCATCTTTACGCCCGACTCACAATTGATCTGTACTTTTTGTTGTTTTGATCCATTTCATCAGTAGACAGTATCTAAAAACTTATTATAGGTTCCTATAAAAAGTTTTGGTTGTCGTTAAAGATAACTAGAGACATAAAGGCTCATACTCGTACAAATAGTTTTACGATTACAAGTTTATTGGTAGGCAATGTACTTACTTGTTACTCACGTTGCTGGTACCTATGTACCAGCAACGTGAAGAAAAACAATTCGATTGTATCATTGAGTGATATATATTTTCTTCATTCATGCGGGCAAAACAGCTGGCGGAAGCCAGTTTTAAATAATTTCAATTTAGAACTATTTTTAGGTACAATATTAGGTTATAATAGAAATAATGTATATAGTGTACACATAATAGTGCACGTTCTGCTTGAATGCATATATAAAATACTTTCTAATTCATAATGTAACAGATAACCTTATTTTGCCTACCTACACCCTCACCTACATTGTTACGGACAATTTTACAGATAAGTTAATTTGGGTCACAAGAAAAGTTGTAGTGGTGTTGTTGATCTTATGATACACAGCGGAAAATGTATTAACTGTCAGCCATTTATATATTGCCTATATTTATTAAATTAAAGTTTACTTGGAAATATTGTCACGTTATTTTCATCATTCCTCAAGCGTCGTCACAACGACTGGTCCTGTGCGTCTCGTATCCATCGGGTTACCGCGACCCTCACCAGGTCAACGGTCTAACTTGTGGGAGACCTTCCAACATATTTTTCGTACATATTTTTTTATTAGCTTTGAATGCGATGAACCTCGACTTCATAAACTTATCGGTTATTCTGTTAGAGCTGCACTTTGGGAGTTAGAATCAGTCCTAATTGACCAGGCGAGTCTTTGAGAAGTCTTCTTAAGTCTAGTTTATAAGTAATGAATGTATACTTTCTCTCCACTTTTGGTGGCTTTAAAAACTTTACAAAGCCTTTGAAACTAGCTATCTCGTACCCTGGGGAAATATGTGGGAAAGGATTACTTTGTTTTGAGATTACTTTTAAAGTAAAAATGCGTAGCAAAAATTGTTATCAAAGGGAAACTTTCACAAAGTAATTTTTCTACTATTAAATAATGAAATACATTTTTAATTTGTTAACCTTTGTTAAGTTTTTACAGAATGTTACAATTATAATTCAAGCCACTGATATTTTACTTAAATGTACTTGGGTAAATTTAACCTATCACATACCCACAAAACGAGACACAATAGTAAAACAATAACAGCGCGGTCTCATAGTAGTCCGGTCAAAATAGACTAATTAATTGGGGTGAGGTTACAATAATTCGCACTTGGCTGAAAATTGTTAAGTTTGTTCTATACACTATTATAAAGGAAATGTGAAAAGTCCTCATCGATCCGGCACGTGCAAAAAAATATACATGCGGTCAAAGGTCACAAAAATGGGTTTTTCGCGTTATTAAGCAAAATGGTAAGTTTTATCATAAAATTAGCTCAGACAAAAATTGTAGATCAGATAATTATCTATAAAAATATCTAAAAACTTTTTTCCTAACAGCCACCGTTTTTGAGATATAACGATTCAAAATATTGAAAGAGTTGTAATCGTCAAAATATGAATAAGTACACCACGTATATACTCGTACATAAATAAAGCCGTAATACAAGCAAAAATATCGTTCTATCGGTTAGTGTGACTAACACATATAAAATATGAAAATTTGGGGTAAAAAAAAACCCATTCCCTTATCTTCTACGCCAGTGTAACCTTCAGCAACATCTGCCTCCCATTCAATTGTCTGCGTGGCTGGGGTCGTATACCTGCTTTATTTTACTATGCCGAATACATTCAATGCTATTAGAGTGCGTCTAATGATAGAACGACCTGGAGTTTTTGATTTAATGGGCCACATTATTCAGCCACAATTGTCCGAAATAAAAAAAGTTATGAAGTGTCAAGACATGAAGAATCATGTCTTGACACTTCACAACTACTAGTTATTAATACCACATACAAAATTTTTGGATTCAACCTCTTTTTCTCAGGTTGCGCTTGCTACTGTTTCAACTTTTTGAATCGTTATATCTCAAAAACGGTGGCTCTTAGGAAAAAAAGTAGTTAGACATTTTTATAGATAATTGTCCGATCTACAATTTTTGTCTTAGCTAATTTTATGAAAAAACTTATCATTTTGCTGAAAATCGCGAAAAACCCATTTTTGTGACCTTTGACCACGTGTAAATTTTTTTGCACGTGCCGGATCGATGAGGACTTTTCACATTTGCTTTATAATAGTGTATTGAACAATCCTACCAATATTCAGCTAAGTGCGAATTATTGTAACCTTGGATGTCTAAATTGACCGGACTATAGGACCGGTCGGGGATTCATGAATTAATACACTTTTGTAGAAACAAAAGGAATACACAAATTGTTAACGGCACGTAGACATATATAAATATACTCGTATATTGCTAGCGTATCAGCATAATCAATATTTATTCAGAATATTTTTTCTCCTTCAATTATTCTTGATTATTTTAAAAATGTATTATCTTGTTACTGTATGGTTTTTGACAGTTTATATAGTCTTGGATGACTCTTTCACCATAATTTCAAACAAACTTTCAATGTTATTTATTTTTGCTACACAAAATATCGTTAAAAGTTTAGTATTACGCTAAGGAGTTAGATAATAATCCAATTACGTAAAGACAAACTTAGTCAAAAGTTTGCTTTAACGTTGTCAACTGAAGTCAAAAACTGGAATCATGCCAAATGGGTTGGGCAAGAACTCGTCGTGTTAGAACTCGTTATATTTGAAACTCGGTCAATTGGGAAACAGAAATTAGATCAGAAACTAAAATTAGATAAGATAAATAAAAAAATTGTTATGGAGGTCTGATACTCGTAGGCAGCCGCTCCTCGTAAGATACTGGTATGCAGCTAAATCCGGTTTGACTGGAAGCCGACCCCAATATAGTTTTTTTTTTTTTTTTTTTTTTTTATGGTAGGGGAATCATCAGAATGACTTCCCCCGCTCTTGGGCGGAGCGGGAGGGCGTGTCAGACTTTTACTGACTAAACCCCTACCCCGTTCCTTCGTTGCCTTCGTTCTGGGGGGGACTCGGTATCAACCGTTAGGAATACCACATGTTCCCCCCAGAGGCTTCGGCCCTACCGGGCCCCTACAGTTTGCTGACATCTCCTTGAGGCGCGCGTGGAACAGAACGCGCCGTTGACGACTGGGCTCGGTCCAGATTATTTCCAGACTGCCGGACGGCGAGCTACCCAGTGCTCGCCGTCCGCGAACCCGCGCCTACGGTGGTCGGAAATCGGGATCGGGATCTCGGCGGCGGCGGCGTGAGGACCGTTCCCTCACGCGCTCGCGGTCAGCAGCCTCCTTCACGAGCATCACTGCTTCGCAGAGGGAGGCGACCGCATGCCAACCCTCCTCGCTCCGGACCATGGCCTGAACCAGGGCCCGGCGCGAGAGGTCGCCGCTCCCGATAGTCTCCACGAGGACACGGCGGTGCTCCGCCCAGGCGGGGCACACTTCTACCGTGTGCTCCACCGTGTCCTCCGGGCGGTCCACACAGTGGCGACACCCGGGCGTCCTCTCCTGCTTGATTCGATGCAGGAACCTCCCGAACTTACCGTGTCCGGTGAGGACCTGCGTCACACGGAAAGAGAGGACGCCGTGACCTCTTTCCAACCACTCCTCAAAGAGGGGCCTAACCGCCTCAATGACGGCGTGCCCAGCACTGGGTTGCGACAGTCGCAGTCGCCATGCCACCCTAAGATCCCGCCGGAACTCTGTCCGCCATGCCGCGACTTGTCGCGGCAGCGGAGTTTCGCCCCGGCGTTGCATCTCCACGCGCAAATCGTGCATGCGTGCAAGGACTGTTGCCTCCAGATCCCACGGTGGCAGGCCAGCGAGGAGGCTCGCCGCTTCGCGGGAGATCGTGCGGTATCCCCGCACCATCCGGATGGCCATGACCCTCTGGCAAGCGTTCAGCTTGGCCGCCGGTCGCTTACCTAGCGACGGCGACCCCAATATAGTTGGGAAAAGGTTAGGTAAATGATGATGATAAAATAAGTAAATGTAGATCATGATCGAGACAATCGTAACTAGATAGATGAGTCATTGAACTTGGCACTAGTTCACATTGCTAAGTGCAGGTGAGTAGCTATTACCGGAATATAGGGAATTATGTAAAGGCTTGTAGGAAGTCGCATAGGTCAACGTCGTCATCTACCTAGCCTTTTCCCAACTATTTTGGGGTCGGTTTCCAGTCAAACTGGATTTAGCTGAGTACCCGTATTTGACCTACGTCATAGGTCAACGTTGTAAACAGAGTTAATTGTGGTGTGTTCACATCTAAAGCGCAGCGTAATTGATTCACAAATCAATTATACAGTGCCAATGCCAATTAGCAATAGCAACAGTGTATGTTACTGATTAGTACACATTTACACTATATACATAATTATGTTAAACCAGGCATACGTGCACCAATCATTAATCTGCCCACTTGCAAAATAATCTAAGACACGTAATTTAAAATGACCCAAACTATACAAAGACTCATCGTGATCGGTAAAGTGAATGGCGAAAGGCCTCGCGGGCAAAGGCCAATACGTTGGTCCGACCAGATCCACACCGCTCTTGACTCTACAATTTACTACACACAGTTAGAGACAGAAACAGATGGAGAAACATCATAAAAGTTAATGTGATAAAGCGCGAGTGTACGATCCTAGGCATTGAGGAATACAACGCAAAGAGGAAGAGGAAACCATACAGTCTACTTCGCCGCTAATTTTATTATACTAGCCGATCGGCTCAAATAAGCACCAAACTTTAAATGCGTGTCTTAGTTTTGCAAGTGGGGGCACGTTTCCGACTGGGGCACGTATGCCTGGTTTACCTTAAATGTAAACATCTATTGTATCATAGTTTAATTTATTTAGGAAAACAACACGTAATCAAAGACAATGTCTACCTATTATACTATACTTATGACACAACGCTATAGTAAGGAGGTCACAAAATATCGAAGGAAAACGTTATTTAAAAATAAATAACTATTTCGTTTATGTTCTATCCTGACTCCTTCTCGAAAATGGTCCATTTCCATTTTCCCATGACTAATAATGTTTCTTTATGATTGTCATTCTCGTAGGCAGAAATGCATGAAATTCAAAAGGCGACAACCGCTGAATAAGTAATGGTGACAAATTGTGTTCGAGAAAAGCGTCTCAAAACGTTCACGCGTCGCTATAACTCTTGAGTACAGAAAGAAATATCGTTATCGTTCTGTTTAAAAAATATATATTTCTATAAAACTCTTTAAGTAGTCACGAATAAATTTAAAATTAATTGGAAATTCAGTGTTGAAGATGAAGCAAAACAATTAATTGAACAGTAGCTTTTTTTATTGATATGAACTAGTGCTTGACTGCGTTCCGACTTGAAGGTAAGCAGCGATGCAATCGGTGATGGTGAGGTGCACTAGTTTATTAATAGCCTATTCACTGTAGCTTTGAAGCCACCTCAATTATAATCGAACGGGAAGACCGCAGCAGAGAAATTGTTTCAGTCAGTTCAGGACGCGGTAAAAGCGATGATGCGAAAAGCTTCAAGACCGGTTTCAACAACGTACCGCTGGCCGCCCACGACCGGCAATCGGTGAACGATTTTTTGTAGGTGAAAAATAGAACGCACTGATAGCAATTATAGTACATACAACGCATACGGCCTACAAAAAGTCAGTCAGAATATACTATAGGATTATAATTTGTAACGATTATTCATCATCATCTGCCTAGCCTTTTCCCAACTATATTGGGGTCGGCTTCCAGTCAAGCTGGATTTAGCTCAATACCAGTATTTTATGAGGAGCGGCTGCCTACCAGACCTCCACAACCCATTAACTGGGGTAACACGGTACTTCATGGCAAGACTGGAGTCAGATTTTACTGGCTTCTGACTATCCGTAACGACTGCCAAAGATCTCCAAATGACAGCCGGGACCAACGGCTTAACGTGCTTTCCGAGGCACGGAGGAAACTCGTTATGTTAAGATGGTCACCCATCCACAGACCAACCTAGGCAAGCGTTGCTTAACCTTGAAGATCGACCTGTGCGGCTGTTATTATTTAGCCACGAGCTCCTCGATTATTGAACCTAGAAAAAGTCTGTCGTGCGCTGGCAGCGTAAGGATGAATACTTACCGTAGGTGGGGCTGTCCGATGGTAATAAGGAGATGGTGGAATATAATCGTGCAATGCTCGCGCTCACTCTCCAAAATTAATTCTGTAAAATACCGATAGGCTGGCTACCATACGCCACACCATACGCTCAAGGCATTGTACTAAACCAATTCTGGAGCTACAAGAAATTATCGAAATATGTTGGCTATTTTCCTAGTTAAATTAATTTCTGAACAATAGATGACTCATGAATAAAGCCTAAATCCTTTGTTCCTCTGTCCGTAGTAGCTTGGGTCAATGGACAAAAACTAGGTTTTCAGCAGCTAGAACGAAAATGCCGCAAACCGAAAAAATACTAATAATAATCGGGGTCGAAACGGAAAAATGCGGCCGAGCTATTCTAAAATGCCTTTCCCGTGCCCTTGCTTACTATGATCGTAGTTATACAACCTGCCATTTGGCACCTCATCAAAAGATCTTGTTTTACATTACGAATCTTAAATATACTTTATAGCTACCTTCTACTTGTTTGGTGCTTGGGTCAGTTGTCTCATTTTAAAGATAAAATGAAATCATTGTTATATCACCATTGCATATTCTTAAAACTCCTCCGGTAAAGGAAGGATCGTGAGGAAACCATTATGGCCAAAAATTTTAAATTGGAAGATATACAACATCTGGCAACCCGTACTGGGCCTGCGTGCTGGATTTTGGCCCATTCTCTCTCCAAGAGAAGATCCTGTGAACATTAAAAGACTGAATATTATGCTATGCTGTGCTAGGGAAGAGAAAACCCATTCCAAGAAAAGCCAATTGTCGCTTACAATTTTCCTTTCAAAAAGGGTCGATAGCAAATATATTCCAAAGTCACACACTATTTACAGAATTTATACTGAAAACCCGTTCTTGGCTTTCCATACGAATACTGTCAATATGTATCAAGGTTGAATATAAAGCTTGAATTTAAAAGTCACGAAGTTTTTGAAATGCGGCAGCAATATTCGCATGCAAAATAAAATTGTAGCACAACATCACACTCTTTTACTGCAGGCTTAAAACATTCACATTGAGCAATTCATTTAAAAGCAAATCATCCTGAACTCCTAACAGATGATAAGCAATTCTTCTAATATTCGTAAAATGATTGCTGAAATTAGCCGAAATATCAATGATCACTCAGGTGGGATCACAGATAAGCACTACTTTATAGTATTATTAAAAAAACAATTACGTAAGAATCATAATTATTCCATGTAAATATTGCCATAAGAAGAAAATATGATTCATATTATCACCCTAATATAATTCGATTCTACTCAAGTAGAATTTTTAAATTCGTTGATAAACCTCGCGTAGTGGTTCAGTTTAATGCGAAAATGCAAAATGATTTGCAACCGCAAATGCATTTGTATAAGTAATGAACTTCAATGTAAATACTCGTTTCGATAAACCACCGGATTGACTCCCATTAATTTTAAAGTACTCGTAATAGTTTTAAACCGAACAATTGTGTTTAAGTAATTGCATTATTTATTAACAATTTCATTTAAATAAACAACAACAAGATTACTGGGCTTTCAACTTTATTTAACTTGAAATAAACCTGAATTTAATTTTAAACAAACTCAATTTTAAACTTGAGCCAATTTGATCTAATTAAATATTCTGCGGGAACCATTGCTCACTCTAAAATTTAAACCGAGGGACGATAAATGAATCCTTCTATTAAAGTATTAAGTATCAGAAAATGAAAGAGGTGGTTTTATAAAAGCTTGTTGCTGTGAAGAAAACAGAGATGAAGTTATACGGGCTTTATAAAGAAGAGCCCACATAACATATAATATGTTCTGTGGAAGAGCCTCCGTTAAATCGAAAAATTATCAATGTCTATTTTATATAATCGAGGACATGCAAGCTTCCACATAAAGTTTTCCTGCATCATTTTGAGAACAGTGGTAATGAAATAAATTACACAAAAGGATATACCGTACAGTTGTACCTAAAACTGTTAGTTTTTCTATAAACTGAGCAATTTTAAAGACTAAGTGGAAGCAGGGATTTGCCGTAGCTACACTCGCTTCTTTACTGAACGTTCCTCTGCCTCGGGGTGCAATATCGACTCGTTAGAGCCACAGAATATTGTACTTTTAAATTTATTTTGCGCTGCTTTATTAAGTGGATCAATCGTTTAGCAAAATTGTGCCTTATTACACACACATTGACAGTTTTACAATGTAGAACTTTGTAAAACTGTCAATGTGACAATATCTTAATGGACCGTTTAGAAATTAAGTGAAGGTTTGGTTATGCTTAACTTGAATGACATTAAGCTATTAATCATTAACTGTCTCTAAGTGCGGCAGTTAGTAACATAAAGTTCGTAAAATTGGGATGAGCATTATTTTCCCAAACAAATATTAAAAAGGCGATAAGAATTTTTTCGCAAACATTTATTTACTTCATCCGACAGTCTGATTCTTATTCGTTTGATTGGTTCAATGTCAGAGTGAAACCATTGAATTTCAAAGGAATCTAGTATATGTAATTACTTTGAAATCAAAAGGCTTCGGCATACTGTATCGCAAAAAGAAATCTTGGCAGCTATGTTTCAAAATATAACAAACTATTTCTTGACTGCCCGATGGTAAGCAGTGATACAATCTTTGATGTTGAGGCGCACTAGTTTATTAAGAGCCTATTCATTCTAGCCTAGAAAACACCCTAATCTTAATCAGATGGGAAGACCGCAGCTGGTAAATTGTTCGAGTCCTTCGATGTACGTGGTATAAACGAAGAAGCGAAACGCTAAGGCCTCTTACGTAGGTACGGTTAATTCGCCGTACTTAAACAAGGTTGTCAGTGTGGTATGGATCAGTAGGAGAGCTTTTTAACAATAATAATGACCGGCGGATATTCCGGTTCACCCACATCTCCCTGACGTCGGCTGCTACTGGCTAGTTAACGTTAGCATGAAAATGCTGAAATGTTTCATATTTTAATTGTCTAGTTTTTTTTAAAATTAGTTTTCAGCTTCTTTTTCAGATTTTATAATATATTATACCAGGAACCTTGTTCGTTTCATTTTTGCAAGAATCTGTTTACAATACTGTTTACGATTGAAGTAATTTCATTTATGATATTTTGATTTACTAGCTTTTAGTATTTAACAGAAAAATAAAACGCCACTTAAACGTGGAAGAGTAACAAACATTCACATGTTCACATCACCTTTATAATATTAGTGTGATCATCAAACGAATAAAAATGAGTTTCGCATACCTCGTTTATCATTCATATCGAACACAATAATGGAATACCTGGGCTCGTCCATCTGGTAGTCTCAATCGAACTTCGCAATATTGGGTCATACATTACTTCATATCTATTAAAGTTGGCCATTTTGACATGTGACACGTTGAATGTGAATGATGTTGATACATAAATAAAAATGATAGAATTTTGCTTTATCATTCCTTTTTGCAGTTAAACGATCACTGAAAAATTGAAGAATTTTTTGACCTGGAAATTCATCGAATTACTCACTTTTTTAATGGCGAGAGAGCGTTCAATATCAATTTTTTCACGATACCTCTTTATCAAACACTAGCGGTCCCTTGCGGTTTCACCCACATTTTTCGTTACTGCTCCGCTCCCGTGGATCGTAGCGTGATGGTATATAGCCTATAGCATTCCTCAATAAATGGGCTATCTAACACTGAAAGACTTTTTCAAATCGGACCAGTAGTTCCAGAGATTACCCCCTACATACAAACTTACAAACTTACAAATTTTACCTCTTTATAATATTAGTATAGATTATATTAGATTGCGTTGGATGAAAGACTAACCTATTAAACCAAAATCAAGTTGACGATAGATGGACGGCGAAGGGCTTTCTTAATACAATATTTTTCAGTAATTATCTGATAATACGGATCGCCAACTCTTACTGACTCTCTCAGAACGCCAGAGCGCGTGCGTGAAACCGTGATCTGCAATTAATAATCTCATTAATTCAGCGATCAAAGAGATTGTGGAAAGTAATGATCTTGTAAACTGAAGTATAGTTATGCTGCTGAAAATTAAGAAACTGCTATCTAATTTTTTATGAAGGTGCAAAGGCTTCTTCCACTCGAAGGTGAAGCACGAGGCCGAGTTAGACCATTACTGACCAAAACAATTACTATCTATCTGGAATGGAAATACTTTATTATAAGAAGTTTAGTGGCACATTGCTCACAGAACATATGGTTAATTGATGGATGTGAGAGGTTTATTTAAGGTCCATTTTCATCATTTTTTAATTTTATTATTTTAATAAATAAATACACAATAAAAAACTCTAAAATTCCTTTTTTATTATTAGTAGTAATGTGATGCAAAATTTTTGGACACCATTTTAGATAAAAGAAGGAAATACAAACAATATTGTATGTTTTATGTCATTTTTCCTGTTTTTCTTTTCATACACTCATGTTTTATTACGGCAGTAAATTTTACTTAATGCCACAACTTTAAGAGAAGTAAGCACTATGTACATAAATATATGAGTGGTAAAACTGTGAAATAATAAAAAAATATTACCGACTTTTTGAAAAAAAATGCTAGAAAGTGCAAAATAACTTTTAATTTAGGAAGATGGTGTTTTTGGTTACGTTTCTGCGTTGATAAAAACTCATCATCTGCCTAGCCTTTTCCCAACTATATTGGGGTCGGCTTCCAGTCAAGCTGGATTTAATTGAATAGTATTTTGCGAGGAGCGGCTGCCTACCAGACCTCCACAACGCATTAACTGGGGTAACACATAACTTCATGGCAAGACTGGAGTCAGATTTACTGACTTCTGACTATCCGTAACGACTGCCAAAGATCTACAAATGACAGCCGAGACCTACGGCGCGGATAAACACTAATAGTCGAAAAATGAAACTCATGGCAATGGGAGTTCAGCATTCAGCCGCCAGGTAAAGCCCGAGCCCGAGCCTGAGTCATCTTTGATGAATACTGCTCCATGCGCGCCTCAAAGAGATGTTATCAAAACTGTAAGAACTTAGTAAAGCCAATGCCCGATTGGCCCACGAGGAAGTTGTGAAGGAGAAACCTGGAACTCAAAGACAGGTGTGTTTTAGCTAGCATAAGTCTGAAACGCCCTCTCACTTCACCTTAGAGCAGTAGAAGTCACTGGATGATTTCCCATCTCAAAAAAATGACTATACTTTAAATAACCTGCATTGAAAACAAAATGAAAGAGAATTTAAAATACAACATATTTGTTTCGTTCCCAGCACGCCTGTACCTCATCATCGTGCAGTTTTCGCCCGCAGCGCTCACCGCGCGTCGTTCGTTACAGTAACAATGGCACGAACTGACTTATGTAACACACTAGCATATACCACGACTATTCAGAACATGAATGAACAGCAACAAGTTTTGATATATCTGTGAAAAAGCTTTGAAATACCAAAAAAAGGTTTCATTTTGTGCTACGATATTTTTTAGCTTTATTGGCCTTATAATGTTCCCAATGAGACGGGAGATCTAAATGCTAAGGCATGCCGCTCACGGCCCGCATTAACCCTCCCAAGGGTTAATGCGGGCCGTGAGCGGCATATGGGGACTCAGGGTCTTGGAGTTTGTAACGATAATGGGGATCGTTTTATCGATTTTTGTCAGAACCATGATCTTACCATCGGAGGAACATTGTTCATTCACGGCGACCACCACAAATACACCTGGAACTCACCCGATGGAGTCACAAAGAACCAAATTGACCATCTTGCCATTAGTTCTAAATGGCGTTCTTCACTGCTCGACGTTCGCAACCGTAGGGGCGCCGATATAGATAGCGACCATCATCTGGTGGTTGCTGAAGTTCGGCTTAAGGTTGCAGTAGCCCGTGCAACTGGAGGACCCGGCAGGTTGGGAAGGAGGTTCGACGTGAACAAACTTTCTGACTTGGACACCCGTAGGGCTTTTCGTCTTGAGCTGCGAAATCGATTCTCCGGACTCGAAGAAGTTGCGGATTCACTAGATGAGGAGTGGAATCGCATTAAAATGGCCTACACAGAGACCAGCTCCGTCATTCTAGAGCACAAATCATCACACTCTCGTGAGGACTGGATGTCTCAACACACCTGGAGTCTTATCGAGGACAGAAGGAATCTGCACCTAAAGCTTCAGGAGACCCGTAATGTTGACGAGCGAGCCGACCTCATTTTACAGTATCGTCGAATACGCAAGGCTGTTTATCGGAGCACGCGTGCGGATAGAAGGCGGTGGGCCGATGACATAGCTGATCGAGCTCAACACGCTGCGAACACCGGCAACCTTAAGGAGCTGTATAGAAGCACAAAGACCTTGGTAGGAGACAACAGGCGCAAAAGGAAACCGCTTAGATCCAAAGAGGGGCAGCTCATTGTGACGTCGGAAGAGCAACTTCTACGCTGGCACCAACACTTTGAGGAGGTTTTCCGATTGTCAGCGACTTCGACGCCTGAGGCACTGTCGGTTAGTTCTTCACCACCCCGGCTCCTCGATATCAATTCGGAACCACCGTCAGACTCGGAAGTAGCTGAAGCAGTCCTCTCTTTGAAGACAGGGAAGGCTCCAGGATTCGATTTGATTACTGCGGAAATGCTGCAAGCCGACTTGACCTTCGCCGTCGACGTACTGACGCCTTTAATTGAAAAGATCTGGACTGCTGAAGAACTCCCGGACGACTGGAACAAAGGGCTCGTAATTACCGTGCCTAAAAAAGGTGATCTCAGTCAGTGCGATAACTGGAGAGGCATTGCACTGCTGTCAATTCCCTCTAAAGTCTTCTGCAGGATAATCTTGGATAGGCTATCGAGGGCCCTGGAACCCTTACTACGCAAGGAGCAGGCTGGTTTCCGTTTGAGTCGTTCTTGCACGGACCAAATTAACACTCTACGTATAATTCTCGAACAGGCATCAGAATGGCAAAGGGAGATATATCTCACTTTTGTGGACTTTGAAAAAGCCTTCGATACGTTGAAGTGGTCCAGCATTTGGTCTCGCCTGCTGGAAATGGGAGTACCACCAAAATTGGTCCGCTTATTACAGAGCATATATCGGAAATATTCCTGCAGAGTGGTTCACGACGGCCTCATCTCGGAGGACATCGCAGTGCACGCGGGTGTTCGTCAGGGTTGCCTCCTCTCGCCTCTTCTCTTTATAGTCGTTCTTGACGGAATTTTGCTTCGCATCTTCAATGAGAGGCGCCGCGGGATAGAGTGGGGATTGTCCAGCGTTTTAGAAGATTTGGACTACGCCGATGACCTATGCCTGCTAAGTCATACGCACGCCGACATGCAAGCAAAATTGAACGACCTGCGTCAGGAGGCAGCGAAAACTGGACTTAAAATTAACTCGCGGAAGACCCAGGAGATGCGTACAGGGGTGATTAATGCTGCGCCGCTGCTAATCGGCACTGAGGCAGTGGAACGCGTCCAGAAATTCACGTACCTCGGAAGTGTCGTGGCGGAAACTGGTGGAACTGAAGAAGACGTCGCTTCTCGAATTTTTAAAGCCCGCGGTACCTTTGCACAGCTGAGACCGGTTTGGCAATCACGGAAATTGACTCGAAGAGTTAAGCTAAAAATCTTCAGGTCAAACGTCAAATCCGTGCTGCTTTACGGGTGCGAAACGTGGAAGATGACAAAGGAGATCTCACGACAAATCCAGGTTTTCGTAAATCGATGCCTTCGCCGTATCCTCGGGATTTACTGGCCCGAGACCATCTCTAACGTAGAGCTGTTGGAGAAATGCCGCGAAAGCCCGATCGACCACCAGATCAAGCGTCGCAAGTGGAGTTGGATTGGTCACACGCTTAGGAGGGATTCCAATCATATACCTAAACAGGCACTGGACTGGAATCCCCAAGGGAAACGGAAGCGTGGCCGTCCTCGGCAGACCTGGCGACGCACCGTTTTGGCTGAAGCGAAAGACATCGGACTGACGTGGAGCGAGGTCAAGCATAAAGCGCAAGACCGCTCGCGTTGGGTGACTACTGTTGACGCCCTCTGCCCCAGCTAGGGGATATAGGATCTTAAGTCAAGTCAATGTTCCCACTGCTGGGACTCAGGCCTCCTCTCTAGGAGAGAGAATGGACTATAATCCACCGCGCGGGCCCAGTGCAGATTGGCGGATGTCATATGTCTTCGAATTTTTGGTTCTAGGACATGCCGGTTTCCTCACGATGTTTTCCTTCTCCGTTTTGAGAGCACTGGTGATGAAATAAATTACACAAAGTAATGCGCCTGATTGGGGTTGGAACACTTGGAACCCGCGACCTACAACTTGCAAGTCGGGGCAGTTACCACTGGACCACCACTGCTCTACGATATTTTTACATAATTAAATTTATAACAAGGGAATAAAATGTGTTAAAATTTAGAAAGCTTCAATCATTTTAAAATAGTGGCTGAGACAATCATAATAATAAATTCATACACACATCACTGCTTACCATCAAGTAGATTCGCAATCAAGCACTAATTTCTGGAAAAAAAACTACGAAGTTTTGGAATAATACCTGGCGATTATTTCAGAACTTCTCGGATTTTCTCATCTCAGCACAAACTTCACGCCGACACGACAGATATTAAAATACTTACGTTTCAAAATTAGCTCGCAACTTCTTTCCTTTTCGTATGATATTCCACAGATGCTGGCCACTTTGAGCAAAAAAATAGAAGATGCCATTAAGTTTTACTTGTCATTTATTTTTTTTTTGGGTTAGCAAACGGCATCCAAATTTTTTTTCCAAAAATTTAACCAGTAAGTTTTCTTTAATTTCAAGGTATAGAAACTTTTTGTGATAAATAATGCTTTAGGGTAGAAAAAGATGTCAGACGACGTTGAAAAAGGAGTTTCTATGCCAAATGACAAATGCGTTGATTTATTAGTTTTTCATAATCACATTGTTAATTTGTAAGTGTGTAACTACGAGTAAGCATTTATTTTCCTTGTACCAAAAATGTATAATTGCATTTCTGCAATGTTACTGACAAGTACGTAAAGTTTTTATAAATAAAAAAACGAGACTTACCATTGGATAATATTGGAAGATTGAACTGATTCTATTGCATAGCTTGAATTTAAAGGATTCACTTTGATTTGATCTAAATTGAACGATAGCAATGACCAGCTTAACTTAAAACTCTCTTCTAAATCCTCTGTTTTGCTTCGAGGTTAAAGCCATTCATAAAATTCTAATGACTTCTATTAGAATTGATATCAGGGTCTTTCCAATAATTTTAATACGAAATCAGAGGCAATATTAGTGGATCCAATCTAAATTGGATCATCAAAATTTGGCAATATAATCTTGTTAATCCCGTAGGATTGATAAAAGTAACAAGTTTAACTAAACTTTCGAATACCGTAATTAGGGACACAATAGAAAGATAGTGAGCGAACGCTGGGGGTTTAACAGATTAATTTTATTTACCAATTAAATGATTAGAATGAATATTCAGAAAAACTATTGAAACCTTTTATTTACAAATTAATTTAGAAATATCCTACTTTTTTAACTTTCCAAACCATAAGAACCCGTGATCGGAGCTAGTTTAAACTGCGTGGTCTTCAGACTTCTTAGATTCCATGAGCACTTTTTGTCGCAACGTCTTTCACGACAATGTTCCTTATTTCTTTATCATATTCTGCTTTGCTTTGTCTAGTGCATTAATATTTCTGTGATTTCTTCTAGTGTATTTCTAGTGTCTAGCTCGAATTCACGCTTCTTTTCTTCTAGTTTACATTATTTTAATTTTATTATTTGCGAATCGGACTTTGACCTATTAATTGTCATATCGACGCATATTTTGTCCCTTAATGTATCTGAAGCTTAATGTTACCTTAGTAAAATTTTGGAACAAATATCGTGGAAACATGTCGTAACGGAATCTAGATAATAAATCAATCTCAAATATAGATATATTAAGTTATTTAAAAGTTTTATATATTATATAAAACTTTTAAATAACTTAATATATCAAAATAACAGCTACTTCACTCAACTCGCGTTTTTTATTCTTATCCTTTATAGCACATAATTTTTAACTACTTATACTTATTACTCACGGTTTATTTTACTTTTGTGCCTTTTGTGTCATTACTTTCTTTAGTCCCAGTTTATTGAAGAAGTTATAACTTGTGATAAGTAATGAGACATCCAGGTACGCTATAAACTTAACACTTTACAACGGTAGCTTTGGCTTATAAATAAGCAGGTACCTTTTATGTTAAAAGAAGATAAAAGGTGGGTATTGTAATCCTGAGTGTAGCTTTTTGCCCTAAAAATGTTTTTATTTGAGAATAGTGAGAAAAAATTTATTGTACGAAAAGATCACCCTTTGAGGAACTCCGAACTAGCTACTGGCAATGGCTCCCCCCGCGTGATAGTAGAACATTATGCAAAGGGAAAAAATCCCATGATATAAGGTATCCTATATTATCTATGCTATTCCAGGACATAGTTTACCTGTGCACCAAGTTCCATCGAAATAAGACAACTGTACTTCATATTTTTTTTAAATTCATCAATGAAATTATGTTATGAAATTGACTGTAATGTCCGTAAAATCAGCCATCAATACATCACGCCAGTTAATTGGAAGGAAGCGTGGAATCCCGGAATATGTTACACGGGTCATCGCGCTGTAACAGCGTCAGTCATATTGTCAGATGATTTATGAGGGGAAATGCTGTAAACTCAAGTTACCTGTAATGAGGTGAACCATTTTCGACAACATCGATTGTTGCAATCTTGATTTGAGATTGATTTATTATCTAGATTCCGTTACGACATGTTTCCACGATATTTGTTCCAAAATTTTACTAAGGTAACATTAAGCTTCAGATACATTAAGGGACAAAATATGCGTCGATATGACAATTAATAGGTCAAAGTCCGATTCGCAAATAATAAAATTAAAATAATGTAAACTAGAAGAAAAGAAGCGTGAATTCGAGCTAGACACTAGAAATACACTAGAAGAAATCACAGAAATATTAATGCACTAGACAAAGCAAAGCAGAATATGATAAAGAAATAAGGAACATTGTCGTGAAAGACGTTGCGACAAAAAGTGCTCATGGAATCTAAGAAGTCTGAAGACCACGCAGTTTAAACTAGCTCCGATCACGGGTTCTTATGGTTTGGAAAGTTAAAAAAGTAGGATATTTCTAAATTAATTTGTAAATAAAAGGTTTCAATAGTTTTTCTGAATATTCATTCTAATCATTTAATTGGTAAATAAAATTAATCTGTTAAACCCCCAGCGTTCGCTCACTATCTTTCTATTGTGTCCCTAATTACGGTATTCGAAAGTTTAGTTAAACTTGTTACTTTTATCAATCCTACGGGATTAACAAGATTATATTGCCAAATTTTGATGATCCAATTTAGATTGGATCCACTAATATTGCCTCTGATTTCGTATTAAAATTATTGGAAAGACCCTGATATCAATTCTAATAGAAGTCATTAGAATTTTATGAATGGCTTTAACCTCGAAGCAAAACAGAGGATTTAGAAGAGAGTTTTAAGTTAAGCTGGTCATTGCTATCGTTCAATTTAGATCAAATCAAAGTGAATCCTTTAAATTCAAGCTATGCAATAGAATCAGTTCAATCTTCCAATATTATCCAATGGTAAGTCTCGTTTTTTTATTTATAAAAACTTTACGTACTTGTCAGTAACATTGCAGAAATGCAATTATACATTTTTGGTACAAGGAAAATAAATGCTTACTCGTAGTTACACACTTACAAATTAACAATGTGATTATGAAAAACTAATAAATCAACGCATTTGTCATTTGGCATAGAAACTCCTTTTTCAACGTCGTCTGACATCTTTTTCTACCCTAAAGCATTATTTATCACAAAAAGTTTCTATACCTTGAAATTAAAGAAAACTTACTGGTTAAATTTTTGGAAAAAAAATTTGGATGCCGTTTGCTAACCCAAGAAAAAAATAAATGACAAGTAAAACTTAATGGCATCTTCTATTTTTTTGCTCAAAGTGGCCAGCATCTGTGGAATATCATACGAAAAGGAAAGAAGTTGCGAGCTAATTTTGAAACGTAAGTATTTTAATATCTGTCGTGTCGGCGTGAAGTTTGTGCTGAGATGAGAAAATCCGAGAAGTTCTGAAATAATCGCCAGGTATTATTCCAAAACTTCGTAGTTTTTTTTCCAGAAATTAGTGCTTGATTGCGAATCCACTTGATGGTAAGCAGTAATGTGTGTATGACATACACTGTATGTGTGTGTGATTTTGTTATTATGATTGTCTCAGCCACTATTTTTTAACTTTTAACACACTTTATTCCCTTGTCAACATTATAAAAATTAAAAATATCGTAGTACAAAATGAAACCTTTTTTGGGTATTTGAATGCATTTTCACAGATATATCAAAACTTGTTGCTGTTCATTTATGTTCTGAATAGTCGTGATATACGCTAGGTTGCAATACAGCGTGTGTTACATAAGTCAGTTCGTGCCATTGTTACTGTAACGAACGACGCGCGGTGAGCGCTGCGGGCGAAAACTGCACCATGATGAGGTACAGGCGTGCCGGGAACGAAACAAATATGCAGTATTTTTAAATTCTCTTTCATTTTGTTTTCGATGCAGGTTATTTGAAAGAAAGAAAGAAAGAAAAATATTTTATTTGGTACAGCACAAGACACAGAAAATCAACTGTTTAATCTATCACATACCCGCGAAACGAGACACGACAGCAAAACAATAACAGCGCGGTCCCATGCGACCGGTCGGGGATTCGTGACACAAAAAAAATAAAAAATAAATAAAAATAAGGTAGAACAAAAAAAAAATTAAAAATACGAATAGTTGTGTGCCTCACGGCTGCACCAAAAAAGGTCCAGTTCAGCATGAAAGCCAGACAACTAGTGCCTGACGCTGGTTTTCGACTGAACCTGTGGCTGTGACGCAACGGACGCTAAGCGGTTTAGGAGTGTAGTAGTGATGCAATGTTGTGTGTGTTTAGCGTGTGAAAATAAACATAATACGAATAAACTAAAAATGGCTGAAGGACCAATGAATCCAACATAGAATAAATTTAAGAATGACCAATATGGATGATAAGAGCAAACATATTTACTTTTGACACTGGAATAATGCAGACACCAAGCACCAAAAAGATATTTAGTCCAAGGCAGGTACGTTATATGATTGAAGTATTTTGTGCCACCATATCCAGCCTTCGTTGTGCGTCTATCAAGTACTGTCGTAAGCGTCTTCTAAATGTACCCATCGTATTTATCACTCTGATAGGAGGCGGCAGGTTGTTCCACACCTTAGAAGCCGCATAACGAAAGCTACCCCGAAAAGCAGCGGTACCACAAGACTGTGTTGAAAGTTGCTGTGAGCATTGCCTTCTTCCGCATTCCCGCCGGCTCGTAAGCCAACTCAATTTGTTAAACAAGTAGTCCGGTTTTTGGTATTTAACTACACCGAACAGAAGGCAAGCTAAGTGCAGTTTGCGCCTGGACTTCATCTTTAGCGTAAAGTGCTTGTTAAGGTATGGAGTTACATGGGTTCTGCGAGGAATGTTATAACAAAACCGAGCGCAAGCGTTTTGTACCCTTTGGATGAGCCGATCTGTACGTGCTAATAGACGCGGCCCATATACCGTGTCTGCGTAGTTCAACCTAGAAAGGACCAGGGTTTCCACCAGCTGCTCTCGCAGTGCTTCGGACAAGTACGGTCGCATCTTATATAACACCTTCAGGCGATAGAAACAGTTTCTAACCGAGTCTGCTACATGTTTCTCAAAACGCAGGTCTTCATCCATGACTAGTCCTAAATTCTTCGCCTCATACACTCGCCCTATCTGCTCGCCCATTAGCTTAAGATTAAATGATAAGGGTAGCTTAGCAAGCCGCTGTCTTGAGCCAAACACCAAATATTTTGTCTTAGTAGGGTTCAATGACAAGCAGTTCTCCTGAGACCATTGCACAATTCTTTGGAGGTCATCGTTAAGGTCTTTAATGGCCTTTTCGTACTCATCTGGTCGAAAAGATATGTAGATCTGAACATCATCGGCGTATATATGATATTTACAGTTAAGAAGACACTTTATGATGTCTGCACAGTATATAATAAAGATAATCGGACCTAAAATGGAGCCCTGAGGAACACCTCTCTCTACTGCAATGAGTGCTGATCTCAGAGTGGTGCCGTCACCCAAACGCAAATCGACAAACTGTTTCCTGTTTGTAAGGTAGCTGCGGAACCACTGCACGGCGCTAGGATCGAAACCATAATAGATCAGCTTGGATAACAAAAGCGGAATATTTATTGCATCAAATGCCCGGGAAAAATCAATCAAGACAAGAACTGAACACATTCCCTGATCCTGGGCAGCTAAGATGTTATCAGTAACGTCCAATAAAGCAGTAGACGTACTGCGTTGCTTCCGGAACCCGGATTGTAAGTCAGGTAACATGTTATTTTGTTCTAAAAACTGAGTTAATTGTTGGCAGACGACTTTTTCCATTACCTTGGATAGACAAGGTAAAATGCTTATAGGACGTAGATCTTTTAACTCGGTTGGATTAGAGTTTTTAGGTAACGGTCTAACTGATGCAATTTTCCATTGTTCGGGAAAAGTTGACGTCACTATAGAGCAGTTTATTATTTCCGTTATTACATTTAACGTGTGCGGCAGAGTCATGTTAATCATATCCAAAGTAATATTGTCGTGACCCTCAGCGTTACTCTTAAGGTTGCCAATGATCCGCGAGATGTCGCTCGGTTCTACTGGGGTGAGAGAAAAAGTAGGTTCACCGTGTCTATTTTCCTCATAAAACGTCATTAGTGATGTGCTAGCTGTAGGGTTACCAGGAACTATCAAAAAGTTGTTGTTTATCAAGTCAGGATCTGTAAACTGCGACGGTAGGTCTTGCATATTTTTGAAAGGCAGCAAAGTGGATTTCAGGTTTTTCCATAACAATTTTGGATTTTTTATTTTATTATTTATATTATGTTTGAAATATGCGACTTTTTCACTATATAATGCAGTAACCACTAATCGCTTTAGCTCCTTGTAATATTTTATTTTTGACTCGGTTTTGTTTTTCCTACAGTCATCCAGTGCGTCATCACGTAAACGCATCATTAGTTTGATTGTATCGGTAATCCACGGATATGATTTCTCCCTAACAGTGCACGACTTAACCGGGGCGTGAGCATCAAACACGGCGATTAAATGAGTGTTAAGGACATGAACCATGTCAGTAACATTTTCTAGGAAAGAAATGCGCTCAAAACAAAAGAATGAAAGATCCTCGATCAACCTTTCTGTGCACACATTTTTAAGGGGCCGGAACTTAATCAAGTATGGCATGAATTTTTCACGTTTAATGTGGAATTCACCTATTATAATAGAATGGCCATATTGAGTGCCGAGTGGTTCCACAGAAACATATCTTGCCCTTATATCTGTACACAGAAGGTCGATTAGAGTCTCACTGGATGACGTGAAATGCGTGGGAGTATTTACCAACTGCTCGAGATTGAGACAACTAAGAAATTCTTTAATCCTTTTCGTTTTTATCCCGCTTGTATCAAGCAAATTAACATTAAAGTCGCCAAGCAGAATGTAGTGGTCACAGTTTCCCAGTGAACTAATAGCATCCGTTATGGCGTCTAAGAATAAGACTAAGTCAAGCCACGGTGGGCGGTACGCTGTACCTACGGCGACTTTTTTGCCGTTTAAAGTCAGCATTAGCCACATTTGCTCAACTGATTCGAACCTAGGATCGATGGCCATAGTACAAGTACGCGCGCTCAGACCCCGCCGAAGATAAAAGGCGACGCCGCCACCGCGGCCCGAGCGCACACTCGCCGGACGCGGCGTGTGACGTAGCCGATAGCCCGGCACCACGGGAGCACGCCCCTCCTGGCCCGATTGCAACCACGTTTCATTAATAGCCATCACGTCGAAGCCCTGCCTGTCAATAGCCCCAATCAAGTCATCATGACCCGTACCCAATGATCCAGCGTTAAAAAAGCCAACTTTAAAAAACTTGTCTCTTTTATTTGTCATTGTAATCATAAAAAGTAAATTGTGTACAATTAGTCATTCCATAAAATAGTAATACTAGAATCAGCCGCAATCCAATCATTTCCAACTTTATTCTATGACTAGTATAAATAAGTAAGGGCAACAAGGAATGTAAGCTTCGATATATAAATATGCTTGCAAATAGTGTATGAATATATAAGTGTAAATAAATATGTATACTTATAAATAGTGTAATAATAATTAAATGTGTTATAGTATAAAACTGGCTTACGTGTGGGTCGCTAAGGAGCTCCGTGAGACAAACAGCTATCGGTAAAAAGTACTGCAAACAATGGCAATAGTTATATGTACACAGATACAACAAAACGTTACAACAACAAATATCCAATAAATAGGTTACAACATCCATACAATAGACTATAAAAAAGTAAAATATGACTACATGACTTATTCTGTATATTATATTAGTATATCGGTATTTGCACATAAATACACACAATAAGGGTACGCAATTATCTAACACAGAAGTTCCCATCCACAGAATAAACCAGTTGTAAATAATTATAAAGCGTAAATGCTTGTAGTTCAAACCGGTCCCAAACCAAAAATCCTGCCGATGTCGTCCTCACAACGGATAAATTCAGCCTTGCGGCCATCCTCCTTGCGTGCGAAGATTCTTCCATCCTTCGTCCAGACATACTTCCAACCATTTCGAATCCCCGCTTGACGAGAGCGATAAAATAATTGGCGGTTTGTTCGCGTAAGTCGCTCATTGACGTACACACGGTGCGCCTGCCCGCTCATACCCAGATCATGTGTAGTCAGTCCGCGCCGCACCCGGGCCGCGCGCAGTAGTGCATCGCGCGTAGCTCGCCTAGTAAAACGAATAGATATACTACGCGGCCGCTGCGCGGTGGGGTCGGCAGAGATGGTGCCGCTGGTACGATTTCGGAACGTGGATCCAACTCGTTCCGCATGTACCACATCCTTCTCATCGATGGCAACACCAAGCTTTGTCCCGAGTACCTTCACCAAGTGCAGGGCGCTCTCGTCCTTGCATTCTGGAACACCCGAAACTTCGATTTCATTGATGAGCAGCTCCTGATCACGAACGTTCAACTGGCATCGCAGCTCGTCGATGGTATCTTCTAGAAGCCCCCTGTCCGGAAGAACCTTTTGCTCCAACTTTTGCTCAAGGGAGCCTACTCGCGTTTCTAGGTTGTCGACGCGCTGGTCCGAAGCTTTAAGCGCGTCCTTGAGCTGCGCCATTTCTGTGCGCAATTGTGAAAACTCCTGGTGCATCCGTCGAAACTCCGAGCGCAACTCCTCTTTAAAGAGTCGCAACTCGGTCGCGAAGTCAGTTGCAGAATTCGTGGAGTCCTGCGCCACCTCCGTGCATGTGCTGGTGTCCATAAGCTCATCAGGACTGATGTGCTCCTCTATTTGAGCGGCCCTTGCTCGAACAGGTGTGTCAGCCTTGTTGTCCCTGACCCGATTTTTGTCGCATTCGGGGCAGCGCCAAGTGGACTTAATAGACCCTGAGGTCGGAAGGCAGACGCAAGCGCGATGATAAAACCCATTACAGTGGCTACATTTAGCGGCATCTGTCGGTGACAAAAATTTCGCGCAACCACCGCACTTTGCTGCTGGCATCATGTAGGTATCGATCGCTTCACGTTTAACCAAACTGATCTGCACCGTAGTTCCGCGCAATGTCCATAGATGGCGCTGTGTAAAATAATTAATGTTTTGGTGCTATGGTGTTCTATGGTTTAACTAACACCATACGATTGTCACGAGCACGATTAGAATCGGAAGCACACTCACAGGCACACTACACGTAAAGTTTATTCATAAGTTCACTTCAATGACTTAATATTTATAACGTTTAGGGTAGATTTTAGCCACTTCTGTTTAGTCTTAAGTTTATTTTATCATTTAACTCGCAAACACTGCACTTGTAAGCTAGATAACGCTTAGTGTGGAGAAATACTGTTCGATGAAACTTTTGGTATTAAAATAGTTCGTATATTATTGTTTATTTATTTTAAAACACCAATCACAACAACAAGGAGTACCGGTTAACTTAACGTCCGTGACGTCACTTCCCTCATTATTTAAAGTATAGTCATTTTTTGAGATGGGAAATCATCCAGTGACTTCTACCGCTCTAAGGTGAAGTGAGAGGGGGTTTCAGACTTATGCTAGCTAAAACACACCTGTCTTTGAGTTCCAGGTTTCTCCTTCACAACTTCCTCGTGGCCCTATCGGGCATTGGGTATGTTAAGATGGTCACCCATCCACAGACCAACCTTGGCAAGCGTTGCTTAACCTTGAAGATGGACCCATGCGGCTGTTATTATCTAGCCACGAGCTCCTCATCACTTACACAATACATACGTCTAAGCCAGTAATGGTGAAGCTGGAAACTACAAACCTCATTAAACCATTTGATTCACAGAAGCTCTCCTCAACGTGGCGTCTAATAAAACAGCACATTCCTACTTATCATAAAACAAACATAAAAAGCCATCATTTCGTCACATCTTTAACACCTTATTATGCATAATTCTGCTCCCTCCAGGTAGACTTGAAGTATTTCTGTTTCGGCAACCAGTTTTTCGGCACCAAACGTTTCAGTACTCAAGCTATTCCCGTTTCGGCACCAATAAGTATTTTGGATTAGGATTGTGTATAGGTTACTACCATCTAAAATACCTATCGGTGCTAAAACGCCACGAACTTTACATTTAAACATCATAAACGACTGTGTCCTGTCTTTTATGTCTATGATGCCATAAAGTTAATGCCGGACAAGTGTGGTCCACACTTGTCCGACAGCTGTTTAAATATTTTTAGTGTGCGTTATTCTAAATTTTAATTATATTTGTATATTTTAGTGTGCGTCCATTTAGGGCGGAATAAATATATTTCTTTCTTTCAAAAAAACGGGAATAACCTGGGTGCCGAAACCTTTGGTGCCGAAACAGGAATACTTCCATAACTTGTTTGTAGGAAGACATTACTCACAGGCAGGACTCGCCGGCTCCTCGCCTGTAAAACCCACTTCCTCACGAAGTAAGGTACTTTGTTTTACAGTTTATTTATTTCTGCGGTACATTTTTATGGAGATTTTGAAGGAAGACTCGGAATGTAAAATGTTTAAATTATTTATTAGATTGTTTTGTAGTGTGTAAGTGAATCTTGGAAGATGTTCAGGTATTGTTTTGTAGACCATTACGTAAATAGATCAGTTTTGATTACCTTAATAAAAAAAAACTGTTGACGCCATATTTTAGTTTATTTTTTGTTACTTGTAATTAATTTAGAGTTTGCAATTTTTTTATTGTACTGTAGTTATAATTAGTTGAGTACCTTGATAAATTATAATTTTTTATGTAAGGATTATGTTGCTACTTTAGAGAACAATAAAGTATATTTTATTTTAAATGTTAATTTTTCTCATACAGTGAATCCTACTTATAATAGAAACGTGAAAATGTTTGTTACTCTTTCACGCAAAAACTACAGAATCGATTTCGAAGAAACTTGGTATACACTTATACAGGTAGAGCATGTCCAGGTATATAGAAGACATTTTTTATCTTAGAAGTATTTTCCCTTGGGATAATTTTCTGCTATCACGCGGGTGAAACCGGTGATAGCAGCTAGTTATCTATAAAAGTTTAAACGTATGCGACACCTAAAACCTAAGACACGACAATTGCTTACGGTACGAATATTACCAAACTGCTACTCATTAAATGACTGTAGCCTACATGAATTCTCTACACGGTTCGTGTGTTTATGGCATTAAAAATATAATATTTTATAACGAGTGCACGAAAATAAAAGTTTAAAAAGCATAAATAAATGTTTTACGACCGTAGAAACAAAAATAACTTTATCACTTGGTATTTTCTGCCCGTGCTCTCACTTTTATTACTACCAACATAATCCTTTGTTTAATAGAGGTGGAGAATCATTAAATGAGTTCTCTCACTGTAAGGTAGAGTGAGAAAGCGTGTTAGATTTTTACTGACTGAAACGCCACCATGTTCTTTTATTTGTCCTTTGAATTTTAGCGCTACGATAAAACTTTTAAACGTTTGTGTTCTCCGGCTAAATGACGAACTACCCATTGCTCGTCTTTTAAACTGGACGGTAAACGGTGGCTGGTAATCACCCTATGACTCCCGTATCAATATGCACCATGTGCTCGTAACATAATTAGCCGCGTACTGATTGAGCGAGCAGCTTCGCGAGGCTGCCTGGCGAAGCAAATCCTCGGTCGGTCAAGACGTGAAAAAGACAAACGCACGCGCTGCCTCGCCCGAGCGTGCCGCGGCCCGAGCCGAGCGTTGTCGGTTTTTGTCGATGCTCAAAGGCGCCTCAGTACGTTTGCCGCGCTCACTCAAGACGGTAGTAGTACGAATAAGCGAGGCAAAACGCCTCGCTTATTCGTTTTTTCTTCGACGTCGAAGCACAACTCTTCAAAAAATCTGTTTACAGCCTGTAAATCTATTTTTGTATAAGAGTTTAATCCAAAAATGTTTAGTTTTCCGTTTTCTTTATTTTGCAAGCCTTAGAATTATTAAAAAGGCAGTGGTAGCGACAGCTTTTCGAATGTGCGGCCTCATGGTGGTCTTGGGCAAACTACGGCACGGTACACACGCGCGGTCTCTGTTCGACTGCAAGTTGAACCGAGTGTCGATGCTCCAGGTGGCTCGGCCTTGTGGAAGCAGCCCCGGATAAGAAAACTTACAGACCGAGGCCACCTCGCACGGCATGCGTACCGCGGCAAATGTCCGAGGCTGCCTCAGGAGGCTGCTCGATCAATCAGTACGCGGCTATTAACGCACATCCTCTTGGGGGGTCATTGTTCTCATCATTATGAACAACTTTTACTATGGGACTAAACCTGAAATCGAGAAAAAATTATCAGCTGTTCCCTACATTTTATGTTCGCTTATTTCGTCAAAATGTATGGTACAGCTGATTATTTTTTCTCGATTTCAGGTTTGGTCCCATAGTAAAAGTTTTTCATAATGATGAGTAGGTACAATAACCCTCCAAGAGGATTAATTATGTTACATGTTGTAGATATATCGTGAGGATGTCCGTTCCCTCACGGTGGCAGTCATCTCCTTCGCTCGCATTATCGCTTCGTAAAATAAGGCGTCCGGCCGTCCGCTTACTATTCCTTCGCGCTTCAGACCATAGCTTAAACCTGGCTGAGTACGTGAGGACATTGCCGACCGCCTCCTTGAAGACATGGTACTCCGTCGAAGCGGGGCATGCTTCCAATCTTTACTTGATATAATAAAGAGGTAAAGTTTGTTTTTTTGTTTGTGTGGGATAATCTTTGAACGTGTGTTTGTGGGACGTCATACTCGAGGGCAAAACGCCACAGGCATGGGGCAGAGGTATGGTGGTACTTTTCTTTAAGAAGGGCGACAATGCCCTCCTTAAGAACTACAGGCCCATCTCACTTCTGAGCCATGTCTACAAGTTGTTTTCCAGAGTCATCACGAATCGTCTCGCACGCAGGTTCGACGACTTCCATTCTCCTGAACAAGCCGGATTCCGAAAAGGCTTTAGCACCGTAGACCACATACATACGCTACGGCAGGTTATACAGAAGACTGAGGAGTATAACCTGCTTCTCTGCTTAGCGTTTGTGGATTACGAGAAAGCCTTTGATTCGATCGAGACTTGGGCTGTACTGCAGTCTCTCCAACGGTGCCAGATTGACTATCAGTACATCGAAGTGCTGAAATGTTTGTACAAAAACACCACCATGTCAGTCCGACTCCAGGATCAGACCTCGAAACCTATCCTCTTACAGCGGGGTGTGAGGCAGGGAGACGTTATCTCTCCGAAACTGTTCAACGGCCGCATTGGAGGATGTCTTCAAGGTTCTGGAATGGAGAGGGCGAGGCATCAATATCAACGGCGAGTACATCACTCACCTTCGGTTTGCCGACGACATAGTAGTCATGGCTGAGACTACGGAGGAGCTCAGTACAATGCTCGGTGATCTCAGTAGGGCTTCCGAAAGAGTGGGACTCAAAATGAACATGGACAAAACCAAAGTCATGGTAAACATCCATGTAGCTCCCACTCCTATCAAGATCGGAGACTCTACACTCGAAGTTGTGGACGACTACGTCTACCTGGGACAGACGGTCCAGTTGGGTAGATCTAACTTCGAGAAAGAGATCAATCGTCGAATCCGACTCGGCTGGGCAGCGTTCAGGAAGCTGCACGGTATCTTCTCGTCCAACCTACCGCAGTGTCTCAAGACAAAAGTCTATGACCAGTGTGTGTTGCCAGTGATGACATATGGCTCGGAAACGTGGTCGCTCACAATGGGCCTCATCAGAAGGCTTAAAGTCACCCAAAGAGCAATGGAAAGGGCTATGCTCGGAGTTTCCTTGCGCGATCACATCAGGAATGAAGAGATCCGCAAGAGAACTAAGGTTACCGACATAGCTCGAAGAATCGCTAAACTTAAGTGGCAGTGGGCAGGGCACATTGCTCGTAGAACAGATGGTCGATGGGGACGGAAGGTTCTAGAGTGACGGCCACGTACCGGAAGACGCAGCGTCGGAAGGCCTCCCACAAGGTGGACCGACGACCTGGCGAGGGTCGCGGGAATCCGATGGATGCGAGACGCGCAGGACCGGTCGCTGTGGCGACGCTTGGGGGAGGCCTATGTCCAGCAGTGGACGTCTTTCGGCTGAGATGATGATGATGATGATAAATCTTTGAAGATCCAGGTTCGATTACATAAATGCATATATTTATAGAATGCTTTCTTCCTGAGTGCTTCTTCTTCAACTTGGCGTTAGTCCCGGCTTTTGTCAGGGTCCGCCTTCCAGCTTAACTTGCTCCATTTTGCCCGATCTTCTACATCCCTGACAGTAAGGCCATTGGCTCTCATGTCGGATTTGACGACGTCCAGCCAGCGCATGCGAGGGCGACCACGAGACCTAGCGCCAAGGACAGCCATATTCATGCATCTCCGGCCAACGTACTCCATAGGGTGGCGCATGATGTGGCCATACCATCGCAGACGACACTCTTGCAGTTTTTCCCCCACGTCACGGACACCAAGACTACCTCGGATGAATGAGTTGCGTATGCAATCGGATCGCGTTACGCCGCTCATCCACCTCAGCATCTTCATCTCCGTGACGCGACGCTCCTGGGTGTGTCTGCTTAGTGCTGGCCAACACTCGCCGCCGTACAGGAGGACAGGACGTATGATGCATTTATATATCTGTCCATACAATGCCCGTAACCTCTCGCCATTTCGCCCAAGCTGCGCTTATACGTGCTCGGACATCGTGCAGCACGGATCCAAGGTACCTGAATGTATTGGAGCTTGTGATCCGGTCCGAGCCTATTTGGATGGTGTTTGAATCCGTGCTGCCACATGACATGTACTCAGCCACATTTAGTCTCAGACCGCCGTTTTCCAGCGTGTCCTTCCAAATGTTGACCTTCCGCTCAAGTTGGGCTTTGTTCTGGCTAACGAGGGCAATGTCATCGGCATACATCATTAGCCATGGAGGCTGATCTTGGATGTATGCCGTAACCACATCGAGCACAACGTTAAACAAGAACGGGCCGATCCGATCCTTGGTGAACGCCAACAGATATTGGAAAGACTTTGGATTCGCCAACCGCGGTCTGGACAGAGGACACGGAATCGCGATACATGTCTCTGATAATGTCAATATAGACCTCGGGCACACCCTTGAAGCGAAGTGCCCACCAGATGGACTGCCGAGGAATACAGTCGAAGGCCTTCTGCAGGTCTAAAAAGGCCATATGCAGAGCTCTCCTTCTCTCTCTGTAAGCCTCAGTCAGAGTCCGCAAGGCGAACACTGCGTCCATGATGCTGTTACCCGCCCGGAAGCCATATTGACACTCAGAGACAGTGCACTCGCTACGGAGCCGTGTGTCAATGATCCGCTCGAAGAGCTTCATGGTGTGGCACATGATCTTAATACCGCGGTAGTTACTACAATCCTGTACACTACCTTTGCCTTTATAGATAGGAATAATAAGGCTTGATCGCTACTGGTTCGGCATTTCCTTGGTGGTCAGGATGCGGTTAAAGAGATCCGTCAAAAGGTCCACACCATGTGAGCCCATCGCCTTCCACACTTCGATTGGCACATTGTCAGGCCCGACCGATTTCCGGTTCTTCATGTGGCGAAGAGCAATGCGAGTTTCGTCGGGGGAAATAGGGGAAATAAGTCCAAGGTTAGGAGGCGGTTCGGGAGGAAGGTTATGGAGATGCTATTTGTTAGACAGCTCCTCGAAGTATGTGCACCATCTCTCCTTAACAGAGGGGGCATCATAGAGCAGCTTACCCTGGGCGTCCCTTACATAGAGGCATTTGCTAATGTCCCGTGTAGCTTTTTCCCGGGCACGCGCCAGCTTAAAAATAAGCTTTTGCCCCTCCGCAGTTTCCAGCTTGTCGTACAAGGGCGCCAAACTTTTGCTGCGGGCTCTGGCTACTGCTTTTTTGCAAGCGCGCTTAGCCGCTCCATATGCCTCCCTGTCCTCCGGAGAGTTGGACCCCTGCCACTTTTTAAATAATCCCTTCTTTGTCCGGGTCGCCTCCTGCACCCCGTCATCCCACCACCACGTCTCCCTGTCCATGGTGCGACCACCACGAGAAGTGCCAAGGACGCGCTTACCCGCGGCGGTGATTGCTGAATGAATCCTACTCCATATCTCTTGAGCGGACTCATGCGGAGAACTGATCTCGAGGTGCTCGACCCGCGATGAATTCCGACAGTGTAGGACCATTCAGCAACCACCACTTGGTGCGGGGATTGCGTTTCCGGGTCACTTTTTTCCTTGCTACGATCGCCAAGTCCATGACAAGGAGGCGGTGTTGAGCCGTTAAGCTTTCGCCTGGGATAACTTTACAGTTGGTAACCTTGCCAATGTTGCACCGTCGCACTAGCAGGTAATCAATTTGGGTTGAGTATGAACCACCACGGTACGTAATAAGATGCCGGGGCTTCTTCTGAAAGAACGTATTCGAGATGGCTAGGTCCGACACGGCGCAGGTCCTGAGTATGCTGACTCCCTCTGCATTTAGTTGGCCATAGCCAAAACCACCGTGAACACGTCCGTACTCTCCAGCACACTGTCCTACGTGACCGTTGAGATCCCCCCCAACCAAAATACCTTTAGAATTCGGAAAACCGCGCAGTACGTCCTCGAACTCATCCCAGAAGGCCTCCTTTTCAGACTCACAGTAGCCAGTTTGAGGAGCATAGGCGCTGACTAGGTTCGTTACCGACCCTTCGATCAGCACCTTAACTCGCATCAACCGGTCGCTGCATCGGTCTACTTCCAAGAAGTCCATCCTGAAGGTCCTTAGACAGTACTACGGCTACTCAGTTCCTGCCCGATGGTGATCCGGTGTACATTAGCCGGTACCCCTGCCCGATGTCACGGGACTTATTCCCCTTCCAGCGCGTCTCCTGAAGGAAGGTGCACTGGACCCGACGCTTCGCAAGTACGAGTACGTCCGCGAGTTCTCTGCAACGTCCAGTTAGAGAGCCAATGTTCCAAGTGGCAAAGCGGAGCTTCTTTTTGGGTACTAACTTCTTTAGCCGTGCCCGTACTTGACACGGTAGCCCTAGCCCACTTATCGCAGGTTTAAGGCGATGTGCCTGCACGTCGTTGTTCGGCGACGCCCTAGCCCGAGTACCCACTGTATTCTTTGCCATCCATGTTTATATGACTGTAACTTGGTTTTACGTGGGGCGACCAGCCCTCTGACCCCCACAACCCTACGAGAGGGAAACCAGGATCGCCAGAGCCTCGTCCGTTGAACAGCAGGGTCAGGTGAGGTTGGCTTGGGTCCTTAGGATGTAAACGGACCCCAATCACCCCCACTGCTTTCTTCCTGAGTGCTATAGGCTATAATTTATCTAAAAAAAAATTATGTTTACATCATAAAATTACCATATTTGTAACGGGCGGGCGGGCAAAGCCGCGGGCAAAAGCTAGTCTTTAATAAGAGAATAGAGGGGCGTCACGGCATCATCATTTTGTGTAACACAGGCTCTCACTGAACATAGTTTGATTTTTTCACTGCTCCAAGTCGTAACAAGCCTGATTATTTGACATTCGCATTTCTGGGGAAAAGGCCCTTGACAGACGGGCAGATGAACAACAAAGTGGTCTTATAAAGGTTCGATTTTTACTGACTGAATAACTTAGTATTTTACAAAAGACTAAGTTTAGGAAACCAATTTTACAAATACTTGTTAAAAATCGCTTACAACTGAAATTAGTTCCGCTCGATAAAACGTTCAGCGGCAAACGGGATTTTAAAACGGTTTTGACCGTAAATGGATTTCCTCTTTGAGTAATATGGACGAGTTCAATTGGATTGCTTTGTGAACTTTATTATTATGTCTGATTTTCTTGAAAAGACAACGATTTTGAACTTGCAGATCTTAAAAACCCCTTTCCTTTTTGTAATAATATAAACTAGTGCTCGACTGCGATCCCGCCTGGTGATACCTAAGCAATGATACAATCGTTGATGGTGAGGCGTACTATTTTATTAATACCTTTTTAAATAGCAAATTTTATAACGGAACTACACCGGCACCGTTCAGAGTCGCTTTTATTTTATTTACAAAAAAACATGGTTTCCCCACTAGGAATAACTCCTGTAAAAAAAAATGTATCCCTACACTAGAAATAATTCCTGTATCGTTGGTTCCTTCACAAATACGGAACAATTATCTTTGAATGTCTTATATATCTGATTGTTTGTGCTACGACAGCGTAGCTCCGTAGCAACTGCGTAGACTTGCTACGCCGTAGCAAGTGTACGTTCTCATTTCTTAACTACATAATTTACAACATTATCATGAGCACTTAGACAGCACGTGAGGCTATTAACTCGTCAGTCCAACACGTTCTCCTTTTAATTATGTAACTAAATAGGACTTTATGTTCTCCCCTGAGGAACCCCTGTTATTAAATTAATTATGGTTTACCGCTAGCAGTATGTAGTTATGTGATATATTATCTAAGGTATTAAAGACGCTCTGAGCGAAGATAAGGCTCGCTTTTTTGATATAGGAAATCATTTTATAATTTTTCTTTGTCTTAGTTTAGAGTTCGACTTCTACTGATCCATAATTCACCTATGTTCCTTTTTTAAGGTGGACAATTATCTTACGAGTTTTTCCTCTCTAGAGTAGAAATGTATGACAGACTTATGCCTACTGACTATAACCATACGTATGTTCCTTTTGTGCCCTTGCGTTTTAGGACTATATTTGGGTGGCTTACAGCTTACAATATAAGAAATAACAGTCGATTAAATCAGGGCGAGCCATTTACAAGCGCCTATTTGGAACTTGAAAATGTTGTTAAAGTAGTTACAAAAGTAATAGTAAAAAAACAGATAAATACATCAAAGTAGAATACCGTGCTTTTGAATAAAGTGCTGTTTTTAAATGCCAAGCTGCTCGTAAATACATCAATTGAAGTATACTCTATAACCAAATTGTTCAATGCTCTTACTGCTCGACTCAAGTAAGCATATAAAAGTAATAAGTATATAAAAGCTATTCCATGGCAAATGTCGGCGCTTTGATCTTCCGTCACTGCCGCCTCGAGCGCCTCTGAGCCGTTCACATTTACATCACTGAGACGTGACACACATCACTTCAGGAAAGACACACCAGTGCGAATAAAGCGAGAACTACTTTAGACCGACTCACAGCTGGGCCACACCTTTTTTTATTATTGATAGACTCGCGCTTGACCATATCTCACCTGATGGTAAGCGATCATGTGGTCGACGATGGAGCACGCTTGCCTAGAAGTAACCTATTCACTCTTGACTTAAAGACCCCTAGATTGTAGCTATCAGGAAACACAGACCCCGGTAGGGAATTCCACTCTTTAGCTGTACCCATAATAACTCCCAAAACGCTTTGTACGTATGGGTAAAAAGGTACACCTGATTAGTACGTAGAACCTCTACAAGTCATTTTCCATATAAAATGTATAGAGACCGACGCGCCCAAATCATTATACGTGGCCCACGTTTAATCAATGTAGGTACTACCTTAAGTGTCAGCTAAAAAAGTAGGTCAAACCTAAATTACGTCTACAAAAAACCGCGAAATTAGACTCTTGAAAAATATTTTGATGGGTACCGTCTTTGAAAACTTTGCAAATCTTACATTTAGCCGCATCTCGTTAGGGTGAATGGTAATACCAACTTAGTCAAGAAAAATGTCTCAACAGTATCATTAGACCGGGAGCTGTGACCTTTTTGGGTCATGGCCTCTTTCTGTATTGAAACACAAGGTCAGTTCTCCGCGTTAATGAAAGCTCGCTCAGAATAAACTGTATCTAAGGCACATTCATTTCTTAATTGGATCAACTCCTAAAGTAGGTCTATAGTTGCAAAACCGTTACTTAAAAACTAACTAAACATTTTTTCCCATTTATTTGGCAATAAATTACCCTTGAAACTACTTTACTATGTTCAATACGTTCCTAGTACGATAAATATGGTGTACTGCTGGCAGAAGATTTTAATTCAATTATTTTGAATGAAAGAATCGTATCGGCCATGTTGCGTAGCACTTAGGACACATAAGTTTTTTGTAGTGTGGTGTAGTACACATACCTTATAAGTAAACCGTCTGAGAATGAATCAGCAGCTTAGAAATTATGCACTCAGATTGTTCACAATGTAAACCACCTAGTTACGCCATTCTTAGAATGACAGTCTCCTAAGCCTGATAAAGTATAAGGGTAAATCAATTAGTTCTGTACGCCTTTCTTTTGTATCCACGCTATACGACTAAGATCCGTCGTATCGTCTCATTTCATAACTTAATAGTAATAGTAACAACATTGAGTTTTTTATGCGATAACAGCAGTATTTTTCAATAATGTTAGTATTTTACCTTATTAAGGTGTTTTTTTTTCAAGTGGGGAATCATTAGAATGACTTCGCCCACTTTTAGGCGGAGCGGGAGGGTGATTCCTCCGTTGCCTTCGATCTGGGGACACCGAGCTTCCTTTTCAGAAATCCGTATTGTACTAGTACAGTGCATATCTAAAAGTGTTCGATTTGGCACAAGACTACGTCATCACATCTGCCACACTAGTTCTATCTGTAGCCTCTTATAGCTTATTTGAATCCGCGTAAGCGTTGTCTTCCAAGTAGGACAACGTTTCATTTCCTATTTCACTTCAATTCCGTTTGATTTCACGCGAAAAATCGGATTTGAATGTATTGCGGGTGGTTTTTTTAGTTTTTAAATTGCTGTATTTTATATTAATCTGTTGAGCACCAAGTGGTAGCTGGCGTCCGCACACCCATTGTCTCTCTACTAAGTCTCTAATTATGGTAATCGAAGGATTAAGAAAATAAAGAATATTATTTTTAATTAATAAACTTTGTTTATATCCAAAACATTATCTGCAGATTATCATATTTTTTTTACAAATATTACTAGAATTTTAAACGCGAAAGTTTTTACATATGTAAAAACTACATAAGTAATTTCAATGAAACTTAGTACATGGTTAGGCAATATCCTGGAATAGCTCATCAGATAATTTTATTCTGGGAGTAAGTATATTCTCTGGGTATAATTTGCTACTATCACACGGGCAATAAAAAATATTTTACACGTCAATACAACTTTCACCATTAATAACTCAATAACTAACAAAAAATAAGCCACCATAATTAATTTAATAATTCCGTATTTCATTATGATAATATATGTAACTGTAAAGAAGAAGGAGAAATGTTATTATACCTTTGTACTTTTGAATGGGAGCAACAAAAACTCAGACAAAACGTTTCAAGGGGATTCTTAGAAACATTTCTAGTAAATTGGATTATTTTATTGAAGTCTTTTTCGTTTAATACTAGAAAAGCGAATGAACCTTAAAGCAGTTAGTGGAAACTGCTTACACAAGTACACACATGAGTAAATTAGCTCTTATTCCAAAGTGCTGAACAAGATTCTCCCTAGACACAGATATTCATGAAATAACGTGTTGGAAATTCACACGAGAAGTTTCATGAAACGGTTTAAAATAAACAGCTTTCAGGTGGAACAGCATCGTGTGTCCCTGAAGCAGATTTTGCTTTAAACTTTTATTTAAATCTTATTTTTAAGCACCTACCCATTAAACAATTGGACCTAGTTCTGCAGAAAGCAGCCAAGTGGCACTTTTTCGAAAATAGAGTTATTAACACAGCCATACTAAATTCGACATGCCGGATGTTTTACAAAGACAACCAGCTCGATATCTCTTCTTATGGCTGAGATATGAACCGTCAAATGCAGCCATTCAATAAAAAATATTTTGTAAAAAACAGTCATCATGGTGTAAAATGCAGCCAATTTTGAGGCACACTGCCTAACCTATATTGCACAAGTCAGCCTGCTATCTGGCTGTTTTGTACAAATTTCAAAATTTTTGATGTTATCGGGGATCGAGTTTCGTAAAAAGCAGCCAGTGTACGTTGACTGTTTTCTGTATACTGTATATGTGTTATGAGTCCATACTTGGCTTTTTCTGACGTCATCATTATGACACGCCTATGCGAATAAGGACGATTTTTAAACTTGTTTATTATTAATATTAGCTTATGACATCTCTGAGCGTAGCCATATAATGTTTACTTCTTTAATTTAGTAATTGTGAAGGAGGTTAGAAGCGGGAAACCTACAAAAAGGAAACAGTTTCTTCGAAAATATAAAATAGAAACGTTTTTTTTTGCTTGGGCTCGCGTTTGACCACTATCTCAAGTAACCTATTCTCTCTTGAAAACTCCTAAGTTGTAGCAGCTATCAGGAAACACAGACTCCAGCAGGGAATTCCACTCCTTAGCTGTACGCATAATAAATGTGTTTCCAAACCGCTTTGAGCGTATAGGCGGAATTTTCACCATATATCGGTGGCGCTTCCCATAGTGGACAATAGTGGAAAGGACTTGACGGAATCAAATTGTGCAATTCCTGTGCACACTCCCCGAAGTGTAAACGATAGAAAACCGACAGGCTAGCAAGTCGGCGCCGATGTCCAAGACTTTGAAGTTTCGACTCAAGAGCATCATTACTGGTGATCCTCTTGGCTCGCTTCTCAATTGACTTAAGTGCATCAAGTTGGTATTTGGCAGACCCATCCCAAAGATGAGAGGAGTACTCCATACACGATCGAACTTGCGCTTTTTAAAGGTTGAGCAGCTGTTCCGGCATAAAGTATCGTGTCACCTTTTCTAAGATCCCCAATTTATTAGCAGCCCGCTGAGCTTTTGCCTCGATGTACGAGCCGAAATTTAGGGTAGACAAGGACGTTACTCCAAGAAGCTCAAGGTGGTCGGTTATCGGAACGGTTACACCCCGGAAAGATGGAGCCGGGTGGAATTGACTCCGTTTAGCGGAAAAAAGACATGCCTAGGTTTTAGCAGCATTGAACTTGACCAGATTGGCATCGCCCCAATCGTAGACCGCCTTCAAGGACGAGTTAAAGCGTTCAATCATAGCCTCTCGGAAAGACTGGATCTGTGACCCACTAGCGTGTTCGTCGGACAAGTACCTGTCAGCAACAGTGCCGTCGTCTGCATGCCCAAAGGTACCGGACTTACATAAGCAAATCGTTTATGTACAGCAAAACAATGTTACCGAGAGTACCGACTCCTGAGGGACCCCGGCATTAATAGACATTTGACCGAATGAGCAACCATCAATAACTACGCGGATGGATCAATCCCTCAAAGAAGTTGGCGATCCAATCATACAGGCAGGTGGATAGACCGAAGGAAGGAAGCTTAGTAATAAGGCTTTCTTGCCATACCCTGTCGAAAACCTTCGAGATATCAAGGGAGACGGCAGGCGCTTCCCCATGCTTCTCGATGGCCTCGCTCCAGATGTGAATGGCATACTCTAGAAGATCCCCAGTAGACCGATTTTGTCGAAAACGGTATTGCCGCTGAGTATATCATTCACTTCTAGGTGTGCCAGGAGCTTGCTGTTGAGCAGGGTGCTCCATACTCTTACAGAAGATGGACGTGATGGATACAGGACGGTAGTTCGCTGGGTCAGCTCGGCTACCCTTCTTGGGCACAGGCTGCACGTTAGCTTGCTTCCAAGCAACCGGCACTTTTCCAGTCTCATATGAGAGGCGAAATAGGCGTGTCAAAACTGTGTGAGACAACTGAGAGCGGAAAAATTGTATTGTATTTATTCGTTTTTTTTTATTTGAAATCTCAATAAATGACTAGTTTCATTAATGTAAGAAGACGATAAACATTTTGTTACGTTTTTTAATAAAGAATTCTAAAACGATTTCTTAGTTTTCACTATTAAGAAGTAAAACAGTAAATACAACATTTTATTTATTATCTTGTCTGTCTTTTGCATACTTTTATTCCATTTTGAATTAATGCAGAACAGCCAACTTATGTGGCTGGTTTATTCTTTATTGTAATTCCGACGAAATAAGCTATTTTGCATAAAACAGCCACGTCAAAAATGCTAATATTGGTATTATGCTAAATGATACGAAATACTGAATAGGATATAAATAACTGCTATACTTTTCCTAATAATTCTCAAATATCAAATAAACAGAAAAGTAAAAAATGGCAGAAAAATAAGAATTGGACCTAGTTCTGCAAAAAGCAGCCATATGAGGAAAAGTACAAACAGAGTTATGAGCGTTTTTGTATCGAAAGTTGCCCTTTCTTATTTTTCTGCCATTTTTTACTTTTCTGTTTATTTGATATTTGAGAATTATTAGGAAAAGTATAGCAGTTATTTATATCCTATTCAGTATTTCGTATCATTTAGCATAATACCAATATTAGCATTTTTGACGTGGCTGTTTTATGCAAAATAGCTTATTTCGTCGGAATTACAATAAAGAATAAACCAGCCACATAAGTTGGCTGTTCTGCATTAATTCAAAATGGAATAAAAGTATGCAAAAGACAGACAAGATAATAAATAAAATGTTGTATTTACTGTTTTACTTCTTAATAGTGAAAACTAAGAAATCGTTTTAGAATTCTTTATTAAAAAACGTAACAAAATGTTTATCGTCTTCTTACATTAATGAAACTAGTCATTTATTGAGATTTCAAATAAAAAAAAACGAATAAATACAATACAATTTTTCCGCTCTCAGTTGTCTCACACAGTTTTGACACGCCTATTTCGCCTCTCATATGAGACTGGAAAAGTGCCGGTTGCTTGGAAGCAAGCTAACGTGCAGCCTGTGCCCAAGAAGGGTAGCCGAGCTGACCCAGCGAACTACCGTCCTGTATCCATCACGTCCATCTTCTGTAAGAGTATGGAGCACCCTGCTCAACAGCAAGCTCCTGGCACACCTAGAAGTGAATGATATACTCAGCGGCAATACCGTTTTCGACAAAATCGGTCTACTGGGGATCTTCTAGAGTATGCCATTCACATCTGGAGCGAGGCCATCGAGAAGCATGGGGAAGCGCCTGCCGTCTCCCTTGATATCTCGAAGGTTTTCGACAGGGTATGGCAAGAAAGCCTTATTACTAAGCTTCCTTCCTTCGGTCTATCCACCTGCCTGTATGATTGGATCGCCAACTTCTTTGAGGGATTGATCCATCCGCGTAGTTATTGATGGTTGCTCATTCGGTCAAATGTCTATTAATGCCGGGGTCCCTCAGGAGTCGGTACTCTCGGTAACATTGTTTTGCTGTACATAAACGATTTGCTTATGTAAGTCCGGTACCTTTGGGCATGCAGACGACGGCACTGTTGCTGACAGGTACTTGTCCGACGAACACGCTAGTGGGTCACAGATCCAGTCTTTCCGAGAGGCTATGATTGAACGCTTTAACTCGTCCTTGAAGGCGGTCTACGATTGGGGCGATGCCAATCTGGTCAAGTTCAATGCTGCTAAAACCTAGGCATGTCTTTTTTCCGCTAAACGGAGTCAATTCCACCCGGCTCCATCTTTCCGGGGTGTAACCGTTCCGATAACCGACCACCTTGAGCTTCTTGGAGTAACGTCCTTGTCTACCCTAAATTTCGGCTCGTACATCGAGGCAAAAGCTCAGCGGGCTGCTAATAAATTGGGGATCTTAGAAAAGGTGACACGATACTTTATGCCGGAACAGCTGCTCAACCTTTAAAAAGCGCAAGTTCGATCGTGTATGGAGTACTCCTCTCATCTTTGGGATGGGTCTGCCAAATACCAACTTGATGCACTTAAGTCAATTGAGAAGCGAGCCAAGAGGATCACCAGTAATGATGCTCTTGAGTCGAAACTTCAAAGTCTTGGACATCGGCGCCGACTTGCTAGCCTGTCGGTTTTCTATCGTTTACACTTCGGGGAGTGTGCACAGGAATTGCACAATTTGATTCCGTCAAGTCCTTTCCACTATTGTCCACTATGGGAAGCGCCACCGATATATGGTGAAAATTCCGCCTATACGCTCAAAGCGGTTTGGAAACACATTTATTATGCGTACAGCTAAGGAGTGGAATTCCCTGCTGGAGTCTGTGTTTCCTGATAGCTGCTACAACTTAGGAGTTTTCAAGAGAGAATAGGTTACTTGAGATAGTGGTCAAACGCGAGCCCAAGCAAAAAAAAACGTTTCTATTTTATATTTTCGAAGAAACTGTTTCCTTTTTGTAGGTTTCCCGCTTCTAACCTCCTTCACAATTACTAAATTAAAGAAGTAAACATTATATGGCTACGCTCAGAGATGTCATAAGCTAATATTAATAATAAACAAGTTTAAAAATCGTCCTTATTCGCATAGGCGTGTCATAATGATGACGTCAGAAAAAGCCAAGTATGGACTCATAACACATATACAGTATACAGAAAACAGTCAACGTACACTGGCTGCTTTTTACGAAACTCGATCCCCGATAACATCAAAAATTTTGAAATTTGTACAAAACAGCCAGATAGCAGGCTGACTTGTGCAATATAGGTTAGGCAGTGTGCCTCAAAATTGGCTGCATTTTACACCATGATGACTGTTTTTTACAAAATATTTTTTATTGAATGGCTGCATTTGACGGTTCATATCTCAGCCATAAGAAGAGATATCGAGCTGGTTGTCTTTGTAAAACATCCGGCATGTCGAATTTAGTATGGCTGTGTTAATAACTCTATTTTCGAAAAAGTGCCACTTGGCTGCTTTCTGCAGAACTAGGTCCAATTCACCAATAGATATAGTTTTATTCTAAACTTATCTTAGGATTTTTATCACAATAAAATATGGGAAAGGTTGATACTCGTACATTAAATAAAAAATACGTTTTAGTTAGTTACAGTAAGTTTTTATTTCTTAACTATGACTATCTCACAGCTAGCTAAAAAACTCCCTAAAGTATCAAGAATTATTCTGCCGCGGCGGTCTTTATTTTAAAAGATTTTTAAATTACGAGATAGTTTTTAATTCTTACAAAAATCTTTTCATGCAATTTTTTACATTTCTTATTTAACCCCTCTCCTAGAGAAGAGGCCTGAGTCCCAGCAGTGGGAACATTATAAGGCCGCTAATGCTAATGATAATGCTAATTTTAACCAGTGAAATCAGAACAAAACCAAGCAATAACTCTAAATTAGCATAGAAATACAGAAACACAACTTCAAATAGAAATTCTCAGACCACCTGCTGAGATATCGAGATATATCGCCCCGATCTAAAAGCACTACCGTGTACGGGTTCCCCTTAAGCCACATCTACATATCATGTGTCTACATTGGCTATCGTCTTGAGTTTCTGAGAATACCGCACAGTAACCAGTTTCCTTGCTTAAATGCACAAACTGCAAACGCTGTAGGTAGCCAGATATTAGACACAATACATACAGCTAATGGTCAAAGATCAACCAAACATTAGGCCAAGTGCAAATACGAAGGAAGAAGGGTTTCCGTGCTGCAATTTTGAAAATGAGCATTTATAAAGTCGACAACGTTACGTTTTTTGTATAGGAACCCCCTTTAATTTTTAACTTTATTTTATTTTATTATTATTTATTGTAGCAGCAATAGAAATACGTATATAGTATACCATCTGTGAAAATGTCAAATTTCTAGCAATACAACTCGTTGACAGACAGACAGATGAACGGGTGGATAGCGGAGACTGAGTAATAGGGTTCTGTTGGCACCCTAGATTTACCTTTATCATTATTTCTCGAAATTGTGAATAAAATATGGTCAAGTAAGGAATTGCGTGCATAAAGACTGTCAGATTTAAAAAAAAAAACTTTTTTAAAATAAGTATTTCATGAAAAAGAGCAATAAAATTTCATATTAAAATGTGCTGTCACATCTAAAAATCTCGTCACGCTTTGCGCGGTTACCAAGACGTACCCCACTTCCCCCATCGCCTCCTACACGGGCCGCAATATACCCGCAGTTTATGCCAGGCCTTGAAGCATTCCAATTCAATTACACCAAAGTCTGGGCTAACTTGGTTATTAGTTTGAGTAGACCTTCAAATGTAACCAAAGGTATTAAATATTGAATGTAACAGAGGACATAATTGAGTGCCAACATTAAACTGCAATTAATAATGCAGGATGGTAGAGCATTAATATTATTTTTTTCTTTTTGTTTTTCACATCTTTAATTTCTTAACTCTATCAAAAACATGCTCTGGGCCTATTTATGTACATCCTTATAATAAGAAATTTCTTAATTAAAGACGATGTTTGCGCACGCCACATAGCTCCCTTGTATACCGACTGTGTACGCTGAGTGCCCAGCAAATTATTCCTCATTTAAAAGCCTCAGGACATATTCTAGACTTGGACTTGGACTATGGTCTATCTGTCCTATACTCTTATTTACAAGACTACTGAAAATAGGTTTATTCATACCGTTTTTTTAGGGAATTACCAAAATGACTTCTCTCGCTCTGGGTGAAGCGGGAGGATGTGTCAGACTTTTACTGACTAAAATCCACTCCTGTTCCTTGTTTGCCTTCGTTCCAGGGCCCCGGGGTTATCTTTCGTTTAACCCATGGCCCAGAAGGCTAGCTGTGCCAACTTTGTGTTTGGAACACTAGTCCGTCTAATGAAAGCGCGACCTGAGAAAAAGAGGTTAAATCCAAAAATGTCGTATGTGGTATTACTAACTAGTAGGAAAATTATGTTTTGACACTTCACATTTTTTTTTATTTCCTATAATTGCGGCTGAATAATGTTGCCAATTTAATTTAAAAAGAAAACTCCAATACGCGCTTTCATTAGACGCACTCTATGCGCCGTCGACGACTTGGGCAAGATTGTCCAGCATTAAATATTAATATTTTCTGATGAGTCTCATTTATATTAATCCCATTTCTCTCACTACTCAAAGACATATCTACTACAGATACTGCTTACAATCTAGATTTTAAACTGCAAGTATTACCGACAGTGTGGTTCAAAGCGTGCAATTTCAAAAGGTGCACGTCCCATTTCGATTCGTTTCATAAAAGTTTTATAGCGGTTCTCTTTGAGGCAAGTCTCAGGTCAAAGCGAGATTTGAATGCTTGTTTACTGGGTCAAGTAATGTCTAATAATGGAGAAGATAGGACAGTGGCACGAGACCTAGTTTCATACAGATTTGCTACTGAACGTGCTGCGTTCACAAGCAAATCTGCAGACCGCTTGATTTGCATACGCTTCAACTGCTTATGCTTATGAACCAGACTTTACTATTGCGTTATCCAAAATTGTTTTCTTTTTTGACGCAGGATATCATTAAATAACTTTTCCTGCTCTGGGTGAAGCAAATGGGCGTGTAAGACTATTAGTGACTAAATTCATAAGCTGTAATTCAGTTGCCCTTGTATGCCAAGGTTATGGTGATTCTTTCAAATTATGTTTGCAGTCTGAGCAGGTATCATGTCGAAATCTCTTGAAGGCGCCATCGTCACGAAGCTGAGGCCTAACCACAAGCGCCTGACGCGATCCATTTGACGACCTGAATTGAACTGTTAAACGGATGAATCTATTATAATTTTGATATATATAATACATCATCATCATCTTATCATCTGCCTAGCCTTTTCCCAACTATATTGGGGTCGGCTTCCAGTCAAGTCGGATTTTTCTGAATACCAGTATTTTACGAGGAGCGGCTGCCTACCACACCTCCACAACCCATTTACTGGGGTAACAGTGTACTTCATAGCAATTTTGATATACATATTTGATGAAAAACACAAATTATTCGAAAATGTAAACAATATGAGCACAAGGTTTTTAAGATATAATTAAATTACCATAAAATGTACACTTCAAGTCATTAGATTACGCTTCTTATTATCTTAACCGAAAACTTCTGAATGAGATAAATCAAAGGAGTAGGCGTAATAAATGCCAAGTAAATATTTTAATTAGAGTGCTGAAGCATGTCAGATTTTCAGGCAAAAAACTTAAATTAGACGAAAGTAATGTTGCTGTATCATCTAGAGGTATTTATTCTAAGAGACTACTTTCTTCATACAAACTCGAGCGGCGAGTATCCATCCTTACGTTTTTCAAACCTCTACGGTCCGGACTAAACGCTTCGCTTAGTCGTTTATACCGCTTACATCGAAGGACTGGAATAATTTGCCTGCTGCGGTCTTCCCGTCCGATTATAATTTGGGTGTCTTCAAGGCTAGAGTGAATAGGCTCTTAATAAAATAGTGCGCCTCACCATCTACGATTGCATCACTGCTTACCATCAGGTGGGATCGCAGTCAAGCACTAGTTTATATAACTTAACGTCCCCCCCCCTTTCATCGAATTTTGGTAGATCCTCTCTTAGTGCTCACTTTCATAACGGAAACCGGAGTTTCAACTTTGCGTTGTCAGTCAGTTTTTTTTTAAGAAAAGATATATCAATGTCTCGGTCAGCTGCAAAAATGAGTCAGAAATTCTTTTAACCAGTTCAAACTATTTTAAAATTACAAAATTGATACCCAAAAGTTTCGTATTTTTTTATTTATAATACAAAAGCAATTTAACTTAATTTAGTGTTATGACTCTTCAAAAATGGCATAAATATTTACACATCTCAGGTTCTATATAAACATAACTCAACAATATTGCCGAATTATTAAAGCCATTTATCCATTTTTAAATTTGCATAATGCTGTCATCTATTAAGTACCTTTAACCCACGTCAGCAAGGCACCTGACAGGTCGGTAAACACATTACGATAAACCTGAAGAAGTGTCAAATTTTGCTGTCCCATTAGTGACAGGTATGCGGGGTGCATGTGAAGTGTGTACGTTAAGAGCAGAGATTGGAATTAGATAAAGGGAATTTATGTACTTCTATCGAAATATTGATATTAATAAGGTTCTTCCCGGGATTTCTACTGGACGATCCCGTGTGGCCAACAATATTACAAATAAATAACTAATAATATAATTGTTCAAGCAAGCTATGTTGTGCCATCTACAAATATGCAACATCAATGACTGTTGTCATTTATGTTGCCATATTTGTGCATGTGCGCATTAGGATTTTGCAACTTCGGTTAATGTATGTTTGGCAGCGTCACGCTTGCAATGGTTTAAATTGTGTTAAAGTAAATGCCTTTTTTATTTCATAAGTCTAGGGATTTTAAGCCTTATTCACTTTATTCTTTCGCTGTATGAAACAAGTGTATGTACAAAAATAACTCTACCTAATTCTGATCTCTGGTTATCTATATATATAAAAATGAAACCCGTTTTCCGTTGTCACGACATAACATGAAAACGGCTTGACCGATTTGGCTGATTTTTTTTTTAAACGTTCCTTGAAGTTCAATGATGGTTCTTACGGAGAGAAAAATTCTAAAAAAAAAAAGTTACGTAAAGTAGGGTAGGTAGGGTAGTGTAGAGTAGTGTTGGGTAGTGTAGTGTAGTGTAGGGTAGTGTAGGGTAGTGTAGTGTAGGGTAGGTAGGGAAGGTAGGGTAGGGTAGCGTAGGATATGTAGGGTAGTCATTTGACGGGAGCGAAGCCGCGGATAAAAGCTAGTAAGTTATAAATCTTGGGAGTGTAAGTAATAATGTTGGACATTGGATCACGCAGTCTGTCCCGAGAGCAGACGTGATCGGTTTGCGTGACGATACTCGCTGTCACATTCCACAAGACCGTGACGAGAGTGTTTGATGATTGGTTTTTGGTAGCAAACACTTATCTTGTCTTCAGTATCTCTTCCTACTTATTTACTTGTTATTTTGTTTTTTATTTGGAATATGAATTTGCTCTTTGTTTAAACCTATCCAAGCACGCACAATGGTCCAGCGGGACTAAGTGCGGAAACCAAAACACAAAGATAAGATAAATCTATCCAAGTTTTTTTAATAGTTTTACTAGTGCTTCATTTAATGCTTTTTCTACCTCTGCTTCTGCCAGTTTGCTAATCTTGTATCATGTAACTGAGTTTATATGTTTGTGAACGCAACCACGATACTGGAGCATTTCTTATTGTGGGGCAACGTGTTATATAAACAAAAGAACAAAGAAAGAAAGATTGTTTGTCTTGCGATTGCCTTCCAGTAATGAGGCAAGTTCGGTAGTCACCCGCGCTCTAAGTTTGCTAATCTTATGTATCTTCCCTGAGAGATCGAAGGAATGTGAAGTTTGTTTCTTCAACCTTACAGTTAATGGGGCTGATTTCTGGGTAAAAAATTAAAGGATATTTGACTAGGTATCAAAGTTGATCTTAATCAACTTCCTTTACTTTTTTGAGACCTTAGTCTCACAGATAGAGTTGCGACGTGTGAACACGATTGTCACATGATAAAAAGTGTATATGAGGGTTTGAGAATATAGTTACAGTTATATACAAATGTGTCTTGATCCCAGTTGTAAGTATGAAGCGAGAGACGTTTTACAGTGTCGCTAATGCCTGAGTCTGTTTGACGCGTCAGTAAAGTTTGACATCGTAGGCATAGGTTTGCGGTCAATGAGTACTCATAACCCAAAGCACGGCCAAGGCGTCCGTAATTACTGAGCTCAAATTATTAAAACAAGGATGCACCACGAAGTAATAAATAAACGAAGTGCAATAAGTTCTTTTTGAGTCAAAACGCTTCACGACTCATTTGAAATCTTTTCCAGAAAGAGGTATTTTCCGGAACTCGGCTCATCTCAGAAAATTAATTAGTAGCTCCATGTTTCACAGCCACAATCTACCGCTATTTACTCCTGCATTAAAAATTTATAAAGAACAGAATTGCAAATACTCGTAACATTTCGCTTTGATATTCAATTTCTTAGAAAAGGCAAATTTATACACAGTAGAAAAAATATGTAAATTATCCATTAAATCCATCGTAAATGTATCCAGAAAAAAAAAGTCTTGCGTTTTCAAATGATTGAAAACCGATATTATTAGAATCAAAATCTAGATTTATTAAACTCTTAATATGAAATCACACTTAGTCTATTCACTCAGCTACACATAAATTGCTTAAGAAAATTACGAGTGAATATCTAATTGTAAGCTTTCGCAAAGATCAGAATCTGCATAAAACCGCAAATACTATGATTTGCAAGTAAGAGAATAAATGGCAAATTAGCTCATTAAAGCGCTACTAAAACCATACAATTTAGTTTACTAAAAGGATTTTATAATGTTTGCGTGGATTGATATTTATTATTAAAGAGCAGAGCGCATTCTAAATGCGTTAAAGCAAAACTTACTTACTTTGAAATGACCAAGTTAATTGATTTCTCATATTTTCTCGAGTACCTTTTTTTCAAGTGTTTTGAAATCATCATCAAATTGGCTTATTCCGTTAATCCACTTAAAACAGCCACCTTAAGGTGAATACTTGGATTCGCGTGTCCATCAAACTATCTTAACAGAGATGAGATAATGAGATGATAATTATGCAATCAACAGAGGACCTACAAAAATAAATACCTCACAAATGTGATTTCAATGGATATAACTACTGAAACTTAGTGTAAAGTAAAAGTTAACTACTACAATTAAATTTTCATCAGTATTTCCCCATTTTGCTGTCGCTGCAACGTCGTGCAATACAAAAAGTTTGAGTCGTAACTCGTATGTCGGTGCTACGAGTATCTCTGAAATTATTATCGTCGCTGTAAAAGAATCTTGGCGAATTCATAGCTGAAATTTATTGGAGTGTCTTAAAGTGACTTATATACGAAGGCATTTCTATTATTTTTCTACGTTTTTTCAAAGTATCACATTAACTAGTTATAGCCGGATAAAAAAGATATTTGAAATTAAAGTTATTTATATTTATTCTCCCAAATGACAGTAATTAATGACGGGTAAAAAGGCTATTATCCCAAATAAAAAAAAAATAACTTGATTTGACATTGACAATAATTGTTGATTGGTTTTACTCATGTCACAGACGCCTATCATTTATGCATATAAAGCAACTGACGCTGAAATTATGTCCGGTCTATTTTCTTCTGGCAGTGCTTTAAGATCATATTTCAGAGAAGATGATGTGTTCATTCTGGATAGGGGTTTTAGGGACGGTATAAGTTTACTAGAGAACGTGATTTTAAAGTTTTTAGACAAGAGTATTTTCATCGCTCTCTACCACACATGATGCAAACATTTCAAATCGCGACAGCTCTTTTGAACAAGTTTGGTGTTCGCTTTCAAAATAATGAATATCCTAATTAAATACTTGAAATAATTAGAGAATGGATGAACTTACCAAATAATCTGGCAAATATGGTGGAAGCCTTAAACATGAATAGACGAACCTCACAATTTCGTAGCATTACCGCTGATCGCGATAATGTTTTATGCTTCCCAACTCTGGAATATAGAGACTTGATTCTCTTCGCCCTGGGAACGTATCAAATAAGACAAGCTCGCTCATATTATGGCGAGCATATACGTACGGTAGGTACAGAATCGAAGTTTCCAGTGAAAACATTGATTCCTCTGAATATAATCTTAGAGGCACTGGCGTGACAACACCAACAACCTAAGGGCGACTGGTAGTAAATGCCTAAGGCATTAAGTCCGCCTTTGTACAATGTTTTGTGCATAAAGCTTTAATAAATAAATAATTAGACGAAAAATAAAGTCACTTCACGTATCCAGGAAGCAATATTATGTTTATATTGTTATAGAAAATGATATTCCTGGTAGGACAGGAATCAGCGAGTATTGTTGTAATTGTTTAGTTGGTCAGCGCACAGTAGGATGTTGTGCTCATGTCATGACGCTAGTCTGGTATTTGGGATGGGCCAGACATCAGCAAAATATTTCAGCACCTGCAGAATTTCTGGATGAAATAGTTATAAGAGAGGATTACGAAGAATAAATAATAATATAAAAAAAACTTGTTTTATTGATTCTTATGAACATACTCAATATATTCCACACGCATTCAAGGATTTTGTATACTTAAGTACTTATTTATCTGAAAAGTTAGCAAGTATTTATAAAATCCCGGGATTCTATCATAGTCCTATTGCTTCAATACCTCCCTAAAACAATGCTGACGGTGACTGGCAGCCTCAGTCCTATTGTACACAGTCATGTAGTAGTTACGTACTAATAAGTATACCTTAGTTAAGGCCAAAGAGTTAGTATTTACACCTTTTACAAGGCATTGCATGCTAAAATAACTGGGTAAGGAAAATAATAATGCAATATAATTGCCCTTTTAACTTCCTCGAATTGAAATTACCGTAGACATAACCTACCAAACTTCATGACCGAATTTCTATTAATTCCGACCTTGTCGAACAAAAATTCTTGCACCAGCTAATTCGGAAGTTGACGCCGAGTTTAATAAGATATTTTTCATTTAAAGACGCTAGAATTTAATCTCAGCTAAATTTATGTATGGGTGGCTGCCATTGTTCTTTCAGACTTTTCATAGCCTGCAATTTATTCTAGTTTTGAGGCTAATTCCTGAGTATGTTAAGTACTTTTAAAACATAGATTTATTTATTAAATTGCATATTATGTTCTTTTCAGTTTTCGGAAACCTTATAAAATAACATAAAATTGGCTGTAATTAAATGCACTTGACGATGTTTTCCAGGCAACTAGGAACTTAAGCTTAGTTTAAACTGAAATGTACCAGGAAGGAATAAAAATATAGAATATATTTTACACTGACACAGATACGCATCTCGTCGACAGTGAGTAGAGTTCCACGCACATACAAAGGAGACGTCAGCAAACTGTAGGAGTCCTGAAGAACCGAAGCCTACTATAGTCATGGGTCGTGCGAAATCGAACCCCGGGGGCTTGGAACAAAGGCAAAGAAAGAACACGTATGTGCTTTAGTCAGTAAAGGTCTGACACGCCCTCCCGATCCACCCAAGAGCGGGAAAAGTCACTGTATGGTATCCTACCTAAAAAAAAACTATGTATGTCAACAGAAATACTTTGGTTCAGATTTCAGCATAATGAGCTTATATAGCTTACCTTAAAATTAATATTACATAGCCTTCAATATTACAAACCTTTCCTTAGGGATTAAGATCCCTTCATACAGAGCAGATTTAGTTTATCAATATGGACGGTAGTCAGGCTTATATAACTACATAATATATCCTTATAATTCGGGTCTATTTCTGTACCAATTGTATGCCTATAACCGCAATCTAGTTATGATTGAGGAGTGGTTGGAAAGAGGTCACGGCGTCCTCTCGTTCCGTATGACGCAGGTCCTCACCGGACACGGTAAGTTCGGGAGGTTCCTGCATCGGATCAAGGAGGAAAGGACGCCCGGGTGTCGCCACTGTGTGGACCGCCCGGAGGACACGGTGGAGCACACGGTAGAGGTGTGCCCCGCTTGGGCGGAGCACCGCCGTGTCCTTGTGGAGGCTATCGGCGGCGGTGACCTCTCGCGCCGGGCCCTGGTACAGGCCATGGTCCGGAGCGAGGAGGGGTGGCAGGCAGTCGCCTCCTTCTGCGAAGCAGTAATGTTAGCGAAGGAGGCTGCCGACCGCGTGAGGCAACGGAACTCACACCGCCGCCGCCGAGATCCCGATCCCGATTACCGACCACCGTAGGCGCGGGCTCGCGGATAGCGAGCACTGGGTAGCTCGCCGTCCGGCAGTCTAGTAATAATCTGGACCGAGCCTAGTCGTCGACGGCGCGTTCTGTTCCATGCGCGCCTCAAGGAGATGTCAGCAAACTGTAGGGGCCCGGCAGGGCCGAAGCCTCTGGGGAACACGGTATCCGAAAGGCTGTCACCGTGTCCCCCAGATCGATGGCAACGAAGGAACGGGGTAGGGGTTTAGTCAGTAAGAGTCTGACACACCCTCCCGCTCCGCCCAAGAGTGGGAGAAGTCATTCTGATGATTCCCCTACCGGAAAAAAAAAAAAAAAAAAAATCTAGTTATGATTGTATTCTAGTTGTTTGTAACTATATTTGTTGAACTAGAACCCTTTTGGAAATTACAAAGCAATAGGTATACAATATTAACATTATTTTAATTCTATTAATATGTATAGGTTTAGTTGTGTAACGGATTATTCGGATAAATTCGAATTTATTTGAAAATTTTCGTGTAATAGCACGTACAAATAAATATTTTGTCCCTGCCAGACTTCATTATGTACAAGTATTTTATTACAAAAACAGTGCAGTGATTCCTACATTCGTAATACGTGGAATTATAATAATAGAATTATTATTATGGACTATAAAGATTTTCATCATAAACTGTAAACATACCTTTACAATGCTCCTGGTTTTACAATTTTCCATTTACAAAAAAAACAAATACATTCGGAATTATAATTCCAGTGTTCATTATTCCAACAAAGCAATTAAATCCTTACAAACGTAGGATGAGCCGGTAATCTGCTATAAATTCAACGTAATTCCATGAAATGGGTATGAAACAACACATGCCCTCGCTATGCATTATCATGATTTGGTAAAATAAAAGAGGATAATAGATAATGTTAAAAACAAGCCAGCCTTCTCCATAGTTTTTTATGGTAGGGGAATCATCAGAATGACTTCTCCCACTCTTGAGCGGAGTAGGAGGGTATGTCAGACTCTTACTGACTAAACCCCCACGCCGTTCCTTCGTTGCCTTCGATCTGGGGGACACGATGTCAACCTTTCGGATTACCCAAGTTCCCCAGAGGCTTCGGCCCTGCCGGGCCCCTACAGTTTACTGACATCTCCTTGAGGCGCGCGTGGAACAGAACGCGCCGTTGACGACTGGGCTCGGGCCAGGTTATTACCAGACAGCCGGACGGCGAGCTACCCAGTGTTCGCCGTCCGCGAACCTGCGCCTACGGTGGTCGGAAATCGGGATCGGGATCTCGGCGGCGGCAGCGTGAGGACCGTTCCCTCACGCGCTCGCGGTCAGCATCCTCCTTCACTAGCATTACTGCTTCGCAGAAGGAGGCGACCGCATGCCACCCCTCCTTGGCCTGAACCAGGGCCCGTCGCCGATAAGTCATCTTTTTGAGGTGTGGCCGGCGAGGTGACACAGCGCCCTCACGTTCCGTATGACGTAGGTCTACTGCGGACATGGTATTAAGTTCAGGAAATTCCTGCACTGGATTCATGTGGAAAAAATACCTGGGTGTCTCCATTATACAAAGCACACGGTGGAGGTGTACCCCGCATGGACGGAGCACCGCCGTCTTCTCGTGGCGGTGGACACTACGGACCTATCACACCGGGCCAGCGGTAGGTGCCTCCTTCTGCGAAGCAGTAATGCTAGCGAAGGCAGATCGCTACACGCGTGGGGGAACGGAATTCCATACATCCTAGTCGCCATTCTTGCCTGACAACTCTTCGAGGCGCGCGTGGAAAAATACACGCAGTTGACGACTTGGACTCGGTCCGAACGGTTGCCGGACAACCGAACGGCGGGCTAGTCGGGCTGAATGTTGTGTACATTATATCAACTTCCCGCTCAGTGAAATCTATTACTATGTACTTATTTCTTTTTTTATCGACGTACTCTGGCAGCCTCATCCCGCCTGACACGCTGATTGCCTTCGTAGCGGCGTAGTCGTCGTGGTCACTAAACCGCAGTGAAGTCATATTGCGTATTGGACGAACGCCAAGCGTACAATATCAATAGTGACTACAAAGGCACGTGGTTTTGTGTCATTTAAATCAGTACTGTAAACAGAGAATGACAGATGTAATGTAAATTAAATCAGGCTTGTTGTTTTTAGGTCAATACTGTTTGCATTTCAATACATTCTACGCATAACGTCGTTACGTATTGTTTGGGAAAATTTGTATTATAAAAGCATGAACTAAATGTAATTTTTTTTTTCGTCTAGTACTATGTATGATCTTAACCGGCCAAATCCCAAGGAAACACTACAAAAATTTAAACAGATTTTAGATTACATCATCATCATTTCAGCCAAAAGACGTTCACTGCTGAACATAGGGCACACCCAAGCGTCAAAACAAAGACAGCTCCCTTGCGTCTCGTATCTACCGGAATTCCGCGACCCTTACCAGTACATCAGACCACCTTGTGGGAGGACTTCCAGCGTTGCGTCTTCCGGCACGTAGTCGCCACTCCAGAATCTTTCGTTTCCATCGACCATCTGTTCTACGAACAATGTACCTTCCTACTGCCACTTAAGTTTAGCGATAGGTATGCCTCTTCAGGATATTCTACCCTAATGCTATCTATTATACGAGTAGTTGTATAATGCAAATATATTGGTTAAAAGGATTTTCACAAATTACTTACTTAATGATCATCATCTACTTAGCCTTTTCCCAACTATATTGGGGCTGGCTTCCAGTCAAGCCGAATTTAGCTGAATACAAAAAAAAAGGCCAAAAGTGCATTTTTCAGGATAGCCGCTCGAAAAATGCCTTTTGGCCTTACGACATTATGTATGGGAAGTGTCGATTTGTTATTTTTTCGCTAACATACTATACAAAATATCAACAACATTTCTCTCCAATATTAACTATCTCCAGTTGACAGATGACACACGGCGCCATTACACGGTATCAACAAAATTCAAATGTGCGGCTTTTGTAACGATATGCTAATTACAGCTCGTTCGCTCAACCATCACGCCGGTCACCGAGTACTGGGTCAGCAGAATGTGCGCTGTATAATACAGGCTATATGGCGTACGATGGCCATAACCACAGTTTCAACTTCGTTTTATTTTTTCTGCCTTTCCACGTATAAACTTTACAGCACATAATTTGGTATATACTAACACTTACTTCTGCCAGCGGCTTTGTCCGCGTGAAAGTAGGTTTCTCAGTATTAAGGATCCCCGTTGCATCCTTTTAGATTAATTTCGAAATACTCGTCTCTGGGTGCTTGCCTACGTCATAAAAGCAAAATTTGTGTAATCAAGCTTCTTATCCCAGTAGTTACGGCGTTGATAATTATGTCAATCAGTTTTTTCGCTTTATGTATATAGATATGAGTTGAGTAATAATATTTATAATCTTAGTTTATCTAAAAGCTAGCACTTAATCCAAAACTCAGTTAAGCTACGATTCTTCGGAAGTCTCTGAATAACTGAAATCAAGAGATCAACTCCAGCATATTGCAGAAATGTCGAAATGACTGCTTAAGATATTAGTGCATCACTTTGTAGTTCCATTTACTCTGTTTAATTACAGTAGGTATTACAAAGTACATGGATCACAAATCTAATACACAAACAAAACTGAGTACATGAGTGAATATTCAATTAAATTTGCAAATGTTCCATAAAAATACCGAGTAACTGAGTAAGTTAAAACTCAAGAGAGATAAGATTGATTCTTCACGAAGGAAATCAAAAAAAAGCGTAAAATCAATTCAAACGCTGTTCATCAATCCGATTCCACAAAAAGCTCGCAGGAGAATAAGAAATGAGAAACGTTATTACTAAATTATTTCAGTGACATTTAGAAAGTACGGCTGACTTTTACTTTACTTCAGGGAAATCTGTAAGAATGATTAAGCTCTTTTAGATATATTATACACTAGATGCTGGCAGTGACTTCGATAGTAGAAAATTATCCTTAGGGAAAATACTTCCTAGATCAAAAGTGTCCCATATGCTATTCTAAAACATGGTCTACCTGCATACCAAGTTTCGTTGAAATCCATGCAGTAGTTTATCCGTGAATAAGTTACATACATAAAAACTTTGTGTTAATAATACTAACAGGAATCTGTTAATAAGCGTTTTAATGTCGTATTCACAAGCTTTCGCATCGATTATCTGTTCTGCGAGGAATGTGCCCGGGCAGGGCACATTCCTGTCACTTAAATTTGATGATTCTTTATGGCGCAATTTCACTGGTCGTTAACTCGTTCGGTATATCGCATACGGGGAGTCCCCGCAGGCGAGATAACAACCAATGAAAGTTACAAGTCGATACATGTTCGTTATACCGTCTACGGTCCCCGAATGCGGGCCCTGTGCCACGCGTTCCAGACATCTCTCGCACCCGGCATGCGGGCCCTATCGACTAATGAAAACGGTTCCCCGAATGCGGGCCCTGTGGCATGCGTTCCAGAAATCTCTCGCACCCCGCATGCGGGCCCTATCGACTAATGAAATTGCGCCATTAGGCTATGACATTGTTCGCCGAATAGATAGTCAATGGGACCGAAATACCATCGACACTGCACACTGAGTGAAGACTTCTATCAATTTCTGCTAGACTGAAGCTTGAACTGTATGTAACCCTACATTTATTTTGGCAGAATTTCACTTCTCCCTTTACTATTTAAGTTTATCTCGATTCAGCGTGAACAGTGCAAGCTACATTAGTCAAGGTGTTCAGGGTTTATTTGTTTTGTTCAACTCGATTACGGCATTTAGTTCGGTGCACCTCGAGATAAGTAAAGTTTAACTCACTCGCTTGAACAGTAAGTTATTAGTTGGCTGCAATTTACTAGTGTGTTTACATTCAAAGTTAAACACAAAAACCAGTGAGTAGGATGCTTATTGAAATATCTAAAATAAAGCCATTTGACTTCTTATTTGTGCAATATGCATGCATTCACGATACAAAGTAATTTCTAGAGTGGGGGTAATGTTTTTTTTTTAAATAAATAGGGTTTCATGCGAATATATCGTATTTTGACGTGAACGCGGCTTAGCTGTTAGAAAATAAGTTTCATATTTGTTGCTCGAAAATAAGACCATATACCGAGCTTATAAGTCTGAGCTCAAATGGCAAAAATTCATCAGAAAAGAAATTGCGTGCTTTGAACGGGCTTTTCTCAGCTAAGAATTATCCTAAATCAAATCTCCTTCCTAAAAAGGGGTCTTTTCCTTTTTTCACTTTCAATATTATAAAGTTCAGTTATCAGTTCAGTTGTCATAGTGTGGGATAACCACAGATCCCTATTATCTGTGGTTATCCCACACTACTCTCTTACTCTATCTTCTCTTACTTTCAATGTATTCTGTTTTTTCATTCAATGTATTTCTAACAAAAATAGTAGATTATTGCATCGAGCACAAAGTAATTTATTATTGCACCGAGTGCCTGATTTTAGCTATAATCTAATAGGCACGAGGGCAATATTGAATTACTTAAAGCGAGGTGCATAATTTGCTTTTCTTTCAACTATTACCTATAGGAATAAAAGAAACTCATATCAAACAGTTAAAATAGAAGTTTCTATAACACTGTCGGCTTCATTTAAAATGTTTTCCGGAGTTAAATCACTTTTTTAAATTTCTTTCATTTTTAAATCAGAGTTACAAGCAATCATTTTTTAAATTTGGAACAAGTACTTAGAATAGAAACAAATTATACGTACATAAAAAAAAAATGATATCGGCTGGCTGAATAGAGCTAACTCATTGAGATTGGCGCCTTATGGTGCGATTAAAAAAAAACTGTGCAATAATGAAATTTCATACATTTTTATTGCTCTAGAGCAATAAAGACTCGCTTTGTACTGAGTTTTTAGTTTGATTATGATGAAATTAAGCATAGTTGGAAGAAAACACATTTCTATATTAAGGAGACAGGTGCCGAAAACGTATAAACCTATTTTTAAAACCATTGTACCTCGAGCAATGCCACTTTCAATGCACTGCGAAAATTAAAGCTTTAAGTCACCGTAGGTTTCCAATTTCCATCCATTTCCCTCAACACGGTATCCGAGTGTTGTGTATCGGCCCGGGTTTGAGCTTAACTAACGAGAACTGTTTTTATTTACATTCTTAGTGTAAAAAGTCACAGTTGACATTTCATTTATTTCTAATAAAAAATTTCAGTAACGAGGGAATCGTTTACTATTAACCTATCACATACCCACAAAACGAGACACAATAGTAAAACAATAACACCGCGGTCTCATAGGACCGGTCGGGGATTCATGAATTAAACCATTCCCTCACTATTGAATTTTTTATTGTATAGTTTTTAATCGTATTTTTTTTACTTTCTAAGTATTTAGTAATTCAGTTTTCAGCACAACATTTTGAACTTCATAGAAGATAGTTTTAACAACATTATATGCAAAGTTAACTTGAGCAACATTAAGGCAATTTTAAATTGTTGAAGTGAGAATCTCTTAGGGCGGGTTTTACAAATTATTAAAATTCAAACATTTACATTTTTCCATTTGGTATTTGTTTTAAGGACATCCAAAGCCATATTAGTAAACTCGTTTAAGTGCCAAAGCATATATAAAGTCGGGGGCAACAGCAAATTTGATACGATATAACGATATAAGTAGGTACATATGAAAAATAAAAACTACGATCGTACAATTGTCCTATCGAATTGTTATTTCGTTTAGTTTCTAGAAGTACTTATAATAAAAGAAAAGTGCTCTTTGAGTGTTTTGTTATTGGATTTATATGTGAACGTTTTCTTTTGCTTTTTCCTTTTAATGTGGGTGTAATAGGATACTCCTACTTACTGGTACAAACATAAAATATTAATTTATAGTCAAAATATCGTTTACTTGCAGAAATAAGATAGAATAACTTTCTTTTTAGATATATTGCCTTAATTAGGTACCGAATTTCTAAAAAGGAAATCTGACTTAGAACGTAAAGAACAACTGAAAGACACTTTTGTAGTTTTAATCAGTAAAAGTCGGACGCACAATCCCTTTCCACCCCAGAGTAGGAGAAGTTATTCGATGATTTCTAGTTCAAAAAAGGGGAACAGTAACGAATTCCAATCTAGGCAGGAGCTTTACTTTGTGTAATTTTATTTCATTGCTACTGCTCCAGTAGACAATTTTCCACATCTTCTTCTGCCTTGTCGTTATACCTATACTCTATCAGTGTTCGCAATCATGCGACGTCATTCATGTATGTCTCGAACGTCTTGTTTGTTTAGTTCTTTCATGTCCTTTTGGACATTTTAATTTTGTCATTCAGGTTATTCCGGGCTTTCCTCTTCCCCTCTTTCCTGTAGACAACGCGATCATTATTTAATTAAAATACCTTTTTTGAGTAACGTCGTCCATCCGAACGCTTCGAGTGAAAATATGCAAAATTAGAGATAGAACCTTTTTCATTCTGGCATTTGAATGAATCAATTGCGGACACGCTGATTTAAACGAAAAAGAATTTAAAATGGACTGAAAGCTTTTTTTTTTCATTTGAATATCAGGGAGTAGCAATTCTGTATTTTTTTTGACGTTCATTCATGAACTGTCATGTTTTGATTCCGTTGATAAAAATCGCAAAATTTTATTTGAATCTATCTCGATTTAATACATTTTAATACAGTACGTCACAGTAGACAAAAAAGATATTAATAAATAGTTAATTAGGGTGTCGTAAATAGTTACATTCTGAAGAATAGTACGGTTTATAGATTTGATAAAAAATATGTTATGTTTATTACGGATTCACGTAAAACCATTATTATGATTTTTTTTGCATGAGGTAATGCTCTTAGTTATAATAATATTTAACAGAATATTTTTTTTCGCTTAGTTTTCCTTCTCCTATAATAATATATTTACTTACAGATCAAAGCCTCACTTGTGTAATCTTCCTCAAAGAAGGCTTTGTAGAGAAAAAATGGTAGTGAGATAGAAGCATATTAAAAGCATAATATATAATATACTTGTACTTGTAAAAGGCCTGTGATATTAGCGATGAGCTAGAAAATCTTCGAAATAATTGTAATTTCGAGTGTTGAAGATTTACGACGTAACTACAAATTTCCAATTTTCAAACTTTTCCCTATATTTGTGCTATAAGACTTTGCTGTTTGCCAAATTTCAGGATTCTAGGTCAACGGGAAGTAGGTACTCTATGAATTTGGATTCCTTAAAGAGTGTCAAAATGTAGGTTTTTTAGTGAACTGACAAGTTTGATTTTTGCACAGCTCAAGGGACTGCGGACCTAAGTATATGGTTTTAATTTCAACACAATATCTCCACGCGTTCTCGAGATAAAGGGTCTTGGCAGACAGACAGATAGACGAACAATAAAGTTATCCTCTAAGGTTTCTTTTTTTTTCCCTTTGAGGTACGGAACATTAAAACGAAACCTGCATAATTATATGGGTACGTATAGTTGTAAAGGTTAATATGACGTTAAATGTCAAATGAAGTAATATTTCAATGCAAAGTACTACTTTTTGCGACTTAACGCGTTTAAATCTATCTACAGTGACTGGCCGACAAGTTTTAATGCCCATGTTTAGAAAATAGATCTCTTTTAATTAATTTCAATCGTTAACTAACAGGCACTCATAAAAAATTAACAATATCATCATCTGCCTAGCCTTTTCCCAACTATATTGGGGTCGGCTTCCAGTCAAGCCGGATTTAGCTGAATACCAGTATTTTACGAGGAGCGGCTGCCTACCAGACCTCCACAACCCATTAACTGGGGTAACACGGTACTTCATGGCAAGACTGGAGTCAGATTTACTGGCTTCTGACTATCCGTAACGACTGCCAAAGATCTCGAAATGACAGCCGGGACCAACGGCTTAACGTGCTTTCCGAGGCACGGAGGAAACTCGTTATGTTAAGATGGTCACCCATCCATAGACCAACCTAGGCAAGCGTTGCTTAACCTTGAAGATCGGCCTGTGCGGCTGTTATTATCTAGCCACGAGCTCCTCAAAAATGAACAATATAAGAACATAATTATACATACATACACACCTCTGTAACAAAGCTATGTTTATGAGTTGATGGCGACCAAAACGATCAAATCCACATTTCATAAATTCCCGAAAACATTCGCCATAATTTCCACGATGGGTATTATAAACTCGTGACAAGTTAATTTCGTGCTTCAACAAACGTGACGGGAAAGCTTTACGAGATTTATGCATTAACAGAGTTTCACGCACTTCCAGCGACGCCGACAATGGAGACTGTGAACGTCAGGAGATGTAGATATGGCACACGCTTTTATGTGCCTATGTTTGCGGAAAAGTATATACAACGTGTAACGTTGAATGTGCAAGACCTGAAAATAGTTTGATTAGAACAACGAGGATAATGAATTGAACCACTTTTTAATATAGACCAATTTTTTTTTTTTGAATCTCCATTAAAAATGTTACCCTGCCTATTTATTAATAGGTCAAGATATCACGTGAGCACACCTACCAAAATAGCAAAACAAACAAGAATGTTTGTCGTCCAATTAATATTCCACAACTTTCACACAACGCTATCTAGTCCCAAGCTAAGCAGAGCTTGTGTTATTTTTATGTTTTTATTATGCTTGTGTAATTGGCTTACACGGGTTCTTTTTTCAATGCAGATACGAATTTTAAACAAACTAAAAAATCACATAAAACCTTTAATTTTTTTATATTATTTTTTCATTCAGAATATTAGGTCAAATGAATTAAAAATCAATTGGGGGTGTCTGAGGTTTTGCGCATATAGCGTTACAGGTTGTATAGGAATATACGAGTATTTCTGTAGGATGAGTGTACATTTTTACGATAAATAATCCATATTGTTTCTAAATTATTAGACAAACGTGTCTCTACAGAAGGAGATCCTAATATTTTTGTATAGTCCCAAAACATAGTGGGTGGTAAAAAAATGTTGCTATAAAATAATCCAAGGGTAATTGCTTGTAAATAACTCTGAAGGTTTTCATAGCAATTAATTTCATAGCTTTATGAAAACGGCTCATCAAACAATATTTTTGCGAAGGCTTCCCCTGAGCTTAACAACACGGCAAATTGCTCAGATTATTGTAATTTTATGTAAAAATGTAACTGAACGGTCTCGCTTGTTCATTAGCTTAGCCCCAAGGGTTTCCTTTTTGATAACTTGGTAGAAACTATAAAAGAAGAATTTCAAAAATATTTTTTTGTGTGATACCTGTCTCTCAACAAACTGAAAAATTACCGATAAAACAACATTATCTACAGTATTATTAGATTTTGTGAACTGAAAAAACCATTATTTTGAAGGATTTCAGGAAAACAGAAATTGATTTCTTACCCTCCTTGATTTAGGAGTCACAATAAATCTTACAAAAAAAAACGTTACTCGTAAATAAAATGAATCGGAACAAGTGTGTAGCACAAATCGTGATTTATCAACGAATGTCTGTATCGGTAGGGCGTAGTTTAAGGGCACCAAATCGGAAATAACATGTCAACTTGGTTTAGGAAAAAGTGACTCTCTATTCAAGCAAATACAAGAGAATATATTTTACAAAAAATAATATAAGTGTAAGTACAATTTGTTTAAATGTGTGATTTTAATCGTATTATAAGACATTTTAAAATTGTACTCTTGAACCCGTTTGTTCTTTAGTGATTTCTCTTTAACACTTAATGGTTTTCTGGGAAAAAACTGAACTGTGTGTTAAGCTCGCATAACATATAGCTTGTTATGGTGTACTTTAAATAATACAAAAAGTTTACCATTACTGTCCTTCTGGGCTAGCTCCTGTCCTAATTCCTTATAGAATTCTTCTTCCTTGCTGTCTTGATCCAGTCTTCGTGATAAAGTGTTAATCCAATAAGTGTAAAGCAGTTTATACATATAGGTTTTTTTATAGAGGCAGTAATTGGGTACTTGACTCAGTAAGGGCTTTATATTATCCCATTATTGAACACTTTTACGGTTCATGTGCCTAACCTAACCATGAAATTCATTAGCCACATCATGAGAATGAAATAGTCAAGACGTTACATACATAAGCTCTCATGGACGAGTCGGTTAAATTGAGAGTTACTAACTTCTCCCGTTTTCAATAAGCTATCTATCTAAAGTTGCAGCTACTAAGGTAAACAAATCTATCCTTTTGCCCTTACTTGCTTTCCTATAACCTAAAGACGGATAGCATTTCCTACCAAAAGTTGTGGATTAATAGATAGAATCTTCCTGTTTATCAGGGCTAGCTATCTATCTGTGAACTGACCTACCGCAGTTATCTATTAATCCACAACTTTTGGTATAATGGTTTGATATAATTTTGTATATTGAAAACGGGCGTTAAGCTTTGTTTTTACAAAAAAATAAAATGCCTAACTGAACAGAGTTAATCCCGGTACAGACTGTTGTAATGTAACATGCAATGTAACAGAATTTCCATAGTGTAGACTGTGGACGCCATGCGCGCGCGAACCGCGCACATTACTCGCGCGAACTTAGCATTTCCACAATGTGAGTAGGTAGACGTTCTGTTTGTGCGCGCGCGTTGCGACCACGCCTGCATGTTCTGTATACGGATTCAGAAATGTTTCGTTCATTTCTAGGAAAGTTGTACCGTAAACACTGAAACGGTCATTCATTAGGGTAGTTGCATTGTTGGGTAAACTATGCTCATCTGCGATACGTAAACGAACGTTAGAAAGCATTATCATAGAAACTTTTACTTTACATATGTAACCATCTACTGCTGTCGTTTTGCGGTGTTTCGTGAAAGCCAAAAGTTTTCATTTAGAGTGTCCAACCCAAGATACGTTTTCATTATTTTTCTCTTACGCGATTAAGACTCTTACGTTATTAAAGTTGGTAAAGACCTCTGCAAATCTGCTATTTTCGTGAACTTTGACCTTTCATAATGTACTGATAAATTTAAAAAGTCGAAAAAATATATTTATAATAGTTTAGTGTTTATCGTGATTAAATGTACCTTGTAAATTTAATCACGATTCTGAGTTCAAAAAAACACGTATTTCCTGGAACAAATTTTGTAAAACTATTGGAATGAATGGTTGAATTACTGAATGCTAATCCCGTTCAGATGTTATGTATCTTGTTGCTCACATTGCACTGGTCAGCTCAGCGTCTGCGATCTAGAATGAGACCACTAACTGTACAAGCTATACATTCTTTAACACAAACGTTGCTTACAGCTTTAATTCCCAGAATGTTCCGTAAAGCAGCTTGTCACTGTCACACGGGACATCTCCATTCAAGTGACAAAATGTTTAACAAGCAATCTTTTTCCCAAAGCACCCACCTTTATTGGTATTTTCGCCTTTTCCACGAACCATCAAAAACTCGGCTGTAATTTCTTCAAGCGTAACCTGAATTTTCCACAAGATTTTCTTAGCTTTAAGGAGTAAATAAAGACGTTTATTTACTTTAAAACCGCTATTTAAGATTGAGCTCCACAAATCCATGAGTCTACAGCCTGAACTCTGAACTAAGTTCAACTTTCTTCTTCTACTTTCTTGTCTCATTATAGCTTTTTCTTTCACATCACTCCTCACACAATCCATCCTTCTTTTCTTTGACTCTCCTTCTTTTCTATCTGTCTTCATGTGTACTCAGATCTCTTTAAGGAATATGCGTTTCATCCCTCTTCTTTAATTCATTCAACAACGATAATTATACTCGTAGCGTTACAATAGTCTGACAATATAATATTCGCAAGATTAGGAATTGTTTTCGCAATATATTCTTACAATGTCGTCGCATTTTGTTTAAATTGTTCACAACTTATCTGGTAGATGTATTTTATGGCTATTTTATGTGTTTCCGATAATGCATGTATCAACAACCGCAACAACAGTCGGTATTTATTATGTTTATCTTTTGAAACCTGTTCTAGATTTAACGGCAAGCTTGCAATAATTATTGTAGTTAGATACCACAATATACTTGTATGTAATTGGCAGTTTATCTAAACGCCAATCCCTGTCAGTTTCGTATTATCAGCTAGTTAGTTAATGAACGTGTTCATACATTGTGTATTAAACTCTAATTCTTGATATTGTATTTTAAAGTTTTTTTTTTTTAATATACCATAAACTAGTGCTTGACTGCAATCCCACCTGATGGTAAGCAGTGATGCAATCGTTGATGGTGAGGCGCACTAGTTTATTAAGAGCCTATTCACTCTAGTCTTGAAGATACCCAAATTATAATCGGACGGAAAGACCTCATTCACCTTTCCCATTCATTCACCTTTGCATACATGTACACTGTCTCAAACATCAACACACAAACGTGTACGAAAGAACCAGTAAGTACATGTTTCTGGATCCCCGTGGTGGAACTTTTCGTCGGCGTTTTCCTAAATTAAAAATATTAATTTTTAGTTAATAAAATCTTAAATATCAGCATCTCATTATCATCATGCTCTTTAATGGTGTCTGTAAAACAGTTTTATCTTTTTTCTAAAGTTTGATTCACGTAAATCGACGTTGTTGGAAAAAATATTATACTGTTATCCTCTCGGTCCCAATTATTAGTTTGTATCGGGTTTCGGGCCAAAAGCTATTGCAATAATTGTGAGTTTAGCTGAAGTATATTTTATGACACTTGTAGTTTTAATTTCGTTACGAGTAAAAATACGAGTAGGTGTTCCACACGAATACCTGTTAGATACTCAGTAAAAATAGACACTACATTTTATCATGAGGGACGCTCGTTAAACATGGTGTTATATTTGTTAATCGTATTGGCCGAGAAACAATCAATGAAAGGCATGGATAGGGCAATGATTCAGCGTTCAGTCACTGCACTGCGACTCAAGGGTTTAAATACCGCAAAGAACAAAAACTTTTTATGTGCTACCTATGAGTTTCCATGTTTGTGAATGAACGTAAGATAAATTAGTAGGTAATAGCTAGAAGTAGTTGTTGTATCTAACATTTTATTTTCTGCCAAAAAATAAAAAATATAAAAGTTTTTACAATCAAACTTTCACTTTTTCAGAATAATTAAACTTATTAAATTAAAACTTGTTTTGCTGTAGGTAGGTAACTAATTATAGTCATTTCTTTCCTTTACTTGTACTAAGAATATATCAGTTCGACTTTTTAGTGTCATTAGACTGAACTGACGATTTTTATATACAACACCGTAACTGCTGCCGCGTTTAATTTGTAGAGGAGTATTTTAAATACAAATGGACCGTTGCCGCTCTTGGAATTCAATTAGAGAGTGGAAATTTAAGTTCTACTTTTAAGTTTCTCGAAGTTGTGTACCTCACTTATTTATTCAATTGTATCAATTGAAGGAAAGTTTATAATGAAACAACAAAACTATTTTCGTCTTAAAGACAACAATATTGTTTGATGGAATACAGTGGGATGATAAAATAATATTTGATGAGCTATTTGTAAGGTTTGTTTTTCATAATCCAATTTAGAACGCCATCCACGGGTGAAGGTCAAATTATAAATGAAAGTAACATAAGATTTAGATTTAAAATACTATGTTAAGTGCTTCAATGGCAACAAACTAGTGCACCACACCATCAACGATTGCATTACTGCTTACCATCAGTTGGGATCGCAGACGAACACCAGTTTATATTATCTATTTTAAAAACATGGTAAATAATTATGGCTTTTCTTATTTATTGTAAGTAATATTTCAGTACCTACATTTTCTCGATTTAAGTCAAATCCGAAAATAAACACGTTTTATAACATTAATGCAGTAATGGATGGCGTGATTAAATATTAAACGACATCCTTATCACGTTATTGAAGTGGTTTTATTTGTCAACACGAATACCGAAACTTATACGATACATCGAAACTTCATTATAAATAAACTACAATTAACTTCATTCATTAAAATACTCGTAAGTACGAACCATTTATATAAAGGTTTAAATATATTATGTGAGACTGTGTACGTGTCATGATTTTGATTTAATGTTACCCTTAGTTGGTAATAGTGATCAAAATGATTTTGTGTAGGTAAATGAAACTCAGTTTAATTAAATGATTGCACACGTAAATTCCATTATATTTTCAAGCTTATGATAAGCATAAATAGTCTTATAATTTTCCCACTGATCTTTTATCTAGGTCAAGAAATGGACCATAATTTATCAAGTGAGGTCTGTGTATTAGGACATGCCGGTTTTAAAACAGTTTGATGACAAGCCCTATAACTTTACTGATAATTCTGAGCCGCCACTGCTCGCATTCTCATTAAATACACAAAAGTTAGCTCTTTACAATCTTTATATACTACTTTGCACGAGAATTACCTTCCAGTCTGGTGAGGGTATCTATAGAATTTTTTTCTCGTATGTCGATAATATCTTCTACGTTTAAGAATAAATAAGAAAAATTAAACTGATGTCACCAACATACCTATCCAGAATATCTTCATTTCTATAACGCAGAATTTATTACGTAAGGCATAGGTAAGTTTTATTAAATAATCATAACTTATTTCAAGAATTATTTCATAGAAAAAGTTTTGTGATAACCCCACATCTTGAGAAAACATCAAAATATGTCAGATGGTAATGTGGCTAAAAATGAATTTACCAACTGGTGATTAATCAAAACTTTCACAGTATTTTCTTGTTAACTTTTCCATACAATTTTACTGAATATACATATTTCTTACGATACCTAATTCCTGCAGTCCGCTACTAAAAAACTGTCGATATACCATGTTGTATGTTATATTTTTGTGTACAGTACAAAATTAAGATTAAGAAGTATTGAGTAAATACTCACATCTGTAGACAAACTTTTCATTTTTTCAGACATTTGAGCATTCAAGCACACATTCAAACATTTCAATAAATAGAAACTAACTAAAGTATTACCTATGCAGATCTATAATCACGACAATTATTAATGCTATCATATCGTTGACACCATAATCTATAGTAATATGATTAAATTGTAGTAAGTATACTCTCAAAACTTTGGTTGTCGCCGTCGTCGTAGTTATTCTATTTTAAGTTCTCTTAATTATATTAATTTAATATATATCATAGTATTTATTAGTTTATAATATTAGCATATATACGTATTTTATTATTATAAACAACTTATTTTATACTTATAACTTTTGTTTTTTTGTAATGTATATTATTTGTTTATTGTGCAGACCTACCACAGCGTTGTCTTTTTAACCCTAAGGTTGACTGGTAGAGAATGCCTTGATGCATTAAGTCCGCCTATGTACCACCATTGTGCATAAAGTTTAAATAAATAAATAAATAAATAAAACTTTAATTTACAAAATTCATTAACAACATTTATTCATTTGAAGAAACGATTATTATTATAAAGACCACAACTAAACAGCTCATAACATAAAAAGACACACGAACACATAACTTGTGAATATATTGCCTGTAACATTGCCGGATGTACGGGAATCAAGTCTGATGGCCATTATCGCCAGGACGCTGTAGGCGCTACTCCACACCCTGCACACCAAATTCGCGCACCGCTTGTGCGTGTCCAACAACATGCCCAAGGCACAGCCTCAGAAAAGGTGAAACTCATTCAAGATGAATTCTAGCTACGAGTATAGGTATCTCTCTACCGACATCCGCAGTCCGTATTAACTAACGCTTCCTCTGTGTGGTCAAGCGCGTGTTTAATTTCCGGCTAATTGTCTGTTGGTTGTAGTTAGTCGTAAAATACGGGTCTATCTGATACATGGTTGATAAGATTCGATGATGCAGTCATGAGTTTAGTGTAAAGCTGATCAAGCTAGTCTACATTAGAGCAATGCACACGTGAGCGACATTTGAGATGCACGTGGCACTGTATCAAGTGGTGGCGCGTGGTGTGGGGCTAATGTAGCTGTACGAGTACAAGTCTAATTCCCATATAAAATGTATGGAGACCGGCGCGCCCAGATCGACGCACGTGGCTTACGTGGACCCAATGTAATTCTACATTTATAATATACTTTGAAGCTGTCGAAATGTCGAACTGACTTACTCAGTCTGTCGAACTTTCTTACTCAAGAAAAAATAAATAAAATATATGCCTAAAAATTAGTCTATTGTAACTTGCAAGTAAGAATATTAGATAAAAAAAAGCTTCAAAGCTACCTAAAAAAATAGGAATTCACTCAATTTTATCGTAACACAAAACCGGACCGAGGGAGAGGGAGGACAAAGAAAAGATGGATGGAGTGTGTAAGGACTGATATGAAAGAAAAGGGAGTTAGTGATAGTGTGACGGACGACAGGACAGAATGGAAGAAGAAAACGTGTTGCGCCGACCCCAAATAATATGGGATAAGGGCAGGACGAAGAAGAAGAAGAAGCAAACCACACCGAGTTGAGACGTAGATACGAACTTAAAAAAATAAATATCCCTACACACATTAAACTAAACATAAATGATATTATCCTATCTTAAGTTTACTTTAGCTCCATCAATTCATATTACACATTCCCAAAGCAATAGGATCTCATACTAAGATTGAAACAATATATCAACAGCACAAGTTTAAATTACCACTTGAAGCAGATCTCTCTATTTCACAACACGTATTAACCATCCAATTTCCCTGCAACATGCGAGGCTTCGTGACGTCATATAGCAATTGCTGTATTTTCAAGTGATTATTATGATCTATTCTGTAGAGCTAAGACCGTTTTCACATTATCCGATCCGATATCGGTGTCGGACGCCGATACGATATCGGGGTAAATAAAATGTATGAAATTCCGTGCTCCGATATCCGATATCGGGCCGGACAATATGAAAGACAGGTACATATTTCATACATTTTACTTACCCCGATATCGTATCGGCGTCCGATGCCGATATCGGATCGGATAATGCGGAAACGCTCTAATATGGTAAAGATGAAGTGGATACACATAATCGACGTTAGTTGGTTGGCAAGTTCATTGAGACCGACAGTTAATGTATAGATTGTGCGTTCATTTGGGTAAAATAAACTTATTTTCTTTCTTTCTTTTTCTTTCTTTCATTCAACGTCGTCAAAAGATTTCATTTTAAAATTATCTTTTCAATACGAAAGAATAGTAAAAAATATTGAAAGACATTGAACGCTTCACCACGGTTCATATTTGCATTACATTTATTTTTATTCTTCATGCACAAATTACATAGGTGGCGGCAGTGGCATTTCATGACGGTGTAGCGATAGTCCTCAATATATTGTTTATAATTTACCATGACCCTGGAGCAAAAATGCCAAGTGAAGAGCAAAAGTGGGTTTTAATCAGTAACTGACACCCCCTTTCACCCCATCTTACATCGGGATAAGAAGTCATTTGATAATTTCCCAGCTGAATTAAAAAAGCCTTTTTATTGTAAACACTAACATTGTAAAAGATTAATGATTTAATCAGATGAGAAAGAGCAAAGCATATCTATTGCCAATCTCTCTAACGTTAAATTATACGAGTAGTTACCTATATATTATTAACCACGTAACTTTATTTAGAATAAAAAATCTGCACGTAACAGGCGAACTTGTAGCGCAGGCGCGCACAGTCGCGGCTACGAAAAAACGCTACGAACATCTACGCAATCTGCTACGGCGTAGCGTAAATTCTGCGCTGACTCGCGAATCGTGAACTACAAGCCTCTTATAATACATTATAATACTTAAAAAAAAATATTCTATAATTTTATGTAGTCTTTTAATCACCGAACGACATTCGATTACGATTAATGAGATTTTAATACATCTTACACATTTTACTGTACTTCACGTATATTAATATCATAATAGATAAGCAGGGCAGAGTAAGTAGAACAGTTCATTAATTACATTAAAAATGACCTCAATCTCAGTAATTTCCTCGCCACGAGAAACAGCAAACTGTTCAAAGATTTCGAGCCAGTGCTTATTAAAATATTTCATTGCAATTTACTTTTACATTTCAGCTTTCAAAGGATTAATGAGATTCTGTTTAAAATTAAAAAGTAATCCTGTTATGTCTTTGAAGAAAAAAGCGTTGTAGCTTCGTAGATTGTGGATCGTATAACCTACAAACTTGCGGCCAACATATCGTATCGGATACCCTACGCCCTCCATTCACCTCATTCCATGTCAGCATCATCTTTCAAGTCAAGTCGTTGATAGGGCGTCGTGATCCATGCGCTCCTTAAAAGGATAACAGTAAACCGTAAGAGCCCATCAGGGCTGATGCCCGTGAAGACCGAGTTGATTTTTAAAAAGAACGCTAAAAGCAGCTAAATTACAGAGGAGTGGTTTTAGTCAGTGATACTCTGAAACGAAAGAGCGAGAGAAGTCATTGGATGTATTTCCCACCTTAAAAAAAAATTGTCGTCTTTAAAATTCTCAATAACTGTGTCATCATCATCATCACCATCTCAGCCGAAAGACGTTTACTGCTGGACATAGGCCTCCCCCAAGCGTCACCACAGCGACCGGTCCTGTGCGTCTCGCATCCATCGGATTCTCGCGACCCTCGCCAGGTCGTCGGTCCACCTAGGCTTTCCAACGCTGCGTTTTCCGGTACGTGGCCACCACTACCCCGCATAACCGTGTGCTCCACCTACATAATACGCACGCAATATTATTTTTTGTGTATAAAAAAATCTCAATAAATATAACACCATGGTATTTCTGTCCCCAAAACTATTCACGAGCTCAGCTCGAGCCTCACCCGCTTTTTTAAGTTCTTTGTTTGTGGAACATGTTTTATGACTTCTGCATATTCACAAAGCCGACAATTTATTCCTGTAAACTATAGGTGGAATCTGGCTTCCAAAAAATTATACGCTTCGGTACAATAAAAATGTTTTTGAATAAATCTGAAATTTCAAGTGTGTGTGAAATTTTGCACAAGTTTTTCTTTTATGACGTAGGCGAATACTAAAAGAGGATTTTCAAAAATTCGGGATGAATTATTGTAGGGTATTATTCAATTGACATCGAGGAGCTCGTGGCTAGATAATAACAGCCGCACAGGTCGATCTTCAAGGTTAAGCAATGCTTGCCTAGGTTGGTCTGTGGATGGGTGACCATTTTAACATAACGAGTTTCCTCCGTGCCCCGGAAAGCACGTTAAGCTGTTGGTCCCGGCTGTCATTTGTAGAACTTTGGCAGTCGTTACGGATAGTCAGAAGCCAGTAAATCTGACTCTAGTCTTGCCATGAAGTACCGTGTTACCCCAGTTAATGGGTTGTGGAGGTCTGGTAGGCAGCCGCTCCTCGTAAAATACTGGTATATTCAGCTAAATCTGGCTTGACTGAAAGCCGACCCCAATATAGTTGGGAAAAGGCTAGGCAGATGATGATGATGATGATGATTATTCAATTGACATTGCATTGAAAGTGGGCTCCAGAACTTCCTATTTCTGCATTAAATGTTTAAAAGCACCTAACCTATCCATGTTGGAGTTCTCTAAGTTCCTGGATTACAAAATTCTCCTGACCAAATAATTTTTTTTGCTGACAAATTATATATTTTTTTACGGACAAAAAATCATCTATGGAAGTAATTACTTCCCTCATTATAATAACGCTTAAAGTACTTCCGTAATTTATTTTTGTTTCATTATTTCCCCAGAGAATATTGTGTCCAAAAAATTCTAGCCAATTTAAGAACAACCAAAAAGAATCTATAATATATCTATATATATAAAAATGAAACCCGTTTTCCGTTGTCACGACATCACATGAAAACGGCTTGACCGATTTGGCTGATTATTTTTTTAAAATGTTCCTTGAAGTTCAATGATGGTTCTTACGGAGAGAAAAATTCAAAAAAAAAAAAGTTAGGTAAAGTAGGGTAGGTAGGGTAGTGTAGGGTAGTATAGGGTAGTGTAGGGTAGTGCAGGGTAGTGTAGGGTAGTGTAGTGTAGGGTAGGTAGGGTAGTGTATGGTAGTGTAGGGTAGAGTAGGGTAGTGTAGGGTAGTGTAGGGTAGTATAGGGTAGTATAGGGTAGTATAGGGTAGTGTAGTGTAGTGTAGTGTAGTGTAGTGTAGGGTAGTGTAGTGTAGGGTAGGTAGGGTAGTGTAGGGTAGGTAGGGAAGGTAGGGTAGGGTAGCGTAGGATATGTAGGGTAGTCATTTGACGGGAGCGAAGCCGCGGGTAAAAGCTAGTTAATATTATAAATCTGAAGAGTTTGTTTGAGTTTGAACGCGCTAATCTCAGGAAGTACTGATCCGATTTGAAAAATTCTGTCAGTGTTAGATAGTCCATTTATCGAGGAAGGCTAGGCTATAATAATTATCATATTCTAAGACTAAACTAACTCTACGCGCGGGCGAAGCCGCTGGCAGAAGCTAGTAGAAAATACACAAAACGTAAACATACTATGCAGTGTGGAATATTTCATCAATATTTTACAAGCTTTTTTTTAGTATTACTTTATGTTTCTTTTTTATAGTTTATTCAACGTTGTATTTTCCTTATTAAATTTTCCTTTTTCATGATATCTAATCAATTTGATCACTCTTTTGTACGATACTCCGTATCTTTACAATTAATTGGGTCTTACTCCTTCATCGTTTCTATATTTCCCTCAATAATCTAGAACTCTGCTGACCAAACAGCACGTCCGCTACTAACTTCTCTGAGTTAATCAAATTGTCGGAAGGAAGTGCGTACTTCGAAGTGAGGTGGTGAAGACAACGTTTCGATGCGGCGCAAACATTACACGGCGATAAGCATGTTCGTTATATATGTCGCAGGTTTTTCATAAAATTAGGTTTTTGATCAAAAACCTAGGTTTTTGATGAAAAACCGGAAGATGACAAATTTTAAACTCAATTTCATCATAAACCTGTATCAATCTAGATTTTTGATCAAAAACCTGAACTAGTTTGGGTTTATGATAAAGTTGTTGTCAAAACTGCGGGTTAGCTTTGTTTTATGACAAATAAATCAATTTAAATGAAATAAATAAAACAATCCATCATTATTTGGAACTTAATAGAAAGAAAACAATTATTTATTTATCAAAATTTTATATTCATAATTAAATCAATAAGTATTCTCCTCCTTTAATCTAATTATAAAATGACATGTTTCAATTTTACGTAAGTATTATAGCATCCAAAAGAGAAATCCAAAACATGCTGTTTCGTAACCATTTTAGACGACTAAACTGAAAAAAACGGGCAGGTGCGAGTCGGACTCGCGCACTGAGGGTTCCGTACCAACTTACATATGAAAACCGTTCAATTCTCGAAGCGAGTCTTGGAGATTTTTCAATCTTTTTTTAACTAAAAATTTTTAGTTTTCAGAGATTTCCCTATATTTGTACTGTAAGATCTTGCACGTGCTTGCTTTTTATAAATCTGTCAGTATGCTTTATTTATTATGACAGTTTGTTGACATCTAGAGTTGCATAAAACATATTTTTTTTAGATGCATATCGATTTGTCTTGTAGCGAGATTTTTCGCACGAGCATTTCTTAAAACTTTAGCCCCCAAATAAAGACATTTTTGAAACAATTTCACGCAAATTCAGTTCATTTGTCGATACAGGTTCGTTAAAGGCGCTATCAACGGAAATATTTATAAGATTGATCATAAAACCAAACTAGTTCAGGTTTTTGATCAAAAATCTAGATTCATACAGGTTTATGATGAAAATGAGTTTAAAATTTGTCATCTTCCGGTTTTTCATCAAAAACCTAGGTTTTTGATCAAAAACCTAATTTGATGAAAAACCTGCGACATATAAACTTGAAGGAAAGGCGCAATCGATCGCTAACCTTACAACTGGAACGTCACCCAGAACGCTTGTTAGCTGTAATTAATTAGAGTTTTTGGTGATAAATAGGACCTAGCTTTTGGGAGTCGGCAATTTTATTACCATAGAGGTACATTCTGGTTGAAAAAATAAGAGGCCGCGAGGCCTTTGCGAAATCATAGGTACTAATTTGTACAAAATTTTAAATTGTATTTGTTTAAATAATATTTCGCGTAGTGAAGACTGCTGGTAAACCTTCCACAAAGTGGACCGATGAATGGATGAGGGTCACGGGACTGACTATTGTGGCGACATTTGGATAGGTTTATATCTAGACGTGGATTTTGTTTGAATGATTGATGCTTGCGAAATTAATTAGCAAAGTTAAATGAAGCGTAAACCGCTTGGACTTGACGTTGTTTGTGATTGTGTGTTCGGATGTACTGGGTCAGGAACTGCAGCAGGGACTTCTTCAATGAATTTACTTTTATTATTTGAAGTAACGATAACGATTTATTTGGTCAATCATTACAGTGAAATTCAGGTACAATGCGACTAGGTGGTTTGCTCGAAGCGCTTTGGATAAGTAAGGGTCTTGGTCCGCGGGTCCATCGGTTTTATAATCTTGATGGTGGGCGGTCGCGCGCGCCCCGTCCCGCGCTCCTCTGCTTGCCTTCCCCTCGCTCGCCCATCAGGTGTTGTGCGTTACGTACTTACATAGGTGCGTGAACAGACGTTATTAAATAATCCTAAAAACAATAAACTATTTGAAATGTAAGATTTTTGTTTTCAATTGGGATTTAAAATCCTTAGCGCTAGCTCTAGTTACAGCTGATCCATCCATGCAAGTAATAGTTTCCTCTACTATAACGCACAGAGCTCGCAAATGGCTCTCTTCGCTGAACAAAGAAACTTCACGTCACAAAAGACACTGTGTGACCACTTTAGACGCGACGACAGTGTAATTAAAGTAAAGCGGGAGCTTTTCAGTGCAAGCGGTTTTATTCTTTGTGTGCTAGAACAAAGTTTCAAAGTAGTTTTACCCTATTTAAGGGCGCTTTCCATTAGACGTTTCATGTCAGCTGTCGCGCGTTTACCGTGTCGCTCTGGTTATATCCCGCAGCCGTCTGCGCAGTACGGTAGCAATCCGACACTAAACGCCTAAATTGAAGGTCTGAGAGAGTCTGACTGCCGTGTGTTTTTGTACTAGTAATAGTCGACATCAGGCAAGCCATGAACTGTGATCAAGAAACATAACCGTTACTGATGCTTTTGAAAATCATCGAGTTGTCGAGTGTTTTCGCAAAATAGAAATTACAAAAAATAAATTTGGTTTTAATTAAATTTTGAAGTATTCATAAAATAGTTTGATGTCATTTTTTACACAACTGACTAAAAAAGGTGTGTTTCAGGAGCGTATATTAGGGTTCCGTAGCCAAATGGCAAAAACCGAACCCTTATAGCTTCGCCATGTCTGTCCGTCCGTCCGTCCGTCCGTCCTCGTTTAATCTCAGTGACCGTTAGCACTAGAAAGCTGAAATTTGGTACCAATATATGTATATCAATCAAGCCGACAAAGTAGTAAAATAAAAATTGGAAAAAAATTGTTTTATTAGGGTAGCCTCCTACATGTAAAGTGGAAAGAGATTTTTTTAATTCCAACCCTAACGTGTGATATATTGTTGGATAGGTATTTAAAAATGAATAGGGGTTTACTAAAATAATTTTTTGATAATATCACTAATTTTGGAAATAAACGCTCCAAAAGTAAAAATACAAGGTGTGCGTCCCCCTCTAACTTTTGAACCATAAGTTTAGAAAAAATGAAAAAAATCTGAAAAATAGGGCTTTATAAAGGTTTACTAGGAAAATTATTTTGAACTTGATGGGATGGCAAAATTGTTCAAATTTTTGAAAAGTTGGGAACACTGTGACGGACGGGAAACTACGGAACCCTACACTAAGCGTGGCCCGACACGCTCTTGGTCAGTTTTTTATATATGGATATGGAGTACCGACGCGTCCGACTTGTAACCTAATGCTACCTCAACGTCATTTCTCTGTAAAATCTAAAATGTGTGCAATCATACAATAAACTTAAGTTAATTCCAGGAATTAGCACCGTAAACAGCTATTCGATGCATATATTACGTATTCCCGTGTAATTAGCGCCTCGTATCGCAGTGAGTAACGTTCGACGGCGACCATTTGTTACCGTTCACGAGGCTGCAGGCTTTGTGTTGCTGTTATCAATGTTTCAGAGCATCGAAGGCTGAAATTTATATTACTGGCGTCGGTAAATGTCAATGTTAGGTAACGTAAATTAGTAGTTAATTAGGTGTTAGTGATAGTGTGACGGATGACAGGATAGAATGAAAGAAGAAAACGTATTGCGCCGACTCCAAGTAATTTGGGATAAGGGTAGGAAGAAGAAGAAGGTATTGTAAATTAGTAATGGCTTATTTAAAAGTGTACCGTATCAGAAAGGTAAACTAAAGTATAATTTACAGCTTGAAAGGTACAAATTTATTCCTTGTTCTCAGTGGTCATATTTTGACAGAACGTTGCTAACTTGTCGGTTTTGTATCCTTTACGTTTCGGAGAGTGTGCATTGGAATTGCAAAATTTAATATTACACAAGTCCATTCCGTCATCGAATCATTACAAGGACGTCTTTGCGCCACCGGTACATGGTGGACATCACAACAACCTAGACGTACAAAGCATTGCACACGTTATGGTGCGTACATCTAAAAGAGATGTATTGGGGATCCAAAGTTTGTATGGAAAATTTTACTTTGAGGCTGCTAACAGAAGCTAGTTTTAATATAATGTTTCAGTAACATCAGCAGTTTCAGTTTCAAGTTTGTTTTCAGTTTCACCTGATCAAGTGAAATTACTTCAAACTAAGAAAGCAGATAATGGTGTAACTTTCAAACTATTCATCTACACGCCTCACATAGTTACGATACTTAAACCAAACTTCACTAACTGCGGCTCGTTACTTGAGCATAACTTAGGGTTGTCAAACCCAAGTTTTAAAAAGTAGGATTTGAATTTGGACAAACTAGGTGGATTCAGTATAGAAACAGGGCACGGTAATATGTAGTTAAATTAGTAATATAATTCAAGTAAAATAATATTAAAAAAAATCGTTTTGGCACGATTATTGTTTTAAAATAGTAAGACGCCGCAAAAACTCCAGCTGCCAGGATTTGGACACCGACCCGATTTTTAGCCGCCGTAGGCGTGGTCTTGCTGACGCCGAGCAATGGGTGGCTATAGGTTGTGTGAAAGTGAACCCCCCACGGTCCTGAAACTAAGTCAAAGAAGGAACATAGAGTGAATTTCAGTCAGTTAAACTCTGACACGTTCTCTTGCTACGTCTTTCATTACAAGATCTCACCTAAAACAAAATTTAGATTTAACCTATCAATACCCGCGAAACGAGACACAAATAGTAAGATAATAACAGCGCGGTCCTATGAGACCGCTCGGGGATTCATGAATTAAAATATGATATTATCCAATATTTTTCCGTTGGCCATTGGTTTGCATTTTAAAATTGTAATGACTATATTTATATCATAAAATGTTTGGTTATTTAATCATGTCAGATTGTGCCATTTCCCGCAAATAAAAAGCTTTCTTTCTATATAACTTTCAAGCCTTTTCAAATCAAGAGTTTTGGTGTGAACTAGAAATAGGTGATTTTCTCGAGAGGCCACCCCCAGAAAATCTCCAGTAACCCTTCTTCTTCTTCTTCTTCTTCTGCCTTGCCTTAATCCCGTTACGCGGAGTTTTCCCAATCATGCGACGCCATTTATTTCTATCTTGAACATCCTGATCGAGCAGTTCTAATACTTTTATAAAATCTAAAGTAACCCGCATCGTTCAATAAACTGGAAAATTGAGAAAAATGTAGATGGGGTCTCACAACTTTGTAAAGACTGTTACCTTGCCTAATATTATCCAGTTGTCTGATATTAGCTAAGTTTATCACATTATCCGATCCGATATCGGTGTCGGACGCCGATACGATATCGGGGTAAGTAAAATGTATGAAATGCCGTGCTCCGATATCCGATATCGGGTCGGACAATATGAAAGACAGGTACATATTTCATATATTTTACTTACCCCGATATCGTATCGGCTTCCGACACCGATATCGGATCGGATAATGTGAAAACGGCACGGTAGCTGCAAGATACATCTGTCACACCGCATATTTTAATGTTTTCGCCATTTTTGGAACCTGTTTTTATGTATTCTATTTTAGATGTGTACAGAAAAAAATGAAGTTGTGATTAATTTGACCTTCCAGTCAAATTAATCAACTAATCTGTAGGCTATACAAAAATGTTTTCCATGCAGAAATCGAACCCGATACACAGCGCAGCAGCCTATCCCTTAACCACTACACCAACCAATTCGTACGTTTTGGTGTTTCTTAGATTACACTATTATTTATAACTAGCTGTCCTCTGCGGTTTCACCCGCATTTTTCGTTACTGCTCCGCTCCCGTGGGTCGTAGCGTGATAGTATATAGCCTATAGCATTCCTCGGTAAATGGGCTATCTAACACTGAATTTTTTTTTCAAATCAGACCAGTTGTTCCAGAGATTACCCCCTACATACAAACTTACTACCTCTTTATAATATTAGTATAGATTCCAAAAGTCTGCTAGAACTAAAAATCCTTGTAAAAATCTTATAATGACTTCAATATTGAGCCAACCAAAACGTAATTAACTGTAGTGGTTTATTTGGCGGTAGCACATAGTTGCGTAATTAAAACGTAATGTATTGGAATTTTCTATACTATGTTAAGTACATAGTCATAGTCGACTTCGAGACTTTTACTAACCCATATCCGTCAGTGAAACTTTGCGTTCCAGGACTACGGTATTCTGTTTCAAAAATTTCAGTCAATCATCAAAAAATATAAAATCAAGCACAAATTGTTCCGCGTCATTACCGCGTGGTAGTTAGTCCGCACATCTCGTTAGCAACACATAAACTTTTGTTCAGAAAAAAGGGCAAAGCATTAAATGCTGAAGCTTGGAGTGACTAGTGGGTTTTTGAGCAGAACATAACAGTAAAAGATTAGCGGTTTGAGGCGAACTGAATATTTAGCAGTTTGACCTGTATTTTTATGTGAATTGGAACTTCATCTGAAGTTATTTTATCAAGTTTTAGCGATTTGTATGTGTTCACGACTTCACGAGTTTGACTTTACTGTTACATAGCGTCAGTGGTTTTTAATGTTCTAGGGCAATGCCTTGTCCTAGAAAGCAAAAGGCCAGTGAAGAATACAGGTGTGGTTTTATCAGTAAAAGTCTGACACGCTCTCTCCCTCCACCCCACCACTGGAGAAGTCACTGGATTCCCACTCAAAAAAAAAGCAACGCTCTCACCTAAAGCTATATATAAACTGCTATTAAGTAAATCCACAGACATTTTAAATGTAGACTCTACGGCTTACCTACGGAAAACATTTTTTTTTCCTTTTGTGTATCGTATAAATCCCTAGCACAGAAATCCTTCTGTCGGATGCTCATTGTGGTACATCCCGTCGAGTCTCGGCTTCATCCGCCACATTCGCTCACTATTTTGAACTATATTCTCTTTATTTTGCTTTTTTTTAGTTGAGAATTGTGCACGGCAAGTATACACCCTTATGTTGCTGAAACCTCTACGGTTCCTACTAATCGTTCCACCTGGTTCCGCCTCATCGTTTATACGGCAAACATCGAAGGACTGGAACAGTTTGGCTACTGTGGTCTTCCCGTCAGATTATAATTTGGGTGTCGTTAAGACTAGAGTGAATAGGCGCTTACTAAACTAGTGCACCTCACCATCAACGACTGCATCACTTTCCAATTCTTTTCACACCTTCAGGTGTGTTCGCAGTTAAGCACTAACTTACACTTATGTTGTCAGACTTTTATTGACAAAAACCCATACTTTAATATTTGCCTTGCGTTCCAGGATCCCAGACTTTTTTTTCGGAACCTAACCTATGGCTCCAGTAGGCTTCGACCCATTTTTGGAAATAGTAATAAAGACTTCAAACACATCAACCGTATTGTATCTGATCTGCTAAACATACATCTATTTGACACTTCTTTTATTTTAAACAAGTCATTTATTTAATGCTGTTCATTTTAAAATACACAATATAAATACCTACGGTCTGTTTTTTATACCCTGATACTAAAATAACATTAGAACACAAAAAAACTGGCATAATTCCTATAGTAAGTTTGACATTACATGATTGTGTTAATTTAGTCTCAGGGTATAAAAAACCGGGCAAGTGCGAGTCGGACTCGCACACTGAGGGTTCCGTACCAATTTATCAAGATGAAAACAGTTCAATTCTCGAATCGAGTCTTAAAGATTTTACAAAAAAGAAAATCTTGTAATGTAACTAAAAATTTAAGGTTTTCGGAATTTTTCCTTTATGTGTGTTATAAAACGTTGCTTCATGCCAAATTTCAAGATTCTAGGTCGACTGGAAGTACCCTTTAGGTTTTGATTCCCTTGCGAGTACTTGCGAGTTTCAAAATATGCAGCTTAAATTGCTGTTTCTTTTGATTGCGTTGACATAGAAGTTTGATTTTGTTACAGCTTAAAGGTATTATAGACCTGAGTATTTGGTATGAATTTCAATTTAATACCTCTACGCGTTTATGAGGAAATGGGTAGTAAGTTTAAAATTATTAAAAAAAAAAATTATGTGATGTAACTAAAAATTTATGGTTTTCGTAATTTTTCCTTTATCTATGCTATAAGACGTTGCTTCGTACCAAATTTCAAGATTCTGAGTTCACGGGAAGCACCCTGTAGGTTTTGATTCCCTTGCAAGTGTCGAAAATTTGCGGCATAAACGGCTGTATCTTTTGATTGCGTTGGCTTAGAAGTTTGATTTTTTCACAGCTTCAAGGGACAGTAGACCTGAGTAATTGATATAAATTTCAGCTTCATACCTCCACGCGTTCCTGAGAAAAAGGGTCTTGACAGACGGACGGACAGACGGACAACAAAGTGATCCTATAAGGGTTCCGTTTTTTCCTTTTGAGGTACGGAACCCTAAAAACAGACGGTAAACTAACATAAATTCAATAACCGAATACTGAAAGAACGTATCGGTTCAATTTGCTGATCATTTCGATTTATGTTTAAGAAAGAATCCGAGAGGAATTCTATGATGTTATTAGTTAAGGAAAATGGGTTCCGCACTTCCGCAATCAATTGCATTTGTCTGTGAATTGAACGATATAAATAATATGAGTATGTTTCTTGTGTTATTATTTTTCTTTTTGTTTTTGTATTCGTGTAAGAGCTTACTTTAATAATTTAATTATACTTTAGTGTCTATTTTGTGTTGTGGCAAATAAATGCTTTATCTATACAATTCTAAGGCTACATTATAGAGATTAAGCGAATATTCACGCTATCGCGAAAAATGTTGCTGAGTTGTTCGTTGATTTGTGAAATATTTGGGTGAACAAATATTGAATGGTATCCATAAAAGATCAGTCTCATAGTCGCGGAAATGTAATGGGTACAAAACGCCAGAACCGGTCGTTGTAGCGAGACTTGGGGGAGATCTATTATGTCTAGCAGTGGACGTCTTTTAGCTGAAATGATGATGACTTCCTCCCCCCTCCTTGCGTCGTATTCCTCAATGCTGAGGGTCGTGACCACCCTGGTTTATCACCTTAGCCCTTATGATGTTCCTCCATCTGTTCCTATCTTTAGCGTTGTGAAGGGCATCATACATCGTGGAGTTAAAAGCGGCGCGGATCTGGTCGGACCAACGTATTGGGCTGCGCCCGCGAGGCCTTCTTCCATCTACTTTGCCGGTCACAATGAGCCTTTCGAGGTTGTCACCGTCTTTCCTTGCAATGTGACCGAAGTATTGCAGAATCATTCGAAGGCACTCGGACGACAGCCGTGAAGAGATTTGAAGCTCTTGTAAGATGGATACGTTGGTCCGAAATGCTGTCCAAGGGATACGGAGCATCTTTCTCCAGCACCACATCTCAAAGGCGTCGATGCGTTTGCGGTCTGCAGCTTTCAGAGACCAAGTCTCAGCGCCATAGGAAAAGATCGAGAAGATTAGTGTTCGTACCAGTTTGGTTTTGGTCTTAACGGAGATGTTGCGATCTTTCCATACCTTATCAAGCTGAGCCATGGCGCTCTTAGCCATGCCGATTCGCCTGCGAACTTCCTTCTCGCACGACCCATCGTTACTGATGATGGAGCCCAGGTAAACAAAGTTGTCTACTGTTTCTAGGTCCAACGCGCCAGTGAGCTCCAATTTTCCAGATCTATCTACCTCCATGACCTTGGTTTTGGACCTGTTCACCGAAAGCCCCATCTCCTCGCTGATACTCTCTGATGACTTAGACATTCCAAAATTATGCCAAGAGAAGAAATAGTACCTTAAATACTGTTTATTACAGGATACGGTCTATCCGTGTGTCAAGTTTCATCCAAATTCGTTTAGCCATTTGAGCATGAAGGACAACATAACATTTTTATTTTATTTGTTCATCCTGCACGCAATTTGTTCATCCTACACACAATTACTACCCTCACCACGAAGCATTGAGCAAACAAACGTATGTCAGTCCCTTGAGACTGACTTGTTAACAGTCGAGTGAAACAGCTCTAGCAATCAAAGTTCTGAACTAAACGGATTTATTCGCAAAACAATACGTTTATTTTTAACTACGTAACGATTGCTGAAAGTTCAAGATTATATGGAGTTCTTTTTCTTCTTGGCGTGTCGATGGCAGAACTTAAGTTAAATTCCTTGCCTGGCGCAGTATTTCAGCCACGGCTATGCTTTCTACTGATGCTGTCATTAAAGTCCCTACGTGAACATAACAGGGCACGTGATGCAGGATGGAATATTAATATGGAATTGATTGAGAGCCAAACCGACATGTCTAAGGACCTAAAAATCGACGCCATGTGACGTAATCTATCAACCCACACTGAGCCTGTGATATGCGAGCCGGGATATGACTGATTATGTATAATATTATGCATCAAATAGGTACATTGAGACAATGAATATCCGTACTTCCGTATAGTGTTTCAAACTTGAAATTACTACTACACTACTGCAGTAAAAATTAGGAGTTGGTGATATATCTTTGATGTTAAGAGATTTTGTTTGCATTTTGTCTAGAAAAATCTATCTAGCATCTGTATAAAAAGTAACTTTTCTCTGTATCTAGATCCACATATTGGGAATCATATAAAATCCTCCAGCAAAATCAGTGAGTCTAGACAATATATAAAACCTTGTGAAACTTTATCAACTTCTCTCTATTTTTATGACAAACACAATTTCAGATTTCTGATTGTTATTCTCTTTTCTATGAAAATATGTTATCTCCAATCACTGGTTCTAGGTTATATTTATCAGTGTCTCTTTCGAGTATCTCTTTTCACCTTAAAAAAAAGTCTTAGCAATTTTTATACATATAAGCACAGGTTTTTTATTTATTTATTTATTTATTTTATAATTTATGTACACACAGATAAATAGATAAGGAAACAATAAAATACAGAAATATGTACAAAGGTACTGCTTATTTCAATAAGAAATCTCTACCAGCAGACCTGCGAAAGAGAGATTTTGTGAGATGTAGACAGTTGTGTGCAAGAAAAATGAAAGGAAAGCGTATGGAAACTTAAATTAAAGTATCAAATACATATATATATATATATACCTTAAGATTATACTAAAAATAAATATATAATATAAATACGTTAAACTAAAAATAAATATATAACATACATACGAATAAACAATTACACTACACAGGAGAGATAGTGCTCTTTCACTTTGTTTTTAAAGAGTGAGATAGATTTTAGGTCGCGAATGCTATGCGGTAGAGAGTTCCACAGCCTCACTGCATGGACGGAAAAGGAGTAGGAGTAGTAGCTCGATTTATGAGGAGGGGATTTAAGGAGGGATCTTAGATGTGATCTGCACGGTGCGTCACTAGGACGGGCGTAAGAAAAACGATCACGCAGGTAGGAAGGATAAGTAGGGTTATGTAGGATGTTGAAGAGGAGACATAAAATCCGAGTGTTCCTGCGAAGGCGGATAGGGAGCCACTTGAGTTCCTTGCGAAGGTGAGAGACGTGATCATACTTTCGTAGACCAAAAACAAACCGAATACATAAGTTTTGCAATCGCTCAAGCTTGTTTAAAAGCTCCTCAGTAGCATCCAGGTAGCAGGCGTCGGCATAATCTATAATCGGCTGAATAAGAGTTTGGGCCAAAGAGATTTTCGTTTTCAAAGGCAAAATACCCTGGAGGCATTTGAGCGAATGGAAGGAAAAGTTTACTTTCCGACTGACTTCATTGACCTGCGCACGCCACGAAAGATTGGAGTCAAGAATAACACCCAAATCTTTTGCAGTTTCTGTATAGTCAATAATAACACCATCAAGAACTAAAGGCTGCAGAGAAGAAACTATAGCCGCATTGCGAACGAATCTACTGCCTATGATCATGGCCTGTGATTTAGTAGGGTTGATCTGTAGACCAAATGACTTAGCCCAGGCACTGATACAGGCCAGGTCATGATTCATAGCGGCAATAGCCGAATCCGCATCAGCTACAGTAAAATGTCGGTAAAGCTGCAAGTCGTCTGCGTAAAGATGGAAACTGGAAGAGATTACTTTAGTTACAAAATTAATGAAGATAGAAAAAAGAAGAGGAGAGAGAACGCTACCCTGAGGAACACCCTCCGTGAGATTACACCAGTCAGAGAACAACTCTTCAAGGCGAACACACTGAGAGCGACCCCGAAGATATGAATTGAACCAGGTTAAGGTGGAAGAAGAAAATTTTATGGATTTAAGGATGCCGAGTAAGACATCGAAATCCACTGAGTTAAAGGCGCTACTAAAATCAAGTAATACAAGGACAGTAAGGGACTTGTTCTCCATAGCCCAGCGGATATCGTCAGTCACTTTTAAAAGTGCAGTAACAGTGCTGTGACCTGCGCGGAAACCTGATTGGAAAGGGGATATTATAGAGTTTGACGTCAAGAAAAGAGAAAGCTGTCTATGAACTAAGTGCTCAAAAACTTTAGATAGAAATGGAAGGATAGAAATAGGTCTAAAATGGGTTAATGAAGTGGGATTATTAATTTTTGGTAAAGGAATAATATAAGCCTGTTTCCAGACTGACGGAAAGGAGCATGAGGTAAAAGAGTGATTGAAGATATGCGTGAGAACAGGAAGTAGCGAGGGAAGGATGAGAGTAATCATTCTAGAGCAAATCTTATCATAGCCAACTGCGGAAGAAGTAATAGCGAGAACAGATTTCTTGACGTCATTCTCGGTAACATCGTTGAAGCTAAAGTGAGGGTACTGTGGCAGCGGCAAAGCAGACAAACCATCCAGTGTCGTAGCTTTGACACAAGGATCTAGAGAAAAGGGAAGGAGAGAGAAATGCTTATTAAGGTCGTTGATGTTCACATCATTACACCGGCTGGTTGGTGATTTGCCTATGTCAACAGACTTAAGAAATTTCCACACGTCGGAGGAACTACGGTTATGGAGTTGTTCGTGGAAATAGCGTCTCTTAGCAACTTGACACAGACGCCTACAGCGGTTACGCAGCGAAATGAAGTATGAAAGATTCAGCTCAGAAGGTGAGGTGGTGGTGAAGGTGAGGTTGTAATTGTATGCCTCAACAGTTTCAAGACAAACAATTTTATTAACTAAAATCATTCACAAAAAAGGGATAACGTCTAGTACTTGGAAACAAAGCTAAAATAAAAATAAAACAACTCAAACACCAGATGATCTCACTAAAAAAGCGTAATATTAATTGAATAGGTTTTCTGTTCCATTTACTTAACAGTCCGAGTTTATTCGGGTAACGACAAGGAGAAGAAATAAATGTACTAATGTATTATTATTGAACTGCTGAAATTTGACTATTTCAGAATCTCCTTCTTCGTCCGTCTCTGCTCCCATTATCTGCGGTCGCGTCCCCTCAAAAAGACAAAGTGATTGTTTCAGAATGTTCCTAAAATATTAAAAGCCCTAGTAACGAAACGTCTGCCTCATAGACCTGTTTTTCGGAGATTAGATCTTCTTTTGTTTTGCTGTTATTATCTTGAGTCTTATTTTCTTTACGTGGCTATTTTATTTGGTAGGTGTTTTTGTAGAGTCCCGGCTATCATTTGTAGATCTTTGGCAGTCATTATGGATAGTCAGAAGCCAGTAAATCTGAATCCAGTCTTGCCATGAAGTACCGTGTTACCCCAGTTAATGGGTTGTGGAGGTCTGGTAGGCAACCGCTTCTCGAAATCCAGCTTGACTGGAAGCCACCCCAATATAGTCGGGAAAAGAGTAGATGATGAGGTGTCTTTGTAGAGTACGTCAAAATATTTACGTCACAGGAAAAGGTTATAGAATCAAAACGTCTGTTTTTTGAGTGCCATAAATGGCAATGTGGAGATGTGTGGTATTGTACTCCACAGACAAAGAAATAGCATTTAAGGCCCAAAAGAGATGCATCCGGGCGATGTTCAATTTGAAATCGACCGACAGGTGTATGCCGTTATTTAAAAAACATAAATTTTTGACACTACCATCTCTGTATATTTTTGAACTTGTGACATTTGTTAGGTTAAACCAGTATCTTTTTCCACGACTAGCTGACATCTTCCCTCGTAACAGATGTGACAATAATCAACTGTGTTCGCATTCGTCAAGGACTGCGTTAATGAGCAAAAGCGTTTTCTGTATGGCTCCTAAAATTTATAATAAAATACCTCAATCATACAAAACATTGCCAGTAAACTTGTCCAAAAAGAAGATTCGAGATTTACTAACACACAAGTGTTATTACAGTATAAGTGACTTTTTGACTGACACTATTTGACATTAGATTGATTTAATTGTTATTATAATCATTAACTATTTTGTTATTTTATTATAAATTTATATAATTCATGTATGACATTTTTTATTTATTTTTTATTTTACTGTAACATTCCTTTATTTTTTTGTTTCTTGTTAATGTAAGCGTGTAATGTGGCGTTTTAATGACTATCACAGGACATTTTTTGTTTTATATTGACATTTCTAAAATTAATTTATTGACAATTTGATTTTATTTTTACACTGACATTTTTTTAAATTATTTTATTTTATTGACAATTTGATATTATTTTTACACTGACATTTTTTTATATTATTTTATTTTATTGACAATTTGATTTTATTTTTATCTGTTTTTTTTTTATTTTTGTTATTTTTATTAACGGAGATTTGTTATTTTTTGTTTGATTGATACGATTTTCTACTACCTACTTATATTTTCTTGATTAATTTGGTTTCACTGATTTGAAATGCCATTTGTAATTTTGGTAAATGATTGTGATGAATTGATGATGATTGTAAACTATATAAATTTGCACGCCTTAAGGGTGAAATATGGACGGACAAATTATTTTGTAACAACTTGCATGCTAAAATGTATACCCATGTTTTGACAAATAAATTTATCTTTATTGTCTCCGGCCCTAGTTCAGGCCATGGTTCGGAGTGAGGACGAACGGCAGGCGGTAGTCTTGTTTTGCGAACCAGTATTGCTAGTGAAGGAGACGGCCACACGTAAGAGGAAACAGACATTGTCACGCCTCAGTCGCTTGGCTGTTATGGATGGAGAGCTATCCTCTGCTTAGAGAATAGCTCTCCATCCAGCCATCTGGTTATCGTCCTGACCGTGCCCGAGTCGTCGACAGTGCATAGTGTTTCACACACTCCTAAAAGAGATTCACTAAGGACGTTGGGAGTTTCTGAAAATCCGTGGTCCTAAAACGCAAAGGGCAACTGAAAAACACAGATGTGGTTTTAGTAACTAATATCTAACACACTCTCCTGCTCCACCCTAAAGCGATGAGATGATTTTTTAGCCGAAAAAAATATCTTCTAAATGATATAAAAAATGTGAAATAGTATTAAATGCAATTCATATTTCCCCTACCACCCATAAATTGTTCCCAAAACGATGGGAAGTTGAAATAAACACAAACAATGTTGTATGTTTTACATCTTTTCCTGTTTTTCCTTTTCCGCATTCTTGTTTTATTATGGCAATAAATTTAACATATTGTCATTACCTCAAGGGGAGTAAGTAATAAAGTTATTGTTGGTGAAATAGTAGGAAATTGTTGTATCCAAACGGATGAGGTGAAACATTGCTTCATTTTAGCCAAAAAATGTCCATGTACTGGACATAGCCTCTCCCAAACGGTGCCACAATGACCTTCGTAATAAATAATTAATAGTTGTATTTGCAAAAAAGAGAAAAAGAGGTGAATACAAGAAAAGAATTACGAATAAGCCATTTATACAATACATTAAAATTATAACTTTTTACCAAAGAAATGAAATAGGTAAATACACGAATATTATTATAAGTAAACAAATAATTGATCCGAATCGACAATTATTGAAAAATACTAACGCTTTGATATTAAGCTACAGCCGATTTCTTACGAATATGTTCGCGTGTCAAAACGGTGAAGGAAAACATCGTGAGGAAACCGGCATGTCCTAGAACCAAAAATTCGAAGTCATGTGACATTCGCCAATCCGCAGTGGGCCCGCGTGGTGGATTACTACCCACTCCCTCTCCTAGAGACTCCTCTCTAGGAGAGGGAGTGGGCAGTAATCCACCACGCCTGAGTCCCAACAGTGGGAACATTACAAGGCCCATAATGCTAATGCTAAATGTTCGCGTGAATTTTAAATGCCTGGCGTCCCAAATTCGACTCATTCCGATGTCCTTCCTGCTCTAGTTAATGTTTTATTATATTATGCATAGAACCGAAATTTTTTACGACTTTTATGAAATCTCGTGTAAACAATAATCATTTCCTTTTTTTAAACGCTATAAAAATTGCGTTGAAATATCGAAATGGGTCTTTAGGACGCCTGCGTTTCTAGTTTTAATCGATTCAAGTATTTATTGTATACTAGCTTTAGCCCGCAGCTTCGCCCGCGTACATAAAATATAGCCTATGTCACTCACGAATACAGCAGCTTTCAATTGGTAAAAAAAAATTACCACCACCAGTACTTCCACAGATAACCTCATACAAACCAAAAACCAAACTTTATCTCTTTATTATATTAGTATAGATTATGTTAAACTAATATAAAAATTATATATAAATACACACGGCTTCCTTGTATACTTCGAAAGTAAACATTAGAAGCATACATTATAGTCAATTTCAGGTCCGGTGCAAGTATACACCGTTGCACTAACTGGCAATTAGTAGTTTTAATCTTGTTGTGGCTAGGCGAGCTAACTAAGCGGAAAGTCATCTATACACAACTAATTTACGTTGAGAGGAATTAGTTTAGTTTAGAACTTTCCACACGACCTAACAACAATTGCTTGTGATGGCGATTATCACCTTTGACCTTTGAATTTAGTTCTTATACGTAAAGTACGTGCTTGTTAAGGCCTTAAGGAAAAGTATGAAATGGGTTACTGTGGTCCTAGTACTCGATCAGCCAATTGAAGGAACATAGGTGCGAGTTTAGTCAACAAATGTTTAACACACCTTTTCGTTCCACCCTAGAACCGCAAAAGTCATTAGATGATTTCCTACATTAAAAAAAAACAAATAAATGAATGAACGTTTGATTTACAATGATATGTTCTGAATATAAAGTTCACAGTACCTAACACTAGCTTTTGCCCGCGGCTTCGCCCGCGTGAAAGTTTTTGTGAACTAAGTAAGAGTTCACTTTTTTACATAAAATATGGCCTATAGCACTCAGGAAGGAAGCAGCTTTCTATTAATATATAGATTTATGTAATCGACCCAGGATCATCATAGATTATTCCATACAAACAAAAAAAACAAACTTCATCTCTTTATTATATTACTATAGATATACCTATAAATATAATAATCACAAGTCCTTCGAAAGTTATAACAGCTCAAAGTGCCCCGTTTTATAAAACGGTCAAAAGCCTTTAAGCTCACTTCGCAAAGCTGTTTCCAGACGATTTCATTTCAATCCTTCGTAGGTCTGCATTGCAATAAACTGCTCCAGTTTTGAAAAAGAAAAACCTTTCTCTTTTCTGAAGTGATTTTATTTGGACATACTGAGTCTTTCTTCTCACTATGTTCAAATAAAATCACCTTCCGTGATCCTGGTCCGTTTTTTCAGAAGTATGTTCCAAACAAATACATTTATATAAATGAATAATAACGGTTTTTTCAATACACTTGCTCAGAAAGTGACTATTATCGCCCTGCACTTAGGCATATAAAGGCGCCTGTTAAAAAACTGTGACATTTTGATTACCATTATACACAAGTGCTGTAATGTAATTAAAACCTTTTTGTTAAGCCTTTTTTTTCTCAAAAAGAGTTTTAACAGGATAAAAATTCATTACTTTATTGCTTTCAATAGTATAAATTAATGTCTTACTTGCTTATAACGATTTATTTAAATAATATCTATACATATAATAAAACAGTAAAATTGTACATGGTTAGCATTAATTGGCGCTAAAACCACTGAACCGATCCTGTTCAAATTTTGCATACATAATCCTTATAGGACCCTTAATGATATAGGCTATATTTTATCACGCTATTTGCTATGGGGGGTGAGCAATATTGCATTTTGTCGGTTTTGAACGAGTTGCCCCGAGTTCGAATGCCACCTACAATTTATATTTCTGTCAATGTTTTATCTTATTGTTTTTGGAAAAAAAAATACTTTTACCATTTTTTCATAAGAAAATCAACATTCCTATTTGATTTTTCCCAAATATTTTGTAAAAACTAATCAAAACACGTTATAAAATCCAAGCGTCCACGAAATTCACATACTACAGTGTTACATTAGTCCATTTAGCTGCCAATTTATGTACTGAAATGAAAATCATCACGCTATCATGGACGAAGAGCGGGGAAGTCATTTATGACATTTGTATGAGAACGTCTATTTTGCCTAATTTTCATCGAACATTGCAGCGCGATCGATTAATGACTAGACTGGGACGTAACACGGTGGTGGTTCGAATCCCAAGAGGCGTTTTAGAAAAAGCTTTTTTTTATTTTTGTAACATTTTTTTTTCACATATTTTTGCATTCTCACAATTTTTTTAACAAAAATATTACCAAAGGATATTATTATTATTGTTTAACAAAAAAAAACCCATGGAGACAAATTTTACAACTGCGGAGTTGCACCCCGTTTTCAAAATACAAACAATGACATCCTTCTTCTTCTTCCTGCTCTTATCCCGTATTACTTGGGGTCGGCGAAACACGTTTTCTTCTTCCATTCTGTCCTGTCGTCCGTCACACTATCATCTGCCCTTTTCTTTCATATCAATCCTTACACAATCCATCCATCTTTTCTTTGGCCTTCCTCTCCCTCTCCATTCTCAAGAACTCTTTTAGTAACGTGCTTTTAATTTCTCCTCTTCACATGACCACACTAAGACAAACGATTTCCTTTCAAAATACAAACATCCATTTTTTTTTTTTAACTTAAGGCTATTTATATTTTAGGTGATTTCTTCCACTCTAGGAAGGAGCACGAGGGGATGTCAGACTTTCACTGACCAAAACCCACACCTTTGTATGTTCCTTCTTCACTTTGCGTTCCAGGACTCCGGGTGGAGGTGATCAGCAGTAACGACCTCTCACGTCCGGTCCTGGTATAGAGAAAGAAGGTATGGAAAGCAGTCATCACTTCCTTCCGCAAATAAAGCCAAGAAGGTAGCAGAAAGTGCAAAAATGATGCCCTTGGCATTACGAGTCGCAGGGCGATTCCATGCTACCGTTAGCGCGGAGTTTTGGACGATGCACTATTGGCATTTCGCTGTTGAATAAAGACTGGTCTTAGTCGACTGACGTTGCGTTATGTGCCACGCGCACCTAAAAGAGATACCATAAGCGAACGGCCCTAACGGGCTTCGATAGCTGGAAAATTGTTCGTATAGGGCATCTAAAGGAACAAAGTGGGTATTTTTTACTGCTCTGCATGCTCTACCTGTAAAAATCGAAGGTTTACAGACTGCGTTTGATCATCAGCATGTGAAGTCGACTAGGTGAAAATACTCGCACACAAGAATTCGTTTATTATTCTCACTAAAGAAAAACATTTATTTGGTGTATTAGGGTGTCAGTCAAATACTGCACCAGAAAATTCCTGCCTGAATAAACAGGTAATATAAACACAAAAAAATGATGGTGATCGGTAAACGCCCTATACATATGACACCTGGGAAGTGTCCAAGTGGCGATGGGAGGGGTCTAAGAATGTCCTGTTTCGCACGGTTTCAGCCACGTTGCTTCACTCTAGGAGGTGACTGCTTTCCATTCCTCCTCCCAGCTCATACCATGATCTGAACTAGGGCAGGAGGATTCTGATTTTGACCCGCAAACAGTAGGTACGGCGGTAATCCGCCCTAGCGGGATAACTTCGATCGTAAGGTCCACCGTGTCTTCCCGCCGAATCTAAAACATCTACCTCCCGAAACACTCATGTTTGGTTAGGACCTGCGTAAAGCGCAAGGTGAGGACGTCATGACTCTGTAGTCACTCTTTAAAGAGTGAATTTATAATAGTAATAATCGTGGTGTGCCAAAATTAGTCGCCCTAGAATGTAAATTGCAACTAAAAGAACACTGTGGAATTTAGTTGGTAAAAGTCTGATACTCTCTCTCGGTCCACCTAGAGTGGGAGAAGGTATTTGGTGGTTACCCAACAAAAAAAGAGGCAAATACTAAAGGCGGTTGTCTGCCCTAATTTGGTTTTTTGAAGAACTGATCATTTTAATTTTGATTTTATCGCAATATGAACTAAACTAACGACTTTACCCATAGAGTAGGCAACTATTTAGAATGCGAACTCTGCGGCTCTATACTTCGTTGATGTTTTTAAGGCAATTGACGTCGTGCGGAAGAAAAACCCGGGTGTTACCATTGGGTGGATCGCCCGGAGGACACGTTAGAGCATAAAGTAATGGTGGGCCACGCTTAGGCGGAGCACCACCGTGTCCTTGTGGGGACGATCGGTGACAGCAACCTCTCGCGCTGGGCACTGGTACAGGCCATGATACAGAGCGAGGAGTAGTGGCAAGTAGTCCCCTCACGCCCCAGTCGCTGGGATTCCGACCCCAATTTAGAGCCACCGTAGGAGTGGCTTGCGAATGGCGAGCAATGGGTAGTTTACCATCTGGCTGTCCGGTAATAATCCAGACGGTCAACCGTGGGTATTGTTCCACGCGTGCTTCAAAGAGATTTTAGCAAACTATAAGTGCCCAGCAGGTTCGAAGCCTCTAGGGCCATGGGCGAGCTTCCGAAAGGAAAACCCGGAACCCTGGAACGAAGGCAAAGAAGTAACGAGGTAAGGTTTAGTCAGTAAAAGTCTGACTCACCTTCTGAGAAGTCATTCTGATGATTTTCCACCTAATCAAGAAACCTGGGCACGCCGTCATTGCGGCGGTAAGTTTCCTCTTAGAGGAGTGGTTGGAAAGAGATCCTCACGTTTCGTATGCCGTAGGTCCTTACCAGACACGGTAAGTTCGGGAGGCTCCTGCATCGGATTCAGGGGAAAAGGGCGCCCCAGCCAGACTTGGGCGCACTGTCTGGACCGCCCGGAGGACACGGTGGAGCACACGGTGGAGCACACGGTAGAGGTATGGCGGTTGCCTTCTTCTGCGAAGTAGTAATGCTAGCCAAGGAGGCGGCCGACCGCGAGCGCGAAAGGGAACGACCCTCACGACCCCGCCGCCGTCAGGATCACGAGAACGATTTCCGACCACCGTAGGTGCAAGCTTGCGGACGGCGAACACTGGGTAGCTTGCCGTCCAGCAGTCCGGTAATAACCCGGACCGAGTCAAGTCGTCAACTGTTCCACGAGCGCCTTAAGGAGATGTCAGCAAACTGTAGGGGCCCGTGGCAGGGCCGAAGCCTCTGGGGACGTGGCTCGGTATTCCGAAAGATAAGCTCGGTGTCTCAAAATTGAAGGCAACACAGGAACGGGGGTGGCGTTTACTCAGTAAAAGTCTGACATGCCCTCACGCTCCATTTAACAGCAGGAGAAGTCATTCTAATGTTTACCCATCTGAATTATAAAACCTAAACAAGAAACCTACTGGGGCTATGGTTTCGCTTCTGAAAGGGAAACCATAGCCAAGGGGAGACCCTGGAACGTAAGGCAAGGAAGGAATATAGAAGTGAGTCTTAGCCAGTAATAATCTGACACGCACTTCCGCTTCACAGAAGAGCGAAAGTCATTAGATGATTTCCCAACTAAAAAAAGTACTAATTGGAGTTTTAACTTTAACAGTTTTATGTAAAATTAATTAATCAGATGTTTTCGGAAGTATAGGATTAGTTATAAGTAACTTTTGTGCAGTTTTACGAACTTAACGCGGACGAAGTCGCGGGCAACAGCTAGTTCAATAAATAAATCAATAATTAAAATAAAATTGTTTTTTTTTGTTTGTGGTCTATGGCCGCCATTTTAACCTATCACATAGATGCGCGCTGTTGTAGACGTATTTTTTTCGAATGACGTTAAGGGGCTGTATTAATGTAATAACATTAAATACTTTGCACCTAGTATTTAATTCAATCATTACAAACTGTTACATCCGCATTCTATTTTTTTAACGGAGGAGCTCGTGGCTAGATAATAACAGCCGCACAGGTCGAACTTCAAGGTTAAGCAACGCTTGCCTAGGTTGTTCAGTGGATGGGTGACCATCTTAACATAACGAGTTTCCTCCGTGCCTCGGAAAGCACGTTAAGCCGTTGGTCCCGGCTGTCATTTGGAGATCTTTGGCAGTCGTTACGGATAGTCAGAAGCCAGTAAATCTGATTCCAGTCTTGCCATGAAGTACCGTGTTACCCCAGTTAATGGGTTGTGGAGGTCTGGTAGGCAGCCGCTCCTCGTAAAATACTGGTATTCAGCTAAATCCGGCTTGACTGGAAGCCGACCCCAATATAGTTGGGAAAAGGCTAGGCAGATGATGACATCCGCATTCTATTGTCACAACGAAAGACATTACTTATCGTAAAAAAAATTGACGCAGGATAATGTAAAACTAGGCAATATGATCAAAATACCTTAGCCGTTCACCTTTAAGGCACAAAAAAAAATTCATTTTTACCGCCATGACACATTTGTGTTGTTATGTTTTTTTCTAGTTTTAGGTACTATTTTGGTGATAGTTATATTGTTTTTCTTCACAAGTGTATTGAAAAACGTCGTATGATACATGTGAGTAATTAGAGATTACCGTTCTTGGTTCTCTTAGGAGCCTCGCCAAGGCTCGGCTCTTAATACCACCTCGACGGTAATCTCACACAGTACACACTTGTATCATAATCTACTATTATCTATAATGCTGAACTTCAAATACAAAAGATTAACATTTTATTTCAAGTATTTCAATATCGAGTGAAATAGAAATTCGTGTAGCGTGTGATACGTCGACACAGTTAGTGTCCCGTTTTAACATTTTAGGTACCCTTAAAACATTGCTGCAAGTGATCTGCATTTAAATTTCCTTTGTATAATATTTACCAACGAAGTTTAATACATTTTTGCACAGCAAAAAGACGAGCATTTCTTTTACATAGCTGTATAAGCATTTGTAGTCAGACGTCGGACAAAAATGTCATTGGCACAGCTCCAGTGACGATATCCTTCCGTCGTTATGGTCATGTTCCCGGAAGGCCGCACTGTCCGGAAAAGGCAATTAACATAAACCTTCCTAAATGTTACGGACAAGAGAGCAGTCGAGCGTTCATGAAACACGAGATAAATTACATTGAAGCTCAGTAGTTTATGTGTTTAAAGTTCTTTGATTTTCACCAACCCTATGTAACCATTATTGTGCGTATATCTAAGGAGCGGAATTCCCTGCAACAGTCTGTGTTTCCTGATAGTTATAACTAAGGGTCATTAATCAAGAATGGGAAGGTTACTTCTGGGCCTACCGCGCTATATAGACGATCACATCATCGATTACCATCAGGTGAAATAGTGGTCAAACGCGAGCCGAACCATAATAAAGAAAAATAAAACAAGATGTTGTTAAAAGAAACTTAACTAAGGTATCTTTTAGAAAATATGATGTGTCGTTGCGACTTAACCTTGTAAAAGCAGTTTATTTTACCATGGTTCAAAAGAAAAATACCAATAAAATCGTCTGACGACCAGTGCTGCTTCATACTTTGCACTACTGGTCGGCGTGGCTTAGATTGCTTTTATTTTTGCCAAAGTTCACGACTGCTCTATGAGATTGCTGGCGAATTGAGTTCTATTTTAGAAACCAAATAAAAGCGCTATCAGCCCTGGGCTTAAAAGATAATAAATAGTAAATAGGTTTCAAAATTGGGTCACAACCTTTTCTATAATTTTCTACTAATAATTGCTACTTTGGTTAAACAATATAAGATGCACAAAATTTTTCTTTTACTTATTGTTCTTTTTCTGAAAAAAGGCGCACTTCATTTCTTAAAAAGTTCTCTTAAACGTTTAGAGACCGGAAAATTAACTCAAATATAACTGAATCTACTGTATCCGAAGATTGCAACGCTTGTGCAAACTAAATTATTGATTAACACGCAAACTCAGTTATTTTCCATTTCGCTCACAGAAACGGCTTTAGAATTTTAATGTTAAAATTGTAATAGCTAAACTATTGAAACCACAGAACTCATTGATACTAGTAACTAACATCTAGTTAGGTTGATAAAATGGGAGGAGATACGCATTAACTTACGTAACTTACCTTTTCAATTGATACTGAACTTCCATCGTAAAATGAACTGTACCCTTCATGCATAGAGCACAAATTCCAATGAGTTAAACTACTTTAATGTCTATTGGTGCCCTGTTAACCTTTAAGTACCGACGTGCGGTCTATTAGACCGCGGCAGGTACTTCACTTGTTAGTTTACCCCTTTCGCTGAGGAATATCAATCGCCGCTTTTAAGTAGCTGTAAGAACAGTATCCATGATGATGTAGATGCAGAAAGTGGTATCGTCACGTTCGCATTTGGTGAGTAATTACTGTTTGAAATTCCAAAGCGGTCTCTCAGATCGCACGTCGGTATTTACGTAAGTTTTTTTTGTTTTGTTTTTCTTAAAGTTTATTGTTATTTTTACAAAAATATATTTAAATTTCACGTCAGGGGCTTCAGGCAGTCCTGGGACAGATTTATGGTACTCAAAGAAATCCCGGAAATGCAAATAAATCGAATCCAAGTTTTTCGCGAGGGATTGTGACTTTGGCGAGTATTTGGTTCTGATAAACCAGATTCACCTAAAAATCAAGCTGAAAAAGTTGACTTATCTACCCAAAAACAAAAGAAAATAGGCATGCTATGTTATCCGTACAAAAAAACATGTTTTTTTTACAGTACGATAACCAAGTGTGAATTGACTAAGCTAAAAATTTAAAGTGTAGTTGGGCAGTGGACATTTTCTTTTTCTGAAGGTGTATATACTTGATATATATTTTTTCTAAAAGTTATAATAGTCTTGCTACAAATAAAAATATTTTTGTTTTTCTGTAAGCTGTATTCTTTTTGTTTTGATTTTTTACATCGAATAGCCGGATTTTTCTCCAAAATTCAGGCCAAATATTATTATCGCCTTATATTACAAAATAAAAATAATTTGAGTTTCTTTCTATACTTATTTTTTCTTACAACCCTTTATTTTTAACCATAATGCACAGAAATTTAATCAAACATTCACTTTTGTTAAAAAAAACACGGAATTTTTACCGCGGTCTGCCAGACCGCACGTCGGTACTAACGTAACAAAAAGTGCACGTCGGTACTTAAAGGTTAAAAGACCTCATCCACCATTTATGTTTTAGTAGCAATTTGCCCGTGACTTTGTTCGCGTGAATGTCTTCATAAAAACTTTAACGTCTTAGAAATTTTATCAAATTTTCAGTTTATTAACTCAATGAATAAGTTTCTTCCATATAATTTTTAACAACCCCTAAATATAACTTACTGATTGTGCTAAGTTTTAGGATTATGGGCCCAAAGAATAGATACAAACAAATTTCCCTCTTGCTCCGCCCCCTTAAAAAAAAAATCAACTTTTAAAAATCCGTTCTCAGTGCTTATTTACAAGTATCTCGTAAAAAGAAGCCTTGTGCAAAATTTCACCTTCCTAGGCCTAGTAGGTTCAGCTGTTTGGTGATAGATTTCAATCAGTCAGTTAATAATAATTAGTCTTAGTATTTGACGGAACATAAGGCACATTTTCACATCTACATTGCTTAGTCAATCCAATAGTAGCTTCCAACAAAAGTTCTGTATCGAGTGGAAAGCAGAATAAACATTCTACTTTACACACGACACAGAACTTTTCTTATGAAATGGCTCCGAGTAGAGCAGAGCAGTTTCTTAACAGTTTGCAATACAAGCAGTAAAGAGAAAACTTTATCTCTTAACATCTTAGCTGATACGGGCACCGACGAGTAGACCCCTTAGGTGCACACACACTAACAAGCTGCAGAATGCTTGAAGTTTTTTTTATTGTTCAATACATTTAATTGTTTACATTCACAACAACATGATGTTGTGATGATTGTGCGTGGTGTTGTGATGGAGAAAGAGAGGAAGACCAAAGACAAGATGGATCGATTTTGAGAGAAGTGATATGAAAGAAAAGGGAGTTAGTGATAACGTGAGGAGTTAGAGGACAGAAGGGAAGAAAAAACATGTTGCGTCTTCCCCAAATAAAACGGGACAATGGTAGGAAGATGATGATTTGCCACAACACAAAACATTTGTCGGAAACCTTTAAATGTTAGACACTGACGGTATGATGGGGGGCCATGAGTTATGCGAAAGTGAACTTCTGGACCCTGCCAAAGAAGAATCGGGAGCGGGTTTTCAAGTAAAAATCTGACTTAGAATATTTCCACCTCTGAAAATTTAATCGATAGTAAAAATGTGACTTCGTGTTCCGATGTGGACTGTTTGTTTTATTATTTGGTTTGCTTTTTAACAAATCCCTCATAAGACGTTTTTGAATGAATTTTTTTTTACTATTTGCCATCTCGACGTTTTTCTTTATAACTTTTAATGTTCCATTTTCATTTTCCTTATTCATGTCTTGGCTTTTCTTTTCCTTGTCAGATTTATGCCAGCTTTCAATGTCATGTTTTATATAATTTTATATTAAATATTTTATGAGGTTTGTATTTCTTCAAGATTACGGTTTACTTGGTTAATTTTGAAAGTTTTGACACACATTTTGCCTATTTGAAATTCATTTTTTTGTTTCAAATTTGTAATAAATAGTCCCACTAACTTTTTGTCTTAAGTTATGTGCCTCACAATTATCTTGCGTATTTTCTTTAGTGTATCATGGAAAAAAAGGTTTTCGGTTTTTAAGGTTTTTCTGTGAAAATTTTACAACGTAAACAAAATACAAAATGAAACATCAGTAACTTCGAAATCTTTGGGTGCATTAGCCTGTCAAGATATAAATCTATGGACTTTCTAATGCTCTTTAACAGGTTAATACACCCGAACTTTTCCTGCAATAGCATTTCATTTTAATAGCTTCGAAATTCAGCAAAATATCGGTAAGTCAACTCATTAAATTTTGTAAAATATCGGTAAGTCAACTCATTATGAAATCATAAAGCGTAATATTTTCTCAGCTTTCATGTGTGAATTTTGAATATTAATGGGACAGAGAGAGAAATATTACGTTTACATAGCACTCATTTGAATATTGAAATATTTTCATATCCTTTCCAAAAAGTAATTATGCGAATCACGGGGCCCAGCAGGGTCGAAGCCTACTGGGGTCATGAGCTATGCGAAACTGAACTAGGGGTCCGCGAAACGAAGGAAAAGAAGTCATTGGATGATATCCCATCTTAAAAAAAGGGAGCTTACTCTCAAAGCGTAACGTACCTATTCAGCATTAATTTCCCTTCTTACTAACTTTACAATTAATGCTAAATATCTAAAAAATGTATTAGTCCCATCACACTTGTAAGAAAATTCCTTCAATATACGAAGACATCAATCATAAACTCGCCCGAGACGCGATAACCGATCAATCAGAAGATGTTATATCGCTCATACATATAAATAACATGTGTTCAGATTTGTAACAGGCGGATTGACACGAACGTGATGATTGCCTTATATATTCTGTGTTGAAATACTCTCTTTTTCAAGATACTATATATAGATATAGACTAGGTATAGTTTGAAGGATAGAGTGTATAGGCTTTTTTAATAGCATTAACTAGTGCTGCTTAGCTTGTTCAGCCGTTGATCCCGGCTGTCATTTGTAGATCTTTGTACCGTGTTTCCTCAGTTAATGGGTTGCGGAGGTCTGGTAAGCAGCCACTCTTCGTAAAATACTGGTATTTAGCTAAATCCGGCTTGACTGGATGCTGACCCCATTATAGTTGGGAAAAGGCTAGGCAGATGATGATGAACTAGTGCTACTTACTGTAACTGATACTGCTCATCTTTAGATGAGATCGCAGTAGTAGTAGTTTACATCATTGCTTAACATCGTAAGCAGTGATACAATTCTTAGTGGTGAGACGCAGACTGGTTTATTAAAAGCCTTCATAGAATGAAGGCTCTTAATAAACTTTACTGCGATCTGCGTGACGTGCTTGACTGCGATCTCCTTATGGTAATTTGGTAAACAGTGATGCAATCGTTGATGGAGAGGCGCACAAGTTTCTTGAGAACTTATTCTAGCTTTGGAGGTAATCAAATTATATTCGGACGGGAAGACTGGAGCAGGCATTTTTTAACATAACCATCAACTGCATCACTGCTTACCACTAGTAAGCACTAGTTTATATCAATTAAAAATAGACAATATAATATACATAGATACATTTTAGGGAGCGTTATTAATCTTGATTCATTAACTAGTTTGATTTATATTGATATTTATAAAGCTAATAAACTATCAATTTGTATTTGATTTTCTATTTGGTTTACATTTTACTGTTTGTATAATAAACTAATTTCGCAAATTAATTTATATGTTTGTACCAACATATATTACTGTTAATAATTATACCTCTGGATTTATGTGTGTTTAAATTATTAAACATTATTTATTTAAACTTGGTGTACAGTTGTTATGGTACATGAGCGGGCTAAATATAACACAACATCCTCTACCAAGCAACAGTCGGATTTAGCTGAATACCAGTATTTTACGAGGAGCGGCTATGGTAGGTGTGTACATTAATAAATGGGTACCTCGTTGTTCAGTCGACCGGTAACCGTTCCAACCGAGCCCAAGTCGTTGACAACGCGTAATGCTTAAAAAAGATGTAAGCAAAAGGTGAGGGCCCAGCAGGGCCGAAACCTATAGGGCCATGGAGTAACGTATGAAACGGTTACGTATGGACACAGGACGTAAAGGGCAATTAAATGAACATATCGCGGGTCTCAAACCATAGGGGCGTATCCACAAAACCCCTACTTTTCAGGAGCGACAAAAAACTTAATAACTTTTTTCGTGGTTAAGCCAGCTTGTTGAGTTTTTGCATGTAGCTATATATTTACACTGTAGTTAATATAGGGTGTTTGATTTTAAATTATTTCCTCTGTAACACTTGTTTTCGGTTGATACATCTATTTGGCATGACGACTAAACGGTAAAACTCCGTAAAAATTCACCCAAAAATACATAGATTTTATGGACGTTAAATCCATCTCATTAAATTATTAATATTGTCTGCGCCATTCGCATTATATTATCTGTACCTCATTATAAAAGCATAAACACATACTTGCAACATTATATTACACTTCACTCAATAACTCATTCGAGAAGGATTTCCTATCCAAAATCCATTCATTCCTTTCTCCTATTCCCCCTCTCTGTCCTGTGCGTTCATACTGGTGACACGTATCTCGTGCGCCCGCGCTCCCTCTAAACAAAAACTCTAAAAAAAGTGAAAAATATCGGTGCTGTGTGGTGAACACCTCAAACCCTCGTCTCTCGTGAAGCTTGGAGGAAATATCGCCTGAACCGGCGCACTGTGAAGGCAGCTATCGAAGAACTACGCATTTTCCTGTAAGTCCTTTTCCTTCCAAGTTTTCTGGTCCTTCGAGCCGGATAAAAAACGCAATATACTACGCATCTACGCTACACTCATCACACACATCATATTTATCATTTATTCGCATAAAAACGCTAAAAACGCACAATTACGCATCCGCCATTACTCGTCTACGTGATACACGAGGCGCGCCCAATAGGGCACATTTCCCGCTCAATCTCATCAACGCTTTGTTGTTTTTACAAAAACGCATCGTATTTCAATATAAAGACGCATTATCTAAAGTATTATTATTATATTTTAGTCATCTCACGCATATTTTCGCATATTTTCTCAAAATATAACGCACACGGGTGAGTCCATTTTTGCTCACGCACGCTCGCGTACATTCACTCACTCATCTATTTTATTACACGGTTAAAAACTCGAGTAGGTACTTCCTAACGCTAAAAATGACTTCTACGCGTAGTAAGGGTAGGGAATCTGATAAAGAATCCTATGAAGATCCTAAAGTTCTTCTATTAGAGTCTAAAAAAGAAAATTTATTTCATATGGTGCAATCCATTTACGATCTCGGCCTACAAGTTTCCGTGAATGGTTCATTAAAATCGCAATTTCTAGCTCGAATTGGCTCCCTTGAGCAAATTAGAACAAACTTTATGGAAACTCTTGATGCTTATAATTTAGCATTATTAGAAAGTGGTTCGACGACAAAACCGAATTACGCCTCACTATCCGCATTTGATGAAATCTATTGTGAAATAAAAGCAATAGAATCTAACATTCAGAAGTCACAAAATACGAGTAATGATAGCACTAGTAATAAATTCGAGTTTTTAAATCGTAAACTACCGCCTTTAAAACTTGCTTCATTTGATGGCACGCCCAGCAAATGGACAACTTTTCATGAAAACTTCAAAAGTCTTATTCATGATAATTCGCATCTTACTGACGCCGAAAAGGTTCAGTATTTAATAAGTTGTTTATCGGGCAAAGCATTAACTGTTTGCTCAGGTATCATACCTACCGCTAATAATTACCTACTCATTTGGAATGATTTAATAGAAAAATATCACGATACGCGCGTACAAGCTTCCATGTATTTACATCAAATGATTCAATTTAAACCTTATCAACCTATCGATTCGTTTCTCGAGCAATTTCATTCGGCACAAGCCGCTTTACGTCGCTTAGACATAAAAGATTTGTCAGATTTTATAATAACTGATATTGCACTTAGTAAGCTAGATAAGGTGGTCGTTAACCTTTTCGAACAATCGCATAGGCATATTGCAATACCTACTTTCGATCATCTTTCGCTATTTCTAAAAGAACAAAGTAAAATAATAACGCTTCGTAATCACTCTAATCCCTCTAAAGTTCGTAGTAATAACGAAAATAATAAATCCTCATTTAAACCTAGAAACAGTCAAGCCTTCGCGAGTACCTATCAGAACACCCCAGTGCGTTCCTGCAAGGTATGTGGATCCCCTGATTCACATCCACTTTATAGATGTTCTCATTTTATGAATCAAAACGTAAAAGATAGATCAGATCTTGTAAACAAACATAAGTTTTGTCGTAACTGTTTAGGATTTCATAATATTAAAATGTGCAAGTCATCAAATACGTGTTCGATTTGCCACCGTAAACATCATTCGCTATTACATCTAGACAACTTTAACTTTTCCAACAATCGGGTAGTTGAACAAGATCATAGCTTCGCTCTGCCGTCGGTTGAGGACGGCGCCGGCGCGCCCCGCGTGCCCGCCTCCGCGCCTTCGCCGACTGCCACTCCCGCGACACTCGACTCGCCACGCGTATCGACAGGTGATAACAATGCGCGCGAAAATTCAAACGCTCCTTATTTATCACTGACTTCGGCTACCTCGAGCGTTGAAAATAATACAACTGTTTTGTTGCCTACCGCTTCCGTATACGCTTATAATAATAATAAACCTTATACTCTCCGCGTTTTTCTTGATACAGGCTCAATGAGTCATTTTATTACTAAGGCTTGCTGTAAACGTTTAAACTTAGAAATTACTCCTGACAAATCTTCTATTTTCGGTATAAGTCACGCAAAAATACCCACGTATGGTACTACAACATTTAAAATATTTTCTCGCTTTGATCACCGCTGTTGTTATACAATTCACGCTCGGGTTTTAGATCGTATTACTGACGACTTGCCCAACATATTAGTAGATATCACAAATCTCACTCCATTACGTAATTTACCTATGGCTGATGACGCGTTCCATGTTCCCGGTGAGATTGATTGCCTCCTCGGCAATGAACTTTTCCCGCTTTTGTTGGGAAGTGGAAAGGTAACTTTACCTGGCTCCGCGGTCGTCGCTGTAGAAACCACTCTTGGTTACATAGCCATGGGTCGGGCTGATTGTCAACCTCGCATAACTTCGCGCTCTCGCCCCGCTCAAATAAATAAAAATAAAAGCAAGCAAACTTTTCTGTGCGCTACTAGCACGCTCAGCTTAGACACGCTAACGCAACGCTTTTGGGAGCTGGAAAGCGTCCCTAATAAGGTTCACATGAGTCCTGATGATCAGGCGTGTGAACAAATATTTAATTCAACTTACTCTCGCGATGAAACAGGTAGATACACAGTGCAGCTACCATTTAAGGCTCCGTGTACCGACTTAGGAAATTCGTACTCAACGGCGATGCGCCGCCTCATTAATTTAGAAAAAAAGTTAGATTCTGATCCCGAGATCAGAACTAATTACAACGCTACGCTTCAAGATTATCTTGACAAAGGTTATTTAGCCAAGGTCAAAGATCCCTCTCTCAATATCCCGCATTATTATATTCCGCACCGTGCTGTTTACCACCCGGATAAACAGTCCAGTAAAACTCGCATTGTGCTTGACGCTAGCTGTAAAACTAGCTCAGGTAAATCGCTAAATGATCTCCTTTACGTAGGTCCGAATCTACAAAGTAACATTTTTGATTTATTAATTAATCTTCGCATGTTTTCCGTTGCTGTAGTTGCAGACATCGAAAAAATGTATTTTCAACTTAATCTTCATTCAGATCATCACGCATTTCAACGCATTTTATACAGATTCGATAAAGATTCTGAGATTTCAACTTTTGAATTTAACCGCGTTTCTTTCGGTGTCTCAAGCTCACCTTATTTAGCTATGAGGATAGTTCGCCAACTCGCATCTGATAGTCGGGATAATTACCCGCTCGCGGCTTACGAGGCTGAAAACCATATGTATATGGATGACTACATATGTTCGCTAGATGGCGTTGACATAGCTGAGCTTACATATCAAGAAATGGTCGCCATGTTCAGGTCAGGCGGTTTCAACCTTGTAAAGTGGATCTCTAATAGTTCCGAACTCTTAAATAAAATTCCTTCAACTCATTTAAGTTCGCAAAATATTGAATTTGACGCGGACGCTAATAATAATACTAAAATTGTAGGTATGCAGTGGAATGCTGTAGAGGACTCTTTTCAATTTAAAATAAATTATAATTCTCTTAAATGTACGAAACGTACCGTTTTATCCGCAACCGCACGGCTGTTTGACCCCTTAGGTCTTATAGGTCCAGTTACCGCGTTCATGAAAGTTTTAGTTCAGGAATGCTGGAAGCATGACCTTGATTGGGACGACGCTGTACCAGCTTACATTGAAAATAAATTTAATCAATTTCACAAAGAACTTTCCTATCTCGAACAAATAAAATTCCCGCGACATGTAGGTATCACCTCGGTTTCTCATGTCACTCTCCTCGGATTCGCAGACGCCAGTGAGCGCTGTTATGGTGCCGCTGTTTACATAAGGGTTAGTTCTAATGACGAAGATAACGGATCAGTCCTCTTACTTACTTCTAAATCACGCGTCGCTCCGCTTAAAAATACGCCCTTAGCTCGCCTCGAGTTATGTGCTGCTCTTCTCTTAGCAAATTTAATTAACTCAGTTGTAGAAGTTTTAAGTAAACGCTGCAAAATTAATAATATTTTTGCTTTTTCTGATTCAACAGTCACGCTCACCTGGATCCACTCGCCCTCGCATAGATTTCATACATTTGTTGCAAATCGCATTGTTGAAATTAACTTAAAATTACCTGCTAAACATTGGTTTCACATCGATGGAACTGAAAATCCCGCTGATATAGTTTCTCGTCCCGTAACGCCTAAACAATTATTAGATTTAACTCTTTGGTTTAACGCTCCGCATTGGTTTTCATTCCCCTTAAATCAGTGGCCAATCAAGCCATTTAAGGTCAATTTAAATAAAAATACTTCGGAAGAAATGGAAACTAAAAATATCGCTCTCGCAGTTAAAGTTACGCAAGAAATTTCTCAACCTATTCAATCTTTAATTGACCGCATTTCTAAATATTCTATTTTACTACGTAGCCTGGTTTTAATATTACGTTTCTGCAAGATATTAACTTCGCATGGCTCCATCACCGTTTCCGATTTAGAAGCCGCGGAAATATACCTTATACGTTACGTACAAGGTAGATATTTCTCTGAAGAAATGAACGCTTTAAAATCAAATAAAAAAATAAATAAAAGTCTCGCTAAACTCAACCCCTTTCTGGATTCAAATAATATTCTCAGAATAGGTGGAAGGTTAACTCATTCTCAACTTGATTATGGTCAAAAGCACCCCATTCTAATTCCAACTAAATCACGTTTTACCCAACTCGTAATTGACTTTTATCATGTAACTAATTTACATACAGGTCCCGCTCTTTTATTATCTATCATTAGACAAAAATTTTGGATTTTATCCGCTCGTAATATTGTAAGACAACGCGTACATAGTTGCAACAAATGTTTTGAACTTAAACCTCAAAATACTTACCCTCCTATGGGTGATCTACCCGACTTTCGCGTTTCACAAGCGAAAGCGTTTGTTAATACCGCTGTGGACTATTGTGGCCCCTTTTAAATTACTCATATCCGAAAACGCGGAATTAAGAGCCACAAAGCTTACATTTGTGTGTTCGTGTGTCTAACAACTAAGGCAGTACACTTAGAGTTAGTCACTGACCTTAGTTCAGATTTATTTCTCGCCGCTTTTAAGCGTTTCATTTCTCGTAGAGGCCCTGTTGCTATGATTTATAGTGATGGAGGCACAAACTTCATTGGCGCAAAGCGCAAATTGAATGAAATTTACGCCCTAATTCAATCCAAATCTCATATAAATTACATAGGTGATCAACTAGCTGAAAATCGCATACAATTTAAACATAGCCCGCCATACGGTCCTCATTTTAATGGACTCAGCGAGGTTACTGTTCGTTGTGTCAAAACTCATCTTTTTAAAGTAATTGGTTCTTACGAGGAGTTTAGTACCGTGCTTGTTCAAATTGAATGTCTTTTAAACAATCGACCTCTAAGCATTTTAAGCTCCGACCCGTCTGATATTAGTGCTTTAACGCCTAATCATTTTCTAAACGTAACTCCGCTTAAGTATTTACCTGCTGAAGACGTCACAGACATTTCAGACAATCGCTTATCGCGTTATCAACTTCTTAATAAAATAACTCATTCCTTCTGGAATCGTTGGAGCCAGGAGTACCTCACTTCCTTGCAACAGCGTGAAAAGTGGAACACACCGTCTAAGCCTATTGAAGTAGGTACGATTGTTGTCATCAAAGACAACAACGCTCACCCGCTTTGTTGGCCTTTAGGTGTCATAGATGCGACTTATCCTGGAAAGGATAATATAGTTAGGACTGTGAAAGTTAGAACTGCTTCCGGTTCCTACATACGCCCGGTAGTGCGGCTTTGTCGTCTACCTACTCAATAATTACTTTACAATTGCGCTTAACTCTATTTTAATTAAATTCATTTTTTTTTTAATTTAAGTTCTCATAAAATTGTAATTTAGAGGAAAACCTCTAGGCCGGGGGAGTTGTCTGCGCCATTCGCATTATATTATCTGTACCTCATTATAAAAGCATAAACACATACTTGCAACATTATATTACACTTCACTCAATAACTCATTCGAGAAAGATTTCCTATCCAAAATCCATTCATTCCTTTCTCCTATTCCCCCTCTCTGTCCTGTGCGTTCATACTGGTGACACGTATCTCGTGCGCCCGCGCTCCCTCTAAACAAAAACTCTAAAAAAAGTGAAAAATATCGGTGCTGTGTGGTGAACACCTCAAACCCTCGTCTCTCGTGAAGCTTGGAGGAAATATCGCCTGAACCGGCGCACTGTGAAGGCAGCTATCGAAGAACTACGCATTTTCCTGTAAGTCCTTTTCCTTCCAAATATTTTTACCAGTATTTATTTTTACTTAGTTGATGACCTTAAATATTGCAATTTAGGAATGAGAACCTATCAAAATTAACGTTATTTACGTGTTTTTTAAATTTCTTACGCCTGTATGGCATGCCATTAATATTACGAGGTGGTTGAATTCAGATTAGAAGTATAAACCAGTTTTGTTGTAAAATCTAGAAAAAAACGAAATGGTAGTAATTACACAAAGTTTTCTAAGTAAAAACGTATATAGAATGTTCCATGCATGTTTTAACTTATTTCTTACTGGGGCACGTCATGGTGGTAGATAAATGCCCCTCTTTGAAGAGTGGCTGGAGAAACGTCACGGCGTCCTCGCCTTCCGCATGACGCATGTCCTCAATGGACATGGTAAGCTCGGGAGGGACAGGCACCTGATTTGGATGGAAGAAGCGCCGCACGGTTACCATTGTGTGGACCGCTTGGAGGACATAGTGGAGCATATAGTGGAGGTGTGCCCCGCTTGGGCAGAGCTTCGACGTTTCTTTGTGTGGGCGATCGGCACTGGCGATCTCTCGCACCGGACCCTGGTGTAGGCCGTGGTCCACAGCGAGGGGGAATAGGTACCAGACGCTTCTTTATGCGACGCTGTAATGTTGGCAAAGTGGGCGGCCGCAGGCACGAGAGAACGAACCCCAACTTCAAGCCATCATAGACAAGGTAACGAGCAATGGGTAGTTCGCCACCCAGTCGTCCCCGAGCTCGAATTGTCGATGGCGCGTAGTGTTCCACGCGTGCCTGGGAGAGATGTCAGCGAAGCCTATTGGAATTATGCGTTAACTTCCGATTGAAAACCGTGATTCTGGAATTCAAACGACAACTGACGGAAGTGTCAGACGTTTACTAACTAAAACCCACTCCTGTTCCTTCTTGGTCTACGTTTTAGGGCCTCGAGGTTCACTTTCACGTAACCCATGACCCCAGTAGGCTTCAACCCTGCTGGGCCTCTACGATTTGATGACATCTCCTTGAGGCGCGCGTGGAACACTACGCGCCGTCGATGACTTGGGCTCGGTCCGGACGGTTACCGGATGACCGGGCGTCGTGCTAACTACCTATTGCTCGCTGTCCGCAAACATACGGTGGCTGGAAATCGGGGTCGGGATGCCGGCAGCTGCGGCGTGAGGTTAATTCCCTCATGCGTGCGGCCGCCTCATTCCCCAGCAATACTGTTTCGCAGGCGGCGATCAACTGTCATTTCGTTTCACTCTGCAATGGTCCATTGGCTGTACCATGGCCCAGCGTGAGTAGTCGCTGCCCAAACGGAGCACACCTTTAATAATAGTCCTCCAGACCGAACTTCGATTACGATGGCCAATCGAAGATATTAAGTGCACAAGTGTGTGCGTAAACGCAGGTGCAGTCTCTGTTCCTTAACTTTCATGGTCGGATGGGACAGTAATCCGATACGACCGGAGAGAGATCAGATGCAGGTCCAACGGCTTTACATGTTTTCCGAGGCACGGAGATATCGCATCACCAACTTCCAAACTCCGGGTAGCCATAGAGTAATTCCTAATGGAAAACCCAATAGCAACTTTTGCTCGACCCGGGAATCGAACCCAGGACCCACGCGCAGTAGTCACCCTTGAGAACACTAGACCGACGGAGCAGTCAAACGTCACACCTTTAACGTAAGCTCCACTGTGTCCTCCGGAAGATCAACACAATGATGACACCTGGACGTTTCTTCCGCTTGAATCCGGTGCAGGAACCTCAGAACTTACCATGCCCGGTGAGGGTCTGCGTCATGAGGAAGGTGAGGAGGCAGTGACGACTTTCCAACCACTTCTCAAAAAAGGGACCTACCACCATAAATTATGGCGTGCCTAAAGAATGGAAAGTAGATGGCTGGTTATTAGTTCATTTTTCTGTCAGTAATATGTTGCTTGGTGCCTTAAAAGACGGAATGAAATCTGTGATACTTATGTCTTACGGTCATGACTTAGATTGGACCCACATTGCGATATCATATTTTGTTCTGAATTTACTTAGTTATTCGACTTTCATGCGGGCGAAGCCGTAGGCAAAAGCTAGTCATTGATAAATACAGTATTACTGCTACTGCTTTAGAGCTAAACGCATGATATTGTCTCTACGCTTAATTTATTCACACTAAATTCGCCAAAGTTTACCATGCATTAAAGTAACATCTACTCGCTATGGCAGCTCGCCGCAGAATGACTGTGTTGGGTGTTGTTTATGACTATACGTCCGCGTATTGACGAAATCTTGAGACAGCCATACTATAAATATGTAGACGTATGTGCATACGTCTGCAGTAATGACTAAATATCCCCAGGATCGTGTTGATATTGATGGTCGTATGTGCATACGCCTCTATGGTCTGAAACTATTTCCTTGGATCATAACAAAATTTAAATTCGTACGTGCATACGTCTGTATGGCACGTTCAAACTGCTTTAATAACCAATAATATTGCTCTTACGTCTATCATACGGCTGTATGGCATGGGAATAATTGTAGACTGTCTAGGTTACGGCTGATAATATTTTGCAATTTACACAAAAAGTAATTAATATTAAATTATAAGAAAAATTGAGATAATGTATTAGTTATAGTAGAATCTAATGGCATTAAAAACGAAAAATCGCTTTTTTGCTTATACGCCCCTATGGTTTGAGACCCGCGATATGAGTGGTTTTAGTTGGTATAAGTGTGACAGCTCTTGCTCCACCCTAGAGCAGAAGAAGGCTTTGGATGATTTCAAAAACAAAATGGCATAATTTTTTAAAATATGTCTGGGTTTTACCACGTAACTTGTTCGACCACCATTTCAAGTGACAAATTGGTAGTAAATTAATTGCTTTAATGTTCTTGCTGTACAACGAACTGTCCTCATGATCTTGAGTGCACTCAGCTGCCTACTAAGCTTATCTATAATTACTACTGAGAGGTTGTCTCTGCGGCTGAGTAAGTAGGCTAATCTCCTGTCGCATCCAGGTCATTAGTGCCTCGTGATTAGCAGGATATAACACAGCTAACCTTATAAAAATAAGAGATTGGATGCAATGTAGACTGCAAGTGTTAGATTTTAGCAAATGTTGAAAAAAAAACAGTCGTGGAGTGATCATCACGTCGACATAATTTTTGTTTTTTGTATTTGTTGATGTCTTTCATTGATTAAATTCAAACTCAATAACATTTTAGTAATAACAAAAAAGACATGATTACTAATTGTTCAGCAAAATTCTCTTTATATGGCATCGAGTAACCGTTTTTTTTAAGCAAATAAAAGTAACTAACTCTTTAGACCGACGATAAAGGTAAAATATAATCAATTTCGTAAAAATTTACATTAAAAAATTTTTGCCTAATAATAATATCATCACTTTGTTTCACACTTTGTGACACTTTGGACAAATTTATTTGCCTGGCAGCTATCCAAACTTCGGTTTCTTACATCAGCACGCTAGTTGAAGTGCTAACTTGAGAGGTTCGTGACAGAACTGCAAAATGTACCCATTGAATCATTCGCTAACTTAGTGAGTCGACGATTTTGGCTATCGGAAATTTACTGCAGATTAGTTGCACGAAGTTTTAAAATATTTTTTACTAGCTTCTGCAAGCGGCTTCACCCGGCGTGTCAAAACAGGTTGCTCCATACAAACTTTGGACCCCCGTTCTATCCCTTTAGGGGGTGAATTTTGAAAAATCCTCTCTGACGTATGCGAGCACCAGCTCGCAGGATTTTTAGAATTTTTCAAACTGGCGTGTGAAAAAATATTATTATTAAGTATTATAAAATATCGATTTTTAGTCAGTTTTTTATTCTTGTTGAAATGAATTTAATCTTCCGTCATGAAAAAGTATTATGTTAATTAAATATATGGCGCAATTAAAATATTTAATACACCCTACAACGGTGTCTTGTGTAAATTAAAAAAAATATGACAATTGTAAACTAAGTGTAGCTTACAACTCTCAGTTTTTTTTTTCAATTTGCAAAGCTTTACGTTACTATTCTGACGTTAATTATAATAGGGAATCAGGAATTAAATGTAAGACATATCATCAGCTATCACCGCTAAACTTCTTAATACAAACCTATTCGCTTAATCGTCTAATTCACTTACCCAGACTCACAAAGATAACGACACCATCAATCTTAACGCGGCGAAATCGACTTACGAGCAATCATGAGCGCTCGAGGGACTTTGGGAAATCTCAACTTGATGAATTCCTAAGTATCCACCCGCACTCGAAGAAAATATTGGCTCGAGCTTGATTTCCTCAAACCGGTCTAAATTGAAGCGAATAGCAGCTTCTTCTATTGATTAAATGTTTCGGATGCTTTGCGCGTAAAGTTTATAAAATAAGTTGTTGAAGCATTTCTTGCAATTGATGAGGCAATATGTTTTTATGCTCTGTTTTTTCGTAATTGTTCGTGAGATTAATAAAAAAAATCGGTTTGAATGATACAAAATCTGTGCTACGAAAATATAGGGTCACTTTATCTACATCTATTTATTTATCAGCTTTATGTTTGGTTGAACGCACTAATAAAACTACTGGTTATTTATCGTAGCTCTATTGTCTCGCCTGTACCGATCACGATTTCTCGCTTTTTCATTCAAATTTTCAAGGAAGACATCCAAGTCGCACTGCTATGTCTTTCATGGTCTTCCACGGCTTCATGTCGCTGTGTCTAGGCACTAATCTTGTGTATTACGGTCCCACAGCTCGGCAGACATCCTGCCCAGTCCAATTTAAGTTAGGTAACTTTTGAGCTACGTCAACGATTTGCGTTTTGAACGTGGCCTGTTAATTTAACACATAGTATGCTTCGCTTCATATCACGCTAGCAAACTTTGAATTTGGAATTATGGAAGTAAGACAAAGACCAAGTCTGTGCTAGGTCAGAATGGTCACTACTGGTTTGAATGGAAAATAAGTATTGAATATTCCATTTATTGAAAAACCAAGCTACGATTAATAGGAAAAACGGAGTAGTAACTAACGATGCAGGTGAAACCATGGAAGACAGCTAGTTCAAAATACGAGAAATGAACAGGATAAACTCTAACGCCGGTAGGTGTTTTGATTCGCTTACGGTCCAAAATTATAAGGTACATTCGTATATAAATAGAATTCCAGGAGTGTTATTTTATCATAAAACATTACCTTAATTACCCGCCACAAAGGTGTGCAAATGAAAAAGCCCTCGTGCGTATCGGACGAGTAAGTGCTTAGTACTGTGAAGTGAGGTAGGTACATGAAGTGAAATTTTATAAGCGAATTATTGCGCCGTATCCAGTTGATATTCATTGTTTTGAGGAAGATGAAAATCCAGATTCTTTGACTTAAAATAAACAATAAGTTAAACTGCTAAAAATAAAGTACAAACAAAAAAAAAAGTGTTAACGACATCTTTTATCGTAGGGATGGAAAAGCACATTCTTTGTCTGTTTACTTGAATAGCTAAAATCTAAGTTCGATAGTAGAGTATACAAGGCAAACGTGTGTATTTGTCGCCGCGCCGCGCCGCGCCGTCGCCCGTCGTCGGTACCCTTATTATAAAAGTACGAAACTAGCACATGCCAAAGTACGGTAAAGTTTCATACAAGAATATTAACATTTTCGAGATGAGTAGAATATTTTACAAACTTTTTACAGGTAAGTTGGTCGACGTAAACTTTTCATTATTTGTTTTTAGAATAATCTATGTCTAATTAGATAGCTATAGTGATAGGTGTTTTATAACTTACCACTTCAACTACTTCATTTACAACGAACAGAATGTGAAAGGAAAAAACGACAGTATAATATTTTCATAAGTTTCAACACTAAGTTCTAAACTGCACAGCAGTTGAATCCACTTTTAATTACTTGAATAGCGACACTTGGCGTCGGGCCAACACACATGCTACACGCTAACACTCGTTTACCTGGCTTAGCCTTTATGACCTCAGTCTTTTACCATGATGCTCATTGTTACAAACGCCTTAACAACGCTTTATTTAGCTCTGTCACAAAATCAAGTGAAATCCATTTTTGACACACGAGCAGATAGATAATTAGATAGATCTTATTTTTAGTCTGTATTTTTCATGTGTTTGCCGATGATGTATTTGATGGTGAGGAGCACTAGTTTATTAAGAGTCTAATCACTCTGCCTTCGAAGAACCCCTAATTATAATCGGGAAGACCGCAGCAGGCAAATTGTTCCAATCCTTCGATGTACGCGGTATAAACGAACACGCAAAGCGCTTAGTCCGGATTTCCGATGGTAGAAAGGAGAAATCCTGTTGTAGACTCTGGTTATAAACTATCGCCCAGTATTATCGGAGGTATCAGAGTTCATACTGATATAAACATGGCTTAATATAGATTTCCAAACATCGCCTTCACGCAGTATAAAGATGAGGTCGAGATAAACTTCGAGGTAAAAGAATGAGACTTGAGTCATCATCGTTCTCCAAAAGACGCCCACTGCTGGACATAGCCATTTTCACATCTACCGGTCCTGTGCGTCTCGCATCCATCAGATTCCAGTGACCTTCGCCAGGTTTTCGTTCCATTGTGTGGAAGGTCTTCCAGCGCTGCGTCTTCCGTAACGTGGCCGCCACTCCAAAACCTGTGAGACTAAATTTTCGACAAACTATGCCCCATAAATCTAATTCGATTGCTCAATTGTCTAAATATCACAGAAGCTATCTAATAAATGCCACACACGATTCAGTTTACACTCAAGTTAGCTTAAAGCGGCTTCCAGTAAACTTGACCGTGTGTGGCTATCAAGTGTTATGTAAGCATGACAAGTCTACTGTCTCTACGGTCAGTCTTATGTAAGCATGACAAGTCTTCTGTCTCTACGGTCAAGTATGCATGAATTTAGTCGACTGCAAACATGACAGTAAACTAGATCGTGTATGCCTGTAATGTTTTTTTAATGTCTTCTTTTTTAATTGATTTTGATGCGCACTATTGTAAAGATTTTTTTAAAGGTTTTCATTATTTAATGAATTAGTATCGAATATCGTTAATGGACAACAGCAACGCAAAAAGCATTAGCATGTGGGCAATATTATAGAAGCTTAATACACATTATAAAATTACGCGTCTGTTGGTTGCCAACCACCCCCATCGCAGTTAAAATAAATGCCGCAATACACACCAAAAGAGCGATGCTTTTTTATTACGGCTATCACGTCTACAGCACATCGTTATGAAAGTTATAACTTAAACAGCTGATGTTTGAAAACCAACTTTATATCATTAGAGTTAAAGTAGATTATCCTATCACGTCTGTTTAAGCTGTGGGTAGTTTCAACAGAGTGGTGAATTCAAAAGGTGCACGTCCCACCTCGATTCTTTTCACAAACGTTTTAAAACTTCCCTTTGAGGCCAGTTTCGGGTTAAAGTGAGATTTGAATGCCTGTTTACTGGGTCAAGTAATCTATATGAAAGGACAAACTAACTGACATATCAGTCCAAAATCTGTACGGAAAAAAGGGAAAAAACGCTTATACGTATTCGCGCATTTATATATATGACTAGCTGTACCCTGCGGTTTCACCCGCATTTTTCGTTACTGCTCCGCTCCCGTGGGTCTTAGCGTGATGGTATATACCCTATAGCATTCCTCGATAAATGGGCTATCTAACACAGAAAGAATTTTCAAATCGGACCAGTAGTTCCAGAGATTACCCCCTATATACAAACTTACAAACATACAAACTTACAAATTTTACCTCTTTATAATATTAGTATAGATTTATAATTATTTTAAATATCTGCTTATTTATAGTGTACACTACAGACTACCCCCTGTACTATTTTAGTTCTTACGATCCATCCTAAGTTTGTCTGAAAGATATCGCTGTCAGCGATAAGAACGCCATTGTACCCATAGGTTTAAGCCATTGCATAAACTGTACTGTTACTTTTTGGTGTACAATAAAGTTAATTCTATTCTTATCTATTCTATTTGCAATTCGTAATTTGGGGCAGTTACCACATGAGGGTCACCACCGCTTACAGGATTACGTATTTTTATTTACACCATAACATTTTTAATCCCCAAAGCAGTTCAAAAAATTCTCGGTTCTACACCGAAAAATAAATCAGAGCGAAGTGCGAAGATCTTCGTTTCTGATTAAAGGAATAACTTTTCCAAGCCGCCACGCATTCTCGTGTAAACCTCTGGGAGAGACATTTATTGGGTAGCTATGTACTAAAGTACCGGCGCTATCTGGAACCTGTCAGGTTTGTTTATCCGCTGATAAAAGAAGCTTAATAAATTCGGCGCAAAGAAGGTGAATTTATTTAGTTTTCTTCATTGCCCTTTTTAGCATACACGTTAGGTTTGTAGTTGGATACATTTTTGAATATGTTTTGGAATAACTTGTATAAATGAGTGCTAAATAAATGTTTTTTTATTAGTTCTTCTACAACAATAGCTACATGATGCATACGAAAGAATTGCCTAGGTGTCACCATTGTAGGAGCCGCTCAAAAGATATGATAGAGCATACGGTGGAGATGTATCCCGCTTGGGCGGAGTAAGTGGGACAATGGCGGGACCCGAACCCGATTTTCAGTCACCGTAGGCGAGGACTTGCGGACAGTGAGCAATGGGTAGCAAGCCAAATAGGAATGTTGGGTAAAAGTCTAGCACACCCTCCCGTTTCTAGAGCGGGAGAAGTCATTGGATAGTTTCCCACCTTTTTTATAAGGTTTAGGCCCTTTTAACAGTGAATTTTATTTTGTTATCATTACAGTGTTTACGTAGTGCTCTGAGACAAGTACCCCACATAATACATTTGTTTTAAACTAATAGCTATTCCATAAAACAACTACATCGAATTAACCACTGCTTCTTTAAATGCACTGTTCAAGTCTCTTAATTCAGAGAAGCTTGTACCCATCGTGTCCCAGTTGGACATTTGAGACTTAGCGCTCAATTAGGTCGCGTTGGAAGCGCTCCCAACTAAATCCCTTAACTGTTCACTAAGCCAGCTGCTTGTCACACCAAAATTCACTCTAAAAATAACAGCAATAAGGAATACAATTGCATGCAAAGATACAATACTTTACAAACAGCATATAAACTTAATTACTGGATAGGCAAAAACGAGATTTACAACTTTGTAGAATAAAATTTGGTTTTTTGTTTTAAATTAGGTAGAGAAAGAATACATCTGTCTAAGTAATTAAGATCTCTATATCGGTTGGACACCCAGATAGGCCGCTGCAAACTCATCTCGGTGAAATGGGGTTTTATAGACCCGTTAGATTCTCCATGTGAGTGCGGAGCTCTTGTTCAAAACATGAGCCACACGTTAGAATGCCTCTTGTGCCCCTACAACCACACTTTGAAAGATCTAATGAGTGCCACCGTTGTTGCTATTAACGTAGCCACCTACTGTGACCAGAAAGTTTAACGACTTTTTGTCGATACGAAAAGAAGAAGAAGATTAAATAAGGTCATAAATTCTTTTACGTTACGCGAAGTGAGCACTTAAAAAATCTGATCAGAAAAGATTTCTCATAATTCTTTTCCTTAGACATGAAAATTTGAATTGTAGCTCGCCCTTGACGTAAAAATTTGCTTGTGAAGCGTACGCAATATACTTATTCAAGATTTTATACAAGGAGCAGTACTTAATATCTTACATTGACTGTAATGAAATAGGTATATGTATTTTTGCGTTTGTATAATTTATGTTCCTCCACAAGCAACTGTATTATATTACTGTACTCTTTTTTATTACTTTGTGTTCTTGTCGTTGCTTTGCATTGCCTGCGTCGAATAATTTCCATTCTATTCTAACCATAGTATCTTCAATATTTAGGGCAAAAACCTTTGCATGATCTTTTGTGTAAATGTGATTAATAGATTCTTGTGTGCTAAAAAAAACTGTAGCAGACTGTTGAGTGATTACTTAACACTTCTCACCCTATCAAATTACTTTCGCATGATGTAGGATATAATCTTTGTCGAAAAAATTGTCTGGAAAAAATGGTTGATGGATTGATTAACGCATCATTTTGTCCGTATTTAAGGAAAAATGAAGGGTGAAAATGAGAGATGCTTGCGATCACAATGATGATATTATAATTATTTTTTGGTCTATTGGATGAGAAATTGATCGAATGTAAGAAATTTTTGAGTACAAAAGTGTTTCGGGGGTAAGATTTTTTTTTGTAATGAAATAGAGACTCCTATTCAATTACTGTAAGGGTGGGTTTTCATAAAATCAGGGAGAAAAGAGCGGAGTGAACCGAGAATTAGCCTATCACAGTACTCAAAATCGTGCTCATCAATTGATAGAGTGAAGCGGAGTGGAGTGGAGTAGCGCAGAGCGATTTTTCAAATATATTAGTACGGTCACGCGGCCGCGAGCTGGGCAGATTGGAGTTAAGCGACTGTAGTTCTGAGGGGGGGAGGGGACGTAAAGCAGATAATAGCTCTATTCTACTCTACTCAACTGCGCCTCGATGAAAACTCTTGCCACTATTCACTACCCATTTTTAACGCACTCTTTAATCTGTATCCCAAGCAGCTGCGTACAAGCCTACACTTCTTACATTATATTCGTATCTTTAATTACGTACTTAACTTCGGCATGAGAGAACAGTGCAGTAGGCGTAATAAGTGCCAAGTGAATATTCTAATTAGAACACTGGAGCGTGTCAGGGTTGGGGCAAGAACCTCGCGCCAGACCTAGATAATGTTAATGTACCGTCTGAGAGAAGTTGTAAATAGATGAAGCACTTAAGATGATAGGTTTTTTTGTCTTTTAAGCAAGCTTCTTCTGTCTGTGACTTGGCCTGCGTTAGTGTCGAAAATTATCCGAAAGGAATTTAATTCCCAGATAAAAATAATATCCTATTTATGCTATTCCGGGACACGTTCAATCTGCGTATGTGTCAAAATCTGTTGCGTTATTTGACTGTGAAAGAGTACTAAACACAATTAAACACACACATACATTTAAACTAGTGTTTTCCTGTGATCCCACAAGATGGAAAGCAGTGATATTATCATTGATAGTGTAACCGGCCTCATCTAGATTAATAATTATGACAAAAAAAAATTGACGTGCTAAAGTGTTTCGTGAAACCTATTTGCAAAATAAATATCATTTATCAATTAATGAACTTGGTTTTTAAGAGCCTATTCACTCTAGAAGAAGACACCTAAAATATTTTTAATCGGATGGGAAGACCGCAGCAGGCAAATTGTTCCAGACTTAAAGAAATGACCGACATAGACTAGACTGTATGGAAAAAGTCACTATTGTAATAAATAAACTATTTGTATTTCTTCTTTAACGGAGGAGCTCGTGGCTAAATAATAACAGCCGCACAGGTCGATCTTCAAGGTTAAGCAACGCTTGCCTAGGTTTGTCTGTGGATGGGTGACCATCTTAACATAACGAGTTTCCTCCGTGCCTCGGAAAGCACGTTAAGCCGTTGGTCCCGGCTGTCATTTGGAGATCTTTGGCAGTCGTTACGGATAGTCAGAAGCCAGTAAATCTGATTCCAGTCGTGCCATGAAGTACCGTGTTACCCCAGTTAATGGGTTGTGGAGGTCTGGTAGGCAGCCGCTCCTCGTAAAATATTGGTATTCAGCTAAATCCGGCTCGACTGGAAGCCGACTCCGATATAGTTGGGAAAAGGCTAGGCAGAGAGAGAGTTTATTTTCTTTAACAAGTTTGTACTAAATACTAGTGATAGAAGTGTCCTTTTAAGCAAGTAAATGCCTGTACAAGGACACTCCCCTCTTCCATAACTTAAAATTAACGTAATATATACAAGAAATGCCAATTATGTGTTTATATAATACTGATGTGTCTTGGTAAGTAGTTATGCTTACAATTAGCATTATCGGCCTTATAACGTTCCAACTGCTGGGACTCAGGCGTCCTCTCTAGGAGAGGGAATGGGCTATAATCCACCGCGCGGGCCCAGTGCGGATTGGCGGATGTTATTATATGTCTTCGAATTTTTGGTTCTAGGACATGCCGGTTTCCTCACGATGTGTTCATTCACCGTTTTGAGAGCAGTGGCGATGAAATAAATATAAGTTATGCATATGCTCTAAGCAATATAGTTCCAGTATCGATCTTTTGCGATATCCTATCATTCAGTTAGGCGGCTTCGACCCATGTCAGCACGGTCTTAACAGGCAAATAACACATATTACGTTAACCCAAAAGTGTCCCCTTAGGAGTCCCAATTGGGTGCGGTACGATTGTCTTGCGTATGTGAGGTGCGTGTGAAGCGTGTGCAATTTATAAGTTATAGGTCTCAGGAGAGCAGGTAATAATGTTGGACATTGGTTCACGTGTCACGCCCTGAGGGCAGACGTGACTGGCTTGCGTGACACTCGCTGTCACGCTGTGTAGTAACGAGCGGTGGTTGACGGTAATTTGTTGATAGAAGATATATTATCTTTTAGATATATCTTCAGCGGTTTAGTTTGAAGAAATTGGGTAATTATCAAATGGGAAATTACTTCTGAAATAAGAAAGTAGGTATCTTAATTGTGTTTTATTCACGGCATAAGATTAGACCATAATTATCTAATCCTGTACGAAATATCCAATTTTTTTCAGTCGTTTGAACTGTAAACGCCTATTTAATATTGGTGAGATTGCAGTAGGTAGGAGCACCATAGCATATTATATTAGTAGTAGGCGTGGACTTGCGGACAACGAGCAAATGGGTATCATAGCTCACCGTCTGACTTTCCGGTAACCGTCCAGACTGAACCTGAGTCGGCAACAGCATGTAGTATTTCACGCGCGACTCAAAGAGGTGTCATCAAAACGTTAGGGAGAGAATGGCCAAATCCAATTAGGATCATGGGTCGACTTCTGAAAGCTTACCCGTGGTCCTAGAATGCAAAGGCAACTAAAAGAACGTTAGATATGGTTTTATCATTAAAATTATGACTTACCTTCCCACTTGGCTCTAGAGCGGGAGAAGTAATTAATTGATATCCTACCTCAAAAAAACCATATCGTTCTAATCAAATGAATATCTAATCTGGCTTCTGAAAATTGGATTAAAAAAACTGTTTGATTTGAAAATTAACGGCTGTCTATAACAATCATAGAAACAAAGAAAAACATTTTTTTTTACGTAACACGACGCAATCTTGAAACCAGCTAATAATCAAAATCATTATATAGAGAAAATATGCGTCATATCCGCGCAAAACGGCTGAAACCCCCTACATACGCGCGTGTATTCAAGTCATTGCGTATTATCAGGAATACTACAATATCGATATTATGAGGAATTCAATCGAACAACAATGTTTGTTGTTTACTTGCTACAATCACCTCAAGAGACTCAGCTAACAGGAGGATATTGTCCAGCAAACTGTAGCAAACAACGCTCCAAATAACACAATAGATCTCAGCTGTATAGCTAGTTAGACCAGGATATGCTAGAGCTAGGTTTACCTTTCATGGAAATACTGCAGAGTATTTAGTTTCTAAATACTAGTCAAAACATGCCATTGTAGAAGAGATGCTATATAGATCTACAGATCTACAGCCCCATTCATGTAATCAAAATCGTAATGATATCGTAGCTTTTAGTCGTTTAGTCTATTATCGTATTGACATTTCACTATCGAGCTTGAACGACACTGATTTTACTATAAAATTAGTGTCTTTGACACAACATAATAACTGAAAACAACTTTGTTTGATTGAACTGTCGTTAATGTGTGTCAGCTATGTCAAAAATTATTCGAGTAGGATACACAATAAGTAACAAATAAGTCATAATAAGTGGTTGATAGATCATCATCTACCTAGCCTTTTCCCAACTTTATTGGGGTCGTCGGTCGGCTTCCAGTCAAGCGGTTGATAGATAGTTTATTTTCAAACGAATTGAATCCCGTTCAAGGAACACGTGAATACAGATTTAGGACAGGACTTCGATCAAACGACTATAAAATTTCAATGATATTTGACTTGTTTGATTTTACTTGAATCAGGCTTCTGGATATGCTAGTGGTGGGTTTACGCTCTATAGAAACACACAGCAGAGTATTTAGTTAACTAAATACTATTCAAAACATGCCTCAGTCTTCTATAGAACAGATTACATTATCTATAGTGGTAACATTTATTTGTCGGTCCGAAATTACGCGGGATTATCTCGGCTCGCCATCTCTCTGCAGACGTGATCAGAAATGGAATTATTTTGAATTTGTCGCCGTTGGACTGTCCAAAACAGATTTTCTGTTGGCCAATTTAGTAATAGCATTGTGTTAATAACATTATCTATATAAATAAATGGGGAATTTGACTGACATATCAAAGCACAGCCGAAACTACTAGGACAAAAACCGTGAAATTTTGCTCAAGGTTTCTTTTTATGACGTAGACGAGCACAATAATGGATTAGGTATACAAAATTCTATTCCTATGCGTTTGAAACAGGGTTCTAAAGTTTTTATAATGAAACCTACTTTCACGTGGGCGAAGCCGTTGCCAACTCCTCTTATACAAACGGTAACGGTGTATATGCAGTGATAATTATTTAATACAATATATTTCCCCGTAACGTCTGGCCTATTGGCGTGACTGCTATACCAGATATCGTGGATTCGATTTGCACCCAACACAAATGTTTGTGTGCTGAGCAAAATTATTGCTTCTATCTCTGGGTTTGATTTATCCATATAGTGTATGTATTTAGATTATAAAAATATGTTTATCAGTTGTCTAGTACTCATAGGACATGATCTGTTTAGTTTGGAACTAGATGACGTTAAGTAACAGTATTAGAAAATAATCAGGTGTCACAGTAATATCAGTATCTATGAAATAAACACATCAAGAGTATGAACCATAGATATTTAGAAAGGACTTTATTAATATTTCTGTGGTGTGAACATTATGTTATCATTATCATTTCAGCCGAAAGACGTCCACTACTAGACACAGGAATCCCAAGCGTCGCTACAACGACCGGTCCGGAATATGATCTGATGTAAGTGTAAAGACCACTTTATGCTAAAGAGGCTTCAAGCGTCAGCGTGTTAAATTTCAAGTGTTAAGTGTCTGAACGCATGGGGGAAGGAAAACTCTCCCTGATTTCCACTTTACAGCATTAAAGCTTCAGTACCCCGGCAACCGCCGTAATGTGTGGACGTGAGACCCACGTCGATTGTTTTCGTGATCTCTAGTACGAACACGTTGTCGAGTGTAGTGATGCGTCTGCAAAAGTGCAAATAGTAAGAGTACTGGAATGTTTTTTCTTCCAGATATAAATGTCACTGGAGATTAAAATGTGAGTTAAACTAACTGAAGCTGAATTACAAGATTACTGTTGGCTAACCTGAAAATATGGATAAAAAAAATTATAGATTTTTAATGGTGGTAAAGAATCATAATAATATAACCTTTCCCGCTTTGGGTAGAGCGAAAGGGAGTGTCAGACTTTTACTCACCACAACCTACCCGTGTTAATTTAGTTGTCTTTTTCGTTTCAGAGCCAATACCGTAGCAGAATACCGTAACTCTTTCTAATTCAATGACTTCTCCCGCTCTAGGGCGAACCGGGAGGGCGTGTCAGACTTTTACTAACTAAAACCCACACCTTCTTTCCTTGCGTTCCAGGACCTTTAAAATTCAACCCTTGGCCTAAGTAGGCTTCGGCTCTACTGGGGCCCCTACGATTTTGTTGACATCTCATTGAGGCGTGCGTAGAACATTACGCGCCTTCGACGACTATGGCTCGCCAGCCGTTCGAGCGAGAAAGAGAGATGGAGCTATATAAGTACATTGTTTAGATATAGCTCCATCCCTTTCACAGTTTAGATTAGGTTGTAATGTGGATCGCGTTACAAGCACTGTAGTTTCTAGGCTAGTGTGTGTATCTGTGTCATATCCGAACGATTACTACCGCGAATTGGTCTATATCGTTCCCCTAGTCCTAGGTTCCAGCCGGAACGTAAACAAATTAAGCGCGTTAGTTATTTGTAGATCTTTGACATGATCTACAGAGGTCTATGGGGGCGATGGGGGGATGGGTTTTGGAGTGGTGACCACGTATTTTAAGACACAAGGTAGACTGAAAACCTGGTGAAGGGCGTGGGAATCCGATGAACGCGAGGTTCATGATGAGATTGTGCTGACACTTCGGGGATGCCAATGTCCAGCAGTGATCATCTTTTCGCTGAAATTGTTTTTTTAAGCCTAATTTGTGTCCCACTGCCCGCCTTTGCCGGGCATTGCGTGGCCTCCCTCTCAAGGCTGTTAGTGAAATTTAATTAGATAAATTCAGTTTGACTGAAAACCGATCGATTTTCAGTCAAACTGGACTTAGCATAATTGGGAAAGGCTAGACGGATACTGATGTGTTGAAACTTACCAGTGTTAGTGTCTGTTTTTTGTTTTCTCTTCAGTAAATAATAAGAGCATTCCTTCTAATTTTCGTTAAAATACTCAATTGTATTGTGTGGAACAGGCACTGGGCTCGAGTAGATTAGCGTAGGTTGTCTACTATGGAGAAGAGGCCTGAGTTCCAGTAGTGGGAAAATAATAGGTGTTTTGAATAAGTGGGCGTATGCTATGCTATAGGTTGTGCTGGACATCTGAATTTCCAGAAAATCAATAGATTAGTTTTTGAGAAACCATTTCATTTGTAAATAACCATCTTGTGCACAATGTGCTGAAATGTTTGAACGAAATGCAATTGTTTGAACGAAAATTTTGTCTGTTATTGTTTTTTTTTCCAGTAATGAAAAGTATCAAAACGCATACGTTCGCTCGGTTTCAGAAATACAATTTACTACTCGATTTTATTTACAAACAACAGACATTGTATATCAATAGCTCGTGAACCTTGACAATGTATTAACAGCTTTAGACTCTATATATTTTCCGAGTTGACACGCGTGCAATGCTTGTTTTGTTAGCTAGTTGAGGTTACTGTTCTCAACAGAGCAATCGTGTGACTGAGAAAATACTGTGTAGAAACACACGATACTATTTCAATCATACCTACAGCTGTTGTAGAATGTCATGAGCTGGATAGGCTAGCAATTGGACTCATGAAGATCTCACAGTCAGCCAACACTAACGCAAGTTCTTCAAAAAAAACTTGGGTAACGCACCTCATTCAGAAAAACAGGCTGAACACGACAGAATAAAACTGACCGCGGGAAGCGAGAAAGTGCTTACAACATTTTGGCTCTTTGTAATCTATCTACGTGGCTACCCAAACCCATTTGACCTTGACATCTATAAAAGGCATTAGGACGTTTCTATTTTCTCCAGTCACAGAAAACTAATCTTTTAGGGTACACATGAGCTGAAAATGAAGTTTAGTTATTTAGACTTACGTAGGACTCGAATAGTTTTAATTTAAAAGGCAAGATTTCAGTAACCTCACCGTATTAAAAAACTGCCCAAGTGTGAGTTGGACTCGGACACAGGTTTTGTACTATAATTTTAAAATGTAATGAAAAACGTCGACAAAATAACGGTTCTTGTATGGGAGCTCACTTCAAATTTTAAGTTTATTTTAATTTTATCTTTCTTCTCTTACGGTTAGTGAAATGTATACAGCCTGCTGACGGACAGACCGATTGATGGACGGACAGACAGAGGAGATTTAGAAATAGAGTCCTGTTTCCCCTTTGGATACAGAACCCTAAAAATAATAAGATAATCATCAGAGAAATAAACGTAATGTCTGATCGAATATTGTGCAAACAATATCAAAACGAATTTTCCATTTCTGAGCCAAAGATTAAAACAAACAAAACCTTATAACACTACCATTCCGGAAAACTTAACTTTTAGTAACATAATCAAACTTATTATGTACAAAGGAAATTAGCAGTTATCTTTAATGCTATTGTACTGAGAATAGCATTCAGTTCCGTAAAGTCTATTCTGTTTAATCATGCAGTTAATGAAATTAAGTTTAATGAACCATTGAAGTTGCAGCGTTAAAGGATATTGCTTTTATTAGCTTTGGAACAATTCGAGTTCGTTACTGTGCAGGTAAACGAACGTAGGTATGCAGTAAGTGTCATATAATTATACGCATATAAAAGGAGAAACTAACTGACTTTATTAAGCGTACAACCGAAACTACTGGCACTAGGAACATTTTGCACCAAATTTTGTTATACAATACACTAAGAAGGGGTTCTTCTTCTTCTTATCGTACGGTTAGTGGCCAACCTGGTGTTTGATTTAATGACACGGTCTTGTAATTATAATCTCCTTATAATGTGGAAACTCTTTCCTAAGATACAGACAGGTTTCTAGGCAGAGGCCTAGTTTAGGAAAGGGAGTCTTATGACTCACTTCATAACGATTGTACTTGTTCTTTCTTTAGTGTTTAAGACATCTCTGTATGCCATGTACAAACTACTTATTTAATAAATTATTAATTAATTAAATGGTTCTTATTTTCGTACTAGCTTCCGCCCGCGGCTTCGCCCGAAAAAAAAGTAGCCTATATGTTAATTCAGGGTATAACCTATCTGCATACCAAATTTCAACCAAATCGGTCTAGCCGTTTTTGCATGAAAGAGTAACAAACATCCACACATCCATTCTCACAAACTTTCACGTTTATAATATTAGTAGGATAGAGGTATTATTAAGTCTTGAATTTTTGAGGGTGCTGTTTTAGTTTTGAACTCTATATTGCTATTTCTTCGACAAGAGATTTGTATTTCAGATCCAAACAGGTTGAATCTTTTTTTCTTGGCTTTTTCTTTGCACCAGTCTTCTACTAGATTCCACGTCGTATTACAGAAGACATCTTTGCCTGTATTTACTATACGTTTTGGTATGTCCTAGGCGGTACAGTTGCGCAGTCTAAATTTTAGACCGCATATTAACAATTCATGGTCAGAACAACAGTCTACACGAGGTAAGGTGAGAGCGAGTCTAAGTAGTTTAGGTGTGTAGGTACATGATCGTTAATCATCTATTTTATTTTTTGTGTTATTTACAAGGTTCTTCAACACATAAAACAGCGGTCAGTGCACTGAGTTTTATTGTTCTTTTTCCTTGGGGATTCCAGTCCAAAGCTTGTTTGGGTATATGGTCGAGATCCCTTCGATTATATTTAGACCTTGGTAAAACAGTGGAAGTTTTTCAACTGAAATGACGATGGTGATGTTGATTGTAGAATAAGCGGTCGAAGCAGGCACGTCACTAAGGTTACCAACTTATGGTTTCTTAAAATTGCTTACAGCATTGCCGATTCTAGAAAGAGATTCGACACGAAACGACCATAACTTGGCTAGGCCTGCCAGTGACGGAATACATTATGCAGTGAGCGTTAAGTGTTGCTCCTCACAAGAAACACGTAAACTTTATTGAGGTCGACGCCGCCTCGCCTTGTAGGATAAGTGGTCACCATCATGTACCTACTTGACAGAGCAGAAACCAGGCTAATGATGATTAATGCCTACAAGCATAAATCGACCCTTTTTAGGAAGAACTTTGTAAACGACGGTTTGCGTTTTTTGCAGAAAGGAGTTTTCTCTTCTATAATGAAAACAGTCTGCACACTACTTAGATTTATACGAATAAATCTAAGCAGTGACAGACAAAAAAAATAGCTTTTTTGTTGTGTTATACAATTAATAAGCAATTTTTTTTTACATAAAAAATGCGGGGTTAAAGTCGAAAGTACTTTTCGTTAAATAAAAAAAGAACATGGCATGACATGACTGGTAGAGAATGCCTATGGCATTAAGTCCGCCTTTGTACATTGAGTTGCACGAAGACTAAATAAATAAACATCTAATACTTACTGGATGTCTCAGAAAAAACACACTTTTGTACATGCATGAAAATTAACAAACATACACGTTAAACTACAAAATCGGAAACTACTTGACATGGGAAATTTACTTTTTGTAAATAACATTATTATATTCAAATGTAATCCTTCCCGGCTCCAGAACTCAAGCGATCTTTAAATTTCATGGAAACGTACCTCAGAAGTTACTCAACTTCTGAGGTACGGTAACCCTCAGAAGTTACTCAACTTCTGAGGTAGGGTAACGGGAATGATGATTTTTTTTTGTCTAATATTTCCTTATTTCCCTTCAATTCAGATATGGAATACAGTTGTACGACGTACTCGGCCTACTCTTCCTAATAACTGAAAAAAAAATGTGTGAAAGCAAAGACGACTTTGTAAAGCGCATGTAAGAAAACATTAGATTTTTTCTGAGACTTGACAACCAGTATTGTGTATAAAAGGAAAAATTTAATGGCTGACGTACCTACGCCAAGCCAAAACTATTGGGAGTAGCAGTGTGAAATTTTGTGACACAGGAGCATTTTCTTAATGCTCCTGTGTCAGAATTTTCCAAAATTCACTGTCCGTGCAGGGATGAAAGGGGGCCTCAAAGTTTGTATAGAAAAACCCACTTTCACACGGGTGAAGTCGCTGGCACAATCTAATTAATTTATATTTTTAGCACAGCATACGAGTATAGGTACTCTTTCTATCTTTCTATCTACATATACTCAGGCCTTGACACAAGCAATTTTGTCAAAGCTCTCATTACGCCAAGTACTTAAAATCTCCGGTCACAGCTTGTCACACTTCACCTGCCCCTGGTTTATGACGAAGGTTGAAGGCTTGAGCCTGCTGTCCTCTCATCAAAAAGATTAACCTGTGTAATCTTAATTAAGGCAGGATGAATTTTCCTCTTGAACAAGTTAAATACCGTGTACATAACACGTTTGTGAAGCTTATGCTATTCGAGAAATCTGGAGGAAATTTGGTCATGGAAACAAATGGTCGTAACTGAAATCTTTGCCGGTTTTTTTGTTCTAATTTATTATGGGTCATTTCTGAAAGCTGGCTTATGTGTTTCGTCAATATTAAATTGCTAGATTATTATTTTATATTTACATCTAGCCTATATTATCCCACTGCTGGGCAAAGGCGTCTCTCCATTTCTTCTATTCTTCCAGAATTTCAGCCACTTTGCCAACTCCTAAGGAAGACACCAACCCGTCTTGCATTTTTAACTGATCCACCGCTCGATCAGCATGTGGCAGACATATCCAGTCCCACATAAGTTGGGTAGCAGTCGCTAGATTAATGAATAAAAACCGGTCAAGTATGAATCGAATTCGCGCACCGGGATTTGCTACTTTACCAAAACAAAAGAAACATTCAGAGAATTTTCGCAACTTTTTACATAATAAATAGGTACTTTTACAATTTCATTGATGAAACATTTACCTATATTAACACAGCTGTGTTCTTCATCACGGTCAACCACGGTGACGTCACATTGTTGATTGGAAGAGCGCCAAGCGCACATTGTTATGAAGATCAACTATTAGGTCAACAAAAATATTATGTGCCTACATTTTTTACATGGGAAATCATTCAATGTGCCATTTTTTGCTGTGGGTGGAGTGGGAGGTCGTGTCAGACTTTTACTGACTTAAACCATATCTATGTAATTACGTACTTTCAATTGCCATTTGCGTACTACGCGTTCCCTTTCAGAAGTCAACCAATGGCGTCAGTAGGCTTTGGCCGTACTGGGTCTCTACTATACTATTGTACGGCGTGACGTCAAAACTCTGGGGAAAAACTTTTCTTCTTCTTCTTCTTCTTGCTCTTTTCCCATATTACATGGGGTTGGCGCAATACGTTTATTTCTCCCATTCTGTCCTGTCATCCGTTCATCACTCCTCACGCAATCCATCCATCTTTTCTTTGCAAATGTTTAGCTATGTTTGTCTTAGTTCACCTCTTTGCTTCATTATTTAAATTAACCACAATTCGGAAGTGTGAACAGTTCCCAGTAGAATACTCAAGGTGTTCAGGGTTTATTTCTTCTGTTTAACTCGACTACAGCATTTAGTTCGGTGCCCCTCTGGAGTTTAACTCGCTCGCTTTGAACTGTTGGTTGCAATTTATTAGTTCGCTTACTTGTCTACAAACAACTTTTAAATGCAGTAAATGCTAGAACAAAGTTTATTATTTCTTGTGACACATATTTCCTGAATACGCCGAAACCAAAGCCACTTTATATCAAAAGAATCTTGTGTAGGATTCTGACTTTTTAAGGGGGGGGGGGGGGCGGGAGAGAAACATTATCATCCATGAGGAGCTCGTGGCTAGATAATAACAGCCGCACGGGTCGATCTTCAAGGTTAAGCAACGCTTGCCAAGGTTGGTCTGTGGATGTGGATGACCATTTAATATACCTAACGAGTTTCCTCCGTGTCTCGGAAAGCATGTTAAGCCGTAGGTCCCGGCTGTCATTTGTAAATCTTTGGCATTCGTTGCGGATAGTTAGAAGCCAGTAAATCTGACTTCAGTCTTGCTACGAAGTACCGTGTTACCTAGTTAATGGGTTATGGAGGTTTGGTAGGCGCCGCCTATCGTAAAATTCTAGTATTTAAGTTGCTAAATCTAGCTTGACTGGAAGCCGACCCCAACATAGTTGGGAAAAAGGCTAGATAAATGATGAAATAAATGATGGAGAGGAAACCATCAAATGGCTCTCAGTCTAGGGTAGAGGGAGAGGGCGTGCCAGACTTTTATCTTCTTTCTTGGCTTTTTCCGTTTTGGGGCCACGGTAACTCTTCCAAATGTTTCCGCGGCCTGCCTACAGGTTACAATCTCTTTTAGGAGAAATGCTATGGTGACCTTACTTTCCACCTGTTACTGGTCCTCACTGGACATGGTCTCTGATTTGAACTTGTCATAGATTGACGCTACATCATATTAAACCATAATCAGGTTGGTGAAATATGTAGTTGCACTGCGTTTTAGATGTCAACACACCACATTTGATTTTGTTTACGGTTTTAACCTAAGAGCCTGCAATTACCATAGTTCTGCTGTGCATATTCTAGTTATAGCCTCACAACTGCACTTAGCAACGTGAAATGCTGCCAAGTTCAAGAACTTACCCATTTAGCTACGAATGCCGCGATCAAAATTGGTCATTTTCAAACCATTCTAAGCATTTATGCAACCTAAGGTTGTAAACCACCGTAGGCGCGAGCTTACGAACGGCGAGCAATGGGTTGCTTGCCGTCCGCCAATCTGGTAATAATTCGGACCGAGCCCAAATCGTCCACGGCGGCTAAAGTTCCACGCGTGCCTCAAAGAGATGTCAGTAACTGTAGGCGCCCAGCAGGGTCGATGCCTGCAAGCTAGGAACGGGGGGATTATCCGAAAAAGAAACCGCAACTAGAACGCAGTCTTTGGGGAACACGGAAAATCCGAAAGGTTGTCACCGTGTCCCCCAGATCGAAGGCAACGAAGGAACGGGGTGGAGTTTAGTCAGTAAGAGTCTGACACGCCCTCCCGCTCCACCCAAGAGCGAAAAAAAGAGGCAATGGAGTGGGTTTAGTTAGTAAAAGTCTGACACGCACTCCCGCTCCGAGAGCGGAGGAAGTCATTATGATGATTTCCCACCTAAAAAAACCTAAGGTTGTATAACGACACAATTGTATACAATATTCCATACCACCGCTCCCTCGTCTCATTCAGCGCATCTCTCATGGCATTCATAAAATATGCGGAACCAAGGGAGAGGCCGCATTGAAGAAATGCTTCACTAATTAAAATGCTGGCTATGAATGTGAAGCGGGACGAGTGAGGTCGGGTGAAAACGAAGTGGTTGACGTAATGTATTACAATGCTATTGCAGTTGCTCAGTCATTTTTGTTCTATATTTTTAAAGATTTTCTTTTTGTTCATCCTCCTTGAGTTGTGTATGAAAAGTTTATAAAAAAATATTATGCGTATTTTTATACTTACGAGTATTTATATACTTGCACTTGACTACTATCTCACCTGATGGATGATAGGCAATGATGTAGTAGAGAAAGGAGCACACTTGTCTAAGAGTAACTTATTTACTGTAGGGTTGTAACTGCCAAGAAACACAGACTTCAGCAGGGAATTCAAGAGATGTCAGCAAACCGTAAGGGTCCAGCATAGCCAGTGCCCGATAGGGCCGCGGAGATTTTCTGAAAATGAAACCAGTAGCCTTAGAACGCAAAGACCAATTGAAAGACACAGGTGCGGTTTTATTCAGTAAAAGTATGACGCGCCCTCCTGCTACACCCAGAGCAGGAGAAGTCATTGAATAATTTCCCACTTAAAAAAAAATAACACGAGTAGATACTTGGAAAATATCCATATTTAACGTTTAGCTACAGCAACAATTAAAGCCGTTGTAGGACACCACAGGCATCTAATTTCCGTCCATGTCCTTCAACATGAAGCTGCAAGAAGCCACGGAGCTCAAATAACGAGAACTGCTTTCATTTGCATACTTCGTACTTATAATTTTAGACGTTTCATTTTGTTCTTGAACAGTTTTATATATTTTCGACCTAACAATGTTCTATTGAGCAAGGAGAGTATTGAGTATTGACCTTCAGATTTTTTCTACCTAAGCTTACTTTCTTTCTTCTAACTATATAGCAAAGCCTTTTGATATTTTTCATATAACATACCTTCACAGGTTTGAAAATGCAGCTTATGCAACACCTACCGCTTCCGCCAGTCACTCGACTAACTGAAAAAAAAATAGCGAACGGAAATCCTACCTCAATATTTTTGGTGCCAAAATGTTAACTTGCATACTGATTTTTTTTTCTCCATAATCTGATTTTGGTATTCCTGTTGGAATATTGTTAAGCTTGTATAAAGGCCAAAGCAAAATGAAAATGATAAGGCATAGCAGCAAGTTTTTCATCGAACATTGTGACTTTGAAAATAACCCCTTTAACAAAAGAGAAGATCGTACGAGTATAAAGATACTGTAATAAATAAATAATTAATAACAAGAAAGAAGAAAGACAGAAAGAAAAACTCTTTATTTGCAAGGAACAGTGGCAAAATTACAAATATTAAAAAAAAAACAGCAAGAAATATGCGCCACGTCCGTGCAAAACGGCCAAACGCACAGCATAATGCTGTAGGCACATACATGGTGCGAAACCCATGAATAATCCACATAAACATTAACCTATTTTTTTAGGTGGGAAATCATCGGAATGACTTCTCCTGTTCTAAGGCAGTCTTACATTCTTTCATTGTCTTCGTTCCAAGACTCCGGGTCTCTTTCGCACAACCCATGTTTCGTCTGTTTTTAAAACCCTGAGACTAAATTGACGCAAGTAATGCCAAACTTACTTTAGGAATGAAGTCAGTTCTTTTGTGTTGTAATGTCATTTTAGTCTCAGCGTATAAAAAACAGACATAGGTTTTGAGCCTTTTGGCCCCTACGGTTTTGCTGAAATCTCCTTGGAAAAACAGTTTTGGATTGTTCCTAAAAACAAATAGTGGTTCTCTTTTCCTGCCACTACTTTATAAACTTCTAGATCGCTTAAAGTCAAAGTTGTACTTGAGCTAGTCGGAAACTGTTCTAACTTAAGCAAATCCACGAGTCTTTGAAAACTTCACTTCAAGTTTAGTTTTTACCGTGTTTATAACTTCAGTGGCTTCTAAAAAACTTTACAAAGCCTTTGAAACTAACAGGCTTGCTAAGCACGCCCTGAGGAAATATTTATGTAAAAACTGATCAAAACAAATTGAGATTTTAAGAAAAGCGTAAGTACTTAGCTAAACTAGTTTTTTTTTGTATTTTTGTTCCATTTTTTTTCTTTTTTATGCTCCAATTATTTCTCTACATCACTCAAAAGTTGACTAGTAGAAAATGCCTAAGGCGATAATGCGAGTAAATACAAAATATTTTTCAAAATGTATTTTTTTTTCTTTATTTGATTACATAAAGGGTAGAAGGATATCTGTATTTATTGAGGCTCTTCAGCTAGGTAAGGCTGGGTATTTTGACCCAATTTGAAATAGGTATGTATTAGCCGAAGTTTACCAGACATCCACTTTAAAATTTTCAACAGACTGGAACAATGCCAGATGAGCTCGGGACAATGTAGGAAATATTAATAATTTGGTAATTTAAAAAACAACTAGGCCGCTTATACAGCATGGACCCAATTTTAAACGTGGTTCCAAAAAATATGCAAAACCGGAACATAAAGAACAGAGTGCCTAGTGCGAGTTTGTTTTAAGTTAACTCGATCGACACGTTTAAGACATTCGGCGCTGCAAAAGGACCGCTCCGAGCTGGAGGCGGGGCGTCTTGATCGCGTTAATGTAAAAAGAACTCGCACTCAGCGCACAGAGGACTACCGATGTAGGTCACAAAACGCGTATTTTATTTTTATTTTAACGAAACTCAAACAAAGGGTCTCTTTTAAAAAAAGTCAGTGATGGATGAAAGGGTTGCAAGCTATTCTTTTTATTTGATTTTGACGTTTTTACGAACTTGAAAATATTCCATTGGGTTTACCGAAAACAGGTACTAAAGTACTTAAAGAAAACAAAATCAGAATTCAAGTTAACATTTTGTTTCGATGTTTGTTAGGAAACAACCGCCTTATATAGTTTATATTAACAATAAAAAAAATAATTCTAAAACGACTACCATTAAAATCGCTTAAAATTTTGTAAGTTTGTGGTAAATTTTTAATTAACTCGATAGTTGAGTACCCTAAACCAACAGTAATTTGGGTTACACGAGCACCCTAATTGAATAGTTAATGGATTAAATTGTTTGAAACGATTAATCGTAACATACGACTGGCCTGTTGGTCTAGTGGTTAGTGACCCTGACTGCTATGCCGGAGGTCGTGGGTTCGATTCCCACCCAGGACAAATGTTTGTGTGATGAGCACGATCATTTGTTCTGTGTCTGGGTGTAATTTATCTATAATATGTATGTATTTAGAAATATATAAGTATGTTTATCAGTTGTCTAGTTAACAAGCTCTGCTTAGCTTGGGACTAGATAGCGTTGTGTGAAAGTTGTGGAATATTATTATTATTATTATTTCATTTATTTTTCATTGATACATATTTTATACATTTTTAAATATTTTTACAAAATCTTAAAAAAACATTTAAAAATATAAAAAATAGTGGCCCACCGGCATCGGGAACAGGGTCCAAGTTACCGGCGGTCAGGGCTCCTGAGAGAGGAACCTCCGGACAATACGCGCCGTGTCCAAGAGTGCTGCTTTCTGGATCAAACCCTTGATCCAGCTGCCTAACGAGAGCCTCCTCAGGTGTTCGTCGAGGCTCTTGGCTATTAAGCCATTGGCCGTCACGACTATCGGCACAATGATTGCTGTGTCCACTTCCCACATGTCGACAACCTCGCGAGCTAAGTCAAGATACTTAGATTGCTTTTCCTTCTCAGCTTTCACGAGGTTCTCGTCATGAGGGACCGCATTATTATTATTATTATTAATTATGCTGAATACAATATGAATTTAGTTACATGACAGTGAATTAGAGAAAGTTTGTCATTGCGACTGAGGTGAAATTCGCCCGAGCGAACAGACGAACAGGCGAGGGTATTGCGGATCCGAGTGCTGCAGCGATAAATTTCCACATGTATCAAACGAAGTTTTTCAATACATTTACGACGAATAAAATAAACGAGGATTGGCTGGTCAGTCGTAGAGGCTGCGTGGTACCCCGATTAATACGATAAGTAGGTTTTTGAGAAAGTGTATTGAAAACATATTATTATAGTAACTACATGCATCCTTGCGTAGCTTTTAGCAATAAGACCGCTCGTTGTGCCCCCTACTTGTCAACTTTAAGTTACTATAGTAACGTTTTATGGTGTACATAAAGAGTCAAAAATATACTGAACAGTCGGTTTAAAAAAAATGATTTAATTAATTTTATATAGATTGTAGGTGTATTTGATTGATACGTAATGCCCACAAAAACAATGGCTGGGCGACGAAAATATCTCTGTTTACATAAACCCGGAACCCGCATATGTGAAACTGAAAAACACAAGCCAAACACTTTTATCACGTAACTTCATTTTACGTCTCATCAAATATATGAGTACAGTCAGCTTTCGCGTTGTCAATAACAGCTGTTGAGAGCATGTCTGCTAGACAATATTACGTCACAGCGCACACGTGTAAACGCTGTCAGAAACAGTTTTGAATTTCGAATACATAGCGACAACGTGACAAATAGTAAAGTTTGTTTTTTAATCTCTGAGACTAAATACAATAATTCGTTATGGTTAGTAACCGTCAGAAACTTATAAACTATGTTAGTAAGACTTATCCTATTTTTAACAGACAATATGTCATGTGTCATTAAATAACCCGCCCATGATCGTTCCCGGTGCAACCACCACCACCGGGTTGTTTCTTCTCAGGGTAGTCAATTAGGAAAAACCAGCCTAATCTAGTATAAAAAAGTAAAAAAAATGATGTGTAAAAGTGTTTGTGAAAACCTATTTGAAAAATAAATATCATTTATCACTAATTATTTGCCAGCTAAAATAATAGAATATCGGTAGTTAATAACACACCACAATAACCATACATCAATCGATTTTCTGAGGGGAGACGAAGCAACAGCAAAATGATTTCCAGTTAATTGGATTCTTTCTCGTTAGCGCCGCGCTCGCGTGTGACGTCATCACCGTTGAGTGTTGCCAGTAATTAACTAGAGCTTTGTAACGTCATGTGGAGTCAACAGACTAACACTTCACAACATATTTTATGTCAACTCCGAGGTTTTGCATGATTTTATTCGTGATTTAATTTGTGAAAAGTGATTAGTGATTTTGTTTGGTTTTTAATAACTGTATTTGATTAGCAGTAACTCAATAAGAAATGTTACAAATAGGTTCGAGTAGTATGCACCATATGTGTATGATAGCATGTTGTCCGGTAACCGTCCAGACCGTGCCCAAGTTCTCCACGGCGCGGCATATACCTTGAGATATCTTCAAATTGTAGGGAACCAACATGGCCGAAGCCTATTGGGCCATAGGTCAGTTTCATATTTTTTATTATTGAACAGTCCCGCTGCTGGACCTCAAGTCATAAAGAATAGGCCCAAATACACCACATGAGCCTAGTGCGGGTGGTAGATGGTAGCGTTACGTACGAGCCATAAATTGTTATTTAGCTTCAATCGCATCACACTTATTTTCTAACAAATTGTTTCAAAAATATTCTACGCAGTGAACAGAAAGCACCAAAAGACGAACGCAATTTTCTCAAGCGATGAAGTAACACCTGGATTTTTTCACGAGCTTTTCTTGGCTTTGAAGAGTAAATAAAGATGTTAAGTAGGAGCTCTGAAGTAAATCAAGAGCTTCTACTTAAGATTAAGCTTCAAATAATGTTTTACGAATTCAGCCACTGAAGGTATTTTCAACGTTTAACCACAAGAATTTACACGAGATTCGTAATCCGAAATCCCGGTATTGTTTTTGTTTTCACAATGTGGTCACATTTCGTTCAAGTTGTTCACAATTTATCCGGTAGATGCATTTTATAGCAATTTTTATAGGTTTTCGATAACGCTGTGTCAACAATGCTTGGTGTTTATTGTGTTTTTATTTTACAACCGGTTGTACTTTATTTAAAGAGAAACGTACAAAAGTGGCAGTGTAAATGATACCTAATTACATTGTAATACATTATTAACTTCTCCTTCTCGTGGTGGTCGCACCATGGACAGGGAGACGTGGTGGTGGGATGACGGGGTGCAGGAGGCGACCCGGAAGAAGAAGGCCTTATTTAAAAAGTGGCAGGGGTCCAACTCTCCGGAGGACAGGGAGGCATATGGAGCGGCTAAGCGCGCCTGCAAAAAAGCTGTAGCCAGAGCCCGCAGCAAAAGTTTGGCGCCCTTGTACGACAAGCTGGAAACTGCGGAGGGGCAAAAGCTTATTTTTAAGCTGGCGCATGCCCGGGAAAAAGCTACACGGGACATTAGCAAATGCCTCTGTGTAAGGGATGCCCAGGGTAAGCTGCTCTATGATGCCCCCTCTGTTAAGGAGAGATGGTGCACATACTTCGAGGAGCTGTCTAACAAACAGCATCCCCATAACCTTCCTCCCGAACCGCCTCCTAACCTTGGACTTATTTCCCCTATTTCCCCCGACGAAACTCGCATTGCTCTTCGCCACATGAAGAACCGGAAATCGGTCGGGCCTGACAATGTGCCAATCGAAGTATGGAAGGCGATGGGCTCACATGGTGTGGCCCTTCTGACGGATCTCTTTAACCGCATCCTGACCACCAAGGAAATGCCGAACCAGTGGCGATCAAGCCTTATTATTCCTATCTATAAAGGCAAAGGTAGTGTACAGGATTGTAGTAACTACCGCGGTATTAAGATCATGTGCCACACCATGAAGCTCTTCGAGCGGATCATTGACACACGGCTCCGTAGCGAGTGCACTGTCTCTGAGTGTCAATATGGCTTCCGGGCGGGTAACAGCACCATGGACGCAGTGTTCGCCCTGCGGACTCTGACTGAGGCTTACAGAGAGAGAAGGAGAGCTCTGCATATGGCCTTTTTAGACCTGCAGAAGGCCTTCGACTGTATCCCTCGGCAGTCCATCTGGTGGGCACTTCGCTTCAAGGGTGTGCCCGAGGCCTATATTGACATTATCGGAGACATGTATCGCGATTCCGTGTCCTCTGTCCAGACCGCTGTTGGCGAATCCAAAGTCTTTCCAATATCTGTTGGCGTTCACCAAGGATCGGCTCTTAGCCCGTTCTTGTTTAACGTGGTGCTCGATGTAGTTACGGCATACATCCAAGATCAGCCTCCATGGCTAATGATGTATGCCGATGACATCGCCCTCGTTAGCCAGAACAAAGCCCAACTTGAGCGGAAGGTCAACATTTGGAAGGACACGCTGGAAAACGGCGGTCTGAGACTAAATGTGGCGAAGACTGAGTACATGTCCTGTGGCAGCACGGACTCAAACACCATCCAAATAGGCTCGGACCGGATCACAAGCTCCGATACATTCAGGTACCTTGGATCCGTGCTGCACGAGTCTGGCAACGTGGACGACGATGTCCAAGCACGTATAGGTGCGGCTTGGGCGAAATGGCGAGAGGTTACGGGCGTTGTATGCGACCGCAAAATGCCTCCGAAGCTTAAGGGACAGATATATAAATGCATCATACGTCCTGTCCTCCTGTACGGCGGCGAGTGTTGGCCGGCACTAAGCAGACACACCCAGGAGCTTCGCGTCACGGAGATGAAGATGCTGAGGTGGATGAGCGGCGTAACGCGATCCGATCGCATACGCAACTCATTCATCCGAGGTAGTCTTGGTGTCCGTGACGTGGGGGAAAAACTGCAAGAATGTCGTCTGCGATGGTATGGCCACATCATGCGCCGCCCTACGGAGTACGTTGGCCGGAGATGCATGAATATGGCTGTCCTTGGCGCTAGGTCTCGTGGTCGCCCTCGCATGCGCTGGCTGGACGTCGTCAAGTCCGACATGAGAGCCAATGGCCTTACTGCCAAGGATGTTGAAGATCGGGCAAAATGGAGCAAGCAAAGCCGGAAGGCGGACCCTGGCAAAAGCCGGGACTAACGCCAAGTTGAAGAAGAAGAAGACATTATTAACTTCTCCTACTCTGGGTGAGAAAGATTTCAGTTAGGTTTTTACTGATTTAACAGATAGGTTAATATACGCAATGGACAAATATAATTAAATACCGAAACGCCAATGAATTATTATATCCTTTAGATTCGTGTTATAAACGAATTTCAATTTAGTTCCCGCTTGGAACTATTATAGACCACACACGTTGGTGACGCTTGAGTCGTAAACCACGTCGCGTGGCATAGATCTAATAATTATTATCCTCGTACCTCTACAAGTCTAGTTATCATTTAAAATGTATGGAGACCTACGCGCTCAGATCGGCGTACGTGGCCTACGTGGGCTCAGTATAGTTATTTATAATTATAACCTTTAATATTTATTTAGTATCCGTCTCGGCTGGGCAGCGTTCAGGAAGCTACACGGTATCTTCTCGTCTAACCTACCGCAGTGTCTCAAGACAAAAGTCTATGACCAGTGTGTGTTGTCAGTGATGACATATGGCTCGGAAACGTGATCGCTCACAATGGGCCTCATCAGAAGGCTTAAAGTCACCCAAAGAGCAATGGAAAGGGCTATGCTCGGAGTTTCCTTGCGCGATCACATCAGGAATGAAGAGATCCGCAAGAGAACTAAGGTTACCGACATAGCCCGAAGAATCGCCAAACTTAAGTGGCAGTGGGCAGGGCACATTGCTCGTAGAACAGATGGTCGATGGGGACGGAAGGTTCTTGAGTGGCGGCCACGTACCGGAAGACACAGCGTCGGAAGGCCTCCCACAAGGTGGACCGACGACCTGGCGAGGGTCGCGGGAATCCGATGGATGCGAGACGCGCAGGACCAGTCGCTGTGGCGATGCTTGGGGGAGGCCTATGTCCAGCAGTGGACGTCTTTCGGCTGAGATGATGCTGATGATGATTTATTTAGTAAACGAGCGCCAATACAATGATTGACCATCGAAGAAATACAGTTTCCTATTTATGTTAAACTTCTATGTGTATCTGCGGAGTTTTCAGCGTGTTCCTGTAATATAACCGGTATTAACATTTTTCATCTCGATTATTTGCAAGTTCTTTATCATTTTACACAAGTCCATTTACAAATAATGAGTATCGTCAACTTTTATTTTGTTCTTTTATTTTGAATTAGCTTTATTCTCTTCCTGATAAATTACGGGTACGTCCGGAAAACAGTTTTATTGTTGTTCAGAAGTTAGTCTTTCATATAAATCAACTTTGTAGATAAAAAGTATTGTGTTCTCGTCTTAGTGCCAATTAGTATTGTACAAAGAACGTATTCTTAAGGTTTAGTCTTGTAATGTACTGTTGGGACTCAGGTCTACTCTCTAGGAGAGGGAATGGGCTATAATCCACCACGCGGGCCCAGTGCGGATTGGTGGATGTCACATATCTTCGAATTTTTGATTCTAGGTCATGCCGGTTTCCTCACGATTTTTTCCTTCACCGTTTTGAGAGCAGTGGTAATGAAATAAATTACACAAAGTAATGCGCCTGGCTGGGTTTGAACCCGCGACCTACAACTCGTAAGTCGGGTCCGTTACCACTGGGCCACCACTGCTCTCCTCTTCTTAGGGTTTAACCGGTTTTAATATTTTTTTTCAGAGACCGAGTTGGTTTTACGTTAACGCGGTCGAAACATTTACGGGGGTTGGCAAGCTTGGAGCGAGCCTATTCATAAGATTTTCTTTCATGTAGATCAACTTTGTAGATAAAATCATTATGTTCTCGATTTGGGTCTAATTAGTATTTCACAAATAATGTATTGTTTGGGTTTAAAATAGACATTGTTAAAATTGGGTATTTACTTTTGTTTACCTACTACTTACCGTGGCTTTTAAATAATTCATCAAATAGTGTGTCAAAGTAAACTGCCACGCAGTTTCGCAGATGTTATATTATGGCTTACCATGTAACAAAACGAAATTTAATTTTTTTTTAAATGGTATTAGGCAGACAGCAGGAGGCAGTACCAGACTAAAAGCATACCTATGTTCTTTCTTAACCCTTTGTTTTCAAGGACTACAAGTTTCTGAAGTATACTTGTACTTTGGTATACTGTAGTATGGTATACTAAATAGTAAACTATAATATTGCCTTCGCCACATTTATACAATACAAATTATATCTTTATCTTGTTGTCATTTCTCAAAACCAAAAACCCCAAAAAAAAAAAGACTATTGTATAGTAAAACTTTTACTATTTAACTATGTTTTTTGTTTCATCCATCTTCCACTTTCCTCATATTAAATAAGTGAGTGACATATGTCGTCTGGTGACGAGTAACTGCCGCTGTGTCGTCACTCGCAAAGTGGACCACTTGTCGCTACCCGGGGTCGGGTAGCTCGCGCCATTTACATGTACAATATATTTATCACACCCTTCGTGCGGATGACAGATGTTTACGTGGATCTATAGATTTGACATACATGTTAGACACGCTCCAAGAAGACATTCTCTTGAGAGAAATGTGAATATCTTTGCAAATAATCTTAGTTTAATCTTTAAAGACTACAATGAACACACATTACATAAACAACATCCATCCATACAACATTCATTAAGTCCGCCTTTGTACCTTTTTGTGCATAAAGTATAAATAATTATAATGATTTTGTGTAGTACTATGACGACAGTGGGTTAATTTTACCCTTAAAGGCTACAATGAATGTGTATACAACGAATAATTTAACCTTTGAAATAGATAATGCAATAAAAAATTAGCACCAAATACCTAATTAGCTGACTTCCATACGCTTCTTAAAAGAAATGCGAGAACGAAAAACAGAGGACCTACCGCAGAGGGATAGGAGCTCTTAACGCAATTCCTTTTATGACTTTAAGTAAATTATTAAAGAGATAGAGCTATATCTTACTAACAGCTCCATCCCTTTTTTTCGTTCGCATATATTTTAAGACTTCATGATAAGGCCCCTGCCCAAAAGTCTTGCACTCTCGCCTCAGCGAATATGCATGTAAATTGCTCTCCTAAAACAATATTTAGAACTTTGATAACCTTGATAAATAGCAACAACAAAGAACCAAAGCGCTAACCTTTAACTACCAAGTTCTCTAGTAAAAATAAACTCTATTTGAAATATTATTTGACTACAGATATTAAGTCAGGTTCTAAAAGGTTTTTATAGTATGTACTACTGCTTGCTTGCGATCCCACCTGATGAAAAGCAGTGACAGTGAAGTGAACTAGTTTATTAAGAGCCTATTCACTTTATTCACACCCAAATTCGGAAAGATTGCAACAGGCAAATAAATTGTCACTAACTCATCATCATAAATTACCACTGCCTTCATTATTATTATCGAGTTATACAAGAAAAGTATTCACATTTTGAATCATTCGCCACGTAAATAAATTAAAGGAAGAAAAAATAATGGAAAAGTACCTTACATTGGTCCAATTACTTTAGGGAATTTTACCAAATTGATATCAAATTAAAGTAATTGGAAATTAATTCATTTATTGACAACCAATATTACCTATAGATTAAGCAGGTATTGATGAATTTTATAAGGTTAATTTATTTTATTTTGAAAAAGGATCTAGCAAATAATCGAATTGAATATCTTTCAAAAAATGAATATCTTTGAAATTATTTTCAACCTTACTTACGAGTAAAAGGAAAACCCATCTGTTGTTTTAAATTAAACTAACGACTGTTTTTTTTTATTGAAACTAAAATGACATTACGTGGGTCAGTGTCACACTTATCAAAACAAAAGAACTGGCATAATTACTATTGTAAGTTTGACATTTGCTTGTGTCAATTTAGTCTCAGGGATTAAAAAACAGATATTAGAGAAACTGATAGACTGAATATCAACGGACAACCGAAACTACTGGGACTAGAAGCTTGTTTGGCACAAGGTTTCCTTTTATGATGTAAGCGAGTGCTAATAGAGGATTTTCAAAAATTCACTTCGTAAAGAGATGAAACGGAGGTCAAAATTTTGTACTCCAAACACTCTGATTTTACGCAGGCGAAGCCGCTGGCATAAGCTTGTATGTAAATATGATGCTCCTGTTTACATATGTTTATTTATGCGCCTGGTTGTGACATGCGTGTGATAAGTAGATACGAAGTTAGGCGGTACTTGCCAAGTAGGTAAAACCAGGTGAAACCAGGTGAAAGCTATGGATCGAGCGTAGAGATATTCCATCTAAATGGTGCTGAACTAAATATTACTTGGATATTTTGTTTCAAGTGTATAGGTACCTTACTAAGGCAACGAAATGGTATTTGGTCAAATTGGACGTTCTATCTTATCAAAATTATTGCCTCAACATTTACCTAATTCTGACTGTTCTTGTTTCTAACTAGTATATTTTTTAGGTGGGAAATCATCAGAATGGCTTCTCATTTCTCTTTCTCTTCTTTCAGAATGAGAACTGGCAGTATTGCCACGTTAAATAGCAATGCTAATTCTTATCTGATATTAACGTTAATATGTTGATAGAATACAAAAAACTGATGACAACTTTAATACCGTGGTCTGCCTTTTACTCTTGAGTGCCAGGTGCGAGTTTGTTTTACGTTTACGCGGATATAACGTTGGGTGCTTCGATTGACCTGCTTCAAGCTCTTAACCAATCAGAGAGCCAAACGTGGTAAACATTGCGATCGCATTTACTTAAAAATAACTCACGCTCACCGCAGAGAAGGCAACTTTTAACACTTCAAAAACGCTAACTTAAAAAACTGGAGTCATGAACGTTTCTTAAAAAATACAGAAATTATATTCTTCTTTATAATGGGGTGGCGAGAAAAACTTTTCCTGATATAAATCCACCCCTGTTTCTTCGGTTGTCGCGGTGATTTTTTCAAATAATCTCTTAAGAATTACTGGGAAAAAGAATAAATAATCTGGCCTTCGAGATTTTAGGAGTTCTTTTGTTACGTTTTCCTTAAATTTTTATTTTTTCGTGGTTCTAATTTATTTTTGCAAGATACTCTATGTAGATCGGTTGATTTCCTGTTTACTCCTTTTTTTTATGCCTACATGAAGACTGTACAAGCTTTTTGCGACAGTGACAAGGAGAGTATCTCATAAAAACAGAACCGTTTATTTCTAACGAACTCTTCACAGGCGGTTTTTAACCTATCAATACCCGCGAAACGAGACACAACAATATAAGACAATAACAATGCGGTCCTATGAGACCGGTCGGGGATTCATGAATTAAATTATCAAAATGTCGGTCAGTCCATTGGATAACAATTGAAGTTAAATTGCACGTTACAAAGCGTCGATCTCTTTGGAGAAGAACGTGCAAGAAACTCCATGGACAACCTAGTCTGCATAACAAGTTGAATATCTTGATCGTACGACGGAATACGATCAAAATTCTTGTAGCGTAACATCGAAACACGGTTTCGTAGATTTCAGGAGTTAGAATCAAATTTTTCGTCTGCCATACCAAATATTTCACGTTTGTCGTAGCAGCGGACGACAACGTAGCATAGCCGTAACATAATATAAATCATTAACATGTTTCACAGATTTGTTTTATATATATAATAATATTAAATAGGTTTGAGGTATTGAAGTTCATAAAGGTTTCCATAATAAACGGTTTCAAGGCTTTCATAACGTCGAACAATATTGCCAATGTTTAGTTTCATAATGAATTCTGAATGCAATAACAAAAAAAAATTATATATTTTTTTCCCGTTTTATTTAGGGTTGGCTCTTTTATTCTGTCCTATCAAGCTACCACTAACTTCCTTTTCTTTCATATCACTTCTCACATAATCCATCCAATATAAATCATTGCTTTTCTTTGATTCCAGGTTAATGACTTGTCAATTGTTCGTGCTCGCGCTGCTCAGCTGCACCGCTCAGCACACGCGTGCGTATCATGGTCACAGCGAGCACCAGGGACCACAAACCTGCGGCGGACACTTGAAGCTACCAGTAGGAACGATCACGACACCAAACTTCCCCAACCCTTTCCCCGTCCCGATAAAGTGCAAATGGATAATAGAACACGACATAGTGAACGGGACTATATCGGTGTACTTCACGCAGCAGTACACTACCACTGGGCTGACGTTCACTGAGTACATGTATTATGACGAGTCTTACAAGTTGGGCGAGAGGAGAGCGCTCACCGTCACTGATGGCAAGATCACCAGGATCAAGTGGCTAAATGTCAGTTTTCTTTTATCAAATTGATGGTTATGTAAACCATAAATGTTCCTTAATCAATGAGCGGTGATAGTTTCTGTACCATTCGGTTGCGTGTGAGTACATATATCTACTTCTTTTCAGATCTCAGAATTTGCTTAGTGAAATTGTAGCTTTTGATTCAGGTTTATGTGCATTGTGCATCATGTTCACTAAAGTCCAAAACTGTGACCTTGAGAATCATTCCAATCATGAAATAAAAAAAGCACCTTTCAGTCATGTTCATCATCTGCCTAGCATCATTTCCTTTTCAGTGTAAACCTAAAAAACTTACTTAGTCCAGTCATTTAAGCTTAATTAAGGTAAGAATCTCGGAATTCGAGATACCCAGCTGTAAGTCTGTAAATAGTTGTATATTGACACCCTAAATGTAGTCTCAAAACCTACATATGGTAGGGTGTACGCAACTATTAAATTTCAAGGTCAAAGGTCACACAAATCAGTTTTTTGCGCGTTTTTTGTAAATATCTCATTTCCTGTAGGTTTTTTGCTATTTGTATATTTAACAATATTGTAGAATATAAAATTCTCTACAATTTTTGTACAGAAAACTTTTTCCTACGGTGAACCGTTTTCGAGATATAGGGCGGAGACTGTGCGGTCACAGCATCACTTTAGGTCAACTGGTGCCTCCGGTCGAAAACGCGCCATATACATATAGTTAATGAACTATCGATAAATCAATGATTATCTCGAATTCCGAGGTGAAAGTATTATAATGACTGGACTAACTACGATATTTAAACCACAAATGACGTAGTGCTGATATTCTGGTTGGTTGTTGGATATTTTGGTGGTCCTTGTAAAATTATTTTTATGGTGTACAATAAAGTGTCAAATCAATCAATCTGGTAAGGCCCGCTGTGATACCACAGAGATGTAGCAGAGAGTAATTAGTATTAAAGTCTCTTGCCATAGGAGGCTTTAATACCAACCATAAGCATAATTAGCAACAGATAAATGTTCAGCAATGTCTCTGTATGATCCGTTAAGATATACCTACACTTTTTCAGTTACCAAAAAAAAACAATTTAAAAAGAACACGGCATAATATAAAAAAATATTTATCGTATGGAATCCTCTCCAAGCTTGTCTAACTTGTGCTCGACATTTTTTGTTCTGTAAGTTTACGACTTTGTATATCGACTTCCTTTCGCTCCCACTTTTATCTTACTGGTTTTGTTTATACAGGCATCAGTTGGATACTTTATGTATTGCCGGCTCTTGCAAGATTTTGTTCATCGTATTTGTGGGAAGCGAAAAGCATAAGATCGAGATTGGATTTTTTTTCGTTCGTAAAATTATACAACAAAAATGAAAATCCTACATTACGAAATGAAACAAAAATGTTCTTGAAACCTAATTATACTTTTCCTGGAGCGATTTCTTTATTTTTTCTAAAACAAGGACCCTTTTGAACAGACGGCTACAATCTTTTACAAATTAAATTTTCCTGCAATACTCGTACAAGGACGATTTTTCTTCAGAACGGTTGTTTCAAGCAAAGTGATTTTTGGTACTTAGTTATCAGTTTCAGTTTTTCTTTATTATGGCTGTATGGCTGTGACAGGGGTCGAGTGACCCAAACCTTCGTCAGTTTGCTGAAAAAGATGGTGACCGTGACGGAAGTACCTAGTCGGCGGACAAAAGTAGGACCAAACTTAAAATGGTTAAAGTTTGTGTGGTTGACTTTTTAAATCTATGTGGCGTCGTTGATATAACTGGCTTTTATACCATTTTTTTTTTGCCCGTATGTGACCACGACTGCGATTTTGTACATGACTGCTGCAGAAGCTAGTTATGTTGTAGGTACATTATGTAGTTTATGTATATAGCAGATCAGTTTATTATCCCTAGCGTATTTTTGACTACCAAACCACGGCGTGAATATTCAATTATCTCATGCATAAATGAAGTTGTCTGCTATAAAATCGAATTCTGATAAAAATAAACCTCTGAATTTGTTTCCACGATAATTTTAAACCAGCTGTCGTTTACTGGGACTGACAATTAAATACCCAATGGAACGTGAGACGGATTCACGGCTACGCTTCAGCTGCGTTGAAACTGCTGGCTCCAATCAGAAAATTCGGAATTCGCGGTGCGCGAATCCAACTCGAACTTAGCGGTTTGTTTTTGTTTATATTATTGTTTAGGTGAATGCTTCAGATAGCCCGCGAAATTCAAATTTTCTTACGTTTTTCCTTATTATTTTTCATTTAGGTGCAGGAACGTTTTTGACCTCGAAAAAGTCGTTCCTACACTTAGGTGAGCTTGGAGGCTTGTATTGATGATTTTTATGGTTGTAATCTTTATGTAACTAGTTACGTTTTACACTCGCTTAAGTATTTTTAACTTCATACAACCTACCACTGGCTTGCAAATGCAAAAAACGTACGAAAAGTTGAATTTCGCGGGCTAATCTAAAGCATTCCCCTTAATCTTGAGCTTAATCAATATGTCACCTGATGGTAAACGCACGTGGCTCGCTTGCCTAGAAATGAACTATTCACTTTCAAAAGGCACTCATATGATTATTTGAGTAGGCAGGTGGTGGGCAGGGCTCGTAAAACAGATGGTCAATGGGGTCCAAAAGGTTGGAAGACGCAGCATTGGAGGACCTCCCATAATTTGAACCAATGACCTAATAAGGGCCGCGGGAATCTGATGGATGCGAGACGCATAGAACCATGCACAACAACCTACACAAAAAACCAAAAAAACTCACATTATAAATAAATAAATAAATTATTGTTTTTTAAATAGAATAAAATTGACACAATTAAAGTTAAATGCAGTCATGCAAAAAACTTGAAAGTTCGCATAACAAAACAAATTTAAACCAAAATATTCATTTGTAATTCCTAACTCCGGCCACAGCGGTGTCCCCCTATCTAATAAGATAAAGAAGTTACACAGTTATGCAAATCTGCTATCTACATACAATGCCACCCTCCCAGCCTCTCCTACTGGAATGAATGCCAAATGAAATCCAGAAACTTTATTCTTTCATTCGCTCTTTCAAAATATTTTCATTAAGTATAACGTACTAGAGATGTCAGCACAACCGTAGGGGCCCAGCAAGGGCGAAGCCTCTGGGGCCATTGGTTGATTTCTAAGGGGCAAAGAAGAAACAGAGGAGTGAGTTTTAGTCAGTAAAAGTCTGACACGCCGTCCCGCTCTGCCTGAGTTAGGTTGCTCTTTGAGTTCCAGGGTCGCAGTGACTATCTGAACAATCCTGGTCTTGACGGGCATCGGTCTAAATAAGCCCCATCAATCATTCCGACTGCTTTGTGAGACGCGCTTGGAACACAACGTGCCGTCCACTCAGGCTTGGTCTTAATTGGATGGAACCCATTGCTCGCTGTTCTTAAGCCTACCTACTGTAGTTGAGTACTAATATACAATTACACGTACTAAATACATATATTATATATTATTATCATAACATACTTAAATCTTTAATTCTTGGTCGTTAATTTATGGCTGGATGAACAAGACATGAAGACTTGTTTCTAAGTGTGTCACTGGTAATGTCAAACTAAAAGATTAGATTAGCGTCTTGAACATCTCACAACTTCTTTCCAGAGCAACCTCGCCGGCGTCGTCTAACTTCAGGTACTCATTTTGTGGAGAGTCTTGCTTAGTGGTACTTACTTAGATACCTAATTGTAACAACTATTGTTGAGTATAATATTTCAAGAACCTTCCCTTTGCCTATTATTGTTCAGTGACCCTATACTATCTCCAACAGTTGATCAGACTTGACAATGAGATGCATCCGAAACTTGTGGCAAACAACACGTGTATACTGATAGAACATAAGTTCAATGTTACTTTGAACTATGATGTTAAAGGAATAGCGTACAATATTGCTTGATTTAAAGTCGAGCTGCTTTATTCAGACAGTGACCAAGAGCCCGTGTTTTATCGTTTAAATATTTATCCGGAAGTTTGGATCGGATATCGGTGACCGTATTTTGAAGATTTTTAATGCTTTTGAAAGAGAGCACTCAGTTTTCAAATGATGCATCTAGTCGAAATGATGACAAGAACGGTATAGCACAGATAGTTAAGAACAAAATAAATTTATTAACGTGTGTTTTAGGTTATACTCATTTAGCCATCCCTCTGAAAGTTTTATTATGTGGGAAAATTATATTATCAAATAATTTCTCCCACTCTGAGTAGAGCTTCAGGAAGTACAAGACTTTTCCAGACTAAACCTAAACCTACAATGTTCCTTCCTTGTTCAATTGCTTTTTTCTGCGAGGGTTATGGTAACTCCTTCGAATCCTTTGGTCTGGTTCACGTATCTAACCCATATTTTAGCATAAAAAAAATCTTGGTAAAAAAAGGCAACAATGGCCTCTTGCCTCTAAAAAAGACCACTCTTTTGCCTCTAAAACCAAGATTTAAAAGAGTATCATACGCTTTGTAAAAGATTTGATTTCGCTACCCTGTGCACTAATGTAGCTACTGAGTTGAGCAAAATTCTGATCTCACAGCCAATTCTAAATATTATTATTCCCAAGTCAACAAATTAAGCGGTTTCTCGTAATTATATACTTAGATGAGATTATTTCAGCAATATATATTCAGGAAAAATAGCCTCCAATAAGCTCCATCTCGGCTTCTTAATCACGTACAAAATCGTTTTGTTTAGGAATTTCTTCGAAAATACTGTTAATAAATATTTAAACAGAATTTTCTTTTAATCCAGCCTTGTAATTAACGTGAAAGAAAATGTTGTAGGTGTTATTATAATAATCATGATCATCATTTTTCTGCTTTTATCGTGTTGTTTGAAGCTGGCGCAACAGGCTTTTTCCCATTGTATTCTGTCGTTTTATTTCATATCACTCATACAATTTTTTCATTTTCCTCTCTATCCAGGCATATTTTTTACTGGCAAATTCCAGGAAAACCATCGATATAAAGAAAAACCTTTTCATACTTTTCTAACGATAAAGGTCGAGGTCCGTGTGCTGAGTGCGCGTTATTTTTACTATAAAGCGACCGAAACGTTTGCCGCTTGTGGCTCTCTGAGAGCTTGGAACGGTCCAAACGAAGCGCTGAACGTCATAAAGTGTATATCGCGTTTTTGTATTCGGCTCGCGTTTGACCACTATCTCACCTGATAGTAAGCGATGATGTAGCTGACGATGAAGAACGCTAGCCTAGAATCTATTCGCGTTAACCTAAAACCAACTCACACGAGGTACTCTGATTTCATCATTATGATCTTCCACTGTGAAGCACTACTTTATTATAACCGCCTTGTCTGCTGAAATAATTAGACTGTTCATATTTACAAAGTTAGTTGAGGATCCTAAACTAATACACTTCGGTGGATCGTCGGCACGTGTCTGTACGGTACACTCAACTTATTATGTAGGAACGTAGTTCTGCCTCCGTGATGGAGGTTTTCTTTCGGTGCCTTTGTTTGAGAATAAACGTTAACATAAAAGGTGAGAAAGCATTAGGGTGCCCATGAAATTCCAATTTTCTTAAGTTTTTTTATATCGTGTACGATATAAAAAAACTATTAAAAATGAAACGTACAGACGTATTAAAAATGAAATAAAGTTAAAATGTTGCCAATTATGCCTATGTGTTTCACTTTTTAGTTTTCTTTTTTATGTAGGGAGAGGTGGCATGAAAGGGACGCGTATTGAAAGGGATAAATCGAAATACTCGTGAAATAAGAAACGTCTCGAAACGAAAATATTTCTGTTCTGTGGCAATCCCGAAGCCCAACCATTCGTACCTAATGTCCCACTCCTATCATTTCAAACATGGCGATGGCGAGCAAGTGTTCGTAATCGTACACAAAAGTAAATTTTCGTTATTCTTTACAAATGCTTTGCAGAATGTTGTAAATGGATAAACATTGTTTTACCAGTGTTTTCGATCGACTTAGTTATCGACAGATACGAGGACAAAAGGTCAGTAAACTTGTGTTCATTGGTAAGGTTTTAAGGTTATTTTTATTATTTTTGTGTCATATTTATGAAAGGGACACGAAAAATGGTTATGAATGGGACGTCCCTTTCATAACTGTCCCTTTCATAAATAGTATATTAATTAGCTAATTACTACACAATCTCTGTAACACCTAGAATCTGGCTAACGAATGACCAGTTTTAAGCTTTTCTTATTATCATGTTGTGCAATAAAAAGCATTCTATTTGTCTATCTATTTTGTTGATTATATCGTAATATTTTGTTATTATTATTTTTGGTGTTTAAATTTAACAAGAACACTTATAGAAGTACACAAAATGGAAAAAAACTGTGAATGAAACTGTATATGCGCGTTATAATTGTCTTAGTCTCTATTATATATCTTAGTTGATGATTAAATGTAACCAAGAAACCAAATAAGTAATGACAATTGAGTAAAATTCATATAAAATAGACATAAACACTTAATTTGCTTAAAAAAAAACCAATTAAAATACGGTTCATTACTGTTTTATTTCAGTTTCATTTTTTCTCCAAATAATTGATTAAAAATTATTGGTTATTTTATTTTTTTGCTAGTTGTATTACTAGTCAAAATTTCACGATTAGTACCTAAGTCGATTTATGTTAGGATAGCCAGATAACCAAATTTTAAGATTGTTGATTGTTTGTTACTTAAAAAATTAGATTTTTAAACATTACCAAACTAGTATTAATGTATTATAAAGTGATTTTACATGGATATTATGTACTGTCCCTTTCATAAATGAATCCGTCCCTTTCAATACAGCAAATTTATGAAAGGGACAAAATCTACATTTTTTTAAATCGTTAAAATGAGAACCTAATAATAAAGAAATGTTCATAATTTACTTTCATTTTATTAGAAGATGAATGTAGGTTTCTCATTCAGGTTCAACCTATTTAAAATAATATATACAGCATTCACTAGAGCTTCTAGAACAAAAATGTCCCTTTCATGCCACTTCTCCCCTATTACTAGTTTTTATTGGCGTCTTTGCTGGCAGAAAAGTAAATTTTTACCCTCGTATCTGTCCCTTTAGTGGTGAATTTTGGAAAATCCTCTCTTAGTGCTCGCTTACAACATAAATGCAAACCTTGTGCAAAATATCACGCTCCCTGTTTCAGTAGTTTTGACGATCCGTTGATATGTCAGTCAGTCAGTTTCTCCTTTCATACATCAGGATGAGAATCACAGGTTTGGGTGGACGCGGGGCCCGACCTTTTAGACGACCCTTAGAGAGAAACCGACCATCTCACACCTTCATGTAGGATCATTCAATATTAATAATGGGATGAAGCGGGGGCCCAAAGTTTGTATGGAGAAATCTACTTTTACACAGGTGAAACTACTGGCAGATGATGATGGGGTTTGTTTGCTACAGACGTTATCGTTTGTGCAGTATTCGAAAGAAAAACATAATAAAATTGCTGCTTACGTCTTTCACAGTATATTGCACATCTTGATGACGATTGCGCCCGCTTAAAAGCAAAACAAATAAGAGTAGGTACATAAAACATTTTATTGCCAATCAAACAGCTCTTGTTTACTGTTTCAGTTTTTATTTGTTCGTTTATTGTCATCAATAGTAAGATAGTCTCTGAGACAATTCGTAACAATTATTCAATAAAATGTTATTGGTTCATTTTTATGGTTTCGTTCTGACCTTAACACATATTAGCTGAATACAAACACATGAGTAAGTAATGGCACAAATATTTATTTAACTTTCTCGTGTGACATGAGTAACTTTTGCATTATAATTGAAGTGAAAGAAATTACAAACAATACAAACACAGTAAATTCAATTTCTGTAAATCTCCTGTACTATCAACTCTGTATGCTCTTTCTACTATGTCATATCAGAGGTGACACAAGTAATAGTTCTTGCGGATTTACACAACTATTCAATAATACATTCTCTACTTGGCTTTTCTCTGGGATAAATTCTCAGTACTACATAGCAATCACTAGTGGTCAGTGATGTGCAATAATGCCTCACGGGTGACTAAATAGAATACGTATGAATATCATTTAATTTATTCCCTCCTTGCGTCGTATTCCTCAATGCTGAGGGTCGTGACCTCCCTGCTTCATCACCTTAGCCCTTATGATGTTCCTCCATCTGTTTCTATCTTCGGCGTTGTGAAGGGCATCGTACATCGTGGAGTTCAGAGCGGCGCGGATCTGGTCGGACCAACGTATTGGGCTGCGCCCGCGAGGCCTTTTACCATCTACTTTACCGGTCACAATGAGCCTTTCGAGGTTGCCACCGTCTTTCCTTGCAATGTGACCGAAGTATTTCAGAATCCTGCGAAGACACTCGGACGACAGCCGTGAGGAGATTTTAAGCTCTTTCAATATGGATACGTTGGTCCGAAATGCTGTCCAAGGGATACGGAGCATCTTTCTCCAGCACCACATCTCAAAGGCGTCGATGCGTTTGCGGTCTGCAGCTTTCAGAGACCAAGTCTCAGCGCCATAAGAAAAGATCGAGAAGACTAGTGTCCGTACCAGTTTGGTTTTGGTCTTAACGGAGATGTTGCGATCTTTCCAGACCTTATCGAGCTGAGTCATGGCGCTCTTAGCCATGCCGATTCTCCTGCGAACTTCCTTCTCGCACGACCCATCGTTACTGATGATGGAGCCTAGGTAAACAAAGTTGTCCACTGTTTCTAGGTCCAACGCACCAGTGACCTCTAATTTATCCGATCTGTCCACCACCATGACCTTGGTTTTGGACCTGTTCACAGAAAGTCCCATCTCCTCGCTGATACGCTCCATTCGGTCTAGGAGTGCAACCATTTCCGACTCATTTGCTGCAAGAAGAGTAGTGTCATCAGCGTATTGCAGGTTGGTAATTTTTACGCCACCAATTGTGATGCCCCCCTCCCAATTCTCACAGGTACGTCTCATGATGTATTCTCCATAGATGTTAAACAGAATAGGGGATAGAATACATCCCTGGCGCACTCCCCGACGAAACTTAAACGGTTTCGATGTCATTTTATCGACCCTTACAACTCCCTGGCTTGAGTCGTACAGGGTACGAAGTAGGGCGATGAGATGATCTGGAACTCCCAGTTCATGTAGAACCCTCCACAAGCAACCCCAGTCGACACAGTCAAAAGCCTTGCTATAGTCGACGAAACACATTATTACTGGCGTATCAAACTCGTAAGCCTTCTCAACGAGCTGCCTGACATTGAGAATCTGCTCTCGAGTGCCCTTGCCCTTGACGAAACCCGCTTGCTCCTGCGGAATTTGCCAATCCAGGTAGCAAAGAGAATTAAACCACTTGAGAGCTGATAGACCGATTTCGTCAAGGCACACGACTCACCGCTGCGGGCCGGGGGACGAAGAAAATATAGCGGTTGCGATTGGCCGATGCAACAATGTCAGGACGAATATTCCAAACATAGTGATTCGCAAGTCAGTTTTGCAACAATAATATCGATATCGATAAAATCGACATCTACAAATTCTACATTTTTTAAAACTATATTGATAGGGTTTTAACTGGATGCAAATAAAACAATATGTAGCAAATACACAGTGGAGTGCGCATCGGTACGTTTTTGTTCTAAATCAAAATTATATCAATGAAAAAAGAAATATTAGTTTAGAATAGCATTAATCCACTTTTCTTTAACTTCCGAATTATTTGGAAATTGAAAACATTAAAACGTAATATTATTTTTTATTTATCATTTGAAATCATCGATAAAATAATATTTATCAACTGCGTTTTGAAGTTGGCACGTCACTTCAGCACTACGTAGAAAGTACTTACGGATAGAAAGGGATAGACTTATCTAATATTCTAGTTAAAGTAAAGGACTTTTTCAAAAGACATCAACGCGGTATCCCAAAAGACATCAACGCGTTATCATTTTTTCGTAACCATCCAGTTTAGCTTGAGCCCTCTAATTACCAATAATGTAAATAAATATAAAAATATTTTACTTACCGATGAAAACTTATACCATCTTTTTTATAACCAGATGTTTTAGATGATTTCCCGCACCATTTAATTGCATAGATACTCATTTTTGCTTCGGTTTTAAACGATAAATGTTTTTTAAGGTACCAAAATTAACGAGTGTGCACAGATCCAACAACTGGTCAGTACTAAAGAAATCATTCGTATCGGCATCTAATATAAGTGATATAACATTAAAGTGTCGTGAGCCTGAGTCGCCCGCATGAGCGGTCAAGTGGCTATATAGTCATTGCCAGGTAGTAACGGATGCGATTATTAAGAATATGGAGCAAGATTTTGCTGGCATGAGAGATAAGGGACAAGGTCCGATAATTACTGCAGTTCTTGGTTGACCCTTTCTTGTGCAGCGGAAGAGTTACAGATTCTGACCAGTCATGCGGCCAATCACCGTTTTGCCAGATGTGTGTGCAAATCTTGTGGAGTGTCTCCACACCTAAGTCACCCATAGCTTTAAGCACCTCAGCTGTTGTTTAATTTATTAGTCCAACTGAAATTTATTTTACACAAAGCTGTCTTATTCACAGTAATAAATACTCATTTCTGGATTTTTTAACATTGATGTTACGCACTTACACATGGACTTGGCACAATACACGTTGTACAATGTGGCGAGGACAATGGTGAGCGACAGTGAATGTCGGAAGTGAAGCTAAAGTGCAGCAGTGCAGTAACGAACAGTGAACGTTAGCGTAAATATGGACTGTGGTATGTACATTCGAGTATAGTCTCTGGTTATCAAAAAAATAGAACCAGACCTGGACCTGGTTCACTTTAATTTTTCCAGATTAGAAAATGGTTGTTGATTTAAGTTTTGTTGACAAGGATGTCTTCTGGCTAAAACATTTTTATTATAGAACCATTGATTTGAAAGTGTCTGCAATTTATAGAGCAGTAAATACAGAATAAGTAGGTATAGTAGTTTCACATCTTAAATCTTAATCCAACTTGTTATGGGCAAGAATATCACGTCAAACTAATCACAATCGAATAAATTGTTCAAGTTTCACCATCTCCATCACCTATTATCATCTTTCTGCAAATGTCTCGTGGTATTAAGGGTCGGTATAACATGGTGTTTCTTCTTTTCTGTCCTGTCACCGATTGTGCTATCATTAAACCTCATTTTTTCATTCTTCGACCTTACTCAATGAATCCATCTTTTCTTCGGCCATCCTCTCCCTCTCTATTCGTCCACATGTACTTACAATTTTTTAGTAACATGCATTTTATCCCCCGTCTTAACATAACCACTACCCACCCCTTGAATAACTCCTGCTTTAATTACCCCATATTGGTGCGTCTATAACAGTTCGTCAAATAAATAGCAAAATGTGCAAACCTTGACCTCTTTTTCTTCCTGCCCTTATCCCATATTACTTGGGGTCAGCACAACCCGTTTTCTTCTTCCATTCTGTCCTGTCGTCCGTCACACTATCACTAACTCCCTTTTCTATCATATCAGTCCTTACACAATCCATCCATCTTTTCTTTGGCCTCCCTCTCCCTCTCCATCCATCCACATGTAAATTCAGAACTCTTTTAGTAACATGCATTTCATCCACGCATACCTTGACCTAGCAGAGTGTAATTAAAAATCCTTCGAGTTTGAGATAGAATGTTGATTATAAAGCTCGATAAAATTAATATTCAGTGGAAAGTCAATGGAGAATGCAATCAAAAACTGATCATACCATAAAATGCAGATGGAATTCCTGTAAAACTTAATTAACTGTGCTAGTCTTTAGTTTTTGACCAAACCGTGTCATTAAGGGGGGTGTTTCAAAGTAGCCTATGAAATTAAAATTTTATAATGAACATTTATTGCATGACTATTTTGGGAAAACGAACTGATAGGGTTGTATTGATGATTGATTGCATTCAGTAATTCTGTCACTCACTACGTATTTTTGAAACCTTGAGTTTTAATTTTTAAGGACTAAAGCACGCACACAACTACACTAATATTATATTTCTTTACATTATAAAGATTTTGCGCAAAATAACAGATTTTCAGAGGTCTTTACTGGATTAGTTTTAGACAAATTTATGTTTTTATTGCAACAGGAATTTACCTAGATAATGTCCATACAATAATTATCTGTTTCCGAAATATCTAGAGGAAGTAAAAAGGGTTGTATGAAAATGTATCTGGGCGCTCTTAAGCATATAAAAAAAAATTAAGGGTTCGTTCCTTTGTGCATAATCCACGTGTGTATTTATGTTAATCCGGTCCGTTCTCCGGTTGTAACACATAATTGCCGGTTAATCACCGGCGGATGTTCCGGTATATCTTTACCTTCCCGGTGCCGGGTGCGGCTGACTAGTTAATATTAGCAAGGCAACTGCTGAAATGTATTCTAATTTAGTCGGAATTATTCGCTTTCTAATTTCTCGACGTCCAAACCATCTGTTCCGATATCTATTTTTTTAATTTTACAGGAGAGTCAAAACTAATATAAAAAACTTGGTAATTTGAGATTCGAGGATTTCAATATTCGAAATATCATGATTTTATAACCAAAAGTTCATTAGGCCCATACATACGTGAAATAAAATACTGGTAACGGATCTTTTGAGACAAAAATTAAATGTCAAAAATGAAGTAGATGATGAAAAATCTATTGGCTTCAAATTTTTATTTTAAAACCATTCTAGGTTAGGACTACACGGTAGGTGTCAGTGGTTTTAGAAACTCGTTAGCCTAATAATTAACTACCTTCAAATTGTTGAATTAAATCTTCACAAAATCCTGGTATATTGGACTGGATTTTTAATGCTTAAACTAGGTACCTGAATACTTACTATTAAATTACTTTAGAATATTACTTTGTGAATAGAGAGTAAAAAAATATCACTATAAAGTGTTACAGACATAGCAACTGCCTCAAAATTTCATGTCGTATTTTAAGCACATGATGCGAAACCTAGCTCGTAATATTTATCTTAGTCTCCTTTTAGATAAATACAGCTGTAGAGTGTCTCACGAATCTTAAGAGAAAATGTGTTCACGTTTGAGAATAGAGAAATTTCACATATTACTGCCATCACAAAACCAGCTTTACACAATACCGGGCAAGTACCAATGTGATTTTTTTCAATTCGTATGAACGTTTTTAAGTTTATCATTTTTATTTATTACCTAGCCTTTATATTGTCCCACTGCTGGGCAAAGGCCTCCCTCCATCCTTCAATCGTTCGCGGCTTTGAGCCACTTTTTGTCAATTCTTCCAAGGAAGACATCCAAGTCGTCCCGCCATCTGCTTCTTGGTCTGTCGCGACCCAGTCGTGCGATTTCAGGGCACCAACCTTGTGTTTTACTGACCCACCGCTCGATCAGCATGCGGCAGACATGTCCGGCCCAGTCCCATTTAAGCTAGGCAGCCATTCGAGCCACGTCAATGATCTGTTTTGGAGCGCAGTATAGTATTTCGAACGCGATCCGTTACTTTAACACCTAGTATACTGCGCTCCATAACACGTTGGCAAACCTTAAGTTTATCATTACCTCACATTATTAATTCTCGTCACACCATTCATCCATCTCAACATTCTGATTTCAATACATGCAATATTTTTTCAAGACGTCTTTTTTCCAGCCTTACATTCTGATCCATCCGATAGAAATTGTTTGAATGAAAAACTATTATACGAAGGAAAATGAGAATGTAGTGTGGAGTTTCCTTTTATTTCCGTGTAGGTACTGCAAAATATGTTTGCACCCAAGCTCGCATAATCCATTACATATTCATGTTTTTATCTAAACTCGCCAGTTGCAGCGTTCCATTAATTTGTTTTGTTTTTAGTTATTTATTATGATTTACTGCAAATTGTTTTTACTGTGCAATTTATACGAATTGTATTTATTAAATCTGCGCCGCTGATTTTATATACTGCATTAAGGGCTGCCTATGTACGTTTACAATATTGTATTTCTAGATATTATGTAGGTAAGTATTGATTGATATACTCATTATTGAACACCAAAAATTACAATAGGAACTCAAAATTAATAGGGTATCACAATGGGCGGTCTTATAGCTAACAGCGATTTTTATAGGCAACCTTTTGGACTTTTGTTTTTTAATCAGGCAAAGGACCGAGAAAGAAAGAATCAAAGAAAACATGTTTATTTGGCGTCTGTGGGTTACAAAAAAAAAACTGTGGGTTTAGCTCTCCCTTGTACATCACCAGTTCTGTTTTTATTTATGTAAAATATTTGTCGACGGGTTCCGGGCTATTTGTATTAACCGACATTTTACAAACTTTACACCAGAGCAGTTTAAAGTTTCGATTTTTAGAAAAAAAATCATAACTTTAGCAAATCACATTATTTTTTGAAAAAGAAGGTAATTAGTGTTTTTATAATATATTCCCCATAATCAGATTAATTATTTTTCTAATATTCCTATTTTTAACGAAGTTAAATGTCGCTTCATACAAAATGACCCATATTTTACTTTTTTTTGTTCCAGGCTAAATGACTTAACCACCCACGATTATTGTTTCTTATTCCAGGCTAAATGACTGAACCGCCTATGATTATTGTTTCTTATTCCAGGCTAAATGACTGAACCGCCTAGGTTTATTATTTCTTGTTCCAAGCTAAATAACTTAACCACCTAGGCATGTAAATAATGGCTCCAAGCTAAGTGCTTTAATCAAAGAGTTGTTCATATTTCAAACCTAAGCTAATTGATTTAAATACCATATCTTAAACTTATTAATGTACGGCTAATTAGTTTACGCGACTGATTTTTTAAAAGTAAATTGTTTGTAATCATGCTTGAATAATGAAGTTTGCAGAAATTGTCGGTTAAAACCTTGATAAATTAAAAGGTACACACATAGGGTGTACCTACCTATCTTGTTAATAATTACGAAATGAGAAATAAAACACACATTATAAATTGTTTAAAGACAAGTTTTTTCCAAGTTCCACCTGCTCGATAATGGCCCTTTTATGTGTCATGTAACCTACACTTAAAGCAAGTCGTTATCACCTTCGGAAATAATGCAGTATGGACGATCTCTTGGCATGATAAGATATTTGGAATTTAGAACGTCAAATACCATTATTTAAAAAAAAAAAAACGCCTTCAGTGAATTAAAATATAATTATGTGTATCAAACAAATTTATTCAAAAATCAAACTGGCCACTAACAAAACAAAAGAATATTAAATGTGGTTGCATACTGAGGAAAAGATTAAGGAGGTTCTAAATAGAGTAACGAATATTGGAGTAGTGAATTTTGTTTCTTTCTAATTTCAAAACATGTCGAGTGATTGTTGAGATTAACTTGTAAATAATGCTCTATATTTTTAATTTATTTATAATTTATTTATACGACATATAATAGTTAATTAATCGTAATAGACACTTAATTATCTCACAGATGGTGTAAAAAGTAGAGTATTCAACACCCTCGAATTCCTCATTTCACTCAGGTTTCTCTATTAACTCCCTCGCGATGCTCGGGAGTTAATTATTTAAATCCCTCTCTAACATTTAGGATTAAAACTTAGCAACCTTCATTTTGTTCAGAATTCAACATGCCGCCCTCGCCTTAAAGACACTGCTTTATTCCCTAGTCGCATATTCTACTATTATTTAAAATGACAATCACCTAGGTAACTTCTTAGCTTACCAAGGTAAAAACTAAAGTTTTTATCACAATTATATTTTTTTTTCTGGTATCATCTGAATGACTTCTTTCAATCTTGGGCGGAGCGGGAGGGCGCGTCAAACTCTTACTGACTAAACCCCTAACCCGTTCCTTCGTTGCCTTTGATCTGGGGGGGACTCGGTGTCAACCTTTCGGAATACCCATGTTCCCCAGAGGCTTCGGCCCTGCCGGGCCCCTACAGTTTGCTGACATCTCCTTGAGGCGCGCGTGGAACAAGACGCGCCGTTGACGACTGGGCTCGGTCTAGATTATTTCCAGACTATCCAGTGCTCGCCGTCCGCGAACCCGCGCCTACGGTGGTCGGAAATCGGGATCGGAATCTTGGCGACGGCAGCATGAGGACCGTTCCCTCACGCGCTCGCGGTCAGCAGCCTCCTTCACTAGCATTACTGCTTCGCAGAAGGAGGCGACCGCCTGCCACCCCTCTTCGCTCCGGACCATGGCCTGAACCAGGGCCCGGCGCGAGAGGTCACCGCCGCCGATAGCCTCCACAAGGACACGGCGGTGCTCCGCCCAAGCGGGGCACACCTCTAACGTATGCTCCACCGTGTCCTCCGGGCGGTCCACACAGTAGCGACACCCGGGCGTCCTCTCTTGCTTGATCCGATGCAGGAACCTTCCGAACTTACCGTGTCCGGTGAGGACCTGCGTCATACGGAACGAGAGGACGCCGTGACCTCTTTCCAACCACTCCTCAAAGAGGAGACTTACCGCCTCAATGACGGCGTGCCCAGCACTGGGTTGTGACAGTCGCAGTCACCATGCCACCCTGAGATCCCGCCGGAACTCTGTCCGCCATACCGTGACTTGTCGTGGCAGCGGAGTTGTTGCATCTCCACGCGCAAATCGTGCTTGCGTGCAACGACTGTTGCCTCCAGATCCCACGGAGGCAGGCCAGCAAGGAGACTCGCCGCTTCGCGGGAGATCGTGCGGTATCCCCGCACCATCCGGATGGCCCTCTGGCAAGCGTTCAGTTTGGCCGACGGTCGCTTCCCTAGTGATAGCGCCCAAACCCGCGCCCCGTAAAGGGCCATGGACCGAATGATCCCCGTGTAGAGCCTCCGACAGGGGGCGTCTGGACCCCCTAGTTTGGGCAAGAGCCGCTTCTAAGCGGCCTCAGACCTGTCCAGTTTGGGGGCCAAACGTTGGAAATGCTCCTCGAAAATCCGCCGGCTGTCGAGGACGAGTCCCAGGTACTTCATCGTCGACCCGACGCCGATGTGGACCCCCCCTACCGTTATTTGGGAACCCGGTGGTGGCGCGGTCCGAGGGCCATGAATAGCCTCGGACTTGTGCAATGCCACCTTGAGTCCCAGTTGCTGGATCCTGTCCACGACTGTAGCAACCCCGCGTGTCGCTGTTTCGGCCGCCGCCTGGTACGACTCTCCCCGCGCCAGGACCAGCGTGTCGTCTGCGTAGCAGACTACGCTGACCCTGTCGGGGAGGTCGCCGTGATCACAATTGTATTGGAATCAGAAGTTAAAAAATATTTTTATTAGGTAGTCTATAGTCTTATTACCTGAAATAATTATTCTCATTCTTCTTCATTCCTCTCTTCAATTACAAAAAAAGGTTTATCTATAAAATAATTTCTTTAAAAATAATCACATATATGTATAATTAAAATGTTTACAAGCGTTTCTTTGGTTGTAATTTATTTTCTTCTAACTTCACTAACAAAATCAAAAACATCTCTCGTTAAAAAAAAGTTTAGAAGTTTTCTTAACTTACGGGATTATTTTTTAATGACCGGCCAAATTTTCACTGGGTGTTCTACCCATGAATATAAACAACTTTCACTATGGGACCGACTCTGAAATCACGAAAAACAAAAATAACAGCAGTGTCATACATTTTAGTCGAGTAGGTATTGAACTTTTGTAAAACGGCTGATTCGTTTTTCATGATTTCAGATTTGGTCCCATAGTGAAAGTAGTTCATATTCATGGGTAGAACACCTTGTGAAAATTTTGCCGGTTATTGAAAAATAACCCTTTAAATACTATCCCTAGTTTCTCTTCAATAACAAAAATATTTTTCATCTCCTATGACAATAATAAATTGTAGTTTACTACAGTTTATCGCGATGGCGCCAAAATCATTTTTTTAACCAACCTCATAATAGTAAATCCATGAAATTTTGATTGTATTAATGTGTATACTATTCTCATTCCGTTTAAAATAAACTGTTTGAAGTACTAGGACTTTACTTTTGTTATAATTGAAACGACACTGCAAATCAAATATTGAATAAAAAAAGTAGGTTTAACCATAATCTTTTAATGTTTACTGTTGAAGTCCTAAATAGTTCATGCGACATATATGTCTGTTTCATCTCATTATCTACTGCAAGCAAAATGGTTGAAGTGACAACATCTAACATTTCATGTACAGAGCTAAATGTATGGATCGACACTGGGTATGAATTTGACAAAGAAGCCATTTGTATTAAACGACATTCTTGTATATTTACAAGGTAAAGCTAATTGTATGAAGCGACACTGGATAAGAATTTAACAAAGAGGCTAATTGTATGAAGCGACATTTCTATATATTTATAAAGTCCGGCTAAATGCTTTAACGTACCTTGCCTGTAAATTGTTGCTCCAGGAAAAAAAGTTTAATCGACTGCCTGGTATTTGGTAGTCAGCTTAAGTACACAGTTCCTAAATTTGTCAATATTTTGTGTCGCTTCATACATTGGAAGTCCAAAATGGGCCCAAAAATGCGGTTGTATTAAGCGACAAAAAAGTGCTCTGATCGTCACCAAACCCAGCTCAAATGACGCAGAAAAATTTGCTGATTCCAAATATGTATAAAAGTCTATATCGCTCAGAGTGTCGCTTCATACAATTAGCCCGGAACCCGTCGTTGTGTACAATCTATACTAATATAATAAGTAGGTAAAGTTAGTTTTTTTGTTTGTATGAGGTAATCTGTGGAAGTACTGGTCTGATTGCTAAAATTTTTTCACCAATAGAAAGCTGCTGTATTCCTGAGTGACATAGGCTATATTTTATGTAGGCGGGCGAAGCTGCGGGCTAAAGCTAGTGAAGAATAAAAAACAACAACAACAAACGAGTAAATGAATAAAAAAGCCATCGACGTTTCATACAGTCCCAAAATATATCACAAGCTACAGTTGAGTGGCAACCTTTGACAATTGCAGGCTTTTAATCATTCTCGCCGAATTGAATGTCGAGCCGAGCATTCATTCTGATCCGAGTGAAAAATTGACATTACGATCGACGCAACCAATCTGTTAGGGATATGGTTATTTATTGGTACTGACGTTAAAGTGTACAAAATGGTAAATCAGGCCAGTTTAAACTAGTTGTTGATGATATTTCATGTTGAAATTAATAAAACTGTAGAATTATAATAACCACCGGTACTGGGTTGCGACAGTCGCAGTCGCCATGCCACCCTGAGATCTCGCCGGAACTCTATCCGCGATACCGCGACTTGTCGTGGCAGCGGAGTTTCGCCCCGGCGTTGCATCTCCACGCGCAAATCGTACATGCGTGCAAGGACTGTTGCCTCCAAATCACACATTGTTCGTACAGCTAAGGAGTGGAATTCCCTGTCGGAGTCTGTGTTTCCTGATCGTTGCAACTTAGGGGACTTTAAGTCAAGAGTGAATAGGTTACTTCTAGGGAAGCATACTTCATATCGGCCACATCATCGCTTACCATCAGATGAGACAGTAGTCAAACGCGAACCTACACATAATAAAAAAAATACGATTTTTTGCAAAGAAAAAAATGAGCGAAGAAAGTAAAATATTACCAACTTAATGCAGCTAAAATTAACAGTGTTGACAACATGAAAAATATGATGAATGCGTTCTCATTTACTAAAGCGAGAACTACATTAGACCGATGCAGACGTGAGCCACGCCTCATTTGTACACAGAACCACGTCGCGTGACGTCGCGTGGCGTGGATCTAATGTAGCTTTACAAGTCTAGTGCCATACAAAACGTCTGTAAATCAAAACGCCTAGATCAGCGTACGTGGCCCACGTATGCACAATATATGTAGTTCTACCTTACAGTTTTGCATAAAATATAATGCCAGTTTTAAATAACTTGTGAAGAAAATAATTTTCTTAGGAACCTCCTTCAAAAGTTGACTAAGTAGACACCAAGTTTGAGCCTCTAATGGCCAGTTTCCTGCAACATTTTCTTTCTACTGGAGTTTTTATGGTAAGTGCTTTCACAAGAAGCATCATAAGGCTTTTACGTATCAATAATGTACAGTACAGTTGGTTTAGTTTACCAAAGTAAAGCATGAATCGTTTAGGTTTTTCTTTCTTGTCGAAGCAAAGAGTTAAGGTATCAAATATACGAGTATGTGTCTATATAACATTTAATTAGCTGTTATTTGCCTACGAAAAATTCATAAAACTCCACAACCACTTTTTTATGATGGGAAATCATCAGTATGAGTTCTCCTGCTCTGGGCGGGTATGTCAAACTTCTACTGACTAAAACCCACTCCTGTTCATTCTTTGCCTAAATTCCTAGGATACTCTTGGGGTGGCTCTTTCATGCCACTTTCCCAGGACCCCAATAGGCCCTGATCATCGACCCTGCCGGGCCCCTCTGCTGACACTATCTCTTTGAGACGCGTATGGAACAATACGCACCATCGATGACATGGGTTTGGTCAAAAACCCCATAACCTCGCACAATATGCATGCCCAATCTCGCATAATCTATTATTTACGTTTTCACCTAAATTCACTACCACTACCACTGTTCCATTCTATAGTTTATTTTTTTGGTTCTTTATTGTGATTAACTGCAAATTGTATTTAGTATGCATTCATACATTTCAAATAAAAAAACATTCTTTGTCGCATAGGCCTACGAGTACATGTGGGCTGTCAGATGCTAGCGCACGGTTCCAATTGGTAATTTACTATGGAGAAGAACCGACGTGAAACTCCATGGTTACTCTTTAATAAAAAAAATGATTGCTTTTACAATATTTCCATCTTACAAAATTAAAAGACAGATATGTGAAGACAGTGTAGACTAGTCAATATTTATTGAACCCAAAAGCACAGTAAAAATAATAAAAACGTCTAAAGGTCGAAACACCAATTACCTACCAGTAAAAATGTAAGCGGAAAATTGGATAAAGTACTCAATAACATTTAATATTTATAACACTTTCCTGTTTGCTTCCTTTGTGGTCTTGTTACGACTAAGAGGAAAATATAAATTATATTTCTGTTTCATTTTCCGTACGTTATAGAATAATTTTCTTGTAAAATGGCATTCAGATTCCTTTGTTTGGTTGCAAAAAAAAGATTTTCTGATGGGTATGTGTATAGAAATCAATGAATATACTACTGATAGAAATAAAATTAATGCACAGGATATGATTTTACATGATTTTTTTTTAATACGCGCGGTAAACTGAACGCAAATTTTGCGAAATTGACGAACAGATGTGTCTCAAAGGACATTATCCTATCACATACCCACAAAACGAGACACAATAGTAAAACAATAACAGCGCGGTCTCATAGGACCGGTCGGGGATTCATGAACTAATAGAGAACTTTGCAGTAGTAAAGTTCAGTGTTGTTAGTTTTTGCTTAAATTTGTTGTTATAGTCCAGTCATTATAGTACTTTCACCTCGGAATTCGAGATACCCAGCTGTAAGTTTGTAAATAGTTGTATATTGACACCCTAAAAGTTGTCTCAAAACCTACATATGGTAGGGTGTACGCAACTATTAAATTTCATGGTCGGGGGTCACAAAAATCGGGTTTTTGCGCTTTTTTTGTAAATATCTCATTTCCTATAGGTTTTTTGCTATTTGTATATTTAACAATATTGTAAAATATAAAATTCTCTACAATTTTTGTTCAGAAAACTTTTTCCTACGGTGAACCGTTTTCAAGATAGAGGCCGGAGAGCGCACGGTCACAGCATCACTTTAGGTCAATTGGTTCCTCCGGTCGAAAACGCCCCATATAAGTTGATACTATCGATAAATCAATGATTATAAATATTTGTCAATTTTTATTAACTATTATATTATATTTTATGATTTTTTCCCTAACCTATCCACTTTTTATTCAGTATTTATTTATTTAACAACACTTACCTGGCGTGTCAGACGTTTACTAACTAAAGCCCACTCCTGTTCCTTCTTTGCCTTTGTTGTATGGCCCCAGTCAGTGTACCCTTTCACATACCTCATGGCCCCAGTGGATTTCGACCCTGCTGGGCAACTACGATTTTCTGAAATGTTCTTGAAGTACGCATAGATCATTACGCGTCGTCGACGACTTGAGCGCAATCCGAATGGTAATTGGACAACAGGACGGCGATCTACGCATTGCTCGCCGTCCGCCGTCGCCAGCATGGGCTTGTGAACAGATGTACGATGGAAAGGAGCAGTGCGTACTGAACTGAACTCACTGAGAATAATTAGTTTCTCTTACTACGCTATGCTTTTTTTAACTTAAATATCTCTATCTTGCTTTAATTTTCAAAGTAAATAACTAGGGTATGTCATTCATTAATAGAAATTGTAGCAAGAACCTATTTCGGGCACGTAGGAAAAGTGATTACTGTTAACAATAATAATTTAAGAAATTAGTTTCTTGTTTTGAACTTGTATGGATATTATTTTTTTGTGGCTGGTTTTAATAAAGTAGTATACCATTTTGGAAACTTGATTAGTTGCACCAATTTTTAAAAAAACTTGCCATAGTAGTGTTCATACTTTTTTTTACACCAGGACAAGCTAAAGTTGGCTAAAAGTAAAAATCTTCAATAAATTTGGGTAATCACATAAGTTTCATTCATTTTTATGAAAAATCTAGAGGAATTCTGAATTTTTTAAGAATAGCAGTAGATAGCAGTTTTATTCAGGTTGTCGCTACAAAAAAAAAGAACAGCAATATTTAAACAACTGTGGTAATGGTAGAGGAAAATATCACAACAGATCTAAATTTTAAAAGAATTTATTTGTGTTATTTCACTTATTACTTAAAAAATATTTGTGTGATATTTTTTTTGTATTTTTCTCCGAATAGTCACGACTATTCAGACAAATATTTATAATCATTGATTTATCGATAGTTCATTAACTATAATATGGCGCGTTTTCGAGCGGAGGCACCAGTTGACCTAAAGTGATGCTGGTCCCCGCCCTATATCTCGAAAACGGTTCACCGTAGGAAAAAATTTTCTGAACAAAAATTATAGAGAATTTTATATTCTACAATATTGTTAAATATACAAATAGCAAAAAACCTATAGGAAATGAGATATTTACAAAAAAAGCGCAAAAACCCGATTTTTGTGACCCCCGACCATGAAATTTAATAGTTGCGTACACCCTACCATATGTAGGTTTTGAGACAACTTTTAGGGTGTCAATATACAACTATTTACAAACTTACAGCTGGGTATCTCGAATTCCGAGATTCTTACCTTAATTGAGCTAATTTGACTGGACTATTAATAATAAACAGAATAACGAATTATTATAAAAACATCTGCCTGTGGAACTAGGATAATAACGTAAAAAACACAAAATGTGTGTTGCTTTACGAATACCCGCAACAACATTTAAAACCTTCCACAAATTTAAATGGCGAGTGAAATAGAAACTCGGTTAGCGTGCAATCTGATATTCTTGTACAGCTGATATTTGAAAATATTTATTTCGTTTGTGAAAATAACAAAATAAATTCACTATTAATACTTTTCTGTATGCCTTTCATTTTATTCATATTATATTTTTTGTAGGGTGAATAGCTGTCCGTTGTAAATTAAATATCACAAGCCACAAAGCAAACGTTTTCATACGAAATACGCTTATGTAGTCAAACACCTAAATCTATTATCTATATTAATATTATTAAGCTGAAGAGTTTGTTTGTTTGAACGCGCTAATCTCAGGGACTACTGGTCAGTTTTGAAAAATTCTTTATTAGGCTATATATATATCATCGCGCTAAGAAAAATAGGGGCGGAGGAAGTCGCGGGCGGAAGCTAGTAAAGTATAAAAGGAGAAACTGACGAACTGACATATCGACGCACAGCCGGCACAGCCAAAGCTACTGGGATTAGAAAGGTGAAATTTTTCAAAAGACTTTTTTTATGACGTAGACAGACAAGATACTATTAACACGGAATTTTCCAAAATTCACCCCTGAATGTGATGAAGTTCACATGGAGAAAATTATTGTTATGCGAGCAAAGCCACTGGTAGGAGACAGTTGTACAATAAAGCTATTGACAAAGGTTTAGTTACAGAATCCTTTCATCCTTAAGAACATATTTCCGGAAGACCAGAGGGTCCCTGTAGGTAATTAACATAAACCATTCTAAATGTTGCGGTAACAAAGCAGTCGAGCATTCATGAGTCGCAAGAGATTTATTGAAGACATAACTTTCAAGTTTAGATTGTATCTATATGTAACATAAAATTAAATGACAGATTATGCCAAAATTGTATAACAACCCTCAAAAGTTTTTCTTCTTGGAGATCGAGTCGAAACCTACTCGGCCCTTGGACCGCTTCTGGTACACAAATCAAAAAAGCGACTTGGGAGTGGGTTTTTCTTAGTAAAAGTGTGACATTCCCTCTCACATTGCCCAAGAGCGTGATAAGCCATTGGATGATTTCCCACATGCGGTCTGCTCGCTCAATCCATTCTCGAACAGATAAACATATACGAAAAAGACTAGTTTAAATTGTAAATCCCACATTACTTCAATATAATGTAATAATGTTCTGGTATTGTAACACCATTGGCTGCCCCATTTCTTGTCCATGCAATCTCTGTCCATTCCAGGTTGCCTGGAAGAGATCGCGGAATGCGATAAGGCCGCCCATTGCTTGTACCTATTTCATAGTTTTAGTTCCTTTTTTGTATTTATTAATGGTGACAAACAATAAAGCATATAATAAATAAATAAATAATAGAATCTAAATAATTAAAGCTTACTACTTAAATATGCAAAATAGGAGAATACGCGTTACTTTCTAAAATTACAAACTAAAATATCTGGCAAATGCTCTGGTGAGTACTGCAAAATATAGTGAGGGTAGTTCGATATCATTCATCACTAGTGCGGCAGTGTAAAGCCTACCCTTTCAATAGATGTCATCAGAGCAATCGATTGTTCAGTTATCTCAATAGACTTTACTATTGATCAAAAATGAGCTCTATGCTTCGTACATAGAGTACACATTTCAAGGGGCCTAAGTGCAATATTGGCTTCTGTCAGCCTGCTCAAAGATCTTATCCGCCATAATGACATCTTCGTTTTATGTAAGTACTTCGTATTTGACGCCACATTAGACACATTCAGTTCTTCATGGCTTAGTGAATTTATAAGTAGCTTTCATCAGTTTATCTAGCTTTTTATGTAGTACAATTTTCTACAATTCCGAGCTGTTCCTATGGTTTTAAATAAAAGCCATAAAGAAAAAAGTAATTTCACTTCTTAACTGTGCGCTTAAAAAATCTATGGTGGTCCGATGATGGAACGGGCTTGGCTGAATTAAATTGTATAATTTTAATGCGCACTCCTCGAAGTGTAAACAATAAAAAACCAATTGGCTCGCTTACCGGCGTAGATTTTTTTTTGTTAATTGTTATAAACAGAGTGCTTGACTGCGATCCCACCTGACATGATGCTCATGACTTTGGGGTTTTACCTCGACAAATAAAACATTGTCAATGACCTTTTGGGTTTGCTTCTCAATCCACCCTAGTGCATCAAGCAAGTGTTTGGCAGATCTATCCCAAAGAACAACAGCAACATACGATCAAACTTGTGCTTGATAAAGATTGACCAGCTGTTCCATCGTGATTTACCGGCTCACTTTTTCCAGTTGACCTTTTGCCTCGATGTGTGAGCCAAAATTTAAGGGTAGCACTGTTATTTTTACTGACTGACATACTCCTCGTATGTGCACACACATTACTGTCTTATTTGATCCGTGACACACACTTACAAACTCTAGAACTTTAGACTGAGACAAAATGCACCGACTAAGTTTACTAACTAGCATCATTTGAATACCTGTATAATTTCTGCAACACAAACTTGTGCGTAAACTGGTGCGATGCTAATTAGTTACGTTGGCATACATTAAGTATGCCTGTCGCACTTTAAAGGCTCCTGGAAATTGTACACGCTACTCTTGTTTAAAGCGAACTTCGTCAGATAAACCAAAAGCTTTCTGGGATTCATATCGTGGGAATGTAAAGAAGGAATACAAAATTCGGTGGAATGGTTGGTGCTGCGGTTGAGGGATTGACTGTTTCGCTGAATATCTGCATGGAATAAATATTTGTATGGCCTGCCGGTATTTGTTGTGTGTTATGTGCAAGTTTCACTACAAAGAGTGTTCGTCTCATAAGCGGTCACCAATTCAAAAACTTTTCTATGGGCATGACAATATTACTTTTGAATTAACTCTTGCTCTAAATTATATAGACGAAAGTTTCTATGAATGTGTTTGTGTGTGTATACTTGGGTTTTTTAACAATATGGCAAGGGATTTTTTATTCTGGGTATAGGTTCCCTCGGGATAATTTACTAGTTTCACACGAATTTAACCTATTGGCTGAAGCTAATAATACAAAAATATGGTAAACTAACCCACACTCCAAGAAAACATAATATTACAAAAAGAGAACGCGATATTAGGTACAAGAATAAGGAAGGTATTAGAGAGCGAAGAGAATTTTGTGCTAAAATAAACTTGTTGTTGCATAATGTATGTCTTGAGACTCTGTGAGTTTTATCCGGATTACCAAACGACGCAACACTCCAGGCGACAATAGAAGAGAAAAATATTCTTAAGCTTTTAAAACTGGTTGGAGTAAGATGTTTTGCTAAATCTTTTAAAATCGAGTCGGTTAACAAAGTTTACAAATAAAAAGTAAATTGTAGTTTTAAAACTATTGTGAAATAATATTTTATAGTTGCCTTTAGCAACGCGATAGTTGTTAGTGCTACGTTTCAGCGTAGCATACGTAGCAGCCGCGTAGGCTTGCTACGCCGTAGCAAAGATTCGGAAAACAATTTTAAATTCACAATGTAACCCGCGGAATCGCCTTACTTTTTTTATTGCATTTTGAAAGTTTATATTTAGAAAACACAGAACCATTGTGGTTTTATATTCATTAAATTATAATTGGCGAGCGTAGCACGTATTTATTATACTGATCATAATCATCAAAATCATCTATATGACCCATTTAGTTTGTTTAACGGTTTAAAATTACTTTTTTATGAGACATAAACGGTTAAGCATTAAGGTAGCTCGTGAGGCCATAAACTCGTCATTTCAACAGTCACGTCGCTACTTAAATATTTCAAATGTTCACCCTTAATAATTATGTACAAAGTATTGTATGTACTCCCCTGAAAGTGCCCTTGTTATAAAATGTTTCACTGTTTCAGCACTATGTTTTTATGAGGTACACTAGCACTTTGCCCGTGAGTTCGTTCGCGAGTGTTTTCATAAAAAACTTTATTATCTAAGGGATAGTAAAGTTTTGAACCGTCTTTTGAGGATTATTAAAAATAAACTAATAATGCAATCTTTATTTAGCATTTATGTTACAAGTTCATTAACCTCAGAAAAAAGAAATCAATAATACAAAATGTAATCTCTGAAACTAAAAAGACATTACGTGGGTTGTCACATTTATCACAACACAAAAGAACTGGCAATTTAGTCTCCGGGATTGAAAAACCAACTTTAAAAACTCTTATGGAGTAGTTTTAAAAAACGAAAATTTAGACAACTTTTTTTATTTATTCGTGCTAGTTACCCACTGAATAAGATTTTGTATACAAACTTGGTTCATGGTCTCCTTCTGGTCTCCTCCGAAAATATTGGTTTAGCTTCTGCCAGCGAATTTGCCCAAGTGAAAGCACGTTTCTCTTCACAAACTTTGGACCCCTGTTCCATCCATTAAGGGTGTGAGTAAAAAATTCGCTCTTAGGCGATTAACAAACGGCACCGGGCACCGCTGCGGAGACTGGTGACTATAGTCCGTCTAATGAAAGCGTGACCTGAGAAAATGAGGTTAAATCCAAAAATTTCGTATGTGGTATTACTAACTAATATGTCTTGACACTTCACAATTTATTTAATTTCCTACAATGGCGGCTGAATAATGTTGCCAATTAAATTTAAAAAAAACTCCAGGTCGCACTTTCATTAGACGCACTCTATCAATGGAATTTCGTTCGCTCGACCGCGCGGTCTTGCGGTGTACGTATGTTAGGCATCGACGGATTTATTAGAGGCCAATACGACATGAGACCCGCTTCACCACCTACCGCGGCGGTGCGTGGTCCCGTGTGTTAATCGCGAGTGCCTGCGTCGTAAAAAGAAACTTCGCGTAAAATTTCACGCTAGTGATCCTAGTAGTTTTGGTTCGGTATATTTATACAGACAGGAGTATACCTACATTTCTTGATTAGTGAGAATCTTAAAATTAGGCACCTAAAAATTGCAATTCATTCGATAAAATTTAACGAAAAACAATAAGTTATACAAAAAAATCTATCATATTTTGTTTTTTCACCACTTTAATGTCGACTGGAGAAAAATACCTCAGGCTTTAATTTCGTCTTTGTACAGTATTTCTGACTAGTAAATTTTATTAAATGTGGAGAATCATCAGAATGACTTCTCCCGCTCTTGGGCGGAGCGGGAGTGCGTGTCAGACTTCTAGTCTACCAGACCTCCACAACCCATTAACTGGGGTAACACGGTACGTCATGGTAAGACTGGAGTCAGATTTACTGGCTTCTGACTATCCGTAACGACTGCCAAAGATCTACAAATAACAGCCGGGACCTACGGCTACGTGATCCTACTCGTATAATTTCCGATTTTGCTGGCTGAGCTAAGGAACTCTAATAACAAACACTCGAGCTAAACGGACAGTCGTGATTCATTATCGGCTTATTTCGCAAGAAAATAACTAGTTTATTATAACTTGAGTCTTATTTATGAGTCTCTAGAGCATTCCGCACTGCGGTATGGTAGCTACAGAATATTATTCTGTCAACGGACCACGATTTATTACAAGCGACTATTACACTACCCGGAGATACCTAATCATGACACTATGAAATACATTCTAATCATCTAGATGCTCCGTAAAGTGTATGAACATAATGTGCGGTCATTTAACTTGTGTGTCCAGTTTTAACTGCATAAAATTATGAACTTTCGTGTCGATAAATAGCAGAACGAGCTCCATCTGACAAGGAATTGCAGTGATTCTATCAACTCGATCTATTTTAAGGCTTAAACTGAACTCTTAAAGGGATGAAGCTTTATAAAATGTATAGCTCGACACACACACATACACTCCGCACATTTTTTTATATAATCTATATATATAAAAATGAAACCCGTTTTCCGTTGTCACGACATCACATGAAAACGGCTTGACCGATTTGGATGTTTTTTTTTTTAAATGTTCCTTGAAGTTCAATTATGGTTCTTACAGAGAGAAAAATTGTAAAAAAAAAAGTTAGGGTAGGTAGGGTAGTGTAAGGTAGAGTAGGGTAGTGTAGGGTAGTGTAGGGTAGTGTAGGGTAGTGTAGGGTAGTGTAGGGTAGTGTAGGGTAGTGTAGTGTAGTGTAGGGTAGTGTAGGGTAGTGTAATGTAGGGTAGGTAGGGTCGTGTAGGGTAGTGTAGGGTAGTGTAGGGTAGGTAGGGAAGGTAGGGTAGGGTAGCGTAGGATATGTAGGGTAGTCATTTGACGGGAGCGAAGCCGCGGGTAAAAGCTAGTATATACAGGGTGTCCCAAAACTCAACGATAATCAATGACCGGATGAAAGGTCAAGCTATACCAGTTCTGGAAAAAATAAAAAATAAAATCCATATCACTCAGTTCAGCGATAATAGACATTTAAAAAAAAAAGTTGAAATTCGACACCCTTGGTCGCATTTTCAACGATTGTGATCACCAATATCACAATTTCGCTGTGATTTTTTTAATTTCGTGATCTTCATTAACGATGCTATTAATCGCAACTACAAATTATTGCAAAAAACGTTGTTAATTTAATAAAATAAGTTAAGTTTCAGTGAGTCATGGTTCACAAAAATATTTTTCGTTAACTTTAACACTTCATATTGAAAAAAAATTGTACTACACTACCCTTGGCAAGTCATTGCAAAAGATGGCGCATTTAATCAAGATTTCAAAATGGTGCAACACTTGCCACTTTTGTTGTCATTAAAAAAAATATTTCTTATTTTTTTCAAATTGAGCTCAATTTTGAACAACTCAACATTAGGAATTTTTGTTTCTAAAAGGAGATGGACATGGTATGGACTAAGTGCATTTTGTTCCTCAGCCCAATACTAACTAACTCTTCAAAATCTGCTCCAGGAGTCAAGAGAAAAAAAGAGTTTTTCCAACCTAACTTAACCTAAGTTAGTAATCGTTTTAAGGAAGTTTGACCAAGTGCTGCCCAGAATTAACATCTAGTGCATTTCATACCTCAGACCAATACTAATCAGGGAACCAAAGTGCTTCAAAATCTGCTCCAGGAGTCAAGAGAAAAAAATATTTTTTCCAACCTAACCTAAGTTAGTAATCGTTTTAAGGAAGTTTGACCAAGTGCTGCCCAGAATTAACATCTAGTGCATTTTATACCTCAGACCAATACTAATCAGGGAACCAAAGTGCTTCAAAATCTGCTCCAGGAGTCAAGAGAAAAAAATATTTTTTCCAACCTAACCTAAGTTAGTAATCGTTTTAAGGAAGTTTGACCAAGTGCTCCCCAGAATTAACGTCTAGTGCATTTCATACCTCAGACCAATACTAATCAGGGAACCAAATTGCTTCAAAATCTGCTCCAAGAGTCAAGAAAAAAAAAAGACTTTTTCCAACCTAACCTAACCTAAGTTAGAAATCTTTTTGAAGAAGTTTCACCAAGTTCTGCCCAGAATGAACATCTAGTGTGTTTTGTTCCTCAGGCCAATACTAAGAAGCAAACCGAAGCGCTTTGAAATCTGCTCCAGGAGTCAAGAAAAAAAAGACTTTTTCCAACCTAACCTAACCTAACCTAAGTTAGAAATCTTTTTAAGGAATTTTGACCAAGTGCTGCTCAGAATGAACACATTAGTGCATTTTATTTCTCAGGCCAATACTAATCAGCAAACCGAAGGCGCTTTAAAATCTGCTCCAGGAGTAAAAAGAAAAAAAGACTTTTTCCAACCTAACCTAACCTAAGTTAGAAATCTTTTTGAAGAAGTTTGACCAAGTGCTGCCCAGAATGAACATCTAGTGTACTTTGTTCCTCAGGTCAATACTAAGAAGCAAACCGAAGCGCTTTGAAATCTGCTCCAGGAGTCAAGAAAAAAAAAGACTTTTTCCAACCTAACCTAACCTAAGTTAGAAATTGTTTTAAGGAATTTTGACCAAGTGCTGCCTAAAATAAAGATCTAGTGCATTTCATACCTCAGACCAATACTAAACAGCAAACCAAAGCGCTTCAAAATCTGCTCCAGGAGTCAAGAGAAAAAGAGTTTTTCCAACCTAACCTAACTTAGAAATCCTTTTTTAGGAAGTTTGACCAAGTGCTTCCCAGAATGAACACCTAATGCATTTTGATCCACAGGCCAACACTAGTGTTTTACTGATTAGTATTGGCCTAGGTTAGGTTAGGTTGCAAAAACTCTTTTTTTTTTCTTGACTCCTGGAACAGATTTCAAAGCGCTTCGGTTTGCTTCTTAGTATAATGGCCTGAGGAACAAAATACACTAAATGTTCATTCTGGGCAGCACTTGGTCAAACTTCTTGAAAAAGATTTCCAACTTAGGTTAGGTTAGGTTGGAAAAAGTCTTTTTTTTCTTGACTCTTGTAGCAGATTTCAAAGCGCTTCGGGTGCTTATTAGTATTGGCCTGAAGAACAGAATGCACTTGGTGTTCATTCTGGGCAGCATTTGGTCGAAATTCCTTAAAACAATTTCTAACTTAGGTTAGGTTAGGTTGGAAAAAGTCTTTTTTTCTCTTGACTCCTGGAGCAGATTTCGTAGCGCTATGGTTCCCTGATTAGTATTGGTCTGAGGTATGAAATGCACTAGATGTTAATTCTGGGCAGCACTTGGTCAAACTTCCTTAAAACGATTACTAACTTAGGTTAGGTTAGGTTGGAAAACTCTTTTTTTCTCTTGACTCCTGGAGCAGATTTTGAAGAGTTAGTTAGTATTGGGCTGAGGAACAAAATGCACTTGGTCCACACCCTGTCATATCTCCTTTTAGAAACAAAAATTCCTAATGTTGAGTTGTTCAAAATTGAGCTCAATTTGAAAAAAATAAGATATATTTTTTTTAATGGCTAGAAAAGTGGCAAGTGTTGCACCATTTTGAAATTTTGATTAAATGCGCCATCTTTTGCAATGACTTGCCAAGGGTAGTGTAGTACAATTTTTTTTCAATATGAAGTGTTAAAGTTAACGAACAATATTTCTGTGAACCATGACTCACTAAAACTTAACTTATTTTATTAAATTAACAACGTTTTTTGCAAAAATTTGTAGTTGCGATTAATAGCATCGTTAATGAAGACTAGGAAATTAAAAAAATCACAGCGAAATTGTTATATTGGTGATCACAATCCTTGAAAATGCGACCAAGGGTGTCGAATTTCAACTTTTTTTTTTAAATGTCTATTATCGCTGGACTGAGTGATATGGATTTTATTTTTTATTTTTCCCAGAACTGGCATAGCTTGACCTTTCATCCGGTCTCTGATTATCGTTGAGTTTTGGGACACCCTGTATATAAATATAGTAATTAATAAATATGGAGGATATATTAATAAAATAGGAGGAGCTCGTGGCTAGATAATAACAGCCGCACGGGTCGATCTTCAAGGTTAAGCAACGCTTGCCTAGGTTGGTCTGTGGATGGGTGACCATCTTAACATAACGAGTTTCCTCCGTGCCTCGGAAAGCACGTTAAGCCGTTGGTCCCGGCTGTCATTTTAAGATCTTTGGTAGTCGTTACGGATAGTCAGAAGCCAGTAAATCTGATTCCAGTCTTGCCATGAAGTACCGTGTTACCCCAGTTAATGGGTTGTGGAGGTCTGGTAGGCAGCCGCTCCTCGTAAAATACTGGTATTCAGCTGAATCCGGCTTGACTGGAAGCCGACCCCAATATAGTTGGGAAAAGGCTAGGCAGATGATGAGTAATTAATAAATATAAATTATAAAAACCAAAATGATCTATGTATTGTTAAGTTATGGAAGAGCGGAGTCTCCCAATGCAGGCAATATTTACCTAAAAGGGGGCTCCAATCACAATCAGTTGTTAAAAATATTTGGTTCTGAAATAAACATTTTTGTATTTTTGTATAGCTCTTACGTTTCTTTTTTGATGAAAGTTTGTGAGTGTCTGTTATTTCCTCACGTTCAAATGGCTGAGTGAATTTCAATGTAACTTAGCACACTGGTAGACAGCATGTCCTGGAATAGCACATACCTAAGCTTTTTGTTCAAAATGTTGTTCCCTTGGCATACGTTTTCTACTAATACCCGGGCAAAGCACAGCTGATAGAATAATATATCCCAATATTTTAATACCCTCCTAAGTAACCGGAACAGTTCGGTATTTGTACATTAATAACCATTGATTATTATTAATGATTATCCACTATGATACCCAGAGCTTCAGTAATCAACAGATAGTCAGTAAATGGAAATTCCTTTCTCAAGTAAATTCTGACTTACTTAATAATATTCGGGTCACCTTTAGCACATTAAATACCAACCCACATAGTTCTCAAACTACCCATCCTCATGATGTCGTGTGCACTGAGCAATACCATAAAAGAGATAGATACAGAAGGCAAAACGTACAAAGCGCACTCGAGAAACGCACACATATATACCGCTCACAGACACGATGTCTCGGACCATGCGTGCTTGGACTGAGCTCGGTCTGAGCGGCCGGTGCCGACCCTAGCGTGATCGCCAGTATAGGTATCAAAAGTGAAGTACATACTGATAGGTTAGAGTGAAAACCTCGTAACTGCGAAGTACGTATATCTTCAGGTGGCACCAAAAACCCAAAATACTAATCTTTATTATCATTTAACCCTAATATATTATTTATTCAAGAATTTAAATATACTGATTTATTACGAGCACTCATTTCTCTTGTTTTTCATTTTTCTTCGACAAGCATTGTCGCGAGGTTATCGCACCAAACTGACTCGAGAAGGATATGCTTTTAATGTAGACGAACGACGTAGACGGCGTTGTCTTAGATGGCAAGATGGTGCGTTTCGAGTTTTTCTTTCCAGAAATGTACCTAAAATTGCAGATACGAGGTTTTCACTCTAAGCTGTCGATACATGAGATTGCCTTCTGTTCCTATCTGTTCTGTGGCAGTACTCAGCTTATCTGTAATTACTGCTAAGAGCTTGTCTCTGTTGCTAGCTACTAATCTCCGGTCCCATCTCAGGTCATTAGTACCTCGTTGTTCGCAAGACATTATACAGCCGACATTGCACATTGTTGGTATTAATTAGATAAGAATGAAAATTTATATTTGGCGTAACTAACCAGTGTGTATACCGCTACACAAAATAAAGGGTAACATTCTTAAAAAAAAAACAATAATATTATTGTATTGCATTGTCTGTTTTATAAATCCGGAGACTAAAATGACATTTCAACACAAAAGAACTGGCGTCATTCCTATAATAAATTTGACATTACTTGTGTCAATTTAGTCTCCGGATTTATAGAACAGACTGTAAAAATCAATTATTAGCAGTCTGCAAGAACATAATTATACCATAATGATATTTTTAATTCAAATACCATTTCCTATTTTTTGCGATTAGTAAGTAGTGCAGAAAAAAAGTTAAAAAAAGCTACGACTCCTCTGAATTATGGACATCGACGACTTTCGTCTTGCACAACTTTGTCAAAGGACTCCTTAATTCCTTTCCACTCTGTTGTGTAAAGCGCTACTCCATATTTTTCTTAGCTATTGCCTCTATTTCGCCTTTCCACCTTTGTGACTGTCGAGTATCCATTTCAACTTCTTTTTCTTTTTGATTTTTCTATGTTTCTGTTCCACTTCTCCATACCTCTTATTGTATTTACCTACCTGTGGTTTGGTACATTCTTTGCACGCTGATTGTACACCCGGGGTACAATTTGATTAAGTGAAAAACGCACTATAACGCAAAGGATCGTGAGACTATAGTGAGACTATAACGCAAGGGATCGTGAGAAGGTTTCTCATTGTTTTTTTTTTACAACCCAGAAAAAAAACATCACATCATCATCTCAACATCAGAAACTAGATAGTGTCAAATACCTTACTATCGAAATCCAAGTAATGTTACCTTTTGCATGTTTTAAATAATCTGAATACCAGTGCCGAGATAAGTGAAATTTTAGCATATTTTAACCTTTTACAGGTAAAATGTGGTTTGCGGTTATGTGGTCCCTTTAAAAAGGACCCGCTTATCTTTTTGAGCCGGACAGACTTGCCAACATCAGAAATTCCGCCATATTATTACGCTTTGACTTTTTACATGGCCATAATTTAAGTCAAAACAAACTATATCTAATTGTAGTTCAGAATGGCTGATAATCACAGTGATGGCACCTAACTCCAAATACCTACGTCAGACGGAAATATAAAATTATTTGCGATTATCCCAGGCGCAGGGAACTGATTCAAAAATGGTAAGAAGACTGTATTGATTCGGGAGAAAAGTACGTAGATGGATTTGTTAATATGTACGTGACCTTGCAAACACGAAAACAAAGATAAAACAACGAAATTATGACATTACGCAAAGTAAATTAGACAGGAAACATGCGACACTTACCTGCAGGTAAGTGTCGCATGCTCTTAATAAACACTTCTCAAGATATTCTCAAACGATTGTCTGTGGCTTGACCTCATAAAGCGCCTGGAATGTTTCTTATAGACCTCCCATTTTATACAGTACGGGTAAGGTAGCACTCTTGCTGGTTTAATTTTGGTATCACCACTGAACCTTACTCAAGTTGGTGCATTGCACAATTGCAAAGATCACGATATTTAAAAAAATATGTACAACAACAGTTGTGCTAGTTGTTTTTCTGAATTTATCTTTGAATTGAACTCAATAAAGTAATCTATAAAATATTCTAATAATAAAATATCAATCAAATAATTATATTATTTAAAATGCAGCCTGGCTAATAAGGCAAAAAATCTATAACAACTTTAAACTATTACAACTTAAAGAAAATATATAATTTAGTAACCGTGACCCTTTTACAGAAGACAGTGTATTTACCTGGCAGTATGCCAAACTTCAGTTCGATACAATCAGCACACTAGTTGAAGTGCTAAGTTAGAGTCTCGTGACAGAATTGCAAATGTATTCAATCATTTACTATCTGAGCGAGGAGACGATGTGAATTTACATTTTACAGTTCTAACTTCTTCAACGACTCACAGGTTATTCAAATTCCAACAAAAGTAAGATTGATTTATATGCAAAGGAAATATCCTCTGTTTAAAATAATTTTAAAATAATTTATCTAAAATGCTCAACTTTATCGTTGTGAAGGTCTGGTAAGCAGCCGATCCTCGTAAAATACTGGTATTCAGCTAAATCTGGCTTGACTGGAAGCCGACCCCAATATAGTTGGGAAAAGACTAAGTAGATGATGATGATGATGATGCTCAACTTTATCGTTGTGGAGATCAAATAGAAAATAGTAATAAGAAACTTACATCGGTCGAAAGCTGCCATTCTGTGAGTAAAAAGACTTGCCCACTGAAAGCTCGTAAACATTGCAGCACACTTGTTTGTTTCACGGTAAACCTCATCCACCGCATTATATGCCTTTTATAACTCTCAAATAAAAACCGAAAGTACGAGTATTAACATATCATTTTGCAATATAAATTCACTCGTGAGAAACACGATATAATTCTATTGATATTAAATTGTAATATGCGTTATGAATAGTCAGAAGCCAGTAAATCTGACTCCAGTCTTGCCATGAAGTACCGTGTTACTCCAGTTAATGGGTTGTTAAGGTCTGGTAGGCAGCCGGTCCTCGTAAAATACTGTTGTTCAGCTAAATCCGGCCTGACTGGAAGCCGACCCCAATATAGTTGGGAAAAGGCTAGGTCAAAATTATAATATTCCTCAAAAAGTATAACTATTTGGTATCGTCCTACTTAATTAACTAGGGCTTTACCATAACGTATTCAAATGACAGGGTTATAAGCGGGAAAGAGGGATGGAGCTATACTCTCTAGATATTTCCATCTTTTAACATTTCAGTTTAAGTCGTCAAATGGATCGCGATAAGAACTCGTGGTAGGGTCTCGTTACATTATTTCTCTTGTAGTTCGAAAAAGGAAAAAATGATACATTTTTCTCGTCTGGAGATTTGCCAAGTTATCGTATCTATTTCGTAGTTTCCGTTCTTTTCGTAGACTCCAATGCGGGAGTGTCTGACGAATATATTCGCAAGTATTTGATAAGGCGTTTCTTTGACGTATGTCTTCTTTGTAAAAATGAAAAAATGGTTGCTTAAATAAGAATTGTAATATTAACTTTTCTATGTAAATTATAGGGATAAGAATGGATATTTGAATGTATCTTGAGGTTTTTTTTATGTAACATTATATACTAGTACTTTACTGCAATCCCACCTGATGGTAAGCAGATGCAATCCTTGATGGTGAGGTGCACTAATTTATTAATGTTTGTATCCCCAACCGGTCCTATGAGACCGCGCTGTTGTTGTTTTACTATTGTGTCTCGTTTCGCGGGTATGTGATAGATTAAGAGAAAGAACACACCCAAATTATAATCGGATGGAAAGACCGCAGCAGGAAAATTGTTCCAGTACTTCGATGTACACACGGTGACTAAGATTGCGTAGCAGGTCATAAATGTGTGCGTAAACGCTAGCGCGTGAAACACAACAGGTATTATCGTTGTGTGCTACAAAGTAACTTGTCGTTTCTACACTCACACTCTTGCAAATGCAATTATACACAACTATGAAAGTACAGCAAAAATTGGCTACTGCTGTTATCGGCGCCGTGGCGCAATGCGTATGATACGTGACTGACGAGTAAGAGGTCCCAAGTTCGATTCCAATCGTCTGGTGTAACAGAAAGTTTGCTTGTTTTTATTTTCTATTTGACCCTTTTTTTTAATAGTAATGTTATAGTTACTCTCATAATAATTAAAATATTTTGAAAATATTGTGACAAAGAAAACTGCGATAATGATCCAACTATGTTTATTACAACTTATTAATTACATAGATTAAACGGAATGGTCACAATTAACGAATCTGTTCATGATTATCCTTAATACAATATATAAAGTGAAAATATTCTAAGTCAGACAAGGATGGACGTCACTGATTTTTAAGTTTTTTATTAGTGACATAAATCAACATGTTATAAAGAATGAATTATGATAGATATCGCAACTCTTGATCTCAATAATAATAACATCATGTCACAAAATAACAACAACAGTATAATTACCTACAGCTTACTTCTTAGTCTTTTTTTTTACTTATCAAAGTTATCAATCAGCATGTTTTAAAAAATGAACTATGATAGGTATCGTAACTCTTGATTTCAATAACAATAGGTAACATCATAAAAACAACAACAACAAGAACAACATACAGTAATACAGCTTTTTAAAAATATTTATAATTGGATTCAATTTAAATCAAAATTAATATCTAATTGGTGCACCTTCATTGTCGATTACTTCTTGTAACCTCGTTCTCATGCTAGCCACCAAATTTTCACACACGTCAGTGCCGCGAAACGATTGCCACATGGATAACACTAAATTATCTAAATTACGTTTAGATCTCACATCAGATGAATCCCAGTTGAGCACCATGTGACCCCATAGGTTTTCTATGGGGTTCAAATCGGGACTTTTAGAGGGCCATTCAATAACAGTCAAGTTTTCTTGGACACTTAACCAGTCTTACACCATTCGTGCGCAGTGCACCGAGCAGTTATCGTGCACGAAGTAAATATGCTCGTCCGGGTATGCTACGCGCACGGTAGGAAACATAACATTTTGCAAAATGTCCAAGTAACCTTGACTGGTATTGCGACCCCCTACCTCCACTAACTCACCGGGACCCATCGATGACATCCAGCCCCAATAACCTAACGTAATGCGACCACTAGACCTGCATGGGAGAATATTTTTGTGATGGTAACGCTCTCCATCTTTTCTCCATAATATTTTACGCCCATCCTTATCTGACTTAAAACACTTTTCATCACTAAATATAACTATGTTATGCAATTTCTTTTGGACCCGGACGTTTGGCATCGATTGTCCCTTCAGCTGCATAATAGATATGCAGCTGAAGGGACAATCGATGCCAAACGTGCACAGTTTTCCTCTGTAAACAATCACAAAATTACGTTAAAACCTAACAAATATCAACAATGTTAAATTATTTTGCATTACCTATGTTAAGTTTGGATTTGTTACTTACCGGTAGCATTAATCTCCTCGAAATTTCACTTATGGATACATTTTGTTTATGTAATACTATTATCTCAGCCCTCAAAAGTGTAGACAAAATAATGAAACATGTTGTTTATTATTTGTAAAAAGTATCACTTTCCACAACGATTAATTATTTTTTGTCTCGGAGTAAGTTGTAGAACACACGATCGTGATAGGCAAAAGCGTTATGCCAGGTTAACTTATTATCCGACTCATTTCTTAGTAAATAACTAATAAAGTGGGTAGATGATAATATTCATACACTTAGTTTTTAATTACTCAGATACCCGCGAAACGAGACACAATAGTATAATAATAACAGCGCGGTCTCATAGGACCGGTTGGGGATTCAAACGCTAAATCAAATATTCTAAGTTTTAGTTTTATTAAACTTCGTTATCATTATACTACAATAAAGTAGAAAAAAAATGTTTTGTCAATGGCAAGGATCGAACTCGATACACCTTTAACGGCAAGCAAGCACTTAATAATCAGTGCTAAATTACCATCTAATGAATGAAGCGAATTTGTTTATCTGATTCGTAGCAAACACATATACAAATATGTGTGTGTGTATATCGAGTAGTAAACGAGTTTTATTTTGTTTGCGACTTGAGCTGGAGACATAATATTACTTGAATAGGTGAATTATTGTAAGATGTTTTACTTTAAGTTTGTTTTATACCCACAGCTACTTGATTATTGTGAACATTATTACTGATTACCTACCCATATCATAAAAATATACTTTCCAAAGATTAAGTGTGTTTGATGTTAATTTAAATAACTATAATAATTTCATAAGTGAATGTTTGCGAAAATAAAAAAAAAGTTGACAATGAAAGTATTGTCAACTAACACTAATATAATAATAACATATCTATTATTATATTACGTAAATAATATATGTATTATATATTTATCATAAAATTATTTATATTACAAGTCATATACAAAAATTTCGTTAATTAATTTCGTAAATATACATAGTTTATATGTATAAAATTACAAAATTATATTTCGAATATTTTAATTATTACGAGAGAGTAACCATAACATTACTATTAAAAAAAAAACATGAGTAAAACAAAAAGAAAATAACAGATAATTAATTATTATGAGAGTAACTATAAAATTACTATTAAAAAACGGGTAAATCACATAGAAAACAAAAACAAGCAATCTTTCTATTACATCAGACGATAGGAATCGAACTTGGGACCTCTTACTCGTCAGACATGTATCATACGCATTGCGCCACGGCGCCGTTAACAACAGTGGCCAATTTTTGCTGTATTTCCATCGTCTACTGTTTTGGAGATGAATAAAACACTTCTTCGATAAAATTTAGGCGTATCATCATCATCATCATCTGCCTAGCCTTTTCCCAAGTATATTGGGGTCGGCTTCCAGTCAAGCCGGATTTAGCTGAATACCAGTATTTTACGAGGAGCGGCTGCTAGAATTTAGGCGTATAATCATGAGAATATAGTTTTTACAAAATTGCGTGTGCGTTCGTTTACCGGTATTATGGCGGAATGACAGTGGCGGCGCGCGCGTAAGAAAACGGAACTAAGCCCCGCACTTCCCCTCTGGGCCGTCCAATCGTAGCGGCTCGCTGGGATGACGATGCGCAGACCGACGTTAACGAGTTAATTTGTAGCACACAACGATAATACCTGTTGTGTTTCACGCACTAGCGTTTACACACACATTTATCATGTAAGTGTGGGGCTGCTACGCGAACTAAGTAAGAGAGTATACGTGGTACAAACGACAAGGTGACTCTTAGTATCCCTATGATGAATAATAATATTAACTATGCGTACATATTTACTGCTTATTAAAGTAGCGGCTCACCGACACAGTGACACTGTATATTCGCACTAACACACCCGCTACCGCCGACCGCCAGATTGCCACTGACAGATGTCAAACACATCATGCCACTATGCGTGAGACTACCCACATAGCCAATACACCACACTGAAGTGGGTAATTACGGGAGATGAATAAAACCCGTATGTACTTGGCTTGAGGTATATTGTGAGAAGTCCACACACGATACACATATAGCAAGTTAAGGGTGGAAGGTGAAAGTCGCACAAGGATAGGCACAGTAAGAAATTACAATAATACAGAATCAAAAGATGTACGTCCGTGACATTTTGAAAATATTCATTATTTACAGCGTAACTATAGCGACGCTACATCACCCCCCTCTTGAGACCGTCAAGGGCGATAGTAGTCAGGAAATCGCACCCTACGGCCTGACCGTGTCCTTTTGATATTGTCGTCTTCGGTCGTCGGCGTTGGTGGATTGATAACTGGTGTGTCATGTGAAGTTTGTTTATGTCCGTGATCGTTTTGATTAGTGTTGCTGTGTGTTACTGTGGTGTGTGAGTCTTGAAGTATGTAGGCCGGTTTTACTCGGTCTACTGATACTGAGACTGTTTTTCCTTTAAGGAGGAGTTTGAATACTTTGTCACCCCTCTCTAGTATTTTATGTGGCCCTGTGTATGCTGGTTTAAATGAACCGGATGACGCGTTGTCTCTTAAGAAGACGTGCGTTGCGGTAGCAAGGTCCTTAAACACGAATATGGCCCGGCTATTAGAATGTCGCGATGCTGGAGATGGTTGAATCTTACTGGCAAACATGCGTAATCTTGATACGTAGTCGGTCATATCCGTGTTGCTAACGGCTTCTGGCTCAATGAAATCTCCTGGCAGCCGCAATGTTTCACCGTATACCAGTTCAGCCGGTGTTGCCTGCACATCTTCTTTAAATGCGCTTCGGATGCCTAAAAGAACCAGTGGTAGTGATTCTACCCAGTTTTGATTACCATGGCAGGTTATGGCTGTTTTTAGCTGTCTGTGTAACCGCTCAACCATACCGTTACAGGCAGGGTGGTAAGCAGTTGTCTTTCTGTGCTCGAATCCAGCAATCTGTGACAGGTGCTTGAAAAGAGATGACTCGAATTGTCTGCCACGATCTGTTACAATTTTTGTGGGACAGCCGAAGCGTGCGATCCAACCATACAGAAGGGCGTTAGCCACGGTTTCGGCTGTGATATCCTTGATTGGTATTGCCTCAGGCCATCGCGTGAAGCGATCTACAGCGGTGAGACAATACCGGAAAGCATGAGAGATTGGCAGTGGCCCGATCATGTCTATGTGTATATGCATAAAACGTGATCGTGGCAGCTTGAAGTTCCCAAGGGTTGCTGAGACATGGCGAGTTATCTTCGCACGTTGACATGCCAAGCAGTTTCGCGTCCATTCCCTACAGTCTTTCTTCACTTCGGGCCACACGTAACGCTCTGCTACTAGTTTAGCACTGGCGTTGGCTCCTGGGTGGCTCAAGGAGTGTAGGTTGTCAAAGACTTGGCGGCGAAGTTCTTTCGTGACATATGGCCTTGGCGTCTTGCTACTCTCATCGCAGTACAGTTCAGACAGTGTTCCCGGCAGTGTAACCTTTTTCAGGCGCATTGACGTTTCCCCGTTGAGCAGCTGTTTGAGCTCTGAATCGGAACTCTGGGACTTGGCTAGTACGTTCAAATCGATAGGCTGGGAGATAGCCTCAACTCGTGACAGGGTATCGGCAACAACGTTATCCTTGCCCGAAATATGCCTGATGTCTGTGGTAAATTGCGAGATAAAATCTAGATGTCTAAACTGTCGTGGTGAGCAATTCTCCTTTCGCGTACGAAACGCGTAACAGATGGGCTTGTGATCTGTGTAAATCACAAACTCTCTTGCCTCGACCATATGTCGGAAGTACTTAATCGCTTCATATATCGCGAGCAGTTCGCGGTCATAAGGTGAGTACTTTCGCTGACTGGTGCTTAGCTTACGAGAAAAGAAAGCTAAGGGTTGCCATTCCTCATCCTTTAACTGTTGAAGGACTGCACCCATCGCAGTATCGGAGGCGTCTGTCACTAAGGCTAGCTTAGCTTCGCAGTCTGGATGAGCTAATATTGCTGCTTGGCAGAGTCCTGTTTTGCAAGCTATAAACGCGTCGTCCTCCTTTGCTGTGAAACTGACAGGATGCGAGCCTTTTACTGAGCCTTCTAAAAGCTTGTTCAGCGGTGCCTGGTGTTGAGCAGCCTCTGGAATGAACCGCCTATAAAAATTTACCATCCCTAGAAATCTTCTGAGTTCTCGTACCGTTTTTGGAGTTGGGAAGCTGTTGATAGCTTCAACCTTTTCTGGCAATGGTTTTGTGCCACCTGATGTGATTTGGTAACCTAAAAATGTTACCTGTGGGACTCCAAATACGCATTTTGACGTGTTTATGACCATCCCATAGTCTTGTAATTTGGAGAACAGCTGACGCAGGTGGTCTTCATGTTCTTTTTGGTCTTTTGAGTAGACCAAAAAGTCATCTAAATACCCGAAACAGAAGTCCAGGCCTCGTAACATTTCGTCGACAAAACGCTGGAAAGTTTGCCCTGCATTGCGTAGACCAAACGTCATATAAGGAAACTCATATAATCCGAACGGTGTGGTGATCGCCGTCTTCGGAATGTCCTCAGGATTGACGCGTATCTGGTTATATGCCTTGACCAGGTCTATCGTTGAAAATACTTGACATCCAGAAAGGTTGTGAGCGAAAAGCTTGATCCAAAATGGTTTTATATCGGAAAACTTCGTAAATGAGAGAGTACACGCAGCGCATCTCTTGTTCGTCAATGAAGTGGGTAATTACGGGAGATGAATAAAACCCGTATGTACTTGGCTTGAGGTATATTGTGAGAAGTCCACACACGATACACATATAGCAAGTTAAGGGTGGAAGGTGAAAGTCGCACAAGGATAGGCACAGTAAGAAATTACAATAATACAGAATCAAAAGATGTACGTCCGTGACATTTTGAAAATATTCATTATTTACAGCGTAACTATAGCGACGCTACAACACTATGGACAATTAATAAAATTGTGATTTTTTCTTTTTCTTTTTTTTGCCTTTCTCGTCGCTCTGGATTTATCCAGTCCTTCTTTTTAATTCATGAATCCCCGACCGGTCCTATGAGACCGCGCTATTATTGTTTTACTATTGTGTCTCGTTTTGTGGGTATTTGTGATAGGTTAATCGACTTCAAAAAAGAGGAAGTTCTATATTCGGCTGTATGTATTTTTTTATGTATGTTTTCGGATATCTCAGTCAATTGTGGACCGATTTTGAACTTATTCTTTGTTTGAAATGTTATCTATTTGTTTGTTTACCCTTAAGTAGCACCTACCATATTACGTTTCTGTACCACTTTAAGTTCGACTGGTAAAAAATACCTAAGGCATTAAGTCCACCTTTGTACAGTGTTTACTAGTGCATAAAGCTTTAATACTTAAATAAATTTTGTTCTCAGGTTCAGAGTCCAGTGCTGGTGGTGGAAGTGACCCTAAACAGACTCTAGGTCACACAGATGAGGGCGTTAGGACTGCTGTCGGTGTACGGGTTCAACGTGACGTACGAGGTGCGAGCAGCAGCGCAGACGCCGGGAGCCACGTCATGCAGCGCCGTCGAGTGCCGGCTGCTGGGGCACTGCCGTCGAGTGCCAGCCATGATTAATAGTAAGATAAGACAAGAGTAAATAGACGGAGTGATTACTTCTAGAGATAATGACCTGAAATATGGATTAATTGAAGAATCGATTTTAAACATCAAGAAAATTGATCTTAAACAATGGATCAATTCTGTTAATCGATTTCAGAAGCTTGAATTCGAGATTCAATTTTTTTTCTACGAAATTCAACCGCAAGGTATGATTCCGAACTCGGCAACAAGCAGCAGTGCTGTTGCCGCAGTGCTGCCACTAAAGTGCTGCGCAGCAGTGCTGCCTGCCGCGCTGGTTCCGAGCAAGGCAGCAGTATCGCTCTGTTCCCCTTCTGAATCTGAGAAATTCATCCTTTTCTACTCTTGTTGCGGCGGCAGACGCGTCACTACTGGTCTGTCGCGGCGGTAGGGCGACACTGACGCGCAGCAGTGCTGCCACTGCATAGCTGCCGCGACATTGCTGCCTAGCTCGGAATGTAATCTCATATAAGCCAATAGAAATTGTACGGGGACCAGTAGTGTCGCGGCAGCACTGCTGCGTGCAGCGTGGTTTGGAATCGTACCTTTATTATTCTTTAAAATGTTTCAAGCATTTGTTTTCCTCTAAAGATTTTATGTACTTGTTGTGCATCAAATCAATCACCAATCAAGATACACAAGAGCTTTGTTAGAGATTTCGATCTATATCAATGTTAAAATCGATCTTTTTTAGGAAGAATCGCCATTTCTGACCGCAACCCAACTGACCTAGTAGACTTTACAATAAACATTCTGCATCGCAGGGAGTTCTACTGTTCGTGTTTCGAGGGTTACTCCGGAGCGGACTGCAGAGAGAGTCCGCTGTGCCCGAGGACCTCTAACATAAGACCTCCAACTTCTCTAGATACTTGGATTATCATACAGCGTATTTTATATTAAAAATAAACGTATTTATTTGTTTCCTAACAGACGGTGAAGATCTCCAAGCTTACATTTTTTATTTATTTTTTATTTTATTTATTTATCATTTATACAAAAGAATACAGGGACATCTTAAATAGCAACCAAAAACCACTAAGGTTTAAACTTGTGCTACCATGAGTCAATCTTTATATCGAAAACTAGTTATACAAATATTTTTTTGCAAATGCGATAACGTATTATCGACCTAAGGGCCTGTTTCACCACCTATGATTAAGTTTCGAGTATCTTACTTGGCAGATAATTTCATACAAATTCTGTCAAATTTTTGAATTTATTCAATGAGTAGTGCCTACTCGGACATTGTGAAACAGGCCCTAAGTGGTACACAAGTAATATTGCTTATAAAGCCACACGTGACAGGCGTATGTGTGGAGTTGCGCGTGGTACTGACACACGATAGAAACCAGCGCGCACACTCATACAAGGACGGAACCGACACGCCCAAGGTAGAACCAGTCAAAATATAAAGTAATAAAATCAAAATAATTCAAAGTCTAAATCAATTTTATCAACGTTTTCTAGGATAGCTGCACGTCCTGCAGCAAGTCCACCCCGGTTGTGTCGGCGCGTCCCCAAAAGAGCTGTGTTAAGCAGCGTACGTCGCAGTTATCGTGTCACTCCCTGCCGTCAATCCACCGCAATTGCAGCCCCGAGCACTACCGCACACACGTATAATACAACTAGACAACGCACAAACACCGACATAACAACTACTCACAGCACGTACACACACACTGACAAAGTCTTGCACAAGATATCACATGACTTCTTATTAAATAGGACGCCAAGCCGAGCCACCAATCATTGCTCACATGTGCATAGAAGAAGCGCCCACTACCTAGTACGTGATGACTGATGACTATTACGTGTAAGTTAACTAGAGACAAGATACCCGAAGCGAATCAGCCCCAACAAAAAATATTTTCCGATACGCTCCTTGCACAGCATGTTGGTTGTTCTGTGATGAAATGGTCTAATGGAAGACGTTGTTGTTTTGTTGTTGTTGTATAAAGTAGTTGTATAAGTATTTTTATAAAAACAACAAGCATTCTGAACATGCTTGAAGACTTGTAAATAATTTATGTAATTTAAAAACTATGACGAGTTATTATTATATTTTTGTATATTTAGACTTTTTTTTATGTCAATCATTTATTGATACCAACGTTAACTGAATAGACATGAAAATACATAAAACTGATTTTTGTTGGTACAAACAACGTTGTGTCAATAACGATTTACTTAATGTTCTTACCTGTGGTCCTTACAATTGACGCGCTCCGATAAGGTTTAAGAAACATAATGATATGCAAGTACAACAAATTATCGCGAAAAACTCGATGAGTACTCGGACCCCACGGCCCCGTATAAATATGTATTTGAGTCCCTGGACGATTTTTCAAATATCCTTTTTATTCTAGACTGAAAGTATTTTCAACTGAGTGCAAAATTTGAAAAGGTGCACGTCCCGTCTCGATTCGTTTCATTAAAATTTTACGGCAGATCCCTTTGAGACCAGTCTCGGGTTAAAGTTAGATTTTTATACCGGTTTTCTGGGTCAAGTTATGTCTAATAATGATGATGATGGGATGCCATGAGGCCCAGTTTGCTTATGACTTTTTATTCAATGTAAGCTGTGCTGCAATTGTTAAATGGCATCCCGTCTTTATAAACTATCCATGAAAGTCACTAGATTCATGCACGTTGGTGTATAACTATCTCTTTTATAAGCAAAACGGAGATTAGAATTAATTGTTATGGGATCATCATCATTTCAGCAGAAACACATCCAGTTTTGGACATTCTCGTAGGCCTCCCAAGCGTTGCATAACAACCGATCCTGTGTGTCTTGCATCTATTATCGTGGGATCTATCAGAGATCCCACGATAGTAGATGCAAATCCCAATCTTACGTAGTCGCCATTCCAGAACCTTATATCCTTATCGACCATCTGTTCTACGAGCAATGTGCCATGTCTGTTGTGGGCAGGGTATATTGCTATATATTTATATATATTTTTTCTGTATGGGTTATTTATTTTCACGGCACGACGTCTAATAAATTATCTCCTATCCATCCTACATTCCACGTCTTCATAATTAATTGGATTTCGGCTCCTCGTGCTTCATACGTTTTCCTCAATTGATTGGGCGAATCAAGTAATCAGAGAGGCGGTGAAAATAACTAGAAGTGTGACGCAAGCATTACGCGGTATTTGGGAAGTTAATTATAAAAATGTGAGAGAGAGACGCAATGAATGCTTATATCGAGGGACTGGAACAATTTGCCTGTTGCGGTTTTCCCGTCCGATTATAATTTAGGTGTCTTCAAGGCTAGAGTGAATAGATTCTTAATAAACCAATGCGCCTCACCATCAACGATTGCATCCCTGCTTACCATCAGGTGGGATCGTAGTCAAGTACAACTAGTTTATAACAATTAATATATAAATATATATAATTTAAATTGTCACTTACGGGATATCTTCCGTGATTATTTTCTATTTTGAGTTCCCGATATTTCACGGAAGATATCCCGTAAGTAACAATTTAAATTATGAAATAAACCGTGATAGCCTAAAACAGTGTTTAAGTATATATATCCTGATATGCCGAGAATTGTTCCCTTGAGATAATTTTCCACATTCACGCGAGCCAAGCCGATGACAGAAGAAATTTTTCTTCGAACAGTTATACGGTTGAGGTATTCCACGAAGCACAACCAGACAAAGCGCAACTAAAGTATTCCACGAAGCACAACTTTGTTCTTCAATTCAATACGACAAAAATTGAATTGAAGCACAAAGTTGTGCTTCGTGGAATACTTTTGCAATTTGTAACAGATACGTATTATACTCGTATAATTTGGCGCTATTCGATAACAAACACTGTGACACTAGATATTTTGATTGTATTAACAGTATTACAGCACTGTAAACACAGTGAACATAAGAACAAAGTAAAGACTTTGTTCTTACATTGAATTACAGAGCAATTTAGTGCTCATCGATGAACCCACAGGGACCTGTATAATTTACTCAAAATGACTGGCTGACCTCACATTACATTTAGATGGAGGACAGCAACTCAAATAACTTTCCAATACACGTAATATTGACTGCGAAAACAAAGAATGACAGAATGATAATTCCCAAATAAAATACAGAATGCAATTTTTTTTATATAAAAAATTAAGTCGACTGCAGTTATCGTTTATGTTTCACAACACGCCTCAGTGGTCATGAACAAAACCACTAAAATGTTTCAATGGCTATCTGCGATGACTAATTGCATATGGCCTCCATTACACGGTATGAATATAATTTAAATCTGTGGTGTTTTTAACGATATGCAAATTATAGCTCGTTTACGTGGCCATAGCGCCAGTTACTCAATGCTGGGTCAGCAGAATGTGCGCTGTTTTTATAACATGCTACTGACACATGATGGCTCTGAGTTTCATTGCTTGATTAAATCAGGAATAAAGATATTTTCAGGAGAAACAAAGTTACCGACGTAAACAGAAGAATCGTTAAACTTAAGACAAGGCATCTTGCTTGAAGAACAGAAATTATAGTCGATTAAAAGGAGTGTTAAAAGTTTCTAGAGTGGCGACCACGAGGACACAGCATTGGAAACCTCTTACAAGGTGGATCGACTTGATGAGGGTCGCGGGAATACGATGGATTCAAAACGCGCGATATGCCCGGACTTTGTGGTGACGGTTACGGAGGCTTATGTCTAACAGTGGACGTCTTTTGACTGGAATAATGATGATGATGACAATATTCATAACATACAGTTTGGTGAACCTCAAGATAAGTTTAGCTTGCTAACTTGGAAGAGTTTGTTATTAATTGTTTACAATGCATTCGTGTGATAACTAGTTTAATTTCTTTTAGTCAAAGTCAGCAACTACCTGAACATTTAAAGACAAAAAAGGTAATTGATTAATTTTAAGAATAAAAGGAATCTGTCAAGAAGATGTAAAAGTTCTCTTTTACGTGCCCTCTCGATAGGTACGTCGAAAACGAAGCGAATTTGATTACAAAAGAATCTTGTGTAAGTACCGACAGCACGATCAATCAAACAGATTAGGACGCGTCTGTCGGATGATGTAACTCGTTTTGTAAGGAAAAATCTTGCCTCTGTTAAATCGTACTTTGGAACTAAATCCATATCTAAGTTTTGCAGAATACCTTCACTTTTAAAGTTTTTTTATTTTTTTAAATAATGTGGATTACCTTTTTATTGTTCGCTAAAAACCCTGCTTGTTATAGAAATATTATAATTAGACATTTATTTCAATTTATTATGTTTTATTCCTGAGCAAATGCCTAACTCCCCCCTTTCCATCTTTCACGGGCTCACGCTTCTTCCTTCCAGTTCTGACAACACACAATCTGGTTCGTCCCACCTTCTCCTCCGTGTTCTGCCGCAACCTTGTCCCAAAATATGATTATGTCATCTGAAAATTAAAACACAAACTCAATTAGCTTACCTATCTTGTATTATTATATTTCTCACACAAAAGCCTGAAATCTCCATAATCAGGACCTTGCGCGGTCTTAACACAGAGGTATCTAATTATCTCGAAACAAAATTAAGGCTGTAACACCCAGAGCCCAGATACAAAGGAAATAGGTACAGAAGGTAATCTACCTAAGACCGTTTCCACATTATCCGATCCGATATCGGTATCGGACGCCGATACGATATCGGGGTAAGGTAAATATATGAGATATGTACCTGTCTTTCATATTGTCCGACCCGATATCGGATATCGGAGCACAGCATTTCATACATTTTACTTACCCCGATATCGTATCGGCGTCCGATACCGATATCGGATCGGATAATGTGAAAACGGTCTAAGGCTGCCCACCCACGTCTGATAATAATCGGTGACTGCACGTCCTACATAAAGTCGATCAGAATATAATATAGGATTATAATGTAATACACGATTATCTGTCCTACAAATAGCAAGCTATTCATAGGACAGATTTTGAGCGAACTTTTTAGGCTGCACGCCTACGTCAGAACGTGGGCGTGCAGCCTAAAAAGCGCGCTCGAGCAACGCACACATAGACACTGCTCACAGACACGATGTCTCGCACCATACGCGCTTGGACTGAGCGGCCGGTGCCTACCCTAGCGCGATCGCCGAGCGTATGAAGAGTGACGTACAATCCGATCACATTAACTGGACGCATCTCTAAATTGAAAGAATCCCCTGCTTTCCACCGCTTTCCCTATTCACCCGACAAGTGTCAGGTATCGTCAGCATCTTTGTTATCGATACGCGCATCGATAATTTGGCTAGTTCTCTGTTGTTGTTATATTGTTTTTGAACATTATTTCATCGACGCCATGCGTCAAGTTCATGTGACCGAGTTGTACATGATTTTGACTTCTGTACCTATCTATTTTGTGGCGCCCCGCCGTAATTTCGTCAAGCCACATCGTCTGGAGAATCGTCTCCTACCGATGTCTCCTACTAATGAATAAAACGTAATTAACCTTGTCGTGTTCACGTCGTACTATTTACCGTAGATTTACTTATTAATGGGTCTTCGAGACTAATTATTTAAGTAATTGCTGTATTTAGGAGGTGGAACTGAGTTAATAATTTTGGGATTTCAATTTAATTTTGATGCTAAAACTTATTTTTTAGGGACGTTATCTCAATCTCAGTACTCACTTTTTTATGTCCCAGGTCTTTTAATGGCGTCATATTTTAATATTATGAATCTTTAACTCTCGCTGGACACAGGTAGGCTTTATCACTAGCTTACACATACATTAGCCCCTTGCCTGAGTGAAAAGATAGCCTTTTAGTGACATCCAAAGGTCGGACGAGGTAAACACAAAATCAGCCCAAATATTTCTACATCAGGAAACCCAAAGGAACAATATTGAAAATCCTTGAAAACGACAATCCAAAAAAGTGGCTTGTATCCCTTTCGTTGACTTTGAAAAAGGACCCTTTTAACATCGAATAGAGTAGTTACTGCAGAACAAGGAATAAATCCATGGGAAATTCGAATAGATGGCACCCCTGTGCGAGAATATTGCCTATTTCCCGGGAATAAAAAGTTTTGCCTCTTTTTTGTGCCCCTCGACTTTCTAGTGAAAAACTATTTTAGCTAGCTATTTCAGTACGGTAAAGGAATGTTATAGGAACATTCCGTAAGACTTTTCAGAGGTACACTGGTAATTTTCTTGTTTTTATTTCAACTTTCCATTGCTTTTCGTAACCAGAATTCAAGTAACGTCAATGTAGTCACCGCTTGGAATTTGTATATATTGAGAATAGTTCTAGGTTTTTTTGTTTTTATTTTTTAAAAGAAAACTTTGCCCTCTATTGGTACTCATTAGCAGGTTAAAACTCATCCAAAGGGTAATGGTAAATAAAGGCTATTCGCAGAGTTTCCTGGCGTCATCGAATCAGGAGAACTAAAGACACTATTACAATAGACTGAAGAAACGCCAAACTTAATTTGCAGTGGAAAACGCACATTGACTACAGAAGAGATTATCAATGTGGCCGATAGGTTTTGAAACGGCGACCATCATCATCTGTCTAGCCTTTTCCCAACTATATTGGGGTCGGCTTCCAGTCAAGCCGGATTCAGCTGAATACCAGTATTTTACGAGGAGCAGCTGCCTACCAGACCTCCACAACCCATTAACTGGGGTAACACAGTACTTCATGGCAAGACTGGAATCAGATTTACTGGCTTCTGACTATCCGTAACGACTGCCAAAGATCTTCAAATGACAGCCGGGACCAACGGCTTAGCGTGCTTTCCGAGGCACGGAGGAAACTCGTTATGTTAAGATGGTCACCCATCCACAGACCAACCTAGGCAAGCGATGCTTAACCTTGAAGATCGACCCGTGCGGCTGTTATTATCTAGCCACGAGCTCCTCACCTCACTCGTTTTGAAACGGCGACCACATACAGAAAAACGTAGTGTTAGTCGGCAACCCCAAGGTAGACCGATGACCTGGTAAGGGTTACGGGAATCGGATGGATACGAGATGCCTAGAAGACCATTAGTTGTGGTGACACTTGAGGGAGGCCTATGTCATACAGCGGACAACTTTCGCTTAGAATGAGAACTAATGAATACAATTTAAGAAACATTGAGTGTCAATGTCACCTACATTACAAAATAATTTGCCTATCATTATTACGGCAGTGCCTTTGTTTGAGTAGTCAGCGGAAACCCAATTAATAAAATATTGTTGCGTAGATAATTTGTGATGTAACTGAACTGTGTTGTGAAATTTTAATTAATTGAGTACTTATGTCTGTATTTCCTTCTGCAGAATCATTCAAAGATAATTGGTAGACTTTTGCTATAGTTTTTTATAAGTACCAAAAGTAGATAATTATGTTTAGTAGTTGCCCCGCTTTTGGAGTGACAGCGATAACGACACACCGATAGGCATCTCCAATCAACGTCGAGTTCTAATCGATTTTGACAAGACAATTGTAAAACAAAAAGGTTTTCCAATATTTTTAGTAGCCAAGTTGCTTCAAAGAATTTTATTCGCTCAATTCATAATAAGAGTAAGATTTTTGTCTTGTTATTGGTTTCTTATAGCAATAATTAAACTTTATTCAAATAACTACAAATTGTAATAACTTGTCTATGCTGTCACAATTACCAACTATTCGGTGATAAAAAAAAACCGGCCAAGAGCGTGTCGGGCCACGCTCAGTGTAGTGTTCCGTAGTTTCCCGTCCGTCAAAATAAGTGTCCCCAACTTTTCAAAAACTGTTCGTCCCATCAAGTTCAAAATAATTTTCTTAGAAAGTCTGTATAAAGTTCTACTTTCCAGATTTTTTTCATATTTTCTAAACTTATGGTTCAAAAGTTAGAGAGGGGGGACACATTGTTTTTTACTTTTGGAGCGATTATTTCCGAAATTATTGATATTATCAAAAAATGATTGTAGTAAACCCCTATTCATTTTTGAATACCTATCCAACAATATATCACACGTTAGGGTAGAAATTTAAAAAAAAATCGCTTTTTACTTTACATGTAGGGGGGCTACCCTAATAAAACATTTTTTTCCAATTTTTATTTTTTCACTTTGTCGGCGTTGTTGACATACATATTAGTACCGAATTTCAGCTTTCTAGTGCTAACGGTCACAGAGATTAAGCGAGGACGGACGGACAGACATGGCGAAACTATAAGGGTTCCGTTTTTGCCAATTGGCTACGGAACCCTAAAAATGAAGAAACAAAATCAGAAACATACATTTTTGCGATTAAGTCAGTTATATCTATTTTTCTCTCTCTTTTTGCCTAGCTTTATCATATTTCATTTGATATCGACTCTCCTAGTAAATTTTCGCTAAACATTTTGGTTCTGTCTGGGCCGTTGAGTCATTCACCTGGGCTTCTTTAGGTCATTGCTAATTGCAGAAATCCAGTCCACGCTTTTTTGGTTCAGTTGTTTTCATTTTCAAAAGTGGTTTTAAACAATCTACTTTCCTCCTCATATATAATTATGTTTCAGAACATTATACAGATGAATGCTTGTTTAAACCACAAACTTGACGCTGTGGACTGTCACATTTAAATTTTTAGGTTATTTATTTGACGAGACCTCAATTAACTGGGACGAAAAGTAACACTTTTTTAACAATTCAAGAAATAATACTTATTTGTAATTGATAATTACGAAAACAAACTGCTGCCATACAAATAGATCTACGAATACGCGGTTGCTACGACGTAGCACAAGTGATGTCATTGGTCGCTACGGATGCTACGCCGTAGCACAAGTCACATCATCGCTACGAATGCTACGCCGTATCGTATCGTGTGCTTTTTTATTCTGCACGGTTGCCAGGAATGTTGCAATTGGTTATTTAGTTTGCTATTTGTTGTTTGTTTATTTAGTTAAAATACTTGTCGTACAAATCTTTTTCTCAAAGTAAATGAAATCGATAGAGAAGTTTTTCTGAAATGCGCTACAAGTGAGTGTAACTCGTCTGTATTTATGATTTATTTGATGTTGTGTTTCTCTTTTGTAAGCCTTTTCATAAGCTTTGCACAAGGGTATCAAATGTGAAATACAATTCGATATCGTGTAAAAGCCTTTTTATTGACTTGGCTAGACTTCGGCACCGTTCAATAAGATTCAGATTCATTGATGTATTTAGAAACTTATAAAAAAGAAGAATTGAACTATTTACATCATTGTTAATACGTTTAGTTTTTAGACATTACTAAACCTTTCGAACCATTCCTAAAAGACGTGGGACTTATCGCCGCTATTGTGGTGTCCTCTAACTCGAGTACCTACATTTGGTCATTTTATTATTTCAGGTATGAGATTCAGAGAGAGACACATATTAATAAACATTCTGAAACTGTGCACAAGTTTCCATAAATAACTAACAGTTTTTCGAGCTATTTCCACCTTTTTTAATTTATAAAGTAAGAAATAATCATAGAATAGAATAGAATAAACTTTATTGTACACCAAAAGAAGTTATAAATTGTACAGAAACTTAAATCTATGGGTACAATGGCGGTCTTATCGCTGACAGCGATATCACCGCCATTGGCCTCTGGATAGAACAAGAGCGCATGTCAGAGTATTTATTGACGAATACCCTCCTATGTTCCTTCCGTTTCTCTTTGCGTTCATTCAACATTCGCTCAGCCATAGAGCCGTTTTTACCTTCAGACTCAATTAACTTGGTGGTACTTAGATCTTCTCGTCCGTGAAACAGCGGACACATAATGTTCCTGACGTCACATCGGGCTCCACCACACAGCGCGGCGGCGACTTGACCTCGCTCGCCCCTCCAGCCGCGACAGCAGCGGTGGGACAACGCCGCGCCACTCACTCGCGGACCCATCTAATGCGCGCGCGCATGCTAACGGTTTTGATCTCTTGTAACCAGTACCTATCGCAATACAGTAGTATAATTTGCAAGCAGCAGTTTCATTTATTTAGTCCATTCAAGACCCCCAGCAGCACACCTGGAGCTTGAAAGTCAAACAATGGTCCTTCGAACCTTCAAATAAAGAAGATCGCCGTCTTTTTGCTGTGCACGCGCATCAAGTGGACTTTGGACTGGCCGCGTGTACCACGCTACGCCGTACGCCGTAGAGGACACATCAACGACAGTCTACCTAGACTAAAGGGACATTGATCTGAGTGAGTCCGTTCCATTATCCTTAATTTCCTGTCTTTTTCTGTCTTGTTCCAGGAATTTAAAATAGTGCTATACGGATCGGCATATTTGATCTCTTCATAATAGCATGCATTTATAAAATTACATTGATAATAATTCATCAACATTTCGCATAAAAACATCTATTTCTTATTACAACGCATTCCTTTGTTCGCTTGTCGCTCGGCATCCAGGTGCGATTACGTAATACGTAAACAAACTCATTAGTGTTTCTTAGGATTTTTACGTATTGAACTGGTTTGCACTGGGCTTATCTATAAAATCTGCTGTTTTACCGTTAGCTTGGCCAGTTATTGATGCAATATTTTATAACTCGCTTACGTTTTCACTAATTTAGCTTTTTGCTTTGTTTTTTTTTTTTTTGCATCGCGGCCATTTTGCTTTGTCTTAAGGACTTACTACCTGCACCGCAATATGTCTGATGCAAAATTTAAAGAACTTATTAAGAGGCGTGGAAGTTTCAAAGCTAAGCTTACGCATTTTAGCAACTTTTTAAGAATATTACCCAGCACGGATTTAGACAGTTTCCAAGCAGCCGAATTAAAAAGCCGCCTTATATTAATGGAAAATTTAATTACGGAATTTGATGTCTTGCAGACGGATTTAGAGCTGTTGTCGGAGGATGCGGACGAAATGTACACAGAGAGGGAGCAGTTCGAGACGCAGTACCATGCGCTGGTGGCTCGCGCGAGGACAATCCTCGCCACTGCGCGGGCCCCCTCGCCTGCGCGCGCGTCTGCCACGTCAAACGACGAGCTCGACCGTCACGGCTCTGGCTGCAAGCACGACTACGTTCGGCTGCCCAAGATAGACTTGCCTCACTTCGACGGCGACTATCAGCACTGGCTTGAATTCAGAGATACGTATCTTTCCCTTATACACAACAACAGCAGCATACAGGAAGTCAATAAGTTTCATTATTTACGTGCAGCCTTAACCGGCAGCGCGGCATTGATAGTGAAAAATATTGATTTCAAAGCAGACAATTATGCCTTAGCTTGGGAAATGTTGTTAGAAAGATATGATAACGACAGAATTTTAATTAATAATCACATACAGGCATTATTTAATATTGAACACATTCAACACGAATCTTGCAGCTCATTGCGCAACATAATAGACATCACTAATAAAAATCTTCGAGCTTTGACAATCTTAGGTCAGCATAGTGAACATGGTGGTTTAGGGGAAACTCTTATAATACACATGATGTCAGAAAAACTTGACAACGTTACACGTAGGGAGTGGGAAGAGTATAAAAATAATTTAGATTGCTTTCCACACTTAAAAGATTTTATTAAATTTTTATCAAACAGAGCAGATTTACTTGAATCCTTAAATAATAATAAAAATACAATAACTAACAAACACAATAATGAAAACATCAAAACTAAAAACTATCTTACAACTACTAAAACTAAACATACAAATTCAGAAAATGTTAAATGTCCTATGTGTACTCAGAATCACCTTTTATTCAGTTGTCAGCATTTCAGAAATCTTGAAGTAGAAGCACGCATTAAAAAAGCTTCAGAAAGCAATGTTTGTTTGAACTGCCTTCGACCTGGTCATACAGTGAAGCGTTGCAGTTTATCTCATTGCAAATATTGCAAGGCCAAACATAATACCCTTTTACATAAGGAATCAACTTCAGAAAACCCAACAAACAGGGACAACATTGCGTTGTCATCAAACGTCGTTTTACCCTGTTCAGAAAATAATCAGGCACATATTTTGCTATCCACAGCTTTGGCGAAGGTGACGGATGCAAATGGAGAGCTTCATACAGCCAGAATCCTGTTGGACAACGGCAGTACCTCCAACTTCATCACCCGAGAGCTCTGTGGGAAGCTTGGTCTGGTAAGACAAAGCACTAGCTCCACCGTCTCAGGTATAAACGGTCAAGTTTCTAATACCTCAGAAATCTGCAGTCTTCATTTGCAGTCTTGTAATGGTGGTTATCAGGTGAAAGTAAACTGTTTTGTCATACCGAAAATCACACAAACGTTACCTGGGTCATACGTGGATAAAAGGTACATCACCATCCCACCAGGTATACAATTAGCAGATCCTTCATTTAACATACCTACTGCTATTGACATTCTTGTAGGAGCTGAGGTGTTTTGGGACGTCTTAGGTTCCGATACCATTAAGTTAGGCAATAATCAGCCTAGATTACAGTCATCCAAATTAGGCTGGCTTATTTCAGGCCGCGTTAGTCAGCCTCTTAAACAACCTTCAGTATGTCATTTTCTTTCACAAAAGGAGTCCGATCAGCTGACTCGTTTCTGGGAACTCGATACTGTGTCGTCTGCAAGCTGTTACTCTTTAGAAGAACAGGCTTGTGAAAAGCTCTTTCAAGAGACCACATATCGGGATGCGTCTGGCCAATTCGTTGTCACCATACCATTGAAGGACTCGCCTGAGTGCTTAGGTGACTCTTATGCGAAAGCCAAGCGTCGTTTTCTCTCCCTAGAACGTAGATTTGAGCGGGATTCTACATTTAAAAACAGATATTTACAATTCATGCAAGAATATATTGACCTTCATCACATGTCAGAATATTCTAAAACAAATCAGTCAGAATGTAATTATTTTTTGCCTCATCACGGTGTTGTACGCGAGTCTAGTTCTACCACAAAACTCCGCGTAGTTTACGATGCTTCGGCCTCCAGCACCTCGGGCAAGTCCTTCAATGATATCCAGATGGTAGGTCCAACTGTACAGGAGGACTTATTATCCATACTCTTAAGATTTAGGCAACACAAGTATGTTGTAACGGGTGACATCGAAAAAATGTACAGAGCCATTTTAGTTCAGCCATCTCAGCGTCCGTTACAACAAATTGTTTTTAGATTCAATTATTCAGAGCCTTTAAAAACGTATGCACTGAATACAGTGACCTACGGTACAGCCTCAGCACCCTATCTGGCCACAAGATGCTTGGTGTCTCTTGCAGATCAATGTTCAGACCCAGAGGTTAGTCAGTCCATCAAACGCGACTTCTACGTGGATGACTACTTATGTGGGGGTGACTCTATTGAGTCAGTCATAACCTTATGTCGAGGAGTTGTAAAAATTCTTGAGTCGGCTAAGTTTCACCTAAGAAAGTGGCAATCAAATAGTCCAAAAATACTAGAATTAATCAGTAATACTCATACAGAAAATTTAGATAAAAAATTAAACTTGAATGATTCTCCTAGCAAAACTCTTGGGCTGTACTGGGACTGTAAAACAGATAGACTATACTTTTCAATAGATTTAAAACAAAATATTTCAAAAATAACAAAGCGTAATATTTTATCTTCAATAAGTCAGGTGTTTGATCCTCTTGGTCTTGTCGGGCCATGCGTAGTTCAGGCCAAGCTTATCATGCAGCAGCTGTGGATAAGTAAATGCAACTGGGATGATGAAGTACCAACAGAAATAAAATCTCAATTCATTGAATTTTTAGAGTCTCTTCCAGCGCTTAACTTCATTCATATTCCTCGTTGGGTGTCATGTCACAATGCTGAATCAGTAGAGTTGCACACTTTCACAGATGCTTCTGAACGCGCCTACGGCGCATGTATTTATGTTAGATCGGTTTCAGTCGACGGAACAGTTTGCGTTCGCCTGTTAGCCTCAAAAAACAGGGTAGCCCCTATAAAGCCCACAACCATACCAAGGCTGGAGTTGTGCGGTGCTTTACTGGGCACGAGACTTTTTTTGAAGGTACGTAAATCACTCACTCTAAAGTTTAAACACTGTTATTTTTGGTGTGATTCGACAATCGTATTGGGATGGCTGTCTACATTGCCAAGTCGACTTGAACAATTTGTTCGCAATAGAGTGAGTGAAATACAGGAAGCTACGACCGGACAGACGTGGAGCTATGTGCCTTCCAAGAGCAACCCGGCTGATCTCACTTCTCGGGGGGTGAAGGCTGATTGTATCAGCTCGTCCACTCTTTGGTGGTCGGGTCCTGATTTTCTTCATAAAATAGAAATACAATTTCCTATTTCGCCTCATACTGAAAATCAGTCTTTACCTGAAATATCTTTTCATACAACTGACACACTTAAACAAAATAATAATAATATAATTTCAAATTTAATTCACAAAAAATCATCATTTACATCACTAATCAGAATTATAGCATATATACAAAGATTTATTTTTAATTGCAAAACACAGAATAACAAAAAAACATCTTACCTAACATTATCAGAGTTACAATCATCAAAGAATCTTATATTACAGATTTCTCAGCAGGAAATGTTCCCTGAGGAATATACTTGTCTCAAAACTAGTCAGGGCTTAAATAAAAAGAACAGACTAATAAGTCTTTCTCCTTTCATTGATTCTGATAACTTAATACGCGTAGGTGGACGTCTTAATAACTCTAACTATAGTTACGATGTTATGCATCCTATTCTATTGTGTAGCAAACATTACTTAACCAAAATTATATTCGAAAAAGAGCACAAAGCACTCTTGCAGGGCCTCAATTACTTTTAGCACACATCAGACTCACCTATTGGCCTTTGGCAGGCAGGAACTTAGCCAAGCACGTAGTGCGTAACTGTGTTCGCTGCAGTCGCATCAAGGCTCAGCCTGTTCAGGTCGTCATGGGCAACCTACCAACTGATAGGACTCATCTCGAGTACCCTTTCTTGAATACAGGGGTTGATTATGCCGGGCCAGTGCTGATAGCCGACCGTAGGGGTAGAGGATGTAAGCTGATTAAATCTTACATATGTGTTTTTGTGTGCTTTGCAGTCAGAGCCGTTCACCTGGAGCTGGTTTCCAACCTCACTAAGGAAGCTTTTCTAGCGGCTTTCAGCCGATTTATAAGTCGTCGGGGCAAACCTCAACGCGTGTACTCCGACAACGGCACTACATTTGTGGGAGCTTTCAATGAGCTTTCACGCTTCTTAAAGGTTTCATCTAGCAGTATTGAGTCAGAGCTGGCAAACCAAGGCATAGATTTTAAATTTATACCCGCTTACAGCCCACATTTCGGTGGACTATGGGAAAGTGCAGTAAAATCCACCAAACATTTATTGCGTAGAGTCATGGGCCTAACTCATTTGACGTATGAAGAGCTCTCAACATGCTTGATCCAGATAGAGGCTATTTTAAATTCCAGACCTTTAACACCTCTATCCACTGATCCATCTGACCTCTCTTATCTTTCTCCTTCATTGTTCCTCATCGGACGACCACTCACGTCATTTCCTCGTCCTCAGATCAGCGACGTCAACATCCAGTGGCTACAGCGATTCGATCGCGTGGAGAAACTGCGGCAGCATTTTTGGCAACGGTTCTCTAACGAGTATGTGTCTCTCCTGCAGCAGAAAACAAAATGGCGTACAGCTGGGCATGACTTGAAAACAGGCACCATGGTGTTAGTGAGAGACGCCAACCTTCCTCCACTTCTATGGCTGCTGGGCAGAGTAGTTGCAGTGAAGACTGGGTCTGACGGACGTAGCCGAGTCGCCGACATCCTGACGAAGAAGGGCACCATCACACGTGCATATAACAACATATGAGGAGCTGGCGAACAGAACCGGACTTGTCCACTACTATTCAAAAGATGTTTTTTTTTCGAATCGTGATGTCTTGACCTAGTTTCGTCGATCCCTGTTAATATTTTCACCCAAAACCGGCTAGAAGTAGGCTAAAAAAGGCTTAAAAAACTAAATTTTCATACAAAACCGGACTAGTCCAATATCCAACACAAAGATTTTAAAAAAATATATTTTTTCATTCTAAAGCGAACTTGTCCTGTAATGTATTTATTTCATCAACACATTTTCAATCAAAACAGGAAATGTCTAACAAAAACGAAACACGCAGTAATAAAATGTTTTTGTTTGTTTTTTCCACCTTTTTCAAACAAAACCGGTTTAGTCCATTTTTATTTCTTGAATAAGTTCCAGAATATAGAAGTAAATTAAAAATAGGTACCTCATGCAATAATAGAACTAATCCACCGACATATCCTAATGCAATGTAATACTATTAGTCTCCTTCATATACTGATATTAGTTTTTTAGCTACCGTGTTAAATTTATTTTCGTGGACTAATCCGGTTTTGTTCGCCAGCTCCTCATATGCCCTCTTCCAATCTCATCATCATCATCATCATCACCTTGAAGCACACTTCAACCCGGGGGAATATGTTCCTGACGTCACATCGGGCTCCACCACACAGCGCGGCGGCGACTTGACCTCGCTCGCCCCTCCAGCCGCGACAGCAGCGGTGGGACAACGCCGCGCCACTCACTCGCGGACCCCTCTAATGCGCGCGCGCATGCTAACGGTTTTGATCTCTTGTAACCAGTACCTATCGCAATACAGTAGTATAATTTGCAAGCAGCAGTTTCATTTATTTAGTCCATTCAAGACCCCCAGCAGCACACCTGGAGCTTGAAAGTCAAACACATAACAATTATTTTGTACTATGCTATGGTTTTTTCCATCGGAAATTACTCTGTAGCTGCCCGGAGTTCAGAAGTTGGTGATATGATATATCCTGCGTACTTGCCTGATCTATGTTGAGATTGGCCACCGTAATCGGAATTCGGTCGGGAGGATTATTATTTTTTGCACTATAATGTAGTCTGTGTTCCTGATAGCTACAACCTAAAGTCTGTTTTTTAATCTCTGCGAGTAAAATTACATTACGTGGGTTTTCACAATTGTTCAAATACATTTTTTTGTCATCGAACAGAAATAATAACATAAAACTTTAAGTAAAAAACTTAAGTTAAACCTAGCTATGTACATATAATATAAAATATACACTCAGGCGTCGAAGTACTCCTCCACGTCGCTGTCATCTGGAAATGTGCCCAGAAGGCTGGCGGCATTGCCACGTTGTATGGCAATGCTAATTCTTTGGGCAAAGAACGAGCCAGCCCTCTGGTCCCGCAAAGTGTCGATCAGACGGCGTGAAATTTCTTTAAAAAGAAAACGCGCACTCGGACCCCATGACCCAAGAGTTTCAACCCCAAACGGCTCAAAACTGTAATTACCAATAAGATTACAGTATTTGCGCCGTTTGAGGGACTCAGCAGCCGCGGCGGCAGCGCCGGCACAGCCCGCCGAACTAGGAACATGGGATGGCGCAAGGGTGTCGACGCAGGTTGCGTCCCACACCAGAGGCCTACCCACCTTCCATGGCACCAACGTCATACCATCTGGTCTCTTCCCATCGTCACGTACCAAGCCGTTAGGTTCTAGTACAGCAGGTACCCCAGCGGTGACAAGAGCTCGACGAATAATGTCGTTGATGCTAGCGTGTCGTGCTATGCGGCCTGCGCTCCTACAGCAGGACAGGCCATGGTGTCCGAGGCTGTCGACAGCTTCGCCACAGTGGCACCGATGTGGAGCAACACAAGGGGCGCCTAAGCGTAAACAGATAGCGAGCCGAAACGAGGCGTCATCCATCATAGTGCCTACGGTGGATGACGGGAGTGCCTGAAGCCACAAACCCGACTCCCATTCCCCCACAGCCAGCAGACGCGCACGCTCAGCAGTACTTGACGATGTATTTAATAGGTTGTTACGATACTGCAGAGCGGCACGTCCCACAGTCTCTGTGAGGACAGGTTGTCGGGCAAATCCGTGTTGGGACAAGCCATTTTCCAAGCATTCAATGCATCGGACAAGCACGGTACCTCATCATTAACCAGTGAGGAAGATTGTCTAATATTAAAAAAACTGGCATCATTACTATTATAAGTTTGACATTACCTGTGTCAATTTAGTTTCAGGGTATAAAATACAGATTATTGGGGTTTTTAATTAGTCAAAAGTGAATAAGTCCATCATCGCTTACCATCAGGTGAGATAGTAGTCAAGAGTGAGCTTATCAATAAATGAAAAAAACAACGTTATTCTCACGCTAAAACAGTTTTTGCATGGCTCCGACAGTTTTATGACGAGCGGAATAAGTAGGCTTTGGCAACGGACGGCAGTCTGCTGGAGTCACTCCAAGTATCGTAAACTTTATGTGTTCTGTGAGGGGTCCGGCTGACCCACATAAACAGAAACGTATAAAATTATATTGATTTCATATTTATACGTATTATGAAACAGATGTTTCTCAAATTATTGCGAAGGTTCGAGTTCATAAATTGATTTAGTTTCAAGAAGCCCGTTATATTTGATCGTCGGAAAAGTTTACTTGTTTCTTTTTTTTCTATTCTGGTTTTCTGTTACTTGGTAAGCTGTGTAACACATATTGTCATTCATTTGTTGTGCCATCTTAACATAATTAATACACATCAGCTGCTCCATACATTTTGACGAAATATGCGAACGTAAATGTATGGAACAGCTGATATTTTTTTTTCGATTTTAGGTTTGATCCTATACTAAAAGTTGTTCATACTGATGAGTACAATAATCCCCCAAAAGGAGGTGCGTTAATTTTGTTAAAGAAAGAAAGAAAGAAAACGTGTTTATCTTGCCCAAATGGACGTACAGTACAATAATGATTACAACAACTGTCAGGCTATGTGAACCCGGCATTATTTATAGCATCATAGACACTATAGAATACAGTTGTCCAGCTGTCAAGTTAATATACACATACCACAATCCATATAGATAATCTGTGGCAAGTTGTACATGTTGTTACATGTTGTATATAAAAAAAACTGTCTGACTGGACAATATCAACGTACAGCCGTAACTTTCCATCTTAATTATGTCTCTTAAGGCATGGGGACTATTATAGGATACGGATAGAGGCAGTGATTGAATTGAAAACCTGGCTTGATTGAGAGTTTTTATTGAGAAATAGATTTTTTATTACTTTTTTTTTTCATAAAATTACTTGTTTTGTATAAAAGAAACTAAAGGTTTTATGGATTTTGGTAAATGGATCTCCGTACTTAAACTATGGAAAATCTTTGTAACCCATTGTGAATTCACAGCCTACAAAGAGGTACATCGAAGTAAATTAATTACCTATCATTCTGTTACATGTTAGGTAAATAAATACCACAAAACCGTACAACATTCATCGTCATCTGCCTAGCCTTTTCCCAACTATATTGGGGTCGGCTTCCAGTCAAGCCGGATTTAGCTGAATACCAGTATTTTACGAGGAGCGGCTGCCTACCAGACCTCCAACAACCCATTAACTGGGGTAACACGGTACTTCATGGCAAGACTGGAGTCAGATTTACCTGGATTCTGACTATCCGTAACGACTGCCAAAGATCTATAAATGACAGCCAGGACCTACGGTTTAACGTGCTTTCCGAGGCACGGAGGAAACTCCCATCCACAGACCAACCTTGGCAAGCGTTGCTTAACCTTGAAGATCGACCTTTGCGGCTGTTTTCATCCAGCCACGAGCTCCTTCTAACTGTACAACAGGCATATCGCAAATAAATAGTTGTTCATAAAGGAAAATATTCGCGTAGGTGTAAAACGTTATTTTTTTACACGAATTTCGAAGTCCCTTTGTGAGTTTTACATCACAAAGAATAACATAGCCTGCTGAATAATTTAACAGATTTTTTGATTTTACCGATGGATTTCGTCGAGTTTGGTATTTTATTCGAGACAATACCATGTTCCTCATTTAAATAATAAACGCTTTTGTATAGTCACGTCGTCCACCAACGCTTCGAGAGATAAAATTTAAAATTAGAAATGAAACCTTTTTTTTTCAACCTTGACATTTGAATTATTGAATTTAGAACAAACTGATGAGAATAGAATATAATAAAATGAACTTTATTAGACACTAAAATAGTAACAACACATTTAAGACTAACGTAATTCTATGCGAGGAGCTCGTGGCTAGATAATAACAACCGAACGGGTCGATCTTTAAGGTTAAGTAACGCTTGCCAAGGTTGGTCTGTGGATGGGTGACCATCTTAACATACCAAATTTCCTCCGTTCCTCGGATAGCACATCAAGCCATAGGTACCGGCTGTCATTTGTAGATCTTTGGCAGTCGTTACGGATAGTCAGAAGCCAGTCTTGCCATGAAGTACCGTGTTACCCCAGTTAATGGGTTGCGGAGGTCTTGTAGGTAGCTACTCCTCGTAATATACTAGTATTCAGCTAAATCCGGCTTGACTGGAAGCCGACCCTAATATAGTAGGGAAAAGGCTAAGTAGATGATGACTAACGTAATTCTATGGGTAGGGGCAATGGCGGTCTAATAATTGTAAGTTGCCAGCGATATCTACCAGACAATCTTAAGATGAACTGTAAGAACTTAAAATGAAAAGCTGCTGGTCTGCAGTGTACTGCAAATTAAGAAAGTAGTTTTTTTTAGATTATGACGAAAAGAAAACCGGGTTTTACTTAATATCTGAAGCTAATTCGTATTTGATGTTAATGAACTAAGCACCACATTTTATTTTAATTTAAGTAAAACTTCAACTGATAGGAGTTGTGGGAATCCAAGGGATGTAAGATGTACATGACAGTTCACTTATGCGACACTTAGGAAAGGCCTATGCCTAACAGTGGACGTGTTCCGGCTAAAATAATGATCACTACAACTAATTTACTTTGATTCAATAAGTCATTAAAGTGATAACTAAACGTTTTGTAAGTAAAGCTTAAACTAATGATTATATTTAATGAACGTCAGAAAACGTTTCGGCCAGCATCTTGAACAATCACTCTACTATCTAGGTAGTCATTTAACAGTTTAGTTAAATATACATGCCACCTTTGAAGTTGACAAATTACAATCCTAGATCAGATATCGAAAAGGTCTCCATGAGCCAGCCCTATTGTGTGAGCGCTCACGGTCGACTGATCTATATCTTTAGTGAATGGATTGCGTTTGATTTTCGTCGGTAATGGTCCGATAAAATCGCCTAAATGGAGTTATCGCTACGCATGCCATGTGGCTCGATTCACTAAGTGAATTATTTACTAATGATTAGGTTCTATAATAATGTATTAAGCTTACATGCCATCATCATCACCTCAGTCGTAAAACGTCCACTGCTGGACATAGGCTTCCCCCAAGCGTGCCGCACAACGACGGGTCCTGTGTCTCATTCCCGCGACCCTCACCAGGTCATCGGTCCATCTTGTGGGAGGCCTTTCAACGCCGCGTCTTCCGGTCTTGCAATTTGATCAGCAGCGGCTTTAATTACTCAGATACCCGCGAAACGAGACACAATAGTAAAACAATAACAGCGCGGTCTCATAGGACCGGTTGGGGATTCAAACGTTAAGCCTGCTGATTGAATTTACTATAATGAAGCAGACAAGCTTTAGCACTAGTTTGGTACCATTGCTTTTAATTTCATCTTCTTTAACAAATGAGGCAACTGTGGCGTTCATCGCCCCCATACTAGATCATCATGTGATTCCGATCATGTGATTATGACATCCGTAATATACTTATTGATTTGATTTATAATTAAACAGTCTCATACCAAACCTTAACGAGTGTAGATCATTTCACTCCTTACATAGTTACCTTAAATTCACGGCAATAAGCTCCACATATGGTGACCCTGACGTGATCTTCCGACCGCCGTGATTTATGGTAATCGTGAACAGATTACTTTCGAAACTACAATGGTGACTCAATCGCAACCCGAAGTGGTGGAACTGGCAACCATAACAGTGTCTTAAAAGATTCCCGATTTTTGGCGTGATCAGCCGCGACTGTGGTTTGTACAGTGCAACTCAGCAAAGAAGTTGTGCAACAAGTTAGCGACACAACCAAATCGATTTACCCGTTTAAGAAGTACGGTCCCACAGACTGACAAACACACCCTTATAGAGTTCAAACTTATAATACTTCATTCTTTTGTCCTAGGATTAAAAACTAAAGTACCTTTATAAAAATAAATGTTAATCTGTGAATAAAAATCGATACACGTTTCGGCGATGGAAGTTAAAAACTCGTAACGTGGTAAAGTTGCTTCAGCCCACGCGGTCTCAATACCTTACGAGATTTATGCATAGACCTGTAAACCAGAATTTTGATACGCACACTCGTTGTACCGTAGGAGGCTGTGGCCCAAGAGCATATAAAGCTCACGGTTTATAGCTGCGGCCATCAAGAGATGTAGATATGGCGTGACTACTTTTCGGATGGAAAGTAAGAAAATTCAGAGGTTCATGATAATGATTCAAATATCACACACAGCTTAAGGCTACTATTAAAAAGATTTTCATATTAGTAGGGCGACTAGTCAGGACGAGCGGAAGCAAGTTTCAGACTTCTACTGACTAAAGCGCAGGCCACACCGCCAGCTGGCGGGCGTAGCGGGCGAAGCGAACGAAGGAAACTAAACAAAATACGCGAGATATTGGCGAGCTAAACTATGTTACGTTCACACCGAAAACTACGGACAGATAAGCGACGGGCGGAGCGGGCGAAGCGGGCTAAGCGGGCGAAGAGGGGGGCGCCAACGAGGTTTCGCTGGAATCGTCGGATATTTCGTTAGCTTAGCTCGTCAGGTTAGTCGGTAGCTCGCGGTGTGAGCCGAAGTATGTAAAGAGGTGAAACGATGTTCGTCCGCCAGGCCCGCCCGCCCGCTAGCTGGCGGTGTGGCCTGCGCTTTAAACCCACTCCTGTTCCTTTCTCGTCTAAATTCCAGGGTCTCAGGATTCATCAGAGTCTTTCAACCCAGGGCCCCAGTAGGCTTCGACCTTCCCGGGCCCCTACAGTTTGCTAATATCTCTTTCTAAAGTAGATGTGCTATATTTAAGTACATATACCCAGTTTGGAGAATAAAATCAATTACAACAGTAATTAAATTTCTTTAAAAGTTCAACGAGGAAAATATATAAACTTAATTGCTTGCATAAAAACTTAACTGTTTTTGCAGTAGCAATTAATTTTATAAGTTTGTAAAAATGGGTCTTCAAAAACCTCCCTAGGGTTTGTCAACAAAGTTAATTGCTAGATTACGGTAATTCCATCGAGATAAACTGTTTGCTTAAACTTTTATACTGGGCCCCAAGTAATTATAATTAATATTATTATATTTTCTCATATTTTTTAGGTTTTTACATTATTTTATTTTTAGGTGGAAAATCATCCGACTTCTGCTTTAGGGCGGAGCGCGCGTGTAAGACTTTTCCTGACTAAACCCCACTCCTATGTTCCTTATTTGCCATGCGCTCCAAGATCACAGATTTTCCTTTCAGGAGCGAACCCATGACCCCAGGCCTTGCTGGGCCCCTACGGTTTGCTGTCATGTCTATAGAGTTACGCCCGCGTATGCACACTTCACGTTAATAATTATTATGTAGGTAAAAGTTTGTAAGTATATAAAAAACATACTTTCAATTGCTGCTGTTCGAGCGTGAAAAAGTTACTTAGTAGATTTAAGTATATTTTGGCCACCATTTGAAAATAGTACCTATTCTATATACTAAATTATAATACGATATGTTCTACATATCCTTATTAAGTATCCTAATTTAGTATTTAGAATAGGTACTTTTTATCCTGGAGTATAATCCGGTGGAAAATTTTATTTCTATTAGGCAGGCGAAGCCACTGGCAACAGCTAGTTACACATATTTTTTTTTATAGCAAAATCATTTCTATCTCACCTAGAAAAGAAAAACCTTTGCTCAAAATCTAACACAAAATTCATAAGAATATTATCGTAAACCTTCGTTGTTCAACCTATCATAAACTGTATCCGGATAAGCGAACTTTTTGGAGGTCTCTTCCCAAAATGTCTCTCGTGGGTGTCATGGAATGTTATATCACAGTTACCATGTGCTGTTGCGTTTTAGATCCCATATATACAGAGTATGATATGTAGGTATGTGTATCCAAGTGTAGCGTAAAATTTGTATATGAAAGTGACGGCGATAAATTGGCGTCTCAGCTCACTTTTACGAAGCAGTTATGCTCGCAAGGAGGCAGCCGCACGCGTGAGGAAACGGATCTCCTTACGCCTCAGTTGCCGAAAACCTGATTTCCAGCCACCGTAGGTGTAGGCTTGTGAATGACGAGCAATGAGTAGCCGTCGGATCACAAGACGTCGACCATGGGAAAACTTCTAAAAAGAAAACTCGTAGTTCAAGAACACAAAGAGCAAAAAGTACATAAGTGTAATTTTAATCTGTAAAAGATTAAAAGATTAGAGGCTGACACGCCCTCCACCCTAGACAGATAAGTCATTAAGTAGATAAATTTCCCACTTCAAAAAAAAAACGATAAAAGAGTAATTCCAAGTATGGAGTAACATTTTTCAAAGAAAAAGAAAACTGTCACCCCTCTAAACGATTCCTCTCACGCGACTCATCATTAACGTCACAGCGTTCTCCGCCCCGGTACTAAAGAATCAATTGAGTGTCTTATTAGCGCTAAATTGCTTTACTCGCTTACATATAAAACCGTCTGTGTGTTAAGTTAAAACACTTTTTTGTAGTATTGTAGTTATTTGATAATGGCATGAATGTTTGGCATTTGTACTTCATACTATGCGTAAGTACAAGACATTATTTTTATTTTGATGTTTGGTGTTCTCAAAGATACCATTGTTCGTCTACTAGGAGTACCTACTCAAGTTTGTGGTCCCTTAAAGCTGTGCAAAAATCAAATTTATAAGTTAACGAAAAAAAAGATACGCCTGCTTTTTGTCGAGAAAAACGTACATTCGACACTCTCAAGGGGATCTAAATTCATAGGGTACTTAGACTAGAATCTTGAAATTTGGTATAAAACAATGTATAATGGCACAAATATAGGAAAAATTCTGAAATGTGAGTAGACGTCACAAGAAAAAAAAACGGAAACTCTTCAAGACCCGATTTGGGAATTGAACTATTTACATAGGTAAGTCCGACTCACACATGCCCGGTTTTTTTTTATAAGCTGTAAGTCTTTCAAGCTGTAATAAATAACACAAGCCAGCAAGTAACAATATAACACACACATTCAATGATAGTGATAGACCAGGCAATCTCTGCTTCTCCATATAAACGAGATTACTCTCACCAAGGCTCTGTACTGAAAGCAAGTCACATCTGCATTGACGTTCCGTTTATAGCCTTTCCGTCGTTTTGTGAGAAATGCGTAAAATATCAGCGAAGCGTGTGATAAATTGTGCGAAAGTGGTGCCATCTGTCAACGTAATGTCGTATTTTATTGTTGTAAAGACATTACTTGGAGAATGAATTGTGCTGTGTTTAACATGGCCGCGTGTTTGTAGTGTAAGCACGTCGTTTGTGTAATATATGGCTAAAGTTGGCAGATGTCTGTATGTAAGAGACGTAAGTACATAATATAGCCTTAGAGACACTAGAGGATATAATGTTCTCCAACATGACGCGCAACGCTGTTGAATTGTCCAAAAAACATGACCCGCGTTACGTGAATGCTTCGTAAAATGTTGATGGGCAAGCTCTGCAAGACACTGAATAGTGTAATGCAGACGGCAAGCAATCGGTAGCTCGCCGTGCGGTTGATAAAAACCGAGTCCGAAACGACGACGCGCCACGCGCCTTTCAAAGAGATGTCAGCAAACCGTAGGGCGGGGCCCAGCAGTGTGGAAGCCTACTGGGGCCAAGGGTTTGCTACTGAAAAGAAAACCCGGAATCCTGAAACAAAAGGCAAAGAAGGAACAAGAAACATAGGAGTGGGATTACGTCAGTAAAAGTGTGACACGCCCTCCTATTTCGCAACGGAGTGGAATAAGTCATTGGTTGATTTCCCACCTAAAAAAAGTTAAAACCCGCCTTTTTTCAGTAAAAGTCTGAGACATCTTTTCAATCATTCCAGATCGAGAGAAACTATTTAATAATCTCCAACACCACAAAAAAGCAAACTTGAATAACTTTAGAATACAATCATAAAACCCGAGCCCACACCTCTGTTACTTCTTCTTCTTCCTGTCCTTATCCCATATTACTTGGGGTCGGCGCAACACGTTTTCTTCTTCCATTCTGTCATGTCGTCCGTCACACTATCACTAACTCCCTTTTCTTTCATATCAGTCCGTATACAATCCATCCATATTTCCTTTGGCCTCCTTCTCCCTCTCTATTCATCCATCTCTGTTACTGAAACCACAAATCAAATCGAATCATCTACATTCCTCAATCGTTTTTCATATAACTTTAGCCTTTTTCAAGGCCTTTCTCGCGTCGATGAAGCCCAGTAAAACTATATATTTTTATATTAATGGCATAGTTTGTATTAAATATGAAAACTTTTGATCGTTCTCAGCACTTTATTACCTTTCTGCTAGACTAGAGGTTATAAAACACATTTATTTTTAGGTGATCATCCCAAGTCGTATAACGATAGTTATTTTGCGGTTTCGAATAACTGAATGAGCAGTAATAGGGTAGTTACTTTACCCTGTGGCTTTGTTTTATATTTTATCATCATTGAACAAGTTTACGGTTTACAGTATGCCATAAAATATATAATAATAATATCAAAGTGCAGTCAATTTTGTGGAAAATTTATCTAAAGCAAACTTGTGGAAACATCAGCTAATGCTCAGTTGCTACCGACTAAAACCCACTAACTAGCTGTTCAAACTATAAATTTCTAAACACAAACATCTCTTGTAGCATGAATTTCAGGAATGTTCCATAAATTTTCTCATAGTTGTCTCACAGGACACTTCCTCTTGAGAGCTAAGAGGAAAAATAAGCAATTCCTGAAAGTACCGAATAATTCCTGTACTAAAAATACATTTCTCGCCCACTTGGTCTAAAGGAAAACAACATACTAAGTATATTCATATAACAAATTATGGTTTGTTTTGAAAATTAACTCATAATTTATTTGAGTGTGTCATTAATAAAGATGTTTATTGGTTTGAGAACTGCTACGTAAGGCGAAAAATGTTTACGGCCACTGAAGTCAGTTTACAACGTTTGATAACGTACTACTAAAATATTGTGTGGAGTGGCTCTTAATAAACTAGTGCGCCTCTCCATCAACGACTGCATCACTGCTTACCATCAGGTGGGATTGCAGTCAAGCACTGGTTTATGTAATATAAAAAAAATGGTACATTTGGATACAAGTCGAGGAAGTTAGTCATTGGCCGAGGAGAAATTCACCCGAGCCACAGGTGAGGGTGTTATGGAGCCGAGTGCTGCAGTGACCAATTTCCACGTTTATCAAACAACGTTATTCAAAACACATGCGAATAAATAAATAAACTGGGGTTGATCGCCTTTTCTCGTGAGGGTCGCTTAGCTACTAGTCTGACACGATGAATGCATTACATTGTGGCGGGGCAAGCTCGAGATTTTTTTTATTCAGTACTAATATTAAATGTATTCTGTTGGTCAGACACTTCTTGTATCACAAAACAGCAAAATAGAAAAAATACGTTTCAATGCAAATGATCGTCATCATTTCAACCGAAAGACAGTCCACTGTTGAACATAGGCCTTCCCCAAGTGTCGCCACAACGACCAGTCCTGTCCTCTCGCATCTATCAGTTTTACATTATGATAATGAAAAATTATAAAAGTCATCGCTCCACCCTGTTTGAAGTTTTTCATACAAATAATATTTCAATAATCGCATTCATCACTTTACATAAACGCTACACCATTTAAGGACAGTAAGTGTATCATCAACTTTCATTTTGTTCCAGTTTTTTAAAAGCTCTGTAATTTCTTCTTGAAAAATTGAGTCGAAAGAGCACTTTATCTTTGTTACGAAGTTCCGTATTTACATTAACCGGTCTGTTTTTAAGTTTTTTGTTTGCCTTTTTAGTTCGTGGCTGAAATAATATCAGGTGCTCGGGTCGATATTTTAAGGTAAGCCACGCCTGCTGAGGTCAATTTGTCGATTAGTGATAATCATAGCACAAACATTTTGGATGATAGATGGATTTGAGAGATTGAGCAGGGCACATTGCTCGCAGAACAGATAGTCGATCTGGACGAAAGGTTCTGGAGTGGCGACCACGTACCGAGAGACGCAGCATTGGAAGGCCTCTCACAAGTGCCGATAACCTGGTGAGGCTAGGGTTTACGCAAGATGACGAAAAACTGCTGATATGCAATGCATGCGAATGCGGGTACTCGTGGTGCTCGAAGATAAAGGCTAACTGATGGACACAGATGTATTCAGTAAAAGTATGACCATCACTCCGTACTCCACCCAAGAGTGGGAGTCAAAGTCATTGGATGAATTTCCAACTAAAAAAATAAATCTGTTTTTAACTTAATGTACGAGTAAGAAGCAGCGAATTTAGGCTGAAAAGCAATGCGATTCAAACTGTAGTAACTTTTTTAAATTTAAATATCGGTAGGTAATTGAAATAGGCTTTCAATTTATTGAATAGAAACTTTTACGAACGATACAATACAGCGTACTTTGAATCACCATGATGCTTTCATAGCGACCGTTTGATTTCTAAAGAGGGTATTTTAAATATAATGGCGCAATTTCACTGGTCTATGCGAGATAACAACCAATGAAAGTAACATGGTAGTTATACCGTCTACGGTTCCCCGAATGCGGGCCCTGTGGCACGCGTTCCAGAAATTTCTCGCACCCCGCATGCAGGCTATATCGACTAATGAAATTGCGCCATTATGGGCTGAAGACGTCTTTTGGCGCATTTTCATTAGTCGTTAACTCGTTCGGTATACAGCATGCGGGGAGACCCCGCATTCGGGATAACAACCAATGAAAGTAACATGGTCGTTATACCGTCTACGGTTCCCCGAATGCGGGCCATGTGACACACGTTCCAGTAGTCTCTCGCACCCGGCATGCGGGCCCTATAGACTAATGAAAACGGTTCCCCGAATGCGGGCCCTGTGGCATGCGTTCCAGAAATCTCCCGCACCTCGCATGTGGGCCCTATCGACTAATGAAATTGCGCCATTAGGGATCTAATTTTCTCTAATTTAATTAATGCAGAAAAAGGTTTCTCAAAGTTGTGATGTCTGATTAACTTTGGACAGAGGACAATTCAAAAAACTTTGGAAGATAAGTTTGAATTGAAATGGCATAATAGGAGCGAAGAATATCTAAAAAGAAAAAAAGTTATTGTACATAGTGAGGAACAAGATAGTTAACTTTTTCTTCTATCGAATGATTGCTTCATCATCATAATCATCATCTCAGCCGAAAGACGTCCACTGCTGGACATAGGCCTCCCCCAAGCGTCGCCACAGCGACCGGTCCTGTGCGTCTCGCATCCATCGGATTCCTCCGACCCTCGCCAGGTCGTCGGTCCACCTTGTGGGAGGCCTTCCGACGCTGCGTCTTCCGGAATCGCCGAATGATCGCTTGTCTCAGTAAAATTAATGTAAATATCGTATTTTAACTAGATATTTTTAATTTCTCAATTTTCTTTTATTATATGCCAAAATTGACTACAGGGTCACAGTCGTTTACCACCGTAAATATATTTGTCTATTTACGGATATATCCATATATGGTATCAGAAATAACCGTGGCCTTACCGTGGCATGCAGTATACACGGGCACCAGGGTGCGAGGCCGTCCATCGGTTGTCATAAAAACTGCAATTAAATTATATCTTGACGACTTAACTGTTCTGTGTTGACGACAGTGGTCTAATTTTTTGACTAATCACAAATTAGAATCTCTCTCCACTACTTAATTTTAGTTAAAGACGTACAGGCCAACTCATAATGTTGGTTAGCAGTTTACTGAACAGTAAAGGAATATAAATCACAAATCCTTATTGTTCCAATTTCTATTAAATCTAGTTCGTTTGTTAAATCAAGTTTCTGTTGCCAAGATGTTAGGAAAACTTTGGCATCGGTCAACATTGTGAGGATTAGTCCAATAGTTCTGGCGATTGTTGGAACTACCCCAAGGGAAGGACGAGGAGGTAATCTGTACAAATATACTTGAAGTTTAGTAGTTCTGACACAATCACGGTAACACAGTTAGGAAGGGTAGAAAGGACTTGTCTAGAAAGTTAGTTGTGACCCTTCTGAAGTTATAGTTAACTGTACATTTGTAAGTAATGTATACCCTAGGGTCATTCTGATATAACGTAAGCAGATTAGTAATTTAAAAAAATATGTTGACGAAAATATACCACGAAAAAGATTTCAATATTTATTTACATACTTCGAATGATAATTGTCTTCCTTCGTAAAAATAAATCAATGTGTTTTATTTACATTATATCACATCGTTTATGATAAAACAATATAAGTGATTCATATTTACTTTTCTTTATATGCTAAAACAAAAACATGAGATCTATGTAGATACTATAGTCCGGTCAAAATAGACTAATTAATTGGGGTGAGGTTACAATAATTCGCACTTGGCTGAAAATTGGTAGGTTTGTTCAATACACTATTATAAAGGAAATGTGAAAAGTCCTCATCGATCCGGCACGTGCAAAAAAATATACACGCGGTCAAAGGTCACAAAAATGGGTTTTTCGCGTTATTAAGCAAAATGGTAAGTTTTATCATAAAATTAGCTCAGACAAAAATCTATAAATATGTCTAAATACTTTTTTCCTAAGAGCCACCGTTTTTGAGATATAACGATTCAAAATATTGAAAGAGTTGTAATCGTCAAAATATGAATAAATACACCACGTATATACTGGTACATCACTGAAGCCGTAATACAAGCAAAAATATCGTTCTATCGGTCAGTGTGACTAACACATATAAAATATGAAAATTTGGGGTAAAAAAAAACCCATTCCCTTATCTGCTACGCCAGTGTAACCTTCAGCAACATCTGCCTCCCATTCAATTGTCTGCGTGGCTAGGGTCGTATACCTGCTTAATTTTACTATGCCGAATACATTCAATGCTATTAGAGTGCGTCTAATGATAGAACGACCTGGAGTTTTTGATTTAATGGGCCACATTATTCAGCCACAATTGTCCGAAATAAAAAAAGTTGTGAAGTGTCAAGACATGAAGAATCATGTCTTGACACTTCACAACTACTAGTTAGTAATACCACATACAAAATTTTTGGATTCAACCTCTTTTTCTCAGGTTGCGCTTGCTACTGTTTCAACTTTTTGAATCGTTATATCTCAAAAACGGTGGCTCTTAGGAAAAAAAAGTAGTTATACATTTTTATAGATAATTGTCCGATCTACAATTTTTGTCTGAGCTTATTTTATGATAAAACTTAACATTTTGCTGTAAATCGCGAAAAACCCATTTTTGTGACCTTTGACCACGTGTATTTTTTTTTGCACGTGCCGGATCGATGAGGACTTTTCACATTTCCTTTATAATAGTGTATTGAAGAATCCTACCAATTTTCAGCCAAGTGCGAATTATTGTAACCTTGGATGTCTAAATTGACCGGACTACTAGTATAATAATATATCTATCTCATGTATGTGACTTCGCTGGCGTGAAAGGTAAAATTATCCAATTAAAATAAACTGACAAAATAAATAAAAATCCAATGCTGTTTCTAAACATGGTCTACTCCGAACTTCATTTAAACCCGTGCCCAGCCTGTACGTGAAGGAGAATCAAACAAACACACACATATATAATACTTTTTTATCTTTAAATATTAAACCGTATTATTAGTTCTAAGGTTTCGAAGCAAATAATCATCTAAAAATAAAGCTAGGTATAACCAAGAGTCTCACCCTTCGTCAAAGTTGTAAGTACCTAATTACAGACATAATATTTTACAAGGTAAAGGGCAAACTTCAGGTGACTGTTGACAGCCATTCCCCTTCAGATGGCTTAATTAAAACCTAAAGTAACTAAAGTTCTCTGAGAAACTTACTTTGATTTATGAGCTTGCCACTTGAAATATTTGCTGAATAATATACTGTAGAGCTATTATATATTACCTTTCATGGGAGATAATTTATTTACAGATTACAGATATATATTTACACAAAATAAAAAACCCTAAAGAACTAACTAAAATTAAACTAAAAAATGGCGTCGAAAAACTCCTCCGCATCGCTGTCGACTGGTAATGTACCCAAAAGGCTGGCAGCATTGCCACGCTGTATGGCAATCAGTGGCGAGGGGTAGACTTGCGTGCGAGTTAATCCGCTACTTATTCCAAAAATATTATAAACCTGACCTAATTAAGCGACGGAAAATCTTAACTGTGAGATTCAGAAACCGTCGCTCAACTAACAACGCCATCTAGTGACCGCGTTCCCAACTTTTTTCACAAATTCACAATTTCCTCAAAAGATGACGCAGTGAACCAATATTTATGTAAACGCAATTTTAAAAATAGTATGTAAAATATATTATTAAAGTTCACTCACCAAATGCAGTTCGCTCAATGATGCAATAAATCCAAACCGGCGTTTTTATTAATTGTCGTAACACTCGTAACTTAATTTTGGGAACAGGATTTGGTTGCAATACAAAGAATCTATTAACAATATTATATCTCTAACATGAATTAATGCCATTACTAAATAGCACGAAATATATGTACAGTAACGTTAAAAACAAAAAAAAAAAACAACTACAAAACAGAAAATGAAAGATAACCGCCATGATAATTCGGTTGTATAAAAAACCCTACCAAATAAGATGTATTACTCGCCAATATCAGTTATTATGCAGTGAAATTCATTCTTATTTTGGAATCATTATAATTGCACAATGAATGAATTTTTCTTTCTCGCTTGCACCTATGCAATGTTTACTGTCTTCTTCCTCATAACTCGGTCCGGATCGAGTTATATTGAGTTCAATTTTCTACGTGCGAAAACGAGACGGCAAGAGTTCGAGTAATAGGCGTTAGTTTATAGGAAAGAAAGAGATAGATGCGTATTATGGGTTTTAGTTGTTTGAAAAGGTAATCCGGTGTTTTTCGGCTTATGATTTTGGCATTGACGACAAATGTTGTATACATTTAAAAAAATCGAAGTAATTGAACAATAGAAGGGTTGTTGACCTATAGATTTCTGTTTCAAAGTGAACTCGTAAGGAATGGAGTTATATGAAGGCTTCGCGACTGATGGCAATGCTTATTCTCTGGCCAAGATAAAAGCCAGCCCTCGGGTCACGCGAAGTGTCAACAAGGCGTTTTGCGAGTTCTTTAAACAATTGGTGGGCGCTCGGGCCCCACGGTCCAAGAGTTTCAACCCCAAACGGCTCGAATATATAATTACCTACTAGGTTATTGTATTTTCGCCGTTTGAGGTTCTCCGCAGTCGCAGCGGCAGCACCAGCACAGCACGACGAGTTAGGAACGTGAAACGAGACACAATAGTAAAACAATAACAGCGCGTCTCATAGGACCGGTCGGGGATTCATGAATTAATATTATTAAGGTGAAAGTTTGTAAGCATGTATGTTGAGAGCAGTGGTACCGGCCTCGACTTACTATTCGTAGGCCGCGGTTACAAACCCAACCAGGCGATTTTTGAGTAAATACCACATAAATACTAATAAGACTGCTAGTAGAAAGTTGTCATTATTCTAGTCATGAAACCAATACGCTGCGGTCTTCGATAATAGTCACCATTATTCTTATTATCTCATGAAAATCATACCTAATTTGGCTCTAAAGTTTGTTTACCACAATTAACCTAAGAAGTAATCTGAGCCTAGGCTAAAAAAAAAAAGTAAACCGAATTTTCAACATACTCGTTTATACACACAACAATATACATAAATCATAACTCCAGTCCCCAAGATATGGGCACCGTTTAGCTTAGGGACCATTGTATAGACTTCATAATAAAATTAAAGCTCACAACACATTAAGTTAAAATGATTATAATATTTAAACTCTTTGTAATGATTCAACAAAATAACTTCAAATTTTACCTTATTTATCTTTTGTTAAACTGAAACTAGACTCACGGTGCCAATATGTTATGACGAGATATCTCAGATATTAGCTAGCATAGAGGCAAAATCAGGATAGCTTGCAATTTATAGTTTGTTTACTGTAACTCGATTCCGTTCTACGTAAGCTGTAGCCCGCAGCGAACTAATATTGAAGCAATATCTTGTTAGTTACTTTCCCATTACACAGAATTTGTTGATTACCTAGCTATTTTTCTCGTCAAAACTGATTTCTATAATTTAATAGGAAAGTATATAATAAATAAAGTTTTGTAATAATCAAAGACCAAACTCAATGGAAAAATTATGATCAGCTGGTTAATTGATCGCAAAAGTCACGTTAATAACATGGAATTAAGATCAGTAATAAAATACTTTTTTTTTGGTCCATGGAACATGGGTTGGGAACCACTGGGAGCTCTAAAAGGTTACTGATAGTCCGTGCATCAGAAAGTACTTAAAGCCGTTAGTCCCAGTGTAAGCACAGAGTAATCGAAAACCGTGTCATTCGTAAATCTTTAACCCTCTTTACAAGTAGTCTGACGTCAGAAAACCTAACTGTAAACATCAGTCTATCCAAGGAATAGTGTGTTAGTCAGTAACTGAGTTGTGAAGGTCTGATAGACAGTAGGTCCATGTAAAACACGGGTATTCAACCTCATATCGATAGATTGGAAGGTGACCTCATGGTAGTTGGGAAAATAAATGACGAAAGGAATGACGTGTCATGTCGTTTCATTCCAAAGGATACCGCGGCGCGCCGTTGCTTCCCGCGAGACGTAATGGGTCATTTTGTGTTAAACAACAACAAAAGCACTATAGATATTGTTGATTTTCTTTTTATTTTACTTTTTTTATGTCTAATATTTAAGTTCGCAATTACTTAGACTCATACACATTAATGGTGTACCAAAAAATGTGTTTTCTTTCTTTCTATCTTTACTTAACTGTTACTTTGAAAGTTCATCAACGAGAAATTTATCAAATGCAACTCAGAGCCTCTTCTGTAATCGGCTTTGAGTTTCTACTAAAAGTAATTAATGACGGAGCACAAAACACGCAAATCTACAACTTGGACATTCATTGTGAATTCACAACACACAACAGTAACAATTGTTGTATTAAAACATCAAAAGTGAGTTTATTGATTTTAATTTTATTTTCAAACTCAAGAAGTCATTTTTGATGACTACAAAAATACATTTTGCTTGTAGATTCCTAAAAAAAACAGTTACTGTGTCATTATTTTCTAAATTTATAGAGCCATTACACATTTGAGAATTAGCTGTCTTCTTACACTATTAACCTATCAATACCCGCAAAACGAGACACAATAGTAAAACAATAACAGCGCGGTCCAATGAGACCGGTCGGGGATTCATGAATTAAAGTAACCGTAATCTTACATATCGAGCTTACAACAGACTAGAAACAGCAAAATATAAAAGCTTATTGAGCAAGCGTTAATTAAAATATTTCACGGCAATTAATCCGCCCATAGCAGCGTTCCACAGATTAATGAAATTCTGTATAAAATTAAAAAGAGTTACGTAAAACTGAATTAAGATTTTCAATTTTTTTTTAAACAGGAAGGTAATAACGTTAACAGGAAATAAAAAATCAAACTTTTTTTGGCTCTCTCTTCTCTCTTCAATGAAACACAGATTAAAAAAAAAATTATACAAAATCCATGTTTTCATCCAACAACTTTTTCCACACTGAGGTGACGCTATGTCAGACTTTTACTGACTGAAACCTCCTGTGTCCTTTTACGTTCTAGGAGCACAAGATTCCTTTTAGTTTCCCGTGGCTCCAGTAGGCATAGGTCCTGCTGTGCCCTTATAGTTTTACTGACGTCTCTTTGGGATGCAAGAGGGATCATTACGCGTCATCCTGAGCTCTCGGGCTCAGTCCTCACTGAACGGGCGGACGCCCATTGTTCATCGTCCATATAATGTTCTTTTACCGACTTCTTAGATCTGTATTGCAAATTGTCAACATACATATTTGGTGTCGCTTTCCTTCCACGTTTATATCAGAAACAAGAGACCGGGCCTTTCCCTAGATGTGCATGAGACGTGCGTGTGTGTGTGTGATGTGTGTGTGTGTGACGTGTGTTTGTGTGTGCGTTAATTTTCGTAGAGTTTGATGGAAGTATACAACTATTTATAAAACCGGTCTTTGTAAAACATACAGCACTCTTTCAATGTATGGTTGCGATATTTTTTTTAACCTCCGACGGAAAAAGAGGATGTGCTAAGTTTTTATTACAACTATTTAAATGGAGAAGCTAAAACCTCTCATTTTTTACTGTAAAGTAATAGCACATTGCACACAGTGGTACAAATGGAAATACCATACATGTCTTCATATTTTCCGCTTGAACAAAAACGTATAAATCAGGCTAACAAGTCGAGAAAAACTCACCAAAGGAATTTCGCCATTTAGTAACGACATTTTGCCTTTGATATTCTAGGACATGTTTTTTTTAGGTACACACATGAATTCGGGCTAGCAGAGAATGCTGAATAATTTTACAAAACTGACAATAGTTGCCGCCTGCGGCTTCGCACGCGTTTTAGTATATTAAATTATCCCAAGGAAATATATTCCCGGGATCAAACGTTTTGTGCTACTCTAGGATATGGTCTACTCCTGTGCTAAATTTCATCAAAATTCCTTCAGTCGTTTGGGCGTGCAGAATGAACAATCACACACACACTTTCATGTACTGTCGCCTTAATAATATTACAGCGGCTAGATGATGCTAACGTCTTCAACTGCATAAAATTAGAACACGATTCTTGAATTGAAAATATTCTAAGTGCCAATCTAAGATACGGTCTACCCCTATACCATGTTTCATCGAAATACATCTAGTCATTCAAGCGTAAAGAAGTCATAATACACACTTAGTTTTTGTTTTTGTAACGTTAATGTAATATCTACAATTTATAACCAAAGGGGGTGGTAGATTCAACGTCTTGGCAAATCAGCACAGCAGAAGTGATTTATGGCGTTCCAGTTCATGTGCAAATAAGGAAAGTCTCAGTAGACACAGTATCATGGTATCTGCACACGATAACTTATGTACGGGCTCGGGCGAGCCTCCGTCCTTGTTTTATTTTCTTTGTTCCACACGTTGCATGTTTTATGACGTGTTCATATGCATAAAGCCGGCCATTTATCTTTGTAACATATAGGAATTTATAGAAGGTATGACTTTCAAACGGTTTTATCTCTTTGCACCTTAACAAGATCCATGCAGCAAAAATTTTGCTCTATAGGGTAAAAATAGGTTATTTTACATACCGTAGGTTAACTTAAATAAAAGGTGGAGGTTCTCAATCTCGTTGTTTTAATAATTTAAAATGAATAATTCATTTGTAATTTCTGTTATCGTATAATTCTGTAATATTATTAATGAACAGATTTGGAAAATTCTTCTTTTGTGTGAAAGGATACATCTCCAGATTATATCAAAGCCAGTTGCAATGATAGAATCAATATAAGGAAATTCTCAACTATTGCAGGTTTTTTTAGATAGCAAATATTCATTGTCGTATCCCGCTCTTAGACGGACTGGAAGGGCGTGTCAGTTTTACTGTGTAAAACTATTTCGTTCTTGCCTTTGTTCCAGGGCCCCGAAACAATAATTGTGAAACGAAAATAACTTATTATTTTTTCTTCTTATAGAGTCTAGACTGCAACAAAATTGCCAACAATCTTCCACCCACCTATAATCAACAGACTAATCAGTCAACAAAACAGGAAAAATCATTTCAACAACATTCCATGTCCTCATAATTGGATCCTATTTTTCAACTACCATACATATTTTTATCCTTTATAAGTTGGAATTCTGGTGAGCGCACTGCACGTCCGTGTCTCACGACGTCACAGAGCTAATTAAATTGTCGAGAGGAGCGGGAGTGTAATCAGGAAGGCGATAAAGATAGCTCGGCGCGCGACGCACACATTACGCGGTATTAAAGACATTTGTTATATCAGCGTGAAGGAGACGAGTAATGGATGCCTCATCTAATCAGAACGCATGTTCGTACGCGTGGTGGTGTTGGTTCTTTCTTTTTGTTTATTTATATAAACAAAAATGATGTAGAATCATTAAAAGAGGCGTGATTTTAGCAAAATGGAGCTGAGAATTTTATTCTAGCTGACTACCTCAGTACCTTGTCAAGAAGGTCTACTACCGAAACATTTGCTGCCAAATACTGCAAAAACATTAGAACGTTCAGCACCTGCATTCTAATGTAACTCAAAAAATATATTTATTTCTGACCAGATGACGAGGCGGTATGTTCTTAGAACTTAGCCTACGCAAACGAGTTGAAGAAAAAACTTAAGATAAGCGCACGCATAAGAAAAGCAGATTAAGGGCCTATGTCACCCTTGGAAAATAATTTCATACAAATTCTGTTCCATTTTTTAATTTATTCGGGAAGTAGTGGCTACTCGGACATTGTGAAACAGGCCCTTAATGTATTACCGCCATAACACAAAAAAAAATCATAACTACAAAGGGAATTGTCCAATTTGTTTGGGACTTTGGCCACTCATGAACAAACAGTTCAGCTAATAATATGTGATTGATTTAATAGCTCATATCAGTAAGAATGAGGATATAAATCTAGTTTTGTGTCAAGTTGCATATTTGCAACTACTACTAGTGTCAAGTTGCATATTTGCAACTACTACTACTACTGCTACTTGACTTTTTTTTTGTTGTTTATTTTTTGTTTTGTGTAGTTGTATATTTTTTTACATTTGTAAAATAAGGTTATGTAACACAAGAACATCTTTTTTGTAAAATTATTTTTATTACTCTTATTCTTATGTTACGAGAACATGGTCAAGGAACTGGACAGGTGGATTAATATGTTTCGGATACCTAGCCCAGCTTAAAAACTAAATAATAATGTGTGCACAGCAACCTACTGTCCTACGGCCCACTATACAGTTGCAGCAATATTGCTTTATTGCAGCCCTCCCTTCTAAAAAATGGATTTTTTAAAGTGCAAATTGACACAAAATTATTTGCATCAGATATTTACTAAAATAGAATTTAAAATATTGATAATTTTTATTTTTGTATGGCATTGTGTTTAAAAAATGGCCGATTCTTGACAATGCCCTTTGACTGTTGAATAAATGGTTCATTAAATAATTATTTTTCTTCACAAGTGTGTTGAGAAATGTCGTAATACACGTGAATATTTGTGATTACCGTCTTTGGCCATCTAAATACTGCCTCAGCGGTAATCACCAAGATCTCACACTTGTATCATAATGTAATAGATGTGAAATAAGAAGCTGTAATATTTTACATTTTAAACAATACGTTAACAAAATTATTTTACTTGATTTTGGCGTAAGAATATTGTTACAAGTATTCAATAAAATATGCAAAAACACAAACCAGCCTTTTGGAATTAAACCTCAACGAAAGGGCAAGAGGCAATGTTTTTTATAGATTCATAAATCCGTGATGTCAGATTCGGAATCTAGATTGGGAACATTCCAAAAAAAATATTTGTCGACACCCCTTTTCTTCGGTCGAACATTGATGGAAATTGCGGTCATTGTCTGGTCCATGATATAACACGAATACATTTTTTATCCCAGGAGTATGTTCCCTTGGGATAATTTTCTACATCATGCATGATACATGAGTAATTTTGCAAACAAGTCAGATACCTCCTTTTTTTCAAGTTGGGAATCATAAGAATAACTTCTCCCGCTCTTGGGCGGAGCGAAGGGCGTGTTAAACTTTTACTGACTAAATTCCACCCAGTTCTTTCCTTGCCTTAATTCTGGGGCTACGAGCTTCCCTTTCGGAAAGACACGCCCTAGAGCGGAAAAACTCATTAGCTTTCTTCCCACTTTTTTAAGGTGAATAAAAAACCACTACATTTGCCTGACCAGCATATCTAAAGCAGAACACCTTCATGTCCAATTATAACTAGTTCAAACTTCTCAGTATTCCCTTGTACAAAATTATGTTCGGTCTTCTTCGAAATAACAAGATACACTGAGCACACCAAGTTAGCTCCGATTACATTGTTAATAATTCCACAGTAGTCGTTATCTACCAGGTCTAGAGAACTACACTAACTACTGTTTATGTGGATATGTTCAGAGTATATAGAGAAAAGTAAAACATTTTTCATCTTTAAACATTTTAAGTTTATGTTGGACATTACTAACATCTTATGCCTCGGAAAGTACGATAAGTCGTCTCAGTTGTCATATGTATCTTTGACAGTTAGTACAGGTAGTTAAACACAAAAAGTCTGATCATTACTTAATCTAAAGAGTATTTTACCCAGTAACTGGGTTGTGGACGTCTAGTCAGCTACAACTAGTTAGGCTGGAAGCCAACACCAAACTAGTTGGGGCTATTAAGGGATGATGTTGAATTTTCATTTAAACATAACTAAGAAGAGTATAACAAAAAACACTTTTAAGGAACAAAGGGATCTTTGTCCCTTCACTACCTGTTTCCAAACCACGGAACAGATTTTGATGTTGTTTTCATTTATAGACATAGGAGAAAGGTTTATATATATAATTTAAACCCATGCAAAGACAGAGCAGGTTACTATTTGGATATAAGTAAAATCAGCCTTTCTTATATTTTTTTGTTATTATTGATAGGCTCGCGTTTGACCACTATCTCACCTGAGGGTAAGCGCTGATATAGCCGAGGATGAAGCATGCAAATGCAAAAAAAACTAGTGTCAAACACCATATCGTCGTTGCGCGTGCATAACCGCGGAGCAACAGTTGGTAAATACCGCGTATCGGGTTTTGAACGATTTAGCACGAGGTGAAAAAAACTGAATATCTTAGACATTTGGCTATATTTTACGGGTCTTATTTCTTAAATTTACGTTAACAGGTAAATCATGAAAAAAGTTAATACATAGTTCAGCCCGTAAAATATAGTCAAATGACTTAGATATTCAGTTTTTTTCACCTCCTGTAAAATTGTTCAAAAACCGATACGCGGTATTTACCAACTGTTGTTCCGCGGTTATGCACGCGCAGCGACGATATCATACAACTACGTGTGCTAATTTGGCATATAAGTATTTCATTGTACAAACAATAATTATTGTTACTAATATTATTTTGTTTTATGATTGGAAATTCCTTTCCCAATTAAAATTAAATATGGTCCCTCATTGGGTGCGATCACACTGGTTCATAAATTAATCTCTTGGTGTCTCTGTTCTCTTAATTGGTAATTACATCGTGAATATTGGATGCACTCGGTTTTCGTTCGGTTTCGTGTTTAATTAGCTAAAGCCTTGTTTATCCGGGTTTGGTATAAGTGTTGAGCCACTTACGAGCATGGGATCGTTTAGTACAGAGCGACAACACACAGACACATACACACAACATCAATAACACACGCACAAGAATCATAGTAACAATCGTATATATTGAATTTGATGAAGACTCCGTCAATTCCATCCAAAGGTTGTCTGTAAAAAATCGCTGCTATAGTGTGGCCATTAGTGCTGTGCACTCCCTGAGGTATGTGCGCGGCGAGACGGGGGGGGAGAATTGGCTGCTGCGCTCTGTCAGTGCGCCATCAACGCTCGTGGCGGCAGGTAGTGTTATCTGTATCGGACTGTCTATGTCAGACGCACATGGGATAAATATTCAAAGATGGGTCGTGCGTTATCTCGTGATATAAAGACTGCCATTTTTAAGGTGGCTGAATATTTTATGAAAAGAAAAGCAGACAAAGAAAGCTTTGAATTTAAAAATGATGTGAATATTGCCAAAATCGTTGCGGAGGCTACGGGGTACAGCAAAAGAACCGTGCATAATGTGATTTCTGCGGGTTCATCAAGTTTGAGAAAGGATGGCATATTGACTTGTGGACGGGAATATTTAAGACAGCTTTTACACAAAATGGGCTACCGTTTCAAAAAATGCAAATCAAAGAGACTTCTTCTTATAGAGCAGCCTAATATTACAGTGTGGCGGAAAAAATATCTAACACAAATCAGAAATTACAGAACGCAAAACCGCAACATATATTTTCTTGATGAAACATACATCAACGCCGGTCACCATGCCAGCAAATGTTGGCAATCATCGTCAGAACCCGGAATTCATGCTGATATTGGGAAAGGACGGCGATTGGTAATTCTTCACGCTGGTTGTCGAAATGGCTTATTGGATGATGCATTGACTATATTCAAATCAGATGCTAGAACCGGTGACTATCATGGAGATATGAGCGGACCTACTTTTTATAAGTGGGTAGATGAAAAGTTAAAAGATAAGTTGCTGCCGAATTCTGTAGTAGTAATGGACAACGCGTCTTACCACAGCGTTCAGGTTGAGAAGAAACCAACTATATCAAGCCTCAAAAGTGAAATGCAGAACTGGTTGCTACACCATAATGTAGAATTTTCAGGAACCATGACAAAGGCTCAACTGCTACTTCTTATCAAAAATACACAAAAAGAACCCGTGTATAGAATTGACGAACTCCTGAAAGCCAGTGGACACACTGTTCTGCGTTTACCTCCGTACCATCCGGATTTAAATCCAATTGAGTTGGTCTGGGCTGATATTAAAAACAACATAGCCCAAAACTATATTAATTCTTCTCTAGACGAAAAAATAATCTTATTGGATAAATTGTTTTCGGAATTCACGGCGGAAAAATGGCAGAGATGCGACGATCATGTCCAGAAAAATGAAAACGATTACTGGAGTCGCGATAGTAGGTTCGATAATGTTATCGATTCATTCATAATAAATTTGCAAGACTCTGATTCAAGTTCCGGTGGCGAAGTGGAAGATGAAGATGATGACGAAATCGAAGATGAAGTTGAAACGGAATCTATGTCAGAATAACTTTCGTTAGAATATATAATTGTTTGTTAATATAAAAAAGTCCTGCTTTGAATTATAAGTTTAGTTCTTATTTGTCACCTGCACATTTTTAATAAAATAGGAGTATATTTGGGTTATATTTTAATCAACTAAGTAAGTATAATATATTACAGATAGCCTCCGACCGTCGTCCCGCCCCAAGTCTTGCTTTAGAAATGCACACTGAAATCGTAAGATCTGTCCGACATGTATCGATCTCATGTGAACTCATGCACTTTTTTCTTCGCCTCCCACCTCGCCGCGCATACCTCAGGCAGTGCACAGCACTAATGGCCACACTATAGCGATAAGACCGCCCATTGTAACACCGCCGTACTAATCTTAAGCTCCTTGTAAAATTATATTTATGATGTACAATAAAGTATATATCAATCAATCAATCAATCTAAACAGTTGTTTAGTAGGTATACCACAATAAACACCTCATTCCTTTAAAAAAACACCACATCATCGGTATTTAAGCCCAAAGACATCCATTGCTGGAAATATAGCTTGGTTTAGCTCGCCTCCCACGGATTCCCGCCACTGTTACTAGGTCATCAGTTTATCTTGTGGGAGGTCTTCCCTCGCTGCGACTTCCTTTATTCAGTCGCAACTCCTGACGAACCTTTCCACCCCATCAACCATCTGTTATATAAGCAATATGCCCTACGTACTGCTACCTTTGTTAGGCATTTCATCAGGCCTACGTTGTAAACGTTAGGTCTCGTGCAAATAATTAATTATCTTCATTTCAGATTTGATCACGCAAGGAAACTCCAAGCAGCATATCTCTATTGTCTTTTGGGTAATTACATCACAGTGCACTATAATTAAGTATCTTGGGTATATAATTTGTCTCTATAGTGTCTCTAGAGATACACATGCTACAGTAATCCCGGCTTGATATTGTCATTTAGATTTCGACGCGGGTATCTATTGGCTTTGCCAACAATTAAATCATTTGGCTATTTTTGTTATGAAACATTTCTTTTTTTGTATTTTACATCTTTTATGACATTAAATTTATTACAGTTCATGAGTTATTAATTAATAAAAAACAACCGCCCAAGCTCAAGTTGTAATCACGTACGAAGAATTTCGTATCTTTCATAACCAAAATATTACGATTCATGAGATAAGGACAGCGGAATTTTACTCTTTAGGTACTAAACCCTATAAAAAATAAAGTCTTTTTGATATAATAAAAATCCTTGTAATAAAAATATCAACATTTACTTCATCCAAATTATTCCACGTCATTAGTATTTACTCGGTAGGTCACAGATCTCGTTAAGAACAGAATAGACGGAATAGGCAAACGAACTTTCTTTAAGAAATGGCAGAGAGCGCGATATAAAGAAAATTAGGTATTGATGTGAGAATTGAAGCTTGAAGAGCCTGTGCCAAATTGCCAGTAAAAAAGATTTACGAGGCTTCTTGATTCGATCTAAATTTTCAGTAGGTCGCCCTGTCTTCTTTGTGAATCAGAACTTAATCTGAAGATATTTTGGTTATAAAATTTTATACGCGCACACATTTAGACGAGTTTCTACGTACATATCTATATGAAATGACCTCCACGTCGTCACATAAGAACCACGAATTCTGCACCGCGCAATCCAAGTTCTCCGCGCGATTGGAATAGATATACAATCCAAAATCATCTCGCTCTTATTAAATGCTTTGTCCTGAATGACTGACTGACGGATCAACGCACAGTCAAAACCGTTTTTCGTAAAAACCTGAAACTTTGAGGATATGTTCTTTGTACGTCGTAGAGCCGATAAGAATAATGAATTTAGATTGTACCCCTAAGGAGGGGGAAAAGAGACGCAAAGTTTGTATGGAGAACCCCACAGGTTGCCTGGAAGAGATCACGGAATGCGATAAGGCCGCCCATTGTATTTACGTGTAAGTAGGAGTTTTAGTTTCCATTTGTTTGTCTAACGGTGTACAATAAAGTATATAATAAATAATAAATAAGAATACCCTTCAGTTTAACTTTCCCTAATATAACGCTACGTTCTGTGAACGCTACTAATTTAGTATGTTTCGAGACAATACATTCTCCCACAGCCATATAAATAGCCATGAAATATACGAGGGTAATTCTAAAAGTGGCAAGTAAGCTTTTCCCTTTTCGTGTGATGTATAAAAAAGCCAGCGCAGTAACCCCAAATGAATGCTCATTGTGTCACATACTGTCGACTGACGTCATACGTTATACTCATTGTACGGTACGGCCGTTATAAGTTGGCGAGTCTGAAGTTAGGCTCTGCGAATTTTAAAGTTTGAAAAATGCCAATAACAGTTTTCAACAGCAATGACAACTGCAAAATGCATTAATTTTTTTAAAACCTTTATTTTTGTACGAGTTTTCAAGCGCCAAAATTCGCAGAGCCTAACTTCAGGCTCGCCAATTTATAACGGCCGTACTGTATATAGTACTGTACTGTATATATTAAAGGACAAACTGACTTAAATATCAACGCACATCTGAAACTACTGGAACTAGAGCGTGAAATTTTGCACAAGGTGGTTTCCTTTTCTGACGTAGGCGAGTACTAAGAAAGGATTTTCCAAAATTCATTCCCTATATGAAGAAACAGGGCTCTAAAGTTTGTATGGAGAACCTACTTTCACACAGGCAAATTCACTGGCAGAAGCCTATACAATTACCTACCTATATAATTTACGTATTTTAAAATAGTAGGTGCAGTTAGTGGACTACTTCGGTGTTGAAGTTTTAGTGGCAAAAAATGTGTATAACGAGCCAAAGTATTTTTGCTCCAATATAAAAGTTGCAAAAAGTCCATAGCGCTTATAAACCAAAAAGGTTGTCGGTCATTTAAACCAAGCGGATACGAACCGAGTTATGGTTTTATGAATCTCAACGAATTTTAAGAAAGGGTATGTAGCGCCTTCTATGATCTCACATAGGAACTAAACTACGAAATCCTGCATTGAACTGTAATTGTATTGTGAACTAGCTTTTACCCGCGGCTTCGCTCCCGTCAAATGACTACCCTACATATCCTACGCTACCCTACCCTTCCTTCCTTACCTACCCTACACTACCCTACTTACCCTACCCTACACTACCCTACACTACCCTACACTACCCTACACTACCCTACACTACCCTACACTACCCTACACTACCCTACACTACCCTACACTACCCTACACTACCCTACACTACCCTACACTACCCTACACTACCCTACACTACCCTACACTACCCTACTCTACCCTACACTACCCTACACTACCCTACACTACCCTACACTACCCTACTCTACTCTACACTACCCTACACTACCCTACACTACCCTACACTACCCTACACTACCCTACACTACCCTACACTACCCTACACTACCCTACACTACCCTACACTACCCTACACTACCCTACTCTACCCTACTCTACCCTACCTACCCTACTTTACCTAATTTTTTTTTTTAGAATATTACTCTCCGTAAGAACCATCATTGAACTTCAAGGAACATTTAAAAAAAAAAACAGCCAAGTCGGTCGAGCCGTTTTCATGTTATATCGTGACAACGGAAAACGGATTTCATTTTTATATATATAGATTTTTGTATGTTTCCTATAGGTGGATGGATGGATGTGTAAAAAACTACTTTTTTTAACACCCACTTTTTTTTAGTACCGTATATCTGGCGAAATAAATGATTTGGTTTAGATTGAATGATAATGCCTTTAAATTGCATATCAATTAAACAGAGATTTCAGAACTAAAATAGATGCAGAGACTGGATTATAAAAACAAACATTGTTCCACTATATACTACCCTTGATTCTGAAATCACTGTTTACATTTGGTATGTAAAGCCATTGAAGTGTGAACATCGTACGCTAAACCCTCTAGAGAGGCCCTCAGATGGAAGTGGAATGAATCAGTTTATATCTCAGGGGATGCTGTGTGATGTGAACACAGAGAAAACGTGTTTGAGTTAACTGTAATGTGTATACAACAGAATGAGAATGTTTATAATAATATTTGTTGTATGATTTTTATTTTTAACTAGTTTCTACTAGCGGATTCACCCTAGTTAAAGAAAACAAATATTTTACAGAACAGACAGACAGAACCTTCTGCAAAATCTCGTCCAAATGCGTACCAACATTTGAGCTTGGAAGAGTAACAAGTGCATACATACAAACGTTTGTGTTTATAATTTCAGTGTGATCAAAGCAGGCATTAAAAGTAATGTCAAAGCCAGTTTGAAACTTTTGCCAAAATCTATTTTATAAAAAAGGAAAAACTGACTAACATACCAATGTACAGTCGAAACTACTGCGACTAAGAATGTAAAATTTTTCAAAAGACTTCCTTCTATGACGTAGGGAGGAATAAGGGTTTTTCCAAAATTCACTTCCTCATCATCTACCTAGCCATTTCCCAAATATATTTGGGTCGGCTTCCAGTCAAGCCGGATTTAGCTGAATACAAGTATTTTACGAGGAGCAGCTACCTTCCAGACCTCTACAGCCCATTAGCTGGGGTAACATGATACTTCATGGCAAGGCTAGAGTCAGATTTACAGTCTTCTGACTATTCTTCCGACTATATGACTATAATTGTCCAAAATTTGTATGGAAAACCTACTTTCATACGAGCGAAATCGCTGGCTGAAGATGGTATAACATATTTTATTGACAGTAAAGATATAATACCTAAGTACGTACTTTTGGGAATTTGTTTACACTTCAAAGAAAACAAGCATTGTGTCTGCTAAACTTCTTACAGTAAGTCGTTCTGAATTGACTGAAAGGTACCTGAATTATTAACTGGAAGGAATACTAATCCTAAGTAAAGCTTCTGTTCTTTAAATCCTTTTGTATTTTGTTGTGTTTTTGAATAAAAGAAAAATGATTTTGTTACAATCGAAATCAAAAAAAAATCTGAGATCAAAGAAGAAATAATAAGAGGGAAAATTGTTTTTGTCATGAAAATATTGAAGGCTATTAAAATTATTAGAACAGATATAACCATAACAAGCAAAGACTGCAGCAAGCAGAAGAGCTCGTGGCTAGATAATAATAGCCGCATAGGTCGATTTTCAAGGTTAAACAACGCTTGCCTAGGTTGGTCTGTGGATGGGTGACCATCTTAACATAACGAGTTTCCTCCGTGCCTCGGAACGCACGTTAAGCCGTAGGTCCCGGCTGTCATTTGTAGATCTTTGGCAGTCTTTACGGATAGTCAGAAGCCAGTAAAATTTGACTTCAGTTTTGCCATGAAGTACCGTGTTACCCCAGTTAATGGGTTGTGGAGGTCTGGTAGGCAGCCGCTCCTCGTAAAATACTCGTATTCAGCTAAATCCGACTTGACTGGAAGTCGACCCCAATAGAGTTGGGAAAAGGCTAGGCAGATGACGACCTTAGACGACCCACTGACCAATGAAGCAAAGACTGCAGCGATATAATTTTTTTTTCAACTTGCTCACAATTTTAATTCTGTTTAGGAGAGTATGAGTATTTCCTGAGCCGTATCTTGTCAACATATCGTTACATAATTATAATCTAGTAAGCAATATGTACATCCGATGGATGCGGGACGCACAAGACCTATGGGGAGGCCTATGTCCAGTGGACGTCTTTCGGCTGAGATGATGAAGATGAAGCAATATGTCAACATATTCTAATAACCATTTATTGACACTATCAGAAGATAACAGTCATTAAGTGCTGTTACAAGCTGCTATATTAACTGCCTTTCATCTTCCCCACTCGAGCATGCTCGCGAAAATCAATACGCTGTATTTGTGAACAAACGTTTACCTCTCAACTCGACCGTTGAGTTAACAAACAGTCAGTCCCTTGAGACTGATCTGTTAGCAGCCTGTACGAGTACTTTGTGTGCTGAAACAAAGTTCCTGCAATCAAACTGGAGAACAAAACGGATTTATTAATTCACTAGGTGATGCCAGCGGCTTCGTCTGTGTGATAGTAGAAAATTATTATTTTCAAAGAAATATTCTCCCGGGATAAAAAGTTAGCTATTCTAGGACATAGTTTACTCGTGTACCGAATTTAATCGAATTCTGTTCAGTTATTCGAGCGTGAAGAAGTAAAAAACACACATTTGACTGGCGTGTTGGTCTAGTGGTCAGTGGCCCTGACTGCTATGCTAGGAGTCGTGGGCTCGATGCCCACCCAGGACAAATGTTTGTGTGATGAGCATGATCATTTGTTCTGTCTTTGGGTGTAATTTATCTATAATATGCATGTATTTAGAAATATATAAGTATGTTTATCAGTTGTCTAGTACCCATAACACAAGCTCTGCTTAACTTGGGACTAGATGGCGTTGTGTGAAAAGTTGTGGAACATATCGTCACCCTCCCGGCTAACTGTCCTAACTAGCAATTGATGTTTTTCCAGGGCAACTGTTTTTCGGTCGGGCGTTACAGTCAATTATTACTGTAGTTGCGATAGTTGTGGCTTTATCAATTATTTAAAAAGTTTTTTATATAGCTCTTGGCTTATTCTTTAAGTTAGTAGTCGCCCTAAAGCCCTAAGGTATCTATTTATTTATTCATATTAATTTGAAGCTACGTCTCGCAAAACCAAATACGTGATTATCTCCTAAACGGTAAACGATACAGATACGACGATTAAAGAGAACTTATTCGAAATATAGCTAAGAACGCGTAGGTAATGTTAGTGCAGATACGTCAGTTTGTGAGATACGACAGTTAGCGGGGAGGGCGACGATATATTATATATATATTATACACAAAATCACAAGCTTTCACCTTTATCACTAGCGTGGTTAACCATTTTGATACTTTAAATATACCTACTTCATATTATTAAGTTCCACATAATAGGAGCAGAGCTTTTAGACGATCTCAAACTCCGAGTCGAAATTAAAACATTCCTGTAGAACTATTTCATTAAACGTTGGTATTTACAATACCGACGAATTCACACCTTTTGACGGTACCTGTATTTTTTCTTTTCAACAATAAAATTCACAATTCACATCGGAATTTCAATATTTGCTGGAAACAGTGCGCTTACAAATACGGTTAGGGATATTTTTTAATATGATTTTTTGAAGATAGCATGACGACTGACTGGACAGAATGGAAAAAAAACGTGTTGCGCCGACCGGGGACTCCAAAAATCTTCCTGGGCAGAAGCTATTGCCTTTCGGTATATCGGTTCATAATGTTGATCAGCTTTGGAATCTCCTCCTTCATTGGTTTTTGTCTTTTATTCGGAGTAAATTATGTTACTACTAGTTGTCCAATATTTTTTTCAATATCTAAGTTTTATAAATTTCTGTTCTGAAACTCTTCTTTTCTTTATTACTACAATATTTTAGTGTTTGAATAAATTCCTGTTAAGTCACTTTTTTATTGTTGTTGTGTTACAATGTTTAGGGAAGATAAATAAAGTCGTTAAGTAGTTGTTTCTTCGGAAAATGATTAGGTAGTATATAAATTCTTTTATACTACACCTGCTACTTTATCAAATTTACGGTAGAATGTACGTCATTGCATATCGAACAAATATGCGGCGAGAAAACGCATCTGAGCGAGAGAGAAAAGAGTATGAAAATCCATTTCTTACGTGGTTTTTCTTTTTTAATTTTGGGTAAGACTATGCGCTGGTAACCTAAATATCAAAAGCCAAAAAGTTTTTATCTCCAAGTTCGCAAAATGACACAGCCACTAGCTGTGTGTTGGATGGTGTCAAACAATTTGAAAAAAGAACATGTGAAAATTGCAGACGCCATTGGCGCCATTTTCAATTTGTGTGTTGTTTGAGGATTCAGTTTTCGTAGAAAAGTAAAATAAAACTATTTTCCTCTTAGGTGTAATATAAAGCACTATGTATCACTCGGGAGAAAGTGCGATTCCCGATCTCGGGTGTTTTAAAGCCCTCGCCTACGGCTCGGGCTTCAAACGACACCCTCGACAGTAATCGGTCACTTTCTCCTCTCTTTGAACAATGTACTATTGGTTTTGCTTTTGTTTCACAATTTATTTTTGGTAGAAGTAACAGCACGCTTACATAGAAGTAACCTATTCACTTCAACCTCCTTTTATTTCTAATGAGGTATCATCAGAATGACTTCCACCGCTCTTGGGCGGAGCGGGATGGCGTGTGAGACTTTTACTGACTGACTAAACCCTACCCCATTCCTTCGTTGCCTTCGATCTGGGGTCACCGAGCTTCCCTTTGGGATAATAATCCGATACATGGCCCCAAGGGCTTCGACCCACTTCAACCTCTTTTGGCTTTGCCGTAGTTGAGTATAAAGTGGCAAGTATTTCTGTTAGTCTGTTGAGGCCGGGTGGAGTGGAAATGAGCTATTGTTCGTTTCGTACTCGACACATAGGGCCTATTTTACCACCTATGATTAAGTTGCCAATAACTTACTTGGCAGATAATTTTATACAAATTCTGTTCCATTTTTGAATTTATCCGAGAAGTAATGGCTACTCGGACATTGTGAAACAGGCCCTTAGTCTGCTCAACTCCGTTCTAACCGGCTCGGAGTCGCATAATATGTTCATTTGTTTTATTTAAAAGTTTTTAGATTCATTCCGCTCCTCTTACCTACACTGTTTCCAAGTTTCCACTGATATGGAGTGAAAATCGCACCCATACATTATTATCGCACTCACGTTATTACCGCAGATGATAGGAACAAGGACGCGTGAAAATGTTACATACGGCAAAATGTTACTCAAGTGAGACGTTTGAACACCGACATGATTTTACACTTCCTCTTGCAAGGAAATTACTGAAAGGAGAAAATCTTTTCCTCCTTAAAGCTTGGTTCGTATTGTAAAGGCATCGAATCTCGAGAAATGTACTGAGGTTTTTTTATATAAAAGAGTAAGGTAAGTTATAAGTGTAAGGGCCTATTTCACCACCTATGATTAAGTTTCGAGTATCTTACTTGGCAGATAATTTCATACCAATTCTGTCAAATTTTTGAATTTATTCAGTGAGTAGTGCCTACTCGGACATTGTGAAACAGGCCCTAAGAGTTTTGAGGATTTTTATTAATAAGATCTTATATAAAGTGTACCAAAAATCACACTAATAAATGATTTATTTTTGCATTAGTGGATGGACTCGCTGGAGAAGCTATTGCATTACTCTGATTTTTTTTTAATTGTTATAAACCAGTGCTTGACCGCGATCCCACCTGATAGTAAGCAGTGATGCAGTCATTGATGACTTATTATTAACTTAAACGCAACCCTGTGACCCTCAACTGTATTAAAAGCACAAACACTCACCTTGGAAGTTCATCAGGAGTTGACAGAATTTACCAGCGAAGGAGCCCGACAGACGCACACTGGGCTGGCTGGCCAGATATTATCATGAACTCACAGATTTTCACCACTATTCACCAGGTCAGGCAGGATTGATCGTAAGCTAATCAATAAACTTGTAACGAGGCATTAGCTTTTCATCATCATCATCTGCCTAGCCTTTTCCCAACTACTTTGGGGTTGACTTCCAGTCAAGCCGGATTTAGCTGAATACCAGTATTTTACGAGGCATTAGCTTTTACATGGGAAAAATATGTATTTTCCAAACACATGAGGCGGCCATGTCGCGTATATTTGTTGAATGACCAATGAGGGGCTGCGCTGGACACGCGAGTTTGATTCCGTCGATTATGGCGGTAAAATCGAATTTTAGAGGGAAACAATTTGGATGGGAAAATAAATCGGGGTTTGTTCATGTCTGTACAGATAATGTTCTTCAGATTTCCATAGATAATTAGTATGAATTGTAATCATACATATATGTGCGTAACACTACAAGACATCATCAATGTATTGGTTTAAATCAATTAAAATTCGTGATGCGGCGTGGTTTGTCGGGTGAAGAGTATAGTTACTTGTTATAAATGAAATCACTTAATATTAGCACTACACTTTTAGTTCTCATAAAAAATCACCCGTGTGAGCCCGTCATGTGACACTGACGCGATTCTCTTCATTCCAAACAACTAGCGCCATCTATGATATGTTTTGAATACTAATTTAAGTATGACGTCGCATTTTTTATTAATTTGTATGTGGTATCTATGGATTATAATTATATATTTATTTCTTTTTTTTTTTGTTTGTCTTTTATTAAGTCCTGTTTGTTTCTGTACCACTTTAAAATCGACTGGTTTTTTTTAAAGTGGGATTTAATCAGAACGACTTCTCCCGCTCTTTTACTGACTAAAACCCACTCCGTTCCTTTTATGCCTTCGTTCCAGGGTGTCGGATTTTCCTTTCAGAAGCTGACCCATTACCCCTGAGGCTTCGACACAGCTACGCAGGGCCCCTACGCTTAAAATCGACTAAGGCAGTAAGTCCGCCTTTGAACAGTGTTCTTATTTATCTATACTAATATTATAAAGAAGAAAGATTTGTACCTATCTTTGTATGTTTGTAATGAATAGGCTCAAAAAGTACTGGGCCGATTTAAAAAATTCTTTCACCAATAGAATGCTACATTCTTCCAATTTGACATAGGCTACATTTCATTTTGAAAAAAATTAGGGATCCTTGGTAAAATTTGAACAATGTAACCGAAGGTGTACAAAAATGAGTCTTAAGTCACTAAAAAAAGTGTTTTATATCCAAATTTCCAAAAATAAATAATTGTCTACCCCGTGCGAAGCCGGGACAGGCTGCTAGTAATATTATATAAATCATAATAACAAATAACATAAAAAATATAAAATTCAAATAACAAAAAATAATAAAATACCTGACTTTTGACTTCTAAGTTTTAGAGCCTATTAACAAAATCTTTTTAAAATTTAACGCGATTATTCAAAAGGTTAATTTCAGAGTGATCACAATAAATTATCTTTAGCTTCGTTATAAATTATTTTCGAGTTGTGAAAGAAAAACATTTGAAAATTTTGGATAATTTGCCTCGTGCCGAACGAGAATTATAATTTAGGCATAATTATGGAATTTCCCATCCTTATCTAGGTCGAATTTACTTTAGTGGTACCGAAGTAACTAGTAGCCTATTCTTTAATAAAATACTTAATTTGATGTAAAGTACTAACTGATGACCGGAATGAATGAAATTGATTCACTGGAAAATTACTGACTTGTGCTAGTTTTTTTTTGAGGTGGAAAAGTTTAAGGAGCTCGTGCCTAGATAATAACAACCGCACGGATCGATCGTCAAGGTTAAGCAACGCTTGCCAAGGTTGATCTATGGATGGGTCCTTAATATGCCGAGTTTCCTTCGTGCCTCGGAAAACACGTTAAGCCGTAGGTCCCAGCAGTCATTTGTAGATCTTTGGCAGTCGTTATGGATAGTCAGAAGCCAGTAAATCTGATTCCAGCCTTGCCATAAAGTTCCGTGTCACCCCAGTTAATGGGTTGTGGAGGTCTGGTAGGCAGCAAAATTAAGTTGTGCTAGTTTTTAGTGGGGTGGGGAATCATCTTATGAATTCCCTTGTATAACAAGGGAATGGTACGTTTCTATACCCTTGTATAACAAGTGTATAGAAACGGTGAAGCGAGAGAGCATGTGAGATATTTACTAACTAAAACACACCTTTGCGTTCTAGGAGTACAGTTTCCTTTTCAAAAGTGTATATAGCTACCTAAAGTTTGTTTTTCAATCTCTGAGACTTAAATGACACTACTGGAGTTGTCATAATTGTGACAACACAAAAGCATCATAACTATTGTAAGTTTGACATTCGCCTGTGTCAATTTAGTCTCAGAGCTTAAAAAATAGACTCTGTAAGAATTTTCACCTTTATAAATATGTTGCTATCTCGCCATTCCATTTTGTAACCACATTTCTCTGCAAGTTTTATGAAGACACCTTATTTATTGCAACCCGTCTTGCCTTTCCGCAGCAAACGTTTATCTTCAGAATTCAGGTACAATTTTCTTCTTAATCTAAATTAATTGCCCATTTGTTATTTCATATTTCAGTTTCTTAGTACTTTTTGGAAAGAAATTCGAGAAAAATGAATATCCTCTTGTTTAAAGTAGACTTAATAAATACCGAAGATTTAATAATACTAACTGCTGCCAGCGACTTTGTCCGATTGAATGTTGATTATTGTATATTGATACCTTTCATCAAAATCGGTTTAGAAGTTTAACCGTAAGACAGACAGAGTATATTTCACATCTATTCATATTAGTATAGAAGTGTGGATAACGCTGCCCGCCCGCGTCCCATAATCGGTAACCGATTTTTTGTAGGTGAAAAATAGAACACACTGATAGCGATAGTGCAACGCACACGTTCTACAAAAAAGTCGGTCAGAATATACTATAGGATTAAAGTTTGTTACGATTATCGGTCCTACAAAAAGTCTGACGTAGGCGGGCAGCGTTAATATGACTAAAGTACACAAAACAAACCTTAAGTAAAATAAAAACTTCCGACATTTCCCACTAAAAGTACGTTCTATTTTCGAAACAGATTTTCTGTTCCATTTACTTGAACAGTTCGAGTTTATTCGGGTAACGTCGGCGTTGGTTGCCGAGACAAATGTGCCCAAGTTTTAGAACCAAGCTGCCACTATACTCCGAACTGGCGTTGAATGTTGATAGAATACAGAACAGCTAAATAAGTAATGGGTCTGCCACAAAGACATATCTGGCTGTGAGGCACACACAATATAAGTATTGTAACTTTTTTTTTTACTTGCTTCTGCCAGCGGCTTCATCCGCATGATAGTAGTAAATTGTCCCAAGGGAACATACTTTCGATGTACCGGTACAAAAAGTATCCTTTATGCTATTTCAGGACATGGTTTACCTATGTGGTAAATATTATTCAAATCCGTTCAGCCATTAAAATGTGAAGAAATAACAAACAAAGTTATTTATTTTTTAGTTTTTTCACTCCTTTGTGATTTTAGATGTGCTGTTGTTTTCGTTTTTTAGAAATTATTGTTGTGTACCTATTTACTTATCGCTCGCTTCCTGGTGCCAAATAGCTTTCAATTTATCTTTAAGGGTATTTTTTATAAAACTTCGTTGGCTTCCTGTTGACTTGTATTTTTTTAAGGATAAAACATTGAAACTGTGCCAACATTTCACGCCAAAATCAAGAGCAGAGTTAAGCCTACTGTCCACGGCAGCGTAACTTTATAGACGCGTATTCGCCTGCGTGAAGTTTGTATACAAAACTACGAACTCTGTTGACGAAGCTGCTACGACACGACGCGTGCATGATGTTGCCGCGTATACGAAGCGTACACGCGTCTATGACGTCTGTGGACAGTACCCCTTAACCTACAAAACAAGCTGAATATCTTGATTACGCGAGAGATACTATCATATAATTCAGATGCTGTAGCATAACACGCAATGTAACAGAATTTCCATAGTATGGACGCCTGGCGCGCGAGAACCGTGAACACTACGCACGCGAACCGTGCATACTACGCGCGCGAACAGAGTATTTTAATTATGTAAAATGCGTGTTTTTTTTAAGTTATATAAACTAGTGTTGATCCCACCTGATGGTAAGCAGTGTTCGATTCGTGTGCGGGCGGTGCGTCCACTTTCTTATTACCTTGCATATTTCGTTCCAGCAGTCTGTACACGGCTTAATATCGAAACACGTCATCGTGTATTCTTGAAGCTGAAATCGAATTCCCATCTGTCACACTAGTTGAAAATACTTCTATTTCAATTCAACACAGCGCCTTCGTCGCAGTTGACACCAATCCGCTGCAATATATCATGGATGTTTTTCACAGACTGCACATTTTTATATCTTGTCCGTAAAAATATAACGTGTATTAATAATAATTATTTAGAGATTGATTAAGTTGTTAAGGATATCCTGTTTTATCAATTGTTTGACGAAGCAGATTTCTTTATCAACGGTTACCCATGGATACAGAAACTTTAGTTTTAGTTTGGCACTTTTGAATTGTCAAAGAAGTTGGTCAGTCAGTTAAAATAATGCTTTTTGCACATTCCAAAGAGTAGATAGATCTCATGGAGAAGAATGAGTAAGAAACTAAAAGTAATAAAATTATTTCGTTACACCTCTATTATGTGAGAAAAAAATGTGTATAAAGAAATAAAATAATTCATAATATAGAAATGCACGTTTCTATCTTTCAAATCTTTATGCGAAAAGATCTACGAGTATCTTTTCGCATACAAGTACGTGAGACTTATTACCGTAGATTTTTATTATGACGGAGAAAATTGTGCATGTTACCGCCCCGAGCGACTCACTGTGGACACAAAAGAGATAAGTACAGAAGGCAATCTACAAACAAAGCGCGCTCCAGCAACGCACACATAGACACCGCTCACAGACAGTATGTTTCGGACCACACGCGCTTGGACTGAGCGGCCTGGCACCCACTCTAAAGTCTGTTATTTAATCCCTGAGACTAAATTGACGCAGCCAAATGTCAAACTTACAATAATAATCATGCCAGTTCTTTTGTATTGTGACAAGTGTGACAACCCACGTAATGTCATTTTAGTCTCAGAGATTAAAAAACAAACTTTAGCACGATCGCCGAGCGCAGGTATTAAGAGTGAAGTACATACATATATGAGTTTGCCTTCTGTACCCCCCTATATTGTACTGTGGAGAGGGGGTTAATAATGTGCTCCCGTTATTATGTAACGTAACGAGGTTCCCGTCAACTGTACCACAGAAGGAGAATATAATGTTGTTGACTTTAATACGCTTCGAGCCAACATGATGCTTAGAGTCGACTTTATTTTTTGCTTATTTGAATCCGAGGTAATTAAATGTCGTGTTTATTTTTCTTTCAACGATTTCATATTTCAATTCTAAGAAGAGGGATTAGGTAAAACGTCTTTTAATCATCTATTTATTGACAGGTACAATAAGCCAATGTAAACAATATTTAGGTAGTACAGTGAGATAACACAACACTGCGCGCCAAAGCAAAGATAAAAGATGTTACCCAAAAAGCCACCACTCTGAAGTGGGATTGGGCCGGACATATCAGCCGGATGTCAGATGAGCGGTGGGCAAAAAGATCCAGTTTTTGGGTCCCATTGAATGTAAGGCGACATCGTAGCAGACCAAGGCGAAGGTGGAGGGACGAGCTGGACGATTACCGCAGGAACTGGCCCGCAATGGCTGAGGATGGACGTGTGTGGAAAAGGGAAGGGGAGGCCTTCGCCCAGCAGTGGGACACAATGGGCTAACTAACTAACTAACAGTGAGATATTGACTCCTGTACTGGGCAGGAATACGTCATCATCATTTCAGTCAAAAACGTCAACTGTTGGACATAGGCGTCCCCAAAGTTTCACCTCAATTACTGGTGTTGTGTGACTAGCATCCATCGGTCTAACTTGTGGAAGGCCTTTTAACGCTGCATCTTCCAATTAGTGATTGCTACACCAGAACCTTTCAGATCCATTAACAATCTTTTCTGGCGATATTATATATTTCGGCGATTTTTCGGCCTATTGGTAACCTTGGTTTCCCTGCAAAAACAGTTTGAATTTGATAGCCCCGCTGTCTAACCCTGGATCAAGAAAATGTCTTCCCTGAAGTCATTGTTTGCTAAAATCTGCCAAGTGTTAATAAAAAAAAATAGTAACTGTCATCTAACATTGGCTTCTTTCCACCGCCACCATTACAGAGTAATTTTAATTATTCATGAACATCGTGACTTTCCTTTATTGTCAAGCAGAAGTTTCTAAGTAAAGAATGGTGTCTCGAGGTAGCTGGCTGTCAACCAAGATGGCTTGCTTCTATTGGTGACATATTCTTAGTTTTCTTGACTCGTAGAATTAGACCTTGTTTCCTATGAACGAGTTCCTGGGTAGTAAGAAAGAGAACCCCGGAAACGAATTCGAAGAAGGAACATATGAGTGGGTTTTAGTCAGTAAAAGTCTTACACCCGCTTCGCCTTAAAGCAGGTGAAGAAATTAGATGTCCCAACAAAGAAGCCCATTTTATGTCTTTAACCCGTGAGAAGGCGCGCTATGAGCAATTGACTCACACAAAAATTTAAAGCAAAATTTTTTGGTGATACCGACGCCCTAACGACTCAAGCTCCTTGGTACCTTCCTAACTATTCATTCCCTTCCCTGTGACGCAAATTTCGTGCCGATCAGTGCTGTTGCAATCACGCAATTAAGTGTTTGTGGAGGCCGCGTACCATTGTGCGGTAATTTGCTCATCACGCGCCCGTCCGTGTTAGTATTTATTTTTCCAATTAAAAAAGTATAATTGTATTTTTTAGATTATATTATGTTATTTATTTATATTAAATGGGTTAATATTACGTAAATACTCCATAGTAATATTTTAATAATTATAAAAATTGTTTTTAGCTACAAAACATATGGAAAATGGCCGACCGACGTCAAGCACAAATTTGTTCGTGGCTGGAAGAGGATTCTGGTGATGATGGTGGCATTAGATGCGAATATTCTTCTTTTCTTTCTTCTTTCTTGTAATCGAAGGCTCCTTGACCTATTTCAGAGTCTAGGCCAAACGGATTCTGTTCTATACATGTTTTAGACGTAGAAATAGACGGTCAAAAAAAGCTTGCACTTTGTGCAAGCAATTACTCTGCACCGAACATATCACATATATGTGTTTACTGTGTTTCGAGAGGCAAACTTGTCCAGATCACCATGAAAGAGTCATTTTTTAAGTTTTTGATATGAAAGTTTTTTTATCGTGATTTATATGAAAACTGTCAAAATTAGAAAATAAAAATTAGTTGTTTTGTTATTGGTTTCAGAAGTTGCATTTATGTTTTATATTTTTAACATAAATACTTATTTTCTTACATATTAAACCTTGTTTTATTCATATAAATCCATTATGAGTAATTAAGTACTTTAAAAGCAGAAATATGAGCATTTAAAGTAGTGTGAGCAAGTTGCTCGCGCGCGCCTCTCCATGTAACAAACAGAGGCGCGCCTTCTCACGGGTTAAGGCTTCTGCTTAGGCCCATTATGAACTAAACACTTTTTAGAGCCAGAAAAAAGAAATACCTGTATTATTGGAATTAGTGCCCTCTTCTAAGTGTAAACCTAATAGTTCTGAAGAACTGTCTAGCCAGGAAGTTAAAGGATACAACAGCTCCACAGTCTACATAAAATGTGCTAAAAACTCTTAAGTGTTAATAAAAATAAACAAATTAGTAACTGTCATCTAACGTTGGCTTCATTCCACCACCACCATTACAGAGCTATTTTTAAATGATTCATGAACCGTAGCTTTCCTTAATTGTCAAGCAGAAGTTTCTAAGTAAAGAATGGTGTCTCGAGCTATCTGGCTGTCAACCAAGATGGCTGGCTTCCACGAAACCGGAACAAATACGTTTTACTTCTTTATAGTTCAACTTTATATCTCAGTTTATCTGACACATCGTCTTTCTTCATTTGTACTACACTACGTAATATTGCTGACATTTTCTTGTTATTCTTAGTTTCCAGGACTCGTGGAATTGGAGCTTGTTACGTATGTATGTTACCTAACTACGCTACTGTGAAATTAGAAAGTGTCTCTAGTAGAAAACTACGTTATTTGACAAAGTTGTAGACTTTTTTTCGTACAACGGATGGTCCTATTTCTACCATTTGGGTAACGGAATCCTAAAAAAACGCAGACATTTCACATTTAAATCTTTCGTCCATATTTTAATCAAAATTCGTCGAAGACCTATAAGTTTCATATATTGTTTACTCGTTAAGAACTTTCTTCCAACGCGTAAATTACAGGTATAAGTAGGCCTATATGTGTAAACCAGTTTCCAGTTTATAGACAACCAAATAAGAACAAAATTTCTATAATCAAAGTTTAGCGTTTACTGTTTAAGGCTTTTTCTCGTACACACAATACATCTAATCTGAAAACGAATACAATTTTATCCAAACCTTCTAACCTAACTGAAATAAACAACTTCGAACCCGGGACCCGATAGAATTTAACCAGGAATTCTATTAAATTTATCTCAAGCTTAACTTTTACAGTTTTCCGGTAATAATTGATACGATGGAGCGCCGTAAACCGACCTAAACTGGTTATGGGCGGTTGGAGCTAGTCTGATCGAGTGTTCTTTAAAAAGAATGTACGGTAGAATCCTGTGGTACTATGTACCATACTTGTATGTATATGCTGGAAGGAATCGAGGCAGGTTTTAACCCTTCTTTATTAAGTTAGGGTCAATACACCCCATGTTGATCGATTTTTCTGTCTTTATATATGTTTAAGACCTAATCCTATCAAATTAAATTACGTGTAGACTTTTCTAGCTGGTTCTTTTTTACAGACATGGATTAATTAATATTGAATTAGACTAACGAATTAAAACTTTTGTCGATTTTGTATTGCATTAAGATTCGGGCATATAAAACTGTAGTAATAAATGATCTAGGTTCCATCTATCATTAATCAAAAAACTACTACGATAAACAGCGAACATACTAGAAGCATCTGGATTTTACCCATACAGACTTTATTACCTAGATATACAAGAAGGTTGTTTACCTAACTGGATTGCTTACACTATTATGATGTGTACTTTATTTTCATTAGTATTAAGTTCATATTTTTTAATTATAAGCAAAAAGGTGTTCCTTTCTTACCTAATCTGTAGACACGCTAGTAAAAAGAGATAACGTACCCTTTTGTACAGTATTGCTGGGTACGTTTTTGAGGTCGACGTAATCAATCCAGATGGTAAAAAAAATCTTTTACTCATTCGACATCGCACCCTATAGAAAACACTGTAAACAAAAATGGCTACCGAAAATCCATCACATAATATCTTCTCGACCATAAAACATAATCGTAATCCAAGCGTAACACAAATACCTTTCAAGAAAAGGTTTTACTAAACTCGATCTTCAAGATGAGGAAGGAAATGTGTTGTCACTGAAACGCACCAGTGAGTTTGTAAACCTCTACCCTTTAAATGGAATATAAGGTTTCATGAAACAGGATTAACTGTGATGCTGTTGGCAGATTTACAGAAATGGAATTTCATTTAATTTATTATTTGATAAAACTAGACTAGATAATAGGTGGAGCTTGTGGCTAGATAATAACAGCCGCACGGGTCGATCTTGAAGGTTAAGCAACGCTTGCCAAGATTGGTCAGTGAATGGGTGACCATCTTAACATAACGAGTTTCCTCCGTGCTTCAGAAAGCACGTTAAGCCGCAGGTCCCGGCTGTCATTTGTAGATCTCTGGCTGTCGTTACGGATAGTCAGAAGCCAGTAAATCTGACTCCAGTCTTGCCATGAAGTACCGTGTTACCCCAATTAATGGCTTGTGGAGGTCAGGTAGGCAACTGCTCCTCGTAAAATAATGGTATTTAGCTAAAATCCGGCTTGACTGGAAGCCGACCCCAATATAGTTGGGAAAAAGGCTATCCGTAGACCAATCTTAAGACTTACCTACTCATGATGTATGGCAGATTTTCTAGGTACGCGCGACCGTGTACCGTTTGTATGAAGACTGTTTTTGTTTTTCATTTACATGCCACCATCCCTCCGTCCTCCGTTCCTCCTTGATGTCGTCTGACACGGTCGCGCGTTAGCAGCTACAGTCGCGATGCAGTAGCGCTACTGACGCGCGATTCGCGATAAATGCGACTGTAGCGCGTTAGTAAAAAAAAGTCGCCGTGGGTAAGGCCCTAACATTTAACCAAAGCTTATGCATAGTTGAAATAAAATACCGGTCAAGTCCGAGTCGAACTCGCGCTGGCATGCTTGTTTTTGGAAAATCCACTAGTGCATCTAATGAAGGCGCGACCTGAGAAAAAGAGGTTAAATCCAAAAATTTTGTATGTGGTATTACTAACTAGTAGGAGAATCATGTCTTGACACTTCACACTTTTTTTTTATTTCCTACAATTGCGGCTGAATAATGTTGCTAATTAAATTAAAATAATTCCAGATCGCGCTTTCATTAAACGCACTCAATTTTTTTTATAGCGCCAATAGAAATACACAATCTGCGAAAATTTTAACTGTTCATGAAAGCCTGGTAACTGACAAATGGACAGCAGAATCTTAGCTTAGCTTCTTAATAGGGTCCCGTTTTTACACATTATCTACGGAATTCTAAAAAAATACATTGTGGTGGATATTACTTGGTTGAAAGATTTTCTGAGCATTTTGCAGCATTCTCTTCTCTCCGCTCTTAAAATCATTCCGTCTTTTTAAACATACCTCCGTATCTTCTTAATAAACATTGGCAACGAGTACCTACGCAATTTTAAAAACTGTGTCTGATTCTCTACGTGATCAAAAAAGATCGGAGTGTGAGATAAACAATAATGAAAATAATTATAGAGAAACTTTATTCAACACTGTTTTCAATTCACATAAATACAAAATAAAGGTATTTTAGTCACATGTTTAAAAAAATAATAATTAAAGTAGGCTCCAGATAAACATGAAACAACGGTCATTGACCCTCACAGTACACGGTACAGTTATGGACCTTCTAAATTTAATAAATGGAAATAAAGACATAATACTGTCTTGAATCTATTACGATCGTTTACATCTTTTTTTTGTTTTGCTAGCCTATTCTGTCCCACTCCTGGGCAAAGGGCTCCCTTACCTCTTTCCATCTCTCGCGAGCCCGCGCTTCCTCTTGCCAGTTCTCGTGGAATTTATCCAACTCATCGCGCCATCTCTCCTTCGTGGTCTGCCATGACTCCGTCGCGTTACATCTTTCAGTAATCCATACTAATATAATAAAGAGGTAAAGTTTGTTTTTTTATTTGTATGAGGTAATCTGTGGAAGTAGGTACTGGTCCGATTGCTAATTTTTTTCACCAATAGAAAGCTGCTGTATTCTTGAGTGACATAGGCTATATTTTATGTACGCGGGCGAAGCTGCGGGCTAAAGCTAGTGAAAAATATTTCATTGTTTGTTTTTCGGGTACCTTCGCAAGGATATTAAGAAAAGATCAATGTACTTTATTCCAAGCTTATCTGGCGCCTTCTATAATGCTTAACTATGTTTATATAGCTTCACAGAAATGCAAACTGCAGCAGTACAATAATGTACTGAGCGTAGATGCCCATTAACGGTATCGGTAAAGAGGCATCTATATTGAACAGACCACATGCTGTCATCTTATTGAAATTCCTGTTAACTCGTAGCACGCGCTCGCAGAGACGCTTGTGACTGTCTGTAAGGAAAAACTACTACTTACTGTACGGTTAAAATAATAGTAATAATCCTAAAGCACGTTAAGCCGTAGGTCCTGGCTGTCATTTGTAGATCTTTGGCAGTCGTTACGGATAGTCAGAAGCTAGTAAATCTGACTCCAGTCTTGCCATGAAGTACCGTGTTACCCCAGTTAAATGGGTTGTGGAGATCTGGTAGGCAGCCGCTCCTCGTAAAATACTGGTATTCAGCTAAATCCGGCTTGACTGGAAGCCGACCCCAATATAGCTGGGAAAAGCCTCGGTGGATGAATCCTCCCGACCAAATTTCGATCACGGTGGCCAATATCATCAGAGATTGACCAAGGACGCAGGCCATATTACAGTGTACAGGTGTATGTGCAAACACAGGTATATTCTCTGTTCCTTTACTCTCATAGTCAGATGGGACGGCAATTTGACACGACTGGCGAGATAAGTTTTTGTACTTTCCAAGGCACTGGGGTGTCATTTGTAAATACTAATGTGTAACCTAATAGCACTTCATTTTAAACAGTGTATACTAATGTATTTTTCACTATGACAATAAACTATTTTATTATATTATATATATATATATATTATTATACTTATTTTTTATATTACATAAACCAGTGCTTGACTGTAATCCCACCTGATGGTAAGCAGTGATGCAGTCGTTGATGGTGAGGCGCACTAGTTTATTATTAAGTACACTTTTAACCCGACCCGAGAATTGAACCCAGAACCACAGCCTAGAACCAATGAGGCGGTTAAAATACAGTATTCATGACTGTGTAGTAGTTATTTGCCTAGTATGTCTCACTCAAAGCCTCCCTCTCCTTTTTTGCTACACTTCTGTCTCCAGCTATTGTAAGCCAGTCGCTCCAGTAATTGTCAAGCTTATCTCTCCACCTTCGCTGTGGTCTGCCGCGACGTCGCCTTGCGTTGAATGGGACCTAATAAGTGGATATTTCGGAAGGTTCTGGAGTGGCCGCTAAGTACCAGAAGATGCAGCATTGGAAGGCCTCCCACAAGGTGGACCGACGACCTAGCGAGGGTCGCGGGGATCCGATGAATGTGAGACGCAAAGGACCGGTCGTTATGGGAATGTTTGGGGGAGGCCTATTAGTCCTGCTTGTAGCAAATCTTCTATCTATTTATCTTCCCTAGACGGGAAGATCGCAGCAGGCAAATTTTTTCAGTTCTTCGTTGATGGTGAGGCGCACTATCATAAATGAAACATCGGTTTTAAAATGACTTCTTACCTTGACAGTTACTTGTCATCATTCGTTGTATACAGGCTGACTCGGCTTCCTCTATGTAAAGGTAAAATATCTCACATTTCACACTTGTTGAGATGATGACTGACATGTCTTTTATAATCCACATATACAATGTAGCATTCCAGCCAAATCCACCCTGCAAACAATTATGTTTATATCATACGTTGATAATGCGTAGGTATGTTGTACGTATTTAAAAAAATAGTTGCAGTAGTCATAGTCATTTAAACATTACATTAAAAATCAATTAAAAAGGTATTTTAATTTTTTACAAAAAAAAACTACCAACTTCAATAATTATTAAAAAAAAATACAAAAAGTACAAAATAAAATGAAGTCTCTTTGTTATTTTGGAGGAGGCGGCGATGCGGCGATTTGGACGCCTTCCTAAACGATTGGTCAGCAGTGGCTCAAGACCGAAAGGAATGGAAAAATGGAAGGGAGGCCTTTGCCCTGCAGTGGGACACATCGGGCTTATGATAATAGTAATAGTTATTTAACACTGAGTTACGAAATTGAAGTTATTTTATACTTTTAATGTTTTTTTTTATCATTGAAGTGGGTTGCATTTTTTTGGAAAAAGTTTCTTGCTGTGGTACCCCTTTGCCTTCCCCTTTCCTTCATCCCTCAGTCAGTTATCGACTATTGTTACGACATTTCTGCTATGATCATCAGATCATAACAATATTTATATGACAATTGACAGAGAAATCGGTGAAAATATATTGACTACAAAAAATTATTAAAGAAAATACCCCATTTTTTGAAGTATTTTAAAAGCAACACAAAACAATAAAAAAAACGTAACAAAGATAATAAGAAGTAATATTTACTTTTTTTACTGCTGCTGTCATTAAGTTGATTTGCATCATAGATAAACTACGAATGAACGATTCCATTGTCAGCCATAATACCTGTAAAATAGTGTAAATAATAATAACGTTTTGTTTTTTACACTTGTAACACGTGTTTTCTACACTTTTAAACATAATTGGCACATTTGTACTATTTAATAGAAATCTAATAACTATTAAACACTTTTTTGGATTTCTATTAAGTAATTGGCTGGGAAAAACTTATTGTTTTTAATTAAGCTCGCCTTTGTACATAAAATTTATTAAGTTTTGTGTACAATAAAAAAATAAGAAATTAAGAAACACAATTGTCAACTAATTAGAACGACAAGATTTTAAAGAGAAAGAAATTAAATTTTTGAATCTCACACATATAATAAACATAGGTATTCCCTACAATGTTCTCAGTTTTGGGACCTAGCCCTACACTCTAGATGATCTACCACATGTGCCCGTTGTTGATTGGTCGATATCCCCTGTCTTCAAATTTTTGGTTTTAGTATATCTCACGATGTTTTCTATCAGCGTTATGAGAGTACTGAGAATTAAATAAACTATGAAAAGTCTTCTTGCGAATCCACAATTTACGACTCGTATTTCAAGGCCGTCACCACTAGACCACCACCTGCTCTTCCCATTAATAATCTCAATATCAATCTAAAATATAGCTTGCTTTAAGTGTACATAAAATGTTAAATGTAACTTACCAATCCTTGAAAACAAATTTTATACAGTTTGAAAGCCTCTATAATATTTTGATAAGTCACAAACAATTTGTCACAAATTGATAAATTTTCCTCTTCATCCTTTAATATCTTTACATTGTTAATCCATTCCTTTAGATAATTGGTCAACAATGTCATGAAACGAAGATAATATACAAAATTGGTTGCAAATGCCGCTTTGGTCATAGTAAAGCTGAAATCTTCAAAATTAAATGATCGGAGTGATGTAAAATATAAAGTGCTCGCTGAAAATATAATACTGACAACAGTTAAAATGGTGGCCCAATTCCAAATAATATAACTTTGTACATGTTTGCTGTAATCGATGCTCCTATGAATATCTTGAATCTTTAAAATGAGGGAGACGTTGTTTCTGCTATTCACGAGGTTACAAATGATGAGTAGTACGTAGCCTAAACAGTTCAAGATAAGACAAACGCAAAAAAGAACATACGAAGACATATTTATAAACTTTTTTGTGATCGATCCACTGAGTTCATACATCATGTTAGTGGTACAAGCTACGTTATAAAACATAACTATGAAAATGAGTAAAACGTGGTAAATTTTTTTACATGGAGTGATGCAACTATTTTTAATTTTGTATTTGGTAGACAAGAAAAGGGAGAGCAGAATATTGAAAGGGAGAACCATCCTTTGGACATCTTTGTCCAGTTTATTATTGAAAAACTGATCTGAATTCTTATTGCACATGACTACGTCTGTGGTTGTTGTCAGGTCCGTTGTTATATTGAAACTGAGCATTGTTTTGTTAATCTAAATTATTTTCACCATTGAATATCCAATTAATTGTAGAGACATATAATTTATCTTGCTTACTGTCAACCTTGTACAAAAGGATTAATGTTTCACCTTCAACTGTCATCGACTTTTTGGCCTTGGTGTTCTATTATGTTATTAAAGTTATCATAAATAATAGTTTTTCTTCTAGATGTAAAAATTAGTTTATTATTTGAATACACATTTAGAATTCCCGAAGGCCTAGGCAACTTACGTCCTTTTTGTGTCCAATCTCTTTCTACAAACGATAAGGACTCACGCTGAGTCCTTATCGATTCTAAGCGATTTTAGAAAATAATAATTTGGTCGTATCGTTAACGCAACCAAAATTGTAACTTGGCTACCATTTATACCACAAAAAAAATACAGGATTATAGAAACGATCACATTTCATTAATCATTTTGAACGATATGAACTTGGCTACGAATTTTCTGTTCGTTTCTTTAGACCACATTTGATGAGATGATGTCATTTCCATACATTTGATTAGTTATATAAGCCTGCTGATGTTAATTGTATTTTCTAGTTCATTAACTAGCGTACACAGAGTATTTTGCTATTATATCTAGCCACCTTATCAGATAAAAAAAAAATGAAAACCACGACTGCCATGTCAAAAAATTACCTAAATATTGGTTTTATGATCAATTTTGGTATGATACAATTGTGATGAATCCTTTCCATGATGATGAACAGTTTTATAAAATAAATTGATTAATTTTGCACTATCAAATTAATACAGGTTAATATGGTGTCCGGTTTCATTCCGTTCAACATATCAAAACGCTGGTGCCACACATTATTATAGAGAGAAGCACAGGGCAATAGTAATTTCCTGTTAAACAAAACCGGACAGAGAGAGGACTGGCGGATGTGAGCCCGCGGCGAATCTGCACAATATTATTCTAATTTCCATACAAAAGCATGTTTTTGTCAGACAAAGGCGAACATTTCACGATTATAATTACTTTCTTTTTATTAAATATAAAAGTTTTCAAAATAGTCAAAAGAAAAACTTTGTTCTTTCTCATAAAGTAATTAAAATTAGGATAATATTATTCAAATATTTTTTTAAAGGTTGTTAGTATAAATTTCCTTTCTGTTTGCATTTAGTTAACTTATTACTTACTTTCAGCGAGGCAATGCGGTGAGTATTCATCTTTGCATCGGGAACGATCGAAGCGGAAGATTTGTTGACGTTTAACACGTATGTAATGTAATTTGTGTAATTGTATTGATTTTAACCTATTTACATATAATTTATTATTTCAAGTTAACATATATTAAATTTGCTAACTTATTAATACCCCTTTAGGGCACGATCAAGAGGGAAAAGGATGCAGTTGCTTGTTATTTTTTCCATGAAATAGTCATCATCTGCCTAGCCTTTTCCCAACTATATTGGGGTCGGCTTCCAGTCAAGCCGGATTTAGCTGAATACCAGTATTTTATGAGGAGCGGCTGCCTACCAGACCTCCACAACCCATTAACTGGGGTAACACGGTACTTCATGGCAAGACTGGAGTCAGATTTTACTGGCTTTTGACTATCCGTAACGACTGCCAAAGATCTCCAAATGACAGCCGGGACCAACGGCTTAACGTGCTTTCCGAGGCACGGAGGAAACTCGTTATGTTAAGATGGTCACCCATCCACAGACCAACCTAGGCAAGCGTTGCTTAACCTTGAAGATCGACCTGTGCGGCTGTTATTATTTAGCCACGAGCTCCTCAAATATCCTCTTTCCATGAAATAGTAATGCTAGTAAAGAGTACAGCAGGGTCCCGCTGTCGCCACAGGAGATGCTCCGGGCTTTAGGAAACACAGGGTGATCTCCGGCCACCTGAGATGTGTGCGTGCGGACGACGAACAATGGGTAGCTCACCATCCGTCCCTTTCAGTAAGCACCAACTCCGAGTATTCGACGGCACGCAGTGTTCATGTTGTGTAACTTCCACTCTCTATAGAATAATATTTAATACGTAGTTTTATAATAATAGTACCACTGAGTACCACAGATGACGTCAGCTATACGTAGGCAGTTGGTAAGTGTGGGTACTCACAACTTTGGCTGCGAAACTTCACAAAACAAGAAAAGTTACGATTGCCGTTATTAGCTCTGTGGAAAACTAAACAAACATTGTGAGAAGCTAATTTACCCTTTATAAATATTCGAACAAAAGCCTGAAATGATTTAATTTTATGTATTACAGAACAAGAATATAGGAATAAGGCGGCTAATTATAATCAGCTTTGAAAAAACAACAAAAGACAGTGGGTCCATGACCTAATGCAACAGTGCAGTTACCAATTAATATAGGTATTTAATCCTTAAAATATTTTTGCGTAAGATATGTAATCAATAATCATATCCGATTTCATGAAATACCTCTGTATCGGAGCATAGCGCTATACTTAGTAGTTAAAAACAAGAACACTCAAAATTAGGTTAGAAAGATGAATTAATTGCCAATTCTTGTATAATTCTATGAGATGGAGTATTCTAGAAATTTAAAAAAGGTCGGGATTAGATTTTGTCGTAAAAATAGACATTCATCAATGGCGAACTCGATTCAAATACAATACGCGGTGAAATAAAATATAGAAATATCTTATTCCACGAAATTAAAGAAAAAATAATACAACCAAAATTCCTGAAAACCAATTATTTCCCTGAAGCAAAGTAAAAAAAATCTTTGTCCCTTTTGGAGCGGACTGTTACAACCTCTTACAAATTAAATTGACCCTGTAATACTAGAACGATTTCTACTCCGAATTGTTTTTCCAAACGACGTGATTTTTTATTCTTTAGGTATCCGTTTCCGTTCTTTATTTCTGTGTGGGTGTAACAAGGGTTCACAGGGGTCGAGCGTCCGAGACCTTCGTCAGTTGACTGCTGATCGACCTTGAGTGAATTAGTTGGCGGACAAAAATGACGTCAATGCCATACATATTTTTTTCAGTAACTTATGCCAGTATTTTATGAGAGCCTTATATAGCGGTCTTCATTTCAACCAGCCCCCCTCTCTCCATAAACAGATGAGGCCTTTCAGTTTATTCGCAGGTACACACCACCAAAAGTAGGTGCTTCCAAGTTTCTTGCGCGATTGTATTATCCGATTCCATGCACACTCTGCACGCAAGACTGCCCGTGATACTTTTACATTGCAGAAACATGTAGTCGAAAGGTTAAAAAAATAGCGATACGTAACCTTACTTTCATTATTTCATCGTCTGGAGACACTTAACCATAGGAACGTGTACCTACTAAAAACCTGAGCCTCCATATCTATATCTATATACATATAATAAAACAGTAAAATTGTGCATCGTTTGCCGCAAATGGCGCCAAAACTACTGAACCGATCCTGTTCAAATTTTGCATACATAATCCTTATAGGACCCTTTTTGCTTTAGGCCATATTTTATCACGCTATTTGCTATGGGGGGTGAGCAATATTGCATTTTGTCGGTTTTGAACGAGTTGCCCCGAGTTCGAATCCCACCTACAATTTATATTTCTGTCAATGTTTTATTTTATTGTTTTTGGAAAAAAAAATACTTTTACCATTTTTTCATAAAAAAATCAACATTCCTATTTGATTTTTCCCAAATATTTTGTAAAAACTAATCAAAACACGTTATAAAATCCAAACGTCCACGAAATTCACATACTACAATGTTACATTAGTCCATTTAGCTGGAAATTTATCTACTGAAATGAAAATCATCACGCTATCATCGACGAAGAGCGGGGCAGTCATTTATGACATTTATATGAGAACGTCTATTTTGCTTGGTTTTCATCGAACACTGCAGCGTGATTGATTAATGACTAGACTGGGACGTAACACGGTGGTGGTTCGAATCCCAGGAGGTGTTTTAGAAAAAGCTTTTTTTTATTTTTGCATTCTCACAATTTTTTTAACAAAAATATTACCTAAAAATATTATTTTTATTGTTTAACCAAAAAAAAACCATGGTGACAAATTTTACAACTGCGGAGTTGCACCCCGTTTTCAAAATACAAACAATGACATCCTTCTTCTTCTTCCTGCTCTTATCCCGTATTACTTGTGGTCGGCGCCACACGTTTTCTTCTTCCATTCTGTCCTGTCGTCCGTCACACTATCATCTGCCCTTTTCTTTCATATCAGTCCTTACTACACAATCCATCCATCTTTTCTTTGGCCTTCCTCTCCTTCTCCATTCATCCACATATAAATTCAGAACTCTTTTGGTAACGTGCTTTTAATCCCTCCTCTTCACATGACCATACTAAGACAAACGATTTCCTTTCAAAATACAAACATCCATTTAATTTTTTTTAACTAAAGGCGATTTATATTTTAGGTGATTTCTTCCACTCTAGGAAGGAGCACGAGGGGATGTCAGACTTTCACTGACCAAAACCCTCACCTTTGTATGTTCCTTCTTAGCCTTGCATTCCAGGACTCCGGGTGGAGGTGATCAGCAGTAACGACCTCGCACGTCCGGTCCTGGTACAGAGAGAGAAGGTATGGAAAGCAGTCATCACTTCCTTCCGCAAATGAAGCGAAGAAGGTAGCAGAAAGCGCAAAGATGATGCCCTTGGCATTACGAGTCGCAGGGCGATTCCATGATACCGTTAGCGCGGAGTTTTGGACGGTGCACTATTGGCATTTCGCTGTTGATTAAAGACGTAGTCGACTGACGTTGCGTTATGTGCCACGCGCACCTAAAAGAGATACGCATAAGAGAACGGCCCTAACGGGCTTCTATAGCTGGAAAATTGTTCGTATTCTAAAGGAACAAAGTGGGTATTTTTTACTGCTCTGCATGCTCTACCCGTAAAAATCGAGAGTTTACAGACTGCGTTCGATCATCAGCATGCGAAGTCGACTAGGTGAAAATACTCGCACACAAGAATTCGTTTATTATTCTCACTAAAGAAAAACATTTATTTGGTGTATTAGGGTGTCAGTCAAATACCGCACCAGAAAATTCCTGCCTGAATAAACAGGTAATATAAACACAAAAAAATGATGGTGATCGGTAAACGCCCTATACATATGACACCTGGGAAGTGTCCAAGTGGCGATGGGAGGGGTCTAAGGATGTTCTGTTTCGCACGGTTTCAGCCACGTTGCTTCACTCTAGGAGGTGACTGCTTTCCATTCCTCCTCCCAGCTCATACCATGATCTGAACTAGGGTAGGAGGATTCTGATTTTGACCCGCAAACAGTACGGCGGTAATCCGCCCTAGCGGGGTAACTTCGATCGTAAGGTCCACCGTGTCTTCCCGCCGTATCCAAAACATCTACCTCCCGAAACACTCATGTTCGGTTAGGACCTGCGTAAAGCGCTTGCGCTTAGAGTGAATTTATAATAGTAATAATCATGGTGTCCCAATATTAGTCGCCCTAGAATGTAAATTGCAACTAAAAGAACACTGTGGAATTTAGTTGGTAAAAGTCTGATACTCTCTCTCGGTCCACCTAGAGTGGGAGAAGGTATTTGGTGGTTACCCAACAAAAAAAGAGGCAAATACTAAAGGCGATTATCGGCCCTAATTTGGTTTTTTGAAGAACAAATCATTTTCATTTTGGTTTTATCGCAATATGAAGTAAACTAACGACTTTACCCATAGAGTAGGCAATTAACTATTTAGAACGTGAACTCTGCGGCTCTGTGCTTCGTTGATGTTTTTAAGGCAATTGACGTCGTGCGGAAGAAAAACCCGGGTGTTAACATTGGGTGGATCGCCCGGAGGACACGTTAGATCATAAAGCACTGGTGGGCCACGCTTAGGCGGAGCACCACCGTGTCCTTGTGGGGACGATCGGTGACAGCAACCTCTCGCGCTGGGCACTGGTACAGGCCATGATCCAGAGCGAGGAGTAGTGGCAAATAGTCCCCTCACGCCCCAGTGTATGATGTCAGCAAACTGTAGGGCGCGGCAGGGCCGAAGCCTCTGAGCACGTGGATCTGTATTCCGAAAGATAAGCTCGGTGTCCCAAAATTGAAGACAACACAGGAACAGGGGTGGCGTTTAGTCAGTAAAAGTCTGACATGCCCTCCCGCTCCATTTAAGAGCGGGAGAAGTCATTCTGATGATTACCCATCTGAATAAAAAAACCTAAACAAGAAACCTACTGGGGCTATGGTTTCGCTTCTGAAAGGGAGACCCTGGAACGTAAGGCAAGGAAGGAATATAGAAGTGAATCTTAGGCAGTAATAATCTGACACGCACTTCCGCTTCACACAAGAGCAAAAGTCATTAGATGATTTCCAACTAAAAAAAGTACTAATTGGAGTTTTAACTTAAACAGTTTTATGTAAAATTAATTAATCAGATCTTTTCGGAAGTATAGGATTAGATACTTAGATTACTTTTGTGCAGTTTTACGAACTTAACGCGGACGAAGTCGCGGGCAACAGCTAGTTTCACATAAAAAGGGTTCACCTCATTAGCTTATCTTTTCTGCTATCGTAAAAACCATCTAAATGATCTCATCGCTTACGGAACCCGCACCGGTCCTACATATAAAGCAGCTGGACTGAGATACGAGTATCTCTGCGTAATTTTAATTTGTTTTCTATGTACGGGTAGGTTTCGCTAGTCTGTTAGATTTATACGTGGACTTATCATCATCTACCTAGCCTTTTCCCAACTATATTGGGGTCGGCTTCCAGTCAAGCCGGATTTAGCTGAATACCAGTATTTTACGCGGAGCGGCTGCCTACCAGACCTCCACAACCCATTAACTGGGGTAACACGGTACTTCATGGCAAGACTGGAGTCAGATTTTACTGGCTACTGACTATCCATAACGGAAATAAACGTGAGAGTGTTTGTCAGATATATCCAACGTAGGCAGTTAAAGGGTTACGTGGACTTATATGAATATAAAAAGTGGAAGGCTCTTCCCTAACCGTCTATCGTCAAACTAAACGTGTTTTAAATGCTTGTGAGTTCATTCAACGAATTTTGAGGAAGCAATACAACAACTAGAGGTAACACCTGAACGCTTTGTTGTCATTCGTTAATTCTGTCATTCACGCAAATATTTCACAAAATGTATTCCAGGAAACATATTAAAGTAAACGTATTTTTTTTTAATACCTGAGGAGCTCGTGGCTAGATAATAACAACCGCACAGGTTGATCTTCAAGGTTAAGCAACGCTTGCCTAGGTTGGTCTGTGGATGGGTGACCATCTTAACATAACGAGTTTCCTCCGTGCCTCGGAAAGCACGTTAAGCCGTTGGTCCCGGCTGTCATTTGTAGATCTTTGGCAGTCGTTACGGATAGTCAGAAGCCAGTAAATCTGACTCCAGTCTTGCCATGAAGTACCGTATTACCCCAGTTAATGGGTTGTGGAGGTCTGGTAGGCAGCCGCTTCTCGTAAAATACTGGTATTCAGCTAAATCCGGCTTGACTGGAAGCCGACCCCAATTTAGTTGGGAAAAGGCTAGGCAGATGATGAGATGATGATGACCTGTAAAGTTTTGAGATCAAAGTGTTTTTTTTTAGATTTTTAACTTATAGCCTTTTTTGATCAATGGACTATCCTACACTAAAAGTTTTTTTTAATTCGTAGCAGACAATTCTAAGACTAGTGCGTTGAAAGAAACAAACACTTCAGCTTTGTAATACTTGTTAGCGTATATTTATTTATACAAATAGTAAATGCTTAAGTATTTGTTTGAGTGGCTCTACAACTGTCACTACATTTGTCTACTCATTGCGAGGGACACGGATGACGAGGGTACTTCCATAAAAATGTTTTATTTTCATGTTAGACATTTTGAAGTAAAAGATATTGTTTTATCAAACACGTGTCGGTATAAATATATATCCAACTACCTCTACAAAACATGTGATCTTGGTAAAATTAGAAGCTATTTTTGTTACCGATATTCATTTGTATGTAAAGATGGACATACGCGAGCTTGCGTGGGTAGCTCATCATCCGGCCGTCCTGCAAGGACTGATCTCGAATCGTCGACGGTGCCTAATATTATTATTAGGCCTAGCCTTATGGGTAGGGGCCTATTACGGCCGATGCCAACTAGGGTTTCGGGAATTTTCGAAAGAGATACCGTGGTCCTGGAATGCAACGGGTGAATTTTAATGTAGGTTGCAGGTACGGTTTTAGTTAGTAAAAGTCTACCACAACCACGCAATCCAACCCAAAGCAAGAAAAGTCATTAAAATGAAAAAAGAAAGAAAAGAAGACAAATATTTTAGATGATTCTTCACCTCAAAAATCATTATTAACTAGGTAGATGATTTCTCCCTCAAAAAATATATGTAGTTATACTATTTCTGGTAGTTGATTTGTTAACAACAAAACAAGCCACGCCATCTAGTGGTGACTAGAAAAACTAGAGATGACGCGCTTTTGATAGTCCTGACACTATTGTTTCCGTTTGGCTACGAGACTTGAAGAGACCCCGCAAGGATTGCGGACACCTTCAGACAGGCCGTCGCAGCGAGAAAAGCACTAGAACTGCGGAGTCTTAGCGATAGAGTCCCATTTGCCCGCTTTGGGTAATACGAGACCCTAAACAAGAACGAGTATCTATTAGAACATACCTACTCAAGTTCATCCAATTATGTAAGTTTTCTTATATTTATTATACGCTTTATTGTACACTAATTATTCTTATTAAACAACAAAAGGAAACTTAAAAATAAAAAAAACTTATAATTTAGACCATGACTTCCAAACGTAGGCACTATTATTAATCATGCTTGTTGTGTGGCACTATCCCTAATCATTTCTTCTTCAGAAGAAAGGGATTAGATGCAGCTTAAATAGTTAATAGGATTACTGCGGTTCAATGTTCCTCAAGTTTGCTCAACAGATTTAAAGCATAAAGGCAAAAGTTTTGTTTGTTTAGGATTCTCTGTAAATCGGCTTATATCTCTGTTTGCGATCTCCACAACTCAGTTGTTGGGACGGTGAAGTGATCAAACTTTTTCATGTAGACTATATAATTTTTTTTAAATAAAATCAGTATGTATGGAATAGCCAGAGATGACCCAGTGGTTATAGTGTTAGCGAAAAACTAATTTGCGATGGTTTATCGATAGTTACATTATCATATTCCATATTCTATCTATGCATAATTAAGTAAAACTATGCATAATAAATTAAGTAGTTACGCATAGTAAGTACTAAATAATAGACGACACGGTTGGCGCCGTGATTGAGTGATTGGCTGCTACGCTGCGTGTCGCGGGTTCGAATTCCGCAAGAAACAAATATTTGTATAGCCTACAGACAGTTGTTCCAGGTCTGAGTGTCTTGTATATATTACATATTTATAAACACACCCACAATACAGTAGTAATTCCTAGTATAAAACTACTAACTATTAAAACATTCTATTAAAAACTCGTGACATTTTTGAAAAAGTTTGCCCAAATACTAACCTAAACATTTAGTCCCCGCAACTGAAATACGCCCGCTCTCAAATTGTGCAGTTATTGAGAGTCGGATGACATACAGCATCCGTTGATGGAATGTGTCCGGTCGATCAGTCAGCCGGACAGCTGAAGTTGATTGCGAACTCAAACGTTCCGGAGTTATTTCGATTTGAAGAACGTTTGGTTGACGAATTGTTAGTGAGATTGTGAATATTTAACCCTATGACTTTTTTTCAGGTGGGGGTAATCGTCTAATTAAGTACTTCCCACGCTTTAGGGTGGAGTGAAAGGGCGTGTCAGACTGTTAATGACTGAAACGTACTCCTTATTCTTTCTTTGCCTTCGTTCCAGGCCCCCGGAATTCTGGGTACGTATGGCCGCAGTAAAGTTAAATGTTGTTGCGGTCACAATTTCTTTGTAAAATGACTGTAGATACTCTAAAGTCACTTAAATAAATGTAACTAACTAGAAAGTACCATTACGTTGTAAGTCTTTGGATTTCCTTTCCAGATAATTCATATTTTTTGTTTTACTTTTATGTTTTTTATTGACATTATGAATTCGATTTGGTTTGACATGTAATTACTTACAATTAATTTTTTTTTGACTCATATTTACTTTTATATTTTTTTTGACATTATGAATGGAATTTGCTTTGACATGTAATTTTAATTAATTAATTAATTTTTTGACTGATTCTTTCATATTTTTGTTGATATTACGAATTGAATTTAGTTTGACATGTTATTATAATTTATCAATTTCTTTTGACTACACTATCGTATTGGGATAATCTGTAATGATAGCTGTATGTAAGACTAATAATAAATAAATAAAAATAAAATAAAAAATAATCCCCGCGGCAAATAATACTGTAAATAGCTTGCAGCTTGATTCTATGCTATTAAAACCACATTATTCGATTCGACTGAAGGTAGAAACTGATGTTAGAGCAATACGGAATTCCAATCTCTTCCTAGACAGGGTTCGTTAGGTCGATAAAACAAGATTTTTATTTAATAGACAGCGTTCGGTGGTAAGTCGGTGAGGGCAGTAAGAAGTTCTATTTTAGTGAACAAAAATGCTTAATTTCTTTTGCAGTGCGAATCTAATGTGTCCTACTAATATTATAAACGCAAAAGTTTGTATGTATCGATGCTTGTGACTAGATATACAGAAACTTGGTCATCATCTGCCTAGCCTTTTCCCAACTATATTGGGGTCGGCTTCCAGTCAAGCCGGATTTAGCTGAATACCAGTATTTTACGAGGAGCGGCTGCCTACCAGACCTCCACAACCCATTAACTGGGGTAATACGGTACTTCATGGCAAGACTGGAGTCAGATTTACTGGCTTCTGACTATCCGTAACGACTGCCAAAGATCTCCAAATGACAGCCGGGACCAACGGCTTAGCGTGCTTTCCGAGGCACGGAGGAAACTCGTTATGTTAAGATGGTCACCCATCCACTGACCAACCTAGGCAAGCGTTGCTTAACCTTGAAGATCGACCTGTGCGGCTGTTATTATCTAGCCACGAGCTCCTCAGAAACTTGGTATACTCGTATATGTAGTCCATGTCCAAGAATAGCATTTAGGATACTGTTCATCCCGGGAATAAGTTCCCTTGGAATAATTTTCTACTATCACGCGGTGAAGACGTTGGCAGAATTTAAACATAGTGAAACTGTCGTTTTTTTTTTATTAAAATAACTACTCCACTAAGCCTATTTCATCATCGGATCAGTAGATGTACGGCGATGCAACAACGGTATATGTGATGGACATCACACCGATACATCATCATCTACCTAGCCTTTTCCCAACTATATTGGGGTCGACTTCCAGTCAAGGGATTTAGCTGAATACCAGTATTTTACGAGGAGCGGCTGCCTACCACACCTCCACAACCCATTAGCTGGGGTAACACGGTACTTCATGGCAAGACTGGATTCTGGTTTACTGGCTTCTGACTATCCGTAACGACTGCCTAAGATCTCCAAATGACAGCCGGGACCAACGGCTTAACGTGCTTTCCGAGGCACGGAGGAAACTCGTTATGTTAAGATGGTCACCCATCCACAGACCAACCTAGGCAAGCGTTGCTTAACCTTGAAAATCGACCTGTGCGGCTGTTATTATCTAGCCATGAGCTCCTCACATCACACCGATACATACAAAACTTTATTGTGCGTACAGCTAAGTAGTGGATTGACCTGCCTGCAGAGGTTTTTCTTATTTAATAATACAAACTTTCACCCTTATAATATTAGTCTGATGTGCACTACAGATCTCCCAGCCAACACTCAAAGCTAATTCTCTCAAATTCAGCGAATAAAGCGATCCCTGTTATTTCTCTAATTAAATTATATAATTTCAGCGACACTTAGACACAAAACACCATTTCTGAGCCGTATCGTTTTGATTACAGACTTAATTGGGTTGTCTAATGATATTCATTACTGAATTCTGAAAAGCTGGCAAGAGTATCAAGTTTACTCTTTGAAGTATATAATAGTAACTGTAGAAACTCAAAACCCGATTAATTTCGATTAAATAATTTAGTATTGTTTTTCTCTTAGTAATTTATTGTTGATCATTTAGATTAGAAGTATGACTGTGATCATAACTTAAATTGATCATTTTTGACATTTCAAAATCTGCACTGTATCTGCGGGGGCAAAATTAAAATACAACAAGGAAATAAGTATAAAGTACCTACACTGATTGAGGACGAGGAGCTATGGGTAGGTCGCCGTCCGGCTGTATGATAACCGGAGGAGCCGCCAAGGGCGCTTAGTATTCCACGCGTGTTTCAAAGAGATAACGGCAAAACTGTAGGGGCTCAGTAGGGCCCCACTAGGACCATAGGAATTTTTGACAGAAATACTAAATACCGTATTCCTGAAAAACAAAAGGCAATTGAAAGAACAGGTAGGTTTTAATAATTAAAAGTTTGATACGCCCTGTTGCTCTACTCTAGAGTAAGAGAAATCATTGAATAATTTGCCCAGCTCAAAAAAATATACCTTGATCATGTATTTAACAGTTATTGTGTATTCTGTTACAGTAAGCTTTTAAAATAACTGCTGAGTACTTATTTGTTCATCGACCTAATTTATTTAGCCAGGCAGGATTATTCTCAGCCCTTTATGGTCATGGCCTAAAATGTGGGGACAGATATTATAAACTAAACTGTGCGCTAAACCGACATTTATAATACTAAGGGGCGTTTTATTTCCATAATAAAACGATTGAATTAAAAGTCAAGTGTAGGTGTGGTCACGAGTTTTTTTATATAAAATAGCTAACTGTAGGTACTTCAAAGTTGCTTCAAAAATATAACTAGCCAGAAAGATACCGTTTTATGTACTGACCGTTACAGTTGATAACAATAAAAGTCCCGTTTCAACATTTGCCATCGCGAGAACTACTGTAAAGTAAGCTCAAAAAGAATACTCGCACTATATTCTATCATAATTATTATTATTTATAGGGAACTAATTTTTTTAGCTGTTATTTAAATATTCCAGATGTATTTATGATCAGTTGAAAAACATATTGAGCAGCATGCAAAACATGGACCGTAATAAAAAATCAATTTGTCACATTTTGTTTCGGCACGTTCTACCAGAGTCGTACAAATATAAAAATGGTTACATTAAATTTTTATAGTCATTGAATTGAATTAGGTACCTAGAAAAGTTACTATATGCATAGTTAATTACGAGCACCGTGCCGACGAGGGCCCAAAGTGTATTAGTTTGGGATCCTCAACAAACTTTGAAAATATGAATAGTCTAATTATTACACCAGACACGGCGTTTATAATGAGGTAGTGCTCCACCGAGAGACTTTGGAATCATGTTACCAGAGCTAGTACGGAACCCAACCTATAATACAATAAACATAAGTTGTTTTTAGGGTTCCGCACCTCAAAAGAAAAAACGTAACCTCAATAGAATTACTTTGTGATCTGTCTGTATGTCAAGACCCTTTACCTCGGGAACACGTAGAGGTACCGATTTGAAATTAAAATCATATAGGTACCAACTTGGGTTTACGGTCCCATATAGCTATGAAAATTAATAAAACTAAATGTATATAATATATCCACGCACAGTCGAAACTACTGGGAGCATTAAATTTTGCACATGATTTTCTTTTAAGGCGTAGGTGAAAACTAAGAGAGGATTTTCCGCAATTCAGCCCTAAGGGCATGAAAAAGGGGGTCAAAAGTTTGTATATAGACTTATTTTTACACGATCAAAGCCGCTGGCAGAAAACTAGTAATATATAATTATATGATGTTCGCTTGCGATTCCACCCGAGCAAGATTCAAATGTCTAAGATTTGTAATAAAATTGCTCCTCTTTTTTGTTTGCGTATCAGAATTTTACTAGTAAATTACTTCTTGCTAATGGAAAATCCACTGTAGATTGCACATCTTGGCAACGATCTCACCATTCCTAATAGTCATCATCACCATTTCAACCGAAAGACATCCACTACTGTACTTAGACCTCCCTTAAACACCGCCACAACGACTGATCCCGTGCGTCTCGCATCAATCAGATTCCTGTGACCCACACCAGGTCATTGGTCCACCTTGTGGGAGGCCTTCCAACGCTGCTTCTACGGTCGGTCGGTACAGTACCCGGCACGTAACTTGGCAAGATTTTGACGTAGTGGGGGTAAATTCGCGCATGTGGTACAAAAAAGCGAATGAGCGAACGGGACGTAACTCAGTGCGGGGGCAAAAGTCGACTGACGCACCAATCATAGGCTACTATTATAATACTGCACCAATCGCGTGCCGGATCGGTGCTACCTCATACCCCGCGTCCCGTTTGACCACCAAATAGATCTAAAAAACGATTTCTGCGCAACTAACGACTCTTGCCAAGTTACGTGCCGGAAACTGTACGTGATCGCCACTTCAGAATAGTAAAACAAAACAAACAAGAAAACATTAAACATTTTATTACTGATCAAACAGTCTCTGTTTACTGTTTCAGTTTTTATTCGTTTCTTTTATTGCTATCGGACTTCCATTTAGTGGACAGTAAGACGTTTTCGGGTGACAGCCGTAAACACGCTACACTACACGGAAAGCGAATCTTATCATAGTTACTAAGTAAATAGGAAACGAATCTTGAAGTTTTCTTTTATTATTCATAGGTTTGCGCTTGACCGCTATCTCACTGATGGAAATTGACGATGCGGTCGACGATGAAGCACGCCTCTTCTTTTTTTATCTGGCGTTAATCCCGGCTATTGCCAGGGTCCGCCTTCCGGCTGAACTTGTTCCACTTTTCCCGATCTTCGACATCCTTTTCAGTCAGCCCATAGGCTCTCATGTCGGACCTCAAGACGACCAGCCAGCGTAGCCAGCCTTTCGGTATTTTACAGGATGCATTTCGGAGAGTGTGCGCAGTAATTGCGTGAATTGATCCCGCCACCCCCTTTCCACCATCGGACAAGCCGTCGGACGGCAGGTATCCACCCTTACGTTCTCCAAACCTCTACGGTCCGGACTAAGCGTTTTGCTTCGTTGTTCATACTGCGTACATCGAGGGACTGGAACAATCTGCCTGCTGCGGTTTTTCCGTTTATAATTTGGGTGTCTTCAAGGCTAGAATGAATAGGCTCTTAATAAACTAGTGCGCCTCACCATCGACGATTGCATCACTGCTTACCATCAGGTGGGATCGCAGTCAAGCGCTAGTTTATAACCATTAAAAAAAAACAACAACATCGTAGTCAAAGTGGCAATTAGTATGTGATGGCATCGTAAATTAGTCGGGTGTCAGCGTTGTCTGAGCATAATGTCAGCATTATCCTACTATTGTAGACTATTACGGAGGTAGGAGATTAGAGGCGAGAGCTTGATGAATTGATAGTACTTGACGGAGAAATTTATCGATGAGATGGCAATGGGTCCGGGTGCATTTTGTTGTATGAATCGGAGGGTAACAAAAACCTACAGGGGTATGTCTATCTCTGTTAACAGCTCAAATGATGATCACTCTTTATAAACAGAACCTGAATCATGATAAAAGTGATTATCTCGCGGACTAAATAAGTGATCTTAAGAGGCCTGCGGAGACCGCGCGCTATCTCGAGTTGAGACGAAATAAAACACGTTTTTGAGGTTGATGGAAGCAATCCAGATAGTTTAAACAATTCTTGGACACACCGACTGGAGTAAAGTCATCATCCGCACACTGACAGTTGCTTGCTGTGATAGCAATACAAACTATTGGAAATTTGGGAGAGGTTCCGTAATACCAAAAATGATGAATGAAAAATCAATGTATTTCCATTATTGTTTCGAGTATTTATAACTTGATAATAATATCTGTGTTCCTACGAAAAGATATTTTGAAATATTGTTGTTTATAATATAGAAAAAACAAAATAAAAACATGACATTTTCGCTGTGAAAATGTGCAAATTTAAATTCGCTTAAATTTCGTTTGGGGTAAGTTTTTTAACAAAAAGACGATGTAGGAACCTAGATAATTATTGTCTGAATCCGAATAACATCATATTATGGTGTAAATATGCTTAAATTGCAAATGATTTTGGTATTACGTTTGTATGGATAATTCTAACGTCGCGCCCGCCTTAAGATAATGTCAAATATATTTACTGCAACAAAACTGCTCACTTCAGTATAAAATCTAATTTTTATTTATACCGCAATCGCAGTCAAGCACTAGTTTATAACAATTAAAAAAAAACCTTTGAATTGTTTAGAAGTCAGTTTATTCAGAAAAGTTATGCTAATATTGTAAATTATAAAGCATACATTTCTATGGAGAAGAATGTTCAAGAAAAACCATGGACTCATATTTCTTGGCTTTACAATAATGCAAGAAACAAAAATTGTATCAGATCTCAACAATCGCTAATTAAACAAGACAAGTATCACCGACTATTACCTATGCTACATCGGTAGCTAGTTGATAACAAAGAATAATCGAATAGAAAATAAATAAAATCATATTCTTGGTTTCAAATAACAGTGAATAATTTGTTTATTTATTTAAACTTCATGTACAGTGGTGGTACATAGGCGGACTTAATGCATCAGGGCATTCTCTACCAGTCAACTAAATAAATAATCTGATTACGTGTCAAAATCTACCATTACCATTTACGTAAATATCATGCAGTAAGAAATTATAAACTTGTATCATCATAACAGGTTGGTACAAACTAACGTTAAACGTAAACGTAAACGTTGGCACCACAAACAATCATGTCAATCTCTCACCAACTTGTGGCGTACCGCAGGAGCAAATCCTAAGCTACCCACATAGCAATCACTGGTGGCCAGTCACGTGTAATAATACCTCACAAGTCGCTGACTACTATATGTACTTATCATCATACCATCTTTAAATGAAAAGGATTTTCTATATAAGGTTCAACAGTTATACGAATACTGATAAATGCTTGCACTGACTGGACAGGTTCCACTCAAATCTGAGTGATTCTTTTCTTAACCTATCACATACCCGCAAAACGAGACACAATCGTAAAACAATAACAGCGCGGTCTCATAGGACCGGTCGGGGATTCATGAATTAATAAACCATCTCAGAAACTTATCTGAGTGGTTCTCATGTGACTTGACTTAACTACATGTTAATTCAATGATCTTTAAAATAGTTTTGGAGCCCTGAGTTTATTGTGACACTTAATGTAGCTCAGCAAAAACTGTTAACACTTTCTAAACTAATACACAACACTAATCCAACTTGTAATGAGCAAAACCACATCGAACTGCTCACAAACAAACCAATTGTTAAAGTTACTTCCTCCCCATGAGCCACCCTTTGAATAATTCCTAATTTGTTTATTCCGCCTCCATTCTTTTGTAAAATGAGAAACTAAATACCTCGACTTAGCATTGTATAATTAAATATCTTAGGGCCCTCGCTAACGGCAACTTTTTGTAGTGCCACTAACGCGCTACAGCATCGCGACTGTAGCGCTGCAGACGCGCGACCGTGTCTGACGACATCGGAGAGAGGATGAAGGGAGGGTGGCACGTGAATGAAAAACAAAAACCAATCTACATTCAAAACCAGAATGCTGGAAGAGATTTCTTTAGAAATAAGCTTTACCTTGTACCTATATTGTGTCTCCTTCTTATTATCCAATTCATATGTGTGTACAAAACTGTTAAATAAATAAAATCTTAATTTTTGTGGTACTGTATCACGTCTGACTTGACGCTTCGACTGAAGCACGACAATAGCACGTTTACATTGCGACTGAGAATCGTGGCGTGGGCGATAGCAAGCAGCTAGCGACTGCATCGCGGCCATATCGAGCGAACGCGCGACAGCAGCGCTACTGCATCGCTACAAAAAGTCGCCGTGGGCCCTCATCTTTAGGGAATCCGAGACAAAATACTGACAATAAAGTTCGATAGAATTAATATTTAAGGGCATCTCAACGCGAAAGAATTTTTTCAAGTTGAGAATGAAATTAGAAACTGAAGATGTTTTGAAATGTTGATGGAATTTGTTGATTTTAATTAAGTTTTCGATAGCCTGAAATTCCGTTGAAAACTTCTGAAATATAAGCTTTTTGGAAATCAAAATATAATCAAGTTCTCTTAAACAATTTTCTTGTTGTAAACTAAGGTACTTTTAAACGTATTTTCAAATTGAATCAAAATATTTTTATTTCAGATACTCGTAGGCCTACATGAGCACTTATTAAACGTCAGAAGCTAATGCATTTAAAAGTAGACAGAGAGACGAATGAGCTCGTGGAGACAAACCCTTTTTATGTGATAAATCAACAAATGACTTCTCCTGCTCTATGATAGAGCGAAAAAGCGTTTTCCTTCATTTGTTCTTTACATTCTAAGGCCATAAATATAAAACAAAAAATCTTAAATTCCCCTGGTTCTGACTTGCATTAACAAAGCTCTTAAATATAAGTATTATTAAATACAATTTTACGTTTTCTGCAGTTTGCATATTTTATTACTAGAACTCACGGAGCGATTTTCGCCCGCGGCCGCCGCGGTTGCGGGCTCGCAGCTTCTATAGAATGCAAATACATATGTAAAAAATTAAAGCACAACTCACGACGCGTTTTACGCCCGCGGTGTACGCGGTTGTTTGCGGTTCCCGCTGTGCCGGCGGGCAACTAGTGGAATCGCGCGGGTCGCGGTCACCCGCAGCCTCGGCGGGTGGCGCCCGCGCGCTCTGCGGTCGGTTGGCGGGCGACCGCGGGAGTCGGTGGGCGGCGGAAGGTACAGAAATCCAACACTATTTTGCAACCGCTCATCTTCGCATCCGCAGACGCGGCGGGCGATGATCGCAACCGCGGCGGCTGCGTAACCACGCAAATAACCGTTCTCGTGAGTTTTGAAATAAAATCGCAGTTCCACGACCGCGGCGGTCGCGGGCGAAAATCGCTCCGTGAGTTCTTAGCCTCAATACTTTGTGAAATTAATATAAAATAGAAAATAAAAACATTTATGTAAAATAAACCTAGCTCCCGTAGCAAACGGTGAAATCTATTTTCATTTGTCATAAGCCCAACTTAAATGAAATGTTAGGTCACGATAAAATAAAATGTGTTTCTTCGTCCCGTCTTAAATAAATACAACTTTTCACGGTTACACTACTTCTTTCAGACAATAGAAACAAGCTGCCAAAATAAATAGAAAGAAAGAAAAATAAATGTTTGTCAACGAAAAGCGTAGCATTATGTGAAAATAAATAAGGGGCTAACTGGAGCATTTCAGCGGCCATTACAGCCGTGACGTCACATGATGTGTGACGTCATACAGATGTCAGCACCACGCGGCTTATAAGGCCGCGTTTCCATTTTCAAGCAAATTGCATACAAGTCGAATCACATTGCGGAGTACGAACGACCGCTTGACTACAACATAACACGGTAGTCCGCAATGGAATGTTTCTTGCATGCAATTTGCTTGCCGCTGGAATCGCAGCCGGGTCAGCTTACACCGAGACGCGACGCGACGTAACGCTGCACGCACATTTTAATAGAGTGACTCAAAATAGAACTTTATTTACTACGCGAAAAGATATACATTTCATCTTAGAATTTAGAATACGTTGCTTCATGCATCGCTGCGCCTCGTGACGCCGCGCCGCATCGCGCTGCACCTCGTGATGCCGCGCGGCGACTCGCTGCGCAGCGGAACGTTTTTACATTCGCGTCAACGTCGTGTTGCCGACGATTTTACTATGCCGCCTCGCAACGTTGCGATGCGTCTCGCGGCGGCGCGCGGCGCAGCGCGAAATCACTGGCCTCTTCCTGCATCTTCGCGTCGCGTCGCGTCTCGGTGTGTACTGACCCTTACTAGAACTTTAACAATTTCTGAAAGTACAGTTTTACTGAAAAAGTTTTATAGTAAAATGCACACATCGCCATCGCAAGGGAAATAAAAATTAAGGAATGAAATCATTTTATTCTGAGAATATCCGTCTAAGGGCCTGTTTCACAATGTCCGAGTAGGCACTACTCACTGAATAAATTCAAAAATGGAACAGAATTTGTATGAAATTATCTGCCAAGTAAGATACTCGAAACTTAATCATAGGTGGTGAAATAGGCCTTAATTCTCTTTCAATCCACTTTTTTATTATTTTTATTGTACTTTTGGGTACAATGTGGACCTGTCTACACTGTCCTCTCATACCTGTGAATATTGTAATATGTAAATATTGTAAAATAAATCCATCGCGAAGCAATCCCACCTGATGGTAAGCAGTAATGCAATCGTTGATGGTAATGCGCACTAGTTTAATAAGAACCTAGTCATAAGTTGTGAGTTGTGTACAATAAAGTTTATTTTATTCTATCCTATTTACTCTAGTCTTAAACACACTTAAATTATATTCGAAGGAAAAGTTCGATTATATTAAATGTTTTAGAACAGTTACATCGTGTAGCGACATCTATGTCGCCACATGGGAAGTAAAATGCAAAAATCCTACATACAGCTCGATTAGAACATAATGCAACACTCCGCAGTCAACTATCGAGCAGTAGCCCAGACCAGAAACAACAGCTGTCTGGCCGGACGATCATCCTTTTTCAACACAAGTTTTGCAGGCCGGTAAACCTCTTCCACATCCTTATAAAGTCACATGACCGTAACTTTATTCAAGATTCTAATAACTAATCAACCCTATCGTTTATCTACCGCCATTGGCGTATGTAAGTACTACAGCGCTTAAGCAAGCTAAGCAAATACAATGCCAAGGCGAGCTTAAATTTGCTCAAGCCAACAAGCTGCACATGAAACTAATCGAAAGCGGTTTCCTTGCAAACGGTTATTGAAGTCAATATTGGGAGTTTGATGGAGCTTAGTTTTGACGGTGTTACTTGTACGCATCATAGTAATAACTGGCAATTATTAGTTCCAACACTCTTGCATCTAGATGATCTAAATTAGCAGAAGGTCGACAAAGATCTAGTCTTTGTTTTTTTAGGTGTGAAATCATTGCTTACCATCAAGTGAAATAGTGGTTAAACGAAAGCCAATAACATATAAAAAAAACGAAACCCAGTAGTCTTCGGGCCCGCTGGGCCCCTACGGTTTTGCTGACATCTTCTTGAGGCGTGCGTAGAACACTAAGCGCTGTCGACGACTTGGGCTCGGTCTGGGTGGTAGATTTACGTAAAGCCAGCATTGTCGAAGCCTACTGAGGCCTAGAGAGCCCTGGGATCCTGGAATGAAAGCAAAGAAGTAAAAGAGTGGCTTTTAGTCAGTGAAAGTCTGATATGACCTCCCGCTCCTCCAGTAGCATAAAGTCATTACTCAACTGATTTCCCACCCAAAATAAAGTTAAGGATAAATTTATATCAATAAAAAAAGACTATGTACATAAAAGGTAAACAAGCAATTAACACTTATACCTACAACTTAGTTATTTATTTTCCGGAACCACATCTATTTAAGGCCTAATAAATGATCACACCTAATTCATTTCCCTTGTTTCTGTTCCCAAAAAGTATCAGACTTTCATAACAAAGGATTGAAAAAAAAGGTCCAAAATACTGTTTCGTTTTATTGTTTGTGAATCTATTAACATCCGTAAAACCACGATAAAGAGGAAAATACAAAACAAATTACTGATTCTTTTTCTGCACATTACAGAATAATTTCCCTGTACAATTTGGTCAGGGTATTTTTCCTGGAAAATAATTTGTTTATTTGGTTTCAGTAAACGCTTTTTATATGTACAAAACAATTTGCAGAAATATTTTGTTTGAACGTACAGTTTATGGGGAAAATATTGTTATTATAATCTAACAATATTTGACGTACAAATGACATTACAAATCTCTTGCACAATATCACATAATGTAATTTACAGAAACAAAGAAAATTTTATTTGTGACTCGAATTAGACAAGCAACAAAAAAAAATAACTTCAGTGAGAAAACGATAAAATCAATACACTGGATGAAACAGCAAATTATGGCAGTAAATTATTGACTAAGCACGGTAAAAACCGAACGCATTTTTTTTATATAATCTAGACCTTGACTGCGATTACTCCTTTACTCCTGATGGGAAGCAGGGATGCTATCGTTGATAGTGAAGTGAAATAGTTTAGTAAGAGCTAGAGAGAGTTGATATAGTTTTGTAGCGACTACGATCATCGACATCTACACATGACGTCACAGAATCCTACATCGCGCAAGCAAAGTTCTCCGCGCGATTTGAATAGATACAACAGCCCGAAATCATCTATCGGGCAGTAGCCCACCGGACATGACACCCGTCCGGTCGGAGGATCCTCCCTTTTCAATGGAGGTATGTGGGACTTTACTCTCTGTTCCACTACCTCCAAAGTTTATTATGCAAAGTTATCGTCCAGAGATTTAACAGCGAACAACGATTTAACTATTACACACTGTTGTCTACATCTCTTTTCTTCCAACTCTCTTTTCGCGTTATGCTGGAAGAGATTTCTATAGAAATAAGCATCACCTTGTACCTATTTTCTGTCTCCTTCTTCTTATCAAACTCTTTATGAGTGTACAAAACTGTTAAATAAATAAATAGAAGGAGATTAAATAGAAAACTTAACCAAAGACTGTCATGTCATGTATGCTGCGTTTAATAAAAATTCCTCCCCGACCGAATTCCGATCATGGTTGTAGCCAATCTCAACAGAGGTCAGCCAAGTACGCAGGAGATATTATTATAGTGCGCAAACACAGGTGCACTCTCTGCTCCTTTACTTTCATAGTCCGATGGGACGGCAATCCGACACGACCGGAGAGAGATCAGGCGCAGGACCAAACGGCTTTGCGAGCTTTCCGAGGCACGAGGGTATCCCACCACCAACTTCCAAACTCTGCATGACAGAGTAATCCGAATGGAAAAACCCAATAGCACTTTTTGACCGTCCCGGGAATCGAACCCAGGACCTCACACTCAGCAGTCGCTTTTGCGACCACTAGCCCAACGAGGCAGTCACGTTACGTATTCTACGTTTACTTATACTACAGTAAACACTCTAAGTAAGATGTCAAAGTGTAAAACAGCCAAAAGTCTTTAAGCTCGCTCACAGAGACGATTTCAATGCTTTGTAGGTCTGCAATGCAATAAAATGGCTCGCTTTGGGAAAGGGAAAATCTTTCGAATTCCTATGTCAATGGAAGGCTTTGTCGTCCATTATCCTAGGCCATATCCACCGAAGTGAACCACAGAATAAATTGTGTTCTAAATACAACACTGTGTGTGTCTTTGTCTGTGTGTGTGTAAAAGTACTATGTCTACATATATTTTTTCTTCTTCTTCTTCTTCCAACTCTTCTTTTGCAGGTATACGGGAAGAGCAGAATAAATCTGTTATTCAATCAGCCTGTATCTAAGTGCAAAAGTTTTTATAACTTATTGAAAGCATGTCTGATAGCATCCAGAAAACAAAGCCTTGGAAGGCTTCCTACAAGATGACAAAAAAACAAAAGGCGCTAAAATCTTTAACAAAACTAACAATCTCTATTAATTTGAAAATATTTCGCAATTGTGTAAAAAAAAACTGTAAGTTCTGCTTCTACAATCCTCCCTACTGAGTTTAAATCTCAGTGGTCAATTTCAACAGAAATTAACCGAGTACGCAAGAAATATTATAATAGCGTGTGCGCGCAAACACAGGATCACTTTCTGTTTACTTTTATAGCCCGATAGGAGTACGACACGACTCGAGAGAGATTAGGTGTATTACCTAAGGCTTCACGTCATATCCGAGAGTCTGGGGCACAGTCTGGGGGGTGTCATACCACAAACACCCAAACTCTGGTCTACTACAGACTAATTCTTAAGTCAAAAACTGATAATCGAATCCAGGAACCCACAGTCAATAGTCGCACTTGTGACTATGAGACCCTGATGCAATTTTGTAACACTTATCTAAAGGTTTTTTTTTATAAACTAGTGCTTGACCGCAATCCCACCTGATGGTAAGCAGTGATGCAATCGTTGATGGTGAGGTGCAATAGTTTATTAAGAGCCCAAAAAGCTAAGCTAGCTGAAGACACCCAATTAATAATCGGACGGGAAGACCGCAGAAGGCAAATTGTTCCGGTCCTTCGATGTACGCGGTATAAACGACGAGGCGAAACGCTTAGTCCGGACCGTAGAGATTTCAACAACGTAAGGGCGCTTGTGCACTACATGGAATTTTACTGTCCGGTAGTCCGATGTCTTACAATTGTCAATGAATTTCAATAAATTCTCAATAAAAGTTAATGTAAATCTGACGCCGCGCCGGACAGTAAAATTCCGTGTAGTGCACAAGCGCCCTAAAAGCGTGTTCACATTATCCGATCCGATATCGGTGTCGGACACCGATCCGATTTCGGGGTAAGTAAAATGTATGAAATATGTACCTGTCTTTCATATTGTCCGACCCAATATCGGAAATCGGAGCACGGCATTTCATACATTTTAGTTACCCCGATGTCGGATCGGCGTCCGATACCGATATCAGACCGGACAATGTGAAAACGCTCTAAGGTTATTCGCCGTCCAAAGGTTTTTGTGGCCCAACACCGGATAAAGAAGTCATTGACAAAGGTTCAAGGCAATATCCTTCCGTCGTTACGGCCATGTTCCCGGAAGATCGCACTGTCCCAAATAGGCAATTAACATAAACCATCCTAAACGTCACGGTTTCGAGAGCAGCCGAGCGTTCATGGGACACAAGAGATTTAGTGAACATATAACATTCAAACTTGACGCTTTATATATCTAAAGTTCTAGGAATTTTACGAAAACTATGCCGAGTGTGTGATGGATTACTCAAAGTAATAAATAAGATATATAGGTATATAGAAGAGTTTTCTGAGAATATTGACTCGATATATTTGTTACTAAATACTGCAAAAACTATCTTTATCCTAATGAAATTCCAAGCAACTTGAAGTGACTGTACAAACTTAATACTTTTTAAACTTGATACTGGCTAAAGTTATAAACAGTGTGAAACCAAAAAAAAGATTCAGTTTATTTTTCTTAAAACTGTTGTGGACAACTTTTAGAAAAAAAAAACTGCAAAATTTTTCGATTCTTATTTTCAAAGCATATAAACTTTTTCGTTTTATAAGAAAAGCTTTTTCATAAATTAAATCACAGTAAGTACCAAGGACGCTGCTAAAGTAGTTCTGCAGTCCAGCATTGAAGTTTCTGTACCAAGTGACAACTACCAAATTCCAAATACAGCATTTATCATCGGAAAGTTCACTTAGACAAAACCGATTCCAACGCATCGCTTGAATTTATCGCTTCGGTTTAGTCACAGTATAAATAATAAATCAGTACGGAAACTACGTACAAACGTTCGAAACGGCACACTCACACAAACATGGTCACCGACGTGACGCCTCATGGCATGTCGCAGTGCCATAGATATCAGAAAGGAGGAGATATGTTCATCATCATCATCTACCTAGCCTTTTCCCAACTATATTGGGGTCGGCTTCCAGTCAAGCCGGAACCAGCTGAATACCAGTATTTTACGAGGAGCGGCTGCCTACCAGACCTCCACAACCCATTAACTGGGGTAACACGGTACTTCATGGCAACACTAGAGTCAGATTTACTGGATTCTGACTATCCATAACGACTGCCAAAGATCTATAAATGACAGCCGGGACCAACGGCTTAACGTGCTTTCCTAGGCACGGAGGAAACTCGTTATGTTAAGATGGTCACCCATCCACAGACCAACCAAGGCAAGCGTGGCTTAACCTTTAAGATCGACCTGTGTGGCTGTTATTACTTAGCCACGAGCTCCTCAGACGTTCGAAACGGTATACTCACAAAAAAAAAAAAAAAAAAAACATGCTCACCGACGAGACGCCCAGGGCATGTCGCAGTACCATAGATATCAGAAAGGAGGAGATATGTTATGTTTTTAAAAATGTATCGGAACATGGTGTCTCCAGTCCACCGACACTACTACACATGCAGCAATAGTTACGCAGTCGCGCACACATCCGCAAATCATAAATCAGACCATACTACACAGACAATTATAAACCTTATTTCTCTAATGATAGTGTGTATTTTCCTTATCCATCAGTATTGAGTGCCGCGGCAAGACGAGTGGTCACGCTTCAGTTTATTGCCGCGATCTGTTTAAAAATGCTATAACCGTATTGCGTAGTATACGGCTGCTTAAACTTGGCTTCGTCAAAACCGGATCGATTGATTTTTTTTATTTTTTAAACTTTACTCATTTTTATAGATAATATAGATTTAAAAAGAATAAATGTTATGATTTTATTTTTATTGATACTACACATTTTTTTCGCATAAAAATAATAATATCAAATATATAATTTTAATGTGTAAATATTTGTATAATAAAAAATCTTGATTAGATTTCACTTAGATATCGAAAACATTAAAAGTGACGATCCTATTACTTCAATGGAGCGTTGGTAATTATTTCGTAAAGTAGGCTTAGTTTCCATACTGTTCGACATTTATACTGTGGTTTAGTCTAAACTGATCCATTGAATAACGACCAGCTTAACTTAAAACTAGGTCAGCCTCCATTTTGCTTTACAGGAAAGGCCTTGATACAATTCGGATAACCTCTATATTGTATTTCAATCGCTAAACTATTGAAATCAATGGCTATTTATTTTGATGGTTTCAATCTAAATTTCGCCACTCCAGAACCTTTCGGCGCTATCTATTCTGCGAGTAATGTGCCAAACCCACTGCCAATTAAGCTTAGCGATTCTTTGGGATAAGTCGATAACCTAGGTCCTGCGGGTATCTTTATTCATGCCTTATTTAATTACGCAAAGAAACCCTGTGCATCGATCTTTCGATTGCCTTTTGGATACAGCTTTAGAAAGCCTCCCACAAGGCGATAAGGATGGGCCTGTGTCCACGGTCACCTCACAGAAATGGCAGTTACATTGACATGGCCTACCTAGCAGGTCCATTCCCAGCTAGGACTACGAGATAATTTGAAAGAGAGACCAGTAAAATACTGGTATTCAGCTAAATCCAGCTTGACTGGAAGCCGACCCCAATATAGTTGGGAAAAGGCTAGGCAGATGATTCTTGCGAACGAAGTCAGAGGCAATAAGCTAGTTATTAAAAATAAAAATCAACACTCAAATATGAATTCCGGAAAGCAGTTGTTAAAAATCGCTTACAAAGGAATTAGTTCCGCTCGATGAAACGATCTGTATCAAATGGGTTTTTAAAATGGTTTCAACAGCAAAAGTATTTCCACTTTATTATATTTCAGTGGGTTCAAATGGATTACTTTATGAACGTTGTTATTCTGATTATGATCGACAAATATTAACTTTTTAGTATCTTTTTATACAAAATATTTGACTTCCTTATTATACTTCCTTATTTATTGTTCAATACTTACAAAAGTCACCCAAAGAGCAATGGAAAGGACTATGCTCGGAGTTTCCTTGCGCAATCACATCAGAAATGAAGATAGCCCGAAGAATCGCCAAACTTAAGTGGCAGTAAGCAGGGCACATTGCTCGTAAAACAGATAGTCGATGGGGACGGAAGGTTCTAGAGTGGCGGCCACGTACCGGAAGACACAGAGCGTTGGAAGGCCTCCGACAAGGAGGACTGACGACCTGGCGAGGGTCGCGAGAATCCGATGGATGCGAGACGCACAGGACCGGTCGCTGTAGTGACGCTTGGGGGACGCCTATGTTCAGCAGGACGTCTTTCGGCTGAGACGATGATGATGATGATGATGACTTACTAAAAAAACTTGTTTAAACCTTTATGTAAAGTAGGCTTTCTCACACGTACCCTTTCTTTTAATAGTGCTGCTGCCAGCGGCTTCGCCCGCCTGCAAGTAGATAAGTGTCCCAAGAGAACATGTAACCTACTTCGTGCTAAGTGCTATTCGAAGACATGGCAAATCCCCGTACCTCATCCAAATTCCTTTGAGTGTGAAGAAATAATAAATACACACACAAACTTTCGTCTTTCTTATATTACTGTGATTCAAAGAATATAATAATTATGTTTTTTTTTAATTATATGAACTCGTGCTTGACTACGATCCCACCCGATGGTAAGCAGTGATGTAATCGTTGATGGTGAAGCGCACTAGATAACTTCTCGAACACACTAAGCGGACTAGTTGTATGTAAACTAATATAACAAAAAGCGTGGCTTTGTTTCCTTGCTTATAACCATAAAAGAAAAGTTATTCTAAGAAACAGGAAGGTATTAACAAATGAAGAGATTGTCGTACTATAAACTTGTTATTGCATAATGCACGACTTGAGACTGAACTTTTACCCGGATTTTCAGCAAATTAGTACTCTGGGAATAATCAAACGACGAAGCACTCAACCAAGCGACGACAAAATGTAAAAACGTCATAAACTTTAAAAAAATAGATTTTGTTTTTTTTTCAACTCTTGTGAAATCGATTTTGATATTGCGAGTGCTTGTGAGCAAGCGATATCTCTTTAGATTAGTGCTACGACCGTAGCACACCTATATTGCTACGCACGTAGCACGTATCTCGGCCGCGTAGGCGTTCTACGTCGTAGCAGTGATTCAGAACATTCATGTTGTAAGTTCTTATTTAAACTTTGTATGTAAGGTACGGTGCAAAATAGCATTGATACCTTAATGTCCATTTTCCCGTGAACGTTTGAGTTCAAGTGTTCGAAAAATACTCATCGCATCATTTCTCGCTTCGCACGAATTTTTTCCTGTACTATCCATGCAATTTTGCATTTGACTGTACATAATTTATAAACCTAAGTACTAAAGCAGCTTGTAAGCTAAAGGTCTACTTTCCACAGACGTGTTACTTCATAAACGCGTATTTGTCATTATACGCTTGGTGTACGCCTGCGTGAAGCTTAGTTTTTATACTCAGTAGGTGACCTCTAATTTTATAATATACTAGCTTTTACCCGCGGCTTCGCTCCCGTCAAATGACTACCCTACATATCCTAAGCTACCTTACCCTAACACTACCCTACACTACCCTATACTACCCTACACTACTCTACACTACCCTACACTACCCTACACTACCCTACACTACCCTACACTACCCTACACTACCCTACACTACCCTACACTACCCTACACTACCCTACACTACCCTACACTACCCTACACTACCCTACACTACCCTACACTACCCTACACTACCCTACACTACCCTACACTACCCTACACTACTCTACACTACCCTACACTACCCTACCTACCCTACTTTACCTAACTTTTTTTTTTTAGAATTTTTCTCTCCGTAAGAACCATCATTGAACTTCAAGGAACATTTAAAAAAAAAAAACAGCCAAATCGGTCAAGCCGTTTTCATGTGATGTCGTGACAACGAAAAACGGGTTTCATTTTTATATATATAGATTTTGAGCAGGTATTTAATGGCTGGCGTGTATTCTAAATATTATAATAATTTTGACATTATTTCTGATTAGGTCAGAATACTACCTATGACTTTTTTTTGAATTATTGTATTGTGTGATATTATAACAATGTAATGATTTTATTTTAGAATTATTTTTTTTTAGTTTTAGAAACATTTTTATATATTTTATCAATCTGTTCGACACAATTATGTTGTTATGAATAAAGATACTACTACTACTACTTACATACTGAAACTCTGTCGACGAAGTGGCAACGACACGACGGTACGACGTCGTCGCTTCGTCCAACTCTCGTCGGTTAATTACTTAATGTTTCAAATGTTCTCTCTTTAATGATGTACATTCAGACTGTGTGTACTCTCTTGAGGGTATCTCTGTTATTAAGTTAATTATTTGCCACCTTTTTAGTAGTATTTGTTTATGCGATACATTAAAGAGCAGTAAAAATTTTATAACTCACCTCCCTGGACTGTCTTTGCTTCTCCTTTCCTTTTTTTTTAGCTTTATCAGCCTTCTAATGTTCCCACTGCTGGGACTCAGACCAGTTATCTAGAAGAGGGAATGAGCCGTAATCCACCACGCGGGCCCAGTGCGGGTTGGTGCATGTCGCATGTCTTCGAATTTTTGGTTCTAGGACATGCCGGTTTCCTCACGATGTTTTCCTTCACCGTTTTGAGAGTAGATTAAAAATAAATTACACAAAGTAATGCGCCTAGCTGGGTTTGAACCCGCGACCTACAACTTGTAAGTTAGAGCAGTTACCACTCGGTCCCACTGCTCCAACTCGAGCACTGCTGCTTTTTTTGATTGTTATAAACTAGTGCTTGACTGCGATCCCACCTGATGGTAAGCAGTGATGCAATCATAGATGGTCAGGCGCACTAGTTTATTAATAGCATATTCAGTCTAGCCTTGAAGACACCTAAATTATAAATGCTTCTTTGCTTATATCATCCAAATGACACATACACACGCTTTAACTTTTAGTTGTTCTAACCCCAAATGCAATGGGAAGACAAAGCGGATGTGCAACAAACGGTTACGTTAACTACATATACTTAAATAGCTCAAAGTCGCGCATGCACTTATAAAAGCTATTCCGACGTGAATGTCGTCTCTTTGATCTTCAACGCCTCGGGCGACTTAGAGCCGCTCGCACTCACTTCACGACGCGCTATTCCAGGTGGCATACACGGAAATGTTAAAGCTTCAGTATAAAAAACAGATTAGAGTAAAAATAGGTAGATAGGTTAGGTTAGGTATTATCTTGTTTAGAAAACTTTAAGTCACACTTCATCCCCAATAGGTTATATTTGGCCGGATACAGACTACTGAACGACAGCTTTCAGTCAAAATGGATGCCGCTAAATCATAATCATCATGTACCTAGCCTTTTCCTAACTATATTGGGGTCGGCTTCCAGTCAAGCTGGATTTAGCTGAATACCAGTATTTTACGGGGAGTAGCTACCAGACCTCCACAACCCATTAACTGGGGTAACACGGTACTTCATGGCAAGACTGGAGTCAGATTTACTGGCTTCTGTCTATCCGTATCGACTGCCAAAGATCTACAAATGACAGTCGGGACCTATGGCTTAACGTGCTTTCCGAGGAACGGAGGAAACTCGGTATGTTAAGATGGTCACCCATCCACAAACCTTGACAAGCGTTGCTTAACCTTGAAGATCGACCCGTGCGGTTAACTGCCTATTAGACTTCCACAAACCATGGAGTATCATGATACTGGGAAACACGACACTCCATGGTTTGATTAAGTACAAAATATGAACCTGTAAAATTGTAAAAAATCTAAAACGAAATTTTTCTTGATTCTATGCGAATCGCGACATCTATCTCATATTGATCATATCTATACATATTGACATATGTACAAACACCATTAATAAATGCCCTAATTTTTATTAAGTTAAATGCATGACATATACTGACTATAAATGCCTACTATCTATATTTCTTCACTTACCATTTGCATTTGAAAGCTACAATAACTCTAACGCAGTGTGCACACAAGTACACAGCGAAGAATACCCCATTTACTTTCAATAACGCTAAAAGTATATTAAAAACAAACACTAGGACTTCGTAGAACGATCGTGAATCATGGTTGGTTTACATAGTGTAGAAATAACTAATTTATTATTACTGGAGCATTATTTTTTGCACAAAAGGGTCTCTCGAGTGTTCCACGCTGCGGTAGTGAAGCTACGTAATTATTCTGTCAGAATACGATTTATTACAAGCTAGGTACTAGGTAGGTGGAATATATTCTAATTGACGAGAAAAATGTTTTTTTTTATTGTTATAAACTAGTGCTTGACTGCGATCCCACCTGATGGTAAGCAGTGATGCACTCTAGCCTTGAAGACACTTAAATTATAATCGGACGGAAAAACCGCATGTTTGAATATAATGTGCAAGAATAGTCTACGTGTGTATGTGTGTGTGATATGCTTATTATGCACGACCATTAACAAAAAATAGGTTACTTCTAGGCAAGCGTGCTCCATCGTCAAACACATCGCCGCTTTCCGACCGTCTAAGGGAGAGTCAATTAACAATTTAAAAAAATATTAAACACAGTTACAAAGTTGGGAGGCGTATTAGCAACAGGACAAACATAACCTGGTGTGTCTTGCAAGAATCCAATTCATGCGCGACGCATATGAGTATAGGACTATGCTCCCCATCCTGCATAACACTGTACTTTTCAGAATTTGTACGAGGCCAATAACAGAGCTGCATAAGTTGCGATTATTGATAAAAAACATAAATTGTCCATCAACACTAAAAGTATAGTGTGGTAGTAAACATTACTGTACTATAATCAAATATCCTCAAACATACTTACCAAAACACTCTATTTTTTCCTTTTAACGCTTCTCTTTGAAAGTTCTGCATCAAACGAACACAACTTATCCATAAAAATCTGCTTTGACTTTTATGGCACAAACACACCAAAAATATACCGAGGAAAAATTTATATTGACAGTTTCCTTTAAGCGCCACACAAAATCGTTTTTCGTACGTCACAATATTTCCGATGTCCTTAGTTTCACTCTATTTTTGCATGTAAGAAACAGAGTTCGAACTACAAAATATAATTATTTTTATGCAAACCATACGTTGCAAAACCACACTGTTGGATTTGTGTTAATTATAATATTAACTGAAGGGTAGAAGTCACAGAAACTTCCTTTATATGTTCTGTGGTAGAAGTACAAATAACTTGCTAATGCTTCATCATCCTATCATAATATCCTATCCTTTTTCAAAATTCACAGACAATTGACTCTGAAGTTGCGAGACTTATTCGGACTGCTTAAGAAATCCATCGTGACGCTTGGGGGAGGCCTATGTCCAACAGTGGACGTCTTTCGGCTGAGATGATGATGATGATAAAGAAATCCATCAAATACTACTGTAGGAGGTGGTATATTTTTTTTATACTTTCACTGATAAAAATGTCAACATTCTAAATCTCCAAACTTTTAAATAAAACCATTGCAGTGTCTATGCTGCAACACTTCTGACACTGAAAGTATCCAGTGTCCGAATGTCGCCGAGAGCAACATGCATTATTCAGATGACACACAGCTTCATCCCTACCCTCTTACAGCTCATCTAAACCCGCTCAAGCCTCATCTACAAAGTAAGGACGCGTTACATTTCTTATTCCTCCTCCTTGCTCGCTATTTGCTTGTTCTTTTCCGTTTGACTTCACAATCGAATCGGATTTGAATGTATAGAAGGCTTTTATTGGAGGTTTGCAGTATTACATCTTGCTTGAATTGTGTTTCATTTAATTTATTCTTTATTGTACACAATAGCTTAGTCTTTTGTTTAGTGAAGTTATAAGCAGTGGTGGCCCAGTTGTAACGGCCTCGACTTATGAGTTGTAGGTCACGGGTTCAAACCCATCCAGGCGCATTACTTTGTGTAATTTATTTCATGCTCTCATAACGGTGAAGGAAAACATCGTGAAGAAACTGGTATGTCTTAGAACCAAAAAAATTAAAAACTTGTGTCAACTCGTACTGGATCAAGATCGGAGACTCTACTCACAAAGTTGTAGATGACTGATGACAGTTAAGCCCAGTTAAGCAGGTCTAACTTCAGGAAAGAGGTCAATCACCAAATCGAACTCGACTGGGCAGCGTTCGGGAAGCTGTTCGATATTTTTTCGTCTTCTATACTACAGTGTCTCAATACGATGACTAGTGTGTGTTGCCAGTGCCAACTAAAATGGGCTTGATGTGCAGGTTCAAATATACCCAAAGGGCATGAGAAATTTTTTATATAATTATGATTTTAGGTCAAGAAGAAACGAAAAAAGTAAAATATTTCATACAAATCCATCTGTTATATAGAAAAATATGGTTGTTAGTCATCGTAGCTATATTGGGAAAAAAACTTTCAGCCTACCATCCATTCATATAAAGTATTTCTCCCAATTTCCTGCTTAGCTCTGCCTCGAACTTAAACCACTTCGATATTGTTGCAGAAAAAATAAATTCTTTGCAGTTGACTTGGTCCGATACTCGATATAAGGAGATGTGTTGGCGCGCGTCCAACTGGTGACACACAGATGTACCTATAACTTTAAATATCACTACCGGTTCTTCCTCGTACTGGCATAAATATCGAGGACAGTAATAGTAATATTTATACAGTAACTAAAATTGCACGTTGGGGAGATGAGAATGTTAAGATGGATGTGTGGTGTGACGAGAATGGACAAAGTGAGAAATGAGTATATTAGGGGAAGTTTGAAAGTGGTGCCAGTGACTGAAAAGTTGAAAGGGAATCGTTTGTCTTGGTATGGTCATGTGAAGAGGAGGAATGAAACGCATGTTACTAAAAGAGTTATGAGTTTGCATGTGAATCGATGGAGAGGGAGAGGGAGGACAAAGAAAAGATGGATGGAGTGTGTGAAAAGGGATATGGAAGAAAAGGGAGTTATTGATAGCGCATTTTTTTTTGTTCTTCAAAAACGTGTAACAAAATTCTTGCTTGATCTTTTGTGTTCATGTGATTAATAGCTTCTTGTGCGCGTAATAAAACTGTAGATTGTTAAGCGATTACTGTACATTTTTCACCCCATCAAATTATACACGCCACGTCAGATGATAAGTTTTAGCAGATAGCTTGATTTAAATGCATCTCATTGTGAACAAAAAACGTGTTTAATGAGGGAGAAGATTGAATTTGAAAGAGGCTTGCGATCACAATTATGATATTGTAATGGTTTTCTTAGTACACTGGACTAGCTTCTGCCAGCGGCTTCACTCACGTGATATCAGGTTTCTGCATAAAAACCTTGGCTTTCATTTTTTTTCATTTCATTGGGAAACCGTCTTAGCGCTCGCCTACGTCGAAAAAGAAAGCTTTTGTGCGAAATTTCACGCTCTTGGTCCTATAGTATGGGCTGTGCGTTAATATGTTAATCAGTCAGTTTCTCCTTTTTGTATATAAAGATGAGAAAAACATAAATTAATCAAATAAGAAAGACGCTGCACAAAACTAGAAAAGCTAGTGAAATTCAAACTTAATTAAATTAATATAAAGGCTTCAGTGTAAGCCAAGACTACGCTTCTTAAACTACAAACCTTGGAATAAGAGATAGCACTGCAGGAGGCGTATTAAGAGCCAAGTAAATATTTTAATTAGAGCACTAGAGCGTGCCTGGGTTTCAAGCAAAAAGCCTGAGTAAGACCTAAGTAATGTTAATTTTGTACCGGCTGAGAGGATTTGTAAAAGAGAGGAGTAAATAGGATGCTTGTATCGTCTACCATTACAAATTTATAACGGCACATTTTCTGACTATACTAGTTTACCCGGCAAATGTTGTTCTGCCATATAAATTATCAAAGAAAAAAATGGTTCTAGGGGTTGAAGGGTGCCAAAAGCCAATTACTTTTTCTATGACCTACCAAATGAATATACACAAAAAAAAATCATAACAATGTCAAGTTGATAATAAACACGATAATACGAGAATTTTATAGTTTCAGTAGTTTCATATTTGAGAATTCATCCACCATCATCATCAATATCATCATCTTAGCCAAAAGATGTCTACTGTGGGATATAGGCCTCCCCCAAGTGTCGACACAATGATCGATCATGTGTGCCTCAAATACATCGCATTCTCGTGACTCTTACCAAGTCATCGGGCCACCACAAGGTCCTTCCAACACTGCGTCTTCCAGTGCGCGGTCGCCATTCTAGAACCTTTCTTAGAATTTATCCATTACCTATAAGCAAACTAGCTGACCCTGCAGACTTCGTACTGCCGATTTTTTTTTCGAGTTTTTCTTACCTTTTAAACCTTCCCTATACCTTTACGAACATTCCAAGACCAAGATAAGATGAATCCGTTTAGCTATTCTCGAGTTTTGGCAAGACTAACGAACAGCAATTGATTTTTATATATTGTGACTGTCAAATAATAACAGACAAATAATTAGCTGAATTATACGGTATTCCGTTCACTACAAAATAAATTTAATTAATTTTATAGCGTCAACAACACGTGGTAATTATGCTGTTAAAATGTAGCTTATATGACACGTTCGTAGATTTACCATAGCAGCGCCATCTATTGATTACTTACTCAACCCAGTCGAAAGGTATCGACATCTGTTAGAATCATTTGGAGTTAACAGATAATTGTGACTGTCAAATAATAACAGACAAATATTAGCAATAAATTAAGGAGCTCGTGTCTAAATAATAACAGCCGCACAGGTCGATCTTTAAGGTTAAGCAACGCTTGCCTAGGTTAGTCTGTGGATGGGTGACCATCTTAACATAACGAGTTTCCTCCGTGCCTCGGAAAGCACGTTAAGCCTTAGGTCCCGGCTGTCATTTGCAGACCTTTGGCAGTCGTTACGGATAGTCAGAAGCCAGTAAATCTGACTCCAGTCTTGCCATGAAGTACCGTGTTACCCCAGTTAATGGGTTGTGGAGGTCTGGTAGGCAGCCGCTCCTCGTAAAATACTGGTATTCAGCTAAATCCGGTTTGACTGGAAGCCGACCCCAAAATAGTTGGGAAAAAGGCTAGGCAGATTTTTTTAATTAGCAATAAATTAAAATTGCGACTATAATTTGAGATTTAAACTATCCTATCTCTCAAGTTGGATCGAACTGCACATGGTGTGCGAATTTTATTATAATCGGTTAAGTGGTTTAGGAGTCCATTGAGGACAAACATTGTGACACGAGATTTATATATATTAAGATAAGATGAAGTGCAGTTTCAAAGGCTGACATTCAGGTAGATATTCCCTATGTCCTGAAAAAAAAAATATTTTAGATCTCCCATTTGTGTGCAGTGTGATTGTCATGTGAATCTGTATGTGAGAGTGTGGCATGTGTGCAATTTACGCGTAAGTTGTAGGTCTCGTGAGAGCAGGTAATAATGTTGGACATAGGTTCACGTGTCCCGCTCCGAGGGCATACGTGATCGGATTACGTGACGACATTTGGTGTCACGCTGTTTAGCCGTAGATATCGAACGTTAATTGAAGAATTTGTAGGTTTTATAAGTAAGTCTGACCGTATCGGTCTAGCTGATTCGTTGGTTTTTGGTTAATTTTTTGCCAACTGCCAAAAATAGAGGAGGTTTTCAGCTGCCTGTTTTTATTAAATTTCCCAGTCAGTGTGGAGTATCTAACTTTCACTGACAGACAGTGTTCCTTAAATTGCCCTTGCGATCCAGGACCTCGGAATTTCTTTCAAAATTTTCTTGGGACCATAACGTTTTCCCTGTGGTTACCTAAAGGCATTTGACCTCGACATTTGTTAAAGGCGCTTGGACGCCATTTTCTCGACTCACTACGAACTAATTTTCTTCGGACATTTTCTTACAACCGTCTCTTAACTACACTACGGTCTAGGCCAGACTAAGGTAGAATGCCTATAATGATTGAGGTCAGATTTCATTAACCTGACTTGGTTTATTAATTAACTCTGCAGGGGTTACGTAGTGCTTATGCTTACGTACGCTAAACATCAAAAATAATTTTGTGCTTGGTTTTTAGGAGGAAAATTATCCGATGAGTTTCTCTCACTCTTGAGCGGAGCAGCAGGACGTGTCAGACTTTTACTGATTAAAACCCCTCCTTTGTTCCTTCTTTGACTTTTGTTCACTTTCACATGACCCATGGCCCCCGTGGACTTCGATCCTGCTAGGACCCTACGATTTCCCGACATCTTCTTGAGGCACGTGTGGACTCGCTATCGATGACTTGGACTCAGGACGGCCGGTTACCGAAAGGCCGGACACCGAGCTACCCATGGCTCGCCGTAGCCAGACAAACGTTGAATGCCTATTAATGATTAAGGTTAGACTTCATTAACCTGGCCTTGTTTGTTAAGTGAACTAGGGTCATACGTACGCCAAAAACATCAAAAATAATTTAGTGCTAACGTTATAAAAACGGAATTCTATTCTTAGGCAACTTTTATTGAAGTAAGCTTGAAGCTGCGGACAAAAGCTAGTATAAAATATATTTGATAAAATATTTAATAGTTAAAAAAATATAAATGTTAATACATATATTTAATCTTTTGTAGGTTTAAAAAAAATGTCTATACTAATATAACAAAGAGGTAAAGTTTGTTTTTTTATTTGTATGAGGTAATCTGAGGAAGTAGGTACTGGTCCGATTGCTAAAATTTTTTCACCAATAGAAAGCGGCTGTATTCCTGAGTGACATAGGCTATATTTTATTTACGCGGGCGAAGTTGCGGGCTAAAGCTAGTATTTTATACACCCACAAAAGTATTTTCTTTTTTGAGATCCTCTATATAATTTCGTCGGATATTATTAGCAATAAACGAACCCTTCAATTTAACAAGTCCTTACAGGGATCCTATTGATATTGCGCATTTGAGTGCTACTACAATGTTCAATACCTACAATATCCACCTAAATGTCTGCTCGAAATCTATTTCCCCCCAATACGGGTCTAATACTATTTCTATCCCGATTGTATTCCGATAACCACAATCTAGAGAGGATTGAATTGCGGTTGTTTATAACCTAGGGCCCTGTTGGAGATTACGAAACAATGGATAGAGGTACAAACGTTATATTACAGGTATAATCTTGTTTGATAAGCTCAAAATGTTTATATGAGAACAATGTTTTTGAAGGTTAATACTAAATTATGGGCCAGACGGATGTCAGCGTTCCAATGGTGGTCAAATTGATAAAGCTTGGTTTGTGTGCTTCGAAAGATTATATTGCGGCTACATGGATCACGCGCCAACACGTTCGCAGATACGACACAGTGGTTAAAACTGCGGTTGGAAAAACGAGCCAAAAAAAGGGACGTTGAAGGTAAAAGATTACATCTACTGTCTAAATGGATTGCAGCAAACTAAGTCACCTCTGTTAGGACGCTAGATTACAACTGCAGCGACATCTATGATGTCGTCGAAGAACTAATACGTGTATTAATACTAATGTGTACTAATATGTGTACACACCTCCAAATAACCGTTTTATTTTGTTTTAGGTGGGAAATCATCAAAATTACTTCTCCCACTCTGAGCAAAGTATTTTTTGTCCTTTCTTCTTTGCCTTCGTTCCAGGGCCCGGGGTTCTTTTTTGTACAACTCAGGGCCCCTAGTAGGCCTCGACCCTGCTGGGCCCCTACGTTTTGTTGACATCTCTTTGAGGCGCGCGTGGGACACTACGCACCGCCGACAAACTGGGCTCAGTCCGGACGGTTATTGGACGGCCAGACGGCAAGCTACCCATTGCACGCAGTCCGCAAGCTACGGTGGCTGGAAAGGTTAGGGCACGAAGGTCACGCCCTCGCGCTTGCAGCCGCCTGCTTCGCTAACATTAGATTACAACCGTGTGGTCTATGCTTTAGGATTGTAAACAAGACCCACATAATTATGTATGTAGGCTGTTTATTTAACCAGAAAATTATGAGTTTAATAACTACGCACATAATTATGATGCTAAGATTACGTAGAACCCTTGTTTATAATGAGAAAATGTGCCTAAATATTGTTTTGTTCAGCGAGGTATTATTATAATGAGATAAGTTGACGTCAACGAGATTATCGATGTGAGAATGCTTTATAATAATATTTTTTTTTAGGTTAAACTTGACTTGGCTTGCGAAGGTCATGGCTTGCTTGTTGTAGCTTCGAGCCTTGACCAATATTTTAAGAGGCTCTCGTTGGGCGGTTGGATTAAGGGCTTGATTCAGACCTACGGTACTTTCGGATACGTCTCGCGCAGATTCGTTTCTCTGGTACCCTGACCGCTGTGCCGGTAGTTTGGACCCTGTTCCCGATACGGTGAAATAACTATTATTCATGAATCCCCGACCGGTCTCATGCAACCGCACTGTTATTGTCTTACTATTGTGTCTCGCTTCGCGGGTATTGATAGGTTAATGGATTGTTAAAAAATGAGCATCATATGGAGGAATAGTAAAACTAGCGGTCCTAACAGGCATGTTAAAAAAAAAAATTAAGATCGTGTTCGCAACGCTACAAAGCGATCCTGTAACTTCTAAAACTGTACAAATGCCACCCTATTTCAGCCTTTAAAAGCACTTGATTCTCTATGTTACGCATGAAAACTGCCTAACGTTGCAACTTGTTTGAACACTATCTTAGAACATAATTGCAGCTTTTCGCCTCATTTTATTTCCCTCTTATACAAATTTATGTACTCATAAATCTACGGCGAGGTGGCGGCCATTACAAAATGCACTACAAAGTTATTCCGACGAAGTTTCTGTACAGCAAAACTTTTAATTATTGATTTCGAAATGGTTTTGTGCCAGTTTCGATAACGAGGCTTTCAGAACGCGTGAAATAGTGGGATTGTTTGTAGTTAAAGTTATTTACTTATATATTTATTTTACACTTTATGCACATAAAGGTAGTAAGGCGGACTTTATGCCTTAGGCAAGGCAGTTTTGTGAATGACTTGTGTCGTTTGTGGCCGCTAGGTATGTTAATTACCGATGACCAGGTGAGGGTCGCGGGAATCCGTAGGATGCTAGACGCACAGGACCGGTCGTTTGGTGACAATAGGGGGAGGCCTATGTCCAGCAGTGGACGTCTTTCAGCTGAATTATTTCTTGATGATGATAATTTTCTACATAGACGTGGACGAGGCCGATGGCAAAAGCTAGACTTCTAAGTGGTCGTCATCAAATGGTTGTTCCTCATAGTCACACAACCACTATGACGTCACATTTAGTTTGAATGGACGCCAAGCCCGCTATATTTATACAGATAGTACAAAAATGGTTATGCGAGGTGATTGGGGTCCGTTTACATCCTAAGGACCCAAGCCAACCTCACCTGCTAGCGGTGCACCCTGCTGTTCAACGGACGAGGCTCTGGCGATTCTGGTTTCCCTCTCGTAGGGTTGTGGGGGTCAGACGGCTGGTCGCCCCACGTAAAACCAAGTTACAGTCATATAAACATGGATGGCAAAGAATACAGTGGGTACTCGGGCTAGGGCGTCGCCGAACAACGACGCGCAGGCACATCGCCTTAAACCTGCGATAAGTGGGCTAGGGCTACCGTGTCAAGTACGGGCACGGCTAAAGAAGTTAGTACCCAAAAAGAAGCTCCGCTTTGCCACTTGGAACATTGGCTCTCTAACTGGACGTTGCAGAGAACTCGCGGACGTACTTGCGAAGCGTCGGGTCCAGTGCGCCTTCCTTCAGGAGACGCGCTGGAAGGGGAATAAGTCCCGTGACATCGGGCAGTTGTACCGGCTAATGTACACCGGATCACCATCGGGCAGGAACGGAGTAGCCGTAGTACTGTCTAAGGACCTTCAGGATGGACTTCTTGGAAGTAGACCGATACAGCGACCGGTTGATGCGAGTTAAGGTGCTGATCGAAGGGTCGGTAACGAACCTAGTCAGCGCCTATGCTCCTCAAACTGGCTGCTGTGAGTCTGAAAAGGAGGCCTTCTGGGATGAGTTTGAGGACGTACTGCGCGGTATTCTGAATTCTGAAGGTATTTTGGTTGGGGGGGATCTCAACGGTCACGTAGGACAGTGTGCTGGAGAATACGGATGTGTTCACGGTGGTTTTGGCTATGGCCAACTAAATGCAGAGGGAGTCAGCATACTCAGGACCTGCGCCGTGTCGGACCTAGCCATCGCGAATACGTTATTTCAGAAGAAGCCCCAGCATCTTATTACGTACCGTGGTGGTTCATACTCAACCCAAATTGATTACCTGCTGGTGCGACGGTGCAACATTGGCAAGGTTACCAACTGTAAAGCTATCCCAGGCGAAAGCTTAACGGCTCAACACCGCCTCCTTGTCATGGACTTGGCGATCGTAGCAAGGAAAAACCGGGCAAGTGCGAGTCGGACTCGCACGCTGAGGGTTCCGTACCAATTTATCAAGATGAAAACAGTTCAATTCTCGAATCGAGTCTTAAAGATTTTACAAAAAAGAAAATCTTGTAATGTAACTAAAAATTTAAGGTTTTCGGAATTTTTCCTTTATGTGTGCTATAAAACGTTGCTTCATGCCAAATTTCAAGATTCTAGGTCGACTGGAAGTACCCTTTAGGTTTTGATTCCCTTGCGAGTACTTGCGAGTTTCAAAATATGCAGCTTAAATTGCTGTTTCTTTTGATTGCGTTGACATAGAAGTTTGATTTTGTTACAGCTTAAAGGTATTATAGACCTGAGTATTTGGTATGAATTTCAATTTAATACCTCTACGCGTTTATGAGGAAATGGGTAGTAAGTTTAAAATTATTAAAAAAATATATACAGGGTGATTGGAAGATCGATGCAAAGCTTTAAAGCGAAGATAGTACAGACCATTTAGAACCATTTAAGCCATGATTATGTTCGGCGAAGTTTTATAAATTTTTTTTAAACCTACTTTTAAGATTTTTTTCAAAAATTCCCAAAATTTTATGTAAACTGCATATTTTTAGCCAAATTTAATGATAAATGAATTAACTTTTATTTTATTTAATTAAAGTAATGTCTAAGCAACCCGAAAGAACATGTTTTAGGCTTTTCTGTCATAAGGCGATTTTTTTACGGACATTTAAAGTTCAGCAGAAACTTAGAAAAAATTAACAGTACGTTTTTTAAACCTTATTAAAAAAATAACAAAGGGTGCTTTTTTTGTTCAAACCTTTTTGAATACATGTGTGATAAGCGTTCTTTCTTTTGAGGTATCATTTACGCGGATATCTTACAAATTATTGAAGTTAGGACCTAGAAACCGGTTGGAGGGAGATTTTTTTAAATTTCGGCAGACTACTTAAAACAACATTTGAATTAAAATTATTTATTTTTCATACATAAAGCTTTAAGGCAAAGATAGTACAGACAATTTAGAACCATGTAAAACATGATTGCCTCAGACGAAGTCTTACCAATTTTTTTTTAACCTATTTTTGTATTATTTCACAAATATTCCCAAAATTTTAAGTAAACTGCTTATTTATAGCCAAATTAAATGATAAATGAGTTCATTTTTATTTTACTTATTACGGTAATGTGTAAGCAACCCAGCGAAGTATGTCTTAGGTTTTTCTAACATTGGATTTTTTTTACATACTTTTAAAGTTCAGAAGAAATTTAAATTTTTTATCAATACGACAGAAAAACCTAAAACATACTTTGCTAGGTTGCTCACACATTACCGTAATAAGTAAAATAAAAATGAACTCATTTATCATTTAATTTGGCCATAAATAAGCAGTTTACTTAAAATTTTGGGAATATTTGAAAAATAATACAAAAGTAGGTTTAAAAAATTTGGTGAGACTTCGTCTGAGGCAATCATGTCTTACATGGTTCTAAATTGTCTGTACAATCTTCGCCTTAAAGCTTTATGTTTAAAATATAAATAATTTTAATTCAAATGTTGTTTTAAGTAGTCTGCCGAAATTTAAAAAATCTCCCTCCAATCGGTTTGTAGGTCCTAACTTCAATAATTTGTAAGATATCCGCGTAAATGATACCTCAAAAGAAAGAACGCTTATCAAACATGTATTCAAAAAGGTTTGAACTAAAAAAGCACCCTTCGTTATTTTTTTAATAAGGTTTAAAAAACGTGCTGTTAATTTTTTCTAAGTTTCTGCTGAACTTTAAATGTCCGTAAAAAAATTGTTTTATGACAGAAAAGCCTAAAACATGTTTTTTTCCGGTTGCTTAGACATTACTTTAATTAAATAAAATAAAAGTTAATTCACTAATTATTTAATTTGGCTAAAAATATGCAGTTTACATACAATTTTGGGAATTTTTGAAAAAAATCTTAAAAGTAGGTTTAAAAAAAAAAGATAAAACTTCGCCGAACATAATCATGTCTTAAATGGTTCTAAATGGTCTGTACTATCTTCGCTTTAAAGCTTTGCATCGATCTTCCAATCACCCTGTATTATGTGATGTAACTAAAAATTTATGGTTTTCGTAATTTTTCCTTTATCTATGCTATAAGACGTTGCTTCGTACCAAATTTCAAGATTCTGAGTTCACGGGAAGCACCCTGTAGGTTTTGATTCCCTTGCAAGTGTCGAAAATTTGCGGCATAAACGGCTGTATCTTTTGATTGCGTTGGCTTAGAAGTTTGATTTTTTCTCAGCTTCAAGGGACAGTAGACTTGAGTAATTCATATAAATTTCAGCTTCATACCTCCACGCGTTCCTGAGAAAAAGGGTCTTGACAGACGGACGGACAGACAGACGGACAACAAAGTGATCCTATAAGGGTTCCGTTTTTTGCTTTTGAGGTACGGAACCCTAAAAAAGTGACCCAGAAACGCAATCCCCGCACCAAGTGGTGGTTGCTTAATGGTCCCAAACTGTCGGAATTCATCGCGGAGGTCGAGCACCTCGAGATCAGTTCTCCGCATGAGTCCGCTCAAGAGATATGGAGTAGGATTCATTCAGCAATCACCGTCGCGGGTAAGCGCATCCTTGGCACTTCTCGTGGTGATCGCACCATGGACAGGGAGACGTGGTGGTGGGACGACGGGGTGCAGGAGGCGACCCGGAAAAAGAAGGGATTATTTAAAAAGTGGCAGGGGTCCAACTCTCCGGAGGACAGGGAGGCATATGGAGCGGCTAAGCGCGCTTGCAAAAAAGCAGTAGCTAGAGCCCGCAGCAAAAGTTTGGCGCCCTTGTACGACAAGCTGGAAACTGCGGAGGGGCAAAAGCTTATTTTTAAGCTGGCGCGTGCCCGGGAAAAAGCTACACGGGACATTAGCAAATGCCTCTGTGTAAGGGACGCCCAGGGTAAGCTGCTCTATGATGCCCCCTCTGTTAAGGAGAGATGGTGCACATACTTCGAGGAGCTGTCTAACAAACAGCATCCCCATATCCTTCCTCCCGGACCGCCTCCTAACCTAGGACTTATTTCCCCTATTTCCCCCGACGAAACTCGCATTGGTCTTCGCCACATGAAGAACCGGAAATCGGTCGGGCCTGAAAATGTGCCAATCGAAGTGTGGAAGGCGATTGGCTCACATGGTGTGGACCTTCTGACGGATCTCTTTAACCGCATCCTGACCACCAAGGAAATGCCGAACCAGTGGCGATCAAGCCTTATTATTCCTATCTATAAAGGCAAAGGTAGTGTACAGGATTGTAGTAACTACCGCGGTATTAAGATCATGTGCCACACCATGAAACTCTTCGAGCGGATCATTGACACACGGCTCCGTAGCGAGTGCACTGTCTCTGAGTGTCAATATGGCTTTCGGGCGGGTAACAGCACCATGGACGCAGTGTTCGCCTTGCGAACACTGACTGAGGCTTACAGAGAGAGAAGGAGAGCTCTGCATATGGCCTCTTTAGACCTGCAGAAGGCCTTCGACTGTATTCCTCGGCAGTCCATCTGGTGGGCACTTCGCTTCAAGGGTGTGCCCGAGGCCTATGTTGACATTATCAGAGACATGTATCGCGATTCTGTGTCCTCTGTCCAGACCGCTGTTGGCGAATCCAAAGTCTTTCCAATATCTGTTGGCATTCACCAAGGATCGGCTCTTAGCCCGTTCTTGTTTAACGTTGTGCTCGATGTAGTTACGGCATACATCCAAGATCAGCCTCCATGGCTAATGATGTATGCCGATGACATCGCCCTCGTTAGCCAGAACAAAGCCCAACTTGAGCGGAAGGTCAACATTTGGAAGGACACGCTGGAAAACGGCGGTCTGAGACTAAATGTGGCGAAGACTGAGTACATGTCCTGTGGCAGCACGGATTCAAACACCATCCAAATAGGCTCGGACCGGATCATAAGCTCCGATACATTCAGGTACCTTGGATCCGTGCTGCACGAGTCTGGCAACGTGGATGACGATGTTCAAGCACGTATAGGCGCGGTTTGGGCGAAATGGCGAGAGGTTACGGGCGTTGTATGCGACCGCAAAATGCCTCCGAAGCTTAAGGGAAGCTTTAATATATAAATGCATCATACGTCCTGTCCTCCTGTACGGCGGCGAGTGTTGGCCAGCACTAAGCAGACACACCCAGGAGCTTCGCGTCACGGAGATGAAGATGCTGAGGTGGATGAGCGGCGTAACGCGATCCGATCGCATACGCAACTCATTCATCCGAGGTAGTCTTGGTGTCCGTGACGTGGGGGAAAAACTGCAAGAGTGTCGTCTGCGATGGTATCGCCACATCATGCGCCGCCCTATGGAGTACGTTGGCCGGAGATGCATGAATATGGCTGTCCTTGGCGCTAGGTCTCGTGGTCGCCCTCGCATGCGCTGGCTGGACGACGTCAAGTCCGACATGAGAGCCAATGGCCTTACTGTCAAGGGTGTAGAAGATCGGGCAAAATGGAGCAAGCTAAGCCAGAAGGCGGACCCTGGCAAAAGCCGGGACTAACGCCAAGTTGAAGGAAGGAAGGAAAGGTACAAAAATGGTTATGACCGTGTTTAATTTACTATAGTAAACAAAGAGTTGTTTTTTTTTTCTTTTTTAAATAGGTCAGTTAACATCTGTATTTTATGACAAACGACTCTAGGAAACTTTTAGAATGTTGGTCGCGTGCCCAAGCTTTAAAACGTTAAAATTTCACAAAATAAAAACTATCCACGTTGGCATATAACATTAGCGTTTTCTACTTTAACAAAATGCTAATTGTAGCTCGTTAGTCAAAACATCACGTCGGGTATCGAAAGCTGGTGGCAACAGAATATAGTTATAATATGATACTGGCAATAATTTCTTTATTATTCTTTTTCAGTGATTCCTTGTATCGTGAGCTATAAGTCACCCAAATATAATAAAATAAATAAATAAATATCTGGAAAAGAATCATCATCATAGTCATCATTTCAGCCGAAAGACGACCACTGCTGGACATATAGTCCAGTCAAAATAGACTAAATTATTATTCAAGTTTGCATTAATTCCCAACAAGCTGGATTTTTGTGCAGGCCTTGAATACGTTATTACGAATGATATGTCAAAAGTCCCCATCGATCCCGCTTGTGCGTTGTTTTTTATTCGAGGTCAAAGGTCACAAATTAGCGTTTTTTGCGTATATCTCTGAAACAACGAGAGCTATCGAAAAATAGTTCAGGCAAAGTTTGTAGATCGTAAAATTGTCTACAAAAAAGATTTAGCACTTTTTCTTCTACGATGCACTGTTCTCGAATTATGGCTATTTTAAACATAGAAAATACGAATATGCACTCATGCTAAGGGATGATGGGTTCGAAGAATATTTGAAGGACAAACCATCTGTAACGATACATAAGCAGTGTCGTAAAGCATACACCCGGAAGACCAGCATCGCTGCAGCTAAAAGACAGCGTGAGGCGGAGATAGCTATCACATCTGGGATTAGTCCTCCTCGTACTAGCACGAGGTAATGAATCGTCTTTTTGACGAAATACTGTTTGTTCTGTGGCAATGAAGCAAATAAAACGGCTGAAATAAAAAAAAGCGCAGCATCTTCGACCAAGAGTGTCCTAAACTTTCAGCCCTTGACTTCAAGAAAACCATCTTTAAGGAAGCTCAGGCTCGTTCTCATGAGCTAGCAAGTAGTGTCATTGCTAGATCGTAAAATTGTCTACAAAAAAGATGTGGACACTTTTCTTCTATAAAGCATCGCTTTCGAGATATCGTTACTTTAGACCGCAGGAAAGTCGTATTTTAAGTGTAACAATCACTGTAGTACTTAGCCTCAGCAGAAACTAAGTCATATTCATACTGAATGCGGGCAATGACACTACTTGCTAGCTCATGAGAACGAGTCTGAGCTTTCTTAAAGATGGTTTTCTTGAAGTCAAGGGTTGAAAGTTTAGGACACTCTTGGTCAAAGATGCTACGCTTTTTTTTATTTCAGCCGTTTTATCTGCTTCATTGCCACAGAACAAACAGTATTTCGTCAAAAAGACGATTCATTACCTCGTGCTAGTACGAGGAGGACTAATCCCAGATGTGGTAGCTATCTCCGCCTCACGCTGTCTTTTAGCTGCAGCGATGCTGCTCTTCCGGGTGTATGCTTTACGACATTGCTTATGTATCGTTACAGATGGTTTGTCCTTGAAATATTCATCGAACCCATCATCCCTTAGCATGAGTGCATATTCGTATTTTCTATGTTTAAAATAGCCATAATTCGAGAACAGTGCATCGTAGAAGAAAAAGTGCTAAATCTTTTTTGTAGACAATTTTACGATCTTCAAACTTTGCCTGAACCATTTTTTGATAGCTCTCGTTGTTTCAGAGATATACGCAAAAAATGCTAATTTGTGACCTTTGACCTCGAATAAAAAACAACGCACAAGCGGGATCGATGGGGACTTTTGACATAACATTCGTAATGACGTATTTAAGGCCTGCACAAAAATCCAGCTTGTTGGGAATTAATGCAAACTAGAATGTCTATTTTGACTGGACTAATAGGCCTCCCCCAAGCGTCGCCATAACGACCGGTCCTGTGCGTCTCGCATAGTTTCGATGGTAAAGAATACAGTCTTAAAATTTTCAAAAAAATATAATAAAGAGTAAGCTTTACTGAGTAAATCATAACTTAATAAGATTAACTCTAGAATTGAAAATCAAATAAACCCTAAAGTTAATTCAAGAGCGATCAATCTGATTCCACAAAAAGTTCCGAGAACAGTAAAGCTTGAGGAACGATATTATTAAATTATTTTAGTAATATTCAAGATGTTCGTCTGACTTTCACAGTACTTATACTGTATGAAGAATTCTCTGAAATACTTGTATTACTTATAACACAAGTATTTCAGAGAATTCTGTCGAAATTACTTCATTTCAGTTAAGTAAGTATAGGTTAAGGGTTATGGAAATAAACATAATAATTTCGTATTCATAAAACTTTTGAATGTCAGAGATCATACTTACTTAGCTCTGAAATTATGTAAAAAACAAGTAAAGTATATCGCAATTTACCTATTTATACTTTTGGAGTTACGAGTATGTCGAACACAGAGTAGTTCCAAATACCTGCGATGACAAAGGAGGATCCTCCGACCAGACCAGTGTTATGTCTGATGGGCTACTGCCCGATAAATGATTTCAGACTGTTGTATCTATCCCAATCGCGCAAAGAACTTTGATTGCACGATGCAAGATTCATAGTTCTTACGTGACGTCATAGGTGTCGCTACGTCCAAAACCCTAAAAGGAATTTTATGAGCTAATATTAAAAATAGTAGAGGATACGATTAATCGTATCGGTCGCCTTTAACCGACTGTTTATTGGATAAAAAGTATTTTATATCAAATTAAAAATACTAAATAATATATCGCAAGTGAGTTGCCTAAAAATATTCTGGCCAAACTATTTAAAACAAAATCGAAAAATAATTTTTAATATGTACCAAACAGGAAAACATCGTGAGGAAACAGGCATGACCTATCGTGTGTTCTATAAACCCGGAGACTAAATTGACACAAGTAATGTCAAATTTACTATAGGAATGACGCAGTTCTTTTGTTTTGAAATGTCATTTTAGTCTCCGGCTTTATAAAACAGATGATAGAATCAAAAATTCGAAGAAATGTGATATCTACCAATTCGCACTGGACCAGCGAGCGTGGTGGATAACGGTCCATCCCCTTTCCTACTTTCCTAGAGTGGAAGCCTGAGTCCCAACAGTTGGAACATTAAAAGGCCGCTAATGCTGAAATGTACCAGGCGGCTATCTCTAAAATGTACAAAATTCACAATCTAGCGTTTGAATACCCAACCGGTCCTATGAGACCGCGCTGTTATTGTTTTACTATTGTGTCTTGTTTCGCGGGTATCTGAGTAACTAAAGCAAGATCTTTTAACGAGGTGCCAAATGACAGGTTGCGTAACTACCTACAAAGCAATCAAGGACAGGGCAAGGCTATTGCAGACTGGCTCGACCGTATTTTCCCATTCCGACCCCGATTGATGCTCTACACGTTTTGTGGCCTAGAACGCTGCTTCGTCTTTATTTTCGTTCTTATCTGGTGTTCTATGTCCAATGTTCTATGACCGAAACGACTACGGATCGAGGGATTGTAATTGAAGCTTTATTTATGAGTCATCTGTGGTTCAGCAATTGATTTCACTGGGAAAATGGACAACGTTCTTTTCGAATCCTTATTCATTCAATGAAGTGTTTTGATACTTTTTGAAAAGTGATTTTTATGATCTTTTGAGGTTCCGTAGGTTGGGCTAGTGAACGGCGAGCAATAGGTAGCTCGCCTTCGAGACGTCCGGTAACCATCCGGACCAAACCCAAGTCGTCGATTGCGCGTGTGCTGTTAGTCGCACAAGCGCCTTAAGATATCAGTAAAACCATACCCCAACAGAGTCAAAGCCTATTCGGGCTATAGGTTCGCTTCTGAAAGGAAAACCCGCGGTCCTGAAATGCAAGGCAAATAAGGAACATAGGACTGGGTTTTAATCAATAAAAGTGTGACACGCCCTCTCACTCCACCCTAGAGCGGGAAAGGCATTAAATGTTCCCAGATAAATCAAAGAAAAAAAAGGATCTTTTTTCAGGTCACTTTACGGCATTTAAGCAAAAATATATTTCAAAAAAATAATAGGTATCAATATTTCTTCTCATAATCAAGAGTTATAGCGACGCGCTAACGCTTCAAGACGCTTTCCTCGACATGTGGGCTAAACACAATTTGTCATCATTACTTATTCAGCGGTTGTCGTCTTTGGAATTTCACACATTTCTGCCTACAAAAAATTACGACAGTAAAAAAATAATATTAGTCATAGGAAAATGTTTAATGGAAGACGTTCGATGCGGAATACTTACGTAAGATAAATGGAGGTGTAATGATTGCTTACTTTTACGTTTTGTGACTCATTACTAAAACTTCAACGTAGTGTCTTAAATTGAAATTATTAGAGTAAACCAGCCATACGAGCCCCAGTCGGTAACCTACCTAAGATACGCAATTCAAATTAGATGAAGTATACATCGCCGTCATTGTTATAAACTAACGAGAGAACTAAGATCAGCTCAAATTAGCACCAAATTTTAAATACACGTCTTAGTTTTACAAGTGGGACAGATTGCCGACTGGGGCGTGTACGAGTATAGCTGGTTTACCAAATAGTGGGAAGGTAACACCCGGGTGACAACATTGTGTGGATGAGCAGTAAGACACGGTGGAGCATACAGTAGAGGTGTGCCCCGCTTCGACGGAGCACTGCCATATCCTCGTAAGGGCGATCAGTGGCAACTACCTCCTACGCCAAGTCCTATTACAGGCCATGGTCCGGGGTGAGGAGGAATGGCAAGCAGCCGCCTTCTTCTGCGAAGCAGTAATGCTACAAGTCGCCACAACGACTGGCCCTATGCGTCTTACATCCATAAAATTCCTGCGAACTTCACCCGATCATCCTGGTCACACTGCGCTTCCCGGTCCACGGTCACCATTCTAGAACCACAAATACAGCTAATTACAGTTTGTTAATGACCGAATTACAAATATGACGTGTCAGAGCTCGACCCGTCTCCTCTGGCATCGTTCCAGCTCGTGGTTTCAGTTGAAAATGTGAAACTGAAGTTCTGGCTAACTTCGGCAATATGCCCAAATATTTAGGTTAATAACTAATACTTTGGAACGAAAGTAGAACTTCTATAATTACTTACTTTTGACTAGTTTAATCACACTAATATTATTAAGGCGAAAGGTTGTGAGTGTGTTTGCATATGTTTGTTTTTCTTTTCGCTCGAACGACTAAATGGATTTAAATAAAAATTTATACACGCCTTTAACTAAAACTAGATTTTTGTACCTAACCCAAAAACAAAATTAAAAAAAAAACAAAGCAAAGAAAAAAGTACAAAAGAAATCTATGTTACTCAGTGAAGATATAATATGATTATCTATGGTTTGTATGAAACCAGATCATACAAACAAAAAATCAAATCTTTCTTCTTTATAATATTAAGTTAGATAAATATTTCCGCAGGGTGCGAGCAACCTAGTTTTTCAAAGGCTTTTTAGCTTTGAAAGCAACCGAAAAGTGTGGCCACAGACAAATTTTCTCAAAGACTTACTGAGTCGCTTCAATGAGTTTCTAGCTTACTCAAGTGTAACTTGGCCTGAGCAATCTAGAAGTTCATGAAGTCGTGTTTAATCGCATTAAATTCAATGAAGTGGATACGAAAATTAACTTGATATTCATTTTAGTTTCCAATTTCAATTTAAAGTCGTTTTTTTTAATCCCTGAGGGCCTATTTCACCACCAATGATTAAGTTTCGAGTATCTTACTTGACAGATAATTTCATACAAATTCTGTCACATTTTTGAATTTATTCAGTGAGTAGTGCCTACTCGGACATTATGAAACAGGCCCTAAGACTAAAATAATTATTACGTGGGTTGTCATACTTGTCACAACACAAAACAACTGGCATAATTACTATTGTAAGTTTGACATTTGCCTGTGTCAATTTAGTCTCAGGGTTTAAAAGACAGACTAGACATTGTTTACACAGCCGCTAAACAAAGACGTAGCGTGAACTATGTAATTTAGAAGTGGGCGATGGTGCATTAGCGGGAGGGACCTTGTGTCTTTAATAAATGTGAAAATAAGCAAGCGACTATCGCAACCCTGATCGACCATATCGTCGCTTACAATCAAGTGAAATAGTTGGACCACTAAGCTTAGCTATCTAATATAATAAAGAGGTAAAGTTTGTTTTTTTTGTTTGTATGGGATAATCTCTGAAGATCCTGGTTCGATTGCATAAATGCTGCTGCTGCCTGCTTTCTTCCTGAGTGCTATAGGCTATATTTTATATAAAAAAGTAATTAGTTAGTAGTTACTTAGTTCCCGACTTTCACGCGGGCGAAGCCGCGGGCAAAAGCTAGTCAATTATAAAAAAACTCGTTCATTAAAAAGTGAAGCCGCTTAGAATACAAGGCCGCGGGCATGGAGCCGCTTCGACCACGCCTTAGACCGTTTTCACATTATCCGATCTGATATCGGTGTCGGACGCCGATACAATATCGGGGTAAGTAAAATGTATGAAATATGTACATGTCTTTCATATTGTCCGGCCCAATATCGGATATCGGAGCACGGAATTTCATACATTTTACTTACCCCGGTATCGTATCGGCGTCCGACACCGATATCGGATCGGATAATGTGAAAACGGTCTTACGGTAATGTCACTAAATAAGGGTTCTAACTGAACGTAATGACGTTTATATACAAGGGGCTATCTCTGTACCCTTTCAGATTATAAAACAAAGTCCCCCACTGCATTTCTGTCTGTTCGCGATAAACTCGGAAACTACTGAATAAAATTTCATGCGGATTCGACAGTGTACCCCCAAAACGAGACACAATAGTAAAACAATAACAGCGCGGTCTCATAGGACCGGTCGGGGATTCATGAAGTAAGTGCTAAATACATGTTTATTAAACTCGTAGTATAGAAAAATAGAGTATCCCAAAAATATATAACATCCGTGCGAAGATGGGGGCGGGTTGCTAATTTACTATTACCAAAATTGAATTGAATTTTTAGAAGAAGTCCACGGACGCGTAGCTTCATAGAAGCGTAATCATCATTATAACGCTAAGAGCTCGTGGCTAGACAATAACAGCCGCACGGGTCGATTTTCAAGGTTGGTCTGTGGATGGGTGACCATCTTAACATACCGAGTTTCCTTCGTGCCTCGGAAAGCACGTTAAGCCGTTGGTCCCGGCTGTCATTTGTAGATCTTTGGCAGGCGTTACGGATAGTCAGAAGTCAGTAAATCTGACTTCAGACTTGCCATGAAGTACCGTGTTACCCCGGTTAATGGGTTGTGGAGGTCTGGTACGCAGCAGCAGTCGCAAAGTACTGGTATTCAGCTAAATCCGGCTTGACTGGAAACTGACGCCAATGTAGTTGGGAAAAGGCTAGGTAGATGATTAACGCCTGAAGCTTGCATACCAAACTATGAAACTGACTCCGTGAACATTAGGCCTAAAGTGAAGGGCATTGGGCGTTGAACTAGCTTCACTAAAAAGGCCATTTCAATGCGTTAAGGATTCTGTTGAAGCTGTCACTCATCTGTGTACTACAAAAGCGCGACATTTTCAATCCGGGAGAAGCGTGGATGACCAGACTGACATCTTTGTTCGAGCAGCGAACAGCGTCCTTTTCGCAAAGAGTATGTACTAGTATCAACAATGTCCCGAGTGTCATTGCATGCAAACTAGATTGTTCTTTTTATCTGGTACACAGGGTACCCCAAATTGAATAAGGGGGTAATCGTTATATTTACCTTGGCAAGACTGGGGTCCGATTTACTGGCTTCTGACTATCCGTAACGACTGCCAAAGATCTATAAATGACAGCCGGGTCCTACGGCTCGTAAACTCGTTATGTTAAGATAGTCACCCATCCACAGACCAACCTTGGCAAGCGTTGTTTAACCTTGTAGATCGACCTGTGCGGCTGTTATTATCTAGCCACGAGCTCCTCATGCCATCGTTAAAGATGATATAAATTATATGCAAGCAATTCTATAAATCATGCTCCATCAGTCAAATAAGCCAACCACATGATCCTGTAAATACTGTTTATACTTACTTTCTACATCATTGTATAAGTTGTCATCATCTGCCTAGCCTTTTCCCAAGTATATTGGGGTCGGCTTCCAGTCAAGCCGGATTTAGCTAAATACCAGTGTTTTACAAGGAGCGGCTGCCTACCAGACCTCCACAACCCATTAACTGCGGTAACACGGTTCTTTATGGCAAGACTGTAGTTAAATTTACTGGCTTCTAACTATCCGTAACGACTGCCAAAGATCTACAAATAACAGCCGGGACCTACGGCTTAACGTGCTTTCCGAGGCACTGAGGAAACTTAACGAGTTGTTAAGATGTTCACCCATCCACAGACCAACCTTGGCAAGCGTGGCTTAACCTTGAAGATCGACCCGTGCGGCTGTTATTATCTCATCATTGTATAAGTTGTATTGTAAGTAATTTTGTCCATGGCTTTAGTTCTAAAATATAAAGATGATTATTATTAATCGACTAACTGCTGCCAGAGGCTTCACCCGCGTGAACATAAGTATATATTTATTAGTTTTCTATTACTTTGTATACCTTTAACTGGCACCTACTATGTTGTTTCTGCACCACCCTAAGGTCGGCTTGTAGAAAATGCCTAAGGCATTAAGTCCGCCTTTGTACATTAAGTAATGCATAAAGTTTTTAAAATAAATTAAATAAACGTAGGAAATTGACCCAAGGGGAAAAATGCTTACTCAGATAAAAGTGCTTAATCTCATGTGCTAATCCAGGACATAGTCTACCCGCATGCCAAATTTGTTCAGCCGTTTGAGTGTGAAGGAGTAACATACACTCACTTTTGCGTTTATAGTATACTAGCTTCCGTCTGTGGCTTCGCCCGTGTGGTGTGTTGATAAAAAGCAACCTGTAGCAAAAATAACAAAATCAAAGAATAAATAAGATTAACTTTCATTTTTTTTCCTGTTGACCGGGATAAAAAGTAGCCTATATGTTAATCCAGGGTATAACCTATCTACATACCAAATTTCAACCGAATCGGTCTAGCCTTTTTGCGTGAAAGAGTAACAAACATCCACACATCCATTCTCACAAACTTTCACATGTATAATATTAGTAGGATGTACGAATGTGCGATATTGTACAGAACTGGCTCAGTTTGTATAGGCAAACAACTAATTAGCTCACTTATAAAGCCTCATGTTAACTAGGTCACGTAAGTCAAAAGCAGGAAAACTATTCAGCATACATCAGGTAATGAAAAGCGAGGGTTTCTCGTCAACGACCGACAAGTGTGAATGGGTGACGCACTGTTTGCTATAATGAATGCCTATTACCTGTTTGGTACAAAACCTTTCACAAATTGTTTAAAAAATATGTTCTAAAATGTCATTCAAAATTATAGGCTTTATGACAAGATATAGTTCGTTCGCGTTACGAATGCAGTAAAGTCATCATTGTCCGTCGGCCTAGCCCCGCCCCCTAACCAATCAAAGCTGTTTAACGCCCGTTTTCAATAAGCTATCTACCTCCGGTTTTGGCATACTGGAGACAGTAAAACAAAAGATACAATACAAAAATTTTACATGTTTCTGTTGTTTCATTTGTTTTTCTATCTCCGATATATGATAGATAGCTTATTGAAAACGGGCGTAAGTGTATTTTTATAAATTCAATAAACTTAATCTTATTAAAAACCACAGAACATGTAAAGAAAGTGTTAAAAACATTCTCTTTAATTTACTTAATTTCTTTAGATTTAAGTTAATCTTTTAAAATTTAATTTGTTTGGATTTAACACCACTATAAATACACCTTTATCTTGCAGTTGCACTGATAAATCACTGCATTCTTAACGCGAACGAACTATAGTTACAATCCGGTTACATTAACTTTACGCATCTCTGAAATGTGAGTATCCCTGTTTCCCACCGCATTCCTTTAACATAATCCACCGCGCGGGCCCATTGCGGCTTGGTGGATATCACATGTCTTCGAATTTTTGGTTCTAGGACATGCCTCAACGTGTGTTTCCTCACGATGTTTTTTTTTCACCGTTTTTGTGAGCAGTGGTGATGAAATAAATTACACAATGTAATGCGCCTGACTGGGTTTGAACCCGCGACCTACAACTTGCAAGTCGAGGCAGTTACATTAAACATTTGACATTGTTCAAATTAAAATAGAGAAAATATGATAATCTCAAACATTCTAAGTAAAATCTACAAGCTTGCACAACTCATCGCAAGAGCTTACGAACTAGTTCTGTAGCGCCATCTATGAGGTCACATAAGAACAACGAATCCTGTATCACGCAACCAAACCAAGGAGCTCGTGGCTAGATAATAACAGCCGCACGGGTCGATCTCAAAGGTTAAGCAATGCGTGCCAAGGTTGGTCTGTGGATGGGTGACCATCTTAACATATCGAGTTTCCTCCCTGCCTCGGAAAGCACGTTAAGCGGTTTATCCTGGCTGTCATTTGTAGTTCTTTGGCAGTCGTTACGGATAGTCAGAAGCCAGTAAATCTGACTCCAGTCTTGCCATGAAATACCGTGTCACCCCAGTTAATGGGTTGTAGAGGTCTGGTATTCAGCCAAAACCAGCTTGACTGGAAGCCGACCCCAATATAGTTGGGAAAAGGCTAGGCAGATGATAATGATGATGATAATGCACATCAAAATAGAGAAAATATGATAATCTCAAACATTCTAAGTAAAATCTACGAGCACAACAGATCGCAAGAGCTTACGAACTAATTCTGTAGCGCCATCTATGATGTCACATAAGAACTACGAATCCTGCATCGCGCAGTTAAAGGAGACAATTCTTTTTGTTCGGGAAATAGGCCCACCACAAATTGTGGCATATAGCAATGAAATGCACGTTATTTTATTCCTTATAATCTCTAGTTCACAGTGGTAATATTAGCAAAACTTTATGTAACGGGAATACTATGAAATACGACAGTCAAAACATGACTCTCATAATAACCTAAACTCTCCCTAGAGCTATTGTCTAATAAGTGGATAGGTCTCCTTGGTATTTTAAGTCAAAGTAGTGCACTTTTAAATAATAGGTATATAGTATAAAAAAAGTCTCGTCTGTACTACGTGACAGATTTTGATGTGATTTACACGATTTGATAGACTTATTCATGAAAATGGATAAGATGTGCCTCGCGCGCCGCGACCTACGGGACGAGCTGCTGCAGGGGGCGCGAGTGCGGCGCGGCATGACTACGGCTGACCTGGGCATGCCTGGCTCTGCGAAACGCTTCTACGTTAACGAGCGCCTAACAAAAATTAATAGAGAGCTTTTTCGTTGCGCTCGTGAAGCGGGCAATCGCCTGGGCTGGCAATATGTGTGGTCGAAGCGCGGCCGTATTCTTGCCCGGTACAAGCCCGGGGACGCAACTTATCACATTCGCTGTGAGGCGGACTTGCAACGCGTCTTCGCGGCGGCACCGAGTAACGGCGGCGGCGCGGGCGGCAGTACACTTTAAAAATTTAATTTTTTCCTCGACACTGCGACCATATAGAAAGGGTTATGTTTTTTTGTTTGTGTTTCAGATATTTTTTTTTGTTGTTCAGGATGAATTTTTAATAGTGCTAATCTCCAAAGCCAAGCAAATATATATTATTATATTCATTTTAAATGTTACCATACAGATTTTTAAAAGAAATTTTGTTGTATTGAGTCTCGCTACTTCAACTATTTCATCATTGTTTTTGTTGTATTACAGTTGTCTATTTCGTTTCTTAGTAATAGGTATATTATGTCTCACGGCACACTTTTGCAACGTACACGAAAATCAGTTATATAACACTACACATATTTACATACATCAACTTATAACTAAACTATACACAATTTACATAATATTATTTACAATACGACTAAATCGCATACTACTATTTTACGTAATTATTGAATATAAAAGTTTTACTATATACTATTATAATGATGACTAAGGGAAATAAGTTTTTGAAGGTTGGCTTTCTAAATGCTGGATCGCTGGGTACGGGTCATGACGACCTTATTAGCGTACTGGACAGGCATTGTTTCGATGTTATGGCCATTAACGAGACTTGGTTGCGACCGTCGGATGGAGATCGCGCACCCGTGGTGCCGGGCTATCGACTGCGTCACACTCCGCGGCCGGCGAGTGTCCGCTCTGGCAGAGGTGGGGGTGTAGGCTTTTATCTCCGACGCGGGCTAAGCACGCGTATTTGTACTGCCACGATCGATCCCAGGTTCGAACCGGTGGAACAGATGTGGCTAACAATCACAATAAACGGCAGAAAAATTGCTATTGGTACCGCTTACCGTCCACCTTGGCTTGATCTTGTTCTTTTTCTGGACGCTATAACTGAATATCTAAGCTTATTGGGACATTGTGACAACTACATATTGCTCGGTGACTTTAATGTTAACTTGCTGGACACAAACGGAACAAAAACAGGAAAAATTAATGAATTTCTGCATACCCTCAGCCTTACTCAACTGGTCACAACTCCAACACACTTCACGGCTACCAGTGAGACACTCATTGATTTAATTTGTACAGACTTGGTAGCTAGATATACGTCAGTTGAATCTTTTGGTTCCATCAATGGCCATTCAGTTATAATATCGGAATTTAACGTGAAGCGGGACAAGTTTAAGCCATACGTTGTTAAAATTAGGCCACTTAGAGACATTTGCTTGGACAGCTTTAATAGAGATTTAGGGCTTTCATGTTTTGAAAATGTTTCAATGTTCGAAAATGTAAATGACATGGTTTATTTTTTTAACCATCACATTACTGTCTTGTTTGATGTTCATGCACCAATCAAGACAAGCACTATAAAAGAAAAGTCGTACCCCTGGTTTACTGACACCATTAAATTAATGATGCGTTTGCGGGATAATGCACTAAATGATTACCGGAAAACAAAATCAAATTCAAAACGCGAATACTACAAACAATTAAAAGCCTTAGTGGTAAGATCTTTGTACAGTGAAAGAATGGCATATTACAAGCATAATATAAATAACCAAATTAAGAACCCTAAATTACTATGGCAAAATCTTAAATCCACAATATTGACTACAAACTCTAGACAAGACCTTCCGTCACACTTTGCAGATCCTGATTTAATTAATAGCAACTTTTTGACCGTTCCTGGCAGCACCATGGCAAATGCGTCACTGTTGAAGTATTATGATGAACACAAACACGGTGTGGCGACATTTTCAATCGTTCCGGTGGAGCAGGCTGACGTCTCTCGAATCATATCCAACCTTAAGAGCAATGCCGAAGGCTCAGATAACATCACCCTGGACATGATTGTCATGACTTTGCCTCACACGTTAAAGGCTATTACAGATATAGTAAACTGCTCAATAGCGACTTCAACTTTTCCCGAAGAATGGAAGATTGCCTCTGTTAAGCCCTTACCTAAAATTCCAAATCCAGTTGATTTGAAAGATTTACGACCTGTTAGCATCTTGCCATGTCTGTCTAAGGTGCTGGAGAAGGTCGTTGCCAACCAATTAACAGTTTTTTTGGAACAGAACAGCGTGTTACCAGACTTACAATCAGGTTTCAGAAAGCAGCGAAGTACCGCTACTGCTTTACTGGATGTGACTGATAATGTGTTGTCTGCCCAAGATAAGGGAATGTGTACTTGTCTGGTCTTACTTGATTTTTCCCGGGCATTTGACGCAATAAATATACCACTTTTAATATCGAAGTTGAGTTATTACGGTTTCGACCCTGACGCTGTGCAATGGTTCCGTAGCTACCTCAGTGATAGGAAACAATTTGTAGACTTACGCATGGGGGATGGCACCACTCTAAAATCAGCTTTAAGTTCACTACAGAGAGGAGTCCCGCAAGGCTCTATATTAGGTCCAATTATATTTATATTATATTGTGCAGATATAATTAAATGCCTTCATAAGTGCAAATACCATATATACGCCGATGACGTCCAACTATACATATCATTTTACCCCAACGAATATGATACTGCCATAAGGGACCTAAACGACGATCTTCGCAGAATTGCCGCATGGTCCGAGGATAATTGTCTGTCGCTAAATCCAAGCAAAACCAAATTCATGATTCTTGGCTCTAAACAACAACTAGCAAAGCTACCCTCAACGCTTACACTCGAACTTATGGGCAAGCCGATAGACAGAGTCTATGAAGCGAGAAACCTTGGTCTTGTTATGGACAAAGACCTTCGTTACGAAAAACATATCGCCGACTCTGTGAGAAACTGCTTTTATCGACTAAAAGTACTTTATAAAATGAGACCTTACTTATCGGAAACACTTAGGGAGCAGCTCGTTGAAAGTTTGATTTTATCTAGGCTGAATTATGCAGACACGGTGTACGGTCCGCGTCTACTAGCTCGTACGGACCGGCTCATTCAAAGGGTGCAAAACGCTTGCGCTCGGTTTTGTTATAAGATTCCTCCTAGAACTCACGTAACGCCATTCCTAAATAAGCATTTTAGCCTTAAAATGAAGTCGAGACGCAAGCTTCACTTAGCCTGCCTTCTATTTGGGGTGATTAAATTTCAGAAGCCAGATTACCTCTACAACAAACTTAGTTGGATCACTGGTAGGCGAGAATGCGGAAGGAGGCAATGTTCACAGCAACTCTCATCGCAGCCCCATAGTACAGCAACATTTAGAGGCAGTTTCCGTTACGCCGCATCTAAAATATGGAATAACTTGCCACCGCCTATTAGAGAATTAAAAACGATGAATACTTTTAGAAAACGTTTACGGCAGTTTTTGATTGACGCGCAGCGGAAACTAGACCTGACCAATTGGAATGTTTCATTGATATGATTGGGTATGATGCAAAATAATAATTTAAGGGATTATACATAGCTACTTTGTGTGGCTGTTTGAGATTCCTTGGGCACCGGCGTCCCTTACAGCTGACTCGTTTCCTTGTATCCGAGGCTCGGAGGTGCAAACGTGTCATGCGCGACACCAACGTTCTCGACGTTCACGACGGACCTGGGTGAAGCGAGGGACGCGTTATGGGTTTTTTTATGTAACAGTTGTCTTGTTGTTGTGGGTGTTTGGTCAATTGCATTTATGGTTGCATACCCCATGGGCCTGGTGGGTAGGTACTTGCGTTCGGTGTCTGCCTCGCCATTCATCCTCATTTATTGCAACGAATACTCCTTTTGGTGGCATTATTACCCACAACTGCAAAAAACAAAAACACACTTATTGATCTTACTCATGTCGTAAATAAATATACGCACTTGTTTTTTTTTTTTTTTTATTCTAAGAATAAGCGACACTTACCTTTTGCCATTTGTGTCCTCTTATATTTCACTATTTAGATTCACTTTACTGACAACGTTATACTACACATTATAATCTGACCGAGAATGTATAAAAATATTTTAAAACCCCGAAGTCAATCACTTTTTCTTGAAAATATAAGGTTTGTCGTTAGTTGCTACCCGTCTACCGCGCTCAGTCGCCAAATGCATAGTAAATATAACTTGCATTGTATTGACGGCGGTGACTCGAGACCGGTTTCCTTTTGATCGTTGTATAGGTACATACAACCTACAAAAAGTTAAACCTATAAAAAGTTTTGAAGTTGGCGATATTATTATTATTTTTATTCTTATTACACACCTACACATCTAACACTAAACATTTATTTATGATTTATCCCTTTTTACACATTAATATAAGTATGCATATATACATGTATATATTCTTATGAACCTATTTATTTATTTAATTCACATATATAACACAACTGATTTTTATCCGTGCCGACACTCGAAGGTTCAGTTGAAAATCAGCGTCAGGCAACTGCTACGTAGTTGCCTGGCATTATGCTGAACTGGACCTATTTGGCGAAGCCGTACTTAATATATTGTTGTATTTTTATTTTTTTTTGTTGTTTTTGATTTGTTTTTTCTGTGTAATATAAGTATGCAATTACTTGTACTGGTTTGCCAAATAAACGTGTTTTCTTTCTTTCTGTTTTCTTTCTATGTAGGTATTCCTTTCGAAATAGCGCGGCTTTTGCAGGCCAATACTGTAGATCTAAAATAATAAGGTAATGTGTTATAAGCTGGTTGTCTAAGGAGAAAAAAAACACATTATAGGTACGTCACAAGAAATATTTATTACTGCTTATCGTCATCATTTAAAAAGTAATCTCTTAAAAGCAGTATTTCATCTAAAAAAACCGGGCAAATGCGAGTCGGACTCGCGCACTGAGGGTTCCGTACCAATTTACCTATGAAAACAGTTCGATTTTCCACTAACAGTGTGGAAATGTACGATTTTTGCAACATAATCGGGCGTATCTTTTTTTCCCGTCGACTTACAAGTTTGATTTTTGGCCAGTTTCAAGGGACCGCAGACTTGAGTATATAGTTTAAATTTCAACTTGATACCTTCTCGCATTATTGAGATAAAGGGTCTTGACAGACAGACAGACAGACAGACAACAAAGTGATCCTATAAGGGTTATGTTTTTTCTTTTTGAGGTACGTGTGCACGACGACGGTATCAAAACATAGCGGCGGCGCCGTCGTTACTTACCTATCTTTGCGTATTATAAAACCTGTATAAACCTGTTAGTAGGACGACGGTGCCGCGGGGCCGACACGAACGAACCTGTTTTCGTGGCTCGGTCGCTTCGCGCATCGCCATTGGTCAACAAAAACAAATATGGCCACTCCACGCCCCCCGCGTGTCAGCGTGTATAAAAGGGCCGACCCTGGCGATGCGCGTGGCAGGATTCGCTCGTTGCCACACATAGCGCTCGGACCCAATACTCTGTCGGCCTAACTCGTGTGTTATCGTAAGTGTGGGCCTCGGCTAGCATTTGCGGTGGCGCACGGGTGAAGCCGCCTGGCATCGAGTCCCGATCTCTTTGTTCGTCGCGGTCGCGTTCGGCAACGTACCCACATTTTTATTTTTATTTTTTATTTCTCACTTTTCTTTGTTCTCGCCGCGTAATGGTCAAGAAAAAGAAGAAGAGCTCGCGTGGCTCCTTCGAGCAAGCCACCAGCCCGCCTCTGGAGCGACGGGTGGAGGATCAGTCGATGTCGCTGCCGTACCTCGGCAGCTCGATGTCCTGTCCGTCATCTGCCGCCCCAGCAGCCCCAGGAAGGAGGACCGCCGCCGGCCCGCCGACGCCGATGGCGACTGCGCGCGCTTCGCCGCCGCCGTCGACGAGCCGCCGCCCGGCTGTATCGATCCGTCCGCCGGCATTCCGGCCCGTACCGGACCTGGCACCAGGCCCAGCAACGCCCAGGAATCGCTCGCCAGCCGCGTCATCGGTGCGCTCGGTTGCGCCGAAAACCCGCACCGCGGCGCCACTGGTCCGACCGGTGGCGCCGCCTACAGCTCGCGCCGGCAAACCAGCGCGCCCCGAGGCGCAGCTCGCGCCACAGCACGCCGCCGCTCCGTGTGCCGCCGCCGAATGGACATCTGCGGCGCACCAACCACTACTGCACACACCAGCTGCACAACCCGAGCGCCCCTCCGCCAGCAAGTACTACGTGGTGGAGATTCCGGCGTTCCGACCACCAGCTCGCAGCGCGTCATCGCCCGCTCCCCACAGCTTGCTGGCGAGTCCGACCGCAGCGAGCCCGATCAACCAAGAGGTAGGAGAATACTTTTTCTCGCCACCCCCACCCCGAGGCTACGCCCAGGACTCCCCTGCGGTGCTGCCGGCGTGTCTGTCCCGACAGGGTTCGGATATGTCGGCGTACTCAGGGGCCTCCAACCCGAGGTCGCGCGGAGAGCAGCACGACGCGCTCCGCGACTTTGACCTCGATTTCTTGGACGCCGAGCCACAGCAAGCCTACCAGCCCAACGCCAGGCCGCAACGTAGGCCCCGCAGCTCTGATGGCGACGCAGCTGAAGCGGCAAAGCGCTACTGCTTCGACCGCGAGTTGGGATCACCGACATTCGCCGAGACGCTGCGCTCACCACCTCCACCACGTGCCGCCACCAGCCAGCACGACCAGACGCCGCCTGCGGGGAGCACCCCCGCGCCACCACAGAAGAAGTCCTCCCGCTACCCTCCGTTGGTGGTGGAGAAGATGCCGGACTGGGCCGCCCACTTCAAGTCGCTGAAGGGGCTGCTGGGTCGCCCACCGAATGCCCGCCCCTACCAGGGTGGCATTCGCTTCCTCCCCGAATCCGAGGAGGAATATAGGGTGCTCCAAAGGTACCTTGTCGACCGGGAGAAGGAGTGCGGCCTTTCTTGGTTCGCCTACTCGCCACCAGCAGAGAGGAGCCTCAAGGTGGCCATTCGAGGCCTGCCAGCGGACACCGAGCCCGCTGACATCGAGGAGGAGCTCAGGCAGCTGGGATTTCAGCCGGAGTACGTGCGCAACATAAAGGCGCGCGGAGGGAGACCCGGCTGCATCTTCTTCGCTGTCCTGAAGAGGACCACAGGGGTCTTCAAGATCTACGACACCACGCAGTTCCTGCTAATGCGTGGTGTCAAAGTGGAGGCGTGGCGAGGCAGGCGTGGGCCCGCGCAATGCCACCGATGCCAGCAGTTCAGACACAGCTCGCACCGGTGCCATCGCCCGCTGGCCTGCGTTCGCTGTGGCGAGAGCCACGCAGCCAGAGACTGCCCAAGACCCAGGACGGAGCCGGCCACCTGCGCCAACTGCACAGGTAACCACCCAGCCTGCGACCGGAGGTGCCCCATCTTTGTGCGAGAGGCGCAAAGGAGGAAAGCTGGCACTGTCGCAATCTCCCTGCGACAGTCCCAGCCCGTGCAGCCCACGCGTGGGCCTACGACGACTGACGCCACCGAGGCGCCTAGCGCGTCGCTGATGGCGCAGGCCAACAGGCCCACCAAGAGGGGGAATGCCCCCCCCAAGAAGAAGAGGAAGAAGAAGAGGGGGAAGGCCGCAGCGCCCCCCCCCCCACCTAGACCTGCCGTACCGGTGACTGAGGCCGCCAAGCCTCGTCCCCACCAGCCGTCCCAGGACGCCGCCGCCACTCTGCGGACAGCCTACCGGGCTGCCGAGGCTGCAGTTGCAGCAACCATGCCGCTGCAATCGCAGCTTCCCAGCAGCAAGCGGGAGGCCCTCAGCGCTGCCGCCTTGAACATTGTCAAGGAGGTAGCGGCGGCCTGCCTTTGTGGAGGCGACCTGCTGCCCGTCGCCTTGAAAGGCCTCTCCGCCATCTTGAGTCTCCTCGCTGACTAGTCAGCTGAGGAGCCCACCGGACGCCAGGTATATTTATTTATTTAAGTATATTTTCCAATATTGACGCCGAGTGAGTTGCTAACACCTACACGTGACTCACTCACACATTTACACTCTGCACTTTACATGCACTCGGTGTACGTCGCGTGCTAAGTTAATATAGGCGCGATGTACACCAACCGCAGGCATTCATGACTCCACAACAGTCATATTCACGCATTTGAAGGCGCGGGTCGGGGTGCGCGCCTCAAATAGCTACATGGACGGTGTTACACAGGACAATACCGCCCTAACACACACCACGTCCCCTTAGTCTGTCGCGCAACCGGCTAGTCTGGAAACGCGACGGACGGGGAACTTCACTTCCAGTGGGGGAGCGCCCCCAAGCTGGCACCTCCGTCGCTGGTCGTCACCCGTCGGGCCTCCTCTGGGCAACCAGAGGTCTCACCTGACGGTGACTGACCGCCGAGGTGTCATGAAGAAGCGGCGCCGCGCTGTGCTAGCGGCGCCGCGGCGCTCTCCACTGTACACTACATATACACATAGTTAGGTGCGCATCGCACCTAACTGTGGGCCTAGGCCATTAGAGCCGCCCCAACGCTTTGCCCATTTTTATGGGCAACTCATTGATCCCGCGATCAGAGGGCTTGCCCTGATATCGCTCGCCACGTCCCCTGACGGGGACGTCGCGACTTCCACGAGGTGCGCGTGGCAGTCGTCAGTCAAACGGTTATGTTATGAGTCATAGTGTCACTACGTATGTAAAAGTTTTTGAATAATACACCAATTAAGTTACGACGTACGAGTTTTTATTAATATACAGTCCATTCGCTACACAATCTGGTCCATTCGAAGCCGAATCACTGGCAAGATGGTGTTAACACGTAGCCGTAGTGGCGACTCAAGAAGACAACAGATCCAGCAAGAGCCTTCAGTGACCGCCGGACCGGGTGCCAGCAGTGTGGCACCAGAATCGAGCTCGGTCGGCGTGACAGACACAGGGAACGGCTCTACGACGACTACCAACAGTGATGCCACGCGAACACATGGTACGCTCAAGCCTGGCGATACCAAGTCACATCGTTCTACATCTTCGAAAAAGAAGCGCCTCGCAGAGCTGGAGGCCAGAGAACGGCTGGCTGAAATGAAAGTCAAGCAAGCGCAAGCAGAGAGAGAGCTGCAAGAAATACAGCTGCAGCGCATCAGAACCGAAGCTGAGTCGAGTGAAGACGAAGACTTGGAAGACGACCTCGCCTCCGTAAGGATTGGAACGTGGCTCGCGCGACCGGCGCCGCCACCCGGAGGTGAGACTCGACCGCCGCCACACGACGTCAGCGACGGGAACAACGGCAGAGACGCAGCGAGGGACGCCGGCGGCGCCGCGACGGGCGCTCAACCGCTGCGCGACGGCGACGGCTACGGAGAAAGTGTGTGTGCGAAAACAAAGGGCAATTTCGCGAGTGAAGTGTTACACGGTAATGTGAGTGATAAAGTGATAGACGTAGGGACACTGGCCGCGGCCCTAGCGCAGGTCGCGCGCAGCTCGAGAGAGCCCCCGAGGTACGTCCAGCAGCTACCGATCTTCGATGGAAAACCCGGTGAGTGGATAGCTTATAAGGCCGCGTATTGTGACTCACACGCGTATTTTTCCGGTGTAGAAAATGTCGCTAGGATTAGGATGAGCCTCAGAGGCGCCGCAAAGGAAGCTGTAGGTTGCCTATTGTTTAGTCAGACCGACCCTCAGGTCATTCTAGACGCACTAGAAAGACGTTTCGGTAGGCCCGAGGCCTTGATTATGGCCGAGTTAGAAAATGTAAAATCATTACCTAAATTAAATGATAACCCTAGGGATATTTGTATTTTTGCTAGCCGTATTGCAAACACGGTGGGTACGGTAGAAGCACTAAATAGAAGTCAATATTTACATAGCCCTGAAATGTCGCGTTGTATCGTCGAGAAGTTGACGCCAATATTAAAAAACAAATTTTATGATTACGCGGCTGATAAAAAATCTGAAGATATTCCCGTATTAAAGCTCTTATCTATGTTCATGAATGAAGAGGCAGACAAGTGTGGCGCGTACGCTCAGCCAGAACGTGGGGACGACAAGTCCAGTGGTGTACGACAACGGCGCAGAGTTGAGCGCACGTTCAACGTAAATAAGGAAACACCGAATGACCAATGCCCGGCATGCAAGCAACACGGCCACAAATTACCAGACTGCAGTAAATATAAACAGCTAGACATAGATACTCGATGGGATATAGCAAAAAACTCGAACATGTGCTTTAGATGCCTACGAAACAGACATAGAAGGTTTATGTGTAAAGCGCCTATTTGTGACGTAAACGAATGCAACAGGAAACATCACAAACTGTTGCACAAAGAGCGTACAGTTGAGGCATCGCATAAAGTAGCGACGTCGGCGTCGACGCCTGTTATCATACACGAAACCGTTACGTCGGCGCGGGAAAATGTAACAACAACTTCGCCTCAGAATCGCCGCGCGTATTTGAAGATTGTACCTGTCACATTGAGCGGACCACATACAAGTGTAGATACATATGCCTTGTTAGACGACGGGAGTACAGTCACCTTGTTAGATGCGTCAGTAGCAGATATCTTAGGTGCAGACGGGCCAGCGAGTCCTATGTGGATACAAGGCATAGGCACGGAAGTTAAGCATGAGCAAAGCCGAACAGTTAGCCTCCACATACAAGGTAAGCACCATAGAGACCCGCAGAAGATAGAGGCTGCGCGCACCGTAACCAGGCTTGAAATTATGGCGCAAACTGTACAAACCCAGGACATAAAAAATTGTAGGCATTTAGACGACATAAGTAGCACTCTTGTTTATGAACACGCGCGACCTATGATTTTAATAGGCCAAGATAACTGGCATTTATTAGTAGCCGCGGAAACACGGACAGGTGCGCGTGATCAGCCGGTAGCATCATACACAAAACTCGGCTGGGTACTACATGGGTGTCAGCACTCTGTAAATAAAATCATAGCTACATTTTGCGGCCACATTAAAATCCAAGAAAATCCGGAACCAATAGAAGAAACCATGAAAAACTTTTTCAAACTAGAATCACTAGGTATAGAACCTAGGTTACCTAGAGACGACCCGCAACAGCGAGCCTTAGACATCTTAGAACAGAAGAGTCGACGATTACCCGATGGCAGCTTCGAGACCGGACTATTGTGGAAACAAGAGGAACCTAAAATACCAAACAACTACCTAGGTGCCCTAAAACGCCTAGAAAACCTAGAACGGCGCCTAGATAAAGACGAAAACCTCAAGGCCCAGTATTTGCAACGCCTCGACAATTTATTTAATTCAGGATATGCAGAAAAGGCACCCGACACATGTACGCCGAATAAAACCTGGTACCTACCTCATTTCCCAGTGGTCAACCCAGCCAAGCCACATAAGCCGCCACGACTCGTACACGATGCAGCAGCTAAGACAGCGGGTCTGTGCCTAAACGACCTACTCTTATCGGGACCCGACTTATTAAAATCGTTGCCCGGTGTTTTAATGCGTTTCCGGCAAAATAAAATAGCTGTGTCAGCCGACAGTAAAGAAATGTTCATGAGAATAAAGATAAGGGAGGAAGATCGCGATGCATTGAGATTTTTATGGCGAGGCGATCAACGAAGTGGACCGCCCGGTGAATATCGCATGACGTCTGTAATATTTGGCGCGACGTCGTCCCCATGTACGGCGCTATACATAAAAGATCGCAACGCTAGAGACTTTGTTGATAAATACCCTGCCGCCGCGTCAGCAATAATAAATAATCATTATATGGACGATTACCTTCAGAGTTTTTCCAGCGAAGAGGAAGCCAAGAAAATAACATCACAAGTAGATTACATTCATAAAAAAGGCAACTTTGTTTTATGCGGTTGGATATCAAACAATAGAAATGTGTTGAACTATGACCTCGCGCCTTCACAAGACACAAAAGTATTAGGCGGCGACGACACCGAGAAAGCACTAGGACTACGATGGGATACCAAAAAGGATTGCTTTATATTTCGAATCAATAAAAACAAAACACCTATTGCATTATTAAACAACACACGCCCACCCACTAAACGGGAGGCGCTCAGCATAATTATGTCTATATTTGACCCACTAGGGATTATATCACCTATCACTATACCAGCTAAAAGGATACTTCAAAACACATGGAAGTACAAAACGGAGTGGGACAAGTCGCTACCCGAAGAGCTACTACCAAAATGGAAAGAGTGGATGAAGTCACTGAGTACTATAGAAACTTTACTGATCCCACGCTGCTACGATTACGGTGACGTCACTACAAGAGAAGTACATACTTTCGTAGACGCAAGCGAGGAGGCATACGCCGCAGCGGTATACTGGCGAATGGAAAGGTCAGACGGCAGCGTACAAGTGACCCTGGCGGCAGCCAAGAGCAGGGTAGCCCCACTTAAACCCGTTTCTATACCTAGGCTGGAGCTACAAGCCGCGCTGTTGGGAGCGCGCCTAGCCCGGACGGTCGTACAAGAACACGACTACGAGGTCAACGACCTAAAATATTGGAGCGACTCAACCACCGCTCTAGCCTGGATTCAAGCTGAACCACGCACATTTAAAACTTTCGTGGCGCATCGTGTAGCTGAAATTGAGGAACTCACCAAGAAAAATGAATGGAGGTGGTTACCCTCGAAGGATAATGTGGCTGATGACGCGACGCGTAGCACACCGGAACATTTCAACTCGGAACACAGATGGTTTTGCGGCCCCGACTTCCTTAGAAAAGGTAGAGACGAGTGGCCACAAAATAAAAAGGTCATTGCCCCCATGGACACGGGCGAAGAGCGCGTCAAATGTCATGTAATCAACAACACGACAATAAACGATCATCTCCCAAATATTACTCGATTTTCCAAATGGACACGACTTATAAGGACAACAGCAAGAGTACTTCAGTTCATTGACCTGTGTAGACCAAGTAAACATACTGTCGAATATAAGTGTACTAAGAAAAGGGAATCAAAAGATCCAACTTGGAAAAGAACACACAAAAATAAAATCATTAAAAAAGTTACGCAAAATATAAAAAATAATAAAACCACAAACTACATACCTATACCTGCTACTTATATACAACACGCCGAAGAACAATGGATCAAGGGCGCGCAAGCCGAAAGCTTTTCAAAAGAAATTGCCGCCATAAAGGATAACAAAGCGGCGCCCAGCGACAGTCCGTTATCAGTATTAAGTACATACCTAGACAACGCAGGTGTTCTACGTTTGCGCGGGAGAATCACAGCGGTACAAGACGTGAATGAAGAAATTAAAAACCCTATTATACTCGAGGGTAAGCACAGGTATACGAAGCTATACATAGCGTATATACATGAAAGTTTACATCATGGTGGAACAGAGATAACAGTAAATGAGATAAGACAGCGTCTTTGGATTACAAAACTACGTCCATCTGTAAAAAATGTTATAAAGTGCTGTTTATATTGCAAAATAAAAAAGGCGAAGCCTGCTAACCCGTCTACAGGTAACCTACCGTACCCTCGTCTAGCTCATCATGCACGTCCTTTCACTTTTACTGGACTAGATTATTTTGGCCCCATATCTGTTTCTGTAGGTAGGCACAAAGAAAAAAGATACGGTGCCTTATTTACCTGCTTAACGTGTAGAGCCATACACATAGAAATAGCTAGCTCGCTTACTGCTGACTCAGCTATCGCAGCTCTTAGGCGATTTATAGCTAGGAGAGGTTGTCCCAAAGAGATATGGAGCGACAACGCTACCTGTTTTAAAGCGGCGGATAGGGAACTAGGTGAAAGCGCCTTAAGCGCTTTAGGTTGTGAGTCCAATGCGCGGTCCAGCTGGAAGTACATACCTCCCGCGTCGCCTTTTATGGGAGGAGCGTGGGAAAGAATGGTGAGGGCCGTCAAGGAAGCACTATACGTCACATTGAAGGAAGTCCATCCATCCGACGAGACCCTGGCCACGCTACTCGTGGAAGTGGAAAATACGGTGAACTCCAGGCCACTCACGCATGTCAACGTGTCACCAGATGAGCCCGAAGCCCTCACGCCTAACCATATTTTGATCGGCCCTAACCCACATGTACCCTCACCGGGTAATTTCACCGCAGCGGACGTCACAGCACGGCACCAATGGCGGCGCGCCCAGGCACTCGCTGACGTCTTTTGGCGAAGATGGGTACGTGAATACCTGCCGCTCCTTCAAAACCGGCGGGAGCCCTACGGCAGCGGTACCCCACCCAAAGTTGGAGACGTTGTCGTGATCTGCGACCCTAACCTCCCACGCAACACCTGGCCTAAGGGAAGGGTGACGCAGGTGTTGCCAGGCAAAGATGGAGAGATACGAGTTGTAGACGTCATGACCAGAGGACTCGTACTCCGAAGACCAACGAAGCGCATCGTCGTGCTCCCCACGGAGTCGCCTGATGGCGACGGCGCGAGAAGTGTGCACGACGACGGTATCAAAACATAGCGGCGGCGCCGTCGTTACTTACCTATCTTTGCGTATTATAAAACCTGTATAAACCTGTTAGTAGGACGACGGTGCCGCGGGGCCGACACGAACGAACCTGTTTTCGTGGCTCGGTCGCTTCGCGCATCGCCATTGGTCAACAAAAACAAATATGGCCACTCCACGCCCCCCGCGTGTCAGCGTGTATAAAAGGGCCGACCCTGGCGATGCGCGTGGCAGTCGTCAGTCAAACGGTTATGTTATGAGTCATAGTGTCACTACGTATGTAAAAGTTTTTGAATAATACACCAATTAAGTTACGACGTACGAGTTTTTATTAATATACAGTCCATTCGCTACAGTACGGAACCCTGAAAAGATGCAGGTGGCTCAACCTCACCTTGATGCCGTGCCCAAGATAAAAACCACACTATACACATCACATGTGCACAGCAACCAACCGTGCGTCTGCGCACTAAACCATTACAACAGTATCCAGCAAGAGCAGCGCTATTGTTAGTAATTGATGGAGTGGTGTCAACTAATATATAAATATAATGAGTTTTCCTACTTGTGTGCCTTGATTGTATCCTACCTTGTAGGAAATAATTATTTGGTCCATAATCATGGACAGGTACCTCGATTTTTAATTGTCCGGAGGCCCTGACATGCTCTCCATAGTATGAACGAGATTGGTTGATTTGATAAATTCCTAGAGAAAATAGAATAAGGTCCTGGAATGACAATTGTGGAAAATCATCCAGCTCTGGAAGGTTGAAGGTTGCTGCCGGGTGTGGAAACTGGAACACAGAGTATCTGCAACGGGCTATTAATTACGTTTTGTTCCACGGTGATTTTGAAAATAAACCTAAAAACGCTCCTAACAAGCATTTTTTGCCGTAATACTATTTTACTATTATTTCATTATTCCGGTTACGTATCGATATAATTTTTGGTCAGTTGATTATAACAAGATGATCACTTTTTTCATGTGCAATATCATTAATAAACATTACCGTTTAACAGTGGGCCCAAAAAAAATTGTCTCCTTTCTCCGCCCGATTAGAATAGCCCGAAATCATCTGACGCTTGGAGGAGGCTTATTTCCAGCAATGGACTTCTTTCGGCTAAGATGATGATGATGATGAAATCATCTGTCGGGCCCACCAGACATAACACCCGTCGCGCGTCAGGTCGGAGCATCCTCACTTTTCAGCGGAGGTATGAGGGAGTTTACTCTGTTCCACAGACCTCTAAAATTTGTAATGTACCTACAAAGTATGTTACCTGAACCGATACTTACCCGCACGAAATTTCATCGCATATTTCGACGATATCGTAGCGTATCGCATCGCAACGTAGTTTTGTGTGAAAACCCTACGGTTTCCAATAAAGACAGCTCTCTTAATTCATTTCGCGTGTTCATTTAACTTTTAAGAAGAAACTGTAAAGGAGTCGTCTAGTTTCAAATTCCGCTAAAACGCTTTTATATCAAATTTTAGCTTAGTATTATATTTAAAAGTATTCTTGAAGTAGTACAAATTCGTAAATTTGTTTCGTATGAAACTCCGCCATATGGGAGTCTAAAATACGTTTTAAAAACAGTGTTCGGTGCAAAGTACTCTAAAACAAAGTGTGTGAGTTTCAAATTCCTCCATGTCAAATCCGACCAATGGCAGCCCAATATTAGTTCACGTGACACAGTTATTTAGTATGGGGGATTCCGTTACCTGCGAGTGTTATTGCTGTGGTTTTTTATTGTTTTTGTACGGAAAAAAATGGAGGATTTACAACAATTTATAAAAAAGTCGGAGCCTGGTAAAGCACGCAAGAGATTAGTCAATAAATCAAAGTGGAAACGAGAAGTATTGCGTGAAAAAAGGTTGGTTACTTTCTTCTACTAAACAGTCAACTGCTATTTCAAAAGTTGTTATTGCAAAACAGGACCATACTGGACTACCTTACTGGTTTCTTTAAAATTACATTTTTGATTAAAATTGTTCATCTGCATTTTTATTTACTTGCTGGCCAGTTGTTGTTGCATAATATTGACCATCACCACAGAATAGCTTAAGTTTCAAATTCCGCTATTTCACAAAGCTCAGTTGCAAATGCCTCTATAACACTTACTAAGTTTCAAAATCCGCCATATTTAAAATCAAAACCTGTTTTTAGTCTACTTTTTGATAGTAATTGCAGCCTTTTTTAGTTTTGTTAATATTAGGTATCTTTTTAGTCATGGAAAAAATAAAAGTTGCCTAATAAAGTACAGTTGTTTCTGTTTCAAGCTTTTTTTTTTAATTTCTGTAAAATTTTATTGAATCGTTTTAGCGGGATTTGCAACTAGACGACTTAGTGTTTATTGTTCTTCTCAGAATTCGGAAAACGGAGCTTTACCAAAAACCTTTCTCGTAATATTGTGAAGTGATTTCCTATCAGACTTTGTAATACTGTGAACAACATCCGTACTATGTTGTATAAAAAATATCTACCTTTGTGATGTAAAAATGAATAAATTGACGCAACTTTTACATCACAAAGAAAACCTGATGAATATTTTAACAGATTGTTCGATTTCGACACTGAACTTCATTGATTCGGGCACAAAAGAAATAGGGACAGAAGGCGATCCACATACAAAGCTTGCTTGAGCAACGCATACATAGACACCACGCACAGACACGATGTCTCGGTCCATACGCGCATGGACTGAGCTCGCACTGAGCGGTCTGCGCCTACAGTATGGCCGTTATAACTTGGCGAGTCTGAAGTTAGGCTCGGCGAATTTTAGCGCTTAAAAACTCGTACCTACAAAAATACAAATAACAGTTATTAACAGCAATAACAACTGCAAAGCCTGACTTCAGACTTGCCAAGTTATAACGGCCGTACTGTACTCCAGTGCGATTGCCGAGCATAGGTATAAAAAATTAAGTAGATATAATCCTTTCACATTAATTTGACGCATCTCTGAAATGCGAGCATCCCCCTGTTTCCCCCGCTTCCCCTTAGCTCGCCCGGCAAGTGTCAGGTATGGTCAGCATCTTTATTATAGATACGCTCGTCGATAATTTGGCTAGTTTTCTGTTGTTGTTATATTATTTTTGGACATTGTTTCATCGACGCCAAGCGTCAAGTTAATGTGACCGAGTTGTAGGTATAACCGGCGGCACGTAACTTGGCAATGCGCAGAAATCGTTTTATAGATCTATTTGGTGGTCAAGCGGGACGCGGGGTATGAGGTAGCGCCGATTATAATAGTAGTTTATGATTGGTGCGTTAGACGACTTTTCCCTCCGCACTGCGTTACATCCCGTTCGCTCATTCGCTTTTTTGTGCACCATGCGCGAAACTTGCCAACTTATTTGCCGGGTATTATACATAAGGTTGCCTTCTGTGCCTATCTCTTTAGTAACTCGGGTTTAATGTAGACAATACACGTTAATGATTTGACCAAAACGGCTTTTGTGGAGTCACGACAACCACCCGAACGCTTCGGACAAAAAATACGAAATTCGAGATAGAACCTTTTTTATTCTGACATTTAAACGATTGAATTGTAGACCCGCTGATTTAGATGGAACCGGAAATTAAAGTGGACCGTTCGTGTTTTTTCATTTGAAAATGAAGGAAAGGCAATTTTGAATTTCATGTTCATTAATGAAATGTCACGCTTTGTTACTTCTGAGATAAATTGCAAAATTGATTGCACGCTTGATTTTAATAAAGAATAATAAGAATTTTTACTGTAGTGGAAGTACACCGCAGTGAAAATAAAAAGAAACCCGGCCAAGTGAGAGTTGAACTCGCGCAAGGTTTTGTTCCTTTGTCATCACAAGTTCTGTGGGGGCCTAACTTAAATATTATGTATTTTACTCTCATCATCATCTGCCTAGCCTTTTCCCAACTATATTGGGGTCGGCTTCCAGTCAAGCCGGATTTAGCTGAATACCAGTATTTTACGAGGAGCGGCTGCCTACCAGACCTCCACAACCCATTAACTGGGGTAACACGGTACTTCATGGCAAGACTGGAGTCAGATTTACTGGCTCTGGCTGACTATCCGTAACGACTGCCAAAGATCTACAAATGACAGCCGGGACCTACGGTTTAACGTGCTATCCGAGGCACGGAGGAAACTCGTTATGTTAAGATGGTCACCCATCCACAGACCAACCTAGGCAAGCGTTGCTTAACCTTGTAGATCGACCCGTGCGGCTGTTATTATCTAGCCACGAGCTCCTCGCTTGCCTTTTGGATGATTCATTTTTCTGAGATTTTTCTGATTATGTATTTTACTCTGTTTTTAGTATTTTATGTTGCTATAGCGGCAACAGATATACATTGTTTGTAAAAAAATCCACTGTCCAGCTATCACGGTTCATTAAATACTGCCTGGTGATAGATAGCAAGGATAGAGTGAATAGGCTCTTAATAAACTAGTGCGCCTCACCTTCAACGAGTGCATCACTACTTACCATCAGGTGGAACCGCAGTCAAGCACTAGTTCACATTATTAAAAAAAACTGGCCAAGAGCGTGTCGGGCCACGCTCAGTGTAGGGTTCCGTAGTTTCCCATCCGTCACAATAAGTGTCCTCAAATTCTCAAAAACTGTTCGTCCCATCAAGTTCAAAATAATTTTCCTAGAAAGTCTTTATAAAGCTCTACTTTCCACATTTTTTTCATATTTTCTAAACGTATGGTTCAAAAGTTAGAGGGGGGGACACATTGTTTTTTACTTTAGGAGCGATTATTTCCAAAATTATCGCTATTATCAAAAAATGATTTTAGTAAACCCCTATTCATTTTTGAATACCTATCCAACAATATACAGGGTTACTGGTAATTCGACGTGTATCCGGCAGGGGCTGATAAGGGGGCCAAAATGCAACAAATTGAACCCCCCATATGTATGGCCGAAATTCAATAGTTTTCGAGATATTAGAATTTTAAGGGTTTTTCGATATTTACCCAAAATTTGACATTTAATTCCAAATAAAATAAAAACTACATATTTGAATGGGTACCATTCAAAATGATGTTGTAGCTGGCACTTCAATTAAACTATGGACATAATTAAAACTACTTAATTTAACAAAATACTGAAAATAATGAGCGATATAAGAATAATATCTTACCAATATTTTCATTTTACGCTTCAAAAATGTTGTCTCGTCACAAAAATTTCTATGACATTAATCGTACAAATAACTAAAACAACTTGCTTATCCTGTAAGCTTTCCAGAAAGGTATAAAAGTCAATTTTAAAATACATAATTCGTGGCATGGCATGTGTTTGAACCGGCGCGGGGAGAGAAATTATCTGTGTTTTTAGTTTATAATCCTCGCTAAAACAACCGATTTTCCTGGCGAAATTATTCGCGATGGGGCGGGGTGTGCGGGCGGGGGAGTACACGGCGTCTGCTGCGCTCGCGTCGCCTTCCTTAGTAAGTTTTGACTCTACTAATCTCTCTACCAATCTCTCATCCCGTTAATTTGTTATCGATCATTATTGTTAATTCTTGTTTCTCTTGTTATTCTTTTTGTTATCATTGTTAATTCGAATAACATGGCTTCGTATCCTACTCGTAATAACGAATACGCAGACATAATGTTTTGTTATGGTTTTGCCGATGGAAACGCGGCTGCGGCTCGGCGAGAAACGACTTCCCCACGTTACTGTTTTCGGGAGCACCTATCGACGATTGTCTGAAACTGGCAGTGTTCAAAAAGCACAATTCAACGCTGGCAGACCTCGACGGTACACGGCTGACGAAGAGGACAGCCGCAGCCGCGTTTCCATCGGCAAAACCATAACAAAACATTATGTCTGCGTATTCGTTATTACGAGTAGGATACGAATCCATGTTATTCGAAATAACAATGATAACAAAAAGAATAACAAGAGAAACAAGAATTAACAATAATGATCGATAACAAATTAACGGGATGAGAGATTGGTAGAGAGATTAGTAGAGTCAAAACTTACTAAGGAAGGCGACGCGAGCGCAGCAGACGCCGTGTACTCCCCCGCTCGCACACCCCGCCCCATCGCGAATAATTTCGCCAGGAAAATTGGTTGTTTTAGCGAGGATCATAAACTAAAAACACAGATAATTTCTCTCCCCGCGCCGGTTCAAACACATGCCATGCCACGAATTATGTATTTTAAAATTGACTTTTATACCTTTCTGGAAAGCTTACAGGATAAGCAAGTTGTTTTAGTTATTTGTACGATTAATGTCATAGAAATTTTTGTGACGAGACAACATTTTTGAAGCGTAAAATGAAAATATTGGTAAGATATTATTCTTATATCGCACATTATTTTCAGTATTTTGTTAAATTAAGTAGTTTTAATTATGTCCATAGCTTAATCGAAGTGCCAGCTACAACATCATTTTGAATGGTACCCATTCAAATATGTAGTTTTTATTTTATTTGGAATTAAATGTCAAATTTTGGGTAAATATCGAAAGACCCTTAAAATTCTAATATCTCGAAAACTATTGAATTTCGGCCATACATATGGGGGGTGCAATTTGTTGCATATTGGCCCCCTTATCAGCCCCTGCCGGAAATACGTCGAATTACCAGTAACCCTGTATAACACGTTAGGGTTGAAATAAAAAAAAATCATTGTCCACTTAACATGTCGGGGGGCTACCCTAATTAAACATTTTTTTTTCAATTTTTAATTTTACCACTTTGTCGGCGTGATTGATATACATATTGGTACCAAATTTCAGCTTTCTAGTGCTAACGATCACAGAGATTAAGTGAGGACGGACGGACAGACATGGCGAAACTATAAGGGTTCCGTTTTTGCCATTTGGCTACGGAACCCTAAAAAAGATGGCAGAGTATTAGCTTCAGGCCCGTTTTTTAAGTTTACGATAAGATACGGAACCCTAAAAAACATGCTGCGCTGTCACCATATAACATGGAACAGGGGCAGGAAGATAACGATGAAACCACTAAACGACATGAAATGTTGTGAAGAAGTATACATTTTTGCTAGACCTGCCCCGGAATCGTTTTCGCCATACATTCGTACAATGTGACCAACCACATTTCGTACAATTTGCCAGTGGATGCAGTTTATAGCAATTTTATTGGTTTTGGATAGTGCAGTATCAACAAAATTGAAGTGTTTACCTTGTGTAACCTGTTCTATGTACTTTATTTAACGGTTTGAAATAGGTGCAGCTCGAAACCATTAGCGTCAGTTCACACCGAGACGCAGCGCGACGCGACGATGCAGGAAGAGGCCAGTGATTTCAAGCTGCGCGACGCTGCGCCGCGCGCCTACGCGAGACGCATCGCAACGTTGCAAGGCACATAGTAAAATCGTTGGCAACACGACGCGCCGGTCGCGAATGTTAAAACGTTCCGCGGCGAAGCGAGACGCTGCGCGGCGTCACGAGGCGCAGCGCTGCATGAAACAACGTATTCTAAAAACCGACGTTGTGAAATAAACCGTGACAGCCTAAAACAGTGCTTAACGTATTCTAAATTCTCACAATGAAATGTGTATCTTTTCGTGTAATAAATAAAGTTCTATTTTGAGTCACTCTATTAAAATGTGCATGAAACGTCGCGTCGCGTCGCGTCTCGGTGTGAGCTGACCCTTATACAATGCGTTTATAACAATACGACAATAAATGAAAACACTGGCAATACTCATCAATATAAATAACTTGTAGTATGGGACCAACACTGAAATCGCGAAAAAAATTCAGTTGTCCCTTACATTTTGTCCCCTGAAACCTGAAATTTTAGTGATTTAGTGATGAACGCGAGCCTATCGCTTTCCTAACGCTTTCCATCTACTTTTGAACGTAAAGAATCCATTTACAGATTCAACCTCACCTAGTTTAAACAACGACAAGAAAGTTGGCATGTTGTATGACTTGAAAAAGTTGAAGTGTTTTTTGAAACCTATTTGCAAGATAAATATAATTTGGGGCCATGGATCGGATTTCCGAAAGGTTAACTCTGTGTCCTCAGATCGAAGGCAACGAAGGAACGGGGTTTAGTCAGTAAAAGTCTGACACGCCCTCCCGCCCCGCCCAAGAGCGGGAGACGTCATTCTGATGATTCCCCACTTTGAAAAATAAGGATAAATATCATTTAGGTAATGAGATTCATCAACTTTCATTAGTTCAAAATGGTTTCAAAAGCTCTTTAATCTCTTTCTGATAAATTGCAACTGAAAACAGTTTTATCTCTCTTCTTGAGTTGGTCTTTCACATAAATCAACTTGTTTGAAAAAGAGTTAGAATTACTTTTTCTCCCAATTAGTAGATGTTATTAGGGTTCGGAACAAAATGCTTGTAATTGGGAGTTCAAAAGGGTTTTATTATGACACTTTTTGTTTGGTTAAACAATTCGGATCCTGCACAAAATATGTTAAAGGTGCTTAGTAAAAGGTGATATCAGTCTCCGAAAAGTTTTCGACCTAACAAAACGCAGCGACTTATCTCAAAAAACAGGGTATTTCAAACCTTAAACAATAAGTTTCAATAATAAATTGTACCTTATTATTGAAACCTTTTTTTTTAAGATTCAAGTACCTTCTTTTTTAAGTTAGGTCTCTTTTAATTTAAGCATGCGAAATATCTTTCGAGACATTTATTCTTACTATGTAATTTTCTTTTTTTTGCATTATCTCCTTGTAAATCTACTCATTCCTTTCAGTAACGCCCCCATCTCTTTAACCCAATAAATAGTAGTTGGCGTTTTTCTTTGTAAAATAATTGTTCACGAAGGTGATTGCCTCCACATTTGATAAAAATCTCTGTCCTCCGAGTGTAATTATTAGATCATCATCTGCCTTGCCTTTTCCCAACTATATTGGGGTCGGGTTCCAGTCAAGCCGGAATACCAGTATTTTACGAGGAGCGGCTGCCTACCAGACCTCTCATCATCATCATCATCTGCCTAGCCTTTTCCCAACTATATTGGGGTCGGCTTCCAGTCAAGCCGGATTTAGCTGAATACCAGTATTTTACGAGGAGCGGCTGTCTACCACAACTCTACAACCCATTAATGTTTGAATCCTCAACCGGTCCTATGAGACCGCGCTGTTATTGTTTTACTATTGTGTCTCGTTTCGCGGGTATGTAATAGATTAACTGGGGAACTCATGTACTTCACGGCTAGACTGGAGTCAGATTGACTGGCTTCTGACTGAGTGTTATTATTAGATAAGTGAACAAAGAGAATTCACTTGGGGCTATCTATTGAGTAAGGTGGATGATCAAGCAGTTCAAAGCGAAATGAGGTGTGAGACCGCGCGTAATCTGCACTTTTCACTCAAAAGTTCACTCAAAAGACTGTCAAATAACAACTACGTGTCCAAAAAGGCTAAAACTTTGGTGAGTAGCTATAACTATCAAAAGATACACAACTTCATTCGCTAGTTTTTATTAACAAGTGCTGTTATCTTCACGATGAGGTCGGAAACTTTTTAGACCGTACTAAAATATCTGGCCTGCTTTAATCTTTATTTCTAACCTAGCCACTTTTAATATCAATGTTAATCATTACTGCTTGCCTTTAGTGTGGATTACTGTGACCAGTACATCTTTTCAGAAAAAATTGACTGAACTGAAGATACATTACAACTAACGCCCGTTTTCAATATTTTTGCCCTAACTTGCTTTCCTATAACCTACCGACGACGGATAGCATTTCCTACCAAAAGTTGTGGATTGATAGATAGAATCTTACTGTTTATCGTGAATAGCTATCTATCTATGAACTGCGGCGGGTTATTGAAAACGGGTGTAATACAGTAGGTACCGTACCTACCGCCGCATTTCATTTGTAGAGAAGTATTTTAAATACAAATGGACTGTCGTCGTTCTTGTAATCTAATTAAAGAGCGGAGATTAAAGTTCTACTCCTAAGTTTCTCGAAGTTGTGCCTCATTCAATTTGAGCGGGAGAGAACTTGGTCGCGCCGGACCTTTTCATTCAATTGTACCAATTGAAGGAAAGTTTATAGCGCAATACTCGCAACAATAAAATTGTTTTCTTAAAGATAACGGTATTAATTGGTTACGCATAGCGAGATTGTTATTTTTTTAGTTAGTGTAAAGTTATTGTTTTGTAATCATAAAAATAACTTATTGAAAGAGTAAAGGCGTTAGGCGGCGGCGATCTCTCGTGCCGAGCCCTGGTTCAGACCATGGTCTAAGGGTTCATACGCACTATGCGGGTAGCCGCATTGCGGCTAGCCGTCCGGCTGACCGCAGGATGCGGTTGCGAATGCGGCCAGCCGGATCGCGGGCAGCCGCATTCGCAACCGCAACGTGCGGTTGAAGAACCGTTGCGATTTGCGGTCATGTCGATCCATTTCAAAGATGGACGTGGAAGAAGTTGCAGCTATTTACTACATTTACACATGTTACGTAAAGAAGAAAAAACAAAGAAAGAAGTACTGGGTGCATCCTTATTTGCAAACACGAGATGAGGGCAAGCATTTTGCAATATTTTTCGAAGAACTAAAAAAATATGAAGATAAGTTTTTCGGATTTACTAGAATGAGCATAAAAACGTTTGAAGAATTATTGAACATTTTAGAAAAATTGCAAAAATGCACACACTCTCAATGGCGGGCAGCCGCAGACTGAACCGCACAGTGCGTATAGCAACCGTCCGGCTGGCCGTCACTCGGGCCGCAGCCCTCCGAGCGACCGGAGCGGTCTGCGGGTAGCCGCATCGCAGTGCGCATAGAAATGAATATTACGTACATAATTGTGCTTGCGGTCAGCCGGACGGCTAGCCGCAATGCGGCTACCCGCATAGTGCGTATGTACCCTAAAGCGAAAAGTAATGGCAGGTGATCAACTCCTTCTGCGAAGCAATAATACTAGCAAAGAAGATGGCCGCGCCTAAGTCGATACACATACGCCCCAGCTGTCACAACCCCGACCCCGACTACTAACCACGGTAGGCATTGGCTTGCGGACGACGAGCAATGGGAAGCTCGCCGTCCGTCCGCCGGTCAAATTCGAATAGCATTCGTACACGAAGGGTTCCATAACATAAACCGAAAAATAAATATCACAATGTATAATTTTGGGCTCAATACAAGCTACAAACTACAAACAGCTATAACTTACTATACGTAGGTATTAGTTCGGTATACTTACAATCCGGTCAGAAGCCAGTAAATCTAACTCCAGTCTTGCCATGAAGTACCGTGTAAACCAGTTAATGGGTTGTGGAGGTCTGGTAGGCAACCGCTCCTCGTAAAATACTGGTATTCAGCTTAATCCGGCTTGACTGGAAGCCGACCCCAATACAGTTGGGAAAAGGCTAGGTAGATGATGATACTTACAATCCGGTCACATTAATTTGACGCATCTCTGAAATGCGAGCATCCCCTTGCTTCCCCCCGCATTCCCTTAGCTCGTCCGGCAAGTGTCAGGCATTATCTTTGTTATCGATACGCGCGTCGATAATTTAGCTAGTTCTCTGTTGTTGTTATATTATTTTTGGACTTATTTTCATCGATGCCAAGCGTGAAGTTAATGTGACCGAGTTGTACTTATGTATCAGGTTGAAACTAAATACTCGTACATAGTATAAATACGAACAATAATGTTAATGCAGTGGTGGAGCTTCATTAAACATTAAACGAAATCCTCGTCACGGTAATGAAGTGGTTTTGTTTACGAGTACAGAACTTAATTATATACATGATTCATTTAAACAATGTGAGATTATTATGTGAGATTGTGTAATGGTTTTCATTTAATGGAGCTAAGTCATCATCATCTACCTAGCCTTTTCCCAACTATATTGGGGTCGGCTTCCAGTCAAGCCGGATTTAGCTGAATACCAATATTTTACGAGGAGCGGCTGCCTACCAGACCTCCACAACCCATTAACTGGGGTAACACGATACTCCTGGCAAGACTGGAATCAGGTTTACTGGCTTCTGACTATCTGTAACGACTGCCAAAGATCTACAAATGACAGCCGAGACCTACGGCTTAACGTGCTTTCCGAGGCACGGAGGAAACTCGGTATGTTAAGATGGTCACCCATTCACAGGCCAACCTTGGCCAGCGTTGCTTAACCTTGAAAATCGACCCGTGCGGCTGTTATTATCTAGCCACGAGCTCCTGTAATCTTAATGTGGGCTGAGTGGCAGTTGATATTAACTTTTTAAGATGAGAAATCATTTTAACGACTTCATCCGCTTTTGGGTTGAGCGAGAGGGTGACTTTTACTGACTTAAACTACATTTATATTCCTTCAGTTACCCTTTGTTTCTGGACCAGGGGTAGCCCTTTTAGAATTCGGCCCATGACGCCAGTAAGCTTCGGCTCTGCTGGCTCCGTAAGGTTTTGCTAACATCTCCTTGAAGCGCGCGTGGAACAGTACGCGCCGTAAACGGCTTCGGCTTCGGGCCAAAGGGCGTCTTCAGGATCATAGCTTTTTTTTCAAATGGGAAATCATCAGAATGACTTCTCCCGCTCTTGGGCGTAGCAGGAGCTCTCCGGCTCTCCCGCTCCCCTAAACCTCCTCATTCTGCGTGTCAGACTTTTACTGAATAAACTCCACCCCCAATCCTTCGTTGCTTTAGATCTGAGAACACCAAGCTTCATGGATTCAAGATCATAGGTCGGGATTAATCAGTAAAAGTCTGATACTTTCTCTTGTTCCACATAGATCATGTCAATGATTTCTAACTAAAAAAAACCGGCCAAGAGCGTATCGGGCCACGCTCAGTGTAGGGTTCCGCAGTTTCCTGTCCGTCACATTTGTTTCCACTTAAGAATAAAAACTAGACTGGGTTATATGTGTTGGTTGTGTGAACCGATTTTAATAAATCTCTTTTTATTTGAAAGAAGATATGTACATTCAGGATAATAAAATATGTAAACGAAGTTAAAAAAAAGCTTGCATATAATAATGGTTAAATTACAAACTTAGTTCAGAAATTATTTTGTACAATTTTTCAAAAACTGTTCAACCCATCAAGATTTTTTCATATTTTCTAAACTAAAAAAAGTTAGGGGAATACACATATTTTTTTTACTTTTGGTGCGATTATTTCCGAAAATATTAACATTGTCAAAAAATAATGTTAGCAAACTCCAATACATAAATTTAAATACCTAACCAACAATATATCACACGTTAGGGTTGAAATTAAAAAAAAATCCCCACTTTACGTGTAGTGGGAGTACCCTAATAAAACATTACCACATTGTCGGCGTGGTTGATAAACATACTAGTACCAGCTTTCTAGTGTTAACGGTCGCTGAGATTATCCGCGGACGGACAGACAGACAGACATGGCGATCCTATAAGGGTTCCAAGCTGACTACAGAATCCTAAAAAGGCAAACAATCGGTGCAGGAAAATGGTTTCACATATCGCCATCAGCAATTTATAAGTAGGTAGGTAGGTTAGGTACCTTTAAAAAAACCGGCCAAGAGCGTGTCTGGTCACGCTCAGTGTAGGGTTCCGTAGTTTCCCGTCCGTCACAATAAGTGTCCCCAACTTTTAAAAAACTGTTCATCCCATCAAGTTCAAAATAATTTTCCTAGAAAGTCTTTATAAGGCTCTACTTTCCAGATTTTTTTCATATTTTCTAAACTTATGGTTCAAACGTTAGAGGGGGGGGATACATTCTTTTTTACTTTAGGAGTGATTATTTCCGAAATTATTAATATTATCAAAAAATGATTTCAGAAAACCCCTATTCATTTTTTAATACCTATCCAACAATGTATCACACGTTAGGGTTGAAATAAAAAAAAAATCGCTTTTTACTTTACATGTAGGGGAGCTACCCTAATAAAACATTTTTTTCCAATTTTTATTTTGCACTTTGTCGGCGTGTTTGACATACACATGGTACCAAATTTCAGCTTTCTAGAGCTAACGGTCACAGAGATTAAGCGAGGACGGACGGACAGACATGGCGAAACTATAAGGGTTCTGTTTTTGCCATTTGGCTACGGAACCCTAAAAAAAACGAAAGATATAGGCTTTTACCGCCATCAAAATAGCCCATTTTTTTTCTCCCACCACGCAGAATTTATCACGCTGATCAAACGTACATAACTTTTATTAAAACATCATAACTTATCTGCAGAATTATCTAATGGAAAAAGTTTAGTAATAACCTTAGATCTTCAGAAAACATAAAAATATGTCAGATAGTAATGTGGTTGAAAAAGTAGTTACTTATTATACTCGTAAATCTATCTTTCTGTCTTAGTTTGTACCTAGTTCTGTTTCTGCACCACTCTAAGGTCGACTAGAAGAAAATGCTTAAAGCATTAAGTTCATCTTTATACAGTGTTTAGAAGTACATACATCAAGATCTTATTTTTTATGAGCCTGTTCAGTCCCACTCGTGGGCAAAGGCCTTCCTCCACTCTTTCCATCTTTCGCGAGCCTGCGTTTTCTATTGCCAGTTCTGGCGGAATCTGTCCAATACGTCGCGCCATCTCCTTCGTGGTCTGCCGCGACCCCGTCGTACATCAAGTTTTCATAAATAAATTATTGCGAGACGCACAAGACCGGTCGCTGTGGCGCTGCTTTGGGGGGAAGCCTATATTTATTTATTTAAACTTCATGTACAGTGGTGGTACATAGGCGGACTTAATGCAACAAGGCATTCTCTACCAGTCAACCTTTGGGTTTAAAAAAACAAAATGTGGTAGGTTTGCATAATAAATAAATAACAACCAGAATAAATAAGTCGCTTATAATAATAAAATACATATACACGCTAAAATAATAAACTAATAAAATAACCAATTGTTCAGCAGGAGACGTTTTTCGACTGAAATGATGAAATAAATAAATAGTACTACCATATTATTGACACCACTATCTACAGAAACATCCATAAATTGTGGCTCAATTCCCCGAAATGTTTTAATTAAAAAAGGTCTAATTCATTCGAAATTCATCACTTGGCATGTTTCTCTGCCGACATCCGAGGTCCGTATTAATAAGCGCTTCCTCTGTGCGGTCAAGCGCGTGTTTAATTTCCGGCTAATTGTGTACACGTTGCGGGTAGTCGTAAAATGTGCGGCTATCTGATACATGGTCAGTGAGATTCTGTACTGCGGTTACGGGATAAGTTTTACGATTTACATTCTTCTTAACCTTGAGTCGTTTATTCTTAATTCTGAGTATCGTGTTCTCGACGAATAACTTTTTTGTGGACTGTATTATTATGCTATCACAAAAAACTACAAAAAATACAACAGACTTCAAAAATAACAAATAAAACAAAATAAATGCAAAATATGTCTTTATTGTACTTCGTTATTGGTAATGGGTTATACAATCTCCTTTTGAAACAGATATCTGAGTGTATCACACATGCTTGTAGCAGTACGCCACCCGTACGGTGTCTACACGTAGTTTTCGCTACGATGAGTCACTACGTACGTCTACGCAATGAGCTACGGCGTAGCGGGCCTGCTACGCTGCTACAATCTTGACTACACGTTTTTTACATGCTTTTAAATATTTACCTTATTGCTGGTTACTGTTTTAGAAACAGAGAATGAATAGTACACTAAAATGTAAAGTAAATTTACAATAACCTTAGCAAGCGAAATAGTAGGCAAAGTATCTTGAAATCGTCATAATTACATATACTTTTGTTTTATTGGCGTAAGTCAGCAAAATATGAATAAAATTCCGTAGAACACCACAAGTTATTCACGAGTTCAAACTGAGTCTCTATCGTCGTTTTATTACCCTAGTGCTATATTTTAACGCATTTTATGCCTATTTTATATTCATTAAGCTGTCACAAGGCTTTTTACACTCTTCTGCACTATACAAAATCCTTGCATCCTAAAAATCTAACTGAAAATTCTCTGGCTGGAATATTAAACATTTGAGATGGATTTTTATGGTTCGGACTATTATAATAATATAAAAAATCCGTCTCAAATCCTCTAGTGAAGTTCGTTCCTGGTATTTACCAGGAATAAACTTCACTAAGAAGTCATTCTGATGATTCCCCACTTGATAAAACTCAGCAATATGTTCTTACTTTTGCAGACAATTAGTACTCTGATGCACATACCACATCTTGATAATAAATTGGATCTTATTTTCTTTTTGTTCACACATTTTCCTCAATTATCCGGAAGAACTCACTGCACGTCCGTGTCACAATGACGTCACTGGGCTAATCAAATTGTCGGAAGCAAGCTCGTACTCACAGAAGCTGTAAAGATAACTCGGCGTGCCACGCAAACATTACGCGGTCTTTAGGAAGATCACCGTGTCAACGTGAGAGAGATACGCAATGGATATCTAACCTAATTAAGAGCTAGTACATACTGGGCGATCGGCGTTGCGTTGAGCTCGCGTTGGTCGCGTACACACACCGCGCTTAGCACGGCCTTCATCGCGCGTTAGTAGGAAAAAATGCTTCATCTCCATTTTCGAAAAGTGCGTCCGCTCTACACAAAAGCGCGCGTTGAAATGTACAACAAAATGGCCGCTCATGTATCTCAAAGCCCGCGGCGGACGTCCGAGCAACGCGCGTTCTTACGAAAAAATGTAAACGCCCGATTGACGCGCGCTTGACCAGCAGCGGGCGCTTGCATGTGTACACTTCATATGAATTCGGGGTTCTACAAACGCGCGTTCGCAAAGCGCGCGTTTCAAAACGCCCAATGTGTACCCACTCTAAGTATATACATCAGCGTGTGTGCGTGGTAGCGGCAGTTAATTAGTGAGCTCTATTGATAAATGACTCCCTAACTTTTTTAAGACAGCAGCTTTATCATGTTGTGTTCCGCGAAATAAATAAAATTATGTTGTTTATTCTATTTATAGCCCGTTTGTGAAGTAAATAGGTAAAATGCACAGAGATCATGCAATTTGTAATTAATTATTAAATTAAATCAGTGATATACTCGTACCCCATATCCTAAGATACCTATCATTCTTCTAAAATAATGAGTCCGTAATTATATTACTATTCGCGCCATTTTGGGACATTTTCTACACTTGTACCTTTCATACAAATTAGTTCAGACGTCAAAATTTTTGAGCGTGAAGGTGTTATTCACACATACGTTCAGTACAGCGGCGACCTCTCGCGCCGGGCCCTGGTTCAGGCCATGGTCCGGAGCGAGGAGGGTTGGCATGCGGTCGCCTCCTTCTGCGAAGCAGTAATGCTCGTGAAGGAGGCTGCTGACCGCGAGCGCGTGAGGGAACGGTCCTCACGCCGCCGCCACCGAGATCCCGATCCCGATTTCCGACCACCGTAGGCGCGGGTTCGCGGACGGCGAGCACTGGGTAGCTCGCTGTCCGGCAGTCTGGAAATAATCTAGACCGAGCCCAGTCGTCAACGGCGCGTTCTGTTCCACGCGCGCCTCAAGGAGATGTCAGCAAACTGTAGGGGCCCGGTAGGGCCGAAGCCTCTGGGGGGAACATGTGGTATTCCTAAAGGTTGACACCGAGTCTCCCCCAGAACGAAGGCAACGAAGGAACGGGGTAGGGGTTTAGTCAGTAAGAGTCTGACACGCCCTCCCGCTCCGCCCAAGAGCGGGGGAAGTCATTCTGATGATTACCCTACCATAAAAAAAAAAACATACGTTCAGTACCAAACAATAAGATATACAGGGTGTTTGGTTCATCGTGTGCCAAATTGATATGGTCGACTGGAGGGGTCATCTGCTATCCTTTCAGACCCCTAAACACTACCCATGCCCTGTGGATTTTTATTCATCGAGTTTTTAGTATTTTTTGAAAAATAGACCCGAATTTTACATTCAAATACAAATATTAAAAAATGTATAAGATGTAGAGCCTGAATTTTAATTTTATTTAGACGTTAACTATATAAAGGTACTTTTAAATACAAAATTAGTGATATTAGCCATCTAGATTTTTGTAAAATTTAATCGAAGTTTCGGACTTAAATTAAAGCTATTCATGTTACAGCTATTTACATGGCTGCAAAAAAAGAACCAAAAAAGACTGGGATCTTCAAACTCTCTCAATAATTCTCTAGTCCATCTTCTTGCTAGTGATGTGCCACATGCCATAAAAATCTTTTTGCAACTAAGTATGTCAAATCGCTAGTTTTGTGAATCAATTCGCATAAAATTAACATTCAAAATTGTGAATTGAAAAATTATTTTTGCAAAATTGGTACCTGAAATACCTACTTAATCTGTTATATCACTCTTAAAAGGTGAAATCTGTCTCGTATCTCACTTTTCAAAAGTACAGAATGCGTCGAGCGTGCCCGTACCGAAAGGGTCACCACCTCAGCATTTGCTGGGCGTCAGACACCCAGCGCGGGTTTTCAGTTGGAACCCCGCAGTGACTCACGGACGAGGGTAAGCAAAATATAATCATGATCAAGTCAAAAAACTATACTCCTGCAAACTATTCCTTTTTTAACCCCCGACGCAAAAACCACTAACATTAAAGTTCGAAAAAAAGACTGTAACAACAGTTTTCTTTAAAATTTTATTGGGTAACTTAAACAATTAATAATCCGTGTTTCTACCGCGAACACTAACAACACAAGAACATCGGCTTGGCATACTCAAAATGAGATCATCCAAATCACGCTGTGGAATGGCCGCCCATGTTCGTTGCAACAACAAAAAAAAGGTCTTCTTGCGACTGGATACCCTCCATATTCGGCAGAGCTCTTCTCTGTAGCATATCCCATGCATGTTCAATCGGGTTCAAGTCTGGCGACTGAGCAGGCCAGGGCAGGACATTGATGTTAGCTGCGGCGAGAGTCTGTCTTACAACTCTTGCGGTGTGCGGTCGTGCATTATCATGCATTAACTGAAATAAGGGACCGATTTGCACTTGTAGAGGAACGATGACGTCTGATACAATCGTCTCAGCATAAATTTGAGCGTTGAGGTTGCCTCTGATCCAAATCAACTCAGTTCTTCCGCCGATCCAAATACACGCCCATACCATGATGGTTCCACCACTATAAGGATGGACTTCCTGGCAGGATTTTAATCGCTGTTGGCGTCCAGGGGTTCTCCAGTGTCGTTTACGTCTTGTATCCGGTCTCATACCAAAACGAGACTCATCAGAAAAGCACACGAAACGCCATTGTTCTTCTGCCCAATTTCTGTGTTCAAGAGCCCATTGATATCGAATCCTACGATTGTGCATTGCTATAGGTGGTACCCGTAGCGGTCTTCGGGAATGAAGGTCCACTTCATGCAAGCGGTTTCTGACTGTTTGGTCGCTAATTAAGTTCCCTGAAGAGTGATGAAGCCTCACGGCTAACATCATGGCGGTTATTGTTGGAGCTCTTCGAGTTAAGATTTGAATGTATCGGTCTTGTCTCCGTGTGGTGCAGCGATACCGTCCTCCATGGCGCTCAGCCACGGTACCAGTGCTTCGGTAACGTGTCCAAAGTCGACTGATAACACTCTGACTTGTATTCAGAGCTAAAGCCACAGTACGTTGCCGGGAACCAGCTTCTATCATTCCCACGGCTCTGAGCATTTCTTCCCTGCTTAAATGACGTCGCCGCTCCATAATAACGTTGGTTTTAATAAGTAGTAGGGAAACAGTAGCACTAATAATGTCTTCAATGCGTTGTATGTTTTTATAGGGAAAATATTGACAGCTGATTTTCATCTTTTACTCGAATTTGATTCACAGTTCCTGATTCAAATTATGAAATGCACCAAAAAGGATCCATATAAATTTATAAAATCATAAATTTATTACAAAGCCACATCTCAATCTCAAGAAATCCGCATAAAAATGCTTGATCCCTAGACACTTTTGATGTGTGTACTTTACTATACAATACCATACAATTAGTACTCTGATGCACATACCACGTCTTGATAATAAATTGGATCTTATTTTCTTTTTGTTCACACATTTTCCTCGATTATCCGGAAGAACTCACTGCACGTCCGTGTCACAATGACGTCACTGAGCTAATCAAATTGTCGGAAGCAAGCTCGTACTCACAGAAGCTGTAAAGATAACTCGGCGTGCCACGCAAACATTACGCGGTCTTTAGGAAGATCACCGCGTCAACGTGAGAGAGATACGCAATGGATATCTAACCTAATTAAGAGTTAGTACATACTGGGTGCTCGGCATTGCGTTGAGCGCGCGTTGGTCGCGTACACACACTGCGCTTAGCACGGCCTTCATCGCGCGTTAGTAGGAAAAAATGCTTGATCTCCATTTTCGAAAAGTGCGTCCGCTCTACACAAAAGCGCGCGTTGAAATGTACAACAAAATGGTCGCTCATGTATCTCAAAGCGCGCAGCGGACGTCTGAACAACGCGCGTTCTAACGAAAAAATGTAAATGCCCGATTGACGCACGCTTGACCAGCAGCGCGCGCTTGCATGTGTACACTTCATATGACTTCGGGGTTCTTAAAACGCGCGTTAGCAAAGCGCGCGTTTCAAAACGCCCAATGTGTACCCACTCTAAGTATATACATCAGCGTGTGTGCGTGGTAGCGGCAGTTAATTAGCGAGCTCTATTGATAAATGACTCCCTAACTTTTTTAAGACAGCAGCTTTATCATGTAGTGTTCCGCGAAATAAATGAAATTATGTTGTTTATTCTATTTATAGCCCGTTTGTGAAGTAAATAGGTAAAATGCACAGAGATCATGCAATTTGTAATTAATTATTAAATTAAATCAGTGATATACTCGTACCCCATATCCTAAGATACCTATCATTCTTCTAAAATAATGAGTCCGTAATTATATTACTATTCGCGCCATTTTGGGACATTTTCTACACTTGTACCTTTCATACAAATTAGTTCAGACGTCAAAATTTTTGAGCGTGAAGGTGTTATTCACACATACGTTCAGTACCAAACAATAAGATATACAGGGTGTTTGGTTCATCGTGTGCCAAATTGATATGGTCGACTGGAGGGGTCATCTGCTATCCTTTCAGACCCCTAAACACTACCCATGCCCTGTGGATTTTTTTTCATCGAGTTTTTAGTATTTTTTGAAAAATAGACCCGAATTTTACATTCAAATACAAATATTAAAAAAAACCCCGACTGCTCTCCACCTCTCAAGTCCTGATGACCTTGAAGACCTGAACCGATTTCCGCCAAACATAGCTAAGAACACTCTCAACTGATATACTTTTCAAACAAGAAAAACCTCATTAAAATCGGATCATCCGTTTAGGAGCTACGATGCTAACCCCCGACGCAAAAACGACGGGGTGTTATAAGTTTGACGTGTCTGTGTGTGTAGATGTATGTGTGTCTGTCTGTGGCATCGTAGCTCCCAAACGGATGATCCGATTTTAATGTTTGAATCCCCGACCGGTCATATGAGAACGCGCTGTTATTGTTTTACTATTGCGTCCCGTTTCTCGGGTATGTGATAGATTAATGAGGTTTTTTTTTAAGACATTCTTTTAATGGAATGTCTAATGATCAACACAGATATTTATCGAAAGAATTCAGACTTGGTGTTGGAATCTCTCATTCCTTTGGATCCCTCTGAATGCTTGAAAATTTTCCGACTATTTAAAGGTTAAAAACGGTGACCCGTAAAATACAGGAATAGTGCGTGGTGTTTTATACGTATTAGTTTGGTATTTATAATTTTAGAATGGATTATTAACTAACCGAACCCTTATAGGATTACTTTATTGTCCGTCTGTCTGTCGGTTCTTTGTTCAAGACTCTTTTACTCAAGAACACGTTAATTACTCAGATACCTGCGAAACGAAACACAATAGTAAAACAATAACAGCGCGGTCTCATAGGACCGGTTGGGGATTCAAACGTTAAGATATTTAGCTGTTTGTTTCTAATACGGTCAAAAGATCAGACTTGTAAGTTAATGATGTAAATAGTTTTATTAAAAGTTTCTTATGAACGAAGTCGCTAGTAAAGCGCTAGTCATCCAATATTTCTGATAATAGCTCAGTTTTGCTTCACTTATCCAAGTTATATACCACATCTGTCACATCAGACATTTAATCTTCACGTGATTTATGTCATCATTATTTATGACACATTTCATTGTAGTTTGAACCATATCACTAGGTACTAAGGTCGTAATTAGTTGGTTCAAGACCTTATTAATTATGACCAAGGGTGTCTAGTCAGATTTATTTGAGAACATAATGAGTATCTGAGCCTTCGAGCAAATTAAAGTAATTATTTTCAGTGAATATAGCTTTCATCGTACCGGATAGAAATTCTCGTTTTTACAGAATATTTCTGAAAGGGATACCGTGGTCCTGAAAGGCAAAGAACAACTGAAGGATACAGGTGGGTTTTAAGGTGTTCTACCTTACATTGGGCACACTTGGACTACGTAAGCCGATCTGGACTGGGGTTTCTTCCGCACGAATCTGGTGCAGGAACCACCGCAACATACCCTTACCTTATACTATATCTTTCCAGCCACTCTTCAAGTAGGAAACTTTTTATAAATGTAAAAAGTGTACGTTTGCATTGAGAATGAGATTCACTCCGTAAAATTGTATAAATTAATGCTCAAGATCAATCTCAATCAACATTAACTCCTTTATTTATTGATCAATGGCTAGCTATACTAAGAGTATGCACCAAAGCAAGCCAATGCTTCTTTACTATAGTAAATAAGAAAATGTGGAATGTTGGTTCATTCAGGGCGTTCAGAAAATTGAGCGCCTGGGTTGTAGAGACATATCGCGTCTTTAGAGTACGTGACGGTGCAGCAACGAATTTTGTACTAGTAAAAATGTTGGTTACATCACATTTTGAAGTGGAGGTCATATTTTTTGTGTTTTAAAGTTGAACAAGTATTTAATGAATCCTCTAGATTCTCTTCCTGCATATAGCACGCAAATCTTACAGCTTGACAATGCATTAAAACTTGGGAAACTCAATTTGAATTTTAACAGCTTTTCTGAGCAGGTTGAGCAAATGCTAGCAAAACTTTCACCTAGAGCTAATGCTTGCTTTACGTAAACCGTACATTTAAAATGTAAACTTAATTTTAACTTATGTGAGTATAAATGTACCTACGGAGAGCAGTGTGGCCCAGTGTTACCGGCCCCGACTTACAAGTTGTGAGTTCAAACCCAGCCAGGCGAATTACTTTGTGTAACTTGTTTCATCACCGCTGCTATCAAAATGATGAAAGATAAAATCGTGAGGACATCTTACTTTGACGTGGGTGAAGCCGTTGGCAGAAGCTAGGTTAAATATAGTATCACGTGTATCAGCACCACACATTCCTATCTTCAGGTACTACACTTAACTGAGCTACTCTCTTATGCAAAACACATATTCAATGTACTTATTAGCATTAGCATGCATTATCGGCCTTATAATGTTCCCACTGCTCGGACTCAGGCCTCCTCTCTAGGAGTGGGAATGGGCCATAATCCACCGCGCGGGCCCAGTGCGGATTGGCGGATGTCACATGTCTTTGAATTTTTGGTTCTAGTACATCAATGTATAATGATATCTAACTGTTCAGCATCCTCGCGTCTCATCTTAGCCATAACGACGATCGCCGAATGGCTAAGATACCACAACAATTTACACACTATATACAAGACTAGCAGCCCGTCCCGGCTTCGCACGGGGTAGACAATTATTTATTTTTGGAATTTTTTCTACACCTTCGGTTACATTGTTCAATTTTACCAAGGATCCCTAATTTTTTTCAAAATGAAATGTAGCCTATGTCAAATTGGAAGAATGTAGCATTCTATTGGTGAAAGATTTTTTTAAATCGGCCCAGTACTTTTTGAGCCTATTCATTACAAACATACAAAAATAGGTACAAATCTTTCCTCTTTATAATATTAGTATAGATAATTTAACAAGATACAAGATAATGTGGGGTCTTCAAGGCCAGAGTGAATAACTCTGGCCCTTAATAACTGCTTCTTACTATTAGGTGGGATCGCAATCAAGCACTAGTTTATGTTATTTAAAAACAAATGCATTATAGTTGATTACAGAAGTTCATTAATTTATCTCTCTCTCTTGCGGCCCGACTCAGGGACATTCATTAACGTTAATCATCACTTAAGAACTTGTCACATTGACAGTTTTACACAGTTTTTCAGTGAAGGTTTGACAATACTTAACTTTAATGGACGCTAATGAACCATTAGCTGGAATATGCGTTCGGCCGTTAGTGTCGCTGTTTGTCGTAATTGGTAATTAAAACGTGAATATTGGAAGCAGTCGGGACTCTTGCATTAACGTGTTTAATTAGGTAAAGCCGAGTTAATCCGCGTTTGGTACAAGTCTTTAACAACTTATGCACGTAATTGTACGCTGCTTAAATATCTCGGACAGAGTGGAATACAGCAGCAAAACTAACCTAACCTTTTCCCAACTATATTGGGGTCGGCTTCCAGTCAAGCCGGATTTTGCTGAGATGGTGGTTGTATACAAAAAATAGTATGTATGACATACTATAGCGAGATAGCGAGAGGAGCTCGGGGCTAGATAATAACAGCCACACAGGTCGACCTTCAAGGTTAAGCAACGCTTGCCAAAGTTGGTCTGTGGATGGGTGATCATCTTAACATACCGAGTTTCCTTCGTGCCTCGGAAAGCACGTTAAGCCATAGGTCCCGGCTGTCATTTGTAGATCTTTGGCAGTCATTACGGATAGTCAGAAGCCAGTAAAAATCTGACTCCAGTCTTGCCATGAATTACCGTGTTACCCCAGTTAATGGGTTGTGGAGATCTGGTAGGCAGCCGCTCCTTGTAAAATACTGGCATTCTGCTAACTCTGGTTTGACTGGGAGCCGACCCCAATATTGTTGGGAAAAGGCTAGGTAGATGATGCTCTTTCGCGTACGATTACAGTTTCATGCGCGAACGACTGACAGTGCAATGGAGCAATTTCATTAGTCGATAGGGCCCGCATGCGGGGTGCGAGAGATTACTGGAACGCGTGTCACATGGCCCGCATTCGGGGAACCGCAGACGGTATAACGAACATGTTACTTTCATTGGTTGTTATCCCGCATGCGGGGACTAATGAAAATGCGCCATTAAGCCCGCTATTGTCTATTAGATTATGTATCGATATAGACTACCTAGGTATTGATAAAACAGAGATTCTCAGAAAGCTCTGTTTGCACATTGTATGTAAAGCTATTGAACCGGTAACATCTCGCGCTACTCTCTAGAGATGCCCTTAGATGGAAGTAGAATGAACCTCTTCGTATCTCGAGGGATGACGTGTGAAGTGATGTCGGTACGGACAATACCTTCGGTGAGTTTTGCTAAAATTATGCTTGCTGTATGAGTTTTATTTTTACTCCATCGTCGACCACATCATTGCTTACCTTAACGTGGGTCTATCCCACGTATGACGTGGGATAGACTCACGTTAAAGCATCCACGAGGCACGGAGGAAACTCGTTATGAAAAGATGGTCACCCATCCACAGACCAACCTTGGCAAGCGTTGCTTAACTTTGTAGATCGATCTGTGTTCTATTACTTACACTGAGCCACCAAAAAAAAATTACGCAATGGTTAAAAACTTTTCCTGTATATCTTTTCTAAACTTTACCCCAGACTAGGAATTATGCTGTATCCTAGGTGGATGTCTTCTGCAACAGGTTTCTTCTGGATGACGGAATAAATATTTGTTTGACCAACATCTGTAGGTCATAGAAATATTTTTTCCATGCGGGAATCAAACCTCTGACACACTGAGCAGTAGCCAATAGATTAACTAAAATGTTATAAATATGAAAGCAACTCTGTCTGTCTGTCTATTAAGCAAGCAAGGTTAAACTACTGCACTAATTTTGATGTAATTTGGTGTGGTTTGGTGGGGTTCAGCCTGGCTGCTTGATCCCCAAGCATGGACTTAGGCTAATTTTTATCCGTCTTCGATTTCGACTTCGCGTTATAACCAACATTCACGCGGAAGAAGCCGCTGGCAGAAGCTGTATATTTATATCTTACTACGGTTTTTTTTGCGTAGAAAATCACCAAAGACTTCTTCCGTTCTTAGTTTATAGAAAAGGAATGTCGGACTTTTTCTGACTAATACCACAGATAATATAATATACTAGCATACAGATGCCTCATACCACACAAAGAAACTGTGCCGATGTAACTAGCATATTTCAACTGGCTATTTGTTCCCGTTCCGCGACAATAGATAGTGTTAGCAGCAAATTTGCAAGAAGAGACAAGGATTTACTTTTATTCCTAATAGTTTACGTCAAAAGCGCACTGTATACTATACTTTTGTACGGCTGCAGCTGCTACGTACCTACTTATAGTATCTGTGATATTATTAAACAAAACAAAATTTAAAAAAATTGACTTGTTAACCTTTGAAATTTACATTTTAATACAGCGCCATCTACTGGTATAGATATTAATTGTACATTCCAATCATCTTTGAAATTTGAAATAAGAGCCCATTTTTCCATAATTTTGTGTATAAAGGAGTTGTTTATAATATGAACAAACCTTAATAAAGTCAAAATATAACTTGAAAATTATTCACACTTCAACCACAGATCAACACATGTCGCGCCTTCTAGTGACACTTATGTGAACCAAATTTTCTTTCTTACCAATGAGATCTCGTGATACGTAATACTAATCCTTGTTTTTGCATCTACATGTTATCTAAGGCCGTGGTGTATCTTTTGAACCATTCCGCAGCCTATAGTATTCTTATTACGGTACTAACTTATCTTTCTTTTATTCATAGTTACTGAAGCACTGCGAACTCCATTGTTTTCCTCAGTATCTGAGATAAGTTCTCTTCAACTTTTGTATCTGACTATAAGAGCTGTTCTTTTCTTTATTAAAACAATAATTTGTTTGAATAATTTCCTGCAGAGTTACTTGTTTGATTGTTTTGGAGAACAATTCTGTTCCGTAGCCAACTTTGGGTTATTCTCCGGGAAATAATAGCAATATCGTTGTGTTTTGTTTTTTATTACTGGGTCAACTCTGTGTGGCTTCGCTAGAGTAAACATTAATAATATGTATGAACTTTTGTTTGTGAGGTGGGAAATCATCTCATGATATCTCCCGCTCTAGGGTGGAGCGTTGTGTTCCTTCAGTTACTTACTTGCGTTTTGGAGCCACTGTAGCTGTTTCGAACATATGCTCAGCCCAAATATTACTTTTGAGATTGTGGGAGTACTTTGTTTGGTTTTCTTAAAATTCTTGGTTGCTCTTTCAGTCTTGTATTTTCTTTTTAACACTTTACTGATTTCTTTAAAGATTAGTTTTGTATAGAACATAGTTCAATTCTTGTTTACTCGTTTTATTGTATGCTTACAGGTAAAATGTTTGTTGGTGACGTCAATTGTACGGAAGTTCGTGTCAGTGAAGCGTTTAATGACTTACACACCACACACACCGCTTAACAGAATAGTGGCTGTGTTTGCGCGAGCCGAACAGACGCCGACATAACCCGAAGAATCGCCAAAGTTAATTACTCAGATACCCGCGAAACGAGACACAATATAGTCCAGTCAAAATAGACTAAATTATGATTCAAGATTGCATTAATTCCCAACAAGCTGAATTTTTGTGCATGCCTTAAATACGTCATTACGAATGATATGTCAAAAGTCCCCATCGATCCCGCTTGTGCGTTGTTTTTTATTCGAGGTCAAAGGTCACAAATTAGCGTTTTTTGCGTATATCTCTGAAACAACGAGAGTTATCGAAAAATGATTCAGGAAAAGTTTGTAGATCGTAAAATTGTCTACAAAAAAGATCTAACACTTTTTCTTCTACGGTGCACTGTTCCACAACAAATCCAGCTTGTTGGGAATTAATGCAAACTTGAATGTCTATTTTGACTGGACTAATAGTAAAACAATAACAGCGCGGTCTCATAGGACCGGTTGGGGATTCAAACGTTAAGTGGCACTAGGCAGGGAACATTACTCCCTGAACTGATGGTCGTAGGGTTCTAGAATGGTGACGACGTACCGGAAGACGCAACGTTGGAAGGCCTCCCACAATGTAGACCGATTATCTGATTAGAGTCATGGGAACCCGATAAATGCAAGACGTACAGAAGCGTTCCTTGTGGTGACACTTGAGGGAGGCCTATGTCCAACAGTGGACGTCTTTCGGCTGAAATGATGATGGTGATGAAACAGATAAAATTTTCAACCATACAGATTCGGTCCCTGTTTCTCTGTCAGCAGCCACGTGGGCAACACTGCTCTAGAAACTTAAAGTTAACATCATAAAAATCGGTTGCGTGGTCTGTAGTTTATTTATTGCTCGTTACTCACACAACAGGAGATTCTCAATCTAATCGGCATCCTGAATCGACATATCAAATCGAAACCGTACCTGCATTTCAAGTCGAAGCCAAGAAGGCAATACCACGTCTACATAACAAGCTGAATATCTTGATCACGCGCCGGATGCGATCAAAATTCCTACAACGTAACATCGAAACACGACAGCAGAGACTGCAATATCCAGAGACTGGATTCGAATTCTTCGTCTGTCACGTCAGTTGAAAATATTTCACGTGCACCGGAGTCCGTGCACCGTGCCGGAGTCAACGCTACGCTCCAATATTTTACACTAGCTTTAGCCTGCAGCTTCGCCCGCGTACATAAAATATAGCCCATGGCATTCAGGAATACAGCAGCTTTCTATAGGTGAAAAAAATTTAGCAAACGGACCAGTACTTCCACAGATTACCTCATACAAACAAAAAAACAAACTTTACCTCTTTATTATATTATCTACACTAATATAATAAAGAGGTAAAGTTTGGTTTTGTACACACGCGTTGACAGACCATGCGCTTCTTCGCCCGTTTTCAATAACCTACCGCAGTTCATAGATAGATAGCTATCCCCGATAAACAGTAAAATTCTATCTATCAATCCTCAACTTTTGGTAGGAAATGCTATCCATCGGTAGGTTATAGGAAAGTAAGTAAGGGCAAAAGGATAGATTGGTTTATCTTTAGTAGCTGCAACTTTAGATAGATAGCTTATTGAAAACGGTCGTTAAACTCGTAGTTCACATAATGTATTTATAATGTATGTATTATAAATAAATACATATTAGTATACGTATATACTAGCACTTTATCAGTGACTTAGTTGTCGAGAATAATTTTATAAAAACTTTAACATCTCTTAATCTTTCGAGTACAAAGTACGACTTTACTAATAATTACGGAATTAGAGACATAATAGAAAGGCAAGTGTGCAAACGCCAGCGTCCGCTCGGGGCTCAACAGATTAAACCGTAATTTGAGGGTAATTAAGAACCCCTTCTTAGTGCTCACCTACATCACGAAAGAAAGCCTTGTGCAAAAATCATGTTACTAGGCCCAGTAGTTTTGGCTGTGCCTCGATATGTCAGTCAGTATTTTTTTTTATTATTTGTAGTTATGAAGTCCATTTTTTCACCCGTGTAATTGTATAAACAGCAACAGAATAAAATTACACATTTTTGATACAATTCAGTAACTGCCAAAACCGGTATAAAAACATTATGAAGCGCTCTCAAAAGGGAACCACTTTCAGCGCGAATCTCTAACACAATATTGTCCGAGAAATAACAAAGTTATGAAGGTAAGGAAAAACTCTCATAAAACTTATTTTGTTACGTATACAGCTAAAGTACTATCGCTTCACGGACCTCTGAACTTCGTCAGGTTACTAAACAATTATTTGTTAAGAAAAACTCTCTTTTTAATCTTGTAAATTAATGCGAGATAAATTAGTATGAAAGAGATCCTTATGAGGAGCTCGTGGCTAGATAATAACAGCCGCACGGGTCAATCTTTAAGGTTAAGCCACGCTTGCCGAGATTGGTCTGTGGATGGGTGACTATCTTAACATAACGAGTTTCCTCCGTGCCTCGGATAGCACGTTAAGCCGTAGGTCCCGGCTGTCATTTGTAGATCTTTGGCAGTCGTTACGGATAGTCAGAAGCCAGTAAATCGGACTCCAGTCTTGCCATGAAGTACCGTGTTATCCCAGTTAATGGGTTGTGGAGGTCTGGTAGGCAGCTGCTCCTCGTAAAATACTGGTGTTCAGCTAAATCTGGCTTTACTGGAAGCCGACCCCAATATAGTTGGGAAAAGGCTAGACAGATGATGATATTTATAAAGTTTATCATTTAAAGAAAAGATGAGCAGAAACGAGGCTGTAACACGTAACACCTACAAATTATGACGAGGGTCAATGATTGGGGTTAAAGGATTTTTATAATTAGACAAACGAGACAGACATTAATCACGAAATGGAAAAACTGATAAGTGCGACGCGCTGTTTTCTTCGCATAGCTCTAAGGCCAGGCGCGCACTATCGGTCAAGCCGCAGGCGGCCAGGTCGCAACGGCCACCGAGATACATACATTAGTATCAAACCGCCATAGAGCACGCGCACCTGTGGCCGCTGGCCGCGTGCGACTTTTCTGTTTAGAAAAAAAATATATTAGGAACCTCAACATCATTTATTTTTTTCACATTGCGGCCAACAATTCTCAATAATTATTTTATTTGTATCTTTGCTTTGTTTCATATTTTAATGTGTTTACGTCAAATTAGTGAAAAATAAAAAAGGTTACGGTAATTAGGCAAAGGACACCGAATTTGGAGAATGACCGTTTAAAGACCTATCTCTAGAATTTGAAACTTTTGATGCCGTCGCATTCTACGAAGTTTTGTGACAAGTCGTTTGCGATCCAGGCGGTGCGTTTGTGGAACGCATTGCCGTTACCAATTAGGCAAGCCCAGTCACTAGCTTCTTTTAAAAATCTAGTTAAAGACCATTTCCTCTCTTTGTATCCTTGTTCTATATTTCTTCCACCAAGTCTATTCTTTTCTTTTCCTTTTTTCTTTCTCTAATGTAATTGTGTAACTTAATATGATATGTATTTATATGTGTATATATATGTATAATTATATATTTATATATGTGATTTATAAATATATTATTTTAAATATTTGCTTATTTATAGTGTACACCGCAGACTACCCCTGTACTATTTTAGTCCTTTCGATCCGTCCTAAGGTTGTCTGGTAGATATCGCTGTCAGCGATAAGACCGCCATTGTAACCATATCGAGGGTATAGTGCTCAAACCCAATAAGTACGAAATTGTCACTTTTGAGATATTCAATATTAAAGTTTTATGGACAAAAATACCTATGGTATTCAAATAATATCATTATAATGAGTATTTATGGTAAAAGTGGATACGTTGAATTAGTGTAAAACAGTATTTTTGAGTTTATGAGGTAGTTCATTTTGTCGTAATAAAAATATTAGTTACAAAGGGTACCCACTTATTGGGTTTTAGATCTAAAGAAATTAAACATATTATGTACTTTACCTATTTCGCCGAAATTCATTTCAAATTCTTTGTGAGTGCTGTTGTAAAGAAATACGACATATTTGTAGTTTTTGAATTCGACCTTGCGCTATCAGTACCAGCAGTATCCAGCTGAAGGTTGGTGTTAGCGAAGGAGGCTGCCGATCGCGAGCGCGTGAGGCAACGGAACTCACGCCGCCGTCGCCAAGATCCCGATCCCGATTTCCGACCACCGCAGGCGCGGGCTCGCGGACGGCGAGCACTGGGTAGCTTGCTGTCCGGCAGTCTGGTAATAATCTGGACCGAGCCTAGTCGTCGACGGCGTGTTCTGTTCTACGCGCGCCTTAAGGAGATGTCAGCAAATTGTTGGGGCCCGGTAGGGCCGAAGCCTATGGGAAACACGGAAAATCCGAAAGGTTGTCACCATGTCCCCCAGGTCGAAGGCAACGAAGGAACGGGGTAAGGGTTTTAATCAGTAAGAGTCTGACACACCCTCCCGCTCCGCCCAAGAGTAGGAGAAGTCATTCTGATGATTCCCCTACCGGAAAAAAAAGTTGAAGTTTGGTGTCCCGATTTTTTTCTTTTATTGTCTTCTGCCAAAATTGTGTATCTCTGCAGAGAAATATTATCGGAGCTAAAATTCTTATGGAAAGTAACTCTGTTAAAAGTCTGGCAGTCCTAGCAGACATCGGCCGTAGAGGGCCTTTCCATTTGCTGACATCACTTGGAGTCACGCTATCGACTCGGGCTTGCTTTCACTCGACGGCTCGATGGCACCATCACAAGCCCGTGCTTGCGGTGTTTGGGAATCTCCCTAAAGCTTGACACCCGGAGCGGCACGGAGCGAGAGGATATCCTATCCCTCATATACACCCACCTCCTTTGATCGCATTAGTGATTCATCGAATGAGATGACAGGATGAATTTTCTCCGCCGATTGCGTTCTCGAGGATACGGTGGTGCGGTGTTCCGCCCAAGTGGGGCAGACTTCCACCGTATGCTCTATTGTATTCTCCAGGTGATCCGCATAATATTGCTATCAGAGTACTTCCAGCCGGATCCAAAACAAAACTTTTGAATCACTCAAAGTGACTCAAACTACCGCCGCTATTGTGGCTTACTTGCTTGAAATGCAAAGGGCAACATGGAAAATCATCAGAATGATTTTTTCCGCTTTTGGGCGGAGCAGGAGAGCGTGTCAGACTATTACTGACTAAAACCCACTCCGTTCCTTCTCTGCCTTTGTTCCAGGGTCCCGGGTTTTCCTTTCAGAAACCAACTTATGGCCCCAGAAGCTTCGATCCTGGTGTGCATACAGCAGTACAGTTTTGCTGATATCTCTTAAATTCGCGCGTGGAACAGTACGTGCCGATGACGACTTGGGCTTGGTTCAGATTATAACCGGACTGCCGGACGGCTAGCTACCCATTGCTCGCCGTCCGCAAGCCCGCTATGATGGTTGGAAATCGGGATTGGAATTCCGGCGGCGATGGCAGGAGGGCCATTCCCACTCACGTGCGGCCGCCTCCTTCACCAGCATTACTGCTTTGCAAAAGGAGGCGATCGCCTGCCACTCCTTCTCGCTTCGGAACATGGCCTGAACCAGAAAACCAGTGCGAGAGGTACCTGCCGCCGATCGCCTTCACGAGAATGCGGTGGTGCTTCGCCTAAGCAGTTCCACCGTGTCCTCCAGGCGATCCACACAGTGGTGACACCCTGGTGTTTCTTACGTTTAAATCCGGTGCAGGAACCTTCCGAACTTACCATGCCCGGTTAGGACCTGCGTCATAAGGTAGGTGAGGACGCCGTAACGTCTTTCCAACCACTCAAAGCGGGAACTCACCGCCATAATGATGGCATGCTCAATAGATTAACCTAACTTTTCACTAAGGTTAAGCAGAAACGCCAACTGCTACGATCCTTGCAAAATACTCTTTCTGTTCATTGACATTCGTAAATCTGGACGAAATACATTACGAGTACACAACATATTTCCTCTTGGTCATTTGTGTTTTTTCTTTTAAACGGTTTTTATGAAAGTTAAATAAATAATTTCGATGCTTTCGGAATGAATTACAAGCACAGATTGGTACTACTCTTTTCGAACTTAACGCGGACAATACCACAATAGTACCATATCGAGGGTATAGTGTTCAAACCCAATAAGTGTCGAAAAATCAAAAATCGTTTTATTAGTGCATCTTGATGCATTTTTGACGCTCTTTCCAGTGGTCTAAGCCAATAAGTGGAATTCGCAGTAGAAACAAAGTTACGTTAGGTAATAACCCAATAAAGTCACCGTGTTTAGCCAATACTTAAAAACTGGTACCCTATAAAGCGTGTTATCTTGTTACATAATATTTTTATTTCACGCTTAAACCACATAAAGCTTATTATTGGCATTGAGTGATCAATAATTTCAACTAAAATCACCCAACGGCTTCGAGGCAATAATCACTATCTGTATTTATCGGGTTTTACCTTTAAATACGTAGATAAAAAAAACAACAAAAACCAAAAGCTAAATCAAAAAAAATGTATTTGTCGGGTTTTATTGTTCGATTATATTTAAAAAGTAACAAGTTATGTCTAGTTATATGGTACGGTACTAGCTGTTACCCGCGACTTTGTCCGCGTTACGTTCGAAAAGACTCCTATCAATCTGTGCTTGTAATTCATTCCGAAAGCATCGAAATTATTAATTTAACTTTGATAAAAACCGTTTAAAAGAAAAAACACAAATGACCAAGAGGAAACATGTTGTGTACTAATGTATTACGACCAGATGTACGAACGTCAATGAGCAGAAAGAGTATTTTGCAAGGGTCGTAGCAGTTGGCGTTTCTGCTTAACTCTAGTGAAGGGTTAGGTTAATCTATTGGGCATGCCATTATTATGGCGGTAAGTCCCTTCTGGGCACTTTTGCACTGGTTTTCTGGTACAGGCCATGTTCCGGAGCGAGAAGGAGTGGAAGGCGGTCGCCTCCTTCTGCGAAGCAGTACTGATGGTGAAGGAGGCAACCGCACGCGAGTGGGAAGACCCTCCTGCCCCCACCACCGGAATGCCAATCCCGCGGACGGCGAGCAATGGCAAGCTAGCCGTCCGACAGTCCGGTAATAATCCGAACCGAACCCAAGTCGTCATCGGCACGCGCCTCAAAGAGATGTCAGCAAAACTGTACGGCTGTGTGCATACCAAGATCGAAGCCACTGGGGCCATAGATTGGCTTCTGAAAGGAAAACCTGGGACCCTGGAACAAAGACAGAGAAGGAACGGAGTGGGTTTTAGTCAGTAAAAGTCTGACACGCCCTCTCGCTCCACCTATAAGCGGAAGAAGTCATTATATTATGATTTTTCATCTTAAAAATTAATTAATTAATGTATTTTTATGTTCTTCTGTTGTTCGTTGTAAAATAATTTGTTCATAAAAAAGGATATACACGCGATATATTTCTAGTTACACCAAATAAATAAAAAAAAAAAAAAAAATTAAAAAATTATATGTATATTGTATTGTATCATGGAGTCATTTGTATATCTTCTCAATATATTTCTCTCTTTTATTGCACCTACCACTAATATTCTCTGCATTGCCCAAAGGTTGACTGGTAGAAAATGCCCAAGGCATTAAGTCCGCCTTTGTACCTATTTGTGCAAAAGTATAAATAAATAAATAAATAAATAAATAAATAAATAAATAAATAAATAAATGCTTTAAAAAATGTAGGCTCTAAAAAATGTATTGATCGGTGGAGCTGACCCTGTGGTAGGCGCCCGCAACCTCAAGGGTTTGCAGTTCTGCATCTTTTTCTTAAGGTAAATCATCGAATATCTTATCCCATTCTGGGCGGAGCTAGAGAGACTGTCAAACTTTCACTGACTAAACCCCATTTATGTTTCTTCAGTTGCCCCGGATCCGGCTGGTTCGGAATCGGCGGAGAAAATGTCATCCTGTCATCTCATTCAATGAATCACTAATGCGATCGAAGGAGGTGGCTGTAAATATGAGGAATAGGATATCCTCTCGCTCCATGAAGCTTCCGGGTGTCAAGCTTTAGGGAGATTCCCAAGCACTGCAAGCATGGGCTTGTGATGGTGCCATCGAGCCGTCGAGTGAAAGCAAGCCCAAGTCAACGGAGTGATTCCAAATGAAGTCAGCAAATGGAAAGACCCTCTACGGCCGATATCTGTTAGGACTGCGAGACTTTTGACAGAGTTACTTTCTATAAGAATTTTAGCTCCGATAATATTTTCTCTGCAGAGGTACACAATTTTGGCAGAAGACAATAAAAAAAAAAACATCGGGACACCAACTTTCAGCTGGATAACGTGTACTGATAGCGCAAGGTTGTAAACGAATTCAAAAACTACAGACATGTCGTCTTTCTTAACAACAGCACTCACAAAGAATTTGCGAGAGCAGGCTTACATTAATTGATCGTTTTTGTCGTTTAAATTACTTGTTCATTTACCCAGTATTTTTGGTGTATATTTGCCTAATGTGTGAAGTATGAAGTATGTCCAACTTTTAAATGAATTTCGGCGAAATAGGTAAAGTACATCATCTACCTAGCCTTTTCCCAACTATATTGGGGTCGGCTTCCAGTCAAGCCGGATTTAGCTGAATACCAGTGTTTTTCGAGGAGCGGCTGCCTACCAGACCTCCACAAACCAATAACTGGGGTAACACGGTACTTCATGGCAAGACTGGAGTCAGATTTACTGGCTTCTGACTATCCGTAACTACTGCCAAAGATCTACAAATGGCAGCCGGGACCTACAGCTACGTGCTTTCCGAGGCACGAAGGAAACTCGCTATGTTAAGATGGTCACCCATCCACAGACCAATCTTGGCAAGCGTTGCTTAACCTTAAAGATCGATCCATGCGGCTATTATTATCTAGCCACGAGCTCCTCGAAATAGGTAAAGTACAAAATATGTTTAATTTCTCTAGATCTAAAACCCAATAAGTCGGTACCCTTTGTAACTTATATTTTTATTACGACAAAATGAACTACCTCAGGAAATCAATAATACTATTTTACACTAATTCAACGTATCCACTTTTACTACAAATACTCATTATAATGATATTATTTGAATAACAAAGGTATTTTTGCCCGTAAAACTTAAATATTGAATATCTCAAAAGTGTCAATTTCGTACTTATTGGGTTTGAGCACTATACCCTCGATATAACTAAACATAACTTGTTTCTTTTTAAATATAATCGAACAATAAAACCCGACAAATACATTTGTTTTGATTTAGCTTTTGGTTTTGTTTGTTTTTTTTATCTACGTATTTAAAGGTAAAACCCAATAAGTACAAATAGTGATTATTGCCTCGAAGCCGTTGGGTGATTTTAGTTGAAATTATTGAACACTCAATGCCAATAATAAGCTTTATTTGGTTTAAGCGTGAAATAAAAATATTATCTAACAAGATAACACGCTTTATAGGGTACGAGTTTTTAAGTATTGGCTAAACACGGTGACTTTATTGGGTTATTACCTAACGTAACTTTGTTTCTACTGCGAATTCCACTTATTGGATTAGACCACTGGAAAGAGCGTCAAAAATGCATTAAGATGCACTAATAAAACGATTTTTGATTTTTCGACACTTATTGGGTTTGAACACTATACCCTCGATATATTTAAGTTATTGTATAAACTGTAACGTTACTTTTTGGTGTACAATAAAGTTTATTCTATTCTATTCTACCCCTAATGTATGGGTTTGATTTAAAAAATAAACCCTATAATTTATTGTTATTTTTCTATTTTTGTGTAAAAATCTATATGCGGTTCACAGAATACATCTACTTATCTACCAGCGTGCACTGCGATGTCATCAGAGATGAGGCCGTCGTGCGTTACCTTACAAGAATACTTCCTGTAGATAGCCTCCAAAAGACGAAAAATTTTAGGTGGCACTCCAATGCTCAGCAAGCGAGACCAGATGCTGCACCACTTCAGCGTATCAAAGGCTTTTTCGAAATCAACAAAGGCTTTTTCGATTATTAGACTGACTGATGGTTGAATATTCCACATAAAACTGTGAATCATAAAAACTTGATGCGAATATTCAATCTATTCGTGAAAATGCCTTCATTTTGAATATACAAACTTAACTCGTAGTTTGTTTCGACAATAGTTATTTGTGCAACAAGAGAGCAAAGTTGGTTTTTGCCGCGAGTGTTGATTTTGAATCCCGAGTAAGCGAAGGATTCTATATTTGAATCACGAGCGTAGCGAGTGATTCTAGCTTAGAATCTTGAGTGCAGCGAGGGATTCAAAGACACGAGATGCAAATAACTTTGGTCTCGTGTAGCACATACAACTTTTCACTTCAGCAGCGAGAACAAATAATGTAAATATTAATATTTACTTATATATATATTAATATTTATTTATTATTATTTTAATAATATCCTACGTGTATCGCACTTTGTAGCTAGCGAACAGAAGAAGAAAACAATTTTTTAAAGATGCGTTCGGAAATTGCACTATTACTAAATTATTCTGTCACAATAAAGATTGTTAAAACTTTAAATAATTATGTAGATACATGATAAACTTCGTATTTTTTAATTCAACATCTCTTTATTTGATCATAAAAAAATATAATTCGATTATTAAGAGAAAAGTATAATAATTACATTTAAACCTTGATTTAAAATTTTATAGGTGACGTGTTTCCGAACGTTTTATTGTTGGTTTCTTTTTTGAGCCTATTAAATATGGAATTTGAAAATCGAACTTTGAATCGACTTGTTTCTATCTCTCGCTCTTTTCGTATCGAAGTGAAAGTGACAGAACAAAGTGAAGTTCAAATCTTTCGAATGTTGTGAGTAGACCCAGCACTAACTCGGCATTTAAAAAAAAATAATTAAAAAGTTACTTTGTCTCACGCTCGCAGCAAAATCGAATTTTGCTCACTGTCTTTAAACTGCAAAACATACTTGTTTGAAGTGCTGAGGTGAAAATATTTTAATCCTGTAGTCGATTCCTGGAACTGACAATTAAATTCCCAATACAGCGAGAGACAGTTTCACAGCAACGCTTTCGCTACGTTATATCAATAAAAGTTACAGTATTTCACCACATTTTTTAGGGTATCTAAAAAAGAAAAAATGTGTCAAACAGACAGACGGTTGTTCAGTCTGTAAAGACCCTTTATCTTGAGATTGAAGCTGTGAATAAAACAAACTGCTAAATTAATACGCTATGCTGCTCAAGCTGTCGGGCGTATTTTGAAGCGTCTATGAAGCTACGAGTTAAGTGAATAAACAGAACTGAACCTAGGTAAACACACATCATTTGTGTACGAATCACAAATGATGTGCACTTCAGCTACCAACAGCTCCCACTAACTAATAAGATAAAGAAGTTACTCGACTGTGTAAACTTGCTTTAGTCCGTCTAATGAAAGCGCGACCTAAGAAAAAGAGGTTAAATCCAAATATTTTGTATGTGGTATTACTAACTAGTAGGAGAATCATGTCTTGACACTTCACATTTTTTTTTATTTCCCACAATTGCGGCTGAATAATGTTGCCGATTAAACTTAAAAAAGAACTCCAGGTCGCGCTTTCATTAGACGCACTCTATCTACTCTCGGTACTTACCCTCCCTCCCTAAGCGCGAGGTACTCGTTACGAGGTATTATACTCTGCTTATATTCCCTTTTGGTTTAAATTTAGAAATCATCTAAAATCTTCTCCCACTCTGCGTGAGTGAGAGTCGATATTAGATGACCGTGGCATTGACACGCAAAGAACATAGGTAGGTTCATCATCATTCACCTTGCCTTTTCCCAACTATATTGAGGTCGGCTTCCAGTCAAGCCGGATTTAGCTGAATACCAGTATTTTCAGACCTCCAAATCACAGACATTCTAAAGAAAATTGAACGACGAGTAAACTACTCTGAGTTCCTTCAATCCTACATATTATAAATGCGAAAGTTTGTGAGGATGGATGTGTTTGTTACTCTTTCACGAAAAAACGGCTGGACCGATCTGGTTGAAATTTGGTATTTAGATAGTTTATACCTTGGATTAACATATAGGCTACTTTTAGTCATACTTTTTTTTATTAATTTTTTCGATTTTGTTATTTTTGCTATAGGCTGCTTTTTATCAACACACCACGCGGGCGAAGCCGCGGGCGGAAACTAGTATTACATAAAAGAGCAAATATTGAACCTATAAGTTAGAAACCCAGTACAACAGAAGGAAATTTTAACATACGACATGTGTAGCGTACCATATACCTACATGCTGACTGTAAAGCGTTTAAGTTTAGGCGACGGATTGCTAATCCTCTAAACTATTCAAAGATCCATTAGCTAACTATTAGGATAATTCAGGATACATTAGTATAGATAACATACCGATTACCGGTAATTAAATTTAAGGCGATATGTTAATTAGAGAGCCACTACGGCTTCCCCAAAGCCATTTTCCGTATAACACAGGTCCTTTTCGGACAGATTACCTGAAATACGTAGTGAAACCAACGGTAGAGCCAGCACCGCCGCGTTCTCGTAAAGGCGATCGAAAGACAGAAAGAATTTAATTGCAATCGGTGGCGATAACCTTACACGACCGGCCCTGGTTCAAGCCCATGGCACGAAGCAATGGGGCATGTGAAGCAGTCCTTCTGCGCAGCAGTTATTGGAGCAAAAAAGGAAATAACAAAAAAGCCCACTATTTCTAATCTACACATTCAGTTTTAGATTCCGAAATACGCCTGCACTAAAATTGTGAAGTTATAGAGAGACGGATGACATACAGCATCCGTTGAACGCTCAATCTGTCACTCAGACAGCAGCATTCGATTGGAAATTCAAACGTTTAGGATGCTGTTAGGATTTCTGATAAATTATAACTATTGTCGTCGACGTTTAATCTATAAAATCCATACGATTATTATAAATGTGTGTAATTTTTTGTCTGTCTGTTACGCTTTCAAGGATCTTGATGAAATTTAGTATGGAGCAAGTTTGGACCCCAAGGAAGAATAGAATACTTAATATTTCGTGAATTTTCTTTTCGAAATATTGATACATTTAAATATGGTATGTACATTCTGAAGAACACTTTTACCAGTAATTTTTGTGTGTAAGCAAATTAAAGATCAATGCTAATTGAAAAAAGTAGGGAAAACAAATGAAAAAAATATCAAGTAAACATAATTATACTTTTTCAAACCTATTGACTAACGGCCAAACCCAATAACCTATCTACCTCCTAACTTTGGCATACTGGAGATAGTAAAACAAATGATCCGATACAAAAATTATACAAGTTTTCTGTTGGGTCATTTGTTTTTCTATCTTCGGTATGTGATAGATAGGTTATTGGGGTTCGGCTGTTAACCGTTAGCGAGGAGTAGGGTTCAGAAAGTCACTGTTTTATGTGTTTGGGCGCTAAAACCTTAAAACTACGATCCAGGCCTGCGATAACTTTTTCAAACAATCTCGTAGCCTCGTAGTAATGGTATTACCTCTCACTTTAAATTCAAAATTCAAAATGTTTACTATTCAGTTATACTGAAAAGCATTTACAAAGAAAAATAGACTCAAACATTAACTCCACTTCATTTAACGAACATCAAAGTAAGTGCACTATTCAGAAACTCTCAAACACAAAATAAACAGTCGTAGGTAGTCTCGAGTATTGCGGCCACAGTCAAACGGATTGCGGCTCGCAATCTCTAATCTGAATGTCAAACAGTATCATCAAGTACACTCGACTAGATGAGAACAGGGATCGAGTCACAAACGATTATCGACTGAATACGAGAGTCGATTTTAAATCGAGAGCAAAAAAAAGTGCGCTGTAATTAGGCCAGTGTAAAGGTGCAATTCTACTGATGAGTTGAGAAGAAAGAACCGCGATTTACAATAATAATAATGCGGACTCAGCGATCATTGTACCGATAGTCGTGTCATTCGTTGGCTTAATAGCCACGCGCCACGAGCAACATCTTAGGGAACATTGGCGGCTGGATCAGGAGCTTAATTCAGAAGTGGCGCTTCTATGAGAAACACTAACCACTTTGTTTAACCACTGATATTTGTATCTCTAGTGTGTTAAATTAACTAATACTATTCATCATAATCATAATTTCAACCGAAAGACATCCACTGCTGGACATAGGCCTCCCCCAAGCGTCGCCACAACGACCGGTCTTGTGCGTCTTGCATCCATCGGATTTCCGTGACCGTCGCCAGGTCATCGGTCCACCTTGTGGGAGGCCTTCCAACGTTGGGTCTTTTGGTACGTAGCCGCCACTCCAGAACCTTTCGTCCCCATAACTACATACTAATATTATTATTATTTGCTTTTCACTGCTCTTCTCCGCTCCATTCCGCTCAGCTCAGTGGGAACGCACCCTAAGAGCGTTTTCGCATTATCCGATCCGATATCGGTATCGGACGCCGATACGATATCGGGGTAAGTAAAATGTATGAAATATGTACCTGTCTTTCATATTGTCCGGCCCGATATCGGATATCGGAGCACGGCATTTCATACATTTTACTTACTCCGATATTGTATTGGCGTCCGACACCGATATCAGATCGGAAAATGTGAAAACGGTCTAAGACGGTTTGCTACTCTAGCTCCTGACGTTGACGTACAAGTGCCTATGTGAAATGATTTGATTTGTATCATCATCATCTCAGCCGAAAGACGAACACTGCTGGACATAGGCCTCCCCCAAGCGTCGCCACAGCGACCGGTGCTATGTGTCTCGCATCCATCGGATTCCCGCGACCCTCGCCAGGTCGTCGGTCCACCTTGTGGAAGGCCTTCCAACGTTGCGTCTTCAGGTACGTGGCCGCCACTCCAGAACCTTCCGTCCCCATCTACCATTAATTTGTATAATGCGGTGGTATTGTATAGGCAAATAATAATACCCGTCGCAAACTATGAAGAGATATTTTTGTTTTGGGATGGCTAATCAAATAAATAAGTACCTAATGCCTTTTCTTGCATTGCAGAGAGCAAAAGGGAATGTCAGAATTTTATTGACTAAAATCGCCTATGACGCTTTAAAACCCGCAGCCTTGACTCAGTCTCACTATTAATATTTTGTACAAAATATTACGTAGTGAAGGCCATTTTCTTATATTCTAAATTCATTTAAGCCGCGTTTCCACTAGGCAACATTTGGCGCGGAACATGACGCGTGGCTTTTTGTGTGTTTAAAGAGCATCGTTAGTTGAGCATCAATAGTCATCGAGTGGAGACGTGACGCACGACAATGTCCGTAGTGTGGTGTAACGAACGAATGCTGAAATTAATTGAACTGTACCAAAACTATGAATGTTTCGCAACGTGGTTTTTTCTTTTTTGATGCATATTTCGATAAAATTATAACCACTGCCGCTGAAATCAACACAAGTTCCTCTGGCAACATGTTGTCGACGATTGACGCTAAGTAGTAGATTCGTAGACAGACAACGTTGTTCAACAAAAGTTTCGCACTGACTTTCAATATGTTGGGCAACTTGTTGTGCAACATGTTGCGCGTCAATTGTTGCCTAGTGGAAACATGGCTTAATTTTTGAGTTGGGTTTAAGTTTTAGGTTTGAGTTTCCACAATAAGTTCATTAATTTTTAATGAGGTATCATTAAAAATTCATGAACTTACTGTGGAAACTTAGCTTTCATTTTATAAAAGAAAATGAGTACGGTTTTCGGTAATTTATTTTTTTAGGAATTAATTACAGAGCAAGCAGACCAAGGTTTTCGTTTATTAATATAAACTAGAATTTAATGCCGCGGCCAGACTATGCTCCTCGCGCTGCTCATCGCTCTGCTCCTCGCGCTGCCGTGATTTGCCGCGATGTTGCCCTCTCTGTTCACACACTGCTCCACTCGCGCAATTAATCGCGCAATTAATCGCGACGCTCCTCACTTGTCATTTGCCTTGGTGAGACGATGGGCGTTGAATCTGGCAGCGTGCGCGCTATGCATTTTTAGTATAGCTAATCTATTTTTAGTATAGCTAATCCGTGGACAGCAAATCAATAAACATTAAAACTTTTTCATTTGACCATTCTACGCTTGGCGACGACATAATTTACAATTTTGCGGACTGCGACAGCGCGATTATGTGGCCAGCCACTCGCGCTCGTATTGCCGGTCCTTTGACTCGCGCGCAAAGACCGACAAAATAGGGAGCAGTGGGCAGGACGAGGAGCATGACGAGTGGCATGACGAGTAACGTGGCCACACTATGTCTCTGCCTCCTTTCCTCGTTACTTCCCATGCTACTCGTCGAGTGTGTGGCCGCGGCATAAGATTAATTAATTACAATGTGTGCCAAAAATATTTTTGACACTACCAGCTTATTTATCAGAATTATCGTCATTTTAGCCTAAAGACGTCCACTGTTGGACAAAGGAATCCACTTAGAGTTGCCTCAACGAGTGTGCTTACGCGCACTGGTATATGCGTAATAGTAGAAGTGTGATTTCATACACAACACATCACATACACACATCCTGAGCACACATCCAACACACACACCACATCACATCAACAACATAATACACAATCCACACACACCAAGCATGTAGTACAACACACCACACACATCACATCTTACACCAACACACACGCCAAAATACATCACACACATCTTGTACCAATCATGCTTCTACCAGTGCGCAGTCACCGCTTCCGAACCATTCGAGAGCATCGACTTTTTGTTCTGCAAGCGAAAACGGCTTGGCCACAGCCATTTAAGTTAGGCGATTTTTCGGGCTATATCGTAACTTTGGTTCTGTTTTCCTTCATCTTCATTCCTGATTCGATCACGCAAGGACTTTCCAAACAGCTAGCTTACTGCTTTGAAGAATCTCATTAAAATTCCTAAATAGGAGGCTAAGACAATATTCCTTAATGTTCAATGATGATGATGATGATGTTCAATCAGAGTGGAGACATGCGCGGGTGCTAGTGCGGGCGCGTGTATGTATATAATTCAAAATGTATGCAGACGCCAATTGCGTTCACAGTGCTCCCGCGAGCCGCGCGTCTTCATGAGGCGGGCGCGAATGGTAATGGCGCGGCGCGGCAGTTTCTAAGGCCCGGCGCCCACTATCGGTGGGCATCGGTGCGGCTCGGTACAGCTCGAGCGCTTTACGCCGCCGGCTTCGAGCGGCGTAGGGCGCCTTAGAGCTCCGTCGGGCGACTTCGGGCGGCCTCGGCAGCCGTAAGCATGGCTAAGGATGCCGAGGCGGTCTTCGGGTAGCTAGGGTGACATTTTCGGATCAGACACGTCGCAGAACAGTCATTTCGATCACCGCACGCGCCTTCATTATCGTATCGTACAAGTAGACGCAAAATAACTTGGCAGTCCTGAACATAGGCTCTGCGAACTTCTTCGCATGTACATTCGTAAAGAAAACTGTTATTTGCATTTTTTTTTTACCAAAATACTAATAAAAATGTCCTAATACAGGGAATGAACAATGAGAACTAAGTCCAATCCACCATTATAAATACACACACATAACTGTTTTCACGGAACGTTACGAGTGACTGCTCTGCGATGTTTCTGCAGCCAGAACTAGGCTACCCAAAATCAGCTACGGCGTCCTTAGGTGTGTTTAAGACTGCCGAGGCAGCTCTCAGGCACCCAAAGCCGCCCGAAGTCGCCCGACACAGCTCTAAGGCGCCCAAAGCCACCCGAAGCCGGCGTAAAGCGCTCGAGCTCTACCGAGCCGCACCGATGCCCACCGATAGTGGGCGCCGGGCCTAATGGTTCCGCCCGTATCGTTCACAGTGATATAGCGTCTGTCAGATAACTAAACTCGTCATCTTAACATAACGAGTTTCTTCCGTGCCTCGGATAGCACGTTAAGCCGTAGGTCCCAGCTGTCATTTGTAGATCTTTGGCAGTCGTTACGGATAGTCAGATGCCAGTAAATCTGACTCCAGTCTTGCCATGAAGTACCGTGTTACCCCAGTTAATGGGTTGTGGAGGTCTGGTAGGCAGCCGCTCCTCGTAAAATACTGGTATTCAGCTAAATCCGGCTTGACTGGAAGCCGACCCCAATATAGTTGGGAAAAGGCTAGGCAGATGATGATTAGTTGACTACGCTTGTGGTTCTAAACCATTTTGATTCACCCGCCGAAGCGTCGATACTCCTAGCTCGTTCGGCACTGTGAATACGCTGACGCTAGACCCGAGCGCCCGCGCCCGCCCCCGCACCCGCTAGTACAGTCTGATTGAACACTTAGAGGACCACAGAATGTTTCCAAATCAATGACGATGACGACCGTGTGGGCAGATCGAAGGCAAAGTAAACACGTAGTTAGGTAACAACTTAAACAGTTGTTGTTGAATAATAAATACCCTTGCCCTTCGAGATCCAAGCGATTTAAGCGATTTCCCGGACAGGCACTTGCGGAACCGCGTGTGAATCGATTTTTGTTTTATTATTGATAGGCTTGCGTTTGACCACTATCCTGATGGTAAGCGATGATGTGGTCGACGATGGAGCACGTTTGCCTTGAAGTAACCTCTTGACTTAAAGACCCCTATGTTGGGAGTATTCCCGTAGACCCAGATATTCGGCACCAAAATTTTCGGTACCAAGCTATTCCCGATTCGGCACCAAGCTATTTCCGATTCGGCACCAATAGGTTCTGGACTGGTGTAATACAAAGTACTGGTATTTTGGACAGGTACAATGGTTATCACACACCTTTCTTTTATTAAACTGGCAGCTCAGATCATCTGAATTTTGAATAAATATTAAATCAGTGAAGTTCAAAAAGTTTACTGTAATGTCATGTTTTTGAGATGCATTCTAAACATAATAATATTGTGTGGTTTTGCACACTGATGGCTCATAAAATTGAATACTTATCATTTTGAACTCTGTTTGTTATATTTATATATGTTTGTTATAGAGTTTGATATTGGTTGATGTAAGGCACGTATGTGGTTTATAACACAGCCACATAGTGTTTTATTCAAATGCTGAGTGCTGTGAGAGCGTGTGCCTAATCCCTTGAATATTTATCCGGCTCTCGGAATCGTAAACTGGTGAAAATGTTTCGAGCAATTTTAGAAAAAAGCTCTTAGTTTGAGATCAAGTCTGTTTTTTATACCCTGAGACTAAATTGACACAAGTAATGTCAAAACTTACAATGATGCCAGTTATTTTGTGTTGTAATGTCATTTTAGTCTCAAATACTGGTATTCAGCTAAATCCGGCTTGATTGGAAACCGACCCCAATTGCATTCTGCGTTCTCTTTCAAGCAACCTGGAATGGATCGGAATGTTCTGGAAACAAAATGGGGTTGAACTTGGTGCATTTAAAAATCAAGATAAATTAGTTCAATAACAAAGTACTTAGTGATAACGTACCTACATAATAATTAAGTATATAGGCAAAAAATTAAGTGTAAGTTTATGAAAAGACTAGCTGTCCCCTGCGGTTTCACCCGCATTTTTCGTTAATGCTCCGCTCCCATGGGTCGTAGCGTGATGGTATATAGCCTATAGCATTCCTCGATAAATGGGCTATCTAACACTGAAAGAATTTTTTAAATCGGACCAGTAGTTCCAGAGATTACGTCCTACATACAAACTTACAAACATACAAACTTACAAATTTTACCTCTTTATAATATTAGTATAGATATAGAAGAGGTTTATTTTTATTCAAGCATGTCAGATACGATCCTCAGTTGTTTAATGGCCACAGGACAAAATGTTAGACTGATATATATTGTACCACTAAACCAACGTTTATTACCAAGGGACGCTTTATTACCATACTAAAGCGATAAAATTCAAAATACCGTTGAGGTCACGAAAACTTCTTACAAAATGGTTGACTGTTCAAAGTCATCTCAGAGAACTTAACTAACCGAGAGAACCCGTTATAGCCACCGAAAGTTAAGTTAACCGCACCCTTTCTTCCAAGCAGTTAACTTGAAGCAGCGACTGTGGAAAGATAATAGAGTGCAAAGGGGAAGCCTCTCAGAAAAATGAATCATCCAAAAGGCAAGCGTTCTGTTTTGAATTTACAAATCATCATCATCTGCCTAGCCTTTTCCCAACTATATTGGGGTCGGCTTCCAGTCAAGCCGGATTTACCTGAATACCAGTATTTTACGAGGAGCGGCTGCCTATCAGACCTCCACAACCCATTAATTGGGGTAACATGGTACTTCATGGCAAGACTGGAGTCAGATTTACTGGCTTCTGACTATGAATTTACAAATAACTCCTCAAAAAAGCTTCTATACAGGGTGTAAGGGACAGCTCACCGCAAACTTTAAGGGCTTGCTCAGTAGACGAATCTGAACATCCTCTAACAATTTTTCTTTCCAGGAAACAAAAAAAAATTTCAGCCTCACCATACAAAATTATAATTTTTATCGGACAGTTTGTATGGCATTCATGGGCCGGTCTTTCAATAACATTCATCACTAGTGCGCCAGTGTAAAGCCGACCCTTTCAATAGATGTCATCTGAGCAATCTATTGTCCAGCTGTCTCAATAAACTACACAACTAATCCGTTGCAAAACGACCTTTATTCCTTACACGTAAAGCACATATTTCATAGAATCGTGCTTCAATATTGACTACTGGCAGTCTGTTCAAAGCAAAAGATCAGATCTTATCCCTTTATTTACTATACTCTTTGCAAATATCTTATCCACCACAATGACGTAATCGTTTTATATTTATAATAATCGTTTAATATACTTTAAGTTCTTATAGAACAGGATTTAAAAATCATAAAAGTAAAATTATTTAACTTTTTTTTGTAGTTAAATTAGCATTTTTTTATAATCAGTGAAATCTAAAATATATAAAAATCTCGTGTGTGTGTGTGTGGGGGGGGGTGACGTCACGGATGTCAAGTTGGTCGGTACACCTTATTGTTGCGAGTTGTTTTTTAAATAGAATAAAGTATATTTTACGAACAGTTTAAGATCCAAAGTGTTTAACACGCAGTAATTCACCACACAAAGCGTTATCCAGTGTGCAAGTGCAGTGTATAAAACATAGTCTGAGTTTAAACTTAAAACTAAATTCAAGTGACAATAATCTACCCTAAACATTAAAAATATTGACTCATATTAGTGAAAAACAATCCTACAAGTGTTGCCCGAGTGTGTGCGTCCTGTTCTGCTTACCCCAGTAGTAGATCTATGGTGTCAATTTACTAATAGTACCCATAACACCATAAAACTCGTCATTGAATACAGCGCCATCTATTGATATTGTGCAGAACGACTGTTGCTGATCGATAACTGTTTGTTTTGTTTTGGTAAACGATTACGAACGTGACCTACGAACATGCCTACAGCGAAATGCGGCGGGTGTGCCAAATTTTTATCGCCGATAGATGCCGCTAAATGCAACCAGTGTGGAGGGCTTTACCATCGCGCCTGTGTCTGCCTTCCGACTACGGGTTTTTTTAAATCCACTTGGCGATGCCCCGAGTGTGAAAAAAATCGAGTCAGGGATAATAAGGCTGACACACCAGTTAGAACAAGGACTGCCCTAGTAGAGGAGCACATGAGCTCAGAGGAGCTCATGGACACCAGTACATGCACAGCGGCAGCGCAGGATTCCCCTATTAAATTCTCTCCTGATTTTACGAACGAGCTGCGGTTGTTTAAGGAGGAGCTGCGTAAGGAGTTTCACCGGCTGCATCAGGAGTTCCTGCAGTTGCGCACGGAAATGGCTGAGATCAAGGAGACTCTTAAAGCTTCGGACCAACGCATGGATAATTTAGAAGCGCGAGTAGGTTCACTCGAGCTGAAGCTGGAGCAAAAAGTTCAGCCGGACAGGGATGGATTAGACGATATAATTGGCGAGCTGAGATGTCAATTAAACGACCGCGATCAGGAGCTTCTGCTCAACGACATCGAGGTGTCCGGAATTCCCGAATGCAGGGATGAGAGCGCCCTGCACCTAGTTAAGGTTCTTGGGACAAAGCTTGGTGTCAGCTTCGATGAGAGGGACGTCGTGCATGCTGAGCGAGTCGGGTCCACGCGCCGCAACCACGTACTCTCCACTAGCTCCATCTCTGCCGACCCCGCTTCGCAACGGCCGCGAAGTATATCTGTGCGATTCGCTAGGCGAGCTACGCGCGACGCACTACTGCACGCGGCTCGCGTGCGGCGCGGTTTAACTACTAAGGAGCTTGATATGACTGGGCCGGCGCACCGCATTTACCTCAACGAACGACTGACACGGACCAACCGTCAGTTATTTTATAACGCGCGCCAGGCGGGAAGTCAACATAAGTGGAAGTACGTGTGGACAAGGGATGGCAGAATCTACGCACGAAGGGAAGACAATCTAAGGGCTGAACGTATTAAATGTGAAGCCGATATCACTAGGGTTTTTGGTTGACGACTAGTTTGTACTGCATACGACGTCAATGTACAATAAACTTTTTTAATTTAATTATTGTTTCTGTGAGCGCTTTGGTCTCTTTCTTTATTTGTATCGGTGGTTGCAAGATTTGTTTTCATAAAGTAAATTATTTTGTATTGATTTACGCACTGATTATTGTTTCTGTGTCAGTCTATTTGTTACTTTGTATCGGAGGTCACGAATTTTGGTCGTGTAAAGTAAGTTGTATTGTTGTGGTTTGCACACTGCTTGTTGCCATGGGGTGGTGTGTGTTTCTTGTGTTGATCAGTGGGAGCCAGCTCGAATTGCCTGAGCTGAATGAATCGCTTGCGGTGGATTGTGTGTTGCTCGATTCTGGTACTAAGTCGATAATGTTTTCATGCACAGATAATGTTTACAAAGACATGGTGAATACATACAACCTTAATACACGTTTTCCTCATATTTATTTCATTGTAATGAAAATTAGTGCTCAATTATTATATACAAAAACCTATACACAAATATTTTATACATTGACTTACATACAATTTTTTTTACAAATCGTTTTATTGGATCTTTTTTTCACTATTCATATAAAAGTATCGCCTATAATCAAATTTACTGAACTATTACTTACATTGACATATTTACATTTTTTATTTAGAAATCGTTTGATTTTGAGTATTCATATAAGAATATCAATTACAATACAATTTACTGAATTATTATTTACATTGACTTATATACAATTTTTTTTTACAAATCTTCTTATTGGTATTTTTTACAATATTCAAATAAGAGTATCAATTACATTCAGATTTCTTGAATTATTATTAACACTTTTTATTATTTATATCGGAGTTAATCTGTTTACACTTCTACCCGCATCTTTAGCCTTTAATGATTACTGTTTTGATGTGCACTTCCTACATTGGGTTGAACTTTGCATTTTTACTTTGAGGGTGACAATTTCAGCATCTCTCGCCCGCAAAACTAGGTCTTTGTTCCTTACTATAATTTATGTACTTAGAAATGCAAGGAAAATTCCTTAAACTTGGTTTGTTGAATGTGGGTTCCCTTAACACTAATCAGGATGACTTTATAGCAGCAGTTGAAAGGCATTCCTTTGATGTAATGGCAGTTAACGAGACTTGGTTGCGAGCCGGAGAGGAGGGGCGCGCGCCCGTTGTGCCAGGGTACCGCCTGCGCCACACGCCGCGACCGTTGTCTGTGCACGGGGGTCGCGGGGGTGGTGTGGGGTTTTATCTTAAACGCGGCTTGACAGTTCGTACCTGTTCCATTCCTAGTGACCCAAGATATGAGACCGTTGAACAAATGTGGATTACCCTAACACTGAACGGAAATAAAATTGCAATAGGTACAGCGTATCGCCCTCCGCGCTTTGATTTGGATCTTTTTCTCGACGCTATAACCGACTCCGTTAGTTCTTTAGTAAACTGTGACCACTACGTACTGCTTGGCGATTTCAATGTAAATTTATTAAATACTGACAGCCAAACAAAGAAAGTAAACGAGTTTCTGAATAGCCTGAGCTTAAAACAACTGGTGATTTCGCCCACCCATTTCACAGACCACAGCGAAACACTGATCGACCTTGTTTGTAGCAATATTAACCCCAGAGGGGTGTCAGTTGAACCTCATGGCTTAATAAATGGTCACTCTCTCATCGTATGTGAATTCAATATTAGGCGCACTAAATACAAACCTCACACAATAACGTACAGACCTATTCAGCAAATAAATGGAGAAATATTTGAGAGTAACTTATCTCTTATACGGTGGGACGACATCTGTGACACGCTGGATGTAAATGACATGGTTGAGCAATTAAATAAAAATATTTTAGCACTTTACGATTTGCACGCTCCGATTAAGACACGCTTAATTAAAGAACCATCATACCCCTGGATCACTGAGACTATTAAACTAATGATGAACTTGCGAAATGACGCTTTAATTAGGTATCGTAAAACAAAGACGGACTCAAAAAGGGCATACTATAAGCAACTTAAATCTCTGGTCGCAAGTTCCATTTTCAGAGAAAAGGTCGCATATTTTGAGTTCAATATTAATAACAAAATTAAAGACCCTAAAAGGTTATGGAAGAATTTAAAAGACACTGTACTCCCAAATAAACCAATTGATGACCTCTCTGCCCACTTTAGAGACCCTGACCGCCTAAATAACCATTTTTTGAATGTCCCTGGCAACCCTGACTGCAATACTACACAGCGTAACTTCTTTGAGTCTCATAGCTTTGGGGATGACAGTTACACTTTCGCGCTGCATCCAGTAACCCCAGCTCAAATTTTAAGATACTTTCGTGAGCTTAAATCTAACGCTGAAGGCTGTGATAAGGTAACCCTAAATATGCTCTTGCGCACCCTTCCACACACACTAAAAGTCATCACTAGAATAGTAAATCGCTCAATTGAATCTGCGACTTTCCCTGATATTTGGAAAATCGCAATTGTCAGACCGTTACCCAAAATAAATAACCCCATAGATTTGAAGGATCTCCGCCCCATTAGTATTCTGCCTTGCCTATCTAAGATTGCTGAGAAGGCTGTGTGCGAACAGGTGTCAAAATATCTAGAGGGAAAAAACATACTGCCTGAGCTACAGTCAGGTTTTCGTAAACAGCGCGGTACTGCCACAGCCCTTCTGGATGTTACGGACAACATTTTGGCAGCACAAGACAAGGGCCTTTGTACGCTTCTTGTTCTACTTGATTTTTCAAGAGCCTTTGACTGTATTAATATTGATTTGTTTCTTTCAAAGCTCAACTATTACGGTTTCGATCAAGATACAATACTCTGGTTTCATAGTTATCTAACCAACCGACAACAGCGTGTAGAAATCCGATTAAGTAATGGTTCTTCACTTGTTTCGACACTCACCCCTGTTAATAGGGGAGTTCCGCAAGGCTCTATATTGGGCCCTATCATTTTCATATTGTATTGTGCAGACATTATAAATTCCTTGATGCATTGTAAGTACCATATTTATGCAGATGATGTTCAAGTTTATATCTCTTTTAGGCCGGGTGAATTTGATAGCGCGATAAAGGATCTAAACGATGATCTCGATAGGATAGCATGTTGGGCTGAGAATAATGGTTTAGTATTAAACCCTACTAAAACGAAATACATGCTGTTTGGAACTAAATACCAAATCAGTGCAGTGCCATCAACACTCAATGTTACCCTGTTGGGTGAGTCGGTCAGTCGAGTCAGTGAAGCGCGCAATTTGGGTCTGAACATGGACGTGGAGCTGAGATACGAAGCACACGTGGCAGCTTCAGTACGCACGTGCTTTTATAGGTTAAAAATCCTTTATAAAATCAGGCCATATTTATCCGAGGAGTTGCGAATTCAGTTAGTTGAGTCACTTGTTCTCTCCAATCTCACCTATGCGGATACCGTTATCGGCCCCCGACTACTGGCAAGAACTGATCGACTGATCCAGAGGGTGCAAAACGCCTGTGCTCGTTTTTGCTTTAAGATCCCAGCGAGAACTCACGTGACTCCATTTTTGAACAAGCACTCAATCCTCAGAATGAAGTCACGACGTAAGCTGCACTTGGCCTGCCTACTGTTTGGGGTTATAAAGTACAAGCAGCCGACCTACCTCTACACCAAACTGAGCTGGATCGCCAGCAGAAGGCAATGTGCCAGCAGACAGTGCTCGCAGCAACTGTGCACTCCTTCGCATACAACAGCTGCCTTTAGAGGCAGTTTTCGGTACGCCGCATCCAAATGCTGGAACAACATTCCCCCGCCGATAAGGAATGCTAAATGTCTCAATAACTTCAGAACACTGTTACGACACTTCCTTATCACTTCACAAAAAGAACGCGGCATGTTTGTTGCAAACACGTCAATCATATAGCGAGTATTTTGTACCCGAGACAGTTTGCTGGAGGTACCCACAGGATATCCCTTTGGACCATTTGTGACTAACTTTATTTAATGCTACACACATACATTATAATATCCATTATTTACATTTACTACTTTATATATTTGCACAACCACACTATATTATATTACATTATATTACTCACACATCTTCATTACACACTCTTATCTCACTAAACCAGCTGAGCGTCCGCATGTCACCGCAGGGATCCAGCAGAATACCAGCGTCAGGTACATTTGCCTGACACGTGCTGAGCTGGACTCCCATTTGGTGCAGCACTGAAATGCACACCGCACTATGGCAGATAACTGTGTACTTGTTTGTTTTATTTTTGTTGCGTACCTTCATGTGTCATTATTATTCTTTTTTTTTAATTTTTTTTTATTTCTGTTGTATTCGTGTTCTTACTTTTTTTAAATTTGTTTGTGCTTTGGTGTGTGTTCTGTGTTGTATCAAATAAAAGTTTATTCTATTCTATTCTATTCTATTCTATTCTTAAATCCTTCGAAATGGCTCGACCAATTTTTAATATCATTTTTTGTGGATGATAATCCTACACTCGATTGACTATTACCGGTCTAATCTGAAGAATACTTTCTTAAATAAAAAGTCCCCCGACTGATATGAAATTTTTTGTTTTATAGATCAAGTAATTTCCGAGACTTCGTGTTTAGTCAGTGAGTGAATGAGTGACTACTTTAATTTTCATTTATACAGTTTTTTCATTTATACACCAGGTACCGCAGGCGCCGCATTCGTCCGCCGGATGCGGAGGCCAGAGAGGCGGAGCTGTACGAGGGGTACAGAGCGGCAAGGCGCACCCTCCGAACGGAAATAAAGCGGGCCAAGTTGGAGGCCCGCAATGTGTGGCTGGAGATTCTGAACAGGGACCCATGGGGACGCCCTTACCAGGTGGTGCGGGACAAGCTCCGCCCATGGGCTCCCCCGCTAACTCAGAGTCTCCGGCCTCAGCTTGTGGAGGGTGTGGTGGCCAATCTGTTCCCTGAGCGAGGGGAACACTCTCCCCCGCTCATGGCTCCGCCATCTGCGGTGCCCGTAGCGGACCACACCAGCGACGACGACGACGACACTCAAGAGGTGACCGAGGTGGAGATGAGGGCGGTGGTACGAAGACTTAGTGTCAAGAACACCGCCCCAGGACCCGACGGCGTGCCTGGAAGGGCTTGGGTCCTGGCCATGGAGGCTCTCGGGTCTCGATTACGGGGGCTCTTTAGCGCATGCATGGAGAGAGGCCAGTTCCCCCTTCGCTGGAAGACTGGGAAACTGGTCCTCATCGCGAAGCCGGGGCGCCCCGCGGACTCTCCATCCGCGTACCGGCCCATCGTGCTGCTCGACGAGGTAGGCAAGCTCTTTGAAAGAGTAATTGCAGACCGCCTCGTCGGGCATCTATCACGGGTGGGGCCGGATCTTGCTGACGGCCAGTTCGGCTTTCGCAGGGGGCGCCCCACCGTGGACGCCATCATGCGCGTGAGAGCCCTCACGACGGGGGATGCGGTGACTCGGGGCAGGGTTGTCTTGGCGGTGTCTTTGGACATCGCCAATGCCTTCAACTCCCTGCCCTGGAGTAGCATCGAGGCGGCACTTCGGTACCATGAGGTGCCCGCCTACCTCCGTCGTGTGATCGAGGCCTACCTGTCGGATAGGTTCATCATCTATCCCGGTCACCAGGGAGAGTGGAGACGGCGAGAGATGTCGTGCGGTGTTCCGCAGGGATCGGTACTAGGACCGCCCCTGTGGAACATCGGATACGACTACGTGCTGCGCGGCGACCTCCCCGACGGGGTCAGCGTGGTCTGCTACGCAGACGACACGCTGGTCCTGGCGCGGGGAGAGTCGTACCAGGCGGCGGCCGAAACAGCGACACGCGGGGTTGCGACAGTCGTGGAGAGGATCCAGCAACTGGGACTCAAGGTGGCATTGCACAAGTCCGAGGCTATGTGCTTTCATGGCCTTCGGACCGCGCCACCACCGGGTTCCCAAATAACGGTAGGGGGGGTTCACATCGGCGTCGGGTCGACGATGAAGTACCTGGGACTCGTCCTCGACAGCCGGTGGACTTTCGAGGAGCATTTCCGACGTTTGGCCCCCAAACTGGACAGGACTAGTGCCGCTCTGAAGCGGCTCCTGCCCAACCTAGGGGGTCCAGACGCCCCCTGCCGGAGGCTCTACGCGGGGATCGTTCGGTCCATGGCCCTTTACGGGGCGCCAGTTTGGGCGCCATCGCTAGGTAAGCGACCAGCGGCCAAACTGAACGCTTGCCAGAGGGTCATGGCCATCCGGATGGTGCGGGGATACCGCACGATCTCCCGCGAAGCGGCGAGCCTCCTTGCTGGCCTGCCACCGTGGGATTTGGAGGCAACAGTCCTTGCACGCATGCACGATTTGCGCGTGGAGATGCAACGCCGGGGCGAAACTCCGCTGCCACGACAAGTCGCGGTATGGCGGACAGAGTTCCGGCGGGATCTCAGGGTGGCATGGCGACTGCGACTGTCGCAACCCAGTGCTGGGCATGCCGTCATTGCGGCGGTAAGTCCCCTCTTTGAGGAGTGGTTGGAAAGAGGTCACGGCGTCCTCTCGTTCCGTATGACGCAGGTCCTCACCGGACACGGTAAGTTCGGGAGGTTCCTGCATCGGATCAAGGAGGAAAGGACGCCCGGGTGTCGCCACTGTGTGGACCGCCCGGAGGACACGGTGGAGCACACGGTAGAGGTGTGCCCCGCTTGGGCGGAGCACCGCCGTGTCCTTGTGGAGGCTATCGGCGGCGGTGACCTCTCGCGCCGGGCCCTGGTAGAGGCCATGGTCCGGAGCGAGGAGGGGTGGCAGGCAGTCGCCTCCTTCTGCGAAGCAGTAATGTTAGCGAAGGAGGCTGCCGACCGCGTGAGGCAACGGAACTCACGCCGCCGCCGCCGAGATCCCGATCCCGATTTCCGACCACCGTAGGCGCGGGCTCGCGGATAGCGAGCGCTGGGTAGCTCGCCGTCCGGCAGTCTGGTAATAATCTGGACCGAGCCTAGTCGTCGACGGCGCGTTCTGTTCCACGCGCGCCTCAAGGAGATGTCAGCAAACTGTAGGGGCCCGGTAGGGCCGAAGCCTCTAGGGAACACGGTATCCGAAAGGTTGTCACCGTGTCCCCCAGATCGATGGTAACGAAGGAACGGGGTAGGGGTTTAGTCAGTAAGAGTCTGACACGCCCTCCCGCTCCGCCCAAGAGTGGGAGAAGTCATTCTGATGATTCCCCTACCGGAAAAAAAAAAAAAAAAAAAAAAAAAACTAACATCTTGTGTACAGGAAAATGACTGCTATGCGCGGTGAATTAATGTGTAAATTTATTTTTTCCTCTTTCTTTTTAACCTATCACATACCCACAAAACGAGACACAATAGTAAAACAATAACAGCGCGGTCTCATAGGACCGGTCGGGGATTCATGAATTAATGTCTGTTCCTCAGTCGGCAAAGAGAGGCGTCTCGATGCGACTCCATGCGACTCGAAACAGTTTGATGCTACACAATGCGTCTCGACACGAACCGACGCGACTCATTTCAATTTGATGTGGATCAATGAGATTTACTGCCGTTCCATGCGTTTCGAGGCGACCCAATGCGAATTGACGCGACTCTCTACGATTCGTTGTGATTCGAAGCGACTCGATGCTATACGATGCTACTCAATGCTATTTGATGCAATTCGATGATTTTCGATGCTATTAAATGCGAATGTGTTCGGTTTGTTCAAACATTATTATTTTTTCCTTTAATTCGTGCAATGAAATATACTTATGTACCCTAATTAAACGCCACCCTATCAATTATTACTCCGTCAAGTGCTAGCCATTCATCAAGCTCCACTCCTAATCTAGTAAAGGAAACTGCGATGCGATGCGCCTCACCATCAACGATGGCATCACTGCTTACCATCTGGTGGGATTACGGTCAAGCACTAGTTTATAACACTAAAAAAACTATATACCTTAAAACTTACATGAACGGCAGCGCGTTACAACCAATTTTTTATTCTATATACAGTTAATTTACTGAAACAAAAAGCTGCACCAAAAACTCGTTACTCACACAATAGGTTTACCAAGTAAAAACGATCCAAAAATGTTTTGTTATAAACCGACAAATTACAAAAGAACATCACGCCGTATTGTCAGCGAGTAAGTTATGACATCGTAAATAAGTCGGATGTCAGCATTGTATGGGCATGCTGTCAGCATAATCCTACTACTGCCGTAGCTACCGAAGGGCTACCACATATGGGCTGGAGCTGTAAAATGCAACCTGGCAACTTTGGACACAGTGGAAAGGCGTGCGAAGAGGCTAATTGGAGATCCAGATTTGGTCAAGTCCAATCTAAAAAGCCTTGAGCACAGGCGTAGGGTAGCCAGCCTTTCGGTATTTTACGGGATGCATTTCAAAGATTGTGTGCACTGCGCGGGAATTGCACAAAATTGATTTCGCAATCCCCTTTTTACCATCGGACAAACCGTCGTATAGCGAGTATCCATTCTTAAGTTGTTCAAACCTCTACGGTCCGGACTAAGCGATTCGTTCGTCGTTTATACCGCGTACATCGAAGCACTGGAATAATTTGTCTGCTGCGGTCTTCCCGTCCGATTATAATTTTTGTGCCCAAGGCTAGAGTGAAATCGGCTATAGGTATGTATATAAACTAGTGAGCTTCTTCATCAACGTTTGCATGACTAGGCTGCTTACCATCTGGCAGGATTGCAGACATGTACTTACTTTTCACCGTGTATGCTGCAGATAGGACTAATTTACCACGTACTCGATAAGAACTTTGTCGGATCTAAATCAGGTATGAACATTTTTCGTGACACCCCCTCACCTACCCCTCTACCACATCGTAGCAACTTCGTGCGTCGTGTCTAGCGTAAACAAAAGTTTTCATCGGTTAGCGTCGAATCAGTATACCTACACAGCAGTGCTATTCTCTAACAGCCGAAACCAATAACCTATCTGTCACATATCGGAGATAGAAAAACAAATGAAACAACAGAAAACATGATAATTTTTGTATTGTATGTATCATTTGTTTTTCAATTTTTTCAAACAGCCTTGAGCACAGCGCTGCCGCAGCGGTGAAATTCAAATTGGTATTCTCTAAACCGTCAGAAGCTACACTAGCGCAATTGACAATGACAGTTCTTTATACATTTTGCGTCCGCTGTTTGAAGGCTGTCTCGACATCGAGCTTGTCGCAGCTTACAGCCACGAAAATGACTTTTAAAGAATAGCATAGCTGATCGAGCGTAAAAAAGACACGAACTTTTTTCATAGGCATTTCTTGCATAGGCCTTTCTTCTTGGCTTCTCTCAGCATGTGCAAGCGGCCTTATGTTTATGATTCCGGGATTTTAGAGAAGGTATCACCAACTCTATGTCACCTACTTAGGTACTTTCTCGATCTTTAAGTAAATTATACTCTACCTGTTCTGATCTATGTTAATCAAGCACCTGGGACTCATGTATGTAGACGCACTAGCACATTGTCCGCGGCTGCGTTCACGAGAATGTTTTTATAAAAACTTTAACACCCTAACCCTGTACACCCTGTATTAAAAATGGCGGGGATTATATTGTATCTGATTGTATTCCTGTACTATTTTATTATTTTGTGTTGTTGCATTGCCTGCTACATTTTTTTTTTCAAATTAATTGGCGTCACTGTCACTTCCGTGTGTCACGGTGTGTCCATCTTCCAAATTTCAGCGAGGTCACAAGACAAAGACAAAAAGTTTGCTGGACAACAATTTGTTTTATTTCTTAAGTTATATAAACTAGTACTTGACTGCGATCCCACCTGATGGTAAGCAGTGATTGTTGCTCGTGGGCACACCCCTAATGCCGCGGCCAGACTATGCTCCTCGCGCTGCTCATCGCTCTGCTCCTCGCGCTGCCGTGATTTGCCGCGATGTTGCTCTCTCTCTCTCGCGCGCAAAGACCGACAAGATAGGGAGCAGTGGGCAGGACGAGGAGCATGACGAGTGGCATGACGAGTAACGTGGCCACACTATGTCTCTGCCTCCTTTCCTCGTTACTTCCCATGCTACTCGTCGAGTGTGTGGCCGCGGCATAAGGCGTCAAAAAATAACATACTTAACACGTTTTTTCTTTTAAGTAATATAAACTTGATGGTAAGCAGTGATGTTGAATCGTAGATGTTGAGCCTTCAATACACCTAAATCTTCTATATCTTTCTATATATATAAAAGAAAGTCGTGTTAGTTACTCCACATATAACTCAAGAACGGCTGAACCGATTTAGCTGAAAATTGTCAGGGAGGTAGTTTAGAGTCAGGAGAAGGACATAAGATACTTTTTATCCTATGAAAAAAAAAATATATAAAAACTTTTGGTCTTCTATTTATCGATTAGTGTACGGTGGGTAGGGTAGTGTAGGGTAGTGTAGGGTAGGTAGGGTAGTGTAGGGTAATGTAGGGTAGTGTAGGGTAGTGTTGGGTAGTGTAGGGCACTGCAGGGTAGTGTAGGGTAGTGTAAGGTAGTGTAGAGTAGTGTAGAGTAGTGTAGAGTAGTGTACGGTAGTGTAGGGTAGTGTAGGGTAGTCTAGGGTAGGTAGGGTAGTGTAGTAGGGTAGTGTAAGGTAGGTAGGGTAGTTTAGGGAAGGTAGGGTAGGATAGGTAGGGTAGTCCTTTGACGGGAGCGAAGCCGCGGGCAAAAGCTAGTTATAAATAATCTACATTGTTCCAACCCTTCGATGTACGTTGTATTTAAACGACAAGGCGAAACATTAAATCCGGACTGCAGAATTTTCAACAACGTAGGGGTCAAATATTTAGCTTCTCTTTAGATCATATTATTTGGTTTCGCCATAGAGTTTGTAGAACAATGACCAGAATGCCATTCTTTTATGGGTTGGCATACGTTTCATAGAGAGTTGTGAGTTTATATCTAGGTATTGATGGTATTCTTTCGTAGTGAGCTCCCATAGATTCGGAAGAAGATTCGTCTTCTTAGGTATGGGATTTCTGAAAAAAAAAAACACAGTATAGGCCAGTGAGCGGTAGTACAGACCAGGCGACCCACCGTGTTGGCAGAAGAGATAGACATTGGATTGACGTAGAGCGTGGTGAGGCGTAAAGCTCAAGAACGGTTGCGATAGGTAACTACTGTCGACACCCTCTGCCCCAGCTAGGATATATAGGATCTTAAAGTTTGAATCCCCAACCGGTCCTATGAGACCGCGCTGTTATTGTTTTACTATTGTGTCTCGTTTCGCGGGTATCTGAGTAACTACATCGAGTCATAATATTCAAATGTATACACAGGCGATGATTGAAGTTAAATGCAATGTTAAAAGTCACATTGATATTTGCCTGTTGGGGATTGGGACATTTGGATACCTATTACTCGAGTTTTGTATCCCCAAAGTCAAAACCGGAGCCTAAAGCCCTGTATTCATGGTAAACATTTGTTTAGCAACAAAGTTGAATCAACGTGTTGCGGAGTTGCTGTCAACATGTTGCTAGCAACACTGTGTGTTGCAGAGTTGACAACAGCATGTTGACAAGCTCTCGCTCGATGAGCTGACTGCCGTGTGGACAACCCATACTGATTTAAACAAAGTTTCCAGCAACATTCTTGCCGTTCATCAACAACGTTGATCAACTGTTGTTAAAGAAATGTTTACCATGAATACGAGGCTTTATTAGGTACAGCGCCTCCGTTGACCGCCCATCTGTCTGTCACAGGGGTACCTATTTCAGCTTAGATGTCGTTGATACATATATCTTAAAGATTATTTAAAAGAAAGATTTGTCTGTGTCTTCAAGTGACAAGCAGCTTAAACTTTCTGGCAATTTTTTTTGTAAAATGGGGATTGGTTACAGAAAAGCAAACATACAAATGACAACTGACAACTGCCAACGTTTTGCACTAGTTTCATACGGGACCCTACAAAAAATATTTGAGAACAAAACGCAATGCCTTCTGCTCTAGGATAATTCATCATTTTGATAATTGCAAAAAAATCTTAAATCGCACACTCACCCAAACTTTGCGAAGTTGGCCCAAATGGCTGTCATTCTATCAATCATAATCTGGTCTTTGGGAGTCGGTTTATCGCCCAACATGTTGTAATTCAGCAGATAACCAAGCTCATCACCATGAGTGGCTCCCGCGGAGTTTAAGTTATACTTCTTCTTCATCAAATTTCTACCACCACTGTACGAAAAAACATACCGATACACAGTGGTTGCCTTATTTTGCAAAAGCTGGTTTACCATCCTTTGATTTGGCGCACCGTAATAGAAATCTGCCACAAAATTCGTAAGAGCCTGTTTAACGTTTTTAGTGATTTTCTCATCTCCTATATAAAAATGTCTGACATCTTCTTCAGCATCTAAATGATTTTTTAAATTTTCGAACTTTAAAATTTCTCCAAATGTGTAAAACGGGATATTTTCATCTGGTATCAAATTAACCCAGACGGCAGCTTCATTATCATTGTATCCAATAATAATGGGGGTAGTACCAGCTTTTGATGATACAATGTTACTAGGATGCTCTGATATAAAAAAACCTTCATCCTTTTTCTGTATGCAAGGATTTGTCCCAACGTCCTTTATATTTCCATTTGTTAATATTTTGTGGGCATCATGCCCAATAGATGAAAGATATGTAAAAGCTGCATTCATGTCAGAAGTATTGTAACCTAGTTCACTGACTAGTTTTAAAAAAGATTTATTTCTTGAAGGTTTTTTTGCCCAAATTGGGCTTAGGGCAGAGCCACTCTGTATAATTGCTCTTTGGAATAATTTTTCGTGGGATGAGAAAAGATGAAGACTTATAAAATCTCCACCAAGTCCTCCACCAAATACGGTAATCTTCTTAGGGTCTCCATGGAAAACTTCGATATTCTTATTAATCCATCTCAAAGCCATAAGTTGGTCTACTAGTCCTAAATTTCCTGGCGCATATGGAATGTCTAAGCATAAGAATCCGTAAAAATCAACTCTGTAATTGATTGCTACTACAATGATGTCATGACGTAGCAGATTATATGGTGAACCGCCATCAGAGCCAGTTCTGACTGGCTCGTAATCTCCGCGGATCCATACCATCACTGGGAAGTGGTCCTGTTGATTACCAATTGTTGGAACGTAAATGTCCACGGTGAGGCAGTCGAGGGTACCCACGACCACTTTATTTTCTAATTGAGGGCATTTTTTTGACTCGGTTGCTTCAAAAACATCACTTGAGCCAGGATGCGGTTTCATAGGCTGGTAAAAAAAGTTTTTTAGTAATAATTTAACCGACATGCATGATTCGAACTACCTATTTGAAAAATTATCATCCAAAAGATAATTCCTAGAATGTGGGTTAAGGTTTAACTAAAGTTATCATGTGGGCTGGCACCTGGTGTTTAAGATATGCTTGTAACGCCGTGACAGCTGGCTGTACGGCTAGCTGCTCGGGAGTTTGAGGAAGTGATGATGACGTCAAGATGTACCTAGTAGCTGTATGAAGGCTGTGCTGATGTTCATCACATCAGGTCGTTTGGAGATATGCGAAACATTCTGAAACCTGCATTAAAAATAGAGGTTCTACTGGTCAGACGGGCGTTGTCTGGTCTGGGCAACTGCCAATAGTTGATTACGAATGATGTATTATTATGTTCTAATCGTACGCATGCCGCGATGCAGATTTTCTATTTATGTGGCTATACATACTATGTTGAGAATGAGCACTAAGCTATTGCCTATCTGACTTCCTCAACTTGGTTATTCTACCGGTCTACCTTCTAACTGTAAGGACTGTGAAAGATTTCAATAAATGATTGCCCATGTGGTAGAGAGGAGCTCGTGGCTAGATAATAACAGCCGCAAGGGTCGATCTTCAAGGTTAAGCAACGCTTGCCAAGGTTGGTCTGTGGATGGGTTGACCCACCTTAACATACCGAGTTTCCTCCGTACCTCGGAAAGCACGCGAAGCCGTTAGTTCCGGCTGTCATTTGTAGATCTTTATCAGTCGTTACGGATTGTCAGAAGCCAATAAATCTGACTCCAGTCTTGCCATGAAGTACCGTGTTACCCCAGGTAATGAGTTGTGGAGGTCTGGTACACAGCCGCTCCTCGTAAAATACCTACTGGTATTCAGCTAAATCCGGCTTGACTGGAAGCTGTGCTTGAATGATTGCCGATGTGGTAGAGCCCAGCGGCTGTCCGTACAATGGATCAAATGGGTCACCAATCCAAGAATTGACCTCGGCAAGCACAGCTTAACCTAAAACTTCGACCCATATGGCTATGTTTAAACACGAGCTCGACGATAAAGTAAAGTAATTTTACCCCAAAAGGATTCCCTTTATCGATGATCCCATAAGGCACACCCAGGTACTTTGTAAACCCATTTTCTTTCAGGCCTTTGATTTTCAGTCCTTCGACGGCCACAACAGGCGTGTATTCCACTTTAGTACAACATACACGAGCTACTGAGATCAATAATGTCATCGACCATATTTCCAATCCTGGTGACATTGCTAGACAAAATAAATTATAAGAATTAATTACTTTAGTAAGTATAGCACTATACCTGCTTAAAAAAGAAAGCCCTATGTCCTTCTTACAACTTGCGTCGTACCTAATTTCGTTTGTGTAACCTAAGTTAGCAACCAAGCGGTAATCTGACATCTGTGCTGTAAATGTTGTGTTTACCTGTAATTGGCATATATATCAGAACAGTACCTAAGATTTTGTTTATATATGTGCTGTTGGTGAACCTAATAAATAAATAAATTTCATCAAGATCAGTTTAGCAGTTTATCCGTAAAAGCGTAACAAATAGAAAGAGTTATTTTCACATTTATAATGTTATTATGGAAGTAATGGATACCTACATATTTTACATTTACTAACTGATACTTATAGATACAGAGTCTTATTAGATCGGTGGATATGTGTGTATGGTGTGTATATAGAATTATTGTTTATATGTAAGTAGATGGTAGGCCAACTGTTACTACTTGCCTACACAACAGATTCTAAATACATACATACCTATACAGAAGCCATAAAGGAATGGCTATTAATTGCGTAGAATCAGTGGCGTAACAATCATGTGTACGCTCCCCAACAGGAAAGTTGCCCGAAGAGCGATATAAGTAGAACGAAAAATTTGTAAGTAATCAGCTGTAAATGTGCGCCAAATTACAAAATTTGTGCATGTTGCCGTTTTGGAAAAAAAACGGGAAACCGATTCCTGCTACGAGTAGGGTAACGTTTTCCCAGCAAGCAACTGTTCAAGTAGTTTAGGGGCCTAGTAGTAGTCAAACGGAAGAGGTCCGTCAGTCCTGTCACTGTCACAACGTTCAAGGACTAATCCTAAAAACATGAGGACAAAGAAAACGAAGAGAAAAAAAATCTAAGCTCTTGATGGTGGCCGATAACTTTATAATGTTTGTTCAAAATTCTATCTAGGCTGTCACCTTGTAAATAGGAATCTACTGCTACAATATTATCAAGTTATTAAATCATTTAAACTATAGGGGTAACAAATTAAATAAACATATCTACCTAATTATAAAAACACATATATTTACATTCGGAAACCATAAGATATTACCAGATTTTTGGAGCAGCCGGGCAAAGCATTGGGCACTCGCTTTGGATAAAACTATGTATATTTTATTTTGTCCTTTCCAACAAACTTCCTCTCAGCTCGGGGACTGTATTAAAAGCCAGGGACCCACACAAGCATCTAGGGCACAAAAGTTAGGGGCCCAGGTGCCCTATACCGTTTTGCATCTAAGCACTTACGCCACTGTTTACATTGCAATCGACGAACATACTAAAAAAATGATTACATGAAAACAATTAAACCTTCAAATCGTGCGAGAAATTATTGGAATAGCAGCTTGTACCTACTTATCTATAAACAGAAAGGACGTAAAGTTATCAGCAAAAAAAATTAAGTACAAACCTATCTGATATACAGGAAAAGTTTTTAACCACTGCGTAAATTTTTTTTGGTGGCTCAGTGTAAGTAATAGAAAACAGATCGGTCTTCAAAGTTAAGCAACGCTTGCCAAGGTTGGTCTGTGGATGGGTGACCATCTTAACATAACGAGTTTCCTCCGTGCCTCGGAAAGCATAGGCTGCCTACCAGACCTCCACAACCCAATAACTGGGGTAACAGGGTACTTCATGGCAAGTCAGATTTACTGACTTCTGACTATCCGTAACGACTGTAAATGACAGCCGGGACCTACGGCTTAGCGTGCTTTCCGAGGTTAGCGTGACTCACGCTGCGTGAAATTTTCTGCATGCGGGTAATCCCGCATGCGTGAATGATGAAATCTGCATGTTATTAATATCACCCTATCGCAGTATTTATATCAACTACTATACTCCGTCGGTTTAGGTAGTTAACTAAAGGTAAACAATCTTGGCATGTCTTTTTATCTAAAAGTTGTCTATAAATTGTATGTAAAAATCTTTGCAAATAGGCATTTACCTAAATCGATGTTAGCTAATAAACTAAATTTAAATAATCTTTGTGTATATTATATACGACCTCTTTAATATAAAAAGACATACCAAGACTGTTTACCTTTAGTTAACTACCTAAACAAACGGAGTATAGCTTCCGTCCGCGACTTCGTCCGCGTGGAAATGTTACTTTGGGCTAACGCTCCGTTCTCCGCTCCTATTAGTCTTAGCGTGATGATATACGAGTATAGCCTATAGCCTTCCTCTGTAAATGGGCTATTTAACAATGAATTTTTCAAATGAGGATTAGTATATATACTTACAGGAAAAGTTTTTAACCACTGCGTAATTTTTTTTTGGTGGCTCCGTGTAAGTAATAGGACACAAGTCGACTTTAAGGTTAAGCAACGCTTGCCAAGGTTGGTCTGTGGATGGCTATTTACTCTACTGGGTTAACAAACATCTTCCACATAAGACACTCAGACCGAACCATTTATACCTAAGCCATAAAAATATTTGTTCCGTACAGAAATCAAATCAAGGAGCTCGTGGCTAGATAATAACAGCCGCACAGGTCGATCTTCAAGGTTAAGCAACGCTTGCCAAGGTTGGCCTGTGGAAACTCGTTATGATAAGATGGTCACCCACCATCTTATCATAACGAGTTTCCTCCGTACCTCGGAAAGCACGAGCTGTAGGTCCCGGCTGTCATTTGTAGATCTTTGGCAGTCGTTACGGATAGTCAGAAGCCAGTAAATCTGAATCCAGTCTTGCCATGAAGTACCGGGTAAAACGGGGTGAATAGGAACAAAACTTTGATTAGGATTTTTACTTTGGTTACATATTTTGTACGGATTTCTATCTCAGCATTGACATTTTATACAATTAATGAATAAACAAGAGTACTTAAATTCTGAGAAAACCGGTTAAATAACGAGAAAATCCACTTCAAATTTTTGTTTCTATTCACCCTTGAGTTCCTATTCACCCCATTTTACGGTACCATGTTACCCCAGTTAATGGGTTGTGGAGGTCTGGTAGGCAGCCGCTCTTCGTAAAATACTGATATTCAGCTAAATCCGGCTTGACTGGCAGCCGATCTCAATATAGTTGGGAAAAGGCTAGGTAGATAATAATAGTATTAATAAAAAACCACCGGTAGCTTGGACCCTGGTCCCGACATCGGTAGACTTCTATTTTTTTTTACATTTTTAAATGTTTTTTACATTATTTGTTGTGGGAAATATTTAAAAATATAATTAATAGGAGATAAATAAAGGGATTAATAAAATAACTATGAAACGAGTAATAAAATATGATTTATTAAAGCTCAACTAGCATAAATAAATAAAAGAAATTTATAATAAAAAAGCATACAATAAACGGCAAACGAATTAACAAATTGATCGCTATCATTCAATTTCGACACAATATACAACAAATTTATACATGAATATACAGTGACTTTTTTGAAATATATTTGTTATGTAACAAATATATTTCAAAAATTGGATTTTATTAATTAATCAAAAGCACAACGGAACGGTATTTTATTTTACATTTTATAACATGATTATTATTCTTAATATCTAAGCCATATCCGAGACTAGATACTTTTTACATTAATGTTATTCCGCTAATAGACGCCACATAATTTAAAAATAAATGATGTTTTTAGATGTCAGATACGCATGGGGCAGGATAAATTGAGAAATTGTGCACCAACTGCAACTCGAATCTATTGCAAAAACCTGATATAAGTTCAAAATCAAAAGGCTCTTACTCTTGAGTTCAATTCCGATCGGTCGACATTGGGATTGGATTGTGACATTTCGTACTAAGAGGCCTATGTTTAGCGCACGTCAAGTACAATGCAATTTCAGTATTGTCACCTAATTTTAAACTAATTTGGCGGTAGTATCTCAGTCAAGAGTAAAACTCAAATGTCACAATCCCAAAGCTAACTCTTGAGTTGATCGGAATTGAACATTGTCTTAAATTATTTTTTAAATAAAATAATTTATGACAAAAATAAATATACAGTTGTAAATGTTAACTGCCAAAAAAAATTGTGTTTCTTTGGATACCAAGCCATCAAACTGCACTCCATTCGCGTTAAGATTAAAAAATTAAACAAACCTTTTTTACTGTCCGTTCAACCAGTTTTGATTTCTATTCCGTAGGCATAAGAATGAAATTAAAAGCAAAAAGTAGTTACAATACCAACTATTTTTTGCAGCCGCCATTTATCAAGCCACCAACGCAACGCAAGTCAAAATTGTTTGAAAGGACGGTAAAAAAATGATTGTTTAAAATGTCTAATCTAAATGGCATTTAAGGACTGAGAACGAAGAACAAAATGATGCTCACCACGTGAAAAGTAGGTTGCAGAATAAATATAAGGTACAGTTCAGTTGAATCAGCAGTAGAAGCGTTCGGACAAATTGAAGCAGCCAGATATATCCTTAAGGCGCCTCCTCCAAGTACAAGTGTTTCGGGGTGATACAGTACGTCTAATGAAAGTGTGACCTGAGAAAAAGAGGTTAAATCGAAAAACTTTGTATGTGGTATTACTAACTAGTAGGAGAATCATGTCTTGACACTTCACAATTTTTTTTTATTTCCTACAATTGCGGCTGAATAATGTGCCAATTAAATTTAAAAAAAAACTACAGGTCGCGCTTTCATTAGACGCACTCTATTATCTCTACCGCTTGATACTATAACAGGGATGTCCTTTACAAAAGAATCAGTCCTTAAGGAGGATGTTCCAAGATACCCCGTTAAGTTCAAATTTTGCTTGGTGTCAACCGCATTGACCACCAACAACCAACTTTGGTGTCAACCGCATTGACCACCAACAACCAACTTTGGTGTCAACCGCATTGACGTAAAACAAACTCGAAGTAGGAACTCAGAACCAGCGATGGGCGATTCTGAAATGTTTCATTCAACAATCAAAAGAATCCAAATCGATAAAATAAACTTAATCGAGTCAACCGGCGACTCGCCGTTCTACAAAATAATTGAGATGATTTTCGATTGTTTCGAGTCAACGGAATCGACCGCTAATTTTCGATTGTTCGAATGACCTCAACCATCGAGGAACAACTCGCAAATGACCGTTGATACAGTTCCCGGCACGTAACTTGGTAAGAGTCGTTAGTTGCGCAGAAATCGTTTTTTAGACCTATATGGTGGCCAAGCGGAACGCGGGGTATGAGGTAGCGCCGACCCGGTGCACGATTGGTGCAGTATTATAACAGTAGTGTATAATTGGTGCGTTAGTCGACTTTCGCCTCCGCGTTACGTCTACGTCCCGTTCGCTCATTCGCTTTTTTGTGAAACATGCGCGAATTTACCCCCACTACGTCAAAATCTTGCCAAGTTACGTGCCGGGTACTGTAACCATCGAGATGTTCGAACAATCGAATAAAACCTCTCGATATCGCGCATCGCTACTCTGAACGTCAACTCGCCGCGATTCACTCGCTCCTGAAGCGGGCGCCTAAGCAACCTTAAGCCGGGTACTCATTAGCGAGCTGTAACCGTAACTTATGTGATACAGTAACGAGGTTCTAGTGTGTACGCGTAAACAATTACGGCTCACAACGTCGCCGGTACGCTTTCACTGAGCGTACTCATTTTGCGAACTGTAACTGTAACCAAACAGATACAGTAACGAGGTTCTCCCCTATCCATCGGCTCGCTGCGAGTCGCTCATGTAGCGTTCGCAGCGGGTTTGCGAACCACGTACACACTATGTTTTTTGGTTACAGTATATACATGCAATGTTTACAGTTACAGCTCGCTAGTAAGTATCCGCCAGTAACGTATTCGACCTACTATCGATTATACTGCTCTTATAACTGTAATAATGAACGATACTTATCAGATGTCAAGTCTATACATTCAGAACTTTAACATTACATAATAGCTGCTACCGCTAGTCTATTGGAAGTAATATGAGCTATCACAAGGCACTGATATCGTAAATTTTACTCGCGATTATTAACATTGATATTTTTTTTAAAGGAAAGTCTATACAAGTTGAATAGTATCTGGAGGTTTTACTATCGATGCCATAATCTGCCATAAAAATACATGTCTATTATTTTTTGATAGATAATTGGCATCGAGAATAAGACCTCATATGTTGATTCTATTTGGCATATAATCATGCTTTCGTTTTTGTCCAAAATACAGAATTACGGACCAAAACTTGGCCCATATACATAAGCATATTGAAAATCGAGTTTAATTTTACACATTTATCACGAAGATACAGCTACACAGTACGATTATGTACAATGAGGTTAAAAATACATACATTTGTGACGGATGAGGTACAGGAATGGAAGTAACAGTCGTTTGACGCACGCTTATTTCAATATTGTCACTAAGCCAATAATACATATTGTGCAGGGAGCCATTCAAAGAATTGAACAGGACGCAAATGTACACACAATTTATAATTAAAATTTTGGAGGGATTTTTTTTAATTGGATTTTTACAGGAAAAGTTTTTAACCAAAAGCACGCTAAGCCGTAGGTCCCGGCTGTCATTTACTGTCGTTACGGATAGTCAGAAGTCAGTAAATCTGACTTGCCTTGAAGTAGGTACCCTGTTACCCCAGTTATTGGGTTGTGGAGGTCTGGTAGGCAGCCTATGCTTTCCGAGGCACGGAGGAAACTCGTTATGTTAAGATGGTCACCCATCCACAGACCAACCTTGGCAAGCGTTGCTTAACTTTGAAGATCGATCTGTGGTCTATTACTTACACTGAGCCACCAAAAAAAAATTACGCAGTGGTTAAAAACTTTTTCTGTATGGCTGTTATGATCATGCACAAATTGCCTGGCTGAGCGATTTGTGATATCTACTACCTCAGCGAAGCTTACTGCGAAGCCTGTTTCGATATATTTATTGCCAAATACTGCAAAAGCATTAGAATGTCTTACATCCGTATTATTTGTTATAATGCCAGTGTATTCTGTTTTAAAAACTAGATAAATTTTAATCTTAACGTTTGAATCCCCAACCGGTCTTATGAGACCGCGCTGTTATTGTTTTACTATTGTGTCTCGTTTCGCGGGTATCTGAGTAATTAACACTGTTTGATTGGCTAAATGCGTTTACGAAGGTAAAACAAACATTTTGTACTTAGCAAACGTGAAGAAAATTACGGTGTACTGTTTACGTTTATAAGGAATAAGGTTCTTGAAGCTTGCGCGAACTATGGTCTATCGGCTTAGGTAGTTAGCTAAATGTAAACAATCTTGGCATGTCTTGTTATCTAAAAGTTGTCTAAAAATTTTATGTAAAAATCTTTGCAATTAGGTATTTACCTAAACCTGTTAGCTAATAAACTAAATTTAAATAATCTTTGTGTATATTATATAGGACCTCGTTAATATAAAAAGACATACCAAGGTTGTTTACCTTTAGTTAACCACCTAAACCGAAAGACCATAGATGGCGTTGAAAACAGATTTTGGGAATATTTTGCTTAGTGGTAATATTAGAATAAGGGTGCGTGTAGAAAGTCGTTGAGACATAAAGATGGGGGACTAAGAGACATCGAATCGTAGCTATAGTATACAATACGTTGGTACAGCATTTTATTGGCTTATTATAGCTTTGTATTCAATAAGTAATTATTTTTTTTCGTTTATTATGCTATCTGAAACGTTCTTCGTTTTTACCTACAATCGCTTGTTCTTCAAAAAACAATTTGTACCATAGAATTAAGTTCATATAAAACTGTTGTTACTATTTCGGTGAACAATAACGTTTATACAATTTTAACGTATTAACGCTTGAAATTATGAATTTTCTAAGTTCTAAGTTATTCCAGGGATTTCAATTGGATAATAATAATTTCTTTTTTTTAATATGCCTGACAGAAGTCACTGAAATACCTCTGTCACACTTTATTGTATTAAACGATTTGTCGATAAAGAAGAAGAACGTTCCATCTACATTATCGATTATCATATTATTACTCGGATTAATCACATTATATCATGAGCCGTCCAAATCTATAAAAGCCGTAACATACAAACAGTAGAAACATCCATGATATTAAATTATGAATAATAAACAGTATAACTTATATTCCACTCGACTACTTAAAACTAAGTTATTTATGTTATTATTTGATTTTTAGATAAACTTTAAGCTCAACAACACGTACAAAAATGTATTTAGTGCCTCACAAGTTATTCGTAGTTTATACACTATGTATAACGGGTATAGGGACGTTTGATAAGAGTCTGATAACGTGTGGCCAATGCGGAGACTAAAGCGGGAACTGTATGAGAGCGACGCACACGCGCGCCACGCCTGTATTGTACGTAGAACACGTGCGCCACGTCTGTATTGTACGTAGTACACGTGCGCCACGTCTGTATTGTACGTAGAACACGTGCGCCACGCCTGTATTGTACGTAGAACACGTGCGCCACGCCTGTATTGTACGTAGAACACGTGCGCCACGCCTGTATTGTACGTAGAACACGTGCGCCACGCCTGTATTGTACGTAGAACACGTGCGCCACGCCTGTATTGTACGTAGAACCACGACGCTGGGCGTCGATCTAAGGCGCTAAATACACAGAAGCGATGAAAGATTCGGATGCGATGCGGATGTGGATCGGATTTGGGCAGAAAGGATGCGGCGCGGATTTATCATGCGTGGATAAATCCGCGCCGCATTCTCTCTGTGTAATTTACGACGCATCTCTTTTATACATTTTGTACGAATAAAATTTGAAGCGACAAAAATCCGATCCACATCCGCATCGCATCCGAATCTTTCATCACTTCTGTGTATTTTGCGCCTAATGTAGCTCTACAAGTCTAGTTGCTATATAAAATATATATAAATTTCGCCAGACTTTCGCAAAGCAGTAGAGTACTACAACCAGAAGTTCTTTGGACCTTGTTTACTAACAAATAACATCTTCCTAAAGATCCACTTCACCATAGCACAGGGGAAGAATGTGCCAGTTCCCCTTACTGGCTTCCTGAGTAGACACGGACACCGTCTAGTTGCCATAGACGGTCTCGTTGCCATATCTATACTAATATTATAAAGAGGTAAAATTTGTAAGTTTATACGTAGGGGGTAAACTCTGGAACACCTGGTCCGATTTGAAAAATTATTTCAGTGTTAGTTAGCCCATTTATCGAGGAATGCTATAGGCTATATACCATCACGCTACGACCCACGGGAGCGGAGCAGTAACGAAAAATGCGGGTGAAACCGCAGGGGACAGCTAGTAATATATATAGAGATCGATGCGCCCAAATCGGCGTACGTGTAGTTCTACCTTATCACACTTCTCAGGCTTTGTCAACAACGTGGATTCAACAAAGTGAACTGTTGATGTGTTTGGCGCGCCTTGCTAGTGAAACCAAATGACGTGACGGTAAAGATCATGACGCTTTGCTCCCATTACGTCACTACTCTCGACTCAGTTGCGAATGCTTACATTGACTTTTCACATTTGAAAGGAGTCACCGTCAACGACCAGCGTCTTTTTATTTTTTTACTGCTTCTAGGCTCTGCAAATGGCGTTTATTTTACGCGTATACGCTCTGCAAACGCAACGTATGAGGCTTATTGGAGTGTAGCGTGAACACGCGTATAATAAACACCCCGTGCGTAGGCTAATCATTAACCTATCACATACCCGCAAAACGAGACACAATAGTAAAACAATAACAGCGCGGTCTCATAGGACCGGTCGGGGATTCATGAATTTAGATGCAAGCTACGAGCCCAAGTGTGGTCATGTGCTCGCTAGATGGCGCTGACCTCAACATTTTTAGTTCCTTTTGTTTTTAGTGTACGGGAGCATTATTAAGTCAGGGTCACGCACGCAAGTAGCTTCCGCCTGAAGTCCATTAGAAACCAAAAACAAGGTGGCATCTTTTCTAACTGAGTACAAAAAAATATGGTCCATCCTTAACATCGAAGGAATGGAATTTTTTTAAATGTTTTCGAAAATTTGTCCACACGTTTTCACACCCCTGTATATTATACTATCGATATATTATTATTATAATAACGTTACATTATTACTTATTACATTTATATCACGTTAAGACGATGAGTCGCGTGAGGTTGAGATTTCTTAGTTAAATTACATATAGATACTAGTAGTGTGATCTCTCTTAATGGATATCCCTCGTTTGAAGATGTACTTATACAAAGTAAATGATCTATTAAGAAAATCTTCTAACCTTTACCGCCTACGTCGGAAATATCTGACAAATTATCTCGCGTTAGTCCGCCAGGGTCACATATCCACGACCAAATACTCCATCTCGTCAGCTCTTTTGTCACCTATAGGGATTGAAGAGCTCTAACCTACGGTGCGGAATGTTGGCCATTGAAAAAAACCCATGCCACAAAAATGCACACGACAGAGATGAAGATGCTGAGATGGGCAGGAGGTGTTACTCTCAGCGATAGGGTTAGAAACTAAAAAAAATTGAAGAGAAACTCAGTGAGACGCGACTTAGATGGTATGGCCATGTAATGAGAAGGTCTGAAGATCATATGATTAGGCAAGTCCTACACATCAGTACTGGTCCAAAAAAGCGTGGCAGACGCCTTCTAACTGGGATGTCTGTCAGCAATGACCTAAAGAAAGCCCAAGTAGATGACTCGACGACCCAGAACCGAAATGTCTGGAGAAGAATGACGAGGAGAGCCGACCCCAAATGAAATGGGATAAGGCTAGGCAAAGAGAGAGAGGGATTGAAGAGCTAAACGACGAGTACCCAGTCGCAAACACACGACCCTGACCAATAGGACATGAAAACAATCCGAGGCGATGACAAATATTTCTGCACGTCGCACTACGTTAAACGAATTTCAGAAACACGTCATTTACTCTTCAAGTACATCTTAAAACGTTAAAAATATCGCTATTACAAGGGACACCGATTACAGTTTAACATTAAGATATTAAAGACATATAATATATGTATGTTTAGATAAAACTACGTAACAAATATATTATTACTTCCATACATTGCTTTCATATGTATGTGCACTGACATAAGACAATGTCTGCTTTTAGTATCAGAACTTGTGGGCTGCAATTGTTCGAAGAAGTTGCAGAATGCAAGGGGCACTGATGTCTGACACGCCCTCCCGCTCCACCCGAGAGTGGGAGAAGCCATTCTAATGATTTCCCACCAAAAAAAGGGGGCAACTGATCCTTCAATTGCCCCCTTGCATACCTACACAGTAGTCCGAGTCATAAAAGTGTGAGATCACTTTGTCGTGGCGACAAATAATCGTGTAGTTTTAAGTGTCATCGTTTGTATATTTAAATGGAGGTGTTCACATATATAGGACGACAAGATTAACTGTTGTCTACAACTTTTTTGCGGTGACAACAGATTATCATGACAACTGACATGAATGGGAACGGCACAGTCGTAAAACAATAACTAAGAGCCGCACGCGGCCAGCGGCCACAGGTGCGCGCGCTCTATGGCGATTTCATACTAATGTGTGTATCTCGATGGCCGCCGCGACCTGGCCGCTGCAGACTGGCCGCTAGTGCGCTATTGCTCTAAAAGTCACAACTAAGTAAAAGTAAAACATGTCGTTGTTTTAACTATCTGTCCTGGTCACGATAAATAGTTGTTATAATGGGAACAGCTAGAGACTACAGACGCCCGACGATAAATTAACCGTTACGACATAGTGGCGCGCCCTCTGACACGCCCTCCCGCTCCATTCTACAGCGGGAGGAGATCATTCGATGATTTCACACCACAACCAGAAATACACTAAAAGTAAGCACTATCTTATCCAATATTCTCTCTATCAACCTTATGTATGTTACATATTCATTATCAGTTCGCGAACATTAAAACAACGTGTCTATACATTTTGCTCTAATTAGATAAATTTCGACTAATTTTATAGCAGTAATTTACTCACTGATTTTGAGACTTTTGAAAGGCTATAAACGCCTGATTATGTTTTCATAGTGCCACACACAATTATATACGTGAATTGGAAAGGCCATAGGAATGTAACCAGGATTAAGATTTTTTTGTATCGTAATACTGGCTTTCGTCCTCGTTAATGTCGTTTATTGCAGTCGAAGTCAGATAAAAAGTAGCCTATGTCCTTCTTTAGGTTCGGTACTCGGTACCGAATTTCATTAAAATTGGTTCAGTAGTTTAAACGGGGAAGCGTAACGTTAACATTTTTACATTAGATAGATAATTGGGCGTAGAACCGCGTTTCGTGGCGTAAGTCTTATGAAGCTCTACTTAATCTAGTTTACATAAAATATGTATGGATATCGACGAGATGCCCAGATCGGGGGGTATGTAGCCCACATGGGCCCAATGTAGTTATACTTTAATAAGGTGTAGAATATATGCCTTACAAGTGTTTCGACTTTATCAAAATTTATATGTACATATGTGCGTAAGTTCGTTACTCCTCCACGCTCAAATGGTTTAAAGGATTTGGATGAAATTTGGCACTCGGGTAGACCAAGTCGTAGAAAGGAACATAGGATACTTTTATGTTATCTTGGGCTAATTTTCTACGTTTACACGAGTGATACCGCTGGCTGAAGCTAGTAAGAAAATAGTCCTAAATCCTGTATAGAAATCTTAATTGATAAATCCTGGCTACATCCTATAGACAGATAATTTAGAAGCAGCACATCATATTAACAAGAATACAGTAATCTAATATCACTTAGTGCCCTCACGGCCGACCCACCGACTGTACTTGAGTGTTCAGTGCGACTGCGATCGACGACACGATCGCGCGACACGACGCGACCGCTGTCGTGATCGCCGACGACCGATCGCTGTGACGTCAGCACAGCGCAGGCGCTCCGCGTTCATTGTAGCCGCGCATACCTGCAACGAGGGGATAGAATGATAAGTATATTTGTGTTAGAGATATTGATGAGTAAATAGGAGGGTTAGGTGCAAATATTACAGTAAGGGCCTGTTTCTACACCTATGATTAAGTTTCCAATATCTTACTTGGCAGATAATTTCATACAAATTCTGTTCCATTTTTGAATTTATTCAGGAAGTAGTGGCTACTCGGACATTGTGAAACAGGCCCTTAAGAGGCCTGCGGAGACCGCGCGCTATCTCGAGTTGAGACGCAAAAAAATACGTTTTTGAGGTTGATGGAAGCCATCCAGATAGTATAAACAATTCTTGGACACACCGACTGGAGTACAGTCATCATCCGCACACTGACAGTTGCTTGCTGTGATAGCAATACAAACTATTGGAAATTTGGGAGAGGTTCCGTAATACCAAAAATGATGACTGAAAAATTAATGTATTTCCAATATTGTTTCGAGTATTTATAACTTGATAATAATATCTGTGTTCCTACGGAAAGATATTTTGAAATATTGTTGTTTATAATATAGAAAAAACCAAATAAAAACATGACATTTTCGCTGTGAAAATGTGCAAATTTAAATTCGCTTAAATTTCGTTTGGGGTAAGTTTTTCAACAAAAAGACGATGTAGGAACCTAGATAACTATTGTCTGAATCCGAATTACATCATATTATGGTGTAAATATGCTTAAATTTCAAATGATTTTGGTATTACGTTTGTATGGATAATTCTAACGTCGCGCCCACCTTAATGTTATTAACAAAAAGGTGTGACGTAGGCACATAACCGACCATGTTATGTACCATTATTTATTACACATTACTCGACTAAACCAGTAGTGAAATTTTTCGTTGAATTTGTCTGAATAAAAAAAAAATCGTCCAAAAATGTAGGGGCACAGAATCATGTACTAGATCTATAAAAAACTTGTTATTATAAATATACACGTCAACTTAAAAACCTCCTATTTTGTTAGTTAAAAAGTCAAAAACTAAACCGCCGAGGGGCTCCTGGCTAGAGAGGAGCTCGTAGCTAGATAATAATAGCCGCACTGGTCGATCTTCAAGGTTAAGCAACGGTTGCCAAGGTTGGTCTGTGGAGGGGTTGGACCACCCCAACATACCGAGTTTCCTCCGTGCCTCAGAAAGCACGTTAAGCCGTAGGTCCCGGTTGTCATTTGTAGATCTTTGGCAGTCGTTACGGATAGTCAGAAGCCAGTAAATCTGACTTCAGTCTTGCTATGAAGTAGGTACCGTGTTACCCCAGTTAAAGGGTTGTGAAGGTGGTAGGCAGACGCTCCTCGTAAAATACTGGTATTCAGCTAAATCCGGCTGGACTGGAAGCCGACCCCAATATAGTTGGGAAAAGGCTAGGCAGATGATGACTAAACCGCTGTCAGTTCTCCTTCTTATCCAGATGGAAATCCTTTAACGCCTCTACAACTTCAAATGGATCATAACTGATTAATCATTAATCTAATCAACACGAAATAAATGTGCTGATTATTCAGTTATTATATAACATAATTATTTATTGCAGGCAATAAGGAAAACGTTACGCCATTGTGACAAAATTATTATCGATTAGATTATTTTACGAGTAATAGCTTCCGGAAAAAAATTATATGTAAAGAATTATATGAACTGTATGTATGTGTGTCGAAGGACTGAAACAATTCGCCTGCTGCGGTCTTCCCGTCTGATTATAATTTGGGTGTACTATCAGGTGGAATTGCAGTCAAGCACTGGTTTATTTAATACTAGCTTTTGCCTGCGGCTTCGCCCGCCCGCCCGTTACAAATATGGTAATTTTATGACGTAAACATATTTTTTTTAGATAAAATATAGCCTTTAGCACTCAGGAAGAAAGCAGCTTTCTATCAATATATACATTTATGTACACGAACCTGGATCTTCAAAGATTATCCCATACAAACAAAAAAACAAACTTTACCTCTTTATTATATTAGTAGGTATAGATTTAAAAAAACATTACCTTTCGGCTCTGTCAACTTTCTGTTCTGTGAGCAATGTGCCCTTTGGTTCTATAATAACTTTGGTTCTCCTGTTCCGGCTAATGAACCAAACGACATCTATGTAGTTGTAACAGCTTGGCGTAGACTTTTTTAAACATTACCTCACTCTAAAGTGGGTGATAGACGTACGAACTTAAAGTACGCGGTTTTTAAGATTGTGAACTTACTCGGCTCGACATCGGTGACACACGTGAAGCTTGCTCATACTATATCGGGATGTCGTCGAGAGAAGAAGCTTTGTGTTAGTTGGGAATTTTATATCATACTAGCTGTCCTCTGTGGTTTAACCCGCATTTTTCGTTACTGCTCCGCTCCTGTGGGTCGTAGCGTGATGGTATAATAGCCTTCCTCGATAAATGGGCTATCTAACACTGAAAGAATTTTAAATCGGACCAGTAGTTCCTGAGATTACCCCCTACATACAAATACAATTACAAATTTTACCTATTTATAATATTAGTATACCCAGGACCGGTCGCTGTGGCGACGCTTGGGGGAGGCCTATGTCCAGCAGTGGACGTCTTTCGGCTGAGATGATGATGATGATGTTGAATATTAGTATAGACTACGTTTTAAAAACTAATAAAAAAAGGACAAAATTGACAAGTGTGGTAGAGTTACATGAAGAGAAGGCGGCTCCCGGCTCGCAGCGCTGCCACACGTACGAGCCGAGACGAGCTACGAGTAAGATTTCAAACAGGTTGGATCGCCGGCGAACATGCGCGGCAATTTTAAAGTACGCGTTTTTAAGGTGACACACAGGCGAAAAAGGTCGTCGAGCCACAAGTCCGCGTACTTACTCGCACGTCTATCACCCACTTAAGAATTGCTTCTGTATCGTAGATGCGTTCATAAATATACAGGAAAAGTTTTTAACCAATGCGTAAAAATTTTTTGGTGACTCAGTGTAAGTAATAGAACACAAGTCGACTTCAAGGTTAAGCAACGCTTGCCAAGGTTGGACTGTGGATGGGTGACCATCTTAACATAACGAGTTTCCTCCGTGCCTCGGAAAGCACGCTAAGCCATTCCATTCCTGTATAAATTCTCATACACAAGGCACCCAGACCTGGAACACCTATCTTTAGGTCATGCAGATATTAGTTCCGTGTGGGAAGCAGGCCCTTGACGCAGCGCAGTAGTTAATCGCGCAACTACTGCGCCAACCATGCCATCAAAATGAAAGGAAGATAACGTTGATCATCTTATCTTCCCTCGCTGAATAAAGACCTTAGTTTTCTTTCCACATCAGTGTATTTTGTAAGCAGATCATTCTACCTATGTATTTCTTAAGGTGACCGCGACATTAGAATTATCCATACAAACGTAACACCAAAATCATTTGCAGTTTAAGCATATTTACACCATAATATGATGTTATTCGGATTCAGACAATATTTATCTAGGTTCCTACGTCGTCTTTTTTATTTTAAACTTACCCCAAACGAAATTTAACCTATCAATACCCGCGAAACGAGACACAATAGTAAGACAATAACAGCGCGGTCCTATGAGACCGGTCGGGGATTCATGAATTAAGCGAATTTAAATTTGCACATTTTCACAGCGAAAATGTCACGTTTTTATTTGGTTTTTTCTATATTATAAACAACAATATTTCAAAATATCTCTCCGTAGGAACACAGATATTATTATCAAGTTATAATTAATACTCGAAACAATATTGGAAATACATTAATTTTTCATTTTTGGTATTACGGAACATCTCCCAAATTTCCCACAGTTTGTATTGCTATCACAGCGAGCAACTGTCAGTATGTGGATGATTACTCCAGTCAGTGTGTCCAAGAATTGTTTATACTATCTGGATTGATTCCATCCACTTCAAAAATGTATTTTATTTCGTCTCAAGTCGAGATAGCTCGCGATATTGTACGCAGGCCTCTTAAGGTGGGCGCGACGTTAGAATTATCCATACAAACGTAATACCAAAATCATTTGAAATTTAAGCATATTTACACCATAATATGATGTTATTCGGATTCAGACAATAATTATCTAGGTTCCTACATCGTCTTTTTGTTGAAAAACTTACCCCAAACGAAATTTAAGCGAATTTAAATTTGCACATTTTCACAGCGAAAATGTCACGTTTTTATTTGGTTTTTTCTATATTATAAACAACAATATTTCAAAATATCTCTCCGTAGGAACACAGATATTATTATCAAGTTATAATTAATACTCGAAACAATATTGGAAATACATTAATTTTTCATTCATCATTTTTGGTATTACGGAACATCTCCCAAATTTCCAATAGTTTGTATTGCTATCACAGCAAGCAACTGTCAGTGTGTGGATGATGACTTTACTCCAGTCAGTGTGTCCAAGAATTGTTTATACTATCTGGATTGATTCCATCCACCTCAAAAATGTATTTTATTTCGTCTCAACTCGAGATAGCGCGCGATAATGTACGCAGGCCTCAACACACGTAATTCGTGAGTTATTCGTCACTCAAGCGGCGCCGAGCGGGTTATAGTTCATGTATAGCGTTATCAGTAATTTCATTATGACATATCATTACCGTTATAAAGTCATAGATAATGCGAGTATGACACAATATCGTGCAGCGTTACTTTTATGACCGTTAAAACAGTATTTAATGACATAGTCATGTGGTTCAGGAGGAGCTCGTGGCTAGATAATAACAGCCGCACAGGTCGATCTTCAAGGTTAAGCAACGCTTGCCTAGGTTGGTCTGTGGATGGGTGACCATCTTAACATAACGAGTTTCCTCCGTGCCTCGGAAAGCACGTTAAGCCGTTGGTCCCGGCTGTCATTTGGAGATCTTTGGCAGTCGTTACGGATAGTCAGAAACCAGTAAAATCTGACTCCAGTCTTGCCCTGAAGCCCCATGTGATGATGTTACTCCAGTTAATGGGTTGTGGAGGTCTGGTAGGCAGCCCCTCCTCGTAAAATACTGGTATTCAGCTAAATCCGGCTTGACTGGAAGCCGACCCCAATATAGTTGGGAAAAGGCTAGGCAGATGATGATGATGATGATGTCATGTGGTTTAGGTGATTGTGTGTAACACCTTGATGGTTCTCGATCGTTTCGAGTTTGACTCGAGTCCGACTCGGTCTGTTATTGCGATTGGCGCACGGCGCGTTCATTCGCGAGTTACTCTTTACGGTTTTGAGTTTCAAGCGAGTGACTGATTCGAACAATCGAAAACTTTCGGTTGACTCGAGAGCATCTCAATACAAAATAAAGCCACATACACACGTACGTACGGCAATGCGCCGCCGGTACATTAGTGGACATCGCACTCACACGCACAAAACGTTTTGGGAAACAAATTCATTGTGTATATAGGTGTATAGTTAAGAAGTGGAATTCCTGCCGGGGTCTATATTTTCTGATAACTAGAACCTGGGAGTCTTTAAGTCAAGAACACATAGGTTAGGTATTTCTAGGCAAGCGTACTCCATTATAGACCACATCATCGGTCTTTATCAAGTAAGACCACTATGGTCAAGCGTGAACCTATTAATAATTGAAATATAAACAAATAAATACCAATAAGTACTAGTATCGTGTTAATGCATTCATAAACAAAGTCACTTGGATGACAGCTAAAAGATAAAATAAAATACAAAATGTATAGGCGGAGCAAAGTGCTTTCAAACATTGAGATTGACTGGCCATTTAGATGAATTTTAAAATAAAAAAGGATCGTTAAACTATTTCCGACTAGAGTAAACAAAAACTATTTTTCTTCAAACCGAAACTGTTCTATTTGCACATCATCATAAGATTGGCACACACTTCCAACCGCATCTGGACCATTAAAATATGCATTAGACCTTTTATACACGGCACGTTTTTTTAATCGTTCGGCTAACACGCCGTTACGGTTAATAAAACGTACCGTGTGCAAGAGGCCATAGACTGCGATACAACACTGATCTTCTTTTCGTGTCGATATCAAACCTCGTCTGATATTTTGCAACTTGCAACATCCACGGCTCTGTCATTGCATAGATCGCATAGATCCTGAAAAGTACTGATGGTAGTGCAGGATGGACAGTTTATCAGGCGCCGCATGTCCTGTGAAGCGGCTCCACACTGACCCTGAGTTAAAGAAGGGTCGGGGAAGTGGACAACACTGATGAAACACGGTGACGCGACGGTGCTGTGCCGTAGCGCCGCCGCGTATGTCAACAAGCTCCCTGATCCATGCAAAACTGACAATCGAGCCTACACATGGGAATAAACCGTGCCTACACACGGCGAAAATGAAAAACGTGGCGTGTACTAGAGGCCTTACGGATCTAGAACTAATATAATATGTGAGAGTAACCGCTATGACGTCAAAGACTAACATAGCAATAAAAACAAGCTCCCGGACTATCCCATATGCATACGTTAACACATGATTTGGAACATAAAACTGATGGGCAGCGAATGAACGATGTCAATGGAAACATTACATTTTCTGTTACTTTTCTGAGTCAATCGTTATTTTGGGAGGAATAAGAATTTGCCAGTGGGCAGTCTTTGCATAAAATTTTGAAACACAATCCATCAAAATCATTAATAATTATGATAGCCTGTTGCGACTGATCCTGAACCAGTCATCAACATAATCGGTATATAATGCTGGACACACATCTGCTCTCTATTATGGTAGCAAACCACAATCTACCAGGCAGGCGTAGTGCAAGATTGTGTATGACATATTTACCACAAAATGCCACGTCAGCATTAATATTGTCCCTGTATCTGTTTAGGTTCGCCTAGCAAGACTATTCTGTCAACGCGGCTTTGTGGACGACATGCGGTCATCCATCCGACTAAACCCGGGTTAACGGTGCGTAGTCTTTTACTGGTTCGCCGAAAGAGTTAGCGCAGCCCTGGAACGTAAAGGGCAGAATGGGAGAACTTATGAATATTTGATGATTATGGGTGCAAAAGGTTTATTTGTTTTTAGGTGGGGAAATAATCTTATGACTTCTGCTCTTGGGCGGAACGGGAGGACGTGTCAGACTTTTACTAACTAAAACCCACTCCTATTCCTTCTTTGCCTTCCGTTCCAGGGCTTCTAAAAGGAAAACTCGGGTTTTCCTTTCAGAAGTGAACCTATGGCCCCAGAGGATTCGACCCTGCTGGGCCCCAACCATTCTGCTGACATCACTTTGAGGCGCACGTAGAATACATCGCGCCATCGACGACTTGGGTTTGGTCCGTATTATTACCGAACGGCCGAACGGCGAGCTACCCAATGATCGCCGTCTGCAAGCCCAGGCCTACGATGGCACAGGAACAAAAGGTTGATACGCTGCTTATACATCAGCCTATCAAACTACCATCTCCTATTAATCATCACTAAAAGAAGCATCTTTATTTCCAGGTTTTCGTTTGCCATACCTGCGCTGCCTCGGCCGCTACAACTGGAACAGGTCGTCGTGCGCCCGCTCCAGGCGCCTGAGCGAGGTGTCGACGCGCCGGCCCTGCGTGAGCCCCACCGGCGGCGGCGGCAGCGGCGGCGGGATCACCTCGTTGTACGACGTGGACGCGCCCATCGACGCCGACTGTCGGAGGCGCGCCGTCGGCCGGTGCCGCACGAAACCATCCTCCAGGTCTTTTACGAATCTGAAATTGGGTGATGAGTTTAAATTAGTTATAAGCTGGAGAATGAAAACATCGAAAACATACAATTCCCTGCCGGAGTCTGTGTTTACTGATAGTTCAATTACAACCTAGGGTTCTTCATGTCAACAGTAAATAGGTTACTTCTAGGCAATCGTACTTCATCGTCGATCACATCATCGCTTACCACCAGGTGAGATAGTGGTCAAACGTGAGGCTATCAATATCAATCAAAAAATATTGATAGGCTCGCGTTTGTCACATCGTGAGGAAACTGGCATGCCCTAGAACCAAAAATTCGATGATATGTGACATGCATCAGTCGGCACTAGGTGCACGTGGAGGATTACAGCTCATTCCCTCTCCTAGAGAGCAGGCCCGAATCCCAACATTGGGAAGACTACAAAGTTAATGCTAATAGACTGGAGATCGCTCCAGGCTATTAGCATTAACTTTTCTTCTCCAGCCTGTTGTTGTATAGAGGTGCAGAGATTGGTCATCATCAACGTCAGCGTGTCATAACATAATGCAACACTAACGCTAAAGCTATCGAAGAGACTGAATCGCACTGGTCGAAGCTCAGGTTAGTTAGATGCTACATGTAATAAACTGCCTGCAGTAAGTCAGGCAGGTATTTCAACAGAATTGAGAAATGGTTCGACAAAACTTATATTGTGTTAAAAGTTCTTGGCTATATATTCGCTAGACTCTGAATGAAGCAAGAGGGAGTGTCTGATTTTACTGACTAAGCACCTAGACGAGTTCTTTCCGTTGCGTTGGTAAAAGTAGGCGCTAGAAAGGGGAGAACCCTTTAGCTGGGTACTCACTTAGCAGTGTAGCACTAGCCACCATTTGAGTCATGTCGGCGTAACGTCGTTGCGAGCACTGCGGATCCGGCAGCTCGTAGCTAGATACGCGGAGAACCGTGGACGAGCCGTACCCACTTGCAGGTTGATATCGTATCTGATACGTTACGTGCTACACTGCTAAGTGAGTACCCAGCTTTTGAATACCAATGTTACTCTTTTAATACATTGACGTAAACCTCAAGAGTTTATATCGATATACTCGCGGTTGTATCACAATAAACAACCTTGGACCTTTGTCTTATTATAGCAATATTTATCATTAGAGAATACAAGATAACGGATGTTATATTTAAAGAGAATGAGACAATAACACATCGCTTGATATAATTTACTGTCCTTCATTTCCAAGAAGACTGAAATTAAGTCATTCAGTTGAAAATACAGAGTTTTATTGCTCTTCAGTCCAAACTTAGCCGTCCTCATCGTTATAATTACTCACGCAGTTAAAAGAAGATTTTCTCAAAATCACGAGTATTGAGACGATAGGAATTCGGAAATGACGTGGCTGTTGGCCGCAGTCATAACCCAGTATGCGATATAAGCGGATACTGGCACCAGGCCAGGCAAGGCTATGAGAACGTGAACGCTATAAATCTAAGAACACCCTGAATCGATACCTGATTTACGTGTTCACATCGATATTTATTGAAATAGAAATTGAATTTTCGTAGGAAAGTTTTATCGACTTCGCTTTGTGTCCATTCCACATAAGATTTTTGTACTAGATAATCACAAGCGTGTATCGATGAGCGTGCCCCAATGTGTGCTTGATCTAGCATGGTCCATCTGAATAAAATCTGAGTTGACAATGTCCTTTACTTTTATAAATTGCAGTGACATTAATACCTACTAAAATATACTATACTACCTATTTAAATCTCTGGTCCTAATTTATTTTATTTTCCTCAAAAAATACAATACTGTTAACTAATAATAGAGTTTATCAGTTAAGTACATTGTTCAGATTTAAATCAAAGTATTTACATAACTTTATAAATCTAGATTAATAAATTTTACCTGATACCTGAAATAGAAGCACAATCATGATGTTTTTAATATACAGGTGGAAACTTTAACGGAAGGGAAACTACGGAAGCCTACACTGAGCGTGGCCGCGTGGTTACTTTTCTACATTAAGCGATAACGATAAGATATATCGGCCCCGAACAACTAATCGATCACAATCGACCGGTTGGCCACCCCTGCTTTAAAGTCCAGGCACCGATATACGCGATGACCAAACCGGAGTCTGTGTTTCCTGATAGCTATAACCAAGGAGTCTAATAAGTCAAGGGTGAATAGGTTACTTCTAGGCAGGCGTGCCCCCTCGTCGGCCACATCATCGCTTACCGTCAGATGAGATAGTGGTTAAACGCGAACCTATCAATAATAATAATAAACAAGAACCACGAAGGTTTGGTCACAAAAGAGATAGGTCCAGAAGGCAATCTACTTACAAAGCGCGCTCAAGCAACGCAAATATCTAAGACACTGCTCACAGTGTGTTTAGAATCATACGTGCTTGGACTGAGTTCGGAAATATTCCCGTTTCAGCACTCAGATTTTCAGCACCTAAGCTATTCCCGATTCGGCACCAATGGGTATTTTGGATGATAGTAACCAATCATCATCATCATCATAATCTCAGCCGAAAGACGTCCATTGCTGGACATAGGCTTCCCCCAAGCGTCGCCACAACGACCGGTCTTGTGCGTCACGCATCCATCGGATTCCCGCGACCCTCGCCAGGTCGTCGGTCCACCTTGTGGGAGGCCTTCCGATTCCAACGCTGCGTCTTCCGGTACGTGGCCGCCACTCCAAAACCTGTACAAAATCCCAATCTTCCGAGTTCGGACAGGAGGCCCCTACCTTAGCGCGATCGCCGAGCGTAGGTATGAAAAGTGAAGTACATACATGAGATTGCCTTGAGGAGCTCGTGGCTAGCGATCTTCAAGGTTAAGCAACGCTTGCCAAGGTTGGTCTGTGGATGGGTGACTATGTTAAGATGACATACCGAATTTCCTCCGTGCCTCGGAAAGCACGTTAAGCCGTAGGTCCCGGCTGTCATTTGTAGATCTTTGGCAGTCGTTACCGATAGTCAGAAGCCAGTAAATCTGACTCCAGTCTTGCCATGAAGTACCGTGTTACCCCAGTTAATGGGTTGTGGAGGTCTGGTAGGCAGCCGCTCCTCGTAAAATACTGGTATTCAGCTAAATCCGGCTTGACTGGCAGCCGACCCCAATATAGTAGGGAAAAGGCTAGGTAGATGATGATGATACATGAGATTGCCTTCTGTACCTATCTATTTTGTGGTTTGGTCTCGGGATCAGAAGTATACTAGCCCACACACAAAGAATCTTATTTTAGAACTACTCGACGGAATAAACCCGACTGCACAATTGTCACTCACGACTTCCGATTTGTAAGATTAAGGCAAAATAACTCCTATTACAGGTGGCGAAAGGTTTAGTTTTCCATGAGGTGTTTGGTGCTAATTTGAAGGGCACGATCGTGTTGTTTTTAGTTATTAGTTTTGTTGTTTAATAGCTATGGTTCAATATGTGAGCAATATTTGTAGCTGAAAACCTATCTATCCTACCTAACGTGACCATTTATTAAACGGTTTTATTTAGCTCACCCCGTTTGTTTTATTTTTTCTTGGGTCAATTTTTTTTTTTGTCAGAGCGGGACATCTGCGAAATTATGTACCTAATAAAAAAAGTTTTTAGTGTTTTACAATTTTTTTATTGTAGAAGATAGAATAATTTAAAATAAGCAAACCAAATCAGTAGTGTCGTGAATAAATTCTAGTTTTTTATTATTTATCGGCTGAACAAAGTTTTACAATATTGGGTCTTCTTTTTAGATATGTGTGGAAATCAGTACATGACATATTTATATTTATCTTCGTAATCAAAATAGCTTTAATTACTGCGACACTCAACTGTGTTTTATCACTTGTGCATATTTTGTTCATTTGAGAAAAAACTCTTTCAACAGATGCGTCACTTCCAGGCAGACACATTTAATAACGTACTCAATAAGCGTAGAGAAGTTTGTTAAATTAAGATTATTGGTACAAAAGTGCCGCATTTCGATCGAGAAAAATACATTTTGATTATCGTTTGGTCTGTTTGCAAAAGCGGGACAATTTCGGCCTCTTGGGGGACACCGGGACAGACTGCCTGAAAGCGGGACTGTCCCGCCGAAAGCGGGACGTATGGTCACGTTAGGTATACCAGACGTACCGTCATGATCATAGAACTGTGACGGATCAGGGTAACAGAACCGCCATTTCAAATACATATATCTTATTGCTTTTATGACATAACATTCTTAATACTTAATGTGTAGTGTTGAAATTTTGTAGGTACATATTTGATTAATAGGTATTATTTTCATTTATTTATTTTTATTCACTATCTAAATAGTAAAAAAAGTAATTTTCATACATGACGAATTGGAGCGTTTTCACATTATCCGATCCGATATCGGTGTCGGACGCCGATCCGATATCGGGGTAAGTAAAATGTATGAAATGCCGTGCTCCGATATCCGATATCAAGCCGGACAATATGAAAGATAGGTACATATTTCATACATTTTACTTACCCCGATATCGGATCGGCGTCCGATACCGATATCGGAACGGATAATGTGAAAACGCTCTTACGTGCCCCAGTCTAACAGCCAAACCCAATAACCTATCTACCACATACCGGAGATAGAAAAACAAGAAAACATGTAGGTATAATTTTTGTAGTGTATCATTTGTTTTAATATCTCCAGTATGCCAAAACTGGAGATAGATAGGTTATTGGGTTTGGCCGTAAGACACTTAAAATTACATAAAGTATAAAACGTTAATTAAACTTGCATTGTAGGTATAGTTTAAACGTCTTCGTACTTATAAACTAACCAGATCGGCTCAAATAAGCACCAATTTTTGAATGCGTGTCTTAGTTTTGCACGAAGGGCACTTTACCGACTGTGGCATGCATGTTTGCTTGTTTTACCACATCATCAAAACCGGCACGGAGGAAACACGTCATGTTAAGATGGTCATCCATCCACAGACCAACCTTGGCAAGCGTTGCTTAACCTTGAAGTCGACTTGTGTTCTATTACTTACACTGAGTCACGAAAAAAAAATTACGCAGTGGTTAAAAACTTTTCCTGTATACGAGGTATTCTCACGTTTTAAGTTATAATAGGGTATAGCACTTATGCACCATGGCTAAGGTTGTATGGGAACCACTATGCAATGTGATTCAAGGTTATAGATACAAAAATATTGTGAGAACTCCGTTAATAAGGTGAATGATTGCGGAAAAAAATAAGAAAACACAATTTTTGACTCATACAGAGCAAACAATAAAAGTATTGACAAATAAAAAAATAATTCATTCACTGCTTACCATCAGGTGGGATTGCAGTCAAGCACTGTTTATAACAATTAAAACAAAAAGTAAATATAACGGCATAATAAAATATAGGTATCAAATAAAAGACTGAAAAGCTTTATGGCCGATTTTAAAATCGAGAATTTGAATTTAACTAAGTATGTGCTTATTTTGATGAAAGGTTTTTCACTTTTAAGCCGATTTTGACTTATAAAGGGTACCTTTAACTTTAACGTTTGAATCCCCAACCGGTCCTATGAGACCGCGCTGTTATTGTTTTACTATTGTGTCTCGTTTCGCGGGTATCTGAGTAACTACATTCCTATCATCATCAATTCATCATCATTTCAGCCGAAATACATCCACTGCTGAACCCCAAGTATCGACATAAGGAATGTTCCTGTGCGTTTAGCACTTCATTTAACCGTCACCCAGGTCCTCGAAGCCTCCCAACGTTACGTGTTCCAGTATGTGGTTGCCATTTCATAACATAAAAATTGATTACAGAAGGCCCCATCGACCTCCCGTTCTGCGAGCAATGTTCCGTTGGCATGTACTTTTTCGACCCCCAAATTCCAAAATTTTCTTAAAATTTGCAGGGTGCAAAAATAACAAACGCATCGAATTGTCAACCTTCATTAGTTGTGTCACAGTAAATTCTTACGAGAACCTTGACATTGTCACGCTGACTCAAACGTAATAGGTTTTTAATGAACTCCTCTCCGTAGCCGCCTTAATAAACCAACATAATTAACTAACCTAAATATCTCTCTTTGATAAATTACTTTGTCTTTTGTTCCGTGGCTGACATTACCATTACTACCCACCGCCAACGTTACGAAGGGAGGTGAAGCGGAGAATATCTGCATAATAATTTGCACGAACGATTTCAATCAGCCAATAAGATCTTACAGAGATGCTATCAAGAATATTAAATTATTAATACATCTACACAGATAGTGTTCTAGTTTATATTTTACTTGCTGACCTGATATACATTGTCCTGTCTTAGCAATGAACTGCTAAACGCTCAAAGGTTAAATAGTCATATTGTTCTATATTTTTTTTTAACTCCTTAAGAACTTTCTCCTCAAAATAATATCATCATCTGCCCAGCCTTTTTCCCAACTATATTGGGGTCAGCTTCCAATCAAGCTGGATTTAGCTGAATACCAGTATTTTACGAGGAGCGGCTGCCTACCAGACCTCCACAACCCATTAACTGGGGTAACACGGTACTTCATGGCAAGACTGGAGTCAGATTTACTGGCTTCCGACTATCCGTAACGACTGCCAAAGATTTACAAATGACAGGCGGGACCTACGGCTTAACGTGCTTTCCGAGGCACGGAGGAAACTCGTTATGTAAAGATGGTCACCTATCCACAGACCAACCGTATCTCCTGACAATAACAAACAACAAAAAAAATAACTAGCGTAATTCGTCTAGCCGCCCACGCGTGATGATGTCACTAGGGAAATAGGGATTCAGTTTTATACATATGTCGACAAAGTTAACGTATTTAATTCCATAAGCGGATAACAATATTAGTTATAACGGCGCGACCGATTTCGATGCAAATTCACAAATAGAAAAAGCAATAAACGGGGAAGCTTTTTGTGTATAATTTGCATCCAAGCGCAGACGGGGCAATACCCGCCCGCCCCGTCTTCTTCTTCTCTAATTGTTTTAGAGAAGAAACAAAAACACACGTAAATAAATATTTTAGAACTTGGATAGTAAACGCCCACTTCACGTTTAGTTACGGCCAGTTTTTTCATCAAAGGTAACAGCCAAAGTAACGACATAAAGTAATAATAATGGTTAAATTCGTTTCTTCACAATTTTAACCGTTGGTTTGACTGTTTACTGCTCATTGAGGGGCTGTTAAAGCTATAATCACTGTCATTTTGACAAAATTGTATTGACTTCACTGCGTTCATTATGGATGCGTTCAAACACATTTTATTTTAAAGAAATTAATTAATAGATTTTTTTTAAGAAATAGGGTAAAGGCGGGAATAAATGCCCCGGTGGCATAGATGCCTCGTTATCAAAAAATGATAAGCGGAAACGGAACCCTCAGTGCGCGAGTCCGACTCGCACTTGCCCGGTTTTTATTTTTAATATGTGCGATTGTAGCAGCACCATGCCACGAAAATATAAAAGAAAGGAAGGAGCGCGAGTTCGAGTAGCATTTTGCATTAGCATTATCAGCGTCATTATTATCCGGCCTCATCTAGATTAATAATTATGACAAAAAAAATTGACGTGTAAAAGTGTTTTATGAAACCTATTTGCAAAATAAATATCATTTATCATTTAGCCTTATAATAATCCCACTGTTGGGACTCAAGTCTGCTCTCTAGGGAGAGGGATGGGCCATAATCCACCACGTGGGCCCGAGGTGGACTGTTGAATGAGAGTATGTTCGAGTTAGAGTATGGAATACAGAGCAATTACAGTCAGATCTCGAGAAAATGGACAGAAATACCATGGAGGGTTAAAATTCTAAAACCACAAATGCTTTTAGAATTTTAACAATAGGTCCAAAAATATTTAAAGGATTATACTAGCTAGCAATATATATCCCGCCTTTACCCTAAACAACAAATGACGTTTGACTTATGGCACTACTGGACAGTGATGTGGCGATGTTGTCATGAGTAAAAAAAGCTCCCCACGTGTTTTTGGGGTAACTAGGTCGTTTGCGTAGTGGTAACTCTATTGACTTTTAGTTTAGCTGTTATTTGGATGAAGAAACACATTTGCCATTATGACAGCTATGGTCAAGTAAATGTTAATGCTTTTACTGATAGTTTTAGTCTTTGATGAAAAAACTAGCCGTTAGAGATGCACAGCGATAATAAGGACCTACATTACAGTTGCTGTAGGATGGTGCGGGTGACAGCTGTCGAATTCTTACAATGTAGCTCATAATCTGCCTAACCTTTTCCCAACCATATTGGGGTCGGCTTCCAGTCAAGCCGGATTTAGCTGAATACCAGTATTTTACGAGGAGCGGCTGCCTACCAGACCTCCACAACCCATTAACTGGGGTAACACGGTACTTCATGGCAAGACTGGAGTTCTTACAATGTAGCTACCTATCCTTTTATCTCAGAGGTGCATATATTTTCATCCTGCTATCATCCTACCCAAGCTATGTAAAAAAGACCTGAAATCATTATTCAAGGCCATAAACTCGTTGTCAAATTGCTAAGAAGATATATTTTTATCGTGATTGGCAAACTGCCACAGCCAAACAAGCTACTTGATAGAACTGGATATCCGCCGATTAGGAACACCTGCTGCAATACCTTGGGGTTTCCCGATACGTTGCTAACGTAAAACGTAATATAAACATCTTATCCATTTTCTCCGATTTACCTGTTGAATCTTGGAGCCCCGTCCTGGATATTTCATTCCTAATTTAATCACACATTGAAACTCCGAGCATAGTCCTCTTCATTGACCTTTAGCCATCTGATGAAGCCCATTGCAAGAAGATTATATACATATAGCGACCTAACTTAAGTGGCAGTGGGCGGGAACATTGCATTCGGCATAGAACACAAGGTAGAGCGCGGAAACCCAATGGAAACAAGACACAGGATCACTCGTTATGCTGACACTTGAGGAAGGTCTACGTCCAACAGTGGACGTCTTCCGGCTAAATGATAATGAACAGCTATTCTGTTCAGTGGTACACTAATTCGGCCCAAAGCCTAAAGAGATTCCGAAGGTGTTCTGTTTATAAGATTTAAGTGTCAAGCCTCAGTACCATCATCAGCCTAGCCTTTTCCCAACTATATTAGGGTCGGCTTCCAATCAAGCCGGATTTAGCTGAATACTAGTATTTTACGAGGAGCGGCTGCCTACCAGACCTCCACAACCCATTAACTGGGGTAATACGGCACTTCATGGCTTGACTGGAGTCAGATTTACTGGCTTCCGACTATCCGTAACGACTGCCAAAGATCTACAAATGACAGCCGGGACCTACGGCTTAACGTGATTTCCGAGGCACGGAGGAAACTCGTTATGTTAAGATGGTCACCCATCCACAGACCAACCTAGGCAAGCGTTGCTTAACCTTGAAGATCGACCTGTGCGGCTGTTATTATCTAGCCACGAGCTCCTCAGTACCAATGGCGACCAATTAGTTAGAACTTCTGAGTAGTTAGAACATAAAAAAGACCAACCCCAACCATAAACTAAAAACCTAATTACAAGTCGAAAGTAAACACAGTCACTCATGAAACCACAACATGACCTTAACTATGACGTAATCCGTCAGGGTAGACATTGTATAGACCAAGTACTACTACCGTATACCCGCATTTCACTGAAGACAGCATTAGGTAACAATGTTACGGAGGGAAGTTTACAATTTACTGGGCACTGTTCCAACCCTGCACTAAAGTAATTGTGAAAGGTAATGCTTTCCTAAGAGAGCGAGAACTAAATTATATTGGTAAGTGAATTGGTGTCTGTACGAGCTGCAAAATACTTTAGTATTACGTTTGCCGATCAGAGTATTGATATTGGTAACACGGAGCAGGGAATTATAGCAGAAGAAAAAAAGAGGTCTTCACCCAACATTATACTAAATTTGTTATAGGATGGTTTCGGTGACAGCTGTCAGATCCATACAATGTAGCTAACTATCCTTTTCTCTCATCTTAAAGAAGCATATTTTCGTCTTGCTGTCACCCAACCCATGCTATGTAAAAAGACTATAGATGACTCCAGACAGAAATGATGATGTCGATGTGGTTGATATTGAGGTTGACTAACTGTCCAGTAGTGATATACCTTCGCTCGTGGAGGTTCTTAGACAGAAAGAAAGAAATGAATAAAAAAAGAAAAACATTTATTTCGTACATATAAGCACACGCAACAAACAACTTAAGATTAAAAAAGAGAAAAGAAAAGAAAACTAAAACTGTGCGTCACGGCTGCGCCAAATAGGTCTTGTTCAGCAAAAATGCCAGACACCTCTATGTGACAGTTGCCTGACGCTGGTTTTCTATTTATTACATTCAATTCTTATTACTGCAAAAACTAAAGACTCACTGACCACAAAATTGATACTCCTTCACACGTAGAACCATAATCACAGTATCTCATTGCAGGATGTCCATTACTATCGCAATACTTCAACAATCCGGAATCATCATCATCTACCTAGCCTTTTCCCAACTATCGGTTCGGCTTCCAGTCAAGCCGGATTTAACGTGCATTCCGAGGCACGAAGGAAACTTGGTATGTTAAGATGGTCACCCATCCACAGACCAACCATGGCAAGCGTTGCTTAACCTTGAAGATCGACGAGTGCGGCTGTTTTTATCTAGCCACGAGCTCATTTTCAACAATCCGGAATGAGAATGATATATGCTAAACTGTGGCAAGCTATGCTGTGTGTATGTCCAAGGAGTGAAGAAGACTGTACTTACAATAGATACAGAAATGTGTATCCGTGACACATTTCTGTATCTATTGTAAGTACAGTCAGCACCAAAAGTCGATGAACAGAATCAACATAACAAAACACCTGTTCGCAATAAAATGTGTTTCATCTGTTCACAATAAAATGTTTTGTTATGTTGATTCTGTTCATCGACTTTTGGTGCTGACTGTACATAGTCTGGACGGACTGGGGTTACGTTGCTCAGTCGAGTCCACAGATAAGTTACGTACCGAGCACAGACTAGCATAAATCTTCCATAGCCAGTGATGCAGATGCATTGCATCCTGCAATCTTGTCTTACAAAGCTGCATCTAGGTCTTTCATTCACTGCCTTATCTACTTACTCGATAATGCCAGGAGTTAGTACTTTGCCTCGTTTATAATTATAAATTTTGTTTACCGATTTGTTATTAAACCTTCCTCTTTAATCACTCTATCTATTAAAAAAACCGCATCAAAATCCGTTGCAGATTTAAGCATACATAGGGATATAGGGACAGAGAAAGCGATTTTGTTTTATACTATGTGATGATGGTTGATCGTAAATGCCTTTTAAACTCGAGAATGACTAGGTACCAATTCAACCTACAAACGTGGCGTTAGCGTCAAAGAACTGTTTTCGTCTAGGGTTTAGTCATATACACAGTACATATCATTAAGTCCACGCGAGCGACACTTTGGAGACGGTTTATTCCTACTTCATCATCATTATTTTCCTGCCCTTGTCTCATTATACTTTGGGTCTGTAGAACACATACCTATAGGTAATTATTATAATCTAACCTTCGATCACTTCGAAGAATCTAACAAAAAAAAACCGGCCAAGTGCGAGTCGGGCTCGCGCACAAAGGGTTCCGTAGCAGCAAATATAATAAACTTATTATGTCAATTTATACACCTGGTGAATGGAGCCTAAACTCTCCCGATATCATCGCGGATTTTTAAAGGTGTACAATACTGTAGTATATTTTTTGATCTATCTTATAAGGTTCAGCCATCGTTTTCAGTGTAAGCACAATAACTTAACCAAAATTACAGTTAAATCAACCTATCTCAAAAACTATAAGAGATACTTTGATCAAACCAAAAATCGTTGAAAGAGTTAATTAGCATGCATCACCTCTATTTTTTTTAGAATTTTATACCCCGTAGTTATAAAAATAGAGGGGGGGGGGACATACTTTTTACGACTTTGAGAGCTGATATCTCAAAAACCGTTCACTTTAAGAAAAATGTTTTTTAGAAAACTTTATATCATTTTAAAAGACCTTTCCATTGATACCCCACACGGGTATGTACATCGAAAAAAAAATTTTCATCCCTCAGTTACATGTATGGGGGGCCCCACCCCCAATTCTTTATTTTACTATTTAGTGTCATAATTTTGTAGCGGTTCATACAACACATATTCCCATCAAATTTCATCACTGTAGTACTTATAGTTTCCGAGTAAATCGGCTGTGACAGACGGACAGACGGACAGACGGACAGACGGACATGACGAAACTATAAGGGTTCCGTTTTTGCCATTTTGGCTACGGAACCCTAAAAATGGTCTTGAAACAACATGAAAGAAAGAAAATCGGTTTATTTATGCGGAACGACAAAAATAATAATAATGGAAAAATAAGGGGGAAAATATGCGTCAGTTCCGCGCTAAAACGGCCGAACGCTCAGCAAAATGCCATGCCCTCACACATAAAGCGACGAGGGCACAGCGCTGGTTTTCAGCGTGGGTCGGTACCGGGCAGTCATCATCTGCCTAGCCTTTTCCCAACTATATTGGGGTCGGCTTCCAGTCGAGCCGGATTTAGCTGAATACCAGTATTTTACGAGGAGCGGCTGCCTACCAGACCTCCACAACCCATTAACTGGGGTAACACGGTACTTCATGGCAAGACTGGAGTCAGATTTACTGGCTTCTGACTATCCGTAACGACTGCCAAAGATCTCCAAATGACAGCCGGGACCAACGGCTTAACGTGCTTTCCGAGGCACGGAGGAAACTCGTTATGTTAAGATGGTCACCCATCCACAGACCAACCTAGGCAAGCGTTGCTTAACCTTGAAGATCGACCTGTGCGGCTGTTATTATTTAGCCACGAGCTCCTCGGTCGGTACCGGGCAGTACCGGTGTTAATAAAAAGACGTCGGAACATGACAAATCTCTAATATCGGTCAGTGCCCTATGAGAAAACACGGTGTTATGAAAATATTTGCTCATTGTTATCATAATCTTTTCAGCAATGTTTCTGGGGCTACGGTCCGTTTACATGACAAAGAAACGTATTACTGTGAGGTTTACTTGTGGCAATATAAAAAGAAAATGCCAAAAACTCTATAGAAGTTTGCCCCACCTAATAAAAGATAATAATTTATAAACATGCCTCTTATTGCATATTTATTAATTCATGAATCCCCGACCGGTCCTATGAGACCGCGCTGTTATTGTTTTTCTATTGTGTCTCGTTTTGCGGGTATATGATAGGTTAATGATAAATAAATAAATAAATAAATAAATAAATAAATAAATAAATAAATAAATAAATAAATAAATAAACCTTTGTTTCAACGCCTGTAGAACTTGCAGTTTCTGTTTTGTAACTTTGATTTTAATAATAATCTTTAATTATTTAAACAACGTATTCGTTGAAACGCATTAATATAATCATGAAATAATATTTTGAATAAGAAATTAATAACTAAACCGAATCGATTGATTTATGAATCACCAAAACCGTGAGTTGGTTTTGTTAGTGTCCAGTCAATAGAGCGCAACAAAGAAACTAACATACAAAGACTTGTAAAAACATATACATCCTTTGCGTCGCACAGTCGGGTAAAAAGGGCGAAATTGATCCAAATTGAGGAACAGTTCATTGAATTTTGCCATCGTCTCTTGATGTATTCTAGTTAAATGCTATGAGGGCACGAACCCTAAATAAGTTAGCCTTTTCCGTGTCATGTGAATGGCTTAGGTATAGTATAGCCAGACATCAGAATGGGAACGACTATATTTACTTAAAATTGATAACACCTATAAAATCCTGGAATCATGAACATGACGATTAAATGTAGAACTACATTACACATTTGCATTGGGCCCAAGAAGCGTTGACAGGCGTCCGGATAAAGTCGGACACAGTCAGGTTTTTTGGTTGTGTGTCCGGCCAAATTAGGTGGAGTACGGCCTGTCCGGCTTTTCTTAGACTTTTTAAATTTTACCAATTTTTTGATTTTTCATGTTTTTGCAACTGCAAGTGTTTACAGACGAGCAATTACTTGTTATTTCATTAGAATGTAAAAAGAAAAAATTCCGAAATGGCATAAAAAAAATTATTGGCCTTTTTAATCAAATGTCCGGCTAAACTGACTGGTTTGTCCGGCTTTTCGGTTTGAAGATCTGGCAACCCTAGGCCCAAGTGGGTCACGTACACCGATCTGGGCGCACAAGTTTCCATACATTTTATAGTATGGCAACTAGACTTGTAGAGCTACATTAGTCCCACGCCACGCGGCGCGGTTCTAAGTACAACTCGGCGTGCGTCGGTCTAATGTAGTTCCCGCTTAAGACGAATGATTAATTTAACAGTTTCATAACGGGATTCTAATAAAATATAATAAGATTCTTCAATAATAATAGTTCAGTTCAAATAAGTCATTTACAATTTCATAAATCCCAGTGTGAAAGCACACGCTGGATTCCACATGCATAGAATCCAGTGTCGCAACAGAGACCTTGCTATACCTACTTACTAAATTTGTTATAGGATGGTTTCGGTGACAGCTGTCAGATTCATACAATGTAGCTATTCAATCCTTTTCTCTCATCTTAAAGATGCATATTTTCGTCCTGCTTTCGTCCAACCCATGCTATGCAAAAAGGACTATAGTTTCATTCTATGTAGACAGCAGATGTAATCCAAGCATCCGACAAACCGACAGTCACCACAATGGTTGGTTTGCTTTACATTACAATCCGCCAGTTCCCACCAAGGTCACTTCTGTTTGGACGCTTGATTACATCCGTGTGTCCCATGCTTTATATATTAAAACTTCATGCAACCTATTGGTACACAGGCAGACTTAATATAGGCATTCTCTACCAGTCAACCAAGGGTGGTGAAGAGAAAGCATGGCATGGGGCTTTAATCTACCTAGATGTGACTGACATTTATAGGTTCTCTGAATGTCAACGACAGGCGCAGAGGTCTAAATGGTAAACTACATTTACCCTTTAACCTAAAGTCCATGGTAGACTATACTTCTATACTAATATTATAAAGAGGTAAAAATTTTAAGTTTGTATGTAGGGGGTAATCTCTGGAACTACTGGTCCGATTTGAAAAATTCTTTCAGTGTTAGATAGCCCATTTATCGAAGAATGCTATAGGCTATATGCCATCACGCTACGACCCACGGGAGCGGAGCAGTTACGAAAAATGCGGGTGAAACCGCAGGGGACAGGTAGTTTAATAAATAAATTGGAGTACTTAAACGCTGGGAGAAAACTATTAAACAACGTTTAATAATCAAAGTTTTGTCTCTATTCACCTCTTCGTTCGTATGTACCCCGTTTGACCTGTACCTATCGTTGGCAACCTTAGTCACATATAATCGTCTCACTCAAGCCGACGAATTACGTGAGCCCGTCTACAGTCTTACTAGTCATCAATCGATATTATTTGTTTATCTACTACGACGATACTTCGTAGAAGTAAAGCCTGTGCCGTATTAAACCAGCGCAGGGCCTATAACAAATTCTACCGAGGGGCCCACTAAATGTTTATTAAACAAAAACGCTTTCTCTGTCCCTATATCCATACGTATGCTTAAATCTTTATTACTCCACAACAGATTTTGATGCGGTTTTTTTAATAGATAGATAGAGATAGTAACACTGATACCTTTGCACCCGTGCGAAGCCGGGGCGGGTCGCTAGTTATTATTATAACTGAAAGCAATGGTAACGGCCCCGACTAACGAGTTGTAGATCACGGGTTCAAACCCAGCCAGGCACATTAATTACTTTGTATAATGTACTTCTTCACCACTGCTCTCAAAACGGTGAAGCACAACATCGTTAGGAAACCGGCATGTCCTAGAACCAAAAATTCGAAGACATCCCCCAACCTGTACTGGGCCTGCGTGGTAGATTAGGACCAATTCCCTTTCCCAGAGGGCAAGTCTGAGTGCCAGTTAGTGGGAACATTATATAGCTCATGCTATGCTATTACTATAACGAGCCTATATTGTCCTACTGCTGGGCAAAGGTCTCCTTCCATTCCTTCCGTTTTTCTCGGCTTTGGACCGCGGTGCAACTTAGATCTCCTTCTTGGTCTGCCGTGGCCCGTCATGCGTTTTTAGGGCACCAACCTTGTGTTGTACTGTCCACCGCTTGATCGGCAGGCAGCAGACATGTCCAGCCCAGTCCCACTTAAGCTGGGCAGACTTCTAAGCTACGTCAATATTATCTGCGTTTAGAAGCGCAGTGTAGTATTTGTAAAATTAAAACTCTTACAATTTATTTTTCACACAGGCTGCAAGGATCTTAAGTATCAATAGCCCATAGGCAGTTGCTTGCATTGTCTCTATAGATAATTCGAAATTGATTATTTTTCATATGGTCACAGATTAATTCATGAATCCCCGACGGGTCCTATGAGACCGCGCTGTTATTGTTTTACTATTGTGTCTCGTTTTGCGGGTATGTGATAGGTTAAGTGAAGTACAAGTATATATGTGTATATGGTATAGGTTCTTGACTACTTTTAGTAAGTGCAAGCGGGCACCCCGACCCATTTGCTACTTTCTAGTCGACGGCTATTTCAGTAGTGATTTCAGCAACTGAATATCTATTCTGAGACTGAATATATGTATTTGACAGCACGAATGGCGCAATGGTTGAACGATTGGCTGCAGTGCTACGTGTCGCGGATTTGATTTCTGTACGGAACAAATATTTTTATGGCTTAGGTATAAATGGTTCGGTCTGAGTGTCTTATGTGTGGAAGATGTCTGTTAACCCATCCACAATACAGAAGTAGGTCTTCCCGTTTGATTTTATCATTTGGGTGTCTTTAAGGCTAGAGTAAATAGGCTCTTAATAAACTAGTGCGCCTTACCATCAACGATTGAATCACTGCTGACAATCAGGTGAGATCGCAACGTTTTATTAATAAAAATATATTTAATAAAAAACAAGTAAGTATCTTGTACCAATAAAGGGTGTAAAAAGACCCTTAACGAAAACGAAAACCCCATATTCTTCTCATCACTGGGATACTTTTTTTCTTCTAGACCATACCTGGGAGTTCACTGGTTCTGGAGATATTGAAGGTCAAAGTCAACATTTTTTTTTTCGTTTTTTTTTCAAAATCGTATTCTAAGCATCATTAGTAAACTTTCTTCCGAACAAACATTATCAAAATTATAAATTTTTCATAACAAATTACGCATTTGAAGTGTCAAAAATGTAATGAAAACTAAACACAACGAGCGCCTCACAAACACAAGTGTATGGTCGGTTCAACTACCGAGCTTGAGCGGCCGAACGCTCAGCTGATCGAAATTATTATTAATTAATTATTTTTTAAAGATGAAAAAAAAAGTTTTTTCCCAGCAAATTTTTTTGGTCTAAGTTACTTAATTACATGTACAGAATGTGTAGTTATCGGCTTTGTGATCGGTCTTTTTACACCCTGTATATACCTAGGTACCTCTAAAAGTAACCAAGATCTAAATAGCACAAAGTGGGCGTATTGGATACAACCTTGGGCCAAGTTTTAGTCTGTCTGACCGGAGATTAATTGTGTCTTTAATTCTCATCATCATCATCATCTCAGCCGAAAGACGTCCACTGCTGGACATAGGCCTCCCCCAAGCGTCGCCACAGCGACCGGTCCTGCACGTCTCGCATCCATCGGATTCCCGCGACCCTCGCCAGGTCGTCGGTCCACCTTGTGGGAGGCCTTCCGACGCTGCGTCTTCCGGTACGTGGCCGCCACTCTAGAACCTTCCGTCCCCATCGACCATCTGTTCTACGAGCAATGTGCCCTGCCCACTGCCACTTAAGTTTGGCGATTCTTCGGGCTATGTCGGTAACCTTAGTTCTCTTGCGGATCTCTTCATTCCTGATGTGATCGCGCAAGGAAACTCCGAGCATAGCCCTTTCCATTGCTCTTTGGGTGACTTTAAGCCTTCTGATGAGGCCCATTGTGAGCGACCACGTTTCCGAGCCATATGTCATCACTGGCAACACACACTGGTCATAGACTTTTGTCTTGAGACACTGCGGTAGGTTGGACGAGAAGATACCGTGCAGCTTCCTGAACGCTGCCCAGCCGAGTCGGATTCGACGATTGATCTCTTTCTCGAAGTTAGATCTACCCAACTGGACCGTCTGTCCCAGGTAGACGTAGTCGTCCACAACTTCGAGTGTAGAGTCTCCGATCTTGATGGGAGTGGGAGCTACATGGATGTTTACCATGACTTTGGTTTTGTCCATGTTCATTTTGAGTCCCACTCTTTCGGAAGCCCTACTGAGATCACCGAGCATTGTACTGAGCTCCTCCGTAGTCTCAGCCATGACTACTATGTCGTCGGCAAACCGAAGGTGAGTGATGTACTCGCCGTTGATATTGATGCCTCGCCCTCTCCATTCCAGAACCTTGAAGACATCCTCCAATGCGGCCGTGAACAGTTTCGGAGAGATAACGTCTCCCTGTCTCACACCCCGCTGTAAAAGGATAGGTTTCGAGGTCTGATCCTGGAGTCGGACTGACATGGTGGCGTTTTTGTACAAACATTTCAGCACTTCGATGTACCGATAGTCAATCTGGCACCGTTGGAGAGACTGCAGTACAGCCCAAGTCTCGATCGAATCGAAGGCTTTCTCGTAATCCACAAACGCTAAGCAGAGAGGCAGGTTATACTCCTCAGTCTTCTGTATAACCTGCCGTAGCGTATGTATGTGGTCTACGGTGCTAAAGCCTTTTCGGAATCCGGCTTGTTCAGGAGGCTGGAAGTCGTCGAACCTGCGTGCGAGACGATTCGTGATGACTCTGGAAAACAACTTGTAGACATGGCTCAGAAGTGAGATGGGCCTGTAGTTCTTAAGGAGGGCATTGTCGCCCTTCTTAAAGAAAAGTACCACCACACCTCTGCCCCATGCGTTTTGCCCTCGAGTATGACGGAATTAAATAGCTTCTGAAGGGCCTTAAGGACCGGTTTTCCACCCGCCTTCAGAAGTTCGGCCGTAATTCCGTCCTCACCCGGCGCCTTATTGTGTTTAAGTTGTTTCAGAGCCACCCTAATCTCGTACAGGCTGACGTCCGGGATATCTTCGGTATAGTGTCGGGTCAATCTAGCTCTTGGATCATTCGCTAGATTTGTCGTGGGTTTAGAGATAGACGTGTATAACTGTCCATAGAATGCCTCGATCTCTCCCAGGAGCTCCGATTTAGCGGATATGACTCTGCCATCGTCGGTCTTCAGTTTCGTGAGTTGGCTCTGCCCAATAGACAGATCCCTCGCAAAAACTTTGGAGCCCTTATTCCGCTCTATCGCGTCCTTAACCCTTTCGGAATTAAAGTGGCGAAGATCGCGTTTTAAGGACTTCGAAATCTGTCTATTGAGCTGACGGTATCTGCACAAATCGTCTGAAGACTGCAGAATCATCTCACGCCTCTTCTTCATGAGCTCGAGAGTCGGATCCGAGAGCTTCTTGTTCTTATTTGTACGGTGGGTCTTGAAAAACTTAGACCCGACCGTATGGACAGTTTCCACGAACCCATCGTTACATTCGTCCACGGAGCTACCTAGGCACTCGAAACGATTGTGGAGTTCGAGCTGAAAGCTCTCGGGGTTTTGGAGCTGGATTTGTGCTGGACGGAGCGTAGACTTCACCAGTCGAGACCTTTCAAGCTTGATGTTGATATTCAATGTGCCTCTCACCATGCGGTGATCACTACCAGTTTTCACTGCATTGATCACAGAGACATCATTGAATATTTGCTTCTTCGTCGACAAGATGAAGTCAATCTCATTTTTAGTTGCACCATCGGGGCTTTGCCAGGTCCACCTCCTATGCTCACGCTTTTTGAAGAAAGAGTTCATCATGTAGAGGCCCTCCTTCTCCACAAAGCTAGCCAGTAGGTGTCCCCGGTGGTTCCGCCGTCCAAATCCAAATTGCCCCACTCGCAGCTCATCACCGTCTCGTTTGCCCAGTTTAGCGTTGAAGTCCCCCATGACCACGGTGAAGTGAGTCTTATAACCATGTATGGCTCTGGATATATCCTCATACATGGTCTCTACTTCGTCGTCGGAGTGTGTCGAGGTTGGGGCATATACCTGTATGACCTTCAGCGAATATCTTGCCGATATTCTGAGTATAAGGTAAGCCACCCTGGTCGACACACTCTCGATCCTCACCACATTGTTCACAAGGGACCTGTGGACGAGAAACCCGACACCACCCTGGGACTGCTGGTCGCCCTCCCGGAAATAGAGCAGGTTACCGGATTTGAGAATTATCGTGTCCTCCCCCTGTCTTCGGACTTCGGATAATCCCACAATACTCCATCGTACCCCGCTCAACTCTTCCTTAAGTTCGGTGATCTTCTCGTCGGTCCGCAGTGTACGCGTGTTGTATGTTGCCAGGTCGAGTCGTTGTAAGGGGTAGCCTAGCCTCCTCCGGAGATTCTTCGCACCCCTTGCCTCGCCGTAGCCTTGACCGCTACCGTAGTCAAGGTTAGACGGGCTGCCGGGTACTAGGGGCCGTTTTGTTTTGCGTGTCTGCATTGTTGGGGGGTTTTTGCCATAATCGCCACGCTTGGCATGCGGGTTGGCGATCGCAGTGTAGATGTTGAAATGCACAGAAAATGCTGCTGCCCATTTTCTGGTGTGTCCCTTAGTCGCCTCTTACGACACCCACGGGAAGAGATGGGATGGTGTAAATTCTTCGGTTCCAGACACCATACGGAACAACAACGTCTTTAATTCTAGCACGTGACTATTTTAATTGAACTCAATTTTAGACGCATGAACTATTCTTCATTTCTAACATCAACTTATCAAATACTAGCTGTCCCCTGCGGTTTCACCCGCATTTTTCGTTACTGCTCCGCTCCCGTGGGTCGTAGCGTAATGATATATATCATTCCTCGATAAATGGGCTATTAACGCTGAAAGAATTTTTCAAATCGGACCAGTAGTTCCAGAGATTACCCCCTACATACAAACTTACAAATTTTACCTCTTTATAATATTAGTATAGATTTTTTGCGACTGAAATTAAAGATCAGGCGATGTCTGTTAATAACTAATTATTTATATTAAAAACACTACGTAAACACAAAAGATATTTAAAATTCGTTATAATAATAAATCATGAAGCTTCTTCACTCGTTAAAAATATCATTCCAATGTTTATCTCACCAAAGTTCAGTTTAAACAAATCGTAAATTAAAGGTTAAGTAATTAATCAAAATTTTATCTGACTGAACGTCATAACATCCTCAATTAGATGCCTATGTAGTGGAGAGGAATCAACCAGTCGGGAAAGCCGACTATTCGGTCATATTTATAGGCGATGACTAGTTGAATTTTAGATTAAACGACAAAATATATCAACGACGGACAAACAAGAACTATACGATCTAGTTGTTATATTATCTATACTAATATAATAAAGAGGTACTTAAAGTTTGTTTTTTTGTTTGTAGGAGGTAATCGCTGAAGATCCTGGTCTGACAACAAAAATGTAGGTATTGATAGAAAGCTGCTTTCTTATTGAGTGCTATAGGCTATATTTTATGCGACCCACTTACGATATTATTTTTTTTTCTGAATTTACTTGGTTATCCGACTTCCACGCGGGCGAAGCCGTGGGCAAAAGCTAGTCATACATTATTTATTACACTACCCACGCTTATATTATCAAATTAATCACACTAAGGGCCTGTTTCACCACCTATGATTAAGTTTCGAGTATCTTACTTGACAGATAATTTCATACGAATTCTGTCACATTTTTGAATTTATTCAGTGAGTAGTGCCTACTCGGACATTGTGAAACAGGCCCTAATATTCACGTGCACTAATTATTGCACTAATATTGTGACACTGATATCACCCTACTAATCACACTAATATTGTCATAATAATGTAACTCAAATTATCTTACTAATTGTACCATTAAACAGATTAAAACCGAAAGTCTGTACAGTATGTGTGTACATTTTTTACTCCTTCACGCTCAAACAACTGAAAAGATTTGGATACAATTTGGCACATGGGTAGAACATCTGTCCTGGAATATGTACTAATGTATGTTTTTTACTCTTTCACAGTTAAACATGTGAACATATTTGAATGAAATTTAGCAAATGGGTAGACCATGCCCTGCTGGAATAACACAAGTTATTTATGCCGGGAATTTCTTTCCTTGAGATAATTATCTAATTGCACTCCAGCGCTGGCAGAGAAACTACTTAAACAATATCAAATATGCATTTTAAAACGAACTCATGTAAACTCTACTTGAAAAGGCGTATCCCTCGACCCCGCATGGTCTCAGTCTAGGAGTATTCCCGTTTCGGCACCCAGATTTTCGGCACCCAAGCTATTCCCGATTCGGCACCAATAGGTACCGAAGGTAGGAGGAATTGGTTGGTGGTAGGTATAGTCCGCCTCTGTACTTATATGTGCATAAAGCATTTAATAAATATAAGGTATTTTGGATGGTAATAACACAGGAGTATTCCCGTTTCGGCACCCTGATTTTGGCACTAAAATTTTCGGCACCCGGGAATAGCTTTCCCGATTCGGCACCAATAGGTATTTTGGACTGGTATTTTGTATGGTATTACCTACCTTATTTTGTTGGTACTACCTGTCCAAAATACCTATTGATGCCGAATCGGGAATAGCTTAGATCCTGTGCCGAAAATATGAGTGTCGAAACGGGAATACACCTCAGTCTAGCCTCCCACTAATGTCCCATGAGTCGGCACCACATTGTAACAGATAAGGCGCTACAGCTGCATGATAAGGCCAATGACTTCGGAAGCTATATATCACAATTACTATCAACTCGTGTATGATATTTACACACGTATTTGCACTTTATAAAACGCAAACGGGTCAAATAATATGACATGAATATGAGACACATAGTTTTTATGATTCCGTAGCCAAATGGAAAAAAACGGAACCCTTATAGATTCGTCATGTCTGTCTGTCCAGCCACAGCCATTTTTTTCCGAAACTATAAGAGTTATATTGTTGAAACTTGGTAGGTAGGTAGATGTATTCTGTGAACCGCTTAAGATTGGTTTGAACGAGATCTAATAAGCAGTTTTTTTTAATACGTCCTAAATCGTAATTAAGTTGGTGCGGAACCCTCGGTGCGCGATTTCGACTCGCACTTGCCCGGTTTTTACAGAAAATGTTTTCGTCAGTTTTTTTTTGTTTCAACATCAATTCTGCAATTTTAATAAAGTAATTCAAGCAATAGTTCTACATGAAATAAAGTTATTATTGCGAAAATGCTGTTCTATGCGTGTTAATGTGAATGTTAAAATTGCGATCGACACTCTCTTAGAGCGTTTTCACATTATCCGATCCGATATCAGTGTCGGACGCCGATACGATATCGGGGTAAGCAAAATGTATGAAATATGTACCTGTCTTTCATATTGTCCAGCACGATATCGGATATTGGAGCACGGCATTTCATACATTTTACTTACTCCGATATCGTATCGGCGTCCGACACCGATATCGGATCGGATAATGTGAAAACGCTCTAAGAGAGTGTCGATTGCAATTTTAACATTCACATTAACACGAGTAATCATAGAATATGAAAACACTGAGACGACAAAGGAACATTAAACTTCATAAAACGTATAACTGCAATAAAAGCAAGACAATTTTCTCGTTCACTGGAAGGAATTCCATTTACGATGCATCCTTAGGACGGAACTCTAAGAAAGGAAGAGAATATCTTTTTTTTACGTAGGAAATCATCAAATGACTTTTCTCGCACTATGTAGAGCGAGAGGAAGTTATTCATTCGAAGGAAGCTCGCAGGAAGAGTATACTGAATATATAAATTAATAGCATAGCAATGCATAGATAAATTAATTTACACGTAGTCTACATTCTTGTTTTTGGATAGGGAAATTATTTCTCCCGCTCTAGATGAAGCGAGGGGAAGTGTCAGACTTTTACAGACTAAAACCAGCTGCATTCCTTAACCTATCACTTACCCGCGAAACGAGACACAATAGTAAAACAATAACAGCGCGGTCTCATAGGACCGATCGGGGATTGGTTTGACTGACGTGACTCAAACAATCCATTTCGCACAGACTGTCATGCAAATGGGTTCTCCATTTGCGCAAATTCAAATACGTCAGTTCTAAAATATGAGTGAAATCAAATACAATCTATTAGCCTATCAACGAACGAAATGGGTTACCTAAAGCGGGAACTACATTAGAGAGACGTGGGTAAGTTGTACAGATAGAAAGAAAGATGAAAAGGAAGAAAGTTAGTAAGTTTCTAAGAGGGGTCAGGTAACATAGGGCACATACCGTACGTACAGTACGTAGAGTCGCGTCTAGCGTTGCCAGACGTCCGGATAAAGCCGGACACGGTCAGGCTTCATGGTTGTGTGTCCGGCCAAATTAGGTGGAGTACGGCCTGTTCGGCTTTTGTTAGGCTTTTTAAATTAGATCATTGTTTTTATTTTCATGTGTTCTTGCAATTGCAAGCGTTTGCATAAGTACCAGTAATGACTTGTTATTTCATTAGAATGTAAAAAATTAAAACTTCCGGAATGGCATCAAAAAAAAAGTATGCCTTTTTAATCAATTGTCCGGCTAAACTGACTGGTTTGTCCGGCTTTTCAGTTTGAAGATCTGGCAACCTTAGTCGCGTCACACGTTGCATCGTATGACGTGGGTCTAATGTAGCTCTACAAGTCTCGTTGCCATTAAAAACGTATGGAGACCAACAAACGCGCTCAGATTGGCGTACGTGGTCCAATGTAGTCCTATCTTTAGTATTACACGCTCCCCTTCTTGGCAGGCCAATGTGGGCCAACGTGTACAGGATTACGGCCATTACACCACACTTATGCCAGTTTTAATATTGTAGTTAGCAACGGAATAATCGAGTTGATTTGTTGGCAATGGCCGCAGTAATGCGCTATGACGGTTTAAAAGGTGTATTATGTTGCTGTGCTGTTGGTTCCAAAACGTATGTAACTACCTACTAAACAGTTATTCCAAGGAGAAATAACTAAATACAGGGTGTAAAAAGACCGATCACATAGCCGATAACTACACATTCTGTATATAACTTAAACCAAAAAATATTGCTGGGGAAAAAACTTCTTTTTTCATCTTTAAAAAATAATTAATCTATACTAATATTATAAAGAGGTAAAATTTGTAAGTTTGTATGTTTGTAAGTTTGTATGTAGGGGGTAATCTCTGGAACTACTGGTCCGATTTGAAAAATTCTTTCAGTGTTAGATAGCCCATTTATTAAGGAATGCTATAGGCTATATATCATCACGCTACGACCCACGGGAGCGGAGCAGTAACGAAACATGTGGGTGAAACCGCAGGGGACAGCTAGTTAATAATAATTCCGATCAGCTGCGCGTTCGGCTGCTCGCGCTTGGTCGTTGATCCGACCGCACGCTTGTGTATGTGAGGCGCTCGTTTTGTTTAGTTTTCATTGCATTTTTATAACTTCAGATGCGTAATTCATTATGAAAATTTTTAATAATGTTTGTTCAGAAGAAAGTTTACTAATGATACTTGAAATACGATTTTGAAAAAAAAATCTCGACTTTGACCTTCAATATCTCCAGAACCAGTGAATTCCCAGGCATGTTTCTAGAAGAAAAAAACTAACCCAGTGATTAGTAAAATATGGAGTTTTCGTTTTCGATAAGGGTCTTTTTACAGACGACGAATTAATGAAGACGGTACGATTGGCGCATTGGCTGAACGATTGGCTGCTGCACTGCGTGTCGCGGGTTCTGTATGGCCTCATTGGGCCTATAGACAGATGTTCCGATTCAGGGTGACTAGCGCATGAGAGTATGTACATAAATGTAGTTGTGAACACTCCTGCGATATAGACACTAGAGTGACGCAATGATAAGAAAAAAAAAATGATTTTCCAACTTTTTTTTTTTCGAGTACGACCTATCAGTACCTAACACCGGAACATTTTGAGCTAATTTAGTTCATGAATCCCCGACCGGTCCTATGAGACCGCGCTGTTATTGTTTTACTATTGTGTCTCGTTTTGCGAGTATGTGATAGGTTAACGCTAAGTTATTGTATTGAGAACAAAAGTGTCGCCGTATCTATAAAGTGGTCGTAACATCGACCTCTAGAGTTACAAAATCGTGAAAACTTGATAAACGCATACATATAAACACGACACGATATCTAATAGCATAGGGCAAGGTCAGTCGAGTTTGTTGAATTCTCACCAGTTCTCACATGACTTTTTATAACTTTATGTATGTACTAGCTACTGCCAGCGGTTTCACCCGCGTGATAGTAAAAAATTATCCCAAAGAAACATACTTGCAGGATAAAAAGTATCCTTTATGCTATTCCAGATCATACTCTACCTGTATATCAAGTTTCATAGAAATCCATTCAGTAGTTTTTGCGTGAGAAAGTAACAAACATCCATACATACGTACAAACATTCGTTTATAATATACTAGCGACTCGCCCCGGTTTCGCACGGGTGGAAAATAATTTGTGTGTCTCTACTTTAAGATGTATGTATTATGCATATAAACCTTCCTCTTGAATCACTCTATCTATTAAAAAACCGCATCAAAATTCGTTGCGGAGTTTTAAAGATTTAAGCATACATAGGGATGTAGGGACAGAGAAAGCGACTTTGTTTTATACTATGTAGTGAAGTAGGACTAAATACATTGAACGACAACGATGTCTTGGGAAATCATGGAACGACTCTCCCGTTCTAGGGTGGAGCAAAATGGTTTGTCAGACTTTTACTGACTAAAATCCACCCATGTGCCTTTGTGTTCTAGACCTACAGTCACTCTTAACGTAAAGAGCCTAATACACTACTCGATACGTCGACTCGATACGTCGACTCGATACGTCGACTCGATACGTCGAGCACCTTCAAAGACCGTCTTAACCTTATTACACTACGCGACGAAGACTCAGACCGTTCGTAAAAACAAGTGGTGTAATAGGCCTTTAAGGCGCCACTTCAGCGAGGTGGGCCCAAATTTTAGTTTTTCAAAACAATCTGAGACAAAAACTACAGTGTTTTAAATTTTAAAAAACATATATGTTGTAGTTAAGGATCTTATCTAGTTAAAATCGCATTCAGTTGCAAGACCTGATGAACTTCACTCGATAGAAAAAAATCGCAAAGTTACCCCTTTTTAAAACGTTTTTTCAATATTATGACTATATTACTGATTTGTTACGTTTCATTTTTGTACCATAATAAAGAAACTAATTAGTTACAAACAAATTCGCAGAGTTTGAATTGATAAAATGATTTTCTTAATTACTATGTTTTAATAAGAATTAAAAGCGGTCGCGGCGGCTCAGACAGGTCCGTTCAGTCGCGCGCTGGCGCTTGTCGACGACGGACCTGTGTCAATTTCTTCAGCGAAAACTACGCGCACCAAATCATCTCTTTTTGAGAATTTGTTGCTTTTCAGTTATAAATTATAATGGGCAATAAACAACGCAGGCGAAAAAAGTCGCGTAAAGTGATAAAAGACACAAACAGAAAGAATGCACTCCAAAGATATGTGAAGAATAGGGCTGCCATCCGTCCGGGTTTCCCCGGATTTGTCCTAGTTTAGAGGGCGTCCGGGGAGCGTCCGGGCGGGGTTGTCAAAAAGTGTCCGGGTAAAACCCGGACGCTTTTAGTGTCAGGGACATTCCTGATTAATTAAAAGATAAGCGATAAATCTAAAAACCAAAAATTTAATTATATTTTTATTTTTTTAATTACCTCAGAAATAGAAGAGTGTAAAATGTTGACTGTTTTATTTGTTAAACTGTAGTTAAAGTTGATTGCGTCTAACATTGTTAAATAACAAGCAAAGAAGCTGTTTAATCTATCACATACCGGCGAAACGAGACACAATAGTAAAACAATAACAGCGCGGTCTCATAGGACCGGTCGGGGATTCAAACATTAAATGAATTCATTTCATATTTATTGTAATATTTTTTTCTGGGTGTCCGGGGAAAAAACTGAATTTCATTCAAATGTCCGGGGTTTTTGTAGTTTTTGTCCGGCGTCGGCGATTTAGGTGATGGCAGCCCTAGTGAAGAAGTAAGTACCTACGTAAATATTTTATTTGTATTGCAATGTAATTTGGTCACAAAATTAAATTTTATTTTATTCAGTCTCTGATTGGTAAATGTAAAACTTATGATTATTGTACTATAGTTTATGAATATTAGTACCGAGGATCGCTACGATTTTGGATAATTAATTCATATTTTGTCTTTTCGTTCGGTGTCCTGCCTGGCGAATGGCGAGCCACTGTACAAAAATATCAGAACTACTACAGAATGATAAGATTTTTGATAAAATATATCAAATTTTTATTTTTTTCTTTTCACGATGACACATCTGTCTAAAAACAATATCATTCAGAATATTCAAACAGTTTATTTCTTTTCACACCCGCCAGCAGCACATTACTAAAGAATTTTAGTAATAACTCTTTACAGTATTCCATTTCATTTTTGTTATAGGTCAGTTGGGCAGCCTGAAGAAACTAATATGAACACTGCTGCAGCAACAAATCTGATACTTGAGGATTCAAACGAAAATAGGTATACCTTTTTTTTCTCGGGTGTTAAAATCATCAAATGAGCCCTGCCGCTCTGAATGGAGCAGAAGGGACTTTCAAACTTGTACTGACTTAAGGGGCAGATTTATGACTTTTGATGATATAAAACGCAAGATCACGTCTAAACGGCTCATCCATATGTTTTGAAAAAAATATATGTTAAATACTTGTTTATTAATTTGATAACAGCATATAGATTGGGTATAGATGAAGCTATCAAAGAAAAAAAATATTATTTTATAAAAAAATGCTGATGGTAATTGCGTAATTAATAAACAACATAATTGGTGGTATCAAATTCAAGGTCAGCTGCATATAACGGGAAAGTCTAAATGCATACTCGGCATTTGGTCTGGAGAAAATTTTCCTGTAAAAACTGAATTGATTTTTAAAGACGACGAATTTTGGGACACAAAAATGAAAAATAAGCTGATTCAATTTTATATAGATTGCATGCTTCCCGAGTTAGTTGATCCAAGACATACAAGAAACATGCCAATAAGGGAGGGTCCCTTATTCTTACGTTATTATCGCTATACAGGAACGCAAAAATAAAAAGGAACAGGAAAAAGAGAATGAAAAAAAGAAAACAAAAAGACGAGCAACATCATCAGAAGTCACACAAGAACTTCCAAAAAAGCAAAAACCACTTTGCTATAACAATCAAGAGACACCACATCAATCAAATGATTCTGTGTGTGTGACAGTGCTCAATTTTAAGGATTTTTAAATACACTGTAGTTTGAACAAAAGCCGTGTTATTTACAGAAAATGGCTATTAATTCAATTTATAAATTAAGTCCCGGATACTCCCTCAGAGATAAATTTAAGGAAATTAATGTGATTTGACCATTAGGTACATTTTGTATGGACTTTATAAGAGACTGTGACCCCTTAGTTTGTTTCGGTGTTCCTTCTCAGGGTAGTTAGCTAGGAAACACCGGCCTGATCTAGTACATATAAACTGACAAAAAACAATGACGTGAAAAGTGGAAAAACCAACTTGCAAAATAAATATCATTTATCAGTAGTAGAAAATTAGTTTATGACTCTGATTATATGTTATTTAAAAAAAAACAATAGGGTTCCGTACAAAAGCTGTAATAAGATAAAGTGTAAATAAATTACCTTTAAATCTCCTTAAATCGTGTGATAAAAATATTGTTGATAGAAAAAAATAATATACTATAACTTTGCACAACATTTTTTTATGTCACAATAACTATTTTTTGTCTAAAACCTGAATCTAAGCAAAAGTCATTTAGCCTCTAGATTAAGCCATTTTTTGTACCTTTATACTCTTAACAAAATAAATTATTTCATATTGAAGTCTGTTTCACTGCCTGTATATTTTCATTGCCTTTTTAGACTGTCGCAACCCAGTGCTGCAAACGTGTGAACGGCACTCACGCTACCGACGCCTAGATCCCGATTCCGATTTCCAACCAGGATACCAGGGACCAGGTAGACGCGGGCTCGCGGACGGTGAGCACTAGGTAGCTCGCCATCCGGCAGTCTGGTAATAACCTGGACCGAGCCTTGTCGTCAACGGCGCGTTTTGTTCCACGCGCGCCTCAAGGAGATGTCATCAAACTGTAGGGGCACGTAGGGCCAAAAGCGTCTGGGGAATACGGTAATTCCGAAAGGTGAGCCCGTGTCCCCCAGATCAAAGGCAACGAAGGAACGGGGTGCGTTTTAGTCGATAAGAGTCCGACACGCCCTCCCGCTCCGCCCAAGAGTGGGGAAGTCATTCTGATGATTAATCACTTGAAAAAAAAAACTCTTATTCCTTCTTTGCCTTCGATCCAGGGCTCCGGGGTTCATTTTAACATAACCCCAGTAAACTTCGACCCTGCTGGGCAACTACGGTTTTGTGGTCCAACAGTGGACGTCTGTTGGGTGAAATGATGATGAATAATTATGATGATAATGATTCTTAGTAGCAGTCTGGAGTATGGAAGTTGGGAATGTGACATCCCATGGGGTTTTAACGAGGCATGCTTTGTAAAGCTATAAGTGGTATATAAAATGAACTTTATCCCGATAACACTGCTACTACTTATTTTGGTGTAAGTACAATAAAGTTTATTCTATTCTATTTTAACACTGCGAATATTTCGTCAAGTCAAGTTCCAGCATTACGATCCTTACGTACCTACTAATTTTACTTCTTTTAAGTAATTGCACTTGAAACACACAATTTTGGTTTTAAACTACTCCGTATTTTAGAGGTAAATAATAAAATATAATTATGTATATATTTTTAGGTTTTAACTTATTATTATGAGATATTATTTACTTGTAAAAATATGTAACTAAGAAAATAAGTAGATTATAAAAAAATGTTAGGTAGCTATAAAAAATCCGGCAGTAAATTCCTTTCTATTTGAAACGGATGGTTACCCTACGAAACTGACGAAACGAGCGTACGAAGAGGGGTGCATGCGCGGTCGCGGGACGCGGGTGCTAGCTACGGCCCGATCGCGCAAGGTCGCTGGCAAATAGTATCGCCTTAACGTTTGAATCCCCAACCGGTCCTATGAGACCGCGCTGTTATTGTTTTACTATTGTGTCTCGTTTCGCGGGTATCTGAGTAATTAAACGATATTCGAATACATATGCTCGATCGTGGTGTAGCCAGGAATTCAGGATACAATTAGCATGCTATGTATGAGGTGCCACTGCATCAGAAATACACTACAAGGTTGCATGTCAATGTGCGCGTGATATTTGAAGAAATTGCAATAATGTTCGCCTGCCAGGGCTGCGGATTGTTCGAAAGAATTACCGTAACCCTCTAATAAAGGGTAACTGAAGGTACAACTGTTGGCTTTAGTCAGTTAAAGTCTGTCACTCCCTCCCAATTAGTGCGTTTTCACATTATCCGATCCGATATCGGTGTCGGACGCCGATCCGATATCGGGGTAAGTAAAATGTATGAAATATGTACCTGTCTTTCATATTGTCCGGCCCGATATCGGATATCGGAGCACGGCATTTCATACATTTTACTTACCCCGATATCGGATCGGATAATGTGAAAACGCTCTTACGAGTGGCAGCAATCATTTGATGATATCGCGCTTAAAAAAAAAATAGTTACCTTTAACTTGGGTTGTTCTTAAATGTTAAATAAGTATTAACCTGTTTTGATCTATCTTGCCTTACTTATTATATCGTTCATCGTTATTGTAAGCGTGTATGTAATTAACATAACTTAAGAAACATTTTTGTGACGTGAGTCGACAAACCAGCTGGCATTGCATAATTATAAAGCAACGACGAAGAATTCGATATGGACATGCTCACACGCTACATGACAATCGGCGGTGGCGAACTCACGCTTCCAGCTTTGGTTCTGAGATTTGGTAGCAACCGTGAAGGAACGGCCCTCGCACCAAATCCAGATTCTCGTAAACCAATGTTCCCGTCGTATCCTAGGCAATTACTGGCCTTGTTGCCAAAGATGGTCTTATCTTTAACGTAGAGCTGTTGGAGAAATGCCACGAAAGCCCGATGGACCACCAGATCAAAAGTCGTAGTGAAGTTGGATTGGTCACACGCTTAGGAGGGATCCCATTCACACACCTAAACAGGCGCTGGACTGGAATCCCCAAGAAAAAATGAAGCGTGGCCGTCCTCGGCAGACTTGGCGACGACGTACCGTATTGGCAGAAGTAAATAATATAATACCTTGGTGTTAGGAGTCGTAGGACGATTCGTGGCTACCATTTCAGATCCGTACCTACAGTCGTTTGAGCGTGAAGCACTGACAAACATACATATTATACATAAAAACTTTCGCTTTTATAATATTAGTGTGACCATGACGTACCTATGATTCAATTCGAGGCTACGCCCACATCCAAATCGGAAATTAGGTATCCCGAGTGAACGTACTCCCGGGATAAGATAGTAGATTATGCATTATACAGCGCGGCAGCGAGGGAATAGCATTGTCTCATATCACGGACGCCATATTGAATCCCGACCGCAATGAAGGGTATTTGAGTTAACTTCCCGAGCGGAGCGACGGAGTTTAGATTAAATTGGAAGTTAATATTATGATCCTGAATGCAGTAATGGATTGAAGTTAGTCGAAGGCAAAGACATATTTATCCCTAAGGCACATGCTTTGGCTTTTGACACTTTTTATAAGGTGGGAAAATATAAAATAAGTTTGTTATTGTTGTTTTTATTTCACATAGGCCTACATGGGCACTTAGAAAACATCAGAAGCTAGTACATGGTTTCAATAGGTCGTTTCCTATGGCGAAGAATCGGTAAGAAACTTTGTGTTATAGAGCCCTTGACTTTCCAGCCAAGAGCGGGAGAAGTCATTCTGATGATTCCCCACTTGAAAAAAATAAACCCTGGTACTTTTTACACCTACTACGAATGTTGCGCAAATTATGAGAAGTATACATACTTATAAAAGATAAAGTCCTAACTCACTCACTGACCACATCAACGTCCAGCCCAAACCCTAGGACGCAGAGTCGCAGAACGCACTTGCGGAGACGTCATGTGACCGTTGACGTTACCAGCTACCCTGGTAATTTTTACACCTACTATGAATGGTGCGCAAATTATAAGAAGTATACATACTTGTCTTATAAAAGATAAAGTCCTGACTCACTTACTGACTTATCAACGTCCAGCCCAAACCCTTGGACACAGAGTCGCAGAACGCACTTGCGGAGACGTCATGTGACCGTTGACGTTACCAGCTACCCTGGTAATTTTTACACCTACTACGAATGGTGCGCAAATTATAAGAAGTATACATACTTGTCTTATAAAAGATAAAGTCCTGACTCACTCACTGACTTATCAACGTCCAGCCCAAACCCTTGGACACAGAGTCGCAGAACGCACTTGCGGAGATGTCATGTGACCGTTGACGTTACCAGCTACCCTGGTAATTTTTACACCTACTACGAATGGTGCGCAAATTATAAGAAGTATACATACTTGTCTTATAAAAGATAAAGTCCTGACTCACTCACTGACTTATCAACGTCCAGCCCAAACCCTTGGACGCAGAGTCGCAGAACGCACTTGCGGAGATGTCATATGACCGGTGACCAGCTACTCTGGTACATTTTACACATAAGAAGTATACTTGATATAATTATAAAAGATAAAGTACTGACTCACTCACTGACTCATCTACGTCCAGCGCAAACCCTTGGAGACAGAGTCGCAGAACGCACTTGCGGAGACGTCATATGACCGGTGACGTGATAGGTAAGGTAATGTCATTGCCATTTGTCTAAGACAGTCGTTCACCGCAGCTAGATGCAGTGGTCGTGCCGATCGAGTGCAGGTCGTGTGGTCAATGAATGTTTAGTTTAGTTTTTTTTTTTATATGCATAGGCTCGCGTTTGATCACTGTCTCACCCGTACTCGTAAGCGATGATGTGGCCAACGATGGAACACGCTTGCATAGCAGGCAGGCACCGATTATTTTCGCAATCAAATCACTCTATTTACCAGCAGGTTCTAATGATAGTAGCAGGAGGTCTTACTCCCCGAACCCAGGGTGACTGAACTTAGGTACTTAATTCATGAATCCCCGACCGGTCTCATAGGACCGCGCTGTTATTGTCTTACTATTGTGTCTCGTTTCGCGGGTATTCATAGGTTAAACCACTCTAGGTTAAGTTTGCATGACGTATGTTAAACGATTCGAATAGGTGGGTTTAAAATTACACTTCGTCCTTCAACAAGGTCCAATCTATCTCAACACCGGTTTAAGCTAGAAAATGTAACAAACAAACAAACCAGTCACTTTCGCATTTATAAATAAGTATTGTATCTACGAATAAACACTGATGTCATCACAATAAATAATGTTATATTAACATAAAATTGGTACATTTCGCATGCAAGCTACTTTCATAAATACGAAAAATGATCGTTCGTTCCGTCATACGTAAAAACGTAAACAAGAAAGGAAGCGGCTGTCATGTGACTGCGTTGGCGCATAGAAAGTGTTGAACGCGCGCTAAACTACGAGACCGCGACCTTCGCAAACGACGGGGAAAAAATATACAATAGTTTTTATTAGGACAAACTGGTTCCATGCTATCTGATTTACAGCTAGTGGACTATACTTACAGGGAGTCAGGGTAGGGTTCCTTAACTATAGTAGTTCTACGAAACAGTTCTTAAGAGACTCCAGCATAAAACAAAGTTGATTTCCTCTTTATGTCTATTTATTCTAACTCTTCCTAAACCACGACTTTTCATTAATAAATAAAAAAGAGCAATAAACGTGAAAGATTTATATGTATAGGTGTATATGTTTAAAACATATAAAATCTTTTTCGTGCATAATTAAAACAATTTCAGTCGTTCTAACTTGTGTATATCTCGCCTAATTTATGGGCAATGGACCTATTATAGTTAGACTCTACAGATTCTCTTATGTAAGTACTTCGGGATTCTAACACTGGCACTCAGAGACAGCTAATGATTCATTAGCGACCCTTAATGGACATTAAAGTTAAGTTTTACATTGTAAAACTGTCAATATGACCCATGCGCACAAAGCGTTTTGGAAACACATTTATTATGCGTACAGCTAAGGATTGGAATTCCCTGCCGGAGTCTGTGTTTCCTGATAGCTACAACTTAGGAGTCTTCAAGTCAAGAGGGAATAGGTTACTTCTAGGGGAGCGTGCTCTATCGTCGGCCACATCATCGATTACCATTAGGTAAGATAGTGGTCAAACGCGAGCCTATGCATAATAAAAAAAAAATAATGGAGCGCTTAGAAGTTAAGTGAAGGTTTTGGCAATGCTTAACTTTAATTCATGAATCCCCGACCGGTCTCATTGGATTGCGCTGTTATTGTTTTACTATTGTGTCTCGTTTCGCGTGTATTGATAGGTTAATGGACATTAAGGTACGCTAATGAATCATTAGCCGACTCTGAGTGCCAGTGTAAGACTTTTAAAGTCCACGTTAATATTAAATCATAACATTGATTTAGTTAGTTAAGAACACAATGTATTGTTTTAAGTGTGAATGCTGTTTTGTAAGCGTGATACTGATAATTAACTTCCTATTGTGATTTATTTATTGACAAAACATGTTTCAATTTTAAATTATGAATAAAAACAACATTATCTACGCATATTTTGCTTGTGGACCGAGATAACAGTCAAGATTTCAAATTAAAATCCTGCAACATTGAAATAAAACAAGCCACTTTACAAATAATGTAAACCTGTCCTTAAGGCGCGATCGGACCAATTTGTGGTTAGTCTAATACGTATTTAGTCCAATTCGCGATAGGTCCAATTCGCAGTTGGTCCAATTTGTGGTTAGTTCAAAATGCTCAGTGTTTCCAAATTAATAAGATATAACTAATGCCATAAAGGGCAGACATTCTCAACTAAATCAGTTCGAGCTCAAAAAACCCGCAAGATATTTCCAGAGCTACTACATTGTCTGAAAAAGTTACCGCAGGCCAGGAGCGCAAAGGACAACCTAGATGGATTTTAGTCAATCATCATCATCTGCCTAGCCTTTTCCCAACTATATTGGGGTCGGCTTCCAGTCAAGCCGGATTTAGCTGAATACCAGTTTTTTTTCGAGGAGCGGTTGCCTACCAGACCTCCACAACCCATTAACTGGGGTAACACGGTACTTCATGGCAAGACTGGAGTCAGATTTAATGGCTTCTGACTATCCGTAGGTAACGACAGCCAAAGATCTACAAATGACAGCCGAGACCTATGGCTTAACGTGCTTTAGATGGATTTTAGTCAATAAAAGTTGGAATCAGTTAAACTCTACTCAATGAAGGGGAAGTTATTTAAAGATTTCCTACTTAAACAAAATATGGTCGCTTTCCTCAAAGTGCTCTAATTGCGAATCTCTAATTAGCTTATGACCACATTAGCAGTACATTGCTACAAAGTTATTATCACCTGAGGAAATCACAATAGTCTGTAAATGTTTAGTTTTAATCAGTAAGTGTTAAACAATGCTTTGTTATTAGGTCCAAAACAATATAACATACTAGCTACTGCACGCGACTTTGCCCGCGTGATAGTAGAAAATTATCCCAAGGGAACTTTCTACCATGATAAAAAGTATCTTAAATTTTATTCCAGGACATAGTTTACACGTGTAATGATTTTTGAACTTTGAATTTTATTATTATTGGACTATTGTATTTGTACGTTGCCTGCAGAAACATGTTGAAACTTTTTTATTTTTGAAATCGTTCACTTCCACCTGATTTTTATCCTACACATGTTTTTGATTTAAAAAATCTTATAGATCCGAATGCATTTCTTAACCGGTTTGAGTTATGCATAATATAGCTGTTTATTAGATTTGATAGTACAAAACTACTGTTACTCGTTAACTGTCCATTCTCGGAGCCACAAGGTACACAATGTTAGATTCCTTTATTATTATTTTTTAATTTTAGGTGTCTACATAGTGTTTCTGTTCTCTTACATTATCTGTACGCCAAATATGTATTTGTTTTTTCGTTCTTCACAGTGTATTTTGGAGAATTCCCGTTTCGTCACTGAGATTTTCGGCACCTAAATTTTCGGCACCCGAGCTATTCCCGATTCAGCACCAATAGGTATTTTGGAGAGTTAGTAACTATACAAAATACCATTCCAAAACATCTATAGGTGCTAAATTGGGAATAGCTTGGGTGCCGAATCGGGAATACCTACACGAAGGGCGCTTGAGCATACACGGAATTTTCAGTCCGATTTCTTACAATTGTCAATGAATTTCAATGAAAGTTGATGTAATCTGACTGCCGGACAGTAAAATTCCGTGTAGTAGTGCACAAGCGCCCAAAAACGGGAATACTCTGTTTTTGTTACAATTACCGTTTCTATTAAATCAAAGCCGTTATGTAGATCTTTTCAAAATAAAAATAAAATGGTATCATAGCTTCAATATGCCTTACATACAATGAAGACAAATTGTTTTTTTTTAGTTGCCATCACTGTAACCAGTATTTTATCTCTAAAATCTCATTTCCATTTTGTGCACTGTCATCTTTTTGCTATATTTTAAGAAAGATTTTATTTTGTGTTTTATCTATATCAGTCAGTAGACTATAGTAAAGCAAGTGGTTATTGGTGGTTATTAGTGATTGGGGTCTACCTAGACTCTTTAGTCATGTTACCGTTATTATGTTAGGTTATCTAGGTTAGGCCATCCCTTTAACCGTTTTGTTGGACTGTTTGAATTGTGGATTAAGTCAGGGCCCAGTATATTTGTGTGACGTCTCAATCTCTCCAGGGCCTTCGCTGGCTTTTATTTTCTCATCCACAGTGGCGCCTCCAAGTACTGGTAAACCTCAGCATTTGTTTTATACGAAGATGCATTGGTTATAATTCTGAATATTTTATTTTGGACAAATTGGATGATGACCGAATTAGATTTACTGGCTGTACTCCATATTTGGACTCTATACACAAAAGAAAGATATTGATAGTGCAAACATACTTTGATAATGGATAATTAAGCAAAGTGCTTTCTACGTTAACCACCCCTTAGACAAACTTAGTGAGAAAATCAATGCTGGTTGCCTTGACTTTATGTCTGTTGAATCAATACTTTTCAATTGTTATATTGCAGCTTAGATTTAATTTAGATTCTCCGAAAAAAGAAGATTTTTATTTAGTTTAACTCTTGCAAGTGGCTTTGCTTGTGTGGAAGTTGAATGTTATCCTAAGGGGATAAATTCTTGGAATAAAAATACAAGACCCTATATTATGCTATTCCAAGACATGGTCTACCATATGGGTACTTGTCATAAAAATTCGTTTAGCCGTTTGAATGTGAAGGAGTAACAAATATACATATAAACACACTACAATTCGCTTTTATAGTATACTAGTGTGGTTTACAGTTTCATAAAATTTTCCTAGAACAATAAGACATCTCACCAACCAACAAATTAGTACTAATTCAGAATTTAAATTGAATTAATTCATTACTACTATTGTCTTTCTATTATGTCTCTAATCACGGTATTCAAACAATTAATAAGCTGTTGAGATTCCAAATAAATAAATAAAATTCTGATGCACAGATTTTCACTGAGAGTCCGAGTGTAACTATAATTTCCATGTAATTAATGTCTCTGGCTGCCCAGACACAACAACAAAATTAGACATGAATATGTATAACTCCAGTCATAAATATGTCTATTATTAAGATTAGTAGTGTAAATTATATTTGTTTACTCATTTGTTATTTATTGAAAGCACATTTGAAGTGCAACTTATTTGATTAGACTGCTATTTAATTGCCGTCAACGAGAGATATTTTATCTTGTTATTTATGATGTAGCTTCACATTATTTGCACATTTCTCTTGTGTTTACACAATAAAGTACAATGTAGATACAGATGTTGCCGTTCACACTAATATTACATGCTTAAAGTAAGTCTGTCCGTTAATTTGTATAATTTTCAATTATTCTTCTTTCAAAAATTGGACTGTAGAGATAGGGTTTTGAAAAGGACGTAAAATACTTTTTAATCGCAGGTGTACTTCTTTTACTTTAGGTTAATTTCTGTTGTTTACGGGGCAAACCTTGCGGTTGATGCTAGTTTTTATATTAAACCAATAGACACTGTACCTACATACAGATAACGTGCTGTAAGTACGTACACCCCCGAACATCAAATAAGGACGCAGTTATCAATGTTACACAAATATACTTTATCATAAGAGCAGACACCTACGTTTGTTTACTCAACATTGAGATTATTTTATCATAAAATGTGTTTCAATATACTTATTTTTATAGCATGTCTATTTGAATTTTCAGGGATGATGTAAAAATGTAAATCGTTACTCAATAACTCATAATGTACACGTCCATAATGCGTAAGTTATAAGTAGAACTAATTAGAGCAAATAGCTATCACAGTTTAATTTATTTGAAATGGAAAGTTTCTTTTCATTCTCTTGAAAACAATGGCAAAGGCCTGAACCTATGACAATGGTTTGTTTATCGACAGGCCGTTCTCTCAATAATAATCATGAAAACTAATAAATAATATTAATTACTCACTCGCTAGTCTCCTTGGTCTTCTCCACATGCTTCTTGATGTCAGCAAGTGAAGAGTCCAGTCTCGTGAGGAACTCGTCAAAACTCTTCTTCTCATCCGGGCTACCAGGGGAGAAGTCCCCCGTAGGCATGCCCGAGATGGACGCCCTGTGGTTCGGCGGGGGCAGCTCCGTCACACGCTCACCATTCTCGTAGAACGGAGAATCTTTGGTGACGGGAATCAATAAATACTCCCGCAAAAATAAACTGTCCGTCGCAAATAACCGATTCGCCCGCCTAATTTTCTCCATCTATAACAACCAAACGACACATTTAACACTCTTTCCGTTCAAAACCCGAAGAGTTAACGAGATAATAACACTTATATTGCGATGTTAGTACACTTACGGTAACACCATATTTGAGGGCAAGCCCTTGCAAAGTATCGCCTTTTGCCATCACATGCTTGATGTATTCTTCGTTCCTTTTCATGTGATTACAAGTGCTTCCATATTTTTTAAGAGGGCGAGCTGAATCCCGAATAGAAACTCTCTCGTCGAACAGACGTTCCTCCTCCATTTTTGACGTGTGTAAATGACAGCGTCGAATAGACTGAAGTTAGTTGTGAAACCGGTGCAACGACCTTTCGTTTTGTTGATACGTTGTATCCGTCCATTCATAAAAACATAACATATAATTAATATTATTATTTATAATCCTAATAAATTAAATCATAAATATCGCAATTAAAATAAAGTAGTTGCTCATAGTTTTAATGATTGATCGGCCCGATCTTCGATAATTCCAATAAGATTCCAACAAGGCTAATTTACTGCCATCTGTAATCGAACAACGTAAACTAACTTGAAAAATACAGAGGTTGTTCGTTGTCGTTATTCAACAACCATTAGGTACTGCACAGAATTATCTTAATTTTGATCTCATTTTTATGTAGCCTGTCGCCAAGAAAATAGATAGACCTATGCAAAAAGTTCTGCTTTTAGATTTTACCCATAATCCAGCAGGATTTCAGGATGAAAGACAAATTCTCTGCAAAAGCATGTAAGCGAAAGATGGCGTTGTACTTAAACAGTGTAGGTAGAAAAAGTCCAACTTGACTTTTATCAAATGTGCCGATAGATGGTGCGCTAAATGCGAAACCAGCTCACTCAACCCGGGCCTATAGTTCCGACCAATCATAAATATGTACCCTTTAGCTCATTCAACCAGATCAAACTCAATCGTTCTTCGTTCATTCTAGTGTTCCTTTTCATTCATTTCATTCAGTCTCACGGAGCAACTAGACGGGAGTGGTGTTGTGATATGTGATTCAGGAGTAGATGTAAAAATTGTTATGAACTGAAAATATTTTCAATTATTGTAGTGCTTTGACTAATATATTTGATTTTATTGTATTTACTGTGGACTCACAAAGAACCAAATTTTTACGTTCTGTATTGTTCTTTGGTTTTTATTCGATTTTTATTTATGGTTTGTGTACATACACATGTGATCAATAAAATAATCGCGACATTTCTTCGATAAAAAGGGTATGTATGAATGAAAGTTTTATTTTTAGTATGTTTAATGAATTAACAGTGTTGTATTTTGTCGTTTGGTCGTTGGAGAGCTTGTTTTCCCCTGTCGGGCGCACACCGCCCCATTGCGAAAAATATATTATTGCGAGGGTTGGCCGCAGTTGGTCGCTCGCTCCGTATACGATTATTTTATTACTGGTGGGGCTCAGCATTGTTAATTGTTGAATGCTGTTGATACAGTTTAGTGTTTTTTTTTTAACGGTTTATTCGTATTTACTACCTTATACCTACCTAATAATAAATATTTCACTACCCACAGACGTAAGTTCGATCAAGTCTTTTCGTTTTATTTTCCAGTTGATAGTCCCGTGTGGATTGTAAATCGGATCTATATTTAAGGGAAGATACATAATATAATCGTTAGCCTTATGGGAAACGTTACGTTCTAAATAGATAACACTGACTAATCTTGAACCTAGCTGTGTTGACTGGACAGATAAAACCCAGCTAAACTAACTGTTCCAGGTTAAGTAAAGTACTGTTTTAAATAACCCTAAAGAACCCTATCGATTCCGATTGCAACTTATCTCAACAGTCTAAGCTAAGGAACGAGATAACTATTAGACCTTAATGCATAACACTGTCGTACCTACCTAGTGACCCAGTAGAAAATTATCCCCAGGGAACATAGATAACTCCGTGGATAACGTTTATTCTATTTGGTACCTATTCTATGACATAGTCTACCCGTGTTTGAAAAGTTTTTCAAATCTGTTTAGCCGTTTGACACACGTAAATACTGTGATTAACCTTATCAGTAAGCAATTTCCCTAGTTTGACGGATTAATAGTTCAGTTTACTCCTAGACCTGCCTACACCTACTATGTAGGAACCTAGTTGGTATATTCTATATTCGAAAATCGACGCAATTCAGAATACATACACTTGTCTTTTTCTAATAGGATACAACCCATACACTCAGCAAATAAAACTAAAGTGGACATCCTTGTGACAAGTGTTGTGAAGCTCTCAATGAACTGAAAAATCGGTTGTACAGACTAACCGTCTCCAATGTGTTTTACCCAATAATAAAAATAATAATCCTTCTTACGAAGACCCTAAAGCAATATCAAAACATTGCATAACATATTATAACTGATATAACATGGCCAGCGAAATAATAAAACATACTCCGCCAAAAAACTTAACACTTTAACACAACATCCAAAATAAAATAGGTACCTGCTCTAAAACCGTCAAAAAAGGTCATGACCCCACAGCTATGCACCCTTGCACCAATAACATAAATTTCAAATTCCGAACGGTTGACTCACACAACATCCCTCCGGTTATAAAAGGAGTGTTATTAAAAAATGTATTTCGAAAAAAAAAAAAAATGCGCGAGAGTTTGTGAGTCAGAGTAGAACGGAACCAGTTCGAAATGTGTGAGTAAATCTTTCAAGATCAGCGTGTCATTATCATGACGTGAGTCATCGCGCTAGAATCCGACCTCCGAGGGAACTCCTATCTGTAATCTCTTTGGATTAGTAGGTAAATGAGCGGCGATTATGACTTGAGCTTGTCTAACATGCTAGAGAACATAAATTAGGTACAATTTAGTTTGAATAAAGAATTGCCCTTTTTTGAATTCAGAATGAAATAAAGGTCCATAAAGGGTCAATGTACCTGTTATCATAAATGGCTGAAAAAAAGTTCGTTCTTCTAAATCCAAACATCTCGTTAAAAGTACCAATATTAGCACCTTCACATAGTTATTACGGCCTTTTTCTACTAAAATATAGAAGTAATATACACCTAAACCTTCCTTATGAATCACTATCTATTGGTGAAAACAACAAGAAATCCGTTGAGTACTTTTGATTTTATCCCGGGCACACAGACACACGCGGTGGGAGATTTCGTTTTATGTATAATAATAATTATGTAAGTAAATGAGAAGTTACAATTCATCGACATAATTAATCCGATCCAAGCATCAGGTGTAGGTAATATTATTTATAACCTCAATTAATATGTACCTGCTCGTACTAGCTGCTACGTAAGTACAAGTTTGCACCTTGTCCAACAGCTGACTGGCTCACTAGCTAACAAGCTTACCACACATCATATTTCATCGCTCCTTACCGCCGCCGTAATACAACACTGCCATTATTAAAACCCCGACGGTTTATCCTGAGAAACTACGTTGAATAAGCTCATAAAGTGAACTATTCATTCGTGAAATCCTACTAATTTAACAAACGAGTCACCTGACTCTAACTATAACTGTAGAAGGTGTAAAAAAACCGTTAAGGATGGCGACCGTCGACTAAATTGTTTCGTCGACGCAATGACGCAACATGAGTTCTCTTTATTTGTAGGCAAAACGACTTCAAAGTCACGAAACCCGTTGCTCAAGCGTACTCCCGCAGCCGGTATAACAAATCTTTCGACCAGATGCGTGACATATTACTTGAGTCCTAAAACAAGTGGGTCGATGTCTCTATGACGTCATAACACCGGTACTGCGTGTGCCGTGTACGCTGATGATGCGTCAGGCCATTCACGGATCTTTCGCTCAGTTTCCGAGAACGACATTAGCTGCTGAATGACCGGGGTGTTGCGTTACCATACCTGGGTTGTGTAATACCGACAAACGACTGCGCGGTACGATACCTAAATGACTGCGAAATGTGTAGTTATTGAAAGGCCCTGGCAATACAGTTCTGTTATAGCCCTGCTCTCGTAGCAGAGCATTCTTGGAAACGAAGGAAACAGTCGCATATTCTCTTTGAGTATACAGGTGTCACCGAAATACGCATGCGAACATTGTAAGCCCTAAAATTACGGAATTTTAAATGAAACCAGCTTAGAGCTCTAATCTGCTTCTGAAGAAAGGTAGGCTGGATGGAATGAAGAGCGTCGTATGGCCGCCATGGCCTGAGAGCGGAACTCAAAATCCAATAGATAGATAGCCGTGCATACACAACTCAAGAAATATGCAAAAAACTTACAGTTTGCCATGACTGCAGTTACAAAAGAAATAAATAGAGAGAAGTTGCAAGTTGCAAACTTATTATCACGTCTCGCCAAGGCATTCCTAACTTCAGTGGATAAACTATAACTTAAATGAAAGTAGTTGATGAAACTTCTTTCATTTTACTGGAGTTTATAAGTAATCAAGCTATAAAAACAAACAATTCTAGATACCTATGGAATATAGTTCAGAAATACAAGAAATTAATTAACTTGTTTGCTAGGAGACCTACAAATAAGCCAGAGGCGGTTGGCCTGGTGCCTTTACGTTTATTTGAAAGAGGTTTTAATTGAGGTTCAGAACTTGGAACGGACGACGACGTCTTAAGGCTAGACGTACACGGACAGCTTGAAGCTGTCAGTATCGACTGCTTCACGCTGCGACTGCATCGAAAACTGTAGTGTTCTTTCTACTGACCGTTCGATCAATCAGTGTAAGAGTATGCCTGTGGTCAAGCAAATGTTTCACCGTACCGTTGACCGCCCGAAGCAGTCAAACTGTTCAAGGTTCCATGTATGTTCATAAGTTTTTAAATTGAAACAACAACAACTAACTGATGCAAGCTGTCCGTGTAAAGCTAGCCTTAGAGGCCTTTCAAACGCTCGCGCATGTATGCCCGCTGACCTGTGGACCCTGTGCTCAAGGCACATCTAAGAAATCAGAAAATTTTGGAGGGACACCGTAAATGAAAATTAATTTTGTACAGATTACCTATTCCGAGACACAATAGTAAGACAATAACAGCGCGGTCGCATGCGACCTGTCGGGGGGGATTCATGAATTAATCAACAATACCAAAATGTTGTCTTTCTGTTTAGACTGTGTGGACTCCGTTTTCAATCAATAAACTATTGACTGAAAACGATTGATTATTCTTGCTCGTTAATTGATGAGTGTCAAAGAGGAATGCCATTGCAAAATTAGTTGAACCCAGTACAACAATGTTTTTCCGAGGCACACAACTATTCACCAAAAACTACATTAAGATATCAACTAATCATTCTACCAATACTTCCTGTTTCGCAAAAATAATCTTCAAGACTTTGAATCCCAGAATTAGGTTAACGAGATTTCACTTTTCGCATTACCCTAAAGGATTACGATCAATTAGTGCCGAGTGCAAACCTGACAGCTGTCGCTTCACAAACCACATCAAACCAGGAACTGTCATCATTAATTTAACAGCTGGTTTGAGAAATGAGAATTTATTTAAATAAATTCCGTCCTTGATACAGGCGCGAAGGGCGAGAAACTGCGAATAAACTAGAAAGAAAAGGGATTCCAGCCTTAACTTGGTGCTGAAGTAGTCCTATCAATATTTTCATCAACATAAAACTGACAAAACAAACTTTGGTCCTTCAAAGTTTCATACTTAGTTGGAGTTTTATTCAGCTAGCGCTGGCTACTATCTCGTTCAATATCAGTCTCAGTCACAACATATTTTTGTAGTCTTATTAAGAGAGAGTGCAGACGCCTGGTCTGGATATATTTATAAATAGGTGCAGTTTTCGTCGCGTAAAGTAAAACACGATAAATGAAAAACAAACTTACACGTTCATAACAAAGGAGCATGCGAGGAAAAATAAACTGTTTTTAAAAGCATTTTCTAAAGTAACGCCTACTCTAAAAGGGTTTTCATTCGCCATGCATAATTACTGAGTTGCAAGGTAAATAAACAATTGCGTAAAAACTTCTTATGATTTCGGATTTTAATTCAAGAGAAACCGTGTAATATTCGCTGAGTTATCCGGTTATTATGACTTCTCTGTTGCGGTACCTCACTTTTCTTCAATTAGTTAGCTACGGAGACACTTCCGAATTGCAAATTCTTTAAGCCTTCTGATATTATACCTAATTCTCTGTTAACTATTGACTATTTACTTCAGCCGCTAGAAATAACGAGTGCTATATCAGACTTAATCGCAAAATAACTAATGAGTAGACTTTTATTTTTCATCTTGCTACTAATTAAGTAGGTATCTTGTTCCCTGTGCCTTGGAAAAGATAGTGTATTTTAAGCCCAAGTTGACTTACACTGGACTGAGCTAGACTCAGAACAAAAAGTGTGCGCTTATATTTAATTATAGCGCAAAATTATATTCTGCAGCTTTCCTCAGACTCGCTTGGATGGTTGGACTAAAAAAAATAATAAATTTTGATCCGCATCGATACTGTGTAATTATTTCTTCAAAGGTTAATACAAACTGTTGGTTAAAGATCAAGGAACCGTTAGCTGAGTACCCGTGCCTTAACGTCTATCGTATCGCCTCGGGCAAGGGGTATTGTCCACCACGAGTCGCCCATAATCTTGGCTAATATAACAAATGCGAAAGTCTTGTTACTTTGTTATTGAATAGCGTAGCGAGGTAAGGAAAGCTGCGAAGAAACCCTAAAGGCTACCTAAGTCTGTAGCGCAAAGCACTTTTGTATTTCCTTCCTTCTTGTTTCTCGTTATTGTTACAATTCCTGCAGTCTTGCTTCTATTTAAAAATGCACAACCTCCTTTGCTTTGTGAGGCTTGGTATTTGTGCCTAAAAAATGAGCAGCTGCGTTCTCTTTGCTGACAATCGTTTATTGTAATGGAATCTAGGTTCAGCAGTGAACGTTTACAGGCAAAGATAAACCTTGCCAGACTTTAAAAAATAAACACTATCTCTGCCACTCAATCGCTCTGTTATCAATGTCAAAAACACTAGGCAGGCGGCTCCGAGACTGTGGCAAGACTATAAAGCTCAGTCGTCTTACAAAATGGTTGTCAGTGAGATAAAATCGTGGTTTTGTGCCCATTATAGGCATGAGACTGGAAGTGGACACGACGGTGACCCGGCCCCGGGCACTTGCCCTTGCTATCACGACATAGAAGTGACTTTATGTCACATCTTATTGTGTACTTTGTCTTATTACCTTTTTATTGTGAAGTACTGCTTCGACGATGTAATGGCGAGTGCACGTTGAGTGTTTGGTCTTTTATTTTACCGTTTCATTACATCTGTCTTCTACCTATGCATTTATTTTGTTGTAGCATCCGGCAATAAGATCTCATCGCTTACCATCAAGCTATGATTAACGATAACACGTGAACCTACCAATAATAAAGTAAAATAAAAGTTTACATGAAGTGGTACCTAATTGAAATAATGTGCATGCACGATATTCGGCGCCTTAGTATCCACCGCCATTTCATCCTCGATCGTTACTGTCGACTGTCCTACAGCAGGAATTAACTCTTCAACAGCGAAGTAAATTCTTAAATTTTTAAAGCTACGTTAAGTGTAGTCTTTCATTGTTAACAAGAACTGTGTTAAAAGTTAGACTGTACAGTAACGAGTTTCGGGTCGTGGTTAAAGTACAGCTTTATCGTTTTCTTGGAAGCTGTTAAACATACCATAGTCTGTACAGTTTGAACTTTAGTAGAATGCAGTCACAAAATGGTTTTAATTTGGTTTGGTTATGTCCTTGTAATTATCTAGATGTTGGCGCTTTAAGCTAGTGTTGCTACCGTGTCTATTACCCTATCAGATACCCGCAAAACGAGACACAATAGTAAGACAACACGGTCGCCGGCTACCGCTCGGGGATTCATGAATTAAACATAATATTATTGACTGCATACTTTGATTCGGTCAATTGTAAAATTTATTAGTACATTTTTACAAAATCTCATACATTGCCAAATAATATACTTTTTGGCACTGATTTATGAAAAATTCTACCTATTTGTAAAAAGGTTAACCTCTAAAGCCCTACTTACTTACATGGCTCTTAAAACACTTTGTGGGTTGTGTTGTGTGTTGTACCATATACATTTTCCCAATTTAAGTAGTTACTGATAAATTTTTAAGTTTTAGTTCTGAATTATCAAAAACCCAAATCAAATTTTGAGTTCTCGAACTTGATATTTTATCACCACCTAAAATCGGCTGTGTAATTTACCGGTAGGTACTCGTTACAATAATAATGACGGGACAGATGTACGGATCCCTCGCCTCACAACAGGTGTGCACGCGCCTTCATTTTTTTTTTATAAGCCCGTTATGCACCGTCTCGCTCTTTCAAGATAACGACTATAGAAAGAGAAGCTACATGATTATCGAATAAAATATGTGTTCTAATAAATATTGTAATATGTACATATTTAAGTACAGTAATATCTCTTGTCTATTTGTAAAAGTTAGTGTTGGTATGTTGTTTTTACTTGATTAAACTATATTGTATATAACAATAAATCCCTATTTCCCTTTGTTACGCCATCCGCATCACGCGGCTGGACTGATTTAGCTAATTATTTTTTTGTTATGTTTGTTATTGTCAGGAGAAGGCTCTTAGGTAGGGTAGGGTAGTCAGTTGACGAGAGCGTATTAGCGTACAAGGGTGACAATAAAATATAATGTCATTACTGAACTCTTAAACAATGCTTCATCTTCATGTCTTTAATATTATTTAATTAATTCGCATAAAGCAAACTTAATTTCGCAATCATCGAACAGAAACCAACATCTGCAAATAAAGGCTACTAATTAACACAGCCTCGAAAAGCACCGCATAAATATGTCCACCAATTAAAATTAACTTGATAAAGTGCAAACCGCATTTTCAGTCACATCATAATTACATTGGACAGCATGTTTCGAATATTTGCGCCGTCGTTCAAAAACCATCGGAACGAGTTCTTAAAGCAAAAAAAATCGGTAAATTATATCGATATGATCGTGTATCGATACCGCGCAGGCCTGGCGTGCGCTGCCCACTCCCGGCGTCGGCAGCTGTGACAGATTTTGTATTTTTTGCACGAATACACCAGACATCGATTTGCAATTTTCGTGCAAGTGGTTCCGAGTCCGACCTATAATGCTGCTACCTGCTGGGCTTGAAATATTTATAGTATGCATCTGCATTCAGTGTCAAAGAATTCGATTCGAAATTTGTATAAACTAGTAACCAGCTTATTAATAAACGATTCATGATACAGAATCACCGCAGTAACTATGTAGCTTAAACTAGATTTTTTTGTGGTTGGTGTGGCAAAATTTTATGGACACCCAAACTGCCCTGCAAGTAAGACAATTTGGGTAGAGCCGGACTCCTACCGGCTAAAACCACACTCCTTTCTAGGTGTTCCCCTGACACGATCAGAGACCTTATATAACTGCATAGACTAACTCACAATGTGAACACTCAACGATCTCGACCAAATGTAACAGTAAGGATCTATAAAGAATTCACCAACACTCAAATCCAGTTGGGAATAAAATTCAAGGCATTTTTCCACAGGGTCATTTGATGAAAGGTCCGGACGTAACATAAAGGGAAGGTTTAGGGAAGTAAGCTCGCATAACTTTGATAGGGGCGTTCCGTTGTTTTGTCTGCCACATAAATAAAAAAGTAAAAGTCCTAAACAATCCAGAAGTTTTGAGATGTGCGTGTTGAAACATTTTAACCTATCAGATACCCGCAAAATGAGACACAATAGTAAGACAATAACAGCGCGGTCGCCGGTTACTGCTCGGGGATTCATGAATTAAGCGACAAACTGTGTAAAAACTGTGTAAACCTTCTACTACACATAATTATGGTAACTGATTAAGTTATCCGTCATATTCTCTGTCAATTTTTAAGGTTGGCAAATCATCTAACAATACAACTTCTCCTGATCTGTGTAGTAGCAGGACGGAGTGTCAGACTCATATGAATAAAACTACATCCGTGTTTCTTTAATTGACCTTTGAGTTCCAGGGCCGCAGTGACTTTTAGAAACTAAACTGCACTAAAATCAGGACTTATCCCAAAGCTAGACTCTTATTTCAAAAATCGCAGTAGTTACCCATTAGCCAGTTCGCCGATATCCCCATTAACCCAACCACATGTGCCGCAAACATCTGGTTTACATCTTCAATGCCAAGTCCCCTATAACCCGAGCCTCGTAGGACATCAAAGGACATCTAATGCTCCAGGGAACGGCAAATAATGGCGTTCGTCCAGAAACGCGACGCAGTTACAAATCGGTTTTAATGCCGTAGACTGCAGACTCGGGAAGACAGCGGAGGTCAAGTGTTGAATATTCAGCAGACGGTGTAAATTAAGCTTTGGTTTAATGGTGTTAGGAAAAGTTTACAGGTGTAACTTTGAGAGAAGTAACGGTGTTTTGTTCGATAATGTGCCCCTAGACACCATTATTACTAACAAAAGAAGAAGTACTTTAGCGTTAGGCGAGTCAATGTCAGGTTCTATGTTTATTTAAATATGGTTTTGCGACCGTAAGTCGTAACATGCACAGTATCTCAGTTCTCAGTTCGTCTTACCCTATTGAATGACTTTTTCATGTAATAGCCGGTTGATTACTCCGTAAATAAATACGGATTACGGCTGTCAATCAAATTTTCATCAATATACAACTTCACACAGACCTGGAAAACTTAAGAAACTTTTAAGCAGCTACTCTTGAACCTTTAATATCGACTCGCAACTTTCAACCTTGCACAATCATTTCTTTTAACGTTCCCACCGCTGGGAAGACCTCCCAGGCCTGACGTAGCCATGCCTGTCCTCACCCAATAGATTTTTGAAAAGAGTAACCATGGAGTTCTTTGCCGGTTCTTCTCCATAGGAAACGACCAATTGGAACCGTGCACTAGCTTCTAACGTTTTATAAGTGCCCAATATGTATATTATTATATTATAAAATATTTTTATTTCACATAGGCCTGTGAAATAAAAATATTTTGACTTGACTCAAGGAGAGAGATTGCGCAATAATCCACCACGTGGGCCTAGAGCTAGTTGGTGGATAACTTTCAACCTAATCTGTTTCATTTCTCCCTGCGTACTAAAGTTTTTTCTCACCACAGTCATGAATCAACCACTTCACGATGTGTTAATTTGTCAGCAATTTCCGAACTTGACTTACAGCTTGAGCTCACATAAATCTTCCACACAATTATACTTCGATGAGATAATTTCTTCCAACTGTATCTAAAAGAAACATTCTCCGCGACCAATTACAGGCTATTACCTAACGTAGCCATGAATAAATAAGTTGAACGATTGTGATCAAGCGTGTCTGGCTTTCTCGTAATCTGATGGTGGATAATGTCCGGTTATGAGCGTGTCATCAATCATCCGCGACAGGGATGGAAATGGCCGCATAATAGCCGTCTACTTTACTACGACCTTCGCGAACCTTCTTTATCAAAGCCTTTGTAGTTATTTTTTTCTTGAAAGCTAGTAAGTAGAGATAATCGATTCCGAAAGGTCGGAGCTTCCGATTGATTTTGCACCTCCGATTCCGATTTCGGTTCGATTTTGAATCGGACCTACAAATAAGTTTTTAAAGTTGTCAAGCGGGGAACCTCTCTTTCGTCGTACTTTCTGTTGATTGCTCATTCTCTTTTTATTTTGTGTCGTATTGGACATGTTATGAGTTCGGACTTCAATTTACGAGTATACCCACTTAACCGAGTTTTTGATCTTAATACTCGTATTGTTTTATTTGACGCTTCTGTCTCCACCTCTGCTCCCGGTTTCGATATAACCAACTCCTTTACATCCCTGCTATTACGGTAATTAGTGTAGAGCCTCTTGTATCAGTAATTCTGTAGGATTAACTGGTCTCATGGTTGCTAGAGACCAATGATTGGTTGTTGGTTGGTTGGTGGTTGGTTGTGGTTTACAAAGAATGGAGTCGACTCCCAGATCAGCCAAAAAGTGATGTGAGGTTTTTCCATTAGGATTTACTCTGCAACTTCTCAAAGTTTATAAGTTGGGGGTGTGACACCTTATATCTCGGAAAGCACGTATTGCCGTTGGTCCTGCGCCTGATCTCTTTCCGTGGTCATACTTTTTGGTGTATAATAAAGTTTATTTTATTTTTCGGATTCTATCGGACTCCTGTGTTTACAAACACGCTTGAGCACAATAATATCTCCTGCGTATTTGGCTAATCTCCCTTGAGATTGGCTATTATGTTCGGAATTACTGTTATTAGCACGATAACATATAAACATTCATTCGAGTCTTAAAATAGAAAAGATTGGCCAATAAATCCTACACAAGTAAATCTTTTTATTATCTTCGGTCCCTACAGTACCTACCCGTCTCCTTATTTTCAGCTTGAACACACGTGCTTTTACGGATCCTGCCTTTTCTTGTGAAAACTAACATGAAAAAACTTATCTGCTTGTTTCCAAGCTAAAGACATCAACAAGAAAGACTTTCCTCCGGGCAAACTTAGACAACTATTACTTACTTACAATTTGTCTTAGAGCATTGTCGGGAATAAGACGTTTCTGTTTGTCTTTGCCTATAAAAAGTTTGGTTCCACGAATGACTTACGGAGAAGCATTATTTATTTTATTAGATATCAACTTAGTGGCAGGGTTTGAAAGTGTCCTATTTTTAGAGATAGATTCCTTTTTCTCTTTGTTTCTTCGCACTGGTTCTGCACCAGAAGACGCAATGTTGGAAGGCCTTCCACAAAGTAGACCGATGACCTAGTGAGATAAAGGTATCCTTGGGATACGAGCTTGCTGCCTTAGGATAGGCAGTAAGTTCATATTTTGTTTTCTTTGGCACTCAAGAACAATCCCTTGAACATCACTTGATTTTTATTACGGGTAACTAAATCCCATATTTCTTCAATGCCTCAAAAACTGCGCTACGCCTTATTACGAATACCAAGCATAACTTTTATCAAAAACGACGCAAAGCAAAAGATAAATAAGGCCTAGGTTAGGTTAGCGGTCGCTTGGTCGCAGACATATTGTGTCTAATGCCTGTTGCCAAGTGAGTGCACAGCTTTAACTACAGACTGCGTTCTATTTTAGGAGCCCTATCGTTTATTTTTATATCCCCGACTTGTCCTACCGATAAATAAACAAAACGCTCCTTTTTACTTTTTATTTTAACCTTCCTTTCATTGAAGGATGTAGGAAATGATGGCTAGTGTCTCTATGAACTTGTATTTTATTTACCTAGTTTAAAGGTACTTGTTGTGTCTACTACAAAATGTAAGATGGCAATATCCAAGATTTCACACTAATTTATGTTTATTCACATTATTTTTTTTGCAAAGGGTAAAACTGCACCTAAGCGAAGTCTTAGTAAGACTCCGTTGTACAACCGTTAGTCTATCTGTTCGTTTTTCACCAGATATCTCATGAACCGTTATTACTAGACTGTTGAAATTGTTGCCACTATAACAACAAATATTAAAAACCGGCCAAGAGCGTGTCTGGCCACGCTCAGTGTAGGGTTCCGTAGTTTTCCGTCCGTCACAATAAGTGTCCCCAACTTTTCAAAAACTGTTCGTCCCATCAAGTTCAAAATAATTTCCCTAGAAAGTCTTTATAAAGCTCTACTTTCCAGATTTTTTTCATAATTTCTAAACTTATGGTTCAAAAGTTAGAGGGGGACACACACATTGTTTTTTACTTTTGGAGCGATTATTTCCGAAATTATTGATATTATCAAAAAATGATTTTAGTAAACTCCTATTTATTTTTGAAGACCTATCCAACAATATATCACACGTTAGGGAAAATTTAAAAAAAAAAAACGCGTTTTACTTTACATGTTACCCTAATAAAACATTTTTTTCCAATTTTTATTTTTGCACTTTGTCGGCGTGATTGATATACATATTGGTACCAAAGAAGAATGCCCGTTTTGTAAGGGAAGTTGTGGAAAATGCTTGTGCCCTGAATTTTATTTTACCTAATAGTAAAAACAGCATTTTCATAATCGGAAACCTTTTTTCATTGTTTTAAAAATCTAGATTATAATTACATATTGACAGAATAAACATCACCATGAGCATGGAATTATGTCTCTATTACTTTAATTTCATTAGTTTATGAAAAATTATATAAAAAACCTATACGTGAGGACTTGTAATTGGCTTCCTAATATTTATGGTTTCTTTTTTTCTGGTTTTATTAGCTGTACTGTAAGTCTTCCATGCACTAAATAAATAAATAAAATAATTTGTACACAAAAAAATAAATAATATTTTTAGGATATTATTCCAAACAGGTACACGACAACACAAAAGGGACCTGCCCCGTGGCATTCTCCTTTCAGCTTTCTAGAGCTAACGATCACAGAGGTTAAGCGAGGACGGACGGACAGACATGGCGAAACTATAAGGGTTCCGTTTTTGCCATTTGGCTACGGAACCCTAAAAACAGAATAAAATAAATGGTAATGCCGTACAACACCCGTGATTTTCCGCCCTTTTTTGCTACGGACGGTACGAAACCCTTCGTGCTCAAGTCCTACTCGCATTTTGCCAGTTTTTTATACAACACACTTCATCAGTATCTCAAAAACTGCGCTACTCCACGCTACGCCTTACCAAGCATAACTTTTATCAAACGCGACGCAAAGCATGCGTGTGCATATAAAAATATCACGCCTAGTTAACACGTTACTTAATATTGTGATAACTCAAACACGCGTGTTATTGTTTACATAACCGTTCGACTCAATCGAAGGAGAACTATCGACTCGGAAGATGGATCTTTAATGGGGGATCTTTAATAGAGTTAGTCAGGCAATAGGTTACTTCTTGGCAAACGCGCTCCATCGTCGACTACATTATCGCTTTCCATCAGGTGAGATAGTGACCAAGCGTGAGCCTATCAACAATAAAAAAAGCGTAAAATTTAGCATACTAGCTTTAGCCCGCAGCTTCGCCCGCGTACATAAAATATAGCCTATGTCACTCAGGAATACAGCAGCTTTCTATTGGTGTAAAAATAGCAATCGGACCAGTACTTCCACAGATTACCTCATACAAACAAAAAAATAAACTTTAAGTACCTCTTTATTATATTATATAGTATAGATAAAAATATCATGCTTAGTTTATACGTTACTTAATATTGTGATAACTCAAACACGCGTGTTATTGTTTACATAACCGTTCGCCGGAATCGAAGGAGAACTATTGACTCGGAAGATGCACCGGCTTGATTGGACGTTGCGTGTTGAGTGATTGTGTCCACAAACTGGTAATGGACAAAGGTCCAAGGGGCTTTGGAAACGGGATTGCATAAAATAGGTCGAATAGAAACTGAAACGGTTTACCAACAGTCGATTGGTCCATGAACCGTTGACCAACATTATCTTTAAACCATTAACTTTTCGTCCAAAGGACTTTTCATCCACGAACGTTTCGCCAACATTACTCTACGTCAGTGAATGCTTAACCAACAGAATGTTTTGACCAATAACTTTTCACCCAAAGAACAATTGGCCCATGGACTTTTCCCCAAGATAACGGTACGGCAGAGAGTGTTTAAGTAATTTCTAGAAGCAATAATAGCCTAGGGATATGACCGTTGGACTACCAAGTCACAAAGGTTCTTCTCTTCTCTTATTTTATTATTTTAGGCTTTACCTTCTTTAACTATTGTTATAACACTTGTAATTTACATTAGTGATATGCAATTGTGCATATTTGTAAGTCACATACTCGTACAGTACGTATCCCAATAATGTATTAGTCAATAAGTAGTTGCGAGTGCCATAATTAGGTAAATAAATAAAAAATTAATGCATTAAAAAATCATCCACACCGTTGTCCACGGAAAAAATGCCCAGCTCACTGACAGCATAATTAACTGGAATAAATGTATGCCGTATAAACTTTATTAAGTTCACTACAACAGAATATCATATGATACCTATAAAGCCCATCCTAAAAATACACAACCGGACATCCAGTATCTCACGCTATCGTGCGCCCGCGCTTCGCAACTTATCGCAGCGCCAGTACGCATTGCGGTTTCAACACGGATCATTTGTTACGCTAAATTATCTTAGTGTATGTCAAAATATTTAAAATGGCTGTGAAGTCGGCAAAAAATAAAAGGCCTGTTTTGTATTTGAGAAAAACCGTAGTTACTCAGATACCCGCGAAACGAGACACAATAGTAAAACAATAACAGCGCGGTCTCATAGGACCGGTTGGGGATTCAAACGTTAAAATGTAACTTGGAACGAAACTGGAAGAAACAATAAAATTTTAATTATTTCAGGAATCCCCGACCGGTCTCATGCGACCGACTGTTATTGTCTTACTATTGTGTCTCGTTTCGCGGGTATGTAATAGTTTAATTACAAAAACAACACATACATTTTTTAGCGCGTAAAATAATATTGCGAGTATTATTTAGTGTATTATTTATAATAATATTGCGAGTATTTCTTCACTAGTTACGTCGCGATGACAGATGTCAAAACAGGCTTTTTATATTTTAACTATTTTAACATACTCAGGGCCTGTTTCACAATGTCCGAGTAGGCACTACTCACTGAATAAATTCAAAAATGTGACAGAATTCGTATGAAATTATCTGTCAAGTAAGATACTCGAAACTTAATCATAGGTGGTGAAACAGGCCCTTATACTTTTTGAGAACTTTAATAAAATGGTGTAGTTTAAGAATTGTTTGTTTGATAACAAAGCGGCAAAAATTAGGTACTTCCATTCCATTTAAAGTTTCTTCTCCTAGGCCCTAGGGGATTATATAATTTCCGAAATTCTTTCTAAGTAGTCCCCTCCGTTCAATGATGAACTCCGGAGAGTAAAAAATTCTTGCTTTTGGACTCCAAGGTCGAGGCTCGGAGTGGTCTCAGTGAATGAATTTGTTTTTTAAAGTAGACACATCTTTTTCCATTGTTTATTAGTACGTTTATTCAGCCTGATATTTTTATACTGAAGGAAAGAAAGTATAAGAGTCGAGTTAGAAGTTGAATGTAAGTATGGTTAGAATGTTCTAGATTGGAGTCACCATAGAAACCCAGTAAAACCGTAGGAGCTCAACAGGGCTGATGCCCGCTAGGGGCAACGCAACAGGCAATTGAAAGACACAGGTGTGATTTTAGTCAGTAAAAATCTGGAACGCCCGCCTACCATAAATCAGGAGAAGTCATTAAATGATTTCCAATATAAAAGAAAGCATAAGCCTTCAAAATACCTTGACACAAGGATATTAGATTATAGGTGCTCAAATGGCTACATAGGTAAATACGTGTTGAACATAACACACAAGTCTTCTCCTAACTAGAAATACACAATGGGCACTTGACACTTGCCTAACATAACAAGTACAATATCAATTAACCTAAGATAACAATAAAAGTAGGATGCCGTAATATCAATATTACATTGGCCAGTAATAACAAATATAACACGATTTCTATCGATATTTCTTTCGACTAATAATACTAGAGTATCGATAAACGCATAGAATCACGTTCTGTTACTAAATAAATATTGTGACACTTAATTGGTCTAGCTGGATCTAGAGCTAAGTCTAAGTCGCAATCTTGAGGTTTCTTATAAGATTCATTGACTGGGTTTATGTTTTTCCTAGGAATGGTATCTACATTACATGGTTTATTTATCTGTCTGTGAGCAGACAGTTTTTTTTTGGGTGGTTTACAGCTTACATTACTATAGTCTTTTTTACATAACATGAGTTGGGTGACAGCAGGACGAAAATATGCATCTTTAAGATGAGAGAAAGGATACATAGCTACATTGTGTGAATCTGACAGCTGTCATCAAAACCATCCTATAACAAATTTAGTATAAATATAACAGCATATTAAACCAGAGAGAGCCATTTACAAGCCTCCACATGTATTTAGAAAACATTGTTGAAGCAGATTATTGAGATATTATGAAGATTATTATTACTAAAATTATTCCTATCTTTTCCTAACACATAAACCGAAGTCCTCCATTGTGTATGCCCGTCTGTTCGCGATAAACTCAAACAATATTAGAGCTTTTCATGAGGATTTTACCAATAGACAGTATGATTCATAAGGACGGAGTTGGTGTATAATACTTACAAATTATCATAGAAAAAAGCCAATAATCCCAAAGATTTCTAACACCTGTGCGGAGCTAGAATGGATTACTAGTTTGTAGTTTCCCTATAAGAAAATCTCACAGTACTTATTGGCCAAGAAAACCACTCCCTATATCATCAATCATATTCCACCCTTCATCATCATTGTATCCCGTAAAACCTCCTGCTATATCCATCTTATGGACCGCAATAAGGCTCGGTTGTTTGGAGACAATGCTCAATTGTAGTGATAGTTATGTTTGTCCATCCCTTTCGTAATATGTACGATCATATCTTTTCCATATTAGAATGATCGCCACTATGTCTAGAGTCTCGTATCGTCATATTTAGAAGGTACTAGCTGCTACCAGTGGTTTCACCCGCGTGAATGTAGAAAATTCTCTTAAGGAAACGTAGGTACTCTCGGGATAAAAAGTATCCTAAGAGCTATGTATATGCCACAAAATGATCTACCGGTATGCAAATCCGTTTACCCGTTCAAGCGTGAAGAAGCAATAAACTTACGCAATCACAAACTTTCGCCCTTACAATATTAGTGTAATTGGGCCTCATAGATCATTTTGGGCTGTGTGTGAGTGCGAGATTGGTCGAAAGAATTAACACCACCCCGGAACGCAAAGGGCTGCTGATAAAACACAGGTCCTGGTGTGTTTAGGCAATACAAGTCTAATACTCCCACTCCACTCAGTGCAGGAAAAGATATTAAAATATTCATCACCTAAAAACACTATTTGTTTTTCTTTTTCTGTTTTCTTTTTTATTTTTATTTTGTATTTCGTTTCATTAATTTTAAAAATTTGATTTTCTGTGTCTTGTGCTGTACCAAATAAATAATTTTTCTTTCTTTCTTTCTTTCAAAAAATGGGTCACTTAGCCAGTTATGACAACACATCCCTGAGGCCCTACCACAAGCTCTTAACACGTTTGATTTGACGACTTAAATTGAAATGTTAGGTTAGGGACGGAGCTATATAACTTCATCCTTCTTTCTCACACAACAACTAACATCTTAACACGTCATAGTAAGATCCCAGACCGACACTTCAGATACTCACACAACAAGTTATGATTTTTAAGACTATCATAGACTAGCGGTGGTCATAAAAATACTTCACACAGCATAAAGATTACTATTCTCGTTACGCTGTTTAAGACAAACATCTGGGAATGCATGTGACCAAATTATATTGCTTTGTATGGACTGAGGAATGAGTCAGAATTTTTTTACATGTGTAAATACTACGCGTATTTAGTGTTACATTACGAAGATATGTCATGAGAAGTGTTTGAGAAAGACGAAATATGTTTGAAACAGACCTTGCTTCTATGTTCCCCAGGATTCTAGGTCCTATAGGGATAAGATAATTTATTTTAGAACGTAGATCTATGTATTTACAAGAAAAATAATAACACTTAACTAATTAAAACTATGTATGAATATACATTAGAGACTCAAAACTATAGGAATCGGTTTTGATTTCTTTACGAGTGTTAGAATATGTGCTTAACAGCTTTATGTTTAGATTGCGTTGACTTAGAAGTTTGAATTTTTCAGTGCTCCAAATTGCAAAAAATTATACCTATTAGCTCGTGTGCGTTCGTGGGAGAAAGGATCTTGATAGACAACAGAATGATCTTATAGTGGTTTCGTTTTTACCGACCGAGTTAGTTACAAAACCCAAAAAAAAAACAATTTTAAAGCCCTTCCTATTAAACAAGAAGTTGTAATCTTGTATGGCCATGAACAAAACGCCACGTGCTCCGACCCTTTACAACCCCTTGTGCATCCTTTAACACCATATGCGCTGTATTCCCGTTTCGGCACCCAAGCTATTCCCGATTCGGTACCAATAAGTATTTTGGACAGGTAGTAACCATACAAAATCGAAGGAGCTCGTGGCTAGATAATAAAAGCCGCACGGGTCGATATTCAAGGTTAAGCAATGCTTGCCAAGGTTGGTCTATAGATGGGTGACCAGGGTGACCATCTTAACATAGTGAGTTTCCTCCGTGCCTCGGAAAGCACTTTAAGCCGTAGGTCCCGGCTGCGTATTGCCAAACTGTATACTGACCCAGACCGGGGTTGCTCTGAGTTCGACTGCAGTTTGCCTTTGTAGTTGAAGAGCAAACTGTATACCTATTCAGAGAGTGTCTGAATCAAAATACATTTTGCTTTAAAATACTAGAGCAAAATACACACGAGTCCAGACGTCCAGGGTCTGGTGTAGTATGTAATATGGCATTGATAATTTAGAGCAAATTGTATGCGAGTGCAGACATGTTTTAGAAATTAAACAAAGTTTTAGGTGATATTGAAACCACGGAACAAGCCAAAAATTTCGTTAAACAAAGAGTTAAATTTTGTAGATCTAAAAAAATTGGTGTTCAGCTAATGTCTATTGCAAGGAGAAAAGCAGAGGAATAACTAAAGGAAAAGGACGTATACAAAGTGGCAGAGACGTAACGAAAACATAATTTATCAGAAAATATTAGTAAAAAGTGACCGAATGCAAAGGAAGGATTGGGAGATAATATTGTGGTAGTTGATTAATGATTACACCTATCGAGTAAACCACTTGATAGCGCATTTCAGCTTACAATAATCCCTTCCAAAATATGTTCTTTTTTCTAGGATCGTTCGGTATCGTGTGGACATGCCAAATCTAAGTTTGCGACCTCGAAAGTAGGCGGGGGATTTTTTTTAAGGGCTATATCTCAAAAACTGCCCTGTAATTGGGTTTTTTTACATAGCCCTAAAAAATAAAAAATAAACCCCCGCCTACTTTCGAGGTCGCAAACTTAGAATTGGCATGACTTCTTATGAAAAATTAATAAATACTGTAATTGGAAACACTTACAGTTTTTTTAACAACCTGTATAGACAAACCTGTACAGTTCAAATTATTTTTAGTCATACTAACAAAGGGTTTTTTTTTAAATTAAAACTTAAATTGATTCATAAAAGGTATGTTTTTTATGGAAAGTTCTTCAGTTTCACGGATAGTTATAACAACCGCAACAGTATAACAAAAAATTGCGGGAGATTATGAAACATGGTGTAGTTACAGATATTCGCGTGTCACAGTTTACTTTACATAGAAGCGAGCAAAGTGCATACAATCTCAGAATGCTCTGAGCTCGTATGTACTTTGCTCCAATTTGTTTGTGATTTCAATGAGCACGACGTAGTTCAGTACAGACTATGGGTGTCTGGGTCAGCATACAGTTTGGCAATACGCGTCCCGGCTGTCATTTGTAGATCTTTGGCAGTCGTTACGGATAGTCAGAAGCCAGTAAATCTGACTCCAGTCTTGCCCTGAAGTACCATGTTACCCCAGTTAATGGGTTATGTAGGTCTGGTAGGCAGCCGCTCCTCGTAAAATACTGGTAGGTATTCAGCTAAATCCGGCTTGACTGGAAGCCGACCCCAATATAGTTGGGAAAAGGCTAGGCAGATGAAGAGTAACCATACAAAATACCAGTCCAAAATAACTATTGGTGCCGAATCAGGAATAGCTCGGGTGCCGAAACGGGAATACTCCCCATGTGCGTTTCGAGTACTACGGACATGACCTTTTTGAAGGCCATCAAGTAAATTATGTTCCGCCTGTGTTGGATGCTGCTCACGAGAGTGAAAAGGCAGCGCCAAAAAAGGTCTGGCCGAAAATAAAACAAAAAAGAATTTTATACCAGCTGCTCGGTGATTGCAAACTGCTATAAGATTGGTTACCCGAAAAGTTTTTTGAATATTTACGTATAAATTAAATGGAAGTTATAGTGGGTTATTTAACATAAAAATATTTTTATTTAATAAATGTATATTCGTTATTAAATGCAATTTTTAACTTTTTTTGTCTGCCGGTCTGTTTGTTCGGAGATTACTCTGAAACGGCTTGACCGATTTTGACAGAACTTTCACCGGTAGATAGCTGATGTTGTTAGGACTTACTTTGGTAATTTTAATTTAGTAAACAGAATTAGGGTTTCGCACAAAACAAATCACGAAATTGTGACCAAGAGCTCTAGCATGACCGCTTAAAACTATCTATATAATTTCGCTATGAGAGAGTGATGTGTATGTGTACGTGCCTACGCACGATGTCTATGTGTGCGCGCTCGCGCGCCATCTTGTGTTGTTGCATTTCCCAGTATTAAACTAGCATCCAAGCGCATCGGTGTTTTATTCTGTAGCTGACAGATCATTGGCGACGAGTTACCCACGTTTCAAGTATTAGGTACAATACGTTTGTGAAAAATGTCGAATATTATCGGAAATCTACAATGTTTCGATCACGACGAACAACAATGGCCTATATTTAAAGGTCGGCTACTGCAGTTCATAAAATTGAACAGTGTAAAATCCGAAAATAAGAGTGCATTGTTGCTGACCCATCTTTCGGACAGCAGCTACCGCCTTGCACGGAACCTGCTTCATCCTGATGTACTCGAGGAAGTTACGTTCGAGGATCTAGTTGCAAAATTAGACAAGCATTTCACGCCGCGAAGATGTGTTTTTGCTGATAGAGAGAAGTTTTATGAGGCGAGGAGATCTGAGGGCGAGACCGTCGAAGAATGGGCGGCTCGTGTGAGGGGTTTAGCCGTTGACTGTGAGTTTGGTGAGGCATTGGATATGTTGGTGCGAGACCGTTTCATACTCGGACTCCCACCATGTCGCGAACGTGACCGGCTGTTCGAAGAGGATGCCATCAAGCTAACTTTTAACAAGGCGCTGGAGGTAGCTCAACAGGCTGCGTATGCGCGATTGGCTCGATCCAAGGCTACAACAGTAGCTGACACCGCGGTGACAACCGTCAAGGCCACGCAGATCAAGGAGGAACCTGTGTACCGGCTAAGCGAGCAGGGCGGAGCGCGCGGGCGCCGCGCGTCTGCCGACGGGGCTCGTAGCTCGAACAACCGTTCCGAGGAGGTACGTCGGTGTACAGTGTGCGGTCTCAGAAACCACGACGCGGGAAAGTGTCGTTTTAAAAACTATCGGTGCCAAGTGTGTGGCGTGAAAGGCCATCTCAAGAAAGTTTGTAGTTCTAAAAACGCTAAAAACAGTGAATCACGTCTACATAGTCTGAACACGGAGGAAAGTGACTGCGAGGAATGTGAACTATTTAATATAAGGTACGTCAGTAACTCGCCTATAATAATAAATGTGTCGATTGATTCTGTAGGATTAGATATGGAGTTAGATTCCGGAGCGGGGACTAGTGTAATTTCTGAAATACTGTACAGAAAATATTTTTCCGACCGTATTTTGATAAAATCTAATCTAAAAATGTGCCTTTATAATGGCCATAAAATCTCGCCCTTGGGATATTTTAAAGGTCAAATCACGTACTTAAATAATACCCATGACATCAAGATATATGTATTGCCGAACACAGGACCTCCGCTACTAGGACGAGATTTTATGTCGAGGTTCCGTATATATTTTACTTCAGATATCAATCTTATGAAAACACAATCTGTAACCGAGTCCGACACGAAACAAGTGCAGCAACTTTTATCTAAATACTCCGACTTATTTACCGACGAACTAGGTAGGTTCAACAAATTTGAGGTAAAACTTATATTAAAAGAAGGTACCCAACCAAAATTATTTAAACCACGTTCCGTGCCCTTCGCTTTAAAGAAAAAAGTGGAAGAAGAGATAGATAGACTTATAGGTTTAGGTATATTACAACCGGTAAAATTTCCTAAATACGGAACCCCGATTGTTCCAGTACTAAAGGAAAACGGAAAGGTCAAGATAGCCGGTGATTATTCAATAACATTAAATAAAGATTTAGAAATAGATAAATACCCAATGCCTAGAATAGAGGAGGTATTCGCCAAGTTAGGTGGGGGGGAGTGTTACAGCAAAATAGACCTAAGTAACGCTTATAACCAATTCGTCCTTGAAGAATCGTCACAAGAACTAACCGCGATTAGTACATCAAAAGGTTTTTTTAAATATACGCGACTTGTTTATGGTTTGGCAAACGCACCAGCCATTTTCCAAAGAGCGATGGAATCACTACTTATCGGCATAGACGGTGTTAGTATATGGTTGGACGACATTTGTGTAACAGCACCGACTAGACAATTACATTTTAACAGACTAAACGAAGTACTAAAAAGATTAAAAGAAGCCGGATTAAAATTACATAAAGAAAAATGTTGTTTTCTTCAGGATAATGTCACCTACCTAGGCTACATTATAGATAGAAATGGATTGCGAACTTGTCCTAAAAAAACGGAAGCTATTGCAAATTCACCGCGGCCAACAAATGTCACAGAAGTTAAGCGATTTATAGGATTAATCAACTATTATCGTAACTTTATACCTAATGCATCAGCAAAGTTGCACCCGCTTCATGAATTATTGCGTAAAGACGCGCAGTGGGAGTGGGGCGAACGTCACGAGCGGGCATTCAAAGAGGTAAAAGTCGAGCTATTATCAGAAAGAGTGCTAGCTCACTTTGATCCCGCGGCACAGTTGGTGTTGACGGTCGACGCAGGGCCGGCCGGCCTAGGCGCGGTGTTAGCGCAGCGCGATAGCGAGTGCGCGCAACTCGAGCGACCGCTGGCGTTCGCTTCAAGGTCATTATCTTCAAGTGAAAAAAACTACAGTCAGATCCACAAGGAGGCGACTGCCATTATTTTCGCGGTGAAATATTTTCATCAGTATCTATATGGCCGTCAGGATCCATTCATCCTTAAAACTGATCATCGTCCTTTACTGTCGATATTCGGAAAGAAAAAAGGTATTTCAGTTATGGCGGCATCGAGGTTACAGCGATACGCGTTAATATTGTCCGCATATAATTATAACGTCCAATATATTAAAAGTGAAAATAATGTCGCGGCGGACTATCTCTCCCGCTCGCCCTTGCCCGAAACCGACTGTAGAACGGAAGAACAAAATGATTTGTCATTTCTCAACTTCTTAGACGCTAACGTCGCCCCTTTAACGTTTAGCGATATACAAAAAGAAACTTGTAAGGACGAAACTTTAAAAACAGTGATTAAATATGTACAAACCGGCTGGCCGCGTAAAATAAATTGTAAACAAGTGCAGCCCTATTTTAACTGCAAAACAGATTTAGAGATTGAAAACGGTTGTATTTTTCGAGGTCACAGAGTTGTAATACCAGCGGTGTACCAGAATAGGTTATTAAAAGAACTACATTCCGGCCATTTCGGCGTGGTAAAAACAAAGAGTTCAGCTCGCAGCAGATTTTGGTGGCCATCGATTGATAAAGATATAGAGGAATGGGTGGGAGCATGCCACACTTGCGCCGGCACTCGCGCCGCGCCGCCGCGCGCGCCCCCCGCCCCCTGGCCGCAGGACACTGTTCCTTGGCGACGCTTACATATTGATTATATGACTATAAATCAAAACGTATATTTAATCGTCGTAGATTCCCATAGTAAGTGGTTGGAATGTTTACATATGAGTTGCGGTACTTCAAGTCGGTCACTAATAAGTAAATTGAAAGAATTGTTTTCTAGGTTTGGTATACCAAGAACCATTGTTTCTGATAATGATGTAAAAATTAAGTCTACTGAATTTAAATATTTTTGTAAAATGAACGGTATACGATATATAACGTCCCCAATTTATCACCCTCCCAGTAACGGACAGGCCGAAAATTCTGTAAAAACATGCAAGAAAATGATAAAATGTATTATTAGCGATAACAACCAGCAAAAGGTGATTAACGAAAAATTATTAGGATTTCTATTTGACTACCGAAACACACCACACTGTGCAACCGGCGAATGCCCAGCAAAGCTAATGTTTGGCCGAAATATAACAACTAGGCTGGATCTGTTACTGGAAGATAGCCATAATATCATTGAAAATACGGATAATTTAAAAACCAAGAGAACATTAAATATAGGCGATAGGGTATGGCTAAAATGGTTTGTAGCTAGGAAAGAGATATGGATCTTAGGTAAAATAAATAAAATAATAGGTAATCGCATGTATGAAGTATTTGTTAAGGATTACGATGTAAACTGTAGAAGGCATATTGATCAGTTAAGGAAATATACAGGTGCAACCGTGACTGAAACCGAGACGGAAGACGCACGTGCTGATGTTGTGAGCTCCCCGCACACAACAGCAGCACCATCGCCACCCCCGCGCGCCCCGCAGACGCCGGAGGGGCAGCCGCCGCAAACAATACCACCTGTTCTTGAATCTCAGGCTAAGGAACGCGAGGAAAATTATATTGGGGAGGAGGATGAGTGGGCTGAGGCACAAAGTGAAGTCGAAGGTTATGATCATAATAATGCAGAGATTAATCAAAAAGTAGCTGACGATCGCGGTAATAGTTCCTTTGAACCTCAGCCAACAAGACCGACCCGTAGTTGTAGACGTAAGATTAATTATAAGGATCTAATTAATTATAAGGATAATTTGAGAAATAATAAATCTTAATAAAAATTGTAATGTTTAGTGTGCGACCAGCCGAGAGTGTCGGCCTTTTAGTTATGTGTAGTTAGGTAAGTCTTACTATTGTTATATGGACCTAGGTACGTACTTAATGTTTAATCTTATATCTTTTAGAAATAGTGTTGGAGGAGTGATGTGTATGTGTACGTGCCTACGCACGATGTCTATGTGTGCGCGCTCGCGCGCCATCTTGTGTTGTTGCATTTCCCAGTATTAAACTAGCATCCAAGCGCATCGGTGTTTTATTCTGTAGCTGACAGATCAGAGAGATGGACCTATACAGGGCATATAGCACTATCCCTTTCTCACACCATATTCATGATGAATGACGTCATAGTAAGGCCCCAGATCAACTTAATGACTGAAACAGACTTAACATAAACGAATTACTAACACAAAACACAAGTAATTGAACATCGCTCAATCAATATGGAAAAGCAAATAAAATGCCGATTGAACGACATCAATAGATCCAATTAGCCTAATCTAGCCCTTATTCTCTCTATACAAACGAATCAATCTTCATTACACGAACCGTCAATATTATTTAGGTACTGTGAAAATAAATCGAGATAACTAATGAGAAATTAATTCTAATAGATGTTTAGATGTTTTATTCTTACAAAATAATAGTATTTTTATAATATTATTTTTACGGGCATTAACTTTAGTTTTGGGACGTATACCTACAGTATACATCCTATATAGCTAAGTCGTTAAGTCAAGTCAGAGACCTTCCGGCGACTTGAAAACTCTGACACCAAGATGGCCGCTAACCGTACGATAAGAAGAAGAAACTATGCAATATATGCTAAGCAATGCCTTTAACAGTTCAGTTAAGGTTGTCAAAGGGATAGAAGACTTCATGGTAGGGTCTCATCAGTCGCATTCTTGAGGCCCTAGCATGAAGTCTTCCTTTTTGAATTTTTTTAATGCCGTTCAGTGGCAGGTTTAATTTGCAAATTGATTCCTAGTGGGTATTGTGATGGAAAGTACCTAGGTGTAGTTTTGTATCTTAAGTGTCTGCAGTTGGAGAATACATATGTGGAATTATTGAAAGAAACGCGATTGCGATAAAATAAACCTCAGAATTCTATTGTAGTAGTTTACATCCGTATTTTAATCGCATTAAAAAATTACTCAAAGTGACTGTAAAATTTATATACCTACTTTCTAACACTGGCTAAAAGCACGAATCCTGCGAAGCGAAACCTAAAAAAAACCGGCCAAGCATGAATGGTTCCCGTACCGTTCGTAAAAAAAAACTGCATTGTTGTAGAGCCTTATATTTATAGTAAAAGTTCATTGACAAAATGTATGTATGCAGGTGCCGTAAACTGGAGAACCATTATTTTATGGCTACACATTTTCCTGGTATTGAAATTAACATATTAATTTATCCTTTACGGACATTGACGAAACTTCACAACATGGCAAGTTTATGTTAAAATTAATTTACTTGCTGATAATAATTTGGGCGTGAATCTGTCCTTCATCACATCCCGGGCGTATTGACCTAAAACAAATGAAGTATGGTCCGAATTATGGCTAATAAATAGTTGATTACACACGTGGTGAGGGCGTTGACCTGTGTAGCCGAAATTGTAACCCCCTCGATGAACACATGGGTTTGCAGAGGCCAGACTGTGTTTGCACATAGCTAGAGAGTATGTGGTTATGGTCTGGCTATTGATAGATCTCGTTACGATTTGTAGGTCAATTAGCGTCCTATATTGGTTGTAAACTATTGCAAGGGCGTATTTGTTTGTCCATCGAGTACTTATTGGACTCTGATCGATTATAAACGAGATAGCTGTACCTTTTTCTCTTTTTCATCCGCATCAATGGGTACCGCTCCGTTTCTTTTGATCGCAGTGTGATGCTATAATATAGCCTGTAACCTTCCTCGATAGATAGGCTATTCAACACAAATATTTTTTCAATTCAAACCAGTAGTTCCTGAGACGGCAGCTTTAGAATATTAGTATAGATAAATATGAGAGGTAGTTAGAAAGTGGCGCCAGTGACTGATAAAATTGAAAAGTAATCTTGGTGTGAGGAGGACAGATAAAATGTATTTTACTTAAAGCGTTACCAACATATGGATGGATAGAGGGAGAGGGGGAAGCCAAAGTATAGATGGGTTGTATGAGGAGTATGATATAAAAGACAGGGGTCAGTAATAGCATGACAGTTGACAAGACAGAATTGCAGAAGAAAACTTGTTAAACTTACCCGAAATAACATGGGATAAAGGCAGGAAGGTGATCAACAGCAGCGGAAATCCTCATTCATGCCTCTGAAATAAGATTTCCAATAACTGTTTCCAACATTCCAGATATAAACGTCTCGTAATAAAAAGGCGATCAAGTGCGTCCTACTTTCGGCTGCTCAGCTCATCCAATGCATGTGCAGGGTACTAGAATCGCTCACAAACTGTAGGAGAGCCCTCCACGTCATTCACGAGGACCTACGAGTAGCTCCGGTCGACTCGTCAATTTCAGTCCGCTTTAATTCAGGAACACGATCCTTTAAAAGTGGGTGTGATGCCCTGTGGTATTTGAAAAAGGTTTTTAGGGATGTGTGAAATTCTAACGACCAAAATAGACAACTGTTACAGATGCTCAAACTGTTTAACCTATAAAGGTTGAAGTAAAATTTGAAACAGGTGGCCTAGTGGCAACTGGCAACTGCCCTGACTAACGAATTGTAGGCTGTGGGCTTATAGGCAAGCACTTTTCTTGTATAATTTATTTATTTTATCACCATCTCTCTCAAAATGGTGAAGGAAAACATCTGGAGGAAACCGGCTGGTCCTTGAACCAGAAATTCGAAGACATCTAGTAATCCGCACTGGGCTCGCGTGGTGGATTACGGCTCATTCCCTCTCCTGCAGAAGAGGCCTGAGTCCCGGCAATAAGAATATTTTAAGGTTGATTATGCTTCTATGCTAACCTTTAAGCAGGCAATCATCACACTAGCAAGACGAGAAAAATAATCCCTAGGAAAAAAAACTGTGTCGTCCAACTTAAATCTCCTTGTAACATTATGACTACATTGTTTGTTCACAAAAACACTACAAAACCATTCCATTACCTAATTAGTTCAGCTGGAACAAACATTAAAAGCAGTTTTAATTAATTAATTACACTAAGTTTTCTTTCCGCTTTTCAGATTGTATTTGAAGCGATTTTGCTGTACAATGTAGCGAATACTTAGTTACTATGCACGAACTTGAACAGTAGTCATTGTTTCTACTAAGCTTGGTTCCGTCCCGAAGTTAGGGTTGCCAGATCTTCAAATCGAAAAGCCGGACAAACCAGCCAGTTTAGCCGGACATTTGATTAAAAAGACCGCCTTTTTTTTTGATACCGTTCCGGAAGTTTTTCTTTTTACGATCTAATGAAATAACAAGTAATAATTGCTGGTCTGCAAACGCTTGCAATAACAAGAACACATCACAAATCTATGTATAAAAATGGTCTAATTTAAAAAGCCTAACAAAAGCCGGACAGGTCGTTCTCCACCTAATTTGGCCGGACACAACCAAAAAGCCTGACCGTGTCCGGCTTTATCCGGACGCCTGGCAACGCTATCCGAAGCACAGATTACTAAATAGTTACTACGCTCGAAGTAATGGATCGTAACATGCTTCTCGTTCGTGTATTAAAAGTAACTGATCGTAACCAATTCGGGAGGTGTGGTCTCAACAATCAACAGAATGATTTGGCAGTTTTATCAAATATCTCTTTGATTGTGTATTTCGCTTTCATGTTACACGTTGTTACTTTGTTAGTGTAATTATCTTAAGTACCAGCTTTTTTTTGTATTGATACTTTTTTTGTTTATTCTTTGGGTTCTGTGCCTCAGTTGGTAGAAACAAAACTTATAGAATCGGTGTATGGCCCGTATGCAAGACCCTTGTTTCACAGATCCGTGTGGAGGTATCGAACTGAAATAAATATCAAATACTTAATCAGGTCAATCCAAAGATAAGGCTGTTTATACTCCGTTTATGATGCTTGCAAGGGAATCAAAAGCTATAGGGGGCGACCAGTTGACCTAGAATCATGAAATTTGGCAAGAAGCGTAGTGAACTCCGAAACTCGGTATTTACGAGTAGGTACATAACAAAATATTATTTTTTTAACCATTTATATAGCTAACTTTGTACGAAACCCTCAGCGTGCGAGACCGACTCGCACTTGGCTATTTTAACTCCCAACAGATCGTTTAACCATACCTCATGAAAGTTACTTACGATATTTTTTCTGCCACAACTTAAACGGTCCGTTAAGTGCTTACTATTACTTAATCTAAGGTGTTTAAAACTGTCGTGAAGCCGCGTGTAAGTAACAGAATGGCCCAACTCGTGAGGCTCAGAAGTACCGCTCCATGGCCTGTAGTAATGGAAGTCGTCACGCAACCTCTATCTTACTATTTCACTACTACGAATCTATACTTCCGAGTATGCGGACTAATTGTTACGTCAAGCCGTTTTTGCTATCTTCGATTTTAATGATCCTCTCTCTTACACATATTATACCGTTTATTGCTTTTTTTCGAACACATCACGCGATGTTTGCTTTTTGCACGTTCAACGTGATCTTTCATTGCAGCCATTCTAAGCTTGATGTTTCGTGGCTTTTTTTGTCGGTTCATTAGATTTTTCAAGTAATCAATTACTTGTTTTGACATTTACTTGCTTTTTCTTTCTTGTTTGTGTTGACGGGTTGACAGCAAAATGGATAGGCTTGGAAAGGAGAGGTGACGAGTACCGTTCGCGTGTTGATGTTATGTTGTGGGTCTATGCAAATAGCTGGCACACTCCCACGGGTCGTGATCACAGGCCATGTGCGGTCGACGGCACGTTGTGTTCTACGCATGCCTCAAAGAGATGTTAGCAAACTGAAGGAGTGACGCCTGTTAGCCCTGTGAGAATGTTCGAAAGGGTAAAGGTAGAACAACTAGGTCCACGAGGGCCACTTACGCTGATCATTGATAAATTTTCTATGGCAACTACACTGGTAGATCTATATTAGATTGTTCTTCGCACGACTAGGGCGTCAACGTGTGCATCGGTCGAATGTAGTTTCTTCTTAATTGTCGTCCTAGAATGCAAACAAAAATATTTTTTTATCTCAAATAGGCTTACAAGGGGCCTAGTTGGGCACTTATAAAACATCAGAAGCTAGTGCACGATTCCAATTAGCTGAAAGTTAACCGAAGAAGTAGGCGGACTAGAGGAGAGTCAGTAAGAGTCTGTCTGTCAAATCACCTACCATGCATTCATCTCGTAAAGCTGTGGATTGTTTCACATGCTCTGTATTTGTCCATACATAGAATAACAGTTTGTTCTGGGCCGTCCCGTCGTGTGTTTGGACTATTAATGTTATGATAATGAGTTGTACTAGTTCTTAGGAATGATTGATGAAGCTGTATAGCTTTATAGTTTTACATTTTGTGTACATGGAACATTGTATAGGTTTTGACCGCAATTAAGTTAAGAAGCGATTTAAATAACTACTTAAATTACACTTTGACAACTTAATTTAATTATTTTTTATATGATTTATTTTGACTGACACTTCTAATTTAACAACTATATTAATTTAATGTAACCTTTTTTAACATTGTATGCCCACATAGGCGTACAATGAACGTGCCTAGACTAAATATTTAAACCTAATACCATGTAATGAACAAAATGTACATACCTACCTTCCGTGTTCTGTGAAATAAATGATTTCAATTATGATTTACTTGTTTTACATTGTACGAAAAGGTGCCATACTTCATTAGTGACGACAAGGGTCATATTTCAAAGGCACGCAGACTAAACACTCAGTAATGAAGTACATTACACTGTATAATTATAACACATAATATGAGGAGTATCAGAAATAACTTAGCCACTTGCTACGTACTGCGGTTTTCCTTCCTGCATTATTGTTGACAACAGGACGTACCTAAATGCCATGTTATGATAATTAGGTAATCTCGCCAGTCTTTCGTTCTCTATTGCCTGTTCTGCGGTTACCGGTTAATCGTAATTCCTATATCCAAACAGGGATTCATTGGCTTTACAATCGTATAAATTGGTATCAGAGTGCCTAGTGTGAGTTTTTTTTTCGTTAACGCGATCGACACGTTTATGATGCTCCGATTGGCCCGCTCCAAACTATTAACCAATAAGAAAGACAAACGCGGCAAACGTTTCGATCGCATTAACGTTAAAATAACTCACACTCTTCGCACTGATATTCTAAAACTGTAGGTACTTCTAAATTCTTCAGATTGCTTCCTCAAAAGAAATTCCTTTGATCTCTAGTTAGCTGCTTACAATGTAGGGTTGCCTCCCGAACAACGAGCCAACCAACACGAGATGCGCTGATAATGCAAAACAAAAACGGTCCCACCCACCACTTCACTTCGCTTTTACTGAATCCACTTATCCGGCTCGAAGGACCATGAATTTAATATTGAAACTAAAGCACGGCACTTTATTTGCGAAGGATATTCACATGAAACACAAGATTACTGTTTTACGATACAAAGAAAGAATGCATTCTAGAATTAATTTTCTTGAATCATAATAATATACCATCGCGTGTTTTCCGTAATCGAAAAGGCATGTTTTAATTTTTCCTCTAACACCATTTATACCATTTAGCTATTAACTTTGAATTTTATTGCCTTCACACTAAAACAATCTCTGAAGCATTTGGGGACATTTTTGTACTTTTATAATAAGTTACAAAAATTCAAAATGTTTCAACGTTTTTTCAAAACATACTTTTCTTTTACGCGTTGTTTGTTTTTAGGGTATCAATTTAAGGGTAGTTCACATAATATATTTAGCAATCTTGACCCGAAACGCCATAAAAGCATCCCAAGGGGGTAATTTTCTTCGCAACCGCTTTGCATCCCCCTCAACGACGAATTTAAAAAGAAACGAGATTGTTTTAGGTCCTAGTAAAATATCAGATTTTGAAACATGTTGCGTGTTTGAATTAAATCATTTCACTCTGTGTATATAGAACTTGGTAAATATTATGTGCATGGTCAATATTGTGTGTGATCAACTGGACAAATCATTTTTAACTTCGCATTTTTCAAATCTACGCCTCCATGGATAACAGTTACAAAATAAAAATTCGGCTTCCAATCCCTCAAGCGTCAGACAAACCATTGACAAAGCACTGTATAAACTAGTCCAGTTTGACATGATTTGACTGAAACCGTTCTTTCTATTTCTAGTAGTCTAGTTTGACATGATTTGACAGAAGCCGTTCTTTCTATTTCAAACTAGCTTTAGCCCGCAGCTTCGCCAATACCATACAATATAGCCTATGTCACTCAGGAATACAACAGCTTTCTATTGGTGAAAACCTTTTAGCAATCGGTCCAGTACTTCCACAGATTACCTCATACAAACAAATAACAAACTTTACCTCTTTATTATATTAGTGTATGGTCTATTTTATAAACTCGGAGACTAAAATGACATTTCAACACAAGAGAACTGGCGTCATTCCTATAGTAAATTTGACATTACATGTGTCAATTTAGTCTCCGGGTTTATAGAACAGACGATAGATAGTCTAGTTTGACATGATTTGACAGACACCGTTGTTCCTATTTCAAATACTGTCATTCCTACTGTTCTCTTCAATGAAGAGTCAATGATTAACTAAAGAACATAAATCTTTGCTCCTCCTATTATTTGCTGAGCCATTACAGTATCTCATATACCACCAAATCATTTGTTTGTTTTGTCTACTTCGCTTCTGGGCTTCGTTAGACTTGTTTGCGTGTTAAAACAAAGCGGTTTGTGTTTTGGTGGTGTACGTAGCGTGGCCATTGACCTCTGATCCAGGTTTGGAAGTGATCCAACTGAACGTTTTCGGTTTACCGAGCTCATTCTATGCTAAACTGACACTAAGGTTGTTATAATGGTAGATAGCATGGTCTTTGTAGCTCATAAAACCTCTGTTTATTTATTTTTTCTTTGACATGCAGAACATAGCGTTAAGTCCTGGAAAAATCGAGTGTAAAGGAAGGATCCTCCGACCAGACAAATGTTTTGTCTGATGTATCCTATCTGCCTGAGAAGTGATTTTGGGAAGTTGTGTTGTTTAAATCACGCGGAGAATTCTATTGCGCGTTGCAGGATTTCGTAGTTTAGTTTTTATGTAGCCCCATATTTGTCGCTACTCCTTAATACTATCTGTACGCTCAATTTGCTTCATTTTTTTTAAAATTCAATTTATTTAAAATTTGCTTACATTATTACAGTACAAAAATTCTGCCAAACTGTAAAACAGTTTGTCGGCAGTTGTTCTCGTTTAACATTTTTATAAATTTTTTAACGATCGCAACATTAAACTTAGGGCCTGTTTCACCACCTATGATTAAGTTTCGAGTATCTTACTTGACAGATAATTTCATACGAATTCTGTCACATTTTTGAATTTATTCAGTGAGTAGTGCCTACTCGGACATTGTGAAACAGGCCCTTATGCTAAAATAACAACTAAAATAACATACAAGCATGATCAAACAATCCCGAATTCTACATCCATGGACAGTTTCAAAGTGAATTCTACCGCTACAGTGACTCAAAAGATCAAAGTACCAAAAGTACCGTTTTCTTCCTCTGTACGACGTAATCGATCCCGGTTTCCGACTTCCTTTCGCACCGGGGTTGACTAGGTCAAAGCATTTCCTACTGACATACTCCTTTGGCTTGCTCATAACATACATACGTATCGATATAGGTACGCTTATATTTGTCGTGTCCATATGCCGCCTTATCTTTGACTTGACCATCAGTTTCGACCCTTTCCAAACGTTCTTGCCGCCTCCTTACGGCTTGTCCAATGAGACCAGGTCGTTAGGACCCTGTCCCAACAATTTGGCTGGCATTCATGACCCATATGAGGATTGTGAGGTGCCTCTAGTGACTTTTTGTGATGCGATGAAGATAATTCTTTACCCAACCGTGAGCAAATTGTGCAGATACACGATTTTTGGTGAGGAATATGTGTCAAAGGAGTGTTCATACAGTGCCTTTTCTTTGTGGAAATCAAATCAGAAATATTTCTGCGAGTACAAGTAAAGGAGGGAGGGTATTGAAGTACTCATTTCTTTTTCTTTACAGCATAACTGAATCGATAAGGCACAGATATGGCGCTATGGAGTAGTGTAAAAAGTCTTTATGCATCAAAAAGCTTAGATAATTTGATATTCGTGCAGTGTATCAGATATTTGCGTGTTATGGTGCATTCTTCTTTGTATCGACGCGGGCTACTCGACGGAAATTGCTCATTGCTCCACACTTTTAATGAGTACTTCCTTAATGAAAGCTTTTAATGAGTCCGCATGTGTGGAGAGAAATTGTTCACAATAATTGAGGGTTTTTTATGGTGTTGCTATTATTGTATTATTGGTTTCTGGAATGAGATGAATTTGTGGAAGTATGTATACACAATTAATTTTTTTTCGACATTCCGCACATAATAATAATATTTTATACCTGCTATCTGAAGGAGTAAGATGAATTTGCACTTACAATTTGCTTTATAATATTTTTATGCTCACAATCTCATCATCTCAGCCGAAAGACGTCCATTGCTGGACATAGGCCTCCCCCAAGTGTCGCCACAGCGATCGGTCCTGTGCGTCTCGCATCCATCTGAATTAATTAAAATTCTACAAAAGGCTGCAATGTTTTCTAATCTAGATTTACTTCCAAAAATAGACAAGCAATTACATGACCAATAATAAAAGATACCGTCCATGAGTCGTTGGCGCCCCTCCGCAGCTCCGAACAAGCGACAGCAATAAATTATAATTTTCTTCCTCGCGCCACCTACGCATTCCAGCCTTATCCCTCATTTCCTGGCGCTCTACATTTCTGAGTAATCCTGCAATGGCAGTAAAAAGGAAAAATAATTCTTGTTTCATATTAAATTCCCCGGCTAACAACACAAAGGAAAACTTGTCTTTTATATTTAGCTAAAGTACCTATGGAAGGTCTAGTCTTTAGATAGAATATACAAATTGAATGTACTGTGTAAAAATAGCAAATTATTTGTTTTTAAATGGTGCAATCTTTACTTGGATACTACAAAAGGAAATTGCATTACTTGTGCATACGTAGACTGTCACAATCAATACGGTTCCTTATGTAGATATCTAGGGCCACAAGGGAATTTCTGAAAAAGGGATCCCCTGGTCCTAGATCGCAAAGAATAATTGTAGGAACATAAATGGGTTTTAGCTATTAAAAGACTGACACCTTCTAGCTCTACCTTAGCGGGAGACGACCTAAAAAAATTGTTATGTAGATATAACTACAGCCACTTACCCATATGCCTATATTATACTAGCAGTACTCCGTGGTTTCACCTACGTCTTTAGGTAGTGCTCCATTTCCATGGGTCGCAGCATAATGTTACATAGCCTATAAAATTCGTCATAAATCTGACTATCCCATACCGAAACTTTTTTTCCAATCTGTCGGATATTCCTAACGATTAGACGCATTTAAACAAACAAACAAAAAAAACTTCCGCTTTCCGATATTAGTTGTAGATTACTCAGCAATACGCTTCCAAAAATAACGTTACATACATATTAAGTAATAGATCCTTCCGCACATTGTTCAATGAAATTCAAATCAATGCGTTTATAAACTATACACGAGCCCAGGTTAGGAAACATTGGTTCGCGTGAGGTAATCAAATTAAAAAAAATAATATGGAATACATTTTCGATCCCGCTATTTTCCGGTGCACGCCCAAAATGTAACCTCGGTGACTAAATTTTAATAAAATTTTCGCTTAATAACTGTGTAATGAAGTTTTAATAGCACGTTGACATATCGTGCATTTTAATACTGTGTGTGTAGTTTGTTAATTTCCTGTTAGTGCGTGCCAATTTAATTGTGAATAGGGATTGCAATTCGGTATGTCAGTCGATCCGGTTGGATGTACCTACACAAAACTTAATAATCTAGTTATTAAGTTCTGTGTATATTGTACACAATTACACAATACCTATTATAATTATTATTGTTAGAATTTAGATATTATTACTATTATTATATGCCAAACTTATCAATATGATATTAAATATAACCATTTAATTTAAAATTCCCAGTATTTAACCCAGTAAGTAATTCTTCTATGAAATCAATGTGGAATTGTACGCTCTTTACCTACTGTTTAAACATTCCATACTAATTTAATTCGGAATTTAATTATTAATACATATACGAGTAAATTGTTTAATTTGAAATTCCATTATACGAGTAAATTATTTAATTCAAAATTCCCAACATTTTTCCCAGTAGGCTTTCCTTGTATGGAATCAATGTGCACAGTATTTTTTGTCACATTACTAATTAGCCAGTATCCTGAATATAATTATGTGGAAAATTATGATAATGAATGTACCTAAATAAAAACACCTGTTTTAAAATAAAATAGTTAACAGAAACAAATTAAAGGCCATTAATAAATAATATTTTATTTTAAAATTAAATGTATCTTCATCGTGTGTGTCTCATCTCAATGCTGAGTTTGTGGAGGCACAAACGGGCAAAAAATCCAATGCGGAAAATAAAATTCTAAATTCAAGTTGACTTTGAAATTACAGGCAATCCCATGCTTGTCAATTTGTCATATCCTTTTGAAATGATAATGTTATCTCGAAATCCGTATCCGCATGGAAGTGACAAATTGTTTTAAATCTAGCTGCAAATTTTTGCTTGAATACATAAATGATTGAAATGTGAAAACATTATGCCAGAGTGCCTAGTATCTTAGGAGTCGCATTCGTGGGACTCGGGCTGCGGACGAGTAATAAGAAGCTCGTCGTCCACGTGTCGACGCACGTAGATTGATGACCGATGTCCATGTGAGAGAGTCACTGTAAAACGCAACGGGTAATTGAAGAACACGCGGTGGATTTTAGTCAGTCAACACGCTTCCTCGTTCCGCCCTAGAGCGGGAGAAGTAAATACCCACCTCAAAAAAAAAAACTAGTATGTAATCCTTCCTCCTTGCGTCGTATTCCTCAATGCTGAGGGTCGTGACCTCCCTGCTTCATCACCTTAGTATGTAATAACTTCTCTCAAAAAAAAAAATTGAGTCTCAGTGGAGCTATTTCTCGTTGGAAAATCGATCTCCGGCCGCAACGTCATCTCAGAAGTAGGCCAGGCTATACACCCTTCCTGCACCAGTATTTCTATGATAATGTTTAATACACTCCCACCCTGTATATTATACAATATGAATATGACAATGCGACTATAAATTAAAACACTGGCAATACTCATCATTATGAATAACTTTTAGTGTCTTTTAGTATGGGGCCAACGCTAAAATCGCGTAAATAATACATGTGTCCCATACATTTACGTTTGTATAAGTCGACAAAATGTACGAGACCCCTGATTTTTTTATTGCCAGTGTTTTCATTTATTGTCGTATTGTCATATCCACATTGTATACTTTAATTTCCCCCCATCGCGATGGTCTGTATGTGCACGATGAACTTAAAAACTACTTGAATTGATTTTTATTTGATTTTTGCCAATAGACAGTGATTCTTGAGGAAGGTGTATATATGACTTCCGTATTATAGTAGAAAAAAAAGGAGAATTTAAAATATTTGTTGCACAAGTTTTTAAAGCTGGGAATGGTTGTTAGTATCCAGTATAATATTCCAGTATGAAGCTGGGACAGGTTGTTAGTGCTTCTGCTTATTATATAATATTTGAAAGCTAATGAGTATTTTGTTTGAACGAGTTAATCAGAAATTACGAGTTAGATTTGAAATAATATTTTATTGTTTGATAGCTCATTTTTTGAGGAAGGATAAAGACTATAAATTAAATATTATAACATCATCACCCACGAGAGCGAATTAGTAACCAAAGACGCGGGTGATAGCTAGTCTAACCATATATTGCAGTATTCATTCACCACTAAATAATTCTGACCCAGTTCTTCGCCTACATATTTTAACAACCACACAATTTGCCAAAAGCTGACTCGAAAGCTCAAAACTACTTACAGGGCATAATTGAACACAAACAGCCGTTGTTTGAAATATTTCAACTCAAGGGAAGACCCAAGACGTTAGCTATTTCAAATGATAGCAACTTTGTGAAAATGCTTCAACTTCAACGAGGGGCACGTTTTACCTGTTCACATGACGGCGTCAGCGGATGGCATTGCCGTGGCCGAATACTGGGCCAGACAAGGAATTTAATTTAGAAAATAAATTAATTTTGACATCGACAAAGGATGCTTTCAACCAAAAGCTTGAATGGCTTTTTGTTTTTGGGAGGTTAGAACTCATCAAAATGACTTCTCCCGCTCTTGGGCAGAGCGGGAGCGCGTGTCATAGTTTTAGACTAAAACCCACTTCTTTGTTCCTTCTTTGCCTTCGTTTCAGGGTCCCGAGTTTTCTTTTCGGAAGCCATCCCGTGGTCCAGAGGCTTCGACTCTTGGGCTCCCGCTCTAAGAACCCACTTTAAGCCAACTATATTCCTTCAGTTGCTCTTTACATTCTAGGATCATAGGTTTCCTTTTCAGGAATTCTCCGAGACCCTAACGAGTATCAGTCTTGTTGGACTTCTATGGTTTTGCTGACAAACAATTATTCGTAATTATAGCTTGTCAATACCACAAAATCATATTAAATACTTGTTGTAGAATATAGCAGTTGGTTACCATCCAATTTTACATGGAACTGGTAACATCGCCGTTTCGCTAAACTAGGCAGCAACTCCATCCAATATATCGAACGGCCCGAGGCGTGTACCACCAATATCAGAATATACTCGTACACTAATTAATTATCAGAATCTGCAATATGTAGCGTAGTTGGAACTGCAGTATCGAATATATAGCAAGAGCCACTTAAACGTAATTATTTGCTTCATTATGGTTTACTAGCTGCTGCCAGCGGCTTTACCCGCGTGATAGTTGGAAATTATCCCAAGGGATAAAAAGTATCCTATATGCTAGGTATTCCAGGACATGGTCTACCTGTATAACTATCAAGTTTAATCGAAATCCATTGTGTGGTTTTTGCGAACAAGAGATAAGCGTCCATACATCCAAATGTTCCCGTTTATAATATTCGTAGGATTTGTCCAAAGAGCAGTTGCAGTGAATTTAATTCCAAATTTTCATTTAGTATAATTTGTAAATAATTTGTAACATATTAAAGTAATAAAATTATTAATAATTATAAAAAAAAATAGTCTACATATTCCAAATGTAATCAGAAAAAAAAATTTAGATCACATATTCCATAAGAAGCCAAACTAACCGCTACGAAATCAGACATGCCTTTAGTTACTACAAACTGAAATATTTCCACATTGTACAGTCACTTCAGCTTCAGCGCCGTATCTCTGAAACTCAGTTAAATTATGTATGTGCTGGAGGCTCGAAGCGACATCCGCCATCATGGAAAACTCAATATTGATATGGTACCCGTTAACGCGAAAATATTCCCATCCCGACGCGACCTGGTTCCCGTTACGGGGAAATTATTGATATTTGATATCACAATACAGCAATGGGATTACGTGTTTCTGAGAATATTTTTTGTCTAGTGCTGCCAGCGTCTTCGTTTGCGAGAATGTCTTTATTAAAACTTTGACACCGATTAAAAAGTATTTTCAGGGTAGTTCTGAAATCTATAGGTACTAATATTATAAAGCGGAAGAGTATGTTTGTTTGTTTGAACGCGCTTATCTCAGGATCTACTGGACTGATCTGAAAAATTATTTCACTGTTAGATTGCCCATTTATTCAGGAAGGTTATAGGGTATATAACATCACGCGAGGACTAATAGGAGCGGAGAAGTAACCAAAACTGCGGGTGAAACTGGGGGGTTCACCTAGTCTAATGATAATAGTCTATGTATAAATTGTCACTTACGGGATATCTTCCGTGGTTTAAAAACCACGGAAGATATCCCGTAAGTGACAATTTAAATTGTGAAACAAACCGTGATAGCCTAAAACAGTGTTTAGTCTATGTATATTATCATCATTTTGATTGGAACTTTTGCCAAGTTTCAAGTTTATTTACCCAAAAAATAGAAATCTTCTATACAGTCATTAAAAAAATAATAATTAAACTATCAAATATATTTATTTACATGACAGACAGAATGAAATTTTGCATAAAAACGAAATTCCACCTTTTCTTCCCCTTTAAATGTTGAATTTCCAAAAACGCGCCTTCATAGTGTTCGCCTACGTCATAAAAGGACGTCCTTTCTTTATTCTCTATTCTTTATTGTACACGAATTTATCAATAAATAAAAAATAGGACAGGTTCTGTAGACAGGCGAGCTAAACCCACAATTGGGTGCAAAATTTTATGTTGATATTCCCAATAGTTTGGGCTCTTCTTCTCTCCATTTAAATATGTATATCTACATATATAGAATATATCTTCCAGTTGTTTGTGCATTATAGTTATTAAACTTTGTTTCTTGGTTATAAATGTAGGCACCTTGGCACCACCAAGCAGGTTCGGAAGATTAATTAATGGTCATATTATACGAGGGGTGCGCAAAGGGCGTTCGTTGGGTTCCCGTGGTTGGATTTTGGAAATTGTAATTTAATCGAACCCCTAAAACACTGCTTCACCGGCTTTACGAGATTAATTTGACAGCTTCCAGAGTTACTCTATTAGTAGAAATAATAATATTGGGTGAACTCACAAACAATATCATATTTTCCGTATCATAGGTAATGTAGAATCAATTACTAATGACAATACAGCTCTCTCTTTGTGCAGAATCGATACAATCAATCCAATTCATAAGAAATTCATCGACTGTAGCAACAGTAACGTTTATGTCCAATCTTACGGAAACTGATCGTAAGTTGTTGCCCAAAACAACAACAACAAACAATAAATAAAGCCCGAAACCTGTAAAAGGACGAAAGCACTTATGTGATTATTTTCTTTCCAGATCGTGAACGATGAGACGGCCGTAACGTAGCTAATTCATCGCGACACGTATTAACCGAACAGGTGAGTCCGTGGGTCGACAGGGTGCCTTTACGTAACACCTGCTTGTGAGGACAACTTATTTATAATCAAAGGCACGTTCGCATTCAGCCTCTTTTAGAATCGACGGTTTTTTTTTTCTACTTTTAAAATGCCTTTGTTCGAGGACCTCTGATAAAGTTCTATCAAGGTTACCATTCTAGGATGTTGTTGAATTAATAAACGATTCGACTTGTCGCATTCCGCTCTATTGACGAATGGAAAAGGACGAGGGAATGCGGCACTTGCGCTAAAGTCCCTTATTAGAATATTCGCTTCAAATGGCTTGCCATACATTGACGCAATTGAACTTGCATGACCATCTTGAAAACAAAGAGTCTAGTTAAGCTGTAGCCTATCGCCCATCTATACGGTATAAGGTCCAGAACTGAATGCATCAGTAGGACCAAACTGGCGACTACAATAAACAATGGGGTGATTGTAATTCCGGATGGCACGTCTTGAGGAAGTTGTACTATGATGTCGCGCTGGCGGCGGAATCCATACTTCTTGTAATCGTCGACGCACTCGGTAACCACCGCTATAGGAAATAGCTACCGTTCGATCATTTCTAAATGGTTTTGTGATTTGTCATGGGAATGTTTTCTTGACTTAGATAATTGTTTTCTTTTTTTTTCTGTGTGGCAGGTATAGAAAAATCTGTACTAATATACGCATTATGATCTCTGGAAGTACCAACTGGATTGTAGAAATTCTTTCTGTAAGAGATAGCCAGATTCATAACGAAATGTAGGCATTGACTATACTATTTAAACATATTAACTTCACGCTATGACTCACGCAAGAGGAGCAGTATTACCAATGCGTGGGTAATACCGCGGGGTAAACAGCTAGTGTTATTTAAAATGCGTGAACTGAAGTTAATACAAGTAATAGTTTAATTAACATAGGGTGGAACGTTCGTAGGCTAGGTGAGCTTAGATGCAAAACAGCTGTTTCGCAAAATGTCTAGGTACTGATTGTAAAATATCACTTTCGCACAATAAGTATCTTAAAAGGTCGCATTCTCACGATGTCTTTTTGCAGAATGTCTCTTACGCAAAATGTCGCTTAGAATAAAATGTAGCAAGGTTTTTAAAATATTAGGTTTTTTGTTACAATTCGGAACAAATGTTTACAAATTGTAAAACTTGTAATAAAAAAATACAATTTTATTTTTAAACCTTTTATTAAGGTGAGGTAAAGATCTACCGAGAAAGAGCTATATTGCGAAAGTGACGTTGTGAGAGAGACATTATACGATAAATCGACGTTTTGCGAAAGAGACTGTTTTGCGACAAATGGGTTGTAATATTAAATAAAGGTCTATGCCGAAAAGTGGGCTACAGCTGCACTGATGATGACGAATTATTTAAAGGCCACACCAGTGGTGCACACTCGTTTTTACGAACGGTCTTAGTCTATGTCCGTGTAATAAGGGTAAGACGGTATTACTTGTACGTAGAATCAACGACAGTCTACGTAGACCAAAACGTAGACCGTTCGAAAAAACGAGTGGTGTAATAGGCCTTTAAATTTATTGAAAATAAAATCTTTCGCTTAGGTAATATGAGCAAAAGGCAACAGGGCACAAATGCCAAAACCTACAATTTAAGGAAACAAACTACAAACCTACTGAGCTATCCATATTTCATACTTACTTTAATTATAAACGGAATACTTTATTTTTAGATTTTAATTGGGATTTTCCTTGTTTTTGTTATGTCGTTGGTATTAAAATGACTCATCGAGTAACGATTTGATAAGTACAGGAACATAATTTAGATACATACTTTTAATATTATTATAATCACTCTACGGACACAATCTGGGGCCCTGGGCTAAGAAACGAACAAAGGCAAAGAAGGAACTGGAGTGTGTTTAGACTGTAAAAGTCTAACACGCCCTCCCGTTTCGCCCAGAGCGGGAGGGCCAATCATCAAAATCATCAATATGTCTTATATTGATGCTTTCCTACTTTAAAACAAAATGGAGTATTCCCGTTTCGATACCCAGATATTCGACACCAAAATATTCGGCACCCAAGCTATTCCCGATTCGGTACCAATAGGTGTTTTGGACAGGTAGTAACCATACAAAATACCAGTCCTAAATACCTATTGGTGCCGATCTGGGTGCTGAGACGGGAATACTCCAAAAAAACCCTAGTGCCATAATGCTCTAACGCTGCCCGCCCACGACAGACTTTTTGTAGGTCCGATAATCGGCACATATTATAATCCTATAGTATATTCTGATCGACTTTTTGTAGACAGTGTGCATTGCACTATTGCTATCAATGTGTTCTATTTTTCGCCTACAAAAAATCGTTCACCGATTGTCAGTCGTGGGCCCCTTAATCTCAACCCTGCACAATTCATTAACACACATTTTGAAGTCGCCTCTAAAAAATCACACGCGACATACGGGTTCAGTAACCCTAAACTGCTGACGGTATAATAGAGTCGCTCACGCCTAGCGTTGCCAGGCGTCCGGATAAAGCCGGACACGGCTTTTTGGTTGTGTGTCCGGCCAAATTAGGCGAAATCCGACCTGTCCGACTTTAAATTTGTAAATTTTTATAGATTTGTCATCTGGTCTTGCTATTGCAAGCGTTTACAAACCAGCAATTACTTGTTATTTAATTAGAATGTAAAAAGTAAATCTTCAGAAATGGGATAAACAAAAAAAGTCCGCGTTTTCATTCAAATGACCGGCTAAAACATCGTGAAGAAACCAGCATGTCCTAGAACCAAAAATTCGATCTGTGCCAATCCGCATTGGGCCTGCGTGGTAGATTACTGCCTACTGCCTAGAGAGGAGGCCTGAGTCCCAACAGTGGGAACATTACAAGGCCGATAATGCTTAATTCATGAATCCCCAACCGGTCCTATGAGACCGCGCTGTTATTGTTTTACTATTGTGTCTCATTTTGTGGGTATGTGATAGGTTAATGCTAATGTCCGGCTAAACTGCTTGGTTTGTCCGGCTTTTCGATTTGAAGATCTGGCAACCCTACACACGCCTCCTATCTGCACGAGTCCACGACCACTTGAGTGCGGCCCAGATTTTTTTTCTTCATTCATTCATAACACACTGGTTCTTCTATTAATTATTAATCACGTTGAGACGAACTGGTCGTGTCGTTATTTATAATGATTGTTGAGCCTGCAATTCGTTGGACATTTTTTTTTATTAAGTTTCATAAAACGTAATTAATTGTGTCGAGCCATTTGTCTGTACAATGGCATAAAACTAATAACATGTGTGAGTTTGAAAATTATGATTTTATTCCCATTCCGTTTGAAAATTATGATTTTATTCCCATTCCGTTATAAAACCATTTGTATTTGTTTGAAATCATATTTATTTTCCATTCCGTTCCGAACGACCAACAACTTGAATTTACTCGTAGAACAATCAACTCAGTCAAACCTAATTAAAATAATTTTGTATTTTTCTAATAGGTATTTTTAATGCTAATTATTATTTTCGGAATTCTTTTTTTTTATTTCAAAGGAATCTTGATAGATATGAATTGAAAAAATACCAGTTATCAGTATTAGAACGGAATAAATCGAAATTAAATTACGAATTCATTTTCAATAAACCATATTGTTCCAACGCTGTTTAAAATTCACAAGCTTCCCCCACACCTTAAAACTTGTACAACGACAATATTAACTTTTTGCACCAGGCTACTTAAAATTTAACCCTCGAATTCCCGCTAGCAAAGCTTTCGAGCGTGCCTTAACCCTAGCTTGCCACTTAGGATCTCTCAGACCTAGTTTCTGAGCATCGCGACCTAATTCTCCCAGTGTTCTCAGCGTTTCCCGCCGACTCGTCCGTTGATTAGTTTAACAACCTGCTTTGTCATGTAAATCGAGAAATTCCGAACGTTTTGTACTAAACTCTATTATTTGTCTTTGACAGCTTGTTAGCTGCATCGACTGTTTTGTTTTCTTTTCATTGTGTACTGTTTACTTTTCGTGTTGATTGGGAGTGTTTACTTCAGAGAATTTTTGTCTGAAGCTTTTAAAATCAACCAAAATTAAGAGCATTTTCCAGAATTTATCACCTTTCCATTAACAATATTTCAAATTTCTCGACTGCTCCTATTTACTGTTTTCTACAAAAACTTTATTACATATGAGAACGCAACTAATCTGTCGACGCGTCGCTTGTTGGTTAAACCCTGCAGATGGTGGAAGTGTGCCGAACTAGGACACGCTTTGAGAGTGAAACCGAGTACACTGCAGGCTATCCAATGCGGGTGCCGTCAGTCTCTTTGACGCGTGTTTACGTGATATCGTGTGGAACATTGCCCGTCTAGCTGCTGCACGCAACTGTTCTTCATTTAAATTGTATGCTGATGTTCACATGTTTATTTCTTTGATTGTAGGGAGATTCGCAGAACTGTTAGTTTATGGACGCGGATGCTTTTTGTAAAGTAGCTATTTGATGAAGTGATAGGGTTATATTGATGATTTTAATGATTCATCAAAGAAAGACGTCCACTGCTGGACAAAGACCTCCCCCAAGCGTTGCCACAACACATCGACCGGTCCTGTGCGTTTAGCATCCATCGGATTCCTGCGACCCTCGCCAGGTCGTCGGTCCACCTAGTGGGAGGCCTTATAATTCCGTAAATAACTACGTATTATGACCCCTAATCAAGTTTTAATGAAAATAAAGTTAGGTTACGCGGGCTAATCTAGCGCTTTCACTATAAAAAACTCAGTCCGATATACAAATTAGAGGATCATTTATTACTACTTGACAGATTGATGTCCCATACTATTGAATCGAAATCACTTGCGATGTAATCGCATTGAAAAGTTTAATCGATTTTAAATCGAGACGTGTTGTCAGATTATCATTCGCTCATTGAGTTAATAGCTGTAGGTGGGTGTATAAAATACATCGATTAACTCTATCCAACAGCCTAATTACTTGGCTTCATTGAACGTGAAACAATCAAGACTAAATTACTATATAAGGGAGCAGTGAATGTATTATTAAAGCGACGTAAGTAATTATCGTTTTTACTGATAACTGACGTGTTTGATGTGTGAAAGGCCAGGTTTTTGTGATAAGAAATTATGTCTTAATTTAGTTTTATGGCTGTTTTTTTTTAGATTTTAATGTGGCCTTTAAATATTACATGTAATATAGAAAGTGTATTCGATTTTGCACCTTTATCTATATTAATATTACAAAGAATCTGAAGAGTTTGCTTGTTTGAACGCGTTAATCTTAGGAACTACTGGCCCGATTTGAAAAATTCTTTCAGTGTTAGATAGCCGCAGGAAGGCTATACATATATTATCACGCTAAGACTAAACTAACTCTACACGCGGGCGAAGCCGTTGGCAGAAGCTAGTCCATCATATAAATGAAGCGGTTAATTGCCTTGCCTAACATCAAATATGAAATGAGCATGTCATAGGCTTGTTATTGTTGGTCGGAACAGTAAACAACTCTTTAACATGGCATGTGTGACAGTTGTACTGTGACAGTTCGTGTGCGGCAGGGGTGCGCCTTGTCCTTTATTATTTGAATAAAATATGCGTGATCACTTTTACCTGTTGACCTAATTATATTTGCGGGAAATATGACGTCATGGCGTTTAAGTTTAAAAATATTTGTGTCAACTTTTGTACGCGATGTGGGTTGAATGAATATTTTAAATTGTTATGGCTATCTCACATACATGCCTGTGTTTATTTGAGACAGCCAAGCCCTTCGTTATTTCTTTCTGTGACGTTATTCTAATTCATGAATCCCCGAGCGGTAGCCGGCGACCGCGCTGTCATTGTCTTACTATTGTGTCTCGTTGTGCGGGTATCTGATAGGACATGGTTCTAATCGCCAACCATATTAATTTGAACAGTAACATAAATCATCATTCTTTGACAGCACAGTTGACTATACCTATAACATCATCAAATACATAACACTAGATTAAACTCGTCAACTCAAAACGATATTTACTCAGAGTAATCAATTCGACAGAACTTCGCTGCAGTCAAAGGGTTGTTTCCCGGAACCCGTGACACAATATTGGCATTAAAAGTCGTTCGTTATTCTGGGAATTGGTAAAAGTCTGACGTCACAATATCCATACTCAAAGGAATTATAATTCCCAATTTTTTGAAGCAAAAATCTTCCACGAAATGTATTGCAGTATCGATATTCCGAAAACACATCGCTGCTTGTACAGGAGTTTAAATATAGTCTATTTTAAACGGGGTCACAGGTCGCCAGGTAATATCCGAATCTGGGACGTCGACTGTGGGAACTTTTGACCTAATTGCAGCACCAAAAAGGAAATACTATTAATATTATGATATAGGGTTCAGTTGGGTGCGGCTTTTAAAACTAGCTTTTGAAGTGTTTACAACAAATATACCTGCATTTTTTAGCATTGTCCTTTTGTTTGGTTACGAAACTGACATAAGCACTTTTTTTTGTGGAATCATAACTTAATTTTCGTAGAATCACAAAAAATGGTTTCGTTTGAATTATCCATCCAATAAATACATCATGGAACATATCATCAGGCTTGATTTGATATCACAGTAAAATATTTCTACTATTAGCACCTTATTTTAGTGGTCTTGTTTCTGCATTCAGTCCTCGGTGGACTGAGTGTAGAACGTGTGCCATGAATGAGGCTTTTATTATCACCGTTTTGTGAGGAGCGGTGATGAAATAAATTACACAAAGTAAAGCGCCTACCTAGGTTTATACCCACGACTCGTAAGTCGGGGCCGTTGGCCACTGGGCCACCAAATGCACTCTAAGGGTCCGTACACACAGACCGGCTCGGAGAGGAGAGCAGATTTTTATCAAGTTGAAAACAGAGTTTTAAGTATTTGTAGTAAGGTTTATTTTTGCATGTGCACTGTTTTGTCGTAAAGAATCCTTGCTCTGCTCTCCTCTTAGAGCCGGTCTGTGTGAACGGACCCTAAATGTGTCTATTATTGCATTCAAATAGCAATGGAGAACAAACCAGGATATATGTGTAGTCCCATCACCTTTGATCACTACTCAATGTATATCAATTGTCTGGAGAAGTTCATACGCATGCGACCTCACTCAAAACACTATCATTGTATGTGTATTGTATTGTGTTGTTGTTTGTAGTTTACTCTATTCTATTCTACTGCCTTTAAATTGAAACTGTTTATTGGATTCTAGCTTTTTCTCGCGACCTATCTGTCTACCTACGTCCTACAGCAACTGTGTATTATTCTCGGTACAAAGTAGTACATAGTATTTTTTTTTAATATACCTTAAACTAGTGCTTGACTGCAATCCCACCTGATGGTAAGCAGTGATGCAATCGTTGATGGTGAAGCGCACTAGTTTATAAAGAGCCTATTCACTCTAGTCTTGAAGATACCCAAATTATAATCGGACGGAAAGACCGCAGCAGGCAAATTGTTCCAATCCTTCGATGTACGTGGTATAAACGACGAGGCAATGCGCTTTGTCCGGACCGTGCCGGTTTCGACAACGTAAGGATGGATACTCGCCGTACGATGGTTTGTCCGATGGTCCATATAGATAGACTACAACGTGGCAATGAGTGCCATAGACCACTTATTGCCACGTAAGTTTTGTGCCATAGAGCACTCATTGCTATGTAGGTATAGTGATAACTATCTTTTAATGGTTGAACTTTAATGATTGGGTTAGGATCAGTACCTAAGTAAATAATTCTAGAGATATAGAGCTACTTTAAGTAGTACCTTAATTTACTTACATGCCAGTGACGCTAGGGTTGCCAACTTTTTTTGACGAAAAAAAAGTATAAAATGACTTGCATAGGAAAAAAAGAGTATTTGAAAGAAAAAAAAAAAGTATTTTCCAAATTTTGTTAAAAACGTATTTTTTTTGTGTTAGCTTGTGTTAACAATTAAAAAAAAATGCTTTATAACTTGTTATTGTCAAACATTTCAATTTAAACGTTCTATTTCTCTCTTCTCGCCACTTCAGATTCATTATTGAAAAAAACCCTGTCAGTGAAATATGAACCGGAAGCAGGAATCGAAACTACATATTTAAGAATTTTTTTTTTACATTTGGTAAGCTTAGCTCATTTTAGCTTTTTAGTCACTGTTGAAGTATTACTATCAGAAATCACCATTTTTAAGCATTAATTTTAACTTTAAAATCGATTCTGCAATAAAATTTAAAACTAAAATAACTTACAATTTCGTCGATAGTGACATTAACATCTGACATCTTACATTTCGATCAGTACCTAATAATTATTATAAATCATCTGTTGTAACTTATAATACCGTTATATACTTAAGTACTTATCTATAAATCCCGTAATAAGTGTTCATCGTATTGTATGCATTGCAGTAAAGGTTGATAATAAAGTATTTTTACATACTTTATTTGTATGTAAAAGTATAAAGTATAATTACCAAAAATAAAGTAGGATACTTTATTATAAAGTATGGTTGGCAACCCGACGCCACACCCGCGTGAAAGTTGAAAATCCCAAGGGAATATTTTCTCTGGAAAAAACCTATCTATCCGTATTCCTATTTCAGTATATTTTCTACCATATGGGGTAAATATCCTGACAAGATTTCATCTAAATCCTTTTAGTCGGTTAAGCCAACTTATTTTTTTTTTGTGTTATTATTTTGGATAGACTGGCGTTACCAACAAGTTACCTTTTCACTCTTGACTTAACGTTTGAATCCCCAACCGGTCCTATGAGATCGCGCTGTTATTGTTTTACTATTGTGTCTCGTTTCGCGGGTATCTGAGTAACTACCCTATCGCGAAACGAGACACAATAGTAAGACAATAGCAGCGCGGTCCTATGACACCAGTCGGGGATTCATGAATTAAAGACCCCTAAGTGGTACTTAGCTATCAGAAAACATACACAGGCTTTTTACTAAGAAAGACGAAGTTAACAATTTTCATAAAGGATTTCTCTCCTGAAGCTTGAGTGTTTACGCAACCTAGTTTAGTTTCAGCGAAGATCCTTCCGAGAATGTCGGGACTATATTCACCTCTAACCTTATCAGTTAACACAACTGCAGTTGATAAATAGACATATAAAATAACAGCATGAAAATTAGTTATTAAATGAAACGGCAATTAGCATTCCCACTATTGTAATGAGAAAGACTGTGGAAGCGTCATTTTATTTATTTATTTATGCACACAAGATACAGAGGCAGGTCATCTCTTTTGTATGCGCATAACTTAAATGTGATGACGTCACATTTCAGTTTGTGCATCATTTTTCTGTTACTTGACAGTTGCCCCTTCCACCAGAATTTAAAGATTGTTAATTTTGAGCAAAGAAATATTCATTCTATTTGTGATTTTCATACAAAGATTACTTAAAATTAAAAAATTGTTAAGTACCAACACCACCACCAGTACCAGTTGTGGTAGTATAAGGCCGCAAATACAAAGGGTTTTCTTTCTTTCTTTCTGTACCCTATTCGTCCAGCTTGCAACCTAGGCGTTTATTGACTTAATTACTTTGCGGTCTGAGAAATCCATTTGGCTGAACACTAAGTAACATTAAATTATCGCAACACATGTTAATTCAGCTTTAATAGCCAAACAAACGCTCTTGCAATAGATTTATAACCTATTAAACTTTTAATAGGGCCACATGAGGGCCAAGCTAACCAGTAACCGGACGGTTTACGTTTCGTAATCGTTTACTGCTGACTTAACGTCCCGTAACCGGTAGTTATGACAGCCGGACCGGTGTTAAGGTTAGCAGTGTTGGCAATAATTAAATAGTGCTTAAGGCTTACACGTCCACCTGGATTGTTAGCCATAATTATGACCTATCTTCTTCAGAGTAGGCAAAATGTTGCCCTTCGTAATTTCTTGCCAAAGGCTATATTTGATTGGTATTTATATCTTTAGTTAGCTATATTGCACAGTCTGTTTCGCCTTTACCTAACTGTGACTCTCTCCTTCGCTAGCATGCATTTACTGCTTCGTAGAAGGAGGCGACTGCTTCCTAATCCCTCTCGTTCCGGACTGAACCAGGGCGGTCGCGTGAAGACCACCGCCGATCGCTAGTCTTGATATTGTAAAGTTACTCTATCCCCCGTAGAGTTTACAGGTTTACAGGTCTGATAGGCAGTCGCTCCATAAAGAATATTGATATTTATGACTGGATCCGATCCCATCATGACTGAAAAATAGTTAGGCAGCTAGATAGAGAAGTAAGTACGAGTATTCTATGGCCTCCTTTAGCCGTTGTAGCGTATGGTTGTGAAAGTTTCCATTTTAATTTAAAGCTTCAAAATAATAGTCATTAATCTCTGAACAAATGAAACTCAATAACCACGTAGGTTTTAATTGCATTACCCTATTTGATACATCCGTTATTTATTGTATCAATAATTTATAATCAACCTTGGTATCGCGACTCTCCAAAGACTTTTCCTCGACACGTTCACATTGTCTGAATTTCCAAAGCTTTCGAAGTACTCATAAAGTCATGTAGAATTTCAGATAGAAAGTTAATGCTAGCTAAATATGGCGGATGGCGTATGGAAGAGCTCTGTAAGAGGCTGGTGCCGTCGTCTAGTGCATTGTCTCGAAACCAGCCAGACAATAGATCCCTCAGACTGCCTACCAGAACAAGCCTTTCATTTAGACCTAGACTGGAATGATTTAACTGTTCCGAAATCGTTTTCTTTCGTTTCGTCTGGAAACAAACAAAACTTGCTTTACTTTTGTTGTATTTATGTTTTGACAATGGATCCATTTGGGGTTGTTGGAAATCTGAAATTTTTTCAGAAAGGTATTTATATTTTAAGCAGTAATATCTTTGTTGAAAATATTTACAGCCGTTAGCAGTACTTTGTATATAAGTCGGACCTACCTGTCTTGAAATTGTTGGAAATCTGAAACTGCTTATTATAATTTTATACAGTAATATTTTTGGGATAAAATCAACAGTAGTTAGTAGTATGATTTCCGATTGTTGATTTCCGATGTACGATTTCCTCGAAATAGACGTGACAATACTCAAATTTGCCAATATCAGCACAAAACTGCTCTTATGCGTAAAAGTGTCTTTTGCATGGCTCCAAAAGTTTATAATAAGTTGCCTAAAACCTGGAAGCAGCTGAGTGACATAGCATTTAAAAAGAAGGTAAAAAGTTTCCTGGCAGATAAAGCTTACTACAATTTAAATGAGTTTTTTAATGACAAATTTTGAATTTTTGTGACATACTAGTTAATTTAATTTTTATTTTTTAAGTTTATTATTTATTAGACATTTAATTTTTATTTTTTACTCAGTTTGACATTCTAGACGTATTATTTTATTTTGACTTCTATTAGTATTACATTTTTTTTAATTTTCATTAGACTTAATGACACGCTAGAATGTTTTTATATTGTATTCTTTTGAAAATATTTGCATGCCATTATTTAAGGCAAACATGACGATCTAAGCTCTATTTTAACACCTCTTGCATGCTGACAACTTATTGTTATATATGTATTGTACTCATGTTTGGGCAAATAAATGATTATCTTATCTTATCTTATCTTATCTTATGCATAAAGGTCGGTCCTGCTTACCTATTGGCACTTGAGTGAGTTTATATTTTAGCAGTGGGTCCATGTGGGATAGTTGGAAATCTGAAAACTATCTGCTCATTATAATTTTGTAGGGTTATATATTTGGGAAAATATCCACGGTAGTTAGTAGTATGTATAAAAGACCTAGACTAAGGGCCTATACGCACTGGTGAATAATCGCAGTGCGGATAGGCCCTTATGTTTCGTTTCACGGGTATGTGATACCTAGGTTGTTAATTATTGTTAGTTTTATTTATGTTTCTTTTTTTTAAGTAACCTAAATGATTTTTCTACACTGTGTGTATTATGTATGTGTGCCAAATAAAATATTTTTTCTTTCTTTCTTTCTTTTCAAAAGTCGGTCATACCTACCTCAATACAAACAGGTGATTTGCGAGAAGCAAATATAATTTTACGAGGAGACTGACGAAATTCCGTAGGTTGTTTGGATAACCCTGTAAATGCTAACGGTACGAAAAACATGACTTCCTACGTAGGCAATTACTTCATAACATTATAACTGTACTATTCTTTCGCAAACTTCTTGTTTTCGCTACTCGATCGCTCAATTCTACTATCCTTATAATAAAGGTAGGTAGAATTTTGTGATTGGTTACATACTTTCATATTTATAACTAACTTCTGCTAGCGGCTTTGTCCGTATGAATGTAGGTTTCTTTATAAAAAAAATTGGATTCGCGTCTCATCCACTTAGAAGGAGAATTTTCGATCCCTTCTTAGTGCTCGCCTACGTCGTAAAAGAAACCCTTTTCCAAAACTTCATGTTCTTAATAATAATATGTAATAGTATAATCCCAATATTTTTGGCTGTCTGTTGATATGTCAGTCAGTCAGTTTCTACTTTTATCTTATAGAGCAGCGGTTCCTACTACCAGAAACTGTAGTCCTGCCTACCTTGGCATGAGAACCGAATCGCAACACCATCTCTACCGGATTCAATTGTATTACTTAAAGTAATTATATTTTCAAAAAATTCAGGGACCCACTCAAATATACAGACAAATAATTCATCCAAATCATTCAAGCCATTTAACCTCCTAAATGACTTGATTAGGTGACTAGACACGTACTAACAGAAGAATTGTATATAACAAGATATTAATTAGTATGTATTCAGATCCCATACCAGCAACCTAAAACAATCTCAATATTCCTCCTCCTTACAGCCACTGTCTATTATGATCCTGGTCTCTCCTCACCGCGCACTAAGTAATGTTTTCTCGCCGAGGGAAGCCTTTGTGCCACAATCGCGGGCCCATTCAAGCCGCGCCTTTTTCCCTCCTATTCATCCCTCCGGCTTCACTCTGTCATTACTACGCATGTCACAGATTAAAAAGATGTATTGTGCGACGAATCCGCATATGGCTGTAATCAGGACGACGAAATAAGCTTAGGAAATGATGAAGTGAAAATGTAAGTAACATTTTGATTAGGAATTTCTTTAGAGAAATTGATGAAATTGCCGATGCCTGCTAGGACTGCGGAATTTTATGAAAGATGTAGGTATGTGTGTTACCAAGGCCCTGGAAGGCAAAGGGAATTGAAGGAATACAGGTGGTTTCTAGTCATTAAAAGTTTGACACGCCACACACACTCGTTTCACTCTAGGACTGGAGAAGTCTTTTGAAGGTACTCAACGTAAAAAAAAAATATTGTACACCAAGAAATTACGTATGACAATTTGGACTTTACATTTAAAAACATTCTTGTGTTCCGTGATCTCTTCTAGGTAACTTAGAATGGGCGGAGATTGCAACAATTTTGAATGAAAAGTCTAAAGGCTTGGGCACACCAAAAGCAGGACAAGCGCAGCACCTTAGCAGGGCAGGGCAGTTGCGCCGCGGTTGATGTCACACCAGAAACGTGAGCAGTCAGAAAGCAGTTTGAATGCGGGCCTGCTTTGTAACTGCGTTATGTGTGTCGTATAGATAGCCACACTCAGTACACTTCAAGATGTTGAACGGTTCTGACTCTGACGAAGAGGAGCTATTGTTGCTTCTAGCTTTAAGTGAAAAAAAAAGACTATGGGTTCACGATGTAAATAAGAGAAGAGAAGAATATGGGGAGTACCATCGTCTATGTCGGAAATTAGAATCTTAAACCGTATTTCTATAATATTTAACCTTTAAATCATAGAAACATTTATATATCCTCACCAACTCAATCAATTTTTCATTCGTTTCCATGATAAAGTTGTAAAAAATCACAACCGTTTACGACCTGCGCTGCGTCTGTCCCGCGCAACTACTTTGGTGTGACTAGTCAATATGGCGGACGTAGTAATACAACGTGTACTCACTGCGGCCGCCCCGCGCCCGCGCTGCCACCGCCCCGCGCCTGCGCTGCTCCCGTCCAAAAGTTTTGTAGAAGAGCAGTGCGTGCGCGGTGCAGTGGCGGAGCAGGTAGGATCAGCGGGCCCGCGTTTGTTCAGTGTGTCATCCCTCATATAACTACATTATTTTCTAACGGAGACGCACTGCTACCGCACTGCAACTGCTTTTGGTGTGCCCAAGCCTTAAAACATCCCACCCGACCTCTCATTACGATCGACCCCTCTTTATCTCATTATGCGATCTCTTTCACGGAACCTAGAATCACAAAGTAGCGCGCTATACAGGATAGAGATTCAAAAATTTTGAATGAAAAGTCATCTGATCCAAAGAAAACATAAACGACATCTTCACATAGTTTTACTTCCCCGACAAATATGTCAAATGTCTCATTCTTACATGAAACGCGTGACGCGTTGAAAAACTAACACCAAGGTGTATTAACATCTGCCCGTAAAAAAATAACAAGCAGAGTGAGTGAGTGATGAATCAACTCTGTCCATTCATCATGACACCGGAACATTTTTTTCCATAATTATAGATCGTTGTTATGTGTTAAAATGACTATCGTTAAGTTTTTAGCTACTGTAATGTTTCGTTTTAATAGCCACAATTCATCATAGTGATACCTATTCAGTGTTCAGTCATTACTGTCATTAGTTAATACACTTCCTAGAATGAAAAGGATCTGTTGATACAGTTGGCGCAGAGGTTGAGCGATTGGCGGCTGTACTAAATGTCGCGGGTTCGATTTTCGCTCAGAACAAATATTTGTATGGCTCACTGTTTCGGATCTAAGTGTCTTGTGTATGTGACTTTACATGTTTACATGTTTGTGAACGCGCTCACGATAGGTACTAGAGTAATTCCTAATGCGGGGCAAGAGGTAGAAAACATTTACATCTTTTTCTAGTTTGTAGTGTATAAAGGTTGAGTTTTATGGCCTAGCCTTCGTGGGTTTCCTCAAAAGCCGTAAGTGTTTTATTGTGGCGGACGGGGTTACTTACCTACGAATTGCTAACATCACGAAACACTCGAGCCACTCACAAGTTCTGCGTTTACAGCATTTTTTTATTCATATTGTCGTCCTCGTTCGATCAAAAAACCATATCTGAGACGCTACATAGAAACTAAGATTTAAGACCAATACATAATACATTGCTGTGTTAAACAAACAAAAATGTTTTTATTTTTCATAGGCACTTACACCACCACCTACATGGGCACTTATAAAACACAGTTACAATTCTCCGCTAGATTAAAATCTACATATACAACAGTCCGAAATCAACAATCGGGTAGTTGTCCAGAATAGAAATTACACCCATCTGGTCGGAAGATCCACCATTTTCAACAGAGATTTATGGGACTGTACACCTTGTTTCGTGGCTAGATAATAACCGCCGCACAGGTCGATCTTCAAGGTTAAGCAACGCTTGCCAAGTTTGGTCTGTGTACCGAGTTTCTTCCGTGCCTCGGAAAGCACGTTAAGCCGTTAGTCCCAGCTGTCATTTGAAGATCTTTGGCAGTCATTACGGATAGTCAGAAGCCAGTAAATCTGTCCAGTCTTGCCATGAAGTACCGTGTTAGAGTTAATGGGTTGTGGAGGTCTGGTAGGCAGCCGCTCCTCGTAAAATACTGGTATTCAGCTAAATCCGGCTTGACTGGAAGCCGACCCCAATATAGTTGGGAAAAGGCTAGGCAGATGATGATTTGTGGGACTGTACACCTTGTTTCGCATACCTTTAAAAACTAAACGTTGATCTAGGACCGAGGGCGTCATTTCAATGTTAAACAGCACTGCGAAATAAGCCTAAAGTCATGGGTTAAATGCTTTATTCAATCTGCGGCCGCCAACGCAATTGTTTCTATTCGTTTATTACGACCACCCTTGCTGCCACCGAATTTATATATTCTAGTCCTTAACACCTTTAACTAAAGCCCAATATGACTCCCAAGAAAATTGCAAGCATTCCAACGTACAAGGATGTGAGAATAATCAGCAATTTCTATGTGTGGGTCCCTGAGTGGACGTTAATGTGTATAGTTTCGGGTCTTACGACAATTTTTCTAGATTAGAATAAACGAGGTCTCAGACTGACTGTGACACAGATATAGGATTACTAAAAGTGAACGTCCCAAATCCAGGACAATGTAACGAATGAAAATAACAAAACTAGGATAATGGAATCAGGACTGTGAGCTAAAAATCAAGGATGTTATGGAACTTCATAAACGTAACCGATCTATCGGATATCCGAAAAATAAAATCCGAAACCGCTATAACTGTTTCGGATAAAGTCCGAGTCTCAATGACAAGTTACGACAAGTCTTTGTTTCTTATGCCCGGCCAAACAAATTATAATTTAGATTTGAAATAGAAGTCATATCCTTGCTATTTGTATTTCACTTGAACTATAACGCTAACATTCTAGTATGCGTTTGTAGTGCGTTAATATTATTCCTATATCCGTGCCTGGATTCGAACTTTCATGTCTAAAACATCATAGCTAAAATCAAGAATTTGTTTTGATCCAATATCCCTTTGTATTTTCCATAATGTCCGTGGCTGTTTTGATTGTAAAGCAAATATGTACATACATATGTATTTATGTAGCAGCTAGCTATAAGTTCCCGACACTACGTCGAGACATGTCCTTAGATATTATTATCGTTCCCGGCGTTGACCCTCGAGAACGCCAAGATCATTAAATTAGTCACACCACAGTATCTCCGTGTTTCTAACAGATCGTAATTGATTGATGTATTAATCAGCCTACGTATTCTCCTTTCAACAATACACTTAAATCCAGCATCCTGATTCACGTAAAATCAAACGAGTCAAATATCGTTAAAGTTATATCGTCGTTCGATCGAAGCCTTACCGAAAATCGGTATTCACGTGTTCCTTGAACGGGATTCGATAGAACGTCAATTCAGTTGGCTTGAAACTAAACGATCTGTCAACGGCTTATTGCCAGTTACATTATTATGTATTCTACCAGGATAATGATTGACATACTTAACTGAATACGCGTCGACGACACTTTGATCGAACGACTTTAAAATCGGTGTCTTGAATAACACCTCTCGCTCGATTGATTGATGTAAATACGATAATGGTCTAAACGACTAAGTCGCTACGATATCGTTACGGTTTTGATTACGTAAATCTGACTACAGGCTACAGGCATAGTTCACCATCTTTTGTAGCCTTTGAAATGAGAAGAAAAGAATTTGTACAATGCCGTCGGTTGGTACAAGACTATCTTCATTCAATGGTTCCTTCCGGATTAAACATTTGGATCAGCAGTCGGAATTCCTCGACTATTTGTTAGACTTGAAATCGCGTGTAACTTGAATCCCGGAGCAGAGTATAAGATTGAATTTAGAAGTTTTTAAACAAGGTGGCCCGATTATAGCAGCATCAAAAAGTTTTTGTAGTTACCGGGCATTGAAATTAGGTACCTACCTAGTTATTAGAAATAACATGGTTTTGCAAAAGTCTGTATTAGAAATTATGTTTCTTCTTTGTGAAATTAGACAATCTGAAAACTGCACTAACTGCACTACTTATATATTTTTTTTTTATTGAATTGTATAGGTTAAACACAAGTGTGGTTTTATATAAAGTAGCAAATTGAAGAAATATACGAAAAAATCACAACAATTTTTTCTAAACGATTCCTTCGAAGCCCACCGGCTAAAAAAAACAATTTAATTCGTTATAAAAGTTCTACCCTATATTTTATTTATTACAACCGCTTAATTATCTCATTTCACTCAAAAAGCCATAAAGAGGATACATTTAGGCCGGTGCATTTATATATGGGATCTATTCCAGTTGAAGCACGTGCCACTTTTTACGGCCATTAGATAACAGGAGATAAATTACGGAGCGGCGCGCGCGCAGCCACCGCGCGTGCCGCCGGGAAATTATAAAAATAAAAATCAAACCATAAGGACGGATGTTTGGGTTCATGTTACTATAGTAAGTTGACTAATCGCCGGGTTTTAAATTAACGACCACTTTAGCAAGGATGTGGTGACTACATTTGATATTATTGTACATCACACTAATGAATTCGCTTCTAAAATGGTTCAAAGATTAACTTGTGCTTAAGAAAGCATCGCATTTCAACGCTATTTCATTATCTTTGTCATCGTAAGATAATCTTTCCTTTATACTGCTGTGTACATCTGAGTAAGCGCCTTTGCAACAAACGAATCAAAGAGTACAAAGGAAATAAAGTGTCTGTGCAACTCTTTTAGATTGGAACCTGATCAGGTTACAAAATAAAAATACCTTTTCAATTTCTAGCTTCTATTCGAAAATAATATTCCTCTTCTTTGTTTAGTGTTGATCTTTTAGTCAAGCATTTTTAAGCAGGGAGGGATGTTATGAAACTATCGGATATCCGAAATAAAAAAATATCCATAACCGTAACCGATACCGATATAAAAGTTTTGGATAATTTCGTACCGTATACGTATCTGAAACTGTTATAATATTATTCTTATATCCGTATCCAGATCCAAAATGTCATAACATCCCTGCTTTTAAGTTCACTTGGTACATCCTATCATTTACCATGTCGCTGACGGTATTCTAACATGTCTGCTCTTTACCTACCTACTCAGAGGTTTTGGCCAAAGCTAGATAAATGTAAGTCACATAGCAAAGCAGTATAACTGAGCTCTCAAACACCATAAGGAGCCAAGGAATGCTGTCATTCTGGCAGAAATTCGCTCTACGGCATCATAATCATCACATTTAGTCTTTATACAGGCATAATTAGTTAAGAAGAAGGATTAACTAAAACGATGATTAAATTCTGTGGACACAGATGTATTCGGGTCAAAGGCCAGACTAGGCCGCAATTCAGGTCAAAAAGGCCAGACCTGTAGAGGTTATAGAAGACAGACATGTACTGAATTGCGAATATGATTCTTCATCACAAATGAATTCTGTAGGGGCCTGGCAGGTTCGAAGTCTGCTGGGCCCTGGGTTGAACGAAGAGAGAATGCCGGGACCCTGGAATTAAGGTAAAGAAGGAACAGAAGTTAGTTTTTGGAGTATTCCTGTTTCGGCACACAGTTTTTCGGCAGCCAAGCTATCCCCGTTTTGGCACCATTAGGTATTTTGGATGGTAGTAATCAATACAAAATACCTATCCAAAATACCTATTGGTGCCGAAACGGGAATAGCTTGGGTGCCGAAATAGGAATATCCATTATAATCAGTAGAAGTCTAACATCCTCTCGCTCTGCCCAAGACTTCTGACTTCTCCCGCAGAAGTCATTTTGATGATTTCCCACCTTAAATAAAAAATCACATATGAATTATTTCCCTCACGCGACATGTGTGCCTACCAGGTGTTGGTGAACGCAATTCTGCAAGCGTACAACGTCGATGCCAATCAGAAAACCAATATCGCGTATTCCCGGAGGCAGTAATTAAGTTGTGAGACTAGCGTCCCTCGCCGTTTATTGTTTTTTATATCACATATGAACATGATCACTTGTTTTAATAGCCTATCGCGTCTTTGTTAACTATAATTCTATTAGATAGAAAAGGCAGTGGAATTTTTCTGGTGAAATTTTTATAAGTTTTTGCAACGAATATTGTTTTTTGTAGGAATTTTTTTGAGTTCGAGTAAAAACACACTGAAAATAAAATTACAAAAACATTTATGCGTATATCATTTATCCTTCTATCTACTTATTATAAAATAAAGTCTCCCCACGGCGGCGTCTGTCTGTGTATATTAACGCGATAAACTCAAAAATACTGGACGGATTTTTATGCAATTTTTCTCTAATATACGTAGTGATTTATGCGGAAGGTTTAAGTGTATAATACATTCATATTTTTGAAGAGAAAATTGGGCAATTTTAACGAATTGTAACACCCGTGCAAAGTTAGGGCGCAACGGGCCGATAGAATCACATAAAATAAAATTCCTATTACACCTGAGACAACATTTGAGGGTTGCACCAAACTCCACGCGAATTTCTAAAAAGGTCGAATTCAAATGTCTCTGTCTGACATTTAAATTTTTTCTCTAACTTTATGGATCGATAAATAAATGAAAGACGATAGAAAAGCAAAATTATACTTTTATTTGCAATTTATGTAACGTATTGAAATATTTCTTTTTAAGTGTATTTATGTAATATCAATTCTTGATCGAATATTATTATGTGTTCCTAACGTGTTAATAGGCTTTTCCGCGAGGCTGGAAAAGTGTGAAGGAAATTGCTTACTATCCGTAAAGTTATATCAGGCTAGGGTGCATCGGCCGCGCCTGTAGTTTATATAGTTTATATACTACAGTAGTGAGTTCAGTTCACATGTGCCAGACACAGAGGCTTATGACGGTGGATAATGCTCCGGCTGAGGAGGCTCCCGGGGAAAATGGTACGTATTGTAGTATTACTATTGCACGTTCATTTGGTAGGTTATTGCTTGACGTTGTGACGTTTGGCCAGGTCTCGTACGATAGAATTTGTAAGTTACTGGTAAAAAGATGGCGTGCTGTAGTTCCTGTCTACATGGCCATGGATAAAGAAAATCTTAGTTTATTATTTGTATCTAAGTCTAGTTTCTGCCAATGTTTTCGCCCGTGTGGAAATAGATAGGCATATTATATTTTCATGCCTATGTCACTCAGTTGTCTTAGCATCTTGTTAGTGAAAGAATTTCTAAAATTGGTCAATATGGAGTTTCCTTATTACAAACAAAAGTACAAATCAATGTATGAAAGTAGAAAATTATCCAAAGAGACCATACTCCCGCGATAAAAAGCATCCTATTCTACATTTTACAAACATGTGTAAAAGCTTTCGACTTTATACTAATGTGATTTCATTGGTCAAACCATTTTTAGTTCTGCTTAAAGATTTACTTCTGCGTAAGTAGAGCTCCAAGCGTTTATCTACACAAAGTGATTTACGGTTCCATTTGGTCGTTTCCTGTGGTGAAGAACCGGCAAGAAACTCCATGGCTACTCTATTAAAAATAATTGATTTTACGTATTACAATATTAATAGATATGTGAGGACAGTGTATCTTCTTCTACCTGGCGTTAATCTCGGCTATGGCCAGGGCTCGCTTTCCGACTGAGCTTTCCCCATTTTGTCCGATCTTCAATAACGTACATTGTGGAGACAGTGTAAACTATTCAATATTGTACCAAAAATCACAATAAAAGTGAAAAATAATAAAAAAGTGGTCTAAAAAAGAGTTTAGTATAGTACGGTTTGCTGTGCCCTATGTTTACCTGACCTCTCTTAGAAATATAAAGAGAGAAATATAGGTCAGACAATAAGAAGCATTGACTGTACCTATCAATCCACACTTTGAAAGCGAAAGGTACAAATGTAAGGAGTTCGAAGATAAACTTAAATATTGTATGAGTTAGGTAGGTATGACACGGCACAAAAGTTTACGACCGCTTCTTGTTACGCAGCTTGGAAGCTGCCAATCTGTAGCCTAAGGCCTCTTGTACATGGCACGTTTTTTCGCTGTAGATAGAGGCATGGTTGGCGTCGGAAGGCCTCCCACAAGGTGGACCGACGACCTGGCGAGGGTCGCGGGAATCCGATGGATGCGAGACGCGCAGGACTGGTCGCTGTGGCGACGTTGGGGGACCCCTATGTCCAGCAGTAGACGTCTTTCGGTTGAGATGATGATGATGATGACAGGCACGGTTGTCAGTGTTGCTGCATGAGCTTGTTGTCACGTCGGCGCTATGGCACGGCATAGCCGCCGCCACAGCCACCGTCGCCCGCAGCGTTTCATCAGTGTTGTATCGCAATCTATGGCCTCTTATTCACGGTACGTTTTTTTTCGTAGCAGTACGATTAAAAACAGTGCCGTGTAAAAGAGGCCTAAGAAGCGAGGAAGCGTATTTTATCTTGTTTGACAACGAGTCCCAATTTCGATAAATCCGTCCAATTTAATTTTTGTGAGTTACATATGTGAACTTCGGAGAATACGGCGTCGATATTTGAGTGTTACGCAAGATGGTATTTATTATTAATTTACATATTTACATTTAAAAAGCCTTATTATTCACAAAGTTGCGGATGAATAATTTGATATCTTCGTCGCGTCGTTCGCCCTTGGGGAGATTTCAGACAAAAAAGCCATATTTTTTGCTTTATCATGGAAAAAGTTACGAAAGCCTAACTCAAAGTATACTGAAACATCAACTGAAATGTAATATCTTTCCTTTTTTAAGGGGTAATTAGTTTATGATGGCTTATTTTTCAGTTAGGGAAATCATACAATGACTTTTTCCGCCCTAAGATGTAGTGAGAGGGTGCGTCAGACTTCACTAAACCCTACCAGGGTTTTCAGTTACTTTTTTCGTTCCAGGAACTCGGAACCCCTTTCAGAAATTTCTCGTGTAGTTTAGCTTACGGTTGATAAGAACCAATATTCTAATTGCCCTTAAATCGGAATCGATGAACTATTTCTGTTAGTTATGATATAATGGTACTTTTCTATTACCAACAAATATTGCCTGGTCTTGTTATATGGAAATATTGTGAAAACAACCATTTTTAAAAAGAGCAACCATGTAGTTTCTTACCAGTTCTTCTCCATAAGAGATGACCAATTGGAACCGTGAACTAGCACTTTTCTTCTGGCGTTTTATAAATATCCATGTAGGCTTGTGTGAAATAAAAAGATCTTGATTTTGAAACAGAAGCCATGGGCTGTGAGCCTGTGACAGAGACCACCCAAAGTTTTTATATAAAAAACACACGGGGACACAAAATATGGATTTATCGACTAAAAATAGAAGGTGGAACACGCGTTTCTTTCTCTTGAACACAGAAAAGGATTCATAAATCTGGTGACGGAAATAATATTTATGTCGTTGTGCTAACGATGGTGAAATTTTAACATTTCCAGATATTTATGGTGTTGTTACTTCGTCTACGTTTCGGTAAAAAATGCTTGAAAGAAATGCTTACTTTACTAATGCAAAATAACGTTATTTTGAACAAGGGTATCTAATTTTTACATACTTTTATTACAGTTATTTATTTGCTTTCTCTCTTTATTTCTACAGAGTATATAGTAGTCTCTACAGAGTAGTAGTATAATATAGTGTAGGAGTAATAAGGTTTGTCAGTTTATACGCCATCACCTAATTTACGCAACAGATTTAGATGCGGTTTTCAAGAATAAAAAGAGAAAAGTGTTGTTTGAGTTGAGCGTTTGTGTATAATTTGCGTTCCTGCGACGTCGGGACGGTTCGCTAGTATAACACACAACCTAGTAGGCCTAGAAGCTAAATAATATCGACGAGCATTTCCAAAACAACTAGAAAAACATGTGCAATAACGTCATATAGTCTCGTAAGAGCGGTTATACGGAAATGTATCTCGGGTTGGGCGCTGTTTGAATTCGCTCAATGAAAATACAGCGTCAAGTCCTTTTAGCCTTGTTAGAATTTAATCCAATCTCCAACCTCGTATAGCTGTACAAAACACTGTGTCTCTGTTTCTAACAGTGTACGGCTTTTACTGTGACGAGCTTGTAAGTTCCGAGCCAGTAAGGGCCCTCGTCCACGATGACTTTTGACGCACGACAGTAATGCGACTAACGCGCGTTAGTCGCATTTGCAACGCGCTACAGAAGGGATTCTTCTTCTTTTCGAATCGAAGGTAAACTCGTTAAATTGTTTGGGCCCAGTAGGTAGCTACGTTATTGCAGCATCGGTGGCACTCATTAAATCCTCCAAAGGGCAGGTGTTTGGGCACTTGGGGCACTCCAACGTGTGGCTCATGTTTTGTACAGCAGGGATGTTTACGTGCTACAGCATCGCGACTGTATCGATGCAGACGCACGACCATGTTGTCTCGCTATTGAATCGCGTTTGCATTGCGACAGAAGCGCGAATGTATCGCTTTAGCAACGCGACTGAGAATCATGGTGTGGGCGAGGGCTAACAGCTAGCGACCCCTGGGGCCTGGGTTGGCGAAAGAAATCCCCGGGACCCCGGAATTAGGACAAAGAAGGAACAGGAGTGGGATTTAGTCAGTAAAAGTCTGACACGCCCTCCCGCTCCGCCCAGAGCGGGAAAAATCGTTTTGATGACACCCCACCTAAAAAAAAACAGCTAGCGACCTTTTCGCGACTTTATCGGTGCGAACGCGCGACAGCTTCGCTACTGCATCGCCATCGCTTCAATAAGTCCCCGTGGGCGAAGGCCCTAACTGAAACACACCGACTTTATGATGGCCACTATCAATGATTTATTCCTTTTCATCATAAGAGCTTTACGATCCGTTTAAATACCACCTTATGGCGGCTGTAGGCAATAAATTGTACTAGTGTTTGGTTTATCTGGTTTCTCCCACTTTCTGTTCTCTAGTGTCTTTGTTAAAGATTCCTGTTTCGGTTTGATTGCTAAGTCATTGAGACGTTATTGGATTCTTGCTAAGCTTTCAACGAGTTTTGTTGTTAACAAATGTTTGATAAAACTGTTGATTATGTATACCTACATGCTTTTTGTTCAGTAATAGTCTCTCATCAACGACACGATTGGCGTAGTGATGACGATTAGCCCCTGCGCTGCAAATCGCGGTTTCGATATCCGCACGGAACAAATACTTGTATATTTAATTTATTTCATTCAACGGAATGTTTGTTAAAGAGACAACGCGAAAAATGAGAGATAGCGTCTTAACCCTGGGACGACATTCAGTAACCTCCGTTGCTAACTCGATTATGTCACAAAATTTGTTCCAGCCAATTCGGAATTTTAAAAAAACTTAAATGTTTTTGGAAAAAGAATTCGTTATTGGGTTGGATTTAACGCGTATAGTTTCCATGAATACATTGCTTTTCAGAGGTTTTTTTACTGGACTCGTTTTACACAACTTGATTTGATTGGTTATATGAGAAGACACGTTGGGTGCTCTTGAACCTTGAACCTATCCGCTCAGCTTAAAATGGACTCTGTAAGGTCACTCTTGAGATGTTTATAGAGACAAACTGCACAAGTATTTAGTTCGAGCAGATCAATTAAAGTAAATGGGCCGTGTCGCGCCTTGTAAAGGCAAACAAAGCCGATTGATCCGCAATGAAGAGCGATCGGCGCGGTGAGGTGAGCCCTCTCTAACGACTGTAATCCCGAGGCTCGGATAACTAATCCGAGTTCACTATAAAATGGTTGTTAAACGTAGTAGTTACGTTTTTGTAGCTTAATTTTTTAATTTTTGTGGGTGAGGAGTAAGAAGTCATTAATAAACTTCTGTGTTCTGTTTTTCTTCTTCTATATGGAGTAAGAGCTCAGACTTTTACTGAATGAAACTAGTTGTATTTCTCCGGTTGCCCTTACCCTTACTCTATAGAACAGTCCTACACTTCTGCCAGGCATTCGCGCTATATTCTATGTATTCTGTCAATTATGCTGATAGCTCTTTGAGGTGCGTTTGAAACACAACTGCCGCGCTACGACTTCCGACTCCCGGAGCGTCTTTTGCGTAGCCTCTTTAGCTATTAGGTCCTTCGTTGGTGATACACGGTCATCTTCAGTTAGCTTCACAGCATCTTTTTCGTGTATCATATTTGATCTAGATTCGATTGAGTGCTGCAATTACTCATATTGAAACGCTTCAATTCAACATAAATTATAAGCTTTTCCGATTCACATTCTATTTTTACTTCAGCTTATTTCAGCTATGTGCCTACTGCATTCTTCCGTGTTGAGAACGATTTCCAGTATCCTGTTATTGCTTTACGATAACGTATACCTAGTTTATTTATGTCAAGGTTTCCCGTAGGCAGTTCTAGTTAGGATTTACGTGCTTCCTACAAACGCGAATGACGTTTCGTTTTCTGTGGCCTTACCATAAGTTTGAAAAAACGTTCTCGCTATCGAAAACTATAGCTTTGTCTCTTTCACGTGCACCACAATGACAGGGACAAAGCGATAGTTTTCGATAGCGAGAACGTTTTTACAAACTCATGGTAAGGCTACTGCACTGAGTAGGTAATATATTTTTTTACGGAACATGCAACCTTGCTCGTCCTTGTATATCTGTAGATAATATTGCGGTATTGCAGGGTAACATGAGCTTTGCTGACGTATTATAAACATGCGGAACGTGGCATTTTTTGCTTGGCATGCGTTTAGTTGTAAATGTCAGAAAATATTTGTACACACTGTGCATATCACTGTGCCAATTCACAGTTTTATGACTTGTGGTGGTAAACAGTCAATTACGTAAAAAAGTGACCAATCAGATGAAAACACTCAGTGGTGGACAGGTGGACCATCTAAGGACATCCGAAATAAAAAGATATTGTAGTCAGTTTACGATTGTGTGACGTACGAATAAACGTTTTCTTTCTTTCTTTGACGACTTTAGATTTTTTATTAGATACTTCTTGAAGTGTCTAATAAAATACACACATCAAAAGTGTCTAGGGATCAAGCATTTTTATGCGGATTTCTTGAGATTGAGATGTGGCTTTGTAATAAATTTATGATTTTATAAATTTATATGGATCCTTTTTGGTGCATTTCATAATTTGAATCAGGAACTGTGAATCAAATTCAGTGGCGTAGCGTGCCTTGTCGGGGCCCCGTATAAAAAAATTGTTTGGAGGCCCTTATATGGGGGTAAAGATTTTTCACAAAAGAAAAAAAAAATGTGAAAAGAAATATGTATTTATCATAACATAATTTAACCATTTTACAAATAAAAATCAAATTTTAAATATTCACTCTCTTTGCCTTCTTTTATTTTTTTCCTTTTTTTAATTTTGTCATTTGTAAAGTAAAATAAATTAGAAAGTTTTTATTTTTTTCCTTTATACACTTTGGGGGCCCCCGTGGCCCGGGGGCCCCGTATAATTGATACGGCAGATACGGCGGTAGCTACGCCCCTGATCAAATTCGAGTAAAAGATGAAAATCAGCTGTCAATATTTTCCCTATAAAAACATACAACGCATTGAAGACATTATTAGTGCTACTGTTTCCCTACTACTGATTAAAACCAACGTTATTATGGAGCGGCGACGTCATTTAATCAGGGAAGAAATGCTCAGAGCCGTGGGAATGATAGAAGCTGGTTCCCGGCAACGTACTGTGGCCTTAGCTCTGAATACAAGTCAGAGTGTTATCAGTCGACTTTGGACACGTTACCGAAGCACTGGTACTGTGGCTGAGCGCCATGGAGGACGGTATCGCTGCACCACACGGAGACAAGACCGATACATTCAAATCTTAACTCGAAGAGCTCCAACAATAACCGCCATGATGTTAGCCGTGAGGCTTCATCACTCTTCAGGGAACTTAATTAGCGACCAAACAGTCAGAAACCGCTTGCATGAAGTGAACCTTCATTCCCGAAGACCGCTACGGGTACCACCTATAGCAATGCACAATCGTAGGATTCGATATCAATGGGCTCTTGAACACAGAAATTGGGCAGAAGAACAATGACGTTTCGTGTGCTTTTCTGATGAGTCTCGTTTTGGTATGAGACCGGATACAAGACGTATACGACACTGGAGAACCCCTGGACGCCAACAGCGATTAAAATCCTGCCAGGAAGTCCATCCTTATAGTGGTGGAACCATCATGGTATGGGCGGGTATTTGGATCGGCGGAAGAACTGAGTTGATTTGGATCAGAGGCAACCTCAACGCTCAAATTTATGCTGAGACGATTGTATCAGACGTCATCGTTCCTCTACAAGTGCAAATCGGTCCCTTATTTCAGTTAATGCATGATAATGCACGACCGCACACCGCAAGAGTTGTAAGACAGACTCTCGCCGCAGCTAACATCAATGTCCTGCCCTGGCCTGCTCAGTCGCCAGACTTGAACCCGATTGAGCATGCATGGGATATGCTACAGAGAAGAGCTCTGCCGAATATGGAGGGTATCCAGTCGCACGAAGACCTTTTTTTGTTGTTGCAACGAACATGGGCGGCCATTCCACAACGTGATTTGGATGAACTCATTTTGAGTATGCCAAACCGATGTTCTTGTGTTGTTAGTGTTTGCGGTAGAAACACGGATTATTAATTGTTTAAGTTACCCAATAAAATTTTAAAGAAAACTGTTATTTCAGTCTTTTTTTCGAACTTTAATGTTAGTGGTTCAAATGTCAAAAATCCCTTTATTAGGAAAATGGCAAATTTCTTTATTAATGCAAAGGTGACTTGGTTTATCGTTACTGTGACAAACGAAAACACTTTATTTGATGAATCCTTAAAGAAAATTTTAATTAATATCAATCAGGAGAAAAGTTATTGCAAAAATATATGTTGATCCCTAGACACTTTTGATGTGTGTACTATACTTTAGAATTTAGATTTTTAGGACAAATACCAAGTTCTAGAAATGGTAAATATAACTACCCAAGACTTCCTTTTAGAGTACAAACCTGTACAACTAGTATGTAAAGATTTGATTACAAACTAACGCCCGTTTTCAATAAGCTATCTATCTACAGTTGCAGCTACTAAAGATAAACAAATCTATCCTTTTGCCCTTACTTGCTTTCCTATAACCTATCGACGGATAACATTTCCTACCAAAGTTGTGGATTGATAGATAGAATCTTACTGTTTATCAGGGATAGCTAACTTTCTATGAACTGCGGTAGGTTATTGAAACTTGGCGTTAGAGTACAACCTGTACAACTAGTATGTAAAGATTTGATTACAAACCTAGTCGTATTCAAAAATTGGATTTGCAAACCGTTTTTTTCCAGCCCCTAGCGCCCTTGGATTCCGGTGCTGGTTGGTTAGCTCCGCAAATTATGGTGTAGGGGTGCGTCACCTTCACCTCTTTCGTTTTTGTTTGTGACACCCCGCAGACTTGTGTTTGTTGTTTACTGTGTTTGCGTCTTGTTTGTTGTTTTTTGGTGCTGTGCCATTGATCCGGGCTGTAATGTCTGAATTGGGTAGGGTTTGATGTCGGCGCTTATTATGCTACTTGATTAACTTGCTGTCTCCTGCGTTTTTATCTGCGACTTTGAATACTGCTCCGCTCCTTAGCCCTTAGCTTGATGTTTATAGCCTATAGTTTTCCTCGACATCTAACACTAAAATACTTTTCTATTCGAACCAAGGTTCACATTTGCGCGTAGGTATAACGAAACAAACTCTTCCTCTTCAAAAAAAGTCCTAAGTAATCGAATTTGAGATAATGTTATGAATTCTCCATACACTTCATTTAAGCTAATTGCCATTGGATTAATATTTTTCTCTCACGTAGTTTCACACCTTCGAACCTAACTATCCCAAATTATGTCATTAGTTTCAAGGCAATAGCTTAGAAGGTTTCTAAGAAACCATTTTAGACACGTCGTCCCCTCGTTGACCGGGTGCTCACACCTAATAGTTAACCTACCCAGCCACCCGTGAAGGAATCCACTACGGTTCACCAAACAATTCCCCAGCAATAAAAACAAACTAAAACTTATCGGCCGAACTTCCAACGAAGTCACAAATAATTAACTGCCATCAATATCGAACCAGTTTGGGGACAAAACTACTTTTTGTTGAGAAAATACCTACCTGTAGCCTGATTCTAGTAACAATCAAACATATCGTTGAAGTTTTATAGTCACTGTTTTAGGCTATCACGGTTTGTTTCACAATTTAAATTGTCACTTACGGGATATCAACAAAACAAAGACTCCGAAAAACTTGGTGATACTGTGAGTGTGTTTTGCCGTGATTTAGTGTCGAGTTGCAAATGCAATAGTGCGCGTAGCAAGAGACATAGAAAGAGGGTAGACAGATTTGTCTGCTCTTAGCAATTTTTTCCATCCACCCGCACTCTCCAGTCATCCCGCGATCATGGCGCTTGCAACAGCGTCGAAATATCGGGAACTCGAAATAATTAAAAATCACGGAAGATATCCCGTAAGTGAAAATTTAAATTGAGTTTTATAGTCGTTCGATCGAAGTCCCAAAATCGGTATTCACGTGTTCCTTGACCAAGATTCTATAGAACGAAAATACAATTGGCTTGAAACTAAATGATCTAACAACGGCTTATTGCCAGTTACATTATTATGTACTAGTCTCTACCTGCGACTTCGTTTGCGAGGACTTCAGAATTGGGTCCAAACAAAAAAGAATCGGTATGAAAGATAGCCTATGTTCTTTTCCATGTCAAAGGCCATATGCATGCCAAATTTCATCCAAATCCGTTCAGCCGTTTTTGCGTTATTAAGTAACAATCATCCACACTTTCACATTTATAATATTAGTTAGGATTATACCAGGATAATGATTGACATAGCTGAATACGCGTCAACAACTTCGATCGAACGACTTTAAAACCGGTGTCGTTCTAACTCGATTGATGGCTGTGTAAATACGATAATGGTCTAAACGACTAACGCCCATTTTCAATAAGCTATCTATCTACAGCTACTAAAGATAAACAAATCTATTATTTTGCCCTTATTTGCTTTCCTATAACCTAGCGACGGATAGCATTTTCTACCAAAGTTGTGGATGGATAGATAGAATCTTACTGTTTATCGGGGATAGCTATCTATCTATGAAGTGCGGTAGGTTATTGAAAACGGGCGTTATAGTCGTACGATCGAAGTCCCAAAATCGATATTCACGTGTTCCTTGAATGGGATTCGATAGTACGATAATTCAATTGGTTTGGAACTAAACGATCTATCAACGGCTCATTGCCAGTTACATTATTTATTTATTATGTATACTAACCAGGATAATGATTGACATAGCTTTTTTTTTCTGGTAGGGGAATCATCAGAATGACTTCTCCCGCTCTTGGGCGGAGCCGGAGGGCGTGTCAGACTCTTACTGACTAAACCCCTACCCCGTTCCTTCGTTGCCTTCGTTTTGGGGGGGACTCGGTGTCAACCATGATTGACATAGCTGAATACGCGTCAAAAACTTCGATCGAACGACTTTAAAACCGGTATCGTTCAAACTCGATTGATGGCTGTGTAAATACGATAATGGTCTAAACGACTAAATCGCTACGATATCGTTACGGTTTCGATTACGCGAATCAGGCTACCGACGGCGGCTCTATTCGCTCAGCTCCCTAAATAACATTGTCAGGTCCTTGAGAGCCGCATTGTCTTCCCGATTAGGTAAAGGCATGTTCCTCCCCATCCCTCTCACTCCTGCGAGGAGTGCTCGTCGCCTCATCTTGCGGGCTCACGTGGCCGCAGACAGGTCTCTGTAAATTATGGAGGCGGCGTGTAGATAACAATGTTTTTAAAGAAAGTATAAAAGTGTAGTGTATGCTGCACGGTGATATCAGACCTTGGCTCTTTTGCCGTCGTTTTTCGTAGGTTACCTGGATCATGTTTGTTTTGCAAGCTATTATTTGGCAGGGTGTCCTTAATATATGAACCTATCAATTAAAAGGAAAAAACTTTTTTCGTGTTTTATACGAAAAACGTTACGTCCCCATAAATCCAATATGGGCAGACCATTTATTAAAAGCTTGTTTTTAAATTATTATTTACTAGCTTTTGCTGCGGCTTCGCCCCCGTCAAATGACTACCCTACATATCCTACGCTACCCTACCCAACCTTCCCTACCTACCCTACACTACCCTACCTACCCTACACAACCCTACACTACCCTACACTACACTACCCTACACTACCCTACACTACCCTTACCCTACACAACCCTACACTACCCTACACTACACTACCCTACACTACCCTACACTACCCTACACTACCCTACACTGCCCTACACTACCCTATACTACCCTACACTACCCTACACAACCCTTCACTACCCTACTTTACCAAACTTTTTTTTTTTTAATATTTCTCTCCGTAAGAACCATCACTGAACTTCAAGGAACATTTAAAAAAAAAATCAGGCAAATCGGTCAAGCCGTTTTCGTGTTATGTCGTGACAACGGAAAACGGGTTTCATTTTTATATATTTAGATGTGCATCACATCTCGGATCAGTATCAAAAGTATTTCACCATACTAAGTATTAAAAATTTCACGTATGAGTGTTATAGCTAGGGTTTGTGACCGTCTTCGCTTGCAGCAGACACAATAACAATTAACATCGCAGACAGAGGTTTAACAACGGATGCTTCTTCTCCTTCGCAGCATCCTCAAGTTTAGGACATCGTAATTATTTTACGAGCGCTAAAATACAAAATACTGTCTCGGCTATACATTTTGAGAGTATGTGCTAACTAGCTGCTGCCAGCGACTTTATCCGTGTGACTGTATAAAATTATATCAAAGGAACTTACTCCTGGGATAAAAAGTGGATATAGTCTACTCGTGTGCCAAATTTCATCCAAATCCGTTCAGCCGTTCGTGCATGAAGAAGTTAACAAACATTCACACACACAAACTTTTGCCTTTATAGTTATTATGATATTAGTGTGATGTTGATGTATCATTAGCATATTTAAGTTTAGACCGCGGGAATGTTTGATAGAATTACAGAGAAAAGAAATGAAGCAACAAAGATAGGTTTTAGTCGGTAAAAGTCTGACATGCTCTGTCGTCCCTCCGAGGGAAGTCATTGATAATAATTTCCCACTTCAAAAAAAGGATAACATAGAATATCATAATCTGCCTTATAATGTTCCCACTGCTGGGACACAAGCATCCTCTCTAGAGGAGGGAACGGGAGGGAATGGATCCACCACGTGGGCCTGATGCAGGTTGGTGCATGTCACATACCTTCGAATTTTTGGTTCTTGGACATGGTTTTCTCACGATGCGCCTGGCTGGGTTTGAACCCACGAAGTTCAAGTTGTAAGTCCGGGGCCATTACCACTGAGACACCACGATTCTATAAAAAAAGCTAAATATGCTATTTAATACATATAATTGAAACCTATAAAAGTTCAGTAACCATTTATTGTCTATGAGCGGTCTCATTATTGCCACCAATTAAAACTAATAAACTAGAAACGGAAGTGCATGTATGGACAGATAATAGCATCATAGATTCTTCAGAATTGATACGCATAACCAGTAATACCTATCGTGCAGTTTTTTGTATTTCCTGCCTTCATGCCCTCTCTCCATTCCTGCCACAAAGAGATGTCAGTATAATGGACGGGGCCCAGTAAGACTGATTCCTAGTGGGGTTGCGGGTTTGTTCGAAAGAGTTACCGTGGATGGCCCTGGAACGCAAAGAGCAACTGTCCTTAGAGGTTTTAGTCATATAAAAAGAGAGCTATGCTCGGAGTTTCCTTGCGTGATTACATCAGAAATGAAAATATACGCAGCAGGACCAAGGTTACTATGGCAAGGAGCTATGTCGAGCTCAGAGAATCGCCAAACTTAAGTGGCAAGGCAGATTGCTAGCAGAACATGGACGATGGGGACGAAAGGTTCTGGAGTGGCGAAGACGTACCGTTAGAAGGCCTCCCACTAGGTGGATCGATGAACTGGTATGGGTCGCGGGAATTCGATGTATGCGAAACGCACAGGACCAGTCGTTCGAAATAGGCATATGGTGAATATGATGAAAAGTCTGAAACTCCGGCGCGAGCCACCCAGAGCGGAACAATTAAAAAAAAAATCCCCTTTCTTGAGAAGAATATTCCTTCTTTAAACGATGATATCTTGATGCGTGAGTGTTTTCCAGTTAATGTGAGGCTATAATTGTTTCGAGACATTGGATACCTATCCACAGTGAAATTGATCGGTCAAATGAGCGCTGTAATCAATCATATTGGCTCGTAAATGTCCGCTGCAAAGCGTGGTGTGGTTACGAACGATTCTATAACTTGCATGAGAATATTTTGGTTATTTTTCTACATCTACGAGTATATCTATGCTAAACTTCTTACTTATTTAAATTAACCACAATCGCCTGTCTGTATATTCGCGGTAAACTCAAATACTATTGAACGGATTTCGTGCGGTTTTCACCAATAGACAGAATGGTTCATTAGGATTTTTTTTTTTTAATTGAATTGGTGTACAATAAAGCGTATATTATTATTATTATTATTTAAGTGTAAAATATAGGTTTATTATAGTAATGAAAAGCCGAGAATTTCAAAGTTTTGTCACAGTAATATTATTATGTTGAGAAGTTTTTTTGAATGAAAGCGCTAGTCTCAGGAAAAACTTAATCGAATTGAAAAAGTCTTTTAGTTTTGGATAGCCCATTTACCGAGGAAGGCTTTGGACTAAGTATTATTACATTACGCAGGAATCTCTGAAAGTTCTGAAATAGTTACAAATCTCTTTTATAGTAAAAGCTACACTATTACCGAGTGCCATCTTGGGTGAAGTCGCGTGTAAAGCTTAAACGACTCTCACTATACACAATATACACCGTACGCAGAATACACGCTTTAGTCGTGGAGTTGCGGAAACCAGCCCGTTATACTATACTAGCAGCCCGTCCCGGCTTCGCACGGGGTAGACAATTTTTTTTTTGTTTTTTTTTGGTGTTGGTTTCAAAATGAAATGTAGCCTGTGTCAAATTGGAAGAATGTAGCATTCTATTGGTGAAAGAATTTTTTAAATCGGCCCAGAACTTTTTGAGCCTATTCATTACAAACATACAAAAATAGGTACAAATCTTTCCTCTTTATAATATTAGTGTAGACTACACATCATCACTTAAACCACCTCCAATACGTAACAAATCCAACGTACAATAAAAAAGACAATTACACCGTAATTATTTACGAGCAGCCATCTTTCATTTTTATGCCATGGTATCGTTTTGACTCCGTGCACACTGCACACGAATGCCAGTAAAATCATAATGCATGTATAATGGCGGTTTAATTGTCAGTACGTCTGTACAGGCTTCGCTATTGTTTTCGTCTGTACCGCTGTATTTGTGCCAGGGTTGAGAGTTATGGTGACTAGCCTCCGGTTTTGGGAAGCCTCGTCGATAAATCTGTCATGACATATGTACAATTGTACATTATAGTTGGCAGGCAGAGTGGCGCCTAATCGTGCTGTTTTACATTCTAAACCTAATCGGGTTGTATAAGCTGCCAGAAACCGGGATTAATCCTAAGACTAGATTTTTGTATATACGTCAAATATGTTTGCACATCAAATCTAACGCCATCTGGCCAGAGGGCTGGCTGTGGGCAGAGTAATAAAACTCTCCCAGTCTAATCGCTATTTTACATTTTAAATGTTAATCCAAATCGAATTGACTAACCTGCGAGAAAACGGAACCGGGCTTTTTTGTACGTACTCTCAAATATGTTTGCAGCAAATTGTCTGCACCTTTCACGATTTTAGCAAATCAACAGTAGAACTATCTGGATAGATTCTAGTCAAAATTCAAACCAAAGAGAACAAGTAGGCAGAACTTTGGCCAATATATTTCAGTTTTCTACGTAAGCTTTCATTATTTTTGTGCTTCAAGGACTGTAGGATAGTTTTTAGGGCTTCAGAATTGTTAGAAAGAATCACCGCAGACCTGAATCGCATAGAGTAACTGAGGGAACACGGATGGGTTTGCTCCTTCTTGCTCTAACGCCCGTTTTCAATATGCTATCCATCTACAGTTGCAGCTACTAAAGATAAACAAATCTATTCTTTTGCCCTTACTTGCTTTCCTATAACCTACCGACGGGTAGCATTTCTTACTAAAGTTGTGGACGGATAGATAGAAATCTTACTGTTTATCGGGGATAGCTCTATCTATGAACTGCGGTAGGTTATTGAAAACGGGCGTAAATCGGCAATGTTTATTAGCTGTTAGCTGCTACACTGACGTCCTATTATAGTCATTGAAGCAAGAAAGATCCGAGATAAGATAATCGCTACGCATGGAGTACTACAGGCCACCCTCAATGCTTTGCTTCTCATGTGAAAAACTAGCAGTGCCCCGAGGTTTAGCTCATGTTAATATCTGCTGGCCGTTACGTACCTACCTATTGGCCGTAGCATAATGTTATATAGCTTTCTTCGATAAATGTAGCGGACAAAAAAGAACTATTAGATCTAGTATGTAGTTGCTGAGGTCAGCGCGTTCAACCAAACAAATAATCTCATATTTTTATAATGTATTTATATAAAAATGAATCCCTATTTTCCTTGGTCACGGCATCACGCGTGAACGGTTGAACTGATTTCGCTAATTCCGTTTTTGTTGTTTGTTATTGTCAGGAGAAGGTTCTTAGGCAGTACTCTGCCTCTGTCAGTTGATGGGAGCGAAGCCGCGGATAAAATCAAAATCATAAATGTTTTTTTAACACAGTTGCTCGTAAAGCTGATGTAATTCCACCGGTTTTAAATATGTAAAGCGGGTCATAAAAAACGCGTGTGTTATACCAAAGCAAATAGTTAAGTTATAGTCCATACAAATTCCATAACAGCATTATTTGCCATTTCGTTCGCGGCGATTAGTTCGAAATTTGAATAGCCTCATCATTTTATCATTTGTCATATTTTATCATTTTTTGTCATTTCTTGTAATTATTTGTCACTTTTTGTCATTTTTTGTCATTTTTTCTCATTTATTGTCACTTTTTGTTATTTTTGTTACTTTTTGTGATTTATTGTAATTTCAGACATTTTTTGTCACCTTTTATGTTTTTTGTCAACTTTTGTCATTTTTTGACACTTTTTGTCATTTTTTGTCGTTTTTTGTCATTTTTTGTCATTTTTTGTCACTTTTTGTGATTTATTATCATTTCAGTCACTTTTTGTCACTTTTTGTTACTTTGTGTAATTTTTTGTGATTTAATGTGATTTTCTGTCATTTTTTGTTACTTTTTGTAATTCTTGTCATTTTTGTCACCTTTTATCATTTTATGTGATTTTCTGTCATGTTTTGTCATTTTTGTCACTTTTTGTTATTTTTTGTCATTTTTTGTTACTTTTTGTCACTTTTTGTCATTTTTTGTGATTTTTGTCACTTTTGTGTTTTATTGTCATTTCAGTCACTTTTTGTCATTTTTTGTGGTTTGTTGTGATTTTCTGTCATTTTTTGTCACTTTTTGTCATTTTTTGTTACTTTTTGTCATTTTTGTCATTTTTTGTGATTTTCTGTCATTTTTTGTCACTTTTTGTCATTTTTTGTCACTCTTTGTCATTTCAGTCATTTTTAATCATTTTCGTAATTTTTTGTTATTTTTGTCATTTTGTCATTTTATCAAATAATATAAATTTGCGTTCGATTTCTTTGGTGCCAAACACTAAGGTGTTAGTTTTTTTTTTCTGTTTCCTCGCAAATGTGTTAAAAAACGTCGTACGATATACGTGCGTATTGGTTATAACATGCTCGGCTCAGTTACGCCCTCGCCTTCGGCTCGGGCTGAAATTCCGCCTCGCATGTTATAACCATCATTACGCACTAATATCGTAATGTACTATTATTTCACATAGACCTACTTAGGCACTTATAAAACGTCAGAAGCTAGTGCACGGTATCAATTGGTCGTTTCTTATGGAGAAGAACCGGCCTGAAACTCCATGGTTACTCTTTTTAAAGCTAGTATTAGTGAAGATTTACATGGCAAGATAATAAACAACATATTTATCGTAAAAAATAGTAATGATGATTAGTCTGCTAAGCTGGCAGCTTAGCACTTGAGCGTGTGTTTAGCGGCGTGTGTGATTACATCAACACTTTCAGGATTAGCTCTCTTGATCGGCCGTCATTCGTTGAATATTTCACGCTAGTAGGTGTAATATACGAGTAACCTGCTCTGAGAAAACCGAGCATTTACGATTTTTTGAGAGTAAGTTAATCATCAAATAACTTTCTTTTGCTTTGGGTGAAGCTAGTGGAAGTGTCGAGACTTTTATTGACTAAAACCCATCCGTGTTCCTTCAGGGCCACGATAACTTTTTCGAACAAGCAGCCTACAATTTTTTTTAATACATACCGTCTAATAAGACTGAATTTGAAAGCTCTGCTTATGTGTCAACTAAACCAAAATTCGAACACATGTCACATCAACCAATCCGCACTGGGCCCATGTGGTAGATTACGAACCATTTCCTCTCCTAGGGAGGAGCATAATGCTAATGCTAAACAAATAAACCATTGCTTTAGCTCCAGATTCTAGCGTGATGATAACTTCAAAACCTCACACTTTATGATCATAATAATTGACGAGCGTGTAAACACAGACAAAAGCTAGTTTATTTCCCATTTCTTGTCTACAAATATGTTTGTATAATAAATTATGTCTTTATCTACGTGGTTATGCGAGGCGATCTAAAGCCAGTGATTTAGATTGTCGGTTCTCAAGGAACCGGGACGCTTGGTTACGGTCGCTGGCGCTCGTGTGAACACCTCCTTAGTTTTATGCCCATCACTAGTAAGGGTTCGAAAAGTATACTATTAAGAGAGCCCACACCGTGATACTTCTTCTATAGCTACTCTTACATGATTATGACGTTATTTTATTACACATTTTTCTCTACATATTTGTGGCTGAAAACTTAAAGTTATTATCTAGGTTACTATTCAAAACAAAATGTAAGTGTAAATTAATAATACTCCATTAATAATTTCTGAAAATGTGTGTGTGTTGCATGTTTTGCTGAACTTTCCATTCATAATGAACTCTCCAGATAAAAAAGTAAAGAAAATATATTTTTGGGAATCTAGCACATTAAATCGAGATTCTGAATGACAAAAAAAATATTCCATAAACTAAATTACCTTTTTGTGAAATATTCGAATGAACAAAGTTACTAGTAATGTCAAAAAACGTTCAGGCACTATCTCTCTTTTCCAGGTTACCTTTTTATCAAAGGCTGAAACAACAAGCTTTTCACCCATGCTCACTTTGACGATAGAGACGGACCAAGAAGGGCCCTCTTAACACCTCAAATAATTATCTAAATTTAATTTTTAATAAACCAACCAAAAGTCGTATTACTTCTTATTACAAGCAGTTTAAGTGAAAAGATGAATATGTACAAAACATTACAAGGCGTCGTGTCGTGGATACTAATTAGCGGCTAATCAGTATTCTGTGTTAGAACGATTAACACGGTAATAGACGTAACCTAATAAACGCTGCTCATAAATTATGAGGCGAGGAGAGCTTTGGTATTGGATATTTCGCGCAGTTGTAGTGACAGAAATAATGACGAACGTTTTTGTTGCTATGGGTAAAATATTTCATGTATTACAACAGTTCATGAAGTTTCTTGCACATTTCCCACTTAAAAGATCACTACATGTTAAAAAATGTTTTTTGTTTGTGTATGTGTCTTCTCTACAGAGAGCTTCGCTTCGGAATGTACGATTAGCATCGTTTTTCTGACTGACTTCGTGACAATTCAGGAGTGCCTGTAAATGGTTTTATTTGAAACTAGCTTCTGTTAGTAGCTTCGCTCGAGTGAAAGTAGGTTTTCCTATAAAAACTTTGGACTAACGAAAAATGGGAGTTTCACTCTCATAAATGTTGAATTTTCAAAAATCTTAGTGCTCGTTTATGCCATAAAATGAAGCCTTGTACTAAATTTCACGTTCCTACGGTCAGTAGTTTCGGCTGTGCGTTGATATGTCAGTCAGTCTGTTGTAATCAACGACGATATAACCACTTGACTGCGCATACAGTGCCCCGACGCACGAAAACTATTAGCGATTTTTCGCCTATGTATAGGCTACGATAGGTGTAACCGTTTTAGTTGTAACCAAGTATTAGACCTGTGTGAACGCTAAATAAATACAAATTTTAAAACCTTTTAATCCAATTATAACGCATCAAAATGCCTTCATGCGCGGTGAAGTGGTGTGGGAAACATTCCAAGACATCTAATTACAAAAAGGATGGCATAACTTTTCATCGGTAAGTATACAAAACGAAAATAAATTTTGATTTATTCAGATCATGAGTCACCGCAGAGGTCTAGCTAAAATGGTTTCTGGGTAAAAGAGCCCAAATTTGTTTTCCGCGTTGATGTCTTTTGGAAAAGTCCCTTTCTTTCATTAGACAATTCTAATGCTTTTATCCCTTTCTTTTCCTTTGTATTTTTATCGTGACAATTAGTGGTGTCCACTTTAATAGCAGTAATAGCTGAAATTTGATATCGACTGTAATAAAATTAAAATAATTTTTTTTTTTTTTATTAAATTCACATACTCTTTATGTAAGTTCCGGTTTTTTTTGTTTCTCTCTGGCGCCGACCGATCAGTCCAGGATTTACACCAATTTATTATGAAGCCATAAATAACAAAAAAATAGTACAATTTTCACTTGGATTTACAACAATTTGGCGGTGGTCTTTGATGTAAAAAAGATTTGTCCCTCTTTGTGTTTGAGATACATGTTTTCATTTTAGATTTCCGAAGATTCCGGAACTAAAAGTTTAAAAATCAATAATAACATGATAAGTGCATATGTTTTTGTGTAATTTATTGATTTTGATTAAATATTATTTCTTTCATTTTAATTGTGTATTTTTTATAACGTTGAAATCCATTTTATCGATATCGACTATTTTCCTTTACTGAAGTAGTGCACCCCTAACGATAGCCTTACCTACGCATCCTGACCTTGAACTGACCAATTGCAGCCGCGCATTCTTCTTCGTCCCCCGGCCCGCAGTAGTGAGTCGTGTACTTAGAAGAAATCGGCCTATACGCTCTCTAGTGGTTATATTCTCTTTGGTTGTAATGCTTTGTATCTTATATGAATTTTACATGCCTAGCCCAAAATGTGTCCATCTGTCTTTTTCTTCCTGCCCTTATCCCATATTACTTGGGATCGGCGCAACACGTTTTTTTTCTTCCATTCTGTCCTGTCAAGCATTCAACTTTGTCACTGTACTCAAAATAACCTCCTCCTTTTTCCTTTATTTCCTCTCGTATCTATCTTATTATTTCCTTTTATTACTAAGTTCATTCACATAATCTGTTCATCCAATTCCCCCCCTACTTGTCAACATGTCATCGCCCAGCGTAATCTGGCTCGCTTATGGTCAACGCCCTAGACGCTTTATTCTTGACGCCTCGCCTGGAAGTATTTAGATCTGTCTGCGCTGAAATGAGTGCGAGCGAACACTGGCGTCTCCTGTGGATCTAAAGTAGGCGCCCTGTCAGTACTGTCGGCTGTCGCGATCTGATCAGCATACTTACATGTGTGTAATACTGTCAGGTTTGTCGGCTTATCATGGGGTGTATATTATTATGCGTGGTTTGTTTTTCATTTAGGCCATTCATTTACTGTTTACCGGCGAGTAGCTTCATAGACGTGTATTCCTCATTAATTAATTATATTATATTACGTTTGGTGTACCCCTGTGTGAAGTTTGCATACAAGACTATGAAACTGTGTCAACGAAGCTGCAACGCGGTATGACCTTTGTGTCATGGGCCAAACAAATATGTCGCAGGTCCGATTCCTGCACGGAACATAACTTGCAGGAATCGAAATTGCGACATGTACTGCAGCAGCCAATTACTCAACAGCCGCACCAACCGCGCCGAAAACACAGATTACTTAATACTAATTTCTTCCAAATATAATCCATAACATCTTATTCAACTGGTTACGCCTCCAAAACTTCGGAGCTTTTCATAAAACTACTCAAGAAAATTTCTCCAAGAATATCCATCTAATCCAAGGTAATAAAATCTTAAATCGCATTGTGGAGTAAAAGTGTGATTATGTAATAAATAAAGAATGGCTCCCGGCCTATAAACGCTGTTATTTGTGTCGCCCACGCCGCTTCCAGCGCCCAGCAACTTGGTGCTCCTCTTTTTACACAACTCTAGGTTTTCTCGCCCAGACGCCCGCACAAGTCCGCCCACGGCTTGCTCCTTTATTTCTTTTCAATTTAGCGAAATGTCGCAATTGCTTAGATATACTGGGCTTGTTAGAGGTTACATCGAGTTTTGTTGTAGGTACTAGAGGCTGTTAGTGGCTTCGCTCGCGTGGTAATAGAAAATCATCTCAAGGGAACATACGTGCTATTTCAGGACATGGTCTACCCAAGTAAAAAGTTTTATGAAATAAATAAAATAAAATATTCAAATATAATACAACCAAAAAAAAAAAAACACAGTTTTGCCCTAATAATATTAATGTATACTTGTAATTTACACTGACAGGATACATTCGCATTAAATTATCATACATCGACACAAATTACCTAATGTAACCAATTCTCTGTTCAAGGATAATTGGCAATCACTAAATCTAATTGCTAATCCCATTTCCGCAAGTCCCACTTCATCCTATTAACCCTTTTCTCACACAAGTTTCTCGCCACTTACCCACCGAAGCTTTCAATTGACAGATCAATTAGGAACTCCCAAAACTTTTCATACAGATCTAACTCAATGGACCCAAATCAAAATGATGAAAACGTATAATAATATCCAATTTTATTTCCCTTTTCGGTCTTGGGCGGGTATTTGAACGGCCGTATTAAATCTGTGAGTTTGAATGGGTGTTCCCTCCGTGTTTAGTCCGTAGGGTCCCTTAAGGCGTATAGTCCTTTGAACATCTGGCCGGAATTAAATGGATACATATTCGTACACCGCCTAGACGAGTATCTGTGCATTTAATTCCGGCCAACAGCGCGCTGCAGCGCCCAGATAGATAGAGTTCCACAGAGCTTTAAATGCTTATGCATTTTCTTTATTGATGATGGATTTGTACCGTCTGAGGAAGACTTGACCAGTATTTTTGTGTGTAAACATATTTCTAAAGTTCAAAGCCGTTTGAAAGGAGTAGGGAAAACACTGAACAAGTGAAAAATATCATAACAATTTTTTTTTCTGCAAAAGTAGGTGTTAGTCATACGAAAAAAATCATGTTACAAATGTCGTATATGAGTTAACGTTTGAATCCCCAACCGGTCCTATGAGACCGCGCTGTTATTGTTTTACTATTGTGTCTCGTTTCGCGGGTATCTGAGTAATTAATAAGCAGGATTTTTTTTAAACCTATTGACGAAGCCGTTACCGAAGCTTCAGAAAGTCTCTGTTATGGCACTGCTCGGGCGCTGGGCCTTTAAAGCGAGTCGCGTTGTGTTGGTCGTGGGTAGCGCCCGGCGCCACGGACCCGTTTCTCGCTCTATACAACTGATACAAGTTGACAGCGATTGTTCCGACAAAGTTCTCGATGTGGGTAGCTAGTGTGTTTGTTGACTTTACGACTTGCACTACACTGGAGGTTTGTTCATGGGAAGCTAGGCTCGTGGACCGTGGTGAACTAGAATAATTATAATAATGTAAAGTTTTTATCTTTATTAATTTTAAGGGGGTTTAATCTCATCGTTACAGATCACCTCAATTTACCTACTCGTACATGCTAAATTTTATATTAAGAATTTAAAATGCCACTCTTGCGCTTAATCCCAAATATTACGAGTTTATCATTCTGGCTGTTTTCGAAGTCGAAGCACACACTATTATACGCACCAATCTCAAAAATGTTATTAAAAGTCGACATAAGATCTCTTCTCTCCGCCTCGTTTCGGACACATAATGTACTATGTAAAAGTTAGTTTCTACGAATCGAGTGGAGCTTAAAATTATGGTAATTTGGTAAATAAACAAACGACCAAACTCCTCGTCTTTAATCAAACATATTTCCCCCTTTACCAAAAGATTAATATGAATTAGGGTTGTCACTACTACACTATAACTGGCTGGGGATCTAAATTAAAAAAATAAACACTGTGTGCTCGTAATCTCTTGTGCCTTGTACCAATCAGTGCAACAGTCCCCTGGGAGCCCTGGGTCTTTGAACGTCGGTCCTATACGAGTGTCACACGCCGTCTAATTGGGTGAATCGATTATACACACTAGACACAGTGACCGGCAAGATTACATCGAAAATTCTGTAGAGAAACTAGTTGACAATGTTCTGCCATATAAATTAGTAGCTTCTGTCAGCGGCTAGGTTTCGGCTACGTGAAATTAGGTTTCTCCATACGATCTTTGGATCCCGTTTTGTTCTCTTTAGGGGGTGAATTGAAAAAAACCTTTCTTAGTGCTCGTCTACGTTATAAAAGGAAACCCCACTGAGATAGAAAAATAGCAATATTATATTTAAAATATTGTGTTCTCGTAATCTCTTGTGCCTTGTACCAATCAGTGCAGCAGTCCCCTGGGAGCCCTGGGTCTTTGAACGTCGTGTACGAGTGTCACACGCCGTCTATTGGGTGAATCGATTATACACACTAGACACAGTGACCGGCAAGATTACATCGAAAATTCTGTAGAGAAACTAGTTGATAGTGTTCTGCCATATAAATTAGTAGCTTCTGTCAGCGGCTAGGTTTCGGCTACGTGAAATTAGGTTTCTCCATACGATCTTTGGATCCCGTTTTGTTCTCTTTAGGGGGTGAATTGAAAAAAAACCTTTCTTAGTGCTCGTCTACGTTATACAAGGAAACCCCACTGAGACAGAAAAATAGCAATATATAATTAAAAAATTAACTGTCTGCTTTGTAATCTCTTGTGCCTTGCACCAATCAGTGCAACAGTCCCCTGGGAGCCCTGGGTCTTTGAACGTCGTGTATGAGTGTCACACGTCGTCTATTGGGTGAATCGATTATACACACTAGACACAGTGACCTGCAAGATTACATCGAAAATTCAATTGTAGAGAAACTAGTTGACAGTGTTCGTATAAATAACTAACTTCTGGTGAAATTAGTTTTTTCCATATAAACTCAAAAAAAATAAAAATATAAAAAATCTGTCATTAAATTAAAAGGTCCAACCTTAGGGGATGATTTGTGGAAAATGTCTTGGTGCTCGTCTACGTCACAAAAGGAAACCCCACTGCTCTAGAAAAATACCAATACAACGACACATAATAACAAATAATTAATTTAAGTGACAAAATACTCGAAGTTTCGCGAAAGAAATCCTCAGTGAAAAGAATTTGATTAGACACATTTTTCAATGGAGACTTTTAAAGCTGAGTCACACGGGGTGATAGATTTACGTAACAAATATATTAGGGGGAGCTCCCCAGAAATGAAATGACATAAAAAAAAGGAAACGCGGCGGCTAAGCACGCGAGTGCGTGTCGGCGGTACTTAGATGGTGCTGATAGGGCTATCAGACATCCTGGCTGGAGATGGTGAGACCTAGATTTCATTAGGTACTACTTTTCTCGAGGTAATGACGTTTAATAGGCTGTTTGGAATCCGTGTACAGTTGTTCTCTATCTGATATTTTGAGCCGGTATTTTTAGATGTTGTCAACCAGCACTGGGCCTGCATGGTGGATCACGACCCATTCCCTCTCCTAAATGTGAAGACTTGAGTTCCCAGCAGTGAGAAAACAACAGCTGCTATTATTTTTAGATATAAAACTAGTGACTCGCCCCCGTTTCATTTAGGAGAGTGTAAATCTCGATATCAGAACCAACTGCATCAGTTCTATTTTTGAAAAAAAAAAAAGAACACCTCTAGCTCTATATGTACGAGATGTATATGTATCCTAAAAAATCAAAAATAACGCTCTTTTTACTGATAAAAATGTAAGGTTCTTTTGCTGTAATCAGTTCTAGATTCTATCCGAATTTATTTGGGGAATCGTTTCAGCATCTCTCGAATGTTAGGTAAGTAACCAAGCTTGTGTAACGGCCGTGGACTTCTCAATCTTCATAATGTTTGAATAATTTTTCACTTTCAATGTTAATTTTGCTATCCTGACAAGTTGCAAATATTAATATCGGACCAAATGGTTCTGATGTCTAGAATATAATTTTCTCAACTCATCCGATTTTTTTATTTTATTTTTAAATCTGATGAGCCGGTCAAGCCATTTCAAGATGTGGCTATTGATGTTTTATTTAAATGTAGACTAGACACGACTACGTTCACGTAGTTTTCTTTTTGGAGTAATCCCCACAAAACGAAAAATAAGTAAGTTACTTCTTAAAACATCAGCTATCCGTTAGTAGAAAAAATATATTTTGGTAGTGCAAACAAAAAGAAACTAACAATAAAACTAAACAGTTTTCAAGAACATAACTTTAACTTAGAAGAAAGTTTCGACTTGACAACCCTATCTGACAAGAGGCTTTTCATTCAACAATATTTTTTCAAAGCTCTATAACCGGTAAACATGGCGCCCGGAACGATTGCCGCTATTCAGCTTACCATTCAATAAAATTATTGGGTACTTAGGGTCGGGTAATTCAGTACATACTCGTATACTCATCATACAACCTTCTAGCAGCGGCTTCGTCCTCGTGAATATTGGTTATTGTGGACCAGTTGAAGTCGATGGTAATAAAAAAATTGCCTATATTATCTTTTCCAGTGTTTTATCGTCAGAATGACTTCTGGAGGTCGTGTCAGACTTTTGCTGACTAAACCCCACCTCGTTCCTTCGTTGCCTTCGATCTGGGATAATCGAGCTTCCCTTTCGGAATCTGTGATCGCGCCTATAACTTGCTCTTTGACAACAACTACTTTGGGCAACTTTATGCTGTTGGATCAGCGCATACATCGTGATCAAACACCTCTCTCGAGTAAAATGCTCGAGGTGTGCTGAGTGCGAGTCGTTTTGACGTTAACGCGATCGAAACGTTTACCGCGTTTGGCGCTCTGATTGGTGAAGAGCTTAAAGCCGGCCAATCGGAGCGTTAAACGTCATAAACGTGTCTGTAGCGTTAACGTAAAACCAACTCGCACTAGTTGATATACATAAGGAAACGAAGTAAATCTAAGCGGCCCTACACTGTTTAATAAATTCTCTCGAAGATGGAGATCTCTTTGTGCGTGCCGGAACAATAACTTGTATCACAGCATTCGCAGCTCTGCTACAAATACGGCAACACGTTTAAGGTATGGTCCACTGTACACTTGTACAGATACGAGCAATAAGATATAATAACAATTATTTTATTTTAGGAAATTATTCTCATATTATACAACATGTAACATAATTAACGCACAACCTCTGGAGGGGTCATTGTACTCATCATTATGAACAATTTTTAGTATGGGACCAAACCTGAAATTGAGAAAAAATAATCAGCTGTTCCCCTACATTTATGTTCGCTTATTTCGTCAAAATGTATGGAACAGCTGATTATAATTATTTTTTCTCGATTTCAGGTTTAGTCCCATAGTAAAAGTTGTTAACTAACTATCAAATAGGCAATTTAGTATTTGTCGTACACATGTTTCTTGAATGGCAGAAGCTAAGAAAAATAGAAAATGTGACAATGTACATAATAATATATCTTGATGTTCGTGACTGTACGTACGTTTACTTTCCTGTTTATCGGCACACCTCCGTACACAAGATCACTGAAGCTGCTTACATTGTTGTATCACAACTGGATCAGAGAATTGGGATAAAAAAGATGACCTGTTTATGTTGTACTTTTCTTTAATTTGACCTCTCTTTTCAACTTTGCGGATGTCTTTTAATTCCTCTTTTCCTATTGGCTTTTGCTCGTTGAAATTGAACTGTGATCGTTTTCTCTCTCAATTTGAATTACGCTCTTTTTCTCTTTGAATTTAAACGTGGTACCAACCAACGACTGTTAGGTGGTATCCCTGTTCGGTTGATTGGAACCTTTTACCGACATATGGAAAGCAAGATATAAAGCAAGATATAGGGCAATGGTTTTGGAGGTCTTTAAGTGGGCTGGTTAGTGGTTACTATGAACTATTTTAAGACTGTGGCCCCTATCTGAACAGTGTTATCATTAAAAGCGATAAAAAGGCAAGGGGTGACTTGCACACTCAATAAAACTTCCATAATGTAATATTACTAACTGCAGCCAGCGGCTTCTTGTCCGCGTGAAAGTAGGTTTCTCAATAGTCAATACTAACTTTAGACACCTGTTTTAACCCTTTGAAATGTGAATTCTCAGAAACCCCTTCTTAGTGCTATTCTACGTCATAAAAGAAAGCCTCGTGCACTATTTCACGTTCCTAGGGTGTTTTTAATATCGTGCGGATATCATCACGCGTGCGGGATTGCCCCGCATGCGTAAGCCCCGCAAATGTCCTTTTCATAAAAGTATTTATTATAATCGCGCGTCCCGCGTCCGTATTCCACGCATTATAATAAATACTTTTATGAAAAGGACATTTGCGGGGCTTACGCATGCGGGGCAATCCCGCACGCGTGATGATATCCGCACGATATTAAAAACACCCCTAGTCCCAAGTAATTTCCGGGTGTGCATTGATATGTCAGTTTCTCCTTTTATCTAAATTGTTTGTGGATTCACTTTCATGATCTATTGATTCGTTTTTGAAAACCCCTAGCTCCTTTTCTCTTTGTATTTCAACTAAAGCATTAAATCACTTTGTGAAAAAAGCTTTTAAACAGCCATTATGATCAAACAATCAATGCTTTCAGCCTTTCTAGCGTAGCAACACAACATTAGCCGTATTACAGGAAGTTTTGTCATACGATTGTCACAAATAACCTTGTCATTACTCATTACCCATGTTTGTCATTATCGCTTGTATTTATACCGCATTAGCGCCCAGTTTTATGTTCATCGCCTTATCGATCACGGTAATAATTATCTTAATAGGGCTCGTTTTCCTATCGTTCAAGGATCCTTTGGCGACGATTTTTGCGTTTTAACCCTTTAACCGCTGTTGTTGGATTGGTCCGATAAGTGTTTTCGTGACTTATTCGCCACGGTCGTGTGTTTGCGACTGGGTACTCGATCTCGTCTTGCTGTTCAAAATTCAGTGACAGTAGAGCTGACGAGATGAAGTATTTCGTCGTGCATGTGTGACCCTGGCGGAATAAAGCGAGTGTTTTCAAATATACCCGTTGTAGGCGACTAAAAGTGTTCAGTAATGTCATTTTTTCTTTGATATCCTTGTCAAATCTGCAGACTTAGATTATATATGACTTTTCTGTTAGCATTCCCACCAAACGCTAAGTACAAAATGTATGGCAATGACATTACCTATCACTTGTCACGTGACTTCTCCGCAGGGAATGTCATTAACATGCATTTGCATTTATGGGTGCCATTAGTTGTGGAAAATATTGTCGTTATAATACTTTTTTAGAAGTATGTATTTGGAACAGGGTGTAAAGTCGTAAAGTCCCACCAGACAGGTGTTGTTCGGGCAACAGCCGCCAGATATTTGGTTTCGAGCGGTTGTTGTATATACGTTCTAATTTCCCCGGTGACCTAAATACAAGCCAAAGCTTAGTTTAGGCAACAGTCTCCCACAAATGGAAATTATATAAAAATAGCGATATAAATGTCGCTTCACGTTCAGAGGAGCTCGTGGCTAAATTGAAGAGCTCGTGGCTAAATAATAACAGCCGCACAGGTCGACCTCCAAGGTTAAGAAACGCTTGCCTAGGTTGGTCTGTGGATGGGTGACCATCTTAACATACGAGTTTCCTCCGTGCCTCGGAAAGCACGTTAAGCCGTTGGTCCCGGCTGTCATTTGTAGATCTTTGGCAGTCGATACGGATAGTCAGAAGCCAGTAAATCTGACTCCAGTCTTGCCATGAAGTACCGTGTTACCCCAGTTAATGGGTTGTGGAGGTCTGGTAGGCAGCCGCTCCTCGTAAAATACTGGTATTCAGCTAAATCCGGCTTGACTGGAAGCCGACCCTAATATAGTTGGGAAAAGGCTAGGCAGATGATGATGAAATGTCGCTTTACGTTTATGGCCTAGCGTTCCGTGAACGAAAGAGTCAATATCGACGAGTGTCAATATTTTCGACATGACATGTTCAACAACAAATCCTATACCAATATCGATTCGAATTTCATTGTTTTCCTCCATGTCAACACGAGTTACTTGATCCACAGTTTCACCATTCTCTGAAAGATTTTATTTGCACTGGGATAAACTAGGCATACCTACCCCAGTCGGTATCGTGCCGTGCCCCACTTGCAAAACTAAAGACATGTATTTAAAATCACATAAACTTGCGTTGTATAGCCACTCTACAACGCTCTCACTTTTGTCTTTTTTTTGTTGTTGTGGTGTTGTTGGGTGACAGTTTTACAATGAAAAACTGTCAATGTGACAATTTCTTCATGGACCGTTAAGAAGTTCAGTTGATGAGACGCTAATGACAATGAGTGCCAGGGTTAGTTTTGCAAATGAGACACGCTACTGAATAGTTAGTTGCATGTTGGCTGACAGACAGAGCATGTTTGCCTGGTTTAGGCACAGAATAAGTGATATAGGCAATCCTAAGTACTGATTCCTTGTCCTTTAATGTCGAAAACGAACATAAAAGCCGACATAATCGTAAAAATATCGTCGCATCCGTTTCCTATTGTCTTCAATCTCTCGCTCGCGATGAATCACGGCCGTATAGACACAGTGGCAGTGCGGTAATTGTGCAAATAATGTGGAATATGACTGATAAGCAAGTGCGAGGGCCCCAGTGACGTATTTATCCGCAAGTGACATTTCCGTCCGATATGTTGGTGGGAACGTCCCGACCAGAGCGAGGCGCTTCAAGAACACATTGTTGTTATCTGATTTTCTGGTTATAGGTTGATATTTTAGGAATATCATTGTGATGTTTGTGACGTCATACGTGTGGTTTGGTTATAGTAAATAATTTTGAGTATTGAGTTCCTTGAATTGATTCAAGTCTGGAAATGATTCTGAAGGATTATTTTTTTTATGTATCATAAATTCATAATCTAGTGCTTGACTGCGATCTTACCTGATGGTAAGCAGTGAAGCAATTGATGGTGAGGTGCACGTTTATTAAGAGCGTGACTCTGGCTTTGAAGACACCCAAATTATAATCAAACTGCAGACCGCAGCAGGCAAATTGTTCCAGTCCTTCGATGTATGCGGTATAAACGGTTTTCAATTTTATAGAATCGAAACCGTTTTAATAATACTTTACACACAAAGTTTAACTGATAGTTAATAAACCTTCTAATCTATACTTATTAAATGCCTAGTCTTGATTGACTGATTGACGAATCAAAGTACAGCCTAAACCGCTGATTGTAAAGAGCTGAAACTGAAAGGGAATATTCTTTGTATGATGTAGGCATGCGATAAGAAAGGATTTTACAAAATTCATCCCCTATAGAGGAAACTACGAGTACATACTTAACTACTAAACTATAAAGGGGGTTCAAAGTCTGTGTAGAGAAATGTTACTTGCACTCGGGCAAAGCCGCTGGCAGAAGTTAGTTTAACCTATCACATACCCGCAAAACGAGACACAATACCGTAAAACGGGGTGAATAAGGACTCAGGGGTGAAAAGGGTCAAATCGAGGAATCTAGTTTCGAAGCCACAAAATAAAAAAACAAGAACTTCCAATTGCTACCTTCTTTTTCTTCTAAAAGTAGATTATATTATCTTCTAACTGACAGCACCGAAGCGTTGTGAAGTTAGTAAAAGGTGTCAAACATCTTCTTTCAAATAAGACTGTAGATGTGAGGTTGCGGTATTGTCCCTTAAGTTGACAGTTTTTGGAAATTCTAGTTTTTTTGAAAACGTGTGGAGTTAGCCAACGACGATATAATATCTTTAAGAAGCTACACAAAAAGAGGTAAGTCTAGATTTTACATAGTTTTTGTTTAAATCGTTTTCTTTAGAACCTCTGGGATTGTTTATTTTTTTCGAGGTGAATAAATACGGTAACGGGGTGACAAGGGACGACTAAAGTACAAATAGAGTCGCCTATACTTGGTAAATAGGGACGTATGAAAGTTGATTAGGAACGGTAAAGTTTGAATAGGGTCAGGGCTGCTACATCATGAATTGAACATTTTATTGCATTGTTTTGCAGAATTTCACTTTTTATTAAAATAAGGCATTTTCATTTTATTTATTTTAAACTTATATACAATACAAGCATGCGCACAAGGCGAACTAATGACAAATAATAAGAGATACTTACATAGGTACGAACTTGTATGATTTAAAAAAGTTTTTTGTTTGGTTTGTATGTGGCGCTATTACTCCGTAATTATCGTGAGACAACCCTACTAGTTTATCCCAAGTTACCCATGTCTCGTCCCAGGTCACCCCACTTCAAGTATGAATAGGGACAGCCTATATTTTTGTTAAAATATCTAAATTTTGACTAATTCTGGGGATATTTTTAACATTTACGAAAAGTATTAACTGCCGGAAACCCTTGGAAAGAGTTATAAATATTGCATTCGTCCTACAACATCGATTAATTTCAGTGACAAGTTCGATTTTGTCCCTATTCACCCCATTTTACGGTAGTAAAACAATAACAGCGCGGTCTCATAGGACCGGTCGGGGATTCATGAATTAATGATAAGTTCTGAGGGTAGTGGTGCCATAAGCAGCTGAAACACAGATTCTACCTAGTTATGTTGTTCATGGTTTTTGTCCTAGTATATCTTAGCTAGTCTGTGCATATGTTGACAACAATCTTGTAAATCAATTAAACGTTCCTGCCAGAAACGTTGACGTATTTTCTAACTCATATTGACTGTAAGATCATTTCTATGAACCATAATTTGATGTCCAGCGAAAAATCACTTTGTTTTCATTTAAAATCCAATTTGCGATACGTTTGGTTTCGCTACGAAATAGTATTATTGTATTAAACCCAGGACTTAGAATTCAATTTGCTTGGCATAACAAATGTATTATTATAAGGGTGTATTTTCATTATTTTACGTGATATTATTTGTTTTGTTTCGAATGCTAAGTAAAATAGAATTTAATATTGTGGTCTTTGTTTATTTATTATATCTAATTAGTAGCTGTCCCCCGCGGTTTCATTCGTGCCTTATTTATTTTAACAACTTTATTGTAGTAAAATAAGCACATAAAATCACAGACAGTCTAATCGTCATAATCATAAACCTATCTCATACAGAACGATTATTGTAGTTTCGGAGATTAGCGCGTTTAAACAAACAAACAACTCCGCTAGTGTTTGAAAACGTTATATTAAGAATATCACCCTGTCAGATCACTATTATAGTCCTCTATTTGCTTTCCTAAAGCACCTCAACTTGTCATAACATTTGTGACAATAAAGTCAGTCATAAAGTTGTCATGAACCCGTTTATAGGCCAAACGTATTCGTGTGTTTGAAGTAATAATAATAAAAACGGTTATCAATCGTTCAGACCACAACATGGTGCTTAGGGTGCCCGGGGGTGCAGGGGTGAAGTGAGATCGATGGGAATTGATAAAGGAGGGAGTTGCTGTCTTTAAAACTGCTCTATAAATTGGTGACAAGTTTACCATTGCTTTTTTGAGGTTGGAAATCTTCAAACAACTTTTTTTATTTCATTAACGTTTGAATCCCCAAGCGGTCCTATGAGACCGCGCTGTTATTGTTTTACTATTGTGTCTTGTTTCGCGGGTATCTAAGTAACTACGTGGGAACTACATTACTCACAAAGACTACTGCATTTTTGAAAGAAGGACCGTGGTCCTAGAATGAAAGGGGCCACTGAAGGACACATGTGTGTTTTAGTCAGTAAAAGTCTGACACGCCCAGATGATATCCCACCTTAAAACAAAAATGATTGATGAAATTGTTAGATGCCTTAAAACTTTAGTATTCATAAAATATAAACTAATGGATTGCTGGCACTCAAAATTTACTGTTTTACAGTTTACTGTGATCGATGAGAACAAATATTTTTCTACAAAGGGCGTCTGAAAAAGTGTGTGTTCATTCAAAGTAAATCACCGAGCATTACAGTTGAGTTTTTGCACCTTTTGAAGAAAAAGTCGAGCAATGTCGACATAGTGCCCTCTGTCTTTAGCCCGTCGACTTTGAGACAACATTGCAGCCCTCTCGGAGGATTATCTAGGTATACTGGTACTGACGTAATCATATTAAAGAGGGGAGAAATATTTTACTTACAATACTGGGCGTGTTAACGCGAGTTTGGAGGCTAAAATGTGCTTTTTTGATTAAGCATTTTAATTTGACCTATGATTTTGTCATTATGATTTGATTTACAAGAAGCGACTGCCTATCAGACCTCCACAACTCGGTGACTGGGCAATATGATACTCATATGGCACACGCCCAATTTTTCCAGAAATCTTCAAGTCAAGAGTGAATAGGTTACTTCTAGGCAAGCGTGCTCCATCGTCGGCCACATCATCGCTTACCATCAGGTGAGATAGTGGTCAAACGCGAGCCTATGAATAATAATAAAAAAAAAAAAAAAAACCCCAAAGAGTTTTTGGTACAAGTGCCACACATACGTATATTTAAAAAAAATACGTACAAAGTGTTTTGTGAACACATTTTTTGTGCGTGCAGCTAATTCCCTGCCGTAGTCTGTTTTTCCTGATAGCTACAACCAGTGCCGTAACTAGCTTTTTATGCACCCGGTGCGAGCTTTCAAAACTGCTCCCCTGAAAATTGCTCTAACCAGGCTTAGTCTGGTCATTTCTGCGCCCCTCCAGAGTCTGCGCCCTGTGCCTGGGCACTGCTCGCACCGCCCTAGTTACGGCACTGGCTACAACTTAGAGATCTTTAACGCCCGTTTTCAATAAACTACCGCAGTTAATAGATAGAAAGCCATCCCCGATAAACAATAACATTTCTATCCACAACTCTGGTAGGAAATGCTATCCGTCGGTAGGTTATATGAAAGCAAGTAAGGGCAAAAGGATAGATTTCTTTATTTTTAGTAGCTGCAACTGTAGATAGATAGCTTATTGAAAACTGGCGTTAGTCAATAGTAAATAGGTTACCTACTTCTAAGCAAGGGTGCACCGTCGGCGTCGTCGACCATATCATCGTTTACATCAGGTAAACGCGGATAATTAAAAAATAAGTTACTAGTAAAAGTGCAGGGCGCATGTCTAAGCTATTTAATTTTAGTACACCCCCCCTCATGTTAATAGAGGTAACATTACCCTTTTTGAGACTTGAGCGTGACGGCCTTTTAATTTAATCCGACACAGACTTAATTTATTTTAATTAAAACGATTATGTAGCTTGTTACCTTTATGTAGCACAAAGAGTTTGTATAAATAATTTAATAAGCTCTCTCTACATAACCCTTGGCGGATACTGAACCCGTCTGAAAACTAGAGTTACGTAAACTGCAAAGATTAATGACCTCTTTAGACTTTCACCCTCAAAACGATCCCTTATTACAACTCACTTTATTCATTTAATTCAGATGCTGATACTAAAACACTATGGCGAAGTTATGAATGAACCCAATTTTTATTCAGGACAGCCACTTTGATTTTCACAATGAAACCTGTTAGGAATTACATTGTAACTCAGTTTTGAGTTAAAAATGTAAAATACAAATTGCTTAAACCTGGGTTACAATGTTATCCTTTGCAGGTGTTGATTTCATTATGAAAATCAAAGTTGCGATACTGAATAAAAATACGGTTCAGAACTTCGTGGACAATATTAAGCTCTTTAGGTGATAGCGCAAACCAACAACTTTAGTCTCCGCAACTAATTTGTTATAATATCAAGTCTTTTAGATTATTATTGTGTTCAGTGCGCATGTACTCGCAACGACGACGCGACAACTGGGAGACTTAATTTGGCGATTTCCTAGCATAAGTCCTTTCCAATGCCCTTTGAGTGCCTTTAAAACTTCTGAAGAGGCCGTAAGTCCCATGTATTGGCAGCAAAATTTTTCGAAAATTGTGTGTTGGTGTCGCTTCCTTGTGCGCATTGAGAGGGGACAGCAAAAAAGTTGCTGGGCAACTAAGTTGCTCGTGAGCAACCCCCTATAAAGCAACAGTCGTAACACTCACTATTGCGTAATCTGTGAAAATGCTTTTACCATTTTATCGATCCTTGTCATAAATGGGTTCTCCAATTTAGTTAGTGCTTTCTATTTCAACCACGTCTTAAAAGGCTAGACTAAGGCAATAAGCGAGCGTAGGGGGGTCACTGTCTGCGAAAAGTGGTGCAGTTTAGTGACGGGAAGATTGCCTGTTAGTACATGTAACGTATTTAGTTAGTGAGCTTATAAGGGTTCAAAATATATAATAAAGAAAAAGAACGTCGAATTCATGCAATATAGTGGTAAATAGGTTAGACCAATTTTAGAAACGGGGCCCTCGAACTCTTAACGCGATCCATTTGACGACACAAACTGAAGTGTTAAAGGGATAGAGCTTTATAGATTTTTTTTTAGGTGGGTTCACTTTCACGTAACCCAGGGCCCCAGTAGGCTTCGACCCTGCTGGGGCCCCCCTACGATTTATGAATTATATAGGGCCCACCCATCTTTCTTACACCTGACATTTTAAAACGTCATGGTAAGAAGGTATTTTAAGGATTTCACTGGATTTCAGTACGATGCTGACTAAAGCTCGAGCCAGATAATTAGTTAGTCTAACAATAAAAACGAATAGACGTTATACTAAACAGCGAGATTCTCTCTCCCATCCAAATATACGACCATGATTAACCAAATAGCCACTTAGAAGTTGAGAGAGTCCCACGCAGGCTATTCAGCTTCGGTTGAACGAATATATTTCCTGAAATCAGTTCAAGGATTCTTATTTGGTGTCTTCTGAGTCTATTTAGGAGACTCATTCGCTTCATTTGCTTTCTAGGGACTTATTGAGAGAAGTCATTGGATGATTTTCCACTTAAAAAAACCTAAGGGTCAGCACACACCGAGACGCGACGCGTCGCGACTAGTCGCGACGCTGCTTGCACATTTTAATAGAGTGATCCAAAATAAAACTTTATTTACCACACGAAAAGATACACATTTCATTGTAAAATTTAGAATACGTTGCTTCATGCAACGCCGCGTGGCGTCACGAGGCGCAGCGGAACGTTTTTACATTCACGACCTCGTGTTGCCAACGATTTTACTAAGCGCCTCGCAATGTTGCGATGCGTCTCGCGGCGCAGCGCGAAATCCCTGGCCTCTTCCTACATCGTCGCGTCGTGTCGCGTCTCGGTGTGAACTGACTCTTAGCAGGACTCTCCTCGGGGAGTCCCTTCAGATTGCCAAAACTTTATGCGCTCATGGAAGGAACACTATGCACCGTCGACTTGGGTTTGGCCCTTACAGGACGGCCAGGTGGCGAGTTACCCCTGTTCGTCATTTGCAAATCCGCGCTTACGGCAACCTAGCGCCCTGCTATTCCTAAGTAGAAAAGTGTAGTACTGACATTTGTCAAGTTATTTATAAATCTCGTTAGTAATTCTCTGACCTAATAAAAATTAATTAATACCTAATCAATTGTGCTATTTATTTGCTATTTTTAGCGTCATGCGTATTTATTTACTTTAAGTTTTCCGGGTGTACATTATGCCATTTACCACATAAAGACAACTGTATAAGGGTTTATACCGATAGTATAAATTCCAATGAACATAAATAATTGAAATTATTATACATACACGATTTTAACCCGCTCTCTTTCGTCAGACTTTTACTGTCTAAACCCTACTCCTGTTCCTTCTTTGTCTTCGTTCCAGGATCCCGGGGTTCTCATTCGTTCCAACCAGTGTGTTACAACAGGCACCTAAGGCATTAAGTCCGCCTCTGTACTTCTATGTGCAAAAAGAATTAAATAAATAAATAAACAGGCTTCAAAACTGCTGAGTGTAACCCTTCCGTTTGCTGACTTTTTGTATCGATAGTAAGACTAAAGTTTATTTTTCTTTATTTGCAGACAAAATGGAGGAGCGGGAGAATTCGGCGGACCATGGGGTCCCCGACATGACCATGATGCCGCAAATCACGGAGCAAGCCATCAACGACAACCTGAAGAAGAGATACATACACGACCTGGTTTACGTATCCTTTTTATAGAGAGACCATAGCTGCAGCCAGCGGCTTCACCCGCGTAATAGTAGGAAAATTACCCTGAAGAAACATATTCCTACTATAAAAAGTATCTTATATGCTATTATCACAATCTGCAATATACATATTGCATTATAGTATGAACTTCAGTATACATACACATAGCCAGAGCCACTTGTACGTAATTATTAGCTTCATTATGTTTTACCTACTAGCGGCTTCACCCGCGTTATAGTAGTAAAATTACCCTAAAGGAACATATTCTTAGGATAAAAAGTATCCTATGTGCTATTCCAGAACATGGTCTACCTGTATACCAAGTTTCATTGAAATTCATTTAGTAGATTTTTCGTGAAAGAGTAACAAACATCCATACGCACAAACTTTCGCGTTTATATATTATATATATATATATATATATATATATTATATTAGTAGGATTGCATTTGTTTGGTTTGAATTTGACATATAAATAAAGAATGTCTTGAACAATATTCCCCACAAAACAGATCAACTATCTATAATGTAGAAATATACGAAGAAGCGACTGTGCATTCAATACTTATCTCGTGTTTGTATGCCTGAGGTTACAGTGCAAATCTAGGATATGACCCAGTTAGCATTCCCGGGCGTCAGAAGCCACAGGGCGTTTCCCGGCCTACGTAGACGAGGGCTTGCAGGACTGCTAGCCGATAGGTAGCTCGTTGGCCGGTAAGGACCAAGCTTGGTTTAACGCGTGCTTCAAATAGGTGTCAGCAAAACTGATGGGACCCAGTAAAACCGTTGCCTGAAATGGCTGTGGGATTGTTTGAAAGAGTTACCCTGGTCTTCCAAAACAGCAACTGATTGAAGATTTCAGAATTTCTCATTTTGGGTGAGCGGGAGAAGTCATTTGATAATTTCTCACGTAAGTAAAAAGATAAATACCGGCCGCACGATCGCTTTATCTACCTCAAATTTTTTTGAACAGAAATGCTCAGTCCATTGCCTAAGTCTATGGAATTTTATAAACAGGCAGAAAATTGCTGCTACCAGACTCAGGGTATGACAGTTCGACAGCCGCGCAATACTCTAACGTTCGCAGCTGACGCCAACTTCGACACACTTCATTAGAATTTCTGAAATCGCCCTATTTCGTTTTACGATACCTCTCGTTCCTCCGTCTAGGAACTTAAGACGCTATTTTACTGCTCATCTACTTGAGGAAGTGCTAAAGTTTGGAGCACAGGATTTTCATATTTGGCGAGATTTTCTCCTTAACATTTTACACAGACATACACAGGATCCATTCTAGTCGCAGTGAATCCTTATAAGGAGTTAGGATGCTACACCACGGTAAGTTTATTTTCAGTACTAAACTTAACTACTTCATGAAATCAATGAGAATTAGACCATCCAATTGTGGGGTAAGCTCGCCTGTATGCATGAACGACTGTGTACATCGACTGAGTTTCATAGTTTTCTTTGTAAGCGTCAAGAGTTTACGCGTCTATAATGAAGCTGCACGTCCGTGCACAGTCGGCCTTTATTGTTTAATGAAGCCTTTAAATAAACAAGAGGACAAAATGACCCCTAACATGACACGCAACGCTGTCAAATTGTCCAACAACATGTCGATAATTTAAAATATTGGGGTCAAGTTGCGGGACACTGGGGCAAAGTTGCAACGTCACGTAGATTCAGCGTTGCGCATCACGTTGGGGTACATTTTGTCCCCTAAGTTATCTGAGGATCTAGGCGGGCCTATTACATCCGGAGGTACTCTTAGAATTAAAAGAAGATGCGGAAAAAGTTAATGCTATTGTTATAACCATGAAACACTGTCATTACTCGGCTATAAATTAAAAAAGAAACGCATCAAAGGTGACACACGCACTCGTTTAGCGGTTCCTTATAATTGTGTTCACATTTCTTCTGACAGCCATCGCTTGATCATGACAATAGCTCGTCAGCTTCCATTAGTTTCCTCAAACAGATAAACAAGGGGAAATGTTACATTATTCAGTACTTAATTAACTGTCGATTATGTATGAAGACTGCACACATTAACATGATCGGTTGTAAATTAGCAAAACACTTGACGTGTTGCCAATTGTATGGTAATTCGGAATGTGTTGTTGAGATATGGCCTATTTGTTTCTGTTCGGTTGACTTTTTGATAGAAGGAATTTAGTGAGGAGTAAGTATCGCAGTTTTGGGTGTTGCAGACGGTGAGCAATGGGAAGCTCGCCGTTCGGTAATCGTCCCGGACCGAGCCCAAGTTGTCGACGAGGCGTAGTGTTCCACAAGTGCCTCTAGGATATGTTAGCAAAACCGAAGGGGCCCACAGCAGGGTCAAAAATTACTGGGACAAAGGCGGAACATACGACTGGGTTTTAGTCAGTAAAAGTCTGACACGCCCTCCCGCTCCGCCCAAGAGCGGGGGCAGTCTGGATGGTTTCTGACTTAAAAAAAATGAATGTAGTTGAATTTATTTAAATTCATTCATGATGTTAATCCAGGATGATCTTGTAAACCGCAGAATGGATTATTCTAATTTTTATGAAGGTATTCTTAAGAATTAGTCGTAGCTCTAATACAAAGGGATCATCGCGGATGATGCAATTGTTGATGGGGAAACGCACTAGATTTTTAAGATGCTATTAATTCTAGCCTTGCAGGCGCCTAAATTATAATCGGACGTAAAGACCGCATGCAATAGTCCGCCGCTGGGACTCGGATCCCGATTTCTGGCCACCGTAGGCGCAAGCTTGCGGACGACAAGCAATGGGCAGCTCGACGTCCGGACGTCCGGTAACAGTGCCGACCAATTCATGTATTGCTCCACGCGCACCTAAAAGAAACAGTATCAGAAAACTGTAGAGGCCCGGCAGGGTCGAAGTCTACTGGGGCCCTGAGTTCATCAAAAGAGAGAGATCAAGAGAGAGCGGGACCCCTGGAATGAAGGCAAAGTGGGTTTTAGACAGTAGAAGTATTACACGCCCGCCCGCTCCGCCCGGAGTGGAAAAAGTCATTAGATAATTTCCCACCTAAAAAAAACTGTTTTGTTCTGCCATTGTTTTTAACGGTCAGTCACCAACAAATAAAACATTTTTTATCGTTGACAGGATCACATGCAAGACTACAGAGGCAAAGCCTTCGGCACTCTCCCTCCACACGTGTTTGCACTGGCCGAGTCAGCATACAGCTCATTACAGGTACGGTTGCCAGATCTTCACACCGAAAAGCCGGACAAACCAGCCCGTTTAGCCGGACATTTGAGTAAAAAGGCCGACAATTTTTTTTTTATGCCCTTCGCGGATGTTTTACTTTTTACATTCTAAAGAAATAACAAGTAATTTTTGGTCTGCAAACGCTTGCAATCGTAAGAACACATGAAAATCTATAAAAATGATAAAATTCCAAAAGCCTAACAACAGTCGGACAGTCCGTACTCCACCTAATTTAGCCGGACACACAACCAAAAAGCCTGACCATGTCCGGCTTTATCCGGACGCCTGGCAACGCTAATTACAGGTATGACGTACCACTTATTCTAGTTAAAATGTTGTCAAAAAACCATTATTGTACACTAAAGACATTACTCGAAGCTAATTGTCCTAAATAGAAGGTCATAACATTCTAAACGTAATGTCTGTTTTGTAGTACTCAATGTACTGAGTGTTTCTTGTCACATTTTTTCTTAGGACTGTGAATCAGTCTTCAAGAGAATATCTGTATTGTCATTTTATCTAGTCATTTCATGATTCATTCAGTAACAATGCTTGTTATTTGTTAAACTAGTTGTTACTTTTGTTAAATAGGTTTTTAAAGGTTGATAATATAATTGACGGCACGGTTGGTGCAATGGTTGAGTGATTGACTGTTGCGCTGCGGATCGTGGGTTCGATTCCCACACGGAACAGGTATTTGTATATCCTGCAGATAGTTGTTGCGGGTCTTGATGTCTTGTGTGAGTTTACATATTTGCAAGAGACAAGAGTAATTCTTTGTTGGCAACGTTTTAAAAAAAACTAATCTAACTAGCCCATTGTGTTCTTACAAGATTATTTTCCCTAATTTTTCTTCTTATTGAAAACTTGAGGCCCTACCACCTCGGGCCAAACGCGTGCGCATTTGATGACCTAATCTGAATTGTTAAAGGGATGGAGCAATACAAAGTGTATACTTGTATAGCTCCATCTCTCTTTCTCACACGACTGACATATTAACACGTCATTATAAGGCCCCTAATCGAATGAAAATTCATCTTTTCTAACCAGAATGGAGAGAAGAACCAGTCAGTAGTGATATCAGGCGAGAGCGGAGCCGGCAAGACGGAGACCACCAAGCTGATCCTGCAGTACCTGTGCGCGGCCGGCGGGCAGGCCTCGTGGGCGGAGCAGCAGATCTTGGAGGCCAATACGGTGCTCGAAGCCTTTGGTAAGAACCCCTTTTAAACTTCTGCCACACATCTGCCCAGGGTTTCGCCCAATTCTTCTTCATCATCATCGTCTGCCTAACCTTTTCCCAACTGTATTGGGGTCGGCTTCCAGTCAAGCCGGATTTAGCTGAATACCAGTATTTTACGGCTGCCTACCAGACCTCCATAACCCATTTACTGGGGTAACACGGTAAATGAGTTGTTTCGCCCAATTCTTCTCCTCCCTGCCCTTATCCCATATTACTCGGCGCAACACGTTTTCTTCTTCCATTCTGTCCTGTCCGTCAGACTATTACCAACTCCATTTTCTTTCATATCGCTCTTCAAGCAATCCATCCATCTTTTCTTTGGCTTCCCTCTCCCTCTCCATCCATCTACCTTTCGCCCAATTGTAAGTTGAAAATTTTTTCAAGGGACACACTTCTAGGATAAAGAATATACTATAATTATACTGCTATTCCTGAACATTATCTACCTGGGTCAAATTTTGTCAAAATCCGTTTAGCCCTTTAAGCGTAGAGGAGTAACAAACACACACATAATTTAGAAGAAAGTTTCGCTTTTGTAACAAATATTAGTCGCTTCGTTCAGTTTGTCCAAAGATGTGTGCAATTGTATCCATAGATACACTTTAAAATTGTGACAGCTCTTACAACACAATATTTTAGTGTACCGATTCTTCCCGATACAATGATTTTATTGTTAAGTATTTTGTGCTGGTAGTAACTATTTAAAACGGTTCCGAGAGAGAACGGTTTGAGAAACCGTAAAGTTCTTGCCAATACCTTGCATCATAAGATGGACTGATTCCACTGGGTGTGAACAGCGCAAGACCGGTCAAATGCTGTCATACTGTTCAACGCGTGTAGATTAACTACAAACACTAAAGCATCATATACACGAAGGAACTTTTGCGGCTATAATAATAATGATGATGATGAAACTAGATTTAACAGCAGACATTAAAATGACATAAATCCCATCGTATGTTAATTCAGATTTTGGTGGAGGTTTCCAAGCAGTGCCGCCCCCGCACTAATAATGTCGTGAGGCGTGTCATCAACTTATCCGACCTGTCATAAATGTCACCCCTCGTTCTGTATAAAAAGGTGGGGCTGACAAACTTAACCATTATTTCGTTGACTGCACCTACATTTAAATAACCAAACGATGACGACGATGTACCTATAAAAAATCTGATTTGTAGGTTCAATTTGGATGCTCATATAACAACTTTAGATGGTTAACCTGAATAGATCATTATTGTTAGTATTGTTCACTTTAAAGCATCACTATTCAATTTAGTTGCTTCAATTAGGATCGATTTTCGTCCGATAACTTTAAATAATAAAATTGACGGTGTGACAACCCTGATATAAAGAATAACGAGCAATTCAGAAAGAATAATAATGTCTCTAGTGCGTATTGTAATAGATCAGCACGCAGTGTACACTAATAAATTAATTAAGTAAGAAATACCCCTTTCTGAAAAAAGCTCAACCTATCGGTGATGATGTTATTTCTGATAAGGCTTGATATTATGATTTCATTCTCTGCGTATATTCTTTTAGACTACTGAATGTTCTCATTATTTATTCTTGCACAATGAAACAATAATATGTACAATTGAAATCCTACATTATTTAAGTGTGTGTTAAACTGATAGCCATCCTAAATATTTACAGGAAATGCGAAAACAGTGCGAAACGACAACTCATCCCGGTTCGGCAAATTCGTGGAAGTTCGGTTGGACCACCGCGGCGGGATCAAAGGCGCCGTACTGAGGGACTTCTTACTGGAGAGGGCCAGGATCACGGGGCCTGCGCCCAGGGAGACCAACTACCATGTGTTCTACCAGCTCGTTGAGGGTGCTAAGGTATATTTTAAAAGAAATTGTGACCCCTGAGTTTGTTTCGGTGTTTCTTCTCAGGGTAGTCAGTTAGGAAACACCGGCTTCATCTAGTAACAAAAAAAAGTCCAAAAAAAATTAACGTGTAAAAGAGTTTGGGAAAACCTATTTGCAAAATAAATATCATTTATCATTTATACCGGAAGAATCATTTATTGGAGACATCTTCGCCTGAAAATCCTGTCTCTTTGAAAATTATAGCGCGGCAACCCTAGCGCATACCTTTGCCGCTGTCCGCTAGATCGCGCAGTGTGTGACAGTTGACGTTTTGGCTACGACACGTTCTCGCGGGCAATCGGTTGGCGCTCAAATAAAAAGTTGTTAAGTGAGTTTTTAAGACTGTTTTGTGTTAAAGCGTGTTTTCCTTGGATAATAAACCATCACAGTAATAAGTGAGTCTCAATTCGCTCCCCACCGACACTATAAGTGGCTGCCCAACGTGTGTAGGTACCTATTTCGTGTCGTGTATTGCGGAGTGCAGTACGCGAAATATCCTACAACGATCACAAAAGTGACCGCATAGGGGACTATCATCGAACTTAGGAGTGTGTTCTTCTCGTCTATCCTGTGTCTTCAGTGGCTAAAATGCCAAAAACACGGTCAGAAGAAAACTCAGACTCGAGTGGCGCCGCAGGCGCGGCCGCCATGAATATTACAATGTCTCAAGAAACTCTCGCTAGCTTTATAGCATCAATACAACAAACTCAGAACGACTTTTGCCAGCAGCTGATCAGAGAAGTACGCTCATCGACGCCGCATAACATCTCCGAGGATCAAGGCCATCAAACATCGTTTGTTTCTGGCGCGAACGGAAACTTCGCGAAATGTACCTCTCGTTATGGCGGACGCGCGGACGAGTCGTTGGATAATTTTTTGGACGCCGTGAGTACTTATAAAGACTGCGTTAATGTATCTGACGTGAATGCTCTCCGTGGTTTTTCGATGCTACTTGAAGGACCTGCTGCAGTTTGGTGGCAAGGCGTGAAGCAATCAACCAGCACGTGGTCAGAAGCCCTCACCAGAATAAAATGTGCCTTCGGTGAACATGACCCGCCACATCGCCTTTACCGGAAACTCTTCAGTCTTATTCACCAAGAAGATGAAAACACAGACTTCTTTATTGCTAAGGTACGTGCATTATTAGCCAAATTCCCAAAGGACGACCTCTCCGAGAAGGTCAAATTGGATATGGCATACGGTCTACTTAACACGCGCATCAGGAAACGCGTGACGAGAGAATGCGTGAATAACTTCGAAGAGCTGCTCTACAAGTCTCGACAGGTCGAAGATTCTGTAAGAGAAGTGCATAACAACAAGCAATCAGCGTCGAATGCATCGTCGTCGTCATCGCGGGATATACCTACAGTCGCCAACGCGACGAGTGCCTCCGGCCGCGCGTCGTCGGTCGAGTCGTCCGCCGGCGCCAGCGGCGGTGTCGCCGCCAAGACAAAGAAGCCGTTTTGTTCGTACTGCAAGCGTTTAGGGCACATGAAGGAAACGTGTGAGAAACTTAAACGTGTTAGTGATAAGGGTGATAAGAGCATCAGTAAGGAAAAGTCTGATAGTGAAGTGAAATGTTACGGTTGCGGTGCCGCGAACGTCATAAAATCAAAGTGTAAAAACTGTTCACCACAAGGCCAGTCGTCATTTTATTCCTTGAACATTTCGTCGCATGACGGGGTACTAAGTACTTCAGCAAACAGTGAAACTGCAGTTTCCCGCGCATTCGCGGGGTCGCGCGGCCGTAGGTATCGTCGGCGCGGCTCGGCCGCCGTCGCCGTGCCCGCGCCCGTCGCCGCGCAGCAGTCGTCGTTAGTCAACCCGTCAAGGCCAATGTCGACGAAAGGTAACCCTACACTTGCTGTAGGGGATTTTTGTAACGATAACGTTTGTAACCTAAGTACCTGTGAGGTTAACTTAAACCATCGTTGTTTATCTTACGATAGAAAGATTAGTAATGTAAACATTTCGGAGCATAGTTTTGACCATGACAAATGTTTTGATTACAATAATGTTGTTAATGTAAACACAGGTGTGCCTAGTTTTTACGATTGTTATGCGTACAATAGTTGTGAGTATGTGAATAATGTTAATAATTGTGCATCTTTTCGCCGCCCCGTGTTAAATATAAGCATTCTAGGGTTTTGTGGTACGGCTTTAGTAGATTCTGCAGCTAAAAGTTGTATCGCCGGCCATACGCTCTACGCTCTCCTATTAAGGCTAGGACACCCGTTATTGCCGTCAACACAAATTGTTAGGTTGGCGGATGGTGTAAATAGAGAGATGAATGTACTTACCGCGGAGGTACAGGTGACACTCCAACATAAAACTAGAGCCATAAAGTTTACTATTTTTCCTGAAGCAGACAGTAATGAAAGTTTGTTAGGCATAGACTTTCTTACTATTTTCAATCTTGTTTTTAACTTTGGTAACAGTAGCTGGCACTTTGCTGAAAATGATAAGCATAAATTCGAGATACAGTTTGAAGGTGTGTCACCTGTGTCTTCGTGTGCCGCTATAGAAGTGCTCCGGGATGACGAGGCGACCTCGCTTAACGATAGTCAGCGCGAAGTTCTGGCACAGCTCCTTGTCTCAAATCAGGATATCTTCGAGCCAGGGGGAGAGGCGACTCCTTTCGCCGAACACATAATCGATACCGGCGACCACCCCCCCGTTGCTGTCCCTCCGTATAGGTTGACCCCTGCTAAGAAGGAGGTCATGCGGATTGAGTTGGACAAGATGTTGGCTGATGACATTGTGGAGGAGTGTGAGTCTGCGTGGGGTTCTCCGGCACTTCTCGTTCCAAAGAAAAACGGAAAGGTACGTTTTTGCGTAGATTATAGGAAGCTCAATGCGGTTACTAAGACCGATGTCTATCCCATGCCTTTGATAGACGAGCTTATTCAATCAACGAAACGAAACTCTTTTATGAGTACTATTGATATGCGAAGTGGATTTTGGCAGGTTCGCGTACGTGATCAGGACCGCGATAAAACGGCTTTCTTAACGCCTTTTGGTTCATTCCGTTTTAAGCGTATGCCGTTCGGTCTCAAGAACGCGCCATCAACCTTCCAGCGTCTGATAGATAGACTGCGTACGGGCGCTTCTTTGAAAGACGTTACACTTCTAGCATATCAAGATGATCTGCTAATCATATCTGAAGGTAGCTTCGAAAAGCATATCGCTGACCTGCATGTCGTGTTTGAAAGGTTACGTTTGTTCAAGTTGCGTGCGAACAGAGAAAAATGTGTTTTTGCACGAGATAAAGTAAAATATCTCGGCCACGTCATTACCCAAGATGGTGTTTCACCAGATGATGCCAAGGTTAGTGCAGTCCTAGAGATGAAGACACCCTCGTCGCTGCGTCACTTGAGAACCTTTTTACAGACTTGTTCTTGGTTCAGGAAATTTATTCCAAGCTTTTCTGCAATTGCTGAGCCGTTAACACGCTTACTGAAAAAGAATCAGGCTTGGTCTTGGGGTAAAGACCAGGACTGTGCCTTTCAGGAGCTGAAGAAGCGCTTGACTACGGCACCAATTCTTATCCAAGCGGATTACAGCAAGCCGTTCGTGTTAAGGACAGATGCTAGCAATTACGCCATTGGGGCGGTCTTGCTACAAGGTGAAGGTAAAGATGAACGCCCTATAGAATATGCCAGCCGTCTTCTCATTCCTGCTGAAAGGAATTACAGTACCACCGAGCGTGAGGCTCTTGCAGTCGTTTGGGCTGTCGAACGTTTCAGAGGTTACATCGAAGGACATGAGGTTATAATAGGCAGCGATCATCAGCCGTTAAAGTGGCTTCTTACCTTAAAGTCGCCGTCCGGTAGACTCGTTCGTTGGGCTTTGAAGCTGCAGTGCTTTAACATTCAATTTCAATATACGCCCGGAAAGGCTAATGTTATAGCTGATACGCTCAGTCGTCCAACCTGTAAAGTAGATAATAAGGATCAATGCGGTATTTGCTCTGTTGTCGTGGACTTACCTGCCAGGAATGCTTCGGATCTGCGGCGCGCGCAGCTTGATGACCTAGAACTAAAGAAAATTATTAGTGAACTAGAAGATACATCTGATGCTCAGTCTATAGGTGCTAAGCGGTGGTCCGAAAGAGGGTATTTCATGCAGTTCGGTGTCTTATACAGGTATAATCCCGATGTTGATACTGAAGAGGCACAGCTGGTGGTTCCGGTTTCATTGCGCCTGGAAATTCTAAAAGAGTGTCATGACTCTGACTTAGGTGGTCATCATGGGGTCGATAGAACGTACAATCGCGTCGCTCAAGGGTTCTATTTCCCAGGTATGTATAGAGCTATAACAGAGTATGTCAAAACATGTGCGACTTGTCAACGCTATAAGTCTTCAAACAAAAGCCGTCGGGGCTGTTACAGACTCCCGTTTTGAACCAAAGAGGAGAAGTGCTAGCAATTGACTTGTTTGGTCCACTTCCCATAGGAGACAATGGGGAACGGTGGGTACTGTTGGTGGAAGACACAGCAACTCGATGGACTGAGTTGTATGCTCTGAAAGAGGCAACTTCAGAGATGTGCGCACGCACTTTGATTGAGGAGTATTTTCTCCGCTATGGACTTCCTCGACGCATTGTGTCAGACAATGGCGTCCAGTTTGTGTCCGCCGTCATGCAACAATGCATGTTCGTTTTAGGTATTAGTCAAGAGTTGTTACCTTTGTATCATCCGTCAGCTAATCCAGCTGAGCGTAAAAATAGGGACTTAAAGTTTCAGTTGTCACGTTTAGTCGAAACAGATCACTCGTCATGGCCGCGTCACCTACCTGCGATAAGGTTCGCCATGAATTCAGCTGTTTGTCAGACTACTGGTGTATCTCCAGCATATCTAACGTTCGCTAGAGAGCTCCGCTCACCAGTCGACGTTCAACACGACATTCGGTCGATACTTGATAAGGACAATTTCGTTCCTCAAATCACACCCTATTTAAAAAGTTTTGTTAACTCTTTTACCGCTGTTAGGGAAAGGGTCGAAACACAGCAGGATCGACGTAAGGAATGTGCTGACAAGGACAAAACCCCAGCCGAAGTCTTCGAGGTCGGAGATCAGGTTCTTTTAAAATCACATGTTCTTAGCAATGCTGCGAAGAACATAACGGCTAAGTTCGTGCCAAAGAGAGATGGTCCTTATGTAATTGTTAAAAGGGTTAGTCCTACAGCCTACGTTGTCGCCAGTTTAGAGAATCCTGAAAACGTTTTAGGCAAGTATCATGTGTCAGATCTTACGCGGTTTCATAACAGAGAGAGTTCGCCTCCTCGCCCCGTAAATCCTAAACGTCAGAGAGGGCGTCCTCGTAAGCATGTTTGTCCTGTGTGTTAATTTTAAGTTTATTGTTACCTAGTGTTAAGTCTTCCTTTTGTGCGAGTTCACGAGCGAGGGCGTTCTCTGGAACTCGAGGGGGAGTGTATAGCGCGGCAACCCTAGCGCATACCTTTGCCGCTGTCCGCTAGATCGCGCAGTGTGTGACAGTTGACGTTTTGGCTACGACACGTTCTCGCGGGCAATCGGTTGGCGCTCAAATAAAAAGTTGTTAAGTGAGTTTTTAAGACTGTTTTGTGTTAAAGCGTGTTTTCCTTGGATAATAAACCATCACAGTAATAAGTGAGTCTCAATTCGCTCCCCACCGACACTATAAAATAATCTTTTGTATCCGTAGTATTGCAGATGCCCATAAACGGGCTGCCGGGAATATTCGAAATATCATGGCTCTGGAACGCAAAGGATTTTAGTCTGTAAAAGTCTGACATGCTTTCTCGCTCAATTCAGCTCGAGAGGTGTCATTTGGCTTCACTTCAAAAAACAAAACGATGTCTGTAAACATTTCCTATCAGGTGAACCGCCAACAAAGTTGTAAATGATAAAGTTGGGAAGAGTGGAGCGTTCTTCGGAATGTAATTAAATCTTTCGAAGCCAAGATAAAACCAGTACTTTCTTAACTTGAGAAAAGCTTAATTGATAATTGAATCAAATAAAAAAGGCTTCCTGTTAACTGATGAAAGAATTTTGTACAGGTTTTTAAATCCGCAGTGTGGTTCTGTAATTTATTAATGGGTCTTAGTCAATAATCGTATATCAGACTATCACTAATTCTGAGGTCTACTTCTGCCAACTGCTGCTGGCATTGTTTCTATGATATAGTAATTGTAGTGTAGGCTAATCCTTTGACCGTTCGCGATGGAGGATTACTGTGGACGCCCTCTGCCCCATCTAGGGGACATAGGACATTAATTCCTCCTAATCCTTTGGCCATAATTAATCATTACTTAACTCACTTGCTCACTCTTTTCCAGCACAACGCAGAACTCCGCAACATCCTCCGCCTCCGCGAGGACGTGCAGTACAAGTACCTCCGTCCTGAAGACGAGGAGGCACACAGAGGGCGCGGAGGTGAACAGGGCAAGCTGGAAGCCCTACAGTTGGCCCTGACGGTGCTGCAAGTACCTCCTCACATGTGCGAGGGGCTCTTCAAAGTGTTAGCTGCTATACTGTGGCTGGGGAATATACAGTTTCAGGTATGTACTCGTATCTAGTGGTTTCAAGTGCTACTATTGAGTATGTGAATCTGAGTTCGATTCTCGCTACTCTCGGAACGTAGCGAGGATCGAGGACGAGGACAAGTATTTAACTAGCTGCTGATAGCAGCTTCGCGCGCGTAATAGTAGAAAATTATTCCAAGGGAACTTACTTCCAGGATAAAAAGTATCCTATATGCTATCCCAAGACATGGTCTGCCCGTATACCAAATTTCTCTAGAAACATATAAACTTCCGCGATTAAAATATTAATAGGACTTCACTTGTTTCAAAGAAACTTCTTACTCGACTATCCTGAAAGATATGTGAAAATGTTTTTACTACTTCTTCTACGTAACCTATCGCATAATATTGAGATTTTCATGCGATTAGAACATATACAAAGCCCTAAATTAAATATCTGGCATTTGCCTAGACCAGACAAAATGCCGTAGCGGTAAGCGGTGGTTTGCACTCGGTATCACGTACCTCTTAGACTCCTGTTTTAATATTTCGCCTTGTATATCTATTCTAGGATGTGGACGGCGAGCGCTCGACCCTGGCGGGCGAGGACACGGAGGCGGTGGACGCGGTGGCCAACCTGCTGGGCCTGCCGCTGCCCACCGCCAAGCGCGTGCTGCTGGAGCGGCAGATCAACGTGCGCGGCAACGTCACCGATATACCGCTGCGGTTGCCTGAGGTAAGCCAGAATGAAGGTGAATGCTGGAAGGCGAAAAACGAAGCTATCAAAGCTGCCCTGGAACATTTACCTTGAAATATATTCAACCGAGTATATTTCTATTTTATATAAACCGAGTGTACTAATAAATATGATGAATTAAGCGCATGATTCTGGACTCCCCAGCGGTGGAACATCCTGCCGGATTTTTCTACAAAAAAAATCTGTTTTTTTTTATTACAACTGTATAAAATCATTATTAAACAACCCCAATGACATTTTTAGTGCAAAAATAATCAGTAACTAATTAAAAAGTAAGTAAGTAATAATTTTTTCCTCTAAAATTGTTAGACTAACGATTTTATACAGTTAAACTTTAATTAAAAAGTATAGACCTTAAAAAATGGACACGGATGATCCTAACTTGCTAACAGCCGAAACCAATAAACCTATCTATCACATATCGGAGATAGAAAAACAAATGAAACAACAGAAAACATGTATAATTTTTGTATTGTATCATTTGTTTTACTATCTCTAGTATGCCAAAACTGGAGATAGATAGGTTATTGGGTTCGTCCGTATGATACCCAATATTATATGTAATGCCCTTTTCTTCCGCCCTCAGGCTCGCGAGAACCGTCACGCGATGGCTCGCGCACTATACTCGCGAACATTCGCGTGGCTGGTACGGCACGTGAACAGCTGCTCGGCGCCCGGGCGGGCCGCGCGCGCGCTCGGCGTGCTCGACATCTTCGGCTTCGAGAACTTCGCCACCAACTCGCTGGAGCAGCTCTGCATCAACTACGCCAACGAGAAGCTGCACATGTTCTTCAATAACTATGTGTTCGCCTTAGAGCAGGATATCGTGAGTATGCCTCCAAATTGTGGGTAGTTTTTTATACGAAACATGAAGAAATAGCTTGTTTATTGAAAAAAAAAGCAAGTGCATAAAAAACTGCCCAATTGCCACCAGTACCTCAACGTTGTCTTTCGTAATTAAAAGACCTTAAAAAATAAATTTTAATAGACTTTGAACTTTTTTTTTATTGCATAGAATTCATTATCCAAAAACTGGACAATGATCCTGATTTCTAAATTTGAATGCACCGTTTTAATTTATGCCATCCAAAACTTCATATTATACTATGTTCTTTTTCGAATTTGAAGCGAAAACTGACTAACATTATTAGGATGCCTAAGGCATTCATTCCACCTGTGTATCTTTATATTGCATGAAGTTTTAATAAATAAATAAAGTAAATCTCAATATTTCTCATTGCAGTATCGGCAAGAAGGAATCGTGTACAATCAGATCCAGTTCACCGACAACGCGGCGTGTCTGGAACTGCTGGAGAAACCGCCCAGGAGCTTGCTCAAGTTGCTCAGCGAACAATGTCATATGCCTAAGGTAGGTTCTTGAAGCTTCAGACACACTAGGAGACAAAATGACCTCCAAAACGACACGCTCCTAACAACATGTCTCGTGTCATGAGAATATGAGGGGGGCAACGGTCGAACTACATTGAGTGCACGTGGCCTACGTACGCTGATCTAGGCTCGTCGGTCTCCATGCATTTTATAAACCAACTAAACTTATAGAGCTACAGTGGATCCACGATACACGAAGCCACGCGACGTGGTTCTACGTACAGATAAAGCGTGGCCTACGTGTGCATCGGTCTAATATAGTTCTCACTGTCTTGTCACGTTACCTTATATTCGAGACGTCACATTTCAGATTAGAAAGTTTTCTAAGTAAATTCAGGTTGGATTTAGAAAATTCTTTCTATTTTGCGATTTCAATAAAGTTGCTTTTGGAAGTCAAGTACTCAATTTTAATCTATTAATCTGTGTTCCCAGGGCTCAGACGGCGCGTACCTCACAAACATCCAAGGCGAGTTCGGCGACCACCAGTCCTTCGTGAAGGGTTCGCGACGCAAGTGGGAGGAGGAGTTCGGAGTGCAGCACTACGCCGGGACGGTCAGCTACAGCGTGCAGGGCTTCGTGGACAAGAACAGGGACACGCAGCAAGACGCCTTCATAGACCATCTCAGTCGCTCTGCCAACCCCTTCGTGAGGGAGCTAGCGGACTATGTGCAGGACTTGGCACCGCCTGGACAGGTAAATTTAGACTTTATTCTGAAGGGTGTAGAGTTCATAGTCTAGTTAGCTAAGTCGATCGGCGATTCAAGCTGAAGACGGCACTACGCCGGGACGGTCAGCTACAGCGTGCAGGGCTTCGTGGACAAGAACAGAGACACGCAGCAAGACGCCTTCATCGACCATCTCAGTCGCTCTGCCAACCCCTTCGTGAGAGAGTTAGCGGACTATGTGCAGGACCTGGCGCCGCCTGGACAGGTGATTTTAGACCTTATTTTGATTAAGTAGAGTTCATTAAGTTCCATTGTTGGACATATAACGACCGGTCCTGTGTGTCGCGCATCCATCGCATTCCCGCGACTCCCACCTGGACATCGGTCCGCCTTGAGGGGGGAGACTTTCCAACGCTGTGTCTTCTGGTGCGCGGTCGCCACTCTAAGAATCTTTCGACTCCGAGACTCGTCTAATTGGCCTTATTGCAATGCATGCCACCAGTGTTGAATCTCTAGACAACGAGTAGGATTTAGTTCATGTCGATGTTATTTTGTTTTAGGACACATCGCTGTCGAGTCCCAACTCCACCGGCACCACGCAACGCGGCACGTCCAAGGGCCGGCCGACCGTTGTGGACACCTTCAGAGCACAGCTACAGTCCCTTGTCGATATGCTCCAGGCTACTGATGTGTGGTGAGTCACTAGTATTCAGAACACATCGCACACTTAACGACGCACTCGACGCGAGATTTTCCAGATGGATAACACCCTCTCTTCTCCACTATATACGCATTATTATGTCCGTTCATCAACTCTTGATGGCGACAAGCACACACTACAGCCGATTACGAACTTTTCAATTAGTTACGCATCGCGCCTCGGTGTGTGCCTGTCCTTAAATTACTATATCTATATTATATAACGATTTCCGCTTCAGTCTGTTAACTCCTAAACCACGCAAAGAATTCTAATTTAATTTTCACTAATAGAAATAGCAAAAAAAACTAGGAAGGTTTTTGCGTACAATTTGCACCCGAACGAACCTGGGGCAGGGTCACTAATAAAACTAGAACATCATCAAAACCAATGTACCCGCAGGTACGTACGCTGCATAAAGCCGAACGAGAACAAGGAAGCCGGCAAGTACTCGGAGCAGCTGGTGCTGGAGCAGCTGAAGTACCTCGGCATGAACGAGATCGTGCGCATCCGCCGCGACGGCTACCCCATCCACCTGCCCGCGCCGCACTTCCAGGCGCGCTACCGCTGTCTGCTGCCGCATCCACGCCCCAACAACCCCGACATACAGTGAGTGTTACATGAACGAGATCGTGCGCATCCGCCGCGACGGCTACCCCATCCACCTGCCCGCGCCGCACTTCCAGGCGCGCTACCGCTGCCTGCTGCCGCATCCGCGCCCCAACAACCCCGACATACAGTGAGTGTTACATGAACGAGATCGTGCGCATCCGCCGCGACGGCTACCCCATCCACCTGCCCGCGCCGCACTTCCAGGCGCGCTACCGCTGCCTGCTGCCGCATCCGCGCCCCAACAACCCCGACATACAGTGAGTGTTACATGAACGAGATCGTGCGCATCCGCCGCGACGGCTACCCCATCCACCTGCCCGCGCCGCACTTCCAGGCGCGCTACCGCTGCCTGCTGCCGCATCCGCGCCCCAACAACCCCGACATACAGTGAGTGTTACATGAACGAGATCGTGCGCATCCGCCGCGACGGCTACCCCATCCACCTGCCCGCGCCGCACTTCCAGGCGCGCTACCGCTGCCTGCTGCCGCATCCGCGCCCCAACAACCCCGACATACAGTGAGTGTTACATGAACGAGATCGTGCGCATCCGCCGCGACGGCTACCCCATCCACCTGCCCGCGCCGCACTTCCAGGCGCGCTACCGCTGCCTGCTGCCGCATCCGCGCCCCAACAACCCCGACATACAGTGAGTGTTACATGAACGAGATCGTGCGCATCCGCCGCGACGGCTACCCCATCCACCTGCCCGCGCCGCACTTCCAGGCGCGCTACCGCTGCCTGCTGCCGCATCCGCGCCCCAACAACCCCGACATACAGTGAGTGTTACATGAACGAGATCGTGCGCATCCGCCGCGACGGCTACCCCATCCACCTGCCCGCGCCGCACTTCCAGGCGCGCTACCGCTGCCTGCTGCCGCATCCGCGCCCCAACAACCCCGACATACAGTGAGTGTTACATGAACGAGATCGTGCGCATCCGCCGCGACGGCTACCCCATCCACCTGCCCGCGCCGCACTTCCAGGCGCGCTACCGCTGCCTGCTGCCGCATCCGCGCCCCAACAACCCCGACATACAGTGAGTGTTACATGAACGAGATCGTGCGCATCCGCCGCGACGGCTACCCCATCCACCTGCCCGCGCCGCACTTCCAGGCGCGCTACCGCTGCCTGCTGCCGCATCCGCGCCCCAACAACCCCGACATACAGTGAGTGTTACATGAACGAGATCGTGCGCATCCGCCGCGACGGCTACCCCATCCACCTGCCCGCGCCGCACTTCCAGGCGCGCTACCGCTGCCTGCTGCCGCATCCGCGCCCCAACAACCCCGACATACAGTGAGTGAAGCATCTTTGTCAGTGCGAGATGACTTACCGATCGAATTTCGGTCAAGGCTGGACCAATCTGAGCAAAAACTAGTCCTCGACGCGCATAGTAAAGCCTTTTACACACGCTCGAATTTAGTTCGACCGACAAATCATTCTCGCAACAGAAGATCGGATCGGACAGCTGCTTTGATTACGTCGTCAAATGCTCGGCGTCCGCTAGCGGACCTATACAGACATATAATAAATTATGCTCGCTGGACTGTTTTAGTTCAAATTGGTGGTCTGATTGTAAAAAGTTTAAACGTGTGTTAATACGAAAGTAGAAAGGTTAATGCTTAGGTTTTTAGCGGGATTTTTTCGAATGAATTTTAGTGGCTGTTTTCATTATTCAGAAATTGATTTCTTACCAGATGTTCACGCTTAAATGTCAAAATGGATTTGAATGAATTTGATACACAAATGGACCATGTCCCAGGAGTAATTCCTTTTGGGATTGTTTTATACTTATACGTGGGCAAAGCCGATGTCAGAAGCTGTTGATAGGGAAGTTCTGAAAAGAACTCAGTTCTTGGTAGATTTTGATTAAAATTGTATCCTTCGTTATTTAACTCCATTCATTTGCTTTACAGAGCAATCACGGCGATAGTAAACGCGCCAAAGGATGACTGGCAGATCGGACACACAAAGATCTTCATGAGGAGTTCTGTTCATGCGCCGCTGGAAGCCAAGAGGACAGCGCTTTTGCAGTCTTCTGCGTTACGCATACAGAAGGTAAATGAAAAAGATTACTTTTATGGTGCAAATGTATTAAGAGGAATCCTGATACGGCGATGCAGGATTTTGATTTTAAACACAAATGTCGTTAGACGTATTTTATTTACATTTTGAACGACATCTATAAAGAAATTGAAGAACAAGAAGTAGTAGTAAGAACAATAAAATAATACTGAATTGATAGCCTACTACTAATCTTTTTTAAGTTGAACTACTACTGACTAGAAGCCAACCTGTGTTCCTTCTACTGCTGCTATCTACTAGCTCTCTATCTGCTGGTATCTTTTTCGAACAGTACCACAGCTCTTAAGACTCCTGATCACCATCTAACCATCTGAATCGTCCGCAGTGGTACAAGGGCGTGGTGAAGCGCCGTCAATACCTGACGTGGCGCAACGCCGCCGTGGTACTCCAAGCGGCCCTCCGCGGCTGGAAGGAGCGCGCCGCCTTCCTCCGGCTCCGTCGTGCCGCGCTCACGCTGCAGAGGCACCTCAGGGGCGCCTTCGCCAGGGAGGTGGCCGCCGCGCTCCGCGAGATGAGGAGGGTCAACCAGGAGATCAAGCTGAGGGAAGAGAGGAACAGGTAAGGAATCAAAGGGATGATAAGTTTTAAGAGTAAAAAAGTGAAATACAAAAATAGTTATGTTTATTTATTTATTTATTTATTTATTTATTTATTTATTTATTTATTTATTTATTTATTTATTTATTTATTTATTTATTTATTTAGTGCATGGAAGACTTACAGCTAATAAAACCAGAAAAAAAAGAAACCATAAACATTAGGAAGCCAATTACAAGTCCTCACGTATAGGCCTTAAAATATGGTATTAATGGTGTGAGCACAAAAATACACAGCTTCACATTTTAATTAAGCGAGATCATTCATAAATGCAATACATCATCATCATAAATTCAATACTACTATTAATCCTAATGCTACTTGAAAAATTTAAGGCTTAAGCACCGTCTGGCTGAGTTCACACTAATTGTGAATGGATCTAAATCATACTCTCTGCATATGTCATTGAAATTACTGCTTGCACGCACAATATAACTGTTCCGCCTATAATTTGAAGACGTGTGAGGAACACGTAAGGGTGGATTAAAACGAAATGTTTTGTTTGGCACATTAAAATAAAATTTAGACAAAAGTTCAGGGCTATCAATATTGTTATTGAGGATTTTCAGCAAGAATAAACAGTCTGCAATTCTACGTCGATCCACTAGTGGTAACAGATGATATTTCTTACAGAGTCCGAAATAATCAGTCGAGTGATATGGAATCTTTTGATGGAAGCAGAGATATTTAATAAAACGTCTTTGGATGTTTTCTATGCGGTCAATGTATTTGTGATAGCGCGGATTCCATATCTGAGACGCGTACTCTAGATGGCTTCTTACAAAAGTGCAATACAATATTTTTAGTGTTTTAGCATCAGCGAAACACTTAGAGAGACGCATAATAAACCCAAGCAATTTAGATGCCTTTTTGACAATTGCGTCAATGTCTTCATCAAAAATTAACTTACTGTCCTGATAGACGCCTAAATCACGTATAGTATTGCACCTTGGCAAGATCTGGCCCGCCAAAGTATAAGTAGTAGCCATGACTGCACGTTTTCTAGTGTAAGTGATCACTGAACACTTAGATGGGTTCAAATCGAGTTTATTAGCAACGCAGTACTCCTCCAGCCGATGCAAATCCGCCTGAAATGCTATTCTGTCTTCTAGTGTCGAGATTGTGGCAAAGATTTTCATGTCATCAGCAAAACACAGCAGTTTAGCTGAATGTAGGCACTGATCGATGTCGTTTACATAGATAACGAATAAGAAAGGACCGAGTAACGAACCCTGAGGCACTCCGCTAGGCACGTCTACCCAGCTAGACATATAATTATTAAGAACTACTGCCTGTGACCTGTTATTAATATAAGAAGAGAACCATCTTAAGAGGTCTCCACGGATGCCCATGAGACTAAGTTTCTTTATCAGAGTATCGTGGTCAATCCGATCAAATGCCTTGCTATAATCTGTGTAAACAACATCGACCTGCCTTCCATTGTCCATAGAATCCGTAATGAAATCGTTAAACAAAATCAAATTAGAAGTGGTAGACCGTCCTTTTAAAAATCCGTGCTGGAAGAGGCTGAGCGAGCTAGCAAGGGCAGGATATAACTGATTATAGACAATCCTCTCAAATACTTTAGCTATAATGCACAGCTTGGATATAGGCCTATAATTAGTGACCTCAGTTTTTGACCCCTTCTTATGTACAGGCGTAATAAAAGCAGATTTCCATACTTTAGGGACAACACCTTGAGATAACGACTTAGAAAACAAAATACAGATAGGTATGGCAATAGAAGGCGCACATTTGATTAGAAATGTTGATGAAATGTTATCAGGGCCAGCACCCTTTGCTGGATCCAAGTTGCGAAGTAAATCGGTCACAACATCAACATTAACCTCTATGTGACAAATTTCAGATGAACTTTTATTATGTCCGTAAGGATTGAGGAGCCACATCAGATTTTTTAAATTTGATCTCACCATTATTTAGCAGCAGTGTAGATTATTTTGCAGCACGAATTCTAGATTTAGCAGCAAAATATATCACTAGTTATTTTAATGCAAAGGTGGCTCCTCAATCTAAACGTCTGGATTGAGGAGCCACCTGAAAACTCGTTAAGTAATGGATGCACATTTATGAAAATTTTGCAGCATTTAGCAGCTATTTAGCACATAACCGTCTAAAAATTTCGCTTCTGTAGCACTAAAATGAAAGAAAATACAATACTTTTAATATGGCTCCTCAATCTAAACGTCTGGATTGAGGAGCCACCTGAAAAACTCGTTAAGTAATGGATGCACATTTATGAAAATTTTGCAGCATTTAGCAGCTATTTAGCACATAACCGTCTAAAAATTTCGCTTCTGTAGCACTAAAATGAAAGAAAATACAATACTTTTAATATGGCTCCTCAATCCTGACGTTCTAATTATACAGGGTGTCCCAAAACTCAACGATAATCTGAGACCGGATGAAAGGCCAAGCTACACTTGTTCTGGGAAAAATAAAAAATAAAATCCATATCACTCAGTTCAGCGATAATAGACATATTTAAAAAAAAGTTGAAATTCGACACCCTTGGTCGCATTTTCAAGGTTTGTGATCACCAATGTCACAATTTTGCTGTGATTTTTTTAATTTCGTGGTCTTCATTAACGATGCTATTAATCGCAACTACAAATTATTGCAAAAAACTTTGTTAATTTAATAAAATAAGTTAAGTTTTAGTGGGTCATGGTTCACAAAAATATTGTTAGTGAACTTTGACCCTTCATTTTGAAAAAAAATTGTACTACACTACCCTTGGCAAGTAATTTCAAAAGATGGCGCATTTAATCAAGATTTCAAAATGGTGCAACACTTGCCACTTTTCTTGCCATGAAAAAAGATATTTCTTATTTTTTTCAAATTGAGCTCATTTTGAACAACTCAACATTAGGAATTTTTGTTACTAAAAGGAGATTTACAGGGTGTGGACCAAGTGCATTTTGTTCCTCAGCCCAATACAATCAGTAAACCGAAGCTCTTCAAAATCTGCTCCAGGAGTCAAGAGAAAAAAAGAGTTTTTCCAACCTAACCTAACCTAAGTTAGAAATCGTTTTAAGGAAGTTTGACCAGGTGCTGCCCAGAATGAACATCTAGTGCATATCATATCTCAGACCAATACTAATCAGTAAACCAAAGCGCTTTAAAATCCGCTCCAGGAGTCAAGAAAATATTTTTTTTCCAACCTATCCTAACCTAAGTTAGAAATCTTTTTAAGGAATTTTAACCAAGTGTTACCCAGAATGAACATCTGGTGCATTTTGTTCCTCAGCCCAATACAATCAGTAAACTGAAGCTCTTCAAAATCTGCTCCAGGAGTCAAGAGAAAAAAAGAGTTTTTCCAACCTAACCTAACCTAAGTTAAAAATCGTTTTAAGGAAGTTTGACCAGGTGCTGCCCAGAATGAACATTTGGTGCACTTCATACCTTAGATCAATACTAATCAGCAAACCAAAGCGCTTCAAAATTCGCTGCAGGAGTCAAGGAAAAAAAAGATTTTTTCCAACCTAACCTAACCTAAGTTTGAATTTTTTTAAGGAATTTTGACCAAGTGTTTCCCAGAATGAACACCTAGTGCATATCATACCTCAGACCAAAACTAATCAGCAAACCAAAGCGCTTCAAAATCTGCTCAAGGAGTCAATAGAAAAAAAGAGTTTTTCCAACCTAACCTAACCTAAGTTAGAAATCGTTTTAAGGAAGTTTGACCAAGTGCTGCCCAGAATGAACATCTAGTGCATATCATATCTCAGACCAATACTAATCAGTAAACCAAAGCGCTTCAAAATTCGCTGTAGGAGTCAAGGAAAAAAAAGATTTTTTCCAACCTAACCTAACCTAAGTTAGAAATCGTTTTAAGGAAGTTTGACCAAGTGCTGCCCAGAATGAACATCTAGTGCATATCATATCTCAGACTAATACTAATCAGCAAACCAAAGCACTTCAAAATCTGCTCCTGGAGTCAAGAGAAAAAAAGAGTTTTTCCAATCTAACCCAACCTAAGTTAGAAATCTTTTTTAAGAAGTTTGACCAAGTGCTACCCAGAATAAACACCTAAAGCATTTTGTTCCTAACTTAAGTTTCTAACTAAGGTTAGGTTAGGTTGGAAAAAAACTTTTTTTTTCTTGACTCCTGGAGCAGATTTCAAAACGCTTCGGTTTGCTTATTAGTATTGGCCTGAGGAACAAAATGCACTAAGTGTTCATTATGGGCAGCACTTGGTCAAACTTCCTAAAAACGATTTCTAACTTAGGTTAGGTTGGAAAAACTCTTTTTTTTCTATTGACTCCTTGAGCAGATTTTGAAGCGCTTTGGTTTGCTGATTAGTTTTGGTCTGAGGTATGATATGCACTAGGTGTTCATTCTGGGCAACACTTGGTCAAAATTCCTTAAAAAAATTCTAACTTAGGTTAGGTTAGGTTAGTTGACTCCTGCAGCGAATTTCTAATCTAAGGTATGAAATGCACCAAATGTTCATTCTGGGCAGCACCTGGTCAAACTTCCTTAAAACGATTTCTAACTTAGGTTAGGTTAGGTTGGAAAAACTCTTTTTTTCTCTTGACTCCTGGAGCAGATTTTGAAGAGCTTCGGTTTACTGAATGTATTGGGCTGAGGAACAAAATGCACCAGATGTTCATTCTGGGTAACACTTGGTCAAACTTCCTTAAAACGATTTCTAACTTAGGTTAGGTTAGGTTGGAAAAACTCTTTTTTTCTCTTGACTCCTGGAGCAGATTTTGAAGAGCTTCGGTTTACTGATTGTATTGGGCTGAGGAACAAAATGCACTTGGTCCACACCCTGTAAATCTCCTTTTAGTAACAAAAATTCCTAATGTTGAGTTGTTCAAAATGAGCTCAATTTGAAAAAAATAAGAAATATCTTTTTTCATGGCAAGAAAAGTGGCAAGTGTTGCACCATTTTGAAATCTTGATTAAATGCGCCATCTTTTGAAATTACTTGCCAAGGGTAGTGTAGTACAATTTTTTTTCAAAATGAAGGGTCAAAGTTCACTAACAATATTTTTGTGAACCATGACCCACTAAAACTTAACTTATTTTATTAAATTAACAAAGTTTTTTGCAATAATTTGTAGTTGCGATTAATAGCATCGTTAATGAAGACCACGAAATTAAAAAAATCACAGCGAAATTGTGACATTGGTGATCACAAACCTTGAAAATGCGACCAAGGGTGTCGAATTTCAACTTTTTTAAAATATGTCTATTATCGCTGAACTGAGTGATATGGATTTTATTTTTTATTTTTCCCAGAACAAGTGTAGCTTGGCCTTTCATCCGGTCTCAGATTATCGTTGAGTTTTGGGACACCCTGTATATGTTTGACTGTAGCCACCTGAAATCTCAACGAAATCTAAAGCCAGATATACTAACATTTAGCAGAAATTTCTGCTAAATATACCAGTACATTTCAGCAATGTACATACTTTAGATTCTGAAAAAACCATCATTAACTATTTTCTTGTAAATTCAGTGTGTAGGGTGACCACATTTTGGGGTACCTACAAATTAATATTTCACTTACGTACGTGCAAACACACAATAATATTTATTTAGTAAAGGTTGACAGGATATAATGGAACAATAAAATGTTTTAGACCTAGCCCAAGTAACATGAGCCAAGATCTGGAAGATGATGATGATGATAGCTTAAAAATACTTAAATGTTTCACCTGACACCTTATTTAAATACCTATCTATATTAATGATTTACTGCGAAGTTTCGAGAAATTGAAATAAAACACGTAAATGAGTTTTTTTACGTCTCGATAACTTTATTAGAAAATAAGTTAATAATAGTACATTACGATATTAGTGCGTAATGATGGTTATAACATGCGAGGCGGAATTTCAGCCCGAGCCGAAGGCGAGGGCGTAACTGAGCCGAGCATGTTATAACCAATACGCACGTATATCGTACGACGTTTTTTAACACATTTGCGAGGAAACAGAAAAAAAAACATTTAACACATCTTAGTGTTTAGCGCCAAAGAAATCGAACGCAAATAATTCATTTTACCAAACAATGGTAAAATGACTAAAAATGACTGAAATGACAAAGAGTGACAAAAAATGACAAAAAGTGACAAAAAATGACAGAAAATCACAACAAATCACAAAAATGACAAAAGGTAACAAAAAAAGACAAAAAGAGACAAAAAATGACTGAAATGACTGAAATGACAATACATCACAAAAAGTGACAAAAATGACAAAAAGTGACAAAAAATGACTGAAATGACAATAAATCACAAAAAGTGACAAAAAATTACAAAAAGTGACTGAAATGACAATAAATGACAAAAAATGACAAAAAATGACAAAAAATGACAAAAAATGACCAAAAAATGACAAAAAATGACAAAAAATGACAAAAAATGACAAAAAATGACAAAAAATGACAAAAAATGACAAAAAATGACAAAAAATGACAATAATGACAAAAAGTGACAAAAGGTGACAAAAAGTGACAAAAGGTGACAAAAAGCTGACAAATATTCACAAAAAGTGACAAAAAATTACAAAAAGTGACAAAAAGTGACAAAAAGTGACAAAAAGTGACAAAAAGTGACAAAAAGTGACAAAAAGTGACAAAAAGTGACAAAAAGTGACAAAAAGTGACAAAAAGTGACAAAAAGTGACAAAAAGTGACAAAAAGTGACAAAAAGTGACAAAAAGTGACAAAATGTGACAAAATGTGACAAAATGTGACAAGAAATGACAAGAAATGACAAAAAGTGACAAAAAGTGACAAAACGTGACAAAATGTGACAAGAAATGACAAAAAATGATAAAATGATGAGGCTATTAAATTTTCGAACTAATCGCCGCGCGCGAAATGGCAAATAATGCTGTTATGGAATTTGTATGGACTATAACTTAACTATTTTGCTTTGATAACACACGCGTTTTTTAAGACCCGCTTTACATATTTAAAACCGGTGGAATTACATCAGCTTTACGAGCAACTGTGTTACAAAAGATTTAACCATTAGTACTTAAACAGTCTTATGGTTGTATTCTTCAATATAGGCCTAGGCGAAGTAAAGGTATTACCTATGCGCTATAAATATATATATATTCTCAGTCACTGCACGTAATTTAATTATTATTATCCCCATAATTTAATTATGATGACAGAAATATGATAATTAACTTTATAATATAAGAAATCCAAGTTAATTATTTATTTCGTACATTAAGGATTGAGAACAAAATCATGTCGCATATATGGACCAAAATGCTAAACGTAAACATTAACCTATAAAAAAAAAAGATATAAAATAACAATATTAACTTCTGTTACTTAATTATAAATCCTATGGCACAATTATAAACTTTAATATCGTTTGCGTTATATTTGTATTTAAGACCTTCTATATTTAGATAGTAAGTAGAATCAGTCAATTTAAAAATGACATTCGAAATTCAAACCTCATTTTTAAATGTATTCAAAATTATTTATTCCAAAATAAAAATCTAATTGTAGGTAATAAGGTTTAAAATAAAATGTCAACAATGGTGTTTTTTTTTTTTGTTAGCCTGTTCTGTCGCACTCATGTTTCAGGGTACCAACATTGTGTTAGTTTGTTTATATTTTTTTACTAGACGATGTAATTTATAAAACTTAGAACAGAGTTTTAATTATTATTTATTATCGAAAGTACTTTCTTTTTTGTTCAAGTTGCAAATATTAACTTACCGGCTTAAATAATTTAAGGAGTTTTAATATTTTAATGGTTTTCTTTAAATTTGTTTATCGCCATATAAATAAAACGTACCCCCAAAATGTGGTCACCCTACACACTGAATTTACAAGAAAATAGTTAATGATGGTTTTTTCAGAATCTAAAGTATGTACATTGCTGAAATGTACTGGTATATTTAGCAGAAATTTCTGCTAAATGTTAGTATATCTGGCTTTAGATTTCGTTGAGATTTCAGGTGGCAACAGTCAAACATATATAATTAGAACGTCAGGATTGAGGAGCCATATTAAAAGTATTGTATTTTCTTTCATTTTAGTGCTACAGAAGCGAAATTTTTAGACGGTTATGTGCTAAATAGCTGCTAAATGCTGCAAAATTTTCATAAATGTGCATCCATTACTTAACGAGTTTTTCAGGTGGCTCCTCAATCCAGACGTTTAGATTGAGGAGCCATATTAAAAGTATTGTATTTTCTTTCATTTTAGTGCTACAGAAGCGAAATTTTTAGACGGTTACGTGCTAAATAGCTGCTAAATGCTGCTAAATTTTCATAAATGTGCATCCATTACTTAACGAGTTTTCAGGTGGCTCCTCAATCCAGACGTTTAGATTGAGGAGCCACCTTTGCATTAAAATAACTAGTGATATATTTTGCTGCTAAATCTAGAATTCGTGCTGCAAAATAATCTACACTGCTGCTAAATAATGGTGAGATCAAATTTAAAAAATCTGATGTGGCTCCTCAATCCTTACGGACATACTTTTATTATCTAAATGGACAAAAGGAGGTGGATTGGGAATATTAGAAGAAGAAGTGGAGTTAAGGAAAGTCGACATAAAGTAGGATGAAAAAGCTTCACAAATAGAATCTCCAGTTATTAAAGATTCATTTTTATAATTTAATGTACTTGGTATAGAATTGGATTTATAGCGATTTTTAACGTAGTTCCAGAAATATTTAGGGTTATCTTTGATGGATTTTTCAGTTTGGATAAGATAAGATTTGTAACATGAAGCTTCCATAGTCTTAACTCTGTCACGCAAATATTTAAAAGTTAACTCATCAGATTTATTGCCGTAAACCTTGAATTTTTTAAGATATTTATATTTCTCCTTAATTGTATTGACTAGTGATGAGCTATACCAGACTGGGTATTTTTTATTACGTACTAATTTTTGTGGTATATACCTGATTTGAAGTTGTTCAACAGTTTTTATAAAGAACTCAACAGACTCATCCAAAGATCGGTTTGAAAATTCACGATCCCAATTAGTGCTAGAAATCTCGTTCTGTATAGAGTCAAAATCGCCTTTGCTATAGATATATCGCCAGCGCGGCGCATGATCGAGGGGAGGTATTTCGAAGATGTCAATATTGATTAACAACGCAGGATGATAAGGATCAATGGGTACCAGAGGATCACCACACTCACTAACACATGCTAACTTATTTGAGAAGACTAAGTCCAGCAGTTTCCCGTACGCATTGGCTACCCCATTATACTGTCCAAAATCCAACGTACACAACTCATCCACGAACAAGCATTCGTCACTAGTGACGGAGTTCACCGGGACTAACGACGAGTTAATATTAGATGGAGTCCACGAAATTCCACTCATATTAAAATCGCCCGTAACTAAAAACACATCCGAAGTATTACTTTGAGCTATATCACTCAATTTAGTCAAGTAGTTATTTAGTTGTTCTGAAAACGAAAGCCCTTGGTTTTGCTGACACAAATAAACAGTACATATAAAAAGGTTAACGTATTCTCGTGATTTTGAGTTTTTAAGCCGTATTTTGATCCAAAGATCCTCCGCCGAGGAGTGTAAAAGTGGTTGAGGAGTGATAGGTAACTCCCTACGCGCTGCTATAAGCACTCCACCACCTCTCGTTTGTCCAGTCAAAGCATAATCCCGATCACGGCGCCACACTAAATAACGATCATCGAACAACTCTGAGTTTAAAATACCATCTATTAACCACGTCTCCGTTAAAATAATAACATCGTAAGAATTATGCAATACTTGACGATAGAACGAGTCCGTTTTGGTTCGCAATCCCCGTACGTTTTGGTAAAACACAGTAAGACACTGATCACTGTTGTTAGCCATTGCACATACATCCAACAAAAATTGAATAAACACCAACAACAACGTAATAGCATAGTAACATTAGCCAAACCATTTCGAAATAATGATCACCTACGCGTATCGGAGATGTAAAATTAAAATGTAGGTAAAAGTAAATAAAATAAGTAAAATTGCATGAACAATCCGATACTAATAAGAACACAGTCATGGTGCGAGCGAGCAAGCAGCAATGTACATGTAAGTGAGTAAGCGAGACGCATATGAATATTAGTTTTGGAACTCGAAGATAAACAGCGCGATGAGGAATACAAAAGAAGCTCATTAGCAGTGCAGGGGTGCCAAACCTTTTACAAAAACAGAGAAAGTATAAAGTGATGTGCAAACTTCGGTACATTTTAAAAGTTAAAAAGCAAGAAATCAATTTAGGATGAAAATAAAAGCGGTTTAAACAATTTTGTTTAAATCAAGCTCATTCCGTATTATTAGGGTTTTGCAATTAACATTTTTGCGCACATGAATTTTGCCGTGTTTCACCCAAACAAATTCCCAGCGTTTCTCTTTAGCTGCGATTTTAGCTGTACTCAACAGTTTTTTAGATTCCACACTTAGATGATCATTGACATAGATACGTTGTGGCGCTCCCTGGAAACCGATGTCGCAGGTGGAGAGTTCCTTATCAGCACGTGCCGCCGCAATAAAATCTTCCTTGATATACCGGTTAAGGAAACTCACTATGACCAATTTTTCCTTGGAATTATGCATAGGCACCCTCGAAATATAGTTGATCTGGGTCTTAGAACACTTGTAATTGATTTTACTGCCGATAGCGTCAACAATTGAAAACAAGTTCTCATCCTTCTTCAAGGGGACACCTTTTATCTCCACATTGTTTAGCCTGGACCGCTGATCAAACGAAGAAAGTTCAAGCTTTGATGAGGCTAATTCAGTCTGCAATGAAAACACTGTGTTCTGAAGCTTCTCGAACTCGAAGGTTTTCTTCTCCAATGCATCAAGTCTGGAATCGAGTTCATCGAGTCTGCCGCTGGAGAAATCACAACTTTTCTTAAGCTCGGTCAACTCATCCTTGATCAATTTTATATCGCTGACTAACGTTGGTAAGCTTAGTAGGTGCTGCTTCATTTCACGGATCTCACCCAATACTGTGTCCAGTGAAGCAGAAGGTTGTGGTGAAAGCAAAGCAGGGGATGACTTGCAAGCAGAACACTTCCATTGTGCTCTTCGATCGGATCCTAGTTTTCTCCAACCCGCTTCGGACACATTTGCACAAGAGAAATCCAGGAATTTCTTGCAGCTTCCACATTGTACCCCGTCGTTAAACTGAACATTGCAGATTGCGCACGTCTTCATTGTGACTAAAATATAGTAAGGCAACAAAAATGTGCAACTTTATGAATCGTGACAAAAGGTTGACGATCTATTTTTTTGAGCGTATGCGTACTGTTATAGTGCGTGTTCACACGAAACTGAAACTGAATGTTTCCTGGTAAGTCCTGAGAAGCAGTGATTTTTGTACTCAGTCAAATGGGATCTTCTGCTAATGTCTTAACACGTTATAAAGCTGACTTATATCTCAACTGAGTCCTTTTTACGCGACTACCCAAAAAAAAGAGTATTATGTTATTGAAATTCACTATAAAATAGTAATATCACCACCAAAGAGTGCATCACTGCTTACCATCAGACGGGATTGCAGTCAAGCACTAGTTTATGTAATATAAAAAGATAATAAATACAGTCGATTCGAACTGCAAATACCCTAGATAGTAATAACCAATAGGAAATAACAGCCCGCCAACTTCTAAACACTGTTTTAAGCTATCAAAGTTTATTTCACAATCTAAAATCACCAACTTCCATTCCAGCCTCCAAGAAAAGGCGAACCAAGAGCGAGCCGAACTGGAAAACATGGCGGACCAACTGCGCGGCCTGTCGTGCCCGACCAGCACTCGCGCCGAGTCGGTGAACCTCGACAACCTGTTCGACTTCCTCGCCGACGTGCCCACGCAGCGCGGCGCGCCCGACGGCCAGCCCGACACGCACCAGCCCACTATTGCGGAGATCGGCGACTCCATGGAGAGGCTGGCTGATGATCTGCATCAAGAGGTGGGTTGTTATTTTTGGATTGGTAAACAAGGTGGAGGCATATTCATATCCTATATCCATAATTTTAAATATAAATTTTCAAATCTGTTTTAAATTAAGGAAGTTGGAAATCATATAAAAAATATAGCAAGAAGTTCCGACGTCGCTTTCGCTCTTCTTCATATTAATATTTAAAATGCTAATTACTGTGGTGTTATGTAATTTTGGCCTATAATCAGCTTCAAAAATCGTGGAAACTTCTATCTTCTTTTTTATATGCGCATAAGTCAATGGCGGTGACGTCACATTTCAGTATGGGCAACCCGTTTCTGCTACAGGAAAATAGTGTTTCTTATTCTTAAAAAGTAAAAAACACAGTTTATATTTTTATTATTTGGCAATAGATACTGTACAAAGTAATAGTCTTAAAAAGGTCTAAAAGAATTCTACCGGCTTAGTAAATAAAGAATGTCTGCAAGTTAAAACCAATCACATAAACTCTTCTATCCCCAGTTGGAACACGTGCTAGCCGCGGAAATGAACGAACTAAGCAAGTCGCACACGGAGGCGCAGCGCAAGCCGGATGGCGCGCCTTCCGAGTCCATCCCGCCGCCCCCGCCATCCACCCTCGCCATTCAGCCGTGCGTGCCGCCCGCACCGCCGCCGCCGGCGTCTATGACGTCATCACTCATCGGTGTGATGAGCACGTCGATGAACGGCGTGTCGCCGATGTCGAACGGGTCGGCGATGACGTCATCGCTGATCCTGCCGCCGCCGCCGCCCGTGGAGCCGCTGTCGGAGCAGTCGCCGGTGTTCCCGCCGCCGCCCGCCTGCACGCTGCCCGAGCCGGCTGGCCCGCCGCCGCCGCCGCCGCCTCTTACTAAAGGTAACATTTATTTTTATATGAATACTGACTTCTGTCAGCCGACCCCAATATAGTTGGGAAAAGGCTAGGTAGATGATGACTGACTTCTGTCAACGGTTTCGCCCGCGTGATAGTAAAATTTTTTCCCAAACTAGCATACTCCCGAGATAAAAAGCATCTTGTGGTATTCCAAGACATAGTCGACCCGTGAACCATATTTCATTAAAATCCATTTAACCGTTGTGTGAAGAAGTAGCAAACACTCATAAACTTGCGTCGTAAAAATATTAGTGTGATTATTATAGTAAATATAATGTTTATTCGCACTTCGAACGCTTACCGCTTTCTATTAGGACGACGCGTCTCTTGTTAGAGAAAACAACAAGTTAAATAACGTTTACCGATATACATATAAATACAGAAAAAATATTTGCCTCTATCAGAAAGACTTGTCAAAAATAACAGTAAATATAAAATAAGGCGCCTAATTTAGCTTACGTTACTAAACCAATAGCATCTGCACCCATCTAGCGTCATCAAGTACCAATCTGCACTGATCTATTAAAAATATCTGACCTATCATTATCTATCTCACAGACGCAACCCCACCAGAGCTTACCAATGGCATCATCCCGAACGGGAAACTGTCAGTCGTTAAAGGCAAGGAGCCGATCTACGAGGCGGTGATACCGCGCCCCGCGCCCGAACAGAGCAGCGACCCGTCGCCGCCACCGCCGCCGCAGCCCACACCACCTGACAGTAATGGGTATGTTGACACACCTAAGGTTTTATCCGCCAGGGCTTCGGGATTGTTCGAAAGAGTTACGTCTACCGTCTACGGACACGTAGCTTCATAGACGCTTCAAAGTATGCGAGGCAGGTTGAGCAGCATAGCGCGCTGAACCCTGTCTATGAGGCGAATTACACGCGTATATTTTCGCTAGTTATACAAAAATAACGTGCTTCCGCTCGACGTACGGCCCGATGTATGACATGCGGTTCGGCATGCGGTACTGCATGTAGCGACGCGAGTTCCACATTACCCCTTCGTCGAGTTTCATAGTTTTGCATGTGAGCTGTGAGTAGACGTACATGCAAGAGTATAATGACGAATACGCGTCTATAAAGATACGCGTCCGTGGACGGTAGGCCTTTCCGGGACCCCTAAACACAAAAGCATTAACGTGCATATTGTGTTGTAAAATGTGTGTAACTTTGTATCTCAAGTGTGATATCTACACAAATGGAAATATGTGGATTTATTGAAACTGATACGGTCTCAGTAAAATGGCGCTGAGAATTTTATAGTATTGACAATTACATAATATTTGTATTTTCATGGAAAACAGTCAATTTAACTGTATTCTGTACCTAAAACTAAAAACCTTCTAAACATGACACTGGCTAATATCAAAATCCATGCGACGCCAAAACAAATAAAAAAGCTAACCTATAATTTCCATGGACAAGTAGAAACGGTTACAAATTAAATTGTAGGGATACAGGTTTTTTTGGTGTGTTATGTCACAGTTCAACCCATAAGTTTTCTTGACTTGATTGATCTTGATCGTAATGTTCCGATATACAGTTCAGTACCAAAAAACACGTCTCATTCACAAAAACGTTTTGTCTCCATATTTTTAGATTTATTTAGTTTGTTTTGCTGACCATAGCCATATCTCCATTTGGTCATAGGTCTGCCAGCGACAGTTCGCAACTAAAAGAGAAGACGACTCAAGTCTTCTCGTATAGGAAGAAGAAGCGTTTGAAACGTCAACGTGTTTCTTGGTATTGAAACCGAGAGATGTCGGAATTACACTACGCGCTACTGATCTTTCGAGTCTGTGAAGTCTGCGGTTAGTCCATTCCCAGATTTAATGTAGTTAACCGATTCTGTCCCACTGCTGGGCAAAGACATCTCTCACACTTGTCCAATCACTTCTGTTTTCGGCCAATGAGGGCCTCCGGTATGAGTCGAGTTCATCTCTCCACCTTCGTATTATACACCTAAGTATTCCTTCTACTTTGAACACAGACATATACAAAAATATCCGTGGCGCGTAGCAAAGATCGATCAAAAGAAGTTTCTTATGGGATCTAGTAAAATTAAAGTTATAATTAACTTGCATCTTACAAAGAAAGAAAAGAAAGAAAGAAAGAAAACATATTTATTCGGTGACAGTCACCAGGGCACAGATTACTAAATAGTTACTACGTAACAGATACGTCACTCAGTAGAAAAATTACAATACCTACTGCTTTATTAGGCGGCCCCTAGACGATCAATTATATTGCGCAATATTGCGAGTTGTGCAATATAATTAATCGTCTAGGGCTAATATTGAAGAATGCGCAATGATTGAACGAAAGTTTGAGCGAGTCTAATTTTTATTGCACCATAGTTTTTTATTGCATCGTGTAGGGTCAGTATTGCGCAATATTTTTTAGTCTGTTGTTCGTCATCACGAGGAGTAAACGCACTCCAACTGAACTCGAAAACATTGTGCAGTTCGTATTATTGTGCAATATAATTGCTCGTTTGGATTCAGAGCGCCTTTCAATCTTATTGTACAATATAAAGTATTGTACAATGTTATTGTAGGTGTAGGGGCCGCCTTAGCCTACTCTGTCGCGTCAGCAACCATTGCATGCTAAAAGGTGCCTAAATGCTCAAGCGTACAGTTGTGATTGCTTCACACCGCGCGAACCCGCAGCAATCGCAGGGCTGCCTCTTCGATAAAATTATTTTATTCTTTTTGTGTTTATGTTATTCAGAACTGTGAATGTTCTGACTTATAGTTACAATTTATTTATAATTAATTACAGTTTAAAATTATATCGTTTTTTAAATATTTCTTTATTAAGTTTCGTCGTTCTTTGACAGGTAAATGGAATAATGTTAGGTGTTTATCCCTTCTTTTGCTTCAATTACACCCATCTACAGCACATAAGGCACCACACGGCATCGTAATACGCGTACGAACGAATAGCACTATTAAAATTGAACGGTGTGCGCGCGCTTCGCTTGCGAAAACCGCACTGAATTTGATCCGCAAGCGGACCGAGACCGCTCGGCTGGGCGGGCGGTAGGCACTTATAGCGCGCAAGTACATGGAGTGACGGAGGCCTGACCAGGGTCACAAAGACAAAAAAAAACAAAGACAAAGACTGTTTAGATTGTACAATAAAATTTATAAAACCGCGAACTTACTGCATTCAACAGGCAATTTGAGTGAACCGAGTAAATCAAAATATATCAACGTTGATAAAAGATTATTTTCTGCCAGTAGTTAAGAAATTAGAACTTATCATAATTTTGAATTCATATTTCGACATCTCCGGTCATGATGCCGATTTGATAAATTCTTAACCGAAAACTCAATTCTGTACAGGTTCACCCATAGGGAGATTGAGATGGAGCCCGAACCCCTGGCCGCACCACTACCTCCGCTACCGCCGATGGACAAGGGGCCGTCTCCTACGCCTGTGCCCATGGACACCTGCATCAGTCCCCCACCTATGATGAATGGGGACTCTACAGTAAGTTTTAAATATGCATTCATCGTCAACTGAACGTAAACCTAGTCTGACCCAGTCGCTTTAAAACACTTGTAGTTAAAAAAAACCATTAACTTTCTCAAAAAATAAGCATCGGCTTTGTACCTATTTTATTACTCTTTCCTTCTTGTTTCTTTATTATATAATATCACTGTGACATAAATAAAAAGACTATCATGAACTGAGCATATATACTCCCACTCACTCACTCCGTGGTACTCATCACGGAGTGTTACCTGGGCTTCTGAATATTTCATCTGAGACTCTCTCAAATTCACTAAATCCCTCTGTCTACTCAAGCAATAATCTTTCTCCCACCAGAGCGTAGACCGCAACGCGCGTCGCAAAGAGCGCGTAGAACGGCGCCTGCATCAAATAGAAGCGCAAGCGACCACGCTGCCGCCCACCACGCCGCCTGCCGATGTCACCAACGACTTGTCCGAGTTCGCCAAGCTATACTTCAACGATCACCCGCGCTCGCCTGAAGGTAAACTAAACTATAAAGTTATAGAAATAGGGTTGTAAATGGCGTAATATATCGTGCCTAACTCATCTTGGAAATATAATCATGCAAAACTTAACCATAAAGCCATTGAAATAGGGTTTTAAGTTGCGAAGCACATCGTGCCTACAGCCTAACCAGTCTTGGGAATAGACTCACTCAATTGATCGGCGTTATAGAACAACAAATCAAGTTTAAAAAGGAACTGAGGTGTCATTTGATTAACACCCATATATTTAAAGTAGTAAGAGTGCTTTTTGAACAAAAACGTCTTTTTGGAATGATGAGAGTGGCGTATAATATTAAACTGCATCAGCAAGTTATATTTATCGGTTGTGTCGCCTGCTTGCTTGTTTTTATAACGCCGCGCCGCCGCCGAATTGGTACGCCTCTAAGTAATTTCAATTCTACGTCTAATAGCCGTAAGGTTTAAAACAAAATGAGTCATATGCTACATCTGACCTTACACTCCTCAGGCACTATAATGGCGACGCTGACACGCAAGAGCAAGTCCATGGAGTTGTTGACCAAGGAGGAAATGATCACGTACCATAAAGGGAACAACATACCGACGTCGCACATACAGCTGCATGATCCTGACAGCGTTACTGCGGCCGTTAATATATTTAGAGTAAGTACATATATTGATTTGCGTGGATCTATATATATCTCTGTGGACCATAAAACATAGAATTAGTGCTGAGACAAAGTGACGCAGGGTCACGGCAGACTACGAAAGAGCTTCTACTTTGGAGAAATAAATTCCATAATGAAAGGTTGCTTTATATTTTTTTTCTAGGTACTAACCTACAATTTTATGAGTAGATTACTTTAGAATAACAATAAATTTATTTACAAAAAAATACGATATTCCACCAAAACATAAACCGTGTGGTTTTTCCAGCTCATCGCATGCGCAAAACGCGTTGCTCCAATGTGGTCCTCAACATAGTCGTTTGTAACAGGATTCTACTAGTGTGAAAATATAATAAATTAATTTTGATGTTTTCTTTAGGATCTATGCCGCTACATGCGTGGCGAGTTGACGGCTGAGAAGGAGACGCAAGTGATACAGTCGGTCATCGGCAAGGGCATCGAGCGGGAAGAGTTGAGAGATGAAATCTTAGTGCAGTGTGTTCGACAGGTACGTAGATTTAGGCCAAATCCCACCTTTAGAGTCAGCCCACATCGAGACGCGACGCGACGCGACGCTGCATGCACATTTTACACACAATAGTGACTCAAAATAGAACTTTATTTACTACACGAAAAGATACACAATTCATTGTGAGAATTTAGAATACGTTGCTTCATGCAGCGCTGCGCCTCGTGACGCCGCGCGACGGAACGTTTTAACATTCGCGACGTCCGCGTCGTGTTGCCAACGATTTTACTCTACGCCTCGCAACGTTGCGATGCGTCTCGCGGCGCAGCGTGATATCACTGGCCTCTTCCTATACAGGAATTCCTATCACGTCGCGTCGCGTCTCAGTGTGAACTGACTCTTTATGATTTTTCTAATTGATTCTCAAAAATAAATATGGTTTCTATTTGCAGAAGTCCCAGTCTCGGGACTAAGTTCAAAATGTTCTACATTTTGATTTTCCATGTGTACGAACTAATTTGTTTTAAGCTCGCGCTTGTCTACTATCTTAATTGATAATAAGCGAAAATGTGGTTGACAACGGAGCATGCTTATCGAGAATTCGACTGCTCAATTAATAAGTTGAACGCTCAATTAATGTATTTTTTTTAAAATAAATTTTGATCACAACGTTTTAGGGAGTGGACACATTTAGCATAATAAATTTGTTGTTCAGATAACGGAATGTCCAAACGAGGAGTGGGCGGAGCGCGTGTGGCTGGTGCTGTGCCTGTGCGCCGTGGCGTGGCAGCCCAGCCGCGGCCTGGCGCGCTACTACAGCGCCTGGCTGCGCGCGCGCGCCCGCGTGCTGGCGCCCGGCTCGCCCGCCTCGCCCGCGTCGCCCGCCGCGCGCGAGGCGCACTGCGCGCAGTGGTGCCTGGACAACTGCCGCGGCGCCGCGCCCCGCCAGCTGCCGCCCAGCACTGTGGAGATCGCCGTCAGTATTACGATCAATTAAATAAACATTTGTCTACATATCTAACTACCTCAAAATACTCAATTCAAAAACTTGTATCTAACAGGCTATGCGTCGTCTCGGTACCATCGTCTGCCGTTTCTTCTTCCTCGACGGTCGCACGAAAGCCATCGATGTCCACCCTGCAGACACGGCCGCTGCCGCCGCCGCGCGCCTCGCCGACAAGCTCGGCCTGGCGCCGCACTCGCGCGCCGGCTGGGCCGTGTACCAGCAGCGCGCGGGCAGCGAGGAGCATGTGCGGGCCACGCATTACCTGTACGACGTCATCGCGGCCTGGGAGATGTGAGTAGCAGACTGTGTCCGACAAGCTCGGCCTGGCGCCGCACTCGCGCGCCGGCTGGGCCGTGTACCAGCAGCGCGCGGGCAGCGAGGAGCATGTGCGGGCCATGCATTACCTGTACGACGTCATCGCGGCCTGGGAGATGTGAGTAGAAAACTGTGTCCGACAAGCTCGGCCTGGCGCCGCACTCGCGCGCCGGCTGGGCCGTGTACCAGCAGCGCGCGGGCAGCGAGGAGCATGTGCGGGCCAGGCATTACCTGTACGACGTCATCGCGGCCTGGGAGATGTGAGTAGCAGACTGTGTCCGACAAGCTCGGCCTGGCGCCGCACTCGCGCGCCGGCTGGGCCGTGTACCAGCAGCGCGCGGGCAGCGAGGAGCATGTGCGGGCCACGCATTACCTGTACGACGTCATCGCGGCCTGGGAGATGTGAGTAGCAGACTGTGTCCGACAAGCTCGGCCTGGCGCCGCACTCGCGCGCCGGCTGGGCCGTGTACCAGCAGCGCGCGGGCAGCGAGGAGCATGTGCGGGCCACGCATTACCTGTACGACGTCATCGCGGCCTGGGAGATGTGAGTAGAAAACTGTGTCCGACAAGCTCGGCCTGGCGCCGCACTCGCGCGCCGGCTGGGCCGTGTACCAGCAGCGCGCGGGCAGCGAGGAGCATGTGCGGGCCAGGCATTACCTGTACGACGTCATCGCGGCCTGGGAGATGTGAGTAGCAGACTGTGTCCGACAAGCTCGGCCTGGCGCCGCACTCGCGCGCCGGCTGGGCCGTGTACCAGCAGCGCGCGGGCAGCGAGGAGCATGTGCGGGCCACGCATTACCTGTACGACGTCATCGCGGCCTGGGAGATGTGAGTAGCAGACTGTGTCCGACAAGCTCGGCCTGGCGCCGCACTCGCGCGCCGGCTGGGCCGTGTACCAGCAGCGCGCGGGCAGCGAGGAGCATGTGCGGGCCACGCATTACCTGTACGACGTCATCGCGGCCTGGGAGATGTGAGTAGAAAACTGTGTCCGACAAGCTCGGCCTGGCGCCGCACTCGCGCGCCGGCTGGGCCGTGTACCAGCAGCGCGCGGGCAGCGAGGAGCATGTGCGGGCCACGAATTACCTGTACGACGTCATCGCGGCCTGGGAGATGTGAGTAGAAAACTGTGTCCGACAAGCTCGGCCTGGCGCCGCAATCGCGCGCCGGCTGGGCCGTGTACCAGCAGCGCGCGGGCAGCGAGGAGCATGTGCGGGCCACGCATTACCTGTACGACGTCATCGCGGCCTGGGAGATGTGAGTAGAAAACTGTGTCCGACAAGCTCGGCCTGGCGCCGCACTCGCGCGCCGGTTGGGCATGGCAACTCGTTTTTGTCAGTACAAGTCTGGCACTTGCCCCACTACCCTGGGAAGGAGAAGTTATTTGAAGATTTCTCTCGTAAAAATAACCCCCAGAATTCTTTACTCAGCTACGCCCCTGCATTTAAATGCACGTTCGTATAATATTTTTTTTTCTTTGTGTTACAGGCAACAGGGCCCGGGCGGCGGCTCGGCCGACAACCGCTTCGTGTTCAAGCGGCGCCTGTTCCGCGGCGGCCGCGAGCTGCCGCACGACCCCGTCGAGGTGGCGCTCTTGTACGCGCAGGCCGTGCACAGTGTCGTCAAGGTAAGAGCGTCATATGCTACAGGACACAACCGCTTCGTGTTCAAGCGGCGCCTGTTCCGCGGCGGCCGCGAGCTGCCGCACGACCCCGTCGAGGTGGCGCTCTTGTACGCGCAGGCCGTGCACAGTGTCGTCAAGGTAAGAGCGTCATATGCTACAGGACACAACCGCTTCGTGTTCAAACCTCGTGCTAAGCCCTCTCTTCAAAAGAGGTTGGAAAGACGTCACCTTTCGTGTGATGCAGGCCTTTAACGTGGTAAGTCCCGGAGATTCCTGCATCGGATTCTGTCTGAAGAAACTTTTATTGTGTGGATCACCTGGAGGACATGGTGGAGCATCATACGGTAAAAGCGTGCCCCGCTTGGGCGGAGCACACCGCCGTTTCTTCGTGGAGGCGATCGACGGCAGTGACCTTTCGCGCCAGGCCCATTTGAACATGTTCTGGAATAGTTTGTAAGACTTTTTTTCGGGGAACTTGTTTCTTTAGGATAATTTTCTACTGACCCGCTGGTGAGGCCACTGACAATTTTTACACACAAGTTTTAAATATAAGTCGATGTGCTATGTATAACAGTTGCTATTATATGGGGTGTGTGTGGTCAGATGGACGAGTTCCCGGTGTCGGAGAAGGTGGCGCTGCAGCTGGCGGGGCTGCAGGCGCAGGTGTCGCTGGGCGAGCCGCCGCCCAGCCCGCCGCCGCCGCACACGCGCGCCTACTACGCGCAGCCCGACCAGTTCCTGCCGCAGAGGATTGCGCGAGCCAGACCGGCGCAGCAATGGGTGAGCGCTCTTATGATTTCTTACAAACATCTATCTGATCTAAGAGTACCTTACCTATCTTATGTTATAAAGAGGAAAGATTTAAACTTTTATTTGTTGATACTACGATTTTATTTAAAAACTAATATAACGAATTGAAAATTCTTTCACCAAAAACAGCTACATCTTCACTGAACATTGGCTATATTATTTTTTTCAAAGAAATAGATATCTACCTATTTTGTTCCAAATTACGTAGATATCAAAATGTTACATATGTTTGATAATTTATATGGCAAAAAAATCTTTTCCAAGTCAGCCAGTATGTATATATGGAAGGAAAAACTGACTGACCGGTATAATTATTCAATGTTCAGCTAAAAACTACCTGGACTAGGAGTGTGAAATTTTGTACGAGAGTTGAGAGAATATTTTCAGTCCTCACAAACCTTACTAAGTACATGACGCCGAATGTCGATCTAAAACGTGTTTGTTACCCCTACCAGGCGACGATCCTTGCGCAAGCGCACCGTCAGTACGGCGCGGGACGAGCAGAGCTGACGGCGAAGGCGCTGTACCTATCATGTGTGATGCAGTACCCGCTGTACGGAGTCACGCTCTTCCCTGTCACCTACAAGGGCTATTGGGCACATGGTAAGTGCGTTGTCGCGGAAATACAAATATTTTTTATATCCGTCTGTCCGAATGTACATTAAGTGACAATTACGTGGCCACATTCTCGCTAGATAGCGCTGAACTCAATGTATAGTTTTTGTTGTTGGTGTAATGAGCAGTAAAAAATTTTTGTTTATATGTCTAATCTTATTGCGAATGGAGTATAACGCTAGTGTAAAGAGTCTAGTATATCAGGAAGGGAAAAATCTGATAGTCGTATGTTCCTTTCTTGTCTTCGTTTGAAATTGGAATTAAAAGACAACGACGTTGTATACTCGTATATCTTCTGCTGACTGCAAAGGTGTGTGTGGTAAATGAATAATTTTAATCGATCCTCACCTCCTGCTTATCAAGTTATCATGCTATGTTCAGAAACTATCATAACAAATCATCTCAGGTCCCAACGTCTTACTCGGAGTGGGCTCTGAAGGCGTGGTCCTGGTCCGTCCCACGGACAAGGTGGTCCTGGCGGAGTACCCGTACAGCAACATCGCGGCGCTGCTCATGGACCCGGTGGACAACGGCCTGACCATCAGCCTCACGCACCACGGCCAGCACGACGGACACCGGTATGTTGTTAGTGATCCCGAGGATGGCACGCAGCCTGCCGCGGACGAGGGACAGCGGTATGTGAGAACTGATTAGTACGCTTGAACGTAACGAAATGTGCCTGCTGCCTAAGGAAGAACTAACCAACTGATGTGCTAGGTCGGTTAAAAAAAATAATAACTAAAAAAAAACAAGCAATTTAAAAAAAAAACCGAACCGACCGACCGCTGAATAGCTTGCAACCAGGGACGGATAAAAAAAAACAAGCTACCTAAAAACCAAACCGACCGACCGCTGAAAAGCTTGCAACCAGGGATTCAAGTCTGTCATTAGAATTGTATCAGAATCATTGGCTTCATAATTGTTAACTTTGACAGTTTGGTAGTACAAAACTTGTCAAAATCAAGCATTGTGAAGACAATGATCGATAATTTTGATACAGTTCTAATAGCAGAATTGAGGCCCTGTCCTGCCATCTTGAATAGCTCATATTGCCCCATAGCGTGGCTCATGGCAGTGTATCGTGTACACTGTCCCGAGGCTTTCTAGCGGTATCGTCCTTATAAAAAGCGATCTTCGATAACTTGGTCGGTAAATTTGAACCCCGCGTTTTGGTTTTTCCGGACAAATAGAATCGATAATCGACTATTCGAGGCTATAGCTTTTTATGAGGACGATGCCTTACGGCCGAATCCAATAACCTATCTATCTCCAGTTTTGGCATACTGGAGATAATAAAACAAATGATACAATACAAAATCATACATGTTTTCTGTTGTTTCATTTGTTTTTCTATCTCCGATATGTGATAGATAGGTTATTGGGTTCGGCTGTTACTCGCCAGTTCAGCGTAGCTTCCAGTCAACGAGCTGAACGAAGGCTTCTCGACGAAACTGCTGATAAAACTTCTGCTCTACAGCCAACGCTCCATGTGCCTTACTGTAGTTATCGCCTTCCAAGAACGCACTTCAAACAATACAATCTAAACCTTATGTAATTGACATAAGAGTCATAACACGCCCTCTTGGTATGCGATGTCTACACCTAGCTATTAGTACGCGATCTTTTATTAATTCTCCTTTACTTCACAATACTGATGTGCGAAATTGGTCTTTAGGTGCATCGTATTAGAGTCGCCTCAGAAGAACGAGGCGGCTTGGCTAATGGCTGCCTACAGTCCTGTCCTGGCTAACGGGTTAGCTGATGAGCCTCCCAGGCGTGCTGCACCTACATCGGAAAGGTCACGCTTGGCCGCTGCGCTCAAGAGTGCGCGCCGCGCTCTGGTTGACTCTGGTATGCTCAGGAGGCCTACGGAAGCTACTACTGGAAACTTTTTGAGGAATACTCTGAGGAGGTGGGTAGCAGTAGATTTAGATTTACTATTTATTACTTCAGGCTTAAAGAGTTTGGAGAACATATTGGTTTCTAAAATAGTGTATATTTTGAAGTACAAAGCAAAGATCGATGTGTATACGTGATTTAACATAGAAAATTCAACGTGAATGCGCTTGCGAAGCGATTCAGTGTGGTTCACGTGAATCCAACGCGGCGTGGTGGCTCAGTCCTACGTCTTCGTCCTACTGTCCTAGTTGCCGCACCGCACCTACATGGGGTTGATCATGTAGGCCATCGCAATATATGTAGTATCAATTGTTTGTTCTATTCGCGCCGCGCCGCTTCGCTTCGTGGTTTATTTTACTGTTAAAAGTATATGTGAACTAAAATTGTAACAAACAATGTTACAATGGCTGAAGATCTTCACACCTGTTTTTAACGATGTTATTATTGGCGCGTATGAATCCTAACCGACTCTAGATTGAGAAATTCTTTGTTCAGTTTTTTAACACTATAATTTCTGGTGGGCAGGTTAAGCAAGCACAGGCTAGAAAAGATGCGGCTTGACATAGCGGCCGAGAGCCACGGGGAGAGCTACAAGAGCTTCCCGGCCAGCTACTGGAGCTGGTCGCGCAGCCTGCCGCACTCGCTCACCAAGCTCAACGAGGCGGAGGAGGTGGCCGCCATGCAGATATTCAAGGTGAGCTCAACATGGCGCTATGACGCGGCGACGTAGGCTTGCGAAAGGCGAGCAATAGGTAGCTCGCCCTGTATACAATTGAGCTAGGACTAAGAACTATAGTCAATAGTTCCAAATATTACCTGTGTCTCCTTTTTTTAATAATAGTTTAAAGTACACATTTAATCCTACCAAATAATTCAAGTGTTAACTCCTTCACAGGACATAATGAGCCATGCCGGGCTGACAGCGACGAACGACGGCAGTACTACCAACCTGGCGAACAACAACGTGACGCCGCAGCACGAGGACAGCGACGACCGCGTGGCGCTGGCGCAGGCGCTGCTGCAGCGCTGTCTGCAGAAGGACACGCTGCTCTGCGAGCTGTACATGCAGCTCATCAAACAGGTGAGCTTGAGAGATGTGGTTGACTATTAACTGAGTTTCGTTTCTGTACAATAAACTTAATACGCTTTATGGGTGTAGCGTGTATAACCGGCGGCACGTAACTTGACAATGCGCAGAAATCGTTTTTTAGATCTATTTGGTGGTCAAGCGGGACGCGGGGTATGAGGTAGCGCCGATCCGGCGCGTGATTGCTCATTGGTGCAATAATATAATAGTAGTTTATGATTGGTGCGTTAGACGACTTTTGCCTCCGCACTGCGTTACGTCCCGTTCGCTCATTCGTTTATTTGTGCACCATGCGCGAAACTTGCCAACTTATTTGCCGGGTATTTATATATTAAATGAGGCGCATTATAAAATAGTCCAAGAGGTCCAATAGGTCCAATAGGTAGTAGTAGTAGTATAGTAGTAGTAGTAGTCTGTAGTAGACCCACGGCAAATCTAGCGAACGATCCAAGAGCTAGATTGACCCGACACTATACCGAAGATATCCCGGACGTCAGCCTGTACGAGATTGGGATGGCTCTGAAACAACTTAAACACAATAAGGCGCCGGGTGAGGACGGAATTACGGCCGAACTTCTGAAGGCGGGTGGAAAACCGGTCCTTAAGGCCCTTCAGAAGCTATTTAATTCCGTCATACTCGAGGGCAAAACGCCACAGGCATGGGGCAGAGGTGTGGTGGTACTTTTCTTTAAGAAGGGCGACAATGCCCTCCTTAAGAACTACAGGCCCATCTCACTTCTGAGCCATGTCTACAAGTTGTTTTCCAGAGTCATCACGAATCGTCTCGCGCGCAGGTTCGGCGACTTCCAGCCTCCTGAACAAGCCGGATTCCGAAAAGGCTTCAGCACCGTAGACCACATACATACGCTACGGCAGGTTATACAGAAGACTGAGGAGTATAACCTGCCTCTCTGCTTAGCGTTTGTGGACTACGAGAAAGCCTTCGATTCGATCGAGACTTGGGCTGTACTGCAGTCTCTCCAACGGTGCCAGATTGACTATCGGTACATCGAAGTGCTGAAATGTTTGTACAAACACGCCACCATGTCAGTCAGACTCCAGGACCAGACCTCGAAACCTATCCTCTTACAGCGGGGTGTGAGGCAGGGAGACGTTATCTCTCCGAAACTGTTCACGGCCGCATTGGAGGATGTCTTCAAGGTTCTGGAATGGAGAGGGCGAGGCATCAATGTCAACGGCGAGTACATCACTCACCTTCGATTTGCCGACGATATAGTAGTCATGGCTGAGACTACGGAGGAGCTCAGTACAATGCTCGGTGATCTCAGTAGGGCTTCCGAAAGAGTGGGACTCAAAATGAACATGGACAAAACCAAAGTCATGGTAAACATCCATGTAGCTCCCACTCCTATCAAGATCGGAGACTCTACACTCGAAGTTGTGGACGACTACGTCTACCTGGGACAGACGGTCCAGTTGGGTAGATCTAACTTCGAGAAAGAGATCAATCGTCGAATCCGACTCGGCTGGGCAGCGTTCAGGAAGCTGCACGGTGTCTTCTCGTCCAACCTACCGCAGTGTCTCAAGACAAAAGTCTATGACCAGTGTGTGTTGCCAGTGATGACATATGGCTCAGAAACGTGGTCGCTCACAATGGGCCTCATCAGAAGGCTTAAAGTCACCCAAAGAGCAATGGAAAGGGCTATGCTCGGAGTTTCCTTGCGCGATCATATCAGGAATGAAGATATCCGCAAGAGAACTAAGGTTACCGACATAGCCCGAAGAATCGCCAAACTTAAGTGGCAGTGGGCTGGGCACATTGCTCGTAGAACAGATGGTCGATGGGGACGGAAGGTTCTGGAGTGGCGGCCACGTACCGGAAGACGCAGCGTCGGAAGGCCTCCCACAAGGTGGACCGACGACCTGGCGAGGGTCGCGGGAATCCGATGGATGCGAGACGCACAGGACCGGTCGCTGTGGCGGCGCTTGGGGGAGGCCTATGTCCAGCAGTGGACGTCTTTCGGCTGAGATGATGATGATGATTATAAAATAGTGGCATCGGCATCGTTGCCACTCAGTTCAGGCCCCGTCCCTTGACCAATCAAGGGTCAAGGGCCAAGGTTAAGTTGACGTCTGTCTGCGCATCGTCACCACAACTAGCCGCTGCGGTTGGTCGACCCAGAGGGGGATTGCGGGGTGTAGTTTCGTTTTCTTACGCGCGCGCCGCCACTGTGTCATTCCGCCATTATAGCGGTAAACGAAACGCACAAACAACGTCATTGTTGGCATTCGGTTAAGCCACGACCATAGACCAATCAAGGGTCAAGGTGCGTGGCTAACCTGAGTGCTAGCCACTATTGTATTAAAGTGAATGGGTTATAATGTGGCTTAAAATTCTTCAGAGATTATATTGTTATTACAATGTGTCTTAAATGGATAAATAGATACGAGTTTTGCACATCTATTTTGTCTTATTAGTGACCTTTTAATGGCTGATTTTGGTCCTGACCTAGTTCGGGAAATGATTATATCGACACTCTGTAATTTATGAGGCCCTGGTGCATTCCATCACTCTGCACCTTAGTTGTTACGCCATTTTTGCAAAGATCTTTTCTGGCGTAGACCTGCAAATGTGAGTAGATGTCAACACTCGTGTAACTAGGTCTTGGTGCACTCTATCATTATGCACCTTAGTTGTGGCGCCACTGCTTCAGAGTACTTTTATATAACTGGTGACGTGTGGGCAGACGACGGAGCACCCGGAGCCGAGCTCGCGCGTGTCGGTGCGGCACTGGGCGCTGCTGTGCGCGGCCGTGGGCGCCGCGCTGCCGCCCGCCAAGCCGCTGCGCCGCCTGCTGCTGGCGCACCTGCGCTACCGCGGCACCGCGCTGCACGCCGGCGAGGAGGGCAAGTTCGCCAGGCGCGCCGAACAGGTCAGTGTGACGTGTGGGCAGACGACGGAGCACCCGGAGCCGAGCTCGCGCGTGTCGGTGCGGCACTGGGCGCTGCTGTGCGCGGCCGTGGGCGCCGCGCTGCCGCCCGCCAAGCCGCTGCGCCGCCTGCTGCTGGCGCACCTGCGCTACCGCGGCACCGCGCTGCACGCCGGCGAGGAGGGCAAGTTCGCCAGGCGCGCCGAACAGGTCAGTGTGACGTGTGGGCAGACGACGGAGCACCCGGAGCCGAGCTCGCGCGTGTCGGTGCGGCACTGGGCGCTGCTGTGCGCGGCCGTGGGCGCCGCGCTGCCGCCCGCCAAGCCGCTGCGCCGCCTGCTGCTGGCGCACCTGCGCTACCGCGGCACCGCGCTGCACGCCGGCGAGGAGGGCAAGTTCGCCAGGCGCGCCGAACAGGTCAGTGTGACGTGTGGGCAGACGACGGAGCACCCGGAGCCGAGCTCGCGCGTGTCGGTGCGGCACTGGGCGCTGCTGTGCGCGGCCGTGGGCGCCGCGCTGCCGCCCGCCAAGCCGCTGCGCCGCCTGCTGCTGGCGCACCTGCGCTACCGCGGCACCGCGCTGCACGCCGGCGAGGAGGGCAAGTTCGCCAGGCGCGCCGAACAGGTCAGTGTGACGTGTGGGCAGACGACGGAGCACCCGGAGCCGAGCTCGCGCGTGTCGGTGCGGCACTGGGCGCTGCTGTGCGCGGCCGTGGGCGCCGCGCTGCCGCCCGCCAAGCCGCTGCGCCGCCTGCTGCTGGCGCACCTGCGCTACCGCGGCACCGCGCTGCACGCCGGCGAGGAGGGCAAGTTCGCCAGGCGCGCCGAACAGGTCAGTGTGACGTGTGGGCAGACGACGGAGCACCCGGAGCCGAGCTCGCGCGTGTCGGTGCGGCACTGGGCGCTGCTGTGCGCGGCCGTGGGCGCCGCGCTGCCGCCCGCCAAGCCGCTGCGCCGCCTGCTGCTGGCGCACCTGCGCTACCGCGGCACCGCGCTGCACGCCGGCGAGGAGGGCAAGTTCGCCAGGCGCGCCGAACAGGTCAGTGTGACGTGTGGGCAGACGACGGAGCACCCGGAGCCGAGCTCGCGCGTGTCGGTGCGGCACTGGGCGCTGCTGTGCGCGGCCGTGGGCGCCGCGCTGCCGCCCGCCAAGCCGCTGCGCCGCCTGCTGCTGGCGCACCTGCGCTACCGCGGCACCGCGCTGCACGCCGGCGAGGAGGGCAAGTTCGCCAGGCGCGCCGAACAGGTCAGTGTGACGTGTGGGCAGACGACGGAGCACCCGGAGCCGAGCTCGCGCGTGTCGGTGCGGCACTGGGCGCTGCTGTGCGCGGCCGTGGGCGCCGCGCTGCCGCCCGCCAAGCCGCTGCGCCGCCTGCTGCTGGCGCACCTGCGCTACCGCGGCACCGCGCTGCACGCCGGCGAGGAGGGCAAGTTCGCCAGGCGCGCCGAACAGGTCAGTGTGACGTGTGGGCAGACGACGGAGCACCCGGAGCCGAGCTCGCGCGTGTCGGTGCGGCACTGGGCGCTGCTGTGCGCGGCCGTGGGCGCCGCGCTGCCGCCCGCCAAGCCGCTGCGCCGCCTGCTGCTGGCGCACCTGCGCTACCGCGGCACCGCGCTGCACGCCGGCGAGGAGGGCAAGTTCGCCAGGCGCGCCGAACAGGTCAGTGTGACGTGTGGGCAGACGACGGAGCACCCGGAGCCGAGCTCGCGCGTGTCGGTGCGGCACTGGGCGCTGCTGTGCGCGGCCGTGGGCGCCGCGCTGCCGCCCGCCAAGCCGCTGCGCCGCCTGCTGCTGGCGCACCTGCGCTACCGCGGCACCGCGCTGCACGCCGGCGAGGAGGGCAAGTTCGCCAGGCGCGCCGAACAGGTCAGTGTGACGTGTGGGCAGACGACGGAGCACCCGGAGCCGAGCTCGCGCGTGTCGGTGCGGCACTGGGCGCTGCTGTGCGCGGCCGTGGGCGCCGCGCTGCCGCCCGCCAAGCCGCTGCGCCGCCTGCTGCTGGCGCACCTGCGCTACCGCGGCACCGCGCTGCACGCCGGCGAGGAGGGCAAGTTCGCCAGGCGCGCCGAACAGGTCAGTGTGACGTGTGGGCAGACGACGGAGCACCCGGAGCCGAGCTCGCGCGTGTCGGTGCGGCACTGGGCGCTGCTGTGCGCGGCCGTGGGCGCCGCGCTGCCGCCCGCCAAGCCGCTGCGCCGCCTGCTGCTGGCGCACCTGCGCTACCGCGGCACCGCGCTGCACGCCGGCGAGGAGGGCAAGTTCGCCAGGCGCGCCGAACAGGTCAGTGTGACGTGTGGGCAGACGACGGAGCACCCGGAGCCGAGCTCGCGCGTGTCGGTGCGGCACTGGGCGCTGCTGTGCGCGGCCGTGGGCGCCGCGCTGCCGCCCGCCAAGCCGCTGCGCCGCCTGCTGCTGGCGCACCTGCGCTACCGCGGCACCGCGCTGCACGCCGGCGAGGAGGGCAAGTTCGCCAGGCGCGCCGAACAGGTCAGTGTGACGTGTGGGCAGACGACGGAGCACCCGGAGCCGAGCTCGCGCGTGTCGGTGCGGCACTGGGCGCTGCTGTGCGCGGCCGTGGGCGCCGCGCTGCCGCCCGCCAAGCCGCTGCGCCGCCTGCTGCTGGCGCACCTGCGCTACCGCGGCACCGCGCTGCACGCCGGCGAGGAGGGCAAGTTCGCCAGGCGCGCCGAACAGGTATGCGACGTAGGCCGACATTAAACCATTTCTAACAATAAACCCAAAATAAAGCTTTCAGTATTGTCAACTGTTTTATAAAGCACGAACAAATACGAACATGACGAGCATAAACACAAACATAAGTTACGCTGATGCACAAGCAGGCGCTTGTTGCCACCAGCGTAAAATTATTGAGGACCGCAAAACCAGATATTGATTGAATTAGTTTCTCCCAGAAAAAAAATGTTTGTGTAGGTAATAGGTAGATGAAACAGTGATAAAAGTATTCAAATCTGTCATCGTATGTCTACAGACTGACAAATAACTCTGGCTTCCACAAACGAGAAATAAGTTAAAAGAACAATTTTACTTTTTTCCTTAAAATTCAATAGTCAAGCTTGAAATTGCAAAACAAGTCAAAAATAAAAGATGTATAGTTTTGAAGCAAGATATGTATTTGCGCGTTACGGCTCTTAGAAGCCGCCTTACCTTAGCCTCTACCCAAACTGGGTCAGACTAAGCCCAACCACCGCTTTGCTTGACGTTAATAATTGCTCAACAGATAGCCCATTGGCCCCCGTTCCACCCCTTACACCAACCAGCTTACAATGCCGCCCCCTCGGCCCACACCCACCACCCCTTCTGTAGATACTATCACTACAACGTCTGACGACCACCGTGGTAAGACCACCTCCAACATTTTTAAATAACAAACAAAATGCAGCGACTTACGTCGGCAATCTGAACGCGAACACGAAGCGACGCGATATAGCATAAAAATAACAATCTATTATGTTTTTTATTATTTGAAAAAGAACGTCCCGTGCCGGCCGACCAATAGCCGGCCGCTGGCCGCGTGCGAACAGGTGCGCGCGCTCTATGGCGGTTTTATACTAATGTATGTATCTCGATGGCCGCCACGACCTGGCCGCCTGCGGCCTGGCCGCTAGTGCGCGCCTGGCCTAAGAATTACTCAAGTATAGTAGCCATCGGAAGCAAATGAAAAGAAGTGTTTAAGATATCCACAATTTTCTTGCCACACCACGAGCGCTTCGCGTTCGCATCCAGATCGCCCACGTAAAACACTACACTACACTTTTTCAAAATTTAACTCCCTCTCATAGAGGCTGTGGTCCAGCAGTGGGAACGTCATAAGCATAACAAATTATGCTATGTTAAATCAAATTACGCGTTTTTGTGTTATGTGCTAACTAACCTACACGATTGCTTCCTCTAAGGGCCTGCCTACATTATTACTGACCACGTCATGTTGTCGCGGTGACCAGATATATTGTGACCGTGGTAATGTGTGTGACCATGGTAATGCGTGTGACCATGGTAATATGTGTGACCATGGTAATATGTGTGACCATGGTAATGTGGCCAGGACGTAACTAACGAGCAAAGTAATTAAGGGGGATGTTTTAGGTCAGCCCGCGAAATTCAAATTTTCTTACGTTTTTTGCATTTTGCAAGCTAGTGGTAGGTTGTATGAAGTTAAAAATACCTGAGCGGCTGTAAAACGTGATTAGTTATATAATTATAACCATAAAAATCATCAGTACAAGCCTCCAAGCTCGCTTAGTTGCAGGAACGTCTTTGACCTCGAAAAAATCGTTCCGACACTTAGGTGAGCTTGGAGACTTGTATTGATGATTTTTATGGTTATAATTATATAACTAGTTATGTTTTACAGTCGCTTAAGTATTTTTAACTTCATACAACCTACCAAAGTCTTGCAAAATGTAAAAAACGTAAGAAAATTTGAATTTCGCGGGCTGACCTGAAGCATTCACCTTAATGAAAAGAAACCTATTCAGACAACTTGAGAACTCTTCCCCTTTTTTGATAGTCGGTTAAAAAGACCAGTTTATTCATCAAACTGCCGTGTATTTTGTGGCCATTATGTCTTGGCTTTTAACCTAAAGTACTCTCTAACCATTTTATTTTTGTATTTTTGAATAATAAAAAACAAAATTTTTCTTTAGTCTCTAGTTTCTTGAACGAAAATTATCGTTTGAAAACCTGGGCACATCAAATTCACCACCATTCAAAGCCTTCCATGCATTGAATATTTCTTAGGCTGTTATCCCACTGGCGTTTTATGAGCGTTGACGTCAACGTCGCGTCTGCGCAGCGACGACGCCGTGCAGACGCAATGTTGACGTCGCGTCTGCGTGTAACAAGCACTCTAACGTCCTTTGAACGCGACATAAACGTCGCCAACATGATACTATTGCCAAAAAACGCGACGTTAACGTTTCGCAAACGCGACGTTGATATTCCTTTCAGCGGAGGTTAAAGCTTGTCACGTGCAACGCAACGTTGACTCTGCGCAGACGTTCGAGTGACTCCGACGCTCGTAAAACGCCAGTGGGATAGCGGCCTCAGTCTCTAGTTTCTTGAACGAAAATGATCGTTTGAAAACCTGGGCAAATCAAATTCACCACCATTCAAAGCCTTTCATACATAGAATATTTCTTAGATCCAATCACTAACTTTTCCCCGTCTCCCTCAGGTCGCTCTAAGCATAGCGCAAGTCCCGCGGCGCCTGGCCGCTCCCTCTAAGGAGGAGGTGCTGTGCGCGGCGGCGCGCCGGCCCATGCACGTGCGCGTGCTGCTGCTGGACGGCAAGCAGCACGGCCTGGTGTTCGGGCCCGCCGCTACTGCGGACCATCTCGTCGCCATGCTGCGCGAGAAGATCGGCCTCAGTGATACTGCTACAGGTCTGTGTTGGTTAACGTAGCTTTATAACATTTTTTATTATTTATTACAGCTTCATAGGCACGATTTAAAAAAATAACTAAAAGTAAACAAATTTGACTACATCGCGCGATGGGTTCATTCGCGCGACCTGGACAGATTGACTAAGATCGCCTTGATTATAATTTTCGTGTGGCAAATTTTGCCACAGATTGTACAAGTCAAATTTTGCTGGACAGATTTCGATGAAATTTAGAAAAAAAGAACGGATAGACAAAGTCCTGAAATATGACATACGATACTTTTTATCCCGCAACCGCGAGAAATCACGAGATGGGTGAAGCAAATTCGACTGTGAATTCCAACAGTTTTAGGACCGACTACTATTTCAACCGGATGTAGTTGAATACCAGTATTTTATATGGAGCATTTGCCTACCTGACCTCCACGAACCTCCAACTATGTAAGTAAGACTGGTGTCAGTAATTTATGTATAATCAATGTTTTTGCTTGTTGTTGTCAGGTTACGCTCTGTACGAGGTGTGCGCGAACTCGACGCCGGCGGGCGCGGGCGAGCGCGCGCTGGGCGGCAGCGAGCGCGTGGGCGACGTGCTGGCGCGCTGGGAGAAGGCCGGCGCCACGGCCGCCGCCTGCAGGTATACTAGCCTTATTTTTACTCTTGATTCAGGTTGATTCACACCGGAATGGCAGCGGCTAAGCAGCGGTGCAAAGAAGCCGGCTGCTGGCAGGACTACGAAACTGTGTCAACGAGACGGCAGCGTCGCGCCGTCGTGTTATTGCAGCTTTATCGACATGGTTTCATAGCTTTGTATAAAAGATTCACGCATACACCAAGCGAGCATATAATGCTAAATACGCGTTTTGTATGAAATGTTCACTGTATGAAAGTACGCGCATGTAGTGACGGGACTGTTCAGTGACAGGCCGGCGATGTAACTATAGCCCTAGCAATTTTTACGAAAAAGTTACGCGTGCCTATTTTGAGAGACAGCAACAGAGACAAAAATTCTGGGCCGGAGAGCGAGCTGCCCATTGCCCGCGGCCAGCAAGCAAAATTTTATCTGAAGGGAACTGCTGCTCGTATACAAATACTTAGCAAGTTTGTTTCGATATTTCATATTATGTGTCTTTTTCCCGTCAGGCTCGTATTCAAGAAGCGCTTGTTCCTGGGCGAGCGCCCGCTGCAGACGACGTGCGCGGCCGAGATGGAGCTGCTGTACTACCAGGTGCTGCACTCCGTGCGGCACGACCGCCTGCCCATAGAGACCGACGAGGCTGTGAGTAGCATTATCATTTGAGTATTTTCTGCGGCCCAACCTAATGTCCTTCCGTTGGTATTGTTTGTCAAGTCGTTGAACTCCTTAGTGGTTCTTAGTTGAGCTTCACGGAATAAAGACAAATGCTTGCAGTGACTGGACAGGTCCACTTAAATCTGCATGGTTCTCATGTGGTTTGACCATTACATTGTCATGGACTTTTAAAAAGACTGTGACCCCTAAGTTAGTTTTGATGTTTCTTCTCAGGGTAGGGTAGTCAGCTAAGACACATCTGTTTCATCTAGTTTAAACTGACGTAGAAAAAATGACGTTCAGAAGTGTTTTTAAAACCTATTTGCTAAATAAATATCATTTACATATTCTGTATAAATTGTGATAAGAACCGGAGAGAAAAAAATAATTCATGTCATTGGCCAAGTTTAGAAGAATGGAGGCACTGATCGATGTCGTTTACATAAATTACGAATAAGAAAGGAGGACCGAGCAATGAACCTTGAGGTACTCCGCTGGGCACGTTTACCCAGCTAGACATGTAATTGTTAAGTACTACTGCCTGTGGACCTATTATTAATGTAAGAGGAGAAACATTTTAAGAGGTCCCCACGGATGCCTATGTAGCTGAGTTTCTTGATGAGAGTATCATGGTCGATCCGATCAAATGCTTTGCTATAATCTGTGTAAACCACATCAACCTGCTTTCCACTCTCCATTGCATTAGTAATGAAATCGTTAAATAAAATTAAATTAGAAGTGGTATCCTTTTAAAAATCCGTGTTGGAAGAAGCTAAGCGAGGTAGCAAGGGCGGGATATAACTGATTAATTGATTGTAGACAACTAGACAATCCTCTCAAATATTTCAGTTATAATACACAGTTTGGTTATACAACTTATCCATACAACACTGACGACTGTGCGTAGACACACAGCGAAAAAATGTGTGTGCACACAATTTGTTCTCCTGCAAATAAATCTATACTAATATTATAAAGAGGTAAAATTTGTAAGTTTGTATGTTTGTAAGTTTGTATGTAGGGGGTAATCTCTGGAACTACTGGTCCGATTTGAAAAATTCTTTCAGTGTGAGGCCCACGGGAGCGGAGCAGTAACGAAAAATGCGGGTGAAACCGCAGGGAACAGCTAGTAAATAATATGATGTGCGCAGGTAATGCTGGCAGCCCTGCACGCGCAAGTGGTGAAGGGCGAGTGCGCGGGCGGCGGCGAGGAGTGCGCGGCGGCGGCGAGCGCCGTGCTGCCGGCGCGCCTGGCGCAGCCCGCGCTGCCCGCGCCCGCCGTGCGCCTGCACCACCTGGCGCTGCGCGGCACGCCGCCCGCCGCCGCCATGCAGCGCGCGCTCACGCTGGCCTCCTCCTGGCCGCTCACCAAGGCCACCATCTTCGATGTCATGGTAAGTGGATTATGCGATTATTGATTGTGTGCCCTAGCTTTTTCACTCGTAGGAACGTGTACGACGATATTGGTGAAAAAACATATTACAAGCTAAAATCTATAATTATAAAAGGAGAAACTGACTAACTGACTTCAACGTATAGCCAAAATTTTATAATCGTCACTATCCTTAACAACTTCAATGGTTTTATCGCAGCAATCGTTCACATCGAACTGGCCGCGCGCACTCTGGCTGGCAGTAGACGCGCGAGGACTCACCCTGCTGCGACGAGGCACCCGCGCGGCGCTAGTGTCGCACGACCATGATCAGCTGCTGGCTGTGTCTCCCGCGCCACGCGCCTTGCTGCTGGTCACCAGGGCTGATCGCAAGCACGCCAAGCTCGTGCTGTCTACTGACCAGGTATTTTATAAGGATAAACGCATGATCCCGCCCTTCCCAATCCCTATTCTCCTTGTCACATCGCAAAACGCCAATTCGCAACAATTAATTCGTGAATTTCGGAGGTGACTCCTTACAGTGTGACAATATCAGTAATGAGGTTGTGTTCGGCAGGCGTACCAGATCGCGACGCTGATCAAGGACTACATCGAGGCGGTGCGCGGGCCGGTGTCGCCCGCGGTGGGCGCGGCCGCCGCGCCGCCCGCGTCGTGACACCCGGCCGCCTAGTGCCAGTGCTTCCACGTCAGGCGTTGAGCGTGCACGCGCCGACAGCGACCGCAGGGACGTCCGCCACGCGACCGACACTACCCCGCCACGTGATTACAAACAAACATCGATTTTAAAACACGTAGAAACTTATCTCGAATTTAAAATATTTATCAATCGATTCAACAAGAAGTACTTAAAATATTGATGACCAATATAAGTTCGAGAGGTTTAAACTATAGTATATTATAATTCGAGTCTTCCACTCAGTTTTTTGAGTTAAATCTTAAGAAAATCACGTGGTCGTTGTAGTTGAAGCTAGCAATTGATTAAAGTTGATTCCACTCCAAGGATACGTTAAATAAATCTATTAGAGATGAAAATATAGTGTCTTTGCAGTGGGCACGCTCGCGGGTCGGACGAGGGAAGGGAATACCAGTCACAGAAGTGAATGTTTGATGGTTACAAGTAAATGGATCTGATGCGGAAGGCATTGCTCAAGTGACGGAGCGCGCTATGCCGCGCACTCTTTACACTCTTCATTTTAATTATAATTAGTTAAATATCATCGTGAACGATAAGCATTTACTTCACAGGTCTGATTAAATGGTGTTCGGTTTTGAGTGACAGAATGGACGATTTATGTTGCCAGAAAGACGGGGAAGCAAAAATAAACTAAACTAATCCACATACCTACATAGTCAGTAAATAAAACAAATTTTAACCCACTAATGTGTAATAGTTGTTATATTCCGATCTATTAAATTCCTCAAGATAAATTTATGCCAGTATTATTATAACTGTTAAAAGTATTAGACTAAATGTTGCAGGTAGATGTATTGACCGTTGTTGTTAAGATTATCTGGTAGATAGTAATCAATCTTACTCCCCTTTAGTCTTCGGTAATGTAAGATCATGTTGTATTGACATTTTTGGAACTATATGTGTTTGATGTGAACTCTGAAATATGTAAAATGTCTGTGCAAGCGGCTAAGCCAACCCACTGTAAATCATTAGTATTACGATACTATAATATGACATGACATATCACACGCTCAATCATAAATAGACAACTGAAAAATGATGTATTTGAAGATCGAATCGTGAAACGAATATTTTACTAGCTGCTGTCAGCGGCTTCACCCGCGTGATAGCATAAAATTATCCCAAGGGAACTAGTTCCCGGATAAAAAGTATCCCATATGCTATTCCAGGACATGGTCTACCTGTATACCAAGTTTCACCGATATCAATTCAGTAGTTTTTGCGTGAAAGAGTAACAAACATCCATACATAAAACTTCCACGAATATTAGTAGGATGATTTAATGTTCAAATATTTCATTTTTAGTTAGGTCTCTTCACGATTAAGCGTGCGATTATTTTTTTTGTAGGAATACTATACGTAATAGTGACATGTGGGTGATACAGTTAACTGCAGGAGCAAGAATACAATCAGAGTGAGAAGTCACGAGAGTTAGTTGTTATTGTATGTATAGTTGCACTGGGAACTCGTGAGGAAGGCCCTGGACACATTACCACGGCGGCGGCGTAATGTCGTTGACGTGAAACGGTACGGCATCTTTAACGTAAAACGAAGCGGCGTAGTTCATGTGAATCTGCTCGGCATTGTTAACAATACGGCGCGGCGTCGTTAACATTAAAATGCGCAACATTATTAACGTGAAACGACACGACGCCTGACTGATGGTACTGTGGCCAGGCCCTTAGGTTCAGCCAGAGTCTTGTATAGTGAAGTTGGTCTAGGCTCATGTAACCATAGTAGGTAAGTAATTCTTGCTCTTCTTGACTATACTCCCACTATTATCTTCGCTAACATTTCTGATTCCTACCGTGTATCCTATTTAGTGTATTCGCTCCAAATATCGTCCCAGTAGATACCAATTGTATGTAAAATGATATACACTGTTTTAGAGCCTGCCTGTAATGCATATTTATCCTGAACCCTTGTTTTGTGCCTTGTATAAAGCTGACATAATGATGCTGATCGGTAGCCTGTGAATCTCTATAAATTGTATTTATTATCAATTAAATTAATGAGTTATACTGTGTTATTAACTGTCAGCATCCATTATTAGGCGTATTAAATTCAGTGAGCGATTTGTGCAAATTTATTGTGACTGCAAAATAATTACTGATTGTTTCAAAGTATAACTTCTATCATGCATATTACACTATATTGCACAATGTTATGTCTCAATATTTTATTATAATAAAAAAATATATTTGGTATATTAGAGCTAATTGGAATGTAAGTAATGACTTTGTTTGTAACACTAGCTTATAAGACTCGGCGGATTCTGTTCCTTTTGTAGAAAGTCGATTATACAGCTAATTAATATTAAATAAACGTTTCGTTGATATGTCGATGTACATTAGTTCATCGTCATCGTTGCAGTTTAAATCCTTTTCGTATACTGTTCAATAGACTTTGTTACTCATTTCATATTTAAAGGAACAGAATCGTAGCCAATAAAATTCGATCGAGAAAAGATATCCCTTTGTTATAAACGGACATGTTCTCGTATATTAATGTCTAGTACACCTCGTTCTTATGTCGAATAGATTATTTTGGACACGCGTTATTTTCAACTTGTTTGGTGCTTACATATCCAGGAGTTGCTTAGCTTGTGTTTCTGATCTCATGTTGAGTATTATTTATTTAGATGCCATATTTTGATTTACGAGCAATATTTGATTAGGTACTATTTATTTTTAATTATTATGTATTTTAATAACTTGTATATAATTGGTGAACCAAAGACTTCGATTCGTCCCTTTGGATATTTTTATCTTTTATGGATTCCAATTAGACATTTTGTAAATAATTTTAGGCATAGCATACTCATTGACGTGAAATTCTCGTAATATCATAGAGGCTGAAATTATATTAAATTATTGGTACATTTGGCATTCGGTATGTTTTCAGCTTTTGCTTATTAGTCAATTATTTAAAGTTATGAACTAACACTTGGATGTATTTATAACACAATTTATAAATTTTAACGCACGTGGTTGTTACGGGACTGACATTTAATTACTTTTTCTGAAACTATAAGATGAAATTGATTATTACAATATTAAATTAACGAGTTTTCTCAGTTCTGTGCTAACCACGAGCGGTTACTAACATTGAGCACTAATCTATAGACAATATTTGAAAATAATTATAATTGTTTCTCATAGAGGTAAGTTATTTTAATAATATAGGATAATGAATGTAAGTGAAACATCGACAAGCACATCACTACGAGTTTCATTGCGTACCACCACTCAACTGCCCATATAGACTGAAGGTGTCCAAATATTTTATCATTTTTGATGGATTGTTTTTGTTACATTGTGTATGGAATTTTACCCTATTATTTGAATGCCAAATAAATGATTACAAAGTGAGTTTTCTGTTGTTTTTGTTTATTTGAAAAATTATTTTATACACTTATATTACAATATTATAAATATTACTGTGTCACTAATCCTAGGTAATCGTCCATCAATGTTCCAATGGCGAACTGAAAAAGAAAAATATTAAATTAAAATGACGCAAAAAAGAGCGTTATAAAGGCCCTCTGCCGGCATGGCATAGCATAGCACAGCAGATTGTGCTGCGGTATGCCGCGGCATGCCGTGGCATGGGGGGTTGTGCTTTAGGATCTGACGCAGAACGTCCCATTCGCGAAAGGTAGCATGCCGTGTTATGCCACAGCATACCGCGTCATGCCACAGCATTCCGCGGCACGTCGCAGCATCGTGGTATCGAAATAAAGTAGAACATGAACTAAAATCTAAAATCAATGAAATAAGATTCAAAATAACGTGATTAGTAATAAAATGCTTTGCTATGACATGCCGTGCTATGACGGCAGAGCCGAAATCAATAACCTATCTATCACATATCGGAGATAAAAAAACAAATGAAACAACAGAAAACATTATGATTTTTGTATTGTATCATTTGTTTTACTGTCTCCAGTATGCCAAAACTGGAGATAGGTTATTGGGTTCGGCCGTTAGATGACCGCTAGTTTGATGATACACATATACACAAAATATGTTCGCCCAGTACGCCATGGTCACGACTACATGACCGACTTTTAATAAAATGAAAATGAACTTGTCTGTCAATCTGTACTCACAATGCCAGTGGCGTCGACCCTGGTGCCGACGATCTTGAGCCGGATGACGTCCTCCTCCTGTATCACGTTGTCCTCCTGCTTGCTCTTGTAGCACGGCGGGTTCACGTTCGGGCAGAACTCCATGTCCGCTGGGATCGACTGGAATAAATATATTGATTAAATAAATAATTTTCAAAGTAACCTGAGGAGCTCGTAGCTAGATAATAACAGCAGCACGGGTCGATCTTCAAGGTTAAGCAACACTTGCCAGGGTTGGTCTGTGGATGGGTGACCATCTTAACAAACCGAGTTTCCTTCGTGCCTCGGAAAGCACGTTAAGCCGTAGGTCCCGGCTGCCATTTGTAGATCTTTGGCGGTCGTTACGGATAGTCAGAAGCCAGTAAATCTGACTCCAGTCTTGCCATGAAGTACCGTGTTACTCCAGTTAATGGGCTGTAGAGGTCTGGTAGGCAGCCGCTCCTCGTAAAATACTGGTATTCAGCTAAATCCGACTTGACTGGAAGCCGACCCCATTATAGTTGGGAAAAGGCTATGGTCGGAATTTTAATTAGATTCCAGATTTGACATTAGCTGTTGTCATTTTGTGAAATAATGATACCACATATTATAATAGTGTAGTGATGAACTCAAAAATCGATAAACAATCAGTGTGTGTGCCATCAGTGTGCCAATTAAAGACTAAATTATTGGTTTTTGTTTTAAATAAATACATAATTATTCATAATAATTATTTATTAATTAGTAATCGCTGCTTCTTCTTCTTCTACTTAGCGTTAGTCCCGGCTTTTGCCAGGGTCCGCCTTCTGGCTTAGCTTGCTCCACTTTGCCCGATCTTCTACATCCTTGACAGTAAGGCCATTGGCTCTCATGTCGGACTTGACGACGTCCAGCCAGCGCTTGCGAGGGCGACCACGAGACCTAGCGCCAAGGACAGCCATATTTATGCATCTCCGGCCAACGTACTCCATAGGGTGGCGCATGATGTGGCCATACCATCGCAGACGACACTCTTGCAGTTTTTCCCCCACGTCACGGACACCAAGACTACCTCGGATGAATGAGTTGCGTATGCGATCGGATCGCGTTACGCCGCTCATCCACCTCAGCATCTTCATCTCCGTGACGCAAAGCTCCTGGGTGTGTCTGCTTAGTGCTGGCCAACATTCGCCGCCGTACAGGAGGACAGGACGTATGATGCATTTATATATCTGTCCCTTAAGCTTCGCAGGCATTTTGCGGTCGCATTAAAAACGCCTGTTACCTCTCGCCATTTAGCCCAAGCCGCGCCTATACGTGCTTGGATATAGTAGGCAAATATAGATAAAAATTACAAAGCATAGTTTTCGGTAGAACGTAATTTATGCCGGTAGAAAAGTATTATAGCAATAAACAGTCAAGTTTATTTTTCGAAGATTTCAGTATCTCATTCGGTCGTTTCGTCATTTTTATTCGGACAAAAGTAGTCGGAAAGTTAGTATTTTAGGCAGTAGATTTAATATTTTGAGTAAGGGTAATTCTTCTTTTTTTGTCGGAGCTTTTATTACTACCCTAAAATAAATTATTACTTACCATAATACATCTATCTGTTTTATTTGTCATGTTCCTTCATGATCACATTTTTTTTATTTATTTCACACACAATTATAAAAGAAAAGTCTCAGACCGTTAATTAATCGTCAAAACTAAATTATCGGTTCAGAAATATTTAATTTCCTGATATACTTAGTTTACGAGAGTAAAATTATAAACGAGAATAATCGATCCAGATATATTCCATTTCCATATCGAATAATTTCGCAACGTCACTATTTATTACTTGTCATAACGTTGCAATACTGAAATTGTCAAATCTGGAATCGAATTAAAATTCCGACCATAGGTAGATGATGATGTCAATAAACGAATTCGTTAGGGTATTCATAGGACAACATCAACGACATTGCAACTTGCGCGCTATCTATCTTATACAAATGTATAAAAAAGCGCGTGTAATTTACGAGTTTCTAAGAAATTTGGCTGCTGCGGTCTTCCCGTCCGATTATAATTTAGATGACTTCAAGGTTAGAATGAATAGGTTCTTAATTAATTAGTGTTGTACTGAGCAAACCATACTATTACTTGAACCGTTTTTATTAATGGCAATGTAATGTGCGTCAATTAAATTAATCGACTAGCAACATTTCTACCAGACGTCATCTTATGTCCGGCAGTTGGTATGATGTTGCCGTATGCTGCTACATGGCCAGTGATCTGTTAAATGTTCCCATCACTGTTCACGTAAATAAGTTTGCTCAGAAACAGTGCCAATGTTTGTCAACAGATGGCGCTGTTAGTTGAGAGGCGATTTCTGAATCGCGGTGTTAAAGAGTCTCCGGCTCTTAACTAGGTCAAAATTGTAATTTTTATTTTTATGAGCAGCAAGTACCGTGGATATATCTATTATTCGATTATATCTATAGTCTAGTGTTAAATTGACCGCCCTCTCCAAGTCGGCCTTCGTTCATGGTCCTTCGAGCCGGATGTTTAATTTAACACTGGACCATGATATTAAGCGCGTATAATAGATATATCCACGAAACTTGCTGCTCATACAAATTACAATTTTGACCTAGTTAAGAGCCGGAGACTTAACACCACGATTCAGAAATCGCCTCTCAACTAACAGCGCCATCTGTTGACAAACATTGGCACTGTATTATGGCGAATGTCCTTCAAGACTGACTCCTATTACAAGGTTAAATTGTGTACAGCCCTGATGACCGATAATAATTATTAACAATTTTAGACAACTTATTAAGTACTGAACTTATTACTAACTATTTTACCAACCCTTTGGGCATTGACCTTATTACTAACAATTTTAAACAACTTATAACTAACAGACATGTAAATAAACAATCCGCACATTTACTCCGCTATAGGCAACAAACATAATTTTGAAGTAGGCCTCTTTATCGTGGACAATGATGTCCGTAGTGTTACCAACCGGGTAACACCGTCCGAACCGGTATATTTTCCCGCTCACATTTTTCTTAACCCCGTGCTGTACTTGGCTGTACACTTCAGCACCTAACAAAACATCAATTTTGTTAGGCTTGAAATAATCCGGATCAGCCAAATCATAGTCGCTCAAGTCTGCCCATTTTATCCTAACTACATTCGAAGACGGAAGAAGGCTGTTACCGATTTCAGCACATAGGCATTGACCTTTATTTGAAAAGATGGATTTACTCTTGAGCGAAGCTTGATCACCACAATGGATGTCGAAGTTCTACCCTTATCTCCACCCACACCTAATACCGTATTTTTTTACGGTATTTTATTTAACCCTAGATACTGAACCATGGATTCTGTCACGAAAGACCCCTGGGATTCTTGATCCAGCAAAGCCCTAACCACTTGGTAATCTCCAGTCTTCGACTCAGCCTTTACTAAGGCTGTGGTTAATAAAACAGTTTTGGAACTGTTTCCTGTCGCAAAACATGAAACTAATAGTTTGTCGGGCACCTCCGTTTGATTAGCGGCCTTAATTTAACCAAAATTCACTGATGAGGTTTCCACGTGAGCAGCAAGCACTGTGGATATATTTATTATACGCGCTTAATATTATAGTCCAGTGTTTTAATTAACCACCCTCTCCAAGTCGACCTTCGTTCTATCACTCTTATTGAAAAGCACAGTAATAAATGAATGGCATTTATTCTAGTTGCTTCATTCAAATAAGAAAGGATAAAGCGGGACAGTCCGACGCACACGTGGGCCATGCCTGATCTCTACGTAGAACCACGTCGCGTGGCGTAGTGTGGCGTGGATCTAATGTCATCTAGTTCACATATGAAATGTATAGAGATAGACTAAGTTTTATAGCCCTAAGGAATTAACATTGCTTCAGTCTCATATTAGTAGAAAGATTTTAAGTAAACATGTTGATTTAAAACTTACATGATGAGAAATAAAACAGCTCAATGGTCCAATTTGTGCAAACATTCCAACCTAAAACAAAAAAAATATGTTTATCAAGTTTAAAAAAAAAAGGATTAAGATTAGATTTTAATTTACAACATAACACTGTTCTTATAAACAAATTAAGTTTTTACTAAAATATGAAGGACGAATGGTTCGCGAGGCAAACTTGCCAGAGGTCTCTCAACGATCTCTGGCCAAATTGAGAAGTTTGTGCCAAACAAATACCTATATTAAAATGTAGCGTCAAACATTCTTCTGCATCACTGTCGAGCGGAAGTGCGCCCAATAGACGCGCAGCAGGGCCACATTGTATGGCAAATAATCATGACTTGAATTAGAACTTAAAAAACAGATCTATTAAGGGCTATGCTACACGGGCGGTTCTCCTGCCGCGGGAATCCGCTCGACAAAGCTCCTGCAAACCAGCAACCTACACAGGACGCGGTTTACCGCTGTGTTTTCACTGCGTCACTAGCCACCCACGCAAGCGCACACACGACGAGCGAGCGAGAAGGTCCCACGCACAATGACGCAATAGCGGATAACCGCCCGTGTAGTTTAGAACGGCGGTAAACAGCGGCGGTTTGACGCTGCATGCGGCGGTCGAATTTCTCCCGCCTGCAAACCGCAGCGGGAAACCGCGCCGTGTAGTTTGTAGCATACTATGTCCATAAGAAGTGAGTCTAGTGCGGTTCAGAAGCGGATTCCCGCGGCGGGAGAACCGCCCGTGTAGCCTAGCCCTAAAATAACATTCTACTATACATTTTGAATATTCCTTTTACGCCTACATGTTGACAATATTTGAAGGGCGGATTCACACCGAAATGGCAGGGGCTGGCAGTGTCGCGATGAAGCCAGCAGAGCCGGCCGCATACAGCTGGCAGCCGCGCACGGCCTCCCGGTACCACTCCGACGCGCCTAGTCTCGTCTTGATTGACTAGTTTAGTTTCTTTATATTCGGCACGTGTAATATGTTAGGACTTAGGAGTGAAAATGATGGATTTGAATGGATTTATTATAACAGTTTTTTTGCAAAGAGGAAATAACCAAAGAAAAATAAGAGCCGCTCGTGGTACGAGCGGCGTCGCGACAATTTGTGCTCCTCGTTAAGCACTTCGTGCGTCCTTCTGATACTAGTATTTTCATACTCGTGCTCGCCACATCGTTGTCGTTCCATTCTGGTATGAATCTGCTCTAATATAGAGTGTTCTTCATCACTCACCTTATTAACTTGAGTGACAATAGCATCTAGAACCTCTCCCTTGAACGGTCGGAACACAATCGCCTTGTACTTGACGGGGTACACCACAAACCCCTGTCCGGGTTGGATCAGACCCGCCCCTATGCTGTCTATTGCAGTCACTGCTATCACGAAACCATACCTGAAAACAAATTAAATTGCAATTGCAATGAAAACTATTAATTTTCATAAATATTTATTTATTTATTTTAATAGCTTTATGCACTATTAATTACTCAGATACCCGCGAAACGAGACACAATAGTAAAACAATAACAGCGTGGTCTCATAGGACCGGTTGGGGATTCAAACGTTAAGAATATATTCCATAAATGATTTTACGGCTAAACAGATTTTCAAGGTATAACCATTTTGGCATTTGGTGTCAAGGACCCAAGATACAAGTTGAACAGTTATTGAGAAATCTAAAAAATCAAACGATTATAGCATACTTGGATTTCCCCCAGCAGCGTCATATCAGCCATCCGGTAGGTAGTGGGGGTGAGTTTACGAGGCGCAGAACTACATTTATGAACCTCATTGCCGTTCGGACTTCCGAACGGTGTAGTCGCGTTTTAAAAGTAAGCCGTTACTTTTGAAAAAGGGTGTCCTACTTTTTTTATTAAAGGTTATAGTGTTAGAATTAATTTTGGTGTTCTAAGTGAATTCGGGTTATGGGACATCTCGCCCAAGCAAAAACTCGCCTGTGGGCGAAATGTCACCTTTTTTAAATATGCATGGGTAGATTCGCCCGGACGAGTCTAGTAAAATGGGCCACATGTCTCCTGTTAAAAAGTAAAGGGATATTTCGCTCAAATCGTATAATTATATAAAATTACTTGCTGACCACTAGAATAGCCAATTCATTTTGTTTGTTGACTACAAATACTACTATTACATAAATACCAAAAAAAACTAAATAGTACTTAGAACTTAATATAATAAAATAGACTAAACTCTACACGCGGGCGAAGCCGCTGGCAGAAGCTAGATTCTTATAAAAATTATAAGAATGAAATCAAAGTTCACAGGACAGGTCTAGTATAATGGGCTGGTATCCGCAACTCCACGGCTAAAGCGAGTATTTTGCATATGGAATCATCAGGACAGGTCTACAAATGAATTCAAATCGATCAAATCATTTAGATAATTTACTTTATCATATTATTGGGGTATCAACAGAAATTAGAATCCTGTTGAATTTTTATCGAAAGGTTGAAAATAAATACATAATTTAGCTGATCACATTGGCACACTGTGTTTGCGATGAGGTTCATAGATGTTGTCTTATGCTTCACAAACTCATCCCCAATACCTGCCGGATTGGGGCGGGTATGACGCTGCTGGGGTCTGTAGCGTAGCACCGTACCAGAACAGGATGCCTCTATCTCAATTTGTGGCTTAAAGAAAGGTAGGTAGCTTAATATCAATTTTATTTTTAGGTAAAATGGTTCTATTACGCATGGGTCGAAACTTGGTGGTTTTTACTTTTAAATGCCATTGGATATCTTTGTAATAAACGGAACTCTCAAAAATTAACCTTAGAAAATTAAAGGAGCTTTGCAAAAATTACTACTTTTCAATAAGTTACTTATTTACGACTTGAGAAAGAATAAATAATTAAAGATATGTAGTCATATTATAAGCTTAATATATTGTGACTTTTTAAAATAGCTGTCAAATGATAAGGGTTCACTGATGTTAATTAACTGAAAAAACATTAGTCTTAGTACATAACCTATAAAATTCAAACTCAATTTTTTCACTTACTTTCCTGTACAAGTGCCCTCGACTTCAGTATATAACTTCTGCTTTACAATATCTAGCAACTGCGGCCCAAAATACCGAGGGTGTAGAAGAATTTCGTGTTCTAAAGATATCTGAAACATTTGTTTACAAAACAAGTTATCTCGTAACAGACGAATTTGAATTGCGATTAGAGAATTAAATATTCACTCACATGATAAAACATTGTGGACGCAAAATAATTTCGCTTCTATATTCCTTACTTCATATTACAAACAATTAATCACAAAATTACATTCGGCCGCAAACGCCTAGAACGAAAAGCGTCTCAAGTCAAAAACAAACTAACACGTCAAAAAAGCGACATTGACACTAGTGTGATGACAGTGATCATAGACAGTGGACTAGTGGTGACCAATGGTCTCGGTGTTACCGATGTAAAAATTAGAAAATCGTAAACCAGTCCATAGTATAAATCAGTTTACAATTTTTATTTGTTTCATACTAATTATTACTTCAGATTCTTTTTGTATGATCTATCTGACATAGTTTTTAATTAAACATGTATTAAAATGTAAATAATTTTTCCAAAAGATTCTCACGAACAATAAATTATACCATCGTTACTTGACAACACTAGTGATTACTCAAAAATGCCAAATGAATGGCAGACTTGTGTATCGTAATCAGATTGTTGTAAAAAATGGCAAAAACTTACGATTATTTATTTAAATTGCTATTGATAGGTGATTCTGGTGTGGGAAAAACATCTATATTATTCAGATTTTCAGAAGATGCGTTCAATATTTCATTTATATCAACAATTGGTGAGTGCTTTGATTCAAGTCTTTATATATCAAAGGTTATTGTCAGATATTTTTTACGTATATTGTCATGGAACAGGATTTTTTGTTTCCATGTCCATTGTGTCTATTTTTTTATCGAAACACATATTTGTGGCGGATAGGGTGCGGTGCCTCGATAAATGGAGCCCTTATCGAATTAAATGAATCGAGAGTTCATGACATCATACACACTAATTAATTAGTTGATTCCCGAATAACTGGACTGTTGGTTGCAGGTATTGACTTTAAAATTCGTACGATAGACCTCGACGGCAAAAAAGTAAAATTACAAATATGGTAAGTTGATTTTTAGTTTTAATGTTGAGTTCGTTTTTCTTAGTTTTAGTGAGCCAGAGCAGTTACAAGGCGCGGTCAAGTTAAAGCTAGTGGCCAGTTTTGCAATCGTAAATGAGTAATGAGGCTAGTACAATGTACCTACTTCCTTTCTTTAGCCTATCAACACAATGGCTCAAACTGTTGTTCTCCAAGACAGTCAGGGAACAAAACAACAATTTACATTTACACTGCAGTTCTAGACTCATAGTCATGCTTGACCTCTGTGAATTTATGAGATAATTATATGGTGCTACTTATGTAAAAGTGATAACTATGTATATGCAAACATTTTCAGCTTTGTTATTGTTTAGAAGTAATCATTTATTGTATATTTATTAAATAAATCATTATTGTAACAACTGAAGAAATAAAACATTCAGCATTCGTGAAATTAAAGAATTTTCCATTATACTGTAAACATGCTTGTGTTCCAGGGATACCGCGGGTCAGGAAAGATTTCGTACAATCACAACAGCATACTATCGCGGTTCAATGGGTATAATGCTGGTTTACGATGTTACAAATGAAAAGAGCTTTGAAAATATAAAGAATTGGATCAGAAATATTGAAGAGAATGCCAGTGCCGACGTTGAAAAGATGATTCTTGGAAACAAGTGTGATTTAGAGGCTAAAAGACAGGTAAGAGAGCATAATTATACTTTTTTGGTATTAGTCAGTAAAAGTAAGACTTTCCCTGTCACTCCACCCAGAAAAGGGGGAGTTGTTTGATGACTCCCATGGTATAATAAATAAATAAGGTCATAATCATCTCATGAAGCGCAAGCGAGTATCAGACTTTTACCGACTACAACCACATGTGTGTTGTGGCTCTTTTTAGAAAATCCCCATGGCCCTTGCAGGCATAGGTCCTACTGGGTCCTTACAGTTTACTGACATTTCAGACCTACATCTGAATAAAACCATCTATGACAAATTTGTATTAAAAGCAACTAAAATTTGACATCAAACCTGTTACAGGTCAATGAACCTTCATTAAATATGAATGCTTGTCTAGGTCATCTCCAAAATCAATATATCACTTACATTTGCTTGCTATCTTATATTGATTTCAAACTTTAACATTACAGATTTTATAATTATCCCTAATAACTCATTAATCGTTTTTTAACTTGATTTTATTAAAACAGGACAAAGCTCGGGTAAATTTATAAATACATAAAATTTATACATAACCATGAAAGTAATATGATTTTCCTACTGTTTGAGCTCTGTAGATACAGTAATGTGTTATCAATAATATGTTGGTATTGATAAGTGGCAAATGGAAGTGTAAATGTTATTCCAATCGCACTTGTGACTCATGCTTTTGGCAGTATTTTATCTAAATGATAAGAATAACTGGGGATTAAGTGGGAGTTCTAAGCCTAACAAGCTGGTTAAACTAATTCATTTTCAATTACAAAATTATCTACTCCTGTCTAATCAAACTCATGTATTATTGAAACTATTTTTTAGGGTTCGGAAGAGTAAAAACGGGCCCCATCGCTGTCCGTATGTCAATCACCAGACACAGATTAGGAATTTATGTTGAGCTCACAGACTACAGACGTTATTTTTTTTACCGTTTTTTGTCGTGCGCGAGTCCGAGTCGCAATTGGTCGGTTTTTATTTAAATTGACCTACATTGTGTCCCACTTCTGGGCAAAGGCGTCTCCCTTCTCCTTCCAAACCTCTGCCCTAAGTGATCTCTGATGCAAGTTTGCTCCCATTAGATTGACACACCACTAACGCCAACGGAATCTAATATTTAATCTTATTCTATTTCAGGTTTCAAAAGAACGAGGTGAACAGTTAGCCATAGAATATCAGATTAAATTTATAGAAACCTCAGCAAAAGACTCCTTAAATGTCGAGTCAGCGTTTTATACCTTAGCAAGAGATATCAAGGCCAAGATGGAGAAGAAACAGGTATGGCGCAACACACAACATAGAATTTAAAGTATTTACACAAATAATCGTACGCAAAATACGCGCTTTAGTCATGGAGTTGCCCAATATACTAAACTATACTCATATAATGACGTGGTTTAGTCGACTATGAAACCTTGTGCACATGTAGATAATATCTGGGAATATCGCATAGACAATTTTTTATCCCGGTAGTAAGCTCCCTCGGGACAATTTTCTACTATCACGCGGTGACGCGGGCAGCTAGTAGGCTGTATAACATCACGCTACGACTCACAGAAGCAGAGCAGTAAACAAAGAGGACATCCACGGGAGACGGGATTTACTATATAAATTAATAGGGACAAAGGAACAGATTTTACAGAATCATAGCCCACAGGGCTATACATAGTTTCTGCTACATTCATAAATATTCTTTAAGTTACGACTATATTGCGTATGAGATTGTAGTGTGTGTACACTGTCACACAGACGTTATATAAAAAGATCGTGTAAACAACGCATCTCCTTTGTTTACTGTGTGATTGATTAGCTCTGCCAAATATAATTATACACTATACTATTTTGTTATGACATAATATTAATTGCCAACAATGGCACTTAAGGAAAACTTTAATGTTATGCTTGTTAGAGGGCATGCTGACTCACATTGGCATTTGCTTATCAGTAGGGAAGTCAACCGTTTAACAAGTGACCGTTACTTGTGCAGCCTTACCCCCCCTTTTTGAGTTTGGGAATTCCCCAAATCACGTCTTCTACTCGGAGATGAAGTATTAGACTTTTGCTGACTAAAATCTATCTGTGTTCCTTCAGTTGCCCTTTGCGTATACTCCTTGGAACAATCCCGCACTCTGTTAGTATTAACCCCTTATTTTTACAATAAGAATTGGAAGCTGAGTTTTTGTGAAAGTCATAATAAGGTGGAATAAAAATGGCCCACTATCATACTCTCTCCCTAGCCTTTTCCCAACTAGCTTTGGGTCGACTGCAACCTAGTTACTAAGCAAAATGATACTCCTTGCATAGCCTGATGAACAAACTTTCTATCATCTGACTACCTATAACGACTATCTAAAAAGTACGAATGAGAACCGGGGCCAACGGCTTAGGTGCTTTCCGAGGCACGAAGTGTCAGTCAAGGCCTTTATTATACACACCTACAATAAAACATTTTTATTTAGCCAAGAATGTAAATAAATGATGGACAGACATGGTTTGTCATTCAACATTGCACTTCATGAAGTAGTAATACATTGTAAAATATGGCTTGATACAAGTAGCCTTGTCATATGAATGATGCAGATTGCAGCTGTCGATTATGTACATGTGTGTGTACTGTGTAGATGATTCACATGTGTGTAGTGTATGTGTAGCTATTAGGTACTTTCTGAATTGATTAGTCATTAATTTACGCATTAGTTGATTCGTCATTAATTTATTTACTAGAACAAATGTAGCTTGTTCTAAAAAAAATGATGAGGCTTTGTCGTAGGGTATTTAGCCGCCAAAATAAAATGAAACTGGGTAGGTCATATCTGCAGCATCACTGATTGGGCCCCGAATACTAAGAACAACCGACTTGGTAGGCCCGGAAGTAGATGACTTAAAGGATTGTCCTGGTGTGGCTAAGCACAAAGAAAACACACAGACAGTGGGACACAACAGGCTCATAATGTTAAATTATTCTATGTGTCCTTATAATAAGTGTAAAACTTTCACCAAATATACTGCAGTACTATTTACATTGGTCCGTGCGTAACAATTGAATCAAGGCCTTATTCATAAGTGTGAACTATTTGCGATCTCGTACACCACCTACTGAATACATTACAGTGATGAGAACTGCCAACGTGACTAACACATCCAAATATGTGCTAAACGTGGAATTTAAATTACGTATACTAGCCCTGTTTATTAGTACCCGTTGTTAGAGATAGATTGTAATGTCCCAGTAATCAGCCTTAAAATGTTCTCACTGCTGGGCCTCAGGCCTCCTCTTTAAAGAGGGAATAGGCCGTAATCCACTTCGTTGACTCTGTGTGGGTTGGTGGATGTCACATATCTGAGAATTTTTGGTTCTAGGACATGCTAATTTCCTTACGATATTTTGCTTTACCGTTTTGAGAGCTGTAGTTCTGAAATAAGTTAGGTACACAGAGTGCCCGCCTAGTTTTGAACACGTGACGTAGGACTCGCAAGTCGGGACCGTTACCACTGGGCCACAACTGCCCAAGACAGTCTGAGAAAGGGCCTGTTTCACCACCTATGATTAAGTTTCGAGTATCTTACTTGACAGATAATTTCATACGAATTCTGTCACATTTTTGAATTTATTCAGTGAGTAGTGCCTACTCGGACATTGTGAAACAGGCCCTAAGACTCTTTTCTTATAAGTATATAATATATTGTCATTATTTACTCAATAATAATGGTGCACAAAAAACAATGCACTTGTTGTAAATAAGTGAACAACCTAGTTCCTTCATAGTTTACACATTGCTGACCCTGACAACTGCTGCGGTAGGATCGCGATCGATAAACAAAACAACTAGAAGGCCTAATTAACAGTTCACTGGTAGATGTACCTAATAGTGAACACATACTTATAACATAACAGTGTATTAACACTAGTTATAAGTACATAAGCTTGTACCCAAGGAATAATATTCTCCCAAATAATCTTTAACATCCCCTAAATCTATGTGAGTATTGTTTCACAGGGGGTAGTTGAAAAGGGTTGTTCCCGTTCGTCCACACCCCGTCGTCCACACTGCGGACGACTGGGAATGATGCGTTCTGTTCGTCTACACTGTGGACGAACAGAACGCATTATTCCTATACGTCCACACCCCGTCATCTCACGTCTAGTTTAAGAGTTAATAAAAAGAAAATATGATGATAGTATTTCCTTATATAATAAACATACTTTTATTTTTATTATATAAGGAAATATTACTTTACACATTGGCAATGTGTAAAACTTAACTCTTAGACTAGACGTGAGATGACGGGGTGTGGACGACTGGGAATAATGCGTTCTGTTCGTCCACAGTGTAGACGAACAGAACGCATCATTCCCAGTCGTCCGCAGTGTGGACGAACGGGAACAACCCGTTGAAAAAAACAGTGATTTAAAACCTTTTTATTAACTTTGGATATTTATACTAAGTTTCATGTAAATGTTGTGTGTTATATTTATAGATGTCTTTATAGTCGGAACTAATAGCATAGGCTCCAATGAATAAAATTTTGCCTACAAAGGAATTTCCCCCTTTTCACCCCGTTTAATTCTTAATTTCGTAGTGCTAGCCTACGTCATAAAAAGAAGCCTTGCAAAATTTTACCAACCCAGTAGTTTTGGCTATGCGTTACCACGTCAGACAATCACTTTCTCCTTTTATATATGTATTGATTTGTTTCTTCCATCTTATAACTTACTTCTTTTGTTTCATGCAATTCTTTACGAAAACAGAAGGTAATGAATCCGAGTATACGGTACTAGTTTTTCTCAGTGTCGTCTTTTTTGTTCGCTTCTTAGTTGAGATGGCAAAACAGTAAAAATATTGAGCTACACTAATTAGGCGCTCGTTTTTTGTTAAGCTATATTTAGCATTACTTAAATATTTTTTGGCTATTCTACTAAATAATTGCATGATGTTTATTTGCAGTTCGCAATAATTTTGAGCTGATTTTCTAAAAAGCCACATCTAGGTCTGTTCCTGCCATCTCAGACAAGACACAAGGTTTTCCCTTGAGAGTGTAGCGGCAAAACCTTGCCGTGTATGTCTGATCTTACTTCAAGTCCTAGGTTGGTTACACCTTAGACTTGAAGTCAGTTGAAGCTACATATACTTCAAGCCAGAGTTCAACTTCCACATGTTATTTTTTGTATTAAAAACTCTACAATATGCGGAATAAGGTTCGAAATACGATAACTGGTTTGATAGACAAAGATAAACCTTGTTTAGTAATAAGATGGATCTTGTCTGCGAAGGCAGGTGTTTGACACAGTGGAAAGATCAACACAGCTTACAATTTTTGTTTACGTGAGCGTTTCCACTAAGGATTTTTACTAAAGGACTAAAATGCTACTGCTGTCTTATGCCTAGTTCGCACTAAGCTAGTAATTTAGTTTAGTAGCGAGTAATTTAGTAGCTAAACGCGTCTGAACACCAAAAATTTAGTCGAGTAGTTTAGTAAGAAATTTAGTCCAGTCGATCCGTTTTACTCTATTTTTATCGGGCGAGTAGCACCTCCCACCACGCGTCCGAGCCACTGGCGCACCGATCCCTGTCGAATTAGTCGAGTTCATTAGTTGCCGCAAAAATGTCGTTTCGCTGGAGCGAAGAAACTTTAAAAATTGTTTCCAAATATATAGAATATGAATGCTTATGGAATATTAAATCCTCACATTATAAAAACACAAACAAAATATGAAACAATCCGCATACTTGGATTTAGAAAATACAATGAATATACGGCCGTTATCAGTTGGCGAGTCTGAAGTTAGGCTCTGCGAATTTTGGCGCTTGAAATATCGTACAAAGTTAAGGGTTAAAAAAAATGCAATTTGCAGTTGTTATTGCTGTTAAAAACAGCTATTGGCTATTATAACGGCCAAACTGTATCTGGAATTGGTGAAAAGGCAAGAAAATTGAAAATTAAAAAAATAATCCGTTTATTTATTTTATTGCGTTGTAGGCTGTTCATCTTGCAAAACACCACTCACTTATAAACTGTACTCGAACAAAGTGCGAACGATTTTTGGGCAGAAGCGAGTATTTTAGCTACTAAATTACTCGTTACTAAACTAAATTACTAGCTGAGTGCGAACTAGGCATTATGCCTAGTTCGCACTAAGCTAGTAATTTAGTTTAGTAGCGAGTTATTTAGTAGCTAAACGCGTCTGAACACCAAAAATTTAGTCGACTAGTTTAATAAAGAAACTAAATAGCTACTAAATTACTCGTTACTAAACTAAATTACTAGCTGAGTGCGAACTAGGCATTAGAGAGGCAGACGAGCAACTCGTTTTTGTCTGTCATACCTTCAGAGAAACGTGTAACTTGAAGTGAGACAGAAAATTAGTTGCGGAGACAAAAGTTGCTCGTATGCGTAATATCTTTTAAGGGCCTATGCATACCACGTTTTTTAAATGCGCCGGCGCTGTCTTTGTGTGTGTGTGTGTAAATGGGTGTACCCAAAAAAGTCGGTAATTTTTCTTCTTCTCTTTTTTATAAATTAATAACAGTACACAATGCTGTCTCGACCGACGCCATCTTGCTACTGTTGACGAAGTTCTGCTTAAAAACGCAAAATGCCAGCGCCTTTATATCGATACACACGCGGGTTTGCATCGCGTCTGTATCGCTATACACGCGCGTTTGCATCGCGTCTGTATCGCTACACACGCGCGTCTGTATTTATACAGGTGTGCAAAGGTCTACAGGCTGCGTCTGGCTTGCGTGCGTATCGCGTCTGTATAGCTACAAACGCGCGACGACGGCGCGTTTAAAAAACGTGGTGTGCATAGGCCCTAAGATTCGAGCTACATCTTACCATAAATAATGTCGTCAACGTCTTTGATACTTATTAATCGAACGTGTGGGTCAGAATGACGGGTGTATTGTTCCAGATGAATTTGTTCTATTATGTCAAAGGAATGTACCAGCAATGTCAATGTATCTACAAGAATCGTGAACTTTTAATAATAAAGTGAGCTAGGCAGTCAGTGACAATGTAATAGATATCTTATGGTTACCAGATGTATGTACCTTTAACGTACTTTATAAAAGGTTTGACGCCTGACATTTTTTCATAGCAAGTTGAGTATTGTTTAATTGCTAGTATTGAATATTTAAACTGATATCTGTAACGATACACCCGCCATTCTGACCCACACAATCGAACTATTATCAACAACACACATTGGTGATATGATAGTGTTTTTGTTTTTCAAATTTTAATTCTGTACGATATCTTAATGATTTTTTGTTACCTTCTAATTACGCTTTGATAATACTGTGCCGTATCATAGAGTTGTTTGTTACTAACATTCCATACAAAATTCTTAATGGTCATTCACCTTTGCCATTGTAATAGTAATTTAATTTTTCCATACTCACCATGCAATACTTATCAAATAAGGCATACTGTCCACGGACGCATAGCACCTTTTTAGACGCATATCCGTCATTGTACGCCTACGTGAAGTATACATACAAATTAATAAAACGTCGTGCCGTCGCATCGTTGACGCAGATTCATAGCTTTTTTTGTATAATGACGAATACGCGTCTATGAAGCTGTGTGTGTGAAAAATAGGCCTAACTTACCAGGTTTTTGGTCATACATAACTATTGATAATAATGATTGTGTGTATCCAGGAGGCGAGTAACCCGGCGGGCGCTCGGTCGGGCGCGCACCAGATCCGTGCCAACGAGCAGCAGCGCAAGCCCACGTCGTGGCTGTCGCGCTGCAGCCTGCTCTGACGGCGCCGCGCCCCCCCACGCCCCACTCCATGTACAACGCGAGCTATATAAACAAGTATTAAGGCCCGCAGCATGCGACCTACACGCTCCTCTATCTATCACTATGAGTTATACCAGGATTGCCATCCAATAGCCATAATATCAAGCGTGTAGCGTTCCCTAACACCCACCAACTATATATTTTTCGATCTTTTTAATACTGGTGCGACAACTCCATAGGGGGATCAGACTTGCTTTTTGTATTTTTATATCCGCGACTATGATACCTACTTCGACGTTTAGTTGAAACGAAACAGTATTTTTTCGTAAATTACCTTGTACATTTGTTTACATTTGAAGTGACGATTTATTTTTATATTAGGGCGAAATTAAGGTGTTATCATCATTACAAATAATGGTTGGAAGGTTTATTTCAATAGATTTTTAGCTGTACTTTTCCTTTTGCTATTTTAATTAAGATATATATTTTAATGTAATATATAATATTTAATTTGAATAAAGTGCTTTTTTACAAACTGTGTTTTTGTTTTTAACAATAATACTACAATGAATTAACAATAGTAACAATTTATTGCCAACATTATATACAAAAGAGATGAATGTTTTGGACACTTTTAGAAAATGGAAGTATCACCTCTAGTCCCTGAGTACCTAAATAGTTACCATTATTGTAATGCATTTGGTACAAACTAACTAGATTTAAGTAGTAACACTTGTAAATAAATGCTTTCATGTAGTTTGTACTTGTTTTCGAGCGGGTCTGAAGGGTCGGCTGGCTAGTTTCTTAGCTCCCCCAAGGACACCTAGTGTTGCAAATTTAAGTAATTGAAACAATTTCCTTGTTGTGACAATAAGAACATTTGTAGTGATCCGTGTTCCTTTTCTCCAATACACTGTATAAAAAGGTAGCGGTGGGAGGGTGTCAGACCAGATACCTTGCCGGAACTTCTTGGCTCGGGCTTCAGCAGATAACAAAACTGGGGCCAATTTTGATTCAATTGTATTTTTCGGGATGTTCTTGGGCACCAATGTTTTAGCAAAACCAAGTTCTACAAGTCTTTCTCCAATGTCTATGGTCTCAACAATGTTTTTCTGTAATAAAAGTTTAAAATTATTTGAAAATCTAAGTTTATTGATATCATAATACCATAGTAGGGCTAGAAAAAAATAATAATGTGTGAAAATTGTTGAAAATTCTTACCCTCTCTTGTGGTAAATGCAACAATACTTTCGAGACTATCTCATCTTTTTCTCTTGTGACAAGTGTGAATGATAACTTCTGACCTTTGGCCACACATTCCAGCCAGTTTACTGCATTTCCACTTGAAACCTCTACTCCCCATAGCTATACAAAACAGAAAATTATAGTAGATTGTATCATAAGGGAGCAAAGTAATATTTTTACGGCGAGGGCGTTTTTTGAATCGAGAGCGAAGTGAAGGATTCTTGTGTAGAATCCCGAGCGTAGCGAGGGGTTCTTTAGTAGAATCCTGAACGTAGCGAGGGATTCAAAGTACGTCGCCCGAGCCAAAAATATATTTGCGCCCGAGTCATACACTCTACTTTTCATCACCCTCTATGAGGAAATAAAAGGCGCCTCATCATTTTATCATTTGTCAATATTTGTAATTTTTAGTCATTTTAATCTATTTTTAGTCATTTTTGTAATTCTAAGTCATTTTAATCTATTTTTAGTCATTTTTGTAATTCTAAGTCATTTTTTGTAATTTTAGTCATTTTTTGTAATTTTAGTCATTTTTTGTAATTTTAGTCATTTTTTGTAATTTTAGTCATATTTTGTAATTTTAGTCATATTTTGTAATTTTAGTCATTTTTTGTAATTTTAGTCATTTTTTGTAATTTTAGTCATTTTTTGTAATTTTAGTCATTTTTTGTAATTTTAGTCATTTTTTGTAATTTTAGTCATTTTTTGTAAATTTAGTCATTTTTTGAAATTTTAGTCATTTTTTGTAATTTTTAGACATTTTAATCTATTTTAGTCTATTTTTAGTCATTTTGACATTCTTAGTCATTTTAGTCATTTTTTGACATTTTTAGACATTTTTGGTCATTTTAATCTATTTTTAGTCATTTTTGTAATTCTTCGTCATTTTTAGTCATTTTAATCTATTTTAGTCCATTTTTAGTCATTTTTGTAATACTTAGTCATTTTTTGACATTTTTAGTCATTTTATTCTATTTTAGTCTATTTTTAGTTGTTTTTGTAATTTTTAGTCCTTTTTGTCATATTTGTCGTAATTGCCATTTACTTAATATATGCGTTCAATTTCTTTGGCGCTAAATACTAAGATGTTCCAAATTCATTGCTGCGCACTTATTTCAGATAACGGGGAATAAAAATATTTAACGGGGAATAAAACATCTAACGGGAAATAAAAATACTTTTATTTCCCGTTAAAAGTTTGATACAGAAAACACTACCTTTGGGCGCACTTCAAGGGGAACAAAGTCGTCCTTTTCGAATAGATGGGATGAAAAAATTATTAATGTCCTGGCACTAATCCAAGTGGGTTACATCAAAAGTATTGACATTGTAAATAAGTACTAACCTTCACTGGAAGTGGTGGTTTCTCAGAATGCCATAATGGTAAATATATTGGGGCTCTATGGTTTATCAAAACACGGAGCGGTGAATGCTGCACACCAGCATAAGATCCCTTCAGCGTCTCATGTTTCTTTATAAAATGATTAGGAATTGCACTTGCCTTTGAAAACTTGCTAACCTAATCCAATTTAAATATAAATGTTATTATGTAATATCATTAATAATAATAGATATAAGATAAACAGCCAACGTACCGGACGAACTTTATGTATAGATGCTACTAAACCAGCAGTCGCCAGGGCGTAAACAGCTATCTGTAAATAATAGTGGTGATAATCATCAGTTCATCACCAATAATAGATGACATTTTCTCTAACCGCACTTACATTCACTCCACGATAGTCTTGTTTTAATAGATGTTCGACGTTGAAAAAAAACCCTTCTTCGTTTACAGACATCTTGTTATTTTGTATACCAACTTATTATCATACTTTTCGTTTTATTAGCTCAGTAATAATTTCAGATTTGTCGAGTTTTTATGACATTCTATGCAAAATGTTGCAAATTTATAAAATTTGACAGACATATGACTGTGATTACGTCAGTTTTGTAGATTTCAATGTTTTCTTATTTTGTAATAAGTTGATTATTTATAAAAATATATTTTACAAACGATTAATTATTTTGGCACCTATTTCCCTTAACAACACCAAATAGAAGTTTTCTTTTTATTACGGTCGGTGCACGGTGGCGAGTCTACGAATTATTTATTTCCTTCATGTGGCAACTTCAATTCCACGTCAACCGTTTGACAGCTGGTACGCCACTCGCGGTTAAATTGCTCATTTTTTGTGTTTTTTGATAAATATTTTAAAAATGATTACTGTTCTAAACACAATCGATACGGGTCATGAAGACATGATACACGATGCCGAACTGGATTACTACGGGTTGAGGCTTGCAACGTGTTCTTCCGATAATTCAGTAAAGATTTATGACATCAAGAGTGGTACACAAACCCTTGCTGCTGACCTGAAGGGTCACTTCGGGCCAGTGTGGCAGGTCGCTTGGGCCCATCCTAAGTACGGGAACCTGCTGGCATCATGTTCCTACGATCGGAAAGTTATTATATGGAAGGAATCCGGCGAGTGGACGAAACTGTATGAGTATACCGGACATGAGAGTTCCGTGAACTCTATTGCGTGGGCGCCTGCCGAGTACGGCCTCATTCTGGCTTGCTGCAGTTCCGACGGCTCCGTGTCTATCATAACATACTCGCAGGATGGGGGCAACTGGGATGTGAAGAAGATCCCGGGAGCACACGCCATTGGAGTGAACTCTGTTAGCTGGTGCCCAGCTATCTCTGCTGATTTGAATTTGGACCCTCTCAGCAATAAAGAGGCATCAAAGAGGATAGTAACAGGAGGATGTGATAACTTGATCAAAGTAAGTCTATAATTATTTAGTTGCTATACTCATATTTCTCATAACAGTGATGTAATAATCTCATTACCTTAATAAGCTTTTGTTTTCTACTTATGATTCTTCACCTTGTTTGGTTCTCACAGCAATATTTCTATTGCAGATTTGGAGAGAAACAGGCGACCAATGGGTAGAAGAAAACAGATTGGAAATGCACATGGACTGGGTCCGAGATGTAGCCTGGGCTCCGTCTCTGGGACTCCAGCGCTCGATGATAGCCAGCTGTTCACAGGACAAGAGAGTTGTTATTTGGACAAGTGATGATAATGTGTCCTGGACCCCCACAATACTCAACACTTTTGATGATGTTGTGTGGAGCGTGAGCTGGTCTCTCACTGGAAACATCCTCGCTGTTTCCGGAGGAGACAACAAAGTCAGTCTCTGGCGAGAAGGATCCGACGGACAATGGTTATGCATTAGTGAAGTAGCTAAAGGCTTGGGCCAAACACCAAATGATGAGAGAAGCACACTTTGAATTCATTTATTTATGTTTTTGTTTATTTTAATTAACTTGTGAATAATTTCCTTATAGTAATATACAATATCAAAATATTTCTTGTTGTTTTTTATGTTATTTAATGACAATTCATTGAATCAATCCATTATTTTACAATTACAAGATTGCCTTCTTTAAACCCAGTTTTGCTCAATCATACCTGACACAGTTGCCTATATACCTAATCTATTCACTCTACTGCAATCTTATCAAAAGCATGTTGCACTGCATTACCACTGTCCACATGACCACCATATCTTTATGTGGTAAGTATTCCAGAAATCCCCACCAATGGGAATTCACAATCCTCATCAGATGAAGTTATGTATTTCTAAATTACAAAGTATAATACAAAAAATATGTTACATAACATTTGTTTGATTGTATACTGCATTTGCAATAAGATTAGACGTTTAATGTTTTGTAATTTTGTTGTGTTGGCTGCAGTAAATACTTTGAATTGTAACCACTTTTTTGCTTTTAATTATTTAAAACATCAAGATGTGTCTATGGAATGGAAGTCAAATTCGGTTGAATGGACAGTAAAACAAGTTTCTTTAAATATCTAATCTTATTGTAAATAAAGTATAGTCAAGTATAAAATTTAATTATAATTATTGAAAGAAAGTCACAACTACCACTGGTAGGGATTTCTGGAATAAACCAAGTTGAGACAGCAGTGCCACAGAAATTATTACAAAATCTTGGCACTAGTTTTTCTTTAAATTTCACCATGTCTGCTCAATTAGAATAGACACTTTCATCTTACATTTCATCATAATCACAACAGAAATAAAACATTTTTGTAATATAAAAAACAATTTTAATTACACTTAAACTTAATAATACAGTTCTATATCACGTATTGCTGAGGTGGTATTCGATCAGTTCTAGGAGCAGTGGCATCTTGTAGTACTCGGCGATAGTCTTGAAGGTGTTGATTTGTGCGAGGACCTCCTTGGTCGGCACCATCAGGGCGAACTCTCCTGCACACTCGCATACCATGGTCATGTTCTCACGTTTTACCTGCGTAATAGAAAATGTTATAGTTTGTAAATGTTCTCTGAAAAACAGTTGAGTCCATTGCAAAATTGTCTTAATATTGGTGAACAGATTTTTTTAGATTTTATTTGTTTGGTTTGGTTAATATAACTATATCATCGTCACTTCATCATAAAAATGGCTATAATATCTTTACTTGGTTTTTTCACTCAACATTTTAGGCATATTTCTAGGTCTGGTAGGCAGCCGCTCCTCGTAAAATACTGGTATTCAGCTAAATCCGGCTTGACTGGAAGCCGACCCCAATATAGTTGGGAAAAGGCTAAGCAGATGATGATGATGATTTTAGGCATATTTGTGACCCCTTCGTTATTTCAAGATGCTAACAACTATTCATTTACAAAACTATTCGTTTATAAGACTTAATATGATCCTTTTTGTGTAAGTTGGGAAATCATCCAAGCGGGAGGGCGTGTCAGTCTTTTACTGATTTAAAACCCTCTCCAGTTCCTTCTGTCTTTGTTTGAAGGGCCCCAGGATACACTTCTACATAACCCATGGTGTCTTACGGGTTTTCCCTAAGATTGTATTTTTCTTCTTATATAATGCAATCAGTTCTAGGACTGAGCATATGCGTTGTTAGATTGAGAGTCCGAGAGAGCTGAACTGCTACTGGAAACGATAAAAACTTCAACTGACCTGGTGGCATCGTTTGCATATGAGGTCCTGCAGCATGTAGGTCATGGTGCGCCTGTTCATAATCTCAACCAGGCGCCACTCCAGCTCCTGGTTCTCGTACGGAGTGCCGCACGTCGGGCATAAGCACACTGGCCTGTGGACCAAAATGTTACGAAATTGTTAATTTTGATAATAATTATAGATTAAATGCCCTGAGAAAATAAGTGAGGAGCTCGTGGCTAGATAATAACAGCCGCACGGGTCAATCTTCAAGGCTAAGCAACGCTTCCCAAGGTTGGTCTGTGGATGGGTGACCATCTTAACATAACGAGTTTCCTCCGTGCCTCGGAAAGCACGTTAAGCCGTAGGTCCCGGCTGTCATTTGTAGATTTTTGGCAGTCGTTACGGATAGTCAGAAGCCAGTAAATCTGACTCCAGTCTTGCCATGAAGTACCGTGTTACCCCAGTTAATGGGTTGTGGAGGTCTGGTAGGCAGCCGCTCCTTGTAAAATACTGGTATTCAGCTAAATCCGGCTTGACTGGAAGCCGACCCCAATATAGTTGGGAAAAGGCTAGGCAGATGATGATACCACTGATTCCGAACAGCAGGAGCCAGCGAGAAAGAAGATGGCGCAACGAGTTGGACTCCTACCAACAGTATCGGCCAAACGTATCTAAGGAGAGAGAAGGGTGACAGACTGGAAGGGAGGCCTTTGCCCTGCAGTTAGTGGGACACAGCAGGCTCATTCATAATACATACTACAGGTCATTAAATCTGACGGCAGGTCGCGGCAGTGGTTGCACACCTTGCAGATGAGCTCGACATGTGTATGTACTTACACATCACTCTGTAGCGCAGTGTTGGCGTCCCGGCACAGGTCGAGGTCGCGGCAGTGGTTGCACACCTTGCAGATGAGCTCGACATGTGTATGTACTTACACATCACTCTGTAGCGCAGTGTTGGCGTCCCGGCACAGGTCGAGGTCGCGGCAGTGGTTGCACACCTTGCAGATGAGCTCGACATGTGTATGTACTTACACATCACTCTGTAGCGCAGTGCTGGCGTCCCGGCACAGGTCGAGGTCGCGGCAGTGGTTGCACACCTTGCAGATGAGCTCGACATGTGTATGTACTTACACATCACTCTGTAGCGCAGTGTTGGCGTCCCGGCACAGGTCGAGGTCGCGGCAGTGGTTGCACACCTTGCAGATGAGCTCGACATGTGTATGTACTTACACATCACTCTGTAGCGCAGTGTTGGCGTCCCGGCACAGGTCGAGGTCGCGGCAGTGGTTGCACACCTTGCAGATGAGCTCGACATGTGTATGTACTTACACATCACTCTGTAGCGCAGTGTTGGCGTCCCGGCACAGGTCGAGGTCGCGGCAGTGGTTGCACACCTTGCAGATGAGCTCGACATGTGTATGTACTTACACATCACTCTGTAGCGCAGTGTTGGCGTCCCGGCACAGGTCGAGGTCGCGGCAGTGGTTGCACACCTTGCAGATGAGCTCGACATGTGTATGTACTTACACATCACTCTGTAGCGCAGTGTTGGCGTCCCGGCACAGGTCGAGGTCGCGGCAGTGGTTGCACACCTTGCAGATGAGCTCGACATGTGTATGTACTTACACATCACTCTGTAGCGCAGTGTTGGCGTCCCGGCACAGGTCGAGGTCGCGGCAGTGGTTGCACACCTTGCAGATGAGCTCGACATGTGTATGTACTTACACATCACTCTGTAGCGCAGTGTTGGCGTCCCGGCACAGGTCGAGGTCGCGGCAGTGGTTGCACACCTTGCAGATGAGCTCGACATGTGTATGTACTTACACATCACTCTGTAGCGCAGTGTTGGCGTCCCGGCACAGGTCGAGGTCGCGGCAGTGGTTGCACACCTTGCAGATGAGCTCGACATGTGTATGTACTTACACATCACTCTGTAGCGCAGTGTTGGCGTCCCGGCACAGGTCGAGGTCGCGGCAGTGGTTGCACACCTTGCAGATGAGCTCGACATGTGTATGTACTTACACATCACTCTGTAGCGCAGTGTTGGCGTCCCGGCACAGGTCGAGGTCGCGGCAGTGGTTGCACACCTTGCAGATGAGCTCGACATGTGTATGTACTTACACATCACTCTGTAGCGCAGTGTTGGCGTCCCGGCACAGGTCGAGGTCGCGGCAGTGGTTGCACACCTTGCAGATGAGCTCGACATGTGTATGTACTTACACGTCACTCTGTAGCGCAGTGTTGGCGTCCCGGCACAGGTCGAGGTCGCGGCAGTGGTTGCACACCTTGCAGATGAGCTCGACATGTGTATGTACTTACACGTCACTCTGTAGCGCAGTGTTGGCGTCCCGGCACAGGTCGAGGTCGCGGCAGTGGTTGCACACCTTGCAGATGAGCTCGACATGTGTATGTACTTACACGTCACTCTGTAGCGCAGTGTTGGCGTCCCGGCACAGGTCGAGGTCGCGGCAGTGGTTGCACACCTTGCAGATGAGCTCGACATGTGTATGTACTTACACGTCACTCTGTAGCGCAGTGTTGGCGTCCCGGCACAGGTCGAGGTCGCGGCAGTGGTTGCACACCTTGCAGATGAGCTCGACATGTGTATGTACTTACACGTCACTCTGTAGCGCAGTGTTGGCGTCCCGGCACAGGTCGAGGTCGCGGCAGTGGTTGCACACCTTGCAGATGAGCTCGACATGTGTATGTACTTACACGTCACTCTGTAGCGCAGTGTTGGCGTCCCGGCACAGGTCGAGGTCGCGGCAGTGGTTGCACACCTTGCAGATGAGCTCGACATGTGTATGTACTTACACGTCACTCTGTAGCGCAGTGTTGGCGTCCCGGCACAGGTCGAGGTCGCGGCAGTGGTTGCACACCTTGCAGATGAGCTCGACATGTGTATGTACTTACACGTCACTCTGTAGCGCAGTGTTGGCGTCCCGGCACAGGTCGAGGTCGCGGCAGTGGTTGCACACCTTGCAGATGAGCTCGACATGTGTATGTACTTACACGTCACTCTGTAGCGCAGTGTTGGCGTCCCGGCACAGGTCGAGGTCGCGGCAGTGGTTGCACACCTTGCAGATGAGCTCGACATGTGTATGTACTTACACGTCACTCTGTAGCGCAGTGTTGGCGTCCCGGCACAGGTCGAGGTCGCGGCAGTGGTTGCACACCTTGCAGATGAGCTCGACATGTGTATGTACTTACACGTCACTCTGTAGCGCAGTGTTGGCGTCCCGGCACAGGTCGAGGTCGCGGCAGTGGTTGCACACCTTGCAGATGAGCTCGACATGTGTATGTACTTACACGTCACTCTGTAGCGCAGTGTTGGCGTCCCGGCACAGGTCGAGGTCGCGGCAGTGGTTGCACACCTTGCAGATGAGCTCGACATGTGTATGTACTTACACGTCACTCTGTAGCGCAGTGTTGGCGTCCCGGCACAGGTCGAGGTCGCGGCAGTGGTTGCACACCTTGCAGATGAGCTCGACATGTGTATGTACTTACACGTCACTCTGTAGCGCAGTGTTGGCGTCCCGGCACAGGTCGAGGTCGCGGCAGTGGTTGCACACCTTGCAGATGAGCTCGACATGTGTATGTACTTACACGTCACTCTGTAGCGCAGTGTTGGCGTCCCGGCACAGGTCGAGGTCGCGGCAGTGGTTGCACACCTTGCAGATGAGCTCGACATGTGTATGTACTTACACGTCACTCTGTAGCGCAGTGTTGGCGTCCCGGCACAGGTCGAGGTCGCGGCAGTGGTTGCACACCTTGCAGATGAGCTCGACATGTGTATGTACTTACACGTCACTCTGTAGCGCAGTGTTGGCGTCCCGGCACAGGTCGAGGTCGCGGCAGTGGTTGCACACCTTGCAGATGAGCTCGACATGTGTATGTACTTACACGTCACTCTGTAGCGCAGTGTTGGCGTCCCGGCACAGGTCGAGGTCGCGGCAGTGGTTGCACACCTTGCAGATGAGCTCGACATGTGTATGTACTTACACGTCACTCTGTAGCGCAGTGTTGGCGTCCCGGCACAGGTCGAGGTCGCGGCAGTGGTTGCACACCTTGCAGATGAGCTCGACATGTGTATGTACTTACACGTCACTCTGTAGCGCAGTGTTGGCGTCCCGGCACAGGTCGAGGTCGCGGCAGTGGTTGCACACCTTGCAGATGAGCTCGACATGTGTATGTACTTACACATCACTCTGTAGCGCAGTGTTGGCGTCCCGGCACAGGTCGAGGTCGCGGCAGTGGTTGCACACCTTGCAGATGAGCTCGACATGTGTATGTACTTACACATCACTCTGTAGCGCAGTGTTGGCGTCCCGGCACAGGTCGAGGTCGCGGCAGTGGTTGCACACCTTGCAGATGAGCTCGACATGTGTATGTACTTACACATCACTCTGTAGCGCAGTGTTGGCGTCCCGGCACAGGTCGAGGTCGCGGCAGTGGTTGCACACCTTGCAGATGAGCTCGACATGTGTATGTACTTACACATCACTCTGTAGCGCAGTGTTGGCGTCCCGGCACAGGTCGAGGTCGCGGCAGTGGTTGCACACCTTGCAGATGAGCTCGACATGTGTATGTACTTACACATCACTCTGTAGCGCAGTGTTGGCGTCCCGGCACAGGTCGAGGTCGCGGCAGTGGTTGCACACCTTGCAGATGAGCTCGACATGTGTATGTACTTACACATCACTCTGTAGCGCAGTGTTGGCGTCCCGGCACAGGTCGAGGTCGCGGCAGTGGTTGCACACCTTGCAGATGAGCTCGACATGTGTATGTACTTACACATCACTCTGTAGCGCAGTGTTGGCGTCCCGGCACAGGTCGAGGTCGCGGCAGTGGTTGCACACCTTGCAGATGAGCTCGACATGTGTATGTACTTACACATCACTCTGTAGCGCAGTGTTGGCGTCCCGGCACAGGTCGAGGTCGCGGCAGTGGTTGCACACCTTGCAGATGAGCTCGACATGTGTATGTACTTACACATCACTCTGTAGCGCAGTGTTGGCGTCCCGGCACAGGTCGAGGTCGCGGCAGTGGTTGCACACCTTGCAGATGAGCTCGACATGTGTATGTACACACGGCGGCGGAGATTCCGTAGCAGGTTATAAATGTGTGCGCCGTGTACCGCGTGAAACACAACAGGTATTATCGTTGTGTGCTACAAAGTAACTCGTCGTTTCTACACTCACACTCTTGCAAAAAGCAATTAGTAGCCGTACACCACTATGAAAGTACCTACAGCAAGAATTGGCTAGTGCTGTTATCGGCGCCCTGGCGCAATGCGTATGATACGTGACTGACGAGTAAGAGGTCCCAAGTTCGATTCCAATCGTCTGGTGTAACAGAAAGTTTGCTTGTTTTTATTTTCTATTTGACCTTTTTTTTAATAGTAATGTTATAGTTACTCTCATAATAATTAAAATATTTTGAAAATATTGTGACAAAGAAAACTGCGATAACGATCCAATTATGTTTATTACAACTTATTAATTACATACATTAAACGGAATGGTCACAATTAACGAATCTGTTCATGATTATCCTTAATACAATATATAAAGTGAAAATATTCTAACGGCCGAACGCATAGTCCAGCTAATGGTTCATTAGCGACCATTAAAGTTAAGTATTGTCAAACCTTCACTGAAAAACTGTGTAAAACTGTCAATGTGACAATTTCTTAAGTGATGATTAACGTTAATGAATGTCCCTGAGTCGGGCCGTTAGTCAGACAAGGATGGACGTCACTTTTTTTTAAGTTTTTTATTAGTGACATAAATCAACATGTTATCAAGAATGAATTATGATAGATATCGCAACTCTTGATCTCAATAACAATAACATCATGTCACATAATACAACAACAGTATAATTACCTACAGCTTACTTCTTAGTCTTTTTTTTTACTTATCAAAGTTATCAATCAACATGTTTTAAAAAATGAACTATGATAGGTATCGTAACTCTTGATGTCCAAGTAACCTTGACTGGTATTGCGACCTTCTACCTCCACTAACTCACCGGGACCCATCGATGACATCCAGCCCCAATAACTAAGGTGAATGCTTCAGGTCAGCCCGCGAAATTCAAATTTTCTTACGTTTTTTGCATTTTGTAAGCCAGTGATAGGTTGTATGAAGTTAAAAATACTTACGCGACTGTAAAACGTAACTAGTTATATAATTATAACCATAAAAATCGTTAATACAAGCCTCCAAGCTCACTTAGTTGCAGGAACGTTTTTGACCTCGAAAAAATCGTTCCAACACTTAGGTGAGCTTGGAGACTAGTATTGATGATTTTTATGGTTATAATTATATAATTAGTTACGTTTTACAGTCGCGTAAGTATTTTTAACTTCATATAACCTACCACTGGATTGCAAAATGCAAAAAACGTAAGAAAATTTGAATTTCGCGGGCTGACCTGAAGCATCCCCCCTAACGTAATGCGACCACTAGACCTGCATGGGAGAATATTTTTGTGATGGTAACGTTCTCCATTTTTTCTGCATAATATTTTACGCCCATCCTTATCTGACTTAAAACACTTTTCATCACTAAATATAACTATGTTATTGCACCAATCGAAATCTATAAATTTTCTTGCAAACCGCATCCTTTCTTCCTTATGCAACGCCGTCAGTAAAATTTTTTTCGCGGGCTTGCGACATTTAATTTTAAGTAAGTGGCGCCGAACAATTGTCATAGACACGTCGTGCATAATTGCAGTGTTTCTTGTTGTAGCAAAGCCGTCAGCGCTATACGTAGCAACAATATTTCGATGCAGTGGGTTGGCATCCGTATATGCAATTGCTTTTGGACCCGGACGTTTCGCATCGATTGTCCCTTCAGCTGCATATCTATGCACCCAAAACTGCACAGTCTTCCTCTGTAAACAATCACAAAATTACGTTAAAACCTAACAATTAATATCAACAATGTTAAATTATTTTGCATTACCTATGTTAAGTTTGGATTTGTTACTTACCGGTAGCATTAATCTCCTCGAAATTTCACTTATGGATACATTTTGTTTATGTAATACTATTATCTCAGCCCTCAAAAGTGTAGACAAAATAATGAGACATGTTGTTTATTATTTGTAAAAAGTATCACTTTCCACAACGATTAATTATTTTTTGTCTCGGAGTAAGTTGTAGAACACACGATCGTGATAGGCAAAAGCGTTATGCCAGGTTAACTTATTATCCGACTCATTTCTTAGTAAATAACTAATAAAGTGGGTAGATGATAATATTCATACACTTAGTTTTTAATTACTCAGATACCCGCGAAACGAGACACGATAGTATAACAATAACAGCGCGGTCTCATAGGACCGGTTGGGGATTCAAACGCTAAAGCAAATATTCTAAGTTTTAGTTTTATTAAACTTCGTTATCATTATACTACAATAAAGTAGAAAAAAAATGTTTTGTCAATGGCGAGGATCGAACTCGATACACGTTTAACGGCAAGCAAGCACTTAATAATCAGTGCTAAATTACCATCTAATGAATGAAGCGAATTTGTTTATCTGATTCGTAGCAAACACATATATATGTGTGTGTGTATATCGAGTAGTAAACGAGTTATATTTTGTTTACGAGTTGAGCTGGCTACATAATATTACTTGAATAGGTGAATTGGTTGGTGGTATGGTTTTACTTTATTTTTGATTTATACCCACAGCTACTTGATTATTGTGAACATTATTACTGATTACCTACCTATATCATAAAAATATACTTTCCAAAGATTAAGTGTAAGTGTTTGATGTTATTTTAAATAACTATAATAATTTCATAAGTGAATGTTTGCGAAAATAAAAAAAAAGTTGACAATGAAAGTATTGTCAACTAACAATAATTATAATAATAACGTATCTATTATTATATTACGTAAATAATATATGTATTATACGGGGTGTAAGGGAAACGCTTCCGAAAACGAAGACAGGTGATAAGGCTAGTGATTCTCGATACGATACCATCAAAAAAACAGTTTTTTTTTTTTACAATTTTACCTATTTTTTTTTATCATTTTTCATACACTATGCTGTGGGAACAGTTAAATGAAACCATTATTTGCGATTAAACAATTTTTTTTTCTTTAAAACTCTAACAAGCAATGTATTCGTAAATAAATAAATCATCTGACGCTCGCGCATGACCTCGGGTTCAAAGACCGCGCGCGGTCGCCGACAGCCGCTAGCCGCGCAGCCGACGCGACCCAACGTACGACGCAACGGCTGACTATGTAGTGCGCTCCTAAACTACTAACCTTTACTCGATCGCTGGAAGCAAATGTGTTTTCAGTTCACTTCTACCTAGTAGTGGCATATCTGCTTTCGGGTTCCATTCGTGCAAGGATCGTAATGTTAACCTTGAACAGGGTTACAATTTTTTGATCCTAAACTTACAAGTCAGAAAAATCCAGTTTACTTTGCTTAACCTTGAGGCCCATAACGAAGATACTTAGCTACCTACTCACTACTGTGATTGGGAAAGAAACGTTTAAAAAGTTGATTATGTACAAAGACATTGAGTTTACAAGAAACTTGTCATTCCGTCACTAAAATTTTGCATAGCAACAAAACTAAAATGTTTACCAACCTACATCCCGACATTATCTCTAGACCTGGCGTCGATGACTTCATATCGGCAAACTTAACAATAAATATCGAAACAAAAACTTTTTGCAAAAAAATACAACCGACTTCAATTAAAAAAAAAAAACACCTTAAAAAGTACAAAATAACTTTAATTTCGGAAGTCGGTGTTAAATAATGAAGAGACAAAACTAGTTGTTTTGTACTTTTTTTTGTCGGTGTTTTTTTTAATTGAAGTCGGTTGTGTTTTTTTAAACGTTTTTTTTTCTTTTAGTTTAGTCCTGTTTAAAATGAGCCCAAACACGACTACGGTGCTGTAATTTCGAGGTTTGTACTTTTTCTGAAGCGCCTGGCTTCAGCATCAGGTCGCTATGTACTTCGGTGTTTACACAGCACGTTTATCCACACATCGAACCCTTTTCAATGAGCCTAAACACGATATTTCTGCTGTTAGTTGTCGAGGAGTTAGGTACTCTGCAGACTATCCTGACTGCAGCATCAGGTTATGACTTGATGATCATGAGACCAAATGGTAAATACCCTATCGAACATCAAAACAATTTACTAAATAAACAGTCCTTGCCTATTCGAGTAACTTCTTACTATCAAGGAGTTGTACCTACCTTCCATCATCAGCCACGCCACCTGAGATGGTGACATCCATACGCAAATACACGAGATACTTCATAAAATATGCGAAAAACAATAAGTGAGGTTATAAAATTTGAGGGTTTCCCCTAGATTTCTTTAAGATTCCATCATCAGATCCTAACTTGGTGACAGTGGGACTACCTCAGAACTATCTACTTTCTAACAAAAAAAAAATTTTGAAAATCCGTCGACAATCGGCTGAGTAATCGATGAACAAAAATACAAAAAAAGTACCTCCACGTTTTTGTGAATTCGGTAAAAATAACGAGTCGCGTTACTACGTACTTACCTACAGTTCGTCCGTTATAAGTTGGCGAGTGTGAAGTTAGGGTCTGCGAATTTTGGCGCTTGAAATATCGTACAAAAATAAAGGTTTAAAAAAAAATAATGCCAATAACTGTTTTTAACAGCAATAAGAACTGCAAATTGCATTTATTTTTTTAAAACCTTTATTTTTGTACGATATTTTCAAGGGCCAAAATTCGCAGAGCCTAACTTCACACTCGCCAACTTATAGCGGACGAACTGTACTGCTGCGCGGCGCGCCGGCGCGCCGGCGCGGCGTGGTCAAAGTATCCTTTGTAAAGCGCCGCCAAAATAAATAAAAAGAAACATTACAGAGGCGTCAACAGTTTTAAATTAATGCACTATGTCGTGCATTTATTAACAGTTTTGTATTATGTCGATAATCGATAGTAAATGAAATAAATTAAAAGATCGTCGACATCAGCTGTGATTGATTAAAAAATTTTCATCGCATGTACAGTTTAAAGCAACCAGAGCGCGTGAATCAATTGAATTTGAACTTTATGTCAATGTAATTAAAGTCACACGATGCGCGCTTGTTTATTCCAAGAACTGGATCCTTCATTTAGTAAGTAAACCAATTTAAAGTGAATAATTAAATTAATTGAATACAAGAAACCGATTCAATCTTATTTAAAAGTTAGAAAATGAAAACAGTTTGTAATAGCATAAGTACAATTTCCTAACATTTAAAATTATTCTTTTAACATTTTCGCCTCTGTAAATTGTTGGTCTTTGCACATCGCAACGAGGCACGTGCGGCGGCGGTAACGTTTGTCCACCTGCAAGTGCGGCGCGTCGTTTGATCTTCATAGTACTTCTTTAGTAAATCTTAATAATAGTAATCTAGTCAGTTCCTTTCCGACTCGGTTCGTGAGCTAACGTACGTTACGTTTATCCGATCGATATTGCATCGTAATTAATTATTGTTTTGTTAGTTTTAAATTTGTGTTTAGTTATTATTGTTACGTTTTTAGTGCTGTTTTATTCTTTTTTAGTTATTATTTTTTGTTGTTTTAAATAATGCCTCAGGCATACGTGTACAGTGCTCGTGAATACGGCAACATGTTGATGTGTTTAGGAGAAGCCCTTGGGAATGCATCTCTAGCGTTGAGAATTTACCGGAACAGATTTCCGAATGTCCGGCATCCGTCTGATTCTCGCATGATAACGGCAGCTTTTCAGCGAGTCTTAGAAAATCGACCGATTGCTCCGATGGCGGCAGGTGGTGGACAACAAGTGAATGTTCAGACTGAGGAGCGTATTTTAAATGTGATTCGCCAAAATCCACGCCTAGGCACACGAAGTGCGGCGAAATTATTGCGGCGACGGGGTTTACCGACAGTTTCTCACTGGACAGTTCATAAAGTCTTGCGCCGGAACAGAATGCGGCCCTACAAAATACACAAAGTACAAGCTTTGCTGCCCAATGATCGCGTTCGTCGTCGTGCGTACTGTCGTTGGCTGCTAGATCAACAACAGCGTGCGCCTGGCTTCATTGAGCACGTTATCTGGACGGACGAGTCCACATTCACGAGGAACGGGATGTGGAACAGGAGGAATGCCCATGTATGGTCAGACGTTAACCCGTACGCCACTCAAGAAACCGGCCATCAGACCAGATGGTCCGTCAACGTATGGGCTGGTGTTTTTAATGGGAAAATTTTAGGACCAGTGTTTCTACCGCAGCGCCTCAATGGATCAGCATATCTTAATTTTATAAATGGACGTTTAGATGATATGCTAGACAATGTGTCGCTGGCTGAATATCGTCGAGCATGGTTCCAGCACGATGGCGCTCCTCCGCATGTTACGCGTCCCGTCCGCGAGCGTCTCACTGAACTTTTTAATGACCGCTGGATCGGAAGGCTGGGGCCGCACGCCTGGCCGGCTCGTTCACCCGACTTAACGCCATTGGACTTCTTTTTGTGGGGGTATGTGAAAGAAAGAGTGTTTGATCGGGAATGTGACAGTGCTGATGAAATGCGGGGCAGAATAGTGAGCGTTTTTAATAAGTTACGTGAAGAATGTGTTGAGGATCCAACATTAATGCCTCGTGTTCACGAGTCGACACAGCGACGGGCCCGCCTTTGTATTGAAATGGATGGAGCCCAGTTCGAGCCAAACCTCATAAGGTCGCAAAGGATTTAGACAGGTACGTAAAATGCCTCTGTCAGCTTTTTACAATGCACTACAATTGCGATTAAAATTCATAATTTTATGAAGGGTTGTAGGGGGCGGCGGCCTAGGCATTTTGAAAGTGATGTTTGTAAATTCCGTATTAAATCCCGCGACTCGGGCGGAGCGCTCGGCGGCCGCTCGGCGACTGATAAGCGCGGGCGCGCAGTGGCGCGACGTTGCCTTGCGTGTCAGTGACCTCACATTTGTACTTTCGTTTCCATTGCGTGTTTATGAAATATGAAGTTTTGAAAATAATCAATTTAAAGCGAAAGGTTATTGGTATTCGTTTGCATTTAGGTTGTATATAATCTACGTTCTGGCTTCGGAAGCGTTCTCCTTACACCCTGTATATATATTATAAAATTATTTATATTACAAGTTATATACAAAAATTTCGTTAATTAATTTCGTAAATATACATAGTTTATATGTATAAAATTACAAAATTATATTTCGAATATTTTAATTATTACAAGAGAGTAACCATAACATTACTATTAAAAAAAAGCATGAGTAAAACAAAAAGAAAATAACAGATAATTAATTATTATGGGAGTAACTATAACATTACTATTAAAAAACGGGTAAATCAAATAGAAAACAAAAACAAGCAATCTTTCTATTACATCAGACGATAGGAATCGAACTTGGGACCTCTTACTCGTCAGACATGTATCATACGCATTGCGCCACGGCGGAATGACAGTGGCGGCGCGCGCGTAAGAAAACGGAACTAAGTCCCGCGCTTCCCCTCTGGGCCGACCAATCGTAGCCGCTCGCTGGGATGACGATGCGCAGACGAGTTAAGGTGAATGCTTCAGGTCAGCCCGCGAAATTCAAATTTTCTTACGTTTTTTACATTTTGCAAGCCATTGGTAGGTTGTATGAAGTTAAAAATACTTAAGCGACTGTAAAACGTAACTAGTTATATAATTATAACCATAAAAATCATCAATACAAGTCTCCAAGCTCACCTAACTGTTGGAACGATTTTTTCGAGGTCAAAAACGTTCCTGCAACTAAGTGAGCTTGGAGACTTGTATTGATGATTTTTATGGTTATAATTATATAACCAGTTACGTTTTACAGTCGCATAAGTATTTTTAACTTCATACAATCTACCACTGGCTTGTAAAATGCAAAAAACGTAAGAAAATTTAAATTTCGCGGGCTGACCTGGAACATCCCCCTTAATTTGTAGCACACAACGATAATACCTGTTGTGTTTCACGCGCTTGCGTTTGACACACACATTTATTACGTTAGTGTGGGGGTGCTACGCGAAATAAGTAACAGAGTGTACTTACACATCACTCTGTAGCGCAGTGTTGGCGTCCCGGCACAGGTCGAGGTCGCGGCAGTGGTTGCACACCTTGCAGATGAGCTCGACATGTGTATGTACTTACACATCACTCTGTAGCGCAGTGTTGGCGTCCCGGCACAGGTCGAGGTCGCGGCAGTGGTTGCACACCTTGCAGATGAGCTCGACATGTGTATGTACTTACACATCACTCTGTAGCGCAGTGTTGGCGTCCCGGCACAGGTCGAGGTCGCGGCAGTGGTTGCACACCTTGCAGATGAGCTCGACATGTGTATGTACTTACACATCACTCTGTAGCGCAGTGTTGGCGTCCCGGCACAGGTCGAGGTCGCGGCAGTGGTTGCACACCTTGCAGATGAGCTCGACATGTGTATGTACTTACACATCACTCTGTAGCGCAGTGTTGGCGTCCCGGCACAGGTCGAGGTCGCGGCAGTGGTTGCACACCTTGCAGATGAGCTCGACATGTGTATGTACTTACACATCACTCTGTAGCGCAGTGTTGGCGTCCCGGCACAGGTCGAGGTCGCGGCAGTGGTTGCACACCCTGCAGATGAGCTCGACATGTGTATGTACTTACACATCACTCTGTAGCGCAGTGTTGGCGTCCCGGCACAGGTCGAGGTCGCGGCAGTGGTTGCACACCTTGCAGATGAGCTCGACATGTGTATGTACTTACACATCACTCTGTAGCGCAGTGTTGGCGTCCCGGCACAGGTCGAGGTCGCGGCAGTGGTTGCACACCTTGCAGATGAGCTCGACATGTGTATGTACTTACACATCACTCTGTAGCGCAGTGTTGGCGTCCCGGCACAGGTCGAGGTCGCGGCAGTGGTTGCACACCTTGCAGATGAGCTCGACATGTGTATGTACTTACACATCACTCTGTAGCGCAGTGTTGGCGTCCCGGCACAGGTCGAGGTCGCGGCAGTGGTTGCACACCTTGCAGATGAGCTCGACATGTGTATGTACTTACACATCACTCTGTAGCGCAGTGTTGGCGTCCCGGCACAGGTCGAGGTCGCGGCAGTGGTTGCACACCTTGCAGATGAGCTCGACATGTGTATGTACTTACACATCACTCTGTAGCGCAGTGTTGGCGTCCCGGCACAGGTCGAGGTCGCGGCAGTGGTTGCACACCTTGCAGATGAGCTCGACATGTGTATGTACTTACACATCACTCTGTAGCGCAGTGTTGGCGTCCCGGCACAGGTCGAGGTCGCGGCAGTGGTTGCACACCTTGCAGATGAGCTCGACATGTGTATGTACTTACACATCACTCTGTAGCGCAGTGTTGGCGTCCCGGCACAGGTCGAGGTCGCGGCAGTGGTTGCACACCTTGCAGATGAGCTCGACATGTGTATGTACTTACACATCACTCTGTAGCGCAGTGTTGGCGTCCCGGCACAGGTCGAGGTCGCGGCAGTGGTTGCACACCTTGCAGATGAGCTCGACATGTGTATGTACTTACACATCACTCTGTAGCGCAGTGTTGGCGTCCCGGCACAGGTCGAGGTCGCGGCAGTGGTTGCACACCTTGCAGATGAGCTCGACATGTGTATGTACTTACACATCACTCTGTAGCGCAGTGTTGGCGTCCCGGCACAGGTCGAGGTCGCGGCAGTGGTTGCACACCTTGCAGATGAGCTCGACATGTGTATGTACTTACACATCACTCTGTAGCGCAGTGTTGGCGTCCCGGCACAGGTCGAGGTCGCGGCAGTGGTTGCACACCTTGCAGATGAGCTCGACATGTGTATGTACTTACACATCACTCTGTAGCGCAGTGTTGGCGTCCCGGCACAGGTCGAGGTCGCGGCAGTGGTTGCACACCTTGCAGATGAGCTCGACATGTGTATGTACTTACACATCACTCTGTAGCGCAGTGTTGGCGTCCCGGCACAGGTCGAGGTCGCGGCAGTGGTTGCACACCTTGCAGATGAGCTCGACATGTGTATGTACTTACACATCACTCTGTAGCGCAGTGTTGGCGTCCCGGCACAGGTCGAGGTCGCGGCAGTGGTTGCACACCTTGCAGATGAGCTCGACATGTGTATGTACTTACACATCACTCTGTAGCGCAGTGTTGGCGTCCCGGCACAGGTCGAGGTCGCGGCAGTGGTTGCACACCTTGCAGATGAGCTCGACATGTGTATGTACTTACACATCACTCTGTAGCGCAGTGTTGGCGTCCCGGCACAGGTCGAGGTCGCGGCAGTGGTTGCACACCTTGCAGATGAGCTCGACATGTGTATGTACTTACACATCACTCTGTAGCGCAGTGTTGGCGTCCCGGCACAGGTCGAGGTCGCGGCAGTGGTTGCACACCTTGCAGATGAGCTCGACATGTGTATGTACTTACACATCACTCTGTAGCGCAGTGTTGGCGTCCCGGCACAGGTCGAGGTCGCGGCAGTGGTTGCACACCTTGCAGATGAGCTCGACATGTGTATGTACTTACACATCACTCTGTAGCGCAGTGTTGGCGTCCCGGCACAGGTCGAGGTCGCGGCAGTGGTTGCACACCTTGCAGATGAGCTCGACATGTGTATGTACTTACACATCACTCTGTAGCGCAGTGTTGGCGTCCCGGCACAGGTCGAGGTCGCGGCAGTGGTTGCACACCTTGCAGATGAGCTCGACATGTGTATGTACTTACACATCACTCTGTAGCGCAGTGTTGGCGTCCCGGCACAGGTCGAGGTCGCGGCAGTGGTTGCACACCTTGCAGATGAGCTCGACATGTGTATGTACTTACACGTCACTCTGTAGCGCAGTGTTGGCGTCCCGGCACAGGTCGAGGTCGCGGCAGTGGTTGCACACCTTGCAGATGAGCTCGACATGTGTATGTACTTACACATCACTCTGTAGCGCAGTGTTGGCGTCCCGGCACAGGTCGAGGTCGCGGCAGTGGTTGCACACCTTGCAGATGAGCTCGACATGTGTATGTACTTACACATCACTCTGTAGCGCAGTGTTGGCGTCCCGGCACAGGTCGAGGTCGCGGCAGTGGTTGCACACCTTGCAGATGAGCTCGACATGTGTATGTACTTACACATCACTCTGTAGCGCAGTGTTGGCGTCCCGGCACAGGTCGAGGTCGCGGCAGTGGTTGCACACCTTGCAGATGAGCTCGACATGTGTATGTACTTACACATCACTCTGTAGCGCAGTGTTGGCGTCCCGGCACAGGTCGAGGTCGCGGCAGTGGTTGCACACCTTGCAGATGAGCTCGACATGTGTATGTACTTACACATCACTCTGTAGCGCAGTGTTGGCGTCCCGGCACAGGTCGAGGTCGCGGCAGTGGTTGCACACCTTGCAGATGAGCTCGACATGTGTATGTACTTACACATCACTCTGTAGCGCAGTGTTGGCGTCCCGGCACAGGTCGAGGTCGCGGCAGTGGTTGCACACCTTGCAGATGAGCTCGACATGTGTATGTACTTACACATCACTCTGTAGCGCAGTGTTGGCGTCCCGGCACAGGTCGAGGTCGCGGCAGTGGTTGCACACCTTGCAGATGAGCTCGACATGTGTATGTACTTACACATCACTCTGTAGCGCAGTGTTGGCGTCCCGGCACAGGTCGAGGTCGCGGCAGTGGTTGCACACCTTGCAGATGAGCTCGACATGTGTATGTACTTACACATCACTCTGTAGCGCAGTGTTGGCGTCCCGGCACAGGTCGAGGTCGCGGCAGTGGTTGCACACCTTGCAGATGACCTCGCTGAGCACGCAGGAGCTGCACGCGTCGCGCCACTCGGCCGCGCTGCTGAACTCGCCCACGCCGATCAGGCGCAGCAGGTTGCGCCGGAGGAGGGTCACCTGACCAAACAAACATTTATTATTCATTACTCATACTCTGAAAGTAGGTCTCAAGTTGTCTGCAGGAGCAGGTTGAAAGTAGTACTTTTTTCCCCAGGGAGAATCGCTTTCAACTGACAGCTGACAAATTGTTTAAAAAATTGTTTTCTATTCAATCAGTCTTTTAAAGCACGATATAAAATTATGAGTGTCATAGCAAATAGATATGATTGTCCTATTATGTGGAAATTGGTACAGCGGACAAAGTCCCTGCTTACTATTGTGTATTAGTTTTTATATTTTGTATGGATCTCAGATATCTGAATAAAGAAATTTATTATTATTATATAATACATAACTTAAAGATGAATGTTATGTATGGATTGCGATAATTCATTATAAACGGTTTATCGCACACGAAGCCCAATCCCAATGTTTAGCGCACGCCAAGTTCAATCCCAATTTCACTATGGTTACGCAATTTTATTTATTTTATTTTAAACTCATTTGGCGCTAGCATCGAACTCGAGTACGAAATCTCACAATTCCAATATCGAGCGATAGGAATTGAACTCGAGAGTAAGCCTGCAGGACATAGCTGGCTGAAAAGGAATTATTCCCAGTTGTCCCCTCTAGCCGTGTCCTCTGGGGTGACAACTGGGATTTTTTTTCCCAGTTGTCACCGGGGTGACAATTTGTGCCATCTGTCCCCTTTGAAAACTGACTAGAAGGGACAAATGGTAAGTTTTTTTGTTTGTGTGTTGTCACCGGGGGGGTGACATTTGCGGGGTGACAACTGGGAAGAAAATTCCCAGCTGTCACCCCGGAGGGCTAGAGGGGACAACTGGGAATAATTCCTGAAAAGTTTTGTAGTACAAACCTCTTCGTCCAACGAGCCATCGAGCGAGAACACTTTGCAGACCGCGTTGACGTACAGCAGTGCGGGCTTGCAGTCGCCGGAGAAGGCGTCCGGCTTCAGTCCGGGCTGCTGCCCGATGTCGGACGGCCGCAGCGACGGGTGACGCGTGTTTATTTTCTCTGTCACTCTATGGGATGAATAAATATGGTTGGGTTAGAGAGCCTGACATCTATACTTCTATACTAATATTATAAAGAGGTAAAATTTGTAAGTTTGTTCATTTGTATGTAGCGGGTAATCTCTGGAACTACTGGTCCGATTTGAAAAAAACAGGGCAAGTGCGAGTCGGACTCGCGCACTGAGGGTTCCGTACCAACTGACCTATGAAAACAGTTCATTCTCGAATCGAGTCTTGAAGACTTTTCCTTTTTTTTTTCTGGTGACGTGACTAAAAATTTTCAGTTTTCAGACTTTTCCCTATGTTAGTGCTATAATACCTAGCTTCGTGCCAAATTTCAAGATTCTAAGTCGACTGGAAGTACCCTTTAGGTTTTGATTCCCTCGCGAGTACTTGCGAGTTTCAAAATATGCAGCTTAAATTGCTGTTTCTTTTGATTGCGTTGACATAGAAGTTTGATTTTGTTACAACTTAAAGGTATTATAGACCTGAGTATTTGGTATAAATTTCAATTTAATACCTCTACGCGTTTATGAGGAAATGGGTAGTAAGTTTAAAATTATTAAAAAAATATATATTATGTGATGTAACTAAAAATTTATGGTTTTCGTAATTTTTCCTTTATCTTTGCTATAAGACGTTGCTTCGTACCAAATTTCAAGATTCTGAGTTCACGGGAAGCACCCTGTAGGTTTTGATTCCCTTGCAAGTGTCGAAAATTTGCGGCATAAACGGCTGTATCTTTTGATTGCGTTGGCTTAGAAGTTTGATTTTTTCACAGCTTTAAGGGACAATAGACCTGAGTAATTGATATAAATTTCAGCTTCATACCTCCACGCGTTCCTGAGAAAAAGGGTCTTGACAGACGGACGGACAGACGGACAACAAAGTGATCCTATAAGGGTTCCGTTTTTTCCTTTTGAGGTACGGAACCCTAATTATTTCAGTGTTAGATAACCCATTTATCGAGGAATGCTATAGGCTATATACCATCCCGCTACGACCCACGGGAGCGGAGCAGTAACGAAAAATGCGGGTGAAACCGCAGGGGACAGCTAGTTTGGCATAAAAAAATACCGCTTTCGGATACAAGTGGACAGACGTGACGGGCGGCGACTTGCTTCCGTAGCGCCCTTTCAATGGCATCATACTGTCACCACTCCATATTACACGCCATTACTAAATATAGTCTTTATGTGTGTTTCCAGTAAATTCTAAGATTTACCAATCCTTAATGGTAAAAGTCCGAACCGTTTTACGATCATCGTTTATTTCGGACTTTTACTGCCATTCACTTGGTAAATCTTAGGATTTTAATAATTTTTCATTGAAATACATGATTAAGAATTTTTGTATTTCCAAAACCAACATTTACCAACAGTCACGTGCTGGTAAAACCTAGCATGTACTAAATTGTAATGGTAAAAGCCCGAAAAAATCGTTTCTTTTTTACATATTCTTACATTTACCGACTTGTGTTGGTAAACCCTAAGATTTACTGGTAAAACCTAAGATTTACCGTAGTTCGAGCTTTTACAGTAACATATACACTCCACTTAACACAATTTTTGATTAAAGTATTTCAAGTTGAATATTTCTCAAACACTAAAGTAGGGTTTGAGACATGCTCAACTCAAAATATTCAATTCAGAAACCCGTCCTTATTAATTTAATTCCCTGAGTTTTTTTTTCCTTTTTGCTATGCACGTCATGAAGTCACGTATTCGTATTTAAAACCAAACTGATATTTAATGAAAAAAAAACAAATGCTACATAAAATCAAGACAGTACCGTTAGCGCAGCATGTATGGCCTTTAGATTAGTGTTCCGGGTCTTGATGTCTTATTTAAGTTAGTTTACATGTTTGTGCACGCACACGATACAGAAGTATTCCTAGTGCAGGGCAACGTTATTAAAAAGAAATAAAAAGGAACGTACTGGAAGAGCTTCTGTGAGATTTCGCCTCGCAGCAGCGCGGGCAGTTCCTTGGGCTGGCTGTAGGCGGCGCTGAGGAAGCCCGCCACGGCGGCCGCGAACGGTTCCCGCACCGACGCCGGCAGGAAGTTCGACAGGTTCCACTGCATCGTTATTGAACCCTCCTGGAATATGCACCACATTGAAACCGTGCTTTTATTTTGAAGGATGTTTCATCTAAACTAATATAAAATTAAATGAATTTATTATACAATGTGTTGTTTTGAAAGTGTATGGCATTTGGGGAGGTTGTAAAAAAGTCACAAATAATCATATAAAAACCTACTGATTTCCATAATGAAAAAATAAATTAAAAAATTACCTACTCATTTTATTATTGATTCGGGTCGAGTATCACTAACATAATTACCTCCCGAAATGCCATACACTTTCAAAACAACACATTGTATAGTTGTGCATTATTCCAATTATGTTGTATAATTATCTTAACCTATCAATACCCGCGAAACGAGACACAATAGTAAAACAATAACAGCGCGGTCCAATGAGACCGGTCGGGGATTCATGAATTAACTAAATATCTTTTAAAAAAATCTAAAAATCTAATCTTATTAATGTAAAAGGCACGACTCACCTCATCGTTGTTTTCTTCGCTAGCTGCGGGTAGTTGCGATGAACCGACTTCAGTTAAGCCCTCCGGTAGTTTGCCCTGTTGCCAAAAGTATAATCAATAAGCAAACTCATCACAATAGCAATACAATATAGAACTTAATTTAGCGTTAAATATGGGTTTGTTAATTAATTAAACATGACCCTCCATAAACAGACACCATTCTCCATTGTAGTGTTGGAAAAAAATGGCGTAAAAGAACTCTACCGCTAAAAGTTACTCTGTACTCTGTCGTACCTGTACTCCAGCATGGTTGGCCTCGTCCAGCCACAGCAGGTAGGCCCAGCACTGCTTGTAGCGGATGTCGATGCCGTGGAACAGCTCCTTGTTCCGAATGCTCTGCACTACGAACTCCACGTAACCTGTACAATGTCGTACCTGTACTCCAGCATGGTTGGCCTCGTCCAGCCACAGCAGGTAGGCCCAGCACTGCTTGTAGCGGATGTCGATGCCGTGGAACAGCTCCTTGTTCCGAATGCTCTGCACTACGAACTCCACGTAACCTGTACAATGTCGTACCTGTACTCCAGCATGGTTGGCCTCGTCCAGCCACAGCAGGTAGGCCCAGCACTGCTTGTAGCGGATGTCGATGCCGTGGAACAGCTCCTTGTTCCGAATGCTCTGCACTACGAACTCCACGTAACCTGTACAATGTCGTACCTGTACTCCAGCATGGTTGGCCTCGTCCAGCCACAGCAGGTAGGCCCAGCACTGCTTGTAGCGGATGTCGATGCCGTGGAACAGCTCCTTGTTCCGAATGCTCTGCACTACGAACTCCACGTAACCTGTACAATGTCGTACCTGTACTCCAGCATGGTTGGCCTCGTCCAGCCACAGCAGGTAGGCCCAGCACTGCTTGTAGCGGATGTCGATGCCGTGGAACAGCTCCTTGTTCCGAATGCTCTGCACTACGAACTCCACGTAACCTGTACAATGTCGTACCTGTACTCCAGCATGGTTGGCCTCGTCCAGCCACAGCAGGTAGGCCCAGCACTGCTTGTAGCGGATGTCGATGCCGTGGAACAGCTCCTTGTTCCGAATGCTCTGCACTACGAACTCCACGTAACCTGTACAATGTCGTACCTGTACTCCAGCATGGTTGGCCTCGTCCAGCCACAGCAGGTAGGCCCAGCACTGCTTGTAGCGGATGTCGATGCCGTGGAACAGCTCCTTGTTCCGAATGCTCTGCACTACGAACTCCACGTAACCTGTACAATGTCGTACCTGTACTCCAGCATGGTTGGCCTCGTCCAGCCACAGCAGGTAGGCCCAGCACTGCTTGTAGCGGATGTCGATGCCGTGGAACAGCTCCTTGTTCCGAATGCTCTGCACTACGAACTCCACGTAACCTGTACAATGTCGTACCTGTACTCCAGCATGGTTGGCCTCGTCCAGCCACAGCAGGTAGGCCCAGCACTGCTTATAGCGGATGTCGATGCCGTGGAACAGCTCCTTGTTCCGAATGCTCTGCACTACGAACTCCACGTAACCTGTACAATGTCGTACCTGTACTCCAGCATGGTTGGCCTCGTCCAGCCACAGCAGGTAGGCCCAGCACTGCTTGTAGCGGATGTCGATGCCGTGGAACAGCTCCTTGTTCCGAATGCTCTGCACTACGAACTCCACGTAACCTGTACAATGTCGTACCTGTACTCCAGCATGGTTGGCCTCGTCCAGCCACAGCAGGTAGGCCCAGCACTGCTTGTAGCGGATGTCGATGCCGTGGAACAGCTCCTTGTTCCGAATGCTCTGCACTACGAACTCCACGTAACCTGTACAATGTCGTACCTGTACTCCAGCATGGTTGGCCTCGTCCAGCCACAGCAGGTAGGCCCAGCACTGCTTATAGCGGATGTCGATGCCGTGGAACAGCTCCTTGTTCCGAATGCTCTGCACTACGAACTCCACGTAACCTGTACAATGTCGTACCTGTACTCCAGCATGGTTGGCCTCGTCCAGCCACAGCAGGTAGGCCCAGCACTGCTTGTAGCGGATGTCGATGCCGTGGAACAGCTCCTTGTTCCGAATGCTCTGCACTACGAACTCCACGTAACCTGTACAATGTCGTACCTGTACTCCAGCATGGTTGGCCTCGTCCAGCCACAGCAGGTAGGCCCAGCACTGCTTGTAGCGGATGTCGATGCCGTGGAACAGCTCCTTGTTCCGAATGCTCTGCACTACGAACTCCACGTAACCTGTACAATGTCGTACCTGTACTCCAGCATGGTTGGCCTCGTCCAGCCACAGCAGGTAGGCCCAGCACTGCTTGTAGCGGATGTCGATGCCGTGGAACAGCTCCTTGTTCCGAATGCTCTGCACTACGAACTCCACGTAACCTGTACAATGTCGTACCTGTACTCCAGCATGGTTGGCCTCGTCCAGCCACAGCAGGTAGGCCCAGCACTGCTTGTAGCGGATGTCGATGCCGTGGAACAGCTCCTTGTTCCGAATGCTCTGCACTACGAACTCCACGTAACCTGTACGATGTCGTACCTGTACTCCAGCATGGTTGGCCTCGTCCAGCCACAGCAGGTAGGCCCAGCACTGCTTGTAGCGGATGTCGATGCCGTGGAACAGCTCCTTGTTCCGAATGCTCTGCACTACGAACTCCACGTAACCTGTACAATGTCGTACCTGTACTCCAGCATGGTTGGCCTCGTCCAGCCACAGCAGGTAGGCCCAGCACTGCTTGTAGCGGATGTCGATGCCGTGGAACAGCTCCTTGTTCCGAATGCTCTGCACTACGAACTCCACGTAACCTGTACAATGTCGTACCTGTACTCCAGCATGGTTGGCCTCGTCCAGCCACAGCAGGTAGGCCCAGCACTGCTTGTAGCGGATGTCGATGCCGTGGAACAGCTCCTTGTTCCGAATGCTCTGCACTACGAACTCCACGTAACCTGTACAATGTCGTACCTGTACTCCAGCATGGTTGGCCTCGTCCAGCCACAGCAGGTAGGCCCAGCACTGCTTGTAGCGGATGTCGATGCCGTGGAACAGCTCCTTGTTCCGAATGCTCTGCACTACGAACTCCACGTAACCTGTACAATGTCGTACCTGTACTCCAGCATGGTTGGCCTCGTCCAGCCACAGCAGGTAGGCCCAGCACTGCTTGTAGCGGATGTCGATGCCGTGGAACAGCTCCTTGTTCCGAATGCTCTGCACTACGAACTCCACGTAACCTGTACAATGTCGTACCTGTACTCCAGCATGGTTGGCCTCGTCCAGCCACAGCAGGTAGGCCCAGCACTGCTTGTAGCGGATGTCGATGCCGTGGAACAGCTCCTTGTTCCGAATGCTCTGCACTACGAACTCCACGTAACCTGTACAATGTCGTACCTGTACTCCAGCATGGTTGGCCTCGTCCAGCCACAGCAGGTAGGCCCAGCACTGCTTGTAGCGGATGTCGATGCCGTGGAACAGCTCCTTGTTCCGAATGCTCTGCACTACGAACTCCACGTAACCTGTACAATGTCGTACCTGTACTCCAGCATGGTTGGCCTCGTCCAGCCACAGCAGGTAGGCCCAGCACTGCTTGTAGCGGATGTCGATGCCGTGGAACAGCTCCTTGTTCCGAATGCTCTGCACTACGAACTCCACGTAACCTGTACAATGTCGTACCTGTACTCCAGCATGGTTGGCCTCGTCCAGCCACAGCAGGTAGGCCCAGCACTGCTTGTAGCGGATGTCGATGCCGTGGAACAGCTCCTTGTTCCGAATGCTCTGCACTACGAACTCCACGTAACCTGTACAATGTCGTACCTGTACTCCAGCATGGTTGGCCTCGTCCAGCCACAGCAGGTAGGCCCAGCACTGCTTGTAGCGGATGTCGATGCCGTGGAACAGCTCCTTGTTCCGAATGCTCTGCACTACGAACTCCACGTAACCTGTACAATGTCGTACCTGTACTCCAGCATGGTTGGCCTCGTCCAGCCACAGCAGGTAGGCCCAGCACTGCTTGTAGCGGATGTCGATGCCGTGGAACAGCTCCTTGTTCCGAATGCTCTGCACTACGAACTCCACGTAACCTGTGCATAAAGTGGCTTAGTCTATATAGGAGGTAAGTTATCAAAGACGTTTTTCAGTGAAAAACCAGTGTCTAACCAAATTGTTGAAATTAAGGTGAAGTAGTAAAAAAACAGTAAGTAAAATTACGAACCAAGTGAAGTAAAGGAGCAAGTAAAATTAAGATGCGAGGAGCCAAGTGTGGCTAAGTTTTTGCTAGTCTGGTCATGTCTTTTATTTAAACACTACAATGTCAGTCAGAATCAGGTAGGTTTGAGGCAATAATTTGACCAATTTCCATAATAATGTTCCCATACACAAAAACATCTGCCTGCCTAGCCTTTTCCCAATTATATTGGGGTAGGCTTCCAGTCAAGCCGGATTTAGCTGGCATTACCTGGGGTAACACGGTACTTCATGGCAAGAATGGAGTCAGATTTACTGGCTTCTGACTATCCGTAATGACTGCCAAAGATCTAGAAATGACAGCCGGAACCTACGGCTTAACGTGCTTTCCGAGGCACGGAAGAAACTCGTTATGTTAAGATGGTCACCCATCCACAGACCAATCTAGGCAAGCGTTGCTTAACCTTAAAGATCGACCTGTGTAGATGTTATTATCTAGCCACGAGCTCCTCTGTGGACACACAAAAACAAAAACTTAAAAAAAATTGATAGCTCAAGCCCGCAACACCTTCATTCCATGCAAATGTGACATTTAACTTCAGTATCGCTTTTATCTCTTTAGCCATCGAACATGCTACAGACAGAGGGTAGGAGGAAATTGTAGAAAAGTGAATTTACCGATGCCATCCATAACAGTGTTCTTCTTAGTACAGAGCAGGATCTTGTTGAAGTCAGCGAACACTATCTGTGAACCGAGCCGCTTGAACTCAGCCACTAGCATGAGGAACAGCTTCTTCATCAGGTTGTACAGAGTGCGGCGGAGGGCCGGGTCGTAGAGTAGGGAGGACGAGGTTTTTAGCCATCTGTGGAAGAGTTAAAATGAAGAATTTAAGGTAAAAAAATAACCAGTAAGAAACTAAAAGTTCTTCCATAAATTACGACACATGTTTAGGGGAGGGAAAGGGAATAAAAAAGAACAAAAAAAAAACAAATTCGTAACTTTTCATGTAACATATGGATTGTTTCTAAGACCACATTATTATGCTGAGTAAAATTATATGCTGTGCTTTATAATGTCTATAACAGTATATGGAAACTACACAATTGCCAAGCCAGGGGCCCCAATTTTTTTTTTTGACTCTGCACGGAACTGCCACTGAACTTTACTTCGAAAAGTTGCGCCCAAAAACCTTGATGTTAAGGTGGGCGCGACGTTAGAATTATCCATACAAACGTAATACCAAAATCATTTGAAATTTAAGCATATTTACACCATAATATGATGTTATTCGGATTCAGATAATAATTATCTAGGTTCCTACATCGTCTTTTTGTTGAAAAACTTACCCCAAACGAAATTTAAGCGAATTTAAATTTGCACATTTTCACAGCGAAAATGTCATGTTTTTATTTGGTTTTTTCTATATTATAAACAACAATATTTCAAAATATCTTTCCGTAGGAACACAGATATTATTATCAAGTTATAAATACTCGAAACAATATTGGAAATACATTAATTTTTCATTCATAATTTTTGGTATTACGGAACCTCTCCCAAATTTCCAATAGTTTGTATTGCTATCACAGCAAGCAACTGTCAGTGTGCGGATGATGACTGTACTCCAGTCGGTGTGTCCAATTGTTTATACTATCTGGATTGCTTCCATCAACCTCAAAAACGTATTTTTTTGCGTCTCAACTCGAGATAGCGCGCGGTCTCGCAGGCCTCTTAAATGAATAGTTTTTGTGCGACCCACAGAACGAAGCCGGGAAAAGTTTACATATTAAATACATAATTATATCAAAGCACATATATGGCAGCACATGAATTGAAAATAGCATTTCGGAACAAAAATTTCATCATGCCCACAGTTTTCCACACAGATAAATAAAAATATATGAAAATTGACATTACCTATAAAAGTGTGAGATCTGGAAGTCGGCGAAGATGTTCTTGTACTGCGTGACGTCACGCAGCCACGACGCTATCATGGTGCGCAGGATCTTGAACGCCGCGCTGCACTGCGCTGTCTCGTCGTACGTCATCGACGCGTTGGAGCCTGACAGAAAACATTCACATAGTTTAGTGCAGTGAACATTCAATAGTGGTACACTTTGATAATATCCAGGCCTCTGAGTGAAATCCTTCCTAACTTAATTTTTTTTTATTAAATTATCGCAGAGAGAAACACGGCAAGGGTAGGCTGGACAGGATTAGTCGTAGCTGATTTTGTATTCAAAATTAATAATAATAATATTCCAAAATTTTCACACATCGCCATCTAATCCCGAACTTAGCAGAACTTGTGCTATGAGTACTAGACAACACATAAACGTTCTTGTATATTTCTAAATTTAATACATTTTTTGTAGATCTGATTTATAACTTTTGTCAGGGATAATTTTATGAAAAAAGTTATATTTTACTGAAAATCGTGAAAAACATACTTTTGTGACCTTTGACCCCGACTAATAATTTTATGTGGACGATGTTTGCGTGTGGACTTTTTAGATTTAATTTATAATGGCTTTTTTAAACAATCCTATCAATTTTCGGCTAGGTGCAAGTTTTTGTACCCTTGGAATGCCTTGGATGTCTATGGCCTATAGGTCTATGTCCGGCAGTGGAAGTCTTTCGGCTGAAATGGTGATGATGAATGTCTAAGTTGACCGAACTATACAGTGTTACCTGCATTAGCCATAGCGTCCTGTATGTTAGCGTGTTGGGCTCCGAAGGAGGTGGCGACGCTGGTGCCCTCCACCTGCAGGATGCTGTGTGCTTGTAGCAGCGCGCACACGGCCAGCGCGTCTGTTTCTAGTGTTACCTGCATTAGCCATAGCGTCCTGTATGTTAGCGTGTTGGGCTCCGAAGGAGGTGGCGACGCTGGTGCCCTCCACCTGCAGGATGCTGTGTGCTTGTAGCAGCGCGCACACGGCCAGCGCGTCTGTTTCTAGTGTTACCTGCATTAGCCATAGCGTCCTGTATGTTAGCGTGTTGGGCTCCGAAGGAGGTGGCGACGCTGGTGCCCTCCACCTGCAGGATGCTGTGTGCTTGTAGCAGCGCGCACACGGCCAGCGCGTCTGTTTCTAGTGTTACCTGCATTAGCCATAGCGTCCTGTATGTTAGCGTGTTGGGCTCCGAAGGAGGTGGCGACGCTGGTGCCCTCCACCTGCAGGATGCTGTGTGCTTGTAGCAGCGCGCACACGGCCAGCGCGTCTGTTTCTAGTGTTACCTGCATTAGCCATAGCGTCCTGTATGTTAGCGTGTTGGGCTCCGAAGGAGGTGGCGACGCTGGTGCCCTCCACCTGCAGGATGCTGTGTGCTTGTAGCAGCGCGCACACGGCCAGCGCGTCTGTTTCTAGTGTTACCTGCATTAGCCATAGCGTCCTGTATGTTAGCGTGTTGGGCTCCGAAGGAGGTGGCGACGCTGGTGCCCTCCACCTGCAGGATGCTGTGTGCTTGTAGCAGCGCGCACACGGCCAGCGCGTCTGTTTCTAGTGTTACCTGCATTAGCCATAGCGTCCTGTATGTTAGCGTGTTGGGCTCCGAAGGAGGTGGCGACGCTGGTGCCCTCCACCTGCAGGATGCTGTGTGCTTGTAGCAGCGCGCACACGGCCAGCGCGTCTGTTTCTAGTGTTACCTGCATTAGCCATAGCGTCCTGTATGTTAGCGTGTTGGGCTCCGTAGGAGGTGGCGACGCTGGTGCCCTCCACCTGCAGGATGCTGTGTGCTTGTAGCAGCGCGCACACGGCCAGCGCGTCTGTTTCTAGTGTTACCTGCATTAGCCATAGCGTCCTGTATGTTAGCGTGTTGGGCTCCGAAGGAGGTGGCGACGCTGGTGCCCTCCACCTGCAGGATGCTGTGTGCTTGTAGCAGCGCGCACACGGCCAGCGCGTCTGTTTCTAGTGTTACCTGCATTAGCCATAGCGTCCTGTATGTTAGCGTGTTGGGCTCCGTAGGAGGTGGCGACGCTGGTGCCCTCCACCTGCAGGATGCTGTGTGCTTGTAGCAGCGCGCACACGGCCAGCGCGTCTGTTTCTAGTGTTACCTGCATTAGCCATAGCGTCCTGTATGTTAGCGTGTTGGGCTCCGAAGGAGGTGGCGACGCTGGTGCCCTCCACCTGCAGGATGCTGTGTGCTTGTAGCAGCGCGCACACGGCCAGCGCGTCTGTTTCTAGTGTTACCTGCATTAGCCATAGCGTCCTGTATGTTAGCGTGTTGGGCTCCGAAGGAGGTGGCGACGCTGGTGCCCTCCACCTGCAGGATGCTGTGTGCTTGTAGCAGCGCGCACACGGCCAGCGCGTCTGTTTCTAGTGTTACCTGCATTAGCCATAGCGTCCTGTATGTTAGCGTGTTGGGCTCCGAAGGAGGTGGCGACGCTGGTGCCCTCCACCTGCAGGATGCTGTGTGCTTGTAGCAGCGCGCACACGGCCAGCGCGTCTGTTTCTAGTGTTACCTGCATTAGCCATAGCGTCCTGTATGTTAGCGTGTTGGGCTCCGAAGGAGGTGGCGACGCTGGTGCCCTCCACCTGCAGGATGCTGTGTGCTTGTAGCAGCGCGCACACGGCCAGCGCGTCTGTTTCTAGTGTTACCTGCATTAGCCATAGCGTCCTGTATGTTAGCGTGTTGGGCTCCGAAGGAGGTGGCGACGCTGGTGCCCTCCACCTGCAGGATGCTGTGTGCTTGTAGCAGCGCGCACACGGCCAGCGCGTCTGTTTCTAGTGTTACCTGCATTAGCCATAGCGTCCTGTATGTTAGCGTGTTGGGCTCCGAAGGAGGTGGCGACGCTGGTGCCCTCCACCTGCAGGATGCTGTGTGCTTGTAGCAGCGCGCACACGGCCAGCGCGTCTGTTTCTAGTGTTACCTGCATTAGCCATAGCGTCCTGTATGTTAGCGTGTTGGGCTCCGAAGGAGGTGGCGACGCTGGTGCCCTCCACCTGCAGGATGCTGTGTGCTTGTAGCAGCGCGCACACGGCCAGCGCGTCTGTTTCTAGTGTTACCTGCATTAGCCATAGCGTCCTGTATGTTAGCGTGTTGGGCTCCGAAGGAGGTGGCGACGCTGGTGCCCTCCACCTGCAGGATGCTGTGTGCTTGTAGCAGCGCGCACACGGCCAGCGCGTCTGTTTCTAGTGTTACCTGCATTAGCCATAGCGTCCTGTATGTTAGCGTGTTGGGCTCCGAAGGAGGTGGCGACGCTGGTGCCCTCCACCTGCAGGATGCTGTGTGCTTGTAGCAGCGCGCACACGGCCAGCGCGTCTGTTTCTAGTGTTACCTGCATTAGCCATAGCGTCCTGTATGTTAGCGTGTTGGGCTCCGAAGGAGGTGGCGACGCTGGTGCCCTCCACCTGCAGGATGCTGTGTGCTTGTAGCAGCGCGCACACGGCCAGCGCGTCTGTTTCTAGTGTTACCTGCATTAGCCATAGCGTCCTGTATGTTAGCGTGTTGGGCTCCGAAGGAGGTGGCGACGCTGGTGCCCTCCACCTGCAGGATGCTGTGTGCTTGTAGCAGCGCGCACACGGCCAGCGCGTCTGTTTCTAGTGTTACCTGCATTAGCCATAGCGTCCTGTATGTTAGCGTGTTGGGCTCCGAAGGAGGTGGCGACGCTGGTGCCCTCCACCTGCAGGATGCTGTGTGCTTGTAGCAGCGCGCACACGGCCAGCGCGTCTGTTTCTAGTGTTACCTGCATTAGCCATAGCGTCCTGTATGTTAGCGTGTTGGGCTCCGAAGGAGGTGGCGACGCTGGTGCCCTCCACCTGCAGGATGCTGTGTGCTTGTAGCAGCGCGCACACGGCCAGCGCGTCTGTTTCTAGTGTTACCTGCATTAGCCATAGCGTCCTGTATGTTAGCGTGTTGGGCTCCGAAGGAGGTGGCGACGCTGGTGCCCTCCACCTGCAGGATGCTGTGTGCTTGTAGCAGCGCGCACACGGCCAGCGCGTCTGTTTCTAGTGTTACCTGCATTAGCCATAGCGTCCTGTATGTTAGCGTGTTGGGCTCCGAAGGAGGTGGCGACGCTGGTGCCCTCCACCTGCAGGATGCTGTGTGCTTGTAGCAGCGCGCACACGGCCAGCGCGTCTGTTTCTAGTGTTACCTGCATTAGCCATAGCGTCCTGTATGTTAGCGTGTTGGGCTCCGAAGGAGGTGGCGACGCTGGTGCCCTCCACCTGCAGGATGCTGTGTGCTTGTAGCAGCGCGCACACGGCCAGCGCGTCTGTTTCTAGTGTTACCTGCATTAGCCATAGCGTCCTGTATGTTAGCGTGTTGGGCTCCGAAGGAGGTGGCGACGCTGGTGCCCTCCACCTGCAGGATGCTGTGTGCTTGTAGCAGCGCGCACACGGCCAGCGCGTCTGTTTCTAGTGTTACCTGCATTAGCCATAGCGTCCTGTATGTTAGCGTGTTGGGCTCCGAAGGAGGTGGCGACGCTGGTGCCCTCCACCTGCAGGATGCTGTGTGCTTGTAGCAGCGCGCACACGGCCAGCGCGTCTGTTTCTAGTGTTACCTGCATTAGCCATAGCGTCCTGTATGTTAGCGTGTTGGGCTCCGAAGGAGGTGGCGACGCTGGTGCCCTCCACCTGCAGGATGCTGTGTGCTTGTAGCAGCGCGCACACGGCCAGCGCGTCTGTTTCTAGTGTTACCTGCATTAGCCATAGCGTCCTGTATGTTAGCGTGTTGGGCTCCGAAGGAGGTGGCGACGCTGGTGCCCTCCACCTGCAGGATGCTGTGTGCTTGTAGCAGCGCGCACACGGCCAGCGCGTCTGTTTCTAGTGTTACCTGCATTAGCCATAGCGTCCTGTATGTTAGCGTGTTGGGCTCCGAAGGAGGTGGCGACGCTGGTGCCCTCCACCTGCAGGATGCTGTGTGCTTGTAGCAGCGCGCACACGGCCAGCGCGTCTGTTTCTAGTGTTACCTGCATTAGCCATAGCGTCCTGTATGTTAGCGTGTTGGGCTCCGAAGGAGGTGGCGACGCTGGTGCCCTCCACCTGCAGGATGCTGTGTGCTTGTAGCAGCGCGCACACGGCCAGCGCGTCTGTTTCTAGTGTTACCTGCATTAGCCATAGCGTCCTGTATGTTAGCGTGTTGGGCTCCGAAGGAGGTGGCGACGCTGGTGCCCTCCACCTGCAGGATGCTGTGTGCTTGTAGCAGCGCGCACACGGCCAGCGCGTCTGTTTCTAGTGTTACCTGCATTAGCCATAGCGTCCTGTATGTTAGCGTGTTGGGCTCCGAAGGAGGTGGCGACGCTGGTGCCCTCCACCTGCAGGATGCTGTGTGCTTGTAGCAGCGCGCACACGGCCAGCGCGTCTGTTTCTAGTGTTACCTGCATTAGCCATAGCGTCCTGTATGTTAGCGTGTTGGGCTCCGAAGGAGGTGGCGACGCTGGTGCCCTCCACCTGCAGGATGCTGTGTGCTTGTAGCAGCGCGCACACGGCCAGCGCGTCTGTTTCTAGTGTTACCTGCATTAGCCATAGCGTCCTGTATGTTAGCGTGTTGGGCTCCGAAGGAGGTGGCGACGCTGGTGCCCTCCACCTGCAGGATGCTGTGTGCTTGTAGCAGCGCGCACACGGCCAGCGCGTCTGTTTCTAGTGTTACCTGCATTAGCCATAGCGTCCTGTATGTTAGCGTGTTGGGCTCCGAAGGAGGTGGCGACGCTGGTGCCCTCCACCTGCAGGATGCTGTGTGCTTGTAGCAGCGCGCACACGGCCAGCGCGTCTGTTTCTAGTGTTACCTGCATTAGCCATAGCGTCCTGTATGTTAGCGTGTTGGGCTCCGAAGGAGGTGGCGACGCTGGTGCCCTCCACCTGCAGGATGCTGTGTGCTTGTAGCAGCGCGCACACGGCCAGCGCGTCTGTTTCTAGTGTTACCTGCATTAGCCATAGCGTCCTGTATGTTAGCGTGTTGGGCTCCGAAGGAGGTGGCGACGCTGGTGCCCTCCACCTGCAGGATGCTGTGTGCTTGTAGCAGCGCGCACACGGCCAGCGCGTCTGTTTCTAGTGTTACCTGCATTAGCCATAGCGTCCTGTATGTTAGCGTGTTGGGCTCCGAAGGAGGTGGCGACGCTGGTGCCCTCCACCTGCAGGATGCTGTGTGCTTGTAGCAGCGCGCACACGGCCAGCGCGTCTGTTTCTAGTGTTACCTGCATTAGCCATAGCGTCCTGTATGTTAGCGTGTTGGGCTCCGAAGGAGGTGGCGACGCTGGTGCCCTCCACCTGCAGGATGCTGTGTGCTTGTAGCAGCGCGCACACGGCCAGCGCGTCTGTTTCTAGTGTTACCTGCATTAGCCATAGCGTCCTGTATGTTAGCGTGTTGGGCTCCGAAGGAGGTGGCGACGCTGGTGCCCTCCACCTGCAGGATGCTGTGTGCTTGTAGCAGCGCGCACACGGCCAGCGCGTCTGTTTCTAGTGTTACCTGCATTAGCCATAGCGTCCTGTATGTTAGCGTGTTGGGCTCCGAAGGAGGTGGCGACGCTGGTGCCCTCCACCTGCAGGATGCTGTGTGCTTGTAGCAGCGCGCACACGGCCAGCGCGTCTGTTTCTAGTGTTACCTGCATTAGCCATAGCGTCCTGTATGTTAGCGTGTTGGGCTCCGAAGGAGGTGGCGACGCTGGTGCCCTCCACCTGCAGGATGCTGTGTGCTTGTAGCAGCGCGCACACGGCCAGCGCGTCTGTTTCTAGTGTTACCTGCATTAGCCATAGCGTCCTGTATGTTAGCGTGTTGGGCTCCGAAGGAGGTGGCGACGCTGGTGCCCTCCACCTGCAGGATGCTGTGTGCTTGTAGCAGCGCGCACACGGCCAGCGCGTCTGTTTCTAGTGTTACCTGCATTAGCCATAGCGTCCTGTATGTTAGCGTGTTGGGCTCCGAAGGAGGTGGCGACGCTGGTGCCCTCCACCTGCAGGATGCTGTGTGCTTGTAGCAGCGCGCACACGGCCAGCGCGTCTGTTTCTAGTGTTACCTGCATTAGCCATAGCGTCCTGTATGTTAGCGTGTTGGGCTCCGAAGGAGGTGGCGACGCTGGTGCCCTCCACCTGCAGGATGCTGTGTGCTTGTAGCAGCGCGCACACGGCCAGCGCGTCTGTTTCTAGTGTTACCTGCATTAGCCATAGCGTCCTGTATGTTAGCGTGTTGGGCTCCGAAGGAGGTGGCGACGCTGGTGCCCTCCACCTGCAGGATGCTGTGTGCTTGTAGCAGCGCGCACACGGCCAGCGCGTCTGTTTCTAGTGTTACCTGCATTAGCCATAGCGTCCTGTATGTTAGCGTGTTGGGCTCCGAAGGAGGTGGCGACGCTGGTGCCCTCCACCTGCAGGATGCTGTGTGCTTGTAGCAGCGCGCACACGGCCAGCGCGTCTGTTTCTAGTGTTACCTGCATTAGCCATAGCGTCCTGTATGTTAGCGTGTTGGGCTCCGAAGGAGGTGGCGACGCTGGTGCCCTCCACCTGCAGGATGCTGTGTGCTTGTAGCAGCGCGCACACGGCCAGCGCGTCTGTTTCTAGTGTTACCTGCATTAGCCATAGCGTCCTGTATGTTAGCGTGTTGGGCTCCGAAGGAGGTGGCGACGCTGGTGCCCTCCACCTGCAGGATGCTGTGTGCTTGTAGCAGCGCGCACACGGCCAGCGCGTCTGTTTCTAGTGTTACCTGCATTAGCCATAGCGTCCTGTATGTTAGCGTGTTGGGCTCCGAAGGAGGTGGCGACGCTGGTGCCCTCCACCTGCAGGATGCTGTGTGCTTGTAGCAGCGCGCACACGGCCAGCGCGTCTGTTTCTAGTGTTACCTGCATTAGCCATAGCGTCCTGTATGTTAGCGTGTTGGGCTCCGAAGGAGGTGGCGACGCTGGTGCCCTCCACCTGCAGGATGCTGTGTGCTTGTAGCAGCGCGCACACGGCCAGCGCGTCTGTTTCTAGTGTTACCTGCATTAGCCATAGCGTCCTGTATGTTAGCGTGTTGGGCTCCGAAGGAGGTGGCGACGCTGGTGCCCTCCACCTGCAGGATGCTGTGTGCTTGTAGCAGCGCGCACACGGCCAGCGCGTCTGTTTCTAGTGTTACCTGCATTAGCCATAGCGTCCTGTATGTTAGCGTGTTGGGCTCCGAAGGAGGTGGCGACGCTGGTGCCCTCCACCTGCAGGATGCTGTGTGCTTGTAGCAGCGCGCACACGGCCAGCGCGTCTGTTTCTAGTGTTACCTGCATTAGCCATAGCGTCCTGTATGTTAGCGTGTTGGGCTCCGAAGGAGGTGGCGACGCTGGTGCCCTCCACCTGCAGGATGCTGTGTGCTTGTAGCAGCGCGCACACGGCCAGCGCGTCTGTTTCTAGTGTTACCTGCATTAGCCATAGCGTCCTGTATGTTAGCGTGTTGGGCTCCGAAGGAGGTGGCGACGCTGGTGCCCTCCACCTGCAGGATGCTGTGTGCTTGTAGCAGCGCGCACACGGCCAGCGCGTCTGTTTCTAGTGTTACCTGCATTAGCCATAGCGTCCTGTATGTTAGCGTGTTGGGCTCCGAAGGAGGTGGCGACGCTGGTGCCCTCCACCTGCAGGATGCTGTGTGCTTGTAGCAGCGCGCACACGGCCAGCGCGTCTGTTTCTAGTGTTACCTGCATTAGCCATAGCGTCCTGTATGTTAGCGTGTTGGGCTCCGAAGGAGGTGGCGACGCTGGTGCCCTCCACCTGCAGGATGCTGTGTGCTTGTAGCAGCGCGCACACGGCCAGCGCGTCTGTTTCTAGTGTTACCTGCATTAGCCATAGCGTCCTGTATGTTAGCGTGTTGGGCTCCGAAGGAGGTGGCGACGCTGGTGCCCTCCACCTGCAGGATGCTGTGTGCTTGTAGCAGCGCGCACACGGCCAGCGCGTCTGTTTCTAGTGTTACCTGCATTAGCCATAGCGTCCTGTATGTTAGCGTGTTGGGCTCCGAAGGAGGTGGCGACGCTGGTGCCCTCCACCTGCAGGATGCTGTGTGCTTGTAGCAGCGCGCACACGGCCAGCGCGTCTGTTTCTAGTGTTACCTGCATTAGCCATAGCGTCCTGTATGTTAGCGTGTTGGGCTCCGAAGGAGGTGGCGACGCTGGTGCCCTCCACCTGCAGGATGCTGTGTGCTTGTAGCAGCGCGCACACGGCCAGCGCGTCTGTTTCTAGTGTTACCTGCATTAGCCATAGCGTCCTGTATGTTAGCGTGTTGGGCTCCGAAGGAGGTGGCGACGCTGGTGCCCTCCACCTGCAGGATGCTGTGTGCTTGTAGCAGCGCGCACACGGCCAGCGCGTCTGTTTCTAGTGTTACCTGCATTAGCCATAGCGTCCTGTATGTTAGCGTGTTGGGCTCCGAAGGAGGTGGCGACGCTGGTGCCCTCCACCTGCAGGATGCTGTGTGCTTGTAGCAGCGCGCACACGGCCAGCGCGTCTGTTTCTAGTGTTACCTGCATTAGCCATAGCGTCCTGTATGTTAGCGTGTTGGGCTCCGAAGGAGGTGGCGACGCTGGTGCCCTCCACCTGCAGGATGCTGTGTGCTTGTAGCAGCGCGCACACGGCCAGCGCGTCTGTTTCTAGTGTTACCTGCATTAGCCATAGCGTCCTGTATGTTAGCGTGTTGGGCTCCGAAGGAGGTGGCGACGCTGGTGCCCTCCACCTGCAGGATGCTGTGTGCTTGTAGCAGCGCGCACACGGCCAGCGCGTCTGTTTCTAGTGTTACCTGCATTAGCCATAGCGTCCTGTATGTTAGCGTGTTGGGCTCCGAAGGAGGTGGCGACGCTGGTGCCCTCCACCTGCAGGATGCTGTGTGCTTGTAGCAGCGCGCACACGGCCAGCGCGTCTGTTTCTAGTGTTACCTGCATTAGCCATAGCGTCCTGTATGTTAGCGTGTTGGGCTCCGAAGGAGGTGGCGACGCTGGTGCCCTCCACCTGCAGGATGCTGTGTGCTTGTAGCAGCGCGCACACGGCCAGCGCGTCTGTTTCTAGTGTTACCTGCATTAGCCATAGCGTCCTGTATGTTAGCGTGTTGGGCTCCGAAGGAGGTGGCGACGCTGGTGCCCTCCACCTGCAGGATGCTGTGTGCTTGTAGCAGCGCGCACACGGCCAGCGCGTCTGTTTCTAGTGTTACCTGCATTAGCCATAGCGTCCTGTATGTTAGCGTGTTGGGCTCCGAAGGAGGTGGCGACGCTGGTGCCCTCCACCTGCAGGATGCTGTGTGCTTGTAGCAGCGCGCACACGGCCAGCGCGTCTGTTTCTAGTGTTACCTGCATTAGCCATAGCGTCCTGTATGTTAGCGTGTTGGGCTCCGAAGGAGGTGGCGACGCTGGTGCCCTCCACCTGCAGGATGCTGTGTGCTTGTAGCAGCGCGCACACGGCCAGCGCGTCTGTTTCTAGTGTTACCTGCATTAGCCATAGCGTCCTGTATGTTAGCGTGTTGGGCTCCGAAGGAGGTGGCGACGCTGGTGCCCTCCACCTGCAGGATGCTGTGTGCTTGTAGCAGCGCGCACACGGCCAGCGCGTCTGTTTCTAGTGTTACCTGCATTAGCCATAGCGTCCTGTATGTTAGCGTGTTGGGCTCCGAAGGAGGTGGCGACGCTGGTGCCCTCCACCTGCAGGATGCTGTGTGCTTGTAGCAGCGCGCACACGGCCAGCGCGTCTGTTTCTAGTGTTACCTGCATTAGCCATAGCGTCCTGTATGTTAGCGTGTTGGGCTCCGAAGGAGGTGGCGACGCTGGTGCCCTCCACCTGCAGGATGCTGTGTGCTTGTAGCAGCGCGCACACGGCCAGCGCGTCTGTTTCTAGTGTTACCTGCATTAGCCATAGCGTCCTGTATGTTAGCGTGTTGGGCTCCGAAGGAGGTGGCGACGCTGGTGCCCTCCACCTGCAGGATGCTGTGTGCTTGTAGCAGCGCGCACACGGCCAGCGCGTCTGTTTCTAGTGTTACCTGCATTAGCCATAGCGTCCTGTATGTTAGCGTGTTGGGCTCCGAAGGAGGTGGCGACGCTGGTGCCCTCCACCTGCAGGATGCTGTGTGCTTGTAGCAGCGCGCACACGGCCAGCGCGTCTGTTTCTAGTGTTACCTGCATTAGCCATAGCGTCCTGTATGTTAGCGTGTTGGGCTCCGAAGGAGGTGGCGACGCTGGTGCCCTCCACCTGCAGGATGCTGTGTGCTTGTAGCAGCGCGCACACGGCCAGCGCGTCTGTTTCTAGTGTTACCTGCATTAGCCATAGCGTCCTGTATGTTAGCGTGTTGGGCTCCGAAGGAGGTGGCGACGCTGGTGCCCTCCACCTGCAGGATGCTGTGTGCTTGTAGCAGCGCGCACACGGCCAGCGCGTCTGTTTCTAGTGTTACCTGCATTAGCCATAGCGTCCTGTATGTTAGCGTGTTGGGCTCCGAAGGAGGTGGCGACGCTGGTGCCCTCCACCTGCAGGATGCTGTGTGCTTGTAGCAGCGCGCACACGGCCAGCGCGTCTGTTTCTAGTGTTACCTGCATTAGCCATAGCGTCCTGTATGTTAGCGTGTTGGGCTCCGAAGGAGGTGGCGACGCTGGTGCCCTCCACCTGCAGGATGCTGTGTGCTTGTAGCAGCGCGCACACGGCCAGCGCGTCTGTTTCTAGTGTTACCTGCATTAGCCATAGCGTCCTGTATGTTAGCGTGTTGGGCTCCGAAGGAGGTGGCGACGCTGGTGCCCTCCACCTGCAGGATGCTGTGTGCTTGTAGCAGCGCGCACACGGCCAGCGCGTCTGTTTCTAGTGTTACCTGCATTAGCCATAGCGTCCTGTATGTTAGCGTGTTGGGCTCCGAAGGAGGTGGCGACGCTGGTGCCCTCCACCTGCAGGATGCTGTGTGCTTGTAGCAGCGCGCACACGGCCAGCGCGTCTGTTTCTAGTGTTACCTGCATTAGCCATAGCGTCCTGTATGTTAGCGTGTTGGGCTCCGAAGGAGGTGGCGACGCTGGTGCCCTCCACCTGCAGGATGCTGTGTGCTTGTAGCAGCGCGCACACGGCCAGCGCGTCTGTTTCTAGTGTTACCTGCATTAGCCATAGCGTCCTGTATGTTAGCGTGTTGGGCTCCGAAGGAGGTGGCGACGCTGGTGCCCTCCACCTGCAGGATGCTGTGTGCTTGTAGCAGCGCGCACACGGCCAGCGCGTCTGTTTCTAGTGTTACCTGCATTAGCCATAGCGTCCTGTATGTTAGCGTGTTGGGCTCCGAAGGAGGTGGCGACGCTGGTGCCCTCCACCTGCAGGATGCTGTGTGCTTGTAGCAGCGCGCACACGGCCAGCGCGTCTGTTTCTAGTGTTACCTGCATTAGCCATAGCGTCCTGTATGTTAGCGTGTTGGGCTCCGAAGGAGGTGGCGACGCTGGTGCCCTCCACCTGCAGGATGCTGTGTGCTTGTAGCAGCGCGCACACGGCCAGCGCGTCTGTTTCTAGTGTTACCTGCATTAGCCATAGCGTCCTGTATGTTAGCGTGTTGGGCTCCGAAGGAGGTGGCGACGCTGGTGCCCTCCACCTGCAGGATGCTGTGTGCTTGTAGCAGCGCGCACACGGCCAGCGCGTCTGTTTCTAGTGTTACCTGCATTAGCCATAGCGTCCTGTATGTTAGCGTGTTGGGCTCCGAAGGAGGTGGCGACGCTGGTGCCCTCCACCTGCAGGATGCTGTGTGCTTGTAGCAGCGCGCACACGGCCAGCGCGTCTGTTTCTAGTGTTACCTGCATTAGCCATAGCGTCCTGTATGTTAGCGTGTTGGGCTCCGAAGGAGGTGGCGACGCTGGTGCCCTCCACCTGCAGGATGCTGTGTGCTTGTAGCAGCGCGCACACGGCCAGCGCGTCTGTTTCTAGTGTTACCTGCATTAGCCATAGCGTCCTGTATGTTAGCGTGTTGGGCTCCGAAGGAGGTGGCGACGCTGGTGCCCTCCACCTGCAGGATGCTGTGTGCTTGTAGCAGCGCGCACACGGCCAGCGCGTCTGTTTCTAGTGTTACCTGCATTAGCCATAGCGTCCTGTATGTTAGCGTGTTGGGCTCCGAAGGAGGTGGCGACGCTGGTGCCCTCCACCTGCAGGATGCTGTGTGCTTGTAGCAGCGCGCACACGGCCAGCGCGTCTGTTTCTAGTGTTACCTGCATTAGCCATAGCGTCCTGTATGTTAGCGTGTTGGGCTCCGAAGGAGGTGGCGACGCTGGTGCCCTCCACCTGCAGGATGCTGTGTGCTTGTAGCAGCGCGCACACGGCCAGCGCGTCTGTTTCTAGTGTTACCTGCATTAGCCATAGCGTCCTGTATGTTAGCGTGTTGGGCTCCGAAGGAGGTGGCGACGCTGGTGCCCTCCACCTGCAGGATGCTGTGTGCTTGTAGCAGCGCGCACACGGCCAGCGCGTCTGTTTCTAGTGTTACCTGCATTAGCCATAGCGTCCTGTATGTTAGCGTGTTGGGCTCCGAAGGAGGTGGCGACGCTGGTGCCCTCCACCTGCAGGATGCTGTGTGCTTGTAGCAGCGCGCACACGGCCAGCGCGTCTGTTTCTAGTGTTACCTGCATTAGCCATAGCGTCCTGTATGTTAGCGTGTTGGGCTCCGAAGGAGGTGGCGACGCTGGTGCCCTCCACCTGCAGGATGCTGTGTGCTTGTAGCAGCGCGCACACGGCCAGCGCGTCTGTTTCTAGTGTTACCTGCATTAGCCATAGCGTCCTGTATGTTAGCGTGTTGGGCTCCGAAGGAGGTGGCGACGCTGGTGCCCTCCACCTGCAGGATGCTGTGTGCTTGTAGCAGCGCGCACACGGCCAGCGCGTCTGTTTCTAGTGTTACCTGCATTAGCCATAGCGTCCTGTATGTTAGCGTGTTGGGCTCCGAAGGAGGTGGCGACGCTGGTGCCCTCCACCTGCAGGATGCTGTGTGCTTGTAGCAGCGCGCACACGGCCAGCGCGTCTGTTTCTAGTGTTACCTGCATTAGCCATAGCGTCCTGTATGTTAGCGTGTTGGGCTCCGAAGGAGGTGGCGACGCTGGTGCCCTCCACCTGCAGGATGCTGTGTGCTTGTAGCAGCGCGCACACGGCCAGCGCGTCTGTTTCTAGTGTTACCTGCATTAGCCATAGCGTCCTGTATGTTAGCGTGTTGGGCTCCGAAGGAGGTGGCGACGCTGGTGCCCTCCACCTGCAGGATGCTGTGTGCTTGTAGCAGCGCGCACACGGCCAGCGCGTCTGTTTCTAGTGTTACCTGCATTAGCCATAGCGTCCTGTATGTTAGCGTGTTGGGCTCCGAAGGAGGTGGCGACGCTGGTGCCCTCCACCTGCAGGATGCTGTGTGCTTGTAGCAGCGCGCACACGGCCAGCGCGTCTGTTTCTAGTGTTACCTGCATTAGCCATAGCGTCCTGTATGTTAGCGTGTTGGGCTCCGAAGGAGGTGGCGACGCTGGTGCCCTCCACCTGCAGGATGCTGTGTGCTTGTAGCAGCGCGCACACGGCCAGCGCGTCTGTTTCTAGTGTTACCTGCATTAGCCATAGCGTCCTGTATGTTAGCGTGTTGGGCTCCGAAGGAGGTGGCGACGCTGGTGCCCTCCACCTGCAGGATGCTGTGTGCTTGTAGCAGCGCGCACACGGCCAGCGCGTCTGTTTCTAGTGTTACCTGCATTAGCCATAGCGTCCTGTATGTTAGCGTGTTGGGCTCCGAAGGAGGTGGCGACGCTGGTGCCCTCCACCTGCAGGATGCTGTGTGCTTGTAGCAGCGCGCACACGGCCAGCGCGTCTGTTTCTAGTGTTACCTGCATTAGCCATAGCGTCCTGTATGTTAGCGTGTTGGGCTCCGAAGGAGGTGGCGACGCTGGTGCCCTCCACCTGCAGGATGCTGTGTGCTTGTAGCAGCGCGCACACGGCCAGCGCGTCTGTTTCTAGTGTTACCTGCATTAGCCATAGCGTCCTGTATGTTAGCGTGTTGGGCTCCGAAGGAGGTGGCGACGCTGGTGCCCTCCACCTGCAGGATGCTGTGTGCTTGTAGCAGCGCGCACACGGCCAGCGCGTCTGTTTCTAGTGTTACCTGCATTAGCCATAGCGTCCTGTATGTTAGCGTGTTGGGCTCCGAAGGAGGTGGCGACGCTGGTGCCCTCCACCTGCAGGATGCTGTGTGCTTGTAGCAGCGCGCACACGGCCAGCGCGTCTGTTTCTAGTTCTACGCACACGGTGCCATAGGCCGCACTGGCGTTGTGGGTACAGCCGGATAGCTCTTCAACTTCGCTTACTAATCTGTAAATAAAAAAGACAGTGTAATTGACGTTTCAAATGTAAAACACATCCTGCTAGGTTGGGGGCTCGACAGAGTTAGGCGAACTATCCACGGATACGTAGGTTCATAGCGGCGTATTCGTCAATCGTCATTATACGCTTGGTGTACGCCTGCGTGAAGCTTGCATACAAAACTATGAAACTGTGTCGTCGAAGCGGTAACGACACGACGGCAGATCCAAATTGTTCATAAAGATGCATCACACAAAGAAGCTAGCAGTTACCTGTTATCGTCGATCTCCCTGCCGCCGAGGTCGGGCCTGTCTCTGTTGGAGCACCACAGCACAAAGTTGTGCTTGACGAGGTGGCGCGCGTAGAACAGGTCCGCGCCGAACAGCGTCGGGTCGGCGGGCATGTTGCCGACTGGCACGTGGAAGTATCTGGGTAAAAAATAATTACAATATTAATAGAAAGTTACTAGTTTTTGTCACTGCTTCGCTCTTGTGGCGTCAAACTTGCTTCACTGAGGGCTCCAAATAAACTAATTTATTATGTAAATAGTTCAAAGTTCCTGAATCGAGTTTTTAAGTGAGGAAGAGCGAGTTATATGTATTGTGATTCAGATGTTGGATGGAGAGGCAGAGGGAAGTCAAATAAAAGATAAATGGATTTTATGAGGAGTGATATGAAAAAAAGGGAGTTAGTGATAGTGTGATGGATGACAAAACAGAATGGAAGAAGAAAACATGTTGCGCCGACCCCAATTAATATGGGATAAGGGCAGAAAGAAAAAGAGAGATTGTGATTCAGTGTTTACTGATATAAAAGATGAGCTAACCTGCACTGTTCTACAGTGAGCTGCAGCACAGCATCTAGTCCCAGATAATGCCTGACTATAGCCCGGGCGCCGATACGTTGCCACTCCAGCGAGCTATACGTTACTAATATACAAGATGAACAATCTCACCTGCACTGTTCTACAGTGAGCTGCAGCACAGCATCTAGTCCCAGATAATGCCTGACTATAGCCCGGGCGCCGATACGTTGCCACTCCAGCGAGCTATACGTTACTAATATACAAGATGAACAATCTCACCTGCACTGTTCTACAGTGAGCTGCAGCACAGCATCTAGTCCCAGATAATGCCTGACTATAGCCCGGGCGCCGATACGTTGCCACTCCAGCGAGCTATACGTTACTAATATACAAGATGAACAATCTCACCTGCACTGTTCTACAGTGAGCTGCAGCACAGCATCTAGTCCCAGATAATGCCTGACTATAGCCCGGGCGCCGATACGTTGCCACTCCAGCGAGCTATACGTTACTAATATACAAGATGAACAATCTCACCTGCACTGTTCTACAGTGAGCTGCAGCACAGCATCTAGTCCCAGATAATGCCTGACTATAGCCCGGGCGCCGATACGTTGCCACTCCAGCGAGCTATACGTTACTAATATACAAGATGAACAATCTCACCTGCACTGTTCTACAGTGAGCTGCAGCACAGCATCTAGTCCCAGATAATGCCTGACTATAGCCCGGGCGCCGATACGTTGCCACTCCAGCGAGCTATACGTTACTAATATACAAGATGAACAATCTCACCTGCACTGTTCTACAGTGAGCTGCAGCACAGCATCTAGTCCCAGATAATGCCTGACTATAGCCCGGGCGCCGATACGTTGCCACTCCAGCGAGCTATACGTTACTAATATACAAGATGAACAATCTCACCTGCACTGTTCTACAGTGAGCTGCAGCACAGCATCTAGTCCCAGATAATGCCTGACTATAGCCCGGGCGTCGATACGTTGCCACTCCAGCGAGCTATACGTTACTAATATACAAGATGAACAATCTCACCTGCACTGTTCTACAGTGAGCTGCAGCACAGCATCTAGTCCCAGATAATGCCTGACTATAGCCCGGGCGTCGATACGTTGCCACTCCAGCGAGCTATACGTTACTAATATACAAGATGAACAATCTCACCTGCACTGTTCTACAGTGAGCTGCAGCACAGCATCTAGTCCCAGATAATGCCTGACTATAGCCCGGGCGCCGATACGTTGCCACTCCAGCGAGCTATACAACGTTTCTACATCTCGCACGTGGATCGGTACCAGCGGGAAGTCTGATAAGCCTGGAAGATAAAAAATCTGTAATAAATATCGAATCTTCAGCAAAAACATCGTAAGCTACATTTTACGTTATTTGCAGGAATGATTTATCTTCCATAATTCAAAAGTATTTATGATAATATGTAAACAGGAACAGACTGTTTTAGATCTGTAGATAAATGAATAATAAGCTAGAGTGCGTCTAATGAAAGCGCGACCTGAAGTTTTTTTTTAAATTTAATTGGCAACATTATTCAGCCGCAATTGTAGGAAATAAAAAAAATTGTGATGTGTCAAGACATGATTCTCCTACTAGTTGGTAATACCACATACAATTTTTTTGGATTTAACCTCCTTTTCTCAGGTCGCGCTTTCATTAGACGGACTATATACTAGCTGACCCGGCAAACTTCGTACCGCCTAACAGTCCATGAGTGATTGAATTAATAATTCAATCACCAATTTGTTTGACTAATGGTCTCATTTTTCGATGTATTTGGACCTTTTCTTTTAACTGATGTTTTCCAATATTTTAATAGTCACTCGCTATTCAGGATGGAGACGAATCTAATAAAAGATCCTAAAACTCCTCCATGAGCGCAAAAATTCAGGAAGCATAACTTGTAACATCAATTTCGTACCTGGCATAAGTTGCAGCAACAGATGCGGCGACAGCGTAGCTTGCACCGCGAGTAGCGTGGGTCCGCAACGTTCGTCCTTGTAGCGTTGCAGAGCGCGTTGCAGGTGGCGGCTGACCGCGCGAGCTTCTGTTTCGACCACTACCTCCCAGGTTAGTTCTGCACCGGGGAGGGCGGACTCTTCCGTTCCTAGGTTAATTCTGAAGGAGATAAAACACTACTTCAAGCAAACCTTAATACGGAGGTGCTCGGAACAGAGTATAAAGTCCCGTTCGTATAATCGTACGGAGAACTCTTATTGCGCGATTTCGTAGTTTATTTCATACTAGCGACGCGCCCCGGCTTCGCATGGGTGCAAAATAATTAGTGTTTCTCTACTATATGATGCATGTATTATACATATAATTATCCACATCAAAATTCGTTGCGTAGTTTTAAAGATTTAAGCATATAGAGATATTGGGACAGAGTAAGCGACTTTGTTTTATACTGTGTAGTGATGTGGTGCCATTGCATAGATGTCGCTACATGATCTTTACACGTTATAGGGTCCACTTTTCACTATTAATATCGTTTAAATGTTAAAAACGATAAGAGTACACCACGGCGGCGACAAAAGTATGAAACCGCAGTGTTTTTCTAATTTTTTTAGGGTATCATAGCTGTCGCCAATTTAATTCGTTTTGTGTTTCCTAAATAATAGCTTTGTCCTCAAAATAGTAGATTTGTCGCTAAAATGTAGTCACCAAACAATGTAAAATCAATCCTCCAATAAATCATCTAAAATCATGGAGATATAGGATCTAGTACCAAATAATTGTTTTTGTACATATTATAATAGGTTTGTCCTAATAAGCATTTAAGCAAACTAATTGAAAGAGATCACCAATAAACCATATTATATTGAGTTACCTACTAGAAAATTTCATAAAGTTCCAAAAAAAAATATTGTTGTCGTTATCATCGTTTCAACCAAAAGAGTCTACTACTTAGTATAATATAGTATAACGGTCTGGTATCCGCAACTCCACGACTAAAGCGCGTATTTTGCGTATGAGTGGGACAAAAGTGTTACACGATCCACCCCAGCTCCTCAAGAAAGGCCAGCAACGCCTTCCCGGGCGCCGGTCGTTATGGTTTTTTTTTCTTTTTCTTTAGGGGAATCATCAGAATGACTTCTCCCACTCTAGGGCGGAGCGGGAAGGCGTGTCAGACTCTTACTGACTAAACCCCTACCCTGTTCCTTCGTTGCCTTCGATCTGGGGGACACGGTGACAACACTGACAACCTTTCGGATTTTCCGTGTTCCCCAGAGGCTTCGGATCTACCGGGCCCCTACAGTTTGCTGACATCTCGTGGCATCGTATGATCATCGTAGGTAGTTACGAGTAACTACGACACATCGTTGAGGATGGAAAGCGCGCTAATTTGTCTCCGCCTCTTTGAACATATTTTCAACAAAATTATAAATTGATGTATTATATTGGTAAGGAATACTATTATTTTAATAACCGAACGAAATAAAATGTAACTACTTTATTGGTGACAAAATAACAAACAAAAAGGAGTTGCAGTCAGGGATTGATAATTAATCGATTTATTTGGCGACAGATCTACCATTCTGAGCACAAAGCTATTAATTTTATAATAAGTTTTATTTTATTGGTGATCCATCTCTTATTTTTTGTTAATTCATACCTGGATACACTTTTTGTTTATCTGAGAACGAAAATATTTCGTGGCGATAGATCTATTAATTAGGTAATACAACTTGATGACAAATATAAAGTTTGGTGACAGAAAATATAATCCCCATTTTTTTATTTAACACTAGCTGTCCCCTGCGGTTTCACCCGCATTTTTCGTTACTGCTCCGCTCCCGTGGGTCGTAGCGTGATGAAATATATTTTATATATATTCCCTATAGCATTCCTCGATAAATAGGCTATCTAAAACTGTAAGAATTTTTCAAATCGGACCAGAAGTTCCAGAGATTACCCCATACATACAAACTTACAAATTTTACCTCTTTATAATATTAGTATAGATTAACTAATGCTTGACTGCAATCCCTACAAATCCTGATGGTAAGCTGTGATGCAAACGTTGATGGTGAGGCGCATTAGTTTATTAAGAGCCGTACTGAAGTGTTTTGAACTCGTCTAGATTCTATCTTGTCATATTGTGAACACTACATTAAATAAAAACCCCTGCATGACACGATGTACTTACTTGGCGGTCCTCTCAGCAAGGTAGAGCGTGTTCATGTTAGGCACCTGGTTGGTGCGCACGCTGTCCAGTACGTAAATATACGCCCGCTTCACTGGCGGCAACACCAGCGCCCACATGCTGCGCGAAGAGTTCAGCGCGGAGTGTTGGTACAGGTAGATGTGCTTCACTGGGGCTACGCCGTCCTGAGACAATAAAATAATATTCTTATACATAAATACAATTCCTGACCTGGCGAGGGTCCCGGGAATCCGATGGATGCGAGACGCACAGGACTGGTCGTTGTGCCGACGCTTGGGGGAGTCCTGCAGTTAACGTCTTTCGGCTGGTGATGATGATGAAATAAAAGTCTAGAATATTCAGCTAAAAGAATTAAGCAAATACTCTTTTTCTATATTCAATATTAACCCAGAAACTGTTTCTCTTTCAACCTCAGCAAAATCAAAATGTGTTCTATAATGAATCTTGATTAGGAATTTCGCTTCGCATATAGAGGAGCACGGAGGAGCTCGTGGCTATATAATAACAGCCGCACAGGTCGATCTTCGAGGTTAAGCAACGCTTGCCTAGGTTGGTCTGTGGATGGGTGACCATCTTAACATAACGAGTTTCCTCCGTGCCTCGGAAAGCACGTTAAGCCGTTGGTCCCGGCTGTCATTTGGAGATCTTTGGCAGTCGTTACGGATAGTCAGAAGCCAGTAAATCTGATTCCAGTCTTGCCATGAAGTACCGTGTTACCCCAGTTAATGGGTTGTGGGGGTCTGGTAGGCAGCCGCTCCTCGTAAAATACTGGTATTCAGCTAAATCCAGCTTGACTGGAAGCCGACCCCAATATAGTTGGGAAAAGGCTAGGCAGATGATGATATAATCGCATCGCACCCACGTGTGGTAGGTGACCTAGGCCACCGGAATGGGTATCAATTGTTTCTTTCAATCGAGCCGCTTCGCTTCAGGATCGCGTTCGTATGGCATCGACTAGGGACACCACATTAGATGTTTGCTTCAGGAATTGGAAAAAAAACGTGGTCGAAAGCCAATAGAAGAATTGGAAGGAGGCCTTTGCTCAGCAGTGGGATAATACAGGCCAAATAAAATATTAAGCTTTTGTTTATTTTTCGAACCTTATTTTTTCGATAGTTTTCTATGTGAGAAAAAAAAAACCGGGCAAGTGCGAGTCGGACTCGCGCACTGAGGGTTTCGTACCAACCTACCTATAAAAACAGTTTAATTCTCGAATCGAGTCTTGAAGACTTTTCAATTTTTTTTTCTTGTGACGTAACTAAAAATTTTCAGTTTTCAGACTTTTCCCGATATTAGTGCTATAATACCTTGCTTCGTGCTAAATTTCAAGATTCTAGGTCAACGGGAAGCACCCTATGAGTTTTGATTCCTTTGACAGTGTCGAAATGTACGTTTTTTGCAACATAAACGGGCGTATCTTTTTTTCCCGTCAACTTACAAGTTTGATTTTTGCACAACTTCAAGGGACCACGGATTTCAATATATGGTTTTAATTTCAACTTGATACCTTCACGCGTTCCTGAGAAAAAGAGTCTTGACAGACGGACGGACAGACGGACAACAAAGTGATCCTATAAGGGTTCCGTTTTTTCCTTTTGAGGTACGGAACCCTAATAACTGTTTTTCAATCCTAAAACAATTTTTTTTTTATGAGCCTATTCTGTCCCACTCCTGGGCAAAGGCCTCCCTCCACTCTTTCCATCTTTCGCGAGCCCGCGCCTCCTCCTGCCAGTTCTGACGGAATCTATCCAATTAAATGAAAATAAATCCTACAAATACTGTTTCCTTTTATTCGTTAAAGAACTAGATGACAGAGATAACGCTGTTAGTTTGTTTATAATTTTTAGTATTACCTGCTTTTGTAAATAAGGCTGGAGCGCCACACTCTTGAACTGAAGTTGATTTAGTGAAAACGATTCCATATTAGTTGAGCCAAATTGGATCATTCTGAAAAATAAACAATTATTAATATCGATTTTTATTCTAAATTAATCTCTAATGTGTTCTAAATAAGGTTGATTTTCTTACTTTCTGGCTTCCGCTGGATCGACAGTGCAGATACAGCCAAGTTGGACGAGAACTCTGAATTCTAAACTCATTTGCGTTTCGTAGATTCCTTCGATTTCTGGTGCGCATAATTCAGATGTTAATTCCCTGTAAAAAAAAAAAAAACAATTAATAATATATTTATAATAATAATATTAAGATTTAAATTCAGACAACAGTCCATAATTGTTAGTAACACAAAGAACCTTATAAAAATATTGTTAGTAAATACAGAGACAATCACAATCATAAGGCGGCACCGCACAGTAGCGCCAGTTTAGGCCAGGCCCTAGACGCGAGCACCCTCAGTGTGTAGTCGCATCCAGTGCCGCCACATCAGCGAGTCCCAGCGGCCCGCGAACACGCTCAGGAGGCTGCTCGAGCTGGCTTGCAAGCGCTTCATCGTAGACGCACAACGCTTCCGCAAGATGGCATGGAAACCATCTACGCTTTTTGCCGCAAACAATTGCTGAAGCGCTGCAGTGACGCGGCAACCGGAACAGTATCCTGAACGCGTTATTATATTGTACGCGCAGAGCACTATAAGCACGCTGCGTGTACTTAGTCCATAGGTTGCAGGTGTAAAAGGATTGACAGAAGGCCTTATATAATGTCACCTTGACTTGCTCAGTACACACCGTGCAAACCTGCGGGCCAGCATGTTACAGCGTACAAACAGCGCCCTGCGCTACCTCTCTATATATCTTTATATTATAATATCTATTACACGCACATTTATTTTTATACTAACTCCTGATGCTCCCTATACACGTTCTCGGGCACAGTGTACTGGTACAGATGCAGCACGGGATGCGCGCGCGGCAGGACGCGGCTGCACTTGCGCCAGTACTGGCCGCTGTCACTGGCGCGGCACACTCGCTGTTCACGTACAACTAGTTATAGTAATACTAACTCCTGATGCTCCCTATACACGTTCTCGGGCACAGTGTACTGGTACAGATGCAGCACGGGATGCGCGCGCGGCAGGACGCGGCTGCACTTGCGCCAGTACTGGCCGCTGTCACTGGCGCGGCACACTCGCTGTTCACGTACAACTAGTTATAGTAATACTAACTCCTGATGCTCCCTATACACGTTCTCGGGCACAGTGTACTGGTACAGATGCAGCACGGGATGCGCGCGCGGCAGGACGCGGCTGCACTTGCGCCAGTACTGGCCGCTGTCACTGGCGCGGCACACTCGCTGGTTCACGTAGAAGATGCGAGGAACAGACAACTTGATCTGGTGCAGTTCAGTGCCTACTAAAGCCCAGACTTTGAATAGACCTGGCTCCGCTGTTTCGGCTACCTGAATGGATGGAAAAATAGATTATAGCTAGTGGTCGGCATAGGTAGTGCCATTTGGGGTCAATGAACTTGAATGTTAATGTTAACATGGATATGCCCCGGGATTCCCGGGATTCTGAAGAATGTTTTCTACGTGTTTATTAAATGCTATCGAACAATCGACTAATATTAGTTCTAATATAGGGTATAAAAAGCATTAATAAAAAATGAGAGAACCGTTTTTATGGACTATAAATATAATAAAATAAATAAATAAAATATTTCCCGGAACTCGACGGCATATCCATGTTAAGATAACTGTCACAAAATCCCGCGAATGGCACTACCTACGCCGATCACTAATTATAGCACATCACAATCATCACCATAGGCCTCCCACAAACGTCCCCATAACAACCGGTCCTGTGCGTCTCGTATCCATCGGATTCCCGCAACCCTCACCAGTTCAACGGTCCCACAATCACACTGATATTATAGAAAGTTTGTGAATGTATATGTTTGTCACTTCTTCACGCTCAAACGGCTGAACGGATTTCGATGAAACTTGTTACACGGGTAAAATATGTCTTGGAATAGCATATAATGATACTTCTGATCCAGAGAGTATATATACTCCCTAGATCTTTTTCGACTTTCAAGTAGGTGAAACTTCCGGCAGAAGTTAAACTCTATTAAAAAACTCAGAATAAGAGAAAAAATTATATTCGGTCTAAGATACTTACTTATACTAAAGTTTTAAACTTTTGATCTCAAAAATACTTCGGTTGTGAGTTATAATTTTGCCCTAATGGCAAAATCATTAAGTCAGTGAATGGATAAAGTGAGAAATGAGTATATTAGAGGAAGTTTGAAAGTGGCACCAGTGACTGAAAAGCTGAAAGGAAATCGATTGTCTTGGTATGGTCATGTAAAGAGGAGGGATGAAACACATATTACGAAAGTGGTTATGAATTTACATGTGGACGGATGGAGAGGAAGAGGGAGACCAAAGAAAAGATGGATGGATTGTGTGAGGACTGATATGAAAGAAAAGGGAGTTGATGATAGCATGACGGGTGATAGGACAGAATGGAAGAAAAAAACATGTTGCGCCGACCCCAAATAATTTGGGATAAGGGCAGGAAGAAGAAGAGTTAACGAGGTTCTAAATTCACGTTTAGTTCAGAATCAGTTCGACCAATTATTATAATGTTCCATACCTGTATAATCTGCCAGGGCGTGTTGAGAAGTGTGCGTTGTGCTCTCCGGATGAAGCCGCCCAGAGTAGTCGCAGGGCCAGTCTTGGGAGGCGGCATCACATCTTTGTCCGTTATTTTACCTGATAAACAAAATAAAGTCAACATTAACCTCCCAAGTAACATTTCATCTTAATGATCATTCAGTCGAAAGACGTCTCATCATCATCTGCCTAGCCTTTCCCAACTATACTGGGGTCGGCTACCAGTCCAGCCGGATTTAGCTGAATACCATTATCCGGATTTAGCTGAATACCACTATTTTACGAGGAGCGGCTCCCTACCAGACCTCCACAACCCATTAACCCATTAAAGACGTCTAAAGAAAGTAAACATATTTAGCACACCACCATTCATCAACAAACAAAAACGTAAACTAAACATTTAAAAAAAATCTACTGCTCTACACATAGACCTAGGTATCGTCACAACGGCTGGTCGTATGCGTCTCGCATCCACCGGATTTTCGCGAGCCTCAAGTCATCGGTCCGTCTCGTGGGGGGCCGTGCCAGCAGTCACTACTCCAGAACCTTTCGGCCCCCTTGACCATACTGTTACAATTACCCGCCATCTACCGGCTAATCAAGACACCTGGTGTACTAGAAGCCCAATCCATATAGACAATCTTTATAAACTTACAATAGAGCGCCATCTATCAATTCATTGAGCCACTGTTCAGATAATTGTATATTTATAATAGTTATTTTAAATACTTAATTATCTTGGCATTAATAAATTACCTTTGAAATATTACTGTTAATCACCTCTGATTATAATTTTTTAAGTTGGTACACCAACACCTGTTTTTACTTTAATTAATTATAAAAGGTTTGTCAATTTATGACTTATTGAAATAATTCGTGTTATATTAGAAAAGGGGTTGTATTTTGACTTCCGAGAGAATCATTAGGTTGTTTTTGAGCGACGCTTGTAAAGTGGCTGGATTTTGAGATAGCGTGAATTTGTGTAAAATATAAGAAAACTCGAACGATGTTACTTCGTTTGATTTCCCACCTGAACTCCCATCACAATCCGTTCAGCAAGCAATGTGCCCTGCCTACTGCCACTTAAAAGGAAAGCTACGGGTCTGAGAGCTGACATGTTCTCGTTAGATGACGCTGAACTCAACATTCTTAGTTTTTTAGGGTTCCGTACCTCAAAAGGAAAAAACGGAACCCTTATAGGATCACTTTGTTGTCCGTCTGTCCGTCCGTCTGTCAAGACCCTTTTTCTCAGGAACGCGTGAAGGTATCAAGTTGAAATTAAAACCATATATTGAAATCCGCGGTCCCTTGAAGTTGTGCAAAAATAAAACTTGTAAGTTGACGGGAAAAAAAGATACGCCCGTTTATGTTGCAAAAAACGTACATTTCGACACTGTCAAAGGAATCAAAACTCATAGGGTGCTTCCCGTTGACCTAGAATCTTGAAATTTGGCACGAAGCAAGGTATTATAGCACTAATATCGGGAAAAGTCTGAAAACTGAAAATTTTTAGTTACGTCACAAGAAAAAAAAATTGAAAAGTCTTCAAGACTCGATTCGAGAATTAAACTGTTTTTATAGGTAGGTTGGTACGAAACCCTCAGTGCGCGAGTCCGACTCGCACTTGTTTTAAGTGTTTTGAAATTTGTAGAACATTTACCAATGGTGTATTAATGTTTATTCTATCCACATTATGAGGTTTACTAAAAATATGAATAAATAATAAAAATATTTGTGCAGGTTAATTATTTAGAAAAAGATCATCACGCAGAAAAGCCCCGATCAAAAAATAGTATGTAATTAAGAAAATACCTCTTTTGTTTCGGTTTCGTAAACCACGTTGCTCCATTTGCCAAAGCCATTTCTTCTTCTGGAATAGTATCCATTGCACTCGCTCAGCCTGAAACGAAATAGCACATTTTGATACAAGTGGAGAAACCTTGTCATCGCTCCTGAGGTGAGAGTTGTGGAGTCGAGTGCTGCAGTGACTTTAGACTTTTGCAGGAAAGTTACGACGTTTTTCAATACATTTACAGAGAAATTAGCATGTTTTTTAGCATTATCGGCCTTATAATGTAAGGGAATGGGTCCACCGCGCGGAGTGATAGCTACAGAGAAATACTTACCCTTAAATGTCTGAAAACGACGACGCATTTTTTAAAGTTAAGGCTAGGACCACAACAACGAGTGGAGAACGCGTACGGCGCGCTACCGGCCGCGGTCACTAACATAGTAAAGTCAAGTTAATGCCGCGAAATTTTCACCACTCGCAGCAATTGCAAGTTTACCAACAAACGGTGATTGGCTGATGAATTGACTCCTCCCGCCTTTGTTTAGTGACTTTGATTTGGAACAAAAACGTAACATTACTCTCTCTACTGGTTATTTGCTTCATGGTTAAGGCATATATAACATAATATAAATATTAGTTGGTTTTACTGGAAGTATATTGAATAAGACTTGGTTAAATCTGTTTTATTTTTTTCTGTGAAGAAGGTTTTCTCTTGGGCGGAGAGGGATATCAGACTTTTACCGACATACCCCACCCCATTCCTTCGTTGCCTTCGATCTGAGGACACTGTTGGATCACACAAATTTTGTAAAAAGGAAGTGTTTGTGTAGTCTACCTTGGTGTTGCCGAACGGCGGCGGCGCGCCCAAGGCCTCCCGCCAGCTCTGCGCCTCCTTGGCGGGAGACTCTTCACGCTTGCGCTTCACCGTGTGCACTATCGGCCGGATGGTGCCGCTCTCCTTGTCACTGCTGCTCTTGCCTAGGTCTTCTATACTTTACCTTGGTGTTGCCGAACGGCGGCGGCGCGCCCAAGGCCTCCCGCCAGCTCTGCGCCTCCTTGGCGGGCGACTCTTCACGCTTGCGCTTCACCGTGTGCACTATCGGCCGGATGGTGCCGCTCTCCTTGTCACTGCTGCTCTTGCCTAGGTCTTCTATACTTTACCTTGGTGTTGCCGAACGGCGGCGGCGCGCCCAAGGCCTCCCGCCAGCTCTGCGCCTCCTTGGCGGGCGACTCTTCACGCTTGCGCTTCACCGTGTGCACTATCGGCCGGATGGTGCCGCTCTCCTTGTCACTGCTGCTCTTGCCTAGGTCTTCTATACTTTACCTTGGTGTTGCCGAACGGCGGCGGCGCGCCCAAGGCCTCCCGCCAGCTCTGCGCCTCCTTGGCGGGCGACTCTTCACGCTTGCGCTTCACCGTGTGCACTATCGGCCGGATGGTGCCGCTCTCCTTGTCACTGCTGCTCTTGCCTAGGTCTTCTATACTTTACCTTGGTGTTGCCGAACGGCGGCGGCGCGCCCAAGGCCTCCCGCCAGCTCTGCGCCTCCTTGGCGGGCGACTCTTCACGCTTGCGCTTCACCGTGTGCACTATCGGCCGGATGGTGCCGCTCTCCTTGTCACTGCTGCTCTTGCCTAGGTCTTCTATACTTTACCTTGGTGTTGCCGAACGGCGGCGGCGCGCCCAAGGCCTCCCGCCAGCTCTGCGCCTCCTTGGCGGGCGACTCTTCACGCTTGCGCTTCACCGTGTGCACTATCGGCCGGATGGTGCCGCTCTCCTTGTCACTGCTGCTCTTGCCTAGGTCTTCTATACTTTACCTTGGTGTTGCCGAACGGCGGCGGCGCGCCCAAGGCCTCCCGCCAGCTCTGCGCCTCCTTGGCGGGCGACTCTTCACGCTTGCGCTTCACCGTGTGCACTATCGGCCGGATGGTGCCGCTCTCCTTGTCACTGCTGCTCTTGCCTAGGTCTTCTATACTTTACCTTGGTGTTGCCGAACGGCGGCGGCGCGCCCAAGGCCTCCCGCCAGCTCTGCGCCTCCTTGGCGGGCGACTCTTCACGCTTGCGCTTCACCGTGTGCACTATCGGCCGGATGGTGCCGCTCTCCTTGTCACTGCTGCTCTTGCCTAGGTCTTCTATACTTTACCTTGGTGTTGCCGAACGGCGGCGGCGCGCCCAAGGCCTCCCGCCAGCTCTGCGCCTCCTTGGCGGGCGACTCTTCACGCTTGCGCTTCACCGTGTGCACTATCGGCCGGATGGTGCCGCTCTCCTTGTCACTGCTGCTCTTGCCTAGGTCTTCTATACTTTACCTTGGTGTTGCCGAACGGCGGCGGCGCGCCCAAGGCCTCCCGCCAGCTCTGCGCCTCCTTGGCGGGCGACTCTTCACGCTTGCGCTTCACCGTGTGCACTATCGGCCGGATGGTGCCGCTCTCCTTGTCACTGCTGCTCTTGCCTAGGTCTTCTATACTTTACCTTGGTGTTGCCGAACGGCGGCGGCGCGCCCAAGGCCTCCCGCCAGCTCTGCGCCTCCTTGGCGGGCGACTCTTCACGCTTGCGCTTCACCGTGTGCACTATCGGCCGGATGGTGCCGCTCTCCTTGTCACTGCTGCTCTTGCCTAGGTCTTCTATACTTTACCTTGGTGTTGCCGAACGGCGGCGGCGCGCCCAAGGCCTCCCGCCAGCTCTGCGCCTCCTTGGCGGGCGACTCTTCACGCTTGCGCTTCACCGTGTGCACTATCGGCCGGATGGTGCCGCTCTCCTTGTCACTGCTGCTCTTGCCTAGGTCTTCTATACTTTACCTTGGTGTTGCCGAACGGCGGCGGCGCGCCCAAGGCCTCCCGCCAGCTCTGCGCCTCCTTGGCGGGCGACTCTTCACGCTTGCGCTTCACCGTGTGCACTATCGGCCGGATGGTGCCGCTCTCCTTGTCACTGCTGCTCTTGCCTAGGTCTTCTATACTTTACCTTGGTGTTGCCGAACGGCGGCGGCGCGCCCAAGGCCTCCCGCCAGCTCTGCGCCTCCTTGGCGGGCGACTCTTCACGCTTGCGCTTCACCGTGTGCACTATCGGCCGGATGGTGCCGCTCTCCTTGTCACTGCTGCTCTTGCCTAGGTCTTCTATACTTTACCTTGGTGTTGCCGAACGGCGGCGGCGCGCCCAAGGCCTCCCGCCAGCTCTGCGCCTCCTTGGCGGGCGACTCTTCACGCTTGCGCTTCACCGTGTGCACTATCGGCCGGATGGTGCCGCTCTCCTTGTCACTGCTGCTCTTGCCTAGGTCTTCTATACTTTACCTTGGTGTTGCCGAACGGCGGCGGCGCGCCCAAGGCCTCCCGCCAGCTCTGCGCCTCCTTGGCGGGCGACTCTTCACGCTTGCGCTTCACCGTGTGCACTATCGGCCGGATGGTGCCGCTCTCCTTGTCACTGCTGCTCTTGCCTAGGTCTTCTATACTTTACCTTGGTGTTGCCGAACGGCGGCGGCGCGCCCAAGGCCTCCCGCCAGCTCTGCGCCTCCTTGGCGGGCGACTCTTCACGCTTGCGCTTCACCGTGTGCACTATCGGCCGGATGGTGCCGCTCTCCTTGTCACTGCTGCTCTTGCCTAGGTCTTCTATACTTTACCTTGGTGTTGCCGAACGGCGGCGGCGCGCCCAAGGCCTCCCGCCAGCTCTGCGCCTCCTTGGCGGGCGACTCTTCACGCTTGCGCTTCACCGTGTGCACTATCGGCCGGATGGTGCCGCTCTCCTTGTCACTGCTGCTCTTGCCTAGGTCTTCTATACTTTACCTTGGTGTTGCCGAACGGCGGCGGCGCGCCCAAGGCCTCCCGCCAGCTCTGCGCCTCCTTGGCGGGCGACTCTTCACGCTTGCGCTTCACCGTGTGCACTATCGGCCGGATGGTGCCGCTCTCCTTGTCACTGCTGCTCTTGCCTAGGTCTTCTATACTTTACCTTGGTGTTGCCGAACGGCGGCGGCGCGCCCAAGGCCTCCCGCCAGCTCTGCGCCTCCTTGGCGGGCGACTCTTCACGCTTGCGCTTCACCGTGTGCACTATCGGCCGGATGGTGCCGCTCTCCTTGTCACTGCTGCTCTTGCCTAGGTCTTCTATACTTTACCTTGGTGTTGCCGAACGGCGGCGGCGCGCCCAAGGCCTCCCGCCAGCTCTGCGCCTCCTTGGCGGGCGACTCTTCACGCTTGCGCTTCACCGTGTGCACTATCGGCCGGATGGTGCCGCTCTCCTTGTCACTGCTGCTCTTGCCTAGGTCTTCTATACTTTACCTTGGTGTTGCCGAACGGCGGCGGCGCGCCCAAGGCCTCCCGCCAGCTCTGCGCCTCCTTGGCGGGCGACTCTTCACGCTTGCGCTTCACCGTGTGCACTATCGGCCGGATGGTGCCGCTCTCCTTGTCACTGCTGCTCTTGCCTAGGTCTTCTATACTTTACCTTGGTGTTGCCGAACGGCGGCGGCGCGCCCAAGGCCTCCCGCCAGCTCTGCGCCTCCTTGGCGGGCGACTCTTCACGCTTGCGCTTCACCGTGTGCACTATCGGCCGGATGGTGCCGCTCTCCTTGTCACTGCTGCTCTTGCCTAGGTCTTCTATACTTTACCTTGGTGTTGCCGAACGGCGGCGGCGCGCCCAAGGCCTCCCGCCAGCTCTGCGCCTCCTTGGCGGGCGACTCTTCACGCTTGCGCTTCACCGTGTGCACTATCGGCCGGATGGTGCCGCTCTCCTTGTCACTGCTGCTCTTGCCTAGGTCTTCTATACTTTACCTTGGTGTTGCCGAACGGCGGCGGCGCGCCCAAGGCCTCCCGCCAGCTCTGCGCCTCCTTGGCGGGCGACTCTTCACGCTTGCGCTTCACCGTGTGCACTATCGGCCGGATGGTGCCGCTCTCCTTGTCACTGCTGCTCTTGCCTAGGTCTTCTATACTTTACCTTGGTGTTGCCGAACGGCGGCGGCGCGCCCAAGGCCTCCCGCCAGCTCTGCGCCTCCTTGGCGGGCGACTCTTCACGCTTGCGCTTCACCGTGTGCACTATCGGCCGGATGGTGCCGCTCTCCTTGTCACTGCTGCTCTTGCCTAGGTCTTCTATACTTTACCTTGGTGTTGCCGAACGGCGGCGGCGCGCCCAAGGCCTCCCGCCAGCTCTGCGCCTCCTTGGCGGGCGACTCTTCACGCTTGCGCTTCACCGTGTGCACTATCGGCCGGATGGTGCCGCTCTCCTTGTCACTGCTGCTCTTGCCTAGGTCTTCTATACTTTACCTTGGTGTTGCCGAACGGCGGCGGCGCGCCCAAGGCCTCCCGCCAGCTCTGCGCCTCCTTGGCGGGCGACTCTTCACGCTTGCGCTTCACCGTGTGCACTATCGGCCGGATGGTGCCGCTCTCCTTGTCACTGCTGCTCTTGCCTAGGTCTTCTATGTCCACTTCCGTGTCCTGAGAAAATGAGGTAGATATAGAAAATTATGGTATATGATAATACTAAGGTAGGTTTCTCCATCCAATCTTCATAAAGTGCTTACTTATATCATAAATGGAAACCTTTTGCAAAATTTCAGGTTCTTAGTTCCAGTAATTGATCATTCTAACAGTTTCTTTCAGAATTCCGTACCTCAAAAGAAAAAAACGTAACTCTTACAGGATAATTTTGTTGTCCGTCTGTCTGTATGTCTGTCAAAAGTGTCTGAAGACCCGTATGTGTGTGTGTGTGATGTATGAATGTCTGTTACTCCTTCGCGCTCAAACGGTTTTTGAAGAAATTTGGTCAGCTAGTCCCTGGTTGACCTGTGTCCTGTATAGGCCATAGGACAATTTTTATTCCGGGATGGAGAGGTAGACCTCATATCTATCTGAACATTGATCATTGTTTAGAAAGACGTGAATTTACGATCTATCTGTACAAAATACACCATCTTGACAAGTGACGCCTAAGAACAGGAAAGCAAACCCTGTAATACGAAATAGCGAGGTAGAAGAAGAAGTAGTAAGAAGAAGGCATTCCACAGAAAGAGAGTGAACATTTAATTTTACTAAGCGGGATTTCTTTAGCAGGACTGGATATTAACTTTAATAAATTTTGTGTTTCCTTGTGACTACAACCTAGGAGGGTCTTTAAGTCAAGAGTAAGAATAGGTTACTTCTAAGCAAATGTGCTGCATCGTCGACCACATCATCAGGTGAGATATTGGTCAAACGCGAGCCTATCAATAATAAACATCATCATCTGCTCAGCCTTTTCCCAACTATATTGGGGTCGGCTTCCAGCCAAGCCGGATTTAGCTGAATATCAGTATTAACCTTGAAGATCGACCCGTGCGGCTGTTATTATGTAGCCACGAGCTCCTCAATCAATAATAAACAAAACACTGGATATTAACATCATAAGGGAAGGTGATGAAGCAGGGAGGTCACGACGCAAGGAGGAGGATTAACTTTAATAACTTTAAATAAAACCTCACCATACACCCGTCAGTACTGGTAGACGGCTCCTCTCCATCCTCACAACTCCTCAGCTCCTTGGGCTGCACGCTGAACATGTCGGTGATCTTCCTCGTCTTGAACTTGTCCGTCTTGGCCAGCATCTTCTTGTGCAGCCAGTCGGGGTACTGGCAGCGGGGGACTGGGTTGTCTAACTGGGGAAGAAGAGGAATGTTATGGGTGCGGAAACTAATATTACAAATTTTCAAGTAGGTATTTCTTGATTGAGAGAGCAGTGGTGGGCCAGTGGTAATGGTCCTGACTTACGAGTTGTAGGTCGCGGGTTCAAACCCAGGCAGGTACATTACTTGTTGTAATTTATTTTATTACCACTGCTCTCAAAATAGTGAAGGAAAACATCGGGTGGAAACCGGCATGTCCTAGACGACATTCGCGACATGCTGGACTTAGTAACGCAGATGTCGATGTCCTCGCTGATGCTGGTGTCCTAGAGCAAGCTGGTGTACTCACGCCCTGCATGGCGGCTGGTATGGTGATGATCTTCTGCACGGTGCCGCTGAGCCGCTCGATGGAGTAGTTCCAGTCCAGCACGTCGCGGATGTCGATGTCCTCGCTGATGCTGGTGTCCTAGAGCAAGCTGGTGTACTCACGCCCTGCATGGCGGCTGGTATGGTGATGAATTTCTGCACGGTGCCGCTGAGCCGCTCGATGTAGTAGTTCCAGTCCAGCACGTCGCGGATGTCGATGTCCTCGCTGATGCTGGTGTCCTAGAGCAAGCTGGTGTACTCACGCCCTGCATGGCGGCTGGTATGGTGATGATCTTCTGCACGGTGCCGCTGAGCCGCTCGATGTAGTAGTTCCAGTCCAGCACGTCGCGGATGTCGATGTCCTCGCTGATGCTGGTGTCCTAGAGCAAGCTAGTGTACTCACGCCCTGCATGGCGGCTGGTATGGTGATGATCTTCTGCACGGTGCCGCTGAGCCGCTCGATGGAGTAGTTCCAGTCCAGCACGTCGCGGATGTCGATGTCCTCGCTGATGCTGGTGTCCTAGAGCAAGCTGGTGTACTCACGCCCTGCATGGCGGCTGGTATGGTGATGATCTTCTGCACGGTGCCGCTGAGCCGCTCGATGTAGTAGTTCCAGTCCAGCACGTCGCGGATGTCGATGTCCTCGCTGATGCTGGTGTCCTAGAGCAAGCTGGTGTACTCACGCCCTGCATGGCGGCTGGTATGGTGATGATCTTCTGCACGGTGCCGCTGAGCCGCTCGATGTAGTAGTTCCAGTCCAGCACGTCGCGGATGTCGATGTCCTCGCTGATGCTGGTGTCCTAGAGCAAGCTGGTGTACTCACGCCCTGCATGGCGGCTGGTATGGTGATGATCTTCTGCACGGTGCCGCTGAGCCGCTCGATGTAGTAGTTCCAGTCCAGCACGTCGCGGATGTCGATGTCCTCGCTGATGCTGGTGTCCTAGAGCAAGCTGGTGTACTCACGCCCTGCATGGCGGCTGGTATGGTGATGATCTTCTGCACGGTGCCGCTGAGCCGCTCGATGTAGTAGTTCCAGTCCAGCACGTCGCGGATGTCGATGTCCTCGCTGATGCTGTTGTCCTTGAGCCACCTCCTCAAGTGGTGTCGCTTCACGGCGGCCGGCGACTGGAAGATGGCCAGTGGGATGGCGCGCTCTGTCACTGGAGCGCCGTCCGGCTTCTTTGATATTATAAATCTGAGAAAGTTTGGGAGAGTTACAAACAGTAAATAGAATTAATGAACGACTAAAACGACATTTATATTTTTTAAATGCGTTTCCTTTTGCTTTAGTTCAAAACCTCAATATTATTTAGTATTATAGCCCTGCAACTTCGTTGGCGAGAATATTTTCATAAAAACTTTAACATCCCTTAACCTATCAATACCCGCGAAACGAGACACAATGGTAAGACAATAACAGCGCGGTCGCATGAGACCGGTCGGGGATTCATGAATTAAACCGTATTATGAGGGTAATTATAAAAACGATTAATTTAAATCTTTATTCACGTTAGACATTTAGAGGAGTTTCAAGTTTAATACACCCTAAATTGTCTTATGGGGGTAGTATTAAAAATTAAATTTAAAAAAATAGTTTTTTCTTTCTTTGATATATTTAACTTATCACATACCCACAAAACGAGACACAATACTAAAACAATAACACCGCGGTCTCATAGGACCGGTCGGGGATTCATGAATTAATATGACAGATAGAACAATGTTTGCCGAGTCAGCTAGTGTAACAATAAGACTTACCTGCACGCCAACCCCGCGTCCTTCACCATCTGATCACCAAGGAACTCTGCCAGCCGTTTAGCAGTAGAAATAGAAGTAGACTTCTGACCGCCATAGTCCTCGAGTTTCTTGGACATGGAGCGGTTCTCCGAGATCAGCTCGAACAGCTCCGAGTCAGGCATGTTGCTGCCTTTACTGTAGAGCACGTCGAGCCAATAGTCCGCCACCTTAGAAGAAAAATCTTATATTACGGATTCGAATTTCATTAGATTTTTCTTGTATTTTCCACGTCACACTTATATTATAAAGCCGAAACTTCGTACGTAAAACTAGCTCACATTAACTAGACGCTTGGTGTCGATGAAATAATATCTTAAAACAATATAACAACAACAGAGAACTAGCCAAATTATCGACGTGCGTATCGATAACAAAGGTGCTGGCTATACCTGACACTTGCCAAGTGAGCTAAGAAAACGAGAGGAAAAACGAGGCTACTCGCATTTCAGAGATGCGTCAAGTTAATGTGACCCGTACGTGTATGTCGGCGTAAGATCGCCATGGGTGTCAACGACACACAAAATACAGTCACAGTAATATAGAACGGCAGGAAAAGTGAGTGATAATAAAAAAAAAACGTACGTACGTATTTATATTATATATTTATTCTTAGTATAATCTTAAGGTATATATATTTTTAGGGATCAGAAGTGAAACAGATAAAAAATGAATAAACAATCTTTAATCACACTTTTACAAAATTATAAGAATATGAAGTAGGTATTAATGAAATAAAATCACACGATAACGGTCAAGTAGCAAGTCCGTCCTCAACGCCGACCAAACGAAAAAAGGGGGGTTGCCGCACCGCGCGCCTCTTTTATAGACTACTGTCGGCCGCCGCCTGATGGTGTGACGTCACGACGTCGCCTCGCCTCCAGTTGCCAACACGGCCTCTCCTTCAATTGCTAACACGGCCTCTCCTGACGCTCTGACGTCCTCGTCAGCTCTAAAAGATGGTTCTGCCTGATCTGTAGTAGTGTTTTCCAAGTCTTCATTGTCTCCTGTAATCAGACACATTACGCAAAAATACAATTAAAGGAGATTGCCCGTTTTGTAAGGGAAGTTGGGTCCCAGTGGAAAATGCTTGTGCCCTGAAGATTTTTATTTTACCTAATAGTAAAAACATTGCATTTTCATAATCGGAAACCTTTTTTCATTGTGTCACCCTGGTTCAGGAGATATCATTATTTTTCTGTTTTAAAAATCTAGGTTATAATTACATATTGACAGACTAAACATCACCATGAGCATGGAATTATGTTTCTATTACTTTAATTCCATTAGTTTTTGGTAAATTACACAAAAATAATTTGCACACAAAAAAATAAATAATATTTTTAGGTTATTATTCCAAACAGGTACACGATAGCACAAAAGGGACCTGCCCCGTGGCATTCTCCTTTAAAATTAAAAAAAAAAAACCCCGACTACTCTTCACCTCTCAGGTCCTGATGACCTTGAAAACCTGAACCGATTTCCATCAAACATAGCTAAGAACACTCTCGACTGATATACCTTTCAAATAAAAAACCTCATTAAAATCTCATCATCCGTTTGGGAGCTACGATGCCACAGACAGACACATATACATTTACACACACAGACACGTCAAACTTATTACGCTACGTTCACACGCGTGCCGTGCAGCCTGGCGGGCTGGCTGCCTGGCGGGCTGCGCGGCACGCAGCCCGTCCCGGGCCGGCGTACATTCAAGCTGTTCACACTAGAGATGAGATATACCTGCCATTCTCCATACCCGGCCTTTAAGGTATGGGTATCACTAAATACCTGGTACAAATACCAGGTATCAAAATACTTCTAAGTATTTGGGTGTGGAAGGATTTCGATAAGTAAACGTATGCGATAAGTATGGTATGCCTCCATTATAATGTAGGTACGACGTTTCGAGTATACTTAATTATGCATTATGTGATATGAAACATGATACGTGTCTACTATACACCTTTCTAGATAAAAATAAACAGGTGTAACGAAATCGCAATCACAACTGACGCAAAAAATCAAAACATTGTCGACCTAAGTACGTACTTACGGTACCTACACTAGACAACGTAAACATTCAAACACGTAATAATATTCCTTAACATAAACAAACTAAGGAACTCTTTCACGTCTTGACAAAAATGTAATTATGCAATTATGTTCCTTAAGCACGTAAAAATAAGTACCCATTTTTTCTAACTAAATTAAATCATCCGAATGTTCATAAAGCACGAATGACGTTTCGGGTCCCTTCGTAAGCTGTCGGGTAGCTTCGGGTGGCTTCGGCGTACCGAGCTACCGATACCGCACAAACTGGGTGATACCTTGTGGTAGCGGTTCGTATCGTACTATGCGTCTGACGTCATACCTTCAAGGTATTTACCCAGTATTTCGGTCCGTACCCGGTCTGTGTACTGGGAAGCACATACTTGGTATATATACCTCTACCAGTATAAATACGTCTCATCTCTAGTTCACACGCACGCCGACACTTGTCCGATTCGCGGCATTCACGTTCACAGGCACGTTCACGGGCTCGGGCGTACCGTTTACACGCTCGCGAATGTGAATGTGCACGTTGAATGTTGAGTTGAACGCGCGCGTATGATCAAACTTATAACACCCCGTCGTTTTTGCGTCGGGGTTTAAAAAGATAATGCGCATTACACATAAAATGTGACACATAGAAATCTTTGCTAAGACACACCGAGTATATACGAGTAACTTGGTCGCGTTGCAGACATAGGCACCCAGTTAGCGTGTCTCACAACGGCTGTCGGCATAGGCACAAAGTTAGCATACCGCCCAGACTTCTACCAACACTGTAGGCATAGGCTCCAAGTTTGCATATGTCGGCGCTTGATCACCATCGAGGTTGACGTCACACAAAATACACAGACACAGTAATATAGAACGACAGGAAAAGTGAGTGATAATAAAGAAATACCTTACTTCAGTTCTGGAAAATCAAATGAAAGTATGTACAAACCGTAGAGTGACTAATAATAAATTTGTTCCATTACATGCGAGACTCACAAAATCTACATACGATTCAGTAAATGCATTCCACGGGCGGCGAAAGAGTGTTTTTATATTTCAATTACATCGGTTTTTATACCCAGAAAATACGAGAATTTAGGCGGGAAAAACATTACACTTAATAAAATTCACTATGAGGGTAGAAAAATACTTAAAATAAATAAATGAGAACGGAAGTTGTCACAGTAGAATTTATTGTGACTGTAGCGACTACGATCATCAACATCTACACATGACGTCACAGAATCCTGCATCGCGCAAGCAAAGTTCTCCGCGCGATTTGAATAGATACAACAGCCCGAAATCATCTATCGGGCAGTTGCCCACCGGACATAACACCTCGTCCGGTCGGAGGATCCTCCCTTTTCAATGGAGGTATGTGGGACTTTACTCTCTGTCCACCTACCTCCGGTGACCCTCGAGCATGAACGTCAGCGCAGCCTTCGTGCAGCAACCACGTCGTGACATCATCATCACTTCCTCAAGCTTTCGAGCAGCGAGCCACGCAGCCAGCACGGCACTGAGGGTATCATGACCACTAGCATGCCTAACTGGACATACCTGGTCATCACCTTCAACCTCATCATCGACCTTGGCACACCGCACCTTCGGCCAGTCATATGAAGAGCTACGAAGAACCTCTCCTGGTCGACGCCAGCAGTCAAGCCCTACGTCGCACAGTCCGGCTCCGACTCACCGGAGCCAGCTGTATAACTCCGACCCACTGGAGCCTGCAGCATCATCCCGACTCACTGGGACATCATCATCCCGACCCACTGGGACATCATCACCCCGACCCACTGGGGCATCTTCATCCCGACTTACTGGGACATCATCACCCTGACTCACTGGGGCATCACCGCAGACAGTTCCGACTCACCGAGAACTATGCGGATACCGGTTCCGACTCACTGGAACCAGCAGCATTACTCCGACTCACTGGAGCCTTGCAGCATCGTTCCGAATTCTATTAATGAGTGATTCTATTGGTAAATACTATTAAATATGAGCAAAATTAATCATTTAAAAGGAAGTTGTTTCATATTAATTTCAACAAGATTTTGCAATATTCGAAAGGAAGTTGTCAAATTAAATCCTCATATTAATTCAAGAGGGTATTTGCAATATTTACAAAAGAAATTGGAAGGCAGTTTGGTTTTGCGCCCACACATACCTCCCCGTGGCTGTCGGCATAGGCACAAAGTTAGCATACCGCCCAGACTTCAACACTGTAGGCATAGGCTCCAAGTTTGCATACCTCCCAGTGGCTGTCGGCATAGGCACAAAGTTAGCATACCGCCCAGACTTCCACCAACACTGTAGGCATAGGCTCCAAGTTTGCATACCTCCCAGTGGCTGTCGGCATAGGCACAAAGTTAGCATACCGCCCAGACTTCAACACTGTAGGCATAGGCTCCAAGTTTGCATACCTCCCAGCGGCTATCGGCATAGGCACAAAGTTAGCATACCGCACAGACTTCAACACTGTAGGCATAGGCTCCAAGTTTGCATACCTCCCAGCGGCTATCGGCATAGGCACAAAGTTAGCATACCGCACAGACTTCAACACTGTAGGCATAGGCTCCAAGTTTGCATACCTCCCAGTGGCTATCGGCATAGGCACAAAGTTAGCATACCGCACAGACTTCAACACTGTAGGCATAGGCTCCAAGTTTGCATACCTCCCAGCGGCTGTCGGCATAGGCACAAAGTTAGCATACCGCACAGACTTCAAGAAAATACTTGTCTTCAAAAATGCGACGCACGTCTCGGGAGTCCATTCATCCCTCCAGGGCAGCAACCAGGCAGAAGTTGCAGCTCACAGCGCCCGCAGTCCAGGACTCCAACTACACGGCGAGCACCGCGCGTACCAGGATCAAGTTTCCCCGTAGACTGCGATGTAGGCATGTGGACGCTGTCGGTCTTCATTGACACGCTCGTCGTGATAGGCTTGGTTTTTACACCACCGTTCGGCCGTCCTTTGTCTTCTCATTTCCCGTAGCGGTTCACGGTTCTGACCTGTAAACATGCTTCCAAAACTTTCAACTGCGAGACAATCGTCTCAAATGATCACCAGTATAGCGGTGACGCAGGGCTGCGCGTCCTCACGCGGCTTCGGAATCGCAATCCCGAGACTTGCTACGTGACCTTCTACTCACAATATGGCGGCTACGATATCGGTTAGGACGCGGGGCACAAGTTTGTGAACCCGAACGACTCGATCTAATGCCTAGTTCGCACTAAGCTAGTAATTTAGTCTATTAGCGAGTAATTTAGTAGCTAAACGCATCTGAACACCAAAAATTTAGTCGACTAGATTAATAAGGAAACTAAATAGCTACTAAATAACTCGCTACTAAACTAAAGTACTAGCTTAGTGCGAACTAGGCATTACCATCCCAACTAGTAGTTGGCAACTACCCGCTTTTAAGTAGAAAAAAGAGAACTTTAAAGATCGAAACTAGTAATTTGTGGGCGAAACGAATCTTTATCCCACTTCTGATTTTAGGGATCAGAAGTGAAACAGATAAAAAATGAATAAACAATCTTTAATCACACTTTTACAAAATTATAAGAATATGAAGTAGGTATTAATGAAATAAAATCACACGATAACGGTCAAGTAGCAAGTCCGTCCTCAACGCCGACCAAACGAAAAAAGGGGGGTTGCCGCACCGCGCGCCTCTTTTATAGACTACTGTCGGCCGCCGCCTGATGGTGTGACGTCACGACGTCGCCTCGCCTCCAGTTGCCAACACGGCCTCTCCTTCAATTGCTAACAATATGTATTTGTTACTTTAATTTAAGTTTCCATACGCTTTCCTTTTATTTTTCTTGCACACAACTGTCTACATCTCACAAAATCTCTCTTTCGCAGGTGTGCTGGTAGAGATTTCTTTTTGAAATAAGCAGTACATACATATTTCTATATTTAAGTGTTTCCTTATCTGTATTTCTGTGTGTACATAAACTATAAAATAAATAAATATAAATAAATAAAAAATATACTTTACTTCAGTTCGAGTTGCTTATTCTATGAGCGGCGAAAGAGTTCTCTTCTTATCCTATTACATCGGTTTTAATACACAGAAAGTGACAGGCACAAAATTTAACATAAAAATGGAATACGCGAGAAACATAAATCCTTTTAAAATTCACTACGAAGGTAGAAAAATATTTAAAATTAATATAACGGAAGTTGACACAGTAAAAGTAAATATTATTATGACCGCATGCTCTGATATTTTAAAGGAATAAAAAGGAAGTGGTCATTTAAATTAAATAAATAGAACGGAAGTTTTCAAAGTAAATCCTCACAAATAAAACCGGATGCTATAATATTTTTAAAAATTAGACAGGAAGTTGTCAGTTAAATTGATATTTAAATTGAACAAGACGTTGCAATATTTACAGTAATTCAAAAGGAAGTTATCAAAGTTCCCAACATTATAAAGCCATGGCCCCTTCCTGCTTACCTTGGCGACCGCGCTATAGCACGACTTCAGGTCGTTTCCTTTGAGGAACGCTTCAAATACCGAAGACTGGAAGATCTTGATCAGTTGCAGTTCACCACGCCGTTTTACTTCGAAACCTGCGGAGATTGTTATTTATTTAAACACTTTCAAATATTGTATCCTGGTTATCAAATACAACCCACGTTTGATATTAAAACTGAAAAGTGGATGCTAATTGTACCCTACGGCGAGTATCCACCCTTACGTTGTTGAAACCTGTACGGTCCGGACTAAGCGTTTCAGCTCCACGTTAGTACCGCGTACATCGGAGGACTAGAACAATTTGCCTGCAGCGGTCTTACCGTCCGATTATAATTTGGGTGTCTTCAAGGCAAGAATGAATGAATGAAACTATACTCCATCGGTTTAGGTAGTTAACTAAATGTAAACAATCTTGGCATGTCTTTTTATCTAAAAGTTGTCTATAAATTGTATATAAAAATCTTTGTGACAAGGTATTTACCTAAATCGATGTTAGCTAATAAACTAAATTTAAATAATCTTTGTGTATATTATATACGACCTCTTTAATATAAAAAGACATACCAAGATTGTTTACCTTTAGTTAACTACCTAACCGATAGACCATAGTGCTCCTTAATATGAACGATTGCATCACTACTTATGAATAGTTGATATTATTAAAAAAAAATACTCCTCCTCATTGCATCGTTTATCCTCAATGCTGAGGCTCGTCACCTCGACGAATAATTTTATTGTGGACTATATTTCTCTCTTCAAATAAGACGAATATAATTGCTAGCGCTAGTGCGGATATGTTTCACAAACATATTAATGCACACAATGAAAACAAAACTAAAAAAATAGGCTTGACACTAAAATTTACGTTCAATTCAATGTCATTTCGTTTTTGTGAAAGTTGCTCTAGATACATTGAAACCGATTGGTAATTTGGAGCATTTACTTCAAGTTTCCGTAGTGTAGCGGTTATCACGTGTGCTTCACACGCACAAGGCCCCCGGTTCGATCCCGGGCGGAAACAGGATTTCTTTTAGCATTTTTTTTTTTGATAAAATTACTTTTTGATATTTTCTTTTGTACATATTTGGTGGAAATAAAACCATTAAAGGCATAACCTAAATAAAAAAAGTTTTAGCTTGTTGTTTTTTGACTTTAATTTCTATACATAATTATTTTGAAACTGTTTTTGTTTTCACTTTCTTCATTTACATTGTTCTTACATAATAGAAGGTCCAAGAAATATGTAACCGAGATAATTGTAGTAATAACAATATGATTTAAAAGAATATTCATGGAGTTTCTTGCACATTCTTTTCAATGGAGATCTACGCTTTAAAATGTGCTTTTAGCATCATTTTTCTAATTTCTTGACAGTCAAAAAATAGTTTATTTGAAATAATCACTTTGATTGATTAAAATGATTGGAGTGAAGGTAATCTCCGTAAAATATAAACCTTAGCAACATACATAGATAAAAATATTTAAAAAGTTCAAACCTTTCAACTCAGCCAACGACCCATCGAAGTTGAAGACAGCATACCTCTTCTTCAACCTCTTGCCCTCCTCCTTGGAGGCCGGCAGTACCATGGCCAGGTATGGGCCATCCACTTCGAAGAATATGGAGTTCTCTGCGCGCTGCTCATACTTCTTCTGTTCAGGGTCCACCAGCTCGAAGTATTGGTCGTTTGTGAAGTGATCCTACGTGGAAAATGGGAAGATAATAAAAACATAAGAATTCTTCACTAATACGATTATCTTTATGTATTAATATTTATTTATTTATGAACATAATATAGGCGGACTTAATGCAATAAGACATTCTCAACAAAGCAACCTTAGGATTCCCTCATGTGGTCGACCGTGGCATGCTGGACATATTTTGTTTTAAGATATCATCATGACTGTGGCGTATTTCCCTTTCCGTGTTCAACTGGCGACACCGGTCTCGCGAAGTCCACACGCTTTTGTTTTACTACGGAATCCTACGACCCCGTGTTCAATTCGCGTCAACTGAGCACGTTTATTGACCGTTTGCAATTTGATCGCTTGTTTATTGACCGTGAACGAAATGAGGTCAGGAGGATTATGATTAAAATTACAGAATTAAAAAAACTTACTTTGACCATAGCATTGAGCACTGCGTTAGGGAAAGACACGTTGATTTTCTTCTTCTTCGGGTGCGTCGTCAGCACCGTCACGTTCTCAGGGAACGAGGACGGCAGTATGCACCAAATACCTGTTCAAGTATATGTATCGGCGTTATTATTGTATATTCAATACAGTGGCCTAGCTAGTCCCTGAGAGGCCTATTATAGTAATAAAAATGGGAGGGCCCCTTTTAATCTAATTGCGGTTAAGCCCAGTGCTAGTTGGGTCTAGGTATTTCGTAATGAAAATAATATCCCTTACATAAATATTGTTTTTATTGCGAAATAAACCCAAATATCACCTTTTGTTGAAAATCAGTACAAAGTAAGCTTGAACTCTAAGGAAGGTAGGCTACTGGGTTTTATCTGGCTTCGACTTCAATTTCGCGTCCGCTACAACCGACATTCACGCGAACGAAGTTGTGGGCAAAAGCCAGTATGGCAAACCGAATCAACAAACGAAAATGAAAGTTTTATCACACAGACATTTTAAGGCAGTGCCATTAAAAGCGTTTTGGGCAAAGTACCACCGCATACATAATGGCGAAAGAAAATATTACTTAGGGTCCGTTCACACAGACCGGCTCGGAGAGGAGAGCAGATTTTTTATCACGTTGAAAACTGAGTTTTACGTATTTGTAGTAATGTTTATTTTTGCTTGTGCACTGCTTTTGTCGTAAAGAATGCTTAAACGCGCAGCGCACATGCAATATTTAAGGCTTCCTTTGACTCGTACACGAGTCAAAGGAAGCAGGATTTCTACGTGCAGTTTAAACATAATGCATTGTTACCGTCAGTATCCAGCTCCAATGGCCTTCCGACCTGTTCGATGATCTCTCTCGCTTTCATGATGATGTTGGCGCCCGTGTAGCACACGATGCCGGCCATCTCCATGCTGTGCCAGCGAGCTCTGTGAGGAAATGGTAGCAGCAAATAAATAGCATGATCATTTGTCATCAGAGAACGGCATTGCCGTTGCCAAATACTGGACCCAGCAAGATATTTAACTGGTTTTGCTATCGACAAACTAAGAAAAAGAAGCTTTTGTCATTTAGGACAATATCTAAAATTATCTCACGGGAGACGAGACGCACAGGACAGGAGTTGAGGATGCACATGTGCGCGAGCTGTAGCGAGTCGTACAGCACTTCGCGACTCTTGGCCTTAGCTTGGAACACTGCTAGCCTGTGGAGTGACTCACCCTCTCCTCATGACGTAGCCGTAGAAGGAGTTGAGGATGCACTTGTGCGCGAGCTGTAGCGAGTCGTACAGCACTTCGCGACTCTTGGCCTTAGCTTGGAACACTGCTAGCCTGTGGAGTGACTCACCCTCTCCTCATGACGTAGCCGTAGAAGGAGTTGAGGATGCACTTGTGCGCGAGCTGTAGCGAGTCGTACAGCACTTCGCGACTCTTGGCCTTAGCTTGGAACACTGCTAGCCTGTGGAGTGACTCACCCTCTCCTCATGACGTAGCCGTAGAAGGAGTTGAGGATGCACTTGTGCGCGAGCTGTAGCGAGTCGTACAGCACTTCGCGACTCTTGGCCGACTTGATCTCGGCCGCGTCGCCGCTCGCCACTGCTTCCGCTACTTTGGCCTTCGCTTGCTTGTTTAGAGCTTTGTATTCGTAACGACGATCCCTGGAAACGATCAAATATAAAATGACTAGCTGCAGCCAGCGACTTTGCCCACGTGATATGTAGTAGAAAATTAATCCAAGGGAACATGCTCCCAGAATAAAAAGGTATCCTATGTGCTATTCCAGGACATGTTCTACCCGTGTACTAAGTATCATAGAAATCCATTCAGTAGTTTTTGCGTGAAAGAGTAACAAACATACAAACATATAAACTTTCGCGTTGATGGTAGAATATATTGATTTTAATAGCCGCGTGTCGCAGGTTCAATTCCCGTACGGAACAAATATTTGTATGGCCTGCGTGTGATGAGATAGTTGTTCCGGGTCTGGGTGTCTTGTGTATAATTATGAACTTACATGTTTGTGACCACACGCACGATACAGGAGTAATTCCTAGTTTTTTTTTTATTATTTATAGGCTCGCGCTTGACCACATCTCATCTGATGGTAAGCGATCATGTGGTCGACGATGGAGCACGCTTGCCTAGAAGCAACCTATTCACTCTTGACTTAAAGACCCCTAGGTTGTAGCTATCAGGTGTGTGGGTGTTTCAGTGTGGTGCAATGTGTATATTATACAGAAAGAAATCCACTTTCGCTTTTTACCTAAACGCTCTGACAGTGTCGACGTAGAAAGAGTTCTCCTTCTGACAAATGGTCGTAGTTCTGACTTCTGTCCTTGTAACTTTGGTCTTCTTGTACGCCACTCTGCAGTAGTCTGCTAGGCGCTTCTTTTCGTATGCCGCCTAAAATAAAAATAGTCTAGTTTATGGTTTCAGGTTAATATATGAATCTAAACCAAGGAAGACTTAGGAAGCCCAAGCTTTCAAGGCACCACTATGGGTAAGAGAAAAAAGTTGTTGTTTTATGTTGTCTTTCTTATGATCATATGTATAGCGGCATCTATGGCTCCACATATGAACTAAATAACGAAATCCTGCATCGCGCAATCAGAATTCTCCGCGCGTTTTGTGCATATACAACAGCCCGAAGTCATATCTCGGGTAGTTACCCAGATCAGACAAAAACATTCGTCGGACAATCCTCCCTTTTCAACAGAGGTTTGCGGGACTTAAAACTCTGTTCCGAATACCTCAATACATTTATTAGAATGTACACCGTTTATCAAACGATCAATGTGTTCAAACTAACCTGATCTTCCTTGGGCAAAGCATGGAAAGCTCTAGTGGGTCCACCTGGATGCAGTGGAGGGAACTTCTCCGTCTCCAGCTGTTGTTGAATGCGCTGGTACTCGCTGCGGGTTGCTGGCACTACATACACATACAAAAACTCACAAATCAAGATTTGTTAGACAAGAAAGTTCGATAAAATTCTTCTTCTTCTTTTCGAATCTAAGGTAAACTCGTCAAATTCTTTGGGCCCAGTCGGTAGCTACATTAATTGCATCATCGGTGCACCCATTAAGTTCTCCAAAGTGCAGGTTGCCCGGATACCTGCACTTTGGAGAACTTGGGGCACTCCAAAGTGTGGCTCATGTTTTGAACAGAAGCACCGCACTCACATTGAAACCCCTTTTGGCCAAATTGTGTTTGCAATTCGATAAACTGACGAATTATGATCGCGACAAGACAGGGAAACAAAATGTGAAGTGCGTAGAGACAAGCACAAAAACCCATAACCCATAAATATTTTATATGTCGTTTACGCAAAAAAAATTCACAGTTCCCTGCACGAAGAATACATCTCGCCGAGACAAGTTCAATTTTACTTGTCAAATAAGAACTTACAGAGTAGCAGGCTAAAGAAGAACAGTAGCGGTAAAGACTGACTGACTGCTACGCCGAAGGTCGTGGGTTCGATTCCCACCCAGGACAAAAATGATTGTGTGATGAGCATGATCATTTGTTCTGTGTCTGGGTGTAATTTATCTATAATATGTATTTAGAAATATATAAATATGTTTATCACTTGTTTAGTGCCCATAAGTGCCCATATCACAAGCTCTGCTTAGCTTGGGACTAGATGGCGTTGTGTGAAAATTGGTGGTCTTCGTGAAGTCAAGTTAAAAGAATTTATTTCAAATAGTCCATTTACAGGCACTTTTGAATAGTCAAAGAGTCTTTCCAACTATTCACTCAGAGGGCGTTCAGACCACCTAATTGTTACTTCCTAAGATATACTATATAGAAAAGCTGTTGGTAATCGTTTAGAAAGAAGTAAGTGTCTCACAGTAGTCGCCGCGCCACATCCACTCCATGTGCCGCTGGCACGTGGCGCCGGGCCGGTTGTAGTCGCAAACGGCGCACACATGAGTGTTCACCATCGCCGACGGCTGTAACCTGTCATAATAACACATAGTTACAGTACGTCCGTTATAAGTTGGCGAGTGTGAAGTTAGGCTCTGCGAATTCTGGCGCTTGTTTTTTTAAAACCTCTTTTTTTGTACGATATTTCAAGCGCCAAAATTCGCAGAGCCTAACTTCACACTCGCCAACTTATAACGGCCGTACTGTAACTAGCTGAAACTAGAAAATCATCCCGAAGGAACCTACTCCTGGGATAAATAGTGTTCTATGTACTAATCGAAGATATAGGATACAAGTTTCATTCCTTCAGCAGTTTCAGCGTGAAGAAGTAACAAACACATTTCTACGTCTCCAGGTAATAAGTCGGTAATCGCAGTGATTAGTTTTTCGATTGCCGACTTATTCTATCATATACCCGCGAAACGAGACACAATACGTACAGTCGTCATCGGACTACTAGACGTACGGCAATGCGCCACCGGTACATGGTGAACATCCCACCCATACGTACAAAGCGTTTTGGGAGTACATTTATTATGCGCACAGCTAAAGAGTGGAATTCCCTGCCGGGGTCTGTGTTTCCTGATAGCTACAACCTAGGGGTCTTTAAGTCAAGAGTGAATAGGTTGCTTCTAGGCAAGCGTGCTCCATCGTCGACCACATGATCGCTTACCATCAGGTGAAATGTGGTCAAGCGCAAGCCTATCAATAATTAAAAAAAAAAAAAAAAAAAAAAACAATAGTAAAACAATAACTGCGCGGTCTCATAGGACCGGTTGGGGATTCAAACATTATTGTACAGGTAAAAACTGATCCCTGTGAATACCGAGCTCCTTATTGCCTGGAGACGTCGAAATATACACACACATATATATACACAAATTTTCGCTATATATACATATACGTATAGTGATGATGAGATTCAGAGAAACCCGTTTTTATTTTAACTTAGAATGGGTTTCATCAGTCAACCTATCAAGTAGTCGTCTGCTTAACTGGACTTGCGAAAAAGACGAAAAAAATTAAGACGTACCTGTTAGTCAAAATAATATTAGGATACATAGCGCCGACATCCAAGTGATAAATCAGAGGGTTCTCATCTCTCCTGGGATGGTCCTTCATGTGCTGCAACTTGGCCTTGATCTCCGCGCACACCTAAAGAAAAGAAAGAAAACTTTTTATTTGCGTGAACAGAAGCAAATTTACAAAATATGTTAACAACAAAAAAAACAGCAAGAAATATGCGCCACGTCCAAGCAAAACGGTCGAACGCTCAGCATAATGCTGTAGGCACACGTAGTGCGACTAGTCCACACTTCCACAGCGCTGGTTTTCAGCATGGGCCGGTGACGGTGTCGACTCAAAGACGTCGGAACGGTTGTGCCAAATAAATTTGAATACTACAAAAATGTGTGTATTCTACCTCGTCGAAGTTGGTCACCATGTCCAGCGGGATCCCTTCCTCCACCTCGATGGCGTGCTTCATCGTCTTCTCGGTGGTGTCCATCAGCTCCTGTACTGCTGATGGTACGATCTTGAACTTGCATTTGATGTCGGCTCTGAATACTCCTGTAATTAGATTTGTTCGAAAGCATGAGAATAGTTTTGTTTGGTGCACCATCTGTTTTTTATACCCTGAGTCTAAAATGACATTTCAACACAACAATGTATTCGGTCCATGTGTGGCTTAAAGTCTACAGAAACTTGTGTTCCTCATTTTAAATCATTGAAATTGCTGACTATGCCAGCTATGTACATTTACGAAACTGCATTATTTGTTAAAATAAATCTACATCTATTTCAAAAGCTATCCGATGTTAAAAAGACTCCAATGCGTTCTCAGTATATGAACAAATTGTGCGACAGTCAATGCAGAACCGCTCTAATGAAAAAGAGTTTTTTTGGTATGGCCACCAATATTTATAATAAAATACCCGATAATGTAAAAAAATTGCCCTTATTAAAATTTAAGAAAAGCCTCTACTCATTTTTATTGGAAAAATGTTACTACACTGTAGATGATTTTTTAAATGATATCTTTTAACAAGTCGTATTTAAAATATTAAACCTCAGTTATAATTTCTAAGTGGTTATTGCTGTTGTTGTTTTACTTATTATAATTTTAATGACACTTTGACTGTCTTTTTTTGTTATTACTGTTATATAGTTATTATTCTAAAAACTATTATTAGATATTTAACTTGTTTGTAATAGTTATTTATCTTCCATTTCTAAGAGTTTTTGAATTTGCTGTTTTTTTTATTCCTTAGTTTTATATTTATAGTTTTTATCCAAAGACTTTGTCTTCAACATTTGTACGCCTTTACGGCAAAACATAGCGCTCATATTTTAAATTTAAGACCTGTATGTACTCATAAATACCTATGTTTTACAAATAAATATTCTGATTCTGAAAAAACACAAAAGAACTGCCATCATTCCTATTGTAAGTTTGACATTACTTGTGTCAATTTAGTCTCAGGATATAAAAAACAGACGATAGTTGAACTGTACAGTATAAAGCTACCACGTAGCCAGCATTTCCGATAGACAGATCTGCTACCAGATATGTGGGTGATCGAAAGTGTCCCTACGGCCCTGGAACGTAAAAGGCAACTGACGGTGCATGGTGAGTTTTAGTCAGTAAAATTCGACACACTCTCCCGCTCTATCTAGAGTGGTGACTACTAGACATAATGTTGTGGAAACACGCAGAGTAAATTGGCGTGGTAACACGTGAGACTCGACCAAGACACGAAAGGATGAAATTAAAAAGGTGCTCACAATAGCGATGGGGCATTCTGAGATTTTTCTATTTGATTCAGAGTCGTTAAAATAAACCATCGAGTCCACCACATATATGTTATAAATAATTTATTAGTTTCCCTATGTTATAAATAAACGATTATTATTATTATTGTTTCGAGTGCACCTAATTGCTCGCTATTTGTCGATTGTTCGAACCAGTCACTCTAAACTCTAAACCATAAGAGAACATTTCGCGAATGAACGCGCCAGGCGCAATAACAGACCGAGGCGGACTCGAGTCTAAGTCGAAACAATCGAGATCTTCGAACAATCGAAACAATCTAATAAAACCTCTCGCTATCGCGCATCTCTAGCTAACATACAGGCTGTAAAAAGACCGATCATATAGCCGATAACTACACATTCATTCACACATGTAATTAAGCAACTTTGACCAAAAATTATTGCGGGGAAAAAACTTTTATTTTTCATCTTTAAAAAATAATTAATTAATAATAATTTCGATCAGCCACGCGTTCGGGCGCTCGCGTGGTCGTTGAACCGACCGCACGCTCGTGTGTGTGAGGCGCTCGTTGTGTTTAGTTTTCGTTGCATTTTACTAACTTCAAATGCGTAATTTGTTATGAAAAATTGATAATTTTGATAATGTTTGTTTGGAAGAAAGTTTACTAGAATATGGGGTTTCCGTTTAAGTGAAGGGTCTTTTTACAGGCGATATAAGCTTATAGGCTTCTTATAGGCCACAAAGCTGATATATTTACCCGACTCCAGCGCCTCGACGTGTCCTCCGACATAGGTCTCCGTCTCCAAGACATGTCCGTCAGAAGTCAGCTTGTTGAGTTCTTCCACCTGCTTGTTCGGGAACACGATGTTAGCGTGGAACGCCTGCACCATCAGCAGCGACTCGCACAGCGTGCCTGAACCTTTGCGGAGAACCTGCAATATACTACTGTTAGACTGTTCTCGATCTAATACTGAGTGCATGCTAAGATGATTTGAATTTTAAAACGAGGTAATAAGGTTGGTTTTAAAATTGTAATCTTGCCATGAAGTACCGTGTTACCTCAGTTAATGGGTTGTGGCGGTCTGGTAGGCAGCAACTCCTCGTAAAATACCGGTATTCAGCTAAATCCGACTTGACTGAAAGCCGACCCCAATATAGTTGGGAAAAGGCTAGGTAGATGATGATGATGTAATGTTGCCATTATCCATAAAGCCTTCACAGCCCAAAAAATTGTCTAGGACATGCTGGTGATGGTTTCCTTTACCCTTGTTCTGTAGTGTACTGTACTGTATAGTAGTTTTTATATAACGCTATAGATGTCACAGATCTGTACGAGATCAGAAGTACTATAGTCAACTTACCTCATCTGGCTCCAAGGGGATGATGGTGCAGAGCGCGAATATGAAGGGGTGGACATACTTCATGTACAAGTAGTACGTCGCCACCGCGTCGGACACCGAATAGTTTGATAGCACCTGAAAAAAATGCCTTCATAAATACTTACGAAGTGGATAGTTAAAGAAATCATATTTAGTACTCGTGTGGTAAGCAATTTGCCGTCGTTCGTGATCTAGGAGCGGAAACGGGCATGTCAGACTTTTACTAAGAAAAAACCGCACTCCTGTGTTTCAGGACCCTAGGGTCTCTTTTGCACAACTCATGGTCCCAGTAGGCTTCGACCCTGCTGGGCCCCGACGGCTTTAGCCGACATCTCCTTGAGCACTCTAGAGTTAAGAACAGCTTGTAAGTACTATATATTGTACCTGAGGTTGCTCGGCCGCCATTCTGCACATGTCTTCAGGATCTAACTCCACGGGGTCGTATCTCAGCTTAGCTTTAGCGACGGCCTTCAGACCCTGTGACCCCACTGGTAAGTATGAGTCTCGTTTTACCCAACTGGAAAGGAGATATGATGAATTCAATGTATTAAGATATTTGTAATGTTTACTAGGCAAAGGGACTAAAAAAAACTAGAAATCTTAAAAAAAACTTCGTCTTATAAATGATGTGGGTAGTTTTCATTAAAACACTCTTTTTTAACAGGTTTTGTAAAAATTTAAGAGATGAAAAAGATCGACTTTTTCAAAATATTTTTTTTATCATGTTCAACTGCGTTACTATAAATGTTCGCTGACGTCAAATGGTATGGAAAAGAAGAGGTTTTACACTATTTTCACCAGATGTTCTAATACAAGAAAAAATCGCACTAAGAATACTGATGTGGACTGAAGGGATTGAGTGGTGAGAATTAAAAGAAAGGTGGGATTTGCCAACAAGCAAAATCAGAGAAGGCTGATACGTTTTTTTCATCACATGATACAGTACATGGTACAGTACTAGATAATAACAGCCGCACAGGTCGATCTTCAAGGTTAAGCAACGCTTGCCTAGGTTGGTCTGTGGATGGGTGACCATCTTAACATAACGAGTTTCCTCCGTGCTTCGGAAAGCACGTTAAGCCGTAGGTCCCGGCTGTCATTTGTAGATCTTTGGCAGTCGTTACGGATAGTCAGAAGCCAGTAAATCTGACTCCAGTCTTGCCCTGAAGTACCGTGTTACCCCAGTTAATGGGTTGTGGAGGTCTGGTAGGCAGCCGCTCCTCGTAAAATACTGGTATTCAGCTAAATTCGACTTGACTGGAAGCCGACCCCAATATAGTTGGGAAAAGGCTAGGCAGATGATGATGATGATACAGTACCACAAACAGTCCATATGCATGGCAGGGCGGCAGGCGTAGGTGCCGTCCCGCGCGGCCACCTTGCTGAAGCCGATCTCCTGCTTCATGTCCAGCCCCAGCACGGCCGCGCGCGCCTCCACGAACGGCCAGTCGAAGAAGTCACCTGAAAAAAAGAACGATTTTATTAATATGTATGAACGATTTTATAAGAACGATTTGCTAGTGGCTTCGCCCGCGTTCAGGTAAAAATACTGCCTTTGCTTCATCAAACATTTACGAAGACATTCCCTCAAGTTACTGGGAAATGCATCCAGAAAGAAGCCCTTGAAGCAATTTCTACCTAACCGAGTTGTAACAGCATGGAACAAGCTCCCGAAAATCGTTGTGAAAAATCCGACATTGAACTTCTTTAAAAATCGCTTGGACAGACTAAACATCTCCAAACTATATGAAACACACACATCAGCTCATCTTCTTAGCTTCACATATCACTTTTTTTTTATTAATCCACAGTCAACCAAGTTCCAGGTTTTGATGACTTTAACGCCCCAGGCTCGTATATGTTGACCTTCTTTTAGTAGGCACTGTAGGCAGTCATTAGTACTGGGAGGATTAATTACACTGAATAGTCATTGAGTTTTTGCACGAAAAATGTCTCAAATATGTGAAATGAAAACTTGATAGAATATTCGATGGAGAATTCTAAAATAATTTCTATTAGCGCACGTCAAGCGGCAGGTCGAACACGCGTGCTCAACTGAATTAGCCACTTCAACTTGGCCGCACCGCTTCGGTACATTCTTAAGCCTACCTCGCGGAGTGCGCAAGGCTTGCCCTACTGAAGAGGCAGTAGGAACTCTAGAAACTTACCATTGTATGTTACGAAGATGTGAGGTTTGACATCCATAATGTGGTCGAAGAACTTTTGTATCAAGGCCAGCTCGTTTTCTTCATTGAACACTATGAACATGCTGAAAACGAGCAAAGATATTTATTTTGATATATTTTAACATAAATAAAAGTATAAACAAATAAAGTGAGGTTCCCCGCGCGACAAGTGAATTTAAACTTGTTTGTACCTCCAATATAAGTTCAAAATCAAAAGCGAAATCGGTAACGCAAGCAAAGGTTTAAAATCAATCAGTAGAGCCGAACTTTTGGAATCGGAATCTATCATCCGCAACATCCCGGTTGTGTGGCTTAGTGCTTGTTCAGAATCTAGAAATCGGTCCATTCTTTTATATGATAACCCATATAATTGACATCCTTGGAGTGGGATAGAGTGTCAGACTTAATGACTAAATCCCAGTGTTCCTTCAGTCGCCCTTTATTGCAAGACATACGGTGACTCCTTCGAACAATCGGAACAATCCGCAGCCGCGGCAGACGTTGGACCTAACTGGCTTTATCAAATTTGCTGAAATCCCTTTGAGACAGAAATCAGCCTAACCAACCTAAGTTTCAATAACAAATTTTGAATCTTACTTACCCCTCAAATTCTGGTTTGGGTGTATACTCAAAATCCTCAACATCCACAGAAATAATCTCCCTATTAGTGATCAAGTAGCCCTGCCCATCAATCATGTACGATATCATCATTATCTGATCAGTCTGCGAGTCGGGGAACTTCAGCGGCAGTTTCGTAGTCTCTATGTCGAAGGCCAACACTATGGGGTCCGGCCTCTCTATAATGTCATCTCGTTTTGTGAATATTGGTACCTCTGTTCCTCGGCTTTTGACCGTGTACCACGTACCGCAGAATATTTGCACGTCTGTCGATACTCGGACATGGTAAGGGACGTCATGTTCTCTGAAAACATTAATTTCAAATGAACGTGAGAATTATTCAATTTAAAATAAAGGAGACACGGGACGCCGCGCGGCGCGTGTTTAGTAACGTCGCGTGTAGCTTAGCATCGCGTGTAACGTAGCATCGCATGTAGCGTAGCGTCTCGCACTCTCTCTCGTTTTTACAGCGACCGCGACCCGCGTAAAACATAAACATATGGAAATGTACGATATTGTTTAAGACGCAGAGTGACAATGCAGACAATGCAGAGTGGCAATGTCCGCTGCAGCGTTTCCCGCGGTGATCGTGGTAGCGGGTATCGGCGTGTAGTCCTGTAGTTACTCAGATACCCGCGAAACGAGACACAATAGTAAAACAATAACAGCGCGGTCTCATAGGACCGGTTGGGGATTCAAACGTTAAGGGCCTTACCTGGCCCAACCACGTTTTACCCTAAACGTAGGAAGCGGCATGAGACGCGTATATGTTCGAATTTAGTGCGCGCCGCGCCGCCCAATGCCACGGCCGACGCCCCGCGTCTCCGTAAAGAAGCACTTATAACACATATTTTTATATGATATCTAAATTAAAAAGGATATGCGATTTTATTGCTCTCAAGTATAGATACTTGATACTGCCTAGCTTCAGCTAACATGCCATTAGCTAACATTTGGTAGGTTTTATTTTTACTTTTTTATCTTAGAAACTAAACACACCTGATATCAAGGATATTCTCCATATGATCTGTAGTTTTCTTAGCATGTTCGATAGCAGCGGCACTGGTTAATGCATTGGTCAACATTTCCGCATAAATCTGATCTTTCTTCTCCCTCTCTTTGTTTTTGTTGACAGCAGTCAGTATCTCTCTCCGTACTTTCATCATTTCATTTTGTGACATGAACGAGAGCTTTATGTACCGCTGTTTCAAACCGGATAAGTGGTTCAGCTGAAAAAAAATAATGTGTTGCTGTTGAACATCACAAGGACTAAGGTGATGAAGCAGGGAGGGCCCTCAGCATTGAGGAATACGACACAAGGAGGAGGAGGGTTAAAACCTGCATAAAAAGTATAATAGGCCTTATACTTTCCCACTGCTAGGACTCAGGCCTCCTCCCTAGGAAAAAGAATAGGCCATAGTCCACCACATGGGCCTAGTGCAGGTTGATGCATGTCACTTGTCTCTGAATTTATAGTTTTAGTACATGGTTGGGTTACTAAAAAAGGGTTACTCTTTACTTGTTTTGTAAATTTTTATAACAATCTTATTTAATTTGCCCATTATATCCTACTGTTGGACAAAGGCTTCCCTCTCCCTTTTCCACAATCTATCATCAGCCATTGCAAGCTCCTCCGGTAAGAGTCAAATCATCACTCTTTCTCTTAGTCACATTTGTCTTTGAATTGAAAATGATAAATTCTATCAAAAATTATGTTTCCATTAATTTATTTGAGATACTGATTTTCTGAATTAAATATAAGCGGCATTACTTCATTTTTTTTTTATCAATTTGCTTTTGATAAAGCAGCTTGTTACTAGTGAAATGGATACTGCCAAATTATAAAACAATGAAAGTACTTACCAAATCTAAATCCTCCTTCTCAATGACAGTAATCTTGTGAATGGTGCCAGCAAACCTCTTTGACAAGAACTGTATGACCTCCTGCTCGCACTCCTTGCGCGCCAGGATCAGGAAGTATGGCTGGAAGGTCAGGGACACCTTGAACCGGGAGCCATCCATCTCTATGAAGTAGTAGTCCATGGCAGCCACTAGCCTTTTGTCTTCATCTAATATTTCAGCCTGAAAATTGAATAATGATTTTAATTAGAGCTTAACTCAAAGGAAATATCAAATGTATGATATATTGAAATAACTTTTAAGATTCTCTATAATCATTTAATGTTACATATTACGTACCATAAGACAAAAAATGTGCAGTGTCTATGACAAAAAATAAATTAGATACTCTTAAACACGAGTACATCATTGTCATTTTATGGTACCCCGAAATATTATGATGTCCATGAGACAGAAGTAAACAGAAACGGTAAACACTTACCGTATGCATGTTTATCAAGTAACCCGTACGTTCTTTGACGTCTCGTACTCTGTCGAATCCATACTTAGAGTCAATTCTGTCGTTATCCAGGGCCACACGGATACGGGACTCCGAGGATTCCTCCCTATAATAGAAAACAAACGTTAAAGTTACCTATATGTTGATCTTAGCCTACAAGTGGGAATATATATGTATCAGAAACATCTCGTTTCTACTAACCTGGGACCGGTCGACGACCCAGCTTCTCTTCTGTTGGAATCATCTCTATCTGCTCTGTACTTTCCAGTGTTTTGGAGAACCATTTTGTCGTAAATATTTTAAAACATAATAATAACCAAAGCAAACCATGAAACTTATTTGACAGTAATCCAGCTGCTGTCGCTGTCATAATTTCGCGCCATTTCTCGTATTATAAGGTCCTTTGGGTGCGTTCAAATATTAAATATGTGCAACGACGCAAGTATTGTTGTTCATTGATGAATGGAATATCCCACAGAAAAACGTTCCTTTTCTGCATCATCGCTACAATCGTTGTATGTCAGATATTATATTATACTACATCTTTGGATATTATACAAGATCCGCATACCCACTTTGTTCTGAAACAAGATCCTTCATCCTTGAAAGGAAGCAGGGTGCGTCAAATACAAAACACTTAGAGCATAAATGCTCTAAGACAAAACACATCAATTTTTGATAACGTAGTTTTGCTTTTATGTTATATAATACTGTTTATTTTACAAATTAATCCATCGCGATTTGTAGATGATTGTATTATATATCAAGATGATTGTATTTATACTGTGTAGCATGAAACAAATCAAACCAATGAATCAAACGAACCATGAACGTTATGCTGTCAAACACGTTCAAAAATTAGTGTCAAACAAATTGTCAAACAAATCAAATTGTCAATGTGTACGGTTTGACCGCTGAGCAAATTGTGATGTTTTGATTGTATAAATCAGTTAATATTGAAATTATTAAAAATGGATAGGTCTTACGATATCAGCTTTAGTAGTTATGAAGACCTATCCATAAACAATTCGACCAGAAAAGGGGACATAAGCATCAGCGAGCAATTATCAGGTTTTGCTAGGTTACGCGTATCTGCTTTAACAAAAGCCGCTGAAATGAGTCCTCTGGTGAAAGAAGTGACTATAGGACCTAACAGTCCTATAAAGAAAGATGAAATCAAGGAACCAGTGACAATTATCCAAGAAGACAAAGACGAGGATAACTTGATAGAAGATAAACTGCGTGAGGACCTCCGATACACGCTCATCATGAAAGAGTGTGAAAACAAACTCCAAGAATCTTCTGAGGAGCTGTTCGAAAGTTTGGTCGAAAATATGATAACCAAACGCGCTGAGTTTATAACAAAATTCTGGACACGGCAAAGCGAAGAATGTAACAGGCGCGCGTTACAGTTCAAGGCACGTAAACTTCAAATGCTGAAAGAATTGCAGGAAAATGACAATTTATCTGTTTTGAATAGGGCTCGTCAAGATGAACAAAATTGCCAAATCATCAACACACAAACAATAGATAATATGAACAGAATACTAGAAGAACAAAATAGAGCTACAGCTAGATTTGCTGCCATTACAGACAGCCACTACAAAATCTGGGTATGTTACAGTGAAATAACAAACATTGTGAAGATTGAACCACTTGCTAAAGCCATCTGTGATAAATATACTACAGTAATAAATACTGTTATGGGAAATATAGATCATATTATGGAGATAAGTAAAACTGGAAGTGTCACAGATAAAGATGTAAAGCAAGCAGAGGTTCTAGTCTTGAATATTGAAAATATCAAAAGAAAAATCTTAGAAAGTATAGACACAATCAAAAGAGAAGAAAACTTGAAAAAACAAAAGGAAGAAGAAGAAATAATAAAGAAAAGAGATCAAGAAAGAGAAGCACAAGAGCTAAAGGCAGCCCAAATAGCTGCAGCTGCTGAAGCAGAGAAAACTAGATTACAACAACAACCTCAGAAGACTCAACCAGTATTTTATTCAGCTGAAAATTACAACTATTATGAAAACCTTAAGAACTACCTGGAGCAGTATGAAGCACAATATGCACAATTATTACAAGATGTTAATTTTAAGAAATTCAGATTTGACTGCCAAAAAGCAGTCAATACACCAGTGAATGCATTGTCATCAGTGAGTGCGTCGCACATGAGGGATAAGTACGACAAGCTTTCAAAGTTATTGAAAGGGGAAAGAGTACAAGTGCTAGATATTTATGTGACGGCAACACAGCATCCACAAGGATTGTTTTATTGCACAGCATTACTAGCTAAGAAAATAGTGAGACAAGGGGACCTGTTAGTATCAAGTAACACGGAAGCTGCATATCCTTTAGCCGCTGTTACTGCAGCTCTATGGGCACAGTTCCCTCACTTAGGAAAACTAGTTGAAGCTAACTTCCATAGATATTGTCCTTATTTAGTACCAATGTTCCTACCTCAAAAAGAAGGACAATCCGACAAAGAGTTTTATATGTCAAGAGGCTACACATACAATGATGAAGGAGTTGTAGAGAAACAGGACAAGTTTCTGAAGAGGATGTCGGGCATATTCAGGTTACGATGTGCCATATGGATAGCTTCAATGCCCAAGTTCATGAACACAACAAATCCTCATGGTTTGCGATTTGGATGGCAATGGCTTGCGTCGTTTTTAAATTTGAAACCTGAACCTGATATTTCTGCGACATTGGTTCATGATTTTTTCATCATGTGTGGATCTAAGTTTGACAAGCACTACGGTAAACAATTTAGGAAAATATTAGAGTTAACAAGTGAGCAGTATCTTAAAGTACTGGAAAATATTGATGAAGGTGGACCTAAGACAAGATTAGAGGTTTATTTGCAGACTGTACTGAAGTCAAATGTTGTACCGGCTCCTCCAGCAACCACACAAATAAATTGGTGATATCCAAACTGTGGGTAGACCAAGATAACTCGATTGCAATGAATTTGTGCAAACTACAGAATTTTTTTTGCAAATGAAATGTCTGAGCCAATCAATCTTCTCTTCTTCCTGCCCTTATTCCTTATTATTTGGGGTTGACCCAACACATTTTCTTCTTCCATTCTGTCCTGTCATCTGTCAGACTATCTACTACTGTATGAGCCAATCAATACTGTAATATTAATTGTAAAATGATTATGCTTGTGATTGTAAATATTTTTAGGATTCAATTAGGTAATAAGTATTAGTATAATAAATTAAATAATAAGTTTAAATTAACATGTAACTGCAGAACCTAGTGATGACTTGTTTAGATTTTTAATAAAAAGATTTTGATTATGACTATTTTTATTTTATTTAAATGGAATAACATCTCTCTTGGGAAAATCCAACAGTGGATGTATACTGTCTTAAAATTTTGGAGCATACCAGTTTCCTAACGAAGTTTTCCAGAATTTGTGTTTTGCGGTTGTTACCACTGGGGCAATACTGAAGTCTAGGAAATAACTGTTACTAAAGAAATTAATTTGGATTTTTAATCTACTAGTGCTAGTACTGGCAGCGTTTTCGCTTTGACAGAAATTAACTACTGTGGGGTGCTCATATTTTCAAGCTTACTTTTTTCGTGTTCCTAGCCAGTTAACCTAGATTGATTGTGAGCAAAAGAAGTTAATCCCTACTACCGGGCAAGAAAACAAAACGAAATCTTCATCGTAGGTACCTAATTATGGGGAACAGAGACAATGCCCCAGCAATTCTATGATAATAGCAAAATGAGTATAAATGCTATTTCAAATCCTATCAAAAATCGGCGAAATAATTTGTTCTACTACACATTTGCATTACGAAGACAGTTACAATTATAAATCTATGCATTTGAAACCCGGTCAGCGGGGCGGCGGCGGCGACCGCCCCGCTGCCCGCTGACTTCGTGACCGTGTCCTAAGATTTTGGGGTCGATTCCCAGGTTGTGGAAAAAAAATAAGGTTCTAATTAAAAGTTCCTTGTCTAGGTATATACAAAAATTATTTTATGGTAATGTTTTAAAAAAATAATTAGGCAAAATGTAGGTGGCCTTCCGGTGTAAACCACGCTCAATGTAGGATTCCGTGGTTTCTCGTCCTTCACAATATGTGTACTCAAAAAAATGCTTGGCATGAAGTTCAAAATAATTTCCCTAGAAAGTATTTATAGTTTCTAGGGAAACCTAGTTTCTAGGGGTTCCTAGTTTTGAGATTCTTTTAGAGATTTTTTTATATTTGCTAAACTTATGGTTTAAAAGTAAAACACTTTATCACACTATATCACTCGTGAGGTTGGAAATGAGGGTACCAAATAAAAAAACAATTCCAATTTTTATTTTTTCACTTTGTCAGAGTAATTGATACATATTGGTACCTTCAGCTTTCTAGTGCTAACGGTCGCAGAGATTATCCGCGGATTGACAGTCAGACAGACATGGCGAAACTATAAGGGCTCCTAGTTGACTACGGAACCCTAAAAAAGCGTAATATATTGAATAAAATATGAAATATTATTTCTGTTTAAGTAATTCATCTTTAAATTTACCGAAAAAATTAGACAAAACCGGAATTGACATTGCAGTTTTACCGATATCTTTATTATCTGTATTTTTGTATTGTAGTTGTTTTTAGTACATCTCTAGCAAAACTAACCTATGTCGCGATTTATGTGTTGTGTGTCAATAAAGCGATTTATAGATTAATTTGAATAATTTATGTACAACTACATTTCAGTTATTAGCGTAAAGTAAATTTGTGTGAAAATGGAAGGGCCACCTGGGACGGGGCCACCTAACAATAATGGATCAATGGGTCCACCGGGGATGCCAAGTTTTCCCCCGATGCCGCCGCCGCCAGGCTCAATGGTTGGTGGGAACATGCCTCCACCGCCTATGGGACCGCCTGGATCTATGCCACCTGTAAGCTCGTCTAGCGGACCACCAAGCGGTCCACCCACAATGCCTCCTGGTATGGGTCCGCCACCCGGTATGATGGGTAATATGGGCATGGGTCCTCCGGGAATGGGACCACCTCCACCCGGTATGGGTCCACCACCAGGTATGGGAATGGGTCCACCAATGGGTCCCCCAGGAATGGGACCGCCCAGAATGCCACCAAATATGATGCGTGGTCCGAATATGAAAGGTAATTTTGGCAATCAGGGTATGGATATGGGCCCACCTGGGATGGGTCCGCCGCCGAACATGCCCCCTATGGGCTGGGACGGACAGGGTCCACCAGGCTGGGGCAGGCAGGATGGGCCACCGGGCTGGGATGATCATGGTGATGAGGGAGATGAGGATGAGGGTGAAGGCGATGACTCTGGTGGGATGCAAGGACCTCCAACAAGTTTGCCATCACTGTTGACCATGAAGATTGATACTCCTGAGGAGTTCAGGAATAAGCCAGTTGGAGTGGGTGGGGTAGTGCTCCCCAAGGCTCTGGAAGAAGCTCTGGCTTACAAAGATCAGAGGCAAGCTGCCCTTGGAGGTGAACCTGATGGAGGGAAAGGTAAGTTTTTTCCATAATCACATTATAATAATAATCATATTCCTAATTTCTATTATTATTTGTGTCAAAAGTTTTTAAGTTAGAGTGCAATAGCGATAAATATGTATATAAAAAATAACAAAGTATTTTCATCAATATCTGGCTCTAAGAAAGTGCTACAGACTTGTGTAAAAATAGAAAACATCAAGCGTGTACTCAATTAAAAAGAAAAAATTCTTACTGATTTCAAAAAGTTTTGAATATCGGTTTGAAGCTGGGATGGGCAAAAATAGTATTATAATTTTTTTTATTACAAAATATATATACCATTGCCTGTTCCACTAAGCTTAGACATGAGCTTAGAACCATAAACACTGACTTACAAAAACTTGTTACAGAACAAAATCTTGAACCAGAGGCTCCACCAGCACCGGTGATCAGCACAGAGTATGATGCTGAGGAGGATGACGCAGACTCAGATGATGAGAATGTTCCTGCTGCACCAAAACCTCCCATCATCTCTAATCTAGAAGTAAGTTTATTTTTGTACTAACTTCAATGTTACTAGAAAGTCCTCTTCTAAAGGGGTTGGTTGACTAACCATCACCATCCCCTAGTACCAATTTGTTTGAACCAGGTATGTTATGAAGCTCTATTACTGTATTAGAAGCTCCAGTATTTAAAACATATATTGCGTGCACTCAGCGCATTCTGTATTTTTTTTTTTAATAATTTTCTTTGATTTTGTAATTGCTGTGCAGTGTCTGTCTCGAATAAATGTTTTTCTATTCTTTCTATTCTATTCTTTTAATTGAAACCAATGTAAAAGATTTGGATAAAAATGGAGTTAATATGAAAAGTTATGTCAGGTTTTGATTTAGTCTGCCTTATCAAGCAAATAATAACATACCTATAACCTAATTTTATTTCCAAATGTGTGTGTCCAAAAACTTCAGAAATGTGTTTGATTCGTTTGGCAAAAACAATAATAAAAGTCCAACAACTTTGATATATTTATCACAGTCAATAAACCTGCTTTGATTCACTTTTTCTATGATTGATGTTATGAATGTAAATGGCATAGTACACATTCAAGAGTTTGTATTTTCAATGTAAAACAATTCTTTCTGTTTCAATGTTAGGGTCTGGCCAACAAAGCCAATAAGAATAAAAGGAAGAAAAAGAAGAAGAAGGCCGCCAGACAGAAGAGACGAGAAGATGCTAAGAAGAAAGATGATGATACTACATCCAGTCAGGAAGAAGGGAAGAAGTCTAGTGACAAGGAGAATGAAAAAGAAGCTGAGATAGAGTGAGTAGACCCAGATTATTATTATTATTATGCTATACCAACTCCTGCCAGTTCTTTCGCCCGCGTGAAGGTAGCCTTCTAGAAAGGTGTTGCTGGTCTTCCTTGAGGAACTTGAGAGGATCAAATAACACATTTGTCCCACTCAAAATTACGCAAAATTGGCGCTTTTATACTTTCACGCAGACAAAAACCGTGAAAGAAAAAGTGAAAGAGTAAGTTGTTTTTAAAATTGTAAACAAAAATTAATTTGAGCCCTGCTCCCATTTTTGTTATTTTTGTTATGCCCGACGGGGCCCACAATGCTCCAAAACTGTTAACATTCGTATAATCGTATGTACCTACCACCTAAGTTCACATTGTGGAATACAAATAAACGTATTGAGTATTGAGTAACCACTGGCAGAGGTAAGTAAAATATAAAAATTGCTGTTTTGGACTCGACATATTGAATAGAATACAATAAAATAGATATTTGATACAAGTATTACAATAGGCAACAACACAAAATAATTCTGTAGGTTCCTAAAAAACAAGTACTGTTTTAGTTCTTGAGTGATGATGTTGATAATGATGCCATACAGATTTCGTCAACAGGAGGGGAGCACAGGTCGAGGAGCTCGTGGCTAGATAATAACAGCCGCACAGGTCGATCTTCAAGGTTAAGCAACGCTTGCCTAGGTTGGGCTATGGATGGGTGACCATCTTAATATAACGAGTTTCCTCCGTGCCTCGGAAAGCACGTTAAGCCGTTGGTCCCGGCTGTCATTTGGAGATCTTTGGCAGTCGTTACGGATAGTCAGAAGCCAGTAAATCTGACTCCAGTCTTGCCATTAAGTACCGTGTTACCCTTGTTAATGGGTTGTGGAGGTCTGGTAGGCAGCCGCTCCTCGTAAAATACTGGTATTCAGCTGAATCCGGCTTGACTGGAAGCCGACCCCAATATAGTTGGGAAAAGGCTAGGCAGATGATGACAGATTTCGTCAACAGCTACCAGCACCAAAATCTTCAGTTATTTATTCACAATCTTTTTCCTAAAACCCAAATATTTTATTATTTTATTTATACCAGATACGTTCAAGAAAACATCCAGTTCCATGAATTGGAGCCGATGTACCGCCAGTTCCACCGCATCCTGGAGGCGTTCAAGATCTCGGAGAAGAAGGATGACGCCATTAAAGAGGAGGAGAAAGACGCGCCCAAAGCTTCCAAGCCTCTAGAGAAGGTGCAGGACCAGTTCGCTGCTGACGAGGAGGCTGTGGAGGTAAGGAACTCATGATTCTTCAGAGATAGAAAGAAAGAAATGTCTGGTTGGGGATATTTAAGCCTATTTTCCATGGACGCGTTGATTTATTGACGCGTATAATATTCGTCATTATATATTGACGTAGCGGCAACGTGTTGCTGTGCGTCGTGTCGTTGCAGCTTTGTAAGGCTAAGAACTCACGGAGCGATTTTCACCCGCGTCCGCCGCGGTTGCGAGCCCGCAGCTTCTGTAGAATGCTAGATGCATATGTAAAAAATTAAAGCACAACTCACGACGCGTTTTACGCCCGCGGTGTACGCGGTTATATGCGGCTCCCGCTGTATCGGCGGGCAACTAGTAGAATCGCGCGGGCCGCGGTTGCCCGCAGCCTCGGCGGGTGGCATCCGCGCGCTCTGCGATCGGTTGGCGGGCGACCGCGAGGGCCGGCGGGTGGCGGGAGGTACAGAAATCCAACACTATTTTGCAACCGCCCGTCTTGCGGTCATCGCCCGCAACGTCTGCGGCGATGATCGCAACCGCGGCGGCTGCGTAACCACGCAAATAACCGTTCTCGTGAGTTTTGAAATAAAACCGCGGTTCCACGACCGCGGCGGTCGCGGGCGAAAATCGCTCCGTGAGTTCTTAGCCTCAGACTTTCATAGTTTTAAATTGTCACTTACGGGATATCTTCCGTGATTTTATTTTGTTTTGAGTTCCCGATATTTCGCCGCTGTTGTTGACAATTTAAATTATGAAATAAACCGTGATAGCCTAAAACAGTGTTTCATAGTTTTGTATGCAAGCTTCACGCAAGCATACACCAAATTTATAATGTGAAGCTACCTACGTGTCCATGGACAGTAGACCTTACAGTTTGCAAATACAATATTCAGAATTTTTTAAAATTTTAGGCCATGCAAAGGTTCCACTGATAGCGATATAGTTAGCATTAGCATAATCAACCTTATAATATTCCCACTGCTAGAACTCTTGGAAAGTTATTGTTTTCCATTACCGTCTGGCCTGTCTGTCGTTTGACCATTATCTCATTTGATGGTAAACGATGATGTGGCCGACGATGGAACACGCTGGTCTAGAAGTAACCTATTCACTCTTGATTTAAGGACCCAAGGTTTAAGGTTTTATCAGGAAACATATGCCTAAACAAGCAAAATAGGCAGTACACCACCACACGGTGGTCCTTTTGGTTTTTAGTTTCAACCTAATTATGAGAAAAACAAATTCTAGAAAAACGCAGCCGATGAGAAAGAGCGTCTATCAAAGCGTAAACTGAAGAAGCTGTCGCGGCTCTCTGTAGCGGAGCTGAAGCAGCTGGTGTCCAGGCCCGACGTGGTGGAGATGTATGACGTCACCGCGCGCGACCCCAAGCTCCTGGTGCAGTTGAAGGCGCACAGGAACACCGTGCAGGTGCCGCGGCACTGGTGCTATAAGAGAAAGGTAAGAGGGTCATAGTCATTTATTGGTAAGGGATTCTTTCACAACATATACAGGTCTCCTAAGTCACAGGGTCCCACCTAGTTTAGGAGGCAGGGTTTTTCACTATTTAGGCAACCTTTGGTTCCCAAATGTTAATGTTCCTATATATATTGTATGAGCTTTGTATCTTAAGGTTTTTGTGTTAATAAACTTATTATTATTTCATCATATACAGGTTGTATGTGTGCGTGTGTGTATGCTCACGTGTGTGTCGGTGTATGTAGATATTAATGATTACCGCAAAAATGGACCTCTCTTTGGGCAACAGCCATTTATGTCCAGGCACAAAGCATCTCAGACTTGAACATATCCGCAGGAAAACCAAGGTTACGACATATAGCCCGAAGAATCGCCAAATTTAAAAGGTGGCCAGGGAGTGTTCCCTGCTCGTAGAACAGATGGTCGATGGGGACGAAAGGTTCTAGAGTAGCGACAAAATACTGGAAGGTGAACCGATGACCTGATGAGGGTCGCGGGAATCCGATGGATGCGAGATGTAAAGGAACAGTTGTTATGGTAACACTTGGGGGAGGCCTATGTCCAGCAGTGGACGTGTTTCGGATGAAATGATGATGAGGATGCTGTTGTTGTTGTTGATGATTATTACTCTTCGTACAATGTCTTCATTAAACACCCTTTAATTTTTCTACACTATTTCTGCACAGTATCTCCAAGGCAAGCGAGGTATCGAGAAGCCACCATTCGACCTTCCAGACTTCATCAAGAAGACGGGTATCATGGAGATGAGAGCCTCCCTGCAGGATAAGGAGGAGACCAAGACCCTCAAAGCTAAGATGAGGGAACGCACCAGACCCAAGCTTGGCAAGATTGATATTGATTATCAGAAACTTCATGACGCTTTCTTCAAGTAAGTCTTTTGTTGGAGTTTTATATTTGAAAAAAGATATACTTAATATTACGAGAATCTAAGTTATTCATCTGATGAAAGGTCGTCCTAATTGGCAAGCATATTGTACGAAGACGAAGTACGTTTTCGTTGCTCGGTGTATTGAAACATGTAGATTTTTTCGTGTCTTTTAATTGAATCCTTTCATTCATATTGTACACAAAAACTTCAGGAAGGACGACGAATTATGTGTGCAGTTATCAGCAAGTTTTCTGCATTTCTTGTTGGAAAAAAAAGAGAAAATTCAATCGTCAATAATAATCTTCTATATCTTTTGCCATCCTAGTTTCAATATTACAATTCTAAAGAAACATGATCTTAAAAGCAAGTTGATAAAACTGCACCATTTTTGATCATGTTACACCCAGTTTGAAATCTGGATGTACGTTTTTTTTCCTTTAGCGGAAGACAGGCAAAGAAAGGGAGCAACAGTGAACGCGCGATGGTGAGTAAATCCTTTAGATATAATAAATACCACAGACGTTAAAAATCTATAGTCTATTTTTTTGATTGTTTAGTTTCACGGCTTAACGTAATAGTAGTAACTCAGTAAACAGCGAGTTCTATAAAAAATCTTTAACATGGTTAGTACGGTTTTCTAGACCGCGGCGCGGCGGCGTTAAGATTCTTCGTCAACGCTAACATATAACCGTTGTATAGATACTTAAAAAAACTCTCTGCAAAATTACGTCATTTTAAATGTCTTATTTTGTTCCTGTGGGGCTCCCTAGTACCATCTCTTCGGACCCTGATTGGGTATCATCAGGTCGTAGATGGTCCTTCGAGCCGGATATCTAGCCACTTATAAACCAGGAAAACTGAGAAATCATTCAATCTTAGCTCTCTTATAAAGCTCCAATTTATTAATCACAAAGAAGTTATTTGCTTAGTCCGAATCCGTTTAAGTTCTATTACAAATTAAATTCCTTCTGATATTTAGATGGCAGACGAAACCTCGCATGACAATCCACGGCGACCTGTACTATGAAGGCAAGGAGTTCGAGACGCGCCTCCGGGAGAAGAAGCCTGGTGATCTATCCGAAGAGCTGAGGACGGCGCTCGGTATGCCTGTGGGGCCAGGCTCACATAAGGTCAGTATCCAGTTTATTTGTCTGACCAGAAACACCCTTTTTAGCCAACCAGAAACACCTTTCACAGCGAAAGAATAAAAGAAGACAAAAACCTCATAAAAAGAAGTTATAGAATATGCCTGAAAGGTGCAGAAGTGTACGCAAAAGTTTCGTACGTTTCGAAAACTTTCAAAAGCACGCTATTGGCATCATGGCCTGGTTTACTTAGCCTTGTGATACGAAATTGTACATCTCTGGAACTACTGAACCGATTTTTTTTTTTTTGGCCAACAGAACAGTATTATTCCTGCGTGTGTGTGTATCAATTTAACTCATTCTTTTTTGTTGTATTTGTTATTGTTAGGAGAAGGTCCTAATAGAATAGAATAAACTTTATTGTACACCAAAAAGTAACGTAGTACGGTGCGGCTTATGACAGAAAAATTAAGAAAACCAAAGCTACGACGATGTTGAAATGTTCGAGCGTTTGACATTGCATAGTCGGCTCTGCTAGTGTACTAATAACAGGTCCGTTGTCCCTAGGTGCCGCCGCCATGGCTGATAGCGCAGCAGCGCTACGGGCCGCCGCCGTCGTACCCCAACCTGAAGATCCCCGGCCTCAACGCGCCCATCCCCGAGGGCTGCGCCTTCGGCTACCACGCCGGCGGCTGGGGCAAGCCGCCCGTCGACGAGACCGGCAAGCCGCTCTACGGCGATGTGTTCGGCCATCAGAGTAGTGGACAGGATGTGAGTGGAAATATTATTTATTTAAACTTCATATACAGTAGTGGTACATAGGCGGACTTAATGCAACAAGGCATTCTCTATCAGTCAACCTTTTGGTTAAAAAAATAAAACATGTGGTAGGTTTGTATCGTTTATTAATGACACGGTTTTGTGAAAACAGCGTCAAAATGTGAGTTTTCTAAAATGATAGTCACCAGTTGGCAACACTGAGAAATCAGGTGTCAAAACATTTATTTATTATTTATTAAATAGAACGGCAAAGCCAATTACACTTTTTAAACTTAACCTAATTTATTTAGTCAGTAATGTTAGTGACATTAGGATATCAACGTTAGGCATGGACATGTATACGTTTTCAGAAAATTGGGTTGTCATTACGAACTGTCATGTCACATGTGTTAATAAATCATTCGTTTTTTTTAGGATGTGGAAGATCAGGATATTGACAGAACAATGTGGGGAGAACTGGAATCTGAATCTGAAGAAGAGTCGGAAGAAGGTATGTTCATGGTTTTTTATCTAATGCTTTGAAGTGCTCGCGACTTTGTCCGCGTCAAAATCATACGGCTCAATGCTATTTGGTCATAATATTAAGAAGTCTTTTCGACCCCTTGTTCTTTTTCTAAAATAACAGTATTTGCTTATGTTACTCCTTATAACATCAACTATATTCCATCAAAATCACTCCAGCACTTTCGGTGATTAGCTAGAAGAAACAGACAGACTTTCATTGTGTTTATGACAAAAGTTTAATTTTTTTTGTTATATGTATACACAACACTTAGACTACACAATACTTTCACTTATACTTTCTTACACAATTAGTAAGCCAGCGCTAAGTTACTTGGAAAAAAACATTTAAATATTACAAAAATACATTTATATGGATCTATACCATCTGACTTTTTGAATTGAAACCTCAATGAAATCAACAGAGGAATCTGACGAGGGAGGCGAGAAGCCAGGCGAGGGCGAGGTGGCGGCCGGAGTGGCCACGCCGGGAGAGGGACTCGTCACTCCTCTGGGCATCAGCTCCGTGCCGCCCGGCATGGAGACGCCCGACACCATCGAGCTCAGGAAGAAGAAGGTCGAGAGTGATATGGAGGGGTGAGCATCACTTGACTATACTACTAGGTGTAGACGGACTCGTCACTCCGCTCGGCATCAGCTCCGTGCCGCCCGGCATGGAGACGCCCGACACCATCGAGCTCAGGAAGAAGAAGGTCGAGAGTGATATGGAGGGGTGAGCATCACTTGACTATACTACTAGGTGTAGACGGACTCGTCACTCCGCTCGGCATCAGCTCCGTGCCGCCCGGCATGGAGACGCCCGACACCATCGAGCTCAGGAAGAAGAAGGTCGAGAGTGATATGGAGGGGTGAGCATCACTTGACTATACTACTAGGTGTAGACGGACTCGTCACTCCGCTCGGCATCAGCTCCGTGCCGCCCGGCATGGAGACGCCCGACACCATCGAGCTCAGGAAGAAGAAGGTCGAGAGTGATATGGAGGGGTGAGCATCACTTGACTATACTACTAGGTGTAGACGGACTCGTCACTCCGCTCGGCATCAGCTCCGTGCCGCCCGGCATGGAGACGCCCGACACCATCGAGCTCAGGAAGAAGAAGGTCGAGAGTGATATGGAGGGGTGAGCATCACTTGACTATACTACTAGGTGTAGACGGACTCGTCACTCCGCTCGGCATCAGCTCCGTGCCGCCCGGCATGGAGACGCCCGACACCATCGAGCTCAGGAAGAAGAAGGTCGAGAGTGATATGGAGGGGTGAGCATCACTTGACTATACTACTAGGTGTAGACGGACTCGTCACTCCGCTCGGCATCAGCTCCGTGCCGCCCGGCATGGAGACGCCCGACACCATCGAGCTCAGGAAGAAGAAGGTCGAGAGTGATATGGAGGGGTGAGCATCACTTGACTATACTACTAGGTGTAGACGGACTCGTCACTCCGCTCGGCATCAGCTCCGTGCCGCCCGGCATGGAGACGCCCGACACCATCGAGCTCAGGAAGAAGAAGGTCGAGAGTGATATGGAGGGGTGAGCATCACTTGACTATACTACTAGGTGTAGACGGACTCGTCACTCCGCTCGGCATCAGCTCCGTGCCGCCCGGCATGGAGACGCCCGACACCATCGAGCTCAGGAAGAAGAAGGTCGAGAGTGATATGGAGGGGTGAGCATCACTTGACTATACTACTAGGTGTAGACGGACTCGTCACTCCGCTCGGCATCAGCTCCGTGCCGCCCGGCATGGAGACGCCCGACACCATCGAGCTCAGGAAGAAGAAGGTCGAGAGTGATATGGAGGGGTGAGCATCACTTGACTATACTACTAGGTGTAGACGGACTCGTCACTCCGCTCGGCATCAGCTCCGTGCCGCCCGGCATGGAGACGCCCGACACCATCGAGCTCAGGAAGAAGAAGGTCGAGAGTGATATGGAGGGGTGAGCATCACTTGACTATACTACTAGGTGTAGACGGACTCGTCACTCCGCTCGGCATCAGCTCCGTGCCGCCCGGCATGGAGACGCCCGACACCATCGAGCTCAGGAAGAAGAAGGTCGAGAGTGATATGGAGGGGTGAGCATCACTTGACTATACTACTAGGTGTAGACGGACTCGTCACTCCGCTCGGCATCAGCTCCGTGCCGCCCGGCATGGAGACGCCCGACACCATCGAGCTCAGGAAGAAGAAGGTCGAGAGTGATATGGAGGGGTGAGCATCACTTGACTATACTACTAGGTGTAGACGGACTCGTCACTCCGCTCGGCATCAGCTCCGTGCCGCCCGGCATGGAGACGCCCGACACCATCGAGCTCAGGAAGAAGAAGGTCGAGAGTGATATGGAGGGGTGAGCATCACTTGACTATACTACTAGGTGTAGACGGACTCGTCACTCCGCTCGGCATCAGCTCCGTGCCGCCCGGCATGGAGACGCCCGACACCATCGAGCTCAGGAAGAAGAAGGTCGAGAGTGATATGGAGGGGTGAGCATCACTTGACTATACTACTAGGTGTAGACTAATAACCTTGTTGTTAGGCAGTGAAGGAATTCTAACCCCCTGAACCCTGAGACTAAAATGACATTACAACACAAAAGAACTGGCATCATTCCTATAGTAAGTTTAACATTACTTGTGTCGATTTAGTCTCAGGGTATAAAAAACAGACGATAGAACTATTTTTAGATTTACTGAGGATTAAAGTAGGTCTAACTCCCCTAATTTTCGTGAACGATGCGTCTCGACAAGCGAATTATGCGAATGTAAGCAGAAAGATATACCTCAAACGTAAAGGCCTAGGAACCTAAATTGAAATGGAAATCTAAAAACAAATCTTGTCAGCTGGAAGCTTGAGGACCTCCTCCTTTTTTGGAAGTACACTGGACAAACGAACACAAATTCTAGATACTGATGTGGGAAAACGACTGACCACCAAGCCAATTGAGCAGGGAACTTTGCCTTTTGAATAGCTGGCATTTTTGCTACTTATAATCTTCACTATTTGGATAAATGTAATTGGTTTTTCTGGAAGTTTTGTGGACTTATTATATTTGTAACATAAAATATATTTACGTGACATGTAATTTGTTTCAGTGGCGATACTCCTGCCCTCTACCAAGTGTTACCGGAGCGCCGCGTCGGCCTGACTCCAGGCATGATGGCCTCCACCCATGTCTATGATATCAGCGCGGCTAACCCAGGTGAGGCTTGAAGCATATTAAATAAAAAATTTTGACTATCTCGAGATAGGGATTCCCAGATGTTTTAACAATCGCAAAAATCAGAGCCGTTAAAATGAAGCATCGAGTCGACTCGCCATTCTTCAAAATAGTCGAGAATCATCGAGATGTTCGAGTAATCCAAACAATCGAATAAAACGTCTCGCTATCGCGCATCGCTGTAGCGGCTTGTAGGAAGATGGGTATGTATTCATCAAAATAGGAGATTCTCATTTTTATGTACTTCATTTCGTATTTTTTTGGTCTACCCAGTTAAATTCTATATTTTATATGACTTTTTTTTTGGAATCATCAAAATAACTTCTCCGGGCGTGTCAGACTCTTACTGACTAAACCCCACCCCGTTCCTTCGTTGCCTTCGATCTGGGGGACACGGTGAGCACCTTTCGGAATTTCCGTGTTCCCCAGAGGCCCCGGCCCTGCCGGGCCCCTATAGTTTGCTGACATCTCGTTGAGGCGTGCGTGGAACAGAACGTGCCGTTGACTACTCGGCTCGGTCCAGGTTATTACCAGACTGCCGGACGGCGAGCTACCCAGTGCTCGCCGTCCGCGTGCCCGCGCCGACGGTGGTCGGAAATCGGGATCGGGACCTCGGCGGCGGCGGCGTGAGGGTCGTTCCCTCATGCACTCACGGTCGGCAGCCTCCTTCGCTGGCATTACTGCTTTGCAGAAGGAGCCCCTCCTCGCTCCGGACCATGGCCTATACCAGGGCTCGGCACGGGAGGTCGCTGCCGCCGATAGCCTCCACAAGGACACGGTGGCGCTCTGCCCAAGTGGGGCACACCTCTACCGAGTGCTCCACCCACTCCACCCTCCGGGCGGTCCACACAGTGGCAACACCCGGGCGTCCTTTCCTCCTTGATCCAATCTAGGAACCTCCCGAACTTACCGTGTCCGGTGAGCACCTGCGTCGTACGGAAAGAGAGGACGCCGTGACCTATTTCCAACCACTCCTCAAAGAGGGAACTTACCGCCGCAATAACGGCGTGCCCAGCACTGGGTTGCGACAGTCGCAGTCGCCATGCCACCCTGAGATCTCGCCGGAACTCGTCCGCCATACAGCGACTTGTCGTGGCAGCGGAGTTTTGCCCCAGCGTTGCATATCCACGCGCAAATCGTGCATGCGTGCAAGGACTGTTGCCTCCAGAAACCACGGTGGCAGGCCAGTAACGAGGCTCGCCGCTTCGCGGAAGGTCTTGCGGTATTCCCGCTCCATCCGGGTGGCCATGAACTTCTGGCAAGCGTTCAGTTTGGCCGCCGGTCGCTTACCCAGCGACGGCACCCAAACCGGCGCACCGGGCGCCGCGGCGCCCCGTAAAGGGCCATGGATCGAACGATCCCGACGTAGAGCTTCCGGTAGGGGGCGTCTGGGCCCCCTAGGTTGGGTAGGAGTCGCTTCAGAGCAGCCTCAGTCCTGTCCAGTTTGGATCCAAACGTCGAAAATGCTTAAAAGCAAGCGAAAGTCCACCGGCTGTCGAGGACGAGGCCCAGGTACTTCATACCCCCCCCCCCCTACCGTTATTTGGGAACCCGGTGGTGGCGCGGTCCGAGGGCCATGAAAGCACATAGTCTCGGACCTGTGCAATGCCACCTTGAGTACCAGTTGCTGCATCCTGTCTACGACTCTCGCAACTCCGCGTGTCGATGTTTCGGCCGTCGCCTGGTACGACTCTCCCCGCGCAAGGACCAGCATGTCGTCGGGGAGGTCGCCGTGCAGCACGTAGTCGTATCCGATGTTCCACAGGGGCGGTCCTAATACCAATCCCTGCAAAACACCGCACGACATCTCTCACCGTCTCCACTTTCGCTGGTGACCGGGGTAGATGATGAATCTATCCGACAGGTAGGTCTCGATCACACGACGGAGGTAGGCGGGCACCTCATGGTACCGAAGTGTCGCCTCAATGCTACTCCAGGGCAGGGAGTTGAAGGCATTGGCGATGTCCAAAGACACCGCCAAGACAACCCTGCCCCGAATCACCGCATACCACGTTGTGAGGGCTCTCACGCGCATGATGGCGTCCACTGTGGAGCGTCCCCTGAGAAAGCCGAACTGGCCGTCCGCAAGATCCAGCCAACCCGTGCTAGATGCCCGATGAGGCGGTCTGCAATTACTCTTTCAAAGAGCTTGCCCACCTCGTCGAGCTGCACGATGGGCCGGTACGCGGACTGAGAGTCCGCGGGGCGCCCCGGCTTCGCGATGAGATATTTTATAACTTGATAATTACGTTATTCAGACATTTTTGGACATGGAAAGCAAGGGAGTATTATGTTTAAGCATGCCTAATTTTAGACAAGATGCTTCGCCATACTAAATGTTATTTCCTTCTTAGGCAAACGCGCAGCCCCGGCGGCGGGCGGTGCGGGCACGACGAGCGAGGGCGGGGGGGGCGCGGCGCTGGGCGGCGTGGAGGTGGCGCTCGACCCCTCCGAGCTGGAGCTGGAGCCCGAGGCCGTGGCGGCGCGCTACGAGCGACACCTGCGCGAGACCAGGCCCAAGGCGCACGAGGACCTCTCCGATATGTTGGCCGACCACGTCGCCAGGCAGAAGGTACGACAAGGACCATCAAAAAAATTTTGTACTTGTGTCAATTCAATTTAAAATCGCATCCATCAGATTGGCGCGACCCTCACCGAGTCATCGGCACACCTTGTGGTACGCACTCCAAACACTGCGTCATCCGGTACTATCGTTGTCGCAAAGCTTAGGGGAGACTTATGTCCAGCAGTAGATGTCTGAGATGATGATGCTGAATTTAAATATTATATTTTATTTATTTTATTAGAAATATGTTACGATTTCTAGTTCGCATTGAATGGTCGCAACTTATACGGTTTTTTTTTCATACTTCGATACTTACTCGTCAAATCCGCGTTCGCTATTTATTCGTGGCAGAAGCTAGGAGTCGTGTCATTATTACAATCGTCGTCTATTTAATTATGTAACTGACCATTCATCTAATAATTTTCTTTTTTTGTTTTCAGAACAAGAGAAAGCGACAGCAAAACACAGATTCCAAGCAATCAAAGAAATACAAAGAATTCAAGTTCTAATAGCTATAATAGACATTTTATTATTTTAATTTATATTTTTAAGTGTATCTGTACCTTTGTTATTCTATTCTTGGGTATTACCTACATTAAAATATATCCGACATTGAGGTTTTCACCGTGAAAACCAACTATGATAATAAAGAATAACGACAATGGAATTATTTTTTTCATTATTCTGAAACCATTCTCCACATATTATCCCAAAAGGCAAACAACCCGAACTACCGATACAGTCGAAACATATTTATTTTCATAGATTATTTTAAGGTGGGAAATCATCAAAATCAATTCTCCCTCTCTGGACGGAGCGGGAGTGCGTGTCAGATTTCTACTGACTAAAACCCACTCCCGTCGAAATATTCTCGATATATCCTAGTTAGCTAGGTACTGTTTAGGACATGCACAACTAAGGTATTTTGACTAGCTGAAGATGAAACTATCCCACGTACCTACCACTGCCAGCAATGCAAGCGTTCTAATAGTCCGCTTATTTATCGCGCTAGTGCAGTGCAAAGCTATTAAAAAACCGTAAAAATAGTTTTTTTTATGGCAACACTTATTTGCCAATGTCAAATCGGCAAAAAGGCTAGATATCTCGTTCGCAGAAAAAAAAGAAGCTGGACTTCGTACCTTGTTGGAAGTTTTTTCAATTGTTTTTATTAAAATTGAATTAACTAGTGTTAGTTTGTTATAAGTTAAGTTAAACGCACAAATAACAAAATGTCTCGCGTTCTAGTTGGAGTCAAGCGAGTTATCGACTACGCGGTAAAAGTAAGTTTACGTCAAGTGCAAAGGTTACTTTGTTGTTTTAATTTTCAAGTTCAATGAATTATAACCATAATTAAAATTAGTATGCCTTATAGAAAGAACCCCAAGCAGTGATAGTTAAAGGTTTATGTGCATAAAACATTCTACAGTTTTACATAATAATATGCATTCTATATCATAACTATTTACAGGCTAAAAGTGAGTTGGTTGGTCACACTTCTAAGTCAGATTCCTTGTTATCAATAGCCTTGAACTGGATATAAAAAATGCCGAACAGTGATTAGATGAAATAAGATACTACCATGCCAATAATTATTAATATATAATTGATATTTTGATGGAATTATGCCAACAAAACTATGTTACTTATGCCTATGTAACCAGGCCAGAAATACATATTTATAAGATGATTATTCAAAATTAACCTCTAGGTAAATAAAATATCTTACTTCCTACCACATTATGAAATACTAGTAAGTTAAAGTATTGTCAAAATGCAGGCCAATATAAATAAATATTTGCAAAATATTGTAACCTCTTTAAAATGTACAATACATAGGTCCGTGTAAAGCCAGACAAGACTGGTGTGGTGACAGATGGAGTCAAGCACTCGATGAACCCCTTTGATGAGATTGCAGTGGAGGAGGCGGTCAAGATGAAGGAGAAGAAGATCGCCAGCGAAGTCATTGCTGTGTCATGTGGACCTGCACAGGCTCAAGTAAGAATCTTGTTAGAATTAATCTTATAAGAACAAACACTCATGTTTGTATGATTGTTTAATATGTTTGCACTCATAAAACTATTAATCAATTTCGATATAAAGTTAAATTGCATCTTTGGAAAAACACACTAACTTATCTATAACCTAGGAGTATCTTCTTTTGGTCTAATTTCTGACCGTAGAACAAAATGTTGTCCCAAACTTGGAATAACTCCTGTGTTCTGGGTGCATTCTTAAAAATGTTCTAGACACCCACAGTTCCACACCCAAAACACTTATCTGTAGGTCTTACAAACATTAGTTGTTCTGCAAAGGGGAATTATCAAAACATCTCCTTCACAGGAAACCCTCAGGACAGCCCTGGCCATGGGTGCTGACCGTGCCATCCACGTCGAGGTGACTGGTCCAGCATACGACACCTTGCAGCCCCTGCACGTAGCCAAGATCCTAGCTAAACTGTCCAAGGATGAGAAGGCAGATATCGTCATTGTTGGCAAGCAGGTACGTTGACACAATTCTATGTAGTATTCTACTTTAGAATTCACAACATTTAACCTATCACATACCCGCAAAACGAGAAACAATAGTAAAACAATAACAGCGCGGTGTCATAGGACTGGTCGGGGATTCATGAATAGCCCTTAGGCTTTATCACACTAGCGACTCGACGAAAACGTTGCGAATTCCCCATGCGTCCACGACGTCTTCGCTGTATAGTCGCGGAGTGTTCGCGACGCATTCGCTGTTCGTCCACCCTGCCCTGAAGCAGCTTGCAAACCGCTAGTGTCATACGGCCCTTAGGAATACTCAAGAGTCTGTGCATTCATTTCTTCATGTTATATAGAAATTGAAAATTGAATCTAGTGTTTATTTTACTCACAATTATCAAGAATCAAACAATCTATTGTTTAGATTAGAATATAATGTGTGTAAACAATTTGTAGAATCCATTCAGTAAACCTCAACTTCTGTAAATAATTAATATTTCTTCAGTATACAATTTTCAGTGAATCAGTTCATTTTAATACTCCTATTGAATATGTTCAGCAGTCACTCTCAGAATGTAAAAAAAACATCATAATATGCATTACATATTGTAATAAATTGCATACAGACTTGTAAAATTGTGATATGTTTCAGGCCATTGATGATGACTCCAACCAAACTGCACAAATGACCGCTGCCCTACTGGACTGGCCTCAGGCTACGTTTGCATCCAAAGTAAGTAAACTGTAGATTTCCCGGACTTTAAAGTATCTATCCTTTTCAGAAATACACTCACACACTATAATTATCAACTTCCTAAAATAATAACTCTTATCTTGTTACTTACACAGATTTTATCTTTGTCGAAAAATATTATGATGTAATAAGAATGCTTTAGATGTACTTTTGTAGATACAAAAAGCTATCTCCCTTATTTTATCAGGCTAAGTGGCCATTATATCTTTTAAGAAACTCATCTCCTATAACAGATATGTGGATATCTATAGGCATTTCTAACGACACGGCACTTATTCCTTTGTATCACTTTCCCATAAACTCGTACTAATAGTGTGTTTAAAAATGCGAAATGTGTGGAATACTGATATACCCACATACGTTGTAAAGTTGGATGTTCTAGAGCAGTCTGTAATTTTTAGTTTTTTATTTCAATTTGTATGTTGATTAAAATATGTTTTGCGATTGTAAAACGATTTTTTTCACGGAATTATAATCATTAAAATCACCATTTCATAATAGTCATTCAATTGATTAACTTTACAAATTGACATAATATGCAAAAAGCAAAAAAAAAAGGAATTTCGGCGGTTACCTTGGAGTATCATGGTAGAGCGTTCTCATCAGATAATTTTCTGCTTCAAAGCTGGCATCAATAATAAGATCGCAAAAATTATCTTCAGGTCGAGAAAACTGGCGACGGCCTGACGGTAACCCGTGAGATCGACGGCGGCCTGGAGGTGATCAAGACGAAGCTGCCGGCAGTCGTCAGCGCCGACCTGCGGCTCAACGAGCCCAGATACGCCACGCTACCTAACATCATGGTATGTCCAATATACCGCGCCATAGCATATTGTGTTATACAAATACAAATCGGGTTCTGAAAGGCTTCTTCTTCCTACCTTTATCTCATACTAGCTGAACCCCGCATTTTTGGTTACTGCTCCGCTCCTATTAGTCCTCGCGTGATGTTATATAGTAGTAGTAGCCTATAACCTTCCTGAATAAATGGGCAATCGAACAGTGAAAGAATTTTTCAGATCTACCGGTAGATCCTGAGATTAGCGCGTTCGAACAAACTCTTCCGCTTTATAATATTAGTATAGATTACTGGTCGCTGTGGCGACGCTTAGGGGAGGCCTATGTCCAGCAGTGGACGTCTCGATGATGATAGATTACTTGGGGTCAGCGCGTCAGATTTTTTTGGTCATTCTGTCCTGTCACTCATCACACTATCACTAACTCGGGTTCTAAAAGGCTAATTAACACAATTTGTTAACAGACTGTTATTTTTTTAGTTAGATCATCATAGTTATATTGACAGTCACATGTGTCTGATTATTTGAATATAAAATGATTATTTTTATATAGAATTTTGATATCTAGTACTCTTCTCAGAAATCAAAGAATCGCAAAATTAATGCTTCAATCAATAAAGTTTAAGAGGTAATAAGTGTATAAGTCAAGAGTGAAAAATACTTCTGAATAAAGGTGCTTACATTTTTGACCACACACCATTCACCATCAGAGTTATGTCAACCTGTCAAAAATGTCTAAAACTCTCATATTATTCATTTTATTGAAAGTTTGCAGATATAAACTAACAATTTGTCCCTAAACCAAACATCTTACCCCACAGAAAGCCAAAAAGAAGCCTCTAAAGAAGGTAACACCCAAAGACTTAGGCGTCGACATCGCTCCTAGGATCAAGGTGGTCTCCGTGGAGGACCCGCCCGTCAGGCAGGCCGGCGCAGTCGTGCCTGACGTGGACGCCCTCGTAGCCAAGCTCAAGGAAGGCGGACACATCTGAATACTGCCGTAAATACCGACACGTGTGTTCAAAATCAGAAATACCTATATTTATATGAGATTTTGTATGAGCGTCGATTGTAGATAACTAAATAAATTGTTGAAATACATTTTTAATCTGTTATCTTTTGTTTTTATTTTTGCCATGGGTAAAAATTAGCTTGGCATATTTATGGAACGTACTTCGGGACATTGTCAGGACACGAGTAGTAGTCATTTTTAACTTAGAAAGTTGTATCGTCGTCTCATTTTACGTGTGCTAGGAATTAATTTCGTCCTATATCTCCCTGTTTCATAGCATAATCATCCAAGTAAATTTAAAAGTAATGAAGAAGAATTTTAAAAAACCTTTTTGGGAAAATAAGTAATAAAAAGTCGGAAACTCGATAAATTAAAATTTATTAAGTAACTGTTCTGCATTCGTCATTAGGACAGACACGCAGGCCGTCTAGATCGTCTCGAGATTAAAAATACAAACGTGAGACTAGTATAGTCGATAAATATCATACTACTATAGAATACAATACTAGTTGTCGTCTCACCGAGTAAATTCAATGGGTAGCAAACATACCTACAGCAATTATTACCATTTTCAGCCTTATAGATAAATTCCTCATTATTCAAGTTACTATTGCAGCTGCTAAATTTAAAAAATAGTGTCTAGTCCCTACGTATTACTTCTTACAAAACATTCAAATGCGTAAATGGCCAAATTCCTTACTTATTAAGGAAAATTACTTCGGATTAATCTAAGACCTGACGATACAACACTTAACGTCAAATTATTTTTTTAAATATGTCTTTGTAAAGTCTGTTTTTTAATCCCTGAGACTAAATTGACACAGGCAAATGTCAATGTCAAACTTACAATAATAATTATGCCACTTCTTTTGTGTTGTGAGAAGTGTGACAACCCGCGTAATGTCATTTTAGTCTCAGAGATTAAAAAACGGACATAAGTATCGAGCCTACTGTGGACGACTATGAAGCTATCTCCCCCGCCGGCCGAGGTCGCATTGGTAACGTTTGGTTCAACTGTCACCAAGTCACTAGAAGCCTTGTGTAGTTCGTTCGCGAATAGGTCATCAGAGCGCTTCCACGAGTGAACAACGCCAACTAGATCCCAGATCCGTCACTCTTCAGTTCGTCAGTTCATTCAATATGATTGACTTTATTGTAAAACCCAGAGTGAACGAGAGACTCCATTCGCAATAAGATCCTTTTTTACAGTCTGTACAACCGATTTTGAATCTTATTACGTTGGTGGCATGATACATGCGCTTTTCATCGTTCGTTCATTTGTCAGTATGTGGGACTACGACAACGAGCGAGCGATATGACTTTCTCTGATTTGAATCAAGAACTGACGACATTTAAACAAACCTTTTTTACAGTCCGTACAACCGATTTTGAATCTTATTGCGTTGGTGGCATTACAAATGCGCTTTTCATCGTTCGTTTATTTGTCAGTATGTGGGATTACGACAACGAGCGAGCGATATGCCTTTCTGTGGTTCGAATCAGGAACTGACGAACTAAACAGAGCCGAACTAAATCGTTCGGTACAGATCCATGTATGAAACTGACCGCTCTAGTCTGTGAACTACTACACACAAGACTGTTCCCTAGTCCACCTTGGCACAGGAGTACAGAAAGCTGAGCAGGCAGTTAAAAATCACCTAATAAGTACAGCATGATTGAATGATAAATCCCATACAAAGGTGTAGTAGATGTGATGAGACTAGTATTCGCCGCTGAAGGGCTGGTGCCAGACGATCTTGCCCTCGAGGCAGCCGGTGACGAGCATGTGGTAGCGCGGCGAGAACTTGGAGCTGACGACGAGGTCCTGGTGGATGCCCAGACTCTGCCCCACCTCCACCATGGGGCGCGGCCCGCTCAGCCCGCGCACGCAGCTGCACAGCTCGCCGCACTCGTGGTTCAGCGCCAGGAGACGCATGCCGCGCCCGAACGGCGAGCACACGATGCGCCCGTCCGCTGAGTAACACAGCTCCTGTAGACACGTATTAGTTGGATAAGATAATATAACAATATAATTGATATAATGTACCACACACTAAAAGCCAAGTTTGTACACATCAGTTTCTAACAATTCAAAACCAATTTTAACAAGTTTGAAGAAATTCCTTCATATGACAAACGTAAAATGTAGATAGCGATAGGCATATATCTACAAATAAAATCGTTTGTTAGTCCTTCACTTGAGAATGGAGACTAGTCCGTTTCATCATCATCTGCCTAGCCTTTTCCCAACTATATTGGGGTCGGCTTCCAGTCAAACCAGATTTAGCTGAATACCAGTATTTTACGCGGAGCGGCTGCCTACCAGACCTCCACAACCCATTAACTGGGGTAATACGGTACTTCATGGCAAGACTGGAGTCAGATTTACTGGCTTCTGACTATCCGTAACGACTAGTCCGTTTGATTGACCAAATTATTGATTTTAGTTTTAGAGTCTATTCATAACTAAAATAAATATAAATCTTAGTATAGACTGAAACTTATGCAGGTCTTAAATAAATCCTCGAACCAAAAAAAAGGAGATATCATTAATTTGAGAGGACAACGTTTCGTCTCTTGGCTTAGTTGAAAATGGATTCAAGATTATAAGCAAAATTAAAAAAGAAGCATCGGTCAATTTAACGTTTATCGAATGCAAACCAACGTTCTAAATAGAGCTGTAAAAATATCTCAATAACCCTACCTGATTCGAAAACTCTATAGAAGTAGTCTTACCTTGATAAACCCTTTCCCTTCGTTCGTCTCCTCCGTGTAGTACAGGAGTCTGTCCTTGTTTTGCCGGATGTTCGACTTGGACTCGTCGTCGCTGGAGCTGGGGCTGTCGCGAGGCAGCGGCGTCATCCCCGACGGCGACGGGTCATGTAACAGGCTCCTGAAATCATCACAATTAACCAATTTTTTATTTAGATTCAAACGAGGAGCCGCGGCTGACCACAAAGGAGATGGACCTGCATGTCTTACTTAAGAATTGGAAAGAGAAAGCTTCCTCAAAGACCATTATTCCCTGTAATCTTTAGAAAGAATGGAAGGTGGCTTTGGCCCCGTAGTGGAACAGTAAGGGCTAGCAAATAAAAAATGCATACATGCTTTTGTTATTTTAATGCGAAAACATAATAAAATCGACGAAAAAATGTGACATTTTTAATTTATCATCTTCTTGACTAGGATTTTGCAACGTATTAAATAAAAATAAAGATTTTTATTTAAATTAGAACACTATCGGCGAAAGTCCATTAGGGGTCCACGATAATTTATTGGATCTATGGTACATGTTAGGTTTGGTGCTTTTTTTCGGTAGGGGAATCATCAGAATGACTTCTCCCGCTCTTGGGCGGTGCGGGAGGGCGTGTCAGACTCTTACTGACAAAACTCCTACCCCGTTCCTTCGTTGCCTTGGATCTGGGGGACACGGTGAAAACTTTTCGGATTTTCCATGTTCCCCAGAGGCTTCGGCCCTGCCGGGCCCCTACAGTTTGCTGACATCTCCTTGAGGCGCGCGTGGAACAGAACGCGCCGTTGACGACTAGGCTCGGTCCAGGTTATTTCCAGACTGCCGGACGGCGAGCTACCCAGTGCTCGCCGTCGAGCCCGCGCCTACGGTGGTCGGAAATCGGGATCAAGATCGTGGCGTCGGCGGCGTGAGGGCCGTTCCCTCACGCGCTCGCGGTCGGCAGCCTCCTTAGCTAACATTACTGCTTCGCAGAAGGAGGAGACCGCCTGCCACCACTCTTCACTCCGGACCATGGCTACAGGCCAGGGTCCGGCGCGAGAGGTCGCCACCGCCGATAGCCTCCACAAGGACACGGCTGTGCTCCGCCCAAGCGGGGCACACTGTTTTTGCCACTCCAGAAGCTTTCATCCCCATCGTGCATCTGACCGATATATTAGAATGCTGTCTTTACCTGAGAGAGCTCAGCGTTTCTCCATCGCTCAACCTGGGCGCGAGCACGGGCCGCGGCGTGAGCTGCGTCGGCGGCTGGATGCCCGTGTTGATGCCCGTGATCCGCTGCATGTTGAAGTTGCGCCGCACCTGCCCTCTGGAGGCATCGCAAGCCTTTACTAACAATTCCTTCATCACACCAGCTTTACGCACAACACCGTTACACTATACATAAATATATATTGACTAAATTATACACCTATTCTCAGACATCGACGCACAAAAGTGTACCATGGATCCTGTACATGATTGTGGAAATCCCAGTGGTGGATTTTTGCCTGCCTGCCTAGCCTTTTCCCAACTATATTGGGGTCGGCTTCCAGTCAAGCCGGATTTAGCTAAATACCAGTATTTTACGATCAACACAAAATAAAATACGTACTTTTTTATTTTAAAGAGTATATACCGTTGTTATTCTAATCAAAATCAAAATTATTTTATTTTACATAGGCCTACATAGGCACTAGGCACTTATAAAACGTCAAAAACTAGTGCACGCTTCCAAATTGGTCGTTTCCTATGGAGAAGAACCGGCAAGAAACTCCATAGTTACTAATTTCATAAAACTATTGGGTTACCGACATAGCCCGAAGAATCGCTAAACTTAAGTGGCAGTGGGCAGGGCACATTGCTCGTAGAGCAGATGGTCGATGGGGACGGAAGGTTCTAGAGTGGCGGCCACGTACCGGAAGACGCAGCGTCGGAAGGCCTCCCACAAGGTGGACCGACGACCTGGCGAGGGTCGCGGGAATCCGATGGATGCGAGACGCGCAGGACCGGTCGCTGTGGCGACGCTTGGGGGAAGCCTATGTCCAGCAGTGGACGTCTTTCGGCTGAGATGATGATGATGATGATGATTGGGTTTACAACACTTCACTTAATCAACCCTAATGATATTTTTAATTCGCTTTTATTAACTTGAGCATCTGAGTTCTGCTGAGCAGATAGCTCCTGGTTTTACTGGCATTGTGTTTTTTAAATTAAAATCAAGTTAGTTAATTACTTCATAATAATAATGTAATTTATATAGATTAGGATTACGATTTTTTTTTAATTTAAAATAAAAAACGTAGTTTTATTTCAAATTATTAAAACGCCAACGATATATAATTCCACCACGGTACACATTTATACGTCAATGTCAGATATACGGTATATAATAAAATCAACAAAAATTACCCCTATTTACTAGTATAATAGCTTTGATATCAACAATTAATTTATTAGAATTTATTAACACCCCATACGAAGAAACGGAAAGTATTCTTGTTACTAAATAGCCTCCACTATTTCAACATTTATACATGCATACTGACTTGGGCCCTTCTCTACTCTACCTCTTCACTTGCACACATATCTCTCCATATATAAAACTAACTGTTATTATTTTTAATCCTCCATGTTCGGATAGTACAGGGTTGCCTAGTCTCGGAATAAGGGGTTTAATTTTACAGTGTCACACTTTGTTCTTGAATCAAATTGTTGCAATTTTTCAATAACATGTATCTAGATTTATAATTCTACTAAAAGTGCATTGGATGACTGCATTAATTATGGAGAAATAAAACCTTTTATGGATCTCCCAAAATTCCACTGATAAAATTAGTATATGGCATTAAGTTCGCCTCTGTACATTTGCGTAACCAAAGTTGTTAGTAAACCTGTCACTTAGTACTCTGTCCTGGTACAGACAGCTGCATCAATTGGACAACACTCTCACATTAAAACACCTTATAAGTGGGGGTGGTAACCAGTTGATGATGCTGTCAGTATCTACTGATAAGTGTCATTACTAAACCTGTTTCTACAACTATTTAATTCGTATACATGAACCCATTATATAGTATAATAAGAACAACACCCAACACCCACTTTAAAAACAACATAGTGTTTTCAACCCCAAGCCACACTGATAGGGTTTCAACGAATATTTTTAAAGTGGTAAAATAGGTCAAAACATACAAGTGTATGATTTCATCTTTGTATTTGATCTCTGATAAATACCTTAACTCAAATCTGGACCGATTATAAAAATTCTATCATCAGTAAAATGCTAACGTTAGTACTGAGTGAAATATGCACATATTTTCTACTTTCAACCGTGCGAAACTACTGGCGGAAGCCAGTATGTCATATGATGGACGAGAATTTATAAATATATTCGCCGAGACCATATCAGTGTAGCTTAGGAATAAAGCCCACCTTTCTTCTACGCTATCGTCGGATAGTCTGAAGAAAATAAAATATTCATTAGATGTATGATTTACAATGCTTCCCATAGGGAAGTGGTGACCTACCACCATTTCATATAAATACATGCTTAAAAAGCTGGTTTGGCTACTTAGTAATATCCTCCTGGTTATTGAAAAGCTTAAAACTGTCTTACCAAGCCATGAACATACATAGATTTCGTTTTTTAAGGTGTATTCACCAGGGTTACCCGCATAATTAAAATTATCTTAAGTTTTTTACATTTTGCAGCGCAGTGTCAACTTGTAGTCTTGATTAAAATATGTCTTGTAATGTCGATTAAAATATGATTTGTGATCGTAAAACGGGTTTATTTACAGAATAATAATTATTAAAATCATCAACACTACCATCTTAATTCGTCTAAGCTTTTCGACTAACCATTTTTTGAAAAATTAATTGAATAGCGTTAGTTTGAATTTCGTGGGCTATCCCGGAGCATCCGCCTTAACTTTAGATGTTTGTATTGAGTTTTATTATCTAGTAGCGAAACCAGCCCTTAACAAAACCACTCCTTAAGTATACTCAAAGGTCCATCCTCCACTGTTTCATGCTTATACTATTAAAAGTAAGGTGAGGTGGCAGCATGCTACTAAGTACTATGTGATCATAACAGTAAAATTTTGCCTTTAACTTATTTATATATGCAGAACAAAATGTAAGGTACCTCCATAGAAAAGGGAAGATCCTGCGACCAGATAGAATTTATTTATTTATTTACTTTAACATAACACGGCCAAAGGCCAATTATATTAGTTAAAGAAGAAGGCATGTCTAGTCCGGATAACTGACAGATAGTTGATTTTGGGCTGTTATACCTAAATGTTCTTTTCGTGCGGACATATTGAGTTACAGGATTTTAAATTCTAATTCCTATATTTACATAAGAATTGTTTTTGAGTGAATACTTAATTTTTACGCAAGCGTGTTAATGACAAAGTGGTAAAGCGTGAGCCAAACAATATTACAAAAAAAAATGTGGTAGCGTTGCGAAAAAGCTAAAGTAAAAAAAGACGTTGCTTTAACTCCTAAATCTAATTAAATACAAAAAAAATATATATAATGCTAATTTACTTCTTTTGCTGTCCGGTAATAATAAGTGTGTGAGCAAAATTATAACTACCCTACTTGTAATAATTATTCAAAGCGCAATGCAGGTACACTTAACTTCAAATTAAGTGAGAAGTGGTCGTCATTATATCAATCCAGAATTTCAAAGTAGTACGCTCGACAAAGGTGGTTGATAAACGCTCATCTACACGAACGGCACGTGACCAACGGCAGAGGTAGCTGCAGTCAACGACACGTGTGGACGGTAGCCGTCGACCTATAGTGACACTTGACACACACGACGGCTGCCGCTGATCTTCATTTGTTGGAATGTCGACGAGCGTCGAGCGTCAACAGCTGTCACCGACGCGTCGACGGCTGCAATCATCTCTGGCGTTGGCAACATACCGCTCGTGTGTTTGAGCCCTTACCCTCTTAAGAACTTCTGAAGATGGTTTGATGTTCTGATGGAACGGTTTGTCATTCGCAAGTTAAGGGTTAATTTACGATATCCAGATGTTTTTACAAACCCGTTTGAAGTCCGAACGCTTGTCAAGGGCATCAAGCATAAAATAGCTTAAAGTTGCATACTTTCAGAGTACAGTAAAATGCGTCAGCTAGCACACATACATGCAGTGCACACTACTCTCACCTGCTGTACATCTCCTGCAGTATCCGCTGCTGCTTCACCGTGATGGCCGCCTCCCAGACATCGTTCTGTGTACCAGACATACCCTGAGCAATATGCTACCACTTGATAAAGGAGCTCTACTTTTTGGGGCCCCTTTTTCTTTGTAAGCATTTGAATGTACGGTGGCACATTTTTGTACAATGGAAGGTTACCTTATACCCACTGCAAAGGGTAAAGGGAGATAACAATGTACTGTTACGTCATGTTCGTTTTTAAGGGGATATAGGCGAAAGTTTGATGTAATGAAAATTCCTTTGCAACCTTTATTTGGAAGCTTTTTATCACATATTACAATGAAAGTTCCCGGTCGACAATTTTTCACTTATGCCATCAAAGATCAAATTCAAACTCTAAATTATTACTTAGCACTTATGAAACTTCAGAAGCTAGCGCACGGTTCTTATGGAGAAGAAACTCCATGGTTACTCTTGATAAGATTGAGGGGGTCGACCGAGTACCTTCACAGGTATTCATAAAGCCGAAGTTGAAAATGGAATGTCAGTATCTATACGGCGATTCAAACTTAATGACGTGTGTGAAGTTCGCGTTCCGCTGCGCAGTACCGCACCGCTCACCCGCGCTGTCGTACTGCGCAGCGACTCGCGTCGTGTTCGCGGCGTCATTAGGCTTGAGTCGTCGCGCATGGGGCGTGCTTACCCCGGCGAGGCGCGAGGGTTGCAGCAGGTTGGGCGCGGGCGCGTCGCGCGACGAGCTGGGCCCGGCCGCCGGCGCGTCGCCGTCCCTACTTATGTGTACGTGTGTCATCGCCCTGCTGACAAACCAACCTCCACTTATACATCGTGTAACGTTCAATGCGCAAAACCAACCCCAAATGATTTTTAATTCAATTCAATTCTGAGAGAAATATTTTTTTTAATTTTATTCGCATCTACCTTTGAAATAAGAACTAATATTAGTCCGCGTATATACACAAAAGGTTGTCTCTTGTGTTTGTTAACCTATTTTGGCGGGTTCGCGCACGTGATGGCTTGGGTAATATTTTTAATGAAGATTTTTTTTTAAAGTGGTTCAGACTCCGTTTGTTATATTGATCACACTAACTACTATACAAACGAACTATTTTTACGTTTTGCGCATTTAACGTTACAGGTTGTATAGGGTGTGACTGACATCGACGCACAACCGAATACCATGGATCCGATTCATGATTCTGGACCCAACAAAAATTCCATCACCGGGGTGTCCAGAATCATGTACTGGATCCATGGTATTCGTTTGTGCTTCGATATCTGAGACAGCCTGTATTTTTGTTCAAAATAGACTGCCTGAATTTGAACTGCACGCCATCGCGCCAGCGGAATCTGCTAGTCAGTGTGTACTGATGGCATAGTTTGTAAAAGGTTTCGATCCACTATTTTGAACAGGGCCCTTGCCATAAATATGGGGGCCTACAGGGCCTACACGGGCTTTACCATAACGTGTTAAAATTTCAGCCGCGCAAGCGAGAGAGAGATGGAGCTACATATAACCATCACTATAACAGTTCAGTTTAGGTCATAAAATGTATCGCGTTAGGAGCTCATGTATCGGTAGTTTTTAGAGCCCTAGGCACCACAAATCACTAAATGCGTTCAGAGCTGAATACAAACTTAAAACATCATTCTGTCACCTGTATGTCTGTGCGTTCTGTCATCTTTAAAGGGTTGTCGAAACAGAATGATTCTTTAACACACCTTCTATAGTAGAAGTGGACGTAAAACATCTGTTTTCAATAATAAACCAACTTTATAATCTAGTCGAAAGGGAAACTGTCACATAAAGCTTTTTCTTCAGTTCTTTTTGTTGTTTACTATAAAATACTGTAAAAAAAACACAGCGTAGTACTCAAATGCTTGAAAATAATTGTGAGGATTATCTGTATTTAGTGATTTGTGGTAGAAGTGAACCTCAGTCTTAAACTAACTACTAACGATATTATTTACTTACAGATTTTTTTGTTGAGGTGGGATATCGTCCAATGACTTCTGCCGCTCTAGAGTGGAGCGAGCAGGCGTTTCAGACTTTTACTGACTAAAACCCACCTGTATGTTTCAGTTGCCCTTTGCGGTCCAGGATCACGGTACCCCTTTCAGAAATTACCCGTGGTAGTAGTGGACATTGAACCTACTGGGCCCCTACAGTACCTATACTCCGTCGGTTTAGGTACTTAACTAAAGGTAAACAATCTTGGCATGTCTTTTTATCTAAAAGTTGTCTATAAATTGTATGTAAAAATCTTTGCAAATAGGTATTTACCTAAATCGATGTTAGCTAATAAACTAAATTTAAATAATCTTTGTGTATATTATATACGACCTCTTTAATATAAAAAGACATACCAAGACTGTTTACCTTTAGTTAACTACCTAAACAAACGGAGTATACTTAGAGCTACGAGTATCACATCATTTTTCTAAATAATATTGTGTCGTCCTGCATCGCGCTTTTGAAACCAAAATAATTTGTTGTAATGTTTGTCACTTAATATCAATACTTAGGCCCTCTGTCCATAGACGCGCAGTGTCACAGACTCAGTCGACGAAGCGTCAATGTCGTGCCATCGTGTTGTTGCCGCTTCAACGACATTTTGCATGCAAGCTTCACGCCGGCGTGCACCAAGCGTATAATGGCGAACACGCGTCTATGAACCTATGCGTCTGTGCTGTGGCTTTAGGGTTTCGGATTTTGAAATTCATAGTGTCTAAACACACTATGCCGAACGTACGCGACCGAAGTTCCGCGGCTGATTTTACGTTCCAACGTATTCGGCTGATATGGCACACCATAAGTTCCGAACTTACGCGGCAGAAATTCAGTTGCGCAATTTTGTGTGTATATTCAGTGTTTCGAGCGCTGTCGTGGCGTCGTGTCTTGATCTTGTCTAGATCTTCGTCAGCAATCGAACCAAATTTCGGTCGCGTATAATGTGTGTTCTACAGAATACGTTGCCGCTGAACTTACGCCCGACCGAAGTTCGGCTGTACGTTATAACGCAACGTAATTTCGGCATAATGTGTCGCCAGTAATTCAAACAGCATTACAGGCGTAATAATGCAGAACTTCGGTCGCGTATCTTCGGCATAGTGTGTTTAGACACATAGTGTCAATAGAAACTTCTAGGCAACTGGCTAACAAAAGAACTTAGGACATGTTTTGTTATTTTTTTTTTAATATGCCATGCTGTATGAGGTGATGGCGACTGCGTTAGCTTTACAAAAGCACCCTTAATTATAGAAAATAATAGCGTAATGAGTTAACAATAAAAAGCCAAATAAAATTTAAAATTATTTTGGAATGTACGAGCGAGAATTCTCTTTCGTTTATTATATGATGGTCTATGATGAAGCCTCAATATGAAATATATATTCTCTACGATGTTAATCGACGATGATGTTAATTACACATTTGTAGTTAATCGTAAATTGAGTCCTAGTAGATATGCATTGTGATGTAAAATGAGTGTAGTTTTGTATCTCAAGTATCTGCACAACTGGACAATGTGTGGAATCATTGAAACAGGCGCTATCTCGGTAAAAATTCAGCTATGTTTTTATTTTTGTTGTGTTGACTAATCTACCTCAGCAAACCCTTCCAAGAAGGCTGATCGATATATTTGCTGCCGTTGTATAAGTACTACAAAATATTAGAATGTCTCAAAAATCTATATTTAATGGAAATAAAGACTTGGTCTAAAGGTCTTACCAGTGGGCCTAAAAAGGTCACATTGAGCAATTCATCTAAAAGCAAATCATATCCCGAATTCCTAGCAGATCATAAGCAATACTTCTAATATTCGTAAAATGGTTGAGGCACAAATTAGCTCATTAATTATTAACGCTGTGCCTACGGCGAAAAACGTGTCACGTAAAAGAGGGCTAAGGCTGATGCTTATTATTATCCTAATACGAGTACGATTCTACTATAGTTTGTTCGCGTTAAGAATGCAGTAAAGTCATCACTGTCTGTCGGCCTAGCCCCGCCTCCTAACCAATTAAAGCTGTTTAAGTGTATTTTTATAAATTCAATAAAATTAATATTTAAAAAATAGTTTGTTTGGATTTAACACCACTGTAAATACACCTTTATCTTGCAGTTGCGCTGATAAATCACTGCATTCTTAACGCGAACGAACTATAGTGACCTGTTGAGACTCGCAGTTCATAATTGAAAAAAAATAGCATTATGATATACTTACACAGGGTTGATCTGGTGCGCGGGCGCGCGGCTCATGCGGATGGTCTTGGTGCGGCGGCGCGCGCCGGGCCGGCCGGAGCCCGGGTACGTGCCGGAGCCGGACGGCGACGTGTCGCGCGTGCTCTTGGAGCCCGCCGAGTCCGTCGGCTGGATGTCGTGGATGCACGTCCACTGCGCAACGGAGTTTAAGCATTTATTTAATTATTTAGGGCCGCGGTCCATATATTTTGGGCACAAAATAAATCATCTATTTTGGTCCAAATTACAAACTTTAAGTTAAAAAAAACTATCTTGCGTACATTTTCCGTAACATGATTGCATAATCAAAAATTTCGAGCTTGGCTAGCATTAGTCCTAGAGCTTTGTGCTGTAATTGTGTAAGTTCTAACACAATTACAGTTTACACACATACATTTTACATACAAAGAACAATCTTACAGCATTAGGGTGTAACGCACATGACATTTATTTATTTATGAAATACTTTATGCACATAGAAGTACAGAGGCAGACTTATGCCTAGTTCGCACTAAGCTAGTACTTTAGTTTAGTAGCGAGTAATTTAGTAGCTAAAATACTCGCTTCTGCCCAAAAATCGTTCGCACTTTGTTCGAGTACAGTTTATAAGTGAGTGGTGTTTTGCAAGATGAACAGCCTACAACGCAATAAAATAAATAAACGGATTATTTTTTTAATTTTCAATTTTCTTGCCAACTTTTCACCAATTCCAGATACAGTATGGCCGTTATAAGTTGGCGAGTCTGAAGTTAGGCTCTCCGAATTTTGGTGCTTGAAAACTCGTACAAAAATAAAAGGTTAAAAAAAATGCAATTTGCAGTTGTTATTGCTGTTAAAAACAGTTATTGGCTTTTTTTTAACCTTTATCTTTGTACGATATTTCAAGCGCCAAAATTCGCAGAGCCTAACTTCAGACTCGCCAACTGATAACGGCCGTACCTACTGTATATTCATTGTATTTTCTAAATCCAAGTATGCGGATTATTTCATATTTTGTTTATCTATACTAATATTATAAAGAGGTAAAATTTGTAAGTTTGTATGTTTGTAAGTTTGTATGTAGGGGGTAATCTCTGGAACTACTGGTCCGATTTGAAAAAATCTTTAGTGTTAGATAGCCCATTTATTGAGGAATGCTATAGGCTATATACCATCACGCTACGACCCACGGGAGCGGAGCAGTAACGGAAAATGCGGGTGAAACCGCAAGGGATAGCTAGTGTTTTATAAATATGAGGATTTAATATTCCATAAGCATTCATATTCTATATATTTGGAAACAATTTTTAAAGTTTCTTCGCTCCAACGATACGACATTTTTGCGGCAACTAATGAACTCGACTAATTCGACAGGTTCGGACTCGTTTAATCGGTGCGCCAGTGGCTCGGACGCGTGGTGGGAGGTGCTACTCGCCCGATAAAAATAGAGTAAAATGGTTCGACTAGACTAAATTCCTTACTAAACTACTCAACTAAATTTTTGGTATTCCGACGCGTTTAGCTACTAAATTACTCGCTACTAAACTAAATTACTAGCTTAGTGCGAACTAGGCATTAATGCCTTAGGCGTTTTCTACCAACCAACCTAAAACCTAAATAAGAGAGAGGCGTACGTTACGCTCTTCAAAATAAAACTGCTACAATCTGCCATTACATGATATAACACAAAAACAATAAATTCATTATTATCACTACAGATTAGAATAAATTGAAAATATTAACGGTTTAATTACTCAGATACCCGCGAAACGAGACACAATAGTATAACAATAACAGCGCGGTCTCATAGGACCGGTCGGGGATTCAAACGTTAAGCTTTGTATTGTATGAAAAAACTTTTAACAGAATCGAATTAGTCATTTCTTTTTGACGGGAAGACGTCTTTAAAATTTTCTTCATAGCAAGAAAAAAATAATAAAAAAACCGACCCAGTGCGAGTCGTAATCCCGCAACCGGTTCCGTACTGTTCGTAGCAAAAAATGACAAAAAAAAGACGTGTGGCATTCGGAGACTGCCGCGGTAAAGCTATTGCATAGCATTTTTTATCAACTTATCCAGTAGGGAATATGCATAAAAAATAAAATGGCCTGATTTTTTTTTCCTAAACTTTTAAGGTCGTAGTAATACACTCAATTCGTTATTTTCTAATTTAATATGCATTTAGTTATTTAAAACGTAAATCAAAAAGTGAAAAATTTGTAAAACGCCTCACCATTGGTCGTATGAAAACGACCAATGGTGAGACGACGACGGCGACTACTTTGACCTCACAGAGCACAAAACTGACAGGAATGGTGAATTTATTTGGTGAACTTTTTATAGTGTTATACACATTGGTATCATGCAATATCTATAAAATGGCTTTTTTCTTCTTCCATGTTTATTACGCGACTAAAACACTTTGTTATATATCAAACTAACTCTCAATGCAAACAATAAACTGTCAGGACGTAACCTATGACGTCACGCCTCAAGCGCACGAGAAATAGTAGCGTTTGAACTCGTCAAATTAAACCAATATTTTTATAAAAAAGTAATAAAAGAGTAGTACTCTTACGGCTATGGTTTATTTTTTTTCTACATGAAAATGAAGTGAATATTGAATAAAAAAAAAAAATTGCCTGCATATTCCCTATTATAATTTTTTATTTTTTTCTTTGATATTAATTCAAGTTACACTTCAAAACCACCAATGGTTCTTTAATACAACCAATGCCACCTAAAGGCGGGTTGCTGAACTAAAGAGACAAGCGTGATATTTCAAAAAGTCATTAAAAGTTCTGGTATTTATCGATAGATGGCTGTGCCGGTCGGAGTGGGGGGTGTTAGGTTTTTTTCGTTACGGAATTTCTGGATTCGGTCCCCACACTCAAGGCCTGCGATAGAAGCTATGCAATAGCTTAAAAAGAACATTTGTTTTATAAGACCCCAACTTAAATATTTATTCCATTCCGTTTTTAATATTTTTTTGTTATAGCATCTGTAGAAATTTCGACTGTCTAGTTGTGAGTGATGAGATGACAGATATAGTGGAGATTTGGGTACGGAACCCTAAAAACAAATGATAACAATATCGGGGGACAGTGCGGGGAGACAGGTTGGGGCTACATACCAATATATTTATAGAGCTTAGGGATTAATCAATTTGTTAGGCTTTTTTTTAGGTGTGGTGATCATCTAATGACTTCTTCCGCTCTGGGCGGAGCGAGAGGACGTTTCAGACTTTTACTGACTAAAACCACACCTGTGTCTTTCAGTTGCCCCTTGCGTTCTAGGACTACGGGTTTCCTTTTCAGAAATTCCCAGCGGTCTTAGCTTACGGCCGTCGGCCCTGCTGGGCCCCTGCGGTTTACTGACATCTCTTTAAGAAGCGCGTGGATCACTATGCGCTGTTGACGACTGGGCTCGGTCTGGTCGATTACCGGACAGTCGGACGGCGAGCTACCCATTGCTCGGCGTCCGCAAGCCCGCGTGTACCGTGGCTGGTAGTCAGAGTCGGAATCTCGGCGGCTGGGACGTGAGGACGTTCGTTCTCTCACGCGAGCAGCCTCCTCCTTCGCTACCATTACTGCTTCGCTAAAGGAGGAGCTCGTGGCTAGATAATAACAGCCGCACAGGTCGATCTTCAAGGTTAAGCAACGCTTGCCTAGGTTGGTCTGTGGATGGGTGACCATCTTAACATAACGAGTTTCCTCCGTGCCTCGGAAAGCACGTTAAGCCGTTGGTCCCGGCTGTCATTTGGAGATCTTTAGCAGTCGTTACTGATAGTCAGAAGCCAGTAAATCTGACTCCAGTCTTGCCATGAAGTACCGTGTTACCCCAGTTAATGGGTTGTGGAGGTCTGGCAGGCAGCCGCTCCTCGTAAAAATACTGGTATTTAGCTAAATCCGGCTTGACTGGAGGCCGACCCCAATATAGTTGGGAAAAGGCGAGGCAGATGATAAAGGAGGCGGCCGCCCGCCACACCTCCTCGCTCCGGACCATAGCCTAACTAGGGCCCGGCGCGATAAGTCACTGCCACCGATTGCCTCCATGAGGACGCGGCGGTGCTCCGCCCAAGCGGGGCACACCTCTACCGAATGCTCCACCGTGTCCTCCGGGCGATCATCACAATGGTGACATCTGGGCGTTTCTTCCGCACGAATCTGTTACAGGAACCTCCCGAACTTCCCATGACCAGTAAAGAATCTGTTAGGCTAAATGAGGGCTGGCACGATGGTGGGCGAAACGCCGCAATTTTTTTCAAGTATCGTATTAGATGTTTAGAAACAGGATATTCTTGGAAGTAATTCTTATACCTTGTCACAGAATGCAACTTTGGGAAATTGTGCTTTATAGTCAACAAGCTTAGGATTGAATATTTCAAATCTTACCTCTGATTTGTCATCATGGCTAATATTCCTACTCAAAGCGCTCCATCCCTGGGGGTGAATCTGTAAAATACATAGTAATTATTAAATTAAAGTACGCCCAATTTCCGTTACAATGTTTTTGTAATGGCGTGTCAGACTTTTCCTGACTAAAACCCACTTCGTTTATTCTTTGCTTTCGTTCCAAGGTCCCGGGTTTACCAAGCTAACCCGTGGTCCCAGAGGCTTCAAACCTAATGGGCCCTTAAGGTTTTGCTGGCATCTTTGAGGCGCGCGAGGAATAGTACGCGCCGTTGTCAACTTAGGCTGGGTCCGGTAATGATGACTTTTTCGCCTTTGCTCGCCGTCCGTTAGGCTGCGCTTACGGTATGTTTTTGTGCATTGGTTACCTATCTCACCCGCCTGATGGTTAGCGGAATGAAGAGCGTGGACTACACTGGCATATTTAGAAAGTGAGCTTTAAAGTGGGTGATAGACGTACGAACTTAAAGTACGCGGTTTTTAAGATTGTGAACTTACTCGGCTCGACATCGGTGACACACGTGAAGCTTGCTCATACTATATCGCGATGTCGTCGAGAGAAGAAGCTTTGTGTTAGTTGGGAATTTTATATCATACTATCACATCTTTCGGCTGAGATGATGATGATGATGATGAATATTAGTATAGACTACGTTTTAAAAACTAATAAAAAAAGGACGAAATTGACAAGTGTGGTAGAGTTACATGACGAGAAGGCGGCTCCCGGCTCGCAGTGCTGCCACACGTACGAGCCGAGACGAGCTACGAGTAAGATTTCAAACAGGTTGGATCGCCTGCGAACTTGCGCGGCAATTTTAAAGTACGCGTTTTTAAGGTGACACACAGGCGAAAAAGGTCGTTGAGCCACAAGTCCGCGTACTTACTCGCACGTCTATCACCCACTTAAGGTTTGAGCTGCTCGTGGCTCCACTAGGAGTGCGATAACACGCGGCGAAACCGACGAGCCGGTCTTCAACCCGCTTTTGTATTTTGATTCATATATTTTAAATTAGCGAGTCTTGCAATAAAGGCGTGAAGAGGAGGGCACGAAAACATTTGTCTTCTGTACAAGACGTGGCGCTCAAAAAGTTGGACTTCCTTTTTATTCCTAGACTTTACTGTCCCACAACTGAGCAAAGGTATCCCCAAATTCCGCGTCTAGATAATTTCGCCATCTCTTTCTAGGCCGGCCTCAACGACGCTTTTCCTCTGCAGGAACCCATTGTGTAGCGACGCCTGCCTACCTTGGACTACCTTATTAATTAAAAATACTTTTTAAAATAGTGCATACCTGTAGAGCGCTGACGACCTCCGCATCATTACCGTCCGGGAAGTCAGATATGAACTCGACGCGGTTCTCGCGGCGGCTGGAGTCGAACAGGTGGTCGTACATGGCAGCGATCGGGATGGACTGCCTGCTCATCTGCATCAACCGGTATAGGTTCGGCTGCAACCAAGTGAGGCAATTTTCAAGTAAGGATCTTCTTCTCTTGTGTTTACAAACTTTTTTTTAGATAGACAGTCAACATAATGACTTCTGAGAGCGTCAAATTGTTTTCTAAACTCACTAATATTCCCTCTTTGCCTTAGTTCTAAGGCCCCGGGATTATCTTTCGTACTACCCCTAACCCCAGCAGGCTTTGAGGTCCCCTACAATATTTTCTACATTTCTCCTTTCGCAGGTCTGCTGGAAGACACTACTAAACAAGCAGTTTGTACTCATATTTGTGGCCACGAGAGCCAAAGTTTGCAAAAAATAAGTTGACTTCATTTATAATGTATCTAATAGTCTCCCTTTACGTAAAAAATAATAACAAAATAAATCAATCAATCTGCCTATTTTATAATCCGTCCAGGCTTTCAGGCTTTGCTCGCCGTCCGCAAGCATACGCCTACGGGGTGGCTGAAAATCGGGGACGGGATAGGATCCCGGCGGCTGGGGCGGAGGCTGTCCGCTAACTCACGCGCGTGGCCGCCTCCTTCCTACACTTAGAATGGAGCGAGAAGATAACCATCAGACTTTTACTGTTAAAAATACCTGTGTCCTTCAATTGCCCTTCACATGCTTGGGCCACGGTCTCTCTTTCAAACGTTCCCGCAGCCCCAACAAGCATCGGCCTTACCGAGCCCCTTCAAATATCTGATATGCGGGTACCACTTATTTCAATGACTGCACAACCTAGGGATAGGGAAAAGTACGTCCAATAAAGTATTAATTAGTAGTCTAAACACGTAAAAAATCAGACTAACCTTAAATCCATTTAAGTCCTGAGCCAGTGTGTTTAAATTCAGATCGTGTATGAGTACGATGAGGCCGCCAGTCGTACACATGACCATTTGCCTCGCGTCCGGGGACAGTCGACACCGCATCAAACTTGACGTATGAAATACTCTTTGGTAAATAAGATTGTATTCTGTATAAGAGTTGATATCCCATGTGTATACACTGCCATCTAGACCAGAAGTCACCAGCAGTTTGTCTTTGACTGAAAATTCTATATTTTTCACCCATTTGGAGTGACCTAGTAGAGATCTTATCTTCTTCTTAAGGTTCCGGACGTCCCAGAGAGCGATTGTAGTGTCGTCTGAACATGTTGCGAACATTCGCCCGTCAAGGAACCTAAAAAAAGATAATTATGAGATTTTTAATATAAATAATCAGGACTCTATGGTCAAAGACGAATTGGAGAGATTATTTTTATCATAGCTAGTTATTTTTTCAAGTCTATGTATTGCTCTTCACATATTTTTTTTCTCTCTTTAAGAAGATCCAAGAATCCGCTTGGGAGGTCGAGTCAGACTTTTACTGACTAAACGCCACCCCGTTTCTTCGTTGCCTTCGATATGGGGACACCGAGTTAACCTTTCGGCAATCCGATCAATGCCCCCAGAAGCTTCGGCCCTGCTGGGTCCCTACAGTTTACTGACATCACTTTGAGGAATAGTACGCGCCGTTGACGACTTGGGCTCGGTCCGGGTTACTACCGGACGGCAAGCTATCCAGAGCTCGCCGACCGCAAGCCCGCGCCTACGGTGGTCGGAAATCGGGATTGTGATCCTGGCGGCGGCGGGGACATGAGGGCCCTTCCCTCTCACGCTCGTGGTCGGCTACCTCGTTCGCTAGCATTACTGCTTCACAGAACGAGGCGACCGCCATCCCTCCACCACCCCGCCATCCCTCCTCGCTCCGGACCATGGCCTGTACCAGGGCTCGGCGCGACAGGCCGCTGTCGCCGATCGACTCCACGAGGACACGGTGGTGAGGCTACCCTGATGCTTTACACATTAAGCACAGCCAGAAATAAAGTTCAAAGTCACACAATACTTACTTAACGCAGTTGACACAATCAGAATGTGCTCCATTTACTGAGTGTATTCTCTCATGAGTGAGGGGGTCAAATATTTGAACGGACTTCTTTTCACAGGCAGCTACCAGCAGTGTTCTGAAATGTTTATATTAAAAACATCAAAAATGTTCAATATTGTGTGTAACATATTATTTGACCTTCACAACTTTCACACAATGCCATCTAGTCCCAAACTAAGCAAAGCTTGCGCTATAAATACTAGACAGCTGGAAAACAAATACATGAGTTTTTTATATTTAGTATTTCTATTTATTTAGAAAAAATAATATAATAATAAATTTAACAAATGATTGTACTCATCACACAGACACTTGTCTTGGACGAGAATCAAACCCACGACTTCCGGCATAGCAATTAGAGCCACTAACCACTAGGCCAACAGGCCAGACACTCATTCCTGTCAGTAGTTCCTGAGATTATTGAATGTACTAATCTTTTGAAGGCAATTAAAGGTGGTTTGCCCAATTCTTAGGAAATTTTGTGTGTATATTAATCCTTTGGTTACCATTATTAGAGACATAATAGAAAGACAATAGGTGTGCGGACGCTGGTTACCGCTCGGGGCTCAATCGATAAAGTAGGTCTGAGAATAGAACATAAACAATTTTTTACCCTCCTACACCAACCCCTCAATTTTTTCTATGATAAGGTATATGGCAGAACATCAATATTATTGTTAAGGCAGCTAATAATCTATACTAATATTATAAAGAGGTAAAATTTGTAAGTTTGTATGTTTGTAAGTTTGTATGTAGGGGGTAATCTCTGGAACTACTGGTCCGATTTGAAAAATTCTTTCAGTGTCAGATAGCCCATTTATCGAGGAATGCTATAGGCTATATACTATCACGCTACTACCCACGGGAGCGGAGCAGTAACGAAAAATGCGGGTGAAACCGCAGGGAACAGCTAGTATTATATTATAAGGACACCAGTTAACAAAAAAAAATTGGAGTAGAGAGAGAAAGAAGTTACCATGTGGTAATTATTGACTTTGATTTCCTGAATCTCAATTTGTTCTCAAATAAATCACTCCTAACCGGAAGTGACCAATTTAATCTTGAGATAGCCAGTATCACTAACTTATTACAACTAAAGTATGTGACATAAAAGTTAGATTTTGCAGTTAATTTCTTATGGATCCGTAGAATACTCGTTACACATAGGCTGTCTAAATATATTGATTTATTTATACATCTTATATGTATTAAATATGTGTTTTTTACACTCTATATTTTGTGTAAAATTTATAATATTATGTTTTTTTTTTAGAATCATTAAACTAGTTTAGGAAGGAAGTAAGAGGTAGCTAAAAATAATGGTTTTTAGCTACCAGTTACTTTCATGATCCACCTTATTTAACCTATCACATACCCGCAAAACGAGACACAATAGTAAAACAATAACAGCGCGGTCTCATAGGACCGGTCGGGGATTCATGAACTAATGCGATATTCAATTTAAAAGTTCTGCTGATGACTGCTGTTTTATCAACATAGTTAATGCAGCTTTAATGACATAAAACAGGGTTTGCAGGCAATTAAGTTAATTAGCACATGTTATTTGGCATATTCTTAGTTTTTAGTACGGAATTAAAGCAAAACCAAAGTCAAGGCTAATAAACGCTATTCTAACACCGCACACTTACCCTTCCGGGGAAAATTCAAGGTTGAAAACGCCTCCAGTCGGTGCAATCTTATCGCGTTCAGAGTCCCAGGATGCGATAGGTCTCATACCACAGTACAAACTCTTCGCGAGTGCATCGCTCTCTCCGATAGTGTGCGGGTACCCTAGCTCTCTCTGCCTTATGCGAAAAGGATTAAATGCTGAATATTTAGCCATGTAAATCGAATTGTCTTTGTTAATGTTACCCATCTTGCTATGTTTATGACACAAATGCTTCACACAATGCAAGGGATTAAGTACTCGATGTTACATTGATATAAATGCAGTCAGAACACATAAACGACATCGTTTTTCACATTATTAATTGAGTTTTTAATATTTTAAAACAGGAGTGGTAGAACTAGAACAAATTATAATCACGAACTTCACTGCAATGCAATTTGTGTTGTTTTTTGACATTACTAAAGATAAGATAGACAGCTGCGTTTTGGGTCGATTTTCAGGATTCATAATTGCCAACTTAAAAACGGTAAATCATTGAATACACAATGTGTTTTTTGTTTCCATGAATAGACAATCAAAATATTCCATAAAATAACCGACAAATTATTAAGTTTTATGCGTTTTCAAGATAATACAAAAAACACTCATCTAATCTTTGAGCAGCCTAGTGGCCTGGCGTAATTTATTGGCGTCAATAGCATGCTAATGATGTAATACCAAGCAGAGACCATAATATCCAAAGGTGCTCATGGTATCAGGATATTCACAAAAAGTGCGATCAGAATGTTTCATTTTTATTTCAAACAGTATACAATTGCTCGTAAAATACTGGTATTCAGCTAAATCCGGCTTGACTGGAAGCCGACCCCAATATAGTTGGGAAAAGGCCAAGCAGATGATGATACAATTTTATTGCTCGCCACGAAACTTTTGTCGTGTGTTCATAATGTCGTGTTTTTTTTCCAAATTATTTTTTGCTTTTTGCAGTGTTTTTTTGTTGTTGGAACACTAATTTCTTCTATCATAACTTTTGACAATCACCTGACATTTCGTTTGACAATTGGGTACCTATTGTGGCTTATACAAAAGGATTTTGTTATCAAATTTTCTCGTGATTACATCAATAACATACGTGTACCTCTCCCTATTTGTTGCGTCATTACAATTATCATACGGTCAGTAGTTCCTACCTGTTGTGTATTTTGTAGAAGATGGCGGAAATAAGTGAAAAGTATAACACAAAATGTCCTGGTGTAAAACGTCTAATGAGAGAGGCCATGGAGTTGGCGGAGGCCACAGAGGAATATTGTGCGCGGCCTTTGGAGGACAACTTATTCGAGTGGCACTTCACCGTGCAAGGACCGAAAGGTACTGACTTTGAGGGTGGTATTTACCATGGTAGGATATTGCTGCCCAAAGAATATCCTATGCATCCACCTCACATAATACTTCTGACTCCCAATGGCAGGTTCGAAGTCAACAAAAAGATTTGTTTATCCATTTCTGGGCATCACCCTGAGACGTGGCAACCTTCCTGGTCAATAAGAACTGCATTATTGGCTTTGATCGCGTTTATGCCGACTCCAGCTGAAGGTACGATCGGCTCGCTCGACTACTCGCCTGCTGAACGCAAGGTGCTCGCCAAGAAATCCGTAACCTGGGTATGCTCCCAGTGTGGAGAGATATCTACTCTGCTGTCATCAACAGCAGCTAAACCTATCACTGAAGAAGAAAAGTCAGTATTGAACCAGATAGCTTTCAAAGCAGAGGAGGAGCAGTCTGCTGCAAAGCCCCCAGTTGAAGAACCTGTGCACGAGCCAGAACCTCAAGTGTTGGAGTCAGTTGAGCCCACCAATAGTTTCTTGGATCAGCTGACTGAAATACTAGTTGCCCTACTAGTGGGAGCCATTGGCATTTTCATTTATAGGCGTTGGAATGTGTATACTTCTGAGACAGAGCTGTAACTTTATCAGATTTTTGATATTAGGGCCTAAGAATAATTTTGAAATATTTGCAAGTGATGACAAATGATGCACTGCATCCTCCTCTTTATTAAGAGATCTTAATTCAAATTGGGGTGTTCACTTCAACAGTATTGAGCATGATCATACCTATCAAAGCTTTTATTTCTCTGATAAATGATATGATTTTTCAATTGTGCCTTAAGAATAAGGATATAATACTTGTAAGGCATCCAGAAGCCTCTCTAAGAGAAAACAAAGTTACATCACTGTTTTGTGATTGCTCATAAATCATCTTTTACATTGTATTGTGTATAATTTATTTATAATTAACTGTCAGAAGGCGTCCCAAAATGAATGAATACAGCATTTCAAGTTACATAGTAACTCTTGAGTAAAATGCACATAATTAATGTTTGTGAAATATAACTGGATAGCCATAAACTGGTTATTGACACTGTTATATTTGTATCTTGCCAAATAATGCGAAAAATGATCTTTAGACCTTGTGATCTCGGAGATGTATGTGACCTACTTTTACACACACATTAGTCATAAATGAAAAAATAACTAGGCCCATGTCTCAGGGTTATATCTTGTAAAGTATGGTCACACTGGACATGTGATTTAAATCCCTTGAGGTATCTTGCTACGGCAAAAATACTAAATTGAATGGTATATTAGGGTATTCTCCATACCATAGGTCATAATTGGCCCAAATAAAGTCTATTTCTTCTTTCTAAGGACTTAAAAATAATGGTCCATTGTTATTTTAGTTATACAAACATATTTATAGAAGCAAAATTTTTTTTTATGGCACTGGTTATACACTATATTTTAACAGCAAATATGACTCTGACATCTTAACACTGTTTTTTGTAAAATATAAATGTTTATATGATCTTTATTATGTCTAAGAATTCATCTTGATTACCATAGCTAAATTATTGTTTTGTAAATGAATATTGCACCATCTTGTGGATAGTATAGAACACTAGTATTGAGCGCAGGCTCCGGACCTGTGCTGGTAACATTCCAAGAGCTTAGCTGTCATTACAATAATCTTTTGGAATCAACATTGTATTAATACATAAGTTTTTGTTAAGTAAAATTATTGTAGTGATAAGTTTTATGTATGTATATTTTAAATGGATGTAAATTAATTGTAACATTGCTTTCAGAGTACTGTGTTGCATCGTTTGACTAATATAAACTTTGTAAATTCACTACACAAATGTTGTTCGTTATTTGCGAGCCCCAAAACCATTATTCTACTTAGAGGAAGTAAATATTTGAAGGTTGCCTTTTGTTTTGCAGTAATTTCCTTTTTATTTTTAAACTAATTTTTGCCTGTGACTTTGCCTCGTAAATGACGGCTTAGGCGGACGTGATGTCGATGTCAGATAAAAATAGGCTTGGGCTTCAAGCTTACTCCTTACTAAATTTTATCAAAAACGGTTCAGTAGCTTATCTGTGAAAGCCTAACAGACAGACAAATTACTGTCTCATTTATTATACACATTAGTATGGATTTCGTAATTCTGGAAAGGCTAATTTTGGATTGCTTGAGTGTTTGCTGCATTTCATTAAGTAAAAGGTGTTTAGTGTCTAGGCAAGTTAACACAGACTCAAAGCGATGTTCTAAAATTGTTTATAGTATAATTAATTATTGGCTCCAATCTCCATACCGTAATATCTTTGGTACACACAGATTTCTGTAGAAATAAAAAACGTGTAAAATTAAAAAAGAGTGGTATTGACCAGTTGGGAGAAAATAATGGTCAGGTCAGGGTCAGAGTGACTCGTCTTCAAAGTTTGCGAAATACTTCGTAATCTATTTAGCAATGTGTATTGCCAGATAATTAGGTACAGCTGTGGGTACAGCCTAAAGAGAATTAATAGTCATTGGTACAGCCACATCTGATATTACCTATTCCTCATTATAGGCAAAATTAGGGCATTTGACGGTACCTAATTCTCTTTTTCCCTGACGGAAAAGAAGGGCGTTGACGTGACGTCTGTCTGTCCGTGTCATCGTTACTCCTAAATGAATAGACTGATTCTGATTCGAAATTTTTCTCTTAGGTAAGTGCCTACAATTTGTTTAAGATCGGTCTAGGTAGGAACCCAGCAGGATCGAAGCCTCTGTGGGCATGGCCCAAGAGCGGAAGAAGTCATTCTGATGATTTCCCACTACAAAATAGGTGTGCAAGGTCATCAGCTCGTTTGTTAGCACTTGACTTTCATATATACCTACGCGTGACCTAATATTTGAAATACTCATGAACATGCTGGTGCCATTGAGCTGGTCAGATGATGGAGCTCGAAGGTGTACACAGGAAACCCTCGATTATTACCTATTACTTAGTAAACCTATCCAGTAATCGTCTTTACTAGTTCTGTTAATTTTTCATGACGACAACAGAGGAATTGTTTTTCTTGGTATGGTTATGTGAAGACTTGAAGAGGGTTGAAACGCATGTTACAAAAAAAGTTATTTACATGTGATGGAGAGGGAGAGGGAGGCCAAAGAAAAGATGGATGGATTGTATAAGAAGTGATATCGAAGAAAAGGTAGTTAGGAGTTAGTTAAGTATAGCGTGACGAGTGAATGGAAGAAAAAAACGTGTTGCGCCTTAAATAAAACAGGACAAGGGCAGGAAGATTAAGATGATGATGACGACACCAGACAATCTGAAGCTAGAATTGGGAGGTGGCTGATGGAACCCAAACCCTACTTATTAGGTAAGTAAACCTATCTAGTTAAGGCTCATTAGATTCCTCTTAACCACCTTTATACATTTCTAATGATGATAAAGACCGGATGCAAGAACTGGAACCCTAGAATGCTTACTAGTCAACCCATCAAGTTGGGACTTGTTAGATTCATCTTAATTAAAGTACGGCCGTTATAAGTTGGCGAGTCTGAAGTTAGGCTATGCGATTTTGGCGCTTTCGCGAAACAGCAATACGCGGGGTTGCAAGGCACGCGAACACCGCATGACATCCGTCGCCATCTCTACTCTCCCTGGTGACCGGGGTAGATGATGAACCTATCCAACAGGTAGGCCTCGATCACACGACGGAGGTAGGCGGGCACCTCATGGTACCGAAGTGCATTTTGATAGGTAAAGAAACCAGCTTATAATTTATAAGTTTTTCAACTGTTTATTTGATCAAAGATATGCTATAGATGTACAAGTATACCTACTGTATAAGTACACGAATATATATTTTTTAACGAACCAAGCGTTTTTTATTTTATTACGAAGTTAGTAAAACATTTAAATGTAGTAGAACTAATTTAAATTTAATTAATTCGACGGTCGAACAAATGAGAAAAAAAAATCTCACTAGTTCGACGATCGAACTAATGAATCAAACTAGTGGGAATGAACGGAAATATCATACCGAAGCGGCATTTTTGTTAGGTACTATGAACATGTATCATGGAATTTGCTATTTTATTACTATGGTGTTAATGTGTATTGCTATTTGCCACCTAAAATCCTCAGCTGTGCCGATGCCGTTAATGGGCGCCGGCCCTTAGCAAAACTGTGTCATCACAGAAATGTGATGTCATAAGTGCGTTGGAGTAAGACCGGACGGATTTTGGTATAGTTGCAAGCAGGCCCGCCGCTAGCTGTTTGGGCGCCCGCGTGCAACACCGGTTAAGACGCCCCTGTTTTTTTTAGGGTTCCGTACCTCAAAAGGAAAAAACGGAACCCTTATAGGATCACTTTGTTGTCCGTCTGTCCGTCCGTCCGTCTGTCAAGACCCTTTTTCTCAGGAACCCGTGAAGGTATCAAGTTGAAATTAAAACCATATATTGAAATCCGCGGTCCCTTGAAGTTGTGCAAAAATCAAACTTGTAAGTTGACGGGAAAAAAAGATACGCCCGTTTATGTTGCAAAAAACGTACATTTAGACACTGTCGAAGGAATCAAAACTCATAGGGTGCTTCCCGTTGACCTAGAATCTTGAAATTTGGCACTAAGCAAGGTATTATAGCACTAATATCGGGAAAAGTCTGAAAACTGAAAATTTTTAGTTACGTCACAAGAAAAAAAAATTGAAAAGTCTTCAAGACTCGATTCGAGAATTAAACTGTTTTTATAGGTAGGTTGGTACGAAACCCTCAGTGCGCGAGTCCGACTCGCACTTGCCCGGTTTTTTTTTTGGGTAAATTACCAATGACTTGTCCCGCTCTAGGGCGTAGGGCGGAACGGGAAGGCGTGTAAGACTTTGTACTGACAAAAGCCACACGAATGTTCCTTCTTGCCATTCCAAGATAGGCTTTGCTAGGTTACTACAGTTATGTTGATATGATATCTCTTTGAGGCGTTCGTGAAACACTATGCGGCGTCAGACTCGGTCTGACTGGACGGTCTGACCTTTGCTCGTCGTCTTCAGTGGCTGGAATTCGATTTCGAGGGGATCGGCGGCTGGAGCGTGAGGATGACTGTCCCTTACGCGGTCGCCTCCTTCGGTAGCGTTTTTACTTCGCAGAAGGAGACGACCACCTCCACCGGGTCAACTGAGCGATCCACACGAGTCACCATTGTATGGATCACTCAATAGCGGACGTTTCTTCCTCGCAAATCAGGCGCAGGGACCTTCCGTCCTTACCATATCCGGTAAAGATCTGCGTCATGAAAAAGATGAGAACGCTGTGACGTCTGTCTAGCCACTCCTTAAAGAGGGTAATTACTGCCATAATGATGGCGTGCCAACCACTGGGTTGCGTCAGTAGCTGTCATCGTTCCACCATGAGATTCCGTCGGAACTCCGTTTGCATGCCGCGACTTGTCGCGGCAGCGGAGTGTCGCCCCGGCGTTGCATCACCACGCATAAAATGTGCATGCGTGCAAGGATGTGCTCTCCAGATCCCATGATGGCAGGTCAGCAAGGAGTCCCGCCGCTTCGCGGGAGACCGTGCGGTCGCACCATCTGGATGGCCATGACCCTCTGGCAAATGTTTAGCTTGGTCGCCGGTCGCTTACGCAGCGACGGCGCCCACACTGGCGCCCCGTGAAAGGCCATGGACTGAACGATCCCCACGTAGTTGGGCTGGAGCCACGATAGGACAGCCCCAATCCGTTCCAGTTTGGGGCCCAGACGTCGAAAATGCTCCTCGGTTTAGTTATGTTTTATATTTTAGTAATGCGAAGCTTCAAACATTTCTGTTTATTTCACGACATAACCGCTGACTTATTTAAACTTTTCGAGTTAAGGGGCACCGTAGTCGCTTGTTCAAGTGGTGTTGGGTTTCGCGTGCCAAAGGTACACATATAATGATAATGAATCATCTGACACGTAGGTAAACATACATTTGAGACCTCATCACATCAGTTCCTTAGACATCAAGCCAGTGTATAATAAAAATATATGCCAGCATATTATGACACTGTTTAATTTTTGGCGCCCCCTTGATGACGGCGCCCGCGTGCGCCGCACGCTCTGCACGCCCGCACGCGGCGGCCCTGGTTGCAAGGGTGTTGCAAAAACTTTTTTTTCTCAAGTTTGGTGTACCCATTCTTGAAAATTTTAGAAATAGTTACTTAATCATTAAACACACGATATTGCTGTTTCGCACCAAATTTTATGTATTTTCTCCGCTCTTCCCCTTTATGGAAGCAGCCACATCTCTTGGACAAAATTGATCAGACAATTCGGTATACTTCGACTTCCATCCTAAATGTGGCTCTGGATGACCGAGCGTGGCAACAAGCCACGCTACCCATTCGTTTTGGTGGGCTCGGCATCCGCAAAATTTCTAGTGTAAGCCTACCGGCGTTCCTGTCTTCGGTCCACGGCACTCAGCAGCTAATCAATAGAATTCTGACTCCATCATTGGTTGGTTGTGAGGTGCCGTGCTTGGCCGAAGCCGTGACCGCCTGGAAAATGGCTTGCCCGGACAAGGCGTTGCCCGAGAATCCATCATCCCAGAGACAGTGGGATGAGCCGCTCTGCAGGTTGGTACGGAATAACCTCATTAATACGTCCACCAATACTGCTGAGCGTGCCCGTCTACTGGCTGTGGGTGAATGGGAGTCGGGCCTCTGGCTACAGGCACTACCGTCGCTCAACATAGGTACTATGTTGAGTGACACGACTTTCCGGATCGCTACATGCTTGCGTCTGGGTGCTCCTTGTGGAGCTCCACATCGATGTCAATGCGGTGAAGCAGTCGACCGCCTCGGACATCATGGCCTATCCTGCAGTAGGAGCGCTGGTCGGATAGCTAGGCACGCTAGCATTAATGACATTATCCGTCGAGCTCTTGTCATCGCCGGGGTGCCAGCTGTTTTAGAACCTAATGGCTTGGCACGTGACGATGGGAAGAGGCCAGACGGGATGACCATAATGCCTTGGAAGTTGGGTAGGCCTTTGGTGTGGGATGCAACATGTGTCGACACCCTTGCGCCATCCCATGTTCTGAGTACGGCGGGCTGTCCTGGGGCTGCTGCTGCAGGCGCAGAAAACCTCAAGCGGCGCAAATATAACAACCTTATCGGGAGCTATATGTTTGAGCCGTTTGGGTTTGAAACATTAGGGCCGTGGGGTCCGAGTGCTCATCGAGTTGTTCGGGATATAAGCAAGCAGCTAGTCGACTCTTCACGTGACCAGAGGGCTGGGCTGTTTTTCGGCCAACGAATCAGCATTGCCATCCAACGTGGCAATGCTGCCAGCGTTCTGGGCACTATTCCTATTGACATCGACGTGGATGAGTTTTTTGATGCCCAGTAAATCCCTTTTTATTTTTATTTTTGTATATATATAGGTTTGTATCTTTAGTTTGTATATATCTATTAAGTCATTTTTTAGTTTAATATGTAAATATAATTTATAAACTGTTATGTAAATAAATAAAACACCTAACACATTATCAAATTAAATTTAATTTATGTACAAACACTCGATACTTTTAGTTTTGTAAGCCTGTAAAATCAGGTCACATTTTTTGTGAGTATGATGACGATTTTGTCGCAAAGGGGCAAGTTCGGACACCAATTTAATAGGTACTATTTCTATTGCTAGGAGCACAAGGTGTATAAAAAATATGTATCCAGTCTTTCTTGTTCTTTATCAACTTAAATCTACCAAACACTGCAAACATGGATGTACCAAATGATTTTTTCTTTTTTTAGTTTAAACTGTCCGGTTTTACCCCAGGTACCAAAATTTAGAAGAAAATGAGATTCTCAAAGTTTGATTTTAATCACAAATAAAATATCAAATAAAATAAACGTCTTAAAACATTAGAATTCTGAATGGTTGGAGAGATGGAGGGATTTTTTTTAGGACCGGATATATTTGTACGATCTTTACCCAAGACGGTTAACACCGGATTTCAGCCTACAGAGATAGTAGACACTTGTGGATTCGTTTTATCGGGTTATGACTGCTTAAAACTAAGTATTTAGGCACAATAATACCAAAATAAACCATAATTTTGCTAAAATATGCAAAAACAAATGAAGGTGAAAGACCGGATCGATACATCTATATATATAAAAATGAAACCCGTTTTCCGTTGTCACGACATCACATGAAAACGGCTTGACCGATTTGGCTGATTCTTTTTTTAAAATGTTCCTTGAAGTTCAATGATGGTTCTTACGGCGAGAAAAATTCAAAAAAAAAAGTTGGGTAAAGTAGGGTAGGTAGGGTAGTGTAGGGTAGTATTGGGTAGTGTAGGGTAGTGTAGGGTAGTATAGGGTAGTGTAGGGTAGTGTAGTGTAGGGTAGGTAGGGTAGTGTACGGTAGTGTAGGGTAGTGTGGGGTAGTGTAGGGTAGTGTAGGGTAGTATAGGGTAGTGTAGTGTAGTGTAGTGTAGGGTAGGTAGGGTAGTGTAGGGAAGGTAGGGTAGGGTAGCGTAGGATATGTAGGGTAGTCATTTGACGGGAGCGAAGCCGCGGGTAAAAGCTAGTTTTTCATAAAACTTGACTTGTTTTCTTTAAGGTGAATGCTTCAGGTAGCCCGCGAAATTCAAATTTTCTTACGTTTTTTGCAATTTGCAAGCCAGTGGAAGGTTGTATGAAGTTAAAAATACTTTAGCGACTGTAAAACGTAAATAGTTACATAATCATAACCATAAAAATCATCAATACAAACCTCCAAGCTCATTTAGTTGCAGGAACGTTTTTGACCTCGAAAAAATCGTTCCTACACTTAGGTGAGCTTGGAGGCTTGTATTGATGATTTTTATGTTTATAATTATGTAACTAGTTACGTTTCACAGCCGCTTAAGTATTTTTAACTTCATACAACTTACCATTGGCTTTCAAATTGCAAAAAACGTAAGAAAATTTGAATTTCGCGGGCCAACCTGGAACATCCCCCTTAATGGCACGTAGTAGACGTCCGAGTACCCGGAGCAACTGGCGGTCAGTGCGGGCCGGGGCGGAACATAATGACGTAGCGCGCAATGTGACTAGCATTAAAAAATATAGCCAAATAAATGAGATATTTGATTTATACGTTCTTTCCCCAGCTCCGATCTTACCCCAACGCACCTTATTTCCTGGCTTCTTAGCTATCCGTAACGACTGCTAATAGTAGATTATGTGACTAGGGAGTAAAGCAGTGTCTTTAAGGCGAGGGCGGCATGTTGAATTCCGAACAAAACGAAGGTTGCTAAGTTTTAATCCCGAACGTAAGTGAGGGATTTATATTATTAACTCCCGAGCATTGCGAGGGAGTTAATAGAGAAACCTGAGTGAAGTGAGGAATTAAAGCCGCCCAAGACAAAGACAGCTTTACTCCCGTGTTGGATACTCTACTTTTTACACCATGTGTGAGATAATTACAAGTCTACTACGATTAATTAGCTAGGTACTATATAATATATTGTATAAAACAAATTATAAATAAATTAAAAAATATGCAACATTATTTACACGTTAATCTCAACTCCAAATTAGAAGCAAACAAAATTCAATACTTCAATATTACTCTATAACTTTACTCTTTTTTAGAACCTCCTTAACCTTTTCCTCAGTATGTAACCACATTTATTATTCTTTTTTTTTGTTAGTGGCCAGTTTCATTTTTGAATAAATTTGTTTGATGCGCGTACATTTTAAATGACTGAAGGCGTATTTGACGTTCTAAATTAAAAAAAAACCATTATGCCCTAGGGATCGGTCATACTGTATTATCTCCCTAGGTGATAACGAGTTGCTTTAAGTGCACGTTACATGACACATAATAAGGTCATTATCAAGCAGGTGGTGTAAAAAAATATATAGATTACTCCCGGGACCAACGCGTTAAAGTGGTTTCTGAAGCAGATAGTCACCCTTCCACAGACCTCGGCAAGCGTTGCTTAACCGTAAGATTGAACCGTGCGGCTGCCATTGTGAAGTCACAAGATCGAATAAAAAAATATTGGTACTTAATAGCAAACTAAAAACATTAAAAAGCCCCGTAGACAAATAAAAAAGGATAAGTAAATAAGTTAATAGATTTTCTCATTCAGCCTTTGTTTTTTCATTTTTATCTCCGACATCCGCGTTCGGTTGGCCCTATACCCGGCACCAAATATGCTTGGAAGTTGGAATAAAGTTCATTGACCGTTTCCTAATATATCTGCGTAGGTACCCAAAAATCAAACAATGATCGGTTTTTCATTACTAAAAATATAAAGGATCACGTACCGTAAAATGCTGCAACTTTGCACGGATTTTGACGTTTTTCTTCAATAAATCTTTAATTGTTAAGAAAGTTGTATGTTTTTTCAATTACTGTCCAATATTGGACTTTAAGCTATAGGAATACATTTGCTACTAGCAAAAAAAAACACCTATAAAGCACCAAAAAAATGCTTTGAAAACGTAGGCAAAGTTGAGGTAAAAACTACAACATTGCCTGTCATAATCTTTTTAAATGAATAGGTATTTTGGTAACGGATTTGACACATATTGCCATGAAGTTCTTTTCCACGTCAGACTTCACTGAATCTTGAATAGAACAAGAATTTTTTTTTTACAATGCTAGGCAAAGTTGTGCAGGTTTCTCTAAAACTCCCATACAAAATTGAATTCGGTGTAGGGTTGCCCCAAAGAAAATGCAACAATTTTTCTTAATATTCAAATATATTTTTAAGAAATCAAATTGTTGTACTTAAATTCTAATAACATTCAGCATCTCCTGCGAATAATCGGAGTACTGTCTAGCCCCTGGTTTTTTTCTACTCTTGGGTGGGTTGCTCATAACAATATGATAAAACAGGTACTATAAATGACTTAAAGAAAATTCCATTCGACATCCTTAATTTCTGATGATGATAAATAAAGAAACAATAGTTCTAGCTTCTATAAAACGTTCTTAGATCAATTACAAAAAAAAAAAACAATTACACAAGCAAAACCACGGTCGATTAAGAGTTTATGGAAAAAATTAAAAGTGGCAGCCCTAACCCTAGATAATGTTGAGTAAAAAGTTTTGCAACTTTGCCGACCATGATTTAACGGTTTAAATTAAGATATAATACAGAAAAAACTGTTTAAATACATAAAAGAGCATATTTTCTTTGCTATATAACATATTACGCTAGAAAATAAAGCATAAATACTCAGAAAATGAAATTTTCCTGAGAGGCGGTAAAAAGCGAGTAAAATCTCGAAAAAAATCAATTTATCTGCACTGACAATGAAACTGACACTGACAGTTTATTAACTAAAATTTGGAGTGACGTATGATCGAATGTTGCAATACAGATTGCCGACTTGCTTTTAGTAATACCTTAAACAATAAAAAACATTTCGCAGCGGGAATAAAATAACTTTTTTTAATTTAGGCAATGTTGAGCTATAAGGCAATGTTACAGCATTTTACGGTACCTAACACGTTAGATTCAATTAGAGCAAGTAGATTCAAGACAGCTTTATGTTATGATATTGATTTTTAAAACTAAGAATGTCAATGAAAGTAGGAGGGTCAATGACTGTTATTCCAGGTTTATCTTTCGCCTACCTTGATTCCCTTGCAGACTTGAATTATTTCGATTTTTTGGAACAGGTACCTACTCTTAGAAGCGGCTGGTGGTGCGTTTAAAAAAAAAACGCTTTCGAGTTTAATTTTTTAAATTAAATTATGTTTAGCTTGATTTAAGCTTAAAACCTACACCGACCATTACTTTGTATTATAGACGCCACATAATCATAAAAAATAACTTTCGAAGACCTAATTATGTACCTACGTAATGATCATAATTTTGTACCTATCTATGGCTAGATAATAACAGCCGCACAGGTCGATCTTCAAGGTTAAGCAACGCTTGCCTAGGTTGGTCTGTGGATGGGTGACCATCTTAACATAACGAGTTTCCTCCGTGCCTCGGAAAGCACGTTAAGCCGTTGGTCCCGGCTGTCATTTGGAGATCTTTGGCAGTCGTTACGGATAGTCAGAAGCCAGTAAATCTGACTCCAGTCTTGCCATGAAGTACCGTGTTACCCCAGTTAATGGGTTGTGGAGGTCTGGTAGGCAGCCGCTCCTCGTAAAATACTGGTATTCAGCTAAATCCGGCTTGACTGGAAGCCGACCCCAATATAGTTGGGAAAAGGCTAGGCAGACGACGTTAATTAGTTGTTAGTGAGTAGGTATTTAAGCACCTAATAGGTACATCATTATTTAATTCGTAGGATATTAATAACAAAAGGTTTTAACATAAATAGCATAGCATAATCCGCCTCATAATGTTCCCACAGTTCAGACTCAGGCTTCCTTTCTAGGAAAAGGAAAGGGCCTTAATCCACCGTGCGGGCCCAGTAGGTATGGGTCGGTAATCGGTATAACAATAGGTAAGTACTTATTACTTACTTAAACTAATTTACTTTCGACCCTCATTAGTTATTAATTCCTAGAATTGTGGGTTAAGCTCGCCTGTTGTTTGTGCTAATGTTTGTGTAGGTAAGAATAAAGAATAACAATACCTACACAATATGTATTAAAAAAACAAAGGTCTTGAAGTTAAAGAGGCCAAAAGACACAACCCTCATTAGTAAATTCATAGAATTGTGGGTGAAGCTCGCCGGTGTATCTGTTGTATTTTTGCGTCGGGGGTTTTTTTTTAAATATTTATATTATATTAGCTTTTGCCCACGGCTTCGCCCGCGTCGAAGTCGGATAACCAAGTAAATTGAGAAAAAATAATAATATCGTAAGTGGGTCGCATAAAATATTGTATAGGTACAGCACTCAGGAAGAAAGCAGCTTTCTATCAATAGGTAGGTATTTTTGTTGTCTGACCAGGATCTTCAAACAAAAAACCGGCCAAGAGCGTGTCGGGCCACGCTCAGTGTAGGGTTCCGTAGTTCCCCGTCCGTCACAATAAGTGTCCCCAATTTTTCAAAAACTGTTCGTCCCATCAAGTTCAAAATAATTTTCCTAGAAAGTCTTGAAAAGTTCTACTTTCCAGATTTTTTTCATATTTTCTAAACTTATGGTTCAAAAGTTAGAGGGGGGGGGGACACATTGTTTTTTACTTTTGGAGCGATTATTTCCGAAAATATTGATACATATTATGAAAAATGATTTTAGTAAACCCTTATCCATTTTTAAATACCTATCCAACAATATATCACACGTTAGGGTTGAAATTAAAAAAAAAAAAAAACACTTTCCACTTTACATGTAGGGCTACCCTAATAAAACATTTTTTTCCAATTTTTGTTTTACTACTTTATCGGTGTGATTGATATACATATTGGTACCAAATTTCAGCTTTCTAGTGCTAACGGTCACCGAGATTAAGCGAGGACGGACGGACAGACATGGCGAAACTATAAGGGTTCTGTTTTTGCCATTTGGCTACGGAACCCTAAAAAATCAAACTTTACCTCTTTATTATATTAGTATAGATTATTTTTATTTCACATTTTTAAATTAATCGCAGTACCTAGATACCTAGGTACCTACCCATTGTTGTGATAATTAAATGTGCCCTAGATGAACTGCAAAGATTAGGTATGACACGAAATAGTGGCAAAAGCTAACTTTTAACCAAATCTTTTACGCGTCTTAGGACGGCCAGATGTTTAACTATAGGTAGGTACATGACTTAGACCCACATCTTCATAGTAGGTACAACACCGTCGCTGTCCGACGTTTGTTTAATTTCATACAATACCTAACAAATTAACTAACCAAAGATTTGGAAAGTTTATACCTACTTCAATATCCTTATCCATTTAATTAATAGGTAAGTAGGTACAGTCAGCATCAAAAGTCGATGAACAGAATCAACATAACAAAACATTTTATTGTGAACAGATGAAACACATTTTATTGCGAACAGGTGTTTTGTTATGTTGATTCTGTTCATCGACTTTTGATGCTGACTGTACTATAGGTTCCTACTCCTATTCTATTTCGTACGGGCCCAGCAAGATCGGAGCCTCTGGGGCCATGGGTTGCTTCTGAAAGGAAAACTCAGGACCCTGGAATGAAGGCAAAGAAGGAACATAGGAGCTGGTTTTAGTCAGCAAAAATCTGACACGGCAGTCCGCTCCGCCCAAGAGCGGGAGAAGCTGTTATTCTAATTATTGCCCACCTAAAAAAAGAATCCTTTATAAATATTCTATTACTTACAATATTTTCTATACCTAAACCTATGTTAAAATTTTGTGTTACGATAACGTGATTCATAGCCGACGATGTAGTTGCGCATAGTATAAACCCAAAGTCAATGAATTTACTATACCTTATTCCAGATAAGCTTGCAATAAAGTACATTGACCTTTTCCTAGTATCTCTGCAATAGTACTTGAAAAATAAACAATGAACTGTTTTTCATTAGTAGAAAACGTAAAGGATCGCAATAGATGTCGATTCAAGACAGTTTTATGTCATTATTTCCGTTTTTGAAATTAAGAATGTCAATAAATGTAGGTGGGTCAATGACCTTTATTGCACGTTTATTTGGAATGACCTTTAGATTGCATTCTAGGTCCCATCTGCTGCATCCCCATCATTCCATCATCAGTCCCATCATTCTAGCATTAGGTCCTCGTCATGAACAGAAAGGAACAGAACTACAGTACGGCCGTTATTATAAGTTGACGAGTCTGAAGTTAGGCTAGGTATGTGAATTTTTGCGCTTGAAATATCGTGTACAAAAATAAAGGTTTTCAAAAAATAAATGCCAATAACAGTTTTTAACAGCAATAACAAAACAACTGCAAATGGACAGAAGATGATGTACACAGGCGAGCTTAACCCACAATTCTATGAATTATAATAATAATAATAATAATAATAAAGTTTATTAAGAAAAACGAGGTTACAGGGTTTGGGTAATGCTATTATAGTAGGGGAGCCCCAGAAGGGATTTCGGGATTTACTAAAGCGCGGCAGATTAATATACAGGGGGATACCTTGCACCCAGTTAAGTACCTCCACCAAATATGAGGCCCATATATAAAGCCGCCCGTGAAGGATACAGGATCAGATTAGTAAAAAAAAAATGACCCTCAGACATTCTCGAGCGCGTCAGATTAAGGTAGGGTGAGTTAATTACATCTTAAAAAGTGTATATTCCACTAATCTGACAATTTGAGAGAGACGTAAAGAAAGGGTAGGGCAACAAAGTTGTAAAAAAAAAACGTCATCTCGACATTCTCGAGCGTAGCTAATTTTTTTTTTATTTTGAAGGAAATAATTCAAGAATAATGAAAAATATATAATCTGACGATTTCCGCAAGCCGAAATAACAAAAAATCGTCGATAAAGTTAAATGCGTGCAGTTGTGTGATGGCTACATTTCCTTCTCCGGTTTTCTAAAGAGTTCCCTCAAAATTAGATTTCGTGGGAATTTGAACTGATTCGGACCGTTAGATTTTGAGAAATTTTGAAAAATCTCAAAAAAATAAGTTTTATATTTTGAAAGTGGATTTTTTTTAAATAACTTTTAAACGGCTTTATCGATCAACTTCAAAAACTAATCCGCCTTTGAGCTTGAAAAACCACGTCGATCGCTACCAAGCTGGTCAAAATCGGTTGATTCGTTCGAGAGATATCGTGAACGAAAGAAACCCGAAAAAGTGATTTTTCGGGATTACTCCGAAATTTTTGGTTCGATAAATTAAAACTAGAAAATAACTTATGAGGATGATAAAACTGCGTTGAATGCCGCAAACCGCGTGAAAATTACTTGATCCGTTCAAAAGTTATTGCGGTTTGAAGATTCCAAAAATAGTGTTCTATGAAACTTTTATCAGACTTTCGAGCTGGGAGAGCTCAAATATTATCTCTTTGAACTCAGCGAGCTCAAAATATCACATAAAATATATTTTGAGCTCAAAAATTATATAAGTACAATTTTAAGCGCCCAGGAATGGAATTAGCTGGAAGTTGCAGGGGTTTTTTTGTCAGATCAGGCGAATACCTCTAGATAATCGTCAGATTATGAGACAGTACGTTTAGAACATAAAGATGAACCATATATATCTTAATCTGACGCGCTTGAGTATTTCAAAATGGCGAATTTTTTTTGCACTTTATGAAAGTGGCCACGAGTTTGCGTCCCATCGAAATGGTCAGATTAGTGAATGAGATCTTTTTTTTTGGTGCACTTAACACTCCCTTAGAAAATCTGACGCGCTCGATTAAATTATTTTTATTTCCATTTTCAACCCCTCCATACAACCACCCCCATCATGCAAACGATCAGATTAACATACGTACATTATTAAAAATACGTAGGGCATTGATGCTATCAATATCTGACGCGCTCGAGGATGTCCATGCAACAGTTTTTTTTTACATATTTAAAAATCTATAGCCGCTTCCCCCACCGATGAAAAGGTATAATCATAGAACATTTTTTTCTTCTTATCATCTAAGCTTTGTAACCCAATAGGTCTCTACGACGCTCGAGTAAATCCCCATTTAGCATCGTGGCCTCCCCTACTATTACATATTGTTTTCATTCTTGAATTAACAAAACATCTTTATCGAAGACTTCCTGCACTAGGCGGGGCCTGTCCCGCAGGAAGCTTATAAGTTTTCTTTGGAGTTACAAAAAATATATATGTAGGTATGCGCATAATAATTGAAGGAAGTAATAAAGTAAACTCAGATAACATTGCAAAAATACTATAAGTAAACTTAAAGTGCAAGCTTACAAGGATTTTATACCTATTGCTTATTGCTTTATATAGATATATAGGTAACAAAAACTTAGAACTAAATTGCATTTAATGCGAATATTAATTAAGAGCTAAAAACTAAATTTAAAAACTATGAGATCATATTTAATTATAACAAGTGTCTTATAAATAGTTCTGTTCTGTCATACGTCCAATCCATTAATTCTTTGGTGATTTTAGTCTTTACTTCCCGCAGCGATAAGTTTCGTAGGCACAGAATTTTGGTGAAATTATTATAGACAATGGTTTTCATATAAGTACAGAACCTTTTGGCGAATTCTGTATTGACGGGGATGATGGGTAACTTGAACACACGCTTCCTTACCATGTCCTCGTAGTCTGGTAATGTTAGTACGTCTTTATGAGTAAGAAGAGTGATTTTTAAAAGGTATAACTTTCTGACACTAAGTACTTGAGTTTGTTTGTAGAGTAGAGTGGTAGGGAAACGGAAAGGTTTTTTAATCATAGTCTTAAGGACTGCACGTTGTGATCTTTCTAAGCCTATGAGATGAGAAGAAGCAGTTCCTCCCCAGGCTAGAATACAATAAGATAGGATTGATTGGCAAAGTGTGATATAAATTTTCCTAAGAAGCTTTAATGGAGCCACATCTCTTAGCTCTTTCATGACGAATATGATCTTTCTTACCCTTGCTGAAGTTGCCGCAATATGCTCACTGAAGTTAAGTTTTTCGTCAATGATTACTCCTAAGTACTTCGTGCGTATTACTTTATTTATTTGATTGCATTCACATATTGGTGCGTTTGAATTGAGGTAGGGGTCTGTAGGTGATTGGCAAGTATGCACTTTTAACCCTAAGTCAGGTGGAGGTGCAGAGACAGCCGTTTTATGAAAGCACATAAAATTTGTCTTGGAGGTATTTAGGGTTAGTAGGTTGCTGTTCAACCATTCTACAACTCGTTGGAGTCCAGTTTGTGAAGTGGTTTTTGCGCTATTCCAAGTTTTACCATAAAAGATTAGTACTGTGTCATCCGCGTAGTTTATAATGTCTGCATTTGCGATGTTGATAGAGGCCATATCGTTTAAATAAACTAAAAAGAGTGTTGGTCCAAGAATACTGCCTTGAGGTACACCAAAAGCAATGTCGTGGGTGTTACTTGTATAGGAATTGGTTTTTGTGCATTGTTTTCTACCGGTGAGATAGCTACGAAACCATTCCAGGCAAATACCTCGTACTCCTATTGCCTCTAGTTTTCTCAGAAGAATTGGAATTGACACTGTATCGAAGGCTTTCGCCAGGTCAAGGAAGACTCCAATGCATGATAATCCTTTGTCGAGATGATCAGAGACGATTTTCGTCAATAGTGACACAGCATGCTCGGTTGACCTGCCCTGACGAAAGCCAAACTGTTGTTTCGATAAGATGTTATTTGATTCCAAGAAGCGAATAAGTTGTTTGTTGATGGTTTTTTCAAGCATTTTTGAGAAAGTACTTAATAGAGAAATAGGTCTAAAGTTGTTGGGATCGTCAGTTGTACCACCTTTATGTATGGGTGTCACAGCTGCCACTTTCCATATATCAGGAAAAGTTCCGGAGGTCAAACTTAGATTATAAATGTGAGTTAACGGTTCAACAATGAAGTTTCTTATTTGTTTTACCATTCGGTTAGTTATTCCATCAAGGCCTGGGGCACTGCTGTCTTTGAGTTGAAGAATAAGACTTTCGACGTCATCTGTATTTGTCGGATGCAAAAAGAATGAGTTTAGAGGAGAATCAGAAATTTTAATTTTAGATGCTAGTGAGGTTTGTGTTTCGTTAAGTTTTGTTAATATTTTGTCCGCATGACGTTGTCCTACATTGGAGAAAAATTGATTGCAATAGTCTAGTGCGTCAGTTTCATTGTCTCTAGTTTGGCAAAGGTTGTGCGACTTGCTTTTAGTTGCAACGTGATTGGAAATTCTTTTGATCGAATTCCAAAGTTTATTGGGATGATCTTTATTTTTTTCTAGTTCTTCTCTATCGTGTTGGTTTTTTAGTTTACGTAGGAGTTCTTGATAGAAATTTCTGTAACGCTTATATATGTGGTTTTTAATAGGGTCATGGGGATTATTTTTGGCTTGCATGTGGAGCCTATCCTTATGCAAGGAACATTTGATCAAACCAGGGGTCATCCAGGGCTTAAGCGTAAACTTGCGTTTGCTTATTTGAATTATTTTAGAGTTACGGTTAATAATAGATGACAAGCTGGACATGAATGCGAGAGCTGCAGCGTTAAGTACCTAACTAATGAGGGTCGAAAGTAAATTAGTAATACCTATTGTTATTACCGACCCATACTGACACTTCCTAGAAAGGAAGCCTGAGTCTCAGCCGTGGGAACATTATGAGGCTGATTAGGTATGCTATGCTATTTATGCCAAAACCTATTGTTATTAATATTCTATGAATTAACTAAAGAGTGTCGTGAGTAAGTTAGTTTGTTAACCCGTTGGGTGTCATTTATATATTTTTGGCAATCGTTACGGATAGTTAGGAAGCCAGGAAATATGACATCACATTTCTGTGATGACACCAGTCCTGCTAAGTGCTAAGGGCCGGCGTCCATTATCGGTTTCGGCACAGCTGAGGATTTTAGGTGGTAAATAGCAATACATGTTAACACCATAGCAATAAAGTAGAAAATTCCATGATACATGTTCATAGTAACAAAAATGTCGGTTCGATATTCTTGAGGCTGGTGCATAGGCAACCTTAGGATGCTTCGGGATACTTCGTATTTCGTCATCCTTCGATCCACTCGTTAAGAATTTTAAGGACGCCTTGATATTTTTAAGGACATTGCTGCAATGCCTTGGCTTTGTATAGTTTCCGACCGTTTGCGCTTGTATGTAGGGATGCTGAAGGATCCTTTTCCTCGCCGATAATGGGGATAAAGCTCCATGTAAAATACTGATCTAGATAGACTCTAACAGTTAGGAAAACCCTGGGCAGCCTTTTGACCGCCTCAGATTTTTTAAAGTTCATGATAGCAAAAATTGTGTCCAGTACGCCTTGGCCACGATTATGTGACAGATTTAAATGCTAAAAATCTTTCAAGAAAGTTATCGTAAATCTATATCGTTACGCCAAGGGTACGCTTTTGCTTTTTTGAAGTGATAATAGCGATCAATTCAAGGATAGCTTAGCCATTAGCATCATTTTAATAACCTACATGATGTTTCTGCATTGTTTGTGTATATGTGTGCCTAATAAAATAAATGCTGGTTGTTGTGTATGTTAGGCAGGAAAGGATGTAACATTTGTGTTACTCATGAAAAGTAAGGATTGTCTGCTTATTAAAGAAAAAACATAATAATACATTAAATTATTTATTAAGACATTATACCAAGGTATATCTAGAAAATAGCTTACAAAGTAAGTGTGAGTGCTGTTGGGTCCTCCACCACAGTGCGTTCAGCCAGTTTACATTACTGGGTTAGAAAGATGACAAAAGTGTGGTCTGTACAAAATATAATAATTAAATCAAATCCGCTACATTCATGGGCATCTCATCAATTTGCGTAGAATAGTATTGTTCAATGTCTCTCAGGATTCTGATGTCATCGGACTTGACGAAGTTGATGGCGACACCCTTGCGGCCGAAGCGACCCGACCTGCCGATCCTGTGGATGTACAGCTCACGGTTGTTGGGCAGGTCGTAGTTGATGACTAGTGACACTTGCTGCACGTCGATACCTCTCGCCCATACGTCCGTTGTGATGAGGACACGGCTGAAACAATTAAAAATCATTATTGTACAACAAGTAAGAAAAAATACAGGACAAACATAAAAACAAGGGTTACAATGGGTGGTGTTATCTCACAGGGCAATTTCTTACAGACAACTTTTAGATGGACTGAAGGAAGGGAGACAGATATAAAGCTGTCAGATTTAATAAAACAAAATACATATACAATATAGACTAACTGATTTCGGCTATGGTGACTGGTTTCTGATTTAGTGCAATTACAAGTTGCATTATGTGGTTTTCAGTACCTAATAATATACTAGTCGTCTAAATCACATATATAACTGAGTTAGAAGCAAAAATTATTTTCAGTCTGTAAATATCAGAACACAAATTGGTAGACTAATGACATCTATAAAATCGGAGCTATGTTTTCAATTACATCATCCAAAATAACAAGCAAGTTACATGTTTCATTAATAACACCCGCAGTGCAGCAGTTAGACTTTTTTCCTTGAACAATTAAAATGGTTTTACTAAAATCCGATTTCTAAAACGAAATTATTGGCATGTTGTACTCATTCAACTATTCACAGAAGTTAGTGTGGATTTTATTACACCTACTTAGTGATTTTGTTTAGTTCCAGAAATAACTTCCTAATTTCGTAATTTAAATAGTGTTGGCATAAAAAATGTGAACAAAGTTAAACCCTGAATCCTTGAGATTAGCCCATTGTACCAAACCCAGCTTTTGTAAAGCTCTAAGTAGTATTGTTATTCATATATATTCTAAGAATTCACTAATGAGGGTTGCAAGTACATTAGTAAAAGTAGTATTATTGTAAATATCTATTTTTCTATGAATTAACAATGGAAGTAAGAAAAGAAGCTTCAGTAATCTTGTTATTCTTTTCTGTTCCATGAATTAGCTGATAAGGGGTGTAAGAAAATTAGTAAAAGTAATATTATTATAATATCTATTCTAGGAATTAAGTAATGAGGGTTGGAAGTGAATTAGTTTAAGTAATCTTATTATTCTTTTCTATTCCATGGATTAACTAATAATGGGTGTGAGAAAATTAGTAAAAGTAATATTGTAGTAAATATCTATTCTATGAATCAATTATGATACAAATGAGGTGTGTGAGTAAATTAGTTAATGTAATAATGTTATTCATATCCATTCCAGGAATTAGCTAATGAGGGTTGAGAGTAAATTAGTTTAAGTAGTTTTGTTATTCATATCTATTATACAGGTATGAATAACACAATGAAGTTAAAAGAAGAAGAAACACAAAGTAAATATAATAAATATCTACCTTTGTCCAGAGCGGAACTCCTTCATAATGTTGTCTCTTTCCTTCTGTGGCATGTCACCGTGCATTGAACTGACGGTAAAGTTTGCTTCTTGCATCTTCTGTGTGAGCCAGTCCACCTTTCTCTTGGTGTTGCAGAAGATAACTGCCTGGGTGATGGTCAATGTGTCATAGAGGTCACAAAGTGTGTCAAACTTCCACTCCTCACGCTCCACTGCTACGAAGAACTGTTTGATTCCTTCTAGTGTCAACTCATCACTGTGAACAAATGATATTCATTAGTTAAGTTTTGCTTAAAATGAGATAGTTTGTAATTAAAATATCACTTTTATTTGTCCTTTTACATCTTAATAAATCAGAACTCTAATTATTAAACAGATTGTAATGAGCACTCATTAGACAAACGCATTACATTAAGTAATGTCTAATGAGTATCTTATAATAAAAGTATCATCCATTAATAATTTCAATACATACCGTTTTACCAGAATCCTAATGGGATCTGTCATAAACTTTGAAGTCATTTCCAGGATCTCATGAGGCAAGGTGGCAGAAATGAGTACAACTTGAGTGGCAGGCGGCAGGTAACGGTATACATCGTAGATCTGTTCTTTGAAACCCTTGTTCAACATCTCATCAGCCTCATCTAGTACCAGCATTTTGATTGACCGAGTCCTCAGTACACGTCTCCTGATCATATCTGGAAATATGTTTAAAATTAGATAAAGTTATAAGACAAGTGGTCTATGAGAGTTAGCAAAGTTTCAATGCAATAACACTAAACTGCCAAAAAACTTGAAATTTTTGCAAAATTACACAAGATATTGAAATAAATATTACCATGAGCTGTGGGACAGGTTAGTTACAATCATTGCCAAGGACTAAAAGTTACAATTATTGAAAAATTTAAGTATAGTAAAGTTGGACTTGCAAGTCAGGCAATGACCATGAACACAGGTCAACCATAACTCAAACAAACAGCTCAGGAGATGGATTTTAAGCAAACCAGACACAATATACTATTATAAATCTCATAATCAACTTACCAAACACTCTGCCAGGGGTTCCAGACACAACATGTTGCCCATAGTCCAGCTTCCTGATGTCTTCACCAAGGTTTGTGCCTCCAATGCAAGCATGGCACTGTACATTCATGAAATCACCCAATGCCAATATCACTTTTTGGATCTGAGTGGCCAACTCGCGAGTAGGCGACAAGATGAGGACTTGAGTTTCACGAAGTGTGGTGTCCAAAGACTGCAGGATGGATATTGAAAACGTCGCCGTTTTACCGGTACCAGACTGAGCCTGAGCTATGACGTCTCTACCTTTCACAATAGGCAGAATACTCCTCTGTTGGATAGCGGACGGCTTCTCGAAACCTGAAAAAAATGTGAAAGTTAGTTATGTGGAAAATGCCATCAAGATAGAAATAAAATGCTATGCGTCAAAACAAATGTCTAAATGCATGGCATTTTCTTTCTAAAGTTAGAATACATTACAACAATGAACTAAATTTTGGTCGCTTGAAACTAACAACGAGGTTGTTTTTTATCATAATTAGAACAAGAAAAAATAAAAACACTTATCTAATTAAAACTAATATCTTAGATGTTTATACGTACCATAAGTATATATTCCTCGTAGTAACTCGTCCCGTAATCCCATTGAATCAAAAGTTGGGATAACTTCCACATCTTCACTGGTGTCGAATTCAACATTCGACAAATCTTCCGATATTATTTTACGATTATAAGAAACTTCCGATGCAGTCATCTTGATTCACTTTACTTAAAATGATCCGGCCGAACTTTGTAAATGAATAAACACAAGTAAGATACAACAATCACCAAAATATTTTGAAGAAATCAGCGAGGTCGGAAGAGACACGTCCTACTCGCTCGAGCAAACAAGATGGTATGGCAAAATGGCCACTTGCGCGTAGAGCGCGTAGTTCACCACAGACTATACCGCAAACCACAGATAAAAAAAAGATTGGAATAGATGGTCAAAAACTTCATCGATTCTCCATTCAAATCTGTGTTTACATGTGGAGGTGCATTTAGCAAACTAATTTTAATAGGTTTTTGATGTATTATTATTGTTTATGTAAGAGTTTTTGTTATTTACAGAAAAGTATTTGCATTTTAAGCTTTGCTTGAAATCGTTGACCGCAATAGATAGAAACAATCGGGTAGATACTGGACATTTTAGAAGATGTTATTAGCAATAACAAAACGCATGTAAGAACGCATTCGGACCATTCAGATTTCGAGTTTATTTGTGGTCAAAAGAACGATCATATTTGATTTTGAACGAATCAAAATGGATGCTGGGTGTGAATGAACTATGTACTGAAAAACGAACAGCTTTTTATCGAGTTGTGTCGTGGGCCCGATTATAATTGGGAATCCGGCGTCGCGATTTTGTTTAGCTATTATTTAAACAGTGAGAAACGTAAAGTGTTATAAGACTCGGTATCTTCCGTAATATTGTACAATCCAGAAGTCACCGTGTTGGTAATGTGTTTATACGAAAGATTCGGTGGAGCCCACAATCCGCAGGTGGCATTAGGATGAGGACTTTGACGGATATATTGTATGTCGATCCGAATTCGCGAGTGTTTGATGCGTCGGTGTTCCCCCGTCTGGGTGCGACATGGCGAGACGGTTCGGACTAAAGTGTCGCTCGCGTGATGTATGAGCGGTCAGACATGAAATGCATATACAGGAAGGAACAAACACAACTCTGACAACATGTACCAAAATGACAGAGGAAGTAGACAGAAGACATGGCGTAAATGGTAACAGCAGTAGTAAGGGTGCTAGTGAGGATGCTCCTGTGAACAGTTCTGCTCTCACTGCTACTGGTGGGAGGCTAAAGTTTTTCAAAGGTGGGTGTCATATGTCACATTACATAGTGCTACTAAACATATGAGGAGACTCTCATTAGGTAGTTAGACATACATAGTGGCGGTGGACCAGTTAGTGTGTTAAGAAAAACTAGAAAGTCATTCATGCTCTGATAAGCCTACATAAGCACATTTGACCGAGCCGTTGCCAATTGTCTTGAGCACAGCTTCTGTGCTATTGTTTTGAGTTTCGTAAGGACCTGTGGCCACCCTAGCGGAAACAAACAACTATTTGATAATGTCTTGGTGAATTACTATCATTAAGACTGGTTACTGTGAAGTGTGCTTGTGAAAACGTAGTATGTGATGGAATGTTATTGGTAATATTGTAAACTAAATGTAAAATAGTAATTGTGCTGAACACCTGCAACACATGAATAAGAAATTCTTTACAAATTCTTATTTGACAGGTTTATAGTGTCAAAATAACTTGTTTTTCTAGACATTATGGTATGCAAACATGAAGGCAAGGTAAGATTTAGTTAGTTATTTAAATAGCGTTGAGTTTCTGAATGAACTAATTAATTTTAACATTCTACAAAAGAATTCAGAACCATATGTCTGAATTCTTCTGATCTCTTGTTGTCACACGGTAACTTTTGTATGAAAAAACGTGTCTCATGGCTACATTAATCATATGGTGGTAGTTACTTTACCATAGCTAGACTTTGTCCTTGTACACCTGTGAGCTTATGTCATTGTTAATCAATTTCACTTGCGCCAGTCAAGCAGGTGGTGTAATGGCAAGTGAAAATATGAAGTGTCTCTATCACTTGTCTAATATAAACATAACTTCATCACACAGATGTGTCAACATTCAGTGTATTTGATGATTGACCTTTGTGTTTTCCTATTTCTTGTGTTTACCAAGTCTTATACTTGCCTACATCTAATGATTTTTAAACAGCTTAACAAAATATAGGTCAACAATAGTAGCTTACTAAAAATGTAATTGATTATAATACAATTATTTGGTTGATTATCAATGTATAAACTGTTAATAGTTGTGCAGTGGTTTGTGATGATTTTTATCAGTGAAGTGAAATAGGGATTAGTAAGTAGTTATCACAATATAAGTGGCTGATGTAGTTGACACTTGTGATTCTGAAATAGATTTAAACCAATGTTTGTTTTGATCTTATCAGGGATTTGATGATTTAGGGCCATGTGCACCAACATAAGTTTAAGATAACCATCTGATTAACGTCAATAACCGACGATAAGGAACAGGAAATCTTGCTAAAACAGCCGTTTTAATATTAAAACAGTCGATTTGGTGTCGGTGAACATCGCCCTTATTGTAGTACTTGCTCATTATGAGAAACAATTAGATAGGTAAGTTATAATTTCGGAAGCTACGAAATAATTGTGTAAGAGCAATTATTACTTTCTTAAATGTACCCAACTTTTACACCAATAACATTAAAGTTCTCATGTATCTAATGTGTTATATCAACAAGTGGCATCAAAGTATGTATGTGTTGTTTTTGCAGATGGAAAGTTTATTCTGGAGCTGGTGCGCGGGTGCGCGCGCGAGGGCGAGCGCGCGGGCTGGGTGTCGGTGCCGCGCAAGACGTTCTGGCCGCCCGCCGCCGCGCCGCCCACGCCGCCCGCGGCCGCGCACCCGCCCTCCGCCTCGCTGTCCGTCTCCGACGACAACAGCTCCGTGCAGTCCTCCCCCTGGCAGCGCGACCACTGCTGGAAGCAGACTGCTCCGCGCAGAAACATTTCCAAAGAGTTAGCCATGTACTACTGCCGACCGAGCACGCTGCACACTGCCGCCATCGAGGTGGCCAGTCGGCTCAAGCGGAGGAGACCGTACGACACCACCCACCTGGATGGAATGCTCAACGGTAGCAATTCTAGGAGAACTCTGACCAATGGAGTGTGCGATAAAAAGAACGGCGACGTCGGCTCGCCAGAGAGCAGGGGATGTCGGAGCGAAGACGTCGTCGACGGCACTGCTCCCAAAGCGAAGACCAATTCTGATGACGACCGATGGACCGACTACGACCGAGAGAAATATTATCATATGAAACTAAAGAAACCGTATCAGTATCGTAAGTTAAGGGTGTATAAAAAAACGAAGCCGGCGATAAGACGTAAAGAGTTGACCAAAACGATAAACAAACTTCGAGAAAGGATTTCCGCGCTGCCTGCGCCCGTCAACGCAAAGCTAGCGAACTGCAGACAGGAGCACATGATGGTCTCACCGAGGAAACGCATTCTCCGAGAGTTGGAGCGAGTGAGTCTCGAAGACCAGGGCATGAAGCGTCGAGCAAAAACCGTGCCGGCGCTGAGCACGGCCTCGTACCCGCCGTCGCCGGGCCCCAGCCACACCGCGCACAAACTGGCCGCCGAGACCCCCGTGCGCTCGCACAACGGCACAGCGCCGCGGAAAGAGACGCCCAGTCATGTCTCCAAGAACGTTAGCAGTTACAGCATACACTCGCTACTAAGCATGCCAGACGACAGCCCCACGAGGAGGTCTCCAGAAGCGAAGCGGTCGCCGCACTCCCACCCGCCGTCGTTGAAGACCGAGTCGCCGTCGAGCGTGAACTCGCCGGACCTGAGCCCCAGCCCGGACAACTACCGCTACAGGTACTCGGCGCTGATGGGCTCGCCGGGGCAGGGCGGGCTGGCGCGCGACTCGCCCACGCCGCCGCCCGAGCTGGCGCGCTACCGGCCGCCCTACCCGCCGCCCACGTCGCCGTACGGCGTGCGCCAGTGGGGCGGCGTGGGCGCGGCGCAGTACCGCGGCTCGCCGGCGCGCGACGAGTGGGGCCGCGACGTGGCCTACATGTACCCGTACTCGTACATGGGCCCGCACCTGTACCGCACGCCGCCGCCGCCGCTGTGGATGCAGTACCCCATGTCGCCCGGCGTGCCGCCCGGGCCCTGGGCGCCGCTCGCCATGCCGCTCCCTAACGACCACATACCTAAGGATGAACCCACTTCAGGTGAGGCTCCTTCATACACTAAAGATGACCATGTCAACATTGTTTGATAAAACCTTCCACTAACTAACCTGCCTGCTACTTTTGAAGGACTCCAATTCTCAGTCAGTAAAATAAACAACCTGTTCCTTATAATTCGTTTTACAGTTTTCGACTTATCATGATGTTAATAAGTCTCTTCAGGAAAAGGTGTTAAAAAATATAAATACAAGAATGAAGCTACAGACTGCCCACTATAACAGATGTTATTTATATTTCCAGATTTGCCGCTCAATTTGTCGAAACACTGAGATAGAACGGCGCTGGCGCAAGTCTGAATTGTGAGACTGAACACACAAACAAACATTGTTTTAATAAATTCAGTCAATTTCGCTCCGTCGTGCGTGACACGCACAGCGCACACGTCGTGCCGGGCCCCGCCATGACATGTGCGGCCTTTCACGTGCGTTACACATGTACATGAAAATGCGATCTAGACTTTAAAATTTAATACGTAGCATATAAGCGAAACAGCAATATTCATGGTTTATATGAAGAATTACAATGATACATGTGGAAGACAAGTATGTATTAGGTAACTTGTGGTGTCATGTCGTCAATAAAATTGTCTTATGAACATTCCACTGTCCCACTCAACGATTGGCGCATGCAAAAGTCCAAAAACTAGATCCCACCTAGCCAGCGCTCATGACCGCGCTATAGCGATTATGTATTTTATATATTGTAACTGTAGCAAATATATTTTGCAAGCTGGCAAAAATATTTTTGTATAGATTGTCGTTTCCGACGGAGCATTCTGTTCGGGGATCTATTTACAAACTAATGTATATTACACTGAAATATTATATTTTAGTATAGATGTATGTATGCAGAGTCATGTGTGTATTTTCATACGAAATATTTGTACTGCGAGTTGAATATTTTAATATTGGCTATTATTTTAGGGTAAGATTCTAAGATGATCTAAATAAACAAAATACAGTTATCAATTGTTAAATTCAGTGCCTTGAAAGAATAAAGATATTAAGATCATATTTAATTATAACGAAAAGTATTACGACAAATCCTGGCTTCGTCCAAATTTACAACATTACATAACACATAGGTACTGCTTATATCCATATGAATTAAATTTTATACAATATAATATTTCTAAATGTTGCTGCTGTTCCTTGTTCATTTGCAAAATTCCATATGTTTATGTTCGATCTCATTATTTAATTTAGAAAATAAAATGAGGTAAAGAGTACAGTTTTGGGAACAAATTTGGATGTGTGTTTATGTAACATGTATAAGAATAAGAGACATTGTATATAATTTGTGAATGGTGTATTATTGATGGAAGTTCGGGGAGTAGATATATCAGAGCATTAATCGTTTACGACTTATCAAGTAAGGAGTTTATTACCTTCAAATAATTATTGTAATTGTACAGTATTTTTATAACGAGTATTTTATGTTGTTTACGCTGATGACGGGAGTCTGTCTTGTAGAGAGAGGTGTATGAGGAGCCGCGGTCGCTCCTGCAGGCTTTGAGATTAAAACGTAGAGCTAGATTTACTGCAATTTTAGTTGAAGTATGGGGTTATGTATTATAAGAACAGTTAAATGACGGTATGGGACTGACTTCTGATGTAATATTATCATTAATGGAACTGTATAAAATAGTTATATAACCGAAGGCCTACTGTAACGATTGTGTTGTCCTCCAACTGAGTTGACTTAGTGTAAATGTAGCTATAATACATCCTGCTCAATTTAACTCTTGAGTAAATATAGGGAACAACTTTATTACAATGTTGTGGTGTAATCCAGGAGGAAGCTGTATTTTTTATATTGAAAATTTGTGTCTTTATTATGAAAAATGAATTGAGTATATGCTATCCACTAGTCCATTATTTTAAACTACAATTTCTCACTTCGTGGGTTGCATATACTTGATAGAAGAAATATTATAAATATTACTCCATATTTGTTGTCACAATAAAATGAGATCATATTAAAGAACATAATGATGCAGTTTTTCTAATTACGATTTTTCAGAGACATGATCCCAAAGAATAATCAATGTCTAACTACTGTTTACCTTGTACAGTGCTTCCGTATATCTTATGAATTTGCATCGTAAAATTGTATGTTCAAGTGTATTTAAAAAAAATTACGATTTTTCTTAGTTCTTTAAACAAAGTAAAGTATGGTAGTTAATAGTTTCTCATTAAAATTGTGTTAACATTATCCGGTGGCTTAATTAAATCGTTTGTTCACCATCGGCATTGTTAGGTACTAAGAACGAAAGAAGTACATTTGAGTGCCATTTGACAACGCGACAACTTTATTGAGGACTTTCACTTTTTGTGGTTAAAGTGAAAACTGCTGCTGGATTATTAAAGCTATATAATAATAATTTGTCAGCAGTTGATAGTGCCTGTTGCTAGAACCGTGATAGCGCATCCCCTCGCTAGGGTTGTCGGTCTCAAGCTCTTATTTAAGTATATTTTTTATATGGGTTCATAGAAAATGCAGACTTCTCTCAACTACAACATTGTTTTACAGCTGTTTTAAATGCTAAAATATTTTTCTACGCGATGATATAACACAAACTTGAAGTATGTGATAGTGCTTTCAAAATATAAATGAGACGCGATCATGCAGGTGTCTTAAAATCCCCCTAAAATCATATTTATCATACCGAGAAATAGTTATTATCCATTTATATTAAGATGTAGTTATTACTCGAATAAATATAACTTTTTAAATTATGTCTTTTCTTTACAAGCCCAGCAGGATTAACCATCATAGTCTACAATCGTTAACGCATGTATTTTAATAGAATCATCGAAGGACTGGAATAATTTGCCTGCTGCGGTCTTCCCGTCCGATTATAATTTGGGTGTCTTCAAGGCTAGAGTGAATAGGCTCTTAATAAACTAGTGTGCCTCACCATCCACGATTGCATCACTGCTTACCATCAGGTGGGGTCGCAGTCAAGCACTAGTTTATATAACTTTTAAAAATAGTATCGCACTGGTAACAGGAACAGGGTCCAAATTAAAGGCGATTAGGACTCCAGTGAAAAGAACCTGACAATACGAGCCGTGTCCAGAAGTAATGCTTTCTGAATAAAGCCGCTTTACGAGAGCTTTCGAAGATGTAGATCAAAGCTCGTGGCTATTAAGCCATTGGTTAACTCTGGGGTGAAGCGAGACTGACTTGTACTGGCTAAAATCACACCTGTGTCTTTCAGTTACCCGTTGCGTTTATGGATTACGAGTTCATCAACTCGTCCTACATGCCTATTGCCAGTTCAGCACGACTTACAGAAAATCAAAATATGTATAATATTCATTCTGCATCTTGTCTCACGTTACTATCAAAATGAGAAAAGTTAGGTATAATCAGTAGCAAAAGTGTTGGTGTAAATATTACTTAACAATTTTTTTTATCAATAAGCCTTACAAATTGCTAGCATAAAATGAGATTAATAAATTCTACACACATTTCTTTGAAAATCTCAGAATCCACGAAATCGCTTAGGTAATACTGTCGCCTATTTCTTGAGTCTCTTAATGCTTTTTTTTTTAAATTCAAGTACCTACCATAATAATTTGCTTCGCTTTCAAGAATAGATAATTTAGCCTAATGACTTATGAGCATTATCGGTCGATGAGAACAAAGCCAGTCGCCTAATTATTTTTTTCATGGAATAGGTTAATCTGTTAAACCCCGAGCGAACGTTCGGTCTCTCATTGTTATTCTATTGTGTCTCTAATTACGATATTTGAAAAGTTAAGGGATTAAAATTCTACTTCTACGAAAGAACCATTTTTTTTTAAGACGTGGGACTGGCTAAGTAATCCGGATTTTGAACTCGACGAACTCATAGCAGTCTAAATAAAAGTTCAAAAAGTAAAGCGAGGGTCAAAGATAGGAAGTTTTATTGCTTTGTTTATTTTGAAACAAAAGATTTTCATTATTCTATTCATAGGCCTAGCTGTCGGTAGACTACTATCAGTGGCAGGTATGCCATTAGGTACATATTATCTACTTAAAAGTAACCGACATAACTATTGTTTTATTTAGGTATGTACTAATAATAACCGGAGAAACATCACTGGTCAAAACAAAAGGTTTTATTGTGTCCTTATTCTTTTCATACGTTAACAGGAACTTTACCTACCTGGTAGTAACCGACAGCCACACTATCTGCCTTTTGTATTACCTACGTAATGGATAAAACTTGAGCTGTGGCCTTACCATGAGTTTGAAAAAACGTTCTCGCTATCGAAAACTATAGCTTTGTCTCTTTCACGTGCACCACAATGACAGGGACAAAGCGATAGTTTTCGATAGCGAGAACGTTTTTACAAACTCATGGTAAGGCTACAGAGTTATGGCTTGTCAAATGAAACAATAAACTGTATTCCTACAAAAAATATTCTGTAGACACTGTTCTTTTTACTATGAAAGATAATCTAGGTATTCAAGAACAAAAAGGGAGTAAAAATTAAATTCTTAGAAAACAATAGTTAGGTATATATTGTCTTACTCTGCTCTAAGTACTCTAGTAGTACTCGTGTAGATACCCCAAACAATGATATATACTCCGTCGGTTTAGGTAGTTAACTAAAGGTAAACAATCTTGGTATGTCTTTTTATGTAAAAGTTGTCTAAAAATTGTATGTAAAAATCTTTGCACATAGGTATTTACCTAAATCGATGTTAGCTAATAAACTAAATTTAAATAATCTTTGTGTATATTATATACGACCTCTTTAATATAAAAAGACATACCAAGACTGTTTACCTTTAGTTAACTACCTAAACCAACGGAGTATAGTTTTAAGTTACACACAAAATGAACCGTGAGGCGAGTTTTAGGTACCTACGTGTGGGTTTGGCGTGACGTGAGTTGATTTCGATTCTATGCAAACTTTTCCTAAACCAGCCGTAATTTTGATTGAGTTACCGAGGTCCGGGAACGCAAAAGACAACTTTTTTTTACTGTTGATGGTCTTGCGCTTGACTTCTACCTCACCTAATGGAATCGAGCTCGATGGCCTAGAAAAAATCTATTTACTCTTGACTACAATTGCTGTGTCCTCATAGGTGGGTTCTAGCCAGCAAGTCTCACACGCCTCCTAACTCCACCCTAGAGCAGGATATGTTACTTGATGATTTGACAATATATGTGGGCCCCGTTCATTTTACTCGGATCATTGCAGAATTCCAACGTATCGTCCAGCCGATCCGCATAATGATGACACCCAGCCGCTTCTTCCCACCGAATCGGAAACAGGTAACTCCAAAAACATCCATGTCCGGTGAGGTCCTGCGCCGAAAGAAAGTGCAGGACGTCGTGGAGCCGCTCTAGCCACTCCTCAGACGTGGTAATCCTACCCTGTAGTTGAGATATGGAGCCACTTGCTCTAGTACCAACGGACGCCGAACTATCTCTGTCGTTGGGCTTTGGACCGCAAAGGTAAAAACTTAAGAAAAACAGGTGAGTTTGAGTCAATAAAAGTCTTACAATCCCTCTAACTCCACTCAAAATTCACTTCTCACATGCGGAGCGAACCTCGCGAACCAAGAATAACCAATAATACTTGATTATTATTAATACTTATGTCTTTTTTTACATAGGACATCGTCAAACAACTGGAAAGCTTTGGGTGGAGTTAGAGGGAATGTCAGACTTGTATTGACTAAAACTTACCTATTTTCCTTATCTGCTTTCTTCTCTTTTCTTGTCTGTTGCTTTGCGATAAGTCTTATGGTAACGACAGAGCTAGGTCGCCGTCCATTGGTACCAGAGCAAGTGGCTCCATAATGCAACTCCACGGTAGAATATTAGCCCCTCTGAGGAGTGGCTAGAGTGCCTCCACGGTGTCCTCGCTTTTTTCGAAGCAGGTCCTCATCGGACATGAATGTTTTGGGAGTTACCTGTTTCTGATTCGGCGGGAAGAAGCGTCTAGGTGTTATCATTCTGCGGATCGCACGGAGGACACGGTGGAATTCTGCAATGATCTGAGTAAAATAGACGGGGCCCACTGGGGCGAATACCTATTCTAGAGCTGGGGGATCGTTAGAAAGAGTTACCATTACTTTTTTGAGGTGGGAAATCATCAAATAACTTATCTAGCTCTAGTGTGGAGTTAGGAGGCGCATGAGACGTGCTGGCTACAACCCACCTGTGTAATCCAGTTGTAGTCGAGAGTAAATAGGTTTTTTTTTAGGTCAGCGTGCTCCATCGTCGACTATCAACAATAATTATAAAGTTGCCTTTTGCGTTCCGGGACCACAGTTATAACTCAATCAAAATTATGGCTTGTTTAGGAAGACTTGTTGAAAATCGAAATTAATAATATATTTCATTCTGAAACTCGTCTTACGTGTCTATTGTGTGGAAAATAAAATCTTATCAATGTTTGCGTTCCAGTAAGAAGACAATTATAAGTACTTAACTAACTTCTGCCAGCGGCTTCGCCCGCGTCTAGAGTTATGTAGTTTAGTCTTAGCGTGATGATATAAAGCTCGATAAATGGGCTACCTAACACTGAAATAATTTTTCAAATCGGACCAGTAGTTTCTGAGATTAGCGCGTTCAAACTTCAAACAAACTCTTCAGCTTTATAATATTAGTATAGATTTATTTGTTTTCTAAGAATGTAATTTTTACTTTCATTTTGTTATAGATATTTTTTTCTAGGAATATAATCTATTGTTTCATTTAACAAGCCATCACTAAAGATAGAAAAAAGAATAGTTAGAAAGTGTAATCCATAGTAATACAAAAGGCAGTCATGTCCATAGTAATTCAAAAGGCTGTCGGTTACTACCAGGTAGGTAAAGTAAGTAAAGGTCGCGGTGGTTCCTGTTAACGTATGAAAAGAATGAGGACACAATAAAATCTTTTGTTTTGACCAGTGATGTTTCTCCGGTTATTATAAGAAAGTAAAACAATAGTTCTGTCGTTCACTTTTAAGTAGTCACCTAATGGTTTACCCGCCACTGATAGTAGGCCGAGTAGTGACTCGGTCTATGAATAGAATAATGAAAATCTTTTGTTTCAAAATCAATAGAGCGACAAAACTTCTTAACTGTGACTCTCGCTGTGCTTTTTGAATTTGTATTTAGACTGGTATGTGTTTGTCGAGTTCAAAGGGATTACTTAGCCAGGTTTACGTCTTAAAAAAATGGGTTTCTCACGAACGGTACTCAGACAAGTTTAATTTTAATCCCTTAACCTATATCATCGTCAGGTTTTCACTTTCATTCAAAATAATGAAAGTGAAAACCTGACGATGCTGATAATTTAGCTTTGTCTATTTTTGAAAGGGATACAAATTATTATACTTAATACTTTAATTTAAAAAAAAGCATTAAATGATACTCAAGAAATAGATGATTTGGAAAACTATTAAGCGATTTCGTGGATTCTGAGATTTTCAAAGAAATGTGTGTAGAATTTATTAATCTAATTTTAATTTTGAGCTAGCATTTATAAGGCTGATTGAATAATAATTTACAAAAAATATTTTTTTATCAATTTCTACAAAACACTATTGCTACTGATTGTACCTACCTAACTTTTCTCATTTTGATTGTAACGTGAAAAAAGTTGCAGTATGAATATTATATTTTGATGTCTTCAAATATCTTCTCCTAAACTCTTGGTAGAACGAGAGGGAGTGCCAAACTTTTACTGAATAAAACGAACCTCAATAAAAAGCAGTAAGTTTCGAAATAATCTCGCGGCACTGGCAGGCATGGGCCCTTTTGGGTCCCGTATTTGTCGCTAACATATCAATCGACTCGGGTTTGGTCCTTTCCGGGAGGTCAGACGGTAAGCTACCCATAGCTCGCTGTCCGAAAGCTCTCAGGCATCGACCCCAGCGGTCCCCGCCAATTAGGCTGAAAGGTATTAAAGACCACATAGCAGAAAACCTAGTGTTGGAAAAAAATATATGTTAGTGTACCTATGTTAGGTATACCTGTATACGTGTAACTGTCCTCTGCAGTTTCGTTCGCGTATTTGGTTATAATAATGTACTTTCTCGATACATGGATTAGCCAATAAATTAAATATTTTTTAAAATTCAACCCATTATTTCTTGAGATTAGCAAGTTCAACCCGCAGAAATCTTGATAAAAACCTTTCTGCATATCTAGGTATGTTTCGACCAGTCTTCAGTTCAGTTCTGGTTCTGGTATTGTAACCAGAATAATATATCATTATATAAATAAAGGAAATTATACTATATAGATAATACTAACGTTTGCGAAAGACGTTGTCCTGAGTTCCTGACTAAAACCTAAATGTCTGAAAAAATTGTGAACCCGATTGTAGCGCCACCTATTGGGATCAATTGGTTTTAACAATTTTTTTTAAAACTTACGAGAATAACATTTTTTGCATGTCTTTTTGTAACTTATTATTGCAAACTTACTGACTAGCCACACAATTAAGAAAATAAACTATCCAGTAATTTATTTTTCTATTCAAATTTAAATAGAGAACACTGTAACTTCACCATTCACGAATAGTGCAACGCCATAAAAAACTTAGCCATTATTCACGTAATTTTGGCGCCATTTAGACTATTTTAGAGCTGTATAAGACAAGAAGTTGCTTATTTATTACAACAATGGGGAAAAATAAAAGTTGCGATGAATCTACAAGGGAAGTGATCAGTAATAAAACTTCGCGATAGGAATTGGTTATATAAAAAGCTAGCCTGCAGTACGCAAAACCGATGATATTCCTTGATGTGAAGCATTCTAACACGTATAAAACAACTTCAAATATTCCACCTACCTTAACAGAGAAATTCATCATTAGAAATATCATGCGTTTGGAGTTGAGAAAAGAATATTTTGGATAAAATCACTCTTCTGCGATCTCAGCGCGTACTATCCGAAGGAGTTTGGTAGAAGTTAAGTTGAACGGAAGAATAGCAAGAAAAGTACCCATGTTGAAACGGGTTATGGGACATCTCGCCCAAGCAAAAACTCGCCTGTGGGCGAAATGTCACCTTTTTTAAATGTGCATGGGTAGATTCGCCCGGACGAGTCTAGTAAAATGGGCCACATGTCTCCTGTTAAAAAGTAAAGAGATATTTCGCCCAAATCGTATAATTATTAATTAAATAGCCAATACCTAAATCTGAAAATCATAGCATCAAATGACAAAATCTGAATCGAAAATGAGTTAGCCAAAATATGACAAAATCTGAATCATGATTTCCTGCTCTATTTTTAATGTTTCAACAGATGTTTTAACTTCCCTTAACATTTAATTTTAAGACCGCGCAGAATAAAATTACTTGTTGAAACGGTGTCATAGGCAAGCCCGGCTTCACCGGCTTGCTTTTGCTAGGGGTTATGAAAGCTGGGCAGTAAGACATTGGATGGAAAAATGTTATTTTCTCTAATGAGGAAAAAATTAACAGTCTGTTTTTATAGGAAACGATGTTCGACGCCCTCCCAATACAGCATTCGACCCCAAGTATACAAAAGTGCCATAAAAAGCATGGTGGTAGGTATAGGTAAATGTGAAAATTCTGGGGTGCTTCTCTGGTCATTGTTGAACCAGTTAGATTTATAGAAGGAAACATGGATCAATTCCAATACAAAAATCTACTGAAAAAAAAAAACAGTTTTACCAAAACTGCTGAAGACTATCTCTCTGATTATTAGGACAATTCAACACAATGATCCCAAACACATTGCACGCGCGGTTAAAGAATTCCTCACTTCTCAATCAATTTCGGTCTTACAATTGCCACCAAGCAGTCCAGATTTTAATCTCATAAAGCGTCTTTGGTGCGGAGTTAAGAAAAAGGTTTTAAATTGACGGTGTGGACACCTAGGTGAGTGATACAACGTTTTTTTAGAAGAATGACGCTCTATTTCTCTAGATATAGTCAATGCCTCGCCGAAAGTGCAAAATAACTATAATTTCGGAAGTGTACTATAGGAAAACCGACTTCAGAAATTAAAGTAATTTTTCACTTTTTAGTTGTGTTTATTTTGTAAAAAGTTTTTATACAGTTACACTTTTTAATTATGGTACCAGGGGTTCAAGGTTACTCTACATCAAATTTTATCAAAATCGGTTCAGTAGTTTAACTGTGATTACGCTTTCACAGTTAAACTGAAGAGTTACTTTCATATTTATAATATTAGAGTAGATTAATAGGTAGTTTCAATAATTTGCACGAAGAAAAGTTAAGTTATTTGTTTTGCCATCGACACCCTAATAAGGGCCTTATTATTTAAATCGACGAAACGAAACAAGAATTATAGGGAATTTCTTAAACGTAAATTAAAACTGTTATGATAAAATAACGTGGGCCCTCAATCAAGACGTATGCATAAAGAGGCATAGTCTTAATCTTATTCTCGGAAAGTACTATGTCTGGGTAACTTTTATTTAGAAATTTCTTAAATAGGTATTTTAAGAATTTCCCAAATCTGTTGAATATCACATTACAAAATTATAGCGGTTTATCTTGGGCCCTAAATTCGCAAAGATATTTGTAAGGAATCTGCAAAAACTGAATTTATCTGACGAAATACAGTGGGTGGTCAAATTATTAGGGACAAGTACCTGAATTTCTTGTATTAGTATCAACTTTGATTGCATTTTGCAGGCAAATGGTTAGTTGTAGGTCCGGCTAATATTTTTTATTTAAAGACTTTATTGATTGAGAAAAACATAAAATTTGAAATCAAGTTCTTTTATATATTTTTGAAAAAAAAAAGAAAGATACGTAATACGATGATTTCGAAAAAAGGCAACAAAGTTATAAATCTCACTTTTTAAGCTAACCAACGGATTTGTATAAGATTTTTTTTTATTTGGTATTATTACTGGCATCAGTATTATTATTTCCCATACAGCCATATGAAGTAGCAGTTACGACTTTATGTCGACATTATTTGTGTCGTAACGGAATTTATTTGAAACATTGTTCCGTAACATAACGTCGCCGTGTCGACTTGTGATTCGACACCGTTTCGAAAAGTGGGGAATAATCGTAACAGAATAACAGTAACTTTCAGTCGCATTGTGACTTCGCCGTGTCGACACGTCGCGACTTTTACGCGCTCACTTTGTATCACACATTCAATCATTCATTTCTTCGTTGCGTTCATTCTACACTTAGAATTTTTATTGTAATTCGTTCTTTTTTGTGGATGTCATAGACATTAATCTTCGCCGCCATCAGAAACAAAATGTAAGTATTTTTTTTCGTATTTCTGTGATTATTGCATCATACTCGATCGAAAATCCTCTGCGAAATTAAATGTATCGTGTAGTTTGATGTGACTGTAATAAATTAACCGATGCGCCCTTCTGATTTAATAAAATACTTAAAATATTTTCTGTTAATGTGATTGTTTTCAATTAAAAAATTACAAAGTATTGTATTTCCGAGCAACGTAGAAGATTTTATTGATACGGCTTACATAAATTTAACCAAAATATATTGTAGAATACTATAATAATAATATAAATTGTGTAAAATGATGTGGATAATTTTGTATTTACTTGAGAGATGAAACCCAACACAATGTTTCGGAACTGTGTTGACATTGTGTTAAGTTTCGTTACAGTGTGACTGGTTTAACAAAATGGAGTTTTATTATTGTATGTTTGCAGTGGTTCTCAACATGCCGTACAAGTTAGTTTTATCAAAAAATGGAACTAGTGAGGAAGTAACTGCGGTGCCGCCACGATGGAAATTTTTCACCATAGGTTGAGCAAGAAGCCTAAATTGAAATATATGGAACTGAAAGAAAAAACATAAAATATATATAAAAAGAACAAAATTTAATATTATAATCATTGAGTAGGTAGATGTTTACATTTGTTTTCATAATGTTGACAAAATTAGGATAAAGATTATGTTATCGTGGTAAATTGACGAAAATAGTTTTCATTTTATACATTTTAACGTGTAGGTTTTTGATTCTACGATTTCATAATTAAGTGCAGTTGCATAAATATTTATATATGTGAAGACTTAAATGGTTTCTCAAAGAAATTAAACTTTTTGTTATTACTTTTTCCGGTGATTTTTATTTCTCCTTGAACCTTTTATTGCATATTCCATTTCAATGAAATATCAAATGAACAAATTAGTAGGTAACTGCGTCAGATTTGTTGAGGTAGAAGGCAGTGGAAGCGCATTTTCTGAATTTGTTACTTGACTTACATTACTTAAGGCGGACGGCAGTGTAAGAGAATTAATTGCCTGCAAGAGTAAACGGAATGTCATGAGTTTACGAGAAATTTAATTAATTAATTAATATATTTTTCATATTTTTTTTATACGATTTATATTCGAAAATCACAAATAACCTTGTTGAATCATATTGCTGACATCATAAGACCTTTTGACACAACAATAAAGTTGTTCTACGACTTTCGAAAATTAAAAAAAAGACCAGCTGATCCATACATTTCTGTTCACAAAACGCGACAAAATGTGCGCTCAGCAGATTTTTTGTTGAATTTTCAAAAGTCCTAAAATGGTCCTGCTAGGTTATTAGTGTTTTTTAAATAACGCTTTGAATTATATTATTTTATCGAATGAAAAATTCTTACCTTGTTGTCTAATTTCTGAACTTGTCCTCATCTTTACTTTTCTGTAAAAGCTCGAAGATAGACGAAAACGCTTTGGTTGCTTACGACTCAAAGTTATAAAATAAAAGATCAATAATTATACACACACTTTGAGAACCCCTGTTTTCTGTTTGGTCAAATTCAACACTACATTTTCGTAACCGTTACTACACTTGTGTAACTCCAAAAGATACTTTAAGTAATTTAGTTTCGGCAATGTGTCGACAATTTAATTTTAATATTTACACAGGAATTCAAAGTAAACACAATGTGTCGTAAATGAATTAATTATAATAAACAAAAAAATTGTCGTAACTTGTCGACACAGATACAACACTTAATTACTGTAACATTTTTCAGTACAAAGTGTTGATATCGTTCCTACACGCTGTAACCAAATCCGCCAAGTTACTTAGTTACGACACTGTTACGTTGTCTTGCTAATTTGTGACTACTTGAGAATTTTTGCGACCGAAAATGGTTGTATAATGGGTTTTGATATAAAGCAACATTGTGTGTTACAAAATACTATGGTCTATCGGTTTAGGTAGTTAACTAAAGGTAAACAATCTTGGTAGGTATGTCTTTTTATATTAAAGAGGTCGTATAAAATATAAGTACACAAAGATTATTTAAATTTAGTTTATTAGCTAACATCGATTTAGGTAAATACCTAGTCGCAAAGATTTTTATATACAGTTTATAGACAACTTTTAGATAAAAAGACATGCCAAGATTGTTTACATTTAGCCTAAACCGATGGAGTATAGCAATATTCATCCATCTTATTACGTATCTTTTTTTTTTCAAAAATTTATATATAATTTTGACTTCAAATTTGATGTTTTAATATCTCAATCAATAAAGTCTATAAATAAAAAATATTTGCCGAACCTACAACCAACTATTTACCTGCAAAATGCAATTGAAGTTGATAATAATATAAGAAATCTAGATACTGTCCCTAATAATATGGCCACCCATGGTATATATGTTACTGTAAAAGCCCGAACTACGGTAAATCCTAAGATTTTCCAGTAAATTCTAAGATTTACCAACCCTTAATGGTAAAAGTCCGAACCGTTTTACGATCATCGTTTATTTCGGACTTTTACTACCATTCACTTGGTAAATCTTAGGATTTTAATAATTTTTTATTGAAATAAATGATTAAGAATTTTTGTATTTCCAAAACCAACATTTAGCAACAGTCACGTGCTGGTAAAACCTAGCATGTACTAAATTGTAATGGTAAAAGCCCGAAAAAATCGTTTCTTTTTTACATATTCTTACATTTACCGACTTGTGTTGGTAAACCCTAAGATTTACTGGTAAAACCTAAGATTTACCGTAGTTCGAGCTTTTACAGTAACATATACAATATATTTTAGTTAGATAGAGACCTCTGTGAATTAGTAAAAAAGAAATAATAAACAAAAATTATTCGTTAAGATTTTCGGCTTTATGGACTAGAGTCTAGCCTGTAGTTACTCAGATACCCGCGAAACGAGACACAATAGTAAAACAATAACAGCGCGGTCTCAAAGGACCGGTTGGGGATTCAAACGTTAAGTGGCTTGTGTACACCGCGCGCTATCTCGAGTTGAGACGAAATAAATACGTTTTTGAGGTTGATGGAATCAATCCAGATAGTATAAACAATTCTTGGACACACTGACTGGAGTAAAGTCATCATCCGCACACTGACAGTTGCTTGCTGTGATAGCAATACAAACTGTGGGAAATTTGGGAGATGTTCCGTAATACCAAAAATGATGAATGAAAAATTAATGTATTTCCAATATTATTTCGTGTATTTATAACTTGATAATAATATTTGTGTTCCTACGGAGAGATATTTTGAAATATTGTTTATTATAATAAAGAAAAAACCAAAATAAAAACGACATTTTCGCTGTGAAAATGTGCAAATTAAAATTCGCTTAAATTTCGTTTGGGGTAAGTTTTTCAACAAAAAGACGACGTAGGAACCTAGATAATTATTGTCTGAATCCGAATAACATCATATTATGATATAAATATGCTTAAACTGCAAATGATTTTGGTATTACGTTTGTATGGATAATTCTAACGTCGCGGCCGCCTTAACATTTCTTACAAATTGTAAACTTCTACTATTTATTAACTTATCGTTCCTTCTTCTAAATGCTATAGGTACTTTAAGGGATTATTCTTAAGAAAATTAAGAAAGATAAATGAATTTAGAATATTCAAGAAGTAAAATATCAAACCATACCTAGGTAGGTACCTACCTAATTCAGATACTCGCAACGCCATCTAACGACTCAAAGGCGCACTAATCTAAAAATGAAAGGTAAACGAATGTCAGTTTAACTTCATATATGATAGATGGCGTTGTTATTTTGATTTATTTATCTGTGAGTCTGGTGTTGCCAGATCTTCAAAACGAAAAGCCGGACAATCCAACCACTTTAGCCGGACATTTAAGTAAAAAGACCGAAACTTTTTTGATGCAGTTCCGGAAGTTTTTCTTTAACGTAACTTTGTAATGAAATAACAAGTTATTGCTGGCCTGCAAACGCCTGTATTTGCAACAACACATGAAAATCTAAAAAAATGGTCAAATTTAAAAAGCTTAGCAAAGCCGGCCAGGCCGTAATTCGCCTAATTTCGCCGGACACACAACCAAAAAGCCTGACCATGTCCGGCTTTATCCGGACGCCTGGCAACGCTATGTGAGTCGGTGTTATCTAGTAGAATAGTAGCATCTCTGTTATTTTACTCCGATTTCCGAAAACGGTTATTTTGTACTTTATAGGTTTTTTTTTAAGATTGAAGTCAGTTGTATTTTGTTGTAAAGCTTTTTATTTCACACTTTTTAGTTGTTGGTATCCTATTATTACTTTGCGTGTAGTAATTTATATTTTTTTTTGTATGAAAATTTGATGAAATAAATAAAGACGTGTGGCACTCGGAGACTGTCGTGGTAAAGCTATTGCATAGCATTTTTTATCAACTTATGCAATTATAATTATTTATTTATTTTACCTATACGCCTATATACTTTCTCACAAACAGCTGATTACGGTAGTTTTCCAATACAACCAATGCCACCTAAAGGCAGGTTGCTGAACTAAAGAGATAAGCGTGATATTTCAAATTCATTAAAAGTTCTGTTATTTATCGACAGATGGCTGTGCCGGTCGGAGTGGGGGGTGTTAGGTTTTTTTCGTTACGGAATTTCTGTATTCGGTCCCCACGCTCAAGGCCCACGATAGAAGCTATGCAATAGCTTAAAAAAAAATCACAATAAAAGTTGATGGTTTTGATGATAGTAACATAGTCCTAAGAGGGTTTTACAAATAACCCTGTACATTTCGTCAGATAAATTCAGTATATGCAGATTCTTAATAAATAAGATTACCGAATCGTGGCCCCTAAATAAATTGCTATAATTCCGTAATGTACTATACAATTTTTTTTTAAATATTTAAGAAATTCTTAGCAAAATTCCTAAATAAAAATTATTAACCCAGCCATAGTAATTTCCGATATTTAGACTGTCTCTAAGAAAGCGTCTAGATTAAGTTCCCACGTTACTTAATTAAAAATTTTAATGTACATCTATTTTTACTAAATTCCCTATAAACCTTGATTCGTTTCGTAGGGATTTAAAAAATGGGCCCTCAATCCAGATAGATGACCTCCACGCCTAACTAAAAAAAATCCAGATCCAAAAAAAAATCAAATTTTAACTTGCCAAACTACCAAACGAAAGCTTTGTTCATTACCAATAAACAGATGATTACATGTACCTAAACATTTATATTGATCATGATGGAGTGTTTAGAAACAAACACTCCATCATGACTTTCCAGGTACATCTGCGACTTGACGAAATATTACGACAAAAAAAAAATAGCATTTGGTTCTTAGCGACCGCGACCGGGTCGCGTGACCCGCTGCTCCATACAAATCCATAATAAGCAGTGCGTTGCGCGACCCGGTCGCGTGATGGTACTCCATCCATAGGTACAAATCCAATAAGCAGTAGGTCGCGCGACCCGGTCGTGCGTCGCGGTCGCTAAGAACGAAATGCTGCCTTTAGGAACATTCTCTCTAGGGCACCTTATAAACCTTTTTGGCCCAGTGACCAACAAAAATAGGATTTCAGTGATATCTCTTGTTGGATATTACTACTTTACCATAAATGTAACAATAGAAAATTGACATAAGGCGATTAACACGAGGCACCGCGTACCGCCGCGGTAGGCGGTGAGGCGGATCGCATGTCGCATTGGCCTCTAATAAACCCGTCGATGCCTAACACACATACGCCGCCCAACCGCGCGGTCGAGCGGCCGAAATTCCTTTGACAGTCACCAGTGCCCGCGGCGGTGCGCGGTGCCGTGTGTTAATCGCCTCAATGAAGATTGTTTTTTTGAAATATTTACAGTGTATGTACACATTATACATACACACCATTCATCAAAGCATCAAATGATACAATGGAACAGTACTAAAACTAATCAAAAATCATTCACAACATTCCAAATATGGAACTAAATAAAAAGTGACAGAGTACTCAACTAGGAAGGCACGGCTGGAGGGAAGTTCACCGCGCGACATTTTTAAACTTGTTTGTATCTCCGATATAAGATTTACCGGAACCAAGACATGATAGCTGAGCATGATATAACTTTGTACACCAAAAATGTAACTGATATCAGAATCAAAGGTGCAAAAACAATCTGAAGTTCCATTTTTTCGGAATCGGAATCAACCCTTCGCAACGATACAAGACAAGATACACACACGACACAGCCACGACAAATTAAATTAAACAAACCTATATTTCAATTTGTGCTTTATTTATGAAAAAAATTGTAAATTATCCTACAATGAATCTCCGAATGAATTAGACTTACATATCGTTTTATGTATCAAATACATTATTTTGCTCGACGCCAGATCAAACCACATAAGAACAATATAGTTTAAAATATTATCTACAGAATCCGTCCTCGGCGATTCGATTACCAAAAATACAATCTTCGTTCGGTCCCCTGTGCGTCGCGCGCGGCGGCGGGGTATGTACAGCGCGAATATACAGCGGACTGGGTCGACACGTCACACGGCTAGCCGAGCAGCGCCTCCATGGTGTAGGGGTGCGGCGGCGGCGGGCGCGCCGGCTGTCAGTCCAGGATCACCAGCTGCAGCGGCGCCGCCGCCTTGCACGCGCCGCCGCGCATGGCCCGCCAGGGGGCGCGCGCGCCGCGCCGCAGCTCGCCGCACGACAGGTTGCGCCGCGCCGCCCTGCACACACGTACGTTAGCCAAGCCCCATACGCTCACAGGTGAGTGGCACTACGGCACGGGTGTTCCGTACGAGCACTCATCAAACTCACTACTTATTAATGACATAAAAAATATGAATGTCACTATCAAAATTCACTTTAGGTAGCATTCGGTTCTAAGCGACCGCGACTCCTCGACCCCTTGCGCGACCCGCTGCTTAGTATGAATTTACTACTAAACAAACCAGGCGACTGTGTCGGGCGACCGGTGCCATACTAAGCCGTGGGTCGCGCGACCCGGTCGCAGTTGCTAAGAACCGAATGCTAGCTTTACCATTTGATAAGTTTTTAATTACTAGATGAAGCTAGTGCATACATACAGGGTAGATTTGTAAGCTATAAGGGCAGATACTTTAACCATTGCAGCTACAGGAATATACCACAAGTTATATTCCAAAAGTTTGTATAATTTTAGTGGTAGATTTTTAACTTTCAATATTAATATCATTTAATTGATAAAGCAGAAACTGTCAATTGAGTTTGAAATAAAAGTTTAGTCTTTTATCGACAAATAAAAGATAATAATTTACAGATCATGTTTGCGATTGACAGATTCAGCTTCATTAACGGCTAGTTTTTTCATCACAAACTAAAACTATCAGTAAAACCATTAACATTTACTTGAAAATAGCTGTCATAATGGCAAATGTGTTTCTTCATCCAAATAACAGCTAAACTAAAAGTCAAAAGAGTTGCCGCTACGCAAACGTCTTAATTACCCCAAAAACACGTGGGGAGCTTTGTTTACTCATGACAACATCGCAACATCACTGTCCAGTAGTGCCATAAGTCAAATGTCATTTGTTGTTTAGGGTGAAGGCGGGATATATATTACTAGCTAGTTTAATCCTTTAAATATTTTTGGACCTATTTTTAAAATTCTAAAAGCATTTATTTTTTTAGAATTTTAACCCCGCATGGTATTTCTGTCCATTTCCTCGAAAGTTGACTGTAATTGCTCTGTATTCCATACTCTAACTCGAACATACTCTCATCCACCAGTCCACCCCGGGCCCACGTAGTGGATCATTCCTCTCCTAGAGAGCAGACTTGAGTCCCAGCAGTGGGATTATTATAAGGCTGATAATGCTAATGCAAAATGCTACTCGAACTCGCACTCCTTCCTTTCTTTTATATATTCATGGCATGGTTCTGCTACATTCGTACATATTACAAATAAAAAAGGGGACAAGTGTGAGTCGGACTCGCGCACTGAGGGTTCCGTTTCCGTTTGTCATTTTTTGATAACAAGGCATCTATGCCACCGGGGCATTTATTCCCGCCTTTACCCTATTTCTTAAAAAAAAAACTTTAAAATAAAATGTGTTTGAACGCATCCATAATGAACGCAGTGAAACCAATACAATTTTGTCAAAATGACAGTGACTAATAGCTTTAACAGCCCCTCAATGAGCAGTAACAGTCAAACCAACGGTTGAAATTGTGAAGAAACGAATTTAATCGTTATTATTACTTTATGTCGTTACTTTGGCTGTTACCTTTGATGAAAAAACTGGCCGTTAGAATCTAAATGAAGCTGAATCATCTAAATTTTAGATGATTCATGATGAGAAAATATGAGTATAATAATATTGATTATCGATTAGGAAAACTAATGTTTGTGTAGTGTTATATTTTAGCTAATGAACGATTGAAAAAAGCAGTATGTTTGTGTAGTGTTATTGAAAGGTAGGTGATACCGTGCAATCCGGACGCTAGTTACTACTCACTTGGCGGTCTCGGTGGCGCGGAAGTAGAGGTCGTCGGGCGCGTCCATCCAGGAGATGACGTGTCGGCGGCCGCCGCGGCCGCTTATGTTCGTCGGCTTGCCGTTGACCTGCACACGGGACGAGCGCGTTACTAGAGCGGTCGGCTCGGACGGACATACTTGGCGTTACGGGGAGGCGGGACAACTGACGTGTGTGAAGACGTGCGCGGGCAGCGGCTGCCCCGTGGCCTGCGCGCGCGCGCACATGGCGGCGTACTGCTCGCGCGACGGCCGCTGCATGGGCGCCGGGTGCTTGTTGGGCCGCTTGGCGGGCGGCGGCGCCGCGCCCTCCAGCGACGAGCGCCCCGGGCCACCTCCTGTGGGGGACGAGGACGAGACGCTCAGTATCTACCCGACTGACCACAGCATTACATACACAACAACATCAATTCCGCGTACCTGTCGCTGTTTCCAAATGAGCGTGAAAAAATACGATATCGTTAATTTTTATTTCAATATATATTTATTAATAATGAATTAGACTATAACATGGTATAACATCAAAATCTAGCGATACTGACTGTCGAGGCCGTTGATGTCGTCGTACGCGCGTCGCTTTAGGGGTTGCGCCGGCGCTGCTTCAGCGCGGCGTGCTTCTATTTCGGCGCGTGACAATACACGCTCGTACATTAGGCTGCCATCTGAATAAAATACAAACAATTATAAGTGATTGGATTTTAGAGGAAATAAAACAATAGGGTAGTACAAACAGCTGCATCGATTCGGTAGTTTACGGAGGGAATGGCGCTGTTGGTACATATCCTTCTGCGGGCATTTACCTGGCGCCTTGGGCGGCTTGGGGAAGGCGACGTGCGGCGGCGCGGGCATGGCGTCCTTGGGCGTGAGCGTGAGCCAGTCGTGGCGCGCGGCGGGCACGGGCGTGCCGCGCGCGGCCGCCAGGCGCGCCGCCACGGCGCCCACGGGCCCGCGCACACGCGCTGCGCCCGCGCCCGCCGCACCGGCAGCGCGCAACTCGGCGCCACCAAGCCCTGCCATCGCTATTGAACCTGGGAACACCACACAACAATGCGTTACATACTATTCCACTGATGACAGCTGTAAAAAAAATATTCAGAATCTAACGTGAACACCACATTCCGTCGTCTGTCATCAAAATAGCAACCAAATACATCATAGTAAATTATCACATAACTTTGACTTCGTAATACTAAAATATGCAATTGATCGTCAGCAAGATTCTGAAGTAAAATAAGTTTGAGTCAGGTATGTTCGTGCACTCACACTCGTGCTTGACCTGCTGCAGGTTGATGGGCGAGAAGGGCGAGCGCGCGTAGTGGCGCGGGCGGCGCAGCGCGCGCGTGAGGCGGCGCGCCAGGCGCGTGAAGGGCGAGGCGCGCAGGTAGAAGGCGGCGCGCGTCTTCATGACGGGCCGCGCGCCCTCGCCCGACCCGTGCGCCGTCGCCACGTGCCGCGCCAGGTGCGCGCGCAACTTGAACTCCTACGCACAACACATACACTATACATAAACAGTACACCTGCTGCTAAATGACAGTATCTTATACTACATACTTCTTATGCAGATAAGAAACTACATCTAATCGACTAAACAGCCCATCACATACAAACTTCAAATAAAACAAATACAAACGCATTTGTTTAAACATATACATACTAAAATTAGCTCTCAAAATTTTTCAAGTAGTCCAGTCCCTAGGGATTTTAATCTCAAATTTATTATAGTTACTGCAGATAAAGTTTAAAAAGGAAATAATTATGATAATTATGTGTAACTAATATTGTTACGCCGTGAAACTCTAACAAGTCTCAACATTGCCAAAAAAAAACTATAATTTCGTACCTTAGCGCAATTTAGAACTGTACAGCGATGCGGACGATGAGACACGGACAGCGCGGTGTCCTCACCTTCACCGCGAGGCCCTTTCGCGACCTCCACTTCGGTCTCGCCGAATACGCCAGCAGTCTGCCACAGAAACATTCACATTAGAACTCTATTCAACGTGTGATAATCTCACTAAGGCATGCAGAAATGAGAATACGTTCAGACCTTTACCTTGAGACCTCCATACTTTTTCCAGTACTGCCAGCAGGTGCCGCAAAGTCTGTATTGTAAATGCTGCGGGCCCCATGTGTACCACTGGGTTGAATTTGTAACTGGAAGCGAATCCTCTCGTTTATAATTTCATCTAATGGTTACTCTAATACACAAAACTAAGACACAAGCTTGTGGCTTAGAACGTTTAGATTTTTGCGATTGACAAATACAAAAATCTAAGTTTTTATTGGTAACCGACTTAAAAAAAGTTTAATTCTATTGAAAGTATGTAGTAAATGACAGAGTGGTAAAACCACATATTTGAACCTATTCACAGCCTAGAATCAAAATATAATCAAAAGCAAGAGGAAGTTTTACTGACTAAATCAGTTCCACCAGTTGTTTTTTTTTTCACTAGGCAATTATCAAACAACTCTTCACACTCTGGGTGGACCGAGAGGAAATGATCAAATTTTTACTGATTATATTCCAGCTGCGTTACTACAATCTGTTGGTTTTTGCGTTCCAGGCTCACGGTAACTATTTCGAACGATCCGGCAACCTTGGCGACTACCAACACATACTGAGTTTTTGGCAAATCCGATCAGCCGATAAAGAGAATTTGAGGTCTTTACATTTATAATATTAGTGGGATTCGAGGCTTGTTTTCGGACGTGTGGTGTAGTGTAAGGTCCTTGTGGTGGTGCGTACCTTGGCAGGAGGCGCAGAGCTGTCCGGGCGCGACGCCGGCGGTGCCGTTGGTGCCGCCGTTGAGCACGGCGGGCGCGGTCTTGCCGCTGCTGCTGTTGCTCGTGATCAGAGCCGGGTTGGGCTTGTTGCTGCAACGGACACCGCTTATTCATCATAACGGACTATGTCACTCTTATAAACTATGTTATTACAAGCTGCGCTAAATAAAAGTAACGAATATGTTCTGAAGATCAAATATATCTTTCTCAAGAAAACATACGATAAACGTGTAGCGACATCTATCGCTTTATATATAAACTAACATATGAAATCCTGCATTATGCAAACAATTAAAATTAGTACAGATCATGTACAGAAGCAAGCTTAACCCACAATTGAGTTTTCTTACAACCTTTGTTATAAGGTTTGGTGTTATTATTCCTAATAGTATGTGCTTTTCTTTATTTCAATACCAATTCATCTCCACGAGACAGAATAACAATATCAAATCATGCGGCAAGTTTTCCGGTTTTGAGACAATTGAAATTCAATATAATAATCATGTAAATTGTTTTATGGGGAGAATACCACCATTCCCGCCATTGTACCCATAGATTTAAGTTATTGTATAAACTGTACCATTACTTTTTGGTGTACAATAAAGTTTAATCTATTCTTATACCAATTTAGAGTGTAATATTATTGTTTTATTGAATGGTTGAGCTAACATAATATTGAAATATGGACCAAAAGTTGTGTTTAGATGAAAAAAATATTATTATTATTTTAACTCATTAGCCAAATCACATCAGACATCAAGCAAAACATAAATTAAGTCAAAAAAGGCAAGACGCGACAACATGGACATAGTAAAGTAGATCGTGTGGTACAAACACTCACTAGTTGGGAATGTACACTTGCTTCAACTTGGACTCGGCCTCCACCGCCTTTACGCGCTTCTGCTGCACGTAGCGGTCCGTCGTCTTCCACATGTAGTAGTACTCCACAAGGTTCTTTAGCGTCTTCCATGGCAACTGTGTAGGGAAATGTAGTATTAATAAAGGGGAAATAATTTAGCTATGGTCTATCGGTTTAGGTAGTTAACTAAAGGTAAACAATCTTGGTATGTCTTTTTATATTAAAGAGGTCGTATAATTATAATATACACAAAGATTATTTAAATTTAGTTTATTAGCTAACATCGATTTAGGTAAATACCTATTCGCAAAGATTTTTATATACAATTTATAGACAACTTTTAGATAAAAAGACATGCCAAGATTGTTTACATTTAATTAACTACCTAAACCGACGGAGTATAGTGAGAATTTTAACTAGGTCTTGAAATTAATAATGCAAAATGTACCCGAACGATTGTTACATAGTCGAGCGTGACGGCTGTTTCATTCAATACCTATAAAATTGTTTACCTATAAAACAGAAAAAAGATCTCTGTTTTTAAAAAGGGTGGCCCACATTAGGAATTTCTCCTGTATCGTGAGCACAAACACGTGAACTATAGGTCATAAAAATATTTGTTCCGTGTGGGAACCGAACCCACGAGACGTAGCGCAGCAACCAATCACTTAAAACCTCTGCGCCAAACGTTCCGTAAATTGACAAGTTTGCTTGCAGGCTGTGGCTACTGTGTGTGATCGTGCGCGTGGGATATTTATACCGAGTGGGAATCGAACCCGAGACTCGCAGCGCAACAGCGCCGAACGTACCGTCAAACGTCAAGTTAGCGTGCAAGCTGGCTTGCGTAGTGTGGCGGGATACTCACAAAGTCCTGCCGTATGTCGGCGAAGTCCTTGCCGTACTTGTCGAGCGCCTCCTCGAACAGGTTGGCCTCGGACGCCGACCACTCCTCCATCTCGTCGCGGCACAGCACCGGCCCCGACGCCGGCACCAGCGACGACAGCGCCGACTCTATGCTGTACCCGGATTTGTGCAGGGTGTCCATCGCGTGGAACTGACGGGGAAAATGTATTGCATTAAACTGTGCCACGGGGAAATAGAGAAACAGGGGATCTGAAAAATCATCAATTATAATTATTATAGTCGTCAAAAATACATTTGGGTTGACAAGATTGCACACCACGTTTTTTAAACGGGTTGTGGACGCGCGTTTCAGAAACGTGCATCGAAGGCGCGATTTTATCGTACAGATAGTCTACAGTACTATACAGTACAGTACTATAGTCTACAGGCTGCGTCTGATTCATGTGCATATCGCGTCTGTATCGCTACAAACGCGTGTCAAGGGCGCTTTTAAAAAACGTGGTGTGCACAGGCCCGAAGAAGCAGTTATCAAAGGAGTTTATTCGTAAGTCTTGTGAAGCGACTTTTGGAAAAAAAAACAAGTGCAAAGTTCAGTGCATGCAATCCCACCTCGAGTAAACAAGACGTAGCGATTTTTGTTATGACAATGTCCATTATGTGTGTATCTTGTCACAAAGAGCTAAGATCATTGAATGTAAAATGCGACCTTCTGATTAACGAATCATGTGTAAATACTAAAAAGCTGAGAACCAGGCATTTTTAAAAGGAGAACTCAATACTCAAGCGCAATCGTCACTCTAGAATGAATTTGAGATATCAGGCTGAAGCGACCTCAGAAATTAAATCGGAAAGGAATATTTAGACATAGGTAGTTAGTAGAACTCCATGCCAACTCCATACAAACTTTGGACCCCCGTTTCAGACATAGGAGACGAATTTCGAATATTCCTATTTTAGTGCTAGCCTACATAATATAAAGAAACCTAGTTTAAAATTTCTCACTCTACTCCCAGTAGTCTCAATAGTTTTGCCGGTGTCAGTCAGTCTATTTACAACGAAAATACTGAAAAACCTATTACTCATCTCAGCTGATATCGAACCACTCAGGCCTAGTCTTGCGCATAGTAGGTCACGACCTGGAGCGCTCAATTTAATTCGCGGTAAAATAGCTGACTACATCGCTCTTTCAGTTCATCGGTTCCCGATTCGATGGTATAACCACTAAATGAATGTTGAGAAGCGTAAGTGTGCTGTACTAATAGTAATTTTTTTATATAAAAAAAATAAAAAGAATGCCTGTTACCTCACATATTTTTTGCTAGAAATTATTCCTGTATCGTCGGTGCGTTCATTTAAATAAAACTGACGTACAGAACACGTCCAGACCCAGAACAACTTTCTGTAGGCAGTACAAAATTAAATATAATTTTTTACTATGCTGGATTGAAGCCGCGATACGCAAATCGCTCAACCACTGTGCCAACTGTGACAACGAATTTATTGCACTGAAACCCTACCAGAAGCTCTTAACGCAATCCATTTGACGGCCTAAACTGAATTGTTAAAGGGATGGAGCTTTATGTCGGGTACAAACTGCAGCAACGTAACAAGCGAGGTAACCTAAAAGAAGCTTTTCATATGTGTGGACCTGTGGGCACAGCGCGGGCACGAACCGAGCTTGTCATAAACACTGTTTTAGGCTGTCACGGTTTGTTTCACAATTTAAATTGTCACTTACGGGATATCTTCCGTGATTTTTTTTTAATATCGGGAACTCAAAACAATAAAAAATCACGGAAGATATCCCGTAAGTGACAATTTAAATTTTCGAGCTTGTCATCACTGAAATGCGCGCGCAAGGCGTATACACTATGAAAGTTCTGTTGTTGAATGACGGCAAATTCTTTCATTGCGTGTTACATTGTATGAAACATTACAGCAGTCTGTACCCATCTCTTTTTCTCATTCGAAACCGCTTGACATTAAACGTCCGTGGTAAGGCCTGGCGTTTGCTTTAATTTAGGTATGGTATTGTTAGACGGGTCGCGGGAATACGATAGATACCAGACGCACCGAACCTAGGGTTGCCAGATATTCCAACCGAAAAGCCGGACAAACCAGCCAGTTTAGCCGGACATTTAAGTAAAAAGGCCGACAAGTTTTTTTTTCGATTTCGTGCACGGAAGTTTTACTTTTTACATTCTAATGAAATAACAACTAATTGCTGGTCTGCATACACTTGCAATTGCAAGAACACATGAACATTTAAACAATAGATAAGTTTAAAAAGCCTAACAAAAGCCTGACCGTGTCCGGCTTTATCCGGACGCCTGGCAACGCTAACCGGACCGAGCATTGTGGCGACGCTTGGGGGATGCCTATGTCCAACAGTGGGCGTCTTTCGGCTGAGATGATGATGATGATGGTCATAAAAGTGAACATACGAGTGTGATGTCGCGGCTGGCGGCGGCGGCGGACATGTGCAGCGAGGGCTGCTTGACGCTGGAGGAGCAGTCGAGCGCGCGCGCGAACGTGCCCACGGAGCGCGACACCACGAGGAACTGGTCGATCTGCCGGTCCGTCAGCCCGTGCTCCGGCGTCCACACCAGCGTCTCCAGCTCCTCGTTCACGCGTACGTCCTCTTCGCCTACAATGCACCAAACATAAGTAACACTTTAAAAATTATTATAATAATATTCCACAAGTTCCACACTATACCATCTAGCCCCAAACTAAGCTGAGCTAGTACTATGCTAGTACTAAATACATACATACATAATTATAGATAAATTACACCCACATACAACAAATGATTGTTTTCTTCACAAAAATATTTGTCTTAGGTGGGAATCGAACCCACGACCTCCGGCATAGCAATCAGAGAGAATTCTAGATTTCAAATGACATCTCGCTCTTCCATTAGATGTTTCCTCAGTGCTGGGCGTTGTGATATTATACCACGCTACACTTTTTGATGAGCACCCTCTATTTGTGACAATATTTCAGCTGATTTCTGAATTTCATGTCTGAAGATCAGAGCATAATACAAAGTCATAATATGACAGATTTTTATGCTAACGTAGTTTGACAAATAGTCATCGAAATCAGGGTGATGATAACCATAAAAAGCTACTCAATCTAGCATCACCCCAGTGGTCGGTGTAATATTTTGGCGGGCACAAAAAAAATAATTAATAAAAAAATACGTACCATCTTTTAATAAATTAGTTACTTCAGTCTGATATCTACTTCCAACTCTGATTTCTCCCTTATCTGCTAATAAAGTCTTTTGTGAAGGATCAAATACTAAACAATAAAAAAATGCGTCCTGAAACAAAAAGAGAAACTCTCATGAAAACGTGTTACAGTTAAAACTAAACATTATTATAACAATAAAGTTATTAAAAAACGTAGATAGGCATCTTTTTATAATTATTCCCATAACAAATACTTGTGGAGCGCTCGGTAATTAATATGTCACATAAACTTCAATCTTAATTATTCACCAGATATTAACAACTATTAAGTCTAAATTTAAATTATTCATTCTATTTAAATTAAATGTTTAATTCGTTGAATATTACAACAATGTGTTTAGTAATAATGATTTAAATAAATACGATTTTTGACCTTGAACAAAAGTACTTATAAATATAATACTTGGTGTAGTTTTCGAGATACGTGATTGTGTATTTGTTAATACTTGTATCGGTCGTCGGATATAGGAAATGACATCAGTTTAGGGCGTGGTGACATTTCCTAATTGAGATTGTTAGCGGCTATGTTGCCTAGCCTTGGAATAAAACGGGATGAGTACCTACTCATTAGTCATGATAGCCATGCACAGTTATTTGTCTTATTACGCTACGTATTATATTAGTTTGGTACTTAAGACGGTGCTCATTTAAGTGGTAATTGCTGGAGAGAATTGATAATGAAACAATATAAAGTCCCACGTTGCGACGCTGATTAGGGAATGAAATTAAAGTAATTTATAGAATGCTTGTATCAGTTGTTGATCTTCCCACGTGAGTTGTATAACAGTCGCGGTCGAATGACTAGAAATGAGCCCCACTATCATATGGAGATTTCTAATGGTGGACTGCGTTGCTTGCACTTTGTTTACATTACCGTTTTTAACTTAGGAAGCATTTTTTAGAGTCGCGAGATAGTTCGAAAGATTTATCGCTACCTTGGAACGCAAAAGGCAACTGAAAGATCATAGGTGGGTTTTAGTAAGTCAAAATCTACACTCTCTCTCTCTCACCTAGAGCGGAATGAGTAATTTTTCATTACATAGGTTCAGTTAGGATTTAAAATACTATATAAAGCAAGAATTCAGGTCGAGAATATTTTCATTACAAATCAAACATATTCCACTAAACATTTCCTATGGTGGTATGGTATGAGTAAATCGATATTATTAAATATTCATTAGCAGGATAATGTTCTTAGAAAAAGATAACGCCACGCAACATGTTACATAATCAAGCTTTAGTTTTAATTAGGAATTTCGGAGAGCGATTTGTTTTTTTTTTAAACCTATTTATTAATACTCTTCAGTTTTGAACGTATAAATAAATATATCATTATTTATTTTACAATTCTGTTTTTACTTTTATTATGGTTAAAAAAACCGAGATGTTTTATATTAAATCAAGTTATAACATTATGAACTTAGACTACTGAACATAGATCATCTTATAACGCCCGTTTTCAATAACCTACCGCAGTTCATAGATAGCTATCCCCGATAAACAGTGATTCTATCTATCAATCCACAATTTTTCGTAGGAAATGCTAACAGTCGGTAGGTTATAGGAAAGCAAGCAAGCAAAGCAAGTAAGGGCCAAAGGATAGATTTGTTTATCTTTAGTATCTGCAACTTTAGATAGATAGCTTATTTAAAACGGGCTTAAACCGACTAGCGATCTATCCCAGCTTCGCACGGGTGTTAGAAATCTTTGAAAGTTTTAGCAAGTGTGTACTATATACATCTTAACCTTCTTTATGAATTACTTTGTCTATCAACGAAAACCCCATGAACATCCGTGAGGAACTTTTTGAGTTTAACGCGAATATACAGACAAACCCGGTGGGGGATTTTGTTATACGTAAGGATAAATTTGTTCATGGGATCATTACACGTTTAGCCACCTTTAATAAAAGGCGAATCCGTTTACAAATGTTCTCGCATTTAAAACTGCCTCAGGCAATATTCAACGGTATTTAAAAATATATATCTATTCTGATTATGCCAGTAACCATTTTCATTCCTACTACGAGTATGATCAGTTTTCTAATGCTCCAGAAAAATATTAACATTATGTTTTGTCACTTAAAACAATACTATAATTCGTTATTACACTAATTCGTTGTTTACTACGATTTGCTAGTTGGATTATTCAATTTTTAGTTGTAGTCAATAAAAAAATATAGAAGGTCAACTCCTTAAAACACAGATGCAATCAGGAACCGTCATCAGGCATTCGCTAAGCTTTGGTAAGGGTCGGAGGTTTCCCTATGTGAAAAGCCTATGGGTGATGGGTGATGGTGATAGCCACTTGTTCTGACCCTTGTCCTTTGATGGACAAAGCAGGGTTGCCTTTTATTATCTTAGCTAGATCGAACCGCATCGAAATATTTTTGAATATGCAATATTTGACCAATTGATGGTATATTTTTATATTGTCTATATGAGCGTTACAGGTACATATAAGCGACATGGTTCACGCAGTGGCCGAGCATTTGGCTGCTGCGCTGCGCGCGTCACGGGTTCGATTCCCGCACTAAACACATATTTGTATGACCTACAGATAGTGGTTCCGAATCCAGACCCGAGACATTATAACACCCAGGTGTTTGAGTATGTGAGTTTAAATCTTTTAGAACGCACCCACGATACAGAATGTCTTTTTTAAATAAAAGAAAAAAGTAAGCTTCTTTCCGTTTGTCGAGGAGTGGACCTTCTACAAGCGTAGTGTTGTGTGTCGTTCGTCCGTGGCCGGTACATACTCACATCCTTATTGAGATAGCTGAGCAGCGACTCCGTCTCGTTGAGCAACGTGACGGTGCACTTGCCGCGGATGTGTGTGGCCGGCAGTGTCTCCACGTGCCGGGATAAGAACAGCTCCCGGTGTTTCGCCTGGTGCCGCTGTTTGGGCGCCAGGCCGTCCGTGCCTGGCAACTCGCTAGATTCCTCCTCCATCGCCGCTGAAACACGCAAGTGACTACGTTAGTGACGAATATTTGAACAGTGTGGTGTTGATATAAACGAATTCGTTCTTCAGAAGTAGTTGCCAACACGCAGAGCCGATAGGTCAGAAACTGACCTTTTACTTGAATTTTAGTTCTGCTAATAAGGAAGACGTTAATATTAAAACTAATTAAAGGTTCAATATAACTATGTCACCAAACTTTGTTTCATGTTCGGACCCCAAACAATATAGTCAGCGTCAACTTGAAGCCTTTTTAAATTTATTATTCTGAGATCGTGTGCTTCGCCAGTGAAAAATATAACTTCCATAAAAACGTGTTCTTTTTAGTACCAAGTTACCAACTTCAATTGTCAAGAAGCTTAAATTCAATTTCGGTATTTTGCAAGGTTACAAGATGACGGTAAGGTCTATTAAACATTCGATGAGATTGATTTTCTTTCAAAAGTAACTAGGTACAAATATTTCAGTCTAGACAAGTGATGAAATTGATATCAGTATAAGCTAACAAATTGCAGCAATTGCGCACCAAGCATCTAGCGCTGGTACCTGCAGTAACTGCATGTATCTATTATTAAAGTAATAGGTACGCATAGTGCAGTTGCAATCAACGTTACAATTTCGCAAGACATCATCTCGTATTTATTAACATCAAGTTGTGTACAGATGAATCACCCGGCAACGCGTCCCATAGACGAGTGTCGAGTGCGCTCGAGCGGTGCGCTAGTGTGATTTGCGTAAGAGCGGAAACATGGTTGCCTTGTGCATACCGATTACCGATGCACTTGGATCAGAGCGAGGGGACCCTAATACGGACAATACTAATAATGTCTATAAAATAAGCGATTCAGTAATGGTATAAACCAGACGGTTTATCGTGATAGCTGTTATGAATGGTTTATAGGTCGTAAAGTTTATGCGCGACTCCTTCATTCATGCGTTGATTGGAAAGGGCTCAGATCACATCTGACTGGTGTGACTGCGAAGTGTTGCCGCTGCAGCCGCCGGGCGGCGGGCGGTGGCCGGCAGGTGCGTTGCGAAACATGTCCACGTCAACTTATGATTTTTATGTGCCGATGTACCGACCGCCATTACGACACGCGTTGTACCTACGCGTATCACACAACATGTCGGCCATTCCGTTTTATTCATATTATTAAATAAGTGTACCCGCGTACCAAGACTTGTTTATGGTTATTCGACAATAAATATCATCCGTTTACCCATCTCGAAGTCCTTGGTAACTTAAAGAATAACTTTACACACCTGTCTTTTGAGTAAAGATAAAATACTTTTTGTATTTTTTGTTACTCGAAATACGTCCGGACTATTGAACTTAAATTGCTACTGACCTTTAAATTGAAACCAATTTAATGTTCCTTAAGCTACACATGCGCACAGGTACAGCAGATATGTTAAGTCTATAGTAGGTACTAATCGATGGGCTAAACCTTGATACCTATAAAATATTTTTAAAACTTTCTCTTTGTAATTTAACTTTTGTCATTAAATTTTGTTTTTTTTTTTATGTAGCATTCATAGCATTGTAAAGTGAAACGGGGCGTTGTCGAAGGTAAACACAAGGGACAGCGGTCCCCGCGGGCAGACAAAAGCGCGACCCCTGCGGCCCAAAGTCACCCGGCTTGGCGTCGCTTCTCGCGCAAGATTTCTTCAATACCAAACATTAGTATATAATATAGCATCCATACAAACAATTTATTGAAACAAGCAAATCTAAACAAATTAGGTTATTATGTAGGCCAGTGAGTGTTGGTTTGTGTTAAGACGGGCTTCGGGCGACGCGGCCGTTGGATAGGGGCGGGTGTTGTGGGGTGGCACTGTATCGGCTACTTATTATTACCATGCAGACACCTCACTAATCACACACGAATAATAATAAAAGCCGTGTTTGGTGAACTAAACGATTTTAGAGCTAAATGGGGTGTGCTTTACCCGACAGATGTCACGCAGTTTAGAGCACAAAGCTTCAGATTATGTGTGGCCGAGAGTAAGCTTTCGCAGGAAAACCAAAAAAAAATAATACAAATAATTATAGTCAATAATCTAGATTGCGATTGGTTGTAAACTCATTATTAGCATTAATAAGATAAATGAATAAAAGAGAGCAAGGAGGGGAAGACGGTAAAACAAGCGGGAGAATTTAATTCCGTCGCCAATACGAGATGAGAGCGGTGTGAGGCAAAAGTGGAAACGCGATTGTTTCTCTCTCCACCAAGAGCTATGGGATAGTGTGTCGCGGCCCTGCTTTACGGGACATCGATGACGCCGCTGAAATATCGCCGGATTATGCATGACATGTGCTGTAGTATACTATGTTACTTTATTGTTAGATCCTTTTAAGGGGATCGGAAATCAGTCTGTAACATAAAACATTTGCTTTTACTACAGACGAGATCGTTTGGATCGGATTGGATCTAGAATTGAATATGCGCATTAAAATAAATTAGTTGTCTATAAAATTGTTAGATAGTTATAAGATGCGTTAAGCGTTTTCATCGATACGATACAGCGTTGCTGACACAGATAGACATCACTAGAGCGTCGCGACGGCGAGGGCCCGCCATTTACCGCGACGCCCCGGCCCCGGGGCGGCCGCCGAATTGCGGGGGATTTACTTTATGATAATTATTTCGATTGCGATCGTGAGGAAAGAGCCAGGGCGCACTCGAGCCGATTTCGAGGCGACCGATGCGAGAAGCCCGTAAAAATCACAGCTTTACACCAAAACACTTTTTCTGGCGAGCAATTTGTGCCATGATTGGTTGAAATTAGAAAGCAATCTAGAGATTCCAATTAAGAGGCTCTTATAGAGGGTTGTTTCTATTAAATATAAAGCTTTTTTATTGCAATAAATGAGTCGCAGTGTTTCAATAACGTTTGGATAAGATGTTGACTAGTCAATAATTTATTAAGCTAAATTATTATCAAAAAGCAAGAACAACATGCGTTTGTTGTGAATTTAGGATTGTCCAATCAGGGATAAACATTTAATATTAAAACTGCCTTTTCGTAACCTATGTTAATATTATAAAGCTTACGAGTTTGTTTGAACGCGCTAATCTCAGGAACTACTGGTTCGAATTTATATTTTTTTTTAATCTTAGATAGCACATTTATTGAGGCTAAAAGACTATAATAGCACGCCACAACCCACGGGTGTGGATCCACAACCGTAGCCTGTACATTTAACCACTAAACTACTTCTGTACGCGCCGCGTTTATTGAGGCTATAAAAAAACGCGATTAGTAGTACTGACTTAGCTGAGGATCCGATACCATCTGCTGCCTTTATCCAGAATATATGGTGGAAGGATAAAGTTAACCTTATAGCAGCCATGTCAAGCATGCGGCCTAAACAACATTGAGCATATTATTCCTGCGGCCTGAATCAATTTTGAAAAGCTAGATACTGCAACCCGCGAGCTTTTTAAGAACTGTTTACTATCAATATTGATAGTGAAGGTTTCCTTTTTTATAAACGAAAGGAAACCACTCTTTTGCAAGATCACTATTAACAGTTATTACCGCAGAAGAAATCACGCCATAAACAGCATCATAATTACAAACAAAAGTTGCCAAATATCTGGTAACAGAAGTTAGTATTTGTACTTATTTGTATCTATATCCTTTTTTATTGGAAAAATAAATATGCAAGTATTTGTGTTTGAGTATTTTTTTTCGTTAAGATTTTCAATAAATAATTTGTCTTCCTTTAGAATAAGTTGCGGCCCACCAGTAACTGAGTTTGACATGGCTGCACCACAGTATAGTACTTATGCATTTTGTCATAACATTCCTAGAAGTAAATGGAATGCGGAATGACGACAGACAACATGCGAGTCGCATGAATACAAAACAGTTATGATACTCATACTCATCAGAGTAACAGTAACGTTTTTAGCAGATTTAAATAAATCGTCTAGCACGCCGTCTCCGTTAACGTTTATGGGGAACTGTGATCAGAGATATTCGATGTCACGATGACGAGACAAATATGCTAAGGCATATGGATCTCGATCCGGATGAAAACGACAATTCAGAGTAATGGATGAGGTTACCTGGATAAGTGCTTATCAGAGAGGCATTGAAAGAAAAGATTGCCCTTAAGACAGGCCTTTTTCTATCAGAGTTACATGTAAGATCAAACGCAAAGACTTATTTTGATTGATGAACCAGATGCTACAGGATAATTTTAAAACAAAAACCTGGTATATTAGAGAAATTCAGTTTCTTTTAAACCAAAATAAAATAGCCAAAATATAACTTCTCATCATAAAAGTTACGCTTTTTAGCAGCAAATTTGCTCTATTTTCGGATGCTGAGTGTCTGCTTTGTAAAAATGGCTACTTGTAACAAATTAATAAACCAAAACCTACAGGTAATTTAAATTGAAAAATAAAATGAACCCTAGTATATCTGAGAAATCCAGTTTTTTTAACCTTAAACTGCAGTAGCCTAATTTTTCTCAAAATTTTTAAAATATGATGTTAAGGGCCTGTTTCACCACCTATGATTAAGTTTCGAGTATCTTACTTGGCAGATAATTTCATACAAAATCTGTCACATTTTTGAATTTATTCAGTGAGTAGTGCCTACTCAGACATTGTGAAACAGGCCCTAAATATGATGATAGAATTCCCACAATATAACTTTTCGTATAAAACTTGCGTTTTTTAGCAGAAAATTGGCTCTGTTTTCGGGAGTCAAGTGTCGACATTTGTGAAAAGGGCTAGTACCTAGTTGTAACATATTGATACACGCTCCGGTAAGTTATACATATTGTATATGAGCATGAACCGTGGTCAAAAACTATTCGAGGGTCACTTACTCCCCCGGTGACACTTCGCCAAAGGTTGCTTCCAAGTCCAGCTTTTGAAACCTCACTTATGAATATGTATAAGCAAAGTTGGGAGCATAAGCATGCATACAAAGAAAGAGCTTTGTTAAGTGTGTATTTCAGGTGTGTCGCGGCGAACAGGAACACGTGAATTATCTATAGCTTTATCTAATCTTGGTACACAGTGTCATTCCGAGTGAAATATTGAAGACTGGGATGTTGTTTAGTGTGGACAAAAATAATGTTCACTTTAATAACGCAAACTTTTAACGGGGGAAAATCGTGGAAAGTATTCCATGGATAGTCGGCGAGGATTTATTACTTTCTATTGCGTTTATGAACTTCTGTCAGTAGTTGGTCATGAATGGTTACCAGTTTTATGCGAGCTAACTAATGATATGGATTATGTACTAGAACATTACACTGGTCCACCTCGTTTGATAGAGTGGACGGGACCAGTTTGGCAATTTAATAACATGGGATTATGGATCTACACGCGTCACTACGCAACTAATTAAAGCGTAGGCAAAGAGAAAATGGCAATCTGTGGAGTCCTCCCCCCGCTAGTGGGGGGGGGGTGTCGGTTACGTGTGCCCCCTTGGGGTGGTCGGGTGTATGGTTTTTCTGCTCGGGCATCCTTTGCTTACTTATTGATCCAGTCAAATGTGTGGAGGTGGCGCGGTGGGTGGCACGCCCGACCCCGCGCCCCCCGAAGGGGGTACGTCCAAATAAATCTGCCCGCCCGCGAAACACCGCAGTGACAACAGTGGCGGCCGGTAAGATGCGGTCGCACTGTCTCTATACTGAACACATCAGGGGAAGCCACCGGTCCCGGCAGGCCATTACGACCATTATTATAGCCTCGCATTAAAATGCTTAAGGATTTTGTTTAAATTGAAATGAGCTCTATCGAAAGCGGTGGGCTCTACTTCAGAGAAACAGGCGTGCGCAATGTACCTCCAAACAGCGACGCCGCTGCTCTTTTCACAGAGAGGTCAATGACGTTTAGTTTCCCAAACACCGGATATGTAATGTAACGTTTGTCTAAGACTAATTAGTATTCCCTTTATACGTAATTGCAATCACATTCGTGGATCAATTCGTTTCAGGTAGATACTGAATTAGCTTCGTGAGACGGGTTGGAAATAGAAATTGTTTTTTTTTTCTAAACACTGGGTGTGGAGTTCATTGATTTATCAGTAAGTATCGCAAGTAAAAATCTGAGAATTATATAAATAGGGAATTGCTAATGTCGTGATAACGAGCCGATGATGTGACATTATCTTAGTGGGGCACAGGATGAGATTGTTACTGTCACATAGTAGGTATGAAGTTCATGCCAACAATGACCCGTGCTTACTCACTTTAGCGACGTGATAAAGATTTCACAGAATCATTATACATACTTATGGATAGATAAACTCTCCTTGTCTAATTATTTAGCGAAGAAGTTACTCATTATGTTGCATTGTTGCGGACCGAATGGTTTTCTTTCACGGGAACATAGAGCCAGCATGTTAAACTTAACAAGTGCCTATGGCCGGGTCGGCTTGTTTCTCAAAAGCTACAAGTATGCGCTAAACGTTCGGCATATGTTCACAAGTTCATGACCACACATAAACATGTTTGGTAATTAATTCGAATTCCTGACTACGTAGGACACGATTCTCAGGAAGGTGCAGACCAAGTTATGGCCATGCGAAAGTGAGCGAACTAGGTCGTCGAACTTTATGTTTTGGTGAGAAAATATTACAGTGAAAGTGTGCTCTATAAAATGTTGGAAGATAAATATGACTTCATACATCAAACATAGTTTATGGAGGACGACCTTTGTTATTTATGTAATACCTATTTCCCACAGCTGGGCTAAAGCCAAATTTCCACTGTTTTCTCGAGCTACCTCGGACGACCCAGCACTTGTGTCTGTCGTCTCGCTACCTTTTCCCAGATTGGGCACCATGGTGTAGTTAAAGACAGTAAAACAACGATAGGTACTTATATGAAGAGTAAAATCCGTATTTCAACACAGAAGCTAAATCCTGAAACATTTCAGCGTGACATTTGTATGCCATTATGTGGTTATCAAATTCGAACCCAGGTCCACCGTACAGCAAGGTGCAGGGTCCCTGCGTACACAGTTATTGAGGCAGCTGCGAGATATAACTTTCTTGAAAGCATTTCAAAACATATTTTTTTCCTAATTAGTTTTTTTAAACGTTTAATGCACGGACAGTATAAGTGACTACATGCTAGGTAGCAGGAGGCTACCTAGCATGAAGAAACCTTATTGGCCGGGTGGGTTTGACTTACAGTACAATTGAATCGGTGATTTCAAAAACTTAAGTTCATTCGATTTCTTCAGAAAGTCACACAATTCGATTTTTCAGGAATCAATAAAAAATATTTATTCGCAAAGTAAATTCTGCCAGCGACTTTACCCGCATTAAAATAAATTGTCTCAAGGAACCCAGGATAAAAATTATCCTTAGTCTTATTCCAGGGTTATACAGAGCTTTTATTATTATTTTTTTTTTTTTAACTCTTAAATTCAGCCCAAAGAGTTCGTTAAAACTCGTTAATTTGTGAATAAAACCGGTTTTTGAAGCACTCTTTGAAATTATCACCATACCCTATTAGAAATAGGATAATCCTGTTCTTATTTGGCTAGTATTACGGATCAATGAAAGTTCTTATCCGATTTCTAAAATTGTTCCATCGAGGGTAAAGCTGCATTGGTGAGGGTCTTACATTTTTTATACTGCGCGGTTGTTTCCAGGCAACGGGAGTGAAGCCGCTGAAAAAACTAGTCCGTAAATGTTTTCGCCACGGTTTTCTATATAAAGCAAACCTCCGAGCGGGTGCCCAACATGAGACCGTTTCTCGGAAAAACGTGCCACAAGTAAAATAGTTAAAACAATGATTGTGCTTCAAGTTTTGTTTTGTTACTATTTTGATGTACAATTAAGTTTATTCTTTTCTGTTAGTCCTTGGTTTTGGTCCAACCGCTCCTCATAAAAATACTGGTATTCAGCTAAATCCGGCTTGACTAGACGACCCCAATACAGTTGGGAAAAGGCTAGGTAGATGATGATGATGATTAGTCCTTGGCAGACGGCAATAAAGTCCTTATTGAATTTATACATGGTTCCTACGATCCGGAATAATGGAAACCCTACAGAGAGGATATTTAAAATTAAAAAATAGTCGATATTTTTTCGAGCCGGGGTTTTTGGGGTTGAAAAACTCTCAGACCGTAGGGTTAGAGAGTGCTAACAATTTATACAAAGGATCCGTCTAAACGTCTTGTTGTCACTTCGCGTAACCCAAGCGCCAGATTTTACTTGGGACAGAGGACAAGCATTGCCACATAACGTGGCAATGCCGCCAGTCTTTTGGGAAAATTACCAATCGACAGCGATGTGGAGGAGTTTTCGATGCTCTAATTATTATTTTTTAGTTTGTAATACTAGTTTAATATTAGAATATTATATCGCACTCAAGACAGAGAGATTTGGAAGGAGAAAGGGGAGGCCTTTGCCCAGCAGTGGGACACAAACTAGGCTATAAAAAAAAATATCGCACTATTAATATAAAGACGAAAGTTTGTGATTGTGCATATTTGTTCTTCAAGCTCGATCGGATACACGGCACAACATGTCCTGGAATAATTTTATCCAATCGGGGAAGTCGCAGGCAGAAGCTATAAAATTATAGGTGGTTTATTATTTGTATAAATAGTATGTAACCATGGTTAAATATTCACATCGATATTTAAAATGGTTCCCTTTTATATTTTTCTCTTGCTCAACTCGAAACAGTAGCTTTCTGTACAAGACTGCCAAGACGAATTTGTAGTTACTCTGCTTTTTATGTGACCACATAGAAATGTGTATGTAGTGGTGCCTGGTCAAAAACCAGTTTATTTTTAAAACAGCGTTTAGAGTTAAAATATAACAATGATCGCGCATCTAAAACATAACAATTTCCGTAAGTATTGAAATTTCAACGTGATTTCTACGATCAGGAATAATGATTACAGATCTAGATAATTTAAATTTCAAAACAGGCGAGACTTTTTTTTTAAATACTCATGTTTTTGTCTTGCTTCAACTCGAAATATGGACAAGATTTTATTAGTTTTGTGAGGCTCGCGTTTGACCACTACCTCACATGATGGTAAGCAATAATGTGCTCGACGGTGGAGCAGGCTTGCCTAGAAGTAACCTATTCACTTTCACATAATGACACCCGAGTTGCGGCCATCAGGAAACAGACTGGGAATTCGACTCCATAGCTGTATGGACAATGAATATGTGTTCCCAAAACGTGTTTTTAAGACCGCCATGAGAACAAATTTATAGTTACACTGCTTTAGAAGCAACTTCCTTACCACATAGAAACAACGCTACTGCAAGGCATAAACGTTAACGTTAGTGGTGCCCCGTCAAAAACCAGTTTTTCAAAACAGCGATTGGTAAAAACGTTAAAGGCGAGTGAGACGCTATGTAGGTATATTTGAATATGTTGCACGAGTTGTTAAAGAATAGATAAGTACCGTTATTCGGAACCGTCACCAGTTTCTTTGTAATGAGTGTATCACTGAATCCTAAATGTAAAAACTTTGCGAGGCAAATGTTTGTACCGCGGAGCGTTGAAAATGTTACCAATGAATATTGCATAAATATATTTGGTCTCGTCGCCGTTGGACATGTGTTGATTCCAACTACCTTTGTATTATGATTTATTTATACAGTCCACGGGACGTCTGATCTGTTGTTCTGTTTTTCATTCAACTAGTCCGCGTTTTTGGAATCAAAATGGCGTACCTGAATTACAATTTACCGTTACCTCAATTTTAGAACATACGTAGAGACTTATGGATATGAGACGCACAGGATCGGTCATTGTGGCAACGCGGTAGAACTACATTGCACACACGTGGGCCACGTACGCCGATCTGGGCGCATCGGTCTACATACATTTTATATGGCAACTAGACTTGTAGAGCTACATCAGATCCACGCCACGCGACGTCGTTCTATGTAGAAATCAAGCTTAGCCCTTGTGTGAGTTGGTCTAATGTTCCGGCTTTAGAGGTGTCCTACGTCCAGCAGTGCACGTATTACGGTCGATGAATGATGATGATGAAATAAATAAATGATGATGTAGACTTATAATTGGTATAAGTGCTGGACTTGGTGATTGGTCCACTATTACTATTGCTCTAAAGCATTGGTTCCCAACATGTGTTCCGCACCGCATGGGCTAAATTACGGTCCGTAAAAGGTTCAAACATTACAAACTTTTTAACTCAAACCTAGATAACATTGATGTTTAACTCATTTTACATTTCTATTACAAATGTGGTATTTTCTATACTAAGGTTACTTCATTTTTTTTGCAACGCTTTGCTACAGGTTTCAAATTGACGCTAATTATGGGTTTCATTTTTTATATGAACGCAGTTATATTTTCGCGATTTCTGATCCCTATTAATATTAAAGGAACCAAAAATCCCAGCTCGAATATAGGTTGGGGACCACGGCTCTAAAGTTAGTAGCGTTTATCTAGAAAGGTCTAAAGTTGTATAAACTGGGCTTTATCTTATTACGCTTAAAGCACGTCTAAATCGAAACCCGGATGCCATCGAGATAAGAATATCGACAGAACAAACATGGGCAAGCAGTTCCAACTAGAGTACTTTGAAAAAATGTATCGCAAACCCCGAAATGTTTCGAATGCTTGAAATTTATAAAAAGCATGGCGGCAAGATGTAAAGTCTAGCTTTTCTCCGCTTCATTGTGACTTCAAATCAGTTTTTTCATGCTCGGTTAGAGTAAATATCTTATTTTTAATTCACTAGCTTCTGCCAGTGGCGTCGCCCGCGTGAAAGTAGAAGACATATTATATAGCCTGTGTCACTATGTGATAAAAAGCATTCTATTGGCGAACGAATGTTTTAAATAGGACCAGTAGTTTTTGAGTTTATTCATTACATTCCGAAATTGACAAACAGATTTTTCACGCGGACAAAGTCGGCGTACACCTAGTAGGTATACTAATAAAAAAACCACACAATCGGCGGTCTTACCGCAGTCTGCGATCTCTTCCAGGCTAACTGGAATGGACAAGAGATACAAAATAGGCTCTTGCATTTGGTGCAAAAATTAAGTAACTTTCTTTGTATGGCTTCTTAAATTGCCATTAAAGCAGTTAAAACAAAAACTAACTTTATGTTATTGGGGTAATTTGTCGCAATTTTTTTTTAGTTAAACAGTATCTAATAACTTCTCGCGCTCCAGGGCAAAAAGAACATGGCGTGTCAGTTGTCCTTTGCGTTCTAGGATCACGGTTTCCCTTCTTAGAAATTCCGCTCAAGCCCAGCAGGGCCAGGGTTACAGGTAGACCACCTGTCTTATATTTTAGCAACTGAAAGCCATGATACTTTTTGAGAGATTTTTATTTTAATACGGTTTTCTAAATATCAGACTGCTGGGAAGCAGGCATCCTCCTTGTAAACAAGAGTTTGCTGTAATCTATCACGGGGATCCAGTGCGGGGTTGCCACTGGGGCCAACACCACTGTTCGAATTCTGATTTCAGTGGTAAATCGCTCCCCTTCAAATTCGAGCTGGCCAGCTAGTTTATAGCAACAGGTTACTTGTTGAGTCGTATAGTGGCTTTTCATTCCGATATATTACACAAAATTTTACCATTTTTGATAGTTGACTACAAAGACTTTCATCATAAATCTTAGGTATGGGCAGCGCCTAAGGACTTCAGATTCCTTGGAACGGTTAGCCAGTATTGCAGATATAACCCAAATTTTAAGGATACTTCGCATGCAAACCAGTTATAAGTAAGCCGTGAGTGCAAGTGGACCTAATACTGAATTGCACAACAATGTAAGTACGTTGATCTGCGCGAGCGCAGTGTTGATGCAATGTCATTTACTCGTAGTAGGCTTCATACTATAGTACGGTAAAAGCAACAAGTTGATAGTATTGTAGCTTTACTTACAACCTCATATTTGTAAGTACTATTTATTCGAAACTAGTCAGGATTACTTTGAAACCGTTGAATTTGTACAATTCTGAGTCTTATTCTGAGATGTTAAGTGGTGTGCATTTATTATAGGCGATGGTCTTAAGTGCAGTTTCTGGCATGTCATTTTCAAGCGGGATTTATGATAAGTTCATTGATACGTTTATTTAATTTATAACGTCAATTGTGATCTGGCGATGACGCTTGTCGCGGTCGGTCGGTCGGGTAGCGGCGCGGCGCGAGGCTTGGAGTGGTAATGTGGTAAGAGTGTAATGAGAGGGTCGGTCGGTCCTGTGTGGCGCCGCGCGGAGCGGCGCGCGGCCGTCCGGTGCGGGGCGGGAGGGCGCGCGGAAGGAATGCGTCGTTTTCGCATCGGGAGAAACGAATGCGTTTAAGCGTCGCGGGTATACAATGGCGGCGTGACGAGATCCGGTTCGCGGGCAGCGCGGGGGCAGGGGGCGGGGGCTCTAATCGATAGCCGGCGAGCGACGGCCGGGCGACTGCGGCGCATAGGTGACAGCTCGGGCCCAATCAAATTACCGGCCGTGGAGGAGAACTGCAGTGCCACGCACGCCGGAGAAACACGCCGCCGCCGCCACCACCCGTGCCGACCCCGCGTTCCGCCGCCGAAACTGCACCGACAAGCTCCTATTGTCCGGTACACCACCACCTCACATACGTTCGCCTATGCAACACATTGACGGATAGTCGTCACTTATCACGCCGCCCGATACGCGAGACCCACCCCCCTAACCCCCCACTTTGTACGGCTGCAATTTGTACACGAGCTAGGTAAAATAAGCCATGTGTTAGTTAAGTTTCTATAGATAATGATAGCGTTCTGCGGCATGTACCAACATCTACATGAGAGAACATCACGATTATCTATCTGATATGGCTTAATATTTTTCAATGCAGCTAGTTAACGTAATACCAATTTATTTACAAATAATAACTGAGACGAGAACACTGTAAAGTTTCATAAAATGTAGCAAACCTTGATGGAGGAGAAATTCCTTTCTACTGAGATATCAAGTTCAAACCGACATTTTCCAAGTATTTACGAAGAACTATAAGCCGAAGCACGTGGCTAGTGCTGATTATGTAAACAACTGAGAAAATGCAGTCATAGAACAAAATTCAAAACAATATAAACAAATACAAATATGGATGAGTCGCTTTTTAGGTCGCGAAGTTCTATCTAAAGCCAAGGAGGTCAAGTTCCTAGCTTACACAATAAGACAAACTTTCAAAAGACAAAAATAAATATAATATGGAGGTTCATATATCGCAAAAGCTGGAAGTTGTTGCGGTATGCGCAAATTCGACACCGTTCCTGCATCAAATACATCAACGGATGTAGCGTAAACGACACATCTACGAGTTCCACGGCTGAGGATTGGTGTACGCGCATCTAATTATAGGTTATTCCACCCGCGTACCACACAACAGATCCACGTTGTACCATTAACGACCTGTGCACGAATGTCTACCCCGTACCTACACATAGGCAACGCTTCATATACCACATACGCGGCCGGTGTATACAGAGAAATGTGATGTAACCCGTCACGCATACTGAACTCTGGTCGGCCGCAGTGGTGGAGTCTACTCGAAATATATAAAACGGCAGTAAAGGAAATGGTTAGCGGCGATGCTCGGTAAAAACGAAACTTGACATTGAAATGGAAATTAAATCAAAACGCTGCATAAAAGATAACGACGCTGTAAAGTTTCCACAGATCGATCGAGTCATGTCGTACTCGTCGAAGCTTATATGAAGACTGAAATAAATGTCGCTTTTATAGGTAGGTAATGAAGTGGCCGCCGCAATTAAATCGATGACATCATAGCCTCGATGCGTGGCGTGATGGGAAATAAAAGCACAATTCAATCAACGGGACGGTGACACGTTGGCCCAATCCATGTACGGAGCCATTATACGTGAACAAGTACTTTATTATTTAGAGCACATGTCTGTCTAATTTACTTTAATCATCACAGGCAGCAATAATTAATTTTGCTTATGGCGAATTCAGAACCACAACGATTGGTATAGGTCTGATAAACTTAAGATTCTATATGGTTGTGGAGGTTCTATGTAAACCAGGTATTAACTCCCGCTTACGACAGCAAATTATGTTAAAAAGGTTCAAACTGAAGTCAAGAAACCTGAATATACTTTCGCTTTAGCCACTGAACCTAAACCAGAATAGTGTCAAAGGTTCAAAGTTCGTGAACTTTCTGCACCCCTTTTCCCGAACATCTGTTCAAGTCTATTCCCCTTATAAAACGCTTTGCGAGAAACTCACACTTTTCCAAATATCTTGTCGGAATCTTTGCTAGAAGTTGGTCAAGTGTGAGTATCGTTGGCTTGGCTTGGCCGTGACACTGTTGTGCCGAGTTACATCTGGGAGCGCAGGTTTAGACTCACCTAGCGCAGGGTCGAGGACTGCTTGTGCTGCTTGCTCCTCGCCGACCGGCGTCTTAAGGCATATTTTCTTGAGTTTCATCGCTATTGGTGAGTCTTCCGACTGGGCCACTGTAACACAAACGTAGAGTTATATTATTTGTATACAATTTTAATGAAAAAAATAGAATAAAAAAACTTAAAAAAAAATTAAAGAAAAGAACAGTAATGTCCAATTTATTATGGAAAACATAATGAACAATAACAAAAAATAAAACGATACTCTATTTCAACGCGATCGATTTCAAATTGCTTTTACACTCTATAAATAATTTACAAATGCGTAAAAGCAGAGTGAGGCCCCGATTCCTGTACTAAGAATGTTACAGGAATCAGTTTCTTCTCCTAAAGATTCATGTGACTCTACTTTATCTACATTTTAAAATTACATTAGTACGCTTATTTAAAAAAAAATAATGATGTTAGCTAACTTCATCCATGAATGAAATAGACTTTTAGACCCGTTGGATAATACTAATATTTCATCTGAGTAAAAATTTTCAAAAACTTTATCATAATTAAATTATCGACCTCAATAACATCAAGCTAGGAATCATTTAATAAAAATAGTTTAGACCGCAACAAAATGAGGTAAATGATAAAGTGGCCTAAGAGGAAATCGACACTCCAGCACTGTTCAATTCTGCGACAAGGAGTGTGGGTTACTATGTACAATGTTTAAACGATAAATAAATTGTAATCACGGCCTTGGTCCTCCAGGTAAGTTGTTTTTGTTTTTGTTCAGGTAAGTTATTTCAGTAACCTGTTTTTGTTCTTATTATGTAAATGTGTCACCATCTTCTAGGGACTAAAATTGAGCATAGTAAGAAGGTTTTAGGATATGTAGCATTTATGATACAAGAGGATACTTTGATCAAGCTTCTCAATAAACTTTAAGTACTTTCTGCAACAATGTCGAAACGGTTACCATCTCAGCAGAAACCACTCTTTCCTTTAGCAACTTACCAGCTAAATGTATGGTGTTTACGACAAGTTTTAATCACGACAGTTGAAAAAATATTGATAGTATATGTATAGGTGATCACTTGATCAGAGATGTTCTGAACACTTGCTAGAGATTTAAGTTTGTTCTTCGTATATTAAAACGTTTTGTCAATACGCTACCACATCGTTTTTATTAAAAAAAAAAGCTTGATCTCGCTTGAGATGACTCTAGTATCCGTGGGTGCTTGTACAAATTTGATCATGATTTTTCCAAATCATGATCAACTCCCAAACCCAAAACAACTGCCTGTATATATGCAAATATTTCTTCCGTTCGAGAATCGAACCCGCGACACGCAGTGCTGTAGCCTGTTGAAACTTTTAGAATACCTCTGAAAGATCCTTCAACTATGACCTTTCTGTTTCACCCTATCGCAATTTTGTGTGCACAACTGAACGTAAGCCCGCTTTCAAAAGGGATATAGTAGTGTTTGTGGACCACACTACGTTTGGCTAGGAAATACAGTGAGCGCGTTATTTAACAAATACTATGCAGTAGGCCTTTTTAGAGATTTATCTGAATTATTTGCTTGTTTTGTTTGACCTTTGGAAGGCGTACGAAGGGCTGAAGTCAAATTGCCGAGGCTCTCTAGACAGTTTTCGTGGAACGTGGTACCAACAGACGATTATCCCTACGCCACGCTATGCTAGTAGTGCACCCAAGTACTATCCCTGGTTATTGGGAAACCATTGCGACATAGTGTGGAAACAAAGATTAATAGGGCTACGAGTATTTTTGATGACGCTCAAAAAAGTTGTCTTTCGATATTTGCAGATTACGATTTCTTTGATATGACTTCGGTTATGTCTACAGAGGGACAGTCATAGACACTTACTATTTATCGTGGTGTCTTTTACAATGGCATAAAAACACACTGACATTTTCACGTAGTTATGATAGTATCTTTCATCGATTGGTGTAATTTGTAACCACGTTTAAGTCTACTTCAAGCATCATTGAGCTCATATCTTTTTTCTCTAAGCTAACGCACGGCCTCGGGGTAAACAGTTGATTGATTTTGTTTCTAGATATTCTTTTTGCCGACACAACAATGCGTGTAATATGTCTGTAAGTAGCTGTTTGCTACTTGCCCTTGCCTACACTAGGGTGGTATTGAAGTGATCTTTTACAAATGTCCTCGAATGTACGAAAAGCTCGGTTCGTCAGCTTGCCCTCCTTACTACAATAACGGCTGCTTTGACAAAACGATGACCTTAATAGTAGGAGAGGCCACGATGCTAAATGGGGATTTACTCGAGCGTCGTAGAGACCTATTGGGTTGCAAAGCTTAGATGATAAGAAGAAAAAAATGTTCTATGATTATACCTTTTCATCAGTGGGGGAAGCGGCTATAGATTTTTAAATATGTAAAAAAAAACTGTTGCATGGACATCCTCGAGCGCGTCAGATATTGATAGCATCAATGCCCTACGTAATTTTTAATAATGTACGTATGTTAATCTGATCGTTTGCATGATGGGGGTGGTTGAATGGAAGGGTTGAAAATGGAAAAAAAAATAATTTAATCGAGCGCGTCAGATTTTCTAAGGGAGTGTTAAGTGCACCAAAAAAAAAGATCTCATTCACTAATCTGACCATTTCGATGGGACGCAAACTCGTGGCCACATTCATAAAGTGCAAAAAAAATTCGCCATTTTGAAATACTCAAGCGCGTCAGATTAAGATATATATGGTTCATCTTTATGTTCTAAACGTACTGTCTCATAATCTGACGATTATCTAGAGGGATTCGCCTGATCTGACAAAAAAACCCCTGCAACTTCCAGCTAATTCCATTCCTGGGCGCTTAAAATTGTACTTATATCATTTTTGAGCTCAAAATATATTTTATGTGATATTTTGAGCTCGCTGAGTTCAAAGAGATAATATTTGAGCTCTGCCAGCTCGAAAGTCTGATAATCTACTATCTTTAGAATCTTCAAACCGCAATAACTTTTGAACGGATCAAGTAATTTTCACGCGGTTTGCGGCATTCAACGCAGTTTTATCATCCTCATAAGTTATATTCTAGTTTTAATTTATCGAACCAAAAATTTCGGAGTAATCCCGAAAAATCACTTTTTCGGGTTTCTTTCGTTCACGATATCTCTCGAACGAATCAACCGATTTTGACCAGCTTGGTAGCGATCGACGTGGTTTTTCAAGCTCAAAGGCGGATTAGTTTTTGAAGTTGATCGATAAAGCCGTTTAAAAGTTATTTTAAAATAACCACTTTCAAAATATAAAACTTATTTTTTGAGATTTTTCAAAATTTCTCAAAATCTTACGGTCCGAATCAGTTCAAATTCCCACGAAATCTAATTTTGAGGGAACTCTTTAGAAAACCGGAGAAGGTAATGTAGCCATCACACAACTGCACGCATTTAACTTTATCGACGATTTTTTGTTATTTCGGCTTGCGGAAATCGTCAGATTATATATTTTTCATTATTCTTGAATTATTTCCTTCAAAATAAAAAAAAAATTAGCTACGCTCGAGAATGTCGAGATGACGTTTTTTTTTTACAACTTTGCTGCCCTCCCCTTTCTTTACGTCTCTCTCAAATTGTCAGATTATAGTGGAATATACACTTTTTAGGATGTAATTAACTCACCCTACCTTAATCTGACGCGCTCGAGAATGTCTGAGGGTCATTTTTTTTTTACTAATCTGATCCTGTATCCTTCACGGGCGGCTTTATATATGGGCCTCATATTTGGTGGAGGTACTTAACTGGGTGCAAGGTATCCCCCTGTATATTAATCTGCCGCGCTTTAGTAAATCCCGAAATCCCTTCTGGGGCTCCCCTACTATAAAATTCACGTGAATAACGTCTGCAAAGTTTTAGTGGGTGAATGATTAAAATACGTTGAAATTCGGCCGGGCATTGATCGTATTCTTCAATCGACTACCAAACCCGTTTTGAAACTCGTATTATTGGTTTTACGTATATATTTGTATAGTATGGTTAAATTTAAAAATATTAATACTAATTTTTGTAGTGAAAGTTGTGAACGTTAATTACTGCTTATGCTTAATCAAGCATAGAGGTATAAGCTCATAAAAGTTTAATGAATAATAAGGTGAAAAAAGGGTCTGTGTAGATAATGCTCAATTAAAAGTGTATAGTTAGAATGTGTAACAGTGTGCCAGGTCTCGTCTGCGACCTTGACGGCCAGAGCGTCGGCCACCGGAGACCGGGACGCCGCCACGCCGCGGTCGTCGAGGGCGACTCGAGATCCCGGGTAAAGGTGCGCGTACACTGACGACTACTTTTATATTACCACGACCTACGACAACTACCACGTCGTAAATGGACCTTGTGTATCAATATTAACTATCAACAGCTCATTGACGTATTCTGTGACAGCTCAAACCTCGACCTCGCCTCACAAGTATGTTTTTTTTTCTCATTTTGTGTCGATTATGGCACGACATTGCGGTTAGAGTTGTGTTGATGTTGTGAGAAATCACAAGCACCGAATGTAGTGTTATATCTTAAGCCGGAATTTATAGAGACACGGTGTTTAGCGCTACAATTTATAAGAATTAAGACTACGTTGTCGAAATGTGATTGTATATCTGTTGAACATTCTCAATACCAGTTTCAGGCGGTTTAGTGGATTGACGCGGTGGCGCGAGTAAAAAGCGTGGCGCTTATATCACGTCACGTGGTGACGTGGTGGGCACACACGTCGTGCGGCACGATGTCGCTAGTGTGTCGTGGTTACGGCAGGGCAGGTGCAAGCGAGGCTGCACGCTGCGCCGCGCGGAGGCTGCGCCCACCCTTGCCACCCCGCGTCACCCTCATGCTCCCCCGTAACCCACCCGCGCACGCCATCTTAACAAATCGATAGGATATGACTGTTCTCCACTTCGCGGGTGCGACTTTTGGGCGCGGACTGAATGACCCCTCTTGATTGCGTAACGCAAAGCGCGTGAACAATAGAATCGGGCGAGATTCCGCCGGCGAAATGTAGCGAGACGTTTAAAACAAACGCCAAACGCGGCTTTTCGCCTGAACAAATGTTTGCTTAGCACCTTCCGAGAGGGATTCTTTATAAATAACCGTCACGTTGACTTACGACTGTACTACACTATGGATATACGACTCAAAGGTAGTTTCTGCGACGTCCGTATAACCAATTAGTAGCAACTTTAACAGGTGGACGAGTAAACGTTATTAAATAATAATAAGCTAGTAAGAGGGAGCAATTAATAAAGATAATAATAATGAAGTGAGTTAGCTGCGGCCGGTGGTAGGAAGCGGTTTGTGAGGCGTCTCGAGGTTTACGAGGGCGTTATTGCCGCATCATTTAACCAATATGGCCAATATGGGTAAACAGTGGTGCACTGGGCAGTAGACGAAGCTTTATTGTTAAACAATATTGGTCCACCTCGATTTACACTATCGGAATATAATGGTTCCTATGTAGTGTCTATGTGGTAACATGTTTATGTGGGGACACAATATTTTTGTTTCAGTTGCAAAAGTTCTACAAGGATCATATTCGCCGATACTTTTCAGAATAATCGTATCCTATCAAATGAAAAATTAGTCTTATTATAATAATATAGTTTCTTGATAAACCTATTCCAAACATCCCAATTTTACTAGAGCACAGTTACGGGAGGCATTAGTTATTTTTAAAGTCTACATAGACTGTTAATCATAACAAATCTAGAATATGCACACCTAATTTTCGATCTCAGTTGGTGGTCTTATAAAGGTTTTGACGAATGAATGAATGATAGCAAAATTTTGGAGAAATGGTAAACAAAGACGTTTGAAATTAGGTCACGGAATGCTCCGTAGAAGACGGCAAATGAATTCTTGTATTGATTCCAATAAAATTGTTTGTTGTGTGAACGAAAACAATGATTGAACTAGCATCATTGCCGATAATGATGATAGTGAAAAGTAATCTAATTATAAATCTACGTGCAAATTCTTTTAGGTACTCTATATAACGAAGCTGATGTTTGTTAGGCGTTCGATACCTGTACTACACTTACGATACGTTTATCTATTCAACTAAAGTGGAATTCGGTGGTGCCTTTTTCATCAGCAAACAGAATTAATTCAATGAGAAGGTAATCCCAGCCGTCCTATAACCCAAGCGGGAATGGGAGTAAACCGCGGGCCGCTCCCGCCATCTCTACTTAAATATTCACGCCCTCTAATGACACGATGTCGGCTCACTTTAACAAGGTTCTAGGTGGGCAAGGAGACGCGCGTACTTGGAACCTTACCAAGCCAAGCGATACCGAACAAAGAAGTTAAGATAACCATCCGCCGAAAGTGTACCAGTTGGGAATGAAAGAAATTCGCTCCAGTGAGGGATGGAAGGATACACTGTAGGGTGAAGGTACCTCTGCGTATTAGGTAGGTTTCTTTCTATTCACAGTTTCGATCGATATTTATCTTCGCCCCCTTGCTTCGTCAGTTCCGTCTGCAAAACAACATTCGTAATCGTTGTGTTAAATTAGAATTTTTGGGGAGAAAAGATGTCCTAAAAAAATGTATAGAAAACCAAGTTCATATACTTAATAAGCGACGCTATACTGCAATTGAGAGCCAGTAGTAGCAGTTAGGATGTTTGGGTGCAATTCACAGGAGTCTAAGATGCCATTACTTTCGAAAAAAAAAAGTAAATATTGTATTTACTCTGTAATTTTAAGTTGAAATATGTAAACTAAGTACTCACACAAGGGCTCCTAAATTCAAATTTGTGTGACAGAGTGGACGAAATACGGGTCCGTCTCCGTCACACTTTATTGACCTATGGATCGGTTGTAAATAAAAGAAAACACCCGTTTACATTTAAACAGGAGGTTTTTTGATTGTTATAATGACATAATAAAAACTAGTCAAGTGCGAGTACACGAAAGATTCCATATTACAATGTTGAAATCGAGTAAAAAAATGCCGACCAAATAAGTTTCTTGTATGGGATGGATTATATGGGATATCCTTTAATTTTAAATATTTTTTTTGCGATAACAGATAAACACACATTCTATGAATGAATTTCAACTCTCTACTTTTTACTTATTATGAGATATAGAGACCGCTGAGGGACAGACGGATAGTGGACGTTTAGTACCTAATAGGTGCCCGTTGTTCGGGCACGAAACCTTTAAAAAAGAAAAGCCAGAAGCAGCAACTTTTATCACATAGTCTTGCTCAAGCTTCCTGAGAGAACGAACTCAGTGTGATAGCTCGTCCGCATAAAGCAGTTTATGAGTGACAAAGTATGCAAGGCACCGAGTAAATTGTTCTAATGATAATACATATTCATTGGCGCGTCGACTTCTCAGACTTAACGGTTTACGACTCTGTGACCTACGGTGTACCGCGTTGAGTTTCAACAAATTAAAGGTACTTCACTAGAATAACGACGATAGCAAAGCATGCGTTGGCTCCCATGTTTTTTTTATTTAGCCTAGGTTGTGTCCCACAGCTGGGCAAAGACCTCTCCTTTCTCCTTCCAAATCTCTCTGTCTTATGCCACCTCTGGCCAAGTTACGTTCAATAATTTGTTACGCCTCTATGTAACGTTCAATAAGTTTTTAATGACAAACAGTTTTTCATTTATAATAAGCTTTTTTTACATTGTACAGTCATACTATACAATGCAAAAAAGCTTTACGAATGACAACCGGTTAGATGGCATATCTACCATCTATTCGGTTGTCTTTCGCAACGCTTTTTATCTTTAGCAGTCGTTACAGGTAGGCCAGAAAGTCTGAGCATCAGTCAATCCAAAAAAAATAGTGTTGCGTAATAGCATGGCAGTCGCTCCATGTAAAACACGGGTATTCAGCCGCATCCGGTTAGAGTGGAAGTCGACCCTAAACTAGTTAGGAAAAGGTTACCCGAAGGCATGAACGAGTCATCTTGATGGTCACTATTTTCGCGGGGTATAGTAGGTCGCTTAGAACGAAGACATCAAAACATGTCGGGGTTACGTTGTTGTGCTCAGTAGTTCTTATGGCCACTATCCAACGATATTATCAAAATACCTCCATAGTACCATATTATAGCTTTGTCACCGAAGTTACATTGGTATAAAAAATTTCAGCGTAATCCGTTAGAGGTAGATGTTTCAAAATCCATTGGCAAGATTTGCCCCAAAACTAATATACGTACAAAATACCAGTTGTATGTGAGATAGTGGTCAAACACGCCTATGCACAATAATAAAAAAAAAGTAAAAAAAATAAGCTTGTAAAAATTACAAACGACGTAAAAGTCACAGTGTAATGGCATTTGTCACAAAAACCAGGAGCTTACATTTCGACACATAAGCTTCTATTTGTAGGTCTCTTCTCTACATGAGGACAAACTTGAAATTTTTTACAACGACTTTTCGAAAACTGTAATTTTGGTTTGTATGGTCTATTTGGAGATCTATTTAGACCTCAATAGACTTAGGTATTTGGTGATTGCTTTCTTGTTATAAAAAAAGCTAGTAATAAAAAAAAACAACAACTTTGACGACACGGTTAGCAGATTGATTGAACGATTTCCTGCTGCGCTATGACGCGGGTTCGATTCTCGCACGAAACAAATACATCTACGGTCTACAGATAGCTGCTCCCGATCTGTGTGTCTTGTATGCATGGCTGGCGTGAGTGTACATGTTTGGGAATGCACTCACGAAACCACTATACATTCAGAGTAATTACTGTGGTGGGGCAAAGATTAAAAAATTTGCTGGCTGGTAGGCGCCGACAAGTGCGGCCTAAAAGAGGTGGTGAGATTATTTGGATACATAACATCGCGATAGCGATAGATAGATCTGGAAGGACTGGAAAAGTGGGGCTGGAACAGCAACACATAGGTAGAAAAATTAACCAGTTAAGTTTGAATCGGACTGGCATTTTCGATTACAGCTTTATCGAAACAACGTTTTGGTTTATACGCTAGAAAAAAAATGAAATTTATTAGAATAGTAAAAAATAGAAAACAAAACTGCCAGACGAGGGGTTCCGTTCCATTAACCATGAAAACGCGTATATTGTACATAGTTTCTATTTATTATTTTATTTGTAAAACTAAAAGAGAAGAATTTGTATTTTTGTTTGTATTGAACAAACTCAAAACCTACTAGACCGATTTTAATTTTTTTTTCACCAAAAGAATGCTAGTTTTTACTGAGTGACAGGCATATTTTTTATTTTGATTTTCACGCGGGCGAAGGCGTTGTAGTAGTGTCAATAAAATTACACACTTGGCGATTTTCTTTTTACTTTAATTACTTACCTATTAGGAATAAGGTTATCCTTAGGGTGCGAAACCAAAAAAAAAACTGGCTAAGCGCGAGCCGGACTTCGCGCCTTCGCGCTCGATTTCCGCAACGTCCGCAGCAAAAAACCCCTTTTCTTGTGTTTTATTCTATTTTTAGTATTGGTTATTATAGCGGCAACAGAAATACATCATCTGTGTTTTTTTTCTGTCTAGCTATCACGGTTCATGAGATACAGCCTATATAAAGATATTTGTCACCAAAATAAATGGTTATTAGAGTCATAAGCGCTGGCCACACAGAAAGGACGTAAGACGCAAACGGGGCGCGGGCAGGCGCAAATGTACCAGCGTTGCGCCCGCGCCCTGTCTGTTCTGTATGTTTTGAGTCGCGACGCTTCTATACATTTTGTATGAAAGAGACGCGGTAGAGACAAATGCCCGCGCCCCGTCTGCGTCTTACGTCTTTTCTGTGTGGCCAGCGCCTTAGTAATAGGGTTCGGTTTTTACCCTTCGGGTACGGAAACCTATAAAGCGGCTGGCTATAGGTAAAAGGTCGATGGTTATAAGGGAATAGGAGCAATTTTGTCGGCATGGTTGGAGCAGTGTTCGAGCGACTGGCTGTTGCACTGCGTGTAACAGATTCTTTTCCCGCACAGAACAAATATTTTTATGGTTGTTCCAGGCCTGAATGTCTTCTAGTAACAAAATACTCGTAAAGAGAAGACATCCTTCGCCGGCAGCTAAAACTGTCACTCTGTACGCGAGGATATTGGTCCTAATTGACTAAATGTCAAATTGTCGTCTTAAATTGCGACCAGGCGATAGTTACGACTACTATATTTTTGAAGTGCGAACAGATTTACATAAATAAACTGACCCATACACGAAATCCGCCCGCACGAGTCCGCCTATGTACCATTATGTTGTATAAAATTTAAATAAATAAATAAAGGCACATGATGAAGTACCTATCTTATGTTCAGGTCTGTTCCGCAATTCCTCCTAAACCGCAACGGATTGTGATGCTGTATTCACTAATAGAAAGAGCAATAAACGAGAAAGGTTTTTGTGGCCAATTTGCACTCGTGTGAACCTGGGGCGGGTCACTAGTAGAACATATCTCACATTATAGCCACCCATATATTTTAAAGAAGCAACAAAGACGATAAAGATAATACATAAATACTAGCTGACTCAGCAAATGTTGTTTTTCCATATAAATTATATTATCAAAGTATTATGGGGGTGAGGATAGGAGTGTAAAAATAGCCTGCGACCTATTCTCAGAGCTTTATGTGTTAGATTTTAGGTTGCCAAAAGTTTAGTTTTATATTACAATCTAAGTAAATATGCTACCTTTTAACCTTATTGTGGAAGGAATGAGAGGATTCCATACAAAATCGTATCTGAACCGTATTTAGTGTGATTCGCAAATTATTTTCTCAAACGTTTTATAGTCTTCTATATCAATGATAACATGAGTACTATGATAACGTGTTGATATTGTTGTCAGGAAGGAAGACATTAGAAGGCGATTAGAATTTACATTTAGATACTACCTAACTATACTAACTAAAATAGGTACGGGTTTAGCATAATTGTTTGGTGAAACCTGCAGCGCCGGATCAAAAAAGGACCGATCATTCTCTGAGACGAAATCTATTGCCTGAGTTTATAGAGCCATGAAACCGGTAATTGACATTCAGTATCTAGGATCATTTTATGAGGAGCTCGTTGCTAGATAATAATAGCCGCACAGGTCGATCTTTAAGGTTAAGCAATGCTTGTCAAGGTTGGTCGGTGGATGGGTCTCAACTTAACAAACCGAGTTTCCTTCGTGTCTCGGAAAGCACGTTAAGCCGTAGGCCCCGGCTGTCATTTGTAGATCTTAGGCAGTCGTTACGAATAGTCAGAAGCCAGTAAATCTGATTACAGTCTTGCCACGAAGTACAATGTTACGCAAGTTAATGGGTTGTGGAGGTCTGGTAGGCAGCCGCTCCTCGTAAAATACTGGTATTCAGATAATTCCGGCTTGACTGGAAGCCGACCCCAATACAGTTGGGAAAAGGCTAGGTAGATAATGATCTAGGATCATTTTATGATGTTATTCGTGTCCAGACGATAAGTTCTCTGATGGGTCGATGAAATTATCAGGTTGTTTAAGGGCTTCCCGCCTAAAGTCGCATTTCTCCGAGGTGGTGTTATCATGAGATAGACTTATGCTTGCAACAAAACTTTTACGATCTTTTTAAGTCTCTGAGACATTGAGCTGTAATTGTGCATTGGAAGGCGAGGGTCGTTTTGTTGTTTCGTCCTTTCTATGCGGTTAGCAACAGCCTTTCAATCTGCCATATCCCGAGTATGTTGCAGTTAGGATACGTTTATTTTACATGGTGCGGCTGCCTATCTTACCTTTACAAACCAGTAATCGGGTAATATAAAAACTGGTCTCAGATTTTCTGACATATGACAACATAACAACTGCCAAAAATGGTCAAATAACAGCTAGCATCGATGGCTTAACGTGCTTTACGAAGCACGACGCCAGTCGGTTTGCGATGAATGGTCACCTATCCATGGCGTAGCTTAGCCTCGAAGTTCGACCCGTGCGGGTGTTATTATAAAGACACGAAGCCTGTAATCTTAGTGAAAATACACTTTTTTGTAAAATATTTTTAGGTTCTTTCCGATTTAAACGTTCGAAGTTGAGTATTTCTCAAGCTCTATTTTGGCAGGAATTTATCTATAAAAATTTGGTATTGTAATGTTTGATTCAATACGTTCTCAACTCAAATTACTAATTCAGAAGCCCACCCTAAGTGTATTACAAAAGGATACAGATTTTTTTTTAATTGTTATAAACTAGCGCTTGACTGCGATCCCGCCTGATCGTAAGCAGTGATGCAATCGTTGATGGTGAGGCGCACTAGCTTATTAGTTACTCAGATACCCGCGAAACGAGACACAATAGTAAAACAATAACAGCGCGGTCTCATAGGACCGGTTGGGGATTCAAACGTTAAGAGCCTATTCACTCTAGCCTTGAAGACACCTAAATTATAATCGGATGGGAAAACCGCAGCAGGCAAATTGTTCCAGTCCCTCGATGTACGCGGTATGAACGACGAAGCGAAACGCTTAGTCCGGACCGTAGAGGTTTCGACAACGTAAGGGTAACATTCTTTCGGTAAAGTAATCAAATGGTTTTTTAGTTTATTATAAAATTAGCTTCTGCGAGCGACTTCGTCCTTGACCTCCGTTTCATTCCCTTAGGGAGGGAATTTTGGAAAATCCCCTCTTAGTGCTCGCCTACGTCATAAAAGGAGACCTTGTGTAAAATTTCACACTCTTAGTTCCAGTAGTTTCGGCTGTATTAGTCGGTCAGTTAGTTTTTCCTTTTATATATGTCCAAGATAAAAATAGCAAAGAATAATGTAATTAACACACACTTTATCAAATGGCCGGGCTCTAATTGCTAGAGTAGGTAGGGCTATCTAGATGGAACCCCATTAAAACGACGCTATAGTTGTGCACACAAGAAACAATTTCTTAGGCTAGGGTCTTTTAGTCAAGAGTGAATACGTCACCACATCATCGGTTACCATCAGGTGAGATAGTGGTCAAGCGCGCAATTGTAAAGACGAAAGTTTGTGTGTTTGTTTGTTACTCTTTTAACGCTCAAACTGCTGAATGGACATTCTGCATTCTGCTGATGCCATGCTGGTCCAGGGGTCCATGGTTTACTTTCACGAGGGTAGAGCGCGCGCGCCAATTGAGAGCCTCTTAGACATTTTTAGGGTTCCATGCCACAGCCAGCAAAAAACGGAACCTGTATAGGGATCGCTTTGTTGACCGTCTGTCAAGATTATATTTCTCAGGAACGCGTGGAGGTATTAAGCGGCAATTAAAACTCAGGTATGTTACCTTTTGTAACAGTGCAAAAATAAATTTCTAAGTTAACATAATCTAAAGATTACCCCGTTTATGCTTCGTTTATGGCTTATTTTGACGGTCGCAAGGAGATCAAAACCTGTAGGGTACTTCCCATTGACCTAGAATTTCGCAACTTGGCAAGAAGCACGGTCTCACAGCACAAGTAAAGGAAACAGTCTCAAAACTGTAAATGTAGTAAATTAACATCACAATAAAAAAAATTGCGATTCGGAAATATCTTCGAGACTATTCTGGAATCAAGTTATTTACATAAGTTTATGCGGAACCGTCGATGCGCGAGTCTAACTTGCACTTGACCGGTTCTTTTCTCCTGTGAAGATTTTGCGGGGTCAAAAACATTAATTCGTTTTCTGTATGCTTACCAGATTAACTTATCCAGATCTTCCTTAGATACAGAAAAGTAATACTCGTAGTACCTACAACCTAGGGCAAAGTTAATCAACCCAATGCCATTAGCTTCAGCTGTACTTTCGATTAAACTAAGGACCGCAAAGCAATGAGTCATCGTCCAGTAAGATTAATGTACTTTTATTGGTATTGGTATAATTCATATGAGTACATTTGGCAAAGGAGACAAGTTACCAGGGTCGTCAGATATAGTTGATATTTTCATGGAAACCGCTGAATGGATATGAATAACATTGCAGTTTTTTTTAATAAGTTGTTTATTTGTTATGGCTTTAATTATGTTTCATTCATCGGTTTCCATGAAAACTTCAACTATATCTGACAACTCTGGTTACCTATCTATTTTGTTGACTGTACATTCGAGCTCGATATCCACTCGATATATGGAGCGGGTAACGACAGCACCTGCAGAGCCTCAAGCATGACCTTGTGGCTAATACGCAATACCCACTTCAACGGTCACCGATCGGCATTTAACATCAATATTATGCGGAATTATTAAATAGATGATATGATGTGGCAAAAAATCATACGGACGATTTAGCCTAACGACACGTTTCGCAGTCTGTTTGTTCTTGATAAACAAGTGTGAGTTTTATGTTCATGTTAAGTAATAATTTATCAGTGAGTTTAATGATTGTATCAACAGTCTGTTATCAGTTATTAAAAAAATCTTCGTTGTTTTAAAAACTGTTTATAAACTAAGGTATCGGAGACTGGCTTAGGTCATAAGTGTAGTCGTCACTAAACCCCCGAGTCCTGATTTGAGCAAGCATTTGAAGTTGAGTATTTCTCAAATCGCACTTAAGTCTGAAAACCATTTAAAATTTGGTAATCATGTAGCCGCCAACCCGCCCTAAGGTTCTGGTCGGGTTGGTAACTTTGTTTTTCCATTTCTGCTTGAACGCAGTTCCCGGATATTTTTCAAATCCGCAGATAGTTCAATGGTACCCTAAACGTACAACGATACGTGTCTGCCATTAGAGTATAGGATACGATGTCACCGCGGCACTACGTGCGCTCACAGTGAGCCAGCAGAGCGACGAAACGGATACTCGCTTCACCTGCTCGCTTCCGCTCGATAATTACAAGAAACGCACCACTAACAAAACATTATATTATACGTTATTGTTTTCTCTTAATGCTATTGCCGTAAACTTGACGCGATTAATTAGAAAACTGGACTATGATACGCGTTGTATAACGTCAACGAGCCACCGTGAGAGTGAGAACGAGGCGTTCGCTGTGAGAATCTGTCGAGTTAACGACGTAAACGCAATGTCAAGTCGTTTGTCCAAATATGGCCTAGTGTCTCAAATATTGTTGAGGCCGGTTTCAATGAGTAAGACGCTAGAGCGTAAGCTACGGGATGTTGAAACAATGCGACGGTCTTGTACAAGTGCGGATCGGTCGGATGCTCGGGGGTCATCGACCCCGTGCCTCCCCCCGCGCGCGGCCGCGGTCTCACTTTCGATGCGCCCGAGGCCTCCACGAGTCCACGTGCCCGTGCGCAGCCACCGCCGCCGCTGGTGACGTCAGCGCCTCCAGGACCACGCGCAACGGTGCTACTTGCCGGAGCGTGAAGCTGTTTGTGCTTTTCATTAGAGCACCCATGGGAACCATGCTAACGGCTGACGCCACAGTCCTTTCTCTTACTGACATGGTTTAATTAAATTGTTCGTTTCGAAAAATCCTTGTTTCAGTTACATAGGTACTATATTTAGTGCATCAACGATAAATTTGTCTTTAGTATTGTTTCATTACATGATACGATATTATGTAAGTTGACTGGTCAGCTCAAACGAACAGACAACAAATCATGTAGAGCTCCGAATAGTGAGAAAGTGTGAAATATCACGCACTGGTGCAAATGTAAAGGCAAACGAACCTCAACATTATAGTTAAACTATTGGTGTGTTCTGCTAGCAGATACATAGGATAGTTGACATATTGACAAAGCTTCGATTGGTAGAGATAGATACAACTATCAGAAGAGCAGGCACCAGTAAGGAACACGAGATCTATAAATTTTTCTATGATATCTTTTACACAATATGTACATTCAATTCAGACTGAAGGAATATCTCATAGTCGAAAAAATATATACCGCGATACTGACTATGATAGCGCGAAGACAAACTACCAACATAGCCTGCCACAAGTGGCCACAAGTGGCAATACGAATTTATCAAAATCAGAAAATTTATTTGTTCCCAATAAATTCTAAATTACTCGTCGTACCTATAACAAAAATTCCATTTATTTATTTTTAAGTCTGTCTGTCGCTTTGTCTGGCTGTTTGTTCCAGTTAACTTTTGAAACGGCTCCGTCAATTTTGACGGGAGTTTCACTGCTAGGTAGCTGATATTATAAGGTGAACTTAGGTTTCATTTCTTTTAGAAAAAAATTGGATTCCGCGCAAAAATCCTTTAAATTGTGACCAAATGTCATTGTGTTATTTTACGAGCCGGACGCAAGCCGCGGGCACAAGTTAGTGATCAAAAAAATCAACGGCTTCCCTCAGATCACCTCTTGAGGTTTATACATGGCTGCGAACAAATAGCCTGGAGATAGCAACACGAGTATTTTGGCTTCTTCGGTCGAATCGTATGTACTATGTTAGGCTTAAGCCCATTTACCCCATAAAGCTTTACATCAATGAAAAATGTTGAAATTCCTGATGATAGTCGAGGTATGTTGTAAAATTTATCGCGACATCAACCCGCCAGCGTTTTGCTTGGTAACGAAACACTAGCCAGTTGGTAAAGCCGAGGATACACTACAAGTCCCAGCGGCAACTAAAGCGAATTTCACATTAATTTATTTTAAAAATGTTTTCGTATCTGGTCTTTCTGGCTTGAATGAGAAAATAAGATCTGCTTTTCTTGTGTCTCGGAAAGACTTGTTTTTTTTTTTAAGTGCTTGGCTATGTTATTGTTGGAACTTCAAACTTAACTGTTACACACAACCAGGGCACTGAGTATTACAAATGAGTGAAAAGGTACTTTCGTTACCAGATAATAAAATTTCTACGACCTTTTTCGACTAGAAACTGGTAATTGGTGAAAATCCCACCCATGGGAACAAAACGTTTTGGGCAAGCTTGCTCTATTTGACCACATCACCGCTAGCCTTCAGGTGAGAAAATTGGTCAAACGCAAGCCTATCAATAATAATAAAAAACATTTTCGTAAGTGTTGTTTTGCTCCAGGAAGACCCTGGAGGACTGAGGTAGAACAGTGTGAAACTCTGTGTTTTAAGACCACGGGTTTCCTTTTCAGAAATCACGGGCATCGGTCCTGCTGGGCCGTCCTACAGTTTTGCTGTCATCTCTTTGAGGCGCACGTAGAAACTACGCGCCTTCGATGACTAGGGCTCGATCCTAACCGGACGTGCGGCCAGCGAGCTACACATTGCCCGTCACCCGCAAGCCCGCGGTGGTCGGAAATCGCCCTGTGACCCAGGGTGTCTTCTTACGGTGGCTGGGGCGTACGAATGTCCGTTCTCCCACGTTTGCGGCCATTTTCATTGCTCGTAGATATTACTGCTTCATAGATGTACGCGACCGCATGCTATTTATTAGGTACCTCTCGCTCCGGACCATGGCCTAAATCAGGGCCCGACGCGAGAGGTTTCCGCCGGAAGGAACACAGGAAGATTTTAGTTAGTAAAAGTCAAACATTCCCTCTCACACCTATAGCAGGAAAAGTAATTTGATGACTTCTCACCTCAAAAAAGAGGAAGTACCCTTTTGACCAGGTTCATAGTTATAGGTTGAAAAGGCTTGTTATATCGCCATCACTTATTGCTCAGTCAAGGGTTGAGCGAGCAGTCTCAACAATGTTGCAGTAGTGGACTCAACTCGTGTAAGCAACCATTACACAAGCGATTGCGTAATTGAAAGTTGTGATTCGTTATCAACCAGTTGGTATGAAACATTCTTTACGTGCATCAGTCAATCAAATTTCTTTTTTTTTTTGTTCTCTTTTGACCATTGAATATACTTTATCCGTATAATAGAGAATATGAATAGAAAATATTTATCATCGAACCTTTTTATAATTTCAAAATTGGTGGAAAAGCAAACCAGATTTATCCTAGTAACCCGTCCCGGCTTCGCATGGGCGTAAATTATAGTACATAAAACCTTTCTGGTGTGTTACTCTTTCTACTTGTAAACACCGCATCAAAATCCGTTTCGTGGTTTAGGAGTTAGCGGACAAGAGACAGACGTGGAAAGTGAGTGTTTTATACTAGGCTCAACCTCTAAAACTCAACTTTTTCAACTATGTAGTACTACTACGATCAAAATTGATAAAATAGGTATGCAGTACTACATTATATCAACTGATAATCGTAATTAAGTGCAATAAACAAATATGAAATGTGATACAGATACCATAATTATGTATTAAGTAAGTATGCATTACGTATATTTGAATAAGTAGTGAGTTGGCAGTGAGCAGGCCGCGTAACGGTGTCTAGTATCGAAGTCGTCGGCGAGGGTCATCGGCGCGTGGCGACAATTAAAACCGGGATAAGTGTTGCGTGTACCTGCGAGATGAGGGCGCCACGGTCGATACGAGGGGGGCCACCCGCGGGGAGGGGCCATTCGGTTAAGGAGTTTAGAATACAAGTCACGGAGTATTGATGTCTCCCGTGTTATTTTTATTGCGTAAAAGGACAGCTATGAAACAGTCCCTAGCTCCCCCATCAATCCGGCTACATCGTTCGAGCGATATCGTGACGGTAGATTGGAAGGTGTATGACGGACTGTAACGATGTATTGTCTATCTGCAGGTAACCTTTGTCTAGTCAGGGTTACTACACTTTTATTACGGCTCGGGTAAAAAGCTTTTCTCGCATACCGCATTTAGGTACAAAACACACTCAGGTTTGCCAAAGTGATTTATTTTAATTCGTATATGGAATAATAGCTTTCCATTACGATGTGTAAAAAATAAGCATGTTTTCAGCAATTTCAACATCTGCGTCACAAGACGTGTGGGTGTTGAGGCGGCAGACAGAGCGTGCGGGGGTGGGGTGGGGTGCGGGTGAGCCAACTCTTCATTCCCATTTAGCTACTGAATTGTACAGCGGGAGGAGGCCATGATTATGTTTACTAACCCCGGCCGCCCGCGCCCCCGGTCTACGCGGTCCGAATTAACACACGATCTTTGTCCCAAAACTCGGTCTTTACATAGCCACCCTGCCGATCGGTGTTGCTATGTGCGAAATTGGGAATAGCGGATATGTAAGCACTCTGTTTATCCGTTCGATTGTTCGAGAACCGAATACAGTATTAAACGCAATCTATTTTGCTGTGCCCGACAGGGGCCAAAATTGAATCTTTTTAAACAGCACACCAACTACATTATGGAACGCAATAAAGTTCTTATAATTGAGATGTATAATTTAAAAAAAAACTTTTTATGCTAAAAAGTGCTAAAAGCTTTTATTCCAGATGTAACAGTTTTTTTTTAACTGGAACACGGTAGTATTTTTTGTTCTAATTTTCATAGTCCTGTTTTAGAAAACAGTGTGTAAGTTTTATAGCACCTATTATAATCATTAATACTTACATAAGGACCTTTCATGAAAATTAAAATAGAGAACACAACTCCGTACATTACGTTTATAATTATGCGGTTTACCAAACTAGTTTTGTAAAAGACAATATTATAGTTTAATTTTTCTTTAGTAGATAGAAGGGCAGGCATCTCACATTAAGTTTAGTAAAAAAGAAAGATGTTTAAAACAGTAAATCAAGGCGCGTGCCGGCACAAGGCGGCGCGCGGCGTGGCGGCGTGGCCAGGCGGCAACCGCAGCATAATCGAGTGTTATGATATGAGAGAAACAAAAACCGGCCAAGTGCGAGTCGGGCTCGCGCACAAAGGGTTCCGTAGCAGCAAATATAATAAACTTATTATGTCAATTTATACACCTGGTGAATGGAGCCTAAACTCTCCCGATATTTTGCCTTGTACTTTTATGTATGAATATTAATTTTAACTTAACCAAAATTACAGTTAAATCAACCTATCTCAAAAACTATAAGAGATACTTTGATCAAACCAAAAATCGTTGAAAGAGTTAATTAGCATGCATCACCTCTATTTTTTTTAGAATTTTATACCCCGTAGTTATAAAAATAGAGGGGGGGGGACATACTTTTTACGACTTTGAGAGCTGATATCTCAAAAACCGTTCACTTTAAGAAAAATGTTTTTTAGAAAACTTTATATCATTTTAAAAGACCTTTCCATTGATACCCCACACGGGTATGTACATCGAAAAAAAAATTTTCATCCCTCAGTTACATGTATGGGGGGCCCCACCCCCAATTCTTTTTTTTACTATTTAGTGTCATAATTTTGTAGCGGTTCATACAACACATATTCCCATCAAATTTCATCACTGTAGTACTTATAGTTTCCGAGTAAATCGGCTGTGACAGACGGACAGACGGACAGACGGACATGACGAAACTATAAGGGTTCCGTTTTTGCCATTTTGGCTACGGAACCCTAAAAAATGTGGCTTCACGCACTCTATGATGTAATATTGTAAAACTACTTACTATATACTATGTATCTTATTTATATTAGGACAAGAGAAACACACTTTTTTGATGGTAAGCCATTAGTCTGACTCCTCTACATCGACTTTTGCCTTTAGAAAATTCCCTTAGCATAGTTTTATTTTTATACTTTAAAACATGTTAGTTGAAATATGGGACAAGAGTGGCTGACATGTCATGTCCGACACGATATCCCTTACTTCGATTTGCGTTTGCAGGTGGTTGCTCTCTTACGCATCGTCATAAAATGTGGGGTGTCAAAAACAGAAGCGTGTCCGACAGAGCAACCAACGTAGCGCAACCGATTTTTTTTTGGTATAGGCCCCAGGAATCACAAACACTTACATACGAGTTAAAACTGCGTATACAACGTGTAACGTTAAATGCGCAAAACCTGAAATTAGTTTGTTCAGAATAACGAGCAGAAGCAATAAAACCATTTTTTAATATAGGTCACATTTAAAAAAAAAAAAATTGAAAATTTTGCTTTGTCTATTTATTAACAAATCAAGTCATCACTTGCATAAACCTGCGTAAATAGGTTAACAAACACAAATGGTTGTCCTCCAATTTAGATTTTCTCATAAACGGGATAATAATCATACTCTTTTCGATGTAAATACGAATCTTAAACAAACTAAAACAGCACATAAAACCTTCAATTTTCTTTTAATATTTTTTTTTCTCTCAGCATTAGGTCAATTGGATTAAAAATCGTTTGGGGTGTCTGAGGTTTTGCGCATTTAAAGTTACACGTTGTATAAGAACCAAAATACAACACTGCGATGCGATGTCGCATCGTAAAAATCTGCGAGCTCGCAGGACGAATCGCGAGAACTTGTGAATAGGTTCGCATCATGTATGGCCACCACCTGAACCATTACTTAGCCGCACGAAATCGCATCGCAGGTTATTGCGATGCAGCGTCGTATCGCATAGTGTTACAATTTTGTGTGCTAGCCCTAAGACGGTTGCTTATTTTTTGAGTTATCTCTATATACTTAACAAACAAAAAACCGAGTAAAACTTTGTCAATTAAAAAAAAAATTTAATCGGTCTGACAGTCTGAGTTTATTTACTACAAACAAACATACAAATATTTCCTCTTTATAACATTAGTATACATCGCATTAACGTAACTCAAGACCGAGTAAAACTACTGGCGTGTTGTGATCCTGTGGTTGACCCACTGTTCCTCTTTACGCTGGCGTTGGTAATCGTCTAAAAACTCGACCGCCGCCGCCAGCCCCCTGACCACCGGTCGCGCCACTGTAAGTAGCCGCCACGCCGCGCCGAGCTATTTTATTAATTCATTCAATACGTAATCTAATGGTGAATAAAAAGAATAGTGAATTGAAATCACAGAAAAACAGCGAGTTAACTGCAGATTTCATTCAAGAAGCTTGCATTTAATTCAGATTAGTAATTTTTTTAGAATTGTAATTTTTGTTACTTTTTTGGTGCACTTTTTATTCTATTCTACGATTGAAATTGGACGGTTAGTAGTGAAGCCAAATTAGTTGAATTAACTTACAAAAATAGCATGCAGATAAAAGTACAACTAATTTATCCAGCCGTCCAAAAAGTTTAATGGGCTAAACAGAGTGTTACGAGCGAATAGTTGACAACATTAGGGGCAGCCGAATGTTTGGAGTGTCGAGGCGCATGGCGGCTACATACCACACGGGCTGCAGGGTCATTACCACGCGGCTGGGGGCGCGTTCCTAGCGCCAAGCGCTCCCGACAACGTTTACGTAACACTGTCTTTATGACACCTCTGATTAATTTTACGAGACGCCCTTGATACTATATCCTCGAGTAGACACAACTGGACCACTTTGCATAGCGTGACGGTGGACAGAAAAATCTTACTAATATTATTAGAAAGACTAGCTACTGTCAGCGGATTCACCCGTGTTTGAGTAGAAAATTGTCGTAAGGGAAAATACTACCAGAATCAAAAGTATCCTATGTGCTATACCAGGACATAGTCTACCCGTGTGTTGCCAGCGGTTTCGCCCGTGTGTGAGTAGAAAACAGTCCAAAGGGAACATACTCGCAGAGATAAAAGTTTCCTATAAGCTATTCCAGGACATGATCTAATCGTGTGCCACATTTAATCCAAATCCGTTCGAGAGTGAAGAAGTAACAAACATACAAACACATTCGCAAACTGTCATCTTTATAATAACAGTGTGTTTTTATTAGGGTGCAAGTCAAGTGTGCTAGGCCGCAGTCGGTCTACGGCTTAGTCACATTTCTTAGACGTATTATTCGGTACGGATTCAGAAGGAAGGAAATACGTTTATTTGACACAAACACAAAGGTACACAACACACGACCACACACACACTTTATTGAAAAGTTCCAGATTTATTTGTTCCATAATCTTTGCGGGCGATAATGTAAACTGCAGCTGAAGGTATATTTATTGTAATTGTATTCATAGACACCTTTATTTTCAACTTGTCTACTTTATAAAACGTCTCGATCACAAAAACAAGAAGAAAATGCTATAATAAAATAATCCATAATGTGACAGCCTAGCGTCTAAGTTCTATTGACAAAATGTAGGTTGGCGTTGACTAAAAGATTCATCTGAATGACGCACGTGTTGACAAAGGAATACTTATTCAGATAGATCCAGGTTATATTATTCGTAGAGTTTTCCATTGGTTTTAAATTCATTGTGATCAATGTATCTCAGAATCATGTTGGGCTGTGAAAAAGACGGATGAAAAAAGATTGCATGTAGCGGAGATGAGGATGTTGAGATGGATGTGTGGTGTGACAAGAATGGATAAAGTGAGAAATGAGTATATTAGAGGAAGTTTGAAAGTGGCACCAGTGACTGAAAAGCTGAAAGGAAATCGTTTGTCTTGGTATGGTCATGTAAAGAGAAGGGATGAAACGCATGTTACGAGAGCAGTTATGAATTTACATGTGGACGGATGGAGAGGAAGAGGGAGACCAAAGAAAAGATGGATGGATTGTGTGAGGACTGATATGAAAGAAAAGGGAGTTGATGATAGCATGGCGGGTGATAGGACAGAATGGAAGAAAAAAACATGTTGCGCCGACCCCAAATAATATTATGCCCATGGGATAAGGGCAGGAAGAAGAAGAAGAATGTATTTCAGAAAATACGAGCTACCGATACTGAAATAAATATGGTGCCTATTTGACAATTTTAGACAAAATTACTATTAATAGTATTATTATTATTTACTAGCTTTTGTCCACGACTTCGTTAGCGTGAATGTCGGTTATAGCGGACACGAAATCGAAGCCAGTCTATTATACTTCCTTCCTTCTTCGGGGTTAAAGCTTACTCGGAACCAAATTGTAACGTCCGTCGGTTCAGATTTTAAACGTGGAAGCATAACAGACACACCGAGTTACTTTCACATTTATGATATTAGTATGGATTTGCAAGTCATCATTTTATGGCAGATTAAACTCTGAAACCAATGACTGTAACGTCTACTATACCACATTGATATAGTTATATTTTCCTGATTAGCGTGCTAGCTTGAATGATAACTTCGTACAAATCGGTATGCAAATATAATTTTTGATGGATGGTATCGTATTTAGAAACAACGGCACTTAAAATATTTAGCATTTCGTGCGGTTATAAAACAAGAAACGAATACAAAACTTCCCAAATACATCTAAATAATGGAATAGCGTGCAAGCGGCTACAAAGTTGCAGCCTTGCAGCCATACGATGCTATTCAGGTACAGGGACGCCTAATGAAAGTCGATAAGATGAATGTTTAGGTTTTAATTAGAATTGATTTATGACGCGAGGATGCTTTGTTTCGTTAGTGCTGGTATCTCAAAGTGGGGTACGTGAACTCTTCGTCGTCCGGGTTCGTTGTTTGATGGTAGGAGGTTCGGGACAAGATTTTAGTATCGGCGAACGGATGGCAGACAAGCGCGTACGACATGCGTTATAAGCGCGATGGAGCTTATGTAAGAAAATCGTGATAAAATCAACTTACAGAAATTTACTTGATGTTTATTTTGTCACAATTATACTAAGGGCCTGTTTCACCACCTATGATTAAGTTTCGAGTATCTTACTTGGCAGATAATTTCATACGAATTCTGTCACATTTTTGAATTTATTCAGTGAGTAGTGCCTACTCGGAGATGGTGAACGAGGCCCTTATACTAACACATTTACTTATTTCAGAAAATACCTTTTTTGGACTAAAAATACTTATTTTCTAATGCTACATTTTATGTGTGAAGTGTTGCACTACAACACAATAATATTAAGTTTATTACCTGATAGCTACAACTTATGGGTCTTAAAACTATTAATGCTATTAACTAGGCAAGCGTGCTCTACCGTCGACCACATCTTCGCTTTCCATCAGGTGAGATAGTGGCCAAAACGCGAGCTTACCAATAATAAAATAAAATAAAGCTGTTGATCGCGACTATGCAGCTGATCCATTGGCACTGCTGCTATTGCAAACAATGACCATCTTCCAGTGGTAGCTATCAGCGAAAAGTCTTTGACTAAGTAAGTAAAAAGTGAAAGCACCATTCTGGCCGCAATTTTGAAAATTTTCAAGGTTTTTGTATTAAAGTATGATCGGCATAATACATATCACCAATACAAGACACAAGCCTCTCTGTTCTCTCACCTTATTGAATGGCTATTCCATGAAAACGTCATTCAATAAGGTATGGCATCCCAGAACATGACGTCTATAAACACGCTGAAGTTTAGTACGAAAACTAGTTTAACTGGTCTAAACCTTGCACTGACTATATTATCTATAAATATAAAAGGAGAAACTAACTGACAGACATCAACACAGAGCCGAAACTATTGCGAGTAGGAACATGAAATTTTGCAAAAGGTTTACTTTTATGATGTAGGCGAGCACTAGGAAGGGATTTTCCATAATTCAACCCTTAGGGAATAAAACGGAGGTCCACAGTTTGTATGGTGAAGCCTAGTTTTAAGACGAAACCGCTGGCAGAAACTAGTTTTATATTATGTTAGTAAACGCCGCGAAGCTCTTATTGTGCAAATGTTTAGGGGTGAACAACAAAACCAATGTAGTAACAAAAGCCGCGGTTACACACGCTTGATTTTTTTTGTCTTTACGTAAATATACTCAATTTTGATACTCACGAAACATTCTATACTCTCTCTAGTATGTATTACTCGCTGTCCCCCGCGTGCATCCTTGGTTACTAATGCATTCCTATTAGTCGTAGACTGATATTATATAGCTTAGGTACCTTCTTCGACAAATGGGCTTTCCAACACTAAAATAATTTTTCAATTTGCACTAGTAAGTTCCAGAGATACTAGCGCTATTGCAATTATCTTATTTTTTTCAAAATCAAAATGTATTTTTTTTAATAAATAAACTTTTTTACTAAGTATACGGATAACATAATATGTGATTTTTAATTTTATCCTCATTAACTTTTATCTAACGTAAAAACCCCGAAGAAAAACCCCTAGGCACTCAACTAAAAGTAACATATAATAATTTGAATGTTTTCAATGTTATAGATATTTAGAGCTTCCTTATTCTTGGAAAGACAAGACGAAAGCAAAAAAACTGACTTATTCAGAATGTAATATAAAGGTGTGTCCAAATATCGAGCAGCAATCGAGCGCGGCCGCCGCGCGCGGCCCGCCGCGCTGTGATTGGACGACTGCCGCGCGCGAACGTTTCTGGCTACCTGCCGCGCGCGAACATTCTTAGTAAACATTCGGCAGTAATTGTGTTTGGACGTATTTCTGCGCACAAACATGGACAACGAAACATCGATTCGTTTAATTGAAATGTATGGATCTTTTAAAGCGTTATGGGATCCTCGACAAAAGGAATACCATAATAAAAATAAACGTGAAGACTTGTGGAATGAAATAGCCAACAATTTTGATCTTCCCAAGAAGGAATTAAAGGCTAAAATGAAAAGTCTTTTAAGTTCCTATAGACGAGAAAGGAATAGAGAGAAAACAAGCAATACAACTGGATTGGGTTAGTTATAATCTTTTAATATAATGTATACCAATATTGCTGTAAATCTAGACCTACTTACTATACTCATAACAATGATATTCAAAAAGTATAGATGGAGTATAGTCATACTTCACACGTCAAAATAACGTGCCATGTAGGTACGCCATTTGCATTGCACTGAATGCGATAGACATATTCGGCAATCACAAGAGGTAAGGAGACAAATAGATAAAATAGAAGGCAATTTGAATGTTTTCTTCCAACTATGCTTTAATTTCATCATAATCACACTAAAAACTCAGTACAAAGCGAGTCTTTATTGCTCTAGAGCAATTAAAATGTATGAAATTTCATTATAGCACAGTTTTTTTTTTAATCGCACCATAAGGCGCCAATCTCAATGGGTTAGCTTTATTCAGCCAGCCGATATCAATAATTTTTTTTACGTACGTTTTATTTGTTTCTATCCTACTTGTTCCAAATTTAAAAAATGATTGCTGCTAACTCTGATTTAAAAATGAAAGAAATTTAAAAAAGTGATTTGGCGGGAACTTTGTTAATTTTGTTTCGACAATATTTTTGGAAACGATAAAGTGTGATACTATCTGATTTTGAGTGCTTCGGCTTCGAATTAAAATGGAATCATCTAGCAACACATTAACTCCGGAAAACATTCTAAATGAAGCCGACAGTGTTATAGAAACTTCTATTTTAACTGTTTGATATGAGTTTCTTTTATCTACTATTCCTATAGGTAATAGTTGAAAGAAAAGCAGATTATGCACCTCGCCTTAAGTAATTTAATATTGCCCTCGTGCCTATTAGATTATAGCCCTCGCTGACGCTCGGGCTCTAAATCAGGCACTCAGTTCAATAATAAATTACTTTGTGCTCGATGCAATAATCTACTATCGTGGCACGAAATTTGGCGATACAAGGCGAATCTATACTTTTTGAATATCGTTGACTCATAACGCAATTATTATTTATTCTAGTTTTACTTTTAAGCTAAATACATATTATTTTGTTGCAGGTAGAAACCAGTCTTACACATCAAAATGGTTTGCTTACGAAGCATTTCACTTTTTACATGATAAAAATAATCCTATAGACACATCTGATACAATGGTAGGTACCTAAAGTTTTTTTTATTCCCAATGGCGGCAAACGAGACGTCAGTAAGTGTTTACCGCCGCTTATGGACCTCGACAGTGCCAGAGGCACTGCCAGAGTGCCAGGCCGCTGCCAACCCTGAGACATTAGTTCCTAAGTCTCAATTGACCAGGAATTTCACTAGCTACAGTAAGTACCCTTCAAACCGAAAGTTAATAGTGTTTAGTTAGCAAACTACTAGTCGGCGGCAGAACATATGATACCGCGGTAGTACGTACCTAGACGCATATCTTAACGTACCACCTGTAAAAGTAAACTTTCTAATAATAATAAATTAAGTATAGTTTTATTTAGTACTTATCTTGCCACGGAATGGATCCATTTGTTATAAAATGATTGGCTAAGAAATTACGATTATCAGTCGGAGTGGTACCCGTAAATTGGTTGTTCTGTATTGCAGAAACTGCGTCATTCGTGGATATATTGGTACTACGTTCCAAATAATCTCTACGAAGAAAATTATGCAAATGAACGCTGGCTAAAACTACTTTCTTAGCTGATGACGGTTTTAGGATCATTACTTTTCTCAGTACTCTAAACTTCGATGACATTATCCCGAAAGCGTTTTCAACTACTCGTCGCGCTCTTGATAACCTATAGTTGAATATCCTTTCCTTGGAACCTTTTTCATGAATTCCGGCAAAAGGAGTCATCATATATGTATTTAATGCAAAAGCTTGATCTCCTAATATTACAAACGGTATTTTTTTTGAGTAGGGTATATTTAAAATTTCCGGTACCGGTACATTAAGTTGTTGATTTTCCAGCTTGTGATATAATTGGGAATTTTTAAAAACCCCTCCATCTGAAATCCGACCTTGGCAGCCTACATTAACATACATAAAGTTGTAATTTGAATCTACTAATGCCAGAAGAATAATACTAAAGAACTTTTTATAATTATAATATTCTGTGCCACTTCGAAAGGGAGCTTGAATACTGATGTGTTTTCCGTCTAAAGCACCAATAGCGTGCGGAAAATTCCATTTCTCGTTGAATTCCTTAGAAACTGCGTGCCATTCTTGTTCTGAATGTGGCAACTGAAAAACAAAAAATATTATTAAGAAGCCCGTGACCAGTTATGGGACAGGTAATTAACTTTCTTATTTGTTTCAGGATTCGGCACTAGAGAGCTCTCTCTTAGACACAAACAGCAATAGTGGAATCACTAATGAAACGGTAAATACGGATTCAAATAGCAATATCTCTGAAGGTCCTTTCAGAGCATCTGAAAATAAACGTAAAAAGAAACCAGCAAAACGTACTCTTGAAGATTCTGTTATGGATGCCGAAAACAAAATGCTAGAAGATGCAATAGAATTAATGCGCAAACAAGATCAATGTAGCAACGATCCATACGTTGCTTTTGGTATGCACATAGCGGCTGAATTAAGAAAGTATGATACAATTACATTGACAAGAGTTAAACATTCCATTAATAATATCATATATGAGGCTGATATGGGATATCTACAGCAACAGACACTAGGATACCATGAAGAAAGAAGACCTGGATACTTCACATCGCAATTGACTGATCTCTCCGACTCAACAGTTTCTAATCATACTGATACAGGATCTGGATTGACACAGTTAATTCGCGATCTAGATACGTAATTATATCTGGCGCAAACTACTACCTTTTTTTTAAATTAAGCATAATAAAAATAAGTGATTATAATAAACGCTATTATTCTTTCTTACCTTTACAAAATCCTTAAGGGCTGCTGTTATGGCGTCACACACTTCGGGTATTACTGATGATATGGTTTGTTTTGATACACAAAATACGTATTGTAGGCTAGAATAGGAGTCTCCTGTTGCTAAATACCGTAAAGTTATAGCCAATCTCTCTTTGGTTGTGATTGCTTTACGCCAGTACGTATCTTCTTTTTTAATATGTGACTCAATCAGGCTATGTAAATGTTCAAACTCTTCCAAGGTTAGTCTTAAAAACTGTGGTGTCCGGTAATTAATTTCATAATTGATTGACTCAATATTCTGTAACCTCCGTTGAAAAAGTGGTTTCATCCAGCATTTCTTCGTTAAAATATGTTTCTTCTTAGCTCTTTTACGCAATTTTTTAATAATAAGCAGAGCTACGACACATGCGACCGCTTTCATTTTAGTTCTGATGCCAACTGAAGCGCGCGGCATATCTCGGTTGTGCCGCGCAGTACTGCCGCGCAAACATTCGTTGGCTTTGTCCAAACTAGAGCGCGGCAGAAATGTGTCCTACAAATGCCGCGTGTTGCTGCCGCGCTCTTGCTGCTCAATGTTTGGACACACCTTTAGAATACCTGGACATTGTTTTTCTGTAGTATCGAACGTGCAGTCTGTGATATCCTCAGAGAAATACATTCCGTATCTAACATTTTAGAAGACATTACCATTACTAAAACCACGTCACGTATTTGATGTACCGCTTTTTACCACCACCGCATAACCGAAGACACACGAAGCTGATAGTAGCTGACGCGAATATTATCACAAATTTTATGTTATAATTATGACGGTAACGTTAATCTGCCAATTCGTCGTGCACTTATACGTTTTTATCTAATCACATAATCAAAATTGTCTTCAAGTTGATCTTGTAGGACATCATAAAAGTCTAGAAAATGAAATTAATTCAATGCCTCCACTGATTCTAATATCCATTTACTTATGTTTGTGTGTGCTGTGTAGGGACGGGTCGAGGGGAGTCGAAGGACATATAATTATTGTCCATGCCCAAGTATTGTGCATCTGGCCTTCAAAAAAGGTCAAAGTGGAGTATTTGAAACGGTTTGACTGAGAATATTGGAATAAAAAAAACTCTAGGATTTTTTTAAAAGATTGCGCCACAACACTGCTAAGTGTACTAATTTATTTAAATTCTTCTTGTTAATTAATCGGTATTATATGGTAATATAAAAGATGTTGTCCAAGGACTTGGAGCGCGAGTTAGTTCGCGTATCGAGGCAACCGGCGATCGCGTGAGCCCTTGTTGTTCATGATATTGGTATGGTGAGACGGTGGATCGATTCCACTGAGTTTACGAGCTCGATCATTATCTCTATCAACATTTCGGTAACGGCTGTGAACGGTTAAATTGTAGACTGGTTTTGACTAAAACTCGACACCGATATTTTGTTCTTTTTTTAAGACCCCTTTTGTGCACGAGAATGGAATCATGTTATTTTAATGAAACCCCGATTGATTTTTTTAATACGTTTAAATTGTTAAACGAATCAATGCTGGTTTCGGTCAACATTTTTACTAGGTATTTCTTTTGCTGCTGCCTGGAATGCTTTACATAATGCCTACGTTACCTATCTTGCCAATTCAAACCTAAATGGTCAAATGCATTGTAACTTTTTATGATTACTTGTTAATAAAACTAGATGTTTCTGGTGTGGCTCTATTATAAAAAAGTTACCGATTACTAGAATTACGTTACGAACGATTTTACATAAAATGTCGATATTCAATTTATTTTTTGCAAGTCGACGATCGTGCGTGTGTTTAGACACGGCTACACGCAGTGGGATTGTTGAGTTTTCAAGATTCGAGTACACCCGCTGAGTAATCCTTTATACAGCTCCGATATAGGATACTTTATGAATCTATTAATAGAAAAGAATCAAACACGCGTTAATCCGCATGGGTCCACGTGACGCAGACGCCACTGCAGAATGTTATTAACGTACAAGTAGTACCTAATACTGCTGTCTTCGTCAGTCGATGTGCGTGACTGGTCTGTTACGAAAATCAATATCAAAACAATGTCTTATTATAAAGTTGGACTCCAAGGATATACTAGTTATATAAGTAGCCTTGTGTGCGATGTCAATATACAGAGTGGAAACACATGTATCCCGCGCAATTAGATTGAATTTGGTTGAACAAGCAATAGAGTTAAAAGTTTGGACCGACTCAGCGAAAGTTTATATTCAAATTCAATCAATAAACTGTTACGTGATTTGTACGAGGTCCCAAGACGAGAGGCTGAGTATTCAGCCCGACTGGCTACAATAAACGGAAGACGACCACATCTTTTAGCAAAAAAACCACCATGTAACACTTTTCTTTTATTTGCTACACGCGAATTCTGTCTCGTGTAACCTTTTGTTTTATTTATTAGCGAGCGTCCACTTCCAAGTCAAAACGCCACTTACTCCATTGCCTCGCTGGTGAAGGATGCTAAGGGATACTTACATTGATGCTTATCAGCTAACTGTATAAGAGGATTTGGAAGGTCTCGCCGCCTGTAGAAGCACATGACTTTTGCTTCCACGTTCCCAGACGGCGTCTTGTTCAGCTCCTCTATCCGTCGGATCTGGTACGGAGACGTCGACGACGTCTCGAAATAGACGCAGTCTGCAGACAAACATAATGGACATTGGTTAGATTGGGCTCTACCTGTTACCTGCAACACTTTATTGTAAACAGTCTACTTTCCTAAAGTTTATTTACAGTCTAGTCAGTACTATTCGTAAACAGGCTTTACGAAAGATTTAGTTTATTTGTAGAGCAGGTGCAAAGGCATAAAATTAAAAGCAATACAATGTTATTAGAATTAAATTCAAACTGAATGTGTAACAAGACGGCGAATGTTATCATAGTCAATAGATTTTTTGTTCTTTGAATAGAATTGATTAGCATTTTAATATGTCACGTAACATCAATTTAAACCCAAAAGTGTCGGCACTCAGTGGAACAGTACTGCGGAGTGCATTTATGATTGTTCGGTAAATTTTAACGTTTTCATAGGCCACAAGTGCCAACTCTAGGTGTGGAAGCAGTTGGTGCGGAACGGACGGTTGCTGTTTATCCGTACCTGCGATACTTATGTTAGTTGTTGTGCCACATGGACAACTAATATAAATGGCGTCTTTTTACCGTTAGTCGGTACAACACAACTAAATAACGCGCGTGCATAATGACACGCTTGAAACCTTTCATTCCGGACCGTAAGCGCGTTAGTTTTGGACGATTAACCTCCTGACAATACTGGCCATGGCTGTATTAAGAAAGAATGCAAGAGTGACGTGGACGACTCACCACACGTCAGCGAAAATGTTTACATCTATTTATCGGGTTGATGCTTCGTGCTGCGGAGGCTTTTTGTATTAGTTTTTTATTTCTTCTTAATATGGACCTAAAGCTCCAAATAGGTAGTATAGGAAGGTCAAGGTTTTACTGGCAAAGGGCAGGTCGTGACCATTTAGTAGACATAACGTAGACAGCTATGCTGATTTTTTCGCTTCTAAAATTTTCTGTTCCGTTTGTTTCATTAGTTCATTATGTCGGAAGTAATATGGAAACTCGTGCCGCTTGCTTTGATAATCACCAGAAAATAGAATTCTAGTAGATCTCATATTTCGTATGAAACCATTTCATTCTGGTACGATCGCGAGGTGAACTAAAATTAACTTACGATGAGACGTGAATTCATGTGTAATAGATACGAAAGAGCGCTTTATTTTTTCATGTATTACCACTATCATTGTGATGTGATACTTCCTGTTAGAGCATTGTGGCGCTTAGACGTATTTATAGTACTTTAACAATGTAGTCTAATTAAGGTTAGATTAGAGTGGTCATTGAAAGGACCCTCACTATTTTAATTCTGTACCGCGAAGGTTAGCGACGTCGATTAAAATCAGATAGGATAGATTTATTTCGTATGAAAAGATCCTGAACAATCCAATAAACAATAAAAAGGAATTGATAAAATTGGTTCCTCTGTAAGAAAGTCTCGTAAAAAGCATGAGTGTAGACGCGCGGCCGACCTGGCGTTTATAGCAAACTTCACCAGCGCTTATACCAACAGATATACATTATACAGTAGCTATACGTATATTGTATACGCGATGGTTCATCTACACGTTCATACAGTATAGCCAACCAATATACTAGTGTTACAGATACGTCTATATGTACGATATTACCTATAGTTGTGTATGTACGTAAGTTGGGGCATTATGCGGCTGATAGCGATGTTAACGCCCGTTCAGTTTTGCCAAGAAGTGTATTTTTGGAACGTGTCAATAAGTAAGTGTATAGTAAATTTAGCCTGGACACGTCATCACAAGAGGGCGGAGAATGATTGGATTTACACTGTACGATTTCGCGTGGAGACGCTTTACTTGTGTTTCTTTTGTTTTTAATTACCATAACTTGCTGCAGGGTCATCTGTTACGAGTGATATGACTGACAATTCTCCAGTTTTAATATTTTTTTATTCAACCGAGCATCAGTCTTCCGATGCTGTCAAAACGACCAGTGCTTCATAAGCAGAATACATAATTACATTGAGTCAATATTATAATAAATTGTTATTATAAATTGGTAAGACACACTAGCAGCTATTAGCTGATGTGCGTGATTAATATAGTTTGGAGACGTTCAGTCTGTCCAACCGATTTCAATGTGGCAGCTTTCACAACACTTTCCGGGAGCTTGTTCCATGCTGTTACAATAAGGGATAAATTGTTTCAAAGGCTTGTTTCTGGATGCAGTACCTACCCATAACTTTATGGAATGTCCTCGTTAACTTTTATTAGCATTAACCTATCACATACCCGCAAAACGAGACACAATAGTAAAACAATAACAGCGCGGTCTCATAGGACCGGTCGGGGATTCATGAATTAATTGGGTATTGTCTCGCTATTTAATATGATTTCTCGCTCTTAACTAAATACGAGACACAGCTAACCAATTCTAAATAAGTTCGAATCAACTTAAATGCTCTTGATCGTCTAATCGTTATGCACCTTCGGTTGGAGGATGCCATTGTTTAGTATTTTAAACCTCTTTTTGCCTCATTTCTTTTCTGTTTTTTTGAATCGCTAGGACATAACATCTTAGACAGAGTCATAACTTTTTGAGTTTAAAATCTTCTGATTCAATTTTTAATGAGTAGGTACGATAATCGGCTCTGTGCTCGTCTGACCGTCACCATTTCAGCTGAGCCCGGAGGACACGGTGGAGCACACGGTAGAAGTGTGCCCCGCTTGGGCGGAGCACCGCTGTATCCTTGTGGAGGCTATCGGGAGCGGCGACCTCTCGCGCCGGGCCCTAGTTCAGGCCTTGGTCCGGAGCGAGGAGGGGTGGCATGCGGTCGCCTCCTTCTGCGAAGCAATAATGCTCGTGAAGGAGGCTGCTGACCGCGAGCGCGTGAGGGAACGGTCCTCACGCCGCCGCCGCCGAGATCCCGATCCCGATTTCCGACCACCTAGGCGCGGTTTCGCGGACGGCGAGCACTGGGTAGCTCGCCGTCCGGCAGTCTGGAAATAATCTGGACCGAGCCCAGTCGTCAACGGCGCGTTCTGTTCCACGCGCGCCTCAAGGAGATGTCAGCAAACTGTAGAGGCCCGGCAGGGTCGAAGCCTCTGGGGGGAACACGTGGTATTCCTAAAGGTTGACACCGAGTCCCCCCCAGAACGAAGGCAACGAAGGAACGGGGTAGGGGTTTAGTCAGTAAGAGTCTGACACGCCCTCCCGCTCCGCCCAAGAGCGGGAGAAGTCATTCTGATGATTCCCCTACCAGAAGAAAAAGAAAACCATTTCAGCTGAAATACATCCACTGTTGGTCATAGGCTTCCCCCAAATGTCGCCACGACGTTCGGCTCTGTGTGTCGCGTATCCATTGGATTCCCGCGACACTCACAATGTCATGTGGCCACCTTGTGGGAAGAAATATATGTATTATGAAGTGGCTGGTTCGTCTGACCAGCCACATCATAATTATAGTATACAGTATTTTATTTTCGATTTATTTCAGGTCTGTTTTTAATGCTTAATAGAAATTGATTGATAAATTATATTTATTTTTTAAATTGGTTAAGTAAACTAGATGAGGCCGGTATTTCCTAGCTGACTACCCTGAGAAGAAACATCGAAACTTACTCGGAGGTCAAAGCCTCTAAGGTCGGTAAAAATGTACTGGTCAAATCATATGAGAAACATGCAGATTAGTGGTCTTTTGAGTAAAAAAATCTGTGAGGTTTGACACTCAGATTTGAGTGGATTACATCGGTATTTTTTTTTTGTTCGCCATAAGTTCACGCTAAGAACAATACAAATGGAGAATAAATGCTGTGGAAAGTGTATAATAGGTCGAGTAAGATTAAATAACAAATATATTGTATAATAATAAAGATTTTTGTTTGGAATGGGAAATTATCAAATATCTTCTCCTGTTCAGGATGGAGCGAGAGGAGTGTCCCGAGTTTACTGCTTATACCCACTAGTGTTCCACTGCGGCCACGATAACTCTTTGTTATATAAGCACGCAGGCACGCTTAATAATGGTTTTTGCATACGGCTAAGAATTCAAGAATTGATTCCAGTAGGTTTACTATTAGAAAAAATAATAATTTAATTGAGTCAGCGGACAATATAGATGTTTTAGAATTACATCCATTTTTATATATTTTACTGCTTACCTAAGCAGGTGAGCAAACAATAGAAACATTACATTCAATTACATTATCATATCCAAGTTCATTTTATCGATTGTAATTAACAATTCATTTATTTAGAGTTCGTCGTAAATTATATTTACCAGTACTTGTATTATAATACTTAGGTACGTAACTTCTATTATTAGTTCTGCTATTTATAGGGAGAAGATACAGGCAAACTTGTATTCACATTAGTGAAATCCTCTCAAAATATCCCGTTTACAACAAATCAGCCCGAAATATAGGTAAACTTAATTATCAAAGGAATGATTAAAATACCATTACTACTGAAGGTGGCCGCTATTAATGTAAACGTATCGCAGAAAAGGTGTCCTAATATGCCTCCTTGAGAAACACCGCGTACAAATTCGACTAGTTGTTGAATTTTTTGAACTGACAAATTGTCGAGAGAATTTTAAATAGTTAAATGTTTTACAAAGGCAGGTCCGAATGAAACCTTGCTCGCAGATAAATGAAAGAGGTCTAGGAAGTAATTTCCCAAGGTACTTACGAATATTGCATTGTTTTTGCGAGTGAATATTTTAATCGAATTATGTGGCTGTACTCCAAAACACAGATCGTTAACGTCGCTCAAAAAGCTGAATAGTGGAATTGGGCTGGACATGTCTGCCGCATACCGGTCAGGCGTTGGTTAAGCAAAGCACAGAATTGGTGCTTGAAATCGAAAGACGAGGTCTGGGGAAAGAGACGGCGCGGGAAGATTCTGCCTTCGAAATTAGCAATAAATAGCCCAGAACATTTTACAATTAGGAAGAAACGGAGAGATACCTTTGCCCAACATTGGGATAGTACAGGCTAAATATAATAATGTGCCGAATAAGTCGCATTCAATAGTACTACTACATTTGGCTACGTATTTGTTACGTGGATTCAACTACATAAACAACAATACAAAGTTGTCTGGCAATGCAATGGCGAACCGCGTTGTGTGTTCGTCTGTCAGTGATTTCGTGGTCGTTTGTGTACGCAACAAAGCGTTGGTGGTGTCGATTCGTTCAGTCAATGAACGTTTCCACGGGCCCCAATACGTGGTTACTACAACCATTAAACTTTATAGAACTAAGTAATTCGCCAACACAGCTGTCCTATACAAGTTCATAGCCATGAAAATCCATATTTATAAAACTATATATTTCGCTTCACGGCTTATTTACGAGTTAGTACCCTTTAACGCTTTTATGCAATAGCTACCGTAGTTTGTGACATAACACTGCATCTGAGCGTCGTGTTTACTCTAACATTGGCTGAGCATGTAGATAAGCTAGTCATTGTAAAACCACAACCGTAAGTCATTCCACTATTTTCATTTTCTGACCCAACTTCCGTTCAAGTTTATGAGTTCAAACACACTAGTTGTAGTGTGTTTAAAATAAATATTAGGGGTTAAGAATCATCTGCTTGGCGTCTTGGTGCGACGACACTTGACTGGCACCCGCAGATTTCGAGTATCATCTGTGATGTCATACGTACTTAGTTGATATCACTATTATAATTATTATCTATATTACAAAACATAAACAATCGTTTAGGTTATTGCGGTGAAATTGATATTTAATTAAGTTTTGAATCGCTTGCTTTTGCCCACGACTTCGTCCGCCTGAATGTCGGTTATAGCGGACGAAAAGTCGAAACCAGATAAAAAATACCCTTATCCTTTCTTGGGGTTGAAGCTTACCCCATAAGAAATTTTATCAAAATCGATACAGTACTTTAACCGTAAAAGCGTAACAGGCAGTTAGACTAACTTTCACATTTATATTTTATCGTACAGTTTATGGAAGTATGAGCAAAGGTTTTATTTAGTACATGCAACGTAAAATAGAGCTGTGATTTCTGTCAATTTAGCATATTTGTAGTATCGTCTACAAATTATTTAGACGTGTGGATTAACATTCAACAGTTTTATTTTATTTGATCTTTATCTAAATAGAAATACATAAAAGGCGAAACTGACTGACTGACATATCAACGAATAGACGAAAATACTAAGACGAGAAGCGTGAAATTTTGCTTAAGGTTTCCTTTTGTGATCTAGGCGAACACTAAGAGGAGGATTTTCCAAAATGTACCCCCTAATTGATTGAAACTTCATCATAAGACTTCGAACAATTCCGAAGCCCTATTAGGATTTACTACTTATCAAATTATTTTTTGTGCAAAGGGAATTCGGTACTCGTAAATGCAGAAGCCAAGAGGGTTTGGCTTTCAAACGTTGGTTTTCATTGAACCATTGGACAATTATTCGTTTGAAAAGCTATACGGGGCTACGGGTTTTTTTACCATGTCGAGTCAAGGCAGGAAAGTTCATGGGGTGGTTTTTAGTTTATGCATTGGCTGATTATATCAGGAGACGGAAGCATTGCAGTTTTATTTTTTTATACTGTAATATTTTTATTTATTGAGTGTGTTGGTCAGTTTATGAGGTTAAGGTTTTTTTAGTGTTAGTGCTTAGCTTACAGAGGGTACAGAAACAGCTTAGAGGGTGGGTTACCCAAAAACTGTGAAAGGAGTGCTAGAACACTGTAGTTCGGTCTGTCAGGAAAGAATAGAAAAATCAAAGAACCAATTTAGATGGTACACGAATGTCTCTTGGACTAGAACATAAGAGTACTTTTTATGGGATTCTGTTCCCTTGGGATAATCTTCGATTTCCACGCTGGCGAAGCCGTTCGCAGAATTTAGTTAGATAATAAAACGTCACACTTAGACGTTTAGATAAGGCAAAGTGATAAGCTAAAGGCGAATTTCGAGTGACAGTTTGCTTTCCAACAGTGACCGTGTTCCATGCAGAACTAGCCACGTTTTATAGGAAGCAAACACAATTAGAAAATCTGGACGTTGCCAGACACAATAACAGTAAAGATAGTTGCGTAACGTAGGCTGAACAAACTGACGATTAAACTGGAGTTTACGGAACAAGAGACTATAGGAAGAGGGAGAGGGAGGTCTAATAAGATGGATTGTAATAGGAGTTTTATGAAAGAAAACGGAGTCAGTGATAGTTATGGCTGATAGGAAAGAATTAAAGAAAAAAAACGTGTTGCGCCGACGCGGGGTAAGATGGGACAAGGGCAGGAAGATGTACGAAACAAGAGACAGTGTTATTCGGCATAAGTTTTCATTGATAGGCATGTTGCTATAAGGAATGAAGTCGCCCGCGATTAGCGATATAACATTTTTGGTTGGGCATAGATAGATGTTAATGTTAGGAAGCCATACAGCTTACTTTTATTTATCAAACGGTTTGAGGAGTTTTCGCGGTAAGACGATTTGGATGATAAAATTAGATGTTATGTTGAAATCAATCTTGTCGACAGCCAAACGAATAAGTTTAGGGAGTAATCAATAAAGTTGGTAGTCTCTAGAAAAATATTTAGATTGGTACCTATCTAGTTTAAAAAGTAATGAATCGGATTTTGGACGCATAAATACTTGTAAATTGAATTCAAATACTTCGACGTCCTTGTAAAAATAATTTCGCGTACTATTTTGATTTGCTACTATATTAGCCAGTAATGTTTCCGAAGTTTCGAAACATCATTTTCCTGTGGCTTCATAAAAAAAATAAACGTCGCAAACCGAATGCTGTCGCTTTTCATAATCAAGAGAAACGTCAACAAAGTATCGAAACGAAATTCGTCGCTAATCCTGTTTAATGAGAAACTAATTAGTAATTTAGTATCCAACTGTGCAGTTGACTGTACATTGGTTAGCGTGAAGTTACGTCATGTGATTATAGTTTTAACTATTATTATTAGTGCGAGATATAAAGAGGAAAATAGTCGTAAGAACAATAAATTAGCAGAGTCACATATTATTTAATATTTATTATAAGTTTTATTAGTCTACACATTTGAAAAAGTAAAATTTTAAATTTTAAGTTTATTTGTTGCTAGGGCATAGTATCACTTTGCTAAAAGCCTTCCAACTTGAACCTTTACAGTTTGCTGTAACTTTCAGGACTCATCCACCGTGATACCAGAACAACAGATGAACGCATCTCACAACAAAGTGAAAAGACCTTATAGGCAAGAGGAGTCGATTGATAAAGAAAACTATGGGGACAATAATATTAAGTATTTATCAGGAAATAAATCAATAAAAATGGAGGCATACCACATTCCAAAGGTGTCAATAGTGAGAAATATTAACTAAATAATATTTTATACTACTCTACATAGGTACAACCTAGCACTAGATATTAAAAGTCTGGCACGGTAGTCGGGTTACAGCCTACGGTTAAGTAATAGGTCAAAGAACTCATACTTTCACGTGACTGAAGGTTATATTAAACAAAATGAGGAGTTTTACGTTTACTGTCACAACTATAAAATGGCTGTCTAGTAAGAATATGTAAGGAAGTGTGTGTCTAACAATTTCCAATGAAGTTTTTAATCTGTTGATAGTTTCATATATGAGAGTATGTGAATAGTAATGTGGACAAAGTTAGCGTTATGTTTGGATTTCTTTCCTATTTGACGTAATATGTGATGATGAGGATTTTACAGACATTGTTTTTAGACTTAGGTAATGACTTTGTTTTAGTATAATTATGTTGTGGTAACGCTTATTTGTTTTTATTAACATTGCTTTGCAGTATTTTGAATTGATGTTGGTGTATGAAAGAGACAAACATCTTTGAACTCGGAGAAACAAAGCCAAGCTATCTGAAATTTGTACCTATTATTATTTAACATGTTTTCTGTCTACAAAAAACAGTGAAAACTATCAAAGCAAAATGTTATGCAGGTGAGGGAAAAACCCTCCAGTATCGCTACGATTTCATTGTTTACCTATTTGTTTCAGCGGCAAATCAGCAGATTAATATGTGCCTAAAATAGATTGCCTTCAGTAACCTTGATAGCTAAAGAGAATTGTATGTATGTTGATATTGTTCATGACAATCGGTTAAAAGTAATAATCACAGCTTTATAAAGACATTATTTTAACTTCTTTGTTGGAACCATTACTGCTGTTAAGGCTATAGGTTATTATTAAAGTTCAGTGCCAAAGAAAACATCCAAGGCAGTGAATGTAGGTCAAGTCATTCTTTGTCAGATACAAGTGTATTATGTATGCAGGCATTTTGAGGTCACCAAAAAAATGATAATTTCAGATATGTATGAAATAAATAAGATACAAAGTTTTTTAATTATTTGTACTTCCAGTTGATATCTTTGAAAACAAATAGTTACAATAAGTTGTGGGGGTGCTGATTAACTTAGGGATGGTCAACCCATAACAATTTTCTAATACGTCAAACAATACATAAAAAAGTTTGAAGCTCGAAAACAAAGACAACAACTTTTTGAGTGGCACCAAACTATTTGATAGGAAGTTAACATAAAAGGAAGAGCTAATTAACATTCGACGCGAGCCCCGCGGAGCGCGGCACGCGGCGCCCGCACCCGGCTCCCGCTAACACCACCAACTCTCAGGCGCCGGCTCTCGCATGCCGAAACTAACCCCAGTAACATACACAACTACTCGTCTCTAACTCCCGGCACACCACACTAACCCAAAGCCATCAACGACCCCCACACTACAAAATACTTCCAACAAAATGTTTTGACAACATCGAATATAACCTAAAATCTCGTGTTGAAACCATCAAAACTTCGTCAAACAATCCCTAAAAATCATAAACTTCGTCAGATAATTGTAGGCGATTCGTGTCTAACCTCCCGCCCGCAGATACGCAAGCCGATACAATGATACCTAGATGCAAATGCTAATGTCCTATTTGACGAATTTTGGTAAAATAAATATAACTTTCCCGCAAACAAGGCTTTGCCGCGATGTTTTACACGCTAACCTTTAGATCGGTTTAAATTTAGGCGAGTTAAGAAATATAAGTAACCGTTCTAATTAATGTGAGCAATTAATGAAGGTACGACAATCAAAGCAAAGCACCGCTAGTCGGCTGGCGGTGAACCGGCGAAGCTACAACAAAAATAACCAATTATTGCCACTTACCGCCGACTCTGTACATATTCGCAGCCATTTTTATACACAATCACTATTCATTAACACTTAATTAATCTACATCTGACACAATTAATAACTATAACACTATGTAATTGAGCTTTTAACAATGTTTTTCATCACGTTAACTCCGGACGCCTTTCGCTGATCGCCATTTTCTTTCACACTACTAATTTGGCCAGTGCGCAGTCGCACTTTTTGGCGTAAACTTCCTGCTCTTCAAACAAAGCAATGACATGTCATTAATTTTGTATCCACTAATTATATTAGAATGTTTGTTCCTATACCATTAAATACGAATTATTTTACAAATAATGTCCATAATTGAAATATAATTTACTATGTCCTAAAAATAAAAAAATATTTCATTCAAGAACGTTTCATTACTACTCAGAATGTCCACAACTAAACCGTTTGTTCCACACATGTAATTCATTATTTACAAAAATATCTAACACTTCTTGTATCGACACACATCTAATCACTGTTTTACAGTAAAAAATAGTAGAAAATTATTTAATTTTGGGTCTAAACGTGTATTTATTAATTTTTTTAGTTTTTTTTATTCCTGTATGTGTGTAAAGGAACGCGTCACTTTTCACCATAGACAAAGACGCTAAACTTCTCTATGAAATTTCTTCTTCAATCTATGGGTAACCATAGACAATACCATAAATATTATAAAAGCATTTGTATTATATTTTATTTTGATTACTTATTTAAAAATCACAAAAAGTTAACATGAACCCATAATTACTTAATTATAAATTTAATTAATTAGAAAAAATGTGTTGCGTCTTCCAAAATGACGTGGCCATTGTGACAGCTGATTTGTCTATGATTTTGACAATTGCCAAATCAGCCAGCCTCTCCCGTCTGCTGCAATTTGTAAAATCCCAATAACAACCAATTTCTGAATGAATACATAGTGAAACGTTAACATATTGCATATGTGGCTGGACTCGAGGTGCCGCATGCACACTTGGTACGTAAAACCTAGAAATATCAGATATATTCGCGTTTGTAATCGACTGTTTGCTGAAACTGTGAATGATCGATGTTTAGTTTTTAGATCGGCGATATGGCCACGTATGAGGAGTTTATTCAGCAGAATGAAGACAGAGATGGTATACGGTTCACATGGAACGTGTGGCCTTCGAGTAGAATCGAGGCTACCAGACTGGTGGTGCCGCTGGCATGTTTGTACCAGCCGCTGAAGGAAAGGCCTGACTTGCCGCCGATTCAGTATGAACCTGTGCTGTGTACCCGGAATACCTGCAGGGCTATCTTGAATCCGATGTGCCAGGTGGACTACAGAGCCAAGTTATGGTCCTGCAACTTCTGCTTCCAGAGAAACCCTGTGAGTACTGTACTTCTAATTACTTTTAGACTACTTTATTTAATTCTAATTATACTATTATACTTTATTCCTTTGAATAGTAAATAATTCTGAGTTATCTTTTCCAATTTCTCTTCATCATTCACATTGCCTTTGATGACAATTAGAACAGAACAGGTTTCAAAATCTTATAAGAGTGCCCTATGTTTGTTTATTATTATCTAAAATGTTATGAAACCAAGTGTTCTATCTTCCAAAAGGTGAATAATGATGACACTGTTTTACAATTCCTTTCTCAAATTGCTACTACAGATAGACATTTAAACTGAATTTGGTGTAAAGTACTGAGATAAGTATATTAATTTATGAATCCCCAACCATCTCATGTGATCGCGCTATTATTGTCTTACTATTGTGTCTCGTTTCCCAGGCAAGTGATAGATTAAACTACAAAAATCATTAAAATTATATTTCACTTTACAGTATGTGTGCATGCTGTAACACATATTAATGTCAATGATATAAGTTGATTTTGAAATAAGCTCCATAATAGCATATGATTCAGCTTGTTACATAAATCAACGGGGGCAAAGTAAAAGAGTTATATAGCTACTAAAGTTCTTCATTTCAAAAAAGCACATAATAAGAAAACAGTACTTCCATTTTATTACTTTAAATATTTTTTCTTGTAGTGATATCTATCTAAAGTACAAAAATCAGAATAACTTTCTATTATTATTTATTGAAACATTACACTAGTAAATAATACTGTACAAAGACAGAATTAATACCCTAGGCATATTCAACCAATCGACCTTAGGGTGGCACAGAAACATAACATGGCAGGTGCAACTTAATAAATAGACAAACAGATAAAGAAATAATACAGCAATAAATATGTACTTAGGTACGTACATACAAATAAGCAATGTCATTGTGAAAAAACAATGCAACTCCACTTTTTCTCTGTACATCTGCCAAAATGTGATCTTATGAGTTTCATACAAGTAAAGGCCCGAACTAAGAAAAGTCAGAATAAAGGCAGAATTATGTAGAAAATAAGTGGGAAGCCTTAGCTAAGTAGTTGGACAAAAGTGTCAAGATGTTTTGTTATTTACGCTTTACAAACAATATACAATAGCAACTACTTGCAAGCCATAAATACATTGTTGGGAAATATCCAAAACTATTATGAATACTTCAGAACTCCTAGAAACATTATACCATAACACCAACCTATTGTTTTCAGTTCCCACCGCAATATTCAGCAATATCGGAACAGCACCAGCCCGCTGAGCTTATCCCCAACTTCTCAACCATAGAGTACACCATCACGCGTGCCCAGACTATGCCACCTATCTACCTGCTGGTAGTTGACACATGTTTGGATGAGGAGGAACTCGGGGCGCTGAAGGACTCGCTCCAGACGTCACTCAGTCTTATGCCGCAGAATGCTCTTGTTGGTCTTATTACTTTTGGACGTATGGTGCAGATTCATGAGCTAGGTAAGTGAGGATTTAAATTTAATATGGATATTCTGATGAAAGAAAAAGTATTTATTGCACTTCAAAAAGCACGTGACTGTGCCGATCCTATACAAGGGCTCCGCATGGTCGAAGCTTACTGGGTTGAACTAAAAAGAAACTTGCAACCCTGGAATAAAGGCAAAGAAGGAACAAGAGTGAGTTTTAGTCAGTAGAAGTATGAAACGTCCTCCTGTTCTGTCCAGAGTGAAAGTAGTCGTACTGATGATTTTCCAACTTAAAAATCTCCAGAAAGACCATTGACTTTCATCATCAATACATTGTTGATATCATTTTTATAATAATAAAACTAAAAGTATATGTTTTATTTCCTGTTCTATATCAACCAGACTTGATCTGTACATGTTTTATCTTCACAGTCATACATGATAAAACTATTAAGTAAATGTGTATAAACTTTCACTTCCTACACTTACACACTTACGTTTTGTGCACTATTTACATGTTTTGAATTGGTTGCTTGATATGAAACACTTGGCTGAACACCAAGAGGAAGGAGCTGACAACCTCTTGGCTGTTTGCCAAGTGTGTTTACAATGAATATTTTCGTAAGTTTAGTTTGTACCAGTAACTGGCTAACTGTACCTTGACTAATGAACTTGATAGGTCTTAGTAACACCCTTGGCATGTCCCTGAACTCGCAATTTCTCTTCTTCAGGTACAGAAGGCATCTCAAAGTGCTATGTCTTCAAAGGCACCAAGGACTTGTCAGCTAAACAGATTCAAGAACAATTGGGGATCGGACGCGTCAACGCACCGAACCCACAACAAAGAGTCGGCGCTCCCACACCGCAACCACCGGCACACCGCTTCCTACAACCTGTCAAGACATGTGACATGGCTCTGACTGATCTGCTAGGAGAATTAGGACGGGATCCTTGGCCATTAGGCGTTGGAAAGAGACCGTTACGCAGCAGCGGTGTTGCTCTCTCTCTAGCTGTTGGTCTTTTGGAAGTAACCTACCCCAACACTGGAGGAAGGATCATGCTGTTCCTCGGTGGACCTTGCTCCCAAGGGCCAGGTCAGGTGGTCAATGATGAGTTGAAGCAGCCCATCCGCTCCCACCACGACATTCACAAGGACAACGCCAAATACATGAAGAAGGGTATCAAGCACTATGAAGCGCTGTCGCTGAGGGCGGCCACGAACGGCCATTCGATTGACATTTACTCGTGTGCCTTGGATCAGACTGGACTTTTGGAGATGAAGCAGTGTTGTAATTCTACTGGGTGAGTTATACTTGCATAATACATATGTCTTCGACAATGTTATTCTGTAAATATGAAGAAAGTGTCTGAAGGATTATCTTTGCCTAATATAAAACACTGTTCATACACGGATTTTTATGCAGTTTTTACTAAATGAGGAAAGTTTATGTATAATATTGAATTTTTACCCATGCGTCGCCGGCTAAAGGTAGCCTTTCGAACCGAGCGTCTATAGCGTCAGTGACGCCGCGACTGTGACGCCGCGACAAAGCGACAGATAGATGTTCTATAGACGCTCGGTTCGAAAGGCTACCTTAGGGGATGTAGCCCGCGGAATAATGTCGATTGAACTCAAATTTTGTCCGACCAATTTTTTGCCACCTGGACAGCTCTATCGTTTGCCTCGCATAGGTCGTTGAAGGTGCAGGTAGTTGGGCATGCTGGGCAGGAAAGGAGATGACGCATATCCTGTGAGGGGGCTCCACACTGGCATGATACTTGCGATGGGTCTCAAACTCAAATTCCAATAATTATATAGGTAGACTAGACTAGTTTCCACCAGCGACCCCACTCACGTAAAAGTAGGTTTCTCTGGTAGGAGGGAAACTTTGTACCCCCATTTCATCCCTCAGAAGGTGATTTTTATAAAATCTCGTCTTATTCTTTGTATATACATCATAAACGGAACTTCTTTGCGAAATTCCAGCATTCTAGGTCAAGGCGAGTCTGTGAATGAGTAACGACTTTGTTTTTTATAATATACAAATATAAGTTACTTTATGTAATATATTTCATCATCTTTCTCAAAACGGTGAAGGAAAATACTTTGAGGAAACCGGCTTGTTTTAGAACCAAAAATTCGAAGACATGTGACAACCTACTAAACCGCATTAGCCCCGCGTGGTGGATTGCGGCCAATTCCCTCTTCTAAAGAAGGAGGCCTGAGTCCCAGCAGTGGGAACATTATAAGTCTGATGTTATGCTTGGTAAAAGTGACACCACTTATGACCTTCATTTGTTCCTCAGAGGCCACATGGTGATGGGAGACTCGTTCAATTCCTCGCTGTTCAAGCAGACATTCCAGAGAGTCTTCGCCAAGGACCAGAGAGGCGACTACAAGATGGCATTTAACGGCACGCTCGAGGTCAAATGTAGTAGGGAACTTAAAAGTAAGTTACCATTTTGTATTAGTAACATCTAACATACTGTATTTTAAATATCCGCAAGAGAACTAAGGTTACCGACATAGCCCGAAGAATCGCCAAACTTAAGTGGCAGTGGGCAGGGCACATTGATCGTAGAACAGATGGTCGATGGGGACGTAAGGTTCTAGAGTGGCGGCCACGTACCGAAAGACGCAGCGTTGAAAGGCCTTCCACAAGGTGGACCGACGACCTGGCAACGCTCGGGGGAAGCCTATGTCCAGCAGTGGACGTCTTTCGGCTGAGATGATGATGATGACTGTATTTTATATTCACAGTAGACAAAAACTAGAAAGCCTGTTATTAACTCAACCGTTTTGCTCACACTTTGGTCGCTACCGCCTTTGATCGTTTTATGGCAGTTATAATTGAACTTCCAAACACGTTATCAGACATTTAAATAATAGATAATAACACTCCGTTGTTTGGACAATCGTGAAAAAAGTAGGATATTATATCACATCACACATTTTATAAAGGCGAATGTTTGTACATATGTATAGAGTGTGTTACCTGACTTAAAAAAGTATAACATCGAATAACACGTCCCCGTAAGCTTACCAATTCGAATCATTTAACAACAAATGCGCGCTTTTAAAAGGGACCAATCGCCGAAACTACGCGACCTCTCGCAACCAGACCTCTAACAAAAAGACACCAATAAAAGAAGCTAATAAAAAAAATACATATTTGTTTAAAGTTCTCTCAGTTATAGTATCGAGATTAAAAAAAAAAATTATATTAGAATACATATTTTTTTTAAATTGACATAAAGTACCCTTGAAATAAAGTTCAGTTTGTACATATTTAAATTTATTTTTAAATCAACTTAATCTACATCTACGGTTGATATTAACATTCTGTCATTTTCTCCAGTATCCGGAGCGATCGGGTCGTGCGTGTCGCTGAACGTGAAGGGGCCGTGCGTGTCGGACCAGGAGGTGGGCATGGGCAACACGTGCCAGTGGAAGATGTGCACCTTCACCCCCAGCACTACCATGGCGATATTCTTTGAGGTAAGTGTCTTAGAAGCACCTAGTGAACTATCCTACAAGATGAGCACGATGGGTCGTGCGTGTCGCTGAACGTGAAGGGGCCGTGCGTGTCGGACCAGGAGGTGGGCATGGGCAACACGTGCCAGTGGAAGATGTGCACCTTCACCCCCAGCACTACCATGGCGATATTCTTTGAGGTAAGTGTCTTAGAAGCACCTAGTGAACTATCCTACAAGATGAGCACGATGGGTCGTGCGTGTCGCTGAACGTGAAGGGGCCGTGCGTGTCGGACCAGGAGGTGGGCATGGGCAACACGTGCCAGTGGAAGATGTGCACCTTCACCCCCAGCACTACCATGGCGATATTCTTTGAGGTAAGTGTCTTAGAAGCACCTAGTGAACTATCCTACAAGATGAGCACGATGGGTCGTGCGTGTCGCTGAACGTGAAGGGGCCGTGCGTGTCGGACCAGGAGGTGGGCATGGGCAACACGTGCCAGTGGAAGATGTGCACCTTCACCCCCAGCACTACCATGGCGATATTCTTTGAGGTAAGTGTCTTAGAAGCACCTAGTGAACTATCCTACAAGATGAGCACGATGGGTCGTGCGTGTCGCTGAACGTGAAGGGGCCGTGCGTGTCGGACCAGGAGGTGGGCATGGGCAACACGTGCCAGTGGAAGATGTGCACCTTCACCCCCAGCACTACCATGGCGATATTCTTTGAGGTAAGTGTCTTAGAAGCACCTAGTGAACTATCCTACAAGATGAGCACGATGGGTCGTGCGTGTCGCTGAACGTGAAGGGGCCGTGCGTGTCGGACCAGGAGGTGGGCATGGGCAACACGTGCCAGTGGAAGATGTGCACCTTCACCCCCAGCACTACCATGGCGATATTCTTTGAGGTAAGTGTCTTAGAAGCACCTAGTGAACTATCCTACAAGATGAGCACGATGGGTCGTGCGTGTCGCTGAACGTGAAGGGGCCGTGCGTGTCGGACCAGGAGGTGGGCATGGGCAACACGTGCCAGTGGAAGATGTGCACCTTCACCCCCAGCACTACCATGGCGATATTCTTTGAGGTAAGTCACTTTTAATAGTGGAAGTGCCCAAAAAGATGACCACGATGAGTCACGAAAATGTTTGAAAGAGTTACCGTAGTTCTAGCACGCAAAAAGTAACTGAAAGGCCCAGGTGGGTTTTGGTCAGTGAAATTCTGACATATCAAATATATCAGACATATCATATCCTCTTGCTTCAACCTAGAGTGGAGCTTTTACCGCATTTGATGATTTCCTACCTCGCAATAAAAGAAAGAAAGGAACTGATTAGTGTTAATTTCCCATTATAACAGCTTCCAAATAACAAGATTACGGGGTAGAAGAAGAATGTAGGGTATAACTCGTTAATGCTTTCGTTGTCAAGGACCCAGCATATAAGTAGAACACTAATAGAAAAATCTAAAACATACTTGAACTTGCTAGTCAGGAACTTTTTTTTATATGAAATAATTATGTGTAAATTACATAGCCTTTTTTGACAAAAACTCGATCCTAGACAACTCGACCATTTTTCTCTTGCACCACATTTCCAATTTTTTTTCGGCTGTGTTTGTCGTAGGGTCCATGTTTTAACGGTGTATAAAAATATCGGAAACACAAATGCTTTGATAGCCTGGTCTTGTGGCTTTTGGTGACTTCATAAATGTTATGATGCACAACGTGTAGCAACCTACATCTCTTCCCTTGTTCACAAAATGACTATTATTTTGTCCGTCAGGTCGTGAACCAACACGCAGCAGTACCTCAAGGCGGTCGCGGCTGCGTCCAGTTCATCACGCAGTACCAACATTCGAGTGGACAACGCCGCGTCAGAGTCACTACTGTAGCGCGCAAGTGAGATGGATGAACTTTTACTATTTTTCTTTTACCTAGTACTGCAGTGCGCAAGTGAGACAGCTATATTTTTCTCAATGCTGTCTGCTGAAGCTGTGATTAGTTTTTTTTTGTTTGGTATAAAAATAAAGCTAATTATATATAGTTAAGCACTAGTGCTTAACCGCGATCCTACCTGATGGTAAGCAGTGATGCAATCCTTGATGTTGATGGTGAGGCTTGTGCGCCTGCACAAGATTCCTATGTGAACAGATAAATGTTACGCAAGATTTAATGTGCGATATGGTCTGCGGAGAGATGTGAACGGCCAGTCAAATACTGGGCCAGGCAAAGAATATAATTAAAGAAAAAAGACTTTGCCATCAACACGCTAAGTACAAGCAGAATGGTCTAAACTGGGCACTACATTAGGCGATGCCTGAATTGTACGCAGAACCGCGTCTCATCGCGTAGGTATAATGTAGCTCTACAAGTCTAGGTAGTTGCCATATAAAATGTATGGAGACCGACGCGCCCAGATCGGCGTACGTGGCCCACGTGGGCCCAGTGTAGTTCTACCTTAAAATTGTCAAAAAATAAGGCCTGTTTTGACATTTGTCACCGCGACAAAACTATTGAAGAAATAAAATACTAGATTAATTAACGCGGCAAATAAAAAAAATTATAACACTACGTACTCAATTACTATTTTATTGTCTCTTTCAGTTTCTGTCAAGTTAGATTCTAGATTCTTTATCAACTGTCAAAACGGGCCATAAATTTTTGACTACTTTAAATGTAACTTCCTTTACTAAAACCTCGTCCGTTCGTCCAGTTGGGGCGACGCCGCAGTGAGCCTGCACCACATATCGGCTGGTTTCGACCAGGAGGCGGCCGCCGTAGTCATGGCGCGTCTGGTGGTCTACCGCGCGGAGTTAGAGGATGGCCCTGACGTGCTGCGCTGGCTTGATAGGATGCTCATCAGACTGGTATGTAGTTGACTTTGATTAATGTGGTAAACACTTGATTGTAATCATAGTGATAAAATTCTAGTAAAAAAAATTGTAGCGTATTGGTAGTTTACCAATAGAAATTGTTTTTCTTCATACATAATTTCTATGCTACAGCAGATTTCAGGGTATAATTATCACACAAAATTTCATACAAATCAGTCAAGCGGCTTAGGAGGCGATAGGTGAAATAATTCTTAACTTCGGACTATAATGAAACACCTTCGCCAGACAATAACAAACACAACAAAAAGCGAAATTGGTCCAAGCGTTCACACTTGATAATGTGACCAAGGGAATCAGGGGTTATTTTTTAAATACAAGTAGATATTCCTTTTGATATTCACCACTTAATGTTAAAAAAAATGCTAATTAGGTACCATATTAATAAATGATTCAATTTGCAGTGCCAGAAGTTCGGCGAGTACGGCAAGGACGACCCGAACAGCTTCCGTCTGTCGGAGAACTTCAGCCTGTACCCGCAGTTCATGTACCACCTGCGCCGCTCGCAGTTCCTGCAGGTCTTCAACAACTCGCCCGACGAGACCACCTTCTACAGGTAATGTAGCTAGAGTGCGACCCGAACAGCTTCCGTCTGTCGGAGAACTTCAGCCTGTACCCGCAGTTCATGTACCACCTGCGCCGCTCGCAGTTCCTGCAGGTCTTCAACAACTCGCCCGACGAGACCACCTTCTACAGGTAATGTAGCTAGAGTGCGACCCGAACAGCTTCCGTCTGTCGGAGAACTTCAGCCTGTACCCGCAGTTCATGTACCACCTGCGCCGCTCGCAGTTCCTGCAGGTCTTCAACAACTCGCCCGACGAGACCACCTTCTACAGGTAATGTAGCTAGAGTGCGACCCGAACAGCTTCCGTCTGTCGGAGAACTTCAGCCTGTACCCGCAGTTCATGTACCACCTGCGCCGCTCGCAGTTCCTGCAGGTCTTCAACAACTCGCCCGACGAGACCACCTTCTACAGGTAATGTAGCTAGAGTGCGACCCGAACAGCTTCCGTCTGTCGGAGAACTTCAGCCTGTACCCGCAGTTCATGTACCACCTGCGCCGCTCGCAGTTCCTGCAGGTCTTCAACAACTCGCCCGACGAGACCACCTTCTACAGGTAATGTAGCTAGAGTGCGACCCGAACAGCTTCCGTCTGTCGGAGAACTTCAGCCTGTACCCGCAGTTCATGTACCACCTGCGCCGCTCGCAGTTCCTGCAGGTCTTCAACAACTCGCCCGACGAGACCACCTTCTACAGGTAATGTAGCTAGAGTGCGACCCGAACAGCTTCCGTCTGTCGGAGAACTTCAGCCTGTACCCGCAGTTCATGTACCACCTGCGCCGCTCGCAGTTCCTGCAGGTCTTCAACAACTCGCCCGACGAGACCACCTTCTACAGGTAATGTAGCTAGAGTGCGACCCGAACAGCTTCCGTCTGTCGGAGAACTTCAGCCTGTACCCGCAGTTCATGTACCACCTGCGCCGCTCGCAGTTCCTGCAGGTCTTCAACAACTCGCCCGACGAGACCACCTTCTACAGGTAATGTAGCTAGAGTGCGACCCGAACAGCTTCCGTCTGTCGGAGAACTTCAGCCTGTACCCGCAGTTCATGTACCACCTGCGCCGCTCGCAGTTCCTGCAGGTCTTCAACAACTCGCCCGACGAGACCACCTTCTATAGGTAACGAAGATGACATCACTCTCAATAACCCTGTTTAAGTGTTCATGACCAGATTAAGACACTCACTTAATTGAATAGTTAATAAATACATATTTCCGATGAAGTCAGCTATTTTTAGGCTCGTGTTTGACCAATATCTTACCTGATGGTAAGCGTTGATGCTGCCTACAGTTGCCTGAAAATGATATTTATTTTGCAAATAGGTTTTTCAAAAACCAAGTGATTTTATTTTGTCAATTTAAACTAGATGAGGCCTGTGTTTCCTAGCTGACCATCCTGAGAAGAATAGCTACAGAAACATGTAATGGTCAAATCATATGACTGATTTTGTCTCAGATGGTCTTTTGAGGAAAGATCCACACAGATTTGAGTGGACCTGTCCAATCAGTGCAAGCATTTATCAGTATTCGTGTAGCTCAAACTCAGGTCTACTAAAAAGCTTAACAACTTGATAATAATTGATTGTGTCTGGGTGTAATTTATCTATAATATGTATGTATTTAGAAATATATAAGTATGTTTATCAGTTGTCTAGTACCCATAACACAAGCTCTGCTTAGCTTGGGACTAGACGGCGTTGTGTAAAAGTTGTGGAATATTATTATTATTATTATTGATTACCATAAATGGAAACGGAATGTCCTAGAACTAAAAATTCAAAGACATGTGACATCCACCTATCCGCACTGTGCCCGCGTGGTTGATTACGGCCCATTCCCTCTCTTAGAGAGGAGGCCTGAGTCCCAGCAGTCGGAACATTATAAGGCCGATAATGCTAATAAACGCTAACCTACGTTTCCCCTCCCACAGACACATGCTGATGCGCGAGGACCTGACGCAGTCGCTGATCATGATCCAGCCGATCCTGTACTCGTACAGCTTCGGCGGCCCCCCGGAGCCCGTGCTGCTCGACACCTCGTCCATCCAGCCCGACCGCATCCTGCTCATGGACACCTTCTTCCAGATACTTATTTATCATGGAGAGGTAACTAATCTAAGGATTACTTATTTTTGTAGGGGTTTAAGTTGGTAACTAAAGGGGTACTGCTGCAATACTTACTTTTCAATTTATTCAATCCCTCATTTCCCCTACACATCCCCCATTAGTAATTTAATTGTCTTAGGGCCTATTTTACAATGTCATACAAATTCTGTTCCATTTTTGAATTAATTCAGGAAGTAGTGACTACTCGGACATTGTGAAAGAGGCCCTTAGTCTGTGCGAATACAATATTCCTAAGTAATAGTTTTGCAACTTCTTATTTTATGCTCTTCTAAAAAATCTCCTTTTTGGTATAGTGCCATTTTAGTTGTAAGAGTGCGAAATAATCACACGAAAAACGTGCCATTCGTCAGCGGTGAGGAAAGTTGTGCCCGGCACAGTATGCCGCAACGTTGTGCGTTCCGACTAAGATACCGAGGCTTGAGGGTCATACGGATGAAAGTAATTTGGGAATAATTCATTTTGTCATGTATTGATCGTAACTTCACATCTAATTTCGTCATATAAAGCACGCTGATACCCTCCTTCCCTTCAACAGACAATAGCACAATGGCGCGAACTGCGCTACCAAGACATGGCGGAGTACGAGAGCTTCGCGCAGCTGCTGCGCGCGCCCGTCGACGACGCGCAGGAGATCCTGCAGAGCAGGTTCCCCGTGCCGCGCTACATCGACACTGAACACGGCGGCTCACAGGTGAGAGATATAATACCCGGCAAATAAGTTGGCAAGAAATTGACATAGTGGGGGTAATTTCGCGCATGGTGCACAAAAAAGCGAATGAGCGAACGGTACGTAACACGCACGGAGGCAAAAGTCGAATAGCGCACCAATCATAGACACTATTATAATACTGCACCAATCGCGCGCCGGATCGGCGCTACCTCATACCCCGCGTCCCGCTTGACCCACAAATAGATCAAAAAAAAGATTTCTACGCAACCAATCACTCTTGCCAAGTTACGTGCCGCCGGTTATACAATAGCACACTGGCGCGAACTGCGCTACCAACACATGGTGGAAGTCACAAATAACAACAAAATATATGTTTCCTAACTACATATTTATTCTTAAAACTATAACAATAACGTTACGGTGTCTCAAGACTGTGTGGTTTGCTATTCTTTAGATTATTCGCGAGGATCTTCTCCAGCATGTCCGTCACTTTCTGCTGCGACTTCAGAAAGTTCGTGAAGTGTGTGTCATCATACCGCACCCGTTTCTTCGCCTTCGCCAAGGGCAACTGTTGTCTAGCTGATATTTCATCGTTACTGCTGTCTGACGGTGGATGGAAATCTTTCCAAGTACTTCTAGGCCAGTCCTCAATTCTTTCCAGCTTCTCGTGGAATTTTGTTGTTTCGTACCGTGGTTGACGACCGCGGCCAGTATGACTGTACGGTCCCGGGTGGTGTTTTATTCCACTTTTGTGACGTCCTGGTTCATTAAAACCAGGTCGGCTGTATACTCTAGGCGGGTTTGAGTCCTCAGAGGTGCTCAAATCTCTTGGTCGTCCTGAATGCTCCAAGTGAGCCAGTCTGCCCGGATAATGTAACTCCGGGAATCTTGACCGAACGGGTTGTTCGATATTGTGTACCTTTTCGTGATACTCGTGATGTAGCGGCTTTTCTCTGTCCAAATACCCTCCCCGATACGAATATCGATCCCTAACTCCATGCTTTTCATATCGAACGTTTTTATGTATATCAGATTCCTCTTCAAGTTTGTTTCTATGATTTCTATCTTCGTTTGGGATTCGGAATTTCTCTTCGACATGTCTAATACTTTCCCGTTCCCGTTCTTTTTTTATTGTATCTGGTGTTCGTTTGGTTGTTAGAACGATGTGTTGATTCATAAGTTTTGATGGGTTTGGCATTTGAATGGGTAGAGGAGCTATCTCGTCTGAATTAGTTTGAATAGTGATGGCACCGAAATTATAATCCTTTGCGGGTTGTTTGTTTAGCGGTGGTAAGTACATCGGGGTCTTATGTTGAGGATTTATCCCAGAAGGTGGTGAGTAGGAGCTTGCCTGTATCGGCTTGAAGTTAGGAGGGTTTTGCATCAGATACGGGTTGAATGAAACTGGTGCATTTGGTTGATTACGTGATTGAGTAACTACCGACGTGTCCGTTCTTACATTGGAAACATTCTGTGGCATCTGACTAATCAATTTTGCGGTGTCCTTCATTGCGTTTAACTCTTTAAATATTTCCATTAGTTTTTGCATAACGTGCCTTGATTGTGTGAATTCTTTCTGAAGCGACGTCGGTGGTGGTTCTGAAAATTATAAATGAGTGTTTAGAGTTATGATGACACAGCACGAATTCGACAAAGTACATTCATTCGAAATTCGAATGTTTACAAAGGCTAAAGAAAAGTGAATGTCCGTATAATGCAAACTAGCCAGCAGTGGCCACTGAGAAAATAATCCTCAGCAGTTCATCTTATCATCATAATATCAGCTGAAAGTTGTCCACTGCTAGATATAAACCTCCTTTGACCGAGTCAGTGCAAAATCTATCGATCTACCTTTATGGTATGGGGTTGCCACTTTAGATCCTTTCGGCCCCATCGACTATCTATTCTGCGCATAATGTGCCCTGCCCAAGGCCACTTAAGTTTGGCAGTTCATCTACAGTTGGACCATCTGATTCTCATAAACCTTTTTGTTGAGTTCTACAAAATAATTTGGCTTACCTGTTGTGTTTATCGTCGTTGTGGACAGAATGGTTCCTAAAGTTGTAGTAGTGGTAGTAGTAGTAGTGGTAGTAGTAGTAGTGTTTTCTCCGATATCTTTCAACACCATCCGCTTCACTTGCTCAGCGATCTCTGTAATAATGCTGGCCGGTATAGCTTGAACATCAGACGCGTTCATTGAATCAACATTTTTAGTTGGTGTCAAACCCTTTACTGCTGTTAGCTGTTTGTTTTCTTCATCATACTCGTTTAGAATTTCTTTGATTGCTTTTAATCTTTCAGAATCATTATTAGTTGGTTTCAATTCTTGAAAAACCAGCGCCTTCTTTAATAGTTTGCCATTTAAGTTTTCAGTTTCTTTTTTAATGTTGCTTGTGATTTCCGTACCTGCAGTAAAGGTATCGTTTTTCATTTTGAACAGCTGATTTTTGGCAAATTTCTCTATCGCCGCTGGCTGTTGGTTGACGATAGCTTTTTTAACAATAAACGACTCGACTGCATCGTTCTCATGTCCTTCTGATTTGGTAAATACAGTGGTGGTTCCTATTATTTGATTGTTCACACTTTCTACATTTTTAATCTGTTTTGAGTACTTTATTGATGGTAGCATAGCTCGAAACCGTGATCCCGTTAGTTCCAAATTAGGATTCTGATGTATTTTAAATTTCTTTATGTCTGTAAGTATAACTTCAGGGTCAGGCTTTTTAGTGACCATTGTTTCAGTTATAATTGTTGTACTTGTAGATTGATCATCATTCATCATAACGTTGTAAGAATTATTGTTGTTTGCATCATTCATCTTTTGAAACAGTTTAAATAGTTTGAAAGATTCGCCTTTGTTTTTGTCGCTTTTATTTATAGTTTTAGATTCAAATTCGCTTTCAGGAAAAGCAAAACCATTATTGAAAAGATCATTCTTCATTCGGAGAAGCCTGTGAAGGAATCCTTTTGTATAACTCCTTTCGACGGGCTTAGATTCTTTGACCTTTGGCTCGGATTGGCTGGACGGTGTATCACGTATCATTTGCATTAGTTGATTATCAAAAGTTACTTTCAATGGCTCAGTTTTACCTTCATCTACTACAGAATTGTCAATAACTTTATCAGAATACGACTTATCCTGTGTAGTATTAATTTTGTTTATCTCATTACCTTGCTCTATTGGTTCTTCTTTGGCTGCAGCGTTATTTGATACCTCCCAATATTTTGTTGGTACATAAATCGAAAATACTTTTTTTGTGGAAGCACTTTCAGTTGTTGTAGGAATTGTTTGACTTACTAGGTATTCTGCTAAAATTCTACTGATATATTCCATTTCTCTTGAGTGGACATATCCATCATTTTGAGTGTCTTTTTGTGCTGTTTCTGTATCGTTTTTAACTCTGAGATTATCTATATGTACTATCTTAGTGACGGGAGCCCCTAATGTAGTCGGTAGCGTTGCAACTGTCGAAGTTCTGTGAGTCAACTTAGTCCAAAAGTTCATCACGCTCTCCACATTTGGCTGATTCTGAACATTGTACTCTATTTTTATTATAGCCTTATTTCCTTCATTTGTTACATTTCCTAAATCTGGATTTTTCTCAGCTTTTAGACGAAGTTCTTCTAAATTACTTTTTGTGTGACTGGCATTGAATTGTATGACATTTTTATCTTCAAAATTTGCTGCCAATAGCATTCCAATTTTCGGATATATCCCAACAGTGACATCGTTTTCAAGACCTAAAATTGTTTATTTTTTATTACATTGCTAGATTTGTAGTATTTTGTGAACTATTTTTATTTGAGAAACTCACGTTCAGTAGCGGATGTTCTCAATGCTTCTCTTTGTACTTCAGTCGTTATTTGGTTTAACAAACATTGTTGGCGCCGCTGTCTAAAAATTTTCGATTTAGATTATATTTTAGTATTCTGAATTAAAATATGGATTTCTTGGTTTCAAAGAGAGAATTAGAAACTGATTAATAAAACATGAATGTTACTAGAGCTACACAGCTGCATTAGACCTAATTGCACATTGTGGTTTCATTCTTGATAATGTAACAATAAAACTCACGCATTGTTCAAATCACTGATGTTTACATTGTACCGGATCAGTTTCTCCAAGGTGTTAGCATCCAGATCTTCCTTTTGTAGTCCACTCCACAACAACATACATATTACATCTGAAAACTATCACATTTTAATGGCACACATTTTCACTTACAATCCGCGGTTACGTTACACAAGAGACCTTATGGGTTAGTGTTATAAACCTAGTGTTTAATTGATTGTTATTGGAACCTTTTATCTGGACTAAACGCTGTGGGCCCTGACTCTGGGCGCGTACGACTATTTCACGTGTGAACGTACATGATATTGCAACGGCAGTCAATATAGTTCGGCACCACATTTCGTTATCGCTGTTAACACTTCAACGTTTACATTGTTTTGGCTATAAGTTGTAGAATTGTGGAAAAGAATGGGCGACTGGTTGTCGGCGCTATCTGAGATACGCAAACGAGTACCGCAGGTGGCGACGCCGTGTTACTTAACTCCGAAACTAAGAAATTTGACCATACGTATGAACGAGCATTACAGTAACTGCGATTATGTTGTTTACGATTACAAAATGTGCTGATAATATAAATGCCTTTTACTAAAAGTTACCAGTGTCTAGAATATAATTATATCACCTATAGTGGTCTTACCAATATTTTTTCAAGAGTTGAAAACTAGCAGCAGTGTTAAAAACTAGTGTTTATCTGTTCCAGGCCCGGTTCCTCTTGTCGAAGGTCAACCCTTCACAGACTCACAACAACATGTACGCGTACGGAGGGGTGAGTAATACAAGCTTTTGTAAACTTAGTTGTCATATACACATTAATCCTTATAGTCCGACTTTTGAAGACTTTGACCATACTTGAAACGTGTTTTGACCATTCTTGAAACATGTTTTGACCATACTTGAAACGTGTTTTGACCATTCTTGAAACATGTTTTGACCATACTTGAAACATGTTTTGACCACACTTGAAACGTGTTTTGACCATACTTGAAACGTGTTTCATTGCCTCGGCGCCTTTCTGGTGGCTGTCGATGTTGATTTTGGTTTTAAGGAGTTGTAATGGTTGGTGATAGGGTGGAGGGCTTGTCCCATAAAAATATACAACATGTAACTAGAATAATGTGCATCCTTAGGCCGCTTGTACACATTGAGAAAAGTCGCAATGCAAGAGTTTGTATCGTTTCTACACGAATAGTGTACACAGGATCGGCGCGGACCGGCTTAGCGCGGATTTTTTTTTGCGCTAGATACGACGCGCGACGTCTGAAGTTACTATGGTGCGGCGGAGTAGGTGAGGGCGGGTGCCATGATAAATTATCGTGCGTAGATCCGATAAAATTCTTACTGTATAGGTACATGCTACATCCTATCTGCAGCAAATATGCCAATATGGTGAAATTTCTTAGCGGGTACAAGCGGTATACAATCATAATTTCAGCACTGAATTTTATTTAAATGCACTTAGGTATCGTTTTTTTCACTAAAAGTAGGCAAACTATAATGGGCATCGTCGAACAATGGGGGACCGGATTACAACATAAAACATCTTATAATTTTAGTTTTTATTAATAAATATTTATAATTAACAAAATAAATATCTGTCTTAGCCCATTCTGAATGTGCGTTGTCTATGTTACATGTTGTAGAACCTAGTATTAGTAAGTAAATGATATTAGAAAAAATTTAGCATCTACGTACGCGTACAATTAAAGAAATCTATAGCTCAGATCGACAGAATCTAAAAATGGTCAACGTTTTCACAAGCCGATTGTACTAGTAAATTAAAACTATTAATTTGTTGTTGTACTGTATTGTAAATGCATGGCGTTCAGCCTTGTTCTATAAAGCAAAAGTTATGTAGTCAAAATTTGCATGGTGTGACGAAATACCATCGGAGCATGGTGTGAATTTGATTTTGTTTCTTTTTGTTCCATTATTGTTTTGGCGATATCCAGGCGATGCCGATTCCATCAGCGGTAGTGATTTTTCTTTTTTTTTTATTGGTGTTGGCCTCTAATTCCGCAGTTTTGCCTTTGCGAGCAATTGTTTCTAATTCTACGTACGGTCACTGGAAATATTTTAAAATAATAATCGTTGTCGTTTTATAGCTAAGTGACTTTAATTTTTTTCTCATTGGTATTTACGAAAATGTAAATAAATGTATTGTTTTAAAATATTTAGACTGGTGATCGTCGGTCTGCTTAAACCGCTTCCTTTGCAGATTTTTTAAATCATATTTAAAAATAAAAAGTCCAATTTTGGTAATGAAAATGAAGCAAAAGCTTTACCAAGATTAAAAGTCATTTTCATATTTTTTCTGATAGTTTTACTTTTTTCCGAATGATTATTCAGTTGATTGATGATATTCAAGTTCTACATAATTATAATTTCGAAATCGGACATGCTTTGCAGTTTTGCTTATAAAAGAAAGTTCAATTGTGTAATTTACTAAATGCTTTGAAAACACTAACACCACGCTTTAAATGCCTTAAATGTTGTTTTCTTTTTCATAATTTTAAGAATGGTTATTTAGAAGAGGAGAGGAAACGATTCCCCTTCCTTCTGGAGTTGATTTTTAAGGTGTCTGTTTAACAACATATTCTACATCTTCAATTCTGGTGACTGGAGCCACACGTATGTGGCATACAAGGGTATAAGAAGGGAACCAATATTAGATTTTTGTTTTGGACACACTTCAAATATAAAGCAAAAACCATAAGGCCAAATATATTGATAAACAGAACCTACACACTATTTAAATACGTGTGTTAAAGCTGCATGCAGCACTACATGACTTGCCCTAGCAAGTCTCTTCAAATTAAGAATTCAATTAAATTGAAATGTTCTAAATTCGCTGGTTTGCGAGAATATCGTCGGAACTAAAAATGATTGTTTTTGCGAGCGAAATGTTTCGTCAAACAACTTGCTTTGAGTGGTGTTTGAGTGTCAGACTTTCACTGGCTAAAATCCATCTGTCTGCCTTCAGTTGTTTTTTGCATTCCAGAGCCTCTCTTTCTAACAATCCCACAGATTTCTTGATGACAGGGGAATTTCTGAAAGGGATATCGTGGTCCTGGAACACAAATGACAACTGAAGTTAGTCAGTAAAAGATTGACACGCTTTCTCGCTTCACCCTAGACCTTCAGAGGCATTGATCATAGTCTACGTTACATTTGAATGTTTGAAGTGTGTTCCAACCATGAAACCGAAATCTATTGCAACTTGAATTCTATTCCCATCTTGGTGGTGGACGTTCTCCATACAGCATTACCATTCAAATTGCTCATACAAGCTTGTCACATTCACAGGACGGTGGCGCCCCCGTGCTGACAGATGACGTGTCATTACAAGTGTTCATGGAGCATCTCAAGAAGCTGGCTGTGTCGTCAACAGCTTAGGAAAGCAATGTGGAATCGCACTATTTTCAGAACTGATCGCTATTCGTTTTCAACCCTTGACTAATGGGACTAATAATTATCTCGGTTGTTTTGGGAGTCGGCCAAGCTTAAAAGGTATCCTGGATATATGTTCAATATTGCAGCTACCACAATTTGTATCTGCCTTACCTAAAGGTTGACTGAATTGACTAGAATATGGCTAATACACTAAGTCCACCTCTATACTTTTATGTCCTTAAACTTGACCCTTGATCGCCACATCATCATCATCTACCTATCCTTTTTCCAACTATATTGGGGTCGGCTTCCAGTCAAGCCGGATTTAGTTGAATACCAGTATTTTACGAGGAGCGGCTGCCTACCAGACCTCCACAACCCATTAACTGGGGTAACATGGTACTTCATGGCAAGATTTGAGTCAGATTTACTGGCTGGATTTATCGCCACATCAAAAATGCAAAAACGTGTTCTAAACCATAACGGGATACTCTGCTATTTCATACTTTTACAACACAATTGCGAACAACAATACTTTCTTATAGATTTATCTGTACTTTTACTTTTTGGTATACAATACTATACTATTATACTATACTATTCTATCGTATGTATATTTAGGTATATATGTTTTTCTGGATGTCATTAGTAATCATGGTCTTCCATTGCCAGACAGTTAGTGTGGTGGCAACCCCTCGCCAAAAACTTCAATAAAATGTAGATAATTTATTGTACTTTTATACTATAAAAGCGGATTTAAAAAAAACATCGAAGTACAAAATGTATGACATTGACATAATCTGTGGAAAAGTCACATGACAAGTGTCATTGACAGTGTATGTTATTGCCATACACTTTGTACTTAGCTTTTGGTGAGAACGGTAACCGAAAACTCATTAGTCTATTTTAGGCCCCAGGATACTCTTAAAAAATAGCTTGGTTGACGGTAACATTATAATTTCCACCATCACAGTATTATATTACGGAGATCGCTGGTTTCAGCCATTTTTATCATCTTTGCTCGGGTTTATTATACAGTTGTACTGGACTTGTGTATCTTATGATTTAGTATATAATCTTATTCATTATTATTTTTTAAATATGTAGATATACACAGGTGTAGTCATTATAGTGTCAGTTCTGAATCTATGTATCGCATGTGGTGTTCCAAATTGTTTTCGAAATTAAGTTAAAATAATTTTCTACAATACAATGTAAATTATATGAAATTAAAAATGTTTATGAAATACAAAGTATGTTTGTTTTATAATCGCCTTCGCAACAAGATTTGCTGCTGTAGAGGGGTTTCTCCAGAATTAATCCGGTCAATTTACGCCTATTTTCAATAAGCTACGTATCTAAAGTTGCAGCTACTAAAGATAAAAAAATCTATCCTTTTGCCCTTACTTGCTTTCCTATAACCTACCGACGGTTAGCATTTCCTACTAAAATTGTAACATTGAAAACTAGAATCTTACTGTTTATCGGAGATAGCTATCTATTTATGAACTGCGGTAGGTTATTGAAAACGGGCGTTAGACATCCAAGGTTACAAAAATTCCCACTTGGCTGAATATTGGTAGGATTGTTCAATACATTATTATAAAGGAAATGTGAAAAATCCTCATCGGCACGTGCAAAAAAATTTACTTGGGGTCAAATGTCACAAAAACAGGTTTTTCGTGATTTTCAGCAAAATGGTAAGTTTTATCATAAAATTAGCTCAGACAAAAATTGTAGATCCCGTTTGACAGCAGTTTTAAATAATAAAAAATGAATAAACATTAAAAATAATGGCATTGAACTTCAAATGGCTGCTTTCCTCAACCATCAGAATGAGTTTGTCTCTTAGGATACACGGTAGGTATTGTAACACAGACTCCGCCTTACAACTTTGCCAGAGGAAGTAGCGGAGCCAAAATCGAATACTGTGTTCTTACTAATTTAGCAAAAATAAAGTAATAACACTACATTTTGTACAAAAAATATTTATTCCTAATTTCTAGACACCAACTGGCAACACTAAATACATATAAGTTTTAATCAAAACACATACAAAAATAAGAGTATATAAATAATAATAAATACACGTAAAATAAATAGAACTTTTATACATATAGCTTTGAAATCCGTAAAAAAAAAACAAAAATAATAGTAACATAATTTATTAAAATAGGTGACAAATTCATAATTTAATCCCACTAACATTAACTAAAAAAATTGGTAATATATAATATACATCACGGTATACTTTCTTTTGGTATTATTAATAATAATATAATCCTTATTTTCAGGCAACTAGGCCCGTATGGGTGATCTAAAAGAAACTAGCATCAACAGCTACGGCCTACAAACCTGTGGCTATTTCTGCCGCACTAATTAAAAACGCAGTAATGGAAGGATTTCAGGAATACTGAGCACATACTCGTAGATACGGATTCTTTGTAATGAGCTCTGTATATACATACCAAAACTACTAACAACCTCCTTACTGTACTTTAATTAGCGCCGCCGATTTCTGAACTGTATCTAAATAACAATTTTCAAAAGTACCCTCCTACTACTGGACGTAAACACCACTATCTTTGAACGTCTATATATGTGCAGTTTTCAAGTCTATTCATAGTTCATTAAATGCAAAACACTATAGTATTTTTATTGTATTGTATATCGGTTTGGTATCCGCATCTCCACGACTAAAGCGCGTATTTTGCGTACGGGACAACACTATAGTAACAACAGTTCTATCTACGTTTCTAGATAAACCGTTAAATACTATATTACACAACTCCCTTATTCATATAAAATTGACACTCCTATAGCTAAGATTCATTCATCATCATTTCAGCCGAAAGACGTCTACTTTTGGACATAGACCTCCCCCAAGGTTCCGTGCATCTCGTACCCATTGAATTCTTGCTACCATCAGCAAGTCATCAGTTCCACCTTGGGGGAGGCCTTCCAACGCTGAGTCTACCAGTAAGTGGTCTAAGATTCATGTTATTTAAAATTATTTATGTAATCGTCAAAGTTTCACGCAGAATTACTACCTGCTTTTCCACACACTATGTAGGTGTACACAAATCTATACTAACGTTCTCGGCTAGCTACCTTATCTAGCGGGGCAACTAAGGAACTTCTAATCTAATGAATAAGGGAGTCTTACAGGAACTGGGATAATAGATCTCCTAAAAGAATTTATTGTTATATGTTTATGCGGTCATACGGTCCGGGTTTCATCTCTAATCCTAGAATATTTTCCAATTGCAAATCATTCATTACAAACATCCCTGTTTTATCACAAATCATTGTCGGTACTAAACCAATCATGTGGAAGTATATAAGAAATAAAAGAGCATCATATTTGCTTGTCATAGCGAGAACAGTGGACCCACTTTTTACCAACCTATGATATTGGCTATAATTCAATTCAGAAGCTGAATTAGTCATAAGTTCACAAACAGTTAAACGGGGTGAATAAGAACAAAAATTTAAAGGTGGTTTTCATCGGCATTTAAGTACTCCTATTCATTCATTAACAGTAATAAAAATCGATGCTTTACCAAAGTGAAAATACTAATCAAAATGTCGTTCCTATTCACCCTATTTGACGGTACTTATTATTATTTCGGTTGTTTTGAAACCAAAAGCAGACCCACTGTTTTTTCAACTCTACCCACACTATTGTGATGTAATAAATACATAAATATCACATAATTTACCCTAAATCAATCATTTATCTACCAAAAAAATCGGCCCAAAACATTTTCTGCACAAAACAATCTCTTAAAAAACTAAACTAGAACTGTAAAACACTTAACTAATCACTCGTACACATAATATTAAGCATTGTTTAAACATTATAGCATCATTTTTTGTTGAACAGCCCATACATGAGTAGGGCTAGCAAAAACATCAGTATATACTTAATGTAATCGGTTCAGGAGTGCGGAGGTCAGTTGAGGAAGCGGATGGACATCTTCTGCTCGACGTCTGTCCGCTCCAGCGCGTGGCAGAACTCCTCGAAGCAGATCATCTGGTCGTTGTTGGTGTCGGCTTCCAGGATCGTGCGTTCGGCGATGCTCGTTAGCTGCTCTTCACTGGAATTAATACAGGATACTTTAACAGATACTGGTAATTCTTTATCAGATTGATTCTGAGTACCTAATTGAATATTTCTGGTTGTGTGTACAAGTGCACAAATGACTCCTTCCCCTCATCTTTCATCGAAAGTAGAAAGGCAGAGTCAAGATAAAATATTATAAATGTTGAAAAAAATATGGGTAATCTGAAGCAGTACAAGTTGGAACTTTACTTCACGTTTGTTAATTACTCAGATACCCGCGGAACGAGACACAATAGTAAAACAATAACAGCGCGGTCTCATAGGACCGGTTGGGGATTCAAACGTTAATATAAGTTTGAAATCTTGTACTCCCACCACAAGGTAGACACCACATTTAGCGTTTATTCTATTTTATTTGGTTAAAAAGCACTGTGAAATCATTGTGGGTGGAGCGAGACTGTTAAATTTTTAAAGATTTTTTAAGGACAGTTTAAGAGCTGTCCTAAGGCCATGGTATCTCTTTCGAACAATCCCGTCAAAACCCATCGACTGCATATCTTTCAAAATGTGCACGATGCGAACTATTTGGGAGGAGCACGTGGCTAGATAACAGCCGCACGGATCGCTCTTCAAGGTTAAGCAACGCTTGCCAAGGTTGGTCTGTGGATGGGTGACCATCTTAACATACCGAGTTTCGTCCGTGCCTCGGAAAGCACGCTAAGCCGTAGGTCCCGGCTGTCATTTGTAGATCTTTGGCAGTCGGTACGGATAGTCAGAAACCAGTAAATCTTGCCATGAAGTACCGTGTTACCCCAGTTAATGGGTTGTGGAGGTCTGGTAGGCAGCCGCTCCTCGTAAAATACTGGTATTCAGCTAAATCCGGCTTGACTGGAAGCCGCCCCCAATATGGTTGGTAAAAGGCTAGGACGATGATGATGCGAAATATTTGGACATACAAAGTTATAAGCCTATCTGTTTCGTCCATTAATCTGAATAAGTTCTCGTTTATCCGCCATGTATGTGTCATTAGGTCACGGCCTATTCGATAAGGTCACACGTGCCTACTAATGGCTCTGTAACTTCCTAACTATTGTACAAAATCTCGCGTATTGATATCATGTGTAGTGTGACTTTTATTGTTAATGACATAAGGTTTGATTTGCAATACCTATCTTCTATAATATAAAAATGAATCGCAAAATTTGTTGGTAAGCGCATAACTCAACAACGCCTAGACCAATTTGACCAATTCTTTTTTTAAATTATCGTTGAAGTTCAAAGATGGTTTTACGGCCAAAAAAACTAATACAAATAAAAAAAAAATAGGTAAAGTAGGGTAGGTAGGGAAGGTAGTGTAGGGTAGCGTAGGATAGTCATTTGAGGCGAAGCCGCGGGTAAAAGCAAGTTATAAATAAGTATGACATCGGGTAACGCAATTAGGTACTTGATTATTTGTATCAAAAAGTAAATTTACCCAAAATCGCATTTTAGAAAGAATTTTTCAAATCTGTTTAAATCTGTTAATCAGTTCCGCGCGCGCGCTTGTCAAGGACGGACCTACGCAACTTTTTCGTGCGCGCATTAACAGCTGTTGTCGGGGCAATGACCTCGAATATTGTAAAATGTAGTTCGTGCAACATTGTTATAAATGAAGTGCTTACGTTCGTGCATAATAAGATATCAGTCATGGATGAAATCAGCCTAACAAGGATATGTGCTACGGCGTTTACGGCTGAAGATATTTTTATAGCAAAAAAGCTATTATTTGAAGCTGTTCCGATGAAGAAAATGATACATAGAAAGAAGGATGACAAATCACGAAAGGACTTGGAAGACATCATAGACATGCTGAAACATATAGATGCTACAGACCCTGAGCAACTACCCATATTCGTGGCGAGGGAGCTGCACAAATTACCTCCCGTAACCTTCGACCACGTAGATGCGACACGTCTGTTGAAAGACATTTTGAAATTGCAAGATCAGGTGTCAAACTTACGGGGTGAGATAGGTGGACTAAAGAGTGAATTTGTTACACGGCAAGAATTTAGTGAATCGCTTAAGTTGAAGCAGTCAAACGAAATGCACTTCGATCCTGTTAATAAACGACGTGGAGCGTGCATACTTAATAGTTTTGAGTGTAACAGTGGGCCTATAGGCCTAGAATATGTACCTGAGAGAAAAAATACCCTTAGACAAGATTCTTCTACCATCAACACAATCAAAGATAGTGCGGGTATGAGTGTGCAAGGTCAGGATATTATCCACGTGGAGGCCCGCACCCCGGTTTCGGTAGCAACGAGCAAACGCGTCAAGACATCGTTAGAAGACAAGCCGTGTGGGGAGGCCTCAACTGCGGTTTCGAACGAGCGACCGGTTATTAGATGCCCCCGTACCCCCACCTGCGGCCCAGTGATCGCTACTACGAGTGCGCCCGAGTCGAACGTGAGTGTGATTAATACGTCTGTGTACGGGTATGCGTCGGCGCTGGCGACGAGTGTTAATCGAGAACCGTTGCGAGTAGTGAATTCTAGTGCGATAGTAGGGGATAAAAGTGACGAGTGGATTACGGTAACAAATAAAAAGAGACTACGAAATAAGTTTATTAGTAGCACGGGAAAGGCAACTTATGATCTAAATGCGAAGTTTAGGGCAGCGTGGACCCAGGTACCTCTTTTTATTTCTAACATATGTATGGACACTAGTGAGAATGACATTGTGAACTATATACGTGATAAGACCCAAATAACTGTTAAGTTGGAAAAAATTGTAGCAAAGAAGGAGCGTAATTATCATTCTTACAAATTCTTTGTTGACAAAAGTAAACTGCCGTTGTTTTTGAATGATACTCTTTGGCCAGAAGGTATTTATTTTCGACAGTTTGTGCAGTTTAAAAATAAAGACAGAGTTAATGTAAACTCTGATTCGGGTGTCGTTCAGAAACAACAGTAATGGATAGTGACGTAAAACAAGCGTGCATAAATAGGTTTGTTACCTTTAATTGTAAGTCGGTAAAGAGGTCGTTAGACAGTGTTCGAGATTTATGTAAGCTTGCGGATGTGCTAGCGCTTCAAGAGACCTGGCTCCTGCCCCACGATCTGAACATTCTCAATACCATACATAAAGACTTTGAGTATACGGGGAAGTCTGCGGTAGATACATCCGCAGGTATTCTTAAAGGGCGTCCTCATGGGGGGGTGGCTATTTTGTGGCGCAAAGGACTGTTTAAAACGGTCAAAGTTATTAACTGCAATAGTGACAGAATAGCGGCCATAAGAGCGACATTAAGTGACAATCGCTCTGTGATCATATTTAGTGTCTACATGCCCACGGACAACTCAGATAATCTCCTAGAATTCACAAATTGTTTAGGTGAAATCAGTGCCATTGTGGATAACAATGACACTGAAACAATATTCATGCTGGGAGACTTTAATTCTCATCCACATCAGCCGTTTTGGTCTGAACTATGTAACCACTGTCAAGATCAACAGTGGATATGCGCTGATGTAGAAATATTAGGTATTGACTCGGATGTTTTTACTTATATCAGTGACATAAATGGCAGTCGGCGATGGTTGGATCACTGTATCGTTACGAAGTCAGCGTGGCACACTGTAACTGATGTCATCGTGGATCTCGATACCTATTGGTCAGATCATTTGCCCCTAATAATTGAATGCGATTTAAATATAATAGTACCAAAATTGGTGCAGGATAAAGCACAGAATAAAGTTTTGTGGCGAGAACGCGATAAGGTGGAAATAGATAGGTATCGGGATCTATGTAATCAGGAGCTGAGGAGTATCCACTATCCAGAGATGTTTGAAAAGTGTGGTGATAGTATGTGTCATATTGTGGATCATAGGCGTGTTCTGGATCAGTTGTATGGCGATATTGTCAATGCTTTGTCGGGGGCTGCTGTGCAGGCCTGGGACGTCAAGCAACCCCAAAAGGTAAGACAAGTGGCAGGCTGGAACAAACACGTTAGGGGCGCTTATGGGGAGGCTCGGTCTAAGTATCAAACTTGGCTGTCTTATAATAAGCCAAAATCCGGTAGAATTTGGGAAGACATGCGACAGAGTCAGAAAATCTTTAGGAGTAGGCTTAAATGGTGCCAAAATCACCAGGATCAGATTAAGATGGACATATTGGCGACGCACCGGGCGTCTAAAAATTTCTCTGAGTTCTGGAAGTCGACCAATAAGCTGAAGGTTGGACCGGGCCGCCCTGTGAGTGTGGGGGAATGTAGTTCGCCGAAGGAAATAGCCCGCATGTTTAAGGATCGATTTATGGTATCATCTCCACTTGGGCCGGCCCAGGTGGTGTTCGATGATGAGATTAGTTGTGATTATGAGCCAAACCGATTCTCTGCCAAGAATGTAGCTGAGGTAATAAGAAGAATGGCTAAGGGAAAGTCTCCGGGTCACGACGGTCTCAGCATTGAGCACCTCAGGTGTGCGGGGGTACATTTGCCTAGAGTGCTGGCGCTGTTTTTCACGCTTTGCGTTAGCCACTCATACCTTCCACCCGACATGCTGAAAACAGTTGTGGTGCCAATCGTGAAAAATAAAACTGGGGATGTATCTGATGAGGCGAATTACAGGCCGATATCCTTGGCAACTGTAATTGCTAAGGTGTTGGATGGTTTGCTGGACAAGGAACTTGATAAATGGATAAATATACATGACGCACAGTTTGGGTTTCGGCCTGGACTTTCCACTGAAAGTGCGATCCTTTGTCTCAAGCAGACCGTCCAATACTATAAGGATAGAAGTACTCCGGTGTACGCCTGCTTCCTTGATCTCTCAAAGGCGTTTGACCTTGTGTCGTATGACGTCCTTTGGAATAAGCTCAGGGAAGCGGGTGTACCACCGGAGTTGACGGGTTTGTTCCAGTACTGGTACTCTAGCCAGTTGAACCAAGTTCGTTGGGGAGACGTTTTGTCTGAAGCATACAGGTTGGAGTGCGGGGTGAGGCAGGGGGGGTTAACCTCACCTAAGCTCTTCAATCTGTATATAAATGAGTTGATCGTTGAACTCAGCAGCAGACCAGTTGGATGCAAAATAGGTGGGGTTAGCGTTAATAATTTAAGCTACGCTGATGACATGGTGCTGTTGGGTCCAACGGCTGGCTCAATCAGGGACATGCTGAGCGTCTGTGAAAGGTATGCAGCAGCCCACGGCCTGGTATACAATGTAACTAAGAGTGAGTACCTGATCTTTTCTGCACCCGGGAAGCGTTTAAATTATGAGCCCCTAATATCCCTCAATGGACGAACTCTTAAAAGAGTCGCTCAATTTAAATACTTAGGTCATTATGTCACCGAGGACCTAAAGGATCAGGTAGATATAGATCGCGAGCGCAGGGCACTAGCAGCCAGATGCAACATGTTGGCTCACAGATTTGCTCGTTGTAGCAACGAAGTCAAAATAACTCTGTTTAAAGCTTATTGTCAGGGGTTCTACACGAGCAGTTTGTGGGTCAGCTATACGCGGAAGGCTTTAGATGCTCTGCGTGTGCAGTATAACAATGGCTTCAGGGTGCTGTTGCGGTTGCCCAGGTTCTGCAGCGCGTCGAGCATGTTTGCTGTAGCACGAATTGACGACTTTTATGCCATTATGAGGAAAAAGACCGCATCCTTAATAGGCAGAATGAGGGCTAGCCGCAACAGTATTTTGAAAACTCTAGCTGAACAGCACGACGCACCGTTAGTGAGACACTTTGTCCGGTTGCTCGTGTGGCAGGGGTGAAAAAATAAAAAAAATAATGATTGTACACGTACTTAGTTAATAACTACTAACACTAATTGATAAGTTTTGCTTGTATACTAACCAGTGGACCAATGTTGTCAAAATAAATAAAGTATATTATTATTATTATTATTATTATTATTAAAATTAGTCAGCGTTGGCAACCTTTTAAATTTGGTGGAAGGGGAAACTGTCAAAATGTGATGTCACCACCATTAGGTTACAGGTGTTTTTTTTTCCGTGTTCAAAAGAAATAATGAAAAGTTCCAATTATGGTGCCAGATACCAATATTTAAAATAACTATTTACTATTACTACTACCACGTACAATTATTTACTATTTTTATTATTAATAACGATACTATTTTCAGAAAAAGATTTATTTTCAGTGTTTTTTGTTTAGTAGAAAATATTGCATAAAAACAAACAGCAAGTAGGTACCCAATTATAATAAGATGTATATGCATGAAGATATAAAAGTACTTTTATTATGTACTAAACTATTTTCAACTGATTTGAAAACATTGCGATTATAATAAGCCACACTGTATGTACCCGTTATCTTAATCTAAATACGTTCGTATTTATATCGTATAATCCGATTATGTGAAGCAATAAAATATGACCTGTTGTAAATCTAGCGTGGATAACTGAAATTACTGCCAGAGAATTAACATTCAACACAAAAAAGAATTTTAAAAAAATGCACTGTAAAATGAAAAAATAATGTACTCAAAATAAGGCAGTCTTATACATTACTTATCTAATATCTTCATTCAAATACGTTATAGAATAGGGTACGTTAAGATCAAAGCTATGAGCCTGAAAGAAGCCATATTCTCACTAGATGATGATGAAATCATTGTTATAAGTTTTTTTTGTGTATGGGTGCATCATTACGTCAAAGTAATGGTACCTACCTATAACAATTATTTTTGCTAAAAACTTAGTAAAATTATTTCCTCAAAATCCACCTAATTTTGACTTTTTCAGCTTTAGACGGAAATCAAGGTAAGACAACGTGTTCAAGAACCATCTACGAAACCTTTTTACTAAGGTTTCGTAGATGGAGCAGGAGGCATAAAAAAAAAACTAATTACATAATATTGTTTTTTTTTTCAATTGGCCATCAGTTGGATAACCATTTAGATTTAGCAGATTTTTGTAGAAATTGATTGATGATAAAGGATGAATATTTTCCAGCAAAGAATTCTTCTCAATATCATTTAACTTCACTCTACTTAGCAAAGTCCCAAATATGGTGTTTTAGCCTTTTCATTGTTGCTAGTTTACTTACACTGTGTGACTAAGATATTACTGTGTTGTTAGTAGAAAAGTAGTGTGTAATTAATATGAAATATTACCTGATGTTAGCTCCAACCATCATGTGCAGAATGGCCAACAGCTCATCCCTTGAGATCTTGCCGTCATTGTCCAGGTCATACATTGAAAAGGCAACTGGAAATATCAAAGACATTTTAAGCTGGTGCAGGCAAATATTCAACTGCCTGGGAAATAAGTTTCCAAATCTTTAGTCACGCTGTATAGTACAGTACCCGGCACGTAAGTTGGCAAGATTTTGAAGTAGTGGGGGTAAATTCGGGATGTACAAAAAAGCGAATGAGCGAACGGGACGTAACGCAGTGCGGGGGCAAAAGTCGAATAACGTACCAATCATAGACTAACCACAACCCAGTTAATGGGTTGTGGAGGTCTGGTAGGCAGCCGCTCCTCGTAAAATACTGGTATTCAGCTAAATCCGGCTTGAAGCCGACCCCAATATAATTGGGAAAAAGGCTAGGCAGGCAGGCATAGACTACTATTTTAATACTGCACCAATCGCGCACCGGGTCGGCGCTACCTCACACCCCGCGTCCCGCTTGACCACCAAATAGATCTAAAAAACGATTTCTGCGCAACTAGCGACTCTTGCCAACTTACGTGCCGGGAATTATATCTACCAATCAAGAGTATCCCAATGAGGACTTGTGCTCAGTAGTTCCTATGGCCACTATCCAATTCCAAACTTATACCAAATTTCATCTCAATCAGGTTGGTGTTAACTGTTTTAAATAACAAATAAAATTCAAAGTTTACTACTGTACATGAAGACTATACTGTCCATTGTTTCCTTTGTCTGTTATATACATAAAGGGAATAAAGGTAAGGACTAAGGACATTTTATTACATAATTATGTTAAGGTTTCCCCATGATGGGGAAATAGATATTGGAGATAACGGGCACACACGCAAGATTTACCGTAAGCAAACATACAGTACTGCCTTAATTGGATTCACTTCAATAAATAAATCCAATTTAATAGACATTAACACAATTTATCAATATAAAGGATGCTATTTCAATGTAATCAGTCTGTCTATTGTTGAAAACCAGATGAAAAAAAAATCTGTTTAGTAGTGTCTGAGTTTTATGCACAGAAAGATGCAGTAGGTGACTGTAGTTTTATTATTTGTAAGGAAGGAAAGAGGACACTTACATCTCAACTTTTCATCTCGGCTATTCAGCTTGTTCTCTCTATTCTTCTTGATGGGTCTAAAGTGGGACAGCACCCTCATGAACTGCAGGAAGTTCACTCTGTCATCGTGGCTCTCGGCAAAGAACGAGTGGACAATACGCTCACTCAGAGGGTTGATGGCTAGCTCCGGAATCCGAAGAAAGTCCTCCCTGGATAGAGTGCCACAGTCATTCTTGTCTAGAGACGTGAAGCGGGAGTACAGTCTCTCGATTTGATTTGGTGTAACTGAGGAAAAATATTAAATGTTAATAAACTAGTGCACCTCACCATCAATGATTGCATCACTGCTTACCATCAGGCAGAATTGCAGTCAAGCACTAGTTTACATTATAAAAGAAATGTGATTTCAAAATTAGGTATTTACTTATTTGTCTATATTTACTATAATTATTATGGATAAGGTTAAATTTGTTTGTTTTATTTTAGTGGAAAATGTTTACTAACATAAAGGGTGTAAAAAGACCCTTAACGAAAACCCCATATTCTACACATCACTGGGATACTTTTTTTCTTCTAGGACATACCTGGGAATTCACTGGTTCTGGAGATATTCAAGGTCAAAGTCAACATTTTTTTTTCGTTTTTTTTTCAAAATCGTATTCCAAGTATCATTTGTAAACTTTCTTCTGAACAAACATTATCAAAATTATCAATTTTTCATAACAAAATATGCATTTGAAGTTAGAAAAATGCAACGAAAACTAAACACAACGAGTGCCTCACACACACAAGAGTGCAGTTGGTTCAACAACCAAGCGCGAGCGGCCGAACTCTCAGCTGAACGAAATTATTATTAATTAATTATTTTTTAAAGATGAAAAAAAAAAGTTTTTTCCCAGCAATAATTTTTGGTCAGAGTTGCTTAATTACATGTACCGAATGTGTAGTTATCGGCTTTGTGATCGGTCTTTTTACACCCTGTATAAATTGAATGGTGGCACAGAATAAAGCTTAAAACATGAACCCTGAAAACATAACATACCTTTTTTTGGTCAATCATGTAAAAAAAATAAGCCACTACAGTCAGAGTTTGTTTATGCTATACTAACAATGACAAAATTTCTTCTCAAGTGTAACTAACTTTTTTGTTATATAGGTACTGTTTATAGTGTTATTATAAAAATAACCTTTACCACAGTTTGGTATAGGAATACAATGATAAACAATGATTAAATGATTATTAGGTATTAACACAAATCCAAAGGTCATAGATTGAGTGATTTGTGTAAATGCTCATTGGAAACTATGCCACAAATAGAGTAAACATTTACAATGGACTATAAAACAGAACACTATTTTGTATTACAGTTTAAGAATAGAACGGAATTCAAAGGACGGTACATTTTCATTATTACAATATTTACAATGGGAATAAACAATAACTTACATCCAGTCTCCTCCTGTATTTGTGCGATTTCTTCTTCGCGAAGCAAAAGGGATGATTTGTTACCCATATTGAATACACTTAGTGCTGCACGACCACTAAAAGACCTTTTACCTTAGAAGCAATTGATAAGATTGATTCAAGCAGGATTTTATGAATAATATGCAGAGCCAAAGTCCAATCGTCACAAACACAGCTGCTTTATTACCAACTAGCACAGTATTGCAATATGATTATTTGGTTTTCTATTCAATCTTTATGAATCGATAATATTTATAGGGAGAGAACTAAAAAATAAGGCCTTTTATATTTTAGTTTGTGTTCATCAAGAAAGAATGAAGAAAGGAATCAATTCGATAATTTGACATTCAATGTTGACGCTGTCATGCAGAGTACTTGACAATGACACAGCAGCTGTTTTTTATAAAGTTTAGAAACTGCAGCTGTAAAACACAAGTGAAAATGATTATGTTATTCGTGTGAAAAGCTCCCTTACTGTTATTAATTATTTGTTCTAAAATGTAAAACATTCAGAAAAACTATTTCTTTTTCAGCTATGGACTGCGGTCGGTCTACGTTTAGTGAGTGCAAAAGTTATCTAACAATAAAAACCTTCGTTTTCAGTTGCAGGTTGCGTGGAAACTGAAACCCTGAAAATTGTTATGTCAAAATAATGTTAGTAATCAAAATACTTGTGAAGTTTATTTTTTATTCACAAAACCCATTTAACAGTTGGAGTTAATTTAATGTGACAGTGAAGTCGATTTTAATTTTTATTGATTACTAGATCAATTGAATAAAGGGCCAGAGATTTATCTTAGAGGCGGAAAAGCGGGATTTTCTTTCAAATGAGTGCTGCTCGGGAATCCCTAGCAGAGATAGCTGCGGAACAAAAACTCCCGGATCCAGAGGCTTCTGGTCTGCTAGATACAGTAGTAGAAGTTAATGAAAATGTAGTCAGTGAGATTTTTGAGAAACCTTATGAGGATGTCGGCTTTGTGGAAATTCCTCCAAGAATTTTCGGATTAAAATCAGTCTCGGAGCCGCTCACTATACCTTCGCTAAATAATGCTATTTATGAACTCGGTGTTGTGAACTTGTGCTGGCCAGAGATCAATGAGCCGGTATTTGAAACTCGGACCTGTTTTCCTCCAAGTTACTACACAAACAGCCCGAAAGAGCGCTTACTTTTGTCATATGCTGAAAACTTCCGGCGGCAATACCATTTTCACTTTAAAATGCGAAGACCTTTATTACTGCAGGTTCCAAACGAGTGTGGCTTGCAGGTAGGTTGCTACTTTTATAAATGACCGATAGATGTCGTGCCATTTTCTTATTATTAAGATAGGTACCTAGGTAGGTACATCAAGTAATATTCTTACTTTCAGAAAATGGTGTGTACTTCAATAAGGCCGACTAAACTCTGCTTTGAAACCACAAGCGATTGGCAGGGGATAGCGAAGCTTGTATCGGATTACTTCGACTACGAGCCCCTAGCCAAGCCCATGTTACATGTGAGTCATAGATGGTAATTTTTATATTATGCACAAAAAAGAATGAAATACCAACCAAATATCTACCGGTTATATACATTTTTAATGTATCTACTCACCGATAGATGGCGTTACTTGTATGAGCACAGTTCTCGCTCGATCTTTGCAGTTTGTTTGCAAGCCGAGTAGATAATCAAATGTGTTGAACAGTTGCAACATAAGGTGCATAGGTGTCGCTAGTAGTAACAAAATTACCGCAGAAATCAACTTGGGGAACTTTTCCGTAGTTGCCTAGTCCTGGAGGAAAACTTCTGTAACAAACTGCAGAGTGGTCGTTTTTGGTTATTTTCTTACTCTCTGCAGTAGATACTATTCTTTAAAATCAATTAATTTATACTTACACCGTCTTGCCGTTGATCGTGTGTGGAAAAGCACCCGCATCATTAACTAGTTTTCTTTTTTCGTGCAATTTGAAGAGATGACAAGCAGAACAGAATCCTCGTTAAGATAAGTTTTTTTTTCTCCTGCAGTTGTCTAGCTTCTCGTACCTACTACCTATGTGCTTCATAATCTACGTGCTAATTTAGAATTTTCAATTAAGTTTTTTGAGAGCTTCGTACTCTTTGCCATTACTGAATCAATCAAGACTGTTTACATGCGAACAGGTTGGTTACTGCAATTTGCTTTTAAAGCATTGTGATGCAGATATCCACCGGTTTCACCGGTAATGAGATTCTTCTAAATAAAAGTGTCTCGTTAGCACATCAGACATTTATAGTCGATTAGTTTTATAATGAGGGAAATAAAACAGTTTCAATTTAATTTTTTTCAAGTTTAATCAACATTTTCGAGATCACAAAGTCGTGATAAGAGAATTTATAATCCAATTTTTTTTAATTTTGTACAAAATATCATCTCTCGAATAATTTTCCAGTGGAGCTAAACTTGAAATGCAAATCAATAATTCTATCTTCTGTGGAAGGAGATACAATTTTTGAACCTTTTTCTAATAGAAGGACGCGGCTGGAGGTACCGCGCCCAGACACCATTGGACAATCTCTTACATAACATTAAGATAATACACTCTATTAATTAGGAATGTACTTACAATAATAATAATCTCTCAATAATTTATAATTTTGATCACAGTGTCCTTAACTGTTAACGTTAACGTATAATACAATTCCGAGTCGACTCATCGACGTTGTCTACCATATACATAATATATAAAATACTGAGCAATAGAAAACAATTACACAACGAGTGCCTAGCTAACGCAATAGAGTCATCTATATCTTAACAATATTACCTTGTTCTTACGATTGGCACAACAATACATTCGCATCCTTTCAATATTTGGTATCGGCTGACAGGTGTCGCGCACCGCCACGCCACACACGCGCCACACGCACGCCACACGCGCGCCACTCACACGACACGGCACACGCGCTACTACTCAGTGAACGGTTGAAAGGACGCCGTGCGTGACTTAGTATTAGTTTGACTTGAGGTAGAACATAGGGATTCAACTATAAACTATAGTAAGGGTACAACTAGGAATGTAATCGTCAAATGGCAACATACAGCGGTACTATCTAAACTAATTATTTAACGAGTTTTGTGTGCATCGGTAAGTGAAAACGCAGATATATAACATTTAATTTACAACAGGTATAACTAACTACCCATCAAGTTTCACATAGACTCGGAAACAGATGGCCGGGCCGCGGGCGCGACGGCGGCCGGCGCCGCGGCGCGCTGGCCGGCGTCGGCTCGCCCGGCGCGGCCTGAAGTCTTACAAACTAAAGAATAATGCATAGCTTTTCTTTTAGAACAAAGAAATAAGTACGCAAATTTGGCTACACATATCACAAGTGAACGCTTACTGGCGACAACGTATCTATGTACATAATTGAAATATTCCCTGTAGCGAGCAGCAGTCCTGGCGGTGCGTCTACTTGCGGCGGGCGGCGTGGTCGGCGGGCAGCGCGGGGTGCGCGGGCGCGGGCAGGCGGCGCGCGCGCAGGTTGTGCAGCAGCGCGCGCAGCTGGTGCACGTGCATGCGCGTCACGCTCGGGTCGCCGCTGGCCTCCAGCCACGCCAGGAACTTGTCGCCGTGCTCCAGCGCGTCGGCCGCGCCCGACTCCCACTCGCCGTTGGCCGGTGATGCGGACCGCGTCTCCGCGCTCGCTGACTGATTGCTGTTGTTGAACAGCAGGTTGTCGAGCACGGTGCGCGCTTTGGTCTGGCTTCGGCTCGATTCGTGGCTCCTCTCGGTTGTCGGCTCTTTGTTCTCGGTGCCGATCTCTGGACTAGCGGCAGGCTCGGCCACTCGTGGCTCCACACTGGGAGTGCGACGAGGTTCGGGCTCAACATGTGCCTGTGTGTGCCCTGGACTAGCTACTACTCCTCGTTCTTCTTCAATTTTCCCTTTCGTAAGGTGTGAATAAAGGATATTTTCTGCTGACTTATCCTTTGGAACCTGGGAGGCGGATTTGTGCTTGTCTTCAGGTAGAGGCATGGCTCCACCGAACTGTTTGTAATATTGCCACAACCAGGAGTTCCTGTTATAATCGAGATGCGAGTTGATCGGTGCAGCGGCGGCCATTGGTTTAGGCGGGATGGTCGGTTCAGCTGGCTTGCCGAGCTGTAGGGGATGCGCCGTCGTCGTCTGCGCAGTCAGATCGAGCATAGCCTGCTGTGTTTTCAGCCAGTACCATAGAGTGTCATCTACTGGTTGGTTGGCCGCAGATGAATGTGTGCTATGGTGATTAGATTTTGACAAGCTCGTACGGTACGGATCTGAGTGGTGATGTGTCTTGCTGCGGTGATGATGTTTGCCATCATTCATGTTGATCATTCCGTTATGGGCAGGCTTTGGAGATCGGACCGAGCGCAGTGCGCGACTAGCAGGTTGAGCTGACAATGCTGATAGTCCAGGATTCAGTTGAGCGAGTAAAGTCAGATTGGTGGCGATCTCATTGAAACTGAGGCCGAGATGCGAGTGTGTGAGGCCAGGCAGGTGGGGGAGGCCTGACAGCGGACTGATAGCGCTCATGGATACGCTGGCGCCAGGGTCTGGTCGGCGCTCGCGAGGGATATGAGATGTGGGGGATGGTATAGTGCGCTTGGTAGTGAGTTCGACGGGTGCGTCGATAGGCGGCGTGGACTGCTGCACGATGGGGGCCGAGCTGACAGGTGACGACAGGTCGAGCCCGGTGGCTGCTGGGGAAGGCGGCGCGGCAGGAGACTCGGTGCGGGCGCGCTTGTCTGGCGGCTCGCCGTCATTGCTCTTATCCGTGTCGGGTGAAGAGAGGCGCGAGGTCATATAACGAAGTTTGTCCTCGTTCTTGCACCAGCCGCGCAGCGTGGACTCGGGCACGCCGATGTCGCGCGCCACGGAGGCCTTGGACTCGCCGTCGTTGACGCGCTGGATGGCCTCGATCTTGTCGCTCGGCGTCAGTGCACGCATCGGACGTTTGCCCTTGGTCGCCATTGCGGCGTCGCGTCTACTGTAACAAAAACATACACGTTATAGATTATTCTGTTTGACTTATATTATTCTATTGCGGTTGGTAATTCCTAAAGTGGTCGGTTATTCCATTGGACAGTCTAAGTGCGATACGCATTATATAATATCCGCTTAAAAATTCTACTCAGGTTTGTTATTTCAAACTGGGTGAATAAATATTTCCCTCGTGTGTGAGTTTCCCTAGAATTCAGATAAAATCATATTAGGTACGAATTTTACTCGGAACACGTAGGTAGGTAGGTATTGTTTACGTATTTTTATGTGTAATTAATGCATTGCGTCATGCCCAATTATATTATCCATGTAGTTATGGCACCGACTTAGAAGTCCCTAAGACTTAATTAAATGTGTTTGACATACAAGTTTCGTTTAAAAAGAAAAAGAAGGTAATGGATAAACAAGCAATGTTCTAAATAAACTACGTATTACGTACGGGATGTCCAAAATACTGACGTGATAATCCAACATGATAACAATAAACCACAAAACGCCTTGAATTTCAGCACAAATAACGATATTATTTACATAAAGTCCAGTCGAGTGACAACCAACGCACTTCATTTGACTACCGATTCATTTGAATAGCAATGTTGCACAATAAACAACAATGTTACCACTTAATGTTATTCTTATTACAAATAAAATTACGAAAAATATAACTGACCGCAAACACGTTTACAACTGTTACCATAAACAAAAACGTTTACGCGGGAAGCTATAAAGTTACGAAAAGATAAACAAAAAGAAGACATAAAATTATGACCTACGACAACAGTAGGCGGCAAAAGTTGTCGGGTCGTTGACACGGTGACCTTGCGAGCGGTTAGCGCGCCTCCGCAGGCCGCCGAGAGATGGCGCTAGGCGACCGAACGTTTACTCAGACTGTTTATTTGTATTGAAATGGCAAAGTTGATTGCAAAGTTTATGTCATCTAGTGGATCACTCGAAAGTTGTACGGTTCGGTAAATATTTGACGATAACGTTAATGAAAGAAAATGTTGAAATAGAGATTGTTTATGATATAAGTATATTTTTTTGCATGTTATTAACTTATTAGATATGTTTTTACATTTACACTCTGCCTAAATTACATTACTATCAAGGAGCGGACGAATTTTCCAATTTTTTAAGTGAATCAGAGGCATATTTGTAAATATTTTTATTTATTTTTGCTTGAGTTGACTTTACACTGAACTTAGTCTGTATTTTGTAATTTATTACTTCCTTACTAAATACGACACAAGAAGAAGATTTTTTAGATGAGTCTGCTTTAGATAGACAAAAAATATATGTTTAGTTATTTGCAATAGATTATGAATGCGAATTTTAAAGTTTTAGTAAATTATTAAATATAATATAGGAAAATCTATCTGACTAAGTGAATAGACGAAGTTAGTTTGTTGTGTTGTTTGTAATACGAATATTGCAACAGAAACATGTAACTTTGCACTATTTAATTTTATTCAGATACAACTTTAGAACTGCTTTGAGAGTTTTGAGCTAAAAGTTGCGTCCAGTTGATTTAAATCTTGTTCCTACTGTCATATTTGCGGGTGTTCCTTTATTATACACTTTATTCTTTTACATAGAACTCCGCACAAATTCTGAAAATTCTAATGATTTTCGAATTTCTTTTTTTACGTAAAAGGTCACAGTTTACCACAGAACGGGAGATATTATTTTCGCAGCCGAGTCTGTGAGCTACGATGGCATAAGACTTGCTCCAACTTTTTCAGAATAAAATTAACAGACTGAATCGAAATTTGCACTATATATTTTTTTGGGAAATCCAATGTCAGTATTACCACTTGTTAGTTTTTCGCAATAAACTTCTAACTTGAAAACATAAAATTACGTCTCCTCTGGATTATTGCAAAGTCCGAGCAATTAATCAGAGTTAGCACTTTTCACTCACAAAGAACAAAACGTCTTGCACTCACTTGATACGCTAGAACCTAGCAACAGTGATAAGCGAACGAATACAAAGTTACAACTTACTTGCGAGCCGGCGGGGGCACGTGTGCTGTGTTTACAATTTTTGACAGGCCAGCCGTTATTGCGATATTATAAACGGCCCGTGAATGGACGACTCCAACCAATAAAAATATAGCTCGGGTGCGCAGTGCGCGGCACGTGTACACACAAGTTCCAGTTTCACTGATCAGTTGAGCACAAGTCACTGAGCCGAGTGCGGAGTGCGGGAGCGCGTTCGCGGAGACGTGCGTCGCGGCGCGCGCGGAGCGACTGTGTGGCCGGCGGTGATAAGGCCGGGCCCGCGGCTCGCGTCCGCGGCCGGCCGCTCCTCTCCTTTGTGTCCGTCCGTCACCCCCCCTCCCCCGGCCGCCGCGCGCCGCGCCGCACCGCACCGCCGCGCCCGCCAGCCCGCGCGCGATCTTGCCACCTCCTCGCCTATTCCTCCGACAGTCGAGCGCGCTCGGCCCACCTATCTCCCGCAATATATTAACTCGATTAATAATTAATTTTAACGCATCAACTTTCCGAGCGAAAAAATCGCCGCCTCCAAATTGTAACTTTTTCCGTTGTCAACCGGCGATCTCAGTAGGAAAGTTTTCTCACAATCGTGGTGTTCCACAACTTTTCTAAGTGGCGAACTTTGTCTCGTAATAACGTCTCGCGCCCGTCTACCAAGTAATAGTTGCCAACTAATTACTCTAGTTCCCGCGACTCGAGTCGCTTTCGATGTTTTTCATTGGGTCGGCGTCGGCGAGCAAACAAATGAAACAAAAACAATGTTGGGTAGTTAGAGGATGATAAGCGATGGCTCGGCTCATTGATATGCTACGAAGTCTCGTAGCGCGCTACGTCTGATGTTATGATGATGTTCTCCGTAGCAGTTATTTTTTATGCGTAGTACTTGGTCCTTCCGTAGCGTGTAGCTTGTCAGAGATTGATGTAACGTTACGATGGTTGCTGAAGGTTGGTGCGATCTTAACTTGTCCGATACTTTTGAGGTCGTAATGGCTTTTTGTAATATTGGTTCAAGGGCGGTCACTGGTGTAATAAATTGTCGGCTTGCAGACCTGCGGTGTTTTATTTTGGGAACATTTTGTTTGGTATTCAGAATTTTGTCACCGAATTTTTTTTTATAATGTAATGTGATTTTACAGATCTACATACGAGTATTATTAGTATTTTACAATAACATTACTGCCGTATGTAGGTAGGTATCTCGTTTGACAGCTATGTAGGTTGGTTACTAATTGGCGTAGGCAGAGAAAGTGGTCACATTACGTGTTTCAGCCAGCAGAAGCGCTAAATGCCAGAGTTTGTCGCTGGCACTTATGTCACGCGCCATAGACACCGAAATCTATGTCATTTACGCTTCTGTTTTAGCGGCTATTATCTTATGTGATTTCGATTTGTTGGTAGACAAAGTAAGTAAATTTCGGAGTAAATTCCGATCGTTGTTAGGGGTTTTAAAGTTTTTATGAAAACATTATCGGAAATGAATTCAATAGCAAAGTGCTACTGAATTCAATATAATATCGTTTGAATCTCCAACCGGTCCTATGAGACCGCGCTGTTATTGTTTTACTATTGTGTCTCGTTTCGCGGGTATCTGTGTAAATATATTAAAATTGAAATAAGTTAGAGTGACATACAAGTTTTCTTAACTTTTTAGCATTCAAGTTCTTAACTTTTTAGCAATTTGTACGTCAAAGTCAAGTTATATGATGATTAAAATATGATTGGTGTCGATTAAAATGTAAGTCTGTTGAATTACTGTTTCATGAAATCAGTAACGGGCTGAGAGGGTTGTATTGATGATTTTAATGATTGAATGATGAAGAATGACTTGTATGAATAGGTTGATCTGATGAAAATTTGTTGAACAATGCAGATAGATAATATTTTGATTATGACAATTTAAATTGTCACTTACGGGATATCTTCCGTGATTTTTCATTATTTTGAGTTCCCGATATTTCGACGCTGTTGCAAGCGCCATGATCGCGGGATGACAAACAAACCGTGATATCCTAAAACAGTGTTTATTTTGATTATGTCCTGAACTTTATTAATTATTATGAATTGGCTCAAGACTACGTGATTTTTTGAAAGAGATATTGGTATATACCGAGGCTTTGGAAGGCAGAGGTCAACTGAAGGAACACATGTTAAAACCCACGTGTGTTCCTACAGTGACCTTTGCGTCAGTATAAGCCTGACACCCCTCTCGGGAGGAGCTACATATTTCAAAGGGGCGTAGCTACCGCTGTATCAGCCGTATCAAATATACGGGGCCCCTAGACCCCAAGGGCCCCGGTTGGAAGCATAAAATGAATGCTCAAAAAGTCAAATTCTTACTAATGAGAGGCTCTCAGGATTTGGCCTGTCGAATTGCTATCAGGTGATATTTGGGTTGATTTCGTAATATAAAAGAGATATTGTTGTTAGTACGACATACATAAACCCAACTAGCACAGGGCGTAGTTACTCAGATACCCGCGAAACGAGACACAATAGTAAAACAATAACAGCGTGGTCTCATAGGACCGGTTGGGGATTCAAACGTTAACCCCAGTCAGATGAAAGAGTGCCCCCATTTATATTACTATACGGGGCCCCCGTTAGGGACTAGCTACGCCCCTGATATTTGATCATTTACCACCGAGAAAAATGATAAAGCAGACAAGACATCAGAGAATGCAAGCTGGTGCAAGCCTGCGTGGACTTGACTCCTTGAGGGTCGAGTGTGAACTAAGGGTTGAGAGGAAACCAATATACTGTTACGCCGTGAAACTTGAGTACGCTATATCTTCGACGGAACCAAGGGTAGCATCAAATAATTAAAACGCATTGCTGTGCGAAGCTTCGAGAATAGGAGTACATACTCAGGCCTGGCAAATTCCAGAAAAGTCCGACATACGCTATTATTATTAGATAACATTCAGTAGGTAGTTATGTGGGTGGATAAGGGAATTTGTACCTTCCGGTGTTAGCAATAGAGTCGAAATTTGCATGTAAGGTGGTAGATAAGTACCTACTTACGAGAGTAATAATAATGATTTATGGCCTCCCGATGCGACTATTTTGTGCTAGAATGTCCTTGAAACGTCGGTATCGAGAAACTTCGATGACTTCGCATATAAATACGGGCCCCCGGCTAGAAGCGAGTTCAGTTTGATTTCGTCAGCGATACAGAGCGAACTACCTAAGTGCTTGAAGTGATACCTAGCGACCTAAGCGATACTAAACGGAACTCTGAGTGTTTATAGTGATTGGTTATTTGTTGATTGGACTAATTTGTCATTGTTTTGTGGTTAATAAAGTTATCTGCTAGTAAACCGGTATTTAATTACTCACGTTCGTAACAACTGGTGTCAGAAGTGAGATGCCATTACTACAGAGGGACGACGAACAGGGACCACGAACAAGGAGGCAAGTGGAGATGGATGCTGCACGTCAACGTCTGGAAGCGGAAGATCGGGCTGGTATGGGAGCAACGGCAGCTGCTGAGGCACCAACAGGGCCATCCTCGGAAATGAACCTCGCCGCAGTGTTGGCCGCCATGCAAGCTAGTATGGAGGCTGCCCGCCGTGAACAAGAGGCTAACCAACGTAAGCTCCAAGACCTAATCGCGGCTAACCAGGAAGAAGCCCGCCGCGAACAGGAAGCTGCCCGCCGCGAACAAGAGGCTAACCAACGTAAGCTCCAGGACCTAATCGCGGCTAACCAGAAGGAAGCCCGCCGCGAGCAGGAGGAAGCCCGCCGGGATCAAGAGGCTAAGCAGAACCTGATCCTCGAAAAAATCGATCACGGCCTTGTCACGTTGGGCGAGAAAGTTAAAAATCTCACCTTAGAGGTCAAGGAGGTTTCCGCCCGAGCTGATAGCCTCGAAACCAGAATTGATGGCCACGAAGATCGCCTGCTGGACATCAACAAAAAAATTGTTAAGCTCGAAGCACGCGAACCCGTTGCTGTTAGCGCACCATCGCACACCCACTGTGCATCAGCCGCAAAATTTGATATGCCGCGTTTTGATGGCACGTCGTCCTGGACGGCTTTTAAGTACCAATTTCAAACACTGGTCAAGACGAACCGCTGGGATGATGACCAGTCTTTCGCGGCGTTAACTTTGGCCCTACGAGGGGACGCTCTGCTGGTCCTAGAGAACCTTCCTCCAGACAGCAGGACGTTGGAGCGTCTAATGGATGGACTAGACACTCGCTATGGTGACAAGCACCTCGAACATGTTTTCCGCGCGCAACTTCGCGAGAGAACGCAGAGGTCGAACGAGAGCCTTCAGCAGTGGGGAGTAGAGGTTGAACGGCTGGTCCGGCGGGCATACATGTCGATGACACCGGAGATGGTGGAAGTAAATCTGGTGCAAGCATTCATCGACGGTCTACGAGATACTGAAGTCAGGGCTACGGTGCGACTCGGACACCACCAAACTCTGAAGAGTGCGATGGCCCACGCTTTGGAAGTGGAAGCCGTACGACAAGACTCACGTACGCACAGAGTTCGGGAAGTGGTGGTTTCACCTTCAGTGCAACCACGTCACCGAGAAGTGGCTTCGTCGGCAAAGTCCCGCTATATTCCGACGTGTTATGGATGTGGAGAAAAAGGGCACATTCGTACCGATTGCCCCAAGAAGAAGAGGGGAAGTGTGGACTCCGGAACTCAAGTTAACGAGGAGGAACTCAAGAAAACCGTGCGCGAGAAGGAGGAGCTCAGACGTCAAGAAGAAGTGTCCCGTGCAGCCGCCGCAGCCGAAGCCCGTCGTCAAGAAGCGGAGCGCGAGGAACGCGAGCGTCGCCGCCAGGAGTCGGAGCTGGCCGCCATGCGCGAGCGACATCTGCGCGAGAGGGTCGCGCACATCAGCCAGACTGCGCACGGACAGAAGATGTTGTCTAACATTAACGAGGAGTTCAACTTTGTGACGGAACATCGTAGTGGAAAAGGGCATAACAATGCTGACGCCCTATCGCGACGTCCATGTAATGAGGACCGTAGACATTGCCAGCAAAATAAAGCCCGGGAACACGTGAACTTAATTAGGGCTGAAGGCAACTTTAAGAAGTCCCAGGAAGAAGATGACGATATTCGACCTATACTGGACTGGAAGCGTAGTGGAACTAGGCCTCGGTGGAATGAAGTATCGTCACATAGTCCTGTCACAAAGAGCTACTGGGCACAGTGGGACAGTTTAGTCCTAGAAAATGACGTGCTTTGTAGGAAATGGGAATCGAACGATGGCAAGGAGGTGACCACACAAGTAATAGTACCACGACGTGAAGTGGTCCCCCTGCTTCAGGAGATACACGATGGCGCTTCTGGTGGACACCTGGGAATCAAGAAAACTCTACTGAAAGTGAGACAGCGGTATTACTGGCTCAATTGTAGAGAAGACATAGAGCAATGGTGTCGGAAATGTACAGCGTGCGCATCCGTGAAAGGACCACAGACTAGGAGCAGGGGCAAGCTTCAGTTGTACAATGTAGGAGCCCCATGGGAACGCATTGCCATCGACGTTGCTGGACCTTTCCCAGTGACAGATGACGGAAACAAATACATAGTGGTGATACAGGACTATTTCACAAAGTGGCCTGAAGTTTTCGCCATACCCAATCAGGAAGCGACGACAGTGGCGAAAAAGGTGGTCGAAGAAGTAGTATGTCGGTATGGCGCACCTTTGGAGATCCATTCCGATCAAGGCCGCAACTTCGAATCTGCGCTGTTCCAGGAAATGTGCACTCTTCTGGGGATTTACAAGACACGCACAACACCTGCGCACCCACAGTCGGACGGAATGGTGGAGAGGTTTAATCAGACCCTGGAGAATCACCTGGCTAAGGTTGTCGATGACCATCAGAAAGATTGGGACCGGTATATTCCACTATTTCTGATGTCTTATCGATCAGCAGTGCATGATAGCACGGGCCATACCCCAGCAAGAGTGAATTTCGGCAGGGAGATGAGACTTCCAGTCGATACCATAACCGGCGTGCCACCTGACAAGACTAAGCCAGTTACGGACTTCGTAAGTGACCTCCAAGATCAATTGGATGAAGTGCATAAACGAGTGCGTGAGAATAGCCTGCACACCAGCGTTAAAATGAAAACTAGATACGACCGCCATGCCAACGCCAAGGGATTTGAGGAAGGTGCACTAGTTTGGCTCCACAACCCACTTCGACGAAAAGGGAGGTCGCCGAAACTTCAAGCTCGATGGGAGGGACCCTACACCGTGATAAAAAGGATCAACGACGTTACCTACCGCATCAAGAAAGGGTTACGAGGGAAACCTAAGGTAGTCCACGTGGATAGATTGGCGCCGTATCACGGATCTAATAATGCTCGGGACGAGCATGACTAAGAGGGGGGCACTGTTACGCCGTGAAACTTGAGTACGCTATATCTTCGACGGAACCAAGGGTAGCATCAAATAATTAAAACGCATTGCTGTGCGAAGCTTCGAGAATAGGAGTACATACTCAGGCCTGGCAAATTCCAGAAAAGTCCGACATACGCTATTATTATTAGATAACATTCAGTAGGTAGTTATGTGGGTGGATAAGGGAATTTGTACCTTCCGGTGTTAGCAATAGAGTCGAAATTTGCATGTAAGGTGGTAGATAAGTACCTACTTACGAGAGTAATAATAATGATTTATGGCCTCCCGATGCGACTATTTTGTGCTAGAATGTCCTTGAAACGTCGGTATCGAGAAACTTCGATGACTTCGCATATAAATACGGGCCCCCGGCTAGAAGCGAGTTCAGTTTGATTTCGTCAGCGATACAGAGCGAACTACCTAAGTGCTTGAAGTGATACCTAGCGACCTAAGCGATACTAAACGGAACTCTGAGTGTTTATAGTGATTGGTTATTTGTTGATTGGACTAATTTGTCATTGTTTTGTGGTTAATAAAGTTATCTGCTAGTAAACCGGTATTTAATTACTCACGTTCGTAACAATACAAATATTTTTTTAGGGGTCGAGGGGCCAAGAGTGGACTAAACCGTAGCCTGTAAGGCTGTAGTAACGGAGAGCCTTTCGCCTAGACACGAGTTGCCATGGTCAACCTGGAAAACATTATACTCCGCACCTTGGTTGGACGTGGAAAAGACAATCTGCATGTCAGATCTTTAGTGTTTGTGCGGCGTTTCACCTCAGACCATGTCCGCAGCTTCCATCTTGTGTCTCGTGCCTGTTACCTGTTCACGTAGGATCTAGTGATTAGCGGCAGCGGACGATATGGTGGCGTGGCCGAATATTGAACCAGGCAAGGACTCAAACTGTAACCGTATTAAGTGTTTTTTTAACACTGTTTTTTAAAACAGTTTTAACAGAAAAACACTTTTAAATGTAACAGATACAATAATGTTACCGAATCAAACTTTAAACCTATTATATGTGTTAACGTTTGAATCCCCAACCGGTCCTATGAGACCGCGCTGTTATTGTTTTACTATTGTGTCTCGTTTCGCGGGTATCTGAGTAATTACGTGTTAATATGTGTAACAGAAATAATCAGTTGCACAGTAAGTATGGCTGCGTTTACCTGTTACACTTATTAGCAGTGTTAACGCTTTTGTAAGTGTTTTGGGTTAAACACATTGAAAACACATTTATAAGTGTTACAGATTTGATTCTGTTACAGATTCAACATGTAACACTTATAATTCTGTAACCTTCATGAAAGTGTTTTTAAGTCCCTAGAGTCAGGCAAGGGGATTTTGTTTGGGAACCTGTTTTTTGCCGTGTTGTTGGCTAAGAAGAATAAGCCAAGTCTACCAAGGGGTCTACTAAATCTTTGTAGAATCATATCTAACTAATTAATTATACCGGTCGCTGAAAACTTTTTTTAAGTGAGCAATTACCTATAGACTCCACTCGCTCTGTGCGGAGCGAAGTGTCTATTGTAATATGGCAATATTGTAAAATCAATATTTTTTTATTAACCATGCAACCATGGAGTTTCTTGTCATAGGAAACGACCAATATGGAAATGTGCACTTCTGACGTTTTAAGTGCTCATGTACTTTTATTGATATTACTTGTGTTTCACTTCAGTTGCCCTTTGCGTTCAGTACCTTCAGTAACTTTGGCCAACAAGTCACTTTGCGCTAGAATGCAAACCGACTTGTCGGCCAAAAAATAGTCGGCACATAACTAATATGCAAATACTCACAATGTGATTTATTGTTCACTTTAAAACATACATACCCGCAAAACGAGACACAATAGTAAAACAATAACAGCGCGGTCTCATGCGACCGGTCGGGAATTCATGAATTAAATACAAAAGCCACAGATACCTAAACAACTTAAAAGCCGGTAAGATCAAAGATTCGGTTCCTATTCAAAAAACTGTCTTGAAAGAAATGCCGCCCATTGTTACTCGCAAGACCCTAATTGTCATTGTTTATGGTATACCATAAACAGTAGGTACGAGTACATCTATTTATCTATCTTATCGGCTGGCAGTGGTGATTGCTGAATGAAGTGTCCTTAGGGCCGAAACTGCGTAAAGCGGACGACCGCGACGGGCAGCCGTCGCGTAACAAAGCGCGTGTGTTCATACCGACGGTCCTCGTCGCAGAAACCAATTTATTATCCTCGCAATGAAGCTTATTCAACTTGAACGGTGTGCATGTAGTCTTGTCGATGAATAACTTAATGTATTATTACGTAGCAAAACAAATGTGGGGCCTGGCTTTCCGCGACGCATGCCCGCGTGGGTCACCGCAACGGAGCACTTGTGTATGGGACCGCGCGGGGATCCGCTTTACACAGTTTCAGCCCTTAGACAGCCATTCGGACCGAAAAGTTGTGACCGTATACCGGAAAACGCAACATTGGTAGACCCCCTACAAGGTGGACTGATAATCTGGTAAGGGTCGCGGGAATGCGATGTATGCGAGACGTACAGGACTGTTCATTGTGGTGACACTTGGGGGAGGCCTATGTCCAACCGTGGATGTCTGAAATGAGGAAGTTTCGATCTTTGGTATCCTTAGAATGTTTCCAGGGTTTCTGTTAGAAAAATCCCAATTCAAATATTTTATGTCACATATCTATGCTTAGGCTTAAAGCACTTACAAAATGAAAGAAAGTGCACGGGTCCAATTTGTTGTTTTTCATAGAAAAGAACTGTTAAGAAATTTCGCTTTTCCAAAGTATTTAACACACTTATAAAGGCAAGGTTTTAATTATATAATATGTATGTTGTATGTATGTTTGTAACTCCTTCACGCTCAAACGGTTGAACGGAACTTAACGTTTGAATCCCCAACCGGTCCTATGAGACCGCGCTGTTATTGTTTTACTATTGTGTCTCGTTTCGCGGGTATCTGAGTAATTAAGAACTCAGTTACTAACCTCGGAGAAAACTTACCATTTTGATATTCATTTACGGGGACCTCTCCTTGCATGAGGATGCTCGAGGAGGTTCCTGCGGTTGTGTGTGCTCTCCAACCGAGTGGTTGGAGCAGGTCACGGGAATACTTAGATGCTGCTAGTAATTTCTACGTTTATTTCAAGTAGGTACATACATTCGCAGAATATTGTTTGAATCCCCGACCGGTCCTATGAGACCGCGCTGTTATAGTTTTACTATTGAGTCTCGTTTCGCGGGTATGTGATAGATTAAAGGCTCCCACACACAGGCGCGTTATTATTGGTCGTTAATATCGCATGCGGTATTGCGTTAATGCGTCCTGATTCCTTGCACACAACTGCGTTTTTATCGTCCGATATTTCTTACCCCCCTTTCACACTGCAGTCCAGTTTTGCAGGATCGGCTTTTTACGGTATCCTGCTAAACTGGACGCTGTGTTCACATGGCAGTTCAGTTTTACAGGATTCAGTAAAAAGCTGGTCCCGCAAAACTAGACTGCCGTATGAACACGGTTGCATCCTGTTTTTTTACCATTCTTACGCCGGTTATCAAGTGAAATGGACGTGAATACTTTCCTAATTTTCTATTGGTATTATCGGCGTCGGCAGCGAAATAGAAGATTATGGGTTCATCCTATTTTGACACAACGTTTGAATTTGGGTATTTTTCGGAATCTTATGAGCGATTTGAGAAGAGATGAGTCAAAAGGGTCATTGTACATTCGACACACATTCCATTCCCCATTGTTAAAAATATGTGTAAACTCGCCACAAATTTATTTTTTCTTAATAAAATATTTTGGAGTATTGTAAACTCGTCACACGTGTTTTCTACGTACGGACAGCAGAGAAATCAAACACAAGAATAAAAAAGATAAACATGTATTTTTTTTAATTATTGATAAATCTTTATAAAATCACTATTATCACAGTTTTAATTGCAGTATCTAATTCGTAGCTAAATAAATATACATTACTACTTGCTGATTTACCGCTAACATACTAATATTTCTCTTATGACTTTCTCAAATCACAAAACTATTATTATTAATTCAATTTAAATCTAATTAAAAAAAAACCGTTTTATAATGTTAAAATAATATTACACACTAGCTGTCCCCTGCAGTTTCACCCGCATTTTTCGTTACTGCTCCGCTCCCGTGGGTTGTAGCGTGATGGTATATAGCCTATAGCATTCCTCGATAAATGGGCTATCTAACGCTGAATTTTTCAAATCGGACCAGTAGTTCCAGAGATTACCCATTACATACAAACTTACAAACCTACATACTTACAAATTTTACCTCTTTATAATATTAGTATAGATAAATGTAAACAATCATTGAGAAGTAAAAAATTAAGAGTATAAAAGAAGGGTGGCCGGGCGGTCGCCTCCTTCTGCGAAGCAGTAATGCTAGCGAAGGAGGCTGCCGACTGCGAACGCGTGAGGGAGCGGCCCTCACGCCGCCGCCGCCGAGATCCCGATCCCGATTTCCGACCGCCGTAAGCGCGGGTTCGCGGACAGCGAGCCCTGGGTAGCTTGCCGTCCGGCAGTCTGATAATAACCTGGACCGAGCCTAGTCGCAAACAGCGCGTTCTGTTCCACGAGCGCCTCAAGGAGATGTCAGCAAACTGTAGGGACCCGGTAGGGTCGAAGCCTCTGAGGAACACGGAAAATCCGAAAGGTACGCGCCATGTCCCCCAGATCGAAGGCAACGAAGGAACGGGGTGGGGTTTAGTCAGTAAGAGTCTGACACGCCCTCCCGTTCCGCCCAAGAGCGGGAGAAGTCATTCTGATGATTCCCCTTCACTTTACTTCACAAATGATATAAAAAAAATGAATTTCATTACTTTAAAGTTATTATATAAACTTTTGATATATTTTCTTATTTATTTTATTTTATTGTATTTGGTTAACAAAATAACTCATTTGGGTTTGAAGAGTTTGTTTCATATTAAAATTATGTAAAAGCTAGAACTTTACTTGCTAACGCTACTTTCCTTAAAAATTGTATGAAATTAAAATATGTGCCGAGTTTACAACAAGTTTTATTAATAAATAATATTTTTTTGTGGTTGTGACGAGTTAACAATGGATGTATGGGAATTTTCAAAAGTGTGGCGAGTCGACAATGTGACGAATGTACAATGACCCAGTCAAAATTTTCGGGGGCTGCCACCACTCCACTATCCCGCAAAAAACAGTGTCCAGCAAAAAACCGCACGCAGGAAGCCGTGTGAACACTGCTATTGAAATATATGTGTGATTAAACGGGATCCCGCTTTTTACTGGACTTCGGATCCAGTTTCTAGTGACAAAACCGAACGGCACAATTCAACCGGATCGGTTTTTTGCAGGATCCCGCATGCGGGATACTCGTGTGAACACTAGCATATAAACACATTTGCCATCAAACGGGATCCTGCAGAAAACGGGATCCTGTTAAAAACTGGACTGCCGTGTGAAAGGGCCCTTACGAGAGAGCGCCGTTATTATCGCAGATGTGTGTACGGTCGTTTGCGTTCTGATACAAAACATTCTAGAACTTATATCGGAATATCGCAGGACGGAGAAACGCAACGTCCCACTTCCATTGCAGCGTTATTATCGCAGCAGTGTGTAACTACATGACCGTCCTAATACAAAATGTACTGCAAACAGATATCGCAGTAACGCATGCGATATTATCGACCGATAATAACGCGCCTGTGTGGGGGAGCCTTAAAATACTTCATTTTCACAATAGAACGAACTTATAAATACCCTCATTGATTGCAACATTTTATCACACCAATATAATAAAGGCGAATGTTTATGAGTGCGTGTGTATGTTTTTACTTCTTAACGCTCGTTTGTTAAAAGGGATTTCGGTGAAAATTAGTACACGGGTAGATCAAGTTCTGGAATAGCACATAGGATATTTTATATACATATATAATATACTAGCTGTCCCCTGCGGTTTCACCCGCATTTTTCGTTACTGTTCCGCTCCCGTAGGTCGTAGCGTGATGGTATATAGCCTATAGCACGTCATTAAAGGAAACTGCGAACAACTTCACTAGTTCCAGTTGTGAGTCGATATGTCAGTCAGTTAGTTTCTTCTTTTATTACTTTATTTACTAACTAGCTGTCCCCTGCGGTTTCACCCGCATTTTTCGTTACTGCTTCGCTCCCGTGGTCCCGTGGTTATATAGCCTATAGCATTCCTCGATCAATGGGCTATCTAACACTGAAGGAATTTTTCAAATCGGACCAGTAGTTCCAGAGATTACCCCCTACATACAAACTTACAAACCTACAAACTTACAAATTTTACCTCTTTATAATATTAGTACAGATATATATATACCAAGGAGTATGTTCCCTTAGCATAATTTTCTACTATCACGCGGCCTATATAGCTGGCTACAGCAAACATGAATCATCGTCTGCCTAGTCTTTTCCCAACTATATTGGGGTCGGCTTCCAGTCAAGCCGGATTTAGATGAATACCAGTGTTTTACGAGGAGCAGCTGCCTACCAGACCTCCACAACCCATTAACTGGGGTAACACGGCATTTCATGGCAAGACTGGAGTCAGATTTACTGGCTTCTGACTATCCGTAACGACTGCCAAAGATCTACAAATGACAGCCGGGACCTACGGCTTAACGTGCTTTCCGAGGCACGGAGAAACATGAATAAGGCGTAAAAAAGAGTACTAAAAAATAAAAAGATCTGCTATGCTGCTGCTACTACTCCGTTACCAGTCATACATTTTGCAGACGAAAGCTCCATAAAAATACCAATGTAATTAAATAAATACCTATAAGTAAGTGGAAAGATGACAGTGTTTGATATTGTTTGTGTGTGTTTTTTAATTCATGAATCCCCGACCGGTCTCATTGGACCGCGCTGTTATTGTTTTACTATTGTGTCTCGTTTCGCGGGTATCTGAGTAACTACGCGTGTAAACTTCTCCCGCTCTAGGGCGGAGCAGGAGCGTGTGTCAGACTTTTACTGATTAAAACTACGCCTATCACGCCTATATTCTATTATGTAGTTATTGTGTGTATACATTGTGTTAGTAGACGGCTTTAAACCGGTGTCCATGGTAGTTTCACGGTCTGATGAGGCGTTACAAAACGTCACAATAAAACACTTTACGCGATTAAAGTCTTCTCAATTATCTGGTTTTAGTTGGCTTTGGAAGGAATGTTTTAGGGTGCCGTACCCAAACGGTAAATACGGGACCCTATTTATTGTCATGACTCCGCTGTCCGTCTGTCATCACCAGGTTGTATCTCATAAACAGTGATTACTAGACAGTTAAAATACTGGGATTAGGAACACAAAATTTTGCACAATGTTTCTTGTTATGACGTAGGCGAGGACTAACAGAGGATTTTCAAAATTTCTCCCCACCGCAAAAAGGAGATTGCCCGTTTTGTTAGGGAAGTTGGGTCCCAGTGGAAAATGCTTGTGCCCTGAAGATTTTTATTTTACCTAATAGTAAAAACATAGCATTTTCATAATCGGAAACCTTTTTTCATTGTGTCACTCTGGTTCAGGAGATATCATTATTTTTCTGTTTTAAAAATGTAGGTAATAATTACATATTGACAGACTAAACATCACCATGAGCATGGAATTATGTCTCTATTACTTTAATTCCATTAGTTTATGAAAAATTAAATATAAAAAATACACAAAACACAAAACAAAAAAATAATAATTAGGTTATTATTCCAAACAGGTACACAAGGGACCTGCCCCGTGGCATTCTCCTTTTGCACGGGGACCAAAAAGTTTGTATGAAGAAACATATTTTAACGCTGGTGAAGCCGCTGGCAGAAGCTAGTGATTACATACATATAATATGTTATACTAAACGATAATATACTACGTGGCAAATTATGCAAAGTGTTGCTACATGCACAAGAGCTGTGGTGGCCCAGTGGTAGCTGCCATGACTTGCAAGTTGTAGGTCGCGGGTTCAAACCCAGTCAAGCGCATTACTTTGTGTAATTTATTTCATCACCACTGCTCTCAAAACGGTGAAGGAAAACATCGTGAGGAAACCGGCATGTTCTAGAACCAAAAATTCGAAGATCCTCTCCTAGAGAGGAGGCCTGAGTCCCAGCCGTGGGAACATTATATGGCCGATAATAATAATTGCTACATGAAGTAAACATCAAAAAGTAATTTGAGCATTTTGGCTTTTGTTAATACCACCCATACTTCTTGCCCATAAGCTACAGTCAGCCATATGTCGTGTACCTATTTAAGCCCATGCATACGGAATGCATGCTGCTGCCAAGTCTGAAAACTATACATACATATTATAAACCTGCCTTAATGAAAGAGAGAACTACTGAACTGGCTGCCAAAAAGTTAAGAATCGTAGTAAAGGTGAGACAGCCACTTTATAAGTTTGATTGTTGAATGTGTCTTTTTTTAATATAAAATAAACTAGTGTTTGCCTGCAATCCCACCTGATAGTAAGCAGTTTTTTTTTTTTTTTTTTTTTTTCTGGTAGGGGAATCATCAGAATGACTTCCCCCGCTCTTGGGCGGAGCGGGAGGGCGTGTCAGACTTTTACTGACTAAACCCCTACCCCGTTCCTTCGTTGCCTTCGTTTTGGGGGGGACTCGGTATCAACCGTTAGGAATACCACATGTTCCCCCCAGAGGCTTCGGCCCTACCGGGCCCCTACAGTTTGCTGACATCTCCTTGAGGCGCGCGTGGAACAGAACGCGCCGTTGACGACTGGGCTCGGTCCAGATTATTTCCAGACTGCCGGACAGCGAGCTACCCAGTGCTCGCCGTCCGCGAACCCGCGCCTACGGTGGTCGGAAATCGGGATCGGGATCTCGGCGGCGGCGGCGTGAGGACCGTTCCCTCACGCGCTCGCGGTCAGCAGCCTCCTTCACGAGCATTAGGTACTGCTTCGCAGAAGGAGGCGACCGCATGCCAAAACTCCTCGCTCCGGACCATGGCCTGAACCAGGGCCCGGCGCGAGAGGTCGCCGCTCCCGATAGTCTCCACGAGGACACGGCGGTGCTCCGCCCAAGCGGGGCACACTTCTACCGTGTGCTCCACCGTGTCCTCCGGGCGGTCCACACAGTGGCGACACCCGGGCGTCCTCTCCTGCTTGATTCGATGCAGGAACCTCCCGAACTTACCGTGTCCGGTGAGGACCTGCGTCACACGGAAAGAGAGGACGCCGTGACCTCTTTCCAACCACTCCTCAAAGAGGGGCCTAACCGCCTCAATGACGGCGTGCCCAGCACTGGGTTGCGACAGTCGCAGTCGCCATGCCACCCTAAGATCCCGCCGGAACTCTGTCCGCCATGCCGCGACTAAGTCGCGGCAGCGGAGTTTCGCCCCGGCGTTGCATCTCCACGCGCAAATCGTGCATGCGTGCAAGGACTGTTGCCTCCAGATCCCACGGTGGCAGGCCAGCGAGGAGGCTCGCCGCTTCGCGGGAGATCGTGCGGTATCCCCGCACCATCCGGATGGCCATGACCCTCTGTGATAGTAAGCAGTGATGCAGTCTTTGATGGTGAGGCGCAATAGATTATTAAGAGCCTATTCACTCTAGTCTTGAAGATACCCAAATTATAATTGGACGGGAAGACCGCAGCAGGCAAATGTCTGCATGTGGCATCGTAGCTCTGGAAGACTGGAACGGATGTACCAATTTAGATGCAATTTTTTTGTTATTTGAAAGCAGGTTCATAGATTTTTTAAAATTAAAATCAGAAAAGAAAGAAAAAAATATTTGGTACTACACATAATAGAAATACACACAAAACAACATGAAGAAAGATAAGATTAAAACAAAAAAGAACCATTGTGAGTCTCACGGTTACGCTAAATAAGTTTCGTCAGCAAAAATACCAGATAACTACGAGTACATGGTACTTCAGGTATTTGCAAGTTATGGGGTGGTAAAAATGGAACTCAACTACCGTATGTTTGCAAATATGGCCAAGTGGGGTATCCAATGAAAGGGTTAATGAATGTGATAAGTTGGAATCGGTATAACTTTTAAACTTTTTTATTCTCAAGTCTTTCTTTTTCATCATCATCATCATCATCATCTCAGCCAAAAGACGTCCACTGCTGGACAAAGGCCTCCCCCAAGCGTCGCCACAGCGACCGGTCCTGTGCGTCTCGCATCATCCATCGGATTCCCGCGACCCTCGCCAGGTTATCGGTCCACCTTGTGGGAGGCCTTCCATGTCTTTCTTTTTATTATGTTTTAATCTTGATCTTGTAAGTTCAAAACTAAAAACAAAAAGATGGAGAATCGCGTCGTGTCTACTACCAATCTACCCACCAAGTTGTTTACCACAACGCCTCGATGCGTCGAATTTATATGCGGCCAGTCTCTCTACACCTACTGTATACTACATAGCTTCTATGTACATGTTTACTTCTAATACCTAGCGTCGCGAGGCTGAGCGTGTCGTATTCCTAAGCGCGTTCGCCTCTGCCGCCGGCGTATGCTGCTGGCGGCGACTGCGCCACAGAAGAGATAGACTACAGAAGGCTTAATTCATGAATCCCCAACCGGTCCTATGAGACCGCGGTGTTATTGTTTTACTATTGTGTCTCGTTTAGTGGGTATGTGATAGGTTAAGATACTTACAAAGTGCGCTCGAGCAACGCACACATAGACACCGCTCACAGACACGATCACACGATGTCTCGGACCATGCGCGCTTGGACTGAGCAGAGAGCGGCCGGCGCCAACTTTATCGTGATCGCCGAGCTTACGTTCGGCGATCGCGTATGAAAAGTGAAGTAGGGTCGGGTGTCTCACATAGAACCAGGCAGCTACATTGAACCACCGCCGAATCTCGAAAATGCGACATTGCCAAACCGCACTAATATGAGTGAAAGAGAGGTATTAACGTTCCGTTCCTGCCCACTAGTTTGCGTGGCGATCGCGTGCAAAGTGGTTGTGTGAGGAGTATTCGAAAGCAAACTGACTCAAAAAGTAAATATTTTTTGCCAATTTCATTCTGTTTTAGCTTTTTTCGTTTAAATAATATCAATTTGTTTATATATACACTGTTTTCTACGGTTATTTAGCAATTAAAAGCGCTATAATTCGTGATTTTAAGAGATTGATTTGCCGGTAAAATTTTGAGTTTAGTGATAAAACGTGGTGTGTCTCACATTGAACCACCTGAGGGTGGTACACATTGAACCACGGTTTACTGTGTACACCCCAGTCGTTAAAGGAGTGTTATTTACAATTATTTTAATTTAATTTTAATTTGTTATATTATGGAAGGTACTTTTGTTTTTATAATTAAAAACTGTTACTTTTGTTTTTATTATTAAAATATGATAAGAATTTGACTGAAAAGGTTTTGTGATGTATAAAACTAAGACTCTCGGTTTAATTGCATATGATTTAAAGTGATTTTTATAAATATAAGGCTGATGTTTATTATTACTGTTTATTATTATTATTATTACAAAGTATTTGCCTTATAAATTGAACTAGAAGACATCGTTAATAAGGTGTCTCAATGTGGACGATACCCTGGTTAAATGTGTACCACCTGTGGTACTCATTGAACCAAAAATCATTTTTCATAAAAACCTGTTTTACACCGAAACTAAAAGGAATATGAGAAATTAATGTTTTACAAAATTGAAGCTAAATAAATATGCTAACTATACACAAAAAATTAAAGGCATTGATTGAACATCCAGCCCAATATGAGACTTTGAAATTTACCTGGTTCAATGTGGGACAACTTACCATATACAAAATGTAACAAAATAAACGCACATCTTGAAAGTAGTAAGTAGGTTCAGAATCGATTTCAGCTGTTTTTTTTTTAATAGTTTTGTTTTTATCCTCAAATCTAGGCAGGCATTAAGTCCGCCTTTGTGCATTGCGTTGCATAAAGATTAAATAAGGTAAGGTGGGGTAAGACTATCAGCGGGGCATGACTAACACTTTCAAATATCTCGAAAAGTACCGTCTTCTTTTTGAATTATTAATTAATTAATTTTTTTTAAATAAATAACCAAGAATTATTTTTGGTTACAAAAATCACCTATTTTAGTAAATATTTGATTAATCCTGACTACGTCATTATTGTAATTTTTGTGTGTGCGTGGCGTAATACCCGTGACCTACCAACGTAGTGGGTCGATTCCCACATTATTTTCCCCCAATATTATATTGTTATTCTAATAGATTAGTTATTCTATGATTATTTATTAGAAAAAAAAAATGATCTAAGTAAGCTAGTGCGTGAGGCGCACTAGCTTACTTAGATCATGTTTTTTTCCATCAACGATTGCATCACTGCTTACCATCAGGTGGGATCGCAGTCAAGCACTAGTTTATAACAATTAAAAAAAAAGCTTAAGTTAAATTTTATTACTTCAATTATGATTGATTGATTGAAGCGTGCATTATTTCAGTTACATCTTCTTAAGATGGCATTCTGTTTGTATCTATTCCGTGGCCGTGTAGGCACTGCTAGGTATGTTTTTGCGCCGAGGCCACACAAAGGCTCTCGCCGCGCGTCGCCGGCCCGAGCCGCGTCGAGCCGCGCCGCGATTTACGACGCGTCGCCCGCACTGTATTTTGGGCATTGGCGATGTATGAGATGTGGGTTACGTTGGAGGTGGTACTTTAATGTTTTACGGTAATTAGCTACGATAGTTTTGACTGTAACCTAAAGTTGTATTGACAATCAAGTGTCGTAGCACTCTCGTAGCAGTCGTAGCCTTCGTAGCGTTCTCGTAGTAGATGTAGCTACATCTCTTATTACCTATACGGCAAAATTTTAATCTGATAGTTTTATTTAAATCTTATTTTTATGTGATATAAAGTAATGCTTGATTACGATCCCACCTGATGGTACGCAGCGATGCAATTGTTGATGATGAGGTGCACTAGTTTAATAAGTTTATTTACTCTTGCTTTGGAAGACACCTAAATTATAATCGGACGGGAAGACAGCAGCAGGCAAATTGATAAACAAAAAGTCCTACAGCATTAATTTTTAATTGACCAGCTAAACTGTCATTCATACTCCTTGGATATGATAACAAAAACAGCCATACAAAAACCATGTTCCAAACTACCGCATCGGCCCCCACTACCTTCGCACATCAGATATGCACGTTCTCTAGTGATTTTGTTATCGGCGCGCACCCCGGCGACATCCGACGCCGCGCCATTACCGCGCCCCCCCTCCCGCGCGCCCCCCCCCGCGCCCCGGCCGCCCGCGCCGTGCCCCCCCCCGCGGTGTTGCCAACTAAATGCGAGATAATTGATGTTTAGCGGCCGCGCGGACGTCAATAGTGCGCTGATACGACATGGCTCGTGAGAGGGCGAGGAAATATCTAACTACATAGAAATAGGGCCTCACCATCAACGATTGCATCACTGCTTACCATCAGGCGGGATCGCGGTCATTCATTAGTTTATATTATTCAAAAGAAAAAACAAAATATTAGGTTAGGATTGCAGTCAAGCACTAGTTTACATTACATAAAAAAGTACTACTATGAGTAGGTTACTTCTAAGCAACCGTGCTCCATCGTCGGCCATATCGTCGCTTACCATCAGGTGAGATAGGGGTCAAACTCGAGCCTATGCATACTCGTAATAATAAAAAAACATAGCATTGATAAATGATATTTATTTTACAAATAGGTGTTTATAAACACTTTAATATGTATTTTTTTAGTCCTAGCTGCCATCCTGCGAAGAAACACCGAAACTAACTCAGGCGTCACAGTTTCTTTTAAAGTACAATATATGTAATGGTCTTTCTTTTTTTTTAGGTCGGAGTGACTTCTCCCGGTCTGGGCGGGAGCGGGAGTGCGTGTCAGACTTTTACTGACTAAAACCTGTTCCTTCTTTGCCCTAATTCGGGGGTCCCGGGGATCTCTTTCGTCAACCCAGGCCCCAGAAGGCTTCGACCCTACCGGGACCCTACAGTTTGCTGACATCTCTTTGAGGCACGCGTGGAATATATGTAATGGTCTAGTTTTTGGTTAAGTTGCACCTGATTGTTTAGAAATTCTAGCTCGGCATGAGAACGTTTTGAATCGTTTGAAAAACTTTGTTCTTGTTGCAAGTTGCAGCCGCAACACATTCATAGGAATGTGGCTTCAGCAGTGGAAGCCGTGCTTGAGCTGCACCCGCTTTTTGTGCGAAACCTCTATGCAGAGATTGTTTCAAAACACAAATAGCTAGCCAGATTGTTTCAGTCGGATCATGTTGCAGATTCACCTTCTCACATCAGTATTTTCATCATCTCGAGTCGATGATTTCTTCCCCTCTGTGTTTTTGGGCCCAGTAGGTAGCCAGGTTTATAGTGCGGTCAGTGGCATTTGTTAGGTTCTTCAAAGTGCAGATGTAGGGACACTTTGGGTACTCTAATAAGTGAGCCATCGTACTAATCGTCATGGATCCGTCATGAATAGGGAATTAACTTATTAAATTCTATAGGTTTGGCTTTCTCATTAATTAATCAAACATTTGCATTCAGAAAGCATCTTTTTATGACGTGGAACTGATGAAATGTAAACCACAAACGGTCAGCTGAACTCCTTTGTATGTTACCGTATTTGTATTAGTAAACAGTCTTTGTTTACTCAAATTCAGCAAGTTCCGCGGGAAGTTATCGCTAAGTCCACCAATATAAAAAAAAACAAAACCATATTCTCTATGCTCACAAATCAAATAAGGAACAATGTAAGAATACCCACAGTTATTTCGTCCACATCTGGCAACTCCGTCGCGCTCATTAGCCAATGGCGAGATCGCCTGCAGCGCGATGCCGCGACTTGAATTTTTACAACCTATAAGAATATACTTGGGATCTACATAGTCTTCGAGTATCTTGGATTCGAAGATTTTCCCTTTTACTTACTTGAGTAAAAAGGAAAAACATTTTCGAATTCCAAACCTTTTGGGAAAAGCCTCAACATTAACGATCACATCACTGCTTAGGTGGGATCGCAGTCAAGCACTAGTTTATATTACTTATGGGCAATGGAAAACAACAACAAAAAGTTAGTGTTGTCAATATATCCCAAAAATGACAACCTCCGCGTTAGTCTTGGATATTTAATAGCGGGCTAGGAATGGCTGCCTATAAGCAGCCTTAAACTTTTTCAAAGTCACGCTTGACACATTGGTGGTGCAGTCATTATAACCTACACCAGCCAAAAGACGTCCAGGAAATAGGTTACCTAGATTGCTCCAAAGATCACATCATAAAGCCAGGGATACACTAGGGAACATTTTGTCCCGAAACACGACGCGCAACACTCAATATACGTGACGCTGAAACGTTGCATAGTGTGCCGCAACATGACCCGAAACATTTTTCTGTTTTAAGACATTACTTTGGCATGTTCCACGTTGTTGTTGAGCAACATGTTCCGCAACATGTTGCTCCATTTGTCCCCTAGTGTATCCTTGGCTTTATAGAAACCACTGTGCAAAATTTTAACATTATAGTTCCTTAATTAAATCCATATAAAATCATATCATCATAATGTAATTGTATGTATATTGTAATGTGTATGTATATTGGAGTCGGCTTCCAGTCAAGCCGGATATAGCTGAATACCAGTATTTTACGAGGAGCGGCTGCCTAGCAGACTTCCACAACCCATTAACTGAGGTAACACGTTCATGGCAAGACTGGAGTCAGATTTACTGGCTTCTGACTATCCGTAACGACTGCCAAAGATCTACAAATGACAGTCGGGACCTACGGCCTAACGTCCTTTCCGAGGCACGGAGGAAACTCGGTATGTTAAAATGGTCACCCATCCACAGACCAACCTTGGCAAGCGTTGCTTAACCTTGAAGATCAACCCGTGCGGCTGTTATTATCTAGCTACGAGCTCCATATAAAATCATATCCACAATAAAAAAAAAACACATACGCAGCCAGCCGCTAACCGCTACGATTACGAATGGTAGCATGTAATATTAAACTTTTAGCGCGAATACATAAAATGATACGTCGCGATTATTAGTAATGCCGTGTATTCGGTTACCACTACCTAATCTGATAACTGTAGTAATTACATGTCTGACCAGTTACACGATAATTGTAACGTTGCAACCATTAAGATGGAATTACTCGAATAGGAGAAGCATGACGCCTTTAAATCTTAAAAACACGTAGGGCTCTCTAATTTGACCCTGGGTTATGCGAAAGAGAACCACTGGGCCCTAGAACGAAGGCCAAGAAGGAACAGGAGTGGCTTTTAGTCAGTAAAAGTCTGACACGCCCTCTTGCTACGCCTAGAGCGGAAGAAGATATTTTGATGATTAAAAAAAGGGGTCTCCAGTTTAAGATTGAATAGGTTACTTCTAGGCAAGCGTGCTCTATCTTCGGTCACGTTATCGCTTACCGTCAGGTGAGATAGTGGTCATCGAGAGCCTTTCAATAATAATACAAAAATAGGTAACTTGATGGCATAGGGTCGGTACTCTCTTTGACGGCATGATGCGGTCAAACAGTGTGAGTACTTTACTTTTTTGTGAAACATCGGTCGAATGCGTGAAATTAGATTTAAAGCCTCTTTTAGAATAAACAGGAATTTTGACCTCTATCTATATAAAAAGAGAAACTGACTGACTGACATATCAACGCACAGCCGAAAGTACTGGGACTAGACACGTGAAATTTTGTACAAGGCTTCTTTAGATGACGTAGACGAGCACTAAGAGCACTAAGGATTTTCCAATATTTACTCCCTAAGGGGAGATATTGAGAGATACTGGGGCTCGTGGCTAAATAATAACAGCCGCACAGGTCGATCTTCAAGGTTAAGCAACGCTTGCCTAGGTTGGTCTGTGGATGGGTGACCATCTTAACATAACGAGTTTCCTCCGTGCCTCGGAAAGCACGTTAAGCCGTTGGTCCCGGCTGTCATTTGGAGATCTTTGGCAGTCGTTACGGATAGTCAGAAGCCAGTAAATCTGACTCCAGTCTTGCCATGAAGTACCGTGTTACCCCAGTTAATGGGTTGTGGAGGTCTGGTAGGCAGCCGCTCCTCGTAAAATACGGGTATTCAGCTAAATCCGGCTTGACTGGAAGCCGACCCCAATAAAGTTGGGAAAAGGCTAGGCAGATGATGACTCCCTAAGGGGAAAAAACGAGATCCAAAGTTAGTATGGAGAAACCTACTTTTATGCGGGCAAAGCCGCTGCCAGAAGCTAGACTGACTAACAGACATATCAACGCACAGCCGAAACTACTAGGATTAGGAACGTGAAATTTTGACTGGGAACGTGAAATTTTGCACTAGGTTACCTATTATGACGTAGGCGATCACTAAGAGAGGATATTCCAAAATCCCCCTTATAAACTTATTTTCAAGCCGCCGCTGGCAGAAACTACTTCAAAAACAGACGCGCGATGCGACGACAAAAATAATAAAAAAAAAACTTGAAATTAGTATGAGTCATGAATAGGTCAAGTCACCTTCACCGATTGCAGTGACCTGCCTTTCTGGTATTCAAATAAAGAGACAAGTCAAATATTTATCATTACCACTTCGCTTCTTGAATTACTTCGCCACGTGTGAAGTATTAATACCGCATACGCATCAACAAAATTTAGATAATGTGTTTATTTATAAGTATCGATTGGAATGATAAATATTTATATTGCGTCCTTCATTTATTTAGTTTAAGTTTTTCAGGTAAACGAGCTTGTGGGGTGGTTTTTGAGTTGTTAATAGCGTAAAGTGGAGAAGACTGGAAAACTATGGTAGGGAATTTGAGTAAAATGTTTGTGTTTCATGAAGTTTAGAGACTTAATGGAGGGACTATGTGAAAGGAGGATATGACGAGAACAAAGAAGACATGTTAAACAGACCCCAATTTTTTTTTGTTGTTCTACAATTCTACACTATCTCACCGGATGGTAAGCGATGATGTGGTCGACGATGGAGCACGCTTACCTAGAAGTAACATATTCACTCTTGACTTGAAGACTGCTAGGTTGTAGCTATTACTGCTATTAGGAAACACAGACTCCGGCAGGGAATGATTCAGAGAGAAATGAATGAAGAATGACTTCGCCCACACTGGTTGAAGCGAAAGAGAGTGCTAGACTTTTACCGACTAAAACCCAAAGAGTTCCTTCGTTTGCCCTTTGCATTTCAGGACCGCCATTTAACAGAAACGGCACACGTTACGTCTAGCAGCAAAGTTTTTACACGTGCCTAAGTCTACATATACGAGTACTATTGTACAAGTGTAGGTACTGTGTATGGTAAAAGGCCTATTACACCTCTCGTTTTTACGAACGGTCTTAGTCTACGTCGCGTAGTGTAATAAGGGTAAGACGATTTTCGACGGGGCTCGACGTATCAAGTCAATGTAACAAGTCGACTTATCGAGTCGACGTATCGAGTAGTGTAATACGTTCTTTAGTACGACCGTAGCTAACATTACAGCTTGTAGGCTAGCAACTTGTGTTACTAATTCAAAGTCGTGATGTAAGTGTGACTCGGTACGCAGTATGTAAGGCGTGGATCGAGGTTCACGAGTACATGCTTTCGGTGGCTTACTGTATAGCGATTAGGTCGTTCGTGTAGGCTGTTAGCGGGTGCCCCAACTGACACGACTACTGTTAGAAATCTTTGAATTATTCTGATTTCTTCTGCTATTATATGCATGAGTTTTACACTACAGCCTTCGTAATGAATCATTCTGTCTATTGGTGAAAACCGCATGAAAATACGTTCAGGAGTTTTTGAGTTTATCGCAAACGTACGGAAAGACGCGGTAGGGAGTTAGTTAGGTAGGGTTTTATAATATGTAAGGATAGTAATTAATAAGTGCAGTTTTTGTTAATTCAATTTTGTGTGACTTTTAAAAAACCTCAGGCGTATCCGTACCATTATTTAAAAGCGTTTTTACAATCCCGCCTGATGGTAAGCAGTGATGCGTTTGTTGATGGTGGCCTATTCACTCTAGCCTTGAGGATACCCAAATTATAATTAAACTTGTCCAAGTTATTCCGTCGCTTTCCATCAGCCGAGGTGTTGGTCAAGCACGAGCTTATTAATGATAATAAAAAAATTGCGCGCTATTCAGCGTATCTATCATGCTTAGTATCCCTATTTTACCAGTTGTCTTAAAAAAATCTCAATTGACTAATAGGCCAGATTTCAGATTAATCTCTACTGCGATGAATACCTAGTCCTAGAATTTGGACAATAGATTTGAAATGAGACTATTGTATTTGATGCCAACTTCAGTTTACTGTTTTACCATTATTATTTTGTGAGTGAGATCGAACCTTAATCTACCATCGGACATTCTGCTATTGTTCTGTCATACTTGTCAGTGTTGCAAGCTCAAATATTGTTGGGCCAAATAGGATAATAATAATTTATTATAGCTAACTTAAGCACCTGAATCGCTAAATTTAAGTGACCTAGTGGGCAGGGCACATTGCTCGCAGAACAGATGGTCGATGGGGACGAAAGGTTCTTGAGTGGCGACCACGTACCGGAAGACGCAGCGTTGGAAGGTCTTCTATAAGTTAGACCGATGAACTGGTGAGGGTCGCGGGAATCCGATGAATAGAGTAGAGAAACATAGGCTCTCATCATCAATGATTGCATCACTGCTTACTATCAGGCTGGATTGCAATCAAGCACTACTTTATGTCTTACAAAAAAAAATGCGAGACGCCCCAAATGGCGAGATTTGGGGGAGGTCTATGTCCAACAGCGGACGTCTTTCGGTTGCAATGATGATGATGAACTTAAGTACTTATTGAGTGGATCAGATTTAAATGGCGACTATTCACAGTTCTATGCATGGTATACTTTAGGGTAATCTGTGTCATGGACACTGTGTGGTCTTGACAGTCTGATAACGATACTATGAGGAAAAGTTCACCTAACCGCAGTTAATGCTCGATAACTTTGCTGATTTAATTTAAGTGGAAATTATTCATGGAAATCAATGAGTTTAATGATATGATTACTCAAGGTTACTTAAGTTTAGAGAACGTCATTCTTTTAGTAAGCTACCTGCTCCTGGCTCCGAAAAGGGCCAGGCCCGGGTCGGCTCCTTGTGTTCCTTGCCCGAGGTAAGGAACCCACAATCCCCCTACATTAGCTTCACCAGCTAATATGGACAGTGGAAAGGTAAAATCGCTTAACCAACGCTTTGTTCGGAAAAAAGCTATACATAAAATATGCTTTAAGAATAACAAAAACATGTAATATTTTAGGTGTCTTCAAGGCTAGAGTGTGTGTGAATAGTGAACTCTTAATAAACTAAAGCGCCTCGTTTTAAGAAATCTTGAAATTCTAGGCTTTTCTGAACTTGATATGCATATAGTATACTTCTAAATCTTCCTCATGAATCATTCACATCTATTAGTAAAAAATTGTGCACATGACAATCCGATCTGTAGTATTTGAGTTTATCGCGTTCATACAGGCAAGCAGACGCGATGTGGGTTTTTTTTTAATACTATAATAATATCATCATCTACTGCTAGCTAGCTACTAGCCTTTTTCCCAACTATATTGGGGTCGGCTTCCAGTCAAGCCGGATTTAGCTGAATACCAGTATTTTACGAGGAGCGGCTGCCTACCAGACCTCCACAACCCATTAACTGGGGTAACACGGTACTTCATGACAAGACTGGAGTCAGATTTACTGGCTTCTGACTATCCGTAACGACTGCCAAAGATCTCCAAATGACAGCCGGGACCAACGGCTTAACGTGCTTTCCGAGGCACGGAGGAAACTCGTTATGTTAAGATGGTCACCCATCCACAGACCAACCTAGGCAAGCGTTGCTTAACCTTGAAGATCGACCTGTGCGGCTGTTATTATCTAGCCACGAGCTCCTCAATACTATAATAATAATATATAACTGACATAATAACGCACAGCTAATAATAACGCACGAAACTACTGTGACTAGGAGCAGGAGAGATCAAACGGGTGAAGCCGCTGGAGAACTTAGTAACTTGTAACGATATAATATAATGTATTGGGACATTCGTAGGCTGTTTCGGGCGGCGCCTACGCTCCACCCTACGTTAGGTAGTAAGTTACTAGTTAAATTTACATTACATTCGACACGATTGGCGGTATCTTATTTCAACTATTCATAGAATTAAAGCCATAGAAGAATTCATAATTACAGATTAATTAATAGCTTCAAGCTCTGCCTGTAACGTTCTCAGAACTGGGATATAGACCGTATTAGGTACTAATGTACCGTGTTGTGTCGTAGCGTGTCGTGAGTGTCGTAACGAGTTAATTTTCTAAATAGAATAAAGTCACATAAATAATTAGTAAATCATCACCATTTCAGTCGACAGACGACCACTGTTAGACATAGGCCTCCTTAAAGTATCGCCATAACAAATGGTCCTATGCACCTTGTATCTATCGGTATTTCTGCCACCCTCATCAAGTCACCTTTTCACCTTGTGGGAGGTCGACTAACGCGGCTGCGTCTCCCAGTATGCGTTCGCCACTACAGAACCTTTCGGGACCATCGACTATGTGATCTGCGAGCAATATGTCCTGCCCACTGGCACTTGAGTAAATTAGTAAATAAAGTAATAAAAGAAGAAACTAACTGACTGACATATCGACTCACAACTGGAACTAGTGAAGTTGTTCGCAGTTTCCTTTAATACCGTAGGCGTAGGTAAAGACTAAGAGACGATTTTCAAAAATTCACCCTTTAACGTTTGAATCCCCAACCGGTCCTATGAGACCGCGCTGTTATTGTTTTACTATTGTGTCTCGTTTCGCGGGTATGTGATACGAAGTTTACAAAATTTACCCTTGAAACGTGAGTCCAAGATTTGTATGGAGAAACTTACTTTCACGCTGGTGAAACCGCTGGCAGAAGCTAGTTAGTAAATAGTTTTTTTTTTGTCTTATAACATTATTATGACCTCATATTGTGACCCTATGAACTGTATTTTAACCGCTACACATTAATTTTCTCATAAATGTCATTTCAATTCTTTCCAGCACGTTTTCAGCCCAAAGACACACTGTCGTAACAGCAAGAAATACCTTTTGTTTAATACATAACAATATAAAACGTTCCACAACACGCGTCCTATCCTAATTATAATTCCGAAGTCTTGCAACTCGGCGGGCGCGACGCGGCTGCGTCTACCTATGGATACCTAGCCACTGAGACATGGAGATTGGAACTCTGTTTCTTAGTTTATAAGGTTGAGAGTTGAGGTGTGAGTGTTGTAGTAAGCAACACAATAAGTTTTCTGTGTAATTGTTATCGCGACACTGCGCTGCAGGGCCGCCGCGAGGTCGGGTGACGCACCGATAGCCCAACCCTACGCGGCGCGGGCTCCACTCGCCACAACCTTCGCTCGAGCGTGACTGCGTGGATTATAACCGTGGGTTTTACGCACTGTTTTTACAGTTTCTAGTGATGAACTTGTTTATTAGGCCTTTCCTATCACATACCCGCGAAACGAGACACAATAGTGAGACAATAACAGCGCGGTCTCATGTGACCGGTCGCGGTCGGGGATTCATGAATTAACGTTTGAATCCCCAACCGGTCCTATGAGACCGCGCTGTTATTGTTTTACTATTGTGTCTCGTTTCGCGGGTATCTGAGTAACTACGTCAAAGTCAAAGTCAAAAGGTCTTTTGCGAACAAAGTGTATCTACACTGTATAATTTTGGTGTTATAGGTAAAAGCGTTGCAATCTTTATACATCCTAATTAGCGTGCATTAAACTTTTTTATAACTTAATTATTATTATCAGTACAATTGAGCAATTAGGTATAGATAATATGTCAAAAAATATTAATTTAATACAATTATGGTGTCAATACTTACTACCCATATTAATTCAAATGACAAATTAAGTTATGTCAAAAAAGAAAATCTAATATCGATGGCGAGGTATGGTTTGATAGAGGTGATCGACTCTAAATACTTCTTGAAGTAAATACCAAGTTTCGCTGACTCACACTAGGTTTCCGAATAGATTATTTGAATTTGAGAAATATACTGTAATGCTACAGTTTGACAACATATCAATTGAAATTCGTGTTTTAGAAACGTGTTAGTAAACGGTAAGCAATCAAGCAGCGACTACAGTCAAATATTGACCATAGATAAGAAATATTTTCGATAAGCTTGTGACTAAGCAAAGTTTCCTTTCACTAATAAACAAAAAAACACTAGAATTACATAGGTACTTTTATCTTGGTGCAAAAATATAGGTATCTAAGTAAAGTTGTTAAAAAATAAAAGACGCGTTTTGACATTTGTCATCTATAAAGTAAGCGCAAAAAGAATATAATATTCTAACACATTCTTCAACGCGCCAAAAAAAATTATGTAGATATATTTTTTTAACACTTTATTTAATTCACTATTATTTTATTGTTTGTTTCAGTTTCGGTCCAAGTCCTCATCCATTCTAAGGTCTTCCTCAAGTGTCAAAACGGACCTTTTATTTTTTGACAACTTTAGAACCACATACTTTTATCTCGGTGCACATAATCTAAGTAGAGCAAGTTGGCAAGTCTCTAAGTAACCTGTAAGACTAAGGGCCTGTTTCACAATGTCCGAGTAGCCACTACTTCCTGAATAAATTCAAAAATGGAACAGAATTTGTATGAAATTATCTGCCAAGTAAGATATTAGCAACTTAATCATAGGTAGTGAAACAGGCCCTAAGACTAATAATACTGTGCTAAGTTATCCACGGTGGGTTGCGACATGAAAGAGATGGCCTGTTGACCTATCGCCTGCACGCCTACGTTCTAGGTAATTAGTCGCTTCCTTCAGTGACTTACAACTTGCGTAGGAGGTTAAGTAGCTGAGATAGATACTGTCTTATTATTTATTTTGTAAAAAAAATATGAAAGACACTGGGATAAAACGTGTGTTACCAAAAGAGTTATGACTTTACATATAGACGGAGGGAGAGGTAGAGGGAGGCCAAAGAAAATATGGATGGATTGTGTGAGGAGTGATATGAAAGAAAAGGGAGTTAGTGATAGTATGACGGATAACAGGACCCCAAGTAATATGGGATAAGGGCAGGAAGTAGAACAAAGTTATGAAAAGTACTATAAAAAAATACACACACACACAACGTTCACATTCTTTTAATGTAAACGTTGGAACGTTTCGCAGCCTATTTTCGATAATCCGAACGTGATTACTACCTACTTGACAATTTTAGTGTGTTACAACTTGCGTAGGAAGTTAAGTAGCTGTGATAGATACTGTCTTATTATTTATTTTGTAAAAAGTTTTTTTTGTTCAATTGATACAAATTAGTTCCTGACTGCGATCTCACCTGATGGTAAGAAGTGATGCAGTAAGCAGTTGTTGATGGTGAAGCGCAATAGTTTATTAAGACCTTTTCACTCTAGCTAACAACACTTTAAAAAAAAGTACGCTCCACGTTTTTTTTTAATGTGAACGTTTCAATTCACAGCCAATTTCCGATAATCCGAACGCGATTATTTCTTGACAAGCGTTAGGGCGGGAAGGGATGCGTTCTATTTTTAAATTGACCCGCGAATTGCACATCTGGCGTTTAGGACCGGTGATTATTGTACCCTTGTCCCGTCCATCGGCTTAATAGCAACTAGATAATATGAATGCGTTATCGCGTGCTGTAAATAGAGCTTTTGTAAAATGAAAGCCATGGGTTTGAGTTAATCAATCTGCCTAGCCTTTTTGTAACTGTAGGTATAATGTAAGGGTTAGCCTCCAGTCTAATCTGATGCAGCTAAGTACAGTATGGCAGAAACATCTTAACACAAAGACTAAACTTCGAACAATTGCCTGCGCAGTATTTTTTTTATTGCGTATTGCGTTTTTTTTTGAGTATACCTACAATAGTTCATAATAGTAATTTCTGAGTGGCCAACATATTTTGTTTGACATTATTTTGACCATACTGTACCAATATTTTAAATAGACCAGCTGCCTACCTGACCTCCATAATCTAGAAACTGAGTAACATGATACTAGCGGTGTTAAGACTGGTGTCAAATCTATCTTTCTTCAAATTACTGCTAGGCTTAACGTACTGTTCCAATGAACAGAGGAACTTCCGTACCTCTGTTCATTGGAACGGGAATGGGGAGGGGGGTATTTATCGCATGGCCACCCATCTACGGACCAACCTCCGCAGGTGTTGCTTAACCGTTGAGGATCGAACCGAGTAGCTGTTATTACTAAGCCTTTAGTCAATTGTTTGAAAACAATTTGATTGTTCTTCCACGAATGGCAGTTATCGCGGAATAGCGGGATGATGACGTGTCAAAACGAAAAGCTGCGTCCTATTCAACCAGGTACAATTTGACCGGTTATGGTACAAAGAGTTTTTGTTTTTTTTTCCTGGTTGATAACGTGGCCAGAGTTATTGAATTCTTGTAATAGAGTTGGGGGCGGGATTCTATATTTGAGTAAGTAGATTGTAATAGATTATGTAGTTAACAAGAAAAAAAAGTGCAAGATATAGTAGGTCTTTACCTATGAAATAGCCGTTTTTTTTAAACGTTATTTTGTACTCTGATATCTTTGGATTGACTTAGAATTGTAAGTTCAAATAACCTTTTTTGGTTTCTTTGGGTCTCGTATTTTCTTTAATATCGATGTATTTATCATCAGTCAAGTATATCAACCTATAAACGTACCTAGATTATGTTTATATTTAATACGGTATCATTCGCCCCTATAAAAATCTGCAAACCACTGTTAATTATTTTTTTGTGATATCATTATTCGGAAGTTACAACTACCTATGTAAATATGTGTTGCATTATCTTATAAAAAATAACAAGAAACTCAACGGCCACACATCCAAAATAAATTATGCAAAAAAAATGGCCGTTTGTCAATTTGAAACGCGGCTGACATATTGCACCCCATTGTTTGATTTGAGTCACATTCTACATGGCGAGCTCCTTGCCTTTTCACATAAACAATAGTCGCTCATTGAGATACAGTTGTTTCTCACTGACGTTATGTCAGTGTCAAAAAACGCGAGAGAAACATTACAAGTATCAGGTTACAGGCTGCAGGGAGCTTTGTCTATGATTCGGTTATTGTTTTTTTTTGTCGCGGACGTTATTGCTGGCCGGTTATTATTGTAAGCCATAAGACGTTGGGTTGTAACTGCAGTCATGTGATGTTCTTTTTTTAAACGATTATCATTTTCACAAGGAAATTCTTTTTTTAAATTCAACTTTTTAATCAACCTAATGGCCTTGAGCATTCAAGTTCCAAAGTTGAAACTTTAAGCACAGTTCAACTCATTTTCATGAACACGGAACTCCATTAAAATGACAATGCCTGACTGACCCACTGAACTTACAGCGATCAGATCCCATACAAAATTTAATATTAAAGCATGGAGTCATAAAACGGTACCTGTTGCTCCAGCCCTCGCATTGTACGCTCACAACCAGTGTTTCGACTAATTAAACCGTTTTATGAGCTTTTGTTTTGTCTTAACGGCCATTCCATGGGCTTTTGGAGTGACTTTTGATGATGTTACATTAATGTATATAGCGTTATAAATTGCGTTATGGTTTATTATGGTTTAGGATAAAACTGAACTGTGACATATGAGGCTGTATGAATTTTGTTATCTTTGCCTTAAAAGTTGTTATGTCAAAGACATTTTAAAATACAGAAACACGTTTATTTCAAGTAGATCATTTACTGACTGTAAATCTTCCTTTAGAATTGTTAAAATGTCTGTCAGGCAAAAAAAAAGTAAAGGTAAATTGCACGTTTCAAAGAGTAGATCTCTAAGGAGAAGCTCGTGCAAGAAGTTCCATAGAGGCTCTTTTAATTCATATTATGAGTTACATAAATCTTGGTTACAAGATGGTTTTATTCGAAGTCAGCTCTGCATGAGCATGGGGTCCTGGCTTGATCAAAGTGAACCCTGGGACCTTGGAATTAGGGCAAAGAAAACCAAGAGTGGGTTTTAGTCAGTAGAAGTCTGACACACCCTCTCGCTTCACCCAGAGCAGGAGAAGTCATTTTGATGATGATTTTAAGGTACGGAGACCTTAAAAAAGTACTGCATGAGTATGAATGATATAAACCCATTGCATCAATTAGTTCATGAATCCCCGACCGGTCGCATGAGACCGCGCTGTTATTGTTTTACTATTGTGTTTCGTTTCGCGGGTATGTGATAAGTTAAATATAAAAATACTTAGAGATATAATGCCATACAGCAGGACTTAAGATAAATAAGTTACAGAACTCAAGCAATGATCAAGATAAATAAGTTGTTTATGCGATCATAATCGTAATAAGTTATCAGGCGCGCCATCAAGATAGCTTTGCGGCAGAACTTGATTTTTCGCAAGCCTTCTCATGTGGTGCCAAGTCAATGACAGCTTTATTTTAGTCGTTATTCAAAACTAGCTTCTATCCGCAGCTTCGCCCGCGTGAAATTAGGTTTTTTTAAGCAAAGTTTGGACCTCCGTTTCATCCCCTTTCTTTTTTTAATTCATGAATCCCCGACCGGTCCTATGAGACCGCGCTGACATTGTTTTACTATTGTGTCTCGTTATGTGGGTATGTGATAGGTTAAGGTTCAATCATCAGAATGACTTCTCCCACTCTTGAGCGCAGCGGGAGGGACTATTACTGACTAAAACCTACACCTTTGTTCCTTCTTTGTCTTCATTCGGTTTTCCTTTCAGAAGCAAACCCTTTAGGGAGTGAATTTTTGAAACTCCTACGTCATAAAAGGTAACACTTTCACGCTCCTTGCCCCAGTATATTTTTGGCTGTGCGTGGATATGTCAGTCAATCAGTTTCTCCTTTCATATATATAAATGTACTAGCTTCCGCCCGCGGCTTCGCCCGCAACAACAAAATCGAAGAATAAATAAGATCACGCTTCTTTTTTTTTCCTATAGCCTATATGTTAATCCAGGGTATAACCTAACTACATACCAAATTTCAACCAAATCGGTCCAGCCGTTTTTGCGTGAAAGAGTAACAAACATACATCCATCCTCACAAACTTTCGCATTTATAATATTAGTAGGATGATACCTATCTTCTGGTTACATTTTGATGACTGCAAACCAGATTATACTGAGTGCCTTTCCATTCATCAAAGTCCTTTAAATTCTTATGATCATTTATAAAGCCGAATTTCGTCATCGTGGGTAATCGATATTCGTTCACTGCTGCATCGGTGGCACTTGTGTATGTCTATTAGAGTGGGGAGTGAGGGATTGTCAAACTTATACTGACTAAACCCCACTTGTGTAAGAAATACAGGTTGCTCGCTGCATTCTAGGGCTGCGGTAAAACTTGCAAACAATCCCGTAACTCAACAATTTCGTGGTTCAATTAATCTATCACATACCCGCGAAACGAGACACAATAGTAAAACAATTACAGCGCGGTCTCATAGGACCGGTTGGGGATTCAAACATTAAGTTAGGCCATTCTAATAGATTGAAATACGTTATAGGTAACTCTAGAACACCAAGTAATCACTAAGATAGCTGTAAAAGTCACACAGGCTTGAGGACGACGAGCTATCGGTAGCTCGCTGTCGGCCGTCCGTTAAGAGAGCTCGAGTAGCCGATGGCGCATAGTGTGAGGGCCGATATTAGCAAGGGCTGTTATAAATTTCTGCAAGGTATACCGTGGTCGTAGAATGCAAAGAGCAATTGAAGGATACAGCATTAATTGAACGCCCATTTTCAATAACCTACCGCAGTTCATAGATAGATAGCTATCCCCTAAAAACAGTAAGATCCATCCACATGGTCCACAACTTGGGTAGGAAATGCTATACATCGGTAGGTTATAGGAAAGCAAGTAAGGGCCAAAGGATGGATTTGTTTATCTTTAGTAGTTGCAACTGTAGATAGATAGCTTATTGAAAACGGGCATTAGTCAATAAAAGTTTGACACACCTTTCCGCTCTACCCTAGAGCGGGGAAAACTATAGAATTATAATCCAATTTAACAAAAAAACGGTCTACGGACACAAGTCACTCACCGACCCGACGCTAAGGGACCGAAACTGTCAGTATGAAAGGAGCCAAAAATATAAATCGATTGGATTTTAAGTACCTTTTTGATTGTGTATGATTGAGGCAAACCTCAAATCATTCGGAAATAATGTTTACTAATCACATGTTTCTTGATTGTGACGAGAGTATGCCGACAGACGATGTTTTTTATCGATTTATTAATTGCAAACAGGACCTTTTAATTCCGTGCAAAATGGTGGTTCGAAACGGTATATGGACATCCTTATTTTGTAAACATCTTACAAAGTAAATAAATACGTAGTATTTTGTATTTTAATTGGAAGTTTTTTTTAATGATATAATCTAGTGCTTGACTGCGATCTCACCTGATGGTAAGCAGTGATGCAATCTTTAATGGTCAGTCTCACTAGTTTATTAAGAGCCTATTCAATGCAATGTAGACAAATATAAGCGATTAGTTTTTTTATAAACTATCGACTCGCCCTTTACTTTACACGGGTGTCACGAATATTTGAAAATCTCGGCTTTTCTTGACTATAATATGCATTTGTTATACCCGTAAAACTTCTTCATGAAACAGGTGAAAACTGTATGACAATCTGTTCAGTAGTTTTTGAGTTTATCACGAACTTACAGACACAGAACAGAAGCTCTTGAACACGGCAGAAGATTTTGTTTTATAATATGCAAGGAATAGTACCTATACCTATAGAAAGATATGAAAGTGTGTCTAGACATCTACGTTTTCACGTCTAAACTACTAAAAGAATTTTGATGAAACTTAACTTCCTTTGGGATAATAAAACTCTTATGACATGAGCGAAGTCTCTTGCAGAAATGATTTATATGTCAATATTGTCTATGGGTCGTGGCTAGATAATAACAGCCGCACAGGTCGATCTTCAAGGTTAAGCAACGCTTGCCTAGGTTGGTCTGTGGATGGGTTACCATCTTAACATAACGACTTTTCTTCGTGCCTCGGAAAGCACGTTAAGCTGTAGGTCCCGGCTGTCATTTGTAGATCTTAGGCAGTCGTTACGGATAGTCAGAAGCCAGTAAATCTGACTCCAGTCTTGCCATGAAGTACCGGGTCACCCCAGTTAATGGGTTGTGGAGGTCTGGTAGGCAGCCGCTCCTCGTAAAATACTAGTATTCAGCTAAATCCGGTTTGACTGGAAGCCGACCCCAATATAGTTGGGAAAAGGCTAGGCTGATGATGATGATTGTCTATGGCTATGGGTAACATACAGTTATTGACATGTCAGGTTTACTTTAGTGCGAACCCATGAAAGTTACTGATAAGTTCATTTTGTCTGTACTAATTTACTAAATTGGTTTGTCTCATTGGTATATATGTTTTGCATCGGTGACACATGAAATTTACACTAGGTACTAGATTTTAGAGTTCAGTTACCTATCCAATTAAGCTCAAACCTTATGTGTTTTCTTGAGAGAAGCGCTTTGATGTGAAATGATCAAATGACTTCTACCGCTCTGGGTAAAGCGAAAGGAAGTTACAGACTTGTACTGACTTGGTCCAGGGTCAGACTAACTCTTTCGAACAATATCGCAAATAAAAAGTAGTTACTATTTTTGTGGATAAATGCCTCAGAATTCCCAAAATTCTTGATATTGTTAGTTTCTGTGTTAAATAATTTGTGACTTGTACTTGAAACTTTATATCGCGTAATAAATTAGTCACTTGTTCTCAAAGAAAACTCCGCCATTGTTTAAAAAGATACTTTTATCGATGACTAGTCGCGTCCTAAGAATTTGTCCCACGGTTAGTACTCGCGGGTCTATTGTTTCAACGTTGAAACATCCTTTTCGGTAACATGCAAGCAGTACCTACCTAAACGAGTATGAAGTAATTAAGTTTTTAAGTTCTTAATACCTTACCAAACATGACCGAAGTTGCATTCAAAGAATTTCAGTAAAAACCCAAATGAGGATTGTTTATTCGTTTCTCACAAAATCGCGGCAGTCGACCGTACCCGTAATAAGTTTCAACAAAGGCGGGCGCGCGTCCCTTTCAATTAGTTTTTACGCGGCGGAGATAATGATTTACAACGGCCGCTCGGACGGGCACGGTGTAATCGCGGACCGCCATCTTTTCCCGGAAAGAGCGACAATGAACACACGTTCGCGGTATTTCGCCCCCTCTCTAGTCTATGGTCTCGTTTAGTTTGGCTGTGTGAACGCTTTCGCGGGTGCGTGCAGGAAGTGAAGCTGCTATGCGATGCGGTAATAATAGTAGCGTCCTACGCTCGCTCCTAGCCGATGCCCGACTATTATTGTTGTCAATTGAGGCAGATTTGCTTTCACACTAATCTGTTTTGGTAGGTATGCATTTGGGTATAAAGGGGACGTAAACACAGACACACAATCTAGAAACAATCTATGCTGGAAGAGATTTCTTCAGAAATAAGCATCCTTTGAATTCTTAATTTTGTAATTCTTTATTGTACACAAAAACAACAGTCATACAAGGTGATACTAGTTCATATGGTGATACAGATGTTCATGTGAAGGCGAGCTTAATTTGGCAATGAGTTTGAACCTATTATTCTGTTTGTTGTCTTTATTTGCGTGTGTACCTTCTTTATATGTGTGTGTGTGTGTTCGTTTATAATAAACAATCAGTCCTCTTCGAAAGCCGTGCAAAGCATACCACGGATACAAAACAAGGCTCGTCCAGCATGCAGCGTGCGTATCAAATCGCAGTCCGAACGACGTACTGTCACTAATATCATTGCTCACGACAGACCCACTGGCTTGTTTGAACTGGCCCGCAAAACAAAAGCCTTTTGTACTGCAGTTACGCGGCGAATCTCGCATTTTGTGCGAAATGGAGTGAGATATCGTTAATTTTGGATGAGATTGTAGACTGGCCAGTCATCATTTGCTGGTGAACTAGCTGTGTGAACTGCCAGATTACTCGTAGATTATTATCATTAGGAAATTTAGTGCGTAGTTCTTTCCGATTCCAGTAGGCCTAGATCTTTGTGTATTTACCTTGATTTGCAAAAATGGATCCTTGATTGAATACACTGAACTTGAATTTTAGAAATGACATTTCATCCTTTGTATATCCTCTCGTAGGTATTCTAAAGTTTTAATTCTAAAGGTGTCTTCAAGGCTAGAGTGAATAAGCTCTTAATAAACTAGTGTGCTTCTCCATTAATGTTTGCATCACGGTTTACCTCCATGCGGGATTGTAGTCAAGCACTGGTTTATACTATTTAACATGTATGTTTTGGTTTTCTTCTTTAAATATGACTCTTCTAGTAATTTTGTATTTTTTTCTCTTTTAATTTTTGTGTAGCATACATGTTTGTTGCGTTTTTATGTTTTGATGAGTATCTTGGACCTACAAATCCACAACGTCTACATTTGTCGTGTCCTTGATTTTATGCAATGAACGGTACCGTGCTGTTTTGTGCAAATCGATGGTGCACGTCCTCGCGCGACTTTCAGACGAACCGTGGAGTGCTACTTTAGCAAGATGGCAATCAGTAGTCTACTTGTTTAGTCTAAGTAGGCAAGGATGAGACAAAAACATAAGTCCGCGTAAATTGAACTTTTTTTTATTATTATACATAGGCTCGCGTTTGACCACTATCTCACCTTTGGTAAGCGATGATGTAGCCGACGATGGAGCACGCTGGAATAGAAAGCTTTCATTTTCTATCAAGTCTTCGATGCTACAACTAGGAAGTTCGTAGATAAAATCATAGAATAAAAAAAAACTTGAGTCTATTGTGCTATTTATCTATATCTAGGTTATTTCTGGATATCCTTATCACTGATAAGACAGAACCGGTCGTTGTGGCGACGCTTGTGGGAAGCCTTTCGGCTGGAATGATGATGATGATGATAAGACAGACTTCCATTGAATATAAAGTCGAGTTGTGTGTTTTTTATCTAACAAAACTTAAAAAACACTGTAAAAAGTGTTTAAATTCACGGCGTTTTCTTTACTTAAACGTCTCTTAATGAATTATTCTGTGTATTGGTGAAAACCGCATAAGAATCTGTCCAGCTTTTGAGTTTATACGCGAACAGACTGAAATACAGACGCGGTGAGGACAGCAAAGAACTTATACAGTAGACTTAATGCAATATACCATTTTCTACCAGTCAAGGTTAAAGAGACAACACATATATTCCTTCTATTATTTTCCCTGTGTATCTCAAAAATATAATTTCATTTAAGAACTCGAAAAATAAAGTAACCCTTTCACCATAGTCTGGTAAAAATGGCAACGCTGCGTCTTACGGCACGGATATAAGTAAAAATGCGCGGTGCCGCGGTAATGGCGGCGGGCGCGAGTCTCCGCGACTCGGCTCAGGTAGGCCGTAATGAGCCGAGCGGGACGCGGCCGCAGGTACGTGCGAAACAATGCGCTGGAAGGGCCCGCGACTAATAACGCAATGTTATTATTGCAGCTCTCCCAAACTGATCATGCGCATAGAAATCTTCGTCACTTTTCGGCAACGGTCGTATTCCCCGAGCGTCGGAAGACGATATGTGTACATATAGAGTGGTTAAGTGCATTTTCTTCATACATAATTTAGTAGAATTATGTGTTTTGATTCGGGTGTTTCCAGGAATACGACAATTAGAAAAGATCTGTGTGGTATTTGCAAGTAAACAAGTAATTCGTTCGGTAGACATTTATTGACTGAAATCCTGCGGTCGGTGGACAGTATTTATATTGGACAAAACAACTTAAGAATACCCTACATTACACCTCCACCCTTATTAACTAACTTAAAATTAACACTATACATAGGTACTTATATTCTATTTACAATACTTAAATGTGACAATATTTTTAGATGATATATTGATCACGGGTAATACGATTGAGGTACATATAGACACAATAAATAAGGTTCTTAAAGTATTACAAGAAAATGGTTTAAAAATAAAAAAAGCAAAATGTGATTTTATGAGTAAAGAAGCAAAATATCTAGGATTTATAATTACTAGACAGGGCGTAAAAGTGGATCCAGAAAAAATTAAACCTATAATTAAACTCTCTTCTCCGACGAACGTTTCCGAACTGAAATCATTTTTAGGTATGGTAAATTTTTACGGAAAATTTATTAAAAATTTAAGTTACTATTTATCACCATTTTATGAATTACTGAAAAAAGGTAAACATTGGGTCTGGAGCAATACACATGCTCAGGCATTTAATAAAACAAAAAAGTTATTAATTAGTTCCGAAATATTAACACACTATGACGAATCACGGCCCGTCATAGTGACGTGTGATGCGAGCTCGCGGGGCATCGGCGCGGTGCTGGCGCAGCGAGCGACCGACGGCCACGAGTATCCCATAGCGTATGCGTCAAGGACGCTCACCTCCGCGGAATATCATTATAGTCAAATACATAAAGAGGCTTTAGCTATAGTATTCGCAGTAAAGAAATTTCATCAATATTTATATGGCAGACCATTTGTTTTAAAAACAGATCATAAACCCCTAGTTAGTATATTTGGATCGGAATTAGGAATTCCAAGCATGACAGCTAGTAGGTTACAGAGATGGGCGTTAATATTATCGGCTTATGATTTTAAAATTGAATATGTGAATACGAATTCAAACACAGCGGACTCTTTATCGCGACTTGTAGAAGGTTATAAATCAATAAGCGAAACAGGTATGGATGAAGTCCCGGAGCAAACGTACCTTCACTTTGCCTCGGATGCTTTGTTACTTAATCATGACGATATTAGAAAGGAGACAAAAAGAGACCCAATGTTAACGCGTATATTGAGCTATGTTAGGGATGGTTGGCCTAGGGAAGTAGAAATAAAGGAACTTAGACCTTATTTCAACAGGCGTAGTGAAATATATACCGAGTTAGGTTGTCTTATGTGGGGTCATAGGTTAATAGTGCCCCGGTCTTGTCAAGACAGGGTATTAATGGAGCTACATGATACTCATATGGGAATAATTAAGACAAAATGCATAGCTAGGAGTTATGTGTGGTGGCCGGGGATTGATGAAATGTTAGAAAACCAATGTCGAAACTGCACTATCTGCGCTGAAATGGCCGAAGCACCCGTGCACCACGCACCGCAGCCGTGGAACTGGCCGTCTCGTCCATGGACTAGGTTACACGTGGATTTTTTAGGGCCAATACACGGACACAAGTACTTAATAATGGTCGATGCCACCTCAAAATGGATTGAAGCATGTCGGGTCACTTCAACTACAGCTAAAGCAATAATAGATAAAATTAGGGAAATCTGGTCTCGTTTTGGTATACCAAAACAATTAGTCTCCGATAACGGCCCTCCCTTTAGTAGTGAAGAATTTAATTCATTTTTAAAATATAACGGAGTAGAACATGTATTTTCCGCACCATATCACCCAGCTTCCAATGGTTTGGCGGAGAATGCGGTCAGGCAGTGCAAAAGAGTTATAAAAAAAGCTATTATCCAAAATATAGATGTAGAACTTGCCCTTCAGCGGTATTTACTAGTGTACAGGACCACTGAACATAGTACCACAAAAGAAAGTCCGTCACAAATATTACAAGGTAGGACGTTAAGAACTCGGTTAGACCGGCTGAAACCGTCGCGCGAGAAACAGGTGGCCGACGCGCAGCACCAGCAGAAGAACGCGGCAGGCGGGACGCACCGCGCTCTCGGTGCGGGGGACGAGGTTTGGTGCCGGGTGTACCAAGGATTAAAGAAGTGGGTAAGTGGTACGGTGATTGAGCGGTTAGGTACTACAGATTATCAAATAAAATTATTAGATGGCACAGAGATACATAGGCATATTGATCAGTTAAAGTTAAAATGTAAGGCAAAACAATCACAACCTACTGATGACGTAAAAGTCAGCACAAACGTTGCGCCCAAAAGCTTAAACCGGCATTTAGGTAATTCATTGGTTTTCCCTACACTACCAGTTACAAAAATACGCTCCGAGGTGTGCTCAGGGGGAGGTGTGGAAGGTTCGGGATGCGGTAGGGATGAGGCACAGTCGGAACCGGGGTTGATAACGGATCCGGATCCGGATCCGTCTGAAGGACTGGTTGATGGGTCCTCGACCACCGGTGAAACTCGCCTAGTTAGGAATAGGAGACCTCCGAAAAGATATGGTCAACCTTAAATTAGGTTAGGTTAAGTAGTACTTCCAGTTTTAAATACATATAAATCTAAAATCTTTTCCTGATTTTTATAGGTAACAGTTACTTCTAGGTACCCCCTAGGTTGAACTTTGGTTCCATTATAGAATTTTACTGTTAATTTACACGGTAATAACGGTATATCCGAAAAATATTCTTCATAAGTATTACTCGAAATACAAGATAGGGGAGAACCGGTATCAATTTCCATTGTTAACAATATATTATTTACTAAAATGTTCATGCTCACCGGCCTATATTGGCTTAGCGACATTTGATAGATAGGTTCCTCGTCTTCCACAAAATCTTCCGCGTCTACATCCGACTGCGTCTCGAACGTGTGCATAGCTGGCCGCCCTCCTGCACCCGGCCGCGCCTTCCCGGTACCCCGGCTGGCCGTGCGCGGCCCGCCCGCGCCGCCGCCGCGACTTTTCATGCCTGCTCCGCCGCCACGGCTCCGTAATTGGCCGTAGTCCCGATGATCCCAGTTACCGCGTGCCCCATTCTCCTGGCACATCCGGCGCAAATGCCCAATTTCCTTACATTTGCTGCACTGATATTTTGAAAACCTGCATTCCATTTTCGTGTGTCTGTAATCCCCGCATGCAGCGCATCCTCCCACTTGCATGCGATGTACGTCTCCCGCTTGATCAAATGCAGCCGAACTCCGCCGCGACACCGTGTTAGTGCTCGAACCTTCGATCCCCGCCGCGAAGGTGTCCCCGCCGACCCCGACCTGGCCGCTGACGTGGCACCGCCCGCGTCCGTCTACCGCGGCCGCATCCCGCTCGGCCGCCTCCAATGCGCTCGCCACCGATACTGCATTCACGAATTTAATGTTCCCTTCCGCAAACAACCGTTGTCTAATAAGGTCACTCATAATACCGCACACAAATTGGTCTCTCAAGTTATCGTCTAAACTTGTGCCGAATTCACAATACCGCGTAATTTTCTTCAATTCTGCCACATAATCGGAAATGTTTTCACCGGCTTGTTGTCTTCTTTGTCGAAATTTATAACGTTCTGCCAAAATCGACGGATTTGGTTGCACATGTTCTCGCATGACCTTCACGACCTCAGTAAAGGTCATGTCCGCCGGCTTCCTCGGACTACACAAGTTCGTTAGTAATTCGTATGCCGCTTCACCCATGTATGATATTAGCGTCGGTAACTTCAGGTCCTCCTTCACTGCATTTACCAAAAAATACATTTCCAGTCTATCACAGTATGACTGCCAACTTCCAGTCTTCAAGTCGAATTCGCCAAATTTCGCCATCCTCGTCGCCAATGTGGTATTTGCAAGTAAACAAGTAATTCGTTCGGTAGACATTTATTGACTGAAATCCTGCGGTCGGTGGACAGTATTTATATTGGACAAAACAACTTAAGAATACCCTACATTACAATCTGCATGCGCATTATTAATTTGGAAATACTGTACTTCATTGCAAGAGAGCAGTAATGGCCCAGTGGTAACTGCCCCGACTTACAAGTTGTAGGTCGCGGGCTCAAACCCAGCCAGGCGTCTCACTTTGTGTAATTTATTTCATCACCACAGCTCTCAAAAAGGTGAAGGAAAACATCGCAAGGAAACCGACATTTTCTAGAAGGAACCAAAACTTAGATGACATTTGTGACATCCACCAATCCGCACTCTTCCTCTTCTAGAGAGGAGGACTGAGTCCCAACAGTGGTGGGAACATTACAAGGCCGATAATGCTAATTATTACTTCAACGAGTACTCGCGCTTTACCTGCGATACAGACGCGCTTGGTCGCGTCTCCTCGCGATTTGGGGTTCATTTTTTTATGGCGGGTTTTGGCGGATGAGAAATTAATTGTGGGTATTGTATTGTCCCTTTTTAGTTTGGCGTTTTTATGACTTGAATGGTGATAATGATATCGGTAGTTATAATCCGTTGAAGTGTTCTGGAATCCACTGAGCTCCTCAGTAGAAAATAGGATGAGATCCTCAATATCTGTAGGTATACAAGTAAACTATAAAATAGCTTAGAATATTTTTATCCAACTTGAATTTCTATTACAAATTTTAAAGGCAGACCCGAATATTTTTCTATTACCCAAACCCGCATCAACAGCACAGCTCACACGCGTATGTAAAATAATGATACCTAAGTTATAAGAGAATTTATACTGTCGCCCCTACGCATGAATACCGATCGCAACGTGTCGCCGCTGACGATTGATGGCAGCAATTTTCGCGGCCGTGCCCCTTCAAGTTATAGCCTACACGTATCTGTGTCGCGCTAATGGCGGCGCGGAGGCGGCGATCGGACGGTGACGGCCGCGTAAAATGCGTAAATGTAAATGTGTGCCCGCGGTGTACGCCATCCGGCGTTCGTCGCGAGCGGCGATAATTTAGATAGTGCTGGCGTGGGGTTTTATTCGATTGTTCGTGCAACTCGATTGTTTTGACTTTGACTCGATTCCGACTTGGTCTGTTATAACGAGTCTCACTCTGGTAACCGAGCTAGATTCGATGAGTGAGAATGATTGATTCAAACAATCGAAAATTAGCGGTCAACTCCGCTTATCAAAACCAACTAAAAAACATCTCGATTATTTTGTAGAACGGCGAGCTGATGGTCTAATCGATGGTTAATTCGATTCTTTCGATTATTATTAAAGCATCTCTTGCCCATCGCTAGTTGCCGCCGCGCCGCCGCCTCCCCGCGGCCGCCCGACCCTGCGTCGCGCCGCGCCGCCGCCGCTGTCGCCGGCTGAGACGCACATTACGTAAAAACTCGACGTCTGAACTGCACTTTATGTTATGGATATGGTAACAATCGCTTCATCGACTTTCTCTTGCGATATACTCCGCGTTCTTGTCGCGAACTTTGCCGCTTAAACGCTCCCGGTTGCGTAGCTATCTCAAATGCCTAATATACCTACTAGAAAGCCTCTTCCACGGATTGTGATCTAGGTACCGTATCTACTTTCTGCTTTAATACATTGCTTGTAACGTGACCTCCATATAAGGATTATGAATCCTTGACCTACTGTAAGGTTGAATCTTTATTCACCAATCATAAATTGGATGGCCTTTCACTTAAAAATTCGCACGACGAACGCCACCAACGTATGCACTACCTTTGTGTTGTTCTATCTGTAATTGTTCTTTTGATTTTTAAGAGTTTGTGTGTACTGCAGTCTTATAATGTTCCCATTGCTGGTACTCAGGACTTCACTCTAGGAGAGGGAATGGACTGTAATCCACCTCGCGGGCCCAGTGCATGTTCGTGGATATCACGTCTTCGAATTTTTGGTTCTAGGACATGCTGGTTTCTTCACGATATTTTCCCTCACCATTTTGAGATTAGTAGTGAATGTGATGATGAAATAAATTATACAAAGAAATGCGCCTGGCTGGGTTTGAACCCGCGACCTAGAACTTGTAAATCAGGACCGTTACCATTGGGCCAGCGCTCGCTTGTATTTACAGACATAAGTAAATAAATAAGCCAGTAGCAACTGCACCGAAGATAATGATCCTTATAAAACCCAATAATTACACTTAGACTAAGTAAACGAGACGTGTTATCAGTGTTATTGAGGCTTAGTCATCAGCTAATCAGTTGTTATCGGCACACAAATAGCAGCAACAAACGCCGCCGGTCGACGACTTATGCAAATTCTTTCTACGCGCTGACATTGAATCTCGAATTTGATAAATCTGTTGGCGTCTGCCCCTCCGAATCCGAACTTTGTTTTTATTTTAGTTTTGATATGATAAGTAATTAGTACTGCAGCTGCTTGGTTATGACGGAGAAAGTTATGTGAGAAGTTGGAGTATTTAGAAATTAGGCACTGAAATGTTTATGTGAGAGTTTGAGTGTAGAAATCAGGTTTTTAGAGATTTAGGGAAGATCTGGATGACACTTGGTCGGATCAGGGAATCAAAAGTCAGCAATATTGGGTAGGATTTTCAACTTTACTTCAGAAGAAAATGAGTAGGTAAATGTTTGAAAATTAAACTTATGTTGTTCAAAAAAGAGCGCTCTTTAGAATAGAATAAAGTTTATTGTACAACAATTCAGTTTATACAAAAACTTAAATCTATGGATGGGTATGGGAGTTGTTTTAGGGAACGTAAATGTTTTCACGATTTCAGGTTTGGTTCCGTAGTAAAAGTTGTTTGTTATCATGAGTGCAATCACATGTTTAAGTATCGGACAATAATCAGTCACCCTAAATAAGATAAACTAGTGCTTGACTGCGATCCCACCTGATGGTAAGCGGTGATGCAATCGTTGATGGTGAGGCGCACTAGTTTATTAAGAGTCTATTTACTCTAGCCTTTAAATACAGCCACATTATAATCAGACGGGAAGACCGCAGCAGGAAAATTTTAGGAGAGTTCCATTTTATCCACTACCAGCACTATAACTCAGAATTTGTGAAATCTGACGTCTGCTAGGCATAATTTTATTGAAGGGTAGCTACACTGGCTACCGTACGAAAATGTAAATGTGCCATAACCTTTATACTTTGATTCGCGACCGCGGCGGCGTCGACCTAAGTGAGCCTGGTGTGACCTTGACCTTCGGGAAATTGAAGTAGGTTTCTTTATTACCTAGTAGCTAGACTAGACTAGCTGTCCCTCGCGGTTTCACCCGCGTGTTTTGGTTACCTACCGCTCCGCTGCCGCGGCTTGTATGTATCGTGATGTTATAGTATAGCTCTAGCCTTCCTTAATAAATGATTTATACAACGCTCTATGGAAATGTAGTTACTCAGATACCCGCGAAACGAGACACAATAGTAAAACAATAACAGCGCGGTCTCATAGGACCGGTCGGGGATTTAAACGTTAAGATGAGAAGAGAAAGCCCAGAGAGTTTTAGTTTTATCGCGTCATAGTAGAAAGCTATACCAAGGAAATATACTCCCGGGATAACATATATCCTGTTTGCTGTGTGTTCCAGGACCCTATCTATTATCAATTTCATTATAATTCGTACAGCTGTTAGAGCGAGAGTAACAAAAATACTAATATTAGTGTATAAACGTCTCGATAAATGGGCTTATTGGATAGCCCATTCATCAAGACAGGCTATCACAGAAAAAGAGTTTGTCAATTCGAACCAGTAGTTCCAGAGATTAACACGTTCAAACAAACTCTTGATCTTTATAATACATATGTATTGGTGTTATATAGATGTCCCATTACCAGGGCTCTAGTACCGCCTCTATCATGTAGTTAGAGACAAATCACTGCCCCCACGGGCAGTGATTTGTCTCACGTCTATAACCTTGATCTTAAGAAGTTCTATTCAAGTTATAAACGTTGTAGTTATTTGTAACTTTATGTGCAGTAGTGGTATATAGGCTGACTTAATGCAACTAGCAATTCCCTATCAGTCAATTTAATCTTTGTGTTTAAAAACTTATCACACTTCTCTTTTCCGTCGAGGGTTAAAAAGAATACATTTTGGTTAATAAATAAAATGTTTGCACAATAAATACATAATCTATATGTATATAACCTGGCTGACATATCACATCAGAGCCGAAACTACTAGGATTAGGGATATGAAATTTTGCACAAGGTTTCCTTTTAATTCATGAATCCCCGACCGGTCCAATGAGACCGCGCTGTTATTGTTTTACTATAGTGTCTCGTTTTGCGGGTCATGTGATAGGTTAAGACTTAGGCAAGCACTAAGAGAGGATTTTCCAAAAATCATTCCCTAAGGTGCATAAACGGAGGTCCAAAGTTTGTATGTAGAAATTTACTGTCACGCATTATACATATGTATTTGAAATAGAATGAAGTATCATTAACGTTAGATACTTACTTGAGAACTCAAATATATCTATTAATTATGCCGAAAACCAAACTAAAGTTGAAAGGACTTTCGAATTTTACGCTTATTGGCTTTGTAGGGCAGTTAAATTGAGTAGTCACTAGTAAGGTAGGTGATCTGGTAGGATTATGTATGTCTGCGAGTACACTTACACATACCTACACATATTTAACCCTTTAACCGCCCGCGTCGGACTTGTCCAACGAGTGTTTTCGTGTCCTTTGCGCCAGGGTCGTGTATTTGTGACTGGGTACTCCATGTCGTTTAGCTCTTTAACCCCCATAGGTGACACAAGAGCTGACGAAATGGACTAGTTGGTCGTGGATTTGCGACCCTGGCGTAATACACGCGAGATGGCTTGGCGGATATATCCGTTGCTCACATCTTATTCACCGATATTGTCAAGCATAAAGAGCGAAGAGAAGTAAACTTAAGTAATACCCTCGCGCACCCTTGAAATTGAATTTAAGGTAAAAAACCGCTTATTCGGTTGGGTTATACAAAGAATTTATCACAAAAACGTATTGCAGACCGTCCCAAAAATACAATCGTTACATTTGCGAGATAAGCAGACAATTACAATGTAGTCAGCAGTGAGTGTTCAAAGGCGCGTCGGGACGTGCCTTATCAATGGGGTGGCGGGCCGGCGGGCTGGCGGGCTGGCGGGTCTACGTGCACCCAGCCTGCCGCGGACAAAGCGCTCCTAGACATGTCGCGGATATTCGTGGGAAGAAAGGGTTGGGCCGCGGATACTCGGCAAAAAACGCAATAAACAGCTCATCGGCTCACCGTCGCGTGAGAGCGCAGAGTTTCAAAAACTTTAATTGGTCCCTTTTCGCATCGATTGTTATGTAGATCGAATGACGTTCGCGTCTCTCAATATTCTTTGTTTTTTGTCAACCCTCGTCCGTAAGTCGTTTCGTCTCTTTGTCTCTGCCCGTTCCGAATGTAGATTTACTTCCGGCGCGGTGTCATTTAAGAAATCATATTTCTTGTTCCATTTACTCTTGGCTCTTATTCCTCTCTAATTGTTAAGCATTGTTAAAACTTAATTCTTCGCGGTTAAGTAATGATTTAAGCTTTTTAATTAACCCTTTAAACTCTCGACGAGGAATAGAGTTGCGAAATGGCTAAGTGAGAAGCAATTCTGCGAAGTTTGTCGGACGATAAGTTATGTTTCGCAAATCGCGGAGTGTCGCGTTTCGCGAGTGCTGCTCCGTGATTATGTAAGTGTATTGCGTCTGCTATCGGCGGCGCTATCGCGGCACCTAAGCGCGCAGCCGTCCGTGATCTGTTATCACTGGACAGGTTCGCCTTGCGACATATTGTGTCGCATGTGTGCACGCTATTACACTTAATCACTCGTATGCAGGCAACGATCGAAATTGCCTTTTATACTCGAGTTTTTGTAGAGCAAGCGCGATATTGGAATGAATGGTGAGCAAGCGTAATATATTTTGTCATTATCGTTTATTACTTCGTGCCATTTTCCTTATTTCATATTTACATACGAAGGTGAAGCCCATCCTGATCTCATAAAGGCTAGCTACTTTCCCTGTCAAAATTATAAGCTTTATTGAGCAGATTCGGGCACGATCGAGTCAACTGCAAGTATTCATTTAGTGAGCGGCGCGAGTGGTTGCTCAAGCGCACGTATGGGCGCGGGTAACGAGCGCCGCCGACAGAGTTTCTGAACGATTATCTCCACGACTAATTATTTCCGGCGGCGCGCGGCGGCGACTCACGCGCGCGGCCGACACGTCGCCATCGAATCGAACAAGCTTTTAAAATTGTACATCTGCGCGGTCAATAGACGGCGCATGCATTTCACGCGCCACCGCCCCGAGCCCATCTATACTCTATACCTGACGTTGACGCTCGCGATCTTATTACCGCGCGCCGGCGAGAAAAAAAAACAAAGGAAGCGGCGGCAAGCGGAGCGGCCTCGGAGATTTATGGAGGCGCGGCGCCGCCGGGGGCCAGAGTGTCCCCGAGCGCGGCCGCGGCTTCCAGGAAGCGCGATGCGGGCGAGGGTTGGCTTGCACGCCGAATATTGATTACCCACTGGCCGTACTATTAATAGGAGGTCGGCTGACGTCGCCCGGTGGGAGTTCAGGCGCTGTCCGCGCTCGACCTACGCGAGCTGAGTACGTTCGCCTTTCCGCCGTCCATTTCGCTAATTGCCTCAAGCCACACCGGCTACGACCCGCTCGCTCTGTGCTAGCCATATACCTACTAACTAAATTATTTCGTGCATGCACATCGCATCGGTAATTGCGGGGCGATTTCGTATCCATCTTCGAGAGTGCCAAATTATTTAAGCTCAGGGTCTGAATGGCTTACTTCATTATCATCTTAGCTAAAATAGTTATTCCTGTTCAAGTCAAGACATGAACTGAATGGCACGTGTTGTTTAGCCCATTGTTGTCGACCATTTTTTTCAGTCGCACCATTCTGTCTACCTGTAAGTGGTCGTCTACTGACGCTAAAGTAAAAGCAGGACAGATAGTAAAGTAATTACACAGAACAATCGATTCGGTTCCGAATAATTAGCAAACTGCAGCTGCAAGCGAGTTATTTGAACAAGATAAGAGCGGTCATCCGCGGAATATGAACTAGGGGAAAGCGAGCGTGCATGGAGAGCTTCTAGAAAGTTCGAACAATGCGTTAATCGCAGTTGGGCAGACAGTGACCCGCTAGCGCCGCCACCGCGCCGTCACGCGGCCGGCGCGTGCGCGGCCCGCGAGGTCACCGCGCGCACCGCTACGCGACAGCGGCCGCAGGACAGAATGCTCACTAACGTGAAGGGTATTCAAGAACGTATGCATGAATAATTTTCTCACAACTTTAGTTTTAGCACGCAATATCTCTGTCTCGGCTATTTTACATGCGAGTAATTAGTAGTACACACACGAGTAAGATACGAGTAGTATTTGAAGACCTCGCTTTGACCTCAGTCGGTCAGACACATGAATGGAGTGGTCATTGCCCAGCTGTCTGTTATACAATAGACGTGATTTTCCTTTTACATGGAAAGTGAAAAGACAGCTAAGGAGTGGAATTCCCTGCCAGAGTCTGTTTCCTGATGGGATTTTTTAGGCTAGAGTGAATAGGTTACTTCCTCGCGAAAACGTTCCATCAGGTGAAAAAAAATCGTCGAGGGACACAGTTTTAGACTGTTGACCGTTGACAAATTCCTCTTTCTTCACGAAGGGTTTACCTTCTGCATGTATTTTGTGTGCGCAGTCCGCGGTTATGCGCGGGCGCAACTCTGTGCGCCGACGCACGCGCTGCACCACGGCCGCCATTATCGCCGACATTTTGATCGATGCCACAGATAGCATCCAACAGCTCAATAACGTACAAACAATATAAGTAATACTGCCCAAAATACAAGGGGTTATTGTCCGCCGTCCGAACGGCCGAGCCACCTGTTTTTCTTTTGCCAATATTCTATTGTTGCCAGCCAGTGTTTACTTTTTGTCTACGAGTAGGCTAGTGTAGCAGTGATGTTTATTTATTGTATATAGTTCTTTCTTTCCGGTCAAGTGTGTTACGAAATACTGAAGATGATGCAGATTGCACGTCACTGCAAAGGTCAAATTGCGTTGTGGAATGTACCAATATTAATCAATGCTTCTCCGATCTTCCCCATAGCGACAATCACGTCGCCGCGACGCGACGCGACGGTAATGTTTTAAACAATGCCGCGTTATCGCTAAAGTAAATGCGTCACCGTCACAGTGTTCATTTGAGCGCGGGCTACATCGGCGGCGATGCACGTTGCGTCACCGCATCGAACGGATATAGCCGCGATCGATCAACATTGCTTCCTTTATTTTTGCGCGACGCCATCACTTGCAGCCAGCCTCGGCTAGCGGTCTCGCCCACGGCGCGGCATTCTGTACCTAGCTTTCTATTCTATTCAGAGATACGTAGTTTCACAATGTGTCGATGCAACGTCAATAGTCGCGACTGAGGAAGCGACGAGACGCCGACATGACTATTTTCAGCGTTTACGCAATATGCAGATTAAACGTACCCTGCCTGGCTGACATTTGTGGTTTTGCGAACACTGTCTTGTTCTCGTAAACTTAGCATTCTATCGACGTAAATTCCATAATGGTCTATTAAATTTTGCATAAAAATCAAACTGCTAGATTTCTCCCGAACTTTTAATTATAATTTATTGACATGAACTGTCAGACTCATTCGCTCTGAGTTTTTTGCGTTGTTTCCATGTCGAAATCAAAACATGTATCGTTGCAAAAGTGTCGATCAGATAATCTTAATGATATGGTGGCGGATACGTGACGATAACGCGCGCACGTCATTCGCGCGCCTATCTCAAACGCGCCGACTAATTGTTGTGTTCGGACAAGCTTGGAAAGAATTATTCCACCGCTTGAGCTCGGAGTTCCGCGTGGGTGCATCATTGCACTTCAACCCACTCTATTTAAACATGTTAACATATCTTGAGCGTCCATCCATTGACGCTTTGCTTCTAATTCTGATTCCACAGTTCGTAATAACTCGTCAATGGATGTCGTCCAAGGCGATGCGGTTGTCGTGATGCGGTTTAGGATGTGTATCGAGGAAAGGGTCCGGCGTCTCTTCGCCAATAAGTTTCAAAGTTTTATTTTATGTCGCTGTATCCACGTGTACCACTTTAGCTTGTCTCTCGCCCGGCGTTAAATGCGCACAATGTGTGCCCGGACTTACAGTTAGCAGCGGTGCGGACTTTATAATAATTCGCTCTTTTACTGTTTCCGCGTTTTGTAAATAAGATGCCATTGTCTGAAACGAACATGTTGCGAGGTGCTAGATTATTAACAATCTAGTTTATTCGTTTTAAACTTACAGTTATCTAGAACGCAATATCGTTTGGGGCTAGAGTTTAATCGGTACGTACGATGCATGTTAGAGGTTCGTAGGCGATTACTGTCAGTCAGACCTGAGGCAGTGCTTGTAAAAAGAAAATATATTATTTACATGGTACATTAGTGCTCTTTTTGCGTACTTACCTACATCTGTAGTAGGTAGTACATAGTCAAAGCGAGCTGGCACTACACGAGCAGTCGCCGTCCGCAGTCCGTTGCTAAGAGTAGGTACTCGCTGCTTATAATCAAGTTTTCAGTAGTTGCGCGGTAAAGGATAGCTTTTGCCAGTAATTTGTCTGAAATCCCCGCTGGCTACATAGGTAAGGCGGCGGCTCCCGGAACTCGGCGGCTGTTGTATTCCCAGGACTACTTGTAGTTGATGTTTCACCAACATTATCAACTAATTCGCATAAAGCGAGCCAAAATATTATTACTAGTGGGCCCTCGCCCGCGGGCGCGCGTTTAGTATTCATATCTTAGACATAACAATCGGTATTTAGGACCCTTTCCTTGTTGCTTTTTGCTTTCTGACTTTCCAGAATTTGAGTCTGTGGGAATCTAACTAAAGCAATTTTATCCTTTTACCAGGTGATTATGATTACTGCTGCAGTATCGTGTGACAGGTCATCATTTGAAGCGGTCGCTAATATCCAATTTAAATGCATTTATAGGTACCTAATCGGCGACTGGCCGTAGACACAAAACTCTATTGCGCGTACATACCATTATTCTAAAATCAATTACGGGTGCGGAGTTTTATGGGCTTAGTTAGGTTCCGTCATGTAAAGGGCAGTGCGCATCGATCGCCCTCTATTAGCGCGAGCGGCGAGCGCGCGCACCGTGGGAGCGCTGCGCCTGAGTCAGCCGCCGCGCCGCGCCGCCGCGTCATGTGTCAGTGGGCGGCCATTTTCGGTGTTCTCCGTGTTCTCTCGCCGCTTATTTGAATTGTTAATGCCAATTTTAACAGCGAAATAAAATAACTAAGCGATACATTATACGTTTCCAGGTCCCAGCGTATTCTGTTCGTTTACGATGGCGCTCGCACGTCACTTTACTATGCTGCCTAGAGTGAATAGTGCGAGGTATTTCAGTTAGTTTTAACGTGTTCTGTTGTTTCTATAATTTCGTTTACGGGGTGAGCAGAGTTGTAAGAGCGCGTTCGTTGACATGGCGCAGGTTAACGAGCAGCGGTACGGAAGAGTTTAGAATAGAATAGAATAAAATACAACTATGGAGCAACGGAGTTTAGGAACCTCGTGAAGTAAATACGTACAATTTGTTTTTAGGAGTGCTTGGCTTGCATAGCGGACAGCACCTCCAATTTTACTCACGATGTGACGAAAGGAGGACCAGGACCACCGCTTCTTAATTATTGGAAACAATATGTTTCCCTACAGATTTGGCCTATCGCTTTGTGTGAGTCTGACAGTAAAATCAGCAATACGTAGCGGTTGTTGTAGACTTTTCACAAGGTGATTTATTTAAAAGAATTAGGTACTGCAGCTCTGGCACGCAAAGGGCAACTGAAGCGGGAGGGTAAAAGTCTAACACTTCCTCTCGCTCCAATTAGAAGTTATTTGATGATTTTCCACCCTCAAAAAACTTGATAGGTACTCAGAAGAAAAAGAAAATTAGGTAGATGTGACCTACGACTCGTAATTTTCCCAAAATTTTCTCTCATTGGTACACCAAAAACCTCGCAGAGTTTTTGTTATTCCAAAATATTTTAACACCAGACGCTACGTTAGTCTTGACGAATAGTTAGACATTCATTCTAGGTACAGAATGAGGTGCTTTTCCACCAGAAATGAGCGAGGTAGCTAGGCGGTACGAGGATGTGTATCTAGAGACACTAGAATGCGTGATTGTTTCCACCATAGCATAGACTTGTTTATTTTAGATTTGAAATCATTATATTGACTTCTCTGGCTCTTGGTGGCGCGGGTGGGCATGTCAGACTTCTACTGACTAAAGCCCATTCCTGTTCCCAGTCTGGGTTTCCTTTCGTTTAACCCAGGGCCCCAGTAGCCTTTGACCCTTTTCGCCCCTACTGTGTGCTGATATCTCCTTAAGGCGCGCGTGGAACACTACATACCGTCACCATAACGTAGAATTTGTGAGGAGTTTGTGCAGTGCAAATTACGAGGATGCATAGTTGACTCTTTTAGATGTGCGCTAGTGGTTTACGGTGCCTTGGAGTGTCTACTCTTTCGCATACTTTCATTGCTCGCGTCCCACACACATTTCTCGCTTGCTCCTCTTGCACACATCTTTGAATTTTTTGTGTGTATCTTGTATCGCTAGCCCTGAGCTAAGCGCTAAACAAGCTGCAAAAATAATGTGATCTCATTGGTGGCAATTTACCCTCACGCACCGCTTAGCTATCTCGCTCCGCTCATCTCTGTTGTCATGCACCTTTACGGCAGAAAAAACGTATTACCTACGTTCGTAGGGTATCTTGGTAATCAGAGTAAATGTATGCGTGATACATAGCAGGGGACTTACCTACCGCGAGTGGCGTAGTATCCGCAGTCTCAGGGTCAAATGTTGGCAATATTTTTAGGCCAAATATTGAACGAATATTGGACAAATATTGAATATTGGCGCTTACAAAATTAGAGGATATCGCGTTCATTACGTTATGTCAATAGTAGTGTGTGTAGTAGATAAGAGTTGGTCTAAATAAGGATTGTGGTTGATTTTCCACTTTTTTGGGTTTCTTAGTTGGCGTTTTTTAGGTGTGATATCATCATGACTTCTCCTGCTTTGGGCGGAACAGGAGAAGTCGGCGTGTCAGACTTTAACTGACTAATACCCACTCCTGTAACTTCTTTGCCTTCGTTCCAGGGTCTCTTTCGTTCAACCTAGGGCCCCAGTAGGCTTCGACCCTGCTGGCCTTCTACTGTTTGCTGATATCTCTTTGAGGCACGTGTGGAACAATACGCGCCGTTGACGACTTGGGCTTGGTCCGCATTACCAGATGTCAGATTAGCGAGCTACCCATTGCTCGCCGTTCACAAGCCCACTTCTTAGTTGGCCTACGAGAAAAGTTTTGCTGCTATGACATAATAAATCATGTCAACTATGTAGGTACTTTTTGTTTAAATAGTCTCAAGCAAAGTACCTACGTATAAATCCAGTGCATCATTCATTGCGTAGCATTATGAATATTTTGTAACAGTTTTCCGCTTGGTTACCTTATTTTAAAAAGACGTAGACCCATGACGAAATGACTAAGTTATTCTTTATACCTCTTAAATCTGACGTATGTAGGTATTTAACTGTTTACGTAACAGAACCTACGTCCTAGTGGTCACGTCTTAACAGCATAATACCAGTAATAATGTGACTAACTATCCGTAATTGTCGCCAGTCTTTAGTCTTTCCTTAAAGCTAAATTACCTCCTAAGCACTAAATTAGTTTATTCATTCAAATGTACACTAGGTACTAACATGTTTTAAACAATTCTATTATATTTTTTATTATGCCAAGTAACATAGGATGAGGGCAGGAAGAAGAAGAAGATATATTTTTTTAATAATTTTTATTGGGTCCTCCCCTTTCTCCTACAAACCTCTCTGTGTTTGATGATCTTTGGACAAGTTTTCCCCGCGAAAATGATCAGATCGTCATATCACCTTCGCCGCGGTCGACCTCGACTGCGTCGACCGTCTTCAGGTGTCCAATGATTGGCAATTCTCGCCCCTCCCCTCTCCCACTTGTCACTCCCACTTCAGCCTAGCTCGGTTCAAGCTACCGGCAGTCAAGGCTTCAGAGAGGAACTTCCAAACAATACGAGCCGTGTTCAGAAGTACCTATCGCTTCCTGAATTAAGCCCTTGATTCAGTCGCCTAATGATGCCTCCTGACGACTGGAGGAGCCTTGACCAGCAGGTCGAGGCTCGAGGCTGTTAAACCATTCATCACCAAGTCCACATCCCACATGTCGACAACCTGGTGACAAGTCTAGATACAGGACCTACTTAATTAGCGTATCTTTGTCGGCTTTCACGAGGTTCTCGTACTGCGGGATGGTTATACCAACAATCATTAATCGCCCCTCGATGTGGTTCACTATCATTGTATCACGCTTATTGGCTACAACTATAGTCTTGCTTGTACGATGTGATATCATCATTATCAAGAGTTGGATCGGGCACTTACCTGAGTACGGCACAATTTGCCGATGGATAATATAATTATTATTTAAACTGTTTTACGTATGCGTGTGTGACGATTTTTTCCTGAATCATCTCCAGACGCCTGAGCACGTCATTTACCTAGATATATATTATTTTCTTTATTCCTCAAAGTTACATTACCTCATAAGTTGTGGTTGATATATAGCGTTTTCTGAAGAACTGTCTGATTTGAATATGTTATTATGTCTTTATTAAATATTTCAATAATGTCATAATCATTTGTAATTACGCAAGGATCCAGGGGAATATCAGCATTAAGTTGCCTGATACATACTGAGCTGGTCTCCCATTTGGTGCAACATTGAGATGCATACCTTACTATAATCTATATCTTTCATCTGTAGTATTTCTTTCTTTTTAAGGTTCCGTTGTAAAAATGGTACCTCTATAAGATCACTTTGTTGTCCGTCAGTCAAGACCCTTTTTCTCAAGAACGCGGGTATGAAGCTGTAATTAATATCAAATACTCAGTATATATCAGTGAAAAATCAAACTTTTCAAGTCAACACAATCTAAAGATAATGCCATTCATAACTCGTTTAGGCGCATAATTGTACACTCGCAAGGAAATCAAAACCAGGGTACTTTCCGGTGACATAGAAACCTGAAATTTGACATGAAGCAAGCTCCCATAGCACAAGTATAGGAAAACGTATGAAAACTGTAAAGTTGTGAAGTCCAAAGAAGACTTTATTTTTAGATTTTACTTCGAGGTATGTTTTTGCTGACTCCAGTCTTGCCATGGAGTAGTAGTGGCTAGGCAGTTGATGACTTCTTCGGGGTATGTTTTGTGGTAAAAAAGAGACCCATTTTTTTGCCTCAAGACCGTTAGTATCTACGCCATTGATGGGAGGGACTTTGTTATATAATACGTAACAATGACGTACCCTATGTATAATGTATATAATTCTAATCATCTTATTATTACTATTACTCTAACTACTGTCCATTACGTGCCTAAGCAAGTACGTCGGTCGCGTTATCCTGTTTCCTCGTGGACTGCAGTCGCTGGCAGCTGCGCCATGTTTTTTTAGCGCGAAAACAGTGCAGATGCATGCGGGCGAAGTACCGGACTATGGACTGAGTGCGTGGGAGCGCGGAATGACGCGTGCAGTCGCGATGGGTGCATGTCATTAACAAAATGGCGGGAAGTAGAGGAGATTGTTATCGAGTGGTTTATTTATAATATGTTATCGTGATCGTGGTAGATTTGTCGATAATGGGTGTGTTTTTGGTGTGGTTAAAGTCATCTGTTATTTTATCTTGTGAGAGCTTTCTAATTTGTGTGATGTCTTTCTACCTTTTTTTTGAGTAGGGAATTAGTGAAATCATTAATATGTAGGTATGTAGGTCACATGAGCTGCCTGCCAACGTCAACGCAAGTCGTGGCGCGTTCAATGCATCGCAGCTGAGTTTCGAGTCAGCAAAATTGGACTCGTCGCCGGCCGCCGTCACTGCAAGCGGTGCACACGCGCGCCCCGCCCTCCCCGCGCCCCCCATCGCTGAGGCGCCGAAGCAAGTGAGTGCGTCACGTGCGTACTCTGCCGCCGTTATTGCTACTCCAGCAAAAAAGCAGCGGCCAAAACAAGTGAGGGGTACCCAAGGGCCCTCCGATATAGTTCGAAGCTTGTTACCTGCGGCGACAAGTCAAGGACAGGCCGATGAAGAAGGCTTCGTTCTTTACCAGAAGAAGAAGAAGAAGCCTGCTAACCGCAATCAATGCGGTACCGCATTAACTTGTCCGAACGCGTTGCTGCGTCCCGCTATTCCATCGACGCAGCTGTACGTGTCCCGTCTGCATCACTCCACGAAGGTAGAGGAGCTCGTGGAGTACATTAAGATGAAGACCAATTTCATCTTGAGAGTTGAAAGGTTAGAGTCGCGCCACAAGATCAACTTCAAATCTTTTGTGGTACGGGTGCCGACTCATAGCGTGGAGACTTTCATGAAGGAAGAATTTTGGCCGAAGGGTGTCGTGTATCGACGCTTTCGCGGAAGGCTACATGACACCACGACTCAGCGCAATACGTCGCCGACTCAACGTAGTTTTAATAATGTAAATTAGATAAATATGTATTAGTGTATTATTTTTAAGATTATTTTATGTATAGTGTTTTATGGGCCCTAGTGGCCTGAAATAAAGATTTATTATTATTATTATTATTATTATTATTATTATTATTATTAAATAATTCCTCAAGATCAGTGTTAGACTTTTACCGACTAAAATTGTCTTGCCAAGGTTCTAACTCTTTTGAAAAATATTTCAGGATGAATGTCCTTACGCCTATCTAGGTATAGGTTGTATTAGATTATGCTGACAATGCATCAGCTAAGAGTTTTGTATTTTCCAATTTATACAAATATACATATATATATATATATATATATATATATCAACTTGGAAATCAATAGTTCCATAGGTGATAGCAGGGTTTTTCTGTGTTCATGTTGATGTTCGGATACGTCCAAGTAGAGCTAATATCTGGAAGACAAGGCGATCCCAAATAATATTCATTTCAGTTTGTTTTTTTTTTGGTTTACATTGAATGTTCTTTTGTAGCAATTATAACTTGATAAGTTATTTTTTGGCTATACAAATATTGTTCCGTGTGAGAATCGACTACTGCGCATACCATGCCGTGATTATAAAAAAAACTCTGTATAACCGGCGGCACGTAACTTGGCAATGCGCAGAAATCGTTTTTTAGATCTATTTGGTGGTCAAGCGGGACGCGGAGTATGAGGTAGCGCCGATCCAGAGCGCGATTGGTGCAGTATTATAATAGTAGTTCATGATTGGTGCGTTAGACGACTTTTGCCTCCGCACTGCGTTATGTCCCGTTAGCTCATTCGCTTTATTGTGCACCATGCGCAAACTTGCCAACTTATTTGCCGGGTATTATAGCTGTAAATTAAAATCTGCTCCCGCCCCCGCTTCCGCTCATCCCGTCACCAAGCTCGCAGCCAGTCGGTCGGCACGTTTGCACGGCTGACGGTCATCGCGCGGCGGGCGTCGACGCGCGCATTACGCGGACGCGCTCCGCGGCCGCGACGCCAAGCGGTGACTCACGCGCCGATAGCATGCGCGCGGAGGAATGGACTGAGCGTTACGACAATACATTACCGGTCTGTATGAGATAAAGTGACTGCGTTGAATTGAATGTGGTTTTTTTCTGTAGGTTCAAGTGTAGAGAATGTCACTCAGTTATTTGTCAGTTTTGTTTGTAAAGTTAGAAAAAAAAATCGACATAAACTAGTGCTTGACTGCGATCCCACTTGATAGTAAACAGTGAAGCAATCGTTGATGGTAACACACTAGTCTATTAAGAGCCTTTTCACTCTAACCTTGAAAACAATAACAAAAGTTTTAGCTATCACGGAACACAAACTTCGTCTGGGAATTTGACTCCTTAGCAGTACGCACGATTAATTTGTTCCATAAACGTTTTCGTAGGATGTCCATCATGTACCGGTGGCGTATGGCCGTTCGCCTGGTAGTTCGATGATGGATCTATAGAAAAGAGACATAAACTGCACAGTTGTTTTGTTGTTTGTTTTGTTGTTCCTTCTTCTTTTCCCTGGCTAGAGACATCCATTTATTAAGGCTGTCACAAGAAAGTCCAGTTCAGGAGATGACAATCTCAAACATTGACTTGAGAACCCAACACGAGAACCCATTAAAAAAATGGTCTCTTTCAACACCCAATTTAGTGACAAAATCGCTCAGTCCATTTCCTTGTCGATGGATCGAACAACAACATTCGAATTTCGAACGTATGTGCTTGCGCATCAGTCACTTGTGCTGGTATTCGTCGTCTGCGTGCTGCGGCCGCTTTCAGGTCACGTGGCACACTGCACGATCTACAATCCGACGGGATCCTGTTACTTAATGTGTCTTCTAAAGATCATGTTTAAGTATTTATAAGTTACTATAGTTTCTGCCTTTGGCTTCTTCTGCGTCCGTGAATGTTAGTCTTATAAAATATAGCCTAAATCTATCCGCTTTCAAGCGTTCAAGCTAGCTCCGTACCAAATTCCATCAAATCGGTTCAGAAGTTTAACCAATATATTTAGCATTAGCGGCCTTATAATGTTCCCACTGCTGGGACTCAGGCCTGCTCTCTAGGAAAGGGGACCAACCAATGTATGAAGTCCAATAATTATAGTGACAGAATCGCTCAGTCCATTTCCTCGCCGATGGATCGAACAACAACATTCGAATTTCGAACGTATGTGCTTGCGCATCAGTCACTTGTGCCGGTATTCGTCGTCTGCGTGCTGCGGCCGCTTTCAGGTCACGTGGCACACTGCACGATCTAGAATCCGACGGGATCCTGTTACTTAATGATTGTGTCTTCAAAAGATCATGGTTCGTCCGTTATAAGTTGGCGAGTGTGAAGTTAGGCTCTGCGAATTTTGGCGCTTGAAATATCGTACAAAAATAAAGGTTTTAAAAAAATAAATGCAATTTGCAGTTGTTATTGTTGTTAAAAAAAGTTATTGGCATTTGATTTTCCTACTAGTTAGTATTACCTACATATAATTTTTTTGGATTCAACCTCTTTTTCCCAGGTCGTTTCATTAGACGGACTATAACACTAAAACTGTCCACCAATTCCCAAGCCCAGAAAACACTACAGACAAACAATTTTTTTTTATCCGTGCTGAAAACAGAGTGAATGATAATGAACATTGAACTTGCAGTGTACGGTCACCGGACGCCCTTGATACTTGAGTCTGTGGAGTTCTTTGCACCTACATACGTGTAATACTCGAATATGTTATGATCATGTTTTGATAAGGTGTTAAATAATTCGCAATTTTTTATGCGTTTTTGTATATTTTCGTACAAAACCATTTACTAGGTATCTTCTTCTTCCTGCCCTTATCCCATATTACTTGCGGTCGGCGCAACACGTTTTCTTCTTCCATTCTGTCCTGTTGTCCGTCACACTATCACTAACTCCCTTTTCTTTCATATCAGTCCTTACACATGTAAATTCAGAACTTAAAAACAAAACCATTTAGTAGGTATCTTTATTATAAAAACAAATCTCTCTCGCGTCTGTCTGCCGGTCATGGCCGGTATGGACGCGATACAACTTTAAAACTAGTGAACGGATTTCACGCAGTTTTTGCTAAAGATAGAGTGATTTATGAGGAGCGCGTAGGCCTACTATCCACGGCCTTAGGTGTATAGTAGGTACCTACATGTAAATTATATTTGAGAAAAGTCTAGACTTTCAAACATTTTAACTAAATAGGCCAACAATTTAAGAGGCCTGCGGAGACCGCGCGCTATCTCGAGTTGAGAAGAAATAAAACACGTTTTTGAGGTTGATGGAAGCAATCCAGATAGTTTAAACAATTCTTGGACACACCGACTGGAGTAAAGTCATCATCCGCACACTGACAGTTGCTTGCTGTGATAGCAATACAAACTATTGGAAATTTGGGAGAGGTTCCGTAATACCAAAAATGATTAATGAAAAATTAATGTATTTCCATTATTGTTTCGAGTATTTATAACTTGATAATAATATCTGTGTTCCTACGAAAATATATTTTGAAATATTGTTGTTTATAATATAGAAAAAACAAAATAAAAACATGACATTTTCGCTGTGAAAATGTGCAAATTTAAATTCGCTGAAATTTCGTTTGGGGTAAGTTTTTCAACAAAAAGACGATGTAGGAACCTAGATAATTATTGTCTGAATCCGAATAATATCATATTATGGTGTAAATATGCTTAAATTGCAAATGATTTTGGTATTACGTTTGTATGGATAATTCTAACGTCGCGCCCGCCTTAAGACATTTTATAAACACTACGATTTTATCATTCACTGACGATTTTCTCAACGCTACGTAGTACTGTAGGTATGCTATGGCAGATTCTTTTGTTGTGGAGGAAAATAAACATCAAATAATTCCTCCCGCTCTGGATGGAGCGCGAGGGAGTGTCAGAATTTAACTGACTAAAACCCACCCATATTCCTTCGGTTCCAAAGGGAAACTAAAGGAATTTGTTCCAGGGGAGCGTTTCAGGGGTTTTTTTTCTGGTAGGGGAATCATCAGAATGACTTCTCCTACTCTTGGGCGGAGCGGGAGGGCGTGTCAGACTCTTACTGACTAAACCCCTACACCGTTCCTTCGTTGCCTTCGAAACTATTACAGGTTTACGAGAATCACGATGTTATTGAAAAAAACCCAGTCACGTCACATTTTGACATTTAGCGACATAATAAATACACCGCGGTTATCATCAGCAAAGATCGATATCTGTGTAGCCACGCGTAAACATTGAGGCTGACCTTGCGATTGCTGGTATAGTGCGGTTTTTTAAATTAAGAACATCTCAAACCCTACTTTAACGACATTTTTTTATAAGTTTTCAAGCTAGAGTGGAGTTGAGGAAAACTCAACTTCAAATATTTAAATCGGAATTCGGGGGCAGTCTTAGGCCCAGTTTTTATTTTGAGTTAAGAACATCTCAAACCCTACTTTAATGCCCATTTTTGACAGGTTTTCAGGCTAAAGCAGAGTGAGAAATACTTAACTTCAAATGTTTAAATCAGAAATCGAGGGTTATCTGAAATTGGGGATAGTTCCGGGTGAGTTTCTGAGTATTTTGAGTTAAGAACATCTCAAACCCTAACTTTACGCCAATTTTTGACAGGTTTTCAGGCTAATGTAGAGTTTGAGAAATACTCGACTTCAAATGCATAAATCAAAAATCGATGGATAGTCAGTATTGCTCAATATTGACGGTTACCTGAAAACTCATAACAGTTATGTCCCGACACTACTTACCAACCCTTCTCCCAAAAAAAAGGGTAGATGTAACATTTATAAAAACAGAACACAATGACAACAAACATCTTACGAGCAGCTGATCTCAACGACCACTAACATGTCTATAAAACGTTTCAACACAAAACGTATCGCTAAACTGCTGAATACGACAATTGCCCATTATCAACACAACAAAATAACTTTTAATTCCCAACAATAAAGTTCAAATTGGAACGAGACATAAAGGGCAATGATAATAACAACAGGGCAAAGAAAGGCCAGTTTAAAATGAGCTTCCACCCTCTTTTCTTTGCTTTAAAATTGGGTTTGTTAAGAGGGTTTGTTAGTGGGTGTAGAAGTCGTCTGAAAGTGGTCGATTTATTGAGTTGCGTCGGAAAGTTTTGTAGATATTGAAACGAATAGCGCCACCTGTTGATCGCGGTTTGCAACTTCGTTAATGGCGCTCTATTGGGCCAATGATGTCTGTGTTAGATTGTTGTTAAACAGCTCAAATTATATGTGTTTATGAGGGATAAAGCCTTCCGCGCACTGGGGTGTTATGCTACATGTAACAGGTTATAATGATCCGGTTGTTGAGTGCGTTAATATTGCTTGTTTCGTTTTGGGATAGGTTTGGTTATGAGATCATATTCGGTGTAGTTGATAGAGGGCCTTTTTATTTTTAAGGTGGCTTCATTAGATAACTTTCCTGCTAAACGTAGAGCGATAGAGTATCAAATTTAATAGTAAAGTAAAACACATTCTTGTTGCTTTCGTTCCCTTTTGCGATTTTTAGGGCTGGGGAAACCTTCTAGCAATAGTTGATAGAGAGGGGGCAGACTTGTATCTATGTAAATTATGCTACTTATATATGACCCTAGCTCAAAAACGTAGGCTTCAGTTCTTGAACTCAAACTATCAGCAGATGGTTTTTATCATTTATATTTTTACGCAAGAAATGAATTGACTTATAAACGACACGATTGGCCGATTGGTTGTTGCGCTGCGGTCGCGGGTTTGATACCCGCACAAACATTTTTAATTTATGGACGATATGATGGATGGTATTTATGTTTACATGTTTGGTCACAGTGGACACACAGTAACTGCTAGGCAAGTGTCCACACAATGGGTTCCTACAGAGGGCTAGCTCCGTAGAGGTGAGATCAGAAAGTGGTGGCAAGGTGATTTAGATGCTTACCACGAGGACTAAATCGAGATGGCGCGAGAGACGAGTTTCTGGAAGAAGTTGGAGCAAAGATCTCTCATCTTTGCTCGGCTGTGGAACAGTAATGGCACAGTATAACTGTAATAATAATGGGTAAAAAAAATAGTAAATAAACATCTTCAGTTCGTACAAGCAAAAACAGCTATATTGTAGAAATTCAAGCACTGTGACAATTGTTTTGTAGAGCAATGTTTACAGTACAAGTCGTGTATAAATGATTGCCGAAGTTTTTAGTAGCTGTTTGTTTTATAATAGGTACTAGGTACTAGCTGTTACCGCGGTTTCGCCTGTGTGATAGTAAAAAAATATTCCAAGGAAACATACGGTTGACTGGAATAGAATGCCTAAGGCAACTGTTCTGTACCCACATTGGTACTGTACCCAAATTGGTACAGTGGTCAAGAATGGGTTAAGTCCGCCTTTATACTATCTTTAACTACTGTGTTATTGACATTTCTATTTCTTTTTTAAAATTAGATTTGTGTTTGATTTTTTCGCTATCTTGACTTTGTTTTGTTAATGATAATATACGTTGCTACCTACTTCTCTGTAAGATATTGCTGTGCCCGACAGGGTCCATGTGCACTTTTAAACCATTACTTTTAACATCTTATAAAACACATGTGTTAATGCAATAAAATATTTGAATTTGAAATAACCATTAGTTGCATAAAGATTAATTCATGAATCCCCGAGCGGTCTCATTGGACCGCGCTGTTATTGTTTTACTATTGTGTCTCGTTTCGCGGGTATTGATAGGTTAAATAAATAAGTACCCTCGGGATGAAAAGTATTCTTTTCCCTGTCAGTCCCGGACAATGTCTGAGTTGCAATAGCCCATAGACAACCTGGACAACTGTATTCTGTCTAGTATCTATGTTGTAACACAGGTATCGTACCACACGTGACAGATTATTGTATTTTATTGTGTGTCTATTCGGGCAGAATAAACTGGTTTTCTTTCCTTATTGCTACGTTCTATTACGAAACTTGGAGTATCCGAGTGCCAATTGTTCATCGAAGAAGTAATAGACACAGACACATAAACATTCGCCCTTATTTTAATTTGGTACGGTGCAAGCCTGTACTTTAAGAATGGACAACGACTACATTTATCTGTCTTTGATTTCGACTTCCCATGAGGAGCTCGTGGCTAGATAATAACAGCCGCACGGGTCGATCTTCAAGGTTAAGCTACGTTTGCTTGGATGGGTGATCTTAACATGCCGAGTTTCCTCCGTGCCTCGGATAGCACGTTAAGCCGTAGGTCCCGGCTGTCATTTGTAGATCTTTGGCAGTCTTTACGGATAGTCAGAAGCCAGTAAATCTGACTCGTCTTGCCATGAAGTATGATGTTACCCCAGTTAATGGGTTGTGGAGATCTGGTAGGCAGCCGCTCCACGTAAAATACTGGTACTCAGCTAAATCCGGCTTGACTGGAAGCCGACCCCAATATAGTTGGGAAATGGCTAGGTACTTAGATGATGATGATTTAGATTTCCCATCCACGATTGAAGCCACCGGCAGAAGCTAGTTTATAATATTCATATGGATTTAATCAGAATATAGTAGTCACTATTATTTTATCTACCCACCAGTCTACGACCCAGTGATCCACGTGTCAACTTTAAATGTCCTCTCATTGAGGATAACGGAGTGTTTTCCCTCTCTATGCCGTAATACCCGCTGTCACTGTGACGTCATAGTAGGTATGTGACGTGGTCAATTACTCCGGTTTGACTTAGCAACATAATTAATTGCGTGACGTCATGATATTATGTCATGTCAGTGTTATCTGTTATGTAAACTATTAATGTGTAGACGGATGCAATTGGCTGTGAATAGGGAATATAATCCCGTATCAATATCGCGATCGAGAATGCGGTATTGAATTCAGCAGATTTGCGGGATTGGGATATTGTAAATATTTTATTTTATTTTAAAGGGAATGGTTTTTTTTAAATTGTTATAAACTAGTGCTTGACTGCGATTCCACCTGATGGTAAGCAGTGATGCAATCGTTGATGGTGAGGTGCATTAGCTTATTAAGAGCCTATTCAATCTAGCCTTGAAGACACCTAAATTATAATCGGACGGGAAAACCGCAGCAGGCAAATTGTTCCAATCCCTCGATGTACGCGATGGTCAAAAGTTACTTGCGAAATTCGAATTGTCTTAAGTTTTTTGCATTATGCAGGTCTTAGTGCCATTCTGGCCTGCAAAATATGTTAAGAAAAATGCATTTCGCAAACTTTGTCCCGCTCATGTTGGGTCCAACGTTTGCGGGATTGGATTCCCTAGCTGTGAAAGATGAGGAGGTTTTCTTTGGCTATTTAGAAAAGGAGCGGAGTAGCCATACTTACTTTTTGTTGGGTTTAGGTTTCGATAAATGCCACTAACTCAATATTAACCGCTTATTATGTTATGTCAGCCTGGAACTTCGTTCTTCTTGGAACTCCTCAAATAACTCCTCCTGCACTGAGTAGAGGGAGAGGGAATATCAGAGGTTTTCTGACTAATTTATACGCCTGTTTTGCTTTAGTTGCACTGCGGTATACTTTGTGGTTTATTTAGGTACCTAATAATCAAATGATTTCTGTTATACACATTAAATGTAGACGTACTGAAGTGGTGACGTCGTGGACAGTCCCGAACCGTTCCAGGTAACGAATCGACGTCATTCTTGATTTTTGGTGGTTTATAAACTAAAATATATTTATAAGAAAGTGGTGGTGTAGTGGTCATCTGACTCATTTGATGATTCCATTGAATACCTAACTAAGTGAATTAGCGGTAGATAAAGTCGTTAACTCTAGTAATTTCTACTGACACTGCCTGGCTGCAGTATTGTTCGGAAGTGTTACCATGATTCTTGAACATCAAGGCAATTGAAGACAGATGGGTTTTATTGTAAAAGTCTGTGTGGGTGGAGCGAGAGGGGGCTCTCGCTCCACCCAAAGCGGGAGGAGATATTTGATGTTTGCCAAAAAGTATCACGCTACGATACATAGGTGTGGAGCAGTAATCAAAAACAGTTAGTAAACTACCTACCTACTATCTCGGGTACTAGGCTCTTATATCATAACAAGTGGTAGATAATTGAATCATAATTATAATAATTGTAATCTATCGAACCTACCCACCTAACTAACGAAATTAGCGGTAGATTCTCTCTAACAATGATAAAACTAACTGACTCAGGGTACCAGGGTCATATAACAAGGTAGGTATCGAATCAATAGCCAGCTCGAGTCATTCCGAGTCAAACGATCGACTCGAAATTAGAGCGCGCGAACGTGCGTTCCTTTGAGCACCATTTGCGACAGAAAGCAACGCTAGCAAAGGGGAGCTTATTACTAGAGGTGCGACCTTTCGGCCTGGTGTTCGACGAAGATTCTGGAAAGTTTGTGAACACACTTGTACTGAAATATTTTCCGTGGTTTGTAGTTTAGACATAATGGTTATTCCTGCTAGTTAGAACCTAGAGAGAGACTTTTAACTCAACAGGTTACTTTCAGGCAAACGTGCTCCATTACCGACCACACCATCGCTTACCATCAGGTGAGATAGTAGTCAAATGCGAGCCTATCAATAACGATCAAAAAGAATTGGGAAATGGCCCTGTGTGATAATCATCAGCTTTCAAAATTAACTTATTGAAAGTGGACATAAAAAATATTTGTTGTTGGTTTTTCTTAGAATATCCTACAAAATTCTAACTAATTGATAAGTTAATACCGTCAAACCAATCTTCGGCCTCCAAAATTCGTCTTCGGCCTCGGCCAAACCAATTCCCCGAGCGCGTCTCTACTTATTACGCTCTGAGGCGCTTTATGGCGGCTGGACTCGGGTCAGCTCGGGTTTTTTGTCGTAGCACGTAGCCGCCCCACCCGCCACCCCCGCGAGTATCACGCGCGACTCCAGATACGGGGGGTAGCGCCGACCGCGTGTTGGGAAACGTCGCGGCTCACGATGTTTTTTCGACTGTTGTAGATAGTTCCAAAGTTTCACGTTTTGTTGTAGTGGTGAAAAACTCTTTCAGGGTTTTTATGTTAGTGTTGTAAGTTGTACAGAACAGATGTTTTAGTTCTGGTATGTACCAACTTGCGGATAAACAGCAAATATATGTAGATTTGCCGTTTATCCGTAAGTTGGTAAGTTTTTTGGGATAACTCTGACCTGTGATTAATGGCTTGAAGAGGAACCTTGTTATCTGTTTAATAGCGCTGTATATAATTACCCAGCGACACATAGAGATCCAACACATTTCGAACGAGCGGGAGTGTCAGACTTTTAATGACGAAAAACCACCTTTGTACCCATCATAAATTTGTCCTTTGCGCTCCAAAGCCACGGTAACTCTTTCGAACAACCTCGCAACATTAATATTTTTCAAATTTGCAACTTTTTCAAAACAAAGACTAGTACACAGAACCGCAACGCTTCCCCACTCCCTGATCCGCAAGTATCGCCTTCATTGTAATACCGCGCCCGAGGCCGCGTCGCGTTGCCATAACAACCATCGCGAGAGCACACCGCCCCCTGCGCCCCCCCCCCGCTCCCACACGAGCCACCCCGCCACCCTCCCTACCTGCTCTCATTAATATGTACCCGGCCGGACACAGCGGATCACTTCAACTTCGTATATCGACAAATGAAAATTTTATTAAAAAACGCCGAAGGTGTTTCTTACTTTTGCATAGCACTGCGGGCCCCCAAAGCCGGTGGTTCCCTGAATTAACATAGCGGACTGAGTCCTTTGTCAGAGTTGTACGAATGTGGATTCTTTTTGCTTAGTTTTATAGGTTACTTCAACTGCGGCAAAAAAGTTTCGCGTTTCGCGGAACTGAAGTTACCCTTTTTGTTTAAGTAATGATTTGGTAATCTAAATTAATATTATAAGTAAAGAGGAAAGGTTTGATGTGTTTGTTTGTATGTTACGATTTAACTCAAACCTTGATTTCAAAAATTCTTTAACCATTAGAGAGCTAGGTACATCTTCGGAGAGTAACAACTTAACAAGCTATTTATTTTCTACTGGCATGCGGGCGAAGACGCTGGCCGAAACAACATCGGTACCTAACTCTCATAATTTAAAAATCAAATAAATATACACATAACACATACACTAAATCCTGTAAGGACTGAAAACGCATATTTGAAATGCAATTTAATGGATGTACATTTCCAGAACTTTTTTCTACTTTTCCTTTGTTCCGTTAAGGCGAATGCTCCACGGTAACTCGCAAATTTCAAATGTTTGGAAGTTTTTTTTTGCATTTTGAAGGTCACTGTCATGTTCTATGTTTATTAAAATATGATTTGTGACTGTAACACATGTTTATATTGTTTATTTAAGGAATTATAATTATTGAATATCAATACATCAGTAATTTATTTTAAGAAATAGCCATGCTTATTGTTAGATGTTATTGATAGTCAGAAGCCAGTAAATCTGACTCCAGTCTTGCCACGAAGTACCGTGTTACCCTAGCTAATGGGTTGTGGAGGTCTGGTAGGCAGCCGCTCCTCGTAAAATACTGATATTCAGCTAAATCTGGCTTGACTGGAAGCCGACCCCAATATAATTGGGAAAAGGCTAGGCAGATGATGATGATGATTGTTAGATATTATTGAAACGTAGTTCTTTTTTCAGGCTACTCTGTAGCATGCACCTTAAGAGCTGATTACTTATTTATTTACTTTGTGACCTATTTTTTGACCTATTCGACCCAGATGGGGAATGCATGGGAACTGTCTCCTGCTTGACTCATTCGGGTCAAATCTTTACGTATTATGAAACAATGTCGCCGATCGCTTCTGTTCGCGATAAACTCAGATACATTCTCCACAGATTTTCATGCGGTTTTCAGCAATATTATTAGGAGTAATTCATGAGGAAGGTTTAGGTGTATAATATATGCATCGAGAAATACCGAGAATTTCAAAGATTCACTCAATTTCTTCTCCCGCTCTAGAGCGGAGCAGGTGGGCGTATCAGACGTTCACTGACTGAAACCCACTCCTACAGTCCTTCTTTGCCTTGTGTCAGTTCTTTGCCTTGTTCAGGGAATCAGGGCTCAGGGTTTTCCTTTCGGAAGCAAACCCATGCCCCTAGTAGGCTTCAGCCCTGGTAGTATTGAGATCACGATTCGATCCTCGGGTCGGATAGTGTGAACTGTATTGCACTTTGAACTTTCTTCCAAAGAGTTCACAGCAAGCGTTTCATTTAAACAAGTAGCAATAAGTCCGTATTTGTTCGCATTAGCCGTAATGATCTGGAACGCGATGGAGAGCGTCGGATTGAGATGTTTATCGCTATGCGCAGTTTATGGGAGACATTCGTGAGAGGCGAGTTAGTCGCTAACGGTACGCCGGACCACGAGTGTGTGCCGGCTGTCAGCGGTCAGTCCAATTGCAAGGACAAGTACAAAGGCATTGGTAAGTATAGTTCATATAATGAATAAGTGGGCAGGCAGCTGACTCCTGTTTTTATCCTCTTCGACGGGGATAAACTTTAATTCGAGATATTAGTAACCGAAGTACAGTCCACTAAATGCATAAAAAGGCAGGCAAGCTCTTGCGTTTTTTATCCACGACATGGGGATTTATAAATGTAACTCGAAATTAGGTTACCGGCTAGTTTGAAAAGAAAAAGTCCCATGGCTTGTGACTGGCTGTTGTATTATAAACTGTGAACCATGATTAAGTTGCATTTTATAATGTTTGCAATTGTCCAATTTATGGGAGACATTCGTGAGAATCGAGTTAGTTGCTAACGGTATAGCGACCACTCGTGTGTGCCGCCTGTCAGCGGTCGGTCCGACAGTACTATAATACTGTGTTGGTAAAACGGGCTGAAGTAGTGTCCACTATCTATCTGTCTACTATGGATAAGTAGGCAGGCAGCTAGCTGCGTTTTTGATTCAGTACCATGGGGATAAAATGTAACCCGAGAAACAGGCTACTACCTAGTTCGGATAGAGATAGTCTCAAGCTACCTATATTACAAACTGTGAACTATGTATTATTATGTTTCCAGTTTTGTAATAAGTATGTATGTGTAATTGATGTGGTATTGTTATTTACTTAAAAATAATTTAAGCTTGGTTGTCAAATCTTTTCCTTCATTATTCAATCCCACCTTCTATCTTGTCAAAGGCATCTCATATCTTAATAATCCAGTAGGTATTTGAGCATATTGACGGTGCTCTCATCAGTTATTTCCCCATAACGGCTAGTTCAGGGCACATTGCGCAATGGCAACATGTTTATTTATTACCTGCACACCAAACTGTTTTGTTGACTTTACCATACATACCTAATTTTAAGTTTCTCTACTTCTTATGTAGCTTCACGCTGTCCTCATAATTACCAGAGAGTGAAAGCGAGAGAAACAGTCGTTACGGATAGTCAGAAGCCAGTAATCTGACTCCAGTCTTCCCATGAAGCACCGTGTTACCCCATTTAATGGGTTGTGGAGGTCTTGTAAAATACTGGTATTCAACTAAATCCGGCTTGACTGGAAGCCGACCCCAATATAGCTGGGAAAAGGCTAGGCAGATGATGATGAGAAAGCGAGCGAAAGAAGCTGTCTTTACTCGCGTTTTGTGTCCTACTTGTCTTATAAGATCCTCTGTTTATCCTTAGAATATAAGCCATCTTTGTATTAGCGTAAAATTCTGATAAAAATCCTATGAGAAAATGACACTTTCAGAACAATGACATGCATAGGTGCTAATACAAGAACCGTACCCTATGGCCATGATTTGCGGACGACAAACAATACTCGTCGTCTGGCCGTCCAGTAAGGTCATAGCCTGAGGGCCTATTTCACCACCTATGATTAAGTTTCGAGTATCTTACTTGACAGATAATTTCATACAACTTCTGTCAAATTTTTGAATTTATTCAGTGAGTAGTGCCTACTCGGACATTGTGAAACAGGCCCTTAGTCGTTGAAGGCACGTAGTTAGGCTCCAAACTAAGAAACAATCTATGAAGGATGTTTATGTTTATGTTTATTGTTGTTTATCCTCACATTAGAACGCCATAACAGCAATTACACTAATAGAGCACATTTATAATAGTTCAGAATCTGCTGCTTTTCCATCATGGGCGCGGTGGAGTGGTAGTCTTCGGTGGCGGCGCGGCGCTGATTTCTGAAGGACGCCTCCAGAATTCCACACGTACCACATCCCACATCGAACACATTTTGTTTTAAGATGAGTTATTAAAAGGAAATTGATAAAAATTGAAAATATAAATACGGAAAATATTCATGTCATCTTGACGGTTGACCATAGAGACCAATAATAGGATAATAAAGGATATCAAAGTATGTACGGTGTTGACATGTGCTGATGAAATAACAGAATGTTATTGTTATATTTAAAAGTTTTGTCAATCCCTAGTCGATTTACCAAAAAGTGCAAAGTTCGACGGTCCACCGAACTGCACTGGCGTCACCGAATCATAATGGCAGAATTAAATAGTCCAAAGTTTCTAAAGAGTACAAATAAAACTCCTACTCTCCTTCAGGAGCCATCTTTTTTTTTGAGGCAGTGAATCATCAAGTAACTTCATTTCTTCAGGGTGGATCGAAAGGGAGTGACTAAAATACCTGTGTTTCTTCAGAAATATTACAGCATTCAGGTTCCAAGGCCGCGGCAACTATTTCAAACCAGCCGTTCAAAAACCCCCTTGTCGAATCTAATAAAAACTTATTTAACCAATTTCTAAAAAACACTTTATCACTGCGAACAATTCTGCACTTAGGCTAAGTTAACATGTCTTCTGAAACCAATTACAAGTACCAACAGCCTCCCGTCCGACCAATAAAACCCGCTTCGATAGCATCTCGCTACCAATTCTTGTGCACAGCCGGCGAGGAGGGTATTAGCGATCCTCCGTGAGGACTAATGGAGGACCGGAGGACGTCGGCGAGCCATAAACTGGAAGGTTTATGTGTACGTGCCGCCCCCGCCAGGGGAATGAGATTATTACTAGAATAGAAATTGGTAGGGTTGATGTTAGTGATGCTTTTTCTCGGTTTAATTCGAGCGTGTTGGTGATTGTCCGGTTTATTTGTTGGGGCTGGGTTTTGTGGTAATGGATAGGTTTTTATCAAATTATTAGGGTTAGGTAGTTTGTAGGTGAATTTTTTTAACTCAGCTTTGGACGGGTGTTACAAATTTTTGGAATTTTCGTAAGTACTTGTAGTATCTTTCTGGCTGGAGTTAATTATAAGATCTGTTTATTCCAGTAAGAAATTATAATCATTTAAAAAAAATAAGATACCTCGTCTAGACTAGGGATTGTGAAAGCATAAACACCCAACTCCTCCACACTTCATCACCCCATCAGAACATCTTTCCCTGGACGTGGACTGCAGTGACCAATCTGGAAATCTGTTAACAGACTGCGGACCCAGGTTAGACCGACAATCTCTTAATCGGCTGCAGACCCAGATCCAAATGAGGCATCTTCTACCCATCTCAAACTCAGTGCCAGTGTGGAGTCATGAGTCGCCTGCTTTATAATCTTTCATTTGCTGGGATTCAGGCATTTATGGCCATGTGGGCCCACTGCGGATTGGTGGAACGCATTTTAGAATTTATACACGGTCAACAACAGAGTTGTACATTCAGGTTGCCAAATACCAATTGGCTGGTCAAAGGTTACTTCTAGGTAAGCGCGCTCCATCGTATTATGCGTACGCTAAGGAGTGGAATTCACTGCCGGTGTCTGTGTTTCCTGATGGTAACCTACAATCTGTGAATCTTTAAGTCAAGAGTGAATAGGTTACTTCAAGGCAAGTGCGCTCCATCTTCGACCGCATCGTCGCTTTCCATCAGGTGAGATAGCGGTCAAGCGCTAACCTATCAACAAAAAAAAAACAACTAATTAGAAAAAAATAATTAGAGTCCATCGACATAAAAAGAAGACGAAGAACGCATTAGGCGTCTTACATATTGAATTCACTGAAATAAACTACATCACACATCCGTTTAAAACCCATTTTCCCAAAGACATTACTCGTACTATGCCATAGCAACGCGCTTCTACAACACTTTTAATAAAAAGTTAAATCTAGGACGTTCAACTACCAGCTACTGAAAAAAGTACAAAATAAGGAAGTTCAATCAACAGTAACTGAAAAAACAGCTCTCCTAATGTGGCTACCCAATCTTGATTGCGAACCCACTGAAAATCTATTAAAGAGTGTCTGCTAGAATTCTTACTAACAGATACATACAGAGATTATGCGAATACTGACATGTATATTGACCTTGATTTTAATTTTATCATGACAATAATTTAATTATTTATTTAATCTTCGTGTACAGTGGAGGTACATATGCGGACTTAATGCATCAGGGCATTCTCTACCATTCAACCTTAGGGTTAAAAAGACAACACTGTGGTAGGAGGTCTGCACAATAAATAAATAAGAGATACTTCAAATAGAGTTTTTATCGATAAAGTTGTTTATAATTAGAAAATATGATTATTTTTTTATTTAAATTTTTCTTTATTTTTTAAGATTTTATTTTGATTCCATTTTATATATTTATTTACGTTTTTCATTTCGAATTAATTTCATAAAGTTTACAAAATTGAATACCTATTATGGGGAATGCTATACAAGGAAATTTCGTTACGAAAATCTACGTCAATAAAGAATTTTATTATTAGTATTTGTACTATAATTTTATTGCATGCGATAATATAATTTTTTTTTTAGATGTGTACAGAAAATAGTGTCTAAAAAAATAAATATTTTTCATTCCTAGGAGCACCGTTGATGTCTTTTACAAAAGAAACTGGACGGTTCTATTGTGGGTTCGTGACGTTTTAGCTTTTCGATTCAAGATTTTCAAAAGTTATTGTTATATTTCACGTATTTACTCTATTACTTTTTAGTTATTTTTTGAAAGAAGACTAGTTTTATGTTTGTGTAATATATTACATGATTGAGTTTGGATTTAACCTATCACATACCCGCAAAACGAGACACAATAGTAAAACAATAACAGCGTGGTCTTATAGGACCGGTCGGGGATTCATGAATATAATTTCTCTTTTTAGCAAAATTTGTATTACCTGTTTGAATTTGATATAATCGATATCTTTATTCTCTCTCGATTGAAACTACTTTAGCTGATTACTTGGCGTTTCCTTTTACTTCGTAGCATGGTCTGAGAGAAAGAAGTCGTTGACGCACATACCATATTACTAAAACTCACCTGTATCTTTCAATTGCCTTTTGCGTTCTTGGACCATGATAACTTTTTTAAATTTCCCTCAGCCTACCCAATTTAGTATGGTTTTTTTTTTACATCTCTTTGAGGTGCGCCTGTAACACTACGCTTCATCGACTTGGGCTCGGTCCTTATCGGGTGACCGGACGGCGAGCTATTCATTACTCGTCGTCCAAAAGCCAGCCGACTACGGCGGTGATCGACCGAAGAAGACGACTCCTGAAGCCACGCGTGTCCTGTGCCAGCGGCTGCGACGTGAGGATGTCCGTTCCCTCTGCGGGATGTGGCAAGTGAGGACATCGTAGCACCTTTCTAACCACTACTCAAAGGGGCGATTTATCGCCGCGATTGTGGCGTGCATAGTAGTAATTATACCTTACAATTAAAACACTAAGGGCCTGTTTCACCACCTATGATTAAGTTCCCAATATCTTACTTGGCAGATAATTTCATACAATACGGTTCCATTTTTTAATTTATTCAGGAAGTAGTAGCTACTCGGACGTTGTGAAACAGGCCCTTAATGTTGGTTGGTTATTTAATCATTTTCTAACAAAACAATTTAAACTTTACAGTCATATCTACAGATAGAATAAAAAATATCTTTTTATCTTATAGTTTTTTTATGTATTGATTCACGGATAGACCTTTTTTTATGTAACCGAACTATTGATCCCACCTGATGGTAAGCAGTGATGCAATTATTGATGGTGAGGCATAATATTTGATTAAGAGCCTATTCACTCTTACCTTGAAGACAACCAAATTATAATCAGTCGGGAAGACCGCAGCAGGCAAATTGTTTCAGTCCCTCGAAAAATATATTCTCATATTGGTGCTGAAGGAAGATTTATAGATTGTTCAACTGCTTTACCGGTAACTTAGCTTTCTAAATAACAAACAGTCAACGTATGAAAAGCAGAAAGCTCAGCATAGGCATAAGAAGCGAACAATCTACGGGCTGGCGCGTAAAGTGGCCGGCCACACATGGTGCTTTAGGCGCAAGCGCATTCGTCGGCGCGTTGTTGCTTAAGGGGCGAGTACACTTGCCTGAGTTTCTGTAAACGCACGCCAATGGCAAAATTTTAAATACAAGTAAGCAATCAAGGGCCTTACCATGACGTGTTTAAATGATAGGCGTGCGCACGAAAAAGAGGGATGGAGCTATACACTTTATAAAGCTCCATCCCTTTTACAATTCAGTTTAGGTCGTTAAATGGATCAATTTAGATTTATCAAAGATATTATTTATAAAGATATTTTTTTCCCAATTATGTTGGGGTCGGTTTCCAACCGGATGAAGTACTTATTCTTAAAAGAAGGAACTGCCTATTTTATCTCTACAACCCACTATCTTGGTAGCACCATACACTATGGTAAGACTGGTGTCAGATTTGCTGGCTTTCTGACTACGAATTTAAAAGGAGAAACTGACTGACTGACATATCAACTCACAGCCGAGATTTCTGAGACTAACAGCGTGAAATATTGTACAGTAAGATTTCATTTTATGACGTAAGCGAGCACTAAGAGAGGATTTTCCAAAATTCAACCTATATGGGGATGAAACAGGGGTCCAAAGTTGGTATGGATAAACCTTATTCCCACGAGTTAAGCCGCTAGGATATTTTACTTCCCTCTAATTAATTTAAATAAATACATCACTCAATTATCAAATTCATATAAAATTATTTAAATTTGTGGCTAGTGTAATACCCCCTTTAGGCAGTCGCACGTCGGCGCATCGTCGGGCGCATGTGCGGAAGAGCGCGCCGCATCTGGCGGCGTACGCGCGCGCGTCGTGCCGCGTGAAAGCCAACCGCTATGGCTTACATGCCGCCGCGGTATTGTGTGATGTGCGGTATCATAGGGGCGGATTCAATTCTGGAAGTCAAGAGTTGAAGTTTCTACCTATTGATTAATAATAATATTCCACAACTTTCACACAACGCCATCTAGTACCAAGCTAAGCAGAACTTGTGTTATGGGTACTAGACAACTGATAAACATACTTATATACTTCTAAATACATACATATTTTAGATAAATTACACCCAGATACAGAACAAATGATCGTGCTCATCACACAAACATTTGTCCTGGGTGGGAATCGAACCCACGACCTCCGGCATAGCAGTCAGGGTCACTAACCACTAGACCAACAGGCCAGTCAAAAGTGAGGAAGGAAGACGTTCTTTGTTCAAATTGTAACCACATGGGATATTCCCTTACAAAAAATCTGATATTTTTGCCGTTTGTTGCTGCGGGTGGTACGGAATTTATATTTTTATGAAACGAGAAGGATTAAGCCGATGACAACGGCGTGTAGTGATGAGATGTCAGTAAAACTGAAGGAGCCAGCTCCAGTAAAGGCGATACTTGCTAGGGCTGGGGCATTATTGAAGAAAGTTACCGTGGGCCTGGAACACGAAGGGTAATTGAAGCAATACAGAGTAGATTTCTATACTAATATTATAAAGAGGTAAAATTTGTAAGTTTGTAGGTTTGTAAGTTTGTATGTAGCGGGTAATCTCTGGAATTACTGGTCCGATTTGAAAAATTCTTTCAGTGTTAGATAGCCCATTTATTGAGGACTGCTATAGCCTGTACACCATCACGCTACGACCCACGGGAGCGGAGCAGTAACGAAAAATGCGGGTGAAACCACAGGGGACAGCTAGTTAGTCAATAGAAGTCTGACACTCCCACTCATTCCAGCTGCAACAGAAGTTTCTTTGATGGTTTCCCACCAAATCTTAAAGGCATTCTTCATATAACTTCGTACCAAGAAACCAGCGCCATGTACACCCAACTTAACACCCATAAACGTATAGAAAACAGTTTTTGTGTGGAAGGTTTTTACGCGAGGATAGTGTACGGGGCTCGGCAGGATCACAGGCCCGTTGACGCCATAGGCGGCCATCTTACACGCAAACTGTTTGCGGAGCCAGCTACGTCACTCACTGCTACGAGTATTTACGATAGCGTTTTGTTGCTAGCGGACTTTGTAAATGATGTGTGGTGTAAAACGTTTACTGTTATATTCAAAAGTTGTTGGTGATTATCGGTTTTAAGATGAAAGGCTTAAAGGAAATGTGTAATTTATTTATTTATTTTAAAAACTTTGCGCACAACTTAACGTACAAAGGTGGACTTAACCTATCAATACCCGCGAAACGAGACATAATAGTAAGACAATAACAGCGCGGTCCTATGAGACCGGTCGGGGATTCATGAATAATACCTTAAAGGCCTATTACACCACTCGTTTTTACGAACGGTCTTAGTCTACGTCCCGTAGTGTAATAAGGGTAAGACGGCCTTACTTGTACGTAGACTCAACGACAGTCTACGTAGACCGGTCGTAAAAACGGGTGGTGTAATGGGCCTTTTAGGCATTTTCTACCAGTCGACCTTAGGGTGGTGCAGAAACAACATAGTGGGATTTCCTATACTTATATACTTCTTCTACACTATAAAACCTATTATAGAGTGGAAATATGTCGTTTTGTTTGTTTGTATGTTACGATTTAACTCAAAAACTCCTTGACTGATTTAAAAAACTCTTTCAAGTTTAGAAAGTTACATTTTCACTGAGTAACATAGGCTATTTATGTGTTACATTCATGCGGGCGAATCCGCTGGCTGAAGTTAGTTATTAATAAACATTTATTAATAATAATCGACATTTATTAACACACACAAGACACCTAGACCTGGAACAACAATCTGTGAGCCATAAAAATATTAGTTTCATGCGGGAATCGAACCCACGACGCAGCCATCAGTCGCTCAACCACTACGCCATCGCCGACGTTTGCGACCTTGCTGTCAATAAGCTTAATTTTTTTTAGTCTATATTTGCCCCCAGCTGGTTAAAGGCCTCCCCCAACATCTTCCAGGTATTATTTTCTTAAGCCACAACACAGCAAAGTAGTTACAGTATTGTCAACGTCACTCAAACTCAGTCAGTGAATCAGTTTCTCCAGAATTGAAGATGGAAGATTATTCAGGTAGCCAGCGGCAAACTGCCGGAGATGGCCTGTACCCTGTAGGAAGCTGTGATTGATATCTTGATTGCTTTAGCCAATCCTTACTGATGAAATCTTAATTGTAGTTTAGTTTTGGTAGAATTGATATACAACATAATTATATTGGAATAGTGCACAATTGTACATCCGTATATACCCCAATTAGAAAATTCAGTTACATTCATATCAAATCAAATCAAAATATATATTTGCAAGAAATACATGTGTCTTAATATTTGCAAGAAATACATGTCTTACTACCTAAAAGTCACGAGAGGAGCTCGTGGCTAGATCATAAGAGCCGCACAGGTCGATCTTCAAGGTTAAGCCACGCTTGCCAAGGTTGGTCTGTGGATGGGTGACCATCTTAACATAACGAGTTTCCTCCGTGCCTCGGAAAGCACGTTAAGCCGTAGGTCCCGGTTGTCATTTGTAGATCTTTGGCAGTCGTTACGGATAGTCAGAAGCCAGTAAATCTGACTCCAGTCTTGCCATGAAGTACCGTATTACCCCATTTAATGGGTTGTGGAGGTCTGGTAGGCAGCCGCTCCCCGTAAAATACTGGTATTCAGCTAAATCGGCTTGACTGGAAGCTGACCCCAATATAGTTGGGAAAAGGCTAGGCAGATGATGACTACCTAAAAGTCACTATTCTGCCTGCAAGCAAGCGTGATAATAATTCAAACACTAATATTTTACTATTTAGTAGGTGGTGTTTTTAGGATTCCGTAACCAAAGGGTAAAACCGAGACCCTACTGCTAAGTCAACTTATAAAAGCAAGCCTTTCAAATAACGAGACGTTTGGCTTACGCCCGTTTTCAATAAGCTATCTATCTACAGATGCAGCTACTAAAGATAAACAAATCTATCCTTTTGCCCTTACTTGCTTTCCTATAATCCACCGACGGCTAGCATTTTCCTAAAAGTTGTGGATTGATAGATAGAATCTTACTGTTTATCGGGGATAGCTATCTATCTATGAACTGCGGTTATTGAAAACGGGCGTTAGTTATTCAGCGCTCGGTCATTGCGCTGCGTGTCCCGGGATCGATTCCCACTCAGAGCAAATATTTGTATGGCCTATAGAGCCAGTAGCACCGGGTCTAGGAGTCTTGTGTATGACATTTTATTTACCTTTCTTGTTAATGAACGTACCATTAAAAACATACCTCACGATACAGGAGTAATTCATTGTCTAAAACAAGGTTTAAAAAAATAATTATAATAACTTTTTTGATAGAGCGCGTCTAATGAAAGCGCGTCCTGAAATTTTATTTTTTAATTTCGATTGGCAACATTATTCAGCCGCAATTATAGGAAATAAAAAATATTGTGAAGTGTCAAGACGTGATTCTCCTACTAGTTAGTACATACAACATTTTTGGATTTAACCTCTTTTTCTCAGGTCACGCTTTTATTAGACGGACTATAGCCATTTCATCCTGTTAATGACTTACAATATTTTATTTTAAGGTGAATGCTTCAGGTAGCCCGCGAAATTCAAATTTTCTTACGTTTTTTGCTATTTACAAGCCAGTGGTAGGTTGTATGAAGTTAAAAATACTTTAGCGACTGTAAACCGTAACTGGTTACATAATTATAACCATAAAAATCATCAATACAAGGCTCCAAGCTCACCTAAGTGTAGGAACGATTTTTTCGAGGTCAAAAACGTTCCTGCAACTAAGTGAGCTTGGAGGGTTGTTCATACAACTTACCACTGGCTTTCAAATTGCAAAAAACGTAAGAAAATTTGAATTTCGCGGGCTAACCTGGAACATCCCCCTTAACGGCAGACTGTAGAGGTCACGGCCAGACCTGTTTGTTTGTGTGTTGCACCGCATCTCATTGAAGGCGAGGTCGCGTCTCCCGACCTTGGGCGAGACCCATAAAAGTTTGGTTTCTGAACTCATTAGCCACGCTTCAGTGGGAGCTATGAATGGGCCATAAAGTGGCAAATGTGCTCTACATTTGTGTCCGTTCAATACAGACTGGACTTAAGATTTTGTGAACTAAAAATTGGGTTATTGTAAACTCGTCACATTTTTATTACATTTTCATTTATAAGTGCATTGTGTGGCGTGTCAAACTGTGACGAGTTTACTATAACCCAAAAATTGGGTTATTGTAAACTCGTCACATTTATTACATTTTCATTCATAAGTGCATTGTGTGGCGTGTCAAACTGTGACGAGTTTACAATAACCCTAAAACATTGACTAGTGCCCATTTTAAATAAGCTATCTATCGACAGTTGCAGCTACCTACTAAAGATAAACAAATCTATCCTTTTGCCCTTACTTGCTGGTCATAACCTACCTACGGATAGCATTTCCTACCAAAAGTTGTGGATTGATAGATAGAATCTTACTGTTTATCGGGGATAGCTATCTATCTATGAACTGCGGTAAGTTATTGAAAACGGGCGTAAAAGGCCTGTCACATCACCCGTTTTTACGACCGGACTACGTAGACTGTCGTTGAGTCTACGTACAAGTAAGACCGCCTTACCCTTACACTACTCGACGTAGACTAAGACCGTTCGTAAAACGAGTGGTGTAATAGGCCTTTAAGTGAGAGTTGGACTCGCGCAGGGAGGGTTTCAATCAATCAATTGATAATGTTTATTTGTCAGTATTTTATGGTACAGTGGATTTTACATTTTTGGTTCTAGTATGTTCTTCCATTCTATGGCGTACAAATATTGTTTCATACCGTCCGTAACTAAAAACGGGAAAAAATCACGTTTGTTGTATCGGAGCCTCCCTTAAATGTTTGTTTTATTTTGTTTTCAGTATCTGTTGTTGTAGCGGCAACAGATACTCTGTGAAAGTTTCAACTGTCTATTTCAACTATCATGGTCCATGAGATATAGTCTGATGACAGATGGAGAGGTAGATAGACATATAGCGAAGTCTTGGTAACAGGGTAATCCCTTTTTACCTTTTGGGTAAGGAACCCTAAAAAAATGAAAGGGTTCATGATCCCAAACATTTTAAAGTTCATGCCAGTTCATTTACATGTAGTTGGATGAAGAGGAAGAGAGAGACCAAAGAAAAGAAGGACGGATTGTGTGAGGACTGATATGAAAGAAAAGGGAGTTGATGATAGCATGACGGATGATAGGACAGAATGGAAGAAAAAAAAAATGTTGCACCGACCCCAAATAATATGGGATAAGGGCAGGAAGAAGAAGAAGAAATTAGTTCCATCCCATAATAATTACTGTTTGCGATTCGGAAAAGTCTTCAACACTCGATTCGAGAATCCAATTATTTACATAGCCCTTTTCACTTGACCACGTTTTTTGTTTAACCATCAAACCTGCAGAGTTCTGCTAACTAATTTGATTAGGTTCACTATATTACAGACTATATCGTACTCCGTCAAGGTGATTAGTTTGATTCTGATAGCGTTTCAATTGCTGCTACAGCCTGCCCATGATTACAAACCTGTTGCGTACGCATAACATTAGTCATCTGTATATCGATAAGCGTACATAATCAACGATTAATCGATTAATGGGTAGGTTGATATCGATATTGCGCTATCGATTATACCTCGTTTAGCTAAGACTAGAGTCCATATTTTAGATCAATTTTAACCTATCAATAACCGCGAAACGAGACACAATAGTAAGACAATAACAGCGCGGCCCTATGAGACCGGTCGGGGATTCATGAATTAAAGGACCTTTACTCGAATTTGTTATCCTCATTATTTCAGCCGAAAGATGTCCGAATTGAACTGATGTCCAGCGTCGCCTCAACGATCGGTCCTGTGCGTCTCGCATTCATCAGATTCCCGCGATCCTCACCATGACCAGGAGAGTGGTCCACCATGACAACGAAAAAAACTTTCGATCTATTTTACTCAATATTCGTAAGAAAGGCTGAAACAGTTTGCCTGCTGCGGTCGTCCCATCCACTTATAATTTATGTGTGTCTTCAAGGCTGGAGTGTGTAAATGTTATAAACCTATTAATTGAGAGTACAGCTAAAGAGTATCCCAGCAGTGGGAGATATAGGGATATGCAACTGTTAAAAAATAAAGCTCGACTGAATACTTGATTAAGGACTTAATTAGCGTTAATGGGCACTTCGATTTCAATACCGTATGGTCGACGATATACCAACAGAGTGGGGGATACCAAGTTTTTTTTTTGTTTTAACTAGTGCTTGACTACGATCCCGCCTGATGGTAAGCAGTGATCCAATCGTTGATGATGAAGCGCGCTAGTTTATTAAGATAGTAGAGCTTATGATGATATATTATACCTTTCCCTGAATATACTCGTATAAGTAGAGATGTAGCACATGTGTATATGTGTTCCAGCCAGTTACGTAGAAGCCCAAGTAACTAAGAGCGATCCTGGACCACAAATCCGTTCCCCGGGCTGCTACAGAGAATTTGATCTTGTATTAGTAGGTAGAGAGGTTGCGAAGACAAAGCGCTCACGAATTCGGTCCCAGTAGGTGCGGGCTGGCGAGCAAGGCTTGCGACGTAGATTCGGCGGCAATTATTGTCCGTCAGCGCGAGGGGGGTGTTGCGGCGAGGTGGGACCGGGAGGGGGGCGGCCGGCCCCGGGGGCTAAGATGGCCACCGTAATTAATTGGCGCGACGCGGGGGCCAACCGCGACGCGTCTCGTTCGCAGCGCGGCATTGCGCCCGCGTGTACGGTGACTAGGCTATGGAAACTTGTAGGAATGTTTTACATAATAACTGGCTTCTGTTAGCGGCTTCGCCCGCGTGAGAGTAGGTTTCTCTATGCCAACTTTGGATCCCCGTTTTATCACCTTAGGGTGTGAATTTTGGAAATTCCTCTCTTAGTTATTCTTCTTCACCTACGTCATAAAAGGAAACTTTGTGCGCAATTTTACGCTCCTTGCTCTGTTAGTGCAATCATTCCCGCCACTGCGTACGTGGCATTATCACTATTCTATCAAAACACCTATCGAACTGATGCAACTTTTACAATTACTTACAGCACCAAAAGCTAAGTTAACACATTAGAACAGGTTTAGCATAGTATAATCAGCCTTATAATCATTTCACTGCTGGGACTTAGGCCCACTCTCAACGAGAGGAAATGGGCCGTAAATGCAGCACGCAGGCTCAGTGCAGGACATACTGGTTTCCTTACAGTGTTTTCCTTCACCGTTATGAGATTAGTGGTTATGAACCAAATATCATGCTCCTGTAATCACACTAATATTATAAAGGTGAAAGTTTGAGAATGTGTGTCTGTTTGTTACTTCTTCACGCCCGAACGGTAGAACGGATATCAATGCAACTTGGTACTCGGATAGGACAAGTCCTAATTAGCACATAGTTTACTTTATCCTGGAAGTATGTTCCATTGGGACAATATTCTATACACGGGTGAAGCCAATATCAGTACCTAGTTATCTGTGATTCATAAGATTTCTATGATATCTCTCATCCTTAGCCCGAGTCATGGTCACCTCAGCGTCGTCGACCAGCGATCCGACCGTAAACGTCTCTCCCACACGCCGCGCGCGCCCGCTCGCCATCGCCGTCCATACCTACCTACGTAATGTACTGCCGGCCGCCCAGCCAGCGCAGACCCTCGCCAGCACACAACTGCCGACTGCACTACACCAACGACGCAGCTCCACTTACACCAGACAGCTACCAATACCGCACTATACCATAGTTTGTCACATCAAGACCTCTGACCACTTGCACATTCCACCCTTCTAGCGCCGTAAACTCTTCGATCTGCGGGGGGTGGGGTGGGTCTACGAGTGCTGGGCAGCAGCTCATACAAATTGCATGGGTGTGAGTGAGTAACGTTAGTGCTCGGACTTCGGTTCGCTTAAGCGTAAATTCAGTTGCGTAAGTCGCAGAAGACGTCTGGTTTTCGAGATAGGGACGAGAGAAAGTTATTGGAAGAATAATCGGTGAGATGAGATAATAGAATATATTATTCAGTTAGCAGGTCATTAGTATTCAGTATTTTTCTCGCTTTAATTTGGGGTGAAAAGTTTGAGAGATTTCGCACGCTACTTCTAACTTCGGTTAGGGCGGCCTTGAATAATGTACGAACAATATACCCATTCCTTATTAAAAAGTGTTTTTTTTTTTATTAATTGTAAAATGTATTGTATTAATAAAGTAAAATTGTTCCATGTCTATATTGTTAATACATTAAAAAAAATGAACTAACTATAATTATAAATATAAGTATACATCTATAGGAACATTAAACCCATAACTTTTTTATTATTGGTAGACTTACGCTTGACCCCTATCTCACCTGTGGGCGATAATGTGGTCGACGGTGGAGCTCACTTAGAAGTAACCCATTCACTCTTGACTTAACTAATGAAAAGTATTTGTGTAAAGTTTGTCGTTGCCGACTGGTAAAGTCCTAAAAGATTGGCGTCGTCCACGTTATGTGGTAACACCTATCTTAATATTTTTTATCATAGCTGTTGGGAAGTCTTTTTTTATTCCACAACTTACACATGACGCCATCTAGTTCCAAGCTAAGCAGAGCTTGTGCTATGAGTACTAGACAACTGATAAACATGCTTATATATTTCTAAACACATACATATTATACAAAAATTACACCCAGACACAGAACAAATGATCGTAAAAATTACACCCAGACACAGAATAAATGATCGTGCTCATCACACAAACATTTGTCCTGGGTGGGAACTGAACCCACGACCTGCCGCATAGCAGTCATGACCACTAACCACTAGCCCAACAGGCCAGTTCAGAGTTACCTCTCTTATAGGTACTGAGTTCTAGTTTACCTGCTATTATAATTGCTCAATATTTTCCACAAAACATGGCGTGTCTAACCATGAAATTATAAAAGAAAATAAGTGCATTTATGGTTCGTAATACATAATTAATTTTATCATGAACACGTCAAAGGAACTGTGCATGAACTTTGTATTGACGTTGAAAAAATGCATGAATAATTGTTTTAATGGCTTTGGCAGGAGCTTATAATAAAATGCTGCGACAGCCGTAAGGCAACAATAAATAATTATTAAAAATGCAATAGTAATTCTGTCTGTTAGTTTGTTACAAACATCATTATGTAAATAGTTTATGGAAACACACACACAAGTTGACAAATTACACTGATGAATTTTGCTATAGAGATACTCGTAAATAAGAAGCATTTTTTTTGTAAGATAGGAATTTATCGATATGTTTTCCCGCTGGGCAGAACGAGGGAGCGTGTCAGACTCTTACTGACCAAAACCAACCTGTGTTCCTTCAGTTTCCATTTGCGTTCTAGAGCCGCGGTAACTCTTTTAAACAATCCCGCAGCGACCGCAGCCCTAGCAGGCATCCGCTGTCACGTGGCCGTAGTCGCAGAAGCTAGATTAGTAACTAATATTTTTTCTCCAAAGCCTCGAAAAAATAATTAGTTTTCCGTGCACCCGACAACCGAAAAAGCACCTCCATTTTTCGGCAACCAAGAAACATTTTGTTTCTTTTGCAAAGACAGGACATTCAAATTTCGAACCACCTAATTGGTGGTCAACGCGTCAGGACTTATCCCCTACAAGACGAGTGTAGTCTGCCAGTATTCTAAGCGTCAATTAGGGTAGGACATATCTACAGTTCCACGCTATAAGGCCTCGTGTCCAAAGATTTTTTGGACGAAGTCTCGTGCCAATCAGCCTTTATAATTGCCACCCGAGGCCACGTCCTGGCAGGCGAAGGAAAAAGAAAAAATGCGGGCTTTCTCGATGGCTTTCCCGTTTTTCAAATATGGAAGGTTTACGAGCGGCTCCCGCGTAAAACTTGAAGTGAACTATCAGACAATGAGAACTAGCGAGCGAGCGAGGCTGTGTGCTTTATGTTATTTTTTGTGATTATGCTATACTAGTTTATATGATAGCGGCTTCGCTCGCGTGAAAGTAGAAAACATATACAACGTGTAACGTCAAATGCGCAAAACCTGAAATTAGTTTGTTCAGAATAACCAGCAGAAGCAATAAAACCACTTTTTAATATAGGTCACATTTTTCAAAAAAAAATAATTAAAAATTTTGCTTTGTCTATTTATTAACAAATCAAGTCATCATGTGCATAAACTTGCGTAAATAGGTAAACAAACACAAATGGTTGTCGTCCAATTTTGATTTTCTCATAAACGGGATAGTAATCATACTCATTTCGATGTAAATACGAATTTTAAACAAACTAAAACAGCACATAAAACCTTCAATTTTTTTTAAATATTTTTTTTTCTCGCAGAATTAGGTCAATTGGATTAAAAATCGTTTGGGGTGTCTGAGGTTTTGCGCATTTAAAGTTACACGTTGTATAAAGTCTAAGTTACTTAGGTACTTTGTCAGTTAGTTCATGATAGATAGATATAATTTAAAAAAATACAAAAAAAATTGTATAAAATCAGTCATAATTAATTAGCAATTCACACAAATAACAATAAATACATATTTTATAAAAAATGAAGTTTTGTAAACAACTAACACTGGCGACTCTGGGTTTTCAGCTATCATCTTTAAAACCTACTCCATCAGTCCTTGATTAAATGATTGAAAGAAGAAAAATGCTTTCTCTTCACCACCCTTGGTTGACTGGTAGGTAATGCCTAAGGCATTAAGTCCGCCTTTGTACAATTATGTTGCATGAGGTTTAAATAAATAAATTAAAAACTAAATAAAGGAAAGTTTTGGATTCCGTCTCTTTTTTCATAATAAACCAAGCACGTTCTAATATCAAAATCAATTATCATAAATTCTAAACCCACTTTTAATCTTCTATAGCGCGCGCATTCGTGACGTCATCATTGTTCCAACGCATCGTGATCTGCGCTTCAATCGCGCGACGTGATCGCTGCGACATAATAAAATTACGACATGTCTTTTTTAGGGTTCCGTAGCCAAATGGCAAAAAACGGAACCCTTATAGATTCGTCATCCGTCTGTCTGTCCGTCCGTAAGTCACAGCCACTTTTTTCCGAAACTATAAGAGATACTGTTGAAACGAGGAAAGTAGATGTATTCTGTGAACCGCATTTAGATTTTCACACAAAAATAGAAATCGAAAAACGACATACCGTATTACTTCTTTCAATAGCCTCAGCAGAGTCTCAGCAGCCTTAGAATCAATTTTTCATCAGGATGAATAGCTAAAATTGATTAAGTAATAAAATGGTTACACACTCATTCCCTCCAAAAATAATCCCATTGAATGGCTAACTATTAATGCTCTTTCATCTTTTAAAATGTCACTTACGGGATATCTTCCGTGATTGTTCATTCAGCGTCGAAATATCGGAAACTCAAAACAATGAACAATCACGGAAGATATCCCGTAAGTGACATTTTAAATTATGAAACAAACCGTGATAACCTAAAACAGTGCTCTTTCATCTGTCACACATTTACATAAAATCTTTTTAACCAACTTCAAAAAGAAGGAGGTTATATGTTTAATTCTAATGACGTCACTCACGAAGATGGCGTTGCACATTTAGGTTGGTATACAAAGCGCGGCGCGGCGGGTAGCGCGGCACCGGGTAGTACAAAACCGGGTACTCGTGACGTCACGGGTACCCGGGCTCGGGTAGTATCGTCTGGCTGCATGCTGCATACCAGTCCGCAGCGCAGCATTCTGTACAGCGACGGAATGTTCTGGCACGCTCGCGGTGTGTACAGGTTGCTGAGTTTTGGTGGAGCGGATTTTGTTTGAATTGATTTTCACGACTGATCATACATACTACATACATATACGTACATATAGTACAGGGTGTAAGGGACAGCCCTCCACTAACTTTAAAGACTTGCTTAGTAGACGAATCTGAATATCCTCCCACAAATTTTTTTTTTAGGAAACGATTAATAATTTCAGCTTCACCATACAAAATTAAAAATTTTATCGGACAGTTTGTATGGAGAGGTCGATCTTTTTTTTCGTGTCCTGAAAAAAAATTTTGTGGGAGGATGTTCAGATTCGTCTACTGAGCAAGCCCTTAAAGTTAGTGGAGGGCTGTCCCTTACACCTTTTATATACCATACATACGTACCCGTAATCAGTCATTGAGCAACGAAATTTACTACTTCCTAATAGGGACATATTTTATATTAAGACTTATGACATAAATGTGATCACTGTGTGCAAAAAATAAGAAATAAATATTACTCTGTAACTTTTCAGATGTCTAAACTTAACATGGAAACTGTCGCAGCGTTACCAAAGAGTTTATTTTGCTTTAAACTTACTTAAAAAGCCCAAAATATTTATTGATTGTACGCATAGAGAATATAACCACTGAATATAACACTGGTTATTTGCTTCATGATTGTACGCCATTACACATACAAACTATAGGCCGCCCACTGTATATAATGTGTATTAGACACATTATATACAGTGGGCGGCCATATTGCATTCTGCGATCTCTTCCAGGCAACAAAAAATATTACGAGTATGTCCTATTTGTCAAATTTTGTTTTGAAACTTTCAAATTATTTGGTAACACCTGAAATAAAAATGTTTTGTAAAGCTTAAGCTATCACATACCCACAAAACGAGACTCAATAGTAAAACAATAACACCGCGGTCTCATAGGACCGGTCGGGGATAATTCATGAATTAATTTAGGTATTTCAACACCTGCTGGCATGTGGTGAAGTAAAGTAGCGTCGCCGCGTCACGTCGCTCAAAAAGAAAAATTATTCAGATAGTTTGAGCAGCAACCTGTATATGGACGTGCATTTAGTACGTAGACAAGTAAGGTGGCAAATCCCGAAGCGTTATTTAGATGGCGAAAATAATTGTTAACTACGTGTTTAGCGGCGCTGACGTAAAGTGCGAACACTTTTGGCAGTTCAAATTTTTTTCACATACTTACAACACTTTTGGTAGGTAGGACTATATCTATTCTTCTTCTTCTTTTGTGTCGATGTTATAGTATAAAAAAAATCTCTGACCAGTATTTGTATTTTTGAATTTGGCAAGCTGAACGGATCTGTCCTTGATCTCGTACAAATTCTGAAAAGTGCTGGTTGTGTAGGATGGGCAGCACAGCAAGTGATGCATGTCTGGCACTGTGCTTGCGATGGGTCGAGGAAGCCCCATTTGGCCAAATTGTTTTTACAGCGGCCAGCCTGGGTCCGCAGTCAGCAAAGAGATTTTCAGATTAGCCACGGCAATTCGCGTTTACGGGTTAGATGCTCAGGTAGACTATTGGGTATTGTAACGGTTTTACAGTAATGAACTTACTTTGCAAAAAAATAAATACACTGAGCATGGTAGCGCTAACTGGCAGCACACAGATGAGTTTCAGTCTGTAAAAGGCTAATACCCCCTCTCGCTCCACCCTAGAATGTGAGATGTCGTTTGATGATTCCACATCTGAAACAAAAAAAGTGAGCGATAACATTATCGCGAGACACTCGCTCGTCGAAGTGGCGCCATGGGGAATACTGTGTCGGAGCCATTAATTTATGCTGAGCAAACTTTCGGATGACATTGACATTGTCAAAATTGTCACAGGTAGTTTTGTAAGTGAACGGAGATTTTCATTGACAAGATTGATTTATTCTTATATCATCATCATCATCTGCCTAGCCTTTTCCTGAATATAATTATTGTGTTCGGCTTCAGGTCAAGCCGGATTTAGCTGAATACCAGTATTTTACGAGGAGCGGCTGTCTACCAGACCTCCACAACCCATTAACTGGGGTAGCACGGTACTTCATGGCAAGACTGGAGTCAGATTTTCTGGGTTCTTACTATCCGTAACGACTGCCAAAGATCTACAAATGACCGCCGGGGGTGCTTTCAAAAAATTTAATGATGATATTTTCAACAAAATCGGGCCCAAGACTCTTTTGAATGGTTGTCGTTGTCCCTCACAGTTTTAGATTTGCCCATCCACTCCCATATTTTGAAATATACACCCTCTATATAAAAATAAATCATGTCTTCGATGAAATAGTGCTAACTCAAAGCTTTGTTTTTTTAGGGTTCCGTAGTTTATTATTGTTGGTACGTTCGCACTTGACCGCTTCACCTGATGGAAAGCGACGATGCGGTCGACGATAGAGCGCGTTTACCTAGAAGTAATAAAAAAAGGCGCTTCCGCACTCAGAATAGCTATTTTCAGTGCCTCGTGTCTGACATTTCTTTATTTCTTTTTCCTGTTGTATCTATAATGTCTGTATCCTGCGTAATCTAATACTTAAACTGTATACCTACTTGTGCTTAGATGATATATTTTATGAGTATTTACTACTATATTTCCATTAAATGTTACCGTATCCGGTATTCGTCTGTTCTTTTCCTGATAATTTTGGTTTTAGTCATTAATGGCACCAGTTATAAATAGGCAATTAATGTCAGAAATATTAGAGTTAATGCTCGTGGAGGAGCTCGTGGCTAGATAATAACAGCCGCACAGGTCGATCTTCAAGGTTAAGCAACGCTTGCCTAGGTTGGTCTGTGGATGGGTGACCATCTTAACATAACGAGTTTCCTCCGTGCCTCGGAAAGCACGTTAAGCCGTTGGTCCCGGCTGTCATTTGGAGATCTTTGGCAGTCGTTACGGATAGTCAGAAGCCAATAAATCTGACTCCAGTCTTGCCATGAAGTACCGTGTTACCCCAGTTAATGGGTTGTGGAGGTCTGGTAGGCAGCCGCTCTTCGTAAAATACTGGTATTCAGCTAAATCCGACTTGACTGGAAGCCGACCCCAATATAGTTGGGAAAAGGCTAGGCAGATGATGATGATTAGAGTTAATGCTCCTAAGTGGCTCAAAAACGCTGGAGATCACTGCATACCATCAAGTGGAATCGCTCAAACGCTGAAAACGTTCTCATTTCTACTACATCGTCAACCAGCGGCTATAACTACATTATGTGTAGTTGACTAGTAGAAAATGTCCACCTCTGTACCTACTTTAATGTGCATAAAGCATTTAATTAATAAATAAGACATTTCTAAAACATAATTCTCTGCTTACCTCGGGGTAAAAGCGTCATGACGGCAGTTATACATTCTAGATTAAGGTCATCTACGCATACATTAGCGGCCAACGCCAACGGTACTCGCTAGTACGGCGCGAACTTCTGACGCCATTGGGTACAAGGGTGTATCTGACTAAAATTTTTAATGGAGAAAAATTCAAAATGATTTTATTTTACTTATAAAACGTCAAAAACTAGTGCACGGTTCCAATTGGTCGTTTCCTATGGAGAAGAACCGGCAAGAAACTCCATGGTTACTCTTTTCAAAAACTATTGGGTCTACAATACTTCCATATTACAACACTGACACAGAAAAAATCATCAACATCATCATCTTCCTGCCTTTATCCCATATTACTTGAGGTTGGCGCAACACGTTTTCTTCTCCATTCTGTCCTGTCGTCCGTCTCACTATTACTAGAGTGCGTCTAATGAAAGCGCGACCTGGAGTTTTTTTTTTAAATTTAATTGGCAACATTAATTAGCTGCAATTGTAGGAAATAAAAAAAATTGTGAAGTGTCAAGACATGATTCTCCTACTAGTTTGTAATACCACATTCAAAATTTTTGGATTTAACCTCTTTTTCTCAGGTCGCGCTTTCATTAGACGGACTATAACTCCCTTGTTCTGTAAAATTGAACTTTTGTTTGGCGAATTTAGACTTTTCAGTACAGCAATTTAAACATGGCTCATACAAATATACAGTAAATACTTCCACTGCGTTTTCGATAACCATAAAAAATAATGTTGAATTGAGCGGTTTAGGGGCGAAAGCAGACAGTTAGATTAACTTGGATTATTAAGGATTAGTATGGATTAATTCGGATTAGTATGGACTAGTACCCATGGTTCAGTTTGGATTAGCAAAGGTTAGTATGGATTAGAATAGATTAGTATTATAGTTGTTGTTGTTGTAGCTGTTGGTTCTCCTATGATTCTTCTTCTTCTTCCTGCCCTTATCCCGTGTTACTTGGAGTTGGCGTAACATGTTTTTTTCTTCCATTCTGTTCTGTCACCCGTCATACTCGTAACATCATTAAGTCCCTTTTCTTTCATATCAGTCCTCACACAGTCCATCCATCGTTTCTCTGGTTCTCCTAAGATTAAATAAATAAGTTAGTGTTTTAAGGTTTAGTACCTATTATACTACTTATGGAATCCTGTAGGACCCCGTGGCACGAAAACGTGCCAGTAAACAAGTATTACCTTTTAACTTTGAGAACCGCTGGAAAAAAAATATGCCACCAAACCCCGACCGATTTAAAATTGTACTCTAGTAGTATAATTACAGAAGCAACAGAAACAGAGCAATAACAGTTTATATTATAAATATTATTTATATTAATTTATTAATATTACTTATATTAAAATATAAAAATAATGGCGGTCCCCCCGGGGCTGTACCTCGTTTTTCCTGTTTCCGAGTACCTACATATTAGCAACCAATTTTCCCTAAAACTTAAGATACACCCCTTTTCCATTTTACGACTGACCTGTCCATACTAGATCCTCAGCTTCAAGGGAATTCTAATTAATAGCTGAATATGAATATGAAAATTGAAAAATTATAAATGCAACGACAATTATCAACTCGTTCGGGACATGTTCCAGCCATGAATGCTAATGTAATATGCCTCATGTTAATGTTGGCGGCCTTTTTATTGAGTTACTCGACAATCGTTTAGATCCCTATCGACATGTGATAAGAAAATTATGAGCTTTAATTATTTTATAAACGGCTGTAAAGTTCTAATAAGATTGGACGTGGATGAGTTGGTATGATGCTTGAGTCGGAGATGTGGTTTTGTTACTCTAATCCAAAATTTATGATTAATCTTTATAAACTCTTTTTTTGCGGGAAATCGTCAAATTAGACGTCATGCCTTTGGCGTGTTAAACACATTACCTACCTTTGTTGGTGGCGAGCTACCCATTGCTCGCCGTACGCAAGCCCGCACCACTGTGTCCGGGGATCGCTCGGAGAATTTCGAAGCCTGGAGCGTCACCTGTGGCGGCGGCTGAGGCAAGAATCAGTCTGTTCCCTCACAGTTGCGGCCATTTCCTTAGCTAAATGCTAAGATCTGCAGAAAGAGGCAACTGCTTGCCATTCCTTCTCGCTCCGGACTATGGTCTGAATCCGAGCCAGTTACGAGATGTCACCGGCTCCTCCATGGGGACACGATGGTGCTCCACCCAGTCATGACACACCTCCACCTACCTATGCTCCACCGTGTCCTCCGGGCGGTCTGCCTAATGTGCCAAAATAAACATGTTTTCTTCTTTAAGATTTCGTACCTAAGTTGGCAAAACCCGGAGCCCTTATTTATATGATCACTTTGTTGTCCGTCTGTCAAGACCCTTTTTCTCAGGAACGAGTGGAGGTATTTAGCTAAACATATTATCAAATACTCAGGTCTACCCCATGCAACAGTGAGAGAAATATCATAAGTACTTCCAAGGCAACGGAATCTAATGATAAGGTCGTCTATACTCCGATTAGGCATATATTTTGACGTTGGGGTAGGTACTTTCCTAGAATCCTGAAGTTTTGTAAAAAGCAATGACATTTTTCATTGCCCATGTCTAAGGAAAGTCTGAAAACTAAGTTCTAAAAAAAAATCATTTTTGCAATTTGGTAAAATCGTTGAGACTCGATTCAGGAAACCCTTGATCAGACTCGCACTTAACCAGTTTTTTTTCTACATCGGCAATAACTTAAGACCAAAGTCCACAAACCTAACTAAGATACTCACGATTACAGACCAATTCCACATTAAATAATCTGGGTTTATAGTTTACTGCAGTAACGGACCAGTTAAGCGATTATTATCCAAATAATATACGCGGCGCATAAAACGGGGGATAAATCGCGAAAGTCTCTGGTTACCGTTGGTTAAATGTACCTTATTTAATTCGGATTAAATGTCTGTGTAACTGGTAAACTCGCCATGCAACGCAGACCTGTAATTACATAAATATTGAGAGTGTGCCGCATCATTTATATTTTAAACTAGCTGCTGGTCCGTGGCTGCACTCGCGTGAATGTAGAAAATAAATAGCCTATGTTACTCAGTGAAGCTTTCTAATGATGAAAAAAGATTAAAAAACGGTTAGGTAGTATTTGAGTTAAGTTGTAAAATACAAACAAACAAAAAAACAAATGTTGTCTCTTAATAATATTAGTATAGACAATTAGACAAAATTAGGATGTTGGTAAAGCCTGAATATTAGCTTCGCCCGCGTGATACTAGAAAATTATCCCAAAGGACCACATTCCTAGGATAAAAAGTATCCTACGTACACGTTCATGCGTGCATGTAGGAAATAGTCTCTCTGGCCTCTATGTGTACCAAGTTTTATCGAAATCCATTCAGTAGTTTTTGCGTGAAAGAGGAACAATGTGAGTTTACATGGACCAATTGGACCCTGATACAGGAACCTCTGCTAAGTCGGTTTCAGTACAAGGAGCCTTACCATGACGTGTTAAGAGGCCTGCGGAGACCGCGCGCTATCTCGAATTGAGACGCAAAAAAATACGTTTTTGAGGTTGATGGAAGCAATCCAGTTAGTATAAACAAGTCTTGGACACACCGACTGGAGTACAGTCATCATCCGCACACTGACAGTTGCTTGCTGTGATAGCAATACAAACTATTGGAAGTTTGGGAGAGGTTCCGTAATACCAAAAATGATGAATGAAAAATTAATGTATTTCCAATATTGTTTCGAGTATTTATAACTTGATAATAATATCTGTGTTCCTACGGAAAGATATTTTGAAATATTGTTGTTTATAATATAGAAAAAACCAAATAAAAACATGACATTTTCGCTGTGAAAATGTGCAGATTTAAATTCGCTTAAATTTCGTTTGGGGTAAGTTTTTCAACAAAAAGACGATGTAGGAACCTAGATAATTATTGTCTAAATCCGAATAACATCATATTATGGTGTAAATATGCTCAAATTGCAAATGATTTTGGTATTACGTTTGTATGGATAATTCTAACGTCGCGCCCACCTTAAAATATCAGTTGTACGAGTAAAAGAGATAGAGTAGGTTCATCTAGTATGGGTACTAATATAGCGCCATCCCTTTAACAGTTCAGTTTGGGTCATAAAATGGATCGACTTAAGAGTTCGACTCTGACAATTATTGAGCCTTCAGAGTTACGACATTATTAAGAACTTTATTGTTGACTAGCTTTTGCCCACGACTTCGTTCGCGTAAATGTCGGTTATAAGAGATGCGAAGTCGAAGTCAAAGCCGTCCTTGGGGTTCAAAGTCACTCCATACAAAATTGTTTAAAAATCGGTTCCATATTTTAACCATGAAAGGGTAAAAGACAGATTTGCCTATTCCTTCCTTTGAAAACATCCAACGAGGGGCTAGCCCGTAATGTGTGTGGAAGAGAATTCCACAGGCGCACAGCTCGGACAGTGAAAGGATTCAGTGTAACGACTAGAGGAATGGGAAGGAGAAGGGAGGATGATGAGCGCCTAGTTACTTTCACATTTATAATATTAGTATGGATTGATATTGAGCCATTCATATCGTACTTGTTGATTGACCATTCAGCTGTTGAGGCGTCATTGATCAACGAAATTCAGATAATCATAATATTAGAAGGATGAAAACTAATTACAAGTTATCACTTTTTTGCAATCACCGAGGTGAGAGCTATACTGTTAATTGTTAGCTGTCCAGAAAACGGTTAAAGATATTTATTATCTTAAAAGAATTATGTTTCTCTCTTTGAGTGAATAAAAGAGAAAAATATAAAAGATTAAAACAATTGTTATCTGCCACTAAGGGTTAAAAACAAATGTAGCGTAGCGGTTTGCACTGTCCACACGTCAGTCTTTTCCATGCTGTCCGCTAGAGCGAACTGGAGTGGTTGGATTTAGTGGTGGATCCAGCACTATATGCTGGATCCAGCATATTTAAAAAGGCGCTGGATCTAGCTGGATTGCTGTATGCTGGATCCAGCAATTGCAATCCCTAGCCCCAGTAGACTTCGACCCTGTCGGGTCCCTGCTACAGTTTGCTGATACTGTCGTCGAGTTCTGATTACTGTCGAGTTTTGTTATAATGAAAATTATAAAGCGCGTTATAAAGTTTGTAGCGGAATTGCACATCACTAGACTCGATCATCCGGTAACCTACGGCTTGCGTACAGATATAATATCTAAAGGCTTGGGCACACCAAAAGCAGTTGCAGTGCGGTAGCAGTGCGTCTCCGTTAGAAAATAATGTAGTTATATGAGGGATGACACACTGAACAAACGCGGGCCCGCTGATCCTAACTGCTCCGCCACTGCACCGCGCACGCACTGCTCTTCTACAAAACTTTTGGACGGGAGCAGCGCAGGCGCGGGGCGGTGGCAGCGCGGGCGCGGGGCGGCCGCAGTGAGTACACGTTGTATTACTACGTCCGCCATATTGACTAGTCACACCAAAGTAGTTGCGCGGGACAGGCGCAGCGCGGGTCGTAAACGGTTGTGATTTTTTACAACTTTATCATGGAAACGCTCTGTAGCTAGAAAGCTCTGTAGCTTGTATCAGTTTTCATTATTTTCAATCGTATCATTTCATGCAATTCTTCAAAAGAACTCTTCGACATCCGAAAATAAGTATAGAACCTATCTTCAAAAGATTCTAATTCCCGACATAGACGATGGTATTCCCCATATTCTTCTCTTCTCTTATTTACATCGTGAACCCATAGTCTCTTTTTTACTTAAAGCTAGAAGCAACAATAGCTCCTCTTCGTCAGAGTCAGAACCGTTCAACATCTTGATCATCGATACGACACACATAACGCAGTTACAAAGCAGGCCCGCATTCAAACTGCTTTCTAGCTGCTCACGTTTCTGGTGTGACATCAACCGCGGCGCAACTGCCCTGCCCTGCTAAGGTGCTGCGCTTGTCCTGCTTTTGGTGTGCCCAAGCCTTAATAGTTATTAAGAGAGTATTGTCAAGACTGTTCTCTTTGCTAAGGTATTTTTCTGAACAATGAAACTGTCATCGGAGTAAGTGAGTCGTAATTAACTCCCCACCAACGCTATACAAAAACAAACAGAAAACAAAAAAACGACCTAAAAATATAAACAATTATTTGTTATAAATTGAAACTGTTTCTTCAGTAAATTTAAATCGTTTATAGACAAATGTGTAGGTACATGTATTCTTCTTCTGCAAAAAATATGATTATTAAATTACATACATACCTACTTAATTCATGAATCCTCGACCGGTCCTATGAGACCGCGCTGTTATTGTTTTACTATTGTGTCTCGTTTTGTGGGTATGTGATAGGTTAATCATAAAAAATATCATGCTAAAAATATTATGTTATATTTTAAAATCACCACTTCAATAATATTTCAACTTAACATTCATAATTTTAGCATAACAGAAAAGAACCTGTTGATCCGGCAAAATAGAAGGGAGAACAATTAACATGATTGTTGAGCTTTCAGTTCACCAATGAATGCATCATTCTGTGTAATAATTATGAATACCACTGGATTCTCAGGAAAACAGTCTCGGCAGAGACTATTATTATTTTCCTGATAGCTACAATTCGCGGAGTACATTTTGTATACTAGCTACAATCTCTGGTCTTTAAGTCAAGAGTTAAGTTATTAATTGGTTATTTCTAGGCAAGCATGTTCAGGTGAGATGGCATAGGCATAAACACGAGGTCGTTATCGTCATAATTTTAGCCGAAAGATGTCTACTGGGCCTCCAACGCTACGTCTTCTGGTACGCGGTCACCATTCCAGAACCTTTTGGCCTTATCGGCCATCTGTATTGCGAGTAATGTGACAGTCTTCGTAAAACAAGTGCCTAAACGCGAGCCTATCAATAATAATATATTTTCTTTACTCTAGGAATTTCTTCAGTATGGTTGGTGCGCTAAAACAAATACCCAGACCTAAAATATATGTCTGTATTTCCGTATTAGAATCAAACCCACGACACGCAGCGCACCAGCCAATCTTTCAACCACTATGCAAAAAGAGCTTCCAACTTTTTGAAGGCCCCGTTGTCGCAGTGATTTAACGGCTGGCTACCGCACTGTGTGTCGCAGGTTCGATGTTACCGCACGGATAGTAGTTCCGGGTCTTTGGTGTCTTGTGTATGTTAGTTTACATGTCTATAAACGGGCCCACAATACAAGACAGCAGTATCCTAATGTAGAGCAAAGTTTTCTTTAAAAAAACCAAACAAACATCTTCTTTCCCCTCCAACTTTTCATTAACATTAAGACCGTTCAGCGCAGCGTGAGTCTAACACAACATACGCATTTTTAATTTACTCCCCTTCCCTCATTTTGTTGTTACGCGAAATTGCACCGAGTCCTTTGTTCAGTAAAATCGATTGTTCCTAGTTAGTCGATAACTCGGGTTGGTCGGAGCGAGCGGCCCTGGTCGCGAGGCCGCGTGGTCGCTCGGCGGGAAGGCGGTTGCGGGACTTAATTAAAATCGCGCCGCGCGCCGGGTCGCAGCCGCCGCCGCGTGCGACCGAAATAATGTCGCCTATATGTAGCTGTGCTTATGTATGGAATCTATAGGAGATTGGAGTACTTTACCTACTACATGTAGGTATATGCTAAGGATAATTTGGAGCGCAGCATTATGCTACGTTAGCGATCCTATAATTAAGAAAAAGCTGGGCAGATGCGAGTTCGACTCGAGCACAAAGGGATCTAAGTATACTGAATCGATTCTCAAATATTTTTTCTAATCGCATTAAAAGCATATTTTTTGTGAAGTGAATAAAAAATATAGATTTCAGTATTTGTTGTTATACCGGCAACAGAAATACATCATCTGTGAAAATTTCAACTGTTTAACTATCACAGAGATACAGATTGGTGACTGACAGAGAGACAGCGGAGTCTTAGTAATAGGGACCCGTTTTGCCCTTTCGGTACGAAATCCAAAAAATTAAAATCCTTAAGAAATTTGAATTTAGAGGGCTACCTTGGAGGATTCCCCATAAACTCAAACTGTGACGCGTATCTGTATAGTATGTTAGCGCTTAGCGCGCTCGTGCTTAAAATCGTGCGACTTTTTTGTCGCGGCTCCGTTTATCAACTGTCGGCTTGATTTCAAATGGTAATTACCGGTTCGTTTTTATTCAATTGTAAGCTGTAAATGCATATTTTCTTTGTTTTAAGAAATGGAATAACCGGGAACGCGTATGTGCGACTTATCGCAACTTTCAGCTGAATAAGACAAAGTCGACAAAAGTGATTTGTGCGTTTGGTCTTGGTATAAGAACTGTAGAATTTAGAAACCCATCTTAACTGTTCAATAATTATTGTATGAACATGAGGAATTCTAAATGCTGGAACTGTACCTATGTACTCGTGTTTGTAATTTTATGTACTTAATGTGATTCACAGATATGTTCAAATAAAGATATTTACACTTTTGCTGTTGAGAAAACAAGGCCTACTTACTATCTACAGATGCGTAGCTTCATAGACGCGTGTCTATTTATCTTTTTACGCTTTGTGTACGTCTGAGTAACGAGGAGCTCGTAGCTAAATAATAACAGCCGCACAGGTCGATCTTCAAGGTTAAGCAACGCTTGCCTAGGTTGGTCTGTGGATGGGTGACCATCTTAACATAACGAGTTTCCTCCGTGCCTCGGAAAGCACGTTAAGCTGTAGGTCCCGGCTGTCATTTGTAGATCTTTGGCAATCGTTACGGATAGTCAGAAGCCAGTAAAACTGACTCCAGTCTTGCCATGAAGTACCGTGTTACCCCAGTTAATGGGTTGTGGAGGTCTGGTAGGCAGCCCCTCGTCGTAAAATACTGGTATTCAGCTAAATCTGGCTTGACTGGAAGCTGACCCCAATATAGTTGGGAAAAGGCTAGGTAGATGATGATGTACGTCTGAGTAAAGCTTGCATAAAAAACTATGAAAATCTGTCACTGCCTACTGTGACGCTGCCGCTTCGTACCAGAGTTTCATAGTTTTGTATGCAAGGTTCACGCAGGCACAGCAAGCGTATACAACGCGAATACGCTTAGGTTAACTTTAATAGTGCAATGTTCAGTGGGATTTCCCGTAATTGAAATTGACATCCTAGATTTCCACACCTAGTACACTTTTAGTGTGATACTATCTGCTACCAGCGCAGCGGCTTTACCCGCGTGATAGTAAAAAATTAACTCCCTTCCTACGTGCTATTTCAGTATCCATACTAGGGATGAAAATGGCGAAAGATACTCATTTGTTTTTTTCGCAACTTTGAATCTTTCATGTTAAATACATGTAACTTTGGAATAATACAAATTTAGGGCTATTTGAAAAATACAAATTTACATGTATAATACGCGTATCTTTCATAAATTACAACTACCCACTTAGTAATGGAATAATTAGTAAAGCCTGTTATTCATTAAGTACCGTTAAAATATCAGTCAGTAATAAATAAATAGGTATTTGTTGGGAGTTAATTTGTGCACAACAAGAACCCAACACCTTTGTATAAAACAATAGTGTTAAAAATGTAAGTTCTTTATGTTATTACCAATTCAACGATTTTTAATTATATGTAAAGGAGGATGCTGATTTAACCATAAAGTTATTTTATTATTATTAGTCGTAAAAAACAGCGAAAAATACAATTCATACAAATACTACAATTAATACAATACAATTCCGTTTTTTACATGTATTTTACATGTAAAAAACGGAAACTTGCGAAAGATACATTATAAGAAGTCATCGAAAGATTCTGTATTTTATTGAAAAATACAAAGTCTGATTGAAAAATACATGTATTTTACTTGTGATTTTCAACCCTAATCCATACCCGTGTGCCAAACTTCATCCAATTCCCTTTACAGTTTCAGCATGAACAAGTAACAAACATACACAATCTCAAACTTTCTTCTTGATACAAGTCATATTATTGTAATTATTATCCTATATAACCCTAGTTTTTGCGATCTGATCTATAGTGTGACATTTTAAGCTTGTTTTTTTTCTAATTTTTCCAAATATTCAAACCCAAAAAAAATTGTCATGAAAAAACAAATCTTTTCCACCGTTTTCCCCGCGTTTTCTTTCAAAAAGCCCCCTTGTCTGACTCCCCGCTGCAATTTTCCTAGCGTTTTTAATCAGTTTCCTCTAATTACCTCTGGCAGGGAGGTTCCACATAAATATGGAGACGCTATCGAGAGGAGTCGCGGCATCCACCTTACCTTTGACGCAGATAAGGCACCGAGAGCGAAAATAGCCGCGTGTTCAACGACACTACCAATGGTCAACGATTTGAAATCTCATCATCTGCCTAGCCTTTTCCCAAATATATTGGGATCGGCTTCCAATCAAGCCGGATTTAGCTGAATACCAGTATTTTACGAGGAGCGGCTGCCTACCAGACCTCCACAACCCATTAACTGGGGTAACGATTTTAAATCTGTTGGTGATATATCAGAGTTTTTTTTTCTTCCGTAATTCTAGAGTACATATGTGGTCTGTGGATGGGTGACCATCTTAACATAACGAGTTTCCTCCGTGCCTCGGAAAGCACGTTAAGCCGTTGGTCCCGGCTGTCATTTGTAGATCTTTGGCATTCGTTACGGATAGTCAGAAGCCAGTAAATCTGACTCCAGTCTTGCCATGAAGTACCGTATTACCCCAGTTAATGGGTTGTGGAGGTTTGGTAGGCAGCCGCTCCTCGTAAAATACTGGTATTCAGCTAAATCCGGTTTGACTGGAAGCCGACCCCAATATAGTTGGGAAAAGGCTAGGCAGATGATGATGAATTCTAGAGTACATATAAGAAAGAAAGAAATATAAAAAGAATATTAATTAATTTGCCACAACACTAACAGCTAAATTCATAAATTGTATTTACTAAGAATGTTGTCAAGAACACTTTTCGTATAGACTCTATTAAGGTGATTACACGTCTTCGTTCGTTTGAATCTAAAGTGCAAAAACCTATATTTGAATAAATTATTTGGTTAGTTTTTTCTTTTTTTGTTGATTTTACTGACTAAATCCACACCTATGTTCCTTCTTTGCCTAGCGTTCCAGGACCCTGGGTTTCCCTTTCGTTACTTACCCATTGTAGCCTAGTAAGCTTTGCTGACAGGTTTTTGTGGTACGCGTGGAAAACCACGCGCTGTCAACGACTTGGGCTCGGTCCGGGCGGTTACCGGATGACCGGACGGCGAGCTACTGATTGGTCGCCGACCACAAGCCCGCTTTTCTCTATTTCGACCAATCCGGCTACCCCGGCCTAGGTCGGTGACCTGATAACTATATGAATGTGTTTTATGCACCTGCCTTGCTTTCTCTTCACCACCCTTGGTTGACTGGTAGAGAATACTTAAGGCATTAGAGCGTTTTCACATTATCCGATCCGATATCGGTGTCGGACGCCGATACGATATCGGGGTAAGTAAAATGTATGAAATGCCGTGCTCCGATATCCGATATCGGGCCGGACAATATGAAAGACAGGTACATAATTCATACATTTTACTTACCCCGATATCGGATCGGTGCGCGATACCGATATCGGATCGGATATAATGTGAAAACGGTCTTAGGTCCACCTTTGTATCATTACGTTGCATGAAGATGATGATAAATAAATGTCACTGTTGCTTGACGTTCAGTAAGGTGCTGTTTGAAGCCATACTTTTGATGATAGCAGTTGAGGCAAGTATCTGTTTATGAGTTACGACTATTAAACACTGAGGTGCCTTTGACTTGTTTTGTGTTAGTTTCGAAGCCGGCTTCGCTTGCGTTTAATTTGGGGTAACATAGATTAACGCCCGTTTTCAATAACCTACTGCCGTTCATAGATAGAGAGCAATCCCCGAAATACAGTAAAATTCTATCTATCCATCCACAACTTTGGTAGAAAATGCTATCCGTCGGTAGGTTATAGGAAAGCAAGTAAGGGCAAAAGGATAGATTTGTTTATCTTTAGTAGCTGCAACTGTGGATATATAGCTTATTGAAAACGGGCGTAAAACGAAAACCATATGTACTTACGCACCTTTCTTCAATAATGACAGACGTCAATACAAACTTTTTAGCCCTTTTTCCGTTCCACCCTATTCAGGGTTGAATTTCCAAAAACTCATTCTTATTGGTCGTCTGCATCTTAAAAAAAAAACTTGTGAAGAAAATCAGCTTTCTCACAAGTCCTAGACCTAAATGGCTGAGCGTTGATGAGTTAGCGAGTTAGGCCTTCACCTATCAATCTAAGGAGTAATGATTAGTTGGCAACAATTAAAAATCTATGAAAAAGGACTTAGGGCCTGTTTCACAATGTCCGAGTAGGCACTACTCACTGAATAAATTCAAAAATTTGACAGCATTTGTATGAAATTATCTGTCAAGTAAGATACTCGAAACTTAATCATAGGTGGTGAAATAGGCCCTAAGTTTATCAATTACTGGATCTTTAGTTGTCACTACACTTTATGTCTTCCATCTACCATATCATTCTTCATAGCACGTTCTTCAATTATCATTTTTCCCACCTTTTATGGTTCCGTATCTCTTTTCAAGGCAGCAGATCCATTGCAAACAAACAAAAAGCGGGTCGTTTAGTCGACGAATCGCCAAAGATCATAAAATTTTTACAGCCTCTGAACTAACGTTTCGAAACGATCGATAGAGTATGCCTGGGACAATCGAGGACCCGTAGTAGGTGACGGGTTTCCTCATTACTGGCAGAATTCCTGGCCGGCCCGCTATAAACCCTGGTCCTAGCTGCCCGAATGTAAAATGGGACTCGTTTTATGTAGAAGGCGCTTTGATGGCCTTTTAAACAGCGCGGCGCAGTCGGCCAGTCGGTACATAGCTTTATATCCAGTACTACGGAGTACTACCTATTTGTACCGTTTTAATATTCATCCTTTGAGATTTTAGTTTTTGTTTAGTTTTTTAGTTTGATTGGTGTTGGAGATTATTTAGGTAATAGGTATCGTGTTTATTAAATTGCTGGGTTTTTGAAGTCAGGCAGGTAGTCATCATTATCATAATTTCAGCTGAAAGACGTCGACATATCGTAATCGATGAGGCCGGTGCTTCCTGGTTGACTTGTGAAGAAATGGACTAGGTCAAAATCTCTTTTAAGTTCTATACAGCTTTGCTTGGACCTAGAGTGCTGTTTTCAAGAATAGCTTCTCACAGTTTACCGATTTGGATTTCGTCGCTGCTGTTTAAGGCTGTTAAGGTTATTTTCTTAAAGAATAGCACTCCTGCGCAAGTTGTTGAGTCATCATCTGCCTAGCCTTTTCCCAACTATATTGGGGTCGGCTTCCAGTCAAGCCGGATTTAGCTGAATACCAGTATTTTACGAGGAGCGGCTGCCTACCAGACCTCCACAACCCATTAACTGGGGTAACACGGTACTGTGGGAGACGTAACAAAAACGGCAGAGCTTGCGGTACTTAAAACCATATTTATTTATACTGATCACATTAATTATTATAAAATATTAATAGAATATGCCTTTACAGGCTAACGCGCCTGACATCTGTCTTTTAGAAAACTCTCATTCAAAATATTCGAACATGTAACAGCCAGTAGTATATTACTAATGAGGTTTAGTAATAACTCCTTACATGAGCTACGCCCCACTCGAATAAAAGTATTAGCAAGCAAGACTTTTATTCAGACTGTTCAAATATTTTGACCCTACCTGCCTATGCCTAACTGGCACATTACCTAACGGTGGAAGATACATAGTTAGGTCTTTCTCTTACAAGAGAAGACTTAAGAACATGACCAACGACTCACGCAAGTCTGACACTCCGCTAAGTGTCCACCAAGTTAAGTTTTAATATGCCATTGTGCATAAATAAAATAAACGCCGTCATGCTTAAGTCTCGTCACATCAAAACCACCGAAAAAGATGCGACAAAGCCTATTAAAACAAACAATTGATGTAAACAAAATCACATCTACCCAGAGGGGGTTTACTTGAGAGAACTCAACTTCATAAACTTTTGTTCTATTTGAGCGGTATTGCACCAAACGGAACGAAAGGTTAGGAGGCATGCGTTCTGGCAAACGAATAAAATTAAAGGCCGCGTTCCAGGATAAAATTCTCAAATGTAACTTTAAATTCATTATAACAATAAGTCATAATTAAACTTGTGTGTCTTCTGTCTTAAGCTGAACCATTTGTGTCAACCTGACACACCTTGCAGGTACTATGATCCCTTGAGCAAAGTTGGCATCAACTAAGGCAGAGTGACAGAGTGTTCCACCAATTGTGGGAGACGTAACAAAAACGGCAGAGCTTGCGGTACTTAAAACCGTATTTATTTATACTGATCACATTAATTATTATAAAATATTAATAGAATATGCCTTTACAGGCTAACGCGCCTGACATCTGTCTTTTAGAAAACTCTCATTCAAAATATTCGAACATGTAACAGCCAGTAGTATATTACTAATGAGGTTTAGTAATAACTCCTTACAGTACTTCATAGTAAGACTGAAGTCAGATTTACTGGCTTCTGACTATCCGTAACGACTGCCAAAGATCTCCAAATGACAGCCGGGACCAACGGCTTAACGTGCTTTCCGAGGCACGGAGGAAACTCGTTATGTTAAGATGGTCACCCATCCACAGACCAACCTAGTCAAGCGTTGCTTAACCTTGAAGATCGACCTGTGCGGCTGTTATTATTTAGCCACGAGCTCCTCCTCCTGCGCAAGTTGTTGAGTGCAAGCATTTATATTATACCTACACCATAATGGGCCTACCACTTGTACTTTCAGGTGAATAATATAATATGTGAGTTATCTTCACTTTCAATTTCAATAAATGCGTTAACTATCATTGTTATGGATAATCCCATTGCTTAGTCCATTCTCTGGTTTAATCCGTGCCAAATGTCCACTAATTGTCCGCGACGGACGGCAGAACTACACAGCAACACTCTCTAGTGACATGGATTATTGGAATGCTATTTATTAGTTCCAGTAAAATGCCTTATGTGCAGAGATCGGAGGTAGGTAGAGTTATTTATGTACTTACACTGATTTCATACAGCGAAAGGATAAAGTGAATATGTCTTAAAACACAGCGATTAAGTTTAAAGAGCAGAAAAATTCTGAGATTCCGAGATCTCGAGCAAGAGAAAACTTTATAATTGTTTATTTGTAATATTGTTGGCCACACGGGATTGTACATTAGAAATACCGGGAAGATCCATATTAATATATTATCAATATTTCGATGCAACTCTACATTAATAATTTTACCTATTCCTACCTTCCGATCTCTGCTAATGTGCTAAGGTACATTTTAGTTCTGAGTAATCCAATGCATTCTCTGTACAGATGTTAATAGAGGATTTAAAGTGACCTTTAGGTGAAGGTGATTACTGGGAAAATGGGTCACTGTCAAGTAATGTCTTTTACAAGCCTGGGTTTTGACAGAGGATCGATTTAAAGATGTATTTCTGAAAGGTGGAAGAGCTTAAAGTGCTATTAATCTTGCATAACTACATTCAAACTTCTAACCTCATCATCCGAGTGCTTAACCTATCACATACCCACAAAACGAGACACAATAGTAAAACAATAACAGCGCGGTCTCATAGGACCGGTCGGGGATTCATGAATTAATCTATTGTCGACGACAAAACTACACAGCATATGTATGTATGTTACCTAGAGAGCTGTAGTCCGTCTAATGAAAGCGCGACCTGAGAAAAAGAGGTTACATCCAAAAATGTTGTATGTGGTATTACTAACTAGTAGGACAATCATGTCTTGACACTTCACAATTTTTTTTATTTCCTGTAATTGCGGCTGAATAATGTTGGCAATTAAATTTAAAAAGAAACTCCAGGTCGCGCTTTCATTAGACGCACTCTAGGTAACATGAGTTATTGGAATGCAATTTATCAGTTCCAATAATATTCCTATTGTGTTTAGGGACATTCTAAGTTCTGAATAATCCTGTGCTTTCTATGTACGGGCGTTAACAGAGGATTTAAGATGACCTTTATTTCAGGGAAAATGGGTCACTGACTCACTGTCAAGCAATTTCATGAAGAAGCTAAAGTTTTGTTTACGTTTATTCGTAGTTATCGGATGATCCATTAGTTGCATTCCTACAGAGGGCTTTCCTTTTTTTTTTCAAGTGGGGAATCATCACAATGACTTTTTTCGCTCTTGGACGAAGCGGGAAGGCGTGTCAGACTTTTTCTGACTAAACGCCACCCCGTTCCTTAATTGCTTTCGATTTGGGGACACACAGAGGGCTTTCCTAAACTTCGGGCTGTCTAGGTGTTTTATTATTGTTATAGGCTCGCGATTGACCACTATCTCACCTGATGGTAAGCGACGATTTGGTCGACAATGGACCGCGATAGCCTAGAAGTAATTTCGGCACTGTTCGATAGCCGACGGCAAAACTCCAGTGTAAAAAAGGTCATTACTAGGTCATAAAAAAGTTTGCCTAATTAATTCCTTGTGCAAAAGAGCTTCTGGTAACGTACGTAGCGTCTATACATACATTCATGTGTCTGTATGTTGAGCAGGATATTGCTACATACACATCTACACATAGATACATACAGTAGGTACGTCGATGTCAGAGCATCGTGTTTTTTTTATTGTTCATAGGCTGGCGATTGACTACTTTTTTTTCTGGTAGGGGAATCATCAGAATGACTTCTCCCGCTCTTGGGCGGAGCGGGAGGGCGTGTCAGACTCTTACTGACTAAACCCCTACCCTGTTCCTTCGTTGCCTTCGTTCTGGGGGGGGACTCGGTTTCAACCTTTAGGAATACCACGTGTTCCCCCCAGAGGCTTCGGCCCTGCCGGGCCCCTACAGTTTGCTGACATCTTCTTGAGGCGCGCGTGGAACAGAACGCGCTGTTGACGACTGGGCTCAGTCCAGATTATTTCCAGACTGTCGGGCGGCGAGCTACCCAGTGCTCGCCGTCCGCGAACCCGCGCCTACGGTGGTCGGAAATCGGGATCGGGATCTCGGCGGCGGCGGCGTGAGGACCGTTCCCTCACGCGCTCGCGGTCAGCAGCCTTCTTCACGAGCATTACTGCTTCGCAGAAGGAGGCGACCGCATGCCACCCCTCCTCGCTCCGGACCATGGCCTGACCATGACCTGAGCGCCAGAGGTCGTCGCTCCCGATAGCCTCCACAAGGACACGGCGGTGCTCCGCCCAAGCGGGGCACACTTCTACCGTGTCCTCCGGGCGGTCCACACAGTGGCGACACCCGGGCGTCCTCTCCCTCACCTGATGGTAAGCGACGATTTGAACGACGATGGACCGCGCTAGCCTAGAAGTAACTTCGGCACTGTTCGATAGCCGACGGCAAAACTCCTGAAGCTTGCTTAATTAATTCGCAGTGCAAAAGAGCTTCTGGTAACGTACTAGCTTATACACATACATTCATACATCTGTATGTTGAGCAGGATATTGCTACATACACATAGATACGTACATACATACAGTAGGTACATTGATGTCAGTGCATCGTGTTTTTTTTATTGTTGATAGGCTCGCGATTGACCACTATCTTAACTTATGGAAAGCGACGATTTGGTCGACGATGGACCGCGCTAGCCTAGAAGTAACTTCGGCATTGTTCGATAGCATTAGCATTATCGGCCTTGTAATGTTCCCACTGTTGGGACTCCGGCCTCCTCTCGAGGAGAGGGAGTGGGAAGTAATCCACCACGCGGGCACAGTGCGGATTGGTGGACAGTTCGATAGCCGAAGGCAAAAATCCAGTGTCAAAGACGCATTACTAGGTCATAAAAAAGTTTGCTTAATTAATTCCCAGTGCAAAAGAGCTTCTGGTAACGTAAAAACATACACATATAATACATTCATATGTCTGTATGTTTAACAGGATGTTGCTACATGCACATGGATACATATATACATACAGTAGGAGCGTTGATGGCAGTGCATCGTGTTTGTATTTTATTGTTGATAGGCTGGTGATTGACCACTATCTCACCTGATGGAAAGCGGCGATGGGCCGCGCTAGCCTAGAAGTAACTTCGGCACTGTTCGATCGCCAAAGTCGGCAGAAACCGAGTGTAAAAAGGGCATTACTGGGTCATAAAAAAGCTTGCTTAATTCATGAATCCCCGACCGGTCCTATGAGACCGCGATGTTATTGTTTTACTATTGTGTCTCTTTTTGTGGGTATGTGATAGGTTAATTAATTCGCAGTGCAAAAGAGCTTCTGGTAACGTACTAACATACACATATAAATTCATACATCTGTATGTTTAACAGGATATTGCTACATACACATCTACACATACATACATACATATATACATACAGTAGGTACGCTGATGTCAGTGCATCGTGTTTTTACGACTCCATCGCGGCCCGCTCGCGCTGTCCTTTCTTAATTATACTCGCCACCCCCCCTTCGCCCCCCACTTGTGTGTCGTTAGGGGGTGGGCAGGGTTCGTAAACATGTCATTATAGTTGCTGGAATGATAAGAGCGTACAAGTAATTGAAGCTGAATTTGGATTTCTCTTGGATTCTGTTTTCTGAAGGATTTTAAGTTAAGATTGAGTAGGTTTAGTTCTTGGTTTGTGTGGTCCTTCGTTCCCGTATCACTATCAGTTCAGATAGTTGTTAAACACTTTAATTAAAAAAAACTGTATGTGAGCATATTTTTCTTTACAAATTCCATGATTTCCCAAGGTGTCCCGTAGACTTTCAATATTATCTGTATATAAAAGCAGAAACTGACTGACGGAGAAAAACCTAATTTCATGCTAGCGAAGCTGCTGGCAAAAACTAGTTGATCAATATATTGAAATGCTTTATTGAATAGAGATCTACAAACATAAATTGGCATTGTAGTAAAGAATTATTTGATTAGAATTGAGATTAATCAATGACATATTGGTAATGTATGAGATACATATTTTAGCAGCGTTCATTCCAAGATTGATGAGCTTAAGCAAATCCAAAATACCTGTGGGTAACATGCGTTCCAAGTTTCCCCTCCACTCTATCCCCGAGGCGACTAAACACCAATGTTTTTCTTGCGAGCACAGACGCTGTTTACCGACCTGTCTATTATAATACCTCCACGAGCGAGCGTCTCGCGTGTTTTCCTTCAAACTTCAATTATTCGCCGATACGTCGGGCGGCGAGGCGGCGATCACTCCCACGCGACACGTTTCGGCCCCTCTGTTGTGCCTTACCTGCCAAACTAAACAAACGCGGGGGGCAGGGGGCCGCGAGCCCGCCGCGACCGCAGCCAGCCTGGTGACGACCTACCTACCTGTCTTACGTCTCCAGCGCTCAACGTTCTGAAGTTTTCGACCTCCGTCAATAGCGACAAGTTACAGATCTGCCGCCGAACGGTCGAAGTCATAGCACGCAGCGAAACTTGCCGACTGGTGTTGACGCGCTCTCGGCGGGTAGACACAAGCCACAGTCGACACCTCGCGCGCTGATAAGGATGTGCGGCACGTGTACGCTGCGAAACGATTAAATCTAATAAAAAACGAGCGCTGACCGGTCGCCTGACCGCGACCGCACCGGCCCGCAGCGATAACAAACAGAATTCTGTAAAAAACCACTCCAGGCGACCGAATCGATGACCGAAGCTTTATTTCAACTTTATCGTTTTTGCGTCGTCCATAACTTGGCACCCTCTATGTTCGCCGAAAGCCAGTAAGTATGTAAATTACGGTCGCGAGCGCTGGTCCTCGGGTGCCCACTTATCTATTCAAATTCGGCTCTGGGTGCGGGGTTGCGTCGCCGGCCCACGCTAATCAAAATCCGATCAGCCATTAAGTCCTCTCGCTATCTGCGCTTAGTTTACGAGCTAGAGGGGGGGGTAGCGTCACGAGGGGGGCGTGGGGAGGGGGGGTAGCGCCGTGATCACTTATTTATGTGGCGGGGGCTCGCTCGGCGACTGAAAAACTACCCTCGCGTCGTCGGAGCGGCGGCGAGGCAGCGAGGCACGCGAGATGCGCGCCCATAAACCCGACGCGGCTTTGTAATCAACCGTGCCGCGCTTTTTATGAGTCCGCCTTTTGCAGTCAGTGCTCGGGATAAATTTAACCCGCTATCTGATATTGAGGCGACGTATAAACTTTTATACTTATCTGCCGGCGCTTTCAGCGAGACGCGAGCTTTTGTGCACCGCATTGCGCCCAACGTTTGTTTCATTCTGTTCTGGCTCGATCTACTTCACTTCTTTATCTAGAACAACTACTCTATAGGAAAACAAAATGGTTGACATCGTAGAAACCTTTTACAGAAGGACTTCGTTTCCTGTTAGCTCTGAATTTCTGCGAAGTGTGCTGTGATTTTCCGAGAACTTTTCACTCCTTTGCTGTTGTCCTAGTTCTCGCGAAAGCCCTCGGGGCCCGTCCAGCTTTCAATGTACCTATTCAAATATCATTGAGAATTGCACGATATTGCAAACTTAAACAAAAGAAGTTGGTTGAGTGTCTACTTATTACATTTCTGGTCACCTGGTAGCGTAGGAATGCGGTGTTAATTATAGTAGTTGCAAGAAGGACTGTTGAGCCCCGGTTTTTTCTTTCATGGGTCAGGAGAAGATATGTTTTTGTTATATTATAATTGATAGTCGGTGATGGTCGGTGGGGCCGAAAGGTTCTAGAGTGGCGTCCGCGTACCGCAAGACGCAGCGTCGGAAGGCCACATACAAAGTGGACCAATCACCTGGTAAGGGATGCGAGACGCAGGCTCATTGCGTTGACATTTGGGGGAGAACTGTGTCCAACAGTAGGCTTCTTTAGTAGTTCTCCGTTGGACTATTATCTCATCTTATAGTAAGCGATGATGTGGTCGACGTTGGAGCACGCTTGCTTTGTAGAACTAACTATTTTCTCTTGACTTAGGCCCCTAAGTTGCAGCTACCAGAACACAGACTCCGGCAGGGAATGGTTCTTAGCTGTATGCACTTTTTCATTAGCAGTTCAGCAAATTAGACTAGATTAGTGCCTAATTTGTAACAGAATAGGCTCGGTTACTATAAGTGTGTTGATGAAAGGTAGAGATCGCCTGGCCAATACCTGCCAAACCCTTCAGGGGTGCAGGCATATATATGGTAAGTTGGCAGTTCCGGTAGGGAAAGGAATTCCCTTACTTAATTGTACGCGTTTTCTTAGTTGCGGTCCAGCATATTCTAGATTAGTGCCTAATTTGTAGCATAACAGGCTAGGTTCCTATCAGTCTACTGGTGAATGGTATCTCTACGATGTGAAGATGTATTGGGCAGGTGATTTCTTGCCTGCCCAATACATCTCTGCCAAACCCTCCAGGGTGTGCACCGTGATGTTATGTAAACTGAGTGTATATGGTAAGTCGCGGTGGCTCGTGTAGGCGGCGTGAGGCCCGTATCGACGGCTGACACATGAGACGGATCGGGGGTATTTTTGTTGTCGCGAGGACCCAGGCTCGGGATGTGCTGCGTAGGAGGACGCGGGAAGCGGATGGAGGTATCATTATGTATTATGGACCTATGTTTTTATTTGGTTATGTAAGAGCACAAATAACTTATTATAAGTACCAACAATATCATTTACGAAGAGATCTTCTCGCTAAATGACGCAAGACTCAGCATTTTTAGTTTATTTTATACAATTTACAGTGTTTAAGAGGGTCCTTCCGTTCCGATTTAAACATGGTTTAAAAACTTGTTGTTTTACCTAGCGCAATGTTTGATAAAGAGGCGACGCGAAAAAAGAGATAAAACCTACATGTTCTGTTGGAATTCGGTATTCCATCATTCACTCGAATACTTTTACAGAATTTGTTTCAGGAAAAATGTGTCCTTTTAAAAACTTGTTTTTGAAAAAATAAAACATACGAGTATAGCCCATTTCGTCGAAGGCGCCTGAAAGAGATGTCAGCAAACTGTAAGGACCCGGCAGGGTCGAAGCCTACTGGAGTTGAACGAAAGCGAACCGAATGTTATATCCTCTGGATGTAAACTTTACCTAAGTTTTAGTTCGCTTTCTCTCTTCCTCGTGTCTAAGGCCTCGGCGTTAGTAAGCGCGGTGTAGGCAGGCTATATACGATATTATCGTATTTTAAGCGAGATCGATGGGATTCCCGCCACCTGTGGTTTCACAAGTCTCCACTTTGATTAGGTACCCGACTAGTGGCTCTCTGCGCGTCCACAGAATAAAACGGGTTTTTTATACAGTACCTAAATACATTTATTGAGGAGCTCGTGGCTAAAAAATCAGCTGTTTCATACATTTTAGTCGAGTAGCTATTGAACTTTTGTATGAAACAGCGGATTTTTTTCGTGATTTCAGAGTCGGTCCCATAGTGAAAGTTGTTCATATTCATGGGTAGAACACCCAGTGAAAATTTGGCCGGTCATTGAAAAATAACCCCTTATAACTCCATCCCTATAACAGCTCAGTCCAGGTCTTCATATTGCTCGCGTGAAGAGCTCTTGTAAGGACCTCTGTCCTTATTTTTAGAGGTTGGAATTTTACAAATACTTCTCCCGGTCTTGGTGAAGTGAGAGATTTAGTGTTGCATGTTAACATTAAGTCAAGATTGTTAAGTTAGTTAAGTGGCAACACGAGACGGTGATTTTTTAGGGCGCTACCCTTAGCGTCTCCCGCGTTCTCTCACCCTTGAACCGTCGCGGAACACGGACTGGATAATTATCCCTTATCATTAGTCCGGGTGTTGAAGCTAGTAATAGTCGGTTGTGCCGATTTATTATTATATTTGTAACTATCAATATTTAGAAATATACGTTCTTCATCGCGAGTTGGATTTTTACTTCTGGGTCTATCATCACCTCATTGAAAGACATACAAAAGGGGACGAGCAGGATATCTTCCATATGCGTCCCCAAACGAGAAACAAGATCAGACTTTTACTTACCAACCCTGTACGAGTGCATTCAGTTTCACCTTTTGCGTTCTAGAGCCGCGTGAATCTTTCGATAAATCTCGCAGCCTCTCAATCTCAAATACCTGTAGCCACTAAGACGATCACATAAGTTATAACACCACACTTAAGAACAAAACAAATGGCCCTCGTCCCAGAGTAGACTTTAACAAATGGTGATGACAAGTCAAGATTCAGAAATTAAGAATACATCGTCATGTCAGACGTGTTAGTTTTCCTCAAGAGAGTGCATTCAACTTGCTCACCTTCCATTTGTTCTGAAGTACAAGTTTGTTGTTGTCAATGGCTGTTCTTGTAATAGGCGATAACGATAGCAACATAGTATCGGCAGCAGACAGGTAGACCATATCCTCGAATGGGACAAAAGACATTTTTTATCCCAGGGTGTATTCCCTTTGAATGATTTTTTGTTTTTACAAGGGTTAAGCTGCTGACAAATATTAATAATGAAAAAAAAAACTGTCATAAGTCGGTATACGGTCGGAGCACTTATTTTGTGACTAGACTGTGCCCAAATTGCTCTACAAATTCCACCTCCATGCTCCTATTCATTTTTCCACCTGTCAATCTATGACTTTTTTATGATGTCCATCTAATTTGAGTAGGTACTTACCATCATGATGATAGGTATCACTGTTTCAGCCGAAAATTGTATCCTGTTGAATACAGGCTTCCCCAAGTGTCGCTACACATCTTGCATCCGGCCAGACCGGTTCTGCGCATCTTGCATCCATCAGATTTCAGCGCCCCTCACCTGGTCATTGGTCCACCTTATGGGAGACCTACCCACGTTTAGTCGTCCGGTACAAATTTACCACTCGAGAACCTTTCGGGCCCATCGACCATCTGTTCTGCGAGCAATATGCGCACTGCCACTAAAGTTTGGCGACTCTTCGGGCTGTGTCGACATAATTTCAGTGCCGGTTATTTTTGAGCATCCAAAATACTTTGAGGTCTTAATAAAAAAGGTCCATAAAGTGACGATGTCCAATGATAAAATTCGATCCTCGAACTGCAATTTATTATCTGCATATTTTAAAGGTTTGTTCGTCTTATTTTCGTTCCTGTCATTTCATGAGTTCGACCGTGAATAATATCTACAGCAAAAAAAAACAATACTTTGGATGAAGTTACGAGTTCGATATAAATGTATTTTTAACACATACATACTTTATGCACAAAAATGTGGAGAGGTGGACTTATGGCCTAGCGTGGGTTTGCGGACGACGAGCAATGGGTAATTCGCCGTCCGGCCGTTCAGTAATTGTCCAGGCTAAGCTCAAGTCGTCGACGGCGCATAGTATTCCACGCGATTGTTATCCATTCTGAACAGGAAGGTTGGCAAAATTTCAGCTTAATCGGTTAGGCCTCATTTACGAAGTCGCAGGGCGTCGTCCCATCGCGAGACGCCATTGATGGAGTTAGGGCTGTTTCGAAATTAATTTGCATGATTTTCCCAAAATAAACTACTAAGGCCAGGCGCGCACTAGCGGCCAGGCCGCAGGCGGCTAGGACGCGGCGGCCATCGAGATACATACATTAGTATGAAACCGCCATAGAGCGCGCGCACTTTTGGCCGATGGCCGCCGCGACCTGACCGCTGGCCTTACTACATACAAGTTAAAACGTAAATACGTCCATTGTTGGACATAGGGCTCCCCAAGTGTTGATATAACGAAAAAGTTATATGGCGCATTCGTCTCATTTCTTTCTAGAGATTAGTCAAAAAGATGATAATCCTCAGTCCAGTTCTCTATGTTTATGCCCATGTATATAAAAATATTGAATGTCAGCCAAGCGTCTTGTCACGCGCCACTCACATAAGTATATTAGTACCTACCTATCTACACATTGTATGTTGTTGTTTGCTATATATTTGGTGTTATACTCTGCTCTATGTAGGTTTTCTCGTGTAAGGGATTTATTTGGACTTACTCTGAGTTCACGTGTAATACGTGTCGGCGTGTATCGACTGTATTTAGTGGCTGTTGCAATGAGTGTTGCTGGTTTGAATCGTCGGTGGGACAAATGTTTTTATGACATCTGGAAGTTTTGTGTATGACAGTTTACGTGTTCGTAATCGCACTTATATGGTACAGGGGTAATTTCTAGAGTACCCTTTAGTCATAATTAAAGTGCAATGTTTGTAGATGGAGCAGAAGGAGTCCACAGAAATCCATCTAGTCCATCGCTAACGGTCTTGAGTTTTGCGCTTCATCTCGCTCCTCATCGCGCTCATTGCATTGCTTGCTGCTTCTGCCAACACAGTGCGATGCCAGATTTGACGGGGGCGCCCACGATTTCTTTTTCCTTGAGTATTGCAGTCTAAGGGCCTGTTTCACAATGTCCGAGTAGGCACTACTCACTGAATAAATTCAAAAATGTGACAGAATTTGTATGAAATCATCTGCCAAGTAAGATACTCGAAACTTAATCATAGGTGGTGAAATAGGCCCTAATACTTTTAAGGGTATATGATAAAAACTCCGTTCAGAGCGTGTGGCGTCTTTTAGGCCAGTAGATTCCGTAGGCGTGACGGAGGCACTGGTTGATATAAATCCTGAGTGACCTTCCGCGTTCTGTACTCATATGGCAACACAGATTGTATGCTTCACCGTGGCCCTACGGGTGGTACACATAATGGTGGCAAGTGGCTAGGTGTTTTTTCCTCCAGAATCCGTTGCAGGAACCTCCCGGACTTCACCTTTTCATGCGAAAGGTAAGGACGCCGAAGCGCCTCTCCAAAAAGTGAACTTACCTACCGCTATAATTTCTTTTTGTACCGTTCCCCAGCGAACAAAGGTGTGAAATGCTAAGTTTGATTTGCAAAACAATGCTCGGAGGACGCGCGGGCGCAGTTTTTAGCACGTGTCGCCGGCCCACGTGCACTTGTTAAATAATTCATTGGATTCTCGTCACTCGGTCATTTGCATACGCTTCGATGTTGCGTGGCTTCGGATTCCTGAGCTAATGTATTGTGTTCAAGAATCAAGAATGAAACCTGATTATTGTTTTTTTTTTGGAGTGGGAATTCATCAAATTATTTGTGGCGTTTTTATTTTAGCGAGGGGGAGTGTGTCAGACTTTTACTGCCTAAAATCCTCCAATGTTTCTTCCGTTGCTCTCTGTGTTTTAGGATCGTGGTAACTCTTTTGAACTCCGCAAGTCGGTACTGTACGAAAATATTATGAACTCTTTAAACTATTTAGTCTAATATAATACTTAAATGTCCTACTTAAAACTGATATCGGAAGACTGTAATGAAGAAGACAGCATATTGCGCAGACTGCAAAAACATCGGAAAAAGGACAAGCAAATGAGCTTCTTAAAATTTCTAAGTTAAGCTGTACTTTATCTAACATATACTTGCGCTATCTGGACAGGTTTTCTCAATAAACCTGTATGATCCTTGCTCAAATACCACCAGACATTAACCTACATTATTCTCATATGAATTGACTCATCATCATCATCATCTGCCTAGGCTTTTCCCAACTATATTGGGGTCATATGAATTGACTATTGCATGTTTACTGTATAGATTTGGAGGCATTGATCTCAGTATGTTTCCGTGTTTCTTCTCAGGGTAATCAGAGGTAGTCAGCTTGGAAACGCCGCAAGGTCTTAATTAGTTTATACTCATGAAAAAAAAATCATGTGTATTAAAATCTATTTGCCAAATAAATATCATTTTCTCACTAAACCAATGCTAAGGCATGATTCATCATCTGCCTAGCCTTTTCCCAACTATATTGGGGTCGGCTTCCAGTCAAGCCGGATTTAGCTGAATACCAGGGAGCGGCTGCCTACCAGACCCCCACAACCCATTAACTGGGGTAACACGGTACTTCATGGCAAGACTGGAGTCAGATTTACTGGCTTCTGACTATCCGTAACGACTGCCAAAGATCTGCAAATGACAGCCGGGACCTACGGGTTAACGTGCTTTCCGAGGCACGGAAGAAACTGATTATGTTAAGATAGTCACCCATGCATAGACCAACCTTGGCAAGCGTTGCTTAACCTTGAAGATCGACCCGTGCGGATGTTATTATCTAACCACGAGCTCTTAAGGCATGATTATTGATTATAAATAAAATGAGATACTGATTGACATATCGACGCCCAGCCGAAACTAGAACTAGGAGCGAAAATGTTGCTAACATTTCCTGTTATGTCATAGTCGAGCAATAAAAGAGGATTTATCAAAATTCACCCGCTAAGGGGATAAAATGGGGATATAAAGTTTGTATGGAAAAGTCTACGTTCACGCGAGAGAAGCTGCTGGCAGAAACTAGTTCAATCAACTTAAAATGATATAAGAAGATTTATAATGTAGAAGTCTTATGTTACTTTAATTTAATATTCAAATCTGATTTAAAATCGAGATGCTGCTAATGGGCTCCGGAGACTGATCAACAAGTTGCTTCCACGAAGTTTCCTTTTAACGAGCTAAGCGAAAGTGTTTTTACTTGTACTTTAGTTTTCATTACACACAGTAAAAGCGGTTTTTTTTTAGCTGGGAAATCATCATGATAACTTTTCCTGCTTTCGGCGAAGCGTGTCAGACTTTACTTAGTAAAACCACAGTGGTTTCCTACTTTGGTTAGCGTTTCAGGACCCCGGGTTTCCTTTTCGAAAGTCAAAACATGGGCCTAGTAGCCTTCGGCCCTGCTAAATATGTTTGTATGTTTGTAGAACGTTTGTTGTTTTTTTGTTCTTTCTGTTATTGTTTATTTTACCCAATAAATGCTCTTCCTTGCGTCGTATTCCTCAATGCTGAGGGTCGTGACCTCCCTGCTTCATCTTAGCCCTTAAGACCCAATAATTAAAATAAAATAATATGTAGTATATAAAGCGCGTCAAGTAAAACTCAGCTGACGGATAAATGGCTTGACCGGCGCGGGAACAACAAAGTGCTAACTGTGTGAGTCAGCCCAAACAAAGGGGTTATTTAACGAGTTCATGTCGCAGGACAAGTGGGAATGTCGACTTTTGGAGGAAATCTGTTCAGCAAAGGATCAGATTGAAATTATATTCTAAAATAGATAGAGATGTATACACTTTAATGGATCTACAATATTAAGAAATACAGTTTTTTTTCGGGGTGGGAAATCATCCAATGACTTCTCCCATTCTTGAGTGGAGTAAAAAGGTGTGTCAGACGTTTACTGACTTAAATCACATCTGTGTCCTCCTGTTCCCCTTCGTGTGCTAGGATTACGGGTATCCTTTTCAGAAATATGCCATGACCTAAGCGGGCATCAGCCCTACTATTAATAAATAGGATGTATTAAATAATAAACAAAAATATTAAATCTATTTGTTTCGCTTTGTTTCTTTCTAAATTAGCGATTCTGATAAGGGGATAACGTATATGCTATAGAAGTATAGCTAGTATAGCTAAGGAAGTCTAGGCTTGGTTTTGCACAAAATTCTGATAACGAGTTCCGAACAAACCAAACGGTATTTTTTTATAACTTCCTAGGATTTTCACAAAAATCCAATTTCTCGATTGACCCTGCGACATTCACAAGCCGATCGGTTAGTACTGGTTACCGTGTCATTGAAGATTTACTTACGCTATAGATCCGTCTGATAGTTTATCGATCCTTGGACCAGTGTAGATAATGCGGTGTGGAGCAGATATGTTACAGCCTGCTGGGACCATGGGTTGTGGGTTTTTTTTTATGGTAGGGGAATCATCAGAATGACTTCTCCCACTCTTGGGTGGAGCGGGAGGGTGTGTCAGACTTTTACTGACTAAACCCCTACCCCGTTCCTTCGTTGCCTTCGATCTGGGAGACACGGTGGATACCTTTCGGATTTCCCATGTTCCGCAGAGGCTTCGGCCCTGTGGGTTTTAGTCAATAAAAGTCTGACACGTCTTATCCCACTCTGTCCAAGAGCGTAAGAAGTCATTGGATGATTTCGCTCGTAAAAAAAACACCGGTACATTTCTTTTGCCGTACAGCTAAGGAGTGGAATTTCTTGCTGGAGACTGTTTCCTGATAGATACAACCTGGGGATCTTCAAATCAAAAGTGAATAGGTTACTTCTAGGCAAGAGTGCTCCTCTGTCAACCACATTGTCGTTTTCCATCATGTGACATAGTGATCAAACGTAACAATACAAAAGAGCAGAGTTGTTACGTTATGGAGCTGCGGAGGTTCGATTCAGATAAAGAAAGTTCGAAAATTTTGAGGTACGAACCCTAAACTGTGTGTTCAGATCTTTGTCTTTTTGTCTCTCGCCAGGAGCACAGAAAACAGAAACCCATCAGAATCTGTCAGACATCTAAAGCCAGTCAAACTTGAGCAGAATATAATGCAACGGGCAGAACCGTTAGCGATGGAGACAGACAGTAAATTGTCCATCTACGCGCGATAGCGTGTGGGTGCGTAATGGTAGCTAGCCGGCCGCCCGTCTTGCCGATAAGCGAACATCTAAACACTGTTTAGAGGACCAGCATGTTACCGTAGGGCTGCCAACCTCTCAATTTTTGTGCTGATGGTGATCACCGCAGTGGTTTTAGTGAGGTAAAAATGTCACACTCATCATCTGCCTATCTTTTCCCAACTATATTGGGGTCGGCTTCCAGTCAAGCTGGATTTAGCTGAATACCAGTATTTTACGAGGAGCGGCTGCCTACCAGACCTCCACAACCCATTAACTGAGGTAACACGGTACTTCATGGCAAGACTGGACACTCTAAAAATGTCACAATCTCAAGACTTAACTCCAAAGTCCGGGTGCTTTTTGAAGGTTTCCTCTCGAAAACAAAAAACAAGGGTTGTTTTCTGAGGTCTGCTCGCGCAGCAAGTTTGACAACGGTTACAACTGAATGGTTTATTGGGCTTAAAAAAACACACATGCTCACAGAAATGATAATAAAGTAGCCTTTGATTGTTGTCGAAAATTGTTATTTAATTATAACGATGCAATACTAATTTTTCATAAAACAAGGATTTATTAGCTATTTTCATAATGTATTTGATCAGTGGTGGCCCAGTCGTAAAGCCTGCAATTTACGAGTTACATATCGTGGGTTTTATACTGTTTACGATTTGACAGAATTTATGAATGTGATAAGGAAAGCTTTGAATTAATGAATTGAAAAAGAAAGTTCAGAGAAGTAGTTATACTTTTCTTTGCAAGACAAAATGCATCTCATAGCGTTGAGCTCGTCTATGTACATGAACTCTGTTACACATACATTTACTCGTATATTATAATGAATGAATTAAAATAAATATGGGTTCTTGTAGGTATTTTCTATTTTGTAATATATTTTAAGACGATTGCTTTTGAGGAGTAACCTACAGTCGCGCGCCGGGCCTGACACGCACAATTTTATTAATTGCCAACCACTCATCTAATTTATCTGAGTCTAACCTTGTGCAGCTGTGGTCTTAGAATTATAACTAGTTGTCCCTCGCGGTTTCACTCGCGTCTTTGGTTACTTTGGTTTGGCGTTTCCGTGGATTTTAGCGTGATTTTATACAGCCTATACCGTTTGTCATATAGAAAGATTTTTTCCAATCCGATTGGTAGTATTTTTTAGTTTTAAATAACATATAAACTAGTGCTTGACCGAGATCCCACCTGGTGGTAAGCAGTGATGCAATCGTTCATGGTGAGGCGCACTAGTTTATTAAGTTAATTTTTTGTATAATCGGACGAAAAGACCGTAGTAGGAAATTTTTCCAAAAATTTAAGGCGTTTAAGTTAACAAAAAACCTCTTCCATCATATTATAGGTATTAGTATATACTTACATATATGATTGTTCCTAAAAGACCCTAGGCTGATAAATTTTCGTTTTCCCTGAATTATTAAACCGGCTTTCACTGATTCTCCCTATAGATTGAGCTAGTACCTATATAATACGATGTAAGTACTATTGCTCGAAACACAGGCATGCTGTCCTAGTACCTAGATTGGTCTCATCTCTTGTGGTGGATAGATACTCAAAGATTCCGCTTGTTCGGGACACAGCCGCTCAGCTGCCATGCCGTGGGATTACATGGCTCCTAGCTTGCGCGGTGCACGTCTAAACTAGATGGATATCCCAGCGATCTCGCGTGTAAAGGTGTGATGGAATTGCGTCAGATTTTAACTTGAAGTTTCGCATTTTTTATTTATTTATTATGCACTTTATTATACACCAAGATTACAATAATATAAGGAAACCTTATAGTAAAAAAACGTACAATTGGTGGCCTTATCGCACTTGGCGATTTCTTCCAGGCAACCTTTTTAAAGTGTATTAGGGAATCTTCAAGGTCCCCTTTCTTGTTTTTGCGCTTTATACTAACTTAATATTAAAGTAATCATCAAGATCGGTCAATAAACAGAATTTTTTACCCTAATAGATATACATATTATTATAACTCCCGAAAACCTTCAGAGCATGTTTTTTTAGTTGAGATCATCCAATGGCTTCCCTCGCTCTGGGCGAAGCGGGAGGGCGTGTCAGACTTTTACTGACTGAAACAAACTCTTCTTTCTTTGCCTTTGTTTCAGGGGCCCGGGGTTCATTTTCACATAACCCATGGTCCCTTTCAGAGCGTACTGGCGTGATGTTATCTATACTAATATAATATAATAAAGAGGTAAAGTTTGCTTTTTTGTTTGTATGAGGTAATCTGTGGAAGTACTGGTCCGATTGCTAAAATTTTCTCCAATAGAAAGCTGCCGTATTCCTGAGTGCCATAGGCTATATTTTATGTACGCGGGCGACGCTGCAGGCTAAAGCTAGTGAAATGGTGCTAATGGTGTTAACAATAAACAGACATACGAAAACAGCAATCTGAGAAGATTTCCTCTCATCTATTGAAGAGTTACATAGTCTATCTCTGAAGTTTTTCACCAGATCTTAAATTTAAATGAAATCTTGAAAAATCCCTTACCTTCTTTTGTTAAGAAAGAATTAGGAACACATAGGAAAATTAGGAATTAGGAACGAAATGGGCGAACAATTAGCAAAGAATGGCTGAACAGGTACAAACAAAAACTTTCAGTAGAAATGAGAACGACCTCCTTTTTTTGAAGTCGATTGTAAACGGAAAATATTGTTTTTTGTATCAAAATGTAGGAAAATTTCCACATTGAGTTCAAAATATGTGTTCATTAAAGACTACCTCGATCCTGCCTCAGTACAATATGCTCGGTGGTGGTCTAAGTTCCCTAAGGTTTTTTACGGAAGTCAGCGTTAAATAACGAAGAGACTAAACTATTACAGAAACAACGACATCCGTAATTAAAGTTATTTTGTACTTTTAGGGCCTATTTCACCACCTATGATTAAGTTGCCAATATCTTATTTGGCAGATAATATCATACAAATTCTGTTTCATTTTTGAATTTATTCGGGAAGTAGTTACTCGGATAGATATAGTAGTTAATAGGCTACTCGGACATTGTGAAACAGGCCCTTAGTGTTTTTTTTAAACATTGAAATCGATTGTATTTTTTTGTAAAAAGTATTTATTATTTTCAAGAAAAAAATTGCAGAGGTCCAAAGTATGCTTTCATTCAAGACCACCCCGGTCCTGACTTAGTACAGCATACTCGGTGGGAGTCCAAGTTGTCGAGTTTGTTATGAGAGTCGCGATTACGTGGGTGCGTCATAGTCTGGCGGGAGATAAGCGACGCGACTCGCGGCGCACTGGCGGTGGCGTGTTGATCACTATTACTGAACTAATATGGCGACTCTGCAGGGCTGCCCGTTAGAGATCTTGTATTATATACAACATGTAACATAATTAACGCAGGTTTTCAGGTTTGGTCCCATAGTAAAACTTGTTCATAATGATGAGTACAATGACCCCCCAAGAGGATGTGCGTTAATTATGTTACATGTTGTATATTTCAAAGTAAAAAAAGTAATTTTGTTGAGCTGAAGTATTTGGAAGAATTCGCAAAGGATAATTTTTACAGCGAAAGATAGGTTGTGTTGCGCCGACCACAAGTTATATGGGATAAGGGCAGGAAGAAGAAGATGATGGAAGTTTATGTTTTTCGAATGTGTATGTTTATGAATCAGATGGGAAGACTCCGGCAGACAAACTTGTTGTTTTAGTAAACAAAATTCATTGAAATTTGCAACGTTTGACTTTCTTTTGGGCAAAGTGGAAAAATAGATACAACGCCTAAACTCTCTTTTCGCTTTCGGGAATTCTGTCACTCAGTCGAATATTTCACAGAAATTGTTCCAGGAAATACATGTTTTTAAAAAAAAACTGTTTCTGAATTTTCTTTGCTTTTTTAATTTCATGAACTTTTTGAATTGTGAAGGGCTAAAAGTTCACGTTAAATAGCACATTTTCAGAGGTATGTTTTCTGTTTTACACGTTAATTAAAAAAAAAAGATCTCGGCAAAATGGTGCTTTTTTTTTTTTTTTTTCTGGTAGGGGAATCATCAGAATGACTTCCCCCGCTCTTGGGCGGAGCGGGAGGGCGTGTCAGACTCTTACTGACTAAACCCCTACCCCGTTCCTTCGTTGCCTTCGTTCTGGGGGGGACTCGGTATCAACCGTTAGGAATACCACATGTTCCCCCCAGAGGCTTCGGCCCTACCGGGCCCCTACAGTTTGCTGACATCTCCTTGAGGCGCGCGTGGAACAGAACGCGCCGTTGACGACTGGGCTCGGTCCAGATTATTTCCAGACTGCCGGACAGCGAGCTACCCAGTGCTCGCCGTCCGCGAACCCGCGCCTACGGTGGTCGGAAATCGGGATCGGGATCTCGGCGGCGGCGGCGTGAGGACCGTTCCCTCACGCGCTCGCGGTCAGCAGCCTCCTTCACGAGCATCACTGCTTCGCAGAAGGAGGCGACCGCATGCCAACCCTCCTCGCTCCGGACCATGGCCTGAACCAGGGCCCGGCGCGAGAGGTCGCCGCTCCCGATAGTCTCCACGAGGACACGGCGGTGCTCCGCCCAAGCGGGGCACACTTCTACCGTGTGCTCCACCGTGTCCTCCGGGCGGTCCACACAGTGGCGACACCCGGGCGTCCTCTCCTGCTTGATTCGATGCAGGAACCTCCCGAACTTACCGTGTCCGGTGAGGACCTGCGTCACACGGAAAGAGAGGACGCCGTGACCTCTTTCCAACCACTCCTCAAAGAGGGGCCTAACCGCCTCAATGACGGCGTGCCCAGCACTGGGTTGCGACAGTCGCAGTCGCCATGCCACCCTAAGATCCCGCCGGAACTCTGTCCGCCATGCCGCGACTTGTCGCGGCAGCGGAGTTTCGCCCCGGCGTTGCATCTCCACGCGCAAATCGTGCATGCGTGCAAGGACTGTTGCCTCCAGATCCCACGGTGGCAGGCCAGCGAGGAGGCTCGCCGCTTCGCGGGAGATCGTGCGGTATCCCCGCACCATCCGGATGGCCATGACCCTCTGGCAAGCGTTCAGCTTGACCGCCGGTCGCTTACCTAGCGACGGCGCCCAAACCGGCGCCCCGTAAAGGGCCATGGACCGAACGATCCCCGCGTAGAGCCTCCGGCAGGGGGCGTCTGGACCCCCTAGGTTGGGCAGGAGCCGCTTCAGAGCGGCCCCAGACCTGTCCAGTTTGGGGGCCAAACGTCGGAAATGCTCCTCGAAAGTCCACCGGCTGTCGAGGACGAGTCCCAGGTACTTCATCGCCGACCCGACGCCGATGTGGACCCCCCCTACCGTTATTTGGGAACCCGGAGGTGGCGCGTACCGAGGGCCATGAAAGCACATGGCCTCGGACTTGTGCAATGCCACCTTGAGTCCCAGTTGCTGGATCCTCTCCACGACTGTCGCAACCCCGCGTGTCGCTGTTTCGGCCGCCGCCTGGTACGACTCTCCCCGCGCCAGGACCAGCGTGTCATCTGCGTAGCAGACCACGCTGACCCCGTCGGGGAGGTCGCCGCGCAGCACGTAGTCGTATCCGATGTTCCACAGGGGCGGTCCTAGTACCGATCCCTGCGGAACACCGCACGACATCTCTCGCCGTCTCCACTCTCCCTGGTGACCGGGATAGATGATGAACCTATCCGACAGGTAGGCCTCGATCACACGACGGAGGTAGGCGGGCACCTCGTGATACCGAAGTGCCGCCCCGATGCAACTCCAGGGCAGGGAGTTGAAGGCATTGGCGATGTCCAAAGACACCGCCAAGACGACCCTGCCCCGAGACACCGCATCCCCCGTCGTGAGAGCCCTCACGCGCATGATGGCGTCCACCGTGGAACGCCCCCTGCGAAAGCCGAACTGGCCGTCCGAAAGGTCCGGCCCCACCCGCGCCAGATGCCCGACGAGGCGGTCTGCAATTACTCTTTCAAAGAGGTTGCCCACCTCGTCGATCAGCACAATGGGCCGGTACGCGGACGGAGAGTCCGCGGGGCGCCCCGGCTTCGCAATGAGGACCAGTTTCCCGGTCTTCCAGCGACGGGGAAACTGTCCTCTCTCCATGCATGCGCTAAAGAGCCCTCGCAATCGAGACCCGAGAGCCTCCATGGCCAGGACCCATACCCTGCCGTGCACGCCGTCGGGTCCTGGGGCGGTGTTCTTGAAACTGAGTCTTCGTACCACCGCCCTCATCTCTACCTCGGTCACCTCTGGAGCGTCGTCCTCGTCGTCACTGGTGTGGTCCGCTACGGGTACCGCAGGTGGCGGAGCCATGAGCGGGGGAGAGTGTTCCCCTCGCTCAGGGAACAGATTGGCCACCACACCCTCCACAACTTGGGGCCGGAGACTCTGAGTCAGAGGGGGAGCCCATGGGCGGAGTTTGTCCCGCACCACCTGGTAAGGGCGTCCCCATGGGTCCCTGTTCAGAGTCCCCAGCCACACATTGCGGGCCTCCAACTTGGCCCGCTTTACCTCTGTTCGGAGGGTGCGCCTTGCCGCTCTGTACCCCTCGTAAAGCTCCGCCTCCCTGGCCACCGCATCCGGCGGGCGGGTGCGGCGCCTGCGGAACCTGGCGTACCGGCGCCGCGCGGCGGTGCACGCCTCGCGCAGAGCCGCAATCTCCGGCGACCACCAGTACACCTGGCGCCGAGCACGTCCTGGATGGACTCGGGGCATCGCCTCGTCGCAGATTTGCGACATGGCCTCCTGGAACCACTCTGCCTCAGGGTCAATTTCGACAGGCCTGTCCGGTGCTTGCACCCAGGCCTGTACCCTCGCGGCTTCCAGGAGAGCGTCCCGGTCCATCTGCCTCAGCGCCCACCGCGGACCACACGGGGTCTGCTCCCTGACCGGCGCGGTGGAGATCCGGGCGGAGACGTCAAACCGGATGTACCGGTGGTCGGAATACGTCTCCACCCCCTCCATAACGCGCCAGTCGACGACGCGCGGCGACAGAGCGGGGCTGGCGAACGAGAGGTCCACCACCGACTCACCCCGCATCCGCACGCACGTGGGGACAGAACCCCGGTTTAGGACGACCAGGCCTGTCTCCAGAGCCCAGTCCTCCACCATCCGACCCCGTCGGTTCGTCAGCCGGGAACCCCAAGCCAGATTCCAGGCATTGAAGTCCCCGCAGACGACCACGGGGAGGGATCCGAACCCAGCGACGACGGCATTCAGCTCCATGAGGGAGTTGTGGAGATCAGCGAGATCTCGGTTCGGGGACAGGTAGACGCCTACCACTGCAATGTCCCCGACCCGTGCTGCCACGCAGCCCCGCCTTCTCGTGATGGACTCGAGAGGCGGGGGTACCGGCGGCGGCCGACGAAATTAGGGTCACCGAGCCGCTCAGGTCCTGGACCCAGTCTTCCCTGGGCAGGACAAAGTACGGCTCGGAGACCACGGCGATATTGATCGACCACTGCGCCATGCTCTGGAGCAACAGATCCTGAGCGGGGGCGCAGTGGTTGATGTTCGCCTGGAGGAGACGTAATGGGGCCATCACTGACAGTCCATTACGGTCTCCTCCGGAGCCCCCCTTGAGGGCTCTGCCGCGGCGATGGCGGCAGCAGCGTCAGCCTTGGCTGCGGCGGTGTGGACTTTGGGGTGAGGGCCCCTCCGGATCTTACCCTTGGCTGTGGCGGGGGGGTCGCAGGACCTGCTCCCAGCCCGGTGGTCGGCAGCCTTGCCTGCCGCCGCACATGCGTAGCAGTGCGGCGACGCACGGCATTCGACGGCCCTGTGACCGGGCTGACCGCACTGGAAGCAGCGGTCACTGCGGTCCACCTCCGCGGCGCAACGGGCTCCCGCGTGGTGCCCCACGTGGCAGCGGAAACACCGCAGAGGTCTGGGCTCCAGCACCTTGACTTGGGCTGAAACCCAGCCCACCAAGAGCCTTCGGCCCTCCGCCGTGATGGCCTTGACCGCCGACACGGGGCAGCTCACCGTGACGGCTCGCATACCCGTGCCGTCAAGGCGGATGATGCCCGCCCGCACTTGGTCGGTCGTGCACCCTCCCGCCTCAACGACGGCGGCCACCACTTCCTCCACCTTGACGGAGTCGTCCAGGCCCATGATGCGCATATCGATGCACTTTGTGGGCCTGGACACTCGGGCGTCCTCCTCGTTCACAGACGCCCTGACCTTGTCAGCCAGGGCGTCCGCGGCAGGACCGCTGTCCTCGCCGGGAACCTCCAGCATCCAGGCACCGGTCACGGTGCGCCGCATGCGGAAGCCCTTCGAGGCCCCGTATTCGTCGAGGTGAGGGAGTACCGCCTTTTTGGCCTTCTCCATCACGGCGTCGTACGTCACGCCCCTCTTCTCCGCGCCCGGCTGTAGTGTGATCACTACAGCCGCGGCGCCCGGAGCGCGAAGCCGGTTCGCCACGGCACGCTTTTTGCGCTGCTGCCGCCTTTCCCTCTTTTTGGCGGCCCTGGCCGCCTTGCCCGCCTGCTTCTTGGCGCCGACGACCGACCACTCGGCGCCAGCTGGAGAATCGGCAGGCGGGGGCAACCGAGGCCGCCCGTTCGCCACCACAGCGGCTGGAGCACCCGCCGCATTGGCGGTGGGCGCCGCCCTAGCGGTGGGCGCCGCTTTGCCCTTCGCAGGAGGGGCAAGGGCAGGAGCTACCCTCCCCTGCTGCTTCGTTACCGGGGCCTGCCTAGCGGTCGCAGCCGCTGCCGTCACGGCCCCACGCCCGGCTTGCCCTGACGGGCCAGCCTTGGGCGCGGCAGCTGCCGTAGGCGCAGCTGCGGCGGCGTACGACGCCGCCAGTCTGCGACCGGAGCCCGCGAGTGGGGGACGCAGCACAATCCCCTCCAGCAGGGACAATTGCCGCTGGAACTGCTCTTGCTGCCGCAGCATTTGCTGCCGGAAGGCAGCTAGCTCCTGCCGCAGCAGGGTCAGAGCCTGTCCCTCTGGCTCGTGCTGGGGCTGGGTCGGCGCCGACCCCTGCCCCTGCGGGCTCCCCGCCTTTGGAGGCTGCTGGGAGCAGACTTCCCTCGGAGGGGCGGCGGCTTCCAGGACCTCCCTCCGGGCCCTCGCACCCCGTTTGTCCAGGGCCTTCTGGAAGGCCTCCAGAATAGGGGGCAAGGCCTCGGCGACGGCAGAAGTCCTGCCCTTCGGGGTGCTCTTTCTGGCCACCAGCCGCAAGGACTCTATGACCAGGTCGCAGACCTCCTGGTGAGCCTCGTCGGCGGAGCCTCCCCCGTCGTCAATCTCACCGCCAGACGGCCCCGAGGGACCGGGGCTGGGTGCTCCGGGATGGCGTCCCTCCGCGGCAAGCTTCCCAGCCCTCTCGGCAGCCTCCTTGGAGGTCATCACCCTCCCTCTGCCGCGGGCTTGGCTCGCTCCCCGCCGAGCGGTGGGGATTTTTCTAGCCGAGCCCCTTCGGCTGTCGGACTCCTCGTCCGACCCCTCTCTTCCTAGAGAGCGTTTCCGGGAGCTGCGCACGCTTCCGGAGTCGCTCCCCATCTCCTCCCCCGAGCTCTCCGAGCCCTTCCGCGATGCCGCGTCGGACTCCGACCGCGCATCGCTCTTCTCCTTCTCGTTTTGTGGTTTTTTGTTTTTCAATTTATTCATCTTTGGTCCCACGAGTATTTACTTTGTGTACCTGCTCAAAATGTGTGGTCCGCACTAGAGACTAATTTAGCTACCCATTAGTCAAGCTACCAACCTCCCTCACGGTGCGCCGCCGCTTGGAGGTTTGGGGTAATTTTTTATAGAGGTTGTCTTCCTCGCGGCCCGGGCGGTTAAGCCAGGACCCTCGACCCCCACCAAAAGTCAGAAACATGACCTTGGACAATCAATGGGGCTACGAGACTAACGGTGGCAGGAGGAGGAGCGAGTCTTCCTCCTGCCTGCCCGGTAGCAGGGTAAATGCACTCCGAGGCCGCTCTTGCTTCGCCACTGTGCCCTCTGCTGAAGCAGAGGGACACGCGTTGAAGCGCTCCTTCAGACAGAACATTCGCAGACGGCCATCGAGGCTCCTTAGGCAGAAGTACCCAAAAGAGTCGTTGGCCGCCTCCCAGGGTGCACCGTCCCGCGAACTGGCCTTCACTCCGGAAGAATCCGTTAGGGAATTCCAGCCCGCGAGCACGCGTGGAGGTTTTCTGTCGCGGCACCCCGGCAAAATGGTGCTGAGTATGTCATTACTAGCTGCTGCCAGCGGCTTCACTCGCGTATTTTTTATATCCTTAGGTCTAGGTCTTAGGTAATAAGTGTATAGTAGACTTATCACCTAAGGGTATAAAAAATAGCCCATGGTTGGTAGCTCTGTGAATAAGTTTCTCACATACTCACATCTACCAAATATGCCCACATTTTTTTTTAATAGGTTGTTTCCGATTATTTCGATAGTAATAAATACTGTGACACGGGACTGTAATGTATTTGATTAGATTGGCCAGTAAAATCCATAGCTGCTGCCATTTATTACTATTTATTTATTTACTTTATTGTACACACGCGCCATTTGCTGTTTGTAAATAAACTAATGAGCAAACAAACAATTAAACTAATATATTATTTCTCGATGCATAAAATGAATTGCTGGGTATTACAGTAATGATGATGCCAATTAAATTAATTAGGCGTGTATTTGTCATTAATAATTAATAAACCGGCCTAATAAAGTGCGACTCGGACTTTAGCAATGGTAGCCCAGTGGTAAATGTTCCGGCTTACAAGTTTTAGGTCGCGGTTTCAAACCCAGCCAGGCGCATTATTTTGTGTAATTTATTTTATCATTTCTGCTCTCAAAACGGTGAAGGAAAACATCGACAACAATCAACAACATGTCTTAGAACCAAAAATTCGTTACAGCCACACTGTAGCCACATGTTGCAGCCACGAATCTGCACTGGGCCTGCGAGTTGGATTATGATCCATTCCCTCTTATAGAGAGGAGGCCTGAGTCCCAATAGTGGGAACATTACAACGGCGAAACACACAAATAATATAAAGCTAAAAGTTTGTGTGTTTTTTTTTATATTTGTTACTTCTGCACTTCAGAACGGCAGAACGGATTTCGATGTTACTTCTTACACGGGTAAGACCATGTTCCGGAATAGCACATAGTGTATTTTACTATCCCGAAAGTATGTTCCTAATCTCAGGAGCCCCTTGTCCGAATCGAAGCATTGATTATAACATTGTTTTTTTTTATATAACATAAACTAGTACTTGACTGCAATCCCACCTGATGGTAAGCAGTGATGCAATCGTTGATGGTGAGGCGCACTAGTTTATTAAGAGCCTATTCACTCTAGTCTTGAAGAACCGTTTAACTCATTTATTGAGGAAAGCTATGTGCTGTATAACATTAACATATTTATATCGTAAAGGAAAATGTGATCATCATCATCATCTTCCTGCCCTTGTCCCATTTTATTTGGTCTCGGCGCAACATTTTTTCTTTTATTTTTTTGGTGTACAATAAAGTTTATTCTAAGTATTCTATTCTATTCTATTTATACCATAACTCTCATTAATAGAGTTTTTTTTATGATCTCCCACTTTACAAAAAAAACTTTTTTAGTAACATACGCTTCGTCTCTCCTCTTCACTTGGCTATACCAAGACAAACTATCAAGGATAATATAAAGAACCAAAAACCTGTACTTTATATTACACCAGGCTGTTCTCCAAACTCTAATTTCCACTTTACCTCAGCCAAGTTTACGAGATGTCCTGAGTGTGGGCGCATGGTGCAGTACCGTAACTAGGGCGGTGCGAGCAGTGCCCAGGCACAGGGCGCAGACTCTGGAGGGGCGCAAAAATTACCAGACTAAGCCTGATTAGAGCATTTATCAGGGGCGCAGTTTTGAAAGCTCGCACCGGGTGCATAAAAGGCTAGTTACGGCACTGCATGGTAGGTAGCCGTCTCGTCACAGGCTTGGCCCGGCGGCCGATACCTGCACTGCAGTCGTCGCAGCGTGCTACTTACGATTTAGCACCCGACACGACCCTGCTGCCATCTAGGGCTGTCCAACTTGCTGTGCTTATAATTTTGTAGGTTCTTTAATAAGATTTGGGGATAAAAAATTGTTCAAAAGCCATATGTTGGAGTGGCCCAAGTGCCCATACACCAGCACTTTGGAGGATTTAATGAGGGCCACCGATGTTGGAGTTAACGTAGCCACCTACTGGGCCTAAAAAATTTTACGAGTTCACCATCGAGCCGAAAAGAAGAAAAAGGGGATATAAAAAGCATATTCGGCTTTCTAATGTTCCCATTGCTGGAACTCAGGCCTCCTCAGTAGAGGGAATGGGCCGTAATTCACCACGCCGGTCCATTGCGAATTGGAGGACGTGACATGTCTTCGATTTTTTGTTTCCAGGCAAGGAATAATTTAACTGTACTAAATTAAACAACACGAGAAAAGAAAGCTTCTACACTATTGTCAACAAACCCAGCATCTTAGAACAATGAGATCAGGTCCCTCTGAAATTTTACTACGTCTTGGTCTTGGTATAGTCATCGATCACTCGACCACTCCTCTCGTAACGTCAGTCAGACCGGAGCTGCGGAGGCCAGGTGACGTTTAGGGAAAAGTCAGACGCAATGATGGCAAGAGCCCAACTGAATGAACAATAGTTATATTAAAGAAAGATTCAGTCACCGGGGCAAAGCGTGATGAGCGTAAACACGGAGTACTGTCTATTAATAATAAAAAAAAAAACAATTTATTTCAGGTAAACAGTACCCATATCATAAACACTTAAAAGACTAAGGGCCTATTTCACCACCTATGATTAAGTTTCGAGTATCTTACATGACAGATAATTTCATACAAATTCTGTCACATTTTTGAATTTATTCAGTGAGTAGTGCCTACTCGGACATTGTGAAACAGGCCTTAGCATACATAGGTAGAACTATATTAAATTAATATGTTAGTAAATATGACTTAAAACTATGTTTAGTAACACTTCACTTTGCACTACATTTTCTTTGTACTGTTCTGTGGAACTCACAGGCACGAATATCTGATGTATAGAAGACAAAGTCCTTTTTCACTCAGTGACACATCAAGCGCAAACCTTGGGATCTGGAACGCTGAAATTTTATTTGTACAGAGGAACCTACTTTCACGCGAGCGAAGCCATTGCCAGAAGCTAGTTAAAATATAATACATATATGTTTTAGTGAATCTCAGTTAATGAAAAACTACGGAAGTTTAAAAAAAAATTAAATACAAACTAATCACTACATAGTTTAAAACAAAGTCGCTTTCTTTATCCCTATATCGCTATGTATGCTTATATCTTTAAAATTACGCAACGGATTTTGATGCAGTTTCTTTTAATAGATAGAGTGATTCAAGAGGAAGGTTTATATGGATGATTCATGCATAATATAGTAGAGTAACACTGATAAATTTGCACCCGTGCGAAGCCGGGGTGGGTTGCTAGTTTTATTATAAAATCTCCGAACCAAAAACATAGACGAACATTTGGAATGCACATTGAATCAAATATCGGTCTTATTTCAGGGAATATAGCTAATTGCTGCGTGTATTTGTGCTGTTACAGCCAGGTATTGCCAGGTAATTCCAAAACGTAAACATGGCTTGCCAGTAATTATTTGTTTACGTTTATTAACGTTTGAACGACTAATTAGATCATGCATTCATTCAAATAAATGTTACATGTCCTTTTATAAATGCTGATCACGGCAATATTGTAAACCTCGTAAGTTTATTATGTAACTCGCTAGATTATAAACTGTCGATCAATTGTCAAGATTATTATCATCTACCATAGAGCGCATCAAAATTAAACTATTTTTAATATACCGCACTTAAGGTCCTAACACGAGCTTTTAACGCGATGCATTTGACGACCTAAACTGGACATCATTATTAGCAGTCTGGGCCACTAAGTACTAGACCAATAAACCAGGCATATAATTATAATAGATAATACGGATAGTCACAAGCCAGTAAATCTGACTCCAGTCTTGCCATGAAGTACCGTGTTACCCCAGTTAATGGGTTGTGGAGGTCTGGTAGGCCAGGCAGATGATGGTATAATAGATAACAAACACACACACACACACACTCACACTTTATTTTTTCATCACTTGACTTCTTAGTGCAACCCCTAACTTCACCAACCACCCAATTCCACCATCATCATCACCCTAACCTGAATATTTCATAACCAGTTCCAAGGTCAAGGTCGTTCAATATTCGCGGCCGTAAAACTCAGCATTTTAGGCCGCAATGACTAGCATAAACACTGGGGTGAGAGAAATAGGGTCACGTACAATAGGGACGCCTTATCTCGAGGGCATAAGGTTCATTTTCGCGATGTTGTTTTGGTCCTCTTGCATTCTTGTTCGTAGTTATGGGTCCATTGGCTCTTGTCAGTTTTATGATGTGAAGTCAGCGGTTTTTGATGGACACTACCTTTGGTTGGAACAAGGTCGGAATTTGAAACTAATTGGGTGTTTTTCTGGTAATAATATAATTATTATATTATAGATCGACCATTCATTATGTACATGAAGAGGGTTTTCAGGAAAATTCACGCCACCAGGTAACATTTAGCTTAGGAAAATGATGTTGACATTGATGTCTTACTAACGTCATTAACACAAGCGTTTTGATAGGTGCATGGACCTTACGACTCACTGCTGCCACCTCGCGATCGTTTACAAAACCCTAATTCAGTGCAATCCCGAAATTACTGTCAGAATTCAATCATAATGCCTACTAGCAGGTCTGAGTCACGACAATGGGAATTATAAGGCCGATTATGCTTATTTATTTATTAAAACTTTATGCACAAAAACATTGTACAAAGGCGGACTTAATGCCTTAGGCTTTTTTTACCAGTCGACCTTAGGGTGGTGCAGAAACATGGCGTAGTAGGTGCAACGTTACAAGGCTTAGGCTTATGCAGATGCTTACCTATAAGCAATTCTTCTCAGCTTCGCCCAGGTATCAGAAACTTCGGAATTCCCGTCTTTTCTCTTCTTGAATATGCATATACATCTAAACCTTTCTCATGAATCATTCTGTCTTTTGGTGAAAACTATATGAAAATCCGTTCAGTAGTTTTTGAGTTTATCGCATTCATACGGACAGACAGTTGCGGTGGGAGGACGTGGTGATTGTGTTTATGATTTGTAAGTTTTTTTAGTTAATCGATGGTTTTCTGGTTTGTAGCGCATTTCTTGATTTATCGAACAGTTTCAATCAATTTCAAGACATACTTATTGGTATTAATTTAGATGCAGTAGATGGCGCATGCATTTCAAGTAAAGCCCAAGTAAGTACTTAAGTTCAGGGCCGATACTCGCTAGGGCCACGGCGATTTCTGAAACGAAAAACTTTGTCGTAGAACGCAAAGGGCAACTGAAGAACACAGGTGTAGTTAGGTTAGCGTTGAGCGGGAGTTATTGGATGATTAAAATACCCAATTCCATCAGAAAAAGTACTGTGGTAGAACATCAAATTTAATTTTGTGCCTATCGTATCCGTCTGTAGAGACCCAATCGGAGCTAGGCTTCGTTTTTACGAGTGCTTATAAATAGCTCGGATGTTTAGTATAGGTAATAATAATAGCGCGTCACGCGGCAACCTTGCGGGCGGCGAGTCGCGCGTGCATGTGCCGCCGGCGTCCGCTATCGCTCCAGGATGATCGGAATCGTTGACATCGCGCCAGCGCCGCGGTGGAATGACCGGCCGACGTTAATTGTCGCGTCACCTTCGAGCAAGGGCGGCCGCGCCTGCCCCCCCTCACCCCTCCCCTCGCACGCCACACACCGCCCGCGCCCGCTGCACGCGCCCGCGGCCCTCACGCGCGTCACCTTACCTATGACGGTCAGCCACCCGCGGTCGTGTTTTGTTTCGCGTGTCCGCGAGCACCCGCGTCACCGCGACGAGACGCTAATAGCCTCCACTACACATATATACCACTATATACACTACACTACACATATAGGTACATTAAGTATGAGTAATAGCGCAGAACGCGCCAAATCGCCGAAGAACATTTGGTTCGATTTAAACGCGAAATCGTTCGCAGAAGTTATTGTCATCAGATGTTTCTAAGAAGACGTACAGCATCCGGAACTGTGGGGCGAATTAATTTCTAATGCGTGCGAAGTCGAGGACGTAATGAAGGAGTTATGGGCTGGTTATTGCGCGCTAGAATTAAATAGAATCGCCGTTTGTCATATCCGCGCAGATCGAGGTGCCACCTATGTAGACTAAGTGTAATTATATCGTGTAGTTTTCTACTTAGTAGGTACTAGGTATGCAAGCCGCCGACCTTAGGAGGACCAAGGTTTAACGAATCTAATATCCACTTTCAATACATCTTTTACATAGTGTACGACTATACATACTCCGGTCGTTTAGGTAGTTAACTAAATGTAAACAATCTTGGCATGTCTTTTTATCTAAAAGTTGTCTATAAATTGTATGTAAAAATCTTTGCAAATAGGTATTTACCTAAATCGATGTTAGGTAATAAACTAGATTTAAATAATCTTTGTGTATATTATATACGACCTCTTTAATATAAAAAGACATACCAAGATTGTTTACCTTTAGTTAACCACCTAAACCGATAGACTATAGATGTAAAGCATCTTAAAGAAACGTTCGTTTATATTTTAAGGGTTCGGAACCCAAAACCTTTATAGGATTACTGTTGCCCGTCTGCCAATAGATTTTTTTTTCGGGAAAGCGAAGTGGTATCGATCTGTAAAATCAGTTAAGTAATCAAAATATAATTTACAATAAGTAGGTAGGTAAGCTTGCGGATCCCTAAGTTTGGGACAGTGACTTACGAACGGTGTCCGAATCGTCACATTTTATTTTATTAATTTTTCGGCTGACGATTTGGACACTGCCAAAAATGCGCTGTTTTGTACAGTCAGATAAAAAAGTTTTGTCTGATAAATATTAGTTTAAGAGCCCATGATACCTCAGCTCAAGTTCTAATTTCACCCCCATTTTCAAGTAAACCGCGACCTCTTCTAACATTAGCGAGAATTACTTTACTATACTTTTGATTTTCTAGAATATTGTGCCAAATAGTATGACTTTAGGTTATTATTTTATTTAGTTACAGATGTAGCAAGAATTAATTTACTATAGTTTTGAGTTTTCTAGAAAATTGTGCCAAAAACTATGATTATCAGTTATTATTTCATTGAGTTTCAGATTGTTATAGTTTTTCTGTAAAATAACAAATATGTAATAGTTAAAAACAAAATGTGATAATTAGGATAAAGTGTAGCGAAGTGTAGTGTAGTGTAGCGAACACCTTTTGGTCCAAACGTCAGCGACCCGGATCACTAGGTGGTCCGACTTGCACTTGACCGGAGTTTATGCATTTCAGTATACGTAAGTTTTCTAGACTTTATAATCGTCATCATTCCAGGCGTCGCTAAATCGGCTGTGCGTCTCTCATTCAATTCTCTCTCTATACAACATCCAAAAAATCTGGCAACCACCGGACTTCCACGGCCTTCATCAGGTGGTCGGTCAACCTTGTGGGAGGCCATCAAACGCTACCTTGGCAGTCACCGTTTCAAATACTCGTATATTTCCATATCTATATAAAATTGAAGTGTACGAAAAAGGGTGTCCAGTCCCGTAAACCTCCGTTAAAAAGAGAGGATGAGTATCCTCTGCTCGTCTGCTCTGACTCTGAGTAGAGTCAGAGCAGACCAACGTTGCGCCTAGTCCAGGCAACTGCCCGATAGTTTTTTTTTATATCACATAAACCAGTGCTTGACTGCAATCCCACCTGATGGTAAGCAGTGATGCAGTCGTTGATGGTGTAGTCCAGTCAAAATAGACTAAATTATGATTCAAGTTTGCATTAATTCCCAACAAGCTGGATTTTTGTGCAGGTCTTGGATGCGTCATTACAAATGACATGTCAAAAGTCCCCATCGATCCCGCTTGTGCGTTGTTTTTTATTTGAGGTCAAAGGTCACAAATTTGCATTTTTTGCGTATATCACTGAAACAATGAGAGCTACCGAAAAATGGTTCAGACAAAGTTTGTAGATGGTAAAATTGTCTATAAAAAAGATCTAACATTTTTTCTTCTACGGTGCACTGTTCTCGAAGTATGGCTATTTTAAACATAGAAAATACGAATATGCACTCATACTAAGGGGTGACGGGTTCAATGAATATTTAAAGGACAAAACATCTGTAACGACACATAAGCAGTGTCGTAAAGCATACACCCGGAAGAGCAGCATCGCTGCAGCTAAAAGACAGCGTGGGGCGGAGATAGCTACCACATCTGGGATTAGTCCTCCTAGATTTTGAGGTAGTGAATCGTGTTTTTGTTTCAAGAAATACTGTTTGTTCTGTGGCAATGAAGCAGATAAAACGGCTGAAATTAAAAAAAAAAGCGCAGCATTTTCGACGAAGAGTGTCTCAAGTTTCAACCTTTGACTTCAAGAAAACCATCTTGAAGGAAGCACAGTCTGGTTTTGATGAGCTAGCAAGGAGTGTCATTGCCCGCATTCAATATGAATATAACTTCGTTGCTGCTGAGGCTAACCATACCACAGTGATTGTTACACTAAAATACGACTTTCCTGCGGTCTAAAGTCACGATATCTCGGAAACCATGCCTTGTAGAAGAAAAGTGTTACGATCTTTTTTGTAGACAATTTTACGATCTACAAACTTTGTTTGGACCATTTTTCGATAGCTCTCGTATTTTCAGAGATATACGCAAAAAACGCAAATTTGTGACCTTTGACCTCGAATAAAAAAGAACGCACAAGCGGGATCGATGGGGACTTTTGACATATCATTTGTAATGACGTACTCAAGGCCTGCACAAAAATCCAGCTTGTTGGGAATTAATGCAAACTTGAATGTCTATTTTGACTGGACTAGTGAGGCGCACTAGGTTATTAAGGGCCTATTCACTCTAGTCTTGAAGAGACCCAAATTGTAATCGGCCGGAAAGACCGCTGCAGGCAAATTATTCTAGTCCTTCGATGTACGCGGTATAAACGACGAGGTAAAGCGCTTAGTCCGCTTAGCCCGATAGTTCATTTCGAGCTGTTGTTATAATGTTCTTATCGCGTCGTGGAGAACTCGTCATCATCATCATCATCATCATCTCAGCCGAAAGACGTCCACTGCTGGACACAGGCCTTCCCCAACGTGGAGAACTATAATACTATAGTGTTTTTTGTTGTTGAATTTTAGTTTTTATGTTATGGCACAAAATTATTCCCAAAACCGTTTTGTATGCATGGGTAGCCATTTTTACAAGACACATTGTACTACGCGCATTAGTGACGCGGAAACCCGCAGATGCGCGCGCGTATACGTGCATCAGCTGCCCGGCTGCGCGGGCGCAAGGGTTAACAGTCAGTCGCTTTACGGCCTATTGTGCCCTTTGTCAAGATGGCTGCCTATTTGTCACACCGCGTTACAATGAGGGCTACCTTTCTAGTAATTACGGGTACATATTTTTCTTTTTATTATAAACTTTTATATTTTTAAGAGGAGCTCGTGGCTCGTGGCTTTTTTATTTATAAGAGGAGCTCGTGGCTAGATAATAACAGCCGCACAGATCGATCTTCAAGGTTAAGCAACGCTTGCCTAGGTTGGTCTGTGGATGGGTGACCATCTTAACATAACGAGTTTCCTCCGTGCCTCGGAAAGCACGTTAAGCAGTTGGTCCCGGCTGTCATTTGGAGATCTTTGGCAGTCGTTACGGATAGTCAGAAGCCAGTAAATCTGACTTCAGTCTTGCCATGAAGTACCGTGTTACCCCAGTTAATGGGTTGTGGAGGTCTGGTAGGCAGCCGCTCCTCGTAAAATACTGGTATTCAGCTAAATCCGGCTTGACTGGAAGCCGACCCCAATATAGTTGGAAAAAGGCTAGGCAGATGATGATAAACTTTTATAAGTACCTAACGGAATGCAATCTTTTTAGAGAGATGCTAATGGAATTAAACTGATTTAAGGATTTTTTTGAGGTTGAAACTCATTCATGGTGGAGCGAGAGGACGTTATAGACTTCTAATGCTTAAGACCCACCTGTATCCTTCGATTGCTAGCGAGTACAAGTAGGCTTCAAGGGAGGCCAAGGAGAGTTGTGATAAAGACGATTTCATGGAAAGACAGCCTCATCAGTTGCATGGTTGCAAACACACCTATATTTGCGTACACACACTAGTGCGCTTTATTATCTCCTGCGTACTTGGCTAATCTCAGTCGAGACTGGTTACCGTGATCGAAATTTGGTCGAAGGGAAAGTTATTATAGTGGGTTTCTCTATACAAACTTTCATCCACTATTCGGAAAACTCTTTTCTTATTCTTTGTGGATATCATAAAAGGAATCTCTTAAATTATCAAATTCAGCATTCTAGGTCCACTTCATTGGGCTGAGCATTGATGATTTCAGACTCCTCAAGTAATTCAGGACTTAAGCTTTTATATTATTGTTAACTAGTGATCCAGACAGTCACTCCAATCAATGGTCTTTGCACATACCTAAAGTAACCCCATCACATCCCATAATAACTTATTCGACCCCATCGGAGCTGCACATTCTAAGTCACCGCTGCAGAGGGGTCAATTATCCGACGATAAATCGAACGGCGTCCGTCCTGCTTCGTCACACGCCGACAGTCTTTTGTTATCTACAGTATGACGTCTCGAAGCGATTAACGTGGACGATAGGGCTGTTTGTCCCATCGTCCGTCGTGTAACAAAAGGTTGTAAATCTCGAGATATATCGCAGGTTCCGTAGTGCTTGTGCGGTTATGTTGAATGGTAGTAAGTTGTCTAAGTTATTTTGTGAATTTGCTGTATTATTGAATTTGCTTTATTATTTAACCGGCATGTCCTAGAACCAAAAATTCAAAGATATGTGACATCCGCCAATCTGCACTGGGCCCGCGCGGTAGATTATGGCCCATTCCCTCTCCTAGAGGGGAGGCTTGAGTCCCAGCAGTGGGAACATTATAAGGCCGAAAATTTTGTGATTTGCAATATTTTGAGGAGAACCAGACGAAACGATAGAGCGAGTGGCGTAGTTAAAACCTAAAGGGGCACCGTATAATAACAAAAATGGGGGCCACTCTTTAATCTGATTGCGGTAAAGCCGCTAGCAACAGTGCTAGGTGGGTTAAGGTTATTTTGGAATAAAAACAATGTCCCTTTTATATTGTTTTTATTACGAAATAAACCCAATAGAACCTGTCATCTCGGTAATTCGAGACACCAATAGCTCATTAGTAATAATTAGAGTTTTCGGACAGTTATGCTTCCAACCGGGGCCCCATAGCCTTGGGGCCCCTATAGCCTGGGGGCCCCATAAACTTAATTGGTATGGCTGAAATGATGATAGCAACGCCTCTGTATAGTTAACATCACTACATAGTATAAAACAAAGTCATTTTCTCTGTCCGTATATCCCTATGTACATATGCTTAAATCTTTAAAAATACGCAACGGATTTCCATGCGCTTTTTATTAATAGATAGTGATTTAAGAGGAAGATTTATATGTATTTATTATAATACATGTATAATATCCTATGAAAACGGATATATTTTTTGAGGTAAAATGCCAAAGCATCCCCCGACTGTGACACGTTTTTTAATTGTGGAATTATAACCATTAAAATCAATACAACCCTCTCAGGTCGTCTCCTATTGAATGGGTTTTTCATGAAATAGCCATTGAATAGGGTTGGTTGAACTAAGTGGGTGGTGTTCATGATTTTAATGATTATAACTTAGAAAAGTTACGCTACATATGTTACGGTCGTTAATTATACTGTAATAAACATAGAACTTACTCGCAAATTGCAAAATAAGTACTTAAGACTTTTCCTTTATTTTTTTTTGTAGCGGCTTTATTTTGTAATTTGACTATGACAGCTTCATTATAACCTATACTTATGAACTTTTATAAGAGATACTAAACTAAGGCTTTTATGGGTCTTTTGCATACAAAATCTATAAAGTTTATTAACCACATCTGAAGTAGAACTAGATAAAACACTTCAATGTCACTTCTATTTATTTATACTTCATTTAGAAGATTTTAATTTCATTTAGGTACTACTTTAGCTACCGCTTCCTCTTTAAGTAGTTCTTTTGAAAAATATACTTAGATAAAAAGACATTTTTTTTGTAAAACATTAGGTTAGGACCTATGCTGTAGACACAAATTGGAGTTAGTAGTCTAGAAGTAGGTCATTGTCTACATGTTTTACCATAGGTAATACTTCGTAACGTACAACTACCTACAAAGTAAAAAAGTTACGTACGCAAAAATAGTTGCCGAATACAGTTCCATCTACACATTGTTTCTTCTCATTTAGAAAACAAATAAATAACCTAAAAGCAAGCAATAAACCTGAACTAATTTACAAGCAAGCAGTCAAAACAGTCTGCTAAGAACTGGGTCACTTACAGTAAACAATAACTCAGGAACGCGACAAATAGTTTTAATTTGTCTTCAAGCTACAGCTAACGCCATCTGTTGGCGAGCGCGCGAACTAAATTTATAGAGCTGTCTCATGATTTATATGACTTGATTGTTTTTGAAGGAAAACTGTTATGAGGTGTTGATTTTTTTTTGTGAGGTTTGTGGAAATGTGTTTCGTGATTTGTTTGTTTGTTTTTGGTTAGTTTTAGAGCTCTTGATAATCTGATTGGCAGAAAATTTGAGTGACAACTAACAAATAGTATAATTTTCGTGAAAATTATATCTGTTCTCTTTGATTTTCTCGTGATGGTTTACTGTCTATGGCCATAGAGGGCTTTCGTTGGGTGTTTTGACATATTTCAGTTTTTTTTTAGCATATTGTAATTCAGATGTTTTATTTAAATGGGCTTATCTAACAAATTTCTATTGAAACTTAAAATTATATAAATTATAAGCAACTATAATTTAAATGCAAATAACAATAATCTGAGCTAATTTTAATTCAAGAACTCCTAAAGTAAATTTATACAGAGCCTTATCATAAATAAATATCTACTTTCACCTATTTATAACTTAATACACTTTATACTCTACGCTACAAAAATAAAAATAAACATCTAAACAAACCATATTACGTCAAAAACTTGAAAACAATTAAAACGACCAACAATAAACCGCCTACTATTCCAACTTGACAACTCACTCAACAAAGTTGCCACCAAACAAAAATAAAAACAAAAATAAACAATAAACATGATGAAATAACTTGGTACGAATAATTCCGTAGCTTCGCTGGCTTGTTTTGATAACAATCATTCGTTCGCCCTTTCGTTTTCATTCATGCCAAGCCCGATGCCCAACTAAAACAAACTTTATTTCAATTTATAAATGTGTGTCTTACGACGACGCTGTTGGAGTGCGCATGTGTGCGTTTGTGGGCAAAGAATAGGTAGGGTTGGTTTTGTGCCTATTTTACATTTATCTAGAACTTTTTCAATAGTAAGATTTTTAAAAGATAATTGAAAAAGAAATATTTTTCCTTATTTAGCTAGCAACAGCAATTATGGAGATCTTCTGTTACTACGTACTTTTTATGAATGTCACCATTAACTTACGTTGTCAAAACGTCCGGACTAAGCACTTGGCTTCGTCGTTTATTTCGCGTACATCGAAGGACTGGAACAATTTTCCTGCTGCAGTCTTCCCGTTCGATTATAATTTGGGTATCTTCAAGACTAGAGTCAATAGGCTCTTCATAAACTAGTGCACCTCACCGTCAACGATAGCATCACTGCTTACCATCAGGTTGGATTGCAGTCAAGCACTAGTTTATGTTACAAAAAAAATACTTCTACTTGTTTAGAATGGGGCCATAGACGTCAACGCTTCTTGTGAATGAAGACATTGACTTTTTCTATGTAGTTGATATGGCTGGCGCTATCGCCTTACGCCCGTTTTCAATAAGCTATCTACCTCCGGATTGGCATACTGGAGACAGTAAAACAAAAGATACAATACAAAAATTTGACATGTTTCTGTTGTTTCATTTGTTTTTCTATCTCCGATATATGATAGATAGTTTATTGAAAACGGGCGTTACACAACGTACCTGTGGTAGCTATTTTCGTCTTTTCCTACGTTGTATTTGTGGCTGGCGCCTTCGATTTCTCTAATGTACTTAAATATTATGGAAGGACTATTGACTTCTCCTATGCAGTTGTTGTGGCTCGCGCACTCGTCATCCCCTGCCTATTTGACGAGGTTGGCGCAGTCATCATCTTCTACCTACTCGTTGTTGCTGGTAACATCAACTTCTACGTCTTTTTATGGCTAGCGCCATCTTCTCCTACGTACTGGTTTTGTGTAGCTGGCACCATCGGCTTATTATGTTTTGAATTCTTCTTCTAAGATAAGAGTACTGCAACTTCTACTGCTCTGGTGTCATCTCCACCAAATCGTATGCCCTGTAGTTTTAAGGCAATTTTGATTGAATATTCATTGTGTAAGGAGTGATATACAAAAGAGCCAGTAATAGTGTGACGGTTAATCCTAACTAATATTATAAATGTGGAAGTGTGGATATTTGTTACTTAATCAGACAAAAACGGCTGAACAGATTTGGATGTAATTTGGCATGCATATGACCTTTGACATGGAAAAGCACATATTATGCTACCTATTATCTCGATTCTTTTTTGTTAAACTTATGTCCTCGCAGACGAAGTCGCGGGTAGAAGCTAGTGGGACATAATGGAAGAAAAAAACGTGTTGCATTGACCCTGAGTAACAAGACAAGGGCAGAAAGATGGATTAGTATTAATTAAAATCACCTTCGTTAATCTAATTTGCGAATTATGGATGAGCAGTCATTTAAACTCACTACATAGTCTTTAGTGTTCTTTCCCCTTCGTCTCTTTAGCTCAGCTCCAGCAAGAGGACTTAGGCTTTATTTTCTCACCATTCAACCCGTATTTTTTTTAAAAGATTGGGACCACAGAAATCTTAATAATATTGCCTTATTTTTATGATTTCTGTGATTGTGAATTTTCTTCATTTAATTGGAAGACGTTCATAGCTGGACCTAGGACTCCAAGCTACGCTGTGTCAATTTGTTCCATGCTTCTCACATTCATCGTATTCTACTTATTTTGTGCTAAATCTGAATTGTCTACTTAATTTGATGGTACCCAGTACAAAAATCACAGTCCCACATCTGAAAAATTTAATCTTTGCCGCGTCACAGTGGCAAACACATAAATATGTAGGAGGTATCGCCACAGATAAACTTGTAAAAAGTTATGAATGAAACCGAGAGTGGCCCGTAGTAGAGTTGTAGACTGTCGCCCCCCCCCCCCCCCCTCCAGCACCCGTCTACCCTTCCGCTCCCCCCGCCGCACCCTGCCACCCGCGTCCTCCCGCGCGCCGATTTGTTTTACGCATTTAGTTTTATTTTGTTTTGACTTATTTTGTACTCTTGTTGTACTATCGTGTAATGGAGTGTCTGCTGAGAAATTGGACGAGTTATTCTGCAATGTTTTGTTTTGAGCGCGATTGTACTATTTGCATTTTAGTTTATGGAATTATTTGTGTAAGTTTTTTTGGAAGTTGTATGACATCCCGTGGTGTCACCGTTGGTTTTGGGCTTGATCAAAGTGTGTCCTGAAAAAGATGACTGGATCATTTTTGAACTAGTATCAACGTGGACCATTTGATCCAAATATTGTTTCCAAAAATCTTTAAACGTAAAAAAAAAGAAAGGACTTTGGAAAAGCTCTGGAGAGCGGGTACACTCCTGCTCTCCACCCATAGCTTTCTCAGGTAAAGTAAAGCTTCTTTTGTTTTACAGGTTTTTTGTGAGTAGCAAAATCATCCAATGACTTCTTCCTGTCTAGGATGAGCGAGAGGGTACGTCAAAGTTTTACTGACTAAAACCCACTTCTATTTTTCAGTTGTCCTTTGCATTCTAGAACCATCATCTACCTAGCCTTTTCCCAACCATATTGGGGTCGGCTTCCAGTCAAGCCGGATTTAGCTGAATATCAGTATTTTACGAGGAGCTTGCTTGCATTCTAGAACCACGGTTTAAATTTCAGAAATTCCGTATGTTTGAATTCAGAATTCAAATAAAAGTATTTTTATTTTGACAGAAACTCATCGATTCTACAATGACTGGTAGCTAGTACATAGTGCTATCACATGCCCGTACACAGGTACATAAGCTAGTACACACGGGCTTACCGTTCGTCTGAGGACGACACGTGGGCCCAGCAACTGGGGCAGCGCTTTGCGAACTAAGCCCACACGGCGGCCTAAGTCTACATGCACTAACTACCTAGCCAGACACTGAAGCAGAAATTAAACAGGATATCCACTATGTCTTGGGAATATTGCTAAGATTCTCAAAACTTCTAGGAAAACTACCCACTGCACTGGATCCTACCCTCGAATATGTTTTCTCTTTGTAACTCAAAGGTTTGCTGGAAGAAAACTCATTGCTGAATTAAGTTCGTCTTTGTCCATGAACAATCTAATCATCATGTTTGTAATGTTTATTTTGTGTACAATAAAGAATTAAGAAAACTCCAATTAGTTCAGTAACTAAACTGCTTGATTTCGTGGAATGTGATTAGGCTGTCAATTGTATGTTTTATAGCTTAAGGATTCAATTTTTTTTTTATCTTTTTGTACAATAAAGTATATGTCTACAAATATTATCGCACTCGTCCGAAACGGCTTGACCGATTTATATATATATTTTTAAATATGTAGTAGATCTTAGAAAAAGTAGGCTATTTTTTAATCCTCCTAGTCCCATCCCCGTTTTTTTAGGTATATGGCTGAACGAACATTTATTGTCGAGACTACAAGTGGTTATACTTATTATTATTAGCTACTAGAGTATATCACACTGGAACTACTTCTTCAAATTCAAACGGATGAACCCACGTGGGTGATGCCGCTGGCAGCAGTTAGTAATATCATCTAAATACGTGATGCATTCTATAGGCATGTGTTGAAAACTCCTCGCTAAGGTGAAACCAAACTGCTCGCGGACGACGAGTAATGAGTAGCTCGCTGTAGGTATAGCTGGCCGGTAATCGACCGGACCGAGCCCGAGTCGTCGATAGTGCGTAGTGATCCAAGCAAAGAGATGTCAGCAAACCGTAGGTGCCTTGCCGGGCCCATGCCCTCTAAGGTTGCGGCATTTTCTGAAATGGAAACCCGTGGTCCTAAAACGAAAAAGGGCACCTTAAAAAAAGGTTTAGTTTTATTCAATAAAAGTTTAACACGTCCTCCCGATCCACCCAGAGTGGGAGAACTCATTGGCTGGTATCCCGCCTTAAAAAAAAAGATGAAACCTAACCAGTGCAATGTTCGGCAATCGGTGATAAACTTGCCACCTCTGTATTAAGTACTAGCTGTCCCCTGCGGTTTCACCCGCATTTTTCGTTTCTGCTCCGCTCCTCGTAGCGTGATGGTATATAGCCTATAGCATTCCTAGATAAATGGACTATCTAACACTGAAAGAATTTTTCAAATCGGACCAGTAGCTCCAGAGATTACCCCCTACATACAAACTTACAAATTTTACCTCTTTATAATATTAGTATATAGATACTATTCATTAAATGGAATGATACAAGCTCTAGGACAAAGAACCCGTGTTAGCCTTACACACGTGTATCTACACATAGAGGTGTGGCTTTGTGTCCGTTTGAAGACCGGACAGCCGAGGTGTTCTGTGAACTAAGCCCGCATGCTGACGGCTAAGCCCGCGCTGACACAAGAAGCGCTGGGCTTGTGTCATGGTGGCGACAAAGTTTTTTCAGTTTTCGATTTACCACCATACTACATCCAATTTTTCCGTAGTCTTCATAATTATTGGTTTTTACTCATTAATAATATTCCGTAACCTGAACACAACGTCATCTAGTCCTAAACTAAGCAGATCTTGTACTGTGTAAACTTATGTACTTAAATATTTCTAGACTAGCTTCTGCAAGCAAGCTCGTCTGCGTGAAAGTAGGTTTCACCATTCAAAGTTGGGACCCCCGATTTTGGGAAATTCTCTCTCGGTGCTCGCCTACGTCAAAAAAGGAAGCACTGATGAACACCAGAGTGCATCTAATGAAAGCGCGACCTTTAGTTTTTTTTTAAATTACATTACATTATTCAGCCTTACATACTACATTATTCAGCCGCAATTGTAGGAAGTAATAAAAAATTGAAGTGTCAAGACATGATTCTCCTACTAGTTAGTAATACCACATACAACATTTTTGGCTTTAACCTCTTTTTCTCAGGTCGCGCTTTCATTAGACGGACTATAGGCGCTGTTAACGACTCGGGCTTAGTGCTTATATGACGAGCTAATAGCGAGCTACCCATTGCTTGTCGTCCGCAAGCTGGCGCCTACGGTGGCCGGAGATCGCTCTGCGATTCCAAACGCCCGGGACATCTCCTGTCGCGGCCGTACGTTCCCTCACTCATGCGGTCAGCTTCTTTACTAGCATTATTGCTTCACAGAAGGATACGATCGCATTTCATCCCCTCTACATGGCGTTGCCAGGCGTCCGGATAAAGTCAGACACGGTCAGGTTTTTTGGTTGTGTGTCTTTTGTTAGGCTTTTTAAATTTGTCATTTTTTTTATTTTTCGTGTGTTCTTGCAATTGCAAGCGTTTAAAGACAACGCAATTACTTGTTATTTTCTTAGAATGTAAAAAGTAAAACTTCCGTGAATGGCATCAAAAAAAATTGTCGGCCTTTTTAATCAAAGTTCCGGCTAAACTGTTTGGTTTATCCGGCTTTTTGGTTTGAAGATCTGGCAACCCTACCTCTGCAGGTATGCGGTACACCGACGCGTTATTTTTCAAAATCGCATTAGGTCTTCTACAAGGTGGACCACTGGTGAGAGTCGCGGAAATGCGATGCATGCGAGACGCACAGGACCGGTCGTTGTAGAGACGCTTGGGGGGGGGGGGGGCTATATCCAGCAGTAGACGTCTTTCGGCTGAAATGATGATGATTGAATATCAACTAACTCAATTAATAAAGCATTCTTTGTTTCTCGTAGAGCCACTCCTATAACATGTTTCTAATCGCTCACATAGAGAAGGTAGTTTCCACAACAGTTCAAGGGCTGTAACATGTTAGCTCTTAGCCAGTCGATAACCTTGTCACCGCGTGGCCGGCCGTATTTTTACAGTCTAATTAGGTTTCCCAATTAATTAAACGGGGGTGATTAAAGCTGATTGACTACTAAGGTTTTGTATTTAGTTGTTCGTTAGTGGAATACTTTTTTCCTGACTAAGCCAGAAAGTCAGTGATATTTTTTAAAGACTAGAGCACCAGACCATTAACAATTGCATCACTGGTTACTGAATCCCTGCCGGAGTCTGTGTTTTCGTGATAGCTACAGTCTTGGGGTCTTTATGTCAAAAGTGAATAGGTTACTTCTAGTTAAGCGACTTCATCGTCGGCTACATCATTTTTTACCCACAGGTGGGATCGCCGTCATGCGCATCACCATCATCTTTCTGCCCTAGTCCTGTTTTATTTGGGGTGGCGCAACACGTTTTTTTCTGACCTGTCACTCGTTACACTACCACTAACTCCCTTTTCTTTCATATCACTTCTCACACAATCCATCCATCTATTCATTGGCCACCCTCTCAAGTCAAGCGCTAGTTTATATATAACTAGCTTTAGCCCGCCCGCGTACATAAAATATATCCTATGACACTCAGGAATACAGCAGCTTTCTATTGGTGAAAAAATTTTAGCAATCGGACCAGTACTTCCACAGACTACCTCATACAAATAAAAAAAACAAACTTTACCTCTTTATTATATTAGTATAGATAATAAAAGATGGATAAATAATGTCCCTCCAAAAGTTTTTCCACCGTCATAGCTAAATTGTCCTAAATGTGATAATGAAAAGCTCTCGAAACCCAGTCTCCCATGAGGCATACATCACGAGTGTCCCATAATGTGACCGCGTGTGACCCGCGATTTGCGAGCTTCACGTGTTACGAGTGCACAACTTGCACTTTAAGTGGAGCGCTGAAATGTTTGCCTCTGTAACCTGGTTTGCCTTATAATGATATGAGTTCTGTAGGTAATACCTACTGTAGTACGATGATGATCGAGTCATCATCATTTTAGTCCACTGTGGAAAATAGGCCTCTCCTCACTAAAATGGACGGACCTGTGTGTTCGCATCCATCGTTTTCTTGCCACTCTCAACAGGTCATCGGTCATCAGTTTGCAATAATTAAGTATCGATAATCTTTATGGCGTGCAGCCAGAGCATCTACGTGCCCAAAGTTGATCGTGAAATACGTTTGCATAGAAAAAGTTAATCATGAAAATACTAGTTTCAATAGTCGAATCAACTCAACATATGTCACATTTCACATTTACCTAAGGTGCTGGGTGCATGGTTCCAATTTGTCGTTATCTAAGGATAAGAACGGGCAAGAATCTCGCTACGGTATCACTCTTTTAAAAAAATGTTGTTCTTACAATATTCCTACATTACAATATTAATAAAATAAATAGTGCTTGTTCACTGGTTCCACAAACACATACATCAATAAAAATGTCCTCACCACTGTAAGCTGGATTAAAATCCGTCCGAAACTCCAGAAAAACGCGCTGCAGCGTCAGACGGACGCTAAAACCTGTCCTCTCTGGGGAAGGCTTTGGAAACTTTTGTTTTTCACACATTTCCCCCGAAAATTCCCTCTCAAAATCCTGGAAAATTTCACCGAACTCAAGGAAACATTTTTGCTGTACATTTTTCTTTGCGAGAAAAAAAGTAGAGGTTCCGTTCGCTGGTTATGAAGGTGCTAAGTAGTGAGTACGCTGGTGCATTACCAGGAGAGCGTATCGCTTTAATATCTGAGACGATACGTGGTATCGGAACATGATATAGTTAACGTTATGTAAGTCCTTTATGTCTCACGGTGCGCCTCCGTCCATTTCCATGACGTTGCAGCTGCCAGCCGCAGGATTGGGAAGCGGTTCTGTTGGCGAGAGGAGCGGGTGGAGTAGCGGAAATGTGTTTGACTGAAAAATATCACTTAAAGAACATGTAACGTAACTAACGCACATCCTATTGGAGGGTCATTGTACTCATCATTATGAACAATTTTTACTATGGGACTAAACCTGAAATCAAGAAAAAATAATCAGCTGTTCCATACATTTTGACGAAATATGCGAATATAAAGGATGTGCGTTAATTATGTTACATGTTGTATATACAGTAGAAGTTTGGGAGGAGAAAGGGGAGGCCTTTGCCCAGCAGTGGGACAATATTTAAGCAAATTTTATAAATTACTGTTTATAAAATATACAGTAGGTGGAAAAGGTTGTTGAAAGGAAATAAAAAACATAAAATCAAAAAGAAAGTACCTACTTTTTGTTTTGAAAGGGCGATTTGTAATTCTGAAAATAAAAGATCTAAGATGAAAGGCAATAGTTGGACATTGATTTGCAGTGATCGTTTCACATATTTCAACCTAGAATCTCGGTCGCAATCTAAAACTCCAATTTAAGGTTTAGTCAAGAAACCTAGCATTGAAATATATTTTTCAGGTATTGCATAATGCTGACATAGGAGCCTTTTTGGACTCGCACAGGTCCTTTTAAAAAAAAATTGTGTTGTTTTTTTACTTTAATTAAGTTTTGATGTTTTAGTTATTTTTTATTCTATTGTTTTGTGTCTCGTGCTAGTCACAAATAAAACTATTTATTTTTTTGTCGTAGGGTCTCAGAAATAAACTCTTCACGCTTCCAAATACTAAAACAGTAGCTAAACACAGATACATAAAAGATCATTCAACTAATTACAGTTAACCCACCAACCGCAAGCGTGAGGGTTAGGAGTATGGACGGTGTGAAGTGCGTCACAGGAAATCAGTTTTTTGCTCAGTGGCCGTGACTGCCCACTTCCAAGCCGACGCACCTGCGTTCAGTCCCCGGCTGCGGCCGTGGTTCCCGGCTCAGTGGCTCGTGGAGGACGCGAGGGCCTAAATTAGGCTTAATGGACCCTGGGCGTCTGTTCATTTGAGATTGGACAGTTTTGGAACATATTATTTGCTAGATAGATAACATATTAGCACTACATATTACTGTAATTTCAGCTGGAAATCCTGTCTAACTATTAAGACAAGAATATTATACATCTGCCTAGCCTATTCCTAACTATATTGGGGTCGGCTTCCAGTCAAGCCGGATTTAGCTGAATACCAGTATTTTACGAGGAGCGGCTGCCTACCAGACCTCCACAACCCATTAACTGGGTTGTGGAGCTTCATCACATGAATTTACATGTTTGTACAATAAGTCATTAATGGATATAAACGGGATTAAAAATCATAGTTTTTAAGCCAAATAGCGCATAGGGGGGAGTTACTTATAACGCTTTTAACAGCGTACTTATATCAGGACGATGACATTTTACCCTTCAAAATATGCGATCTAACTAAGGAGTCCCGATCAAGGATTAATCAGAACGTGTTACTAGAGCCCTGAAAGTCGGGACGTGCCGTCAAAGGCCCTTGATTAATTGTGATTATAACAATTCGGTATCTAAATGATAAAATTATTTTGGCTAATATTCATTAACATTATCGGCCTTATAATGTTTGACTCAGGTCTCCTCTCTTGGAGAGGGAATGGGCCATAATCCAACGTGCAGGCCCATTGCGGATTGGTGGATGTCACATGTCTTCGAATTTTTTGGTTCTAGGACGTGCTGGTTTCGTCACGATGTTTTTTTCATCGTTTTGAGAGTAGTGGTGATGAAATAAATTGCACAAACTAATGCGCCTGACCGGGGCAAGTCGGAGCAGTTACCACTGGGCCACCACTACTCTCTCTTTTGGCTAATATTTTTAGAAAACTTTTGTTAATGCATTTATAATAGAGTCTACCTTAGAATATTCTTCTAATTAGCTTCATTTCATGCCAAACATAACCCACCTAAAATATTCAGCTCATCGCAAGCAAGGCACTAAGGCAGCTACCTGAAATCGTCATCAGAGGAGGTCGTATTCTAAGCCTGGCCATGCACGAGCCGCTCGCGTATAACCTATGTGCCGTAGGAACGTATATAAATCCTTATATACAGCGCGCGTAGCCATCATGCGAGCGCCTGTATATAGCCGTTATGTGTTTCAGTTTAAGCTTGAGATGTCGATGAAAATTTGTAGGTATGAGCTAGGATATATAGAGTTATGTTTGGTTTTCCAAAGATATGACATGTAGTTTTCTTCATTTCTTTCATCATCATCTATCAAGACTTTTCCCAACCATATTGGGATCGGATTCCAGTCAAGCCGGATTTAGCTAAATACCAGTATTTTACGAGGAGCGGCTGCCTACCAGACCTCCACAACCCATTAACTGGGCTAATACGGTACTTCATGGCAAGACTGGAGTCAGATTTACTGGCTTCTGACTATCCGTAACGACTGCCAAAGATCTACAAATGACAACCGGGACCTACAGCTTAACGTGCTTTCCGAGGCACGGAGGAAACTTGTTTTGTTAAGATGGTCACCCATCCATAGACCAACCTTGGCAGGCGTTGCTTAACCTTGAAGATCAACCTGTGCGGCTGTTATTATCTAGCCACGAGCTCCTCCACCTTAGACTATTCTTCTAATTAGCAATATGTCATCCCAAACATAACCCACCTAAAATATTCAGCTCATCGCAAGCAAGGCACTAAGGCAGCTACCTGAAATCGTCATCAGAGGAGGTCGTATTCTAAGCCTGGCCATGCACGAGCCGCTCGCGTATAACCTATGTGCCGTAGGAACGTATATAAATCCTTATATACAGCGCGCGTAGCCATCATGCGAGCGCCTGTATATAGCCGTTATGTGTTTCAGTTTAAGCTTGAGATGTCGATGAAAATTTGTAGGTATGGTACCTATATAGATTTATGTTTGGGTTTCCAACAAAATATGGCATGAAAATTTCTTCATTCCTCTCATGTCTCAGAGAAATTTTCTATTTTATCAACGCACACCCAAAAAATCGTGGTTTATCGTGAAATTTTGCATAAGACTTTCTTTTATAAAGTCTTGTGCAAAATTTCACAATCCTAATGGGTTGTGGAGGTTTGGTAGGCAGCTGCTCCTCGTAAAATACTGGTATTCAGCTAAATCTGGCTTGACTGGAAGCCGACCAAAATAGTTGGGAAAAGGCTAGGCAGATGATGATGACTTTCTTTTATAAAGTATGCGAGCACTAAAAGAGGATTTTCCAAAAATCACTCTGTACAAAGGATAAAACGGAGGTCCAAAGATTTTATGAAAAAACCTACTTTCACGAGGGCGAAGCCGCTAGCAGAAGTTAGTCTGTGAATAAAGGGTTTTTTTTTACCTGAATCCCATTTTTAAACTGCTTAGTAAAACTTGGCCATAGTTTTGAAGTTAGCTTGGTTTCTTATATTTTTGAGTTCTCTTCGTTATATGCTAGCTTCTGTCTACGGTTTCAACCGCGTGAAAATAAAAATTATATGCTTTTGCTTCTTTGTGATTTTTCACAGTTTTTTTTTATTAGAAAACTAGTTTAAATGCAACTTATGTCTTAAGGAATATTCGAAAGCATCACCATCATCATCACTACTGGAAGAACACCGATGGGATTTAATTGGAAAAAGTCTGACACGCCCTTTATTTATTAAGACTAATGCAACACAAAGGTACAAATGCAGACCTAATGCCTAAGGCATTCTCTACCAAGCAAACGAGGGGGATGAAGAAAAAACATGGCAGGTGCATAAAAAAAGAAAAGAAAAATCTTTTCTTTTTGAAGAAAATAATGGTACAAATGTGTATGCTCCGCTATTTGTATAAAAAAATAATTTCGCAGCTTCCGCGTAAATACGTACCGATTGGTGGCCGTCCAGAAGTTCAGACGAAGCGCATTCTAGATAGAAGTCATCATCATCCACCTAGCCTTTGCCCAATTATATTGGGGTCGGCTTCCAGTCAAGCCGGATTTAGCTGAATACCATTATTTTACGAGGAGCGGCTGCCTAGCAGAAGTATGAACTGTAAATGAAAAGAAGAATTAACAAAATTAGAAGCATGAGAAGGACAAAGTAGAAGAAGAGTGTTAGAAGAACGCAGATTCTTGTTTCCATTTCGCGATCTTATGGCTACAGGGACAACCTGTAATCCAACATAAAAAAAACGCAACGCAAATATAGATTGACGAGCACTTCATTTCTAAATGAAACAAAGATATTCAAACAACGACAACACCAAACCAGCCCTTATTATCTCCAAACCATCGCGCAGTCACGTCCTTAACTCGGAACAATACGTCAGATTTCTCCCGCCCAGCAATCCTAGGTTATCTAACTTCCTAAACTAGGGTCATCCCAGCTAGTTAGTGCGAGTTAGTCTCTTCCAAGCGATTATCCTGAAAATATAACGATCTAATTTCCCTGGCATGTGGAGAGCTGGTGGATATAATTCTCTGTCGGGTGGCCACTTAGAAAATGAGCTGAGTCGCGGGTCCGCGTCTAGCGAATACTGCTCGTAGGTTACGCTGCGGACATACTGCTGGGGAGATTGGAAAGTTTGGAGGGAAAATAATAATAATACCTTTATTATCAGGCAGCTAAGGTCAAAACAAAAGAAAAAATGCCAAGGGTTTTTTTAACTTTATAAGAAAGAAAGAAAATGTGTTTATGTTGCCCGAATGGACGCACAATAAAATACATTAAACTGTCGGGCTATGTGTGGACAGGGCATAACTTCTCAGCACCATTTATCATCATCACTTCAGCCGAAAGACATCCACAGCTGGGCATAGGCCCCTCCAAACGTCGCCACAACCACCGGTTCCGTGATTCTCGCGACCGTCGGATTCCCGTGACCTTCACCAAGTCATCGTTCTATAGCCTTATACATTAGGGGACAAAATGTCACATAACATGAAGCGCAAAGCTCAATCTTTGTGTCGATTCAAAGTTGCCCAGTATCCTGCAACTTGATGCAGGTTTCTGCCGGCGTTTTGTGTCATAGTGGCTGATGTGGGCCACAAGAAGCGAGTAGCCACGATTCGTAGCATGTGGCAGCCATGTGTAAGCACATACAAATAAAATGTATGAAAACTACAGGAAATATGCTGGTGACGGCGTTTTGTGGTTGTGGCCGGTGGCCCGTATGTGGTGACCCTTAATAGTCTTACTAATTTCTAGGTATTTCTAAAAAGATAGAAACTTTTTTGTTTTCTGTTTAGGAATTCATCAAATAACTTCTTCCGTTCTTGATGTCAGGTCAGACTTTTTAGATCAGACCAACTAACGCCCGTTTTCAATAAGCTATCTATCTACAGTTGCAGCTACTAAAGATAAAGAAATCTATCCTATCGCCCTTACTTGCTTTCCCTACTTCCTACTTGCTTTCCCTAACCTACCGACGGAGAGCAATTCCTACCAAAGTTGTGGATGGATAGATAGAATATTACTGTTTATCGGGGATAGCTATCTATCTATGAACTGAGGTAGGTTATTGAAAACGGGCGTTAAGCTCACTTGTTTTCCTTCAGTCGCTCTTCGCATTCCAGGACCGCGATGAATCTTTTAAACAAGCCCGTAGTCTAGCCATCGGTGCTGGCGGGGCCGTCAATCACGCTGACATCTCTTTGAGGCGCGGGGAACACTACGCGCCGTCGAGCCGAGCTTAGCCCTTACCGGGCGTAACCCTTAGGCTTACTGTCCACGGGCGCGTGCCACGGCCTCATAGACGGTACATAATACGCCAGACAGTTTGAACAGCACAGTTTACTGAACTTTGTCCACGAGGCCTATTGCACGTGTACGCTTTCAATCATGTGTGACTATGCCGTCGGATGACGAAGAGGTTTTCACCATTTTTATAAAAATAAATACGTTCTTTCGCTCGAGGTACACATACAACCTACCCTAGCTTGGTTTTATATACATTTTATTTTCTATTTTAATATACATGTATTCTAACACTTAAGGTGGGCGCGACGTTAGAATTATCCATACAAACGTAATACCAAAATCATTTGCAATTTAAGCATATTTACACCATAATATGATGTTATTCGGATTCAGACAATAATTATCTAGGTTCCTACATCGTCTTTTTGTTGAAAAACTTACCCCAAACGAAATTTAAGCGAATTTAAATTTGCACATTTCCACAGCGAAAATGTCATGTTTTTATTTTGTTTTTTTTTCTATATTATAAACAACAATATTTCAAAATATCTTTTCGTAGGAACACAGATATTATTATCAAGTTATAAATACTCGAAACAATATTGGAAATACATTAATTTTTCATTCATCATTTTTGGTATTACGGAACCTCTCCCAAATTTCCAATAGTTTGTATTGCTATCACAGCAAGCAACTGTCAGTGTGCGGATGATGACTTTACTCCAGTCGGTGTGTCCAAGAATTGTTTATACTATCTGGATTGCTTCCATCAACCTCAAAAACGTATTTTATTTCGTCTCAACTCGAGATAGCGCGCGGTCTCCGCAGGCCTCTTAAACCTTCCTCATGAATCACTTTGTGTATTGCTGAAAACTGCAAGAAAATCCTCTCAATCACGCATCGTGTATGAACGCGATAAACTCAAATCAGAAGTTCTTTATTCATCAACTCACCCGAGCCGACCTCACCAGAAAGATTACGAGTTTGTATTACTTATCTCGCCTTTTTGAAGTGTATTTGCCTGCTGCGGATTTCCCGTCCGATTATAATTTAGGTGTCTTCAAGGCTAGAGTGAATAGGCTCTTAGTAAACTAGTGCGCCTCACCATCAACGATTGCATCACTGCTTACCATCAGGTGGGATCGCAGTCAAGCACTAGTTTATAACAATTAAAAAATAAAGTGTTCACTTATATCGCGTGGATTTTAAGCACACACCGTTTTATTTCTTTCTTTGTTAGCTCTATAAAATTCACCAATATACTGTGCAGACTTGAGTCCTTCCACCGCCATGGCAGTATGTCAGTGTAGCCAGCGAGGCGGTATTTTAGCTGCGTCGTCACGCGAGCCCTCGCCTTGAGACTACGGCGAAATAGACCTCAGTGTAATAAGCTTCGTCTATACACCGATACGTATAGATATATGTATGTTCCATTCTCAATACCTTACTGTGACTGGGTGGGTTGCACCATGAGCGAAGTTACAGTTTCTGTCACACTTAACTTTGACAATGTCCTTTGAATATTATTATTTACTGTTACATTAAAATGTCTAATAAGTTTTGTAAAAATAGGTAATTATTTTTCGCTTAACCGCCAGTTTTAAGGGTTGAGTGAAGTTATGTTAAAAAAAGTAATCTATACGATTTGACATAAGCAAACTTTATTGTTAACGTAATGGTATACGTTAAAATAGGCTCTCAAATGAAGCCATTTGCGTATATAATGAACAAGTCGTCCACAGCTGGACATAGTCCTCCGCAAGTGTCATCATAACGACCGGTCCTATACGTCATCCTGCGACCATCACCAGGTCAACGGTCCACCTTGTGGAAAGCCTTTCAACGTTGCATCTTCAGGTGCGCGGTCGCCACTCCATAACTTTTCGGCCACATCGACTATCTTTTCGGCCAGCATTGTGCCCTGCCTACTGTCACTTTAGTTTGGTGATTCTTTAGCTTAATATGTTCGGGAAATTACTTTTTAATTGGAAAAATATTATGGAAGTGGTTAGGTTAAAAATGGTGCGCTGATAGGTGGTACCAATATATAGAGAGTGGGTACTGTGCATCTTTTGAAAATCTTTGAAAAAAGTATTGCAGAAGCGATAACCCCCGGACAGTGCACCGTATACCTGATACATTTGCAACAAAGATAACTGAAAAGAAAAAAAAACAATACACTCCGAAAAAGAGACTTTAAAAATCAAATATCTCTGCATTGCAACGCACCGTAAAGGTATTTGTGAAAAGTCCAAATTTATCGTTTAACACATCAATATGGCGCGTGTTTTACGGCAACAGCTTGTGAAGTGGAAACCGTTGTATATACGTGTGTGTATATACGTGTGTGTGTATATAGATGGTATGTATATAAGTGTATGTGTTACATAAACTGAGCCGGCGACAGCTAGTCGGAGCCGACCGACCAAAATACGGGCACCTGACGCTCGCTCGCTACCCGGCCAGAGTGGGGACACTGTGGCGATAGAACAGCGGGTGTTTTAATTGAATATATATTATCGGAAGTAACTAGTGAACTAGTCGTTCTCATTTCATAATGTAGGATTTAAGTTTTTTCAGGCTTATACTGCGATTTTCTTATTTTCAAAAAGATTTTAAGTAACGATTACCTACTTACGAATGGTGATTATATTATTTAGGTTGAATATATTAACTAAATTATTAGAACAATAAAATGTTTGGATGAATTCAACTTCTTCGATCTTATTTTTACAGTTTTCACTGTTTATGACGTTAGATTCCGTAATTTGAACCTAAGAATTCAAATTACCTATGTCATCATCTTACTGCTCTTGCCTTACTTTGGGTCAAGGTAAAACGTTTTGTTCCAGTAGGTTCATCCCGCCAAATCTCACAAAATTATCAGTGGATTCCTTTTCATTTTTCAATATTACCAAATATCTTGTCTCAGTTCTCTCTTGTTTCTCTTACCTAGAAACTAATTCATATAGATATGACCTCGGTATCCCGCTCCGCTCACCAACATATCCTTCGCCTAATTTCACCACGAGCGCGCACAAAGCCTGCCCGCTGCGGTCGGTCGTCTTACCATCGGGCGCGATTGTACCGCTATACTTATACGTACACTCGCGCACAGTGTTTATCGCGTGTTGACACTGCGTCTGTACCCGGCCTATCGTTCACGCCGTTTGAGCAAAACGATGTGAGCTGAGCTTTTGGTCATGCGTACAATCGGAATAGGGTGTCTCCAAAGCTAAAGTGAATAGGCTCCTCATAAACTAGTGCGCCTCACCATCAACGATTGCTTCACTGCTTACCATCAGGTGGGATTACGGCCAAGTACTAGTTTATATTATACTAGCTTTTACCCGCGGCTTCGCTCCCGTCAAATGACTACCCTACATATCCTACTCTACCCTACCCGACCTTCCCTACCTACCCTACACTACCCTACCTACCCTACACTACACTACCCTACACTACACTACACTACACTACTCTACTCTACCCTACACTACTCTACACTACCCTACACTACCCTACACTACACTACCCTACACTACCCTACACTACCCTACACTACACTACCCTACACTACCCTACACTACCCTACACTACCCTACACTACCCTACTTTACCTAACTTTTTTTTTTTGAATTTTTCTCTGCGTAAGAACCATCACTGAACTTCAAGGAACATTATAAAAAAAAAATCAGCCAAATCGGTCAAGCCGTTTTCATGTGATGTCGTGACAACGAAAAACGGGTTTCATTTTTATATATATAGATGTATAGGGTGACTGGTAGTGACTGATGCCATTTTTACTATGGGACCAAACCTGATATCTTGAAAAAATCTGCTGTTCAGTACATTTATGTTTGCCGTCTAATTGGTGCCGCGATTTCAGGTTTGGTCCCATCGTCAAAAGTTCTATGTTATCATGTGTACAACAACACATGTGAAACTACCAATTATATAGAATAACTAGCTTTTACCCGCGGCTTCGCTCCCGTCAAATGACTACCCTACATATCCTACGCAACCCTACCTTCCCTACCTACCCTACACTACCCTAACTACCCTACACTACACTACCCTACACTACACTACCCTACACTACCCTACACTACCCTAAACTACCCTACACTACCCTACACTACCCTACACTACCCTACACTACCCTACACTACCCTACACTACCCTACACTACCCTAAACTACCCTACACTACCCTACACTACCCTACACTACCCTACACTACCCTACACTACCCTACACTACCCTACACTACCCTACACTACCCTACACTACCCTACACTACCCTACTCTACCCTACACTACCCTACACTACCCTACACTACCCTACACTACCCTACACTACCCTACACTACCCTACACTACCCTACACTACCCTACACTACCCTACACTACCCTACACTACCTTACACTACCCTACACTACCCTACACTACCCTACCTACCCTACTTTACCTAACTTTTTTTTTTAGAATTTTTCTCTCCGTAAGAACCATCATTGAACTTCAAGGAACATTTTAAAAAAAGAATCAGCCAAATCGGTCAAGCCGTTTTCATGTGATGTCGTGACAACGAAAAACGGGTTTCATTTTTATATATATAGATTGGTAGTTTCAGGATTTCTAGTGTCTACTCCTAAAACCTAAAGGTTTTCCTAATACTTTCTTTGATTAGTTTTTCGATTCGTTTATCATCATAACTTGCAGCCAGACTTAGTCCATTACCCATTTTGTTTCAAGTCCCATCAGTGGCCTAGCTTTCTTCAAAGGGGTTCGCTTTTTTACCTGCCTGAGGCAGAGCCCAAAAAGGATACCGATTTTACCACAAAATAGGCCATCTAGCACCGAATCTTCAAGGCAAGGTAATTTAAGACGCCTTTGAATTAATCAGAATAAGAATTTGTGGATAACATTTTACAATTTCATACTTCCATAAGTTAGTCCCTGAAACTTGAGGGCCACGTGTCATTCATACCGCTAATACAATAGACGGCTAGCTAATACGCCCTATTAACACATTCATCATCTACCTAGCCTTTTCCCAACTATATTGGGGTCGGCTTACAGTCAAGCCGGATTTAGCTGAATACCAGTATTTTACGAGGAGTAACTGCCTACCAGACCTCCACAACCCATCAACTGGGATAACATTAACCTATCAATACCCGCGAAGCGAGACACAATAGTAAGACAATAACAGCGCGGTCCTATGAGACCGGTCGGGGATTCATGAGTTAAAGTTCAAAATTTTAATTAGAAATCATTAACAAAATCATTACCAGTACTAATTAACAGAATCCTAATAGCATTTGAATCGAAAATCACCACAATTTCGCAAAGGATCGGACTGCGATTCTCTCACAAAACATTACACACGAAATACAGAGACATTCTCCGTGTATTTCTGCGAAATCAGACTCATGTGGGCTTAAACTGCGCTTTGACGGCTCCCTGCCTAATCCCAGTCGTTGGCGCACGGTCATCAGTGCACAAATACGATATGTTTAGTATTTAGATGTTTGGCTCTTTGACTAGAAAGGGACGCCGGGGGCGTGCGAACTTGCTGACGTGCGACTTCAAAGGCAGAATATCGTTTATTGAAGATCTGTATTGGTTTTAGTATTATATATCTAAGCTGTATTGGTATAATGGCCTGGTTGGCGTGGAATATGCTTTGGTCTGTGTAGCTAAAATCTGTATCGATTGTTTTTTTTGGGAAATCGACTAATGACTTCTCTTGCTTTGGATGGAGTGAGAGGACGTGTCAGACAGTCTGACACGCCCTCTCACTCCATCACAAACAAAGTCTGACTCAGACTTTTAGGACTACGGGCAACCTTTTCAGAAGTCAGCCCATGACTCTAGTAGGTTTTGGCCCTGTTGGGCAACTACAGTTTTGCTGACATCTCTTTGAGGTGCAGACTTGATCCAGGCGGTTATCTGACGGCTGAATATCGAGCTATCTATTGCTCATCATCCGCAAGCACGCCCCAACGGAGGCCTGTACCCTCATGCATTCAGCCGCTAGCATTAGTACTTAGCAGCAGGAGGCGACCTTTCTCCTCGCTTTGGACCACAGCTTGAAATAGGCAGTGCCTCTTAGGACCAACCCCGCAGGCCATGTCTGTACATCTATGCAGCATTCTTCCGAAAGGAAATCATCTATTCAAAATCCTAAACACCATTTTTTTATTTATTAGTATTTTTTATAATAAATAAATATGGTTTTCAGGAATCTACACACACCACCATCACCACACCATTGTTCAAGGCAAACTGAGCTCAGCCATTAGAGATCCTCGAAAGGTATTAAATCCAATTAGAGCACACAGCTTACATAAGAGGGTTCCGTACAAGAAGTTGTTCCCGTTCCATTATTAAACTGTACTTATGATTACTCGCGTTGTACACAGATCTGAGAAGGAATGGGGATGCGGTATTAAAGTAAAACTACATTGCGCATACGTGGGCCACGTTCGCCAATCTGAAGGCCCATTTCAAAAACGATATCTCACATAATCTTCATTTAAAGATAGTATTCCCCTTTTAATTATAGATAACTAGCTGTCCCCTGCGGTTTCACCCGCATTTTTCGTTACTGCTCCGCTCCCGTGGGTCGTAGCGTGATGGTATATAGCCTATAGCATTCCTCGATAAATGGGCTATCTAACACTGAAAGAATTTTTCAAATCGGACAAGTAGTTCCAAAGATTACTCCCTACATACAAACTTACAAACCTACAAACTTACAAATTTTACCTCTTTATAATATTAGTATAGATATTATTATTACTATGAGCCCGTCGTGTCCCACTGCAGGGCAAAGGCCTCCCTTCCATTTTTCCATTCATTTCGATCTTGAGCCACTGCTGACCAATCCTCCAGGAAGGAGTCCAAGTCGTCACGCCATCTCCTTCTGGGCCTGCCGCGTCGCCGGCTCCTGCTGTTCGGAGTCCAGTCGGTTGTCGCTTTAGCCCAATTTTGTTGCGACATGCGGCAGATGTGGCCTGCCCAGTCCCATTTTAACTTAGCGGCTGAGTAACATACGTCTGCAATTTGTGTTTTGGAGCGAAGTAAACTGTTCCTTACGCGATCTGTTCTTCTGACCCCGAGGATACTTCGTTCCATTGCTCGCTGGCAGTATAGATAATGATACATAATTATTATTAGTACCTAATTATCAACATTTGTTAAGTCAAGTCAAGCAAGCATCTTCATCATCCGTCCCGCGTCTTCTATTGTCGGCAGTGGTCAAACGCGAGCCTAAAAAAAAAGAAAAGTAGGTAAGCATTGTTTTAAATAGTAAATCGATATTTATAATAGAAATCTAAAATTATAATAGGTATCTCAATAAGACCCCATTTTACCAATAAGTAACAATGGCAAAAAAGTACCTCTTAAGTGTCGACGAGACAATATATTTTAATTATAAAACGTTATTGTTATAGCTCTCATATCTGATAATTTTCGTGGATCAAGGGCACAGTCCTACAGTTTCCAGGCAGGCGTGAACTAGGTTGAGATGTCTGGTCGCTGTGAGGAATTGTGATAGGAACGTGTATTGTACGTACTACGCAGGCTTTTATCTTTTTTCCATTTCACATTAATCATTATGATCATACAACGCAATGTATATAAGTGTTGATGATGATCCTATATCTATTCTCCACCAGTGTCACTAAACTTAAGAACATTATGTGCATTAACGCCCGTTTTCAATAACCTACCGCAGTTCATAGATAGATACCTATCCCCGATAAACAGTGAGATTCTATCTATCCATCCACAACTTTGGTAGGAAATGCTATCCGTCGGTAGGTTATAGGAAAGCAAGTAAGGGCAAATTAATAGGTTTTTTTATCTTTAGTAGCTGCAACTGTAGATAGATAGCTTATTGAAAACGGGCGTTGATTTTTCGATGATGACTGAAACAGACTTTACTTTATGTACTTGCTCAGAGCATCTTTAGGTACTTCTTTCTTTCTTTTTATCTGTCTATTGTCTCTTGCTTTGAGAACTTGTAATTGACTTTCTTTCTACTATACTGAGTCCTAGATGTAAGTTTTCCGAAAATAATGAAATAAAATGATCCACACATATCGATGGGGACGAAAGGTTCTAGAGTGGCGACCACGTACCGGAAGACGTTGCGTTAAAAGACTTCACACAAGGTGGACCGATTCCCTGATGAGGGTCACGGGATTCCGATGGATGTGAGATGCAGAGGACCGGTCGTTATGGTGACCCTAGGGAGAGGTTCATGGCTGTGGGTTAGTCTAATAGTAACAATCCTGACTTAGTTAAGTTTTATGACGAGATGTGGTCTTGGTTACCAATACGAGTACATATGTCCTAGAACAAATCGAAGATATGTAATATCCTCCCTAATACAGGCTATCTCATAGTCTAGCTAGGAGAGTAGCACGTCACCCATTTTGACTGTTTAAAAATTTAAAACTACCCACTTTGTAAAAATTGTGCAACAATCTGTGTTTTTATATAAATAAAGATTTCTTATTATATTTATAATATCCCCACCCCACACTGGACTGACGTTTATTAGCATAGCATAACAGCATATCTCTTAGTGAGGATGCCTGAGTCCCAGTAGTGGGACCATTATAACGCTGATATGTTAAGAAAGACTTGCAACAAGTCCGTCGATGCAACAGTTAGTTGAACTAGCTTGAAGCCTTGTAAAAGTTTAGGTAGCTCAAAGTTTGTAGAGTAAGAATCGACTGGTAATTTTTTTTAGCGGTAGGAAATCATCATAGAGCGAGAAGCCATATCATACTTTTACTGAGTAAAACGTTCTCACACCCAGAGTGAGAAAGGTGTTTTAGAAAAGAAAGAAAGAAACAGTTTATTCACGCAAAACTGACGCAGAAATTTTAAAAACTATCAGTAATATAAATAACGAGTTGGCCCGGCAGACTTCGTACTGCCTCAATCAATAAATAAAAGACCCACTTTTTTAAACCTATTAAACCTTCCCTAGAGCTCCACGACCATTTAAATACCAAGATAAGATAAATCCGTTCAGCCGTTCTCGAGTTTTAGCAAGACTAACGCACAGCAAAAGATTGAAGAATCCCAAACTTGATCTTTCCCAAAAAAGGTACTAAATAAAAAATTAAAAAAAAACATAATCACACTCTAGGTTGTTTATTCGTAATACGCTTGTAGCCACAAAACGCTAAGGAGCCACTAACTTCACCTAAACTATAAAACCTAACCTGGGAAACGCAATATGCAATATAGACTATTGTTTTGCACACAGCATTTATTTTTCATTCGAATGGAAAGCATCATGAAACGTAAAGGCTAAATAGCTGAGTACAGTCGACAAAATAATTTGGAATGCAAGCAATAATAAATTTATTTTTTTACTTTAATTTATCGTGTATTCATTTCAGAAATCAGAAACTTTATTAAATAGACTATTAACAGACACTTTTGAATTGCCAAAAAAAATCGGTACGTCAAAAAAAAGTGAAGCTAAATTGCACGTTCCAATGTTTAGAAACTCCATCGGACAGTCTTTTAAATCATGTTATGAGTTACAAAAACCTTTGCATATTTTTTGTCGCTTCTATTATGTTTACACTAATGACTAGACGCGAATTTTCTGTAGACGACATAACGTGCAGTCAATTTAATTTTTATTGAGTTTGAAACAGTCAGTTTTCATTTATCATTTATCAATGAAATCAAATTATAATTAAGTTATTGACATACTCTTCTCAGCTCACAATATAGATTAAGAAGAACACAGATAAAGATAGATTATAGATAAATAGATTTTATTATTGGTAAGATGGATAGGATATTTGGTAGTCTGTTCATCTATCAGATTCTCCCTCAGGTTTTCGGTACGACGGTGATGGGTTGTCCTAAGATATCGGCACTACCCTATATAGATTTCACACCTAAAAACAAAATACGTTTTGTCGACTGTACTTCTTAGTGACCATGGTGCATGCTATTACGTCATGCCGCCATTATATCCATACTACGGTAATACGAGCTCGTGGCATATCCTTTGACCTATATGAGCGATAAATGCGAAAAGGCGATGAGATGCGATGCAATATAAAAACGTGGTTTCAGTTTTCCCCGGTTTATTTTTTCTTTTTTTTTTTTGGGTGGGGAATCATCATCATCATCTTCCTGCCCTTGTCCTGTTTTATTTGGGGTCGGCGCAACACGTTTTTTTCTTTCATTCTTTCCTGTCACTCGTCAACGAAGGAACGGGGTGGGGTTTATTCAGTAAGAGTCTGACACGCCCTCCCGCTTTCTTGGGCGAAGCGGGAGAAGTCATTCTGATGATTCCCCACTTGAAGAAAAAAAAAAACAGTTGGGTTTTATTTTTTTTAGCTAGTAAAACATTAACACATCATCATCACGTCTGGTCCTTCACCTAGAGCCTTAGAGCGGTCATCAAAAAAAACCCTGTTGTAATATTTCAATAAGTTCAGTAGTTTTTGCTACCAGTTGCGCGAACTCTGAACAGTTTTGAGCTGTATCTTGCAGTTTCGTGTGTCATAAACTCGCGTACAGCTTGACTGGCTCACCTAGGACGTAGGTTAAGTGTGTCGTATAATAGTGTAATGTGACGTCACGATACACTATACGGCGAACATGGCGAACACATGTGCTGGCATTACTTCCATTTAATTTCCTCTAAAGAGTAAAGTGTTAGAGTATCGCTATCTTTCTGCTATGTTGTGAGTTTTTTTTAAGTTGTTTTTATGTAAGGAAGCTAGACAGAGACGCAGTGACCCTAAAATGTAAAGGGCAACTAAGGGTCAGTTGACACCGAGACACGGCGCGACGCGACGATGCAGGAAAAGGCCGTCGCGAGCGTTAGCGTTGCGAGGCGTAGCGCGACGCCGCGCGGCGTCACGAGGCGCAGCGCTGAATGAAGCAACGTATTCTAAATTCTCATAATCTCAAAGTAAATAAAGTTTTATTTTGAGTCACTCTATTAAAATGTGCGTGCAGCGTCGCGTCGCGTCGTTTCTCGGTGTGAGCTGACCCTAAAGGTTCCGTTTTCAGTCAGTAAAAACGTGATTTTCCACCAACAAAAATAGACTAGATTTCGTTTGTCTACCAATAGCTTCAACTTCGATGGTGAGCCGTGAGACGATCCATAATTGTCTTCGAGCTGAGTGTTTTCAGTTCGATTACCAGTCAGTCAAAAGTGGTATTAGGAATTTCTCAGTAGCTGCACGAAGTTCAGAACTCGTTTTCCTACACCTGATCTGTCTTTCTACGTGAAAAAAGGGTTATTTAGATAGGGGCTGGTTACTGTGTAAGTTTAAATTAAACGAGGTTCGTGAGGTAAAAATGCGTGTATTCTTGTACCACAGTTACGGAAGAAGTGTGGGTGGGGGCCGCATAGTGCTACTAACATATAAATATGAAACTTACTTTGATCTACATGTGTACCAATACAAAGTAAATGTTGGGTTGCCAACACTACGTCTGAATCTGAAAAAACAGGCATCAATATCTTTACACTCTTAGTAAACTTTTTTTGGTACAAAAAATCGTTCAGAATGTCCTTCGCGAGACAAATCGTCGGGTGTTACATCGTAATTAGCTAAAATGGTGACAAACTGTGGGCACGTGTCACGCTGTTGACCATCACTTAATTTAGGAGAACGCTAAAATGTAATTGTTATTGTCTAAGCCTAGGGAAGAAACGAAACGTAATATCACGATATCATACCTGGGAGATGTCAGCTAAACCATATAGGGGCCAACAGGGTTGAACCCTCTGGGGCCATGGGTTCGTTTCAGAAAGGAAAGCTGGGCCCTGGAACGAAAGGCAAAGAAGGAACAAAGTCTGACACCGCCCTGCCGCTCTGCCCAAGTGCGGGAGAAAGTCATTCAATGATTTCCCGCTTAAAAAAGGCTATAGCAGACGTGTAACTTAGTTCACCCACATATCGCCAGTTATTTAAGCATAAGCATAATCTAATCAGCCACATAAAGTTCCCACTGCTCAGGGACTCAACCTTCTCTTTAAGTGTGAGAATGGATAGTAATCCACTACGCGAGCACATTGTGGTTGGTGCCTTGGTGGATGTCACAAATGTCTTCGAATGTTCTAGGACATGCCGGTTTCCTCACAATATTTTCCTTCATCGTTTAGCGAACAATGCCCATGCAATAAATTATACAAAGATTGGAAACTGGATTAAAACCCGCGACCTACGACTCGAGTTGTAAGTGCCATGTTGCCACTGGGCCACCGCTGCTCGTGCGGTTATTTATTAATTTTAACATAACACAGCCAAAGGCCAATAAAGTTTGATATGCTTTTAACACATACCTAAAAAAAAAACTCATTGCTGAGTTAAGCTCGCCTTTGTACATTAATAATTTAATCACCATGTGTTGTAATGTTTGTTTTTGTGTACAATAAAGAATTAAGAATTAAGAAGAAACAAATAAAATCACAATGAAATATAGCTACCATATTATACACCCATCTTACAGTATTCCAGACGTACCAGTACAGACAAGGTCTTATTCCATTCATCCGTGAACACGTTCCAACCAGGTTTAGCATCCAAGAGAGCGTTGAGCACGCAGATTTCGGGTTCGGGCGACAGCGAATAGTCTTTGTTAATCTATTGTTTCATCTTAATCATTTTATTTTCTTACTGATAATTAACTAATTTGTTTGTGTGATTGAGTTTTGTTTGCAATTGAAAATATTATTAATAGAGTGAGCCCTGGTACTCATAACACAAGTTTAATCTTAGGTTGGGGGACAGATCTCTGCTTCACGAGACGTTTCCTTACGCCAGTCCTATAGGTATATGACTTCTAATTCCGTAAACATCTCACTGTGATTTAGGTGAGGTGAGCATGAAGTAAGCGTGAAGTGTCTTTTTTTAATTGAGCATAAAGGACAATTACTTCCCTATTTCCCCCCACCTCAACACAAACATTTTCAACTCGGCTCAGACAGAAAAGTATGGACTCCATAAGCGGCTATTTTGAACTACATAAACTTCAGCAGTTTACACGGTGGCCTGTGACTTATGCAAAACGGCGGGTATTCATCAACGTACTGCTTAATGTGATGTCATTTTTCATGTCCGCGCGTCGGATCCACGGCGCGATGCCTCACTGGATCCTGACAGGATTTAAAGTGCGCCTATTTGCTATACTTTTTCCGTTATAATCGAGATTTCCGCAGTTTTCGTTTTTGTGCCCCTCAGCTGATCAATTTTCTACTAAACGGCCGAAGTATCACGGAGTACGTGTGTTCTTCATTAGTTTTAGCAATTATGTGAAATCTGTTAAGATCCTATTTCCAATCACGATCGGAGCCAAACGTCACTCTTAACAACTCGCTACATTTCAATCATTGGGTACAAATGTATCAATGATTTCAAACCGATGGCCGTCGCTTCTGCCAGCACTGTTAAAGTCGATTAATATTAACAATTCTTCTAAACAAAAAGAATCATCAAAATCGGTTCATATTTGGCGACGATTTCGCTGACCAAAATACAAAAAAAACAGGCTTTTGGAAAACTCCGAAAAAAAAAACATTCCTTCAATTTCTACTATACATAGTTTCATCCATTTCAGTCCATTTTAGTAATAATTATATTTATTATTTTTTGTGCCGTTTAATATAGCAATTGCGTCTAAATTCAAATCAGTAATACCGTAATCAAGATTCGGTCCAAGACAAGTGTTTTTCAGAACCTGTGGGTGGTTTATGCTGCACAAGACACCTGTCTCCTGTGATCCCTTCTGAAATGTCTCGAGTCATCTTTCGAGGCACGTTATCCTGCTCTTTGTACTGACTCGTGCTCAAGGCTTAGCTCCTGAGGGGTCGTGGTAATCCGGGTCACCTTGACAGTTAAGATGCCTTGCTTTCTCGTAAGCCAATCCAGTAGGAAGCCGTCAAGAACATCCACATTTTTTGTTTTTAAATTTGCGTAAACAGGTCAAACTCGACCAGAGGAGTGGTCCTCTGGTCGAGTTTGACCTGTTTACGCAAATTTATAGATAGTGGTATCACACCTTTTAGTGCTCGCCTACGTCATAAAAGGAAGCATACGAATAAATTTTCACCTTTTCACACCCTTAAAAGTTGAATTTTAATTTAAGAAAAAAATTAGAATTTTTTAAAATTAAAATAATTAAATTTAAAAAAAAGCTAAATTTAGTGTTACATGTGTTCACACCCAGTGGTTTTGGTTGTGTGGTGAGTTAGTCAGTTTCTACTTTTATACTATGTAAAGATGATCTCGTGCTTGACCACTATTTCACCTGATCTGAAGATGGAGCACACTTGCCTGTAATTAACCTATTCAGTCTTGACAAAAAAAAAACAAAAAATTAAATTTAATGTTCCTACATCAACTCCCAACGAGTCCATGAATTTGTCCAAAGTGTAGTCAGTAAAAACTATTTATAAAGACCCTTAGCTTACAACTATCAGGAAACGCAGACTTTGGCAGAGAATTCCACTCCTTAGCTGCTACGCATGATGAATGTACGAGTATTCCCAAACCGCTTTATACGTAAGGATGCGATATCCACGCTTCCCAAATGCTCCAGTTCAACCTGAATAAAAAAGAATTGCAAAAAAACCACACTTCCAATACTCTATCTACATACATCATCATCATCTACCTAGCCCAACTATATTGGGGTCGACTTCAGTCCAGCTGGATTTAGCTGAATACCAGTATTTCATGAGAAGCGGCTGCCTACCAGACCTCCACAACCCATTAACTGGGGTAACACGGTACTTCATGGCAAGACTGGAGTCAGATTTACTGGCTTCTGACTATCCGTAACGACTGCCAAAGATCTACAAATGACAGCCAGAACCTACGGCTTAACGTGCTTTCCAAGGCACTGAGGAAACTCGTTATGTTAAGATGGTCACCCATCCACAAATCAACCTCGGCAAGCATTGCTTAACCTTGAAGATCGACCTGTGCGGCTGTTATTATCTCTCCTCCGTTGAATAAAAAGAATTGCAAAAAGAGCACACTTCCAATACTCTTTCTACATCCATCACAAGAAAAATGATCAAATTCTGCCGCACCTGGCGCATTCTTCTTTGAAGGCGAGCCAAGAAGTTTATTCGTCCGCTAAGGAACGGCGAATGTTCCCAGCTCAGTATTCAGTATTGTGCCGTTCACGAACGCCGTCGTTATATCTAAAGCTGGTAATGACGTTATTCAGAGGATGCCACATGGAGATTATTCGGAGAAGTACAGTTCTGTTCAGATTCTGTTTTCTTCTATTCCATGTAGTCTTGCAGAGATGAGAAGCATATGTGCAGCGATTAATGGACGCCACACACAATCTAGTTTGGTGTTAAGTTAGCAATGCGCTTGAACCGTCCGGTAAATTATATCGTGTGTAACAATTAGTACCTTTGAATGAGAAATAGACTTGTCACCGAAGTCGCTTCAAGCGCGCTGCAAACTTGACGGTAACTGGTTGGTGAATGGCGTCTATTAGTGTGTCATAGTAGTGTCAAGACTAGCTAATGCCACGCTCTTGTTCATTCTAGCTTTGACATTTCAATCGGTTACATTGAATGAACTAAGGAGTGGTGAATCTGTGATCTAATTCACATAGTTCATTCGGTGGAGCGGTTTTACCGTATTTAAGAGTCACAATAGGTCGAAGCTGAGGAGCGTGGCTTAATAATAATGTACTGCGGTCGGGTGACCATCTAATTAAACCAAGATTCCTCCATACCTTGAAAAGAACGCCTTTGTTCCCGGCTGTCATTTATACATCTTTGGTAGTCGTAACTAAATGCTAGGAGCCAGTAAATCTGACACTATCTGATTGCTGGCTTTTAGAGGTCAGATAAGCCATCGCTTCTTGTAAAAAACTGTTACTCAGTTACCCGACTAGATTGCAAGCCAACCCCAACATGCTTGAGAAAAGTTAAGGCAGGCACTAGCATCAGTATCGTTCAAACATTTTGAAAAAGTTTTAAAAGTAGTGCACCTTCTCATCGCCCCTTCTCGGTGTATGCGGGCGGTATCGCCGCACTAGCTCCTGTTCAGCAGCGGTCGTTTGAGATCGCGCGTTTACGAGTCGGTCCGGGCGATGCGCCCGCTTTATTGTGCTGACTGTACTCCGTGACGTCATGGATACCGTCGCTATCGCTGCGACCCCGATACGAATGGTGCTGCTCTGGCCTTCGGCGAGAATTAGTGGAGCGGACTCGTCATTTCGGGGAGAGGGGTGGTCATTTCGGTTTCGTTTCTCTTAAGGGAATTATTTTTGGTGGGTATTTGTAAGTGTATTGGTGGAGTTAGTAAGTTTGGGATTAATTTAATGACTTTAACTTATGGGACTATCCATAAAGTGACATCGTATCAATTCTGATCTTATAAAGATGAATTCTTGGTTTGAACGTGCTTATTTCAGAAACTGCTGATTCGAGTTAAAAAAATTTTAGTGTCGGATAACCCATGTATCGAGGAAGTCTGCTGACTATACAACATCACCCTACGACAGAAGAACGGGATTGGAGTAAACAAAAACGTGGGTGAAACCACGTGGGACAGCTAGTCAGTGATAATTATAATGATTGTGATTTTCAACACGCATCTGTGAAGCTACGCGTTCGTGACACAAGTGGGAGTAATATAATATTCCACAACTTTTTCACACAAAGCCATCTAGTCCCAAGCTAAGCAGAGCTTGTGTTATGGGTACTAGATAACTGATAAACATACTTTAATATTTCTAAATACATACATATTATAGATAAATTACATCCAGACACAGAACAAATTATCGAGCTCATCACACAAACATTTTGTAGTGGTTGGGAATCGAACCCACAACCTTTGGCGTAGCAGTCAGAGCCACTAACCACTAGATCAATATTATAGGCCAGTCGAAGATGTGTGGGCTGGACATGCCTACCGTGTGCCGATCGGGCGGCAGACTCGTAATATAGGTACGAAATTGGTGTCTTGAAATCGCACGACGGGGTCACGGCAGACTACGAAGCAGATATCTTCCGTAGGAATTGACAAGAAGTAGAACAGAACCGGGCATAGTGAAAAAAATGGAGGGAGGCCTTTGGCCAGCGTTGGAACAATACTGGCTAGATATTAAATAAATAATAAAAACTGCCTTTTTGTTTTATGAAAACGATTCCTCATACTAACGGCCTGTTTCACCACCTATGATTAAGTTTCGGATATCTTACTTGGCAGATAATTTCAAACAAATTCTCTTCCATTTTTGAATTTATTCTGGAAATAACTAGTGGCTACTCAGATATTGTGAAACAGGCCCTAAGAGTAACTGTATCGTGGTTACCTGAGGCGTTCACAAACATGTAAACTCTTATACACAAGACACAAGCCTTACAAATATTCGTTCCGTACGCGAAGCAAACCCGTAACTTAATGTGTACCAGTCAATCGCTCCCCCACAGCGCCAACCGTGCTGCCACTTATGAAAGACAAAGACAATTAAAAACCAAAATAAATTCTTTCAATTGCTGAACCTTTTGTGCTAGGCCTAAAAGACGGACAGGATTTGTAACAATGTCCATAGCAATAGATCTTTGGCAGTCGTTAGGGATAGTCAGAAGCCAGTAAATCTGACTCCAGTCTTGCCATGAAGTACCGTGTTACCCCAGTTAATGGGTTGTGGAGGTCTGGTAGGCAGCCGCTCCTCGTAAAATACTGGTATTCAGCTAAATCCGGCTTGACTGGAAGCCGACCCCAATATAGTTGGGAAAAGGCTAGGCAGATGATGATGATGTCCATAGCAATAGCCTCTGAGACAAGCAATCTCTATGACACGTAATAGAGCTGTGAGCAGGTGAGGCCAACGCTACTGTTTACGAGCACGGAGCTAACGATAATACTCATAAAGCTAAAGATAAAACTCATGATAATAAACTAGTCGTAAATATAGTCATCCATGACGGGGATACAGTCATCCATAGCGGGATGCAGTCATCCCCTCTGTGGAATGATTCCTTGGATAATAGTTACAATCGCGAAGTACCTATTTACTATCAACACAGTTACCCACTCGGCAGAATCATTTCTTGAATGATAGTTCTAGTTGCGAAATATTTATTCATTTACTTATCAACAAACAATAAAAATCTCCACTATTTACTGATGAAGAGCGAAGCCGCGAAGGAGTAACAGTTGACACGACAGGTTCGAGCAAAAAAACGTGTTGAGCCGACCCCAAGTAATAAAGAACATGGCAGGAAGATGTTGACTCTTTATCTGCTGTTATTAACGTTTGAATCCTCAACTGGTCCTATGAGACCGCGCTGTTATTGTTTTACTATTGTGTCTCGTTTCGCGGGTATCTGAGTAATTAAAGTGGAAATTAATATGACAATGGTAAAGGGTAACACGACCAAATCTTGCTAATAAAAATGAACAACTGTGTGTGCACTTTTATCATCATCATCATTTCAGCCGAAAGACGTCCACCACTGGACATAGGCGTTCTCCAAGCGTCAACATAACGACCGATCCCTCACCAAGTCATTCGGTCCACCTTGTGGGAGGCCTACTACTTATATTATTAGCAGACAGGTTTAAGATTAAGAAAGAAGCAACTCAATAATCCAGTCCAACAGAGGTGAACTCGGCATAAATTTTTGATGTACCCGCTCATAGTTATAGCTGGACCTGAGGTCTATTTTGTGAGCAATATAATAAATAGCGAGAAACAGTTAGTGTAAAAGTGATGTCGTAAGTCTGTCAGAGGGTGTATCGAGGGGTGAAGCGATAGATTTGAGTGTTCGCAACAATAGACACGTGTAAGGGAGATGGCTCGGAAAATTGATTTGTTTAAAAGCTGTAGAAATATTGGTTGACGAGGTTTTTCTTGCGACTTTGTTCGCACCCCTAAAAAAACGATAATGTATTTCTAAAAGCCAAACTTTTCTGTGGTAATTTTTTTTATATTACATAAACCAGTGCTTGACTGCAATCCCACCTGATGGTAAGCAGTGATGCAGTCGTTGATGGTGAGGTGCACTAGTTTATTAAGAGCCTATTCACTTTAGTCTTGAAGACACCCAAATTGTAATCGGACGGAAAAACCGCAGCAGGCAAATTGTTCCAGTCCCTCGATGTACGCGGTATAAACGACGATGCAAAGCGCTTAGTCCGGACCGTGCTGGTTTCATAACGTTTGTAATAAATGTTCCTGTATAGTAACATACCAGCTTAACGTCTTTCAAATATTTAATAGGTCTTTAGTTATGAAATATCCATGTCCCACGCGTGTCAGCTGAAAACCAGCGCTGGGTGTCTGACGCCCAGCATTTGCTGAGTTGGCGACCCTTTCGTTTCGGGCACGCTCAGCGCAACTTCAGTGTTCTTTTTGTGTATTGCCTATTGTAAAGCCTGCGCCGTAAATCATAGTCTAATCTATTCTAAATATTCGTCTATGAAACTGTACACTTTAAACTTTAATAGCTTCAGATTAGGTTGAAATAATAAAATAATAAGTAAAGTCAAATAAGTCAACTTCGTCTTAAACGGTGACGTCATTTTGTCCTGGTGATTGTCTTTAAATATTTTTTTTACTTTGTCTATTGAAGAAGAAGAAGAAGAAGAATAGAAAAACATTTATTCGGGACAGACACAGCACAACGAAAAAAAAAACCAAATTGGTGCAACCCTTCTTATCTTATCTTGCTTTCCGTTTTCCGCACTTAGTCCTGTTGGACCATTGTGCGTGGGCCGTCCGGTCTTCACTCCAACCAGCCCACCTCCTTCCAGAAGCAAACTATCTTCTTGGGCTTGTTCAGGGCGTCTATCATTGATCTCGGTGTTCCTAGGATTTGTGATCTTATGTCACTGACGGCTGTGCACTCCAGGAGTACATGCGCGACAGTTTCCTCTGCCTCCATACATCCTCTACACAGAGGACTGTCCGTAATACCCAGTGCGAAAAAGTGCAACCCTTATTGCACTTAACCTGAGATTTGACGGCCGATGAGGCATTCAGGTCATCGTTAAAGTTAGTTGGAGCAACTCGTTCTAAGTATCTTGCTGAGCAGTGTTTAACGACACCGTTCGCGTCAAAGTTTTAATTTTGCGCAGGTTAAAAGCGCCTTCATTATTTACTAAAGAAAATTAAATAAGATGAATTTATTTAGTACAATACAAGGCACACAAATAATAGTTATGTAAACATAAAACCATACAATAGAGAAGCAAAAATACAATTGTGTGCTTCGCGGCTGAGATTGAGACGCAACGGATGTAAAACTGTTTTTTAGCACACGCATCCATCAAAACAAAATTTTGAAAATAATTAGTGAATATTTTATTTTTAATCATCTTCTGTGTATATATAAAAGGAGAAACTGACTGACTAACAAATCAACGCACAGCTAAAACTATTAGGATTTGGAGTGTGAAATTTTGCACAAGTCTTCCTTTTATGACCAGTGATAGGAATAGGTAGTGCCTATTTGCCTAAACTTCGAAGAACAGAGACAAGAAACGGAGACTTCCTTAGAGCTAAATTTTTTCCGAGACTCCCGAAATTTCGAAACAACACTTAAAAATACATTTAAAAAATTGTTTTTGGGAATAAGTAATTCTTGTATATTTACCAAAAGTTTGCGATATAATAATAAATAACATACACAGTCGTTACAACCATAAAAAAGAACTTTTTTTTTTGGTGAATATTTTGGAAATGACTTGTTGATCGTAATAGGTATTACTTATTCCAACCAATACTACTACTGGGCCCAAACAATTTGAAGAGTTTGCCTTCGATTCGAAAAGAAGAAGGTTCCAAATAACATTTTTTTTAAATTTATTTAAGTGTTGTCTCGAAATTTCGGGACAGATGTTTCGAAAAAACATTTAGTCCTAAGGAAGTCCCCGTTTCTTGTCTCTGTTCTTCGAAGTTTAGGCAAATAGGCACTACCTATTCCTATCACTGTTTATGACGTAGGCAAGCACTAAACACTAAAAAGGCTTTTCTAAAATTAATTCCCTAAAGGGATGGAGGATGGATTTTCCGAACCCCTTTCACAAAATTTGTATGTAGAAATCTATTGTCACGCGGCCGAAGCCGCTGATAGGTGCTAGTGTGTAATGTTTCTTTCAGAAGCAATTTTTAAATTAGAAATCGAACCCCTATATCCACATGCTAATGAAACATCCAACCCAAAAAAAAGTCGAACGCGATCTTATATCATGATGTTATAAATTAGTAGCTGTTGGTATACTTCCTGAAAACCTGTAAACCTCCACACTACAACTACCCCCAAGTTTCCACCCCCCAGAAACCGGTCCCAGTAACAGAAACTTCAGTACTTTTACTAATAACGTGCGCTTACTCGTGCGGTACATATCGGGGGGTGAAATTTTTTCCACGTTGGGGAGTTAGGGGGTGAATCTCGCTCTTTTGCGTTTCTTCCCAGAGCTATGCAAATCCCCCGGCGCGGCGTGTGCCCGCCGAATGGGAATCGGGCATTTTCGTTAATGCCTGCCGCGCTGTTTAAGATATCGTGTGATGGAAGTGTGAGCCGACTTATGTGTGTGTATGCTGGGGAGATATGTTCGCGATGTACTTAAGTTTTTGTAAGGATGTGTCGTGGTATTTTATTTGATTTTGTTGATAATATTTGCAGTTGATTTGACACACATAAATATGTTGGTAAGAAAGGAGATTTCGATTTTTAGAGGTTGGAGACATCGTTTAACAGTCAAAAAAAAAGACATTCGCAAACTATCTCAATTGTCACGAGACCGTTACACAGCATAACAGCCGTTTCCACACATTCTTTGTCCAAAACAAAATTACACCCTCCACACGTTTCTCGCTACCCACAATTACACAACAAGTTTGGAAGGCTCCTTGTGTGACGTCACCATGTTTACGGCGCGCCGCCACGTGTTCCCGGGCACGTTGCGCCATTACCGGGCAGCGGCGAGCTCGTAAATCAATATCGACGGACCCTTATTAATTAGTGCGTTCGCGGATCCCCGTGGCTACCCCCCCCCTCCCGACCACCCTCTCCGTCCCACCCCACTCTCCACGTCTTCCGGCTGCGATGAGAGTTTTTAATTATCCCAACGGGAGCACCCGGCCGTGTTGACACCTTGCTCCGGCCTGATGAGACTTAATAAACTCCACGATGGGCCCTTTGACGACACTTACTTTCGGTGCGATCCTGTGAGATTAACTCTGCAATACTATAGCTAGCTGTAGCTGACGATGCGCTCAATAGTATCTACAGATGTGATCGTGATGGACCACTGCGAGCGACACTCCGTCCCATTGTTATTGAGCACATCAACATCATTGAAAATGTTAGCCACCGTTACAATAGCCGCTTACGGATCCTTCAAGTAATCCTCTGTTCTGTTCACTTTGGTCCGATGGCTCGTAAAATCCGATGTCCAGTCTTACCGAGGTTATATCTATGCGGCGAACCGCAGTGCTCCATCGCAACGCTAGCAGAGATGGCCCATAGCAACAGCGGGGAATCTAGGTTAAATCTTGGAAATAGAATGCTGATTTCCTGCAGGAAGTGATAGAGAAAGAAATGTCTCGGGGTGGTTGTGTGTGTATCTGTGTAGCTGCGTCATCAAGAAAAGATTATCGGCCGATGTTGTAAATCGGAGGCTGAGCACGGAGCCCGGAAGGCGGAGCGCAGTCCCCGCGGGCGACGGCGGCGTCCGGCGCGCCGTCAATTAGACGGGGAGGGGCCCTGTGGGGGGTGCTGGGGTGTTGGGGGGGGCACGCGAGACGCCGCGCTGCCCAGATACGTGCCACGTTAGGTATATGCCCGGAAATTCGAGCCTATATACCGTGCACATAGCGCGTCCGCCTTGGGCACCGTAATTAATAGCAAGAGCCCGAATCCGCTCCACGCTCCGCCGTCCTAATCTTCAACCCTAATTATTATTCAGGGAGTTTTTCTTGGAGCTTGTTTATGCTGGCGGCGGAAGACGCGAGATGAAAGGAATTGTTCGACGCCTTTATGTGCCCCCTGTTCTTTAATGTCGAATTTTTCGTCGAACCGTTAATGTAAATTGGCGGGGGGTCGCGCTTTCCTCATTATCGAATGACCATCAGTTGGATGTTTGAGGGGAGCTTCATTCATGCAATGTTTTTAAATAACAAATAAGGTAAGATGTTTTTCTAGTTTACCAACAATTGCATAACACTGCGAAAAATAATGTAAATGTTTTACGTATTTGTTTAGTTTTTAAGTATCTGGATTCTCTTTTATTTTAAATTTGTTAGTGAAATACATACCACTATAATTCAAGGGCTTTGAATCGGGTAGCAATATATTACTTTATATTAACGTGACATAGTGGACGAAATGCGCTATACAATTTACACTTTTTTGTACTCATCATCTGCTTAGCCTTTTCCCAGTTTAGTCGGATTTAGCTGACTTTTTTGTACTGATATGTATTTATCTATTTAAACTTCTTGTGTCTTAATGATGCATAGGACTTAATGCAACAAGGCATTCTCTACCAGTCAACTGTACTGATCAGTTAGATACCTTCTAAATATATTGAGTCATCTAACAAGGTATTTTTTAATGTCCTTCGACTTACTATACTTAGAAGGTATCGATCGGTCCCATAAAATTACTATACCTACTATCATTTGACTCAGGAGGTATCGAATTGTTGAAAGGACACGCGAATGACCCACCTACACTTTTATTGTTTACAATGTACCACCGCACACAGACAACAATGTAAAGTTGCCTAGTTCGTTGTCCCGGGGAGTGGGTCAAAGTTGCGAGCGAGGGAACGAAGAAATATGTATGTAAGTAGGTACCTATGGGCCGGCGCCCAGTGCCGTTATAGCACGGCATGTCCATAGCAAAGCATTTTATTACTAATCAAGTTATTTTGAATATTATTTCAATGTTTTTTTTTAATTTTGAATATTATTGAAAAATTTTAGAGTTCATGTTACTTTATTTCGATACCACGATGCTGCGGCATACCGCGGGATGCTGTGGCATGACGCGGCATGCTGTGGCATGACACGGCATACTAAAGCACAACCTGCCATGCCACGGAACGCAATTCAAAACATTACAAAGGCCGTACTGACAAATTGCTGTTTTAGCCAATAATACCAATCAAGTTATTTTGAATCTTATTTCAATAGGATTAGAGTTCATGTTACTTTATTTCTATACCACGATGCTGCAACCTGCCGCGGGATGCTGTGGCATGACGCGGCATGCTGTGGTATCACATCATCATCTGCCTAGCCTTTTCCCAACTATATTGGGGTCGGCTTCCAGTCAAGCCGGATTTAGCTGAATACCAGTATTTTACGAGGAGCGGCTGCCTACCAGACCTCCACAACCCATTAACTGGGGAAATACGGTACTTCATAGCAAGACTGGAGTCAGACACGGCATGCTAAAGCACAACCTGTCATGCCACGGCATGCCGCAGCACAATCTGCTGTGCTATGCTATGCCATGCCGGCAGTGGGCGCCGGCCTTATGTCTGCAGTACGAATGCCTCGTCTGCCGACGACCCTGTCTGTATGTCTGTCTGCACAGAATTCATTAAACTAATTGCTGTTTTCACGAACATTTTTATTACGGCCCGTTTAATTTGATTTATCGTTTCCGCGAGATTTGGAGATTAATTTGTCGAAAGGGCCGCTAAACGAGGGCTTTATTAAAAACGTGTTAAACGCCCGTTTTATTGTGATTGAGCCGTTCGTGTGAATTAGGATGTTTTATTTTTTAAACTTGATTTGTATCGTGAACTGTATGATAAAACTTGATATGTAGTTTTAGGGTCATGCTAAGAAGACCAGTTGTGTAAAATCTATATTTCAATAATAATATTTTAAAGAAAAAAAAATTGATTTTCTCTTTGTTTTTATATTACGATTTAGGTAATTCAAAAACAAGTAGTTGGTGGATGTCACATGTCTTACAATTTTAGGTTCTAGGATATGCCCGTTTCCATACAATGTTTTCTTTCAACGTTTTAAAAGTAATGGTGATGATAAAAAATAATCTGAAACGCTGATGTACCTGGTTTTGAACCCACGTTACGTTACGTTTGTTTTTATTGTGTATCGTTCTTGTTGTGTACTGACATAGTTTTAAGTAAATATTGTAACTATGAGTCTTAAGTTACTCGCAATAAATACTTTAATAATAATAATAACACGTAAATCGGAACCTGCCCTTTTTGCATTCAAACAAAAAAAATAACTTCTCCCACTCTAGGTGGAGAAAAAGGGGTTGTCATACAAAAGTATGACAACCCCTTTTTCTCCAGCAGTAAAAACTGCTTACCTGTGTTCCTTCACTTGCCCTTTGCGTTCCAGAGCCGCGGTGACTTTTCCCTGTAACAACTCAATAATAGACCTTGGGGAAATTCCTCCACCAAAACGAAGTTCTCACGAGTTTAGACGGGCAAGCAAAGTTCAACTTAATTAAGCTTATTTAATATCAGAAATACTTTTTCGGTGCTATTTTTCTTTCCAACATTGTTGAAAAGCAACATACTAAGTAGGGATGTTGTGGAGTTTCCTAACCGTAATTAAAACTGATATTTAAGTTTCGGATAGTTTCGAATGATGGTGAAATTTCTTTTCTATTTTTCTATTACCACGCGGCGAGCACGCTTGCTTAAAAGTAACATAGTCACTCTTGGCGTAAAAACCTATAAGTTTTCTGATAGCTATCAGAAAACACAGTCGCCGCCGCCACCGGCAGGGAATTCTACTCCTTAGCTGTACGCACAGTGAATGTACTCCTAAAACGCTTTGTGCGTATGGATGGTGAGTCTAAATGGCTAAGGCAAGTTTTTATTTGTTATGTTTCCGGCCAAACAAATAATAATCTATATCTATATCTATATATCTATATATCTATATCTATCTTAATATATAAAAATCAATTGCTGTTCGTTAGTCTCGGTTAAACTCGAGAACGGCTGAACGGATTTATCTTATCTTGGTCTTGAAATGATCGTGGAGGTCTAGGGAAGGTTTAAAAGGTGAGAAAAATTCGAAAAAAAATCGGCAGTACAAAGTCTGCCGGGTCAGCTGGTCAAATAATAAAAGTAAAATCATACTACCTATTTGTATTTTATATTTATAATTTCAAAATTGTAATAACAGTAACGAAAACTAGTACCGGTAGTTTCGGATCTACTGCATAATCCAAAATAATTTTATATCCGTATCCAGATCCGAAAATGTATGTCAATAACAACCCCGGTACTAAGTAAAGAATTAAAAACATAAGTCTCGCGGAGTATCGTCGAGTAATCCTAGGGAGAAATTATTTCGAACCTACAACAATATATTTCGAACATACATATCATAGTAGCTCCTACAAAAGTAACTTTCGTCGGGTTACGATTTTCTAAGACTCTGCGCAGACCATAAGTCCTACCCTCGTGATAGGGCGTAGGCAGCAAGCGCTCATACTCTTAACAGGTTCCATTGACGACCCAAACTGAACTTTTAAAGGGATGTAGTTATTTAAGATGTATAAGCTCCATCCCTTTTCTAGCTGGCTCGGTTTTCATATTAACACGTCATAATAAAGCCCCTAAGTGTTCATTAAAATACGGTGCTTTTTTGAAAAGCTTTGTTTTCGGGTGGGATACCATCGAATAACTTAAAGTAAACTAGCAGTGATACAATCGTTGATGGTGAAGCGCTACTAGCACTAGTTTATTAAGAACCTATTTTCTCTCCATAACTTCTCCTGCAGAAGGAGTGTCAAACTTACTGACTACATCCCACCAGTGATCCGTCAGTTGGCCCTTTACATTCATAGGCCGCAGTAACTTTTTCGAACGATCTTGCAGCCCAAATTGTGATCCATTATTTTCATTATGTTTAGCCTATAGATACTGTCTCACTGTTTAGCAAAGGACTCCTTCCATTCTTACAATAAATTGTTCCCGGCTTTGAGCCATTTCTTGCCATTCTCAACGAAGACATCTAAGTCGTCCTGCCATCTCCTTCTTGGTCTTACGATCACAATCAAATCTCCTTCACCCTTGGTTGACTGGTAGAGAATGCCTAAAGCAAGATGTTTAAACTAAATAAATAAAAACAAACACTATTTAACCCAACAATATATTCCTGACATCAGCCCAGAAACACAAACAGACACAAGTTAGAACCCACACACACAATCCTACACGACCCCTCAACTACTGAACACAACTGACCGCGACTCTACCGACCGGTACCTATCGGAACTATGTACGAAGTTACCTGTGTCGGCAAAATGTGTGTGTTTTCTAAAAGTAAATAAATAATAATTATTAAATCTTCTCCATTGTTCCCGACTTTGAGCCACTTCTTACCAATTCCTAGGAAAGACATCTAAGCCGTCCCGCTATCTCCTTCTTGGTCTGACCCCCGACACTTGGTTGACTAGTAGAGAATGCTTAAGGTGGGCGCGACGTTAGAATTATCCATACAAACGTAATACCAAAATCATTTGAAATTTAAGCATATTTACACCCATAATATGATGTTATTCGGATTCAGACAATAATTATCTAGGTTCCTACATCATCTTTTTGTTGAAAAACTTACCCCAAACGAAATTTAAGCGAATTTAAATTTGCACATTTTGACAGCGAAAATGTCATGTTTTTATTTGGTTTTTTCTATATTATAAAAAACAATATTTCAAAATATCTTTCCGTAGGAACACAGATATTATTATCAAGTTATAAATACTCGAAACAATATTGGAAATACATTAATTTTTCATTCATCATTTTTGGTATTACGGAACCTCTCCCAAATTTCCAATAGTTTGTATTGCTATCACAGCAAGCAACTGTCAGTGTGCGGATGATGACTGTACTCCAGTCGGTGTGTCCAAGAATTGTTTATACTATCTGGATTGCTTCCATCAACCTCAAAAACGTATTTTTTTGCGTCTCAACTCGAGATAGCGCGCGGTCTCCGCAGGCCTCTTAAAGCATTAAGTCCGCCTTTGTACATTTTTGTTGATGGCATAAAGTCCTCCCTCCATTCCTTCCATTGTTCTTGGTTTTGAGTCATTTCTTGCCCATTCTTAAAGACGACATCTAAGTCGTTCTGCCATCTCCTTCTTGGTCTTACGATCATCATCATTGTCACTACAGGTATCTTCGTTTCCTGACATTAGATGTCCAGAAACACAAACAAACACAAGTTAGAACCCACACACGCAATCCGACATGACCCCCCAACTACTGAACACAACTGACCGCGATACTCTACTGACCGATACCTATCGGAACAAAGTACGAAGTTACCTGTGTCGGTAAATCTGAATGCTAATGAAGACATTAGGAGTCGCGGTCGTCATCGTTACCGGTACACAGAGCTGTGAGTTACTGGAAACGACATAGTACGTTGTAAAGCAGGATAACACAATGGTCAGTTAAAACCCCAGAATTAAAACTTCAGAGACGTTCATAGTAGAGAAGAAAATATCAATAATATAATAATATTCCACAATAATAATAATAATATTCCACAACTTTCACACAACATCATTTAGTCCCAAACTAAGCAGAGTTTGTATTATGGGTACTAGACAACTGATAAACATACTTATATACTTCTAAATACATACATATTATAGATAAATTACACCCAGACACAGAACAAATGATCGTGCTCATCACACAAACATTTGTCCTGGGTGGGAATCGAACCCACGACCTCCGGCATAGCAGTCAGGGTCACTAACCACTAGACCAACAGGCCAGTCAAAATGGATCAATGGTCAGTTATCAAACATTTTACAGATGTTCTGCTAGTGATATCTGTGACGACACATCTGTTTAATATAAAAGGAGAAATTGACTGATTGATATATCAACGAACAGCCCAAACCACTGGGATTAGGTACCTACATAAAATTTTGCACGAGATTTCAAATCACTTGTCACCTGTTATAAAGTTAAAGTTATGTGTGGTATAAAGTGTTCACCTGTTTTTTAATTTCTCATCTTGCAGATGAAAAGTTAAAAATGTTTTTAATAATTCAACTTTTTAGGGAGTGCAAAGCGTGAAATTAGTTTGCAAAATTTTGTTCTTAAGGCCCATATACTTCAAACTTAGCATAAATACAAAATAGTAACCCAATTAAATAAAGAAGGTCTACAGTATTCGTTTTTCAAAACTACCCTTATAAAATGATTTATTGTTATTTTTTCAAAACCCTCAAAAAACGAACGCGAACGAAGTCGATAACAAAATGCTAGTCTATACTAATATTATAAAGAGGAAAGATTTGTACCTATTTTTGTATGTTTGTAATGAATAGGCTCAAAAAGTACTGGGCCGATTTAAAAAATTCTTTCACCAATAGAATGCTACATTCTTCCAATTTGACATAAGCTACATTTCATTTTGAAAAAAATAAGGGACCCTTGGTAAAATTTGAACAATGTAACCGAAGGTGTAGAAAAATTTCCAAAAATAAATAATTGTCTACCCCGTGCGAAGCCGGGACGGACTGCTAGTCTATACTAATATTATAAAGAGGAAAACTTTGTTTGTTTGATTGTAATGAATAGGCTCAAAAACTACTGAACCGATTTTAAAAATAATGTCACCATTCGAAAGCTACATTATCCACAAATAACATAGGCTAAATTTTATTCTGAAAAAAATAGGGTTCCGTAAGATATTTAGGTTTAGGTGTAAAAAAACAACCAGAAAAGTTACTTATTTTGCGTACGCTGCCTAAACTGTAAAAGATAGAACGATAAAATGTTCTAATTAATTGTAGATCTTATAAATATCTACAAAAAAGTCCGCGAAACACTATACCTATCTATGTCGAGTGAGGCACAACAACCATTTTTTTAATCTAAAAATCTTGAATTTTTTTGGACTACATTTAAATGCATTTATTTTACGCATGCTATTAACCCTTATCAAAATAAATTATTTTATCACTAAGTACAAGTTTATGTAGATAATATTTGGTCTTTGAATGATTAAAATTGGACGTTTGGTTTTGAAGTTATGGCGAAATTAAAATATTACGATTCCTGCTGCACGGTCTGTTGCGAAGTCTCTTTCTTATGAATTGTGCTATCATAGTATAGGTAGGTAGAATTGATTTGAGAAATTGTTTACAAAGGGCATCTGAAGGAACATGGTAGGTTTTTTTACAGCTCTGCAAACTGTACCCGTTAAAATCGCACCACAGGTTGCGTTTGACCATGTTTGACCATCAATAATGTGAAGTCTGCTGAGTAAAAATGCACGCACTCAAGAGTTAACTTAATTCATAAATTGCATAGTTAACTCTCGATAAAAAAAAACACCGTATGATGTATTAAGGCATCAGTCAAATATCACCCCAAGTAAAAAATCTACCTAAATAAACGAGTAATTTCAATAACTAAAAACGTCGGGAATCGCTTTGTGACTAATGACACCTAAGAAATGTCTACACGACAATAGGAGGCTTAAGGATGTCTTTCTCACGATAGCAGGTTTATTCCATTGGCAGGGCAAGAGGAGGTCTTGCCCCATACATTGACCCAAACTAGGGCATTAGGATTCAGATTCTGACGCCAAAACAGTATGGCGGTGCTCCGCCTAGCGGAGTAGACTTCGACCGTAACGTCTGCCGTGTTTTCCGGGCATTCCGCAGAATGGTGACTTGGCCTTTTCTTCCCGCCGAATCCAAAATATTTACCTCTCGAAACACTCATGTTCGGTTAGTACTTGCATAATGCAGAAAGTGAGAACGCCATGACGCCTATATAGTTACTCTTTAAAGAGAGAATATACCGAAGTACCTAATAACTGAGGCGTGCAAAAGTTAGTGGCCCTGATACGTAAATAGCAACTGAAGGAACATGGTGGAATTTAGTCCGCAAAAGACCACTTGCTCCACCTAGAGCTGGATAACTATCTCAAATAAAAAAGAGGCAAATACTAAACCTTCTATTGACTTCAGGATCAGCTTTGTGCTGACCATTCATATATTTTGAAAACTAAAAACTACTTTATGCACTTTTTTTCAGCCTACATAAGTAAGTGTTATTTACACTTACTTAGTGGTGCTTTTATTGGAAGGAGAATCATCAGGCTGATTTCTCACGCTCTTGGGCGGAGCGGGAGGGCGTTTCAGACTCTTACTGACTAAACCCCACCCCGTTCCCCTTCGTTCCTTCGATCTGGGGGGCACGGTGAGAACCTTTCGGATTTTCCGTGTTCCCCAGAGGCTTTGGCCTTACCGGGCCCCTACAGTTTGCTGACATCTCCTTGAGGCGCGCGTGGAACAGAACACGCCGTTGACGACTAGGCTCGGTCCAGGTTATTACCAGACTGCCGGACGGCGTGCTGCTCGCCGTCCGCGAGCCCGCGCCTACGGTGGTCAGAAATCGGGATCGGGATCTCGGCGGCGGCGCTCGCGGTCGGCAGCCTCCTTCGCTAGCATTACTGCTTCGCAGAAGGAGGCGACCGCTCACCACCCCTCCTCGCTCTGGACCATGGCCTGTACCAGGGCCCAGAGAGGTCGCCGCCGCCGATAGACTCTACAAAGACACGGCGGCGCTCCGCCCAAGCAGGGCACACCTCTACCGTCTGCGCCACCGTGTCCTCCCTTTGTGGGGGTCATTGGTTGCAGCGACCTCTCGCGCCGGCCCTGCTCTGGAGCAGGGTGGAGTGGCAGGCGGTTGCCTCCTTCTGAGAAGCAGTAATCCAGCCAAGGTGGCGGCCGCATGGATGAGGAAATGGCCTTCACGCCCCAGCATTGAGGAAATAAGATCCCGACCCCGATTTCCAGCCACCGTAGAAGTGGACTTGCGGACGGCGAGCAATGGGGCGCCGTCCGACCGTTCGGTAACCAAATATCTACACCGAGACCGAGTCGACGGCGGGTAGTGTTCCAAGCGTGCCTCATTGAGATGTCAGCAAGACCATAGAGAACCATCAGGGTCGCCAAGCCTACTGGGGTCATGGGTTCGCTTCTGAAAGGCATTCCTGGGGCCCTGGAACGCAAGGCAAAGAAAGAACATAGGAGTGGGTTTTGGTCAGTAAAAGTCTGACACGCCCTGATGCGTTAGCTAAGAGCGGGAGAAGTCATTGGATTATTTCCCAACTAAAAAAAGGAATGAAGTTAAACTGTTTTATGTGAAAGTAAAATGAATGAATTTTATGCTTTTGGAATTATTCGCAAGTGTAGAATTATTGGTTACTTTTGTGCAGTTTAACGAACTTAACGCGGACGAAGTCGCGGGCAACAGCTAGTAGGAAATAAAGCTGTTATTTTCCTAGAATTATGATTGCGCTGTTATCTGGAGACCAGACCCAACACCCATCTAGTTAGAGAATCCTCCCTTTTTAACGGAAGTTTACAGTACTACACTCTGTTCCGCATACCTCTAAATTCTTCTTATTAGTCTTCATTTCAAACTAAGTTTATATCTATCACAAACACGTGTAAGCGCGTTCAACTTCTCCGAAACCTAAGGTTATTGGTTATAGGTGACAGTGTAGGCGGCCAGTGTTACTCCCACGCGGGATTTATTTCTAAGCACCCTACAATTAGCACTACATCCGCAGTATTAATTCTTATGTAATTTGAGCTATATCTGCGATGTTTACTTGTTATTTTTGTATCGGAAGGTAGTTCTGCTAAATGTTGTAATGGGATATTAGTAAGTTATTTTTTCTAGTTCCAAAGGTTATTTTTATTCGAGAAATCTTTTTTTCTTTTTGGGAGGATCGTTATAGTAGGATAGGTTATTTGGCCTCAAAACAATGTAAGCCCATTTTATGTTTCTTTGATATTTTTTACTTTTTAATATTCGTATTACTCAAACATTGACAAAAATAGAGGTTCACTTTCGCCATTTTTACATATCTTCTGTCATGTGCTACGACGCAGTCGTCGTTGCTACGGCTGCTACGATTTCGTAGCAGATAAAGGGCTTGCTACGCCAGATACCGTAGGCGTTGTCAAGGCCCTTGAGTTTTGTTGTAAAACGAAATTGACTATTGCTTAAACTCGTTTTAAAGGAGAACAAATTAACAAATTATCGTCGAACTTCTTACGAGAGTGAGGTTTTTTTATTGTTATCTATAGGCTCACGTATGATCACTATCTCACCTGATGGTAAGCGACGATGTGGCCGATGATGGTGCACGTTTACCTAGAAGTTATAGCAATCAGGAAACACCGATTCTGGCAGCGAATTCCACTACTTCGCTGTACGCATAATAAAAATTTCGTAATCTTTTATATAATTCGATTAATTATACAGCTAAGCTTATTGCAGTCTACAACGGCGTAGTAGGCTATTATGCTTAAGCAATCTTCCCCGCTATGCCGTTTCTAGTAAATTAAAAATACTGATATCTCTGTAATAGTGTCGAAGGAAACAAAATTACTCCGTATTGTGCTTCGGGCTGGTTCGGACGTTTTGATTTGGGGCAGGCTTTCAAAGACTTCCCCTTCGGTGCTCCCCTTCTTACTTGGGTTATGTTACTTTGACAGTTAAAAATAACTTTTTTTTTAAATAAATACAGCCTGCTAAAGATAAGAAATACAAAAAAGTATTACGCCCGTTTTAGCTATCCTCGATAAACAGTAAGATTCTATCTATCAATCCACAACTTTTAGTAGGAAATGCTATCCGTCCGTATTTTATAGGAAAGCAAGTAAAGGCAAAATGATACATTTCTTTTATCTTTAGTAGCTGCAACTGTAGATAGATAGCTTATTGAAAACGGGCGTTAATTAAGGAAGTTGGAAGGAAAAAACAAACCCCGAAATAGCTGGCTTTGGTTTTCCTTTTTTGAAACGATTTCTGAAATTAAACTGACTTTATTAGTTAATGTTTATTTTCAAGTATGTCCATCTCCATACCATTGTTTTACGATAGGTACCATTTATGTATAAATACATCGCTTCTTAGGTTTTTTCTCATTTCTCATTCGTACAAGTGGCCTTATAATGTTCCCACTGCTGGGACTCAGGCCTCCTCTCTAGGAGAGGGGATAATCCACCGTGCGGGCCCAGTGTAGATTGGTGGATGTCACATGTTTTCGAATTTTTGGCTCTAAGACATGCCGGTTTCCTCACGATGTTTTCCTTCACCGTTTTTGAGAGCAGTGATGATGAAATAAATTACACAAGTAATGCGCCTGGCTGGATTTGAAACCGTGACCTACAACTTGAAGTCGGTGCAGTTACTCTCGGCCACCACTGCTCTCAATTATACGAAATTATAATTCAATAAAAACTACTTGGTCTTATTTTTCCTCCAATGTCGATCAGTGCTTGTCCCTTTATCTCACTTGGCGTTCGAGCACTCTTTGGGAAATAAGGGGGGATGGGTTATATGGGGGGTACTAGCCCAGTCTTCATGCAATGTCAGCCCTGCACACATGAATGCGGGTGGCCCTTACCCGGCTCAGTCCCGCCACTTGTGTGGATCGAAGAAAATACAAATGGCTTATACGCATTTAGATGTAGGATTTATTCCTATGAAAATATTACAAAATCGTCCGCTCCTATCACTAGTTTTATTGCGGTGGGAAAACATTCAATAACTCCTTTCGCTCCTCCCGCTTTTTGTGGAGTGACACAGAAAGTCAAACTTTTACTGACTACAACCATTTTCAAAAATTTGTTTTATTGAGTATAACTGTATACTTTATAAACGTACATTCATGTCCTTACCGAAAATATAATTTTTATTACCATACTGTCCGATATTAAGCTGCTAAAAAATACTTTCAAAAATTTGAATATTGCGGGTTTTCTTGGAGCCTTTAACAATTACAATTATAACAATAAATAATTCCCGTACATCTCAGAGTTCCTCAATATTATTAAAAGCGTTTATTCATACGCGGAACCCTTCCTCTGAGGGTGGCACCCTCGCTAGGGAAGAGGGATGGACGGTGGTCGTCTTGTGCAAAGGTTCCCTCTTGCCCTGAGGCGCAGAGGCACCGCGTTTCTGAGGAGGACACGAATGTGAGCGATTTGTTAATATGTTTGTTCGGATGGTATGTTGCTTGTACAAGCTGTGCTCTTGGGCTTTGTGTTGATTTTTTAAGATAAAAGTGCCTATAATTTTCCTTTAGGCGACACACTGCTTTTTTTCTGATATATGTCAGTTTTCGAACAGGACAACGTCTGTCAGTTCGTCAACCGCTAGTATATGCGTATAATTACATCTATAATTAGCTGACCCGGCAAACGTTGTTTTGCCATATAAATATATTTTTTTCACTAAGGGTATGAAAAATATGTAGATGTTAGCCGATTCTCAGACCTACTCAATATGCCCACAAAATTTCATGAGGATCGGTCAAGCCGTTTCGGAGGAGTACGCGAACGAACATTGTGACACGAGAATTTTATATATAAGATACATCAAATACCAGTGCTGGCCCAGTGATATCTGCCCAGATTTTTTTAAGATGGTTTCCCACCTTAAAACAAAGTCTCAAAAACTTCTTCCGCAGCCTGCGAAGTGAAAAGGGAGTGTCAGATTTTTACTGATAAAACTCACCCGTCGTAGTTTCTGCGGTCCAGAGCCGAGGTGATTATTTCGAACAATATTTCAGTTCTAGCAGGCAACGGAAAGTCCATTACTTACATATCACTTGTACGCAAACTTTGCTAGCATCTTCAGCAAACATAATTTCCTCTCATCTCCTCAATACAAACTGCGATAGTTTTGCATTCAGTTTCACGACCACGGCTTTTTAACGGCACGGTTGGCGCAGTCGTTGAGGGATTGGTTGCTGCATTGCGGGTCGTGAATTTGATTCCCGCGCGGAAGAAATATTTGTATGGCCTATATGTAACGAAACGTTACCTTTAACAAAAAATTCGCAAGCATCCTTTGATGTGTTATTTCTATGCAATGGGGTACTATCTGGCTTACCTAGTAGCTTACATCCGTCAGAGTGTCTCAACTCAACTCCTCATAAATACCCCATCCTACTCATCCAGCCAATCGTCATCCATCCTTCATCACTTCACTCGTGATTTGCATTCCCGATCATTCAAGTAAAAGTTAAAAAAAGTGGATTTGTTCCTCACATCCAAAAGTATTTTCTTTTCTAAAAAGAGTGACCTAGACTGGTTTCTAAGAGATCCTAGCATCTTTAGCAAACATAATTTCCTCTCATCTCCTCAATACAAACTGCGATAGTTTCGCATAGAGTTTCATGACCGCTGTTAACCTTTGTAGTCCATTTTCTTTTATACTAACCATTACATGCAGTGCTCAATACATTAGGTGAGGACATGGCGGTAACTGCATCGATGCTGCTTCGAAATGTGCTTGAAACAATCGAGGATATGAGGCAGACTGGGCAAGCAGCATAAATGCTAATAGCTAAGGGTATAACGGTTTTTCTTTTAAGTGAAAATCATCAAGTAACTCCTCCCGCTCTTGGTGGAGCGACGAGGAATGTCTGAGCGCTGGCCGTTTTGCACGTATGTGTCGGATATTTTCCTAATACACTATTACTATACCTAGTCTAGCACACAGCTGGGCAAAGACCTCCCTCCATTCCTTAATTCTTTATTGTACACAAAAAGACTTATAAAGCATCGTTCCGTATATATGCATTATTTAAACTTTATATATAGTAGATACTTAGTACTTTAGCTTAATTTTCTAATTGGGTGGGTGGGTGTATAAGGGTGTGCACACTATTTCAGTTATATGTTGTATCATCATCATCATTTCACCCGAAAGACGTCCACTGCTGGACATAGCCCCAAGCATCAGCAAAATTTTTTATGCTAAAATAAAATCTGATAAATACTACGACAAATATAAAATCATTATAACCAACACAGATACACACACATCACTAATGTCTAGGCATTTTGTTAACTACCTAAATCCATGATTTCCAACAACTTCTTTCCAAATTCTAAGAAGGCATCACGTGTGACGATCCTCTACGTAATTAGTTTAGTTCTGACACCCAAACTCCTGGACGCGTGGCTCCGAAACTTGACCAGCTCGGTGACAAAACAATGTCTGTCCCAGATTAACCTTGATTCTTCGGAACACTCCTGTAATTAGGTTAGAAGTAGTTTTTTGAGCCTAGAAGTTCTCTGGAAAGTTTTTGGAGATTAGAGGAAGTTTGGTTTGCCCGCGAATCTTGTAAGTTACCTACGAGTAAGTTTTCTGTTTTACCTTATTGTTTCTGTTGGTGTTCATCCAATAGTTACTTGTGAATGGAAATATGCTTGATGACTCTGTTAATCGCCTTGCAACTTATAAAATTCAGATAGAACTGGGTAATAATAAAGTGCCTCTAATGAAAGCGCGACCTGGAGTATTTTTTTTTATTGATTGGCGACATTATTTAGGCGCAATTGTAGGAAATAAAAAAATTGTGAAGTGTCAAGACATGATTCTCCTACTAGTTAGTAATACCACATACAAAACTTTTGGATTTAACCTCTTTTTCTCAGGTCGCGCTTTCATAAGACGGACTATAACTACCCAGACATCATACATTTCTTCTTTTATAGGTATTTCACATTGTAGTTACTCAGATACCCGCGAAACGAGACACAATAGTAAAACAATAACAGCGCGGTCTCATAGGACCGGTTGGGGATTCAAACGTTAATCGATATGGGGACAATGAATAGCGGTTATTGCAAACATGCAATCGATATCAAAGTTAGATAAGAAGTAGCCTATGTCTCTTCCTTCAGACCTAAGTTTACCCCATAATAATTTTATTTTTTCATCGAAATCAGTTCAGTAATTTAACCCTGAAAACGTAACAGACAGAGTTACTTTCACATATAATATTAGTCTACACTAATATTATAAGAGGAAAACTTTGTTCAGTTGTAATGAATAGGCTTATAAACAACTGGACCGTTTTTTAAAATTCTTTCACCATTCGAAAGTTACATTATCCACGAGTAACATAGGCTTATAATTTAAATTTTATTTTGGAAAAAAATAGGGTTCCGTAAGATATTTAGGTTTTTCGGACACAAGGTTAAAAAATCATGTTACATATAATTTATACGGCAGAACAACGTTTGCCGAGTCAGCTAGTATAGAATAAAGACATAATTTTCTCTATAGCAAGTAACCCGTCCAATTCATCTAATGAAGACCCCCGTATCCCAAGGTACCCCTCACCAATTGTAATAGATATTCCCATGGCAACCGCCAACGTGCTCAAGACACGAGGGTCTTGTGCAAATAGCGGTCGCCCATCCGAGGCTTGACCGCGGCCGCGCTGTTTAACTTTGACGAGTGTTGGATCTTTGTGTTCTTTAGGCCCGAGCTTGTGATGTTTGCGATGTAACGTAGGTACCTAGGTTGGGGTGAGGTTGGAGTCTTATCAAACTCATTAATGGTAATTGTTTGTACTTGGATTATGGTAAAGTGGCTTTTGCCTGTGGCTTCGCCTGCGTTAAAATATAAAATTATCCCAAGAGAATGTAATACTGGGATAAATTCTATGCCCCATTCCTACCCCTGTGCCTAATTTCACCCACATCCATTAATTACTCAGATACCCGCGAAACGAGACACAATAGTAAAACAATAACAGTGCGGTCTCATTGGACCGGTCGGGGATTCAAACGTTAAGACGTTTAAACAAAAAGGAGAAAAAACAGAAAGATACAAACTTTCGCCTTTATAATATTAGAGTGACTAGCTACTACCAGCGGTTTCTCCCGCGTGATAATAGAAAATTATTCCAACATACTCCTGAGATAAAATGTATCCTAAGTGCTTGGTTTACTTCTGTGCTAATTTTGTAGGTAAAAAGTACAAACAAGAATAAGTATCTACTTTTTGCCTACATATCGCTTTCATTTCTAACAGTAATTAAGCTTTATTTAATTTGTTGGTCAAAAATCGGAGATAATTATGATATTTCCCTACAAATCTCGATAAGCTTTTACCAAATTATATTCTTATTTTTAGAGTCTCACATAAACCCCATACAATTAAACTCATTTTTGGCAAAATAAAGGTTCCGCACACGATCTATTTTCGTACAGTACCCAAAGCCCGCATCACACGACGATTCATTTACACTAGGGACGTAACAGAAGTGGTTATATCAGAACCGAATTCGAAAACGAAATGTTAAATCCGGTTTGTTAAAATCGGAATAGGAACCGTAATCGAAATCAGAACTGATATCGAAGGCGGAGGCTGGAGTGTCAAATGAAACATTACTAAAAGTAATTATATATTATTGTATTATATTATTAATTGTAAGCGTAAATGAAGCGTGAACTCAAAACATACCAAATACGAACCAAAACAACAAGATAGTGAAAGAAAGAGTAATCGACAGAAGACATGGAGGAAATTAAATAATGGCCTTCCTTATTCCTTTATTAATGTTTGAATCCCCAACCGGTCCTATGAGACCGCGCTGTTATTGTTTTACTATTGTGTCTCGTTTCGCGGGTATGTGATATATTAAATGCAATATTAACTTGTTTAATTATTTACCTTCGCCTGGAAAGTAAAAGTTCCCATTTCTATTAGTGTAGAAATTGAAATTTCTATCCAAGTTAAAGTTATTTATTTCATTTTAAAGGTACCCAAGGCCGTTCTTAGGTCCTGAGTAGGAGTTCCTACTACTTTTAGATCAAAATTACAAGTAGGTACATTATTGGCCTGAGTAGCATTTTTTTTTACCTCTTTAAATAATGATTAAAATTTACCAAAACCGAAATTGCAATCGAAGGTACAAAAATATTTATAGTTCCGAACTTTCTCAATCGGATTCATACCGCTGCCGTAACATCTCTGGGTCACAGTACTAGTAAACGCGTAGTACGAGACGTACCCGGTAACTGTTACCAGTTACGCATAGTAAGTAGGTGATGCATGCCACCTTAGTTGTTTCAATAAGGGACCCAACGGTGTGCTAGTTTCCCCATTGTGACAATTTTGGTCTTAAATCAGTAGAAGTAAATTAAAGAATCTTGAGTGCGTATAATGAAAGCGCGACCTGGAGTTTTTTTTTAAATTTAATTGGCAACAATAATCAGCCGCAATTGTAGGAAATAAAAAAAATTGTGAAGTTTCAAGACATGATTCTCCTACTAGTTAGTAATACCACATACAAATTTTTTGGATTTAACCTCTTTTTCTCAGGTCGCACTTTCATTAGACGGATTAATAATAATACAATGGTTTTTTTTAGGTAATCAATCAACAGATGACTTCTCCCGCTCTCAGACGGAGGGGTAGGGTATGCCAGATATTTACTGACTAAAACCCACTCCTTGGTCCTTTTTTGCCTTCGTTCTGGGGCCCCGGTGTTCTCTTTGGATAACTCATGATGATGAAGGGGTAGTGCTTACGATCATGTTCAGAAAGACGTTCAAGTCCATTGTCACAATCAACAAAACAAAATCGTAAAATTAAAAAACTTTTTCTAAAATTCTTGCTAAAATATTTTTTTTTAATTATTGATAGGCTCGCGCTTGACCACATCTCACCTGATGGTAAGCGATCAATGATCATGTGGTCGACGATGGACCATGCTTGCCTAGAAGCAACCTATTCACTCTTGACTTAAAGATTCCTAGGTTTCTAGGTTGTAGCTAGGTTGTTGTAGGTTGATTATAAAGACAAAAGTTTGTATGTAATATGTGTGAGAGTGTGCTTGCGTATGTTTGTAAGTAAGTCCATTATGTTCAAACGGATGAACGGAATTGGATTAGGCACAACCTTAACCTATCTAAATATTCTAATATTCAGCTTCACCCACAAGAAAGTCGAAAATTATACCATTGTTCTTATTTTTGGAAGTGTACACTTCTAGGATAAAAAGTATCCTATATTCTATTCCAGGATTACGATTAGTAGACCATTACTTGTATATCAAGTTTTATCGAAATCCATTCAGTAGTTTTTACCTGAAAGTGTAATAAGCATCCAAAGTTGCACGTTTATAATGTTAGTAGGATTTTTGCCAAAATACCTTCAGATCTTACCCACTCTTATAACACCTAGGAAACCTAACGCTGACCGCCTACATCCGATAATCGGTGAACGATTTTTTGTAGGTGAAAAATGGAACACACTGATAGCAATAGTGCAACGCACACGTCCTACAAAAAGTCGGTCAGAATTTAATATAGGATTATAATTCATTCCAATTATCGGTCCTACAAAAAGTCTGGCGTGGGCGGGCAGCGTTTGGACAACACGCATACTCATAAATGTACGAGTATACTCACATACAAACTTTCGAGATTAAGTATAATATTATTAGGATTTTCCCCAAAATACCTTCAGATCTTACTTACTCTTGTAACACCTAGGTACAGAGGTAATTAGAGGATATCCGGCAGGTCTTAGTCGGCATTTCAGTGCATTAACCAGCAGACAGGAGACGTGGCTGGTAGACGCGGTCGGACCTAAAAGGCGAGCCCTTATGTACCGGCAGGTATATAGGTGGCTATGTACTCGGGGCAGGTATATAGCCGCTATGCTATACTGAGCTGAGCTTGTACTATGAGTACTAGACAAGTGATAATCATACTTATATATTTCTAAATAAGTATATTCTACATAAATTACACCCAGCCACAGAACAAAACAAAAAAAAAGATCGTGCTCATCACATAGACATTAAATGTCAAAGACAAATTTTGTCTTGGGTGGGAATCGAACCCACGACCTCCACCATAGCAGTCAAGGCAACTAACCACTAGACCAACAGGCTAGTCTGAAAATGTATCCATTATTTCGTCTTACCACCAAAATACCTTCAGATCTCACTACCCAACCTTGTAAGACCTAGGTCCTAGGTACATAGGTAATTAGAGGATATCCAGCAGGTCTTAGTCGGCATTTCAGTGCATTAACCAGCAGACAGGAGACGTGGCTGGTAGACGCGGTCGGACCTAAAAGGCGAGCCCTTATGTACCGGCAGGTATATAGCCGCTATGTACTCGGGAACTGAACGCAGAGACGCGGGTAGGGATGGGATGGGGTATCGATATCGGTGGAAATTGTTGAAGATTGCAAAGACATAGGAACGTATTTTTGCCTTAGCCTAATAATTATTGTCTTACTTCCGGGCAAAGGCCTTCAATTTCGCGATTTTCTAAACCTAGCTCTGTTTTGCACAATCTTTCATTAATGTAATAGTTAAATTTTAATTCTTCTGCTTCCATCCAAACACTTAGCTAAACCGACACTATTAGAAAAATCTGTCTTAAAAAAAGTAATACTCGCTGAAAATCAATCATTTATAATCGTTTACGGTTTCTGAATTAAAACTGAAATGAATTCCAAAGTTATTTTATGCTGAAGTAAAGTTTTCTTTTTTTCTTTAGATACAATTTACATTAAAAATAATTTCAAACTAAATATAATTACAATAAAACTAAAAAATAATAAAGAAAACCGGAAACTAATTACGACTAACGAAAACAAGGTAAAGTTTGAAGTTTGTTCTTAACTTCAAATCTGAAAGATTTTGAAATTATTTTACAATACCGCCAATAGAATTTCATACGTACATAAATACATAATTACATATTAATATCTAAATTTTCAGAATTAATAACAATAATACTTATTATAAAAATCATAATATCGACCGTATCCCAACCCTCGGGGGCAGCGTCGTCGGCGAGTGTGCGCGTCGATAAATTCCGGACGCGTTGTCAATCGGCCGCGGCAGCGCTCAGGAATTAACGGCGCAGCGCTGTCAAGGCGGGCGCGTCTCCCCGCGACCCGGGCCTCACTGCCAGGGCTGTGCCGAGCAAGGCCAAATAAATGTCACGTTATTTTGAATTTGGAATAGCTATTTTTGTTTTTTATTTCATATGGTGGTATTTAAAGTGAGATAATAACAGCCGCACGGGTCGATCTTCAAGGTTAAGCAACGCTTGCCAAGGTTGGTCTGTGGATGGGTGACCATCTTAACATAACGAGTTTCCTCCGTACCTCGGATAGCACGTTAAGCCGTTGGTCCCGGCTGTCATTTGGAGATCTTTGGCAGTCGTTACGGATAGTCAGAAGCCAGTAAATCTGACTCCAGTCTTGCCATGAAGTACCGTGTTACCCCAGTTAATGGGTTGTGGAGGTCTGGTAGGCAGGCGCTCCTCGTAAAATACTGGTATTCAGCTAAATCCGGCATGACTGGAAGCCGACCCCAATATAGTTGGGAAAAGGCTAGGCAGATGATGATGGTGATATTTAAAGTGCATGTGACGTTTTGTGAATTTGGAATACTTTTTTATTTTTTGTGGCATTTTAATATAGGTATTTGAAATGTAATTGTACGTTGTGATGGTAATGCCTAAGGGGGCCTTATTATGTCCAACAGTGGATTTCTTTATTTGATGATGTAATAAAAAGTAGGTATTTTTTGCGCATAGATTGAAAGTGTTCGTTGACTTATATTAGTACACGGCTATCAACTGAGATGCTGACCATATTTAATAGTATTCAATTTAAGCTTTTTCTTCTAATGTGAAACCCAATCAATAAGTCCGCCTTTGTACAATGTTTTTGTGCATAAAGCTTAATAAATAAATAAATCAATCAATCAATCGCCTGAATAGAGCAAATAACCTATATGACTAGGGACAGTTAAGCTAGTGGCTTTAGCCCACCAAAACTATCTGCTACAACCTATTTCGTTGTAGTCTGATTGCAGATTTATATTATCGGCTATTAGTTTAATATAAATAAAAAATGTTACCATTCCGCAAACATTAGACACTACACACTACTTTCTTAAGTAGAGTGCGTCTAATGAAAGAGCGACCTGGAGTTTTTTTTTTTTAATTTAATTGGCAATCGCAATTGTAATTGTAATTAAGTCGCAATAGGAAATAAAAAGTGTTTAGACGAAAAAGTGTTTAGACATGATTATGACTCCTACTAGTTAGTAATACCACATACAAAATTAGGATTTGACCTCTTTTTCTCAAGTAACGCTTTCATTAGACGGACTACCTATACCTATCACTGTGGATGGATTTATACCGCTATCATTTCCATACATGAAACGAGCAAGCCTGTTGATTTATATGAAACCTTTATTGGGTTGTACATTAGAAGCGCGCGCTATATCCCAGGCGCGTGGTCATCGGCCGCGGACACGCACAGGGATTACCGAAATTAAGGCGATCCCCCTCCGGCCGTGCACGCACGCGGCGCGGGGTTAGGGCTCTGTCCTACGTCTCGTGGATATATAATAATATTTTTTTTTAACACCGTTGCTCGTAAAGCTGATGTAATTTTACCGGTTTTAAATATGTAAAGCGGGTCATAAAAAACGCGTGTGTTACCAAAGCAAATAGTTAAGTTATAGTCCATACAAATTCCATAACAGTATTATTTGCCATTTCGCGCGCTGTTGCTATTCAAATTTCGAACTAATCGGCAGCGGCTGCGATAACGCGCTGCTAAAATGACGGGAAAGCAACAGTGTGCATTCACAGATTCAGTTTATTTAAATATTTTTTTTTTCTGTTTCTTCGCAAATGTATTAAAAAACGTATACGATATACGTGCGTATTGGTCATAACGCACTAATATCGTAATGTATTATTTCGTTTATTATGCTGTGTTTGAGCATTGGTTGACGTCTACGTGATATATCGCATGTAATCTTTCGCATATAATTACCAGACAAAGCAAGGGTAGTTACTTAGATACCCGCGAAACGAGACACAATAGTAAAACAATAACAGCGCGGTCTCATAGGACCGGTTGGGGATTCAAACGTTAAGGAGGCCTATGCCAAACAGTGGGAAGCTTTGGACTGAAAAATTATGATGATGAGGAAAAATCGGTCCCTAGGCTTCTCGATACATCAAACAAATCACTGAAATATTATAATAGTACAATATTGCTAAATAACATTAAAATAACACCTTACTAAAACGGGAAGTAGGTACTAATACTTTAGTAGGAAAGTCTCATATCCTATTTTTTTTAATTAAAAAAAAGTACAGTTAGAAGCAGTGACAGCCCTGGTAAAATAGCGCGTGTACTAGTCATGTGAGTTAGCTCGGGTGGATGCGGGCGCAGGACGCAGCCACCCGCGCCCTTACACTCCAGCGCAACAGCGCAACCTGGTCGCGCGACACAACGCTTAGAATGAAAGAAAAAGAAAGAAAAAATATGTGTGTGTGTGAGTGTGTATGTGTGTGTATGTGCGTGCGTGTGTAATGTGTGTGTGTGTATGTGTTGTGTGTATGTTTTGTGTGTGTTTTGTTATGTGTGTGTGTGGTGTGTGTGTTTGGTGGTGGTGTTTGTTGGTATGTTTGTTGTGTGTTGTGTGGATTTATATGAAGTACTAAACAGACCAGGCGACCGCGTCGTGCGACCGGTGTCATACAAATTCATACTAAGCATATAAGCAGTCGAAGGTCGTGGTCGCGCCTCGCCATCGTGCGTCTTATTCGCTAACGCCCGAAACCAATAACCTCTCTATCACATATCGGAGATAGAAAAACAAATGAAACAACAGAAAACATGATAATTTTTGTATTGAATCATTTGTTTTACAATCTTCAGTATGCCAAAACTGGAGATCGATAGGTTATTGGTTTCGGCTGTAAGTAGGTACCGAATGCCACCTTACCCTGTCGACAATACCTGACTTTAGTCAAAGTGTTTGTGTGTGAATTATCTATTTGCAAGAATTTGACATAGAAACAAGAGAAACAGCGGCAGCCCTGCTAAAATAGCGCGTATACTAGTCATGTCATGAGGTGCCTTTGGGTGCATGCGGGCACTGTTAGGGAATGCCTTAACTGCTACTATGTAGGTACTTCCTCTAGGGTAGATGCTGTTTGCCGGGACCTGCCAGGGCCGCTGTCTACCAGGATCGCGGGATTGTCCGAAAGTCTCCTTGGAACTGTGGGCAACTAAAGGGTAGTCAGTAAAAGTCTGACAATTACGGACTGATTTTTTATGATTATTTTTTTTTATGATTATGACTTAGAATGTTTCCACTGTTTGGACTCAGGTTTCCTCTCCAGGAAAGGGAATTTGCCATAATCCACCAAGAGGGCCCAGTGCGCATATGCACCAATGCCTCACAAATCACCGGTCTTACAAAGTAATGCGCCTGGATGGGTTTGAACCCGCGACCAACAACTCATGAGTCGGGACCGTTACCACTGGGCCACCAGTGCTCCATTATTTAATAATAAAATATTAAATAGCCATTTACAATGTCTCTAATATACCACCCTTGGTTGACTGGTAAAGCGGTGGTGAGCCTTTGTACATTTGTATTGCACGAAGTTTAAATATATAAATAAAATAAAAATCGAAATATTCAGTTTCTCTCAGTACCTACCATCTGTTTTTTATACCCTGAGACTAAAATGGCATTACAACACAAAAGAACTGGCACCATTGTAATTTTGACATTACCTGTGTCAATTTAGTCTCACGAATAAAAAACCGGCCAAGAGCGTGTCGGGCCACGCTCAGTGTAGGGTTCCGTAGTTTCCCGTCCGTCACAATAAGTGTCCCAACTTTGCAAAAACTGTTCGTCCCATCAAGTGCAAAATAATTTTCCTAGAAAGTCTTTATAAAGCTCTACTTTCCAGATTTTTTTCATATTTTCTAAACTTATGGTTCAAAATTTAGAGGGGGACACATTGTTTTTTACTTTTGGAGCGATTATTTCCGAAATTATTGATATTATCAAAAAATGATTTTAGTAAACCGCTATTCATTTTTGAATACCTATCCAACAATATATCACACGTTAGGGTTGAATTAAAAAAAAATCGCTTTCAACTTTACATGTAGGGTACCCTAATAAAACATTTTTTTCCAAATTTTATTTTTGCGCTTTGTCGGCGTGATTGACATACATATTCGTACCAAATTTCAGCTTTCTAGAGCTAACGGTCACAGAGATTAAGCGAGGACGGACGGACGGACAGACATGGCGAAACTATAAGGGTTCCGTTTTTGCCATTTGGCTACGGAACCCTAAAAACAGACGATAGATGCTTCATGTAGGTATTCCGAAAGCTATCGCTACAAAAGAAGACTACGGGCCTCTTTCACGTCAGACTTTGGGGAGAAGCGGCCAATCTAGAGTATCGAGCACCTGCTGTCCGCTTGCCCCCGTCTCCCCATCGCTTGGCGATTATCCACGACATGATTTATTTATTAACCTTTACACTTTTCGTTCTTGATTTTATGGTTACACTAGTTAAAGTTCAGTTCTAGAATACGAGATACTTTACTAGATAAAGTGTCTACACATACTAACATTGATACAAAACCTATATAAAGTTATTTGACAAAAGTGTCGACCCATAAGCCCACTTTTTTAACACGTTGACAGTGGTACTCATTTTTGCGGTAATATTTTCATTCCTACGACACGTGGACCAAGACCTCTTTTGAAAACCATTATTATGACGGAGAGGCTTATAGACTTCGTAACAGTTAAGAACTTTTTTAGCAAAGTGCGGTACGAGGTCAAAGTGACCTCGTATTTAGATACACCACTGCATTCTGTTTTTTGAAGTTATGAGCTCCGCACGGCAGGGAAGACTTTGTTTTTCTTAGCTGCATCGCAAGGAAAGGCGTACGAGGCTTTTCTCCGCATTCAACGTGTTAAAAATCGTAACAGTTTTGATTTTAATTCAATTTCTCTATCAATTTTCTGGTGAATTCGATTAAGCATATTAATCTGTTGAGCCCTGAGCGGACGCACACCTATTGTCTTTCTATTATATCTCTAATTACGGTACTCGAAAGATTCAATAAAAAATTCGTGATAGTACCGGTTTTAAAAGATACTGAATCCGAAAAACAAAAACCACTTGACTTACTTAGACCGCTTTTTTGACACTCACAGAAATGTCACCACATCCAAAGTTAAACAAATTGATTCCCTCGCACATTTTACTGAAGATAGTGATAAATATTCCATTCGGTATTCCAGGGAGACTGTCTGTCCGATGGACATATAAAACCTTCACGTTTTCCCGACTTCGACTTCCTTCGAAGCGACTTTCATCGCCGTGCGTGAGATTCCGCTGAGTATTGAAAACTGACTTTCACTTTTGTAATGTTATTGGTAGAAGACTGTAAGGATTTTCGCTTTTACGTAGGCAAATAACATATTAGACATCTTTGGATAAATTGTTTGGGAATATTGAGCACTAAAACTCAATGTCAGTCAAGTAAGGAAAGTCTGAAAGTACCTAAAGAGGAAATTATTTCTACAAAAGTCTTTTACTTAGTTGCTACATGAACTTAACAATAATAATTAGATATATTGGCCTAAAAAGATCATAAAGAGCAATTCATATATTTCTATACTCATATACCTGTATAAAAGCAAATCATATCTCAAATTCCTAGCAGATCATAAGCAATTCTTCTAATATTCATTAAAAAAGGTTGCACAAATTAGCCGAATCATACTCAATTCATTTCATATCAGAATTATATTCCGTGTAAATATTGCCGCATGAAAACAATATGATTCGTATACTTAATTATCCTAATACTATTCTACTAAAGTGGCCTTAATAGACTCGCTAGCTAGTTACAATATACATTAATATAATCGCATTTTTACAATTACACAAACAATGATTTTCACAAAGCGCGGTCCGCAATAACGTAAGCTTTAAAATCAACCGTCTAGAAAACTTTTCAAATACTACACATCTTTATTTAAACCTCTTTTAACAGAAAGTTCCAAATTCAAAAAACATGAGCGTGAAAAAAGGTTGTAAAATAAAGTCCTTATAGCGAACGCGACGCAACGCTAAACATGGCGGACAAACGGGCGCTGTATTTTCCCGCGCTCCCACCCGCCTTCGCGCCCTGTCGCGCGGGAATTGGAGCGCGGACTCGAGGCTCGAAGTCTTTGTGTGGAATACACGCGCCCCGAGATGCCGCGAATTTAGTTTTGAAGTCGCACTAATTAATTTATTTAGAGTTGGATGACGGGTTTTTGATTTAGTTGTTTTGTTTTAGGCTCAATCTAGCAGTGACCTACTTACGAAAGAAATCATTTACGTTCGAAAACATTTTGAAAATTTCAATATTCTTGGTCATTCTACTTTTGTTTCAGCGTGAATAGTTTCCCTGTCCATTTCGAACACTGACTAAAGTAGATCCATTAGATAATTGAAAAACCGAGTTCTAAGCACTCAATAATTAACTATAATTCGCCAGCTAAACAATTCTAACATCGACAAACCCTCACAGAATCGTGGTCCACCAAAATAAACGTATCAACTTCATTAATTATTCATTGCGATTTGTATTCAACTATCTCTATACACAATTAGGCACAAAGCTTTTCCCTTATTTCTGAACGTGTGCTTTGCTTGCGACGAGGGGGGTAAACGGGGCGGGGAGGGGGGGTCGCGTAGCCATTAGCACGACGGCGTCGTCGGCGACCGTTCGCGGACAATGTTAACTTTGCTTTTGTTTTGGCTCTTGTTGCGTTGTGTTAGGGTTTAGTTTTGTGTGTTTGGAGGGTAGATGTAAGTTGTCTAGGCGTGCATAATTTACGCGCGGCCGATAGACGGTCGCGATTGTTATTACGCGTGCGGATATTGGATTTGGCGGGAACGCAGCGCGCCGCGCCGGTGGCGATGGCGTTCTGTCGCAAGATAATGCCGGGGGCCACGCTCCGGTGCTCGACTGCCTACCTACTTTACAATCGACCCAGATGGGGCTTGCCAAATAAATTACTAATAATTTTCTGAACGAAATTCGCGCAATAACATGGTCATAGTGAGTCATGCTTAGGAATAACCTTGCAGTCGTCTTGCGCCCATTAGCCAGATGTTTCATATGAATACAGTTACGTTATTTATGATAACGGGATGCGGTTTGCACTACCATGAATATTCCTTCGATAGATTATGGTTAACGGCTGTTGATAAAATTATAACTTTTCGATAGTCATACGGGTATAAATTATTCCCTTCTTCACTGTTATTAGAACACGAGCTAAACAGATAACAAAAACAGTCATCTCATCTATCTAAATAGGAAAAACTGGCTGACATATCAACACACACCGGTAACTATTGGGTTAAGAGTGTGCAATTTTACACAAGATTTCCTTCTACGAGTATGAAGGACTAAGAGAGGATTTTCCAAAATTCACCCCCTAAGGTGATTAAACGGGTGTCCAAAGTTTGTACGGAGAAACCTATTTTCACACGAGTGAAGCTAATTAACTTATAAAAATGAACACAACATGTTTAAGCTTAGTAAATCAGCCCAAAAACAACTTCCTAAAACTTTCCTGGCGGTCAAGGTTGTGAAAAAGTTTGATTGTGACCCCTTTTTCTGCACTAAGGAGAGCAGAAACCTTCCGTCGATTGCATTAGGCCTCACATTATGCCCCCACATAAACATGCTCGTCTGTCTGTCTGTTATTAAAGAACAGTACTCGTATATGCGTGTCACGCAGCTCGCTCCCTTTGCATCGCACGACGCGACGCGGTGTCCCTACAAGCTAAGTGCGCTCGCACTGACGGCATTAACTTCGCTATGGTGAATAAATAATGAGTATTGACAGCTCGCTAGCTTCACAACATTCAACCGACGCCATTTCTATCAATTTTTCGTCAACAACCGAACACTCAAAACTTTTCCACTCAAATTTTTCGCTCTCTATTACCGCATCCATGAAAAAGTTTGTGATTCTATCGTAAAATTTGGCTTCGATGAGCTCCAGTTGCGATTACTTGCATAGCTGAGTAGCCAATCAATCTAATAACAATTTCAGTCCAGCCCTATCCTTGGCGGGGTCTATAAAAGGCATACGATTGTGTTTGAGCGCGCTCGGGGGCTACCTAAGCGGGCATTAGCGAAGGACGCGTAGGTTATACAGACCGACCGACCCAACCAGACCCGTGATGTCACATTCGAACCTTCCCTTTAGAGTACGAACTCATGGATCTACATAAATTGGTCATGCTACGTAATTTACGCGCGAGCGGTCACCGCCGGTGGTGATTACACTCGCTTGTTGGCGTATTGGTCGAACGTGGTAATCCGACCGTTTGCAAAATCTCGCCGTGTTACTCTACCCGAGAATGTTTGAGGACGTTTGGATTTGGCTGGCTTGGCAAATGTTTGGCCGGTTGGGTCCAACGTCGTGGGTAAGTCATTAAGGTGGCGTGTGCATGTCGGGACGTTGACTACCGCCCGAGGGTGGAGACTGTTCGTGCTAGTCGACGACGGGTGCGTTAACTTAATTATATACCTAGCCTCCCCACGGCTCTGCCCGTCAATATATTTTATCTCACACTATGCGATCAAACTTCAAAAATACCTCTCACAAATTATTGTGAAAAATATGATACAGTATTTATATTTCTCCGATATCCATTGAAGACAAAAAGCTGACTATTGGACGCGCAGTGGTTTTATGTTTCATGAATGCGTCCATTCCTGGAATGGCAATATTTTTTTATACTAGTAGTGCGGCCGATGCGTGTAAAGTTTTAATTATAACATTTACCACAGAGCTTTTTACAACCAACATTGCGTGATATTGAAAATGGTAAAATTATTATTGTGGAAATATTATGAAAACAAGCTCATGTTGTATTGTATTTACCTATAAATAGAGTGTTAAGTTAGATTTCATTCATAAAGATCTAAGTTAGCACTTCTCTTTAGCAAATTCCGATAATGAAAAGCATATACTTCGGAGCTTCGAGTATTTACGCTGCTGCTCATTTAGTACATAAGCTGGTAAAACGACCGGAGTCAGGTGGCACATCGCGTGTGCGACGCTGGGGGACCGGCGGAGCGCGGGCTCACAATCCACCCCCGACCGCCTCGAAAACCTTTAGAGAAACGTGCAGGGACTTTTGGGTCGCGCGACCCGCGAAATTCCATTTAAAGATGTCGGGATAATTTAGCGCTGACGAGGCGGAGGCCAAATTGACGCGCCCCCGGGGCCGCCGTGTCGCCGCGCACTGTATCGATCACGCTTTTTTACAAGGATCACCTCGAGGGATGGCTCGAGTGCACGTAAACAACCCTCATCCATTTTCCCAAATGTCGCGACTGTCGAAAGATCTTGGCTTGCAAAAATGTACGTTTCGACCCGAGTCCCACTTGGGCGCCATTTAGTTACGCCCCGCATGTATTAAGTTTTGGATAAATATTTACGAAGGAATATTTTACTTGTTTCATTATCTGAAATGAACTTTTCGTAACCATTTAAGTAATACCATATAAATTACGTGTTCTTAAGCAAATAATCGAACTTCAAAATGCTACCCTTGTTGTTTTGGCGCCCAAATGGGACCATGGCATTTCGATATTAAAATCACTTTGATTATAATAATGCGGCTCGGCGTGTCTGACTAGATGAACGAGCCTTCAATCAGACCATGCATTACATAAAACGGGCACGTCTTCATTGTCTCGGGGACCGGCGTCGCGCGGCAAGACCAAAGATTTATATTTTCTCCTTGATATTTTATCACTTTCTCGTTTCATCCTACTTATTGTTTATCGCTGCTATAAAAAAGGGTCTCGTATTTATACTTCTTCAATATGAAAAAGTTTAGTTTTATCGCCACCTTCGTCGATGGCAAATTAAACATATACATAAACAGTTTTCAAAACCCATAAAGTTATTATTATGATTAAATATCTAGCCTGTACTGTACCACTGTTGGGAAAATGTCTCCCTTCTTTCCTTCTATTGTTCCTGGAGTTAAGTTAGTTCACATTAAAAAGTTTTAAGTAAGTTACTAGTACTTATTACAATCATGTCATAGAACTGTTAATAGGCAAGTAGCGAAAGCTCTTTACCCAATTTTGTACCCTTCGAAGAAATAAATGAATAGGTATGTCCCACCAAAAAACATTGCTATTAATCTACCAAACAAAATAATTTTAGAAGCATTAAATCCTTTATGTTTTTTTTTAAGTTATTTAAACTAGTGCTTGACTGCGATCCCACCTGATGGTAAGCAGTGATGCAATCGTAGATGGTGAGGTGCACTAGTCACTATGATAAAGCTGTTTTGTGCTTGCTTTACCTAAACGGTTTGATATGTTTATATCATACCGTACAATGTAATGCGTATCTATATCTACTGCGTTATCGGTATGTATCACACCTTTTTTTGGAGCTGGACAATTATCCCATGACAACTCCCGCTCTAAGGTGGAACAAAAAGGTTTATCCAGTCTTTTACTAACTAAAACCAGCCTTTTTCCCTTAGTTGTTCTTTATGTTCTAGGACCACAGTCTTGTTCAAGCCTTTCCACAGCCCTAGCAGTTATCGGTACTTTTGCGCCTTTTAGTTTTACAGATGTAAGTCTCAAATTCTGCCTATAAAATACTACCTATAAACTATCTATAAACTACTGCTACGAAATGACTATGAAATATTCCTTCTTTTTTTTCTTCCTGCTCTTATCCTATATTACTTTTATTGATTATATTGGGGTCGGCGCAACACGTTTTCTTCTTCCATTCTGTCCTGTCATCCGTCAGACTATCACGAACTCCCTTTTCTTTCTACGAAAATTAAAATGAACTATAAAACATTTCTAAACTAATTAAAAAAAAAACAAAAATAATATCTATCTACTCGAATCTATCGCCCCTAGATGACACGCATAACTTGCTTAAAAATGCTAACTACCCTCCAACGCGTCTTCGGTTGGGCTAGGTTAGGCAATCGATTCTTACCCTTTATAAAACCTTGACTCTTATGGATGCTTATGTTCGATAAATATGGCTTGACCGCCTTATTATGATTGTCTTTATTTTATAAGTTTTTAATGAAAAAGGAAATTATAACATGTTTTTTTCGCTCGGTATATTAGTACTCATGAAAATTATCCAAAAGAGCTTTAAACACGTTCGGGTTATCATGTCGCGCTTAGTACTTTTTATGGGAGAGCTAAGTAGACCAACCTGGAAAGAATATTTTTTCTTGCATAATGCTTGCAATCAGCGAATGTGATGAAATAAATTGTGGCTTGCAGAATATGCCTCCTTTTCAGAAAAAAATCCATTTCAAAATCGATAAGTAAAAAATAAATTATGTTTAGAAGGAAAACCAGTGTATTAGTGAAGGAAAACGTTGTGCCAGGGATTAATAAAAATAGTACAGCACCTTGATTAGTACCTAGGTACTACTAACGAGGTTCTAACAGTTGTTATGGCTATTATCCGACTCTATAATCGGAACAACTCTATTCATTCATTGTTATCCATGTTACATAATTCATCATCTGCCTAGCCTTTTCCCAACTGTATTGGGGTCGGCTTCCAGTCAAGCCGGATTTAGCTGAATACCAGTATTTTACGAGGAGCGGCTGCCTACCAGACCTCCACAACCCATTAACTGGGGTAACATGGTACTTCATGGCAAGACTGGAGTCAGATTTACTGGCTTCTGACTATCGGTAACGACTGCCTAAGATCTACAAATGACAGCCGGGACCAACGGCTTAACGTGCTTTCCGAGGTACGGAGGAAACTCGTTATGTTAAGATCCACATCCACCCATCCACAGACCCATCCACAGACCAACCTAGGCAAGCGTGGCTTAACCTTGAAGATCGACCTGTGCGGCTGTTATTATCTAGCCACGAGCTCCTCATCCATGTTACATAATTATGAATACCAAATTTCGGCACAGTCGGTTAGGGATAACTGTTCCAAAATTCCTTTACGAGATTTCCTCTAAACCAATGGTTCCCAAACTTGTTTTGACTGGGGACCACTTTAGTTTCTTTGTTGTAGCATGGATCAGATGTCCAGAAGAAAACCTAACACTATCCTTATAAAAAAAACCTTTATCATCAATTCGAAAGTCCTAGCACATCGATTTGATATGATTTGTCGTAGAAGCTTCAAAACTAACAAACATTTCAGGTGAAAAGTTTAACATTTTTATTCCTCTCCTGGACTATATTTTAGCCCTTTCGGACCACCAGTGGTCCGCAGACCACAGGTTGGGAACCACTGCTCTAAATAAACATTCATACGAATATTGCAAGCTGTTATTGCTTGTAAAAAAATAGTTATCAGTTTCATCTATGTAATAGGATTAACAATTTCCGATACTTTATATAATTGTTTAAAATTCAAGGGAAATCCCTCCAATTACTAGAAAACAATGTCGACTTTTATTATTACATCGAATTCAGTAATCATTGTATCAAAACTCGTCGAACCATCTCGACTCATCGACAAATAGATACTAGACAATTCCCCAAAATCAGCAATTACTGTGAAAATCATAACGATTATTGAGTTCCCACGTGCCGTCCGCTGGGAGGCGTGATTAACAGTTAATTGGGAGGGTCGAGAGTGCCCTCCGACCTCCGAACATGTGGGTAGTCGTGCTTGTACGTAGAGCTGTGCGGGGCTATCTTACTCGCGGTGCGTGGATGTTCTTTTTTACAGAGCCGTGGGCGGCCGGGCTCGCGACTCAAAGAGTAGGGCGCAGAATCGACACGGTCAATGGAAATACCGTTACCGTAAAAAATATAATGTCCGCCTTTGTACCTTTATGCGCATAAAGTATAAAATAAATAAATAAATCTAGGGATCTTTAAGTCAGGAGTGAATAGGTTACTTCTAAGCAAGCGTGCTCATCATCGCTTTCCATCAGGTGAGATACGGGTGATGACTTAAGTGGTTTATAAAGTTGTCTATTTTGTCTCAGTATCGGTTGATGTCTTTTTATCATTATTATTTTATATTTCATATTATTTGATGATACCCTCTCAAAAAAAGAAAGATGTCACTATCCAAAAGCGAATAGCTTTTTTAAAATGATTTTTACAAACTTATGCTTGACTGCAATTCAAATTAAAGTGGAATCGTTGATTGTGAGACCGTTTTCACATCTTCCGATCCGATATCGGTATCGGACGCCGATACGATATCGGGGTAAGGTAAATGTATGAGATATGTACCTGTCTTTCATATTGTCCGACCCGATATCGGATATCGGAGCACAGCTTTTCATACATTTTACTTACCCCGATATCGGTATCGGACTCCGATACCGATATCGGATCGGAAGATGTGAAAACGGTCTAAGACGCACTAGCTTATTAACGTTTGAATCCCCAACCGGTCCTATGAGACCGCGCTGTTATTGTTTTACTATTGTGTCTCGTTTCGCGGGTATCTGAGTAAAGAGCCTATTCATATTCACTTAAGCCTTGTGAAGACACCTAAATTATAATCGGACGGAAAAACCGCTGCAGGAAAATGTTCCAGTCCTTCGATGGACGCGGTATACACGACAAGTCTATACATTCAAAATAATCAAACAGACGCCTTACCAAACAAAATAACTCCACCAAACACAGATCTACCCTCCAAAAAGAACTGCATAAACCGAATCATTAATTCCACTTCACCAACTAACCGCGTAAAAGAAAATCCAATTCCACCCTTACCCAGAAATTACAGCAAATAATCTTTGACGGGCATCGGTTGGGGGTGAAACGGGGTGGTTCGCGAGGGGTGTTTTAATTAGAGCGCGGACGCACACCCGATGTCCTGTCTGACCGATACACAGAGGTACAGAACCCAGAGAACTGTGTTTGTTCTGTCCTCCTTTGTGTTTCACCGCCTTTGTTTTGGCCTAAAGCCTCTTGAAGGCCTGAGACGGCGACGGCGGCGCCTGGAGCAGACAAAACATGTGATACGGCTGTGAACCGTGTCTGTGGCTGAGGCTAATGTTGCTTGTAATTAAGTGGGAATTTCTTGAGATGTTTAGGCGGCTAGGGAATTCTTTGTGTGGAAAGTTTGTAGGCTAGTTTTGGGGTGTGCTGAGTTTCGTATTACGTAAGGGTTAGTTTTCGTCAAAGTTTTTTTTTACATAATTGTCGCGATCTTATTTTCTCGTCTGTTGACTCTTTGAAATTCGCGATTTTACTCTAATATGAGTGTATTATCTACTCCTTAACTTTCCTCATTCCACTCTGTCTGTTAATGAAAACCAAATGAAAATGTGTTTATTAGTTTTTGAGTTTATTGCCAACAAACATTTGCAGTAGGGGATTTTGTTTTATAGTAACTACTTATCGCAGTAATATTATACAGACGAAAGTTTGTGTTATTATGTTTGTGTTATTATGTTTTTTCTCTCTCAAACAGCTGAACGGGTTTTGATGGGACTGAGTATAGGTACAGGTAGCCTATATCCTGGAACAGAACAATGTTCCCTTGAAATAATTTTCCTCTGCGTGTCGCGCGGGTGGAGCCGCTGGTAGCAACTAGTATTATAAATATTATATGAAAAGATAATAAAGACTGCAGATAATCCGCTCCAGAACTTCTACTACCTTAAACCTACTTGGCGAACCTTACTTGGCGTTGTCTACTGCCCTCCTGCCATTGACTACTTTTCCAAACTAGAGCTAGCGCTGGAATCAGTGGGGTCAGAGTATGCACACTATGTCATCATGGGCGATTTCAACACTGACCTCTCTCACCCATCCCCTCGTTCTCGTAAACTCCTTCATATCATCGAATCCGTTAGCCTCCATGTCCTTCCACTGCAACCTACACATTTCAATATCTCTGGTGAAGACACATGGCTTGACCTCATCCTAACATCCTCGCCCTCCTTGGTTTCCTCTCACGGCCAGTGCCCTGCACCTGGTTTTTCCCATCATGACCTTATTTTCCTATCATATATCCTAAAACCTCCAAAACTTCCCATTAAGGTTTTGCGCATGCGCTGCTTCGCACGGATGGATGCCGAAAAGCTACGTCAGGATGCGTCGAAACTCGATTGGGACCAGCTTGCAGCGGCGACGTCTGTTGATGATAAACTAGATATTTTTAATAGGACGGTCCTTGCGCTTTACGACAAACATGCGCCTGTCAAGAGGGTTAGGCTTAAACGTCAACCTGCCCCTTGGATGACGACAGATGTTCGTATGGCAATGAGGCGCAGGGATCGGGCCTTTCGAAAATTCAAAAAGGACCGTACCGCGGAAAATAGGGATATTTTCAAAGCTGCAAGAAATCGGTGTAATCAGGTGATACGCAATGCTAAACGCCGCCATATTCTCGAAAACATATCTTCTTCTTCTTCTGCCGATATCTGGAAGTTCCTCGGAACTCTCGGTATCGGTAAACCACGTCATGTGGAATTCCCTAAAACAATCGCCCTGGATGATATCAACCGTCACTTCACAACCTCCTGTCATTTGAATACCCAAATATTGTCTCAGACGGTTGATTTCATTTTAGGTCTACCAGGTCCCATCATTGAACCATTCCACTTTTCTCCAGTTACCTTGGATGAAATCAAAAAGATCATCCTGTCCGTAAAATCTAAGGCTGTGGGACATGACGACATCAGTCGTTATATGATTACCTTGATCCTCGACTTTCTTCTTCCCCCGATTTCCCATATTATTAATTTTTCCCTTTTTTCCGGTCAATTCCCATCCCTGTGGCGTATGGCTTACGTACGTCCACTTCCTAAAATCTCTAATCCCTCCCTACCTAACCATTTTCGCCCAATTTCTATTCTTCCTTTCCTATCCAAAGTGCTTGAGGCCTGTGTCCATAAGCAGTTTTCCGGATTTGTTCACCGTAACAATCTTGTTAGCGCATTTCAATCCGGATTCAGGCCTGGTCACAGTACTGCTTCAGCTCTCCTTAAAGTGACTGGCGACATTAGGGAAGCCATGGAGGATACCAAGGTTACCATCTTGGTCTTAATTGATTTCTCAAATGCCTTTAATGCTGTCAGTCACGATATTCTTCTTTCTATCCTTTCACATCTTATGGTTTCATCCGAGGCGTTGGAATGGTTCTCTTCTTATCTTCGGGGACGCCAGCAGTCGGTTCGCGTCGACGAGAATTCGTCGAGTTGGCGTGATCTAGATTCTGGTGTTCCGCAAGGCGGTATTCTTTCTCCGTTATTATTTTCCATCTTTATAAATTTTATAACTCTCTGTCTTCGGTGTTCGTATCATCTTTACGCCGATGATCTTCAATTATATGCATCTGCTCGGGTAGAGGATTTGTCAGACGCTATAGAAGATGTAAATCGGGATTTGGACGCTATCAGGGATTGGTCTGATAGATTTGGGGTGTCCGTAAACCCCACAAAATGTCAGACCATTATCATCGGAAGCTCGCGCATGATGGGCAGAGTGGTGGTCAACTCTCTTCCTCCAATTGTCTTTAATGGTGACATCATCCCCATTAGTCCTAGCGTCAAGGATCTCGGTTTGCATCTTGACTCGACGCTTGGCTGGCAAAGTCAGGTTTCTAGTGTCTGCCAAAGGGTCAACGGGACTCTGCGGTGTCTGTATCGTCTGAGGAACTTTCTGCCCGTGAAAACGAAGATTATGCTTGTGCAAACTTTAATTTTCCCTGTTATCGACTATGGTGACGTGTGCTGCTTTGATCTGAACGCGGTCTTACTGGATAAACTCGACAGGCTTCTCAACAACTGTATTCGGTTCATATTTAATTTAAGGAAATATGACCATATTTCGAGTTACAGAACTGAACTCAAATGGATGCCCATTCGCCAGAGGAGAAGTTTGCGCGCACTGACTACTCTTTTCTCACTGCTCAACTCTCCTAACCCCCCTTCTTATCTTATATCACATTTTCAATATTTATGTTCTTCCCATGCTAAAAGTCTTCGTTCCTCTAACAATCTTCTACTGCTTTGTCCTTCTCATACTTCTGATTTTGTTCATTCTTCCTTTCACATACAGTCCATACTTCTGTGGAATGCGCTTCCTCTCGACATCAGGACGGCCACCAGTCACTATGCATTTAAGCGGAAGTTGAGGAATTATTTTCTACACAAGTAGCGGAGTCGTTTCAATATCCTCTTTCCTTCATTTTATATAGATATATATATGTAGGTATATACTATATTGGATATATATGTAAGTATATTTTATTTGTATATATAATTATGTACCCTCGATTTCTAATTATACATTTCTTTTTTTTTATGCACCTGCCACCTTCTCTCTTCACCACCCTAGGTTGACTGGGAGAGAATGCCTACGGCATTAAGTCCGCCTGTGTACCTTAACTGTTGCATGAAGTTCAAATAAATAAATAAATAAATAAATACTATTAGAGATACACTACCACATTGTTGTAGAAATATCATCTCAGTTTTTTAAAATGTACGAATTTTGAGCAATTAGTCGTGTGTTTGTCAGATTGTAAACGGTCGGAGAGAATGCGAGAATCCCCTCCATAATGTCGGATCGGATCCTATAAGTATAGGATAAACTTGGAATTACAAGTTATGGTAATTGACTAATCATTCCATCAAAAGTCTAAACTCATCACACTAGCACTACAAAGTTTTATTTCTTTCTGTGTTTGTTGCTTGAACGACTGAACGGATTTGGATGAAATTGGGGATACGGATAGACCACTTACTGAAATAGTGCTATTTAGTATATTTTATATTATAATATAATTTATCATGGATAATATTTTACTTTTCATTCCAAGAATATGTTCTTTATCCTTTTGGAATAATTTTCTACTTTCACGCTGGCAAAGCCGATAGCAGCAACTTGTTCACACACATAAAAATAGTCATGAAGACAAGAAAAAAACATACCTTCGCTCTTTACCAGGTTGCCCGTCCATTCTGCTCACCCTCAAAAACATAATGACCTAAATTCGACGCTTGTTTTCCTCGGAATATTTCGCTAACCAAAACCAATGGTTTTCGGATACCGATGTTCCATATTGCGTTATCTTGCCGGCCTATATACTGAGTACGATCACGATATAACAAAGATGGAGAAGGCCAACATTCAGAAAGTATAATAATATTTTCTCATTCATTAGCGAATAGATCCAGTCCAGGACTGAATTCAAGGAGATCTTTGCGATTAATATTTGCGGAATAGACGACATACGTCTCGTAACCGTATGACAACGTGTCACAATAAATATGCTTTACTACTATTTATTTTTAATTGGTTTAAACTAGCGCTTGACTGCAAACCCATCTGATTGTAAACAGTGATGCAATCGTTGATGGTGAGGCGCACTAGTTTACTGAGAGTGTATTCACTCTAGCCTTGAAGACACCTAAATTATAATCGGTCGGGAACACCGCGGCATGCAACTTGTTACGTCGAGCAATGGGTAGCTCTCCGTCTAGCCGTCCGATAACGTTTGACCTAGACCAAGTCGTCGACAGCGCGTAGTGCTCCACTCGCGCTTCAAAGAGGTGTCAGCAAATCCAGGCCTCCGTCACTCCATGTACTTGCGCGCTATAAGTGCCTACCGCCCAGCCGAGCGGTCTCGGTCCGCTTGCGGATCTAATTCAGTGCGGTTTTCGCAAGCGAAGCGCGCGCACGCCGTTCAATTTTAATAGTGATGTTTGTTCCTGTGTGGTGCCTTATGTGCTGTAGATGGGTGTAAATCAAGCAAAAGAAGGGATAAACACCTAACATTATTCCCTTTACCTGTCAAAGAACGACGAAACTTATAAAAGAAATATTTTATAAACGATAGAATTTAAGATTTTAAACTGTAATCAATTATAAATAAATTGTAACTATAAGTCAGAACATTCACAGTTCTGAATAACATAAACAAAAAAAGTCATGTTAATTTAATTTTATCGAAGAGGCAGCCCTGCGATTGCTGCGGGTTCGCGCGGTGCGAAGCAATCACAATTGTACGCTTGAGCATTTAGGCACATTTTAGCATGCAATGGTTGCTGACGCGACAGAGTAGGCTAATAAAGCAGTAGGTATTGTAATTTTTCTACTGAGTGAAGTATCTGTTACGTAGTAACTATTTAGTAATCTGTGGCAAATCGTAGGGTCCCAGCAGGGTCGAAGCCTACAAACTAGGGTCCTGGTTTGTATGAAAGAGGACCACGGAGCCCTGGAACGAAAGCTAAGAACGATCAAGATTGGGTATAATGAGTAAAAGTCTGACACGCCATCAAAAACGGGAGAAGTCATTAGATGATTTTCCCATCAGTTTAACTTCATGTGCGTTTTATCTTACGGACCTTCTGCCCCAATTCCTACAACACGCTATGTCCCGTATATTATGGCTCCGTGCCGTCAGCTGTGAGCCGGTGCACTGCCAGCGACCCCCCCTGCCCCCCTCTTCCTTCGTCCATTCCTCAAGCTCCGCAGAGCGTCACTAAGGGAGCGATCCAAGGCGAGCTACCCGAAGGCAGCCTTGCCTGGCTACACTGCCGGTAAACATTTTCGGCAAGCGTAAACTTTTTAATTAATTCTCGTTAAAGGTGCTACTGGTGCCTTTGCCCGAATTTTTGCCCGACTACCAGAGGAGGCCGAAAAGTTTTATATTACCGAACGTTAACAAGGCTTTCCAACTATCTGATCAATTTTCATATCTCGATTTTTTTTATCTGAAAATGTGTTTTTTACTGATAAGTAGTTACAATCGGCGGGCTGTTTTTAAAATGATTTTTCCTTATAGCCATAATCTGTACTACATATTATGTACGTACGTACGTAATAAGCGAAAGTTCCTTTTTTTCAGTTATCCATTCAGCTGTTTTGACGTAATTTGTGAACCTACAAACATTGTCCGAATCTGTAGAGATAATCTGTTTCACGCCGTTTTTACTATAATTATGACGTAGACTTAGTAAGTTTGATAATGATCTCGAAGACTGTGGCGGGATTTTTCGAGTGAAATGCAATGTCTGATTTAATTGTTCGTTAATTGTTTCCTAATAAATATTGTGTTGTAAAATTGGTATGGTTTCGTATCTCAAATTCTCTCTCTAAGTGTAGGGCACCAACTCCCACCTGCGCACTTAAAGAGTCGTAAAAGTTTCTTAAAGATTTACGACCTTTTCAGAAAACAGGGGCCTTACCATGACGTGTTAAAATGGGGATGGAGTAATACACCCTATAGTGTAGTTCCATCCGTTTAAAATTTCAGTTTAGGTCATCAAATAGATCGCGTTAACCTATCACATACCCACAATACGAGACACAATAGTAAAACAATAACATCGCGGTCTCATAGGACCGGTCGGGGATTCATGAATTAAGAACTCCTTGTAGGTCTTAGCGCTTTGGACCAAGGGACACAAACTGTGGAGGAAAAGTTTTGTTAGACAACGTAGCGTCTGTTTTTTAAACCCTGAGACTAATTTGACACATTTAATGTCAAACTTACTATAGGAATGATGCTAGTTCTTTTGTGTTGTAATATCAAATTAGCCTCAGGGTATAAGAAACAGACGGTAATACAAATCTAACGCTGCAGCGAACTTTTCTTCTAACTTATCAGTATTTTGACAAATATTTTCCACGAACGTTCCTATCTATCGCCAGAATATAAGTCAATGTTGCGACCGGAAAAAAAGCCTTCATAGTGTCAAAGGTAGGTAGAGTCTGTCTAAAAAGTAAAAAAAAACTTGTTGCCTACATCAGATTTAATATACTCGTGTTTAATAATTACCCAAGTTGATTAGTTTTATAGGCAAATTACCGTAGCAAAGCTAGTAATTGAATTACAGCTGAAAATCCACACAAATCAAAATACCCAAAATCATTTTTCCAATTCCCTTTTTTTGCCAATGGACGCATGACATTCTAGTAGCCTGTTGAATATGATATGATAAAACAAAAGCTAAAAATATACATGAAAAGAATAACCAACATTTTTACTGAAAAAACATTTTTAACAGTAGCTTTTATAGCGTATACAGGAAAAATTTTACACGACCTTGAAAAATTCTCGCTTTATCCAATACTAGCTGTCCCACGCGGTTCCGCCCACGTCTTTGGTTATAGCTCTGTTCCTATTAGTCGTAGCGTGACATTATATAGCGTAGGCTACACGCCTCAATAAATGTATAAATATGTTATCTAACACTAAAAGATTTTTCAATTGGAACTAGAATTATTTCAGATTAGCACATTCAAGGAATCGGCCACGTACCGGAAGACGCAGCGTCGGAAGGCCTCCCACAAGGTGGACCGACGACCTGGCGAGGGTCGCGGGAATCCGATGGATGCGAGACGCACAGGACCGGTCGCTGTGGCGACGCTTGGGGGAGGTCTATGTCCAGCAGTGGACGTCTTTCGGCTGAGATGATGATGATGATGATGACATTCAAGGAATAAAAACTCTTCAGCTTTATATTACTCGTATTATACTCGTATGTAGGTATATGATAATGTTCTCGACATCTTTGGTTATAATTCCATTCCTAGGTATTAACGGTAGTAAGGTATATAATATTACGCTACTAATGTAGCGTAATATTATACAGGGTGTCCCAAAACTCAACGATAATCAGGGACCGGATGAAAGGCCAAGCTATACCAGTTCTGGGAAAAATACAAAATAAAATCCATATCACTCAGTTCAGCGATAATAGACATTTTTTAAAAAAAGTTGAAATTCGACACCCTTGGTCGCATTTTCAAGGATTGTGATCACCAATGTCACCATTTCGCTGTGATTTTTTTAATTTCGTAATCTTCATTAACGATGCTATTAATCGCAACTACAGATTATTGCAAAAAACATTGTTAATTTAATAAAATAAGTTAAGTTTTAGTGAGTCATGGTTCACAAAAATATTGTTCGTTAACTTTAACACTTCATATGGAAGAAAAATTGTACTACACTACCCTTGGCAAGTCATTTCAAAAGATGGCGCATTTAATCAAGATTTCAAAATGGTGCAACACTTTCCACTTTTCTTGCCATTACAAAAATTATTTCTTATTTTTTTCAAATTGAGCTCAATTTTGAACAACTCAACATTAGGAATTTTTGTTTCTAAAAGGAAATTGACAGGGTGTGGACCAAGTGCATTTTGTTCCTCAGCCCAATACTAACTAACTCTTCAAAATCTGCTCCAGGAGTCAAGAGAAAAAAAGAGTTTTTCCAACCTAACCTAACCTAAGTTATCGTTTTAAGGAAGTTTGACCATGTGCTGCCCAGAATGAACACCAAGTGCATTTTGTCCCTCAGGTCAATACTAAGAAGCAAACCGAAGCGCTTTGAAATCTGCACCAGGAATCAAGAAAAAAATAGACTTTTTCCAACCTAACCTAACCTAAGTTAGAAATCTTTTTAAGGAATTTTCACCAAGTGCTGCCTAGAATGAACAACTTTTGCATTTTGTTCCTCAGGCCAATACTAATCAGCAAACCGAAGCGCTTTGAAATCTGTTCCAGGAGTCAAGAGAAAAAAAGAGTTTTTGCAACCTAACCTAACCTAACCTAAGTTAGAAATTGTTTTAAGGAATTTTGACCAAGTGCTGCCTAAAATGAAGATCTAGTGCATTTCATACCTCAGACCAAAACTAAACAGCAAACCAAAGCGCTTCAAAATCTGCACCAGGATTCTTCCAACCTAACCTAACCTAAGTTATCGTTTTAAGGAAGTTTGACTAAGTGCTGCCCAGAATGAACACCAAGTGCATTTTGTTCCTCAGGTGAATACTAAGAAGCAAACCGAAGCGCTTTGAAATCTGCACCAGGAATTAAGAAAAAAAAAGACTTTTTCCAACCTAACCTAACCTAAGTTAGAAATCTTTTTAAGGAATTTTCACCAAGTGCTGCCTAGAATGAACAACTTTTGCATTTTGTTCCTCAGGCCAATACTAATCAGCAAACCGAAGCGCTTTGAAATCTGTTCCAGGAGTCAAGAGAAAAAAAGAGTTTTTGCAACCTAACCTAACCTAACCTAAGTTAGAAATTGTTTTAAGGAATTTTGACCAAGTGCTGCCTAAAATAAAGATCTAGTGCATTTCATACCTCAGACCAATACTAAACAGCAAACCAAAGCGCTTCAAAATCTGCTCCAGGAGTCAAGAGAAAAAAAGAGTTCTTGCAACCTAACCTAACCTAGGCCAATACTAATCAGTAAAACACTAATTAATGTTGGCTTGAGGAACAAAATGCATTAGGTGTTCATTCTGGGAAGCACTTGGTCAAACTTCTCAAAAAAGTTTCTAAAGATTTCTAACTTAGGTTAGGTTAGGTTGGAAAAAGTCTTTTTTTTTCTTGACTCTTGGAGCTGATTTCAAAGCGCTTCGGGTGCTTATTAGTATTGGCCTGAATAACAAAATGCACTTGGTTTTCATTCTGGGCAGCATTTGGTCAAAATTCCTTAAAACAATTTCTAACTTAGGTTAGGTTGGAAAAACTCTTTTTTTCTTTTCACTCCTGGAGCAGATTTTAAAGCGCCTTCGGTTTGCTGATTAGTATTGGCCTGAAAAATAAAATGCACTAATGTGTTCATTTTGAGCACACTTGGTCAAAATTCCTTAAAAAGATTTCTTACTTAGGTTAGGTTAGGTTGGAAAAAGTCTTTTTTTTCTCTTGACTCCTAGAGCAGATTTTAAAGCGCCTTCGGTTTGCTGATTAGTATTGGCCTGAAAAATAAAATGCACTAATGTGTTCATTCTGAGCAGCACTTGGTCAAAATTCATTAAAAAGATTTCTTACTTAGGTTAGGTTAGGTTGGATAAAGTCTTTTATTCTTTTGACTCCTGCTTCAGATTTTGAAGCACTTTGGTTCGCTGATTAGTATTGGTCTGAGGTATAAAATGCACTAGATGTTCATTCTGGGCAGCACTTGGTCAAACTTCCTTAAAACGATAACTTAGGTTAGGTTAGGTTGGAAAAACTCTTTTTTTCTCTTGACTCCTGGAGCAGATTTTGAAGAGTTAGTTAGTATTGGGCTGAGGAACAAAATGCACTTGGTCCACACCCTGTCAATCTCCTTTTAGAAACAAAAATTCCTAATGTTGAGTTGTTCAAAATTGAGCTCAATTTGAAAAAAATAAGAAATAATTTTTGTAATGGCAAGAAAAGTGGAAAGTGTTGCACCATTTTGAAATCTTGATTAAATGCGCCATCTTTTGAAATGACTTGCCAAGGGTAGTGTAGTACAATTTTTCTTCCATATGAAGTGTTAAAGTTAACGAACAATATTTTTGTGAACCATGACTCACTAAAACTTAACTTATTTTATTAAAATAACAATGTTTTTTGCAATAATTTGTAGTTGCGATTAATAGCATCGTTAATGAAGATTACGAAATTAAAAAAATCACAGCGAAATTGTGACATTGGTGATCACAATCCTTGAAAATGCGACCAAGGGTGTCGAATTTCAACTTTTTTAAAAAAATGTCTATTATCGCTGAACTGAGTGATATGGATTTTATTTTGTATTTTTCCCAGAACTGGTATAGCTTGGCCTTTCATCCGGTCACGGATTATCGTTGAGTTTTGGGACACCCTGTATACCTTACAGCCTTCCTCGATAAATGGGTTATCTAACACAAAAAGATTTATTGAATCCGATCTCGTAGATCCAACCAAACAAAACTTTTCAGCTTTGTAATTATTAGATACTAGTCCCAATTTCGACCGGCTATTACAAATCTTAATTCTTTTTCTCTGCTTTTCTGTTCTTAAACCTTCCTCTTCAACCACTCTAATGGTGAAAACTGCATGAAATTCCGTTCTGTACTTTTTGACTTAATCCTGAACAAACAGACAGACAAGGGGACTTTGTTTCATAATACAAAATAAAAAGTAAGGTTTTAAATAACTCATAGATTTTCTAAACTTTTTCCTACAATGTCACAAAACTATACATCACCACGTCCTACCTACTTATTACCTCGTAACTACACAAACCGAATACAAAACCCGTTCAATACTCGTGTATTCAACTTGAATACATTTCAGCTCAATTTGCCTAACCCTCCCCGTGCGACCCGTTTAAAGATTCACAGTACCGCGGGCGTGGGGTCCTTTCGACCGCTTTGAAGATCTCACCTTCATTAGCGCGGGTCCGAGCGTCCCGCGGCTCCCGCCTGACCTAAGGGGACGGCCTTGATTCGCACTAGTCGCGTGCCAGATCGGGGAGTTTTGGATTCGTAGTGTACTAGTATAGTTCCATTATTATAGTTATACAGGTATTAGACCAGTCCAAATAAAGTACTCGTACTAGTACTCCTTATTAGAACTGTAAGTATTTGAAAATAACTGTTATAGTATGAAAGAATCACTGTTTTTTACTGTTACTATTAAGTGATTAACCTAACGAGAATATGTCATCCCTAATTAATACTATTAAGGCACGGTTGGCGCAGTGGTAGAGTGATGCTGCGCTGCGGGTTGCGGATTCGATCCTCACACGGAATAAATGTTTGTTCGATCTTCTGTGAGCCGTATAAAGATTCACAGTACCGCGGGCGTGGGGTCCTTTCGACCGCTTTGAAGATACTCACCTTCATTAGCGCGGGTCCGAGCGTCCCGCGGCTCCCGCCTGACCTACGGGGACGGCCTTGATTCGCACTAGTCGCGTGCCGTATTGGAGACTAGTGTAGTCCGAGTATTATAGTAGTACACTAGTCTTGTGCCAAATTGGGGACTTTTGGCTTCGCAGCGTATTAGTACAAACCGAATAATGTACTAATGTCTGGTACTAATAGTATCGTATGCGTTACTAATAGCCGTTACCGCATAAATAACTCAGTTTTTACTGTAACAGTATAGTGTGTTATATTCTCATTTTGTAACTTACTAGTTAATAAATAGTAAGTTATGAATTGAGAAAATGACATACTTTATCAGTAGGTACTAATACTTAGTACTCAGAAATACAGCCGTTATCGTATAAAAAGCCACTGTTTTTTTTTCCTATGAAATTATGAAAATAAATGTGAATTAGATGGATTTTAGGCGTATAGTGTGGCTATGAATAATAGAAGTACATACGTCTTTTTAAGAACAATTTAAGCGCATAATGACTAAGCGGTTGATTAATTCTCTGGAGGTGTGCGAATAGTGCCATTCTCCGATTAAAAGATCACATTAATTAACGTTTCTTTTCGCCCAGTGCCGAGTACCGCACTTACTAGTACTCAGTACCGCGTACCTATTGTTACTACGCGAACCTATTAGTAGATACGCGTACTACACAACACTAATTCTCACAGTATAATTCGTGAGCTGTGATGATCCTTTAGTTTTGACGTTGCTGCTGGCTATCGTTATTAAGTTTGTTAGTATCCTTCTGTATAATACTAAATTAGCCAACGATTTTGATTAAGATTTTGAAAATTAAGATCGATATTAAATTAAAATTAAGATATCAGATCCAACGCAATGTTTGATAAAGAGACAACGTGAAATAAGAGAGAAAAACGTCTCGCTCTGTTGGCATTCGGTAATTACGTTACTAACTCCAATATTTCACAAAACTTTTTTTAAGACACATATTTTTAACATTAAAATGATTTAAGAAAAAACTTCGTGATTTAGAATCTTGTTGACGTATGTGCATTTTCTATAGGCTTATCTTTTTTTATTTTTGAGTAATTTAGTACACAGTATGAAGGGCTAAAGTTAACGCAAAATAGCAGATTTTAGGATGCCTTTACTGAATTAATTTTACATAAATTCATGCTTTGATTTTCAAACTAAAGTTAAATTAAAAATAAGAATTACTCCTGTATCGTGAGGGTGTACACAAACTTGACTCACAAATGTCACACAAACCGGAACAATAACTATAAAAATGTTTGTTCCGTGCTGGAATCGAACCCGTGACTCACCGCGCAGCATCCAACTACTTAGCCACTGCGCCAACACGTGCTGGCAAATATTTTATTTACTTCCGCTTTGCGACTCCCGACGCCCGGGAGTACGTTGTCCAAACATTATAAAATCATGAAAATCAAGCGCGTCAGATCCATATTTATTGAGCGTGAAGGAGTAACATTTAACAAACATACATACAACCACTTATCGCTGTAATCGTTAATTTTTTAATAGACACAAATACAATAGATAAAAACTTAACACTCTACTAGTTACCTCTTCTAGTTCTAATCAGCACAAGTAACTTCCAACATCTCAAACCCACGACATCGCTAGCGCAGCCCACATTTGTATCAAGTGGCCAAATTAAGGGTACAAGTTAGATGGAGTGGAGCCGGACCGCGTTCGCGACTAATTAAGCCCCGCGCGGGGGGGCGGAACAGTGGGGGGGTTAAAAAATATGCGACGCCCGGCGCCCAGCGAGGCGCCCGGTTCCTATCGCCAGCGCCCGACGACCGGCGCCCGTGCGACTATGCGACGGGCGCCTCCAAGAATGTCCACTTTTAGACTGCAGCTGAGTTGATGCTCAAGCTTTGTTTTGTAATTGTTGTACTGAGAATCAAGGCTTTAGAGTTACGGGTAGTTGGAAAAGGTGGGGGGGATTTTAGACTGGGTTCTCTGTTTTTTTTTAAGTTTTATAGGTACTAATTGTTGGGAGCTTGTGTTTTGTTTTGTAAATCTATTACTTATAAGAAATATCTGTTATTGATTTGTTGTGCAGACCTACCACAGTGTTGTCTTTTTTAACCTTAAGCCACGCGTTACAGAAGTGATGCCAACGCGCTACTAACGCGGTACAGCATCGCGCCTGTACGCGCAAACTCACGACGTCACGTTTGCATCGCTATAGGTGATGGTGAACAGCTAGCAACCGCTTCGCGACTGTATCGCTACAAAAAGTCGCCGTGGACGAGGGCCCTTAGGTGGTACCTACTAAGTTTGGCGATTAGCTTGTTATAAATAATTTTTTAATTCATTAAAATCAGTTATAAAACTATAATGAGGAAGAGTGGGCACGTGAAGTAACGACAGACAAAACATTCGCAAATGCTGTTCTTATTATCACATACATAAACCAGGCCAATAGAGAAACAATTATTTTTCTGTAATGTTAGCGTATGTTTGCAATATGGCAGAACTGTAAAGAAATAAATAAACCCTACACAAAAACCCACAAAATATTCCAACTTTAATATATTATTATTTATAAGCACCTCCCCAGGACAGTCGTAAGTGAAGCGAGTGCAAAAGTCCGCACCGAGACAAGGAGGGGGGAGGGACACGACTACACGAGCAGACGCAGACGACCTCAGAGTCCCTCTCGGAGGGAAGCAAGGTCGCGCGACCGGAGGGAAAGCCCGTGGAAAATTTGTACTGAGGAAAATTTTGGCACAGTTATTTGAATATTTAAAATAGATTGTCTCTTGTCGAATCCAATTAAGTTTAAAGTCTTGGTGTATACTAGATAAATCAGTTTTCAGTACCAAAAACTGTGCTCCCAAGTACTCCTTTTTTTCGGTGCCATTACAGTCCCAAAGCTGAGCAATGGCCTGTTTCAGTTTCTTCTAGACATTTTTTTCCGGCACCTTCCCGAACCAGCTACATGGTACATAATATCTAAATGATCTCGCCACTTAATTCTTCCGCCGTCTGTCTCCCAAACTTGAGTGGACCGGGGCGGCCTTCAAATATCCCGCCGTCCGGTAAGAATCAATCTCAAATTATCGACAGTCCATAATGTTCAAAACGCGACTCAAAGAGATGTCAGAAATACGGTAGGGGCCCAACAGGGCCTGAAAAGGAAACCGTGGTCCTGAACGCAAAGAGCAACTAAAGGATACTGGTGGGTTTTAGTCGTTAAAAATCGGACACACCTCTTGCGCCTAGAGCGGGAGAAGTCATTGGATACAAAGCCAAATAAAAAATAAACTTCTGGGCTGTCTCAGAATTTGCTTCCTTCCTATCCTATTAAATTCTTTACAAAACGTTGCCTGCAATATCCACATTACAATTTCAGGTAACATTTTGAAACTAATTTTCATAACATTGACGCGAAACTTTACCCCCGAACTAAATAAAATGTCACAAAGTTAAAAAGACTAATTTCACAACCGGGATGCAGCTTTCAACTCGAACAGGACATACTAAGGCCGGGACTCCACCAAAGCGGAGACGAGACGAGCGGAGAGATGTTTTTAAACAACCAATATAAACAGAAAAAAAGAGAAATTACTTTTTTGAAAAAAGCAGTAGGTACCTTTGTACATATTTCTATAATATAATGTTTCTTTCTGTGTATATCTGTGTGTACATAAATTGTAACATAAATAAATAAATAGAATCATGTTATTGACACATCTCCTCTTCGCTCAGCTTTAGTGGAGATCGCTGTGCGGAGATGTGTAATATTTGTATGGCGCGATAGAAGCCGAGATGTAAGCTGTGCGCGGACAACGCGCAGTGGATACGGGAGATGTATTAGTAATAATAAATAATAATACTAATAATATCCTTTATTGACAAGCATATAAGGCCCATAGAAAAAATTCACAAATAGTATTACAAAAATAATAAACTAACATATGAAATAAATTATTGACAAATTATAAAAACTATTGAAAAAGAAGTGATAGCGTCGTGTTTTGCTGCGAGGTCGGTATCGTTCCACAAAATCCTCGATACATGACACCCTTCGGCCAAACACACACATACACACATCTCCGCTTTGGTGGAGTCCCTTGAGCTGAAAAACATATCTTCTCGCACAACACACAGCACACATCTCTGCTTTAGTGGAGTCCCGGCCTAATGCACGTGCTGAGTCCGTAGGCTATTTATAGGCTTACACGTGCCGTGAGCTCCGCCCCCAATATTTATAGCCCCGGGCCAAGTTGTGTTGGAAACGTGGACGATGGTCCATGGTCAGGGAGGGTAGTGTGGTCACGTTGGATGAGGCTGAGACGTCTAGTAATAGTGTTGGTGGCCTAATTATCTGTAAAGTTGAGGGTGTAATCAGTGGTGAGAACGTGGCTTCATAGTAAATCACAGTGAAATTTTGTTTTTTTATTATATTTTCTTATTTTCCTTAAGATTATCCAAAAATGAAAAGTTCCGTATCGTCCATAGCAGTAAACGGCACAAAAAATGAAGTTGTATGGAAGCTTAAATGTTCATTTTATTCTTTTATTAGTGTTTGTTGTATAGCAACAACAACAACTGCCTAGCTACTAGTATCATGGTTCGTACGATTCAATAACAGACAGATGGACACCGGAATCATAGCAATAGCTGCTAATCCAATGGATACGAAACCCTAACTAGCAATAAATTGTAAACGTTGTTATTATAATAGTTAATTATGCGCAGAAATAACATCAATGAGCAACGCACCATGAAGGAGTAGCCTTAATGTATAAACTTTTGCCAAAAAATGTTCCTGCTGCAGTTCTCCCAATCAAATAAACCTTTCGACACTGTCCACACCAGGAATCAAACCTACATTTCACTTTCAAAAACCTTACTTTCACTGCTTTCGCTCAGGAGAACAATGAAAGACCTCTGCTACCCAACACACACATAGCTCCGTACAGTATGTATCGTTATATTCGTTATCAATACACGCCTCAATGCGTCTGTCCATTCCTCTGATATAATCTGTCTGCGATTCACCTCTTAGGACAATACAATTCATTTTCCCCCCCTTCTCCCACATAAAGGAAGGTTGTGAGTTACGGGGGATAATCTAAAAATAATCTGTTGACTAGTATCTTTGTTTTCAACTAATAAAGGACTTTTTACTTTTATCATCATCATTTCAGCTGAAAAACATAATTTAATGACCAAATGCCTCCCCAAGTGTCGTCACAATGAACGGTCCTGTGCGTCTAGCATCCATCGATTTCTTTTTTATATAACATAAACTAATGCTTGCCTGATGGTAAGCTGTGATGCAATCGTGGATGGTGAGGCGCACTATAGTTTAGAATTCTAGCGACCTTCATCAGATCAGCGATCCACCTTTTGGGGGGCCTTCCAACGCTACTAAATGCGATTTAGGTATGCAGTGTTTCATGCCTGACTTGTAGGATAGTTCCAAAGACTCACCGCAGGCCTAGAAAGCAAAAGGCAGCTGAAGTAACACGGTTGAGTTTTAGCCCCACCCAGAGCGGAATGAAGTCTTTTGATGATTTCTAAAGTAAAAAAAACCGGGCAAGAGCGTGTCGGGCCACGCTCAGTGTAGGGTTCCGTAGTTTCCCGTCCGTCACAATAATAAGTGTCCCCAACTTTTCAAAAACTATTCGTCCCATCAAGTTCAAAATAATTTTCCTAGAAAGTCTTTATAAAGCTCTACTTTCCAGATTTTTTTCATATTTTCTAAACTTATGGTTCAAAAGTTAGAGGGGGGGGACACACATTGTTTTTTACTTTTGGAGCGATTATTTCCGAAATTATTGATATTATCAAGAAAATATTTTAGCAAACCCCAATTCATTTTTTAATACCTATCCAACAATATATCACACGTTAGGATTGAAATTTAAAAAAAATCGCTTTTTACTTTACATGTAGGGGGGCTACCCTAATATTTTTTTTTTCCAATTTTTATTTTTGCACTTTGTCGGCGTGATTGACATACATACTGGTACCAAATTTCAGCTTGCTAGAGCTAACGGTCACAGAGATTAAGCGAGGACGGACGGACAGACATGGCGAAACTATAAGGGTTCCGTTTTTGCCAATTGGCTACGGAACCCTAAAAAGAAACTAATAACGTCACTTAAGTTCTAACACCACGTAAATCATTTTTGTCATGAATATACGTTACGTTTGTCATTCGATAGGAAACCAAACAACGCAGCGTTTGACGAATCAAACCGAGGATTTGAAACAATGGCTACGCGTCATTTAATATCAAAAACAATGCGTATGTCAGTGTTGAATAGAAATTTAAGCTGCAGCAAAACCACGAAACACAGTTGTACTCCCGTAGCAACAGTGTATTACAGCTTTTATGTAAAAATCGAGTTACGTGGTACTAAATAGTTTACTAGCTCTTCTGAAAAGTTCCCGATTTTGACACACGTGGTGTTAAGGCCCTGATCGACAAGTGGGTATAACCACGGTCTTATGGCTCGACCGCAAAGCTCGTCAGTGTCATCATCTACCTAGCCTTTTCCCAACTGTATTGGGGTCGACTTACAGTCAAGCCGGATTTAGCTGAATACCAGTATTTTACGAAGAGCGGCTGCCTACCAGACCTCCACAACCCATTAACAGGGGTAACATGGTATTTCATGGCAAGACTAGAGTCAGATTTACTGACTTCTGACTATCCGTAACCACTGCCAAAGATCTACAAATGACAGCCGGGACTAACGTGCTTTCCGAGGCACGGAGGAACCTCGGTATGTTAAGGTGGTCACCCATCCACAGACCAACCTTGGCAAGCGTTGCTTAACCTTAAGATCGACCTGTGCGGCTGTTATTATCTAGTCACGAGTTCCTCAGCTCGCCAGTGTGTCATTGCAATACTTGCCGCGAGACCTGTTGGCTTCATTTTCTACGATACGATTGTTTTACTCGCTTGTCGATCAGCACCAACGAGCCGCGAGTAAAACTGACGTTCTTTAAAACTGCGGTATAGGCTAGTATATCGATCGCCCACTTTATTTAGAACTTAAGTGACGCCGTAGTATTAAAAACTCAATTCATATTCATAATCTATCCATTAAGTAGTAATAATAAATCGATTAATCATAATCGGCCTTGTAATGTTTCCACTGTTGGGACTCAGGCCTCAGGGCCTTATGCCTTCCAATTTTTAATTTTAGGACATACCGGTTTCCTCACGATGTTTTTCTTCGCCATTTTGAGAGCAGTGGTGATGAAATAAATTACACATAATAATGCGCTTGCCTGGATTTGAACCCGCGACCTACAACTTGTAAGTCGGGGCAGTTACCATTGGATCACAACATTCACAACTGCTCTACGTGAAACGATTACGCCTCAAAATCAACAATTCCATCACTGCTTGCTATCAGGTGCGATCGCAGTCAAGCACTAGTTTATACTATTTAAATAAAAAAACTTTCGTGAAAATTTCCACGTAAAACTCAATTCAAATTACTGTATTTAGAAGACCTATCGCGCAGTATTTAACACCCGAGTTACGCGACATACTTAAACTTGGGGTAACGTTTTTACGAGGCAGACATACCCCGTAAACTCTTAAATAAATTCTACCGTTACGATGAAAAACAACAATACATACATATACATGTATCTATAGGAAACTTCGCGAGGATATCGTGGGAATTAAGTTGTTTTTTTTTAGGAACACAAAACATATGTTTGTATTGGTCCTTGGAATTGTTTTGCGAGTATTATGTTTTTTTCTGGAATGTTCTTTTGATTGACATGTGGAGGAATGGAGAGGAAGAGGGAGACCAAAGAAAAAATGGATGGATTGTGTGAGGACTGATATGAAAGAAAAGGGAGTTGATGATAGCATGACGGGTGACAGGACAGAATGGAAGAAAAAAACATGTTGCGCCGACCCCAAATAATATGGGATAAGGGCAGGAAGAAGAAGAAGAAGAAGTTCTTTTGATTCTTCCCAGTAAAATAAAACATCTATTTTAAATATCTGTTGGTTGACTGGTAGAGAATGCCTTGATGCGCGTTAGTCCGCCTATGTACTGTACAGTTTAAATAAATAAATAAAATTGCTGTTATATAGGTACACCTACATATTCCCCTACTTTCTACATACAGGATTTCCTGGACACAGGAGGGTTTTTAATTAATTTCCGATCTGCAGTGCTAACGGGGTGTATGTACAAAAACCGACAAACAAATAAATTTAAATCTTTCAGGCGTTGGAAGTACTCACTAAATATGATTAACAACTTTTACAATAAGTCAAACAATGAAGTATGAAAAACTATATCGCCAACGAATTCGCCTGGTGCTGAGTGAGAGTATAAAATAAGGAACATACTCAAGGGATAAAAAAGTGCTGTATAAAGTGTTGTATAAGGTCTACCCGTGCAACAAATATCATACAAATCCGTATCAGCGTGAAGAAGTAACAAGCACACAAATATATTCACTCAAAAACTTTCATCCCTATAAGTATTATAGTGTGAGAGTGTGATGACAATTCGATTAAATTAATAACATTAACAAAATCATAAATTAATCAATAAAAATATAAAAATCAATCAATTTGACAATTATTATTCGTCTTCCTAACCTACTAACAAACACATATATTTCAACGCTCTATTCCCCATTACCCCATATACGACCCTTGTATCGCCACCGACCAGACATTCGTCTCTCTCCCCGTAAAACAACAGTTGGTAGATACACCTACGACCTCGCGTTGGTACTTGGAAACCCTTTTTTAAGTGCGGCTCGTTCGATTTACGATCGCGTTTACGATTATGCCCAGCTTTGTTAACACGCGCAGCAGGTGCGCCCTCTCTGCAGATTAGTTTTAATCCTACTACACTTTTCTACGTAGGTGTAAAGGGAGCTACTTGACAAATTGGAAAGAAAATTGTTTGAAAAATTTGTCGACTGAGAACTGGTGCTGCTGGGTTTTTTTGTATTTCTTCCTACAAGTTTAATTTGCATTTTCTTGCTGATACGCTAATGAATGTTACGAATGATATGAATGAGAACAATCCTGATGACAGGGCTGCCGCAGTAGACATTCTGGACAGTGTAGGCGCGAGCTGACGGACAGCAAGCAATGGGTAACTCCCTGTCCTTGTTTGAAAGGATCACCGCGACCCTGGAATGCAAAAGGAAATTGAAGGAACAATGGTCGGTTTTGTCACTAACAGTCTGACAGGTCAACTCGTTCGATTTACGATCGCGTTTACGATTATGCCCAGCTTTGTTAACACGCGCAGCAGGTGCGCCCTCTCTGCAGATTAGTTTTAATCCTACTACACTTTTCTACGTAGCTGTAAAGGTAGCTACTTGACAAATTGGGAGGAAAATATTGTGAAAATTGTATGGCGAACTCCTGGGTTCCCTGGCTGAACTCTAGCGCTTCCAGTGAGTCTTATTTTTCACGAAACGATAACTTAAATTACGAGTTGACTGGTGAGATTTTTCTTACAGATATAGGGAAGTAAAACTGGACTGGGTAGGAAAGTTGGGCGGAGACCATTGGTGTCGGTCCAGCAGGCACAGGTCGAGGACGAGTAGTGTTCGCACGATTGCTTTAAAAAACCAGTCGTGGCCCTAAAATGCGCAAAGGGCAACTGAAGGAATATAGGCAGGTTATGTGAGTATAAGTCTGACTTGTAATTACGAGTATAAATGCGTCTCTTAGTTTTGCAAGTAGCGCTCGACCGACTGGGGCATGTATTTCCGTCTAGTTATAAATTATTAATTTTAAGCACTTTATTACATGTTATAGTCTAGATTTAAGGGCAAACTTCACGGTTACCAAAAAAAAACCTCTTACAACCAGCCTTCAACCGAAAAAAACCACAAATACCACAACGGTCCAGTTCGCGTAACCTTGCTTTGGAGCTTTACCGGCCGGAAGCGCGGCCACCGGGTGCGCGGGCGCAGCGGACCGCGGGGTGACACGCAGGGGGGGGGGGGGGCAGGGGGGTCAGGTGGAGAGGGGGGGACAGGATGTGGTCACGCACATTCGCGGGAGATTGTATCACGGCCGCCTGGGAGCGCACGCGAGCCCGCGGAGAAACCGCCGCGGTAGTGATGGCCTTGCTCGACATCGATTGATAGAATAATCGATATTAATATCTATATAAAAAAATCTGTTGAGAAAATAATCATATGTTAGCCAAAAGACGACTGGGTCGCGGTCGATGCAGTGTAGTGCCAGGTTGTACAGGGTTACATCTGCTACGATATTAATATCTATATAAAAAAATCTGTTGAGAAAATAAGGATACGTTAGTCAAAAGCGTGACTGGGTCGCGGTTGGTACAATGTAGTGCACGGTTTCATTTACTACGAGCCTGCTACGCGTTTGCTACGAGCTTGCTACGAATTAGCTACGCGTTTGAAATAAGTTCACTACGCTTTTATTCGTACTCGCTACGCATAGATGATATGCCTATGAAACTATGAAATACTATATGAAAGTAGTAAGTTTTAATAAGATTTCATACAAATATAAGATAGTCTGACTCTATTGTAAAAAAATACCGTAGTTAGAACAAAATAAAGACGGTGTAAAGACAGATTGAATAATTACCGATAATTCACCTAATCATGTCGAAACTCTCAGCAAAAGCTTTTTTTTAAGGTCTTATTATCAAAATGACTTCTCCCTCTCTGGTGGAGCGGGAGGTTGTGTTAGACTTCTACTGACTAAAACCTACTCCCGTTCCTTCTTGCCCTAATTTCAGGGTCCCGGGGTCTCTTTCATCAAGTCTGAGCAAAAGCCAAGACTCTCCACTTCTCCCCACTCCATTCTTTAATCCCAGTAATTTCCTTTCCACTTGGACATCGACCCCTGCACATCACTAGCGGATGCGTCGCGAGCGCATGGCAGGCACGTCGCCTCCCGCGAGTGCGCGTCGCCGCGCAACATGCAGCGCGCATTGCGATGCCACCTGGCGACGATCATGGAGCGCCTACTAAACTTCACGGGGAAGGGAATTGCGGTAAAAGTTGCGGTCGACTCTTGTGTCAAAACAACAGATAGTGTAGTTATATAAGATCCACAGTAACCCTTTCGCGAGCAATAGGTACTAGAGTGCGTCTAATGAAAGCGCGACCGGGAGTTTTATTTTTTTTAATTTAATTGGCAACATTATACAGCCGCAATTGTAGGGAATAAAAAAAATTGTGAAGTGTCAAAACATGATTCTCCTACTAATTTCAATTTTTTTGGTTTTAACCTCTTTTTCTCATGTCGCGCTTTCATTAGATGGACTATATTTACACCACAATGTTTGGAATTAATAAAACCAAAATCGGAGAAATATCATTCGTAACACAATACTAATAGATTTCTTCTTTTCTTACTCCCCCTACCTTATTTTTAGGCTACGGCATTAATTGTCTTTGCCAGTGCCCAGTTTGAATTTGTAAATTTTTTGTTGGCAATGCCTTGTTTTCTCCTAGTTACTTGATACGTTTTGGCACAACTATTAACGAACGAGGGTCCAAAGTTTGAATGGGGAAACCTACTTTCACGCGGACGAAGCTGCTGAGAGTTTTGGTATGCAAACTTAGAACAGTGGTGGTTAGTGATGTTTGTTGTCTTAAATTTTAGTTTTTTTAATACAAACCTGTGCTTGTCTGCAATCCCACCTGATGGTAAACAGTGATCCAATCGTTGATAGAGTTTCGTACTAGCTTTCTTAATAAGTTATTCACGCTTGCCTTGAAGATAGCTAAATTATAATCGGACGGGATGACCGCTGCAGGCAAATTGTTCTAATTTGCACGTTTTTTGCTTTTAGCTGATGTTACTCGTAACATTAGAAAGTATAGTTTTTGGTAAAGAATAGTTAACTACTTTGTTTTCATTCTTCTAATGTTTTTGCAGAATTTGTCGGCCTTCTCGGCGGGCTAGTCAATACTACAATTAAATTCTCAGATTCGTCCTTGCACAACAATTTATCTCAGCTGTCGTCTAGCGTTTGAAGTCACCATCTCAGACATAATCTCTGTGGAAGTCTGTCTATGCCTTGTTTTGAAACTGTGACCTAAATGTCTGGAAATGTACGAAGTTCTGATAAACAAATGTGTTAAATTCCCAATGGTTGACTAAATTAATGGAGATTAACTAAACTTGTTATGAAAATATAATGATTTGCCTATTTTATAGTCCTCAAACCATATAGTTTCGGAAAAACAGTGACAGACAGACATGACGAATCCATAAGAGTTTCGTTTTTTGCCATTTGGCTACGGAACCCTAAAAGTGCTTTATTTTATTTTGTTGAGGACCAGAAACAGTTACACGCTAGAGAAATTAAAAAAAAAAATCTATAAAAATATGATGCTCCAACATGTAAACTACTACAATGTCCACTTCTTAACAGCTTTTGTACCTAACACAAGAATATTAGCTGCTTAGCCTATTTTTGTTATTTTGAATAATTATATATTCTTTCGGCTCGTAAATGACCATATCATATGGATATAATATATCATCATCTGCCTAGCCTTCTCCGAACTATATTGGGGTCGGCTTCCGGTCAAGCCGGATTTAGCTGAATACCAGTATTTTACGAGGAGCGGCTGCCTACCAGATCTCCACAGCCCATTAACTCGGATAACACGGTACTTCATGGCAAGAGTGGAGTCAGATTTACTGGCTTCTGACTATCCGTAACGACTGCCAAAGATCTACAAATGACAGCCGGGACCTACGGCTTAACGTGCTTTCCGAGGCACAAAGGAAATTCAGTATGTTAAGATAGTCACCCATCCACAGACCAACCTTGGCAAGCGTTGCTTAACTTTGTAGATTGACCCTTGCGGCTATCACTATCTAGCCACGAGCTATGGATATAATATATCTTATGGATATAATAACTGTAGCCGTTAGTTCTCGATGTTAAACAAGCGTGTTGTGATAAAGGTTCCCTGAAAGGATCTATTTACATTGTGAAAGGTTATCTTTTAATATGCGTTAACAACTGTCTGGCCAAATAAAATGTTAGCTCACAAAGCGAATTAGTTTGTTGAAATACTCGTTTGAATTTGACTTTTTGTACTGGTTTGCGGAATTTAGAAATTAATTCTTTCAATTTTATTTAATCATCGTCAACCAAAACCCAGGCCCACTTATTGCAGTGCCCAAATTGTCCCCACATCTGCACTTTTGGAAGACCTAAAAAATATCACTGACGTCCAAAACCCTTTTAGAAAAGGCAAACCATCGACTCCAGAAGAAGAAGAATCCACAACCAGACTTCGCTCACTCCTGAGCATAGGCCCCTCTTTCCTTTATCCAAAGCCCAGGTTTCTGTGCTAGTTTCATCTACAGTACTAAATAAATGCCAATAACAGTATTTAACAGCAATAACAGCAAATTGCATTTTTTTCTAACCTACATTTTTGTACGAGTTTTCAAGCACCAAAATTCGCAGAGCCTAACTTCAGACTCGCCAACTTATAACGGCCGTACTGTAGGTTTTATCCATAATGGCAACAATGTTGATAATAACTCAAAGAAATCAATCACTCAATAGAGAAGTACAAAATGACTTTGTTTAATTAAATTATGCTAAGGCTCGCGTAAGCGATGTCGTCGCCGACGATGGCGACGCTTGCCTAGAAGTAACCTATTCACTCTTGATTTAAAGAACCCTAGATCTTAACTATTAGGACACATAGACTCCGGCAGGGAATTCTAATCCTTACGCATTTTGAATGTGTTCTGATAATGACTCCTTGACCTGCCTATTGGTCTAATGGTTATTAGTCCTAACTGCTATGTCGGAGGTTGTGGGTTCGATTCCTACACAAGACAAATGTTTATCAGTAAGTTCTCTAGTATTAATATCACGAGATCTTCTTAATTTGGGACTAGATAGCGTTGTGTGAAAGTTGTGAAAACGAACTAAGGGCAAATGATTAAAGGAAATCTCACTAATAATCGCAAAATCCTAACACAACCCTTTGAAAAAGAAATAACCCTAAAATAACAGCTTACCTACTAATATAATAAATCATATCACCAAATAGAACCTAAGTAAGTAACAGGAACCTTTCAAACAGTGACGGCAATACAATACACGGTAATATGGCCACCTGTTGCTGTCCGGGTGTTGCGCAACGCGTCCGGGTGATCCGGACATAAAGCGGACTTGACAACAGTTTTTGATCATATTGGTAGGGTTCGTTTTGTGATAGACATTAAGTTTTAGTCTTTTTTTTTAGTTGGATTCAGTTTTTATTGCTATGAGAATGATTTTATTAGTTATCGTATTTGGATTGACATTGATCACAAATTCAGACTGGCAAAAATGTAATTTTTTTATGTATCTTTTTAAATTTGATTTAAAACTAGAACAACATGTCAAAAAATAACAACATAACAGTTTAACATCTTAGATGATCGATAATCATCACTTCCGAAACGGCTTGACCGATTTTTATGATTTGTTTTATGTTTATTTGGTAAGGTCGTGAACTACTTTATGCCGATAACTTATATAGAAGAACAACGTTAGCCGGGGCATGAAGTATCTTTACATTTATTGAAATACACGTATATTTAAAGTGATCTCATATCTGTTGGTACGTGAGCCCAGGCTTCATATATTTTTGCTTCATCTGTCTATAGATCTGTCTGTCTACATAACCATCGGTCTTTGTTTTAAAGTACCTTTCTATCTTAAACATTCCAAATAATTACTTAAATTGTAGATAATTATATAATCATTAAACACTATTCGAGAATAACCTACTACTCATTGACATCATACGAACACTATCGCACACAAACTTATTCCGTACTCCAATTTCAAAATAATCACGCCGCCGAGAATATCCCCCAAAAAATGCCGTCAACGAAAAAAAAAAAACAATAGTGAAGTCCGTTCCTTAATTCCCGCGCACCAAATTAGGGCAGCACGCATGCCAATCGATATCGCGTGATTATCGAGTATAATGGTCGCGAGACGCGGGACGTCCCGGGACTGACAGGCCCGACCACCGATCACGACCCGGCGGATAATTTGGGCATTATGTATTAGGGTGTATACTGTTATTATTATGGTGGAAAGTAAGAGGATTTGCGATGTGCTGTTGGTGAGATGAGTTGAATTAGCATTGTTTTTGATAAATGTGGAATAATGAACTCACTTTAAGAAATTTTCTGGGATTTTTTTGTTATACTGGAAAGATGAAGACCCGCGAAATATGGAAGAAGTGGAGGGAAGCCTTTGTCTAAGAGTGGAACAGAAGAGGCAAACGAAAAAAAACTATTTCTTGACTGCGATCCCACCCGATGGTGAGTGATGCAATCATTGATGTTGAGGCGTACTAGTTTATTAACCGACTTCAAAAAAAGGAGGAGGTTCTCAATTCGACTGTATTTTTTTTTTTTTTTTTTTTTTTTTTTTTTATGTTTGTTACCTCATAACTTGCGACTGGGTGAACCGATTTTCATTATTTTTCTTTTATTTGAAAGCTGGTGCTTCCCGTGTGGTCCCATTGTCACCATTTCAATATCTGATGATGGGATCTTGAAGAAATCGAGGGAACTCTTCAATAAATAACAGCAGATTAACCGCGATTGTTGCTATAGCATATCTAAGCATTGTTTACGCCACCACACAACATAATATCACGTCTCGACAGCAAAAAAAAAAACAAAAAAAAAGGTTAAAAAAGCTATTTCGAAAAAAAGTATGTTTGTTCTGATGAGATATTCGGTTATGTGAACAAAACTCTTCAAATTTCATGCGTCCTAATTACGTTAGCTGGTCCGTGGTCGCGGTACTGTCCTTGGGTAACCGTGACCCTGGAACTTAAAGGGCTATTGAAGGAACACTGTGGATGAGTAGGTATGACAGTAGTATGACTGTCAGTAAAAGTCTGACAGTCCGTCCTGCTCCACTCCGGGTGGGAGGACTCATTGGATGATTTTGCCTCGTAAAAAAAGGTGTATTATGACTTAGGTACTTATGTGTGACCTTCATTATCGGAAGACAGATTTCGTAGTCTTGTCATATCCTGCAATGATCTATCGTCGTGTGGTTTATTTAACAATTTGTTGGCGTCCAAATCCGATAAAACTATGCCTGCCAAACTTTTGACACGACTTAGTACGATATACTCCTTTGTTTTATTCAAACGGCGCTGTCTCTATGAGCAGCGCGTTTAGTAGGTCTACCCATACTCAAATAAGTAATTAGTGTCCATCAGATTCACTAAAAATCAAGAAATAAAAAACCATTTTAACAAAAAAAAACACCGACTTCAAAAATAAAAAAGTATTCCAAAACAAATGAATATGCACTAAAAAGTAAAAAATAATTGCGTATTTTTATAAGCTTACAATTATTTTTATTTTTGGAGTCGGTGTCAGCCAAGGAAACGCCAACAACCTAGCAATAATAATACCAACTTACTAACAATTAAGTACAACTACTTACAACTGGTGTAAAACTGTGATGTTTTGTAGTGATAATAAATAACAAACCTGTCTTAGTTGGCTGACACCGACACCTAAAATAAAAATAATTGTAAGCTTATAAAAATACGCAATTATTTTTTACTTTTTAGTGCATATTCATTTGTTTTGGAATACTTTTTTATTTTTGAAGTCGGTGTTTTTTTTTGTTAAAATGGTTTTTTTATTTGAACTTCTTTTCTTCAATATTGAATTTAAGGTAATCGAACCTATAAAATTTAATTAACGACTCGTTTTGCAACGGATCAAATAATTAACAACTTAGGACGCCATTCCTTAAACAGAAAATGGACGTCAAGTCACCATGTAAGGTATCGATAGAATCGAAATTAAATCGGCCCGGAGCACATTCGTATCGGCTGAATAATTTACTGCTATTTGATTGGTCATCACGGGCGCGTTATTTGCATAATTGCCCATTAGCAAGTTTTTGTTTACAGCCAACTACGAGTTGGACAAAGCAGTCGTGTGTAGCTCGGGGCCACTTCTCTACCGTTCGAGGGTTCATTTGCATTATTTTGTTTAAAACCCTTCGCCGACGATTAGTTCTAAGCGGAGCGCGTTTAAAGGCCCTTTCCCTTTAAGATTATTTACTCTACCCTACCGTAACACGAATATTGTGGGATAGCGAAACGTGCTCCGACGAAAATATCAAAAATTGTGAATATATCCAAATTCTGGAGCGGGATTAACGAAACCCGACCGGCTCATCAATAAGGGTCCAAGTAAAATTCCGTCTCGAATATCTTCAGTGGCCTCTCTGTACGTAAACACGCAAAATCCCTGTGAAGGTACGGCCGCGGTCTCTAGACATGTGCGGGACATAAATTTGGCGAGCGTTACGTAGGTAGAGGCCGGCCGCTATGTGCCGCAGTACATAAGGCGTACCTATGTACGGAGCAACACGGGCGTCACTTATCCGCGCGGAGGATGCGGTGGCCGTCCGATCGCCCCCCGGGGGTGAGGGTGGCCCCCACCCCCCTCGCGATTCATTAAGGCGGCCGCGCCCGACGCGGCGGACGGTCGCGGAGTCTCCGTGAATTCAAATTAGAGGCGGCTCGGACGTCGTGCGGTAGAGATGCGGCTCAGTGCCCTCGACCAGCCGCCTGTCGACAAAGGGACGTCGATACTATGTATAGCGGGTGGCTGTTTCACTTGGCAGATTAGCAACCCTTTTCAGATCAAGCATGAATATTCGAGAATATCGGCAATAAGCTCGTTGTAAGTACTACTTTTGTATAAAACGGATCTTTGCCTGGTGATTCTATGGAGATGTCATGTATTAGGTAGTAAACGCCGACATATCTGCACTCATTTAATGACAGCTAACATTGCGTCCCACACCACAATGGCGATATACTTTTGAGGAATTTGAATTCAAGAAGCGGTTGACATGACGAGGCTTTGAGGAGACCTATGTCCAGCAATGGACGTTAGTTAACCTATTATTTCCAACTACTGAACGAAGGCCTCCCTCTTCCTTTTCCACACACGGCTAGTCTCAGCCATTACAGTTCAGTGCCTCCGGCTGTTGTCAAGCAGTGGACGTATTTCAGCAAAAATAAAGATGATTTAAGGCCTTTTAGTAACGTGAAGGTATATAAATATTACAATTTTAGGTCCGAATTGCACCATCATATTTACTTTTCTACATTCGACACTGCCATTCAATTTAATTCATGCTACGTATTGACATTAATTTACTATCCAAATGTAAACAAAGTAAAAGAACTTTACGATTGTTAAATACACACGCGTTTAAGAATCACAGCTACGTTCTGTATTCTCTGCCTACACCCATGGGAAAAAGTCGTGAGTTTACCTACATTAAAACTGATTTGTGTTGAGTTCCCTGAATAACTTTAAAAAAACATCAATAAAACAAAAGAAATTCTTAAAAACTTTTCATCGACAAGGCAGTTTGGTCACATCACTGGCGCCCCTTTGTCTCGACAAGACAGACGCGCAGCACGGGGCGCGCGGGGGGCGGCGGCGCGCGCGGGGGGCGGTCAGCACGTGCCGGACGGAAGTCGCGCCCCGCGGCCGCACCGCGCTAAATGATTCAAACTCTCCCGGACTCCGGACTCCGGACCTGCAAGATTTATGCCCCTACCCCGACCCTAGATTAAAGATGTCGCCTTTATTGAAATACCCTAAAATATTCGCGGGCAAAAACAGGCGAGTCTATGCCCGATGCGATGCCCATTCATTCACATTCAGCTCTCGTACTCATTTCATTCACTCTTTATTGTTTGTTTTCGGACTGTTTATTGTGGGGAGTGAGTTTTTCTCGTTAATTTTTTCTTCGCGGATATCAATTTGTATAAGTGGGGTTGTTTCTGTATTATTATTTGTGCAATTGTACTGAAGATCAAGGGAAAATCGTATATTGTATCGAGTCGCGTTTGAAGTATAATTTATATTACTTTTTGTACCGACATTAGTAACTTACTAGTATTTCAAAAACTTTTACCTATTTATCATAAAAAACCTAACTCCTGAGTGAAAATCACATCACTCCAATCAATAGAGCTCTACATAAAATGTTTAAATCAGTGAAATCGATATTGATTTAATAATTCCGCAGCCAGTAGTATTGTTTGTGAAATATGGTTCGAATATTCCCGCGACTAATAAAACAAAGAGAACTGAAATACACACGATATACGAGTTGTGTATTTTTTAGGACACGAATATCATATTTTTCGGACAGCGGATTAAATTCGGCAATACAAAAAAAAGTTTTCAAGGTTTGGAAATAAAGTGAAAAATATTCGCCTATGGAAAAACAAACTTGAATTTCGAAAAAAAATTAAGACAAGTACCTACCTATACCTACCTATCAGCCCAGCGGGGTCGAACTCTATTAGAGAACTGGGTTGAACAAAAGAGAACCCAGGTACCCTGGAACAAAGGCAAAGAAGGAACAGGAGTGGATTTTAGTCAGTAAAAGTCCGAGACGACCTCCTGCTCCGCCCAGAGCGGAAGAAGTCATGTTGATGATTTCCCACCTAAAAAAAAACCTATCATCAAATCAAAAATGTCTCATATAAGATTGGAATAGACAGATTTTGTTATGGGCATCACAAAAAAAAAGTTACAATAGTAAAAAATAAGCCAAAGAAAAACAAAAAAAGAACAGTATTTGTTGTTCCAAAAATGGAACACGATTCAAATTAGTATATTAGCACAAAGTTGGCAGCGCTGATCAGTTGGCTTCACAATCGAACAAAGTTTGTCGTAAAGTTCGCGGCGCCGAGCCGAGGCCAATATGCAAATGTGAACTTTCCCTCTTTCGGAGGGCGGGAGGGCGCAGCGACTGCACTTGGCCGATTTACGGCACTCCCCGGCTTTCAAATTGAAACTTACTACAGAGTTCGCGGACTCTTACGTGTTTTTTTTTTAAAGATGACAGATTTAAATGTATGGATGTGATGTTTTTTGGAACTGTTTGCCACCTCGTTTCTTTTTGTGTGGATGCTAAAATGGATAGATATGTTTGTAACACTTGAATAAAATGTGTTATAATAGCCGTCAAATCATATTCGAAATCGAGTTATGAATAATTTGGCAACTAAAACAAAAAAGAATTATCATACTAAAATGTTAGTAAGAATTCCTTTTTCAGACACTTGTTGATTGCCTGTCTGTTGGGCGGTGCGGCAAACTTTTAAATCTACGAATAGTTTCTCTCTAAGAATAATCGGCTAAGTAACATGACAACCAGTACCTACAGTAAGATAAAGCCTTAATGTTAATACCGAACCAGATGAAACGTTATCCACGTCTCAGCTTCAATGGCTCTGACAGAAACACGCCGCTGCCTACGGGTAGGTAATACCGTTCCCATCTTCTGAGTAATTAACGCTATTGCGAGAGCGCTATGTACTGAAACAGTGTTTGAAATAGAGACGCCTTTAACCAAGATTCGAGATGCAATGGCCTATATATGGGACGAGTAGGGTATCAAAGCAATCTGGGCGGGTGGCCGGCAGAGGTGCAATTCGGGCCTGCTCCTTGCGCATATTGCATGCACGTACCAATGAAGTTTGCTTTGTAGGCGGTAATCTGCGGGGGAGTATCGGCCGGGGTGGTGGGTGGCGGGTTATGTACACACGAGCCCGAGGCGTCGAGGTAGGCAAATGGCCGGCGAGGCGGGCGCGTAGGCCGACAGATCTCGAGCGATATCGACCCGCGGCCGGCCGCCCGCGGCCGCTCGTCGCCACGGACAACAGTCGCGGCGCCCACCCGCCGCTAGCGACAAAAACACTCCTTTGTTTGCGCACGACCAAGTGCTCCAGACTGGGAAACGAGAAACGAGCCCCTGTTGACAATGTAACTGACACGTTTAAACAACCGTGAGCGCCGATAGCTCAACGACTGTTCTTTTCTTTGTCGACTATATCGACATATCTCTACACACATACAATCCCTACACAATCTCAAAACGCAAGTAACTATAACAGCCCTCCCTAATCCCTATCTAAACTCAACTTGACCCACCTCAACGAAAAATTTGCGTACTTAAATAATTAAGCATAATATCGATGTCGATAAAGTGCCGTAATGGCGGGTCAGCCCTACTTGGTCGCGACCGCTAGGCGGCGGCGGCGGGTGGCGCAAATCAGTCGCGCGGACTGCCGGCTGCCGTTCTTGGAGCGAGCCCGCGCTGCGCTCCTTTATCAACGTGTTTAGTTTTATTTGTCGATAAAAAATACCGTTCCGTGCACTACCCCCGTGGACCGGAGGATGTGGTCTTTTATGTCGTGTGTTTATGTTCGCTGAAAGGGGTGGCTCTGTTTGCTTGTGGGTGTGATTTTAGGTTTTCTTGCTTTCGGTCTGCGCTATAGATGAAATAGGACAAAAGAGGTACCTATACTCTGAGATCAAAGAGTACTTTTACAATATTATTGATTTTTGACAACTTCATCACTATAAGTATACTGAGCACAGAGCTCTTCCTAAGAATAATATATTTCTTTTTACACGACTACCCAAAAAAAGGAGTGTTGTTATGTTTTCGGGGTTCATGTATTTTCGTTAATTTCTCTGGTCAACCCACAAAGCAAATCTAGCCGTCAGTAGGTAGCTTATACTAAACTTGTCTCGATAAGTCAGTGGCTGCCGACGTAGCCGCCACTTTTAGGCGGCCATTTTCATCTTATTTGACATCGTAACTGTTTTTTCTTTATTGCTAACTGAATCGAAAACTAACCCTCTCCATAACAACTACCTCTAATCAAAATAATCTATTTCCATATTCAGATACTTAACTCATAATGATGATTTAAAAAATAAAATAATCTATCGAAAATCTTCATCGACACAGGCACAACATATTCAATTAGAGTCACAGCACGGTCTCGCATGAGTGGCGTCTCTACGCGTCGGCAGCCGCGAGCCCCCCGAATCGATACTGACTATCGATACCGACGTGGCGCAGCCCTAGTGCGGTGGGCGTCTTGTTCGAAATCCGAATAACGCTTGGTCAAGCGCGACTCAAAGCGAGAGGGACGAGGCATGGTCTAATTTGCGCCGGGTATGGAACGTACCAAGGTATATGTGGCATATGTGGTACACTACCTACTGTACCTACACTAGTGCCTACATATCTGTGTCGTATGTGGTACACCTCAGGCTGCGCTTTTGAACTGAATATTATATGTAGTCTGCCCTCTGTATCTCTGTATCGTCTGTGTACCAGGCATTTCTTATTCACCGTTTGTGGAGGCTGACATTGTTTTCGAGTTCTGTAGTGGTGCGCATGTTTGAACTGTGTTAATTGGTAAATAGCTTTGTTAATTAGGTTGGTACTGAGGTAAAGGAATGGTACTGAAGATGATGAATAATTTTGTTTCTTGGACTACTGGTTAGGGGGCTGAGGAATCAGAACAGCTAAGGAGTTGTGTTTCCTGCCGGAGTCTTTATTTCTAGGTACACCATAGGTCTCAAGTCAAGATTACTTCTAGTCAAGCGTGCTCCATCATCGATGACATCAACTCTTATCATAAGATGAGATAGTGGTCTAACGCGAAAAGGTAAGAAAGGATAGACTGGTACAGTACGTAAACGATCACTGATATATGATACTATTCCTAAATAGTACATTTTGATATAAGTGGAGAAAGTTGGCAGGCGAGGCTGTTATGGAGCCGAGAGCTGCAATGACAAATTTCCACGTGCATCAAACGACCATTTTCAATACACTTACGGAGAAAAACACTATCGAGGGTTAACGCGTGACCCGTGGATGACGCTTAACGCCCAGCCTGATACGATAAGTACAATAAATTGTGGCGGAGGCGAGCTCACGCACTTTTCCGCACTAGTGCGTAAAACATAAATTGCGTGACCTAGAAGCGATAGGGATAAGAGTGGGTTTTCGAGTAAGTGTATTGAAAAGTACTTTACGGGGTCTCGTTGAGTCGTTACTAGGTTCAATACCGAGATCATTTTGTTTAAAAGTATCTCCTATCAAAATCCTATTTACTCCCACGTGCTAATAGATACTACATCGTCTATTAATATGGATGGATATAATATAGTCTATAGGTCGAACTCCCCTTGGTTCGGTGATACTGTTGCTTTTCTTGAAGACTTCGTGGAGGATTAAATAGATAAAAAAAGTAGAAACTAAGTTTAAAATAAAAATAATGAGAAAGTTCTAAAATGGCAGCACAGAGGCGTCAGAATATAAATAACTGTACTTTGATTTTTATATATAGCTGGACTAAATGGAGCATTCTCTTTTCGGCACCCAGATTTTCGGCACCCAAGCTATTCTTGATTCGGCACCAATAGGTATTTTGGACTGGTATTTTGTATGGATACTACTAGTCCAAAATACCTGTCCGAAACGAGAATACTCCGGCTAAACTGACAGCAGCGGACAATGCCCAGTGGGTCTAAAAAAGCCACTTTAGCAGCATCGTAACTATCATAATTATTATGAATCATATTTTGTCATGCGGCAATATTTATACGGAATATGATTGTGATATGAAACGAATTGAGTATGATTCGGCTAATTTGTGCAAAAACTTTACGAATATATATTCGAAGAATTGCTTCCGAGTGTCTAGGGAAATTCTTGCACATTCTTCCCTGTAGAGATCTACTAGATCGTGCAATTAGCATAATTTTTTCTGACAGAATGACCTCTTGACCTTTCAAAAATCTATTAGTTTATTTGAAATGAATGTGAATGAACGTGTGAAGATGTATTGCTAAATGTGACCTTTTAGGACCGCAGCTCTCAATGAACAATGCTCCGCTATCATTAAACCATTTTTATACCTGATATTCTAGTCCATCTAGACAAAAATTATGGTACAAGTATGTATATACTGAAAATGTGCATTTTAACTTTGACTCACCAAAAAGCTCCAGAACTCAAGATTAAAAATCAAAGAGTAAAAGATCTTTAATGTCACCAAAAAATAAAACACACGCTTGACAGAATTGTACTTTTTCTTTTCGAGTCGATGGTAAACTCGTTAAATTGTTTGTACCCAGTAGGTGGCTACGTTAACTCTAGTTTTGGTGGCACTCATTACAAACTCCAAAGTGCAGGTGTATGGGCACTTGGGCAGTCCAACGAGTGGCTCATGTTTTGAACAGAAGCACCGCACTCACATAGAATATCCGACGACAGAATTAATGGTCAACGAGAAGAAACTCGTAATTATAATTAACACCACCGAAATAACAATGTCGTCATACCCATTCAAACGATCCATTGTCCTCTCTTCATTCTTCTCAAGTCGCACGACGAGGCGCCATCAGTCCATCAGTCCACATCAGCAAGGGGCGTCAGTCTCGCGACTTTCCGCTACATTTAATCTGTGGCGACCGAATAGTTTATAGTCTATGGGTCGAACTCCCCTTAGTCCGACGGTACTGTTGCTTCTTTTAACGACTTTGTGAGAATTCAATAGACAAAAAAATGAGGAAACTAAAGTTTAAAATCAAAATATTGAGGGTGTTCTAAAATTGCAACACGGAGAAGTCAGGTCCAGGCAACTGACTAAACGCTTATGTTGATAACATTATATGGAAATCAATGTGATCTCTCGGCTGTGGCATTAACTGGAGGCGTCAGTTTTTTTTTAAACCCTCATTGCAATCACAGCACAAGGGAGTAACTGCCCTGACTTACAAGTTGTAGGTCGTGGGTTCAACCCCAGCTAGGCGTATTACTTTGCGTTATCAGCACCAGTAATAGTCACTATTCTTAAAACGATGAAGGAAAACATCGTAAGGAAACCGGCATATATCCTAGAACCAAAAATTCGAAGACATTACATGTCTTCGAATTTTTCTACATCTACCAATCCGCACTGGGCCCGCTTTGTGGATTATGGGAACATTACAAGGCCGATAATGCTAATGCTAATGGTCACAGTTAGCAAGCGTGGTGGACATTGACAATGTAAACAATGTAACAGGTATTATTAGATAGGATACAGGTAGTCATGCTAATCCCCCATTGAGGACTGCGTGTTTGTTCGAAAAAGTTACCGATGCCCTGGATCTCAAAGGACATCAAGGGCATCGATCGCGATGGGAACTCGTAATTTTTGCCTCTTTCAAATCCAATCGGGCACACTAAAACTATAAACAAGTGAAAAGTGCTAAGCGCGTCTAAAAAGGCCACTTTAGTTTAATCGTATAAGGATAATATGAATCATATTTTTTTCATGCGGCTATGTTTACACGGAATATGATTCTGAGTGTGGTTCGGCTAATTTGTGCAACCTTTTATTGAATATTAGAATAAATTGCTTATGATCTGCTAAGACTTTGGGACATGATTTGCTTTTAGATGAATGACTTTTAGACTCGCTGGTCATGAAAAAAAAGGCCGCAATAATTAATTTCATTTATGTTTTTATTTAACTTCCGCCTACGGCTTCGCCCACATGTAAGTAGAAAATAAATTAGAAATCCAGGATTTCAAATATGCGTGTGCCTTATTTCATCTAAATTCGTTCCATACTCACATACAAATAAACTTTCGCCTTTACAATATTACCAGTGTAACTTTATTTGCACTATAATAAATTACTAAAAAAAGAAAACACGAAACAAAACAATCGTCAACAAATCACGAACAGCAAGAACTTGAAACTTGTAAAGTTGTAACATTTGAAACTCCAGTGCAACGACAATAAAATGTAAAAGCGAATGGGAAAAAGAAAATTGATAGTGAAAGTGCTGAAAAGTTTTCAGGCGAAAAGTGAAAGTCGAGTCGCGAAAGTTGGGAATGCCGACTTTGTTTCCCTCAACTCTGGATTCAATTTGTGGGAGGAGGGCAGACCTCCCCCCCTCGCACACCGCTCCCCCCCTCAACCGTTTATGATTCCCCAACAATAATAACCGTGGGAAGTTCACCTTTTTTCTCTTTTGCAACTTTTTTTTTACAAAGATTTGTTTAGTTTTTTTTTTTCTTGTCTGGCTTCTAAGCGATTGGTTTTCGTTTCATTTTGACGGTTGTCTTTGGTGCAAAATGGCGTTTTGTTTTTTTTTTTAATTGTGCGGGAAACTCGTAAAATTATTCAAAGATGTTTTGGTGAATTGTTTTTTTTTTTTTTATTACCGCTAAGGGAAGCGCTATAGTTTTTTGACCGTATCGTCTATAGTCTTACGTTTATTTTCTAGTTAATTTGTTTACTATTAGATTAAAGATGGACACATTCTATTGTTTTGTAGGACATTTGGCAGCAAATGTATCAAGTCAGTTATCGGCAAACTTCGCTGAGTTACCTAACTCAACACTACAATAAAATTATCAGCTCTATTTTACCGTGATCGTGCCTGTTTCAATGAATCCACATATTGTCCAGTTGCGCAGACACTTAAGACTAAAAGTACAGCAATTTTACATCACTAGATCCACTAAGAATAAATTTGCGATTAATTTAATTCATAAATCCCCGACCGGTCGCATGAGACCGCGTTGTTATTGTTTTACTATTGTGTCTCGTTTCGCGGGTATGTGATAGGTAACAGCCACTGAACTTCACTCGAAGAAATCCCGCCAAAAACCCTGTGTAGAATAGAACTTTTTCTTAAAAAAACAAAACTTTTTTAGTATCTGGCTGTTTACGAATAGCTGGACATGTTTAGTTCTTTAACCCGAAATAAAATGCTCTAAACAGAATTGTCTCTTTCTCTTGTTTTCTAATTGCTAATGAATTATATGGTAACATCACAACATAAGCATTTTAAGTATGTAAGTAGTTCGTAGTACTAGTTTTGATGGGAAAAAACCTACCGTTATATTATAGGTACATACCACAAATAGTTTAATAAAATTGCCTACTTAAGTTTTCCAACTGTTGCAATCATAGTAAAAAGAGAATTTAACTTTTTATCTGACAACTAGCGCCATCTATACACTGAGTGAGTAACGAATGGTCTAGGAGAGTTACACATTTTTCCCGCTTTTCACTGCTATCCACGAAAAGTGAGGCGCTTAGCGCGACATCTAGATTAAAACTTATGCATTAATGTGGGAAACTTTTAACAGGACAGGGTTCCTACAGTTACAATATTGCGTAGCTAGATGTCCCATTTTAATATAATAAATTAAGTTTATAAATATTTTCTGTGTGGATTTTTTGAAGAAACACATTGGTCCTGGAATGCAAAAAGTAACTGAAGGACACACGGTGATTTTAATCAGTAAAAACCTGCTCCACCCTAGAGCAGAAAAATAATCTCTCACCATAAAAAAAAACTGTTATTTGAGTATTTTTTCCATTTTCCCCTTAGTATTCTTATGACAACTATAAAGATTACAAGTTCCAGCAGAAATCCAGTAGTTATGAATTTACCATTATAACCAGGTTCAATTTCCTTCCAGCCGGAACGCCTAATGTCTCCCTACACTGCAATAATCCGCCGCAGCGCGAACCCGTTTGAGCTGGCGCATGTCCTGGTCTCTTGGCTCATCGGTGGCGGGTACGACGCATACGTGGTGGTAGGCTGCGCCACGAGGGACGTCTGCATGGCCATCAGATACCGCACCGAGTGCCCTGAGATACCTGATGAGACTGTGGTAAGTAGGTACTGGTCTCTTGGCTCATCGGCGGCGGCTACGACGCGTACGTGGTGGTAGGCTGCGCCACGAGGGACGTCTGCATGGCCATCAGATACCGCACCGAGTGCCCTGAGATACCTGATGAGACTGTGGTAAGTACTGGTCTCCTGGCTCATCGGCGGCGGCTACGACGCGTACGTGGTGGTAGGCTGCGCCACGAGGGACGTCTGCATGGCCATCAGATACCGCACCGAGTGCCCTGAGATACCTGATGAGACTGTGGTAAGTACTGGTCTCCTGGCTCATCGGCGGCGGCTACGACGCGTACGTGGTGGTGGGCTGCGCCACGCGGGACGTCTGCATGGCCATCAGATACCGCACCGAGTGCCCTGAGATACCTGATGAGACTGTGGTAAGCACAGGTGTAGTATCGAAGGAGTAGACGGGGCAGTGCCCCAGGGCCCACAAACACGGGGGGCCCCAAAATTTGACCTCTTGTTGAAGTACCGAAAAATTTTACCACCTCGGAAATCTAAATAATAAAGTCCACGCCTCAAAAAGAGGAGTTACCGCCGCGATTGTGGTGAGCCCAGTATTATTAACCAGACCTTTTATATTTTACGAAAAGTAACTTTCAAAAACGTCTGTATATGGATAGAGCGAAACTCTTCTGAAGACAGGTTTCGATTTAGCTCCAAAGTCTCGGCCTCAAATATTGTAATGTACCTAATATAATTAATATATGTCACAAAAAAAAAATTGATTCGAATTCCAGGTTGAAGAAAAGCCTCCAGAACCTGAAGAGGAGCCCCGCTACAAGCTGGTGCCTCTGCCAGACCTCACGTCCAAGTATGTGATCGAGATGGCCATCAAAGAAGAAGCGAGGAAGCAGAAAGAACGAGACAAGATCCTGAACGAGCGACGCAGGAAAATTGCTGTAAGTTCATTAGTTTTTTTACGGTTAGACTTTTTGGACGTTGTTAAGTTGGACCTTTCATCACTGCATGGAGTAGACCATACAGACTATAAAATTATATGAAGACAAAGGACCATCTAGCATCATTGCAGTATGTTTTCGGGGAGATCAGCTTCAGATCTAACATTCGATTGAAAAATCTGAAGCCAAAAGGATCATTGACGCATTCGTCAAATCGAAGTTTCAAATTCTTGAGCACCGATACCGAGTTACTAATCTGTCCATTTTCTAAGAATTGCATTTCTGAGAGTGTGAGTTCGGATTGCATAACAAATTTCGCCAAGTCCGTTCCATCATCGGACCACTAAACGTACGGCGTTGCACCACCGGTACATGGTAGTGCTTGTTCACGTTGACTCGCGGGCGCGGTGGCGGGCGCGGTCACGAAATATCAAACATATGACGGAATATAGAAGTGTTCACGAACAAAACGCACGTACGGTCTAACTAGCGGGCCAGCTAGCGAGTGGCACGCGCGGCGAGCTCGCGGCTATATCAAACGCTTGAGGTGTGCATTTGTGCTCACGTCGAACTAGCGTCGGAGCGCGCGATCCAACCGCGACGTCAGAAAGTTCAAACCGTATGAACTTGTCGCCACGCGCAAACGCCTGGCGGCCAATATGAACACGAAATCGCGACGTCTTCGCGACCGCACCCGCCACTGCGCCCGCGCTGTCCAACGTGAACAAGTACGTAGACTCTTTGGGAACACATTTATTTTACGTACAGCTATTGAGAGGAATTTCGTGCCCGAGTCTGTGTTTCCTGATAGGTACAGCTTTTACTTCTAGGCAAGCGTGCGCCATCGTCGGCCACATCATTGCTTACTATCTGGTGAGATAGTGGTCAAACGTGAGCCTAACTATATATAATATTTTTTTAATCCTGTAGGATAGTTTTTAAATTACTCATAGGTAACGCCGCTTGAAAAAGCTTATAACTTCTCCTTCACAATGAAGCTCTATATAAAAATTGCAGGAGTTGGAGAAGCCTCCTCCAGATGAGATTGACGGCTGGCGTACCCACGCCTGGATCCTGGTGGTGCCTCACTTCATGGGGGTCGAGGAGCCGTTCTTCATCGAGCCCAGCGATGGGATAGGGTACCCGTTGAATGCGCCGCAGTATCAGCATATTGAGAGTGTCTATAATAATGAGAACTATTATGTGAGTTGACTTGTTTCTTTTTTCTATGGAGAACAGTTCAGCCACGGTGGCTCTATGGTAACTGCCCTGACTTACAAGTTGTAGGTTGCGGGTTCAAATCTAGCCAGGCGAATTATTTTGTGAAAATTTGATTACCGCTGCTCTAAAAACAGTGAAAAAAAACATCGTGAAGAATCAAAAATTCGATGACATGTGATATTCACGAACCCGCGCTGGGGCCAGGTGGTGAATTACGGCCTATTCCATCTTCCAGAAAGAGGAGGCCTGAGTTCCAATAGTGGGAACATTACAAGGCCCATCATTTTTTCCGAGCACAGTCCTCGGAATGGACGCACCAATGCTTTTTTGCCATTCAAATATACAATCCTTTCTGTATAGCTCCATCACTCTTTCACCATCATTATTTCAGCATAAAGAAATACATTGTTTATTTATTTTATATACACTCATACATGTATACACAGAAGAAGATACATTATTATATTGATACAAAATTAATGCTTATTTCTAAATGAACTTTCTCCCAGTAGAGTATATAAGAAAAGGAGAGTTTATGCTCATAGGCCTCCCCTAAGTATATCACCACAGCTACTAGTCCTGTGCGTCTCGCATCCATGGGATTCCCGCAAACTACAACAAGTCTCCCAAACTATTGTTCTTCTTCTTCCCCTGTTTTCAATTCGATGGCAAACTCGTAAAACTTTTTGGGCCCAGTAGGACCAACTTCAACTTGTCTCAAACTACATACTCTCTGTAGGAAAGATAATCGTCACAAATTATAAATTTATAATCCTATAGTATTTTCTGACCGACTTTTGGTGGGACGTGTGCGTTGCACGATTGCTATCTATCTATCTATTGTGTTCTATTTTTCACCTACAAAAAATCGGTCACCGATTAATTATCGGACGTGGGCGGGTAGCGTTAACCTTATCATCAAACCAGGTGAACGTCCAAAAAGAGAAGCCGGAAGGTCTCGGGGCCCTCAGCTATGACTTCACAGACCTGCACTGCTGGGAACACCTCCTGCCTGGAGAGCCTTACTACAGGAGACAGTTTGTGGGCATCGACACCGCGGACAAGAAGACTGCTGTGGAGACGGAGAAGCACCTGGATATGCCCGCCAGCTGGGTCGAGAAGCTGGATATTACTGGTGATGGTAAGTGGACTTTGTACCGTCATACCCCAGTTAATGGGTTGTGGAGGTCTGGTAGGCAGCCGCTCCTCTTAAAATACTGGTATTCAGCAAAATCCGGCTTGACTGGAAGCCGACCCCAATATAGTTGGGAAAAGGCTAGGCAGATGATGGTAAGTGGACTTTGTAAGAAGTATCTATTTTTAAAATTGATTTAAACTGGCGTTTGACTGCGGTCCTACCTGATGGTAAGCAGTGATGCAATCGTTGATGGTGAGGCGCACTAGATTATTAAAAGCCTATTCACTCTAGCCTTGAAAACACAAAAACTATAATCGTACGGGAAGGCTGCAACTGTTCCCAAGTAACGGGGACGTAGAAGCCAGGTAAGTAGTCAAAATCATCGCGAAAACAATTTGCTGTTCAGTACATTTATGTTAGGTAGTCAAAATGTGCTGTACTAGCTACTGATTTTATTCGCGATTTCAGGTGTGGTCCCATAGCAAAAGTGGTTTGTTATGTGTACAATCATGTGTCACTAATCGGTAACTAATTACCAGTCACTGTATATGTATGTATCCATCCGGGACCTGTGCGGCATAGCACCAGCAACACCTGGTGCGAGTGTGCGTGCCACTCATCCGAACACACCGGTGTACACACACCGGCTGCATTACACCACAAAGGTGGAGGACATCGTCGACAATGTACGCCAAAAGTTGAAGTACACGCTGAGGGTGCAGCTGCTGGAGTCGCACCGGAACGTCAATTTCAAGGCGTTTGTGGTGCGAGTACCGAACTGTTTTCTGCACCTTGCTATGAATGAAGACTTCTGGCGCGGCAAATACCACAGGACAGCACAAAGAAAATGTAGTGCAAAGTGAAGTGCTACAAACATAGTTCTAAGTCATATTTACTAACATAATCATTTAATATAGTTTTACCTATGTATGTTAGTCTTTAAGGTATTTATGATATGGGTACTGTTTATACACAATGTTTCGCTTTATAATCTTAGTATGATCGTCTCCTACCATAAGTATAACTTCTGTCCTGAAGACGACTTCTACCTCAGCTCTATTTTCTTCTTTCAGACTACGAGCAGCGTTACCCAGGCAGCCACAAAGTCATTCACTACAAGAGGGTCATCTTGGAGAAGTTCGCTCCGTACTCGCAAAGAGATGGTATCATCAAAAGGATTAAAATTTACCAAGACTACGCGCTCAAAGAGCTTTTGACCACGTAAGTACTTCTGCTTATAAAACTCTGTTAATGTCCGACGATTAGAGGGTCTGATATCCAACTAATGAAGAGTAAAGGGCTGGCTCTAATAGGAGCGGCACCCTGAACGACAAACATCATCCACCACATCTACCTCGCTCAGCCAGCTCGCCAACCCGCATGCCAAGCGTGGCGATTATGGCAAAACTCCCCCAAATGAACAGCACACACAGAAAATGGCCCCTAGTACCCGGCAGCTCGTCTACCCTTGACTACGGTAGCGGTCAAGGCTACGGCGAGGCAAGGGGTGCAAAGAATCCCCGGAGGAGACCAGGCTACCCCTTCAGCCCGACGACCTGGCGAGGGTCGCGGGAATCCGATGGACGCGAGACGCACAGGACTGGTCGCTGTGGCGATGCTTGGGGAAGGCCTATGTCCAGCAGTGGACGTCTTTTGGCTGAGATGATGATGAATCATTGATTGGTTGTAAAAAAGATTGCTATGGCAGTTACTGTGAACCACTACTTACATGCGTTCTGAAAAGAACTCCAGTAGACGCCATTTCAATTTAACTTGCTAACACGCAATGAATTTCAGGTATGAATGGTACAAACAAAGAGAGGACAAGATGCTGACGGTAAAAATAGATCATGTTACGCGGATGATCCGAGAAACATTCGGCATCGGGAGGAGGGATCACCTCTTGAGTAAGTCCAGCTTAAAGTGAGATTAAGGATTATGCTAGGCAGTCACCGGTCTAGAGCATTACATGGATAAATGTAGGTACTTAACTGAGCTATGATTAAAAATGTGGAAGGTATCGTCGGCCGCTGCTTCAGAAAAGGCCACTTGAAGCTCAGGCTTACGAACGACAAGCAATGGGGAGCCCACAGTCCGGCCGTCCGGTAAAAACCAAGCCTGAATCGATGACGCGTTATGTTCCATACCCGTAACGAGATATCAGCAAAGGAATGATACAAATAATGAAGGAATGGAAGAAAGAAATATTAAATTAAAGGAGCATTGGTCTGGTCTTAGAAACTGTAAATTTTTATTACAAGTAATTTTTTTATCAAAAATACGCCTGGCTCATTACTTGTGCTGATTGATTTCTCTGAATCTTTTTCTACCGCTTCCATTCACTCATTCGTTCATCATTCTCCGTCCCCAGAACATGAGTACTCTATGGACGCGCCGGTGGGCAGTGTGGAAGGTAACCGGGTACTTGAGTTCAACTACTACCCGCGTCTGGACCATCTCACCAAACTGATCTGCACACCTTTGATTTTTGAGGAGTATTATACTGATCGATCTGACCGGTAAGTTTGGCCCTTTAGTAGGCAGGTAGGTACTTAGATGAAGAAGTATGCGAAACAGAATGCAAACGGAGGTTTGTGGGACCTCAGTTGAAAAAGGAGGATCCTCCGACCAGACGGGTATTATGTTTGGCCCAGGCAACTAATATAATAATATAATATAATATATAATATAATATTCCACAACTTTCACACAACGCAATCTAGTCCCAAGCTAAGCAGAGCTTGTGTTATGGGTACTAGACAACTGAAAAACATACTTATATATTTCTAAATACATACATATTATAGATAAATAACACCCAGACACAACAAATGATCGAGCTCATCACACAAACATTTGTCCTGGATGGGAATCGAACCCACGACCTACGGCATAGCAGTCAGGGCCACTGACCACTAGACCAACAGGCCAGGAACTGACGCGGACAACTTTTACACCGCGATGCAGAATTTCAAAGTTTAAGAAGAATGAATTTATTTACGCTAAGAAAACGAGCATCGTCGTAGAATTATACGGTTGCCGGATTTATAATTTTTTTTACAAACTTTACCAGTGCTAGGTGGTATAGAAAATAATGATGATGAAAAACTTCCGACTTTTAACTACCAAGCATTTTAGATGAATCTATTTTTTTTATTTCAGACACATTCATATTATGTAATAACAGTAACCATTCAGACATTAACTCAATCAATTTCACCCATACAGATTAGAATCCCGAAAGATAGTCTACACACCGGGAAACAAACTAGCACCGAAACGCCAAGTGCAGGACGTAACGGAGACATACAGCCGCAACTATGACATTCCAGCCAAGCAGGACATCTGGAAGAAGATCTTCCACATCCAGGACAATACCATCGACCTACTGTACCAGTACGCGTACAACTTTGTCACCAATAACACGAGGAACTTCATCAAGCCGAACCTGGCTGAAACTGGAGGGAAGATCCTGTTTTATCCGGAGAAGACGTCGGGTTATATTGTAAATATTTACGTTTTTTCTATATTGCTTTGGCCGGAGGATGATTAGTTTTATTGTTCCGAACCAAAAGGGTAAAAATGGGACCCTATCGCTAAGATTTCGCTCTCCGTCTGCCCATTACCAGGCTGAATCTTATGAACCGTGATAGCTAGACAGTTGATATTTTCACAAATGTTGTATTTCTGTTGCCGGTTGCCATTATAACAACAAATATATAACGTAGCAAAATACGACAAAAATATCACATTGTATAGGAGCCCCACATTAATCAATATTTTAGTCTGTTTTAAGTGTTGTTTGTTATAGCGGCAACAGAAATGCATCATCTGTGAAAATGTCAACTGTCTAGCTATCACGGTTCATGAGATACAGCCTGGTGATATACGGATAGACAGACAGACAACATAATCTTAGTAATATGGTCGGGGTTTACCCTTAGGGTACGGAACCCTAAAAACAACCTCTAATGTTAACATCTTACTTCCTTACTTCAGGCGGACCCAACAGCCGAACGTCCCCGCCCTCTAGACGTGTACAAATCCCTCTGCGAGAACATAGCGTGGGAGTACCAGACGTGCAAGCACATCCGCGACCGTGAGACTGACATCAACACGTACCTGCGCCAGCGCTACCACGAGCTCAAGGAACCGGTGCTGTTCGTGGCGCTCTACGATACCGAGAGGAACGAGGCGGCGAAGAAGGGGTGGGCTGATCAGGTAAGGGTGGACTGGGGCCTTTATTCTCTTCTGTCCCCTTTGAACTTGCCAACTTGGTGGTGGTTGTCGATAAAAGGTGGCGTTTACTACCCCGGTGGTCAGTGGTATCTCCTAGAGCAAAGCTTCTCAACTCATATGGTATATCTCAAAATATGTCAGCTCATATTAGATGTAGTTTACCTCAAAAAATGTTTATTTTGAGGTTGTGAAAATCTCAAAAAATGTTTATTACCTGTAGGTGGCCGTTTAAGGGACGTTTCGTCAGAAGTCTATTGTCTCTAACTGTTCCCGTTATAACGTTAGTTAGATAGTTGCAATAACGGACATGATTTGCCGTCACTGTCACGACAATCTGTTATCACCGCAAAAAGTCGTAGACGACAATAAATCGTATCAGTAATCCTATATGTCAGTAAGCCACGACACTTAAAACTACCCGAATATCTGTCGTCAAAGCAAAGGGTAGGCGGACCCTGGCAACGGCCGGGATTAACGCCAGGCAAAAGAAGAAAGCAAAGTAAGAACACTGCCTAACAGGAATCTAACATCACTACAACCACACCACCATTTCTCCAGGAACACAAGAAAGCTGAAGTGACAGAGCGAGAGAAAGAAGCCGAGATCGACCCGCTAGCCCCGTACCTGGCGCGTATGTTCGGCACCGGCCACGGAACCGGCTCGCAACTGACCATGAAGGAGGCCACCCTCATCAGGGAACAGTGCATCAACGACTTCAAAGCCAAGCAGCTGGCGAGGCAGCATCTCGTGCAGGAGAGGTTTGATAAGGTAATATTTTGTAACTAAACAGATCCTTACCAGCTAGGAGCTCGTGGCTAGATCATAACAGCTGCACGGGTCGATCTTCAATGTTAAGCAACGCTTGCCAAGGTTGGTCTGTGGATGGGTGACCATCCTAACATACTGAGTTTCCTCCGTGCCTCTAAAAGTACGTTAAGCTACGGCTTAACGTCCTGGCTGTCATTTGTAGATCTTTGGCAGTCGTTACGGATAGTCAGAAGCCAGTGAATCTGACTCCAGTCTTGCCATGAAGTACCGTGTTACCCCAGTTTATGGGTTGTGGAGGTCTGGTAGGCGGCTGCTCCTCGTAAAATACTGGCATTCAGCTAAATCCGGCTTGACTGGAAGCCGACCCCAATATAGTTGGGAAAAGGCTAGGATGGCAGATCCTTACCGGCATGGATCTTTTGCGCTGACTTACACTTGCGCAGAAGATCGATCCCCTCACCCCCTACCTTGCACGTATGTTCGGCACTGGCCACGGAACTGGCTCGCAGCTGACCATGAAGGAAGTCACTCTCATCAGGGAACAGTGCATCAACGACTTCAAGGCCAAGCAGCTGGCCAGGCAGCATCTTGTGCAGGTGAGGTTTGATAAGGTACTTTGTAACTATACAGATCCCTACCGTTATGGATCTTGATCACACTTGCGCAGAAGACCGATCTCCACGCCCCCTACCTGCTTCAAAGTCAAGCAGTTGGCCAGGCAGCATCTTGTGCAGGTGAGGTTTGACAAGATAATTTGTAACTATATAGATATCCCTAACAGCATGGATCTTGTGCGCCGAATTACACTTTCGCAGAAGCGAAATATTGGGTCTCTTTAGTGGACACACATAAAAAAACACATTAACGTACACTATCGGACGCAGCCAGCAACATGTCTGCCACAGTAATGTCCGATATAAGGGCAATCAATTCTGACGGCAATCATCGCGAAAACAGTATTGGAACAGTGATTGGTGCAAAGCGATCCTCTCTCTTTTACCAAGCACTCGAGATTCCTGGTCAGTACTTATCTGTATATGATTTAGTCATATTTTTTGACATGAGGGCCATGAGGCAGTGGAAACCTCTCCGGCTCTTATGAAAGGCTTCTGCTGCCTTCAAGCTTCAAGCAAGCTTCATGTTGAACTATATTAATCGCATCTCCATCGAAATGTGCATAATTATTTATGTATCATGCTACACATGTTTAGACATATATATATATAATATGATCTTTATCTAAGCTAGCAAGCATGTATTAATTCTTACTTGACTGACTTGACCAGCTCCCCTCCTGCCTCTACACGTTTATAATCAGGCTCCTTTAGGCCTACAGACAATTAAGATCGCATGGTCTTCACCAAGCTATATATACAGGGTGTAAAAAGACCGATCACAAAGCCGATAACTACACATTTTGTACATGTAATTAAGCAACTTTAACCAAAAATTATTGCTGGGAAAAAACTTTTCTTTTTCGTCTTTAAAAAATAATTAATTAATAATAATTTCGATCAGCTGAGTGTTTGGCCGCTCGCGCTTGGTCGTTGAACCGACCGCACGCTTGTGTGTGTGAGGCACTCGTTGTGTTTAGTTTTCGTTGCATTTTTCTAACTTCAAATGCGTAATTTGTTGTGAAAAATTGATAATTTTGATAATGTTTGTTCAGAAAAAAGTTTACTAATGATACTTGGAATACGATTTTGAAAAAAAAAACAGAAAAATTGTTGACTTTGACCTTCAATATCTCCAGAACCAGTGAATTCCCAGGTATGTCCTAGAAGAAAAAAAGTATCCCAGTGATGTGTAGAATATGGGGTTTTCATTTTCGTTAAGGGTCTTTTTACACCCTTTATAATATACCTTATAATAATTTTGCCATATTTAATTTCAGTTCAACTCCGAATACAAGAATAAGAGGCTCTGGTACTTAGCCAACCAGTTCATTCTCACGCCAGAGAAAGAGGCAGCTTATTTCGTTACAAGGTAATGTTGTCATTGTAATTATTATTAGTTTTAAACCATCACTCACATTAGGAATTTTTTGTACCGTGAGTGCGCTCACAAACACGTACACTCACATACACAAGACACCCAGACCCGGAACACCTATCTGTAGACCATACAAATATTTGTTCCGTACGGGAATCAAACCCGCGACCCGCATTACAGCAGCTAATGGCTCAACCACAGCGCCAGCTATGGCGTCAGTTAGAATATTTTTATTCTTCTTTTCTTTCCTATTTTGAATGAGACGAAACATTTCTGGATCTTGATACCCATTCGGTTGGATGAGCATTTATATTCCATCCTGTTTTATACACTCTGAATATCCTTTTAAGTCTACGTAGACCGGGACTGCATAGTAAAGGATTTATATTTTTACCAGTGGATATTCAAACATACTGAAAAAAAATAAGACAGAAATTGCTATGTTTCATAATGATCTTGTGGCATTGAAAGGGATCTCGTCACACGGGATTGAAAAACGCGTCAGGGGTTTCTGCGGCCGTAGCGCGCTGAGGATGGTAAAGGCATGCTGATGGACGCCAGCACCTGTCACTCTATCAAACGCTACGTATGACTGAAATGTGTGTCGGGCATAAGAAGCTGCAGTGGCATACTCCAACGTGACGCCTCATGCCGTAGCAAGGCACTGATATGCAGCGGAGTGTGCACTAACTCATGGCAAAATCATTTTCCACGCCGCCGTCGCGATCTACTAAAGACAGTTTTAGTTTTAGTAAGACCTTTTGGCTTTTAAAACCTATTTCCTTCTAACCATCTTGCCAAAGAAATATTGATTGGATATAGGTAGCTATTTCTCCTCTCAATGCAAGTATTATTTCCGCAGTGCTGAACTGTCCTTCAAAGTCCACGCCCTGGAGGTGAGACTGACTCGTCACAGAGACCTCTCCGGGCCCAGGTTCAAGGCCCTCATGGACTACCTGGACAAACATCCCCTGCTCAAGGAGTACAACAAGGCGGCCAAGTACAAGCAACAAAGGAGAGTATAAAGACGGGAGAAAGCAGATTATGGGTGTGTTCTACTAAAGCGGAGTTGAATTGAGTGGAGCGGAGAAGAGCAGTGAAAAGTGGCAGCAGCAGTGAAGAGGGTTTCTATTGAAGCGGAGTCTGTTAGAGTAGAGTTGTGCTATTAGCGATGGGCAATTCCGAGAGGTTTAAACAATGTAAAGAATCGGAGTCGTTAAAATAAACCATCGAGTTGGTTAAGAAATCTACTTACCGTTACAAAATAATCGAGATGTTTTTCGATTTGTTTCGAGTCAACGGAATCAACCACTGGTTTTTGATTTTAGGAATCAGTCACCCTCACTCGAAACTCTAAACCATTGAGGAACAACTCGTGAATAAACGCGCCATGCACCAGTCGCAATAGCAGACAGACTCGAGTCAAAGTCGAATCAATTGAGAACAATCGAGATGTTTGAATAATCGAATAAAATCTCTCGTCCCTGCGCATATCAATATGCTACCCTCCGCTTTGCGCTCTCGTTCTGTCCGGCTTGAGGCTGCGTGTTTATTTGCTTTATTGGAGAGTCCGCTCAGCTCCACTCCGCTCCACTTACACTGTTTCCATAGATACAAAGCGGAAATTTTGAGCGCTGATTAATTATTCAATTCACGGTTCACTCTGCTCCACTCTGTTCAGCTCCACTTCAGTGGATACGCTCCCTAAGAATGGGTAGGGAAATATATAAATGGCATGGCTGTATAATGGCATACTTCGCAGTTGGCATCATGGAAACAAATTGTTTTGATGCCGTAGTATGTAATATTACATAGGTTCCGCAGATCATATTTTGTGGTCTTTCTTGTGAACCATGGATTGGAAATTACTAAGAACCTAGGTTCATACTTCAATCCCTTATTGAAATTCGAAGACAACTTTGTAACAAAGCAGTATTCGTTTATATACCTCATAGTTAAAACTTTTTACAAATTTATTGCTAGACAAATTATTTACCAAGTCCATGTTACGTTTTTTTATGGTAATATTATAATGTTAATGTAAATCGTTCCTCTATTCAATTTTATCATGTTAATAAATAAATCATTCATGATCATTTGGTAATAAGGTTTTTATTTACAATTTACAATAAAGTGTTTTATTTGAGAAATACCCTTTAATTTTAAAGAAAAGAAATGAAATATTACAATCAGACCCGTAGCTCTCAGTTTTTAGCTGTTATCTTACTAAATAACGCTAGTTACATCTTCACTGATATACAATAACAACTATATTCTTTCCTCGAATGACTTTACAGTACGCATGGCTGAAATAACTTGACCGATCCGAACTTCGCACAAATGGCTGCGCAGTAGTTCTTTTTAAGAATCATGTTATAGCAATTGCGTTTTGCGAGTACACGCAATAGTTCTGAACGCCAACTTCAGAACGGTCAGCATATTTTAACCATACTGTACATTGAATCATATCAATTGTCTACACAGAGTGAAATCTTAAAGAATCAACAAAAATTATTACGACAGTGTCACTTATTGGGATAGATTCCTAAAAAAATCAATTTGGTCCGTCAGCTAGACTCATCATTGTCATAATATTTCAGCCGGAAGGCGAAGTGCTGGGATAGGCTTCCTAACGTCGCATCCATCTCGTCTCATTCCCCTGTCCTCGACCCTCGCCAGGTCATTCGACCACCTTGCGGGAAGCCTGCCATCGCTTCCAGTTACGAAAAATGTGTCTAATATTATTCTTTTCATAGTATCATTGACGGATTAAAAAGTTGTGGATCAACATAAAGTTCCATGATCTCTAATCCCTAACAACAAATTATCTATTGATACTGTAATTTCGCCCTGTATAGGCATTCATTCATTCTTCCATCACGCCACTATTCACCTTCTAACTCGCAACAGTTCTCCTTGTAGCTTACGGTCCACTCCTTCTCACAGAGAGGAGACTCGAATCCTAGCAGTGGGAAAATTACCGGCTGTTTATCTCAAGTTCTGTTTTAGTTCAAGAACTATACCTGACTCTCACACCAACGATTTTTGCATCAATTTGAGCATTGTTCGTCAATTTTATTTGACCACCACTAACCACCACCACCACCTACACCACCACTGACCACCACCTATGTACCACCACTGTACATGAAGCTTAAATAAATAAATAATAAATAAGAAGATGCCCATGTTCTCTTCATTTTGAGACAATATTCAGGACACTCCATTGGTGTCCGATTTGATGCCCTGTCTTTCTTAATGCTTAGGCAATATCCACGAAGGTCCACAAAAAGATGTCCATGTTCTTCTCATTTTGAGACAATATCCAAGACACTCAGATAGTGTCCAATACGATGCCCTATCTCCCTTAATGCTTAGGCAATATCCACGAAAGTCCACAATAAGATGTCCATTTTCTCCTCAGTTTGAGACAATATCCAAAACACTTCACTGGTATCCAATACGATAGCCATTCTTCCTTAATGCTTCGGCAGTATCCACGAAGGTCGAGGGTAGTTGAGGTCGGTGTTCCAGTCTCCAGCCCCGCCCAGCAGGTTCCCTCTCCCGTCGTGCGTGGCGAGTGCCAGGCGGGATAGCTTGTTGGCGAGCCGCCGCTGCGGAGAGTCCGGACGAGATAGAGGGGGGAGAGATATGCTGCCTGAATCTGGAAGAGAAGATGGTATATATTGACCTTGCAGTAGTTGGGATGGTTTGAAAAAGTTATTCGCGGCCTTGGAACGTAAAGGGCATTTGGAGAAACATGTCGGCTGACTTAAGGTCGATTCACACATATCAGTGAGCCCACAGTTCCGACACAGTACCGCATCAGTGATAATTATTCTTTCATACATTCTCTATAGATGTATTCACACTTGTCAGTGTCAGTGTCGTCTCAGTACCGTCAGTGTCAGTGCCGGCACCGGCCATCACGGACGTGATCGGCGACGACGATATTTTATCACGGATCACTGACGCCTCTGCATCGAAAACAAAATGGAGGACGAGGTCTTGATTAAATTAGTTCGTCTTTAATTAATTCTTTGTATAATGTCACGAATTCTCCTTCAGATTCTCTTAACTTCCATGCTTTTTTCTGTACCCATTTTCTTTTTTTTCCTCGATTCTCTTCTTCTTCTTCGTCTAAAGCAATGGCTATCATAGCTAATTCTGTGTTATTGAAGAGTGCCATCAAAACAATCGACGTCAACGCTAGTCTGAAGGGAACGTCGTGCACGAAGACCCGCAGAGAACTGTACTGTGCCTGATATGTGTGAATTGAAGCACTGACGCACCACTGTAGCACGGATACGGAACTGTAACGGTACTGTGCCGGAACTGTGGGTTCACTGATATGTGTGAATCGACCTTTAAAGTCAGTAAAAATCGGATCTTCGCTCTAGATCCATCATGACTGGAAGATATTATAAGATGAGTCACCACTAAAAAAAAAATGCAACGCCGTTCTTCTATTCGTGTCGGCGTGTTCAAACAATCTTTTTCTGCCCAGGTTTTAGCAACCTGATAAATCCTTAAATGTGCAGGTGTTTGTGCAATTGTGCATTTATCTCATTGCACAAGTTTTTTCTTCATGACGTAGGTGAACACACCGATAGAATTTTCCGAAATTCACCCCTTATGGAGGGGAAACGGGGGTTCAAAGCTTGTATGGAGAAACCTACTGTAGTTACTCAGATACCCGCGAAACGAGACACAATAGTAAAACAATAACAGCGCGGTCTCATAGGACCGGTTGGGGATTCAAACGTTAACGCGGACGAATCCGCTGGCATAAGCTAGTATTTTATAAGGAGACTTACACTCACCAGAATGGTAGTCGTAGTTCGCGTGGTCACTCGGAGTTTCTTGTCCGAGCCTCTTTCGGTACTCCCCAGCGAAGTGCTCGATCAGAGTATCCATCATGATTGCTTGTTTTGAAAACACCTGAAAAGTAATAAAAATAGATGCATGCAGTACATGAGTCTCAATCTGGACAGTCCTTAATTGCTACTACCTTGGCTAGCTAATATTGTTACAACGGCACAATTGTGGATACCTTATTAGGTACACCAGTGCATTGTGCTTGAGATAAACCGAGAACTATTAATCCGACTTTGATTGTTCTTTGAATGACTAAGGCCAGACGCGCCAGCAGCCAGGACGCTGGCCGCTGGCCGCTAGTGCGCTATTGGTCTTAGGGCCGATTTTTCAATAGTTTTATAACTTTTGATTGAGGAATAAAAATATCGATTTAACAGTTTTTGCATAGATATATCGAACAGTCATATTTATTCATCTGATAAAAAATATCTGACCATTGAAAAATCGGCCCTTATACGAGTAATGGACAGTTAACCAGTCAATAGTTGATGGGCATCTACACAGCCAGATGAATTGACGAGCCTCTTTTGAACCCATTTTGATAGTTTCGATCACACCTTTAACAGTCTGAGGCAGTTAATCAGATTCGGTGCAAACAAAAATGGGTTCCCTACTTGTCTTCGAAACTTGATGGTTCGATTTTTATTATATCGAACACGGTGTGTCGATAATTCAGTTGTACGATGTTTTACTGCATCGATGATTTATTGGTGCGATGTAACGTTTGTGCGAAAAATCCTGTTGCGAAAAACCTTACACCGATTGTTCATTGGTTCGGTAATTTTTTATTGTACCTACCTAAGTCGGTTCGAAATGCCTACTGTTCCTTGACATTTAATATTAGATAAGAATAAATTCCCAATTAAGACGATAAAGAATAAATTTCTTTTATTAAAAAAAAATAGGAAAATAAAGCAACTAAAAAAGGAGACGAAAAGTGAGGTATGAAAATTTTGGCATCCGGTAATCCGGATACCCTCAAAATCTCAATCCGGGCTAGCATCTAAATGTATTTCCTTATCGTCTTTAATGGAAAATAAGTTCTTATCTAATATTAAATGTCAAGGAACAGTAGGCGTTTCGAACCGACATAGGTACAATAAAAAACCGGCCAAGAGCGTGTCGGGCCACGCTCAGTGTAGGGTTCTGTAGTTTCCCGTCCGTCACAATAAGTGTCCTCAACTCTTCAAAAACTGTTCGTCCCATCAAGTTCAAAATAATTTTCCTAGAAAGTCTTTATAAAGCTCTACTTTCCAGACTTTTTTCATATTTTCTAAACTTATGGTTCAAAAGTTAGAGGGGACACACTCACTTTTGCAGTGATTATTTCCGAAGTTATTGATATTATCAAAAAATGATTTTAGTAAACCCCTATTCATTTTTGAATAGGTACCTATCCAACAATGTAACACACATTAGGGTTGAAATTAAAAAAAAAACACTTTCCAATTTACATGTAGGGGGGCTACCCTAATAAAACATTTTTTTCCAATTTTTATTTTACTAAGTACTAGTTACATTGTCGGCGTGATTGACAGCTTTCTAGAGCTAACGGTCACAGAGATTACGCGAGGACGGACAGACGGACGGACAGACATGGCGAAACTATTAGGGTTCCGTTTTTGCCATTTGGCTACGAAACCCTAAAAAAATACCGAACCAATGAACAATCGGTGTAAGGTTTTTCGCAACAGGATTTTTCGCACAAACGTTACATCGCACCAATAAATCATCGATGCAGTAAAACATCGTACAACTGAATTATCGACACACCGTGTTCGATATAATAAAAATCGAACCATCAAGTTTCGAAGACAAGTAGGGAACCCAACAAAAATCCTCCTGACCGCTCATCATTACCGCGTCAGCAACTAGATTGAATTTATTATAAAGCAGATCAAAAATGGATATCACCTCGAATATACCTACAAATTAGAGAAAATCTGTACCTGTAGTATCTTAGAGACTCTTAACCCATTCTCGACGACCATAAACTGGAGGAAGAGGCACGGCAGGCAGTCTTCACTGTCGTCTGATGGTATACCGAAGTCCCACGACAGCTCCTCGTAGAGAAGACCCAGTAGAACAGTCTGGAATGTGGAACAATATGCTTTAGTAAAAGTCCGCCGTAGAAGCCTTTTTTGCGACATCTATAACGCCGCATGAAAATTAAAAACCTGCGTTGTGGTATTAGTTCTTCGCGCGATTAGAACATATAGAATAGTCCGAAATCTATGAAGCAATTGCCCGGCAGACATAACAGCCTAGCCGTCTAGTCGGAAGATTCTCCCTTTTCAACGAAGGTTTACGGGACTTTAAGCTCTGTTCCACATACGGTCTGGTTTGGTCACAATTTGTGCTTGTTCACACTGACAAACCGGAATTAGCTGCCAGCTTTCTTCTTTGATGATGCCTACAGAGGCCCTACCGCGAAGTCTTAACGTGATTCATTGGACGTCCTTAATTGATTCGCTACATAAAAATAAAAGGGGGACAAGAGTATATTGTGAACTTACACTTTCCGTGTCATCAATGACGTAGACACCGTTGGAGTTGACAGCCACTAGCACGGGGATGTCCTCGTGCGTGAGCAGGCTCGTCAGGCTGCGCACCGGCTGCTCGATCTGACCTTGGAAGAACGCCGCCCTGTGTGAAGGTCATATCGTATGATACCGGCTTTTTGTAAGATTTGACCGGGAAATAGATTAGACCGACGCTCGCGTACGCCACGCCGATTTGTATGTAGAACGACGGCGCGTGGCTTGGATCTAATGTAGCTCTACAAGTCTAGCCATTTAAAATGTATGTAGACCGGAGCGTCCAAATCGGCGTACGTGACCCACTTATGCGCAATCTAGTTCTACCTTTGAATGGCTATTTCATGAAAATCTTCAATAGTGCTAGATTAACTAAGCGGGTTGTATTGATGATTTTAATCATTATAATTCTGTAAACGAATACATAATACGGCCACCAAGCATATTTTAATCAACATACGATTTGACACTGATCTGCAAAATGGAAAAACACTTTAGAAAAAAAAGGCGCTACTAACGCATTTAAAACGCGCGTCAGCAACGCTACTAACGAGCTACTGCATCGCGACTGTAGCACTGCTAACGCACGACATTAGACCTTTTCCTGATCAGTAGCATAAGCATACCCGTAAGTGGGCAGCGTCCTGGTGTGCGCGAGGTACTTGTGGCGCAGCTTGCGCGGCGGCGCGGCCGGTGGACGCTGAGCTTGTTCCAGCAGCCTCGCTTCAGGGCTGCCCTTACGCCCGGCCGGCAGCAGAGCGGCCCAGCGCCCCGAGCGGGCGTGCTTGGGAAGGTATTTATCTTGTTGGGCCCTGCAGACAAACATTATTGACCGTGACTTTGAGGTTTTTTCAGCATTTCTTCTCAGAGATAAACGAATCAGCTTTACAGGTCGTAATTATGTTTTACACATTATATTTGTAAAACTGATTCGTGTTTCTGCGGCAAGCAAATGGCGAAACGAGTTGATAATCTAAGTTGATTTTTATAGGCTAGAGTTAGAGAGAAAAGGAAGAAAGAGAGCTCTTCGCCCTGCGGTGGGACAATTTGGACTCGTAATAATTACAAACCACACCGTCCCAAACCATTCAATCACTCAAAACAATACTTTAAAATTCTAAGGCCTCCACTTACCTAAAGAACCTCGCTGTATGTCGATGTGGGTCGTACGGTCCTAACTGTATCCTGGCCTGGAGCCCTCCCAACATCACCGCTTGAGCACTCTCGAGAGGATACCTCCCCGTCACCACGTTGTGACGAGCCTCCTCGTATAACAGCTCTTGGATGCGTGAGTCCCTGAAACAATAGTAGATTATGTGACTAGGAGATAAAGCAGTGTCTTTAAGGCCAGGGTGGCAGTTGAATTCCGAACGAAACGAAGGTTGCTAAGTTTTAATCGCACGCTAGTGAGTGATTAAAACATTCTACGGTCGCACGTCAGTGCTTTCCGCAGGATGCTGCGGTAAAGGAAAGACAGGCTACAAGTTTTCTCTCATCGCTCACTCCATGCACCGGGCATCGTAGAAACGCGAATAAAACCCTCTTCAACACCCCTAAAAGGTCTAGAGTCGACGGATTAGAGGACATCTGTCGCCCCATCAAATAGGATATCTAAGATCACAAAATCGATAATTGCAATCGAAAGATATCCATGACTGGACATAGGCCTCCTCCAAGAGCCACCACAACAAGCGATCCTGCGCATCGGTCCACCTTGTGGGAGGCCTTCCAATGCTACGTCTGCCGGTACGTGAATCCAGGATAGCGATGCGTACGCCGGTACCACAACGGTAGTATCGCGTTTGTTCATTTCTCAATCACCGTCAAATTTGCCGCATCCTGTTTTATTCTTCACAAAACACATTCTTACTTGATTCCTTCCTCCAGATGTTTGGGGAAGAACACGTTCCTCTGTAACCGCAGCACAGGCTGGTCCCTGTTGAGCCGGGACTCCGAGCCGTGCCCGTAGCGGTGCACCAGCTTCTGCCAGTTCGCCCAGAACCGCCACGGGCAATGGTGAGGTTTGAGCTGGATTTCTGCAATGACATAAGAAGTGGCAATTAAGCTCTTATAGTTTTAAACACACATCTCTTTGCCAACTTTCTTTATTGCTTAAATTAACTCGTATCTAATAAATGAACATACACAAAATATACCCTCGAATGCATTATACTATGGTCTTATGGTCCTATGGAAAGGGCTTGCAATATCCGCTCATTTTTACTATCCGGATAATACGGATATTAACATTTTTACTATCCGGATTATCCGGATAATGCGGATAATACGGATATTTTGATATTTCTTTATAAATAAAACTGTTAAGCCTTTGTAACAGGTTTTAATCAGTCTCTTGAACTAAATGAAAAAGTAATAAGAAACTATATCAATATTTTAAGTAACAATCTCATAAAAAAATTATTCACTTTTCAAAATTATACATTATAACACCGATACTGCACAAATAATTTGTAGAATGGACACAAATTTAATAGTATTTGTGTAGTATCGGTGTCACTAAACAAAAACAATTCAAATTAAAAAGCAGAAGGAGCTAATCCAGTCCGAAAGAGAGGCCATGGTAGAGCGTAAGAATGACTCACTTCAGGCAGTCTCCAAGTGGGGCGAAGCCTATCTAGTGGGATTCAACACCGCCAAAACACAAGCGTGTCTATTCACCGCTAAAATGAGCCCGTTCACCTTGGCTCCTGCTTTCCGGAATATATCCCTGGAATGCACCGACCGTCTTCAGCTCTTAGGAGTTGAAATTTCCTCCGACCTTAACTTTGGGCGGTTCATTGAGTCCAAGGCCAAGATAGCTGCTAGGAACCTGGCGTTCTGGCAAAGTTACTTCACATCAGAACAGCTTCTAATGTTGTACAAAGCACAGGTCCGATCGTGTGTGGAGTACTGCAGCCACATATGGGCTGGAGCTGCGAAATGCCACCTGGCAGCTTTGGACTCAGTGGAAAGGCGTGCGAAGAGGCTAATCAGAGATTCAGATCTGGTTAAGACCAATTTACAAAGCCTTGAGCACAGGCGTAGGGTAGCCAGTCTTTCGGTTTTCTACAGGATGCATTTCGGAGAGTGTGCGCGGGAATCGCATGAACTGATTCCGTCACCCCGTTTTTACCATCGGACAAACCGTCGTACTGCGAGTATTCACCCTTACGTTGTCGAAACTTCTACGGTCCGGACTAAGCGTTTCGCTTCGTCGTTTATATCGCGGACATCGAGGGACTGGAACAATTTGCCTGCTGCGGTTTTCCCGTCCGATTATAATTTAGGTGTCTTCATGGCTAGAGTGAATAGGCTCTTAATAAGCTAGTGCGCCTCACCATCAATGATTGCATCACTGCTTACCATCGGGTGGGATCGCAGCCAAGCACTAGTATATAACAATTTAAAAAAAAATATTGTTTAGTCTGAAAAATTTTGTTCATAACCCTTTATAATAAAATATTAAGCAAAGAACAATCACGCAAAATTACATGTTCACTTTCTAAAATTATAGGTACAATTAACATCCATATCCATATAGAAATAATTTGTATCTTTTCAAACTAAAAACAATTCTAATGAAATACAAATGAGATCTTATGTGATTGCAATTTTGTGATAAATTCACATAATTGCAATCATAAAACATCACTTTTTTATAAAATCAACTCAGTTATTAGGTAGGCAACAATAGTACAAATCAAATTTATAACACAACAATTGGCAGTAGCGGTAGTCTGCCAGGCAAACGCGTGTGCAGCGCGGCGACGGGCGGCGCGGATGTTGCGGGGAAGGACAGCGCGCGCGAGACAGTGAAGCGCTGATGTATGCGACGCACGGCGTAAACTTGTAACACTTTTTGGGGGAACAACAAATATCCGTAAAATCCGGATAGTAAGTCCATTAAAATCCGGATTTGAAAATCGGCGGATATCCGGATAATACGGATATCCGGATATCCGGATTGCAAGCCCTATATGGAACACAAAGGGTTATTGAAGAAAACTGATGAGTTTTAGTCAGTAAAAGCTTGACACACCCACTCGCTCCAGCCTTAAGCGGAAGAAGTCATTTAATAATATCCCACCTTCACCACCTTGATAACTCCCACTATTCCACATTTTTAAATAATAAAACGGAAATATTCTCTATACAGGGGGTAAAAAGACCGATCACAAAGCCGATAACTACACATTCTGTACATGTAATTGAGCAACTTGGACCAAAAATTATTGCTGGGAATAAACTTTTTTTTTTCATCTTTAAAAAATAATTAATAATAATTTCGATCAGTTGAGCGTTCGGCCGCTCGCGCTTGGTCGTTGAACCAACCGCACGCTTGTTTGTGTGAGGCGCTCGTTGTGTTTAGTTTTCGTTGCTTTTTTCTAACTTCAAATGCGTAATTTGCTATGAAAAATTGATAATTTTGATAATGTTACTTCAGAAGAAAGTTTACTAATGATACTTGGAATACGATTATGAAAAAAAAAATGTTGACTTTGACCTTCAATATCTCCAGAACCAGTGAATTCCCAGGTATGTCCTAGAAGAAAAAAAGTATCCCAGTGATGTGTAGAATATGGGGTTTTCGTTTTCGTTAAGGGTCTTTTTACACCCTTTATAGTGCTACCTATTACCTCTTCTTGCCTAACAAAGGACTGCACATCTTCTAGGCTGCGCGAGCCCCAACTCCTCAGTCTCAAGATGCACGTTTAAAGAACCGCTGACACGTCTGACATCTCCGAAGTTATCATTGCCGACGATATCAACTTCATCTTACCTAACAACGGACTGCACATCCACAACGCAAACACATTGACTGCCAAACTCCTGGTGCTAGGCTGCGACAGCCCCAACTCCTCAGTCGCCAGGAGTGCGTTGAGGAACCTGGCAGCCGTCACATGCGAGGGAACCTCTTCGGAGCTCATCTCCATCATGACAGCGGTGCGGGACATCAGGTAGATGCAGGTCACAGGGTTCGAGGATACCGTCGATGAAGACGCTGTGCTTCCTGATGAGCCTGGGTGAAGGAAACTATTTCTAGATATTTATTAAACCTTAAAACTCTATGACAGAAGGTTTCGGATATTTTTGTACAGTATGATCGATCCTCTAACGGCCTAACCACCACATTACTTGAGTGCGGGTAGTTAAAAGGACACTAGGACCTACAGCGCGATCACTGTCGTACTGAAGGCACAATGCTTGCAGCAAAATGCTGCGAGCATTGTGCTATTATAGTGACTTACAATATTTATAGATTTGATTATAAATGTATCCAGCGGCCACTGGACAGAGAAGCAGACGAGTTGCTGTCACAATTTTGCGACGTTGTTTTGTGTATTTGAGTACATGATGCCGTACCACTCGACGTGCCGCAAGCAGGCTACACACCGGTCTACGTTAATGACGCTAGGCTGTGGTTATTGTGGGCTAGGCCCTTAGGCTCGGAACAGACCGTCTACCAAACGACCGCGCAATTCGCTTGCAGTCGGTATACAGTTGCCACAGTAGCCGTTTTGTATCATTACACAAGTATTTAAACTGCAATTGTTCAACAAGCTGGTTATGGCCATCTTTCAGTTTAGATTAGTGTGACTTCAGTTTTATTTAAACTTTACCCAACACATCTGTATCGTGGTTACGTTTACAATAACTTAAACTCACACGCACATCACACTCAGAACAACTACCTATATATAATCAGGTCATTCAAATATATTTTCTTCCACGCGGGATTCGAACTCGAAAAATGCAACGCAGCAGCCAATAGCTAACTAACAAAAGCCAACTGCGCCGTCAACGTGAAAGTGTTGATGGAACTCAAGAACAGAAGAATAGAAGAGAAGATAGCAGTAAGCAAACCTGGTAAAGGTGGTGAAATAGCACTCGAGGAGCTTCCTCCACTGGTGATGGGTTCCGTCGTACTGAAGGAACCTGCTGCGATACTGGAAGATCCAGTCTGTGCCGAACAGCTGCTGAGGTTCGAGCCTGCAAGGCGTACTGCGTTTGAAAACAGCACAAGCGATTATGTCTCTTAAAGTATAGTCTTTAAAGTCCTGAATACCTTGCTCAAACCCTTTCTAAATAGGATCCTTTTACACAAGGATATAGTCTTCAGAATTTTCTCTTGTTCATGCATCCGTGGAATTTGAAGGAAAACGATGAAAAAGAACTAAGATAAAATAAATGATCACCTGTTAGATTGTCAGCGAATATTATCTTCACATTGAATATTGTGGTAATTTAGGTACCTATTGGATTCCTCCAATATTATACTTAACGTACGAGTATAAATATATTAGTATATCGTCTTAACTAAAACGAAAACTGCATATTCTATTCATCACTGGGTTAGTTTTTTTCTTCTAGACCATACAAAATACAAAAAAAAAGTTTATACAGTAACATCTACAACTTTTACAGTAAATCTTACATAGGGACCTCCTTTTAAGTAAAGATATACCTGTGCTAGGAGAAACCATACCTGGGAATCCAATGATTCTGAAGATATTGAAGTCCAAATTCAATTTTTTTTCGTTTTTTTTTTTCAAAGTCGTATTCCAAGTAGGTATCATTAGTAAACTTTCTTCCCAACAAACATTATAAAAATTATCAATTTTTCATAACAAATTACGCATTTGCAGTTAGAAAACTAAACAAAACGAGCGCCTCACACAAAAGCGTGCGGTCAGTTGAACGACCAAGCGCGAGCGGCCGAACGCTCAGCTGATCGGAATTAATATGAATTATTTTTTAAAGATGAAATAAAGTTTTTTCCCAGCAATATTTGTTTGGTCTAAGTTACTTAATTACACGTACAGAATATGTAGTTAACGGCTTTGTGATCGGTATTTTTACACCCTATAGAGCTATAGAGTAGGTAATTAAATTAAATTACCCATAACACTTTTCTCCAGCGAGTCCGAACTGTTGCTCTCCTTAGAATCCGGCTGCAAAGGCTTATGCGGGTCATGTTTGTCCCAGTCACTGTGGCGGCCGAGCGGACTAAACGACAAATGTGGCAGTCTTTGAGACACGGAGTATAAATGGGCGTTCACCTCTGCCTGCAGTTTCTGACTTTGAACACTGTAGTATTCTTCACGCGATCGAAATTCACTGAGGATGAAACAAAAATGTATGAAGAACAAGAACAAAAAAATAAGGTTACCTACTTGAATTTCTATTTTTAATTTTAGGATGTATAATGGTTTGTTACCTTTGCTTCTTCTTCAACCTGCAATGATTGAGTGCGGGAAAAAAGTAATAAAATAAAGACAAACCAAAAAAAATAGGTTTGTGCTGTTTATCGCTTAATGATAGCATGATATTTATGTACGTTTCCCAATACCTATTATTTCAATGATACGTTTACGTAAATATTATAATAGTTTACATTCTTACTTGTATTGATATTCAGCTTGCATAGGATATCCACGCCTTGAATAATCCACAGGGATTATTGTGATATAATTTCCACTATTTTGTACATTCGGATTTTCTCCGTAAGCCCCCATGTCGGATTGATGTTCCATTTAGCTAAGTATTACTAAAAATATATTTATTTACTGAATAACCATTTTCCTATAAAATTACTTCCGGCACGACAGGATATCGATCGCTTGTCCTTCGCGCCCTTATGAATTATTGCCATAACAAAAATATAGTACGTAATGTTACCAAAAACAATGTACATTACAAGCAAATTGAGTATTGCTCACACAGTATATTATTTAAAATACTTTCTTAAATATTAAATGTGCTGCTAATTGTATTCGTACCATGTAAGAACACGTAACATTTTTGCGTTACCCTCATAATTTTCATTTCCCATTCGTTCAATCAGCTGTCAGAAGTGTCAATGCCAAAATTAAATGTTCCGATGACGCCAGTATTGCTAACTAAACTTTGGTCTTGGCTAGAAAAAACTAAAATTAGCTACAAAAATTATTATCAGCACTTTAGCTTCAGCCTCAACGCCACTACTGTCACCACCACCACCACCACGCCTAACCTACTAGAGTATTAAATGTTGTTGTTCTTTTTAGAGCATTTATTCGACATGATTCTGGTAAAATAAATTATCTAGCGAGGAACTTCTGGAGTTGGCGAAATGGCTCTAGTCTACAAATTAAGACTTGTCTTAAAGGTCTTGTAACCAAGCCAGTGGCATAGCCACAACCAATAAAAAAAAAGCGATGACAGTGACAGCAACAGCTGGGCATATACGTGTTTATTTTGATATGAAAATCAATGAAATAGTTTTGCCCGATATTGTAGATCGAATTCTATAAGTTTTCTGCTACTTCCCACACCGGTTGAGGTGTATACGCAATACGTAATATCTTCAGGAAACGATACTTATTAGTTAAAACCTTAACAATAACAAGTGTACAGTAATAGCGGTCAAAACTGCGTGTTAGCTACGGTAAATAATTGAAATTTTAATCACTTTTCCGCATTGTTGTATCATCTATTCATGATGAAACCCCTAATCAATCGTCCTTGTCTTATCAGCAGGTAAAAATCAAGTGCTAGTTATCGCAAACCGAATGGAGGCGCAGCTAAAGGAGTATCGAGCTAGACAACGCCGTCAAGCGCTCTTAGACTCTGCTAAGCAGCAGTATGAGAAGTCGAAGGAGAAACTAATAAAAATGGTGCTTCCTAAAGCGATGTATGAAGACACAGCTAACAGAGGGGAGGAACATGAGTCGCTTGTAAGTTGCTCACCTTGTAACTTTGTTTAGAAACATTTAGGAAGTATTTACTATATAAAACCTTGAAGAAACATCTATACTGATTATTTTAAAGTGAAAGTTTGCTATTTCTTGACTCTCAAATGGTTTTGGATGAAATTTGGTGCAAGATACTTTTTGTTTGTCCCAGGAGGATGTTTCCTTCAATACATTTTATTATTATCATTTTGTTATTTTGAATTACATGTAGCAGCTTTGCCTGCATGTAATAGAAAATTATCTGAAGGGAACACGGCAGGAGCTAGCAATACTGTAAATATGCATCCAAATGCATTTAGCCATTAAATCTTCACTGCTGAATTTATTTGGATGAAACTTTGTCTATGTCCTAATTATTAGGACATACAATTTGACTTTTTATCCCAGAAGTATGTTTCCTTGGGATAGTTTTTCGTCATTTGTGCGAGGCAAACCATTAAGCTAAAAAACAAAAACAAAATTCAGTAATCAAGCAGAAAGATTGCTATCAATTATCAATATTATTTCCACCATTTCGTAATATGTTTTAATCAAGGTATAAATTCTATATAATTGTTAGTTAAATTTTGGTTGATCATTTATCAAACTGACAAGAAATATTCTGTATTTAATAAATACACCGAGGATGTATCCTGCTTCTTACTGAATAAAAAAATGCAAAGCTTTCTGCTTTAGTGCTCACACCATAAATGTATTGTGTCTATATGTGCGGACTTGTTATTGGCTTTCTAATAATTATGGTTTCTTTTAACAGCTATAAGTTGTCCATGTACTAAATAAATAAATATTCTATTGCAGATGGAAAAAGAAGCGCCGTCACCTCCGCCACAACCAGGGATAAAACCGATACAACCCTTCGATATGTATGATTTGAGCGATGGGGAAAACGATAACGAAATAACTATAGAAACTAAAGATGATAATGATAAACAAATACGTCGATGTAGATTTTGCATCTCCAGGAGCATAGTTTATCTCATAATATGGACATTCACTTGGGGAATCTTCTTGCATTATCAATTTGGTGCTGTATACTTTGTTATCTCAGCCTTAATCGCCATTTATCTCAACACTCGCACTAGACCTAAGAGGGAGGGTGAAGTCTCTGCGTACAGCGTTTTCAACAAAAACTGTGCAAGCATCGAGGGATCATTGAACCCGGAGCAGTTTGAGAGAGAGATAAGATATGGAATAGGCCACGCTGGGACACATATGATATAAAAATAGCAGCCGATACCAACATTACAACAGTATTCGAAGGAACCTTTGCCAATGATGTTACTTTGAGCTATGCCACTTTATAAATTTATTTTATTTATTTATTCTTAGTAAATAACTAAATAAATCTCAATATCCATAGATTTTTGTAATATCTCAGTGTTACCAGTAAAGAAAATGTATGTAGTCTTGTAGGTTTTAATATCTGCATGTGCAATTAATAAAATTTTAAATATTTTACTATAGTTATCAACAGAGGGAAGCTGGTCTTGACATAGTTGAAACATTACAAGGCAAATAATATACAATTAAGCAATGGGACTGATTAAGATGGCATATAATTAGATATTTAAAGTTTGTGTAAGCTCAAACTACCTATCGTCTGTTTTTTATACCCTGAGACTAAATTGACACAAGTAATGTCAAATTTACTATTATAGGAATGACGCCAGTTCTTTTGTGTTGAAATGTATAAAATATTATAATTAGAGAAAAAATGCGAAATCACACTGTTAGCTTCATATGGATATTGCTGGCAGCTTGCCTGGTACAAAACTGCAGTTTTGCAAACCTAGCTACTTAAGTTACCTATATCTAGATCTATTTTTACATTCCCAAAAGTTACTTAAAGCTACTTAAAAATAACCGGGCAAGAGTGCTTCGGACTCGCGCACTGAGTGTTCCGTACAAAGTTACCTATTTAAATAGTTCGATTCCCGAGAGAAAAAGTTTTTTGTAACTACTTTAGGTTTCAGATTTTTTAAGTATAGCTTGTGTTATGAGATCTAGCTTCATGCCAAATTTCAGGGTTCTACGTCAACGGGAGCTATCCTATGGATTTAGACTCCCCCGAGGGTGTCAAAATAAAGATTTTTTGCTACATACCTAAACGATAGATATAGAAATTTTATTTTTTCATAAGCGCAGAATTGAGTAGGTATAAGGTTTTAATTTCAAATCAATATCTCCACGCGTTCCCGAGATGAAGACCCGTGAAAGACAGGCGGACGACAAAGTGATTTTATGAAGGATCAATTTTTTCCTTTACCGTTTAGTTACTAATTTACAAAAAAAGAAATGTAAGGAGTATAGTAGAGAATAATGCTTGGAATGTGATAGAGAATTTGAGAGAAGTCATTATTGACTAAAAAAAGGCTATTGGAATATAGATGTATTGTGCTCTCGATGTTATATACCTAGTAAATTGACATCTATTTCTGTATACTTATTTGACTCGTATTTATTTATTTATTGTACACCATTACATATAATGACAAAAGTAAACTATGTGTATATTTTATTAAATGAATATTCGTAGTTTTTAATGTAATCTAAACACTACAAAGATACTATTTTAATAAAGTTGGTTTTAATATCATGCAAAGACCTATCTGTTTTATTTCACTGCAATTTTTGGGTCTCCAAATATGGAATGGTATTTTTCCATAGTCAGATGTGTTGTCAGGGTTTTCAGCATTCACGACCGCTATGGTCGGACAAGAAGCGATAATTATAATTCTCTTACATGCTATCCCATCTTCAGTTTACCTACCTATCTATAAATAAATAAACCGTTGTAAATATTTAAGATCCAAAAATGTTGGTCTTCAAAAGTCATGAAAAGTATTTAATTAAGAACTTTCAAATCAGCGTTTAAAGTAAACATACGGTTATTTTTTTTTAGAAGGACTGCATCAATATCGAGAGATGTTAGGTATAAAAATGGATTGTGTTGGTATATTTTTATTTTATATGTAGGCACTTGCCTGTTTAATAGCAAGAAATAAGAAAATGTAGGGTACCTGTAAAATTCTGCAGCGGCCACCTAATTCGGATGACTTTTCTATGAACGAATACGTACATACTAAGTCTAATCAAAATAAATAAGTAAATAAAACTACTTCATTATAAATTATATTTCCATTTTAATAATCACATTTACAAATTGACAACAAATAATATACCTATTATAAATTTCACAAATATAAATGCAACGCAATACAAATAGATATAGGTACTTACGAATACATTACAAGCGTAGGTAACTTTAATTTGCACAAAATTTAATCTTAGCTTAATTTTCAAGAAAAAACCTTGTGTTTTCTGCAAATTTGTTTAACTGAACGGTAACATTATGCACACTATTTAGAATAAAATAATAATGATTTAACTTTGAGCATTTAAATTATTTTTTTCTTGCACTAAAAGAAGACAATTTTATTTGTCTGGAAAATAATAATTATTGGCAGGAAATCAACTTGATTTTCAGGACATGTATTTTGGGCGGAATATGCCCAACTTTTAGCTTTTTATTCTATTTGTAGAATAAAAAGCTAAAAGTTGGGCAAGATGTGAGAAATATTGATATTACCGATTATTAATATTGATATTATTGATATTATCAATATTATTATCATATCGTCGATTCTATATTATGTGATCGGTGCTGTTCCTTTAGGAACAAAATATAAATCAAGAATCGATGTTTAAAACAGACAACGACCTATACACACAAGAAAACATTAAACACTTAAATCCAATATTTAATCCTAATTGGTAATCAATTTAATTTACTATCTAACATAATATTTTTTCGAAAGGCAACACTCAAGATGTTTTTGTCAAAACTTTTATGGTAACACCAGAATAATCTGGAAGGGATTCTTGGAATGTTCTAGAAAGCATAATAAAAACATTTTGAAGCAATTTTAATTAACACCACACGGAAAGTACACAAATATAAAATTGACTATGAAATTGATACATTTTCTAACACACTAGGTATATGCGGCGTCATTTCTGTTTTTTTTTAACTTGTCTTTTCTAAAGAGAAAAAAAGTGAAGCAAATCAACACGTGGTAGGTATCTAATATTGCACTAAAATAAAATAACACAGCTCATAGAAGGCTATACGTATGCGAGGAAAAATATTTTTGCAATTACAACATATTATAATAATATCCTACAAACAATGTGAACAAATTACTTAAAGTTCCATTTTATTTTATAAAATTGTAATTTGGAATCACGCAGGCGACAATGTGACAATTCGATTTCATACAAATCATTCTAAACTTGTTCTATCAATTTATTTGACAACGCGTTGTCACATTGTCGCATCGTGGCTTTCTGTGGGAGCTTTTATTTATTTTTAAGCTTATATGCATATACCTATAGCTTTAAATAAATTATAGAGTATGTACTGAGTCAGATGGGGTTATTTTTCCCTAGGGTATAACTTTGGCACAAACTTTTTAACCAATAGGAGCAAGAAACTATTTTTACTGTGTTTCTATTGGTTAATAATCTAGTGCTTAGTCATACCCCAGGGCAAAAGTAACCCCATTTTAGTATTAAAAAAACTACTTACTTTATAATGGCACAACATTTCTAATTTACTTTAAAGAGTTTCAAGTGGACAAATATAAGGCACCATATCAGTATTTACACTTTGCATTGTGGACAGTATTATCAGAAATAGTATCGACAAAGTATGAGTAGAAAAATATACATGATCCATACTTAGCTGCTGAGAAATAAAATAAAATTTACGCAAATTCTAAGCTATAAAATAATAAATAAAAATATGTTTGTGTTTAAAAAGGCCTGTGTAGACTACTGTTTGCTTAAAAAATAAAGCACCTAATATTCTACAAATTATTCGCAAAATGTTGCTACATGTAATAATAATGCAGCTGGAGAATCATAGGTATCATTCACGGAATACTTCAATCTATCTAAGACAAAACATTTATTGTGTATTTACATATGAATGCTTTTTAAGAACGCAATTTAACAGTTCCAGAATCTGGAACGCTAAATTATTATGACAAAATGTCAAGCGCACACACTCACACATGAATACACACACACAGACATGTGATTGACAATGAGGTAGAGTCTGTCTAAAAAATCAAGCAACAATACGATAATACGTTTCAGAAACAATTTTGTTCTTTTTTACGCATTTGAAGATCATTTACAGTACGGCTGGTCGTTATAAGTTGGCGAGTGTGAAGTTAGGCTCTGCGAATTTTGCAGAAATTGGCATACATTTTTTTAAAACCTTTATTTTTGTACGATTCGAGTTTCAAGCGCCAAAATTCGCAGAGCCTAACTTCACACTCGCCAACTTATAACGACCGTACTGTACCTACAGAGACGCCACCGTAACTGGTCATAATTCTCAGAAGCTCTCATTTTTATTATAATTTCGCTATCGATAGATTGAAGTATACCATACAAAGTTCCAGGAACACAATTAACAAATCATACTACAAACAGATCCATACTAAGGAATGTAATAGGAAGCAGCTTCACTTGACAGGGCATTTTAAACTTTATTATTGTAATGTTAAAGTCTAATTTGTCAGTTATGTTATTGTCGAAGTAGAGTTATTGGGGCCGATACGACAGCATTGAATTATTTGAAAATAAACTTATTAACTGTATTTCAATAATGATTTATATGTACTGAATTTTTTTATGTAAAAATCAATTTATCTTCTTCAAATTCATGACTTCATTTCTATCTAAAAAAAAATTGACATTTCACTGGCGCAGTCGAAAAGTTAAAACTAAATCAATATATTTAAGGGTGACGCTTTTTTTTAAATATTTTTACAAATTATAGCTTAGTATGATTTTTAGCCTAATTGTAAACACGTTTATCTAATAGGGGTTTACAATTTGTCTAAAAACTATACTGAACTATAATTTGTAAAAAAAAAGTGCGCCAGGAGAATCATCAAATCTGGATATCCTCAAACTCAAGATTCACCCTTTTTTAACATCTCCAACAAACTATTAATAGTACTTATTATAACAGTAAGAGTACATGTACAAAATGAGTAATTTTTGAGTTCAAGATTTATACCTACAATTAAGGTCGGTTTCAGAATTGAGAATTTTGAGTTAAAACCTGTCAAACCCTAATTTAATCACAAAGTGACTAGTTTGCAAGGAAACGTATTTGACAAATATTTAAGTATTTGACAAATATTCAAAACACAAATTCTTAATCCAGAAATAGGGGTTAATCTCAAACATCAACAGTGTGCCAACTTAAATTAATTTGGGGCAAAAGATTATAAATCTATAGTCGTTTCGTTTTAGCATGGCATACCACTGTCATTGAAGTTTCACTAATAAAGGTAGAACTACATGGCGTATATGACCAACGTGGGCCGTGGGCCACATGCGCCAATATGGGCGCGTCAGCTCCATACATTTTACATGGACTCTAGAGCTAGACTAGTAGAACTACATTAGACCCATGCCACGCAATGCGACGCGACGCTACGTACAACTCAGGTGTTGCCTACAGGTGCGTCACCCGATGGCCTAATGTAGTTCCCGAATCACAAAGAATGCTGGGTTAATGACCGTTACTGCCAATATAAAACAAAACGACTATAGCATTCCGAATGTTCTTTGCAAGACAATGTAGTCTTGCCATCTTTACATTATTATGACGAGAGTTTTTCACTTATACTAGATTCAGTACGTTTAAATAATTATATGGAAAGTATAGAATAACGATTGGTTGGTACTTATGTAATAGTAAGATTTGGTATAACCATCACAATGACTCTCAAGATGGGAGGACAAACATTGGCCAGGCTTAGTTTTAGTTGACCAACAAAATGTGTTTTAGAGATCTTCCGTTAATTATGTGATCTTTTTAACCTCTGATGAAGTTTTAAAACCACCTTACTCCCATAACATGCCGAGTATTACGTATCTTAAGAGGGGAAACCGGAGAGTCAAACTCACGTGCCATTTTTCAGTGTAAAAATCAAACGCTCAACAAAAAAAAAGTAACACACATGATATCTTACTAACCCCCCTTGTGATATTTGTTCATATTATTTCCGAATGGCTCCCATTTGCAAATTATTTTTTTATTTATTACAGCTCTTCAAAATAATTTGCTTCAATTCCTTTGTAATAAAGTCGTGTGAATTTTAGACTTGAGTAAAATATAAACTTACCTAATTCACTATAAAAAATACGTCATACAAAAAGTTCAGCATTGACATGACATTTGTATAAAAAAAAAACCTGTACTTTATTGTTGACTAGTTTATACTAGGTCTTAATAACTTGTACTTATAACTAAATTCAATAATTTTTGCACCTCTATATTTATTCGTAATTATCACTCTTATGTCATAAAAAAACTAAAAACTATTTTGCTAGCTGTACTTGTCATTAACTTTGGTCGTACAGTGACCAACATTTTGCTTTCTGTACTTTGTGACACAAATGTTGACCTTACAGTGATCAACACTTTGCTTTCTGTACTTTTTGACACAAATATTGGTCGTACAGTGACCAACATTTAGCTTTCTGTACGTTGCGACACAAATATTGGCCATACAGTGCCCAACATTTTGCTTTATGTACTTTGTGTCGCAAATGTTGGTCGTACAGTGATCAACATTTTGCTTTCTGTACTTTGTGACACAAATGTTGGTCGTGCAGTGCCCAACATTTTGCTTTCTGTATTTTGTGACACAAACATTGGTCGTACAGTGACCAAAATTTTCCTTAAATCTGTGACACAAATAACGACCTACATTTCCGTATATAAATAACCTTTCAATGTAGTTAAAAAAATATGCGCATTTTGTTATTGGGCATAAACACTCTATAAAAGAGAGCTAGTCAGTTGCTATAGGAGCCGGAGATCTACGAAATATTCTTAAGAACGGTATTCTGTAATGGCCGCGCGTCGGACAGAACGGATTGACGTCAGAACCTCTTTTTACATCAGGTAACAAAAATACAACACTTAGCGCTATGATCATGTGCCAAATAGAATGCACTATTTTATAATTCTGTTCAGTTTGTAGGCGAGCGTAACAAATTAGGCCAATACTGACCAACAAAATGCCGAACGGCATATGTATAGTGTAGTACGACCTTGGATATTTCATCCTCTTATTTTTCCAGTAATCAAGATACCAGGAACCGAAGACGATTGATATGCCGATGGCTACCGGCAGTAAGAACGAAACAAAAGAATGCATATTCCATGTCGTTAACAGAGCTATAATGATTGCACCTATAAGTTGAAGTGATGATCTTAATTTGTCGTTTATAATGCTCATAGCGAGTAACGTCACCCAGAAAGACATGAGGCCGCAGTAGAAGTCTCCAAACTGTAGGATGTTGCCTCGCATGATGCAGTAGGCTACTTCAGCGGCTGCGTCGCAGGCGTGGTAGAAAGTGGAGAAGATCATGGTGAAACCGTACATCATGGCTTCGGTGTAGTAGAGGCGGATGGCCGCGGCGTACATCGAGAAGATGAAGAGAAGGTTGCTCAGAGTGAGTAGGAGGACGGAGAGGAGCATGTAGAATCTGCTGTCCATTCTTGATGAGTCGGAACAGTCCCAGCCTGGAAATGAGAAGGGTATTTATTATTCTTCTGATTTTAACAGTTAATTGATTAGGATTGTTCTACGTTATCATCACAAAGTTCAAAAAAGTATTTTGAGAACCGAAATGTACTAAATAATAAATATACTACATGGAATACTACGCGCGACTTTGGATCGGTTCGGACGGTTACCGAACGACCGGACGGCGAGCTACCGGAAATCACGGGGTCCAGGAACCCAAAGCAAAGAAAAACATAGAAATGGGCTTTAGTCAGTAAAAGCCTGTCACGACCTTCCGCTCCTTCTTAGAGTGGGAGAAGTCATTGGATGATTTCCCGCCTAAAAAAAGTCAACAATAGCGACGCATAACAATAGCTCGCCAAGCGGGTTGAACACGAATGAATTACTATATAATAATGTTCTTGGCACCGAAAGTATTAAAAGAAGACTCGAGAACCTTGATTGTCCTTCTGGTTACATGAGAGAAAAATAGTAATATGCGCATAAACTTACCTCCGTAACCAGGATAACAGGAACAAAACGACATCACCAGCGCACCGAACGTGTTCAGCAAACAGTTGCCATGGTTGCTGCACTTTCCTGACACACAGGACATGGACGATACCGTCAGCACCACCGTCGCATTACAATCCGACGTACCCTGCCTCGTCCCGTTCCAACCCACCATAGACTCATCCCCTTCCTTATCCCCCGTATCCACGAAATACTTCGTCCCGTTGTTCACAGTCTGACACGGACACACAGTCTGGTCACAGAAAAGCCGAAACGTCAAATACCAAGTCCCACTATCAGGAAACGGTATAAAAGTCTTGTCGTAAATAGATTCTGAGTCGGTACTGTTCAGCACAAACAACGCCGGCTTCACCTTATCATTGTACCGACAGTGACCACTCTCCAATGGTATACTAGGATGACCAATGTCCATACACACCACGACCTTGAAAAACTGGTTGTCCTCTGTAAACGCCAACAATGCTCTCTTTTCGAACTCCCTCTTATATCCCATATAGTACTTCAAACTCATAAGAAGGCTGGCTGCTATTGATAAGGTGCCTCCAATATCTAGGAACTGATTGATTTTGAACCTTAACGACTTTATTTCTGATGAAGTTATATTGATGAGACTGGTCGCGTCTTGTATGTCTGCTGTCGGCAGTCCGTAGTCAAAAGTGAAAAAGCGACCTTTGTCATCGCGCATAAGGTCGACGACTGTGTGATTGACTAGTTCATCTATGTCAGTCCTCATATAGTAGGATTCGCAGTCTGCGATTTTGGAGACATTGCCTGTAATGGGGCCGATGTGTATGTAATGCCAGGCGTTGGGATGTGGGACGAAGGTGATGGTTTGGTAGTTGTTGGCTCTTGGGTCGAAGGCGCAGTAGATGAGATTACTGTCCTCTGTAGGTAGAGAGAGAGCTTGTACTCTAAAGAACAGTTCTTTGTCTCCTGAGGAAGTGTTAACAATGGTTATATTGAGCGCTATTGGGTCGACGCGGTCCACAGACATGCATTTGAACAGGGCTGGCAGATCGTTATAGTTGATCTCCGTGACGCCAAGGTAACAATCTATTAGCTCGATGTCTTCGTCTCGTTTCACTTGTAGATCTGTGTATAGTATAGTTTGACAGTCGGCGACTAGACCTGGAAATAAAGAAATTGCAGACATTTAATTTGAGAGCGTCCTTCTCGAAATACATTTATATGCAACTGCTCTTACGTGACTGCGACCTTATTACACATTTTTCTTTCTAGATTTTTTGATCTTGCGGATATTATCTATGGTCTATCGGTTTAGGTGGTTAACAAAAGGTTTAATCTTGGTATGTCTTTTTATAAAGAGGTCGTATATATAATATACACAAAGATTATTTAACGTTTGAATCCCTAACCGGTCCTATGAGACCGCGCTGTTATTGTTTTACTATTGTGTCTCGTTTCGCGGGTATCTGAGTAATTAATTACTCAAACGTTAAATTTAGTTTATTAGCTAACATCGATTTAGGTAAATACCTAGTCGCAAAAATTTTTACATACAATTTATAGACAACTTTTAGATAAAAAGAAATGCCAAGATTGTTTACATTTAGTTAACTACCTAAACCGACGGAGTATAGATTCCTATTGAAATTAAATCTTACTTATGTAAGACTAATCTAGTAAAGACCTTTAGAAATGTGTATTTTGTGTGATCTTTGGCCTTTTATAATGTGAGTAAGTATATTAAATGAAAAAAAAAGAAAATATAACTATAGAAACCTTGCACCTTAAAATAATTGTGAATGATGATTTTTTTTCCAATACTTGCACGCTGCCCGCCCACGACCGATATTAATCGGTGGACGATTTTTTATAGGGGAATAATAAAACACACTGATAGCAATAGTTCAACGCACACGGCCTACAAAAAGTCGGTCGGAATATACTATAGGATTATAATATGTGACGATTATCGGACCTAAAAAAACTCTGTCGTGGGCGGGCAGCGTTATAGTTTTTAAAGGAATGACGTATTTCTTGGAACAAGTTTTCTGAAATATTCGAGTGAATGGGGGAATTACCAAATGTCAATGAAGCGCTCAAGTGTTTTGTCGCATTGCATCTTTATCAAACTGTGATGATACTTATAGATGTGATTATTACTTTATTTGAATGCACTTATTTCCGGAACAAGTGGTGCCAATTGAAAAAATATTTTACTTTTGTATAGCCCATTTATCAAGCCCATATATCCAGTATAACAACAAAAGTCAATGTTATAGCTTGGAATTAAAATATCATCTACATACACTTGTGCTATTAAATGCTTGCCAAGGTTGGTTTGTGGATGGGTGACTATCTTAACATACCGATTTTCCTTCGTGCCTCGGAAAGCACGTTAAGCCGTAGGTCCCGGCTGTCATTTGCGGATCTTTGGCAGTCGTAACGGATAGTCAGAAGACAGTAATAAGTAAGGAGATGATAGCCCATTTATCGAGGATACCATCACTCTGCGATACACGGGCGCGTTTACCAGACGTGCGGAAACCGCAGGGACGATTAGTCTAGTAATAAAGTGAAACCATTTCCAATTTTTGTTTTACTTTTCAAATTCTTTAGAAATCCTATATCCGTAACTAAAACTATGCGAAAGTAACGGATAATTCAAAATAATTTCATATCCGTAAGTTGGTAGCTATCTGGAACCGATATGGTATCGGTATTGTATAAATCCTGTATCGGTATCCGTTTCCAAATCCAAGAATTTGAACATCCTCCAAATTCAAGGTTTTGAAAAAAAAAAATGTGAATAAAATTAAAGTTAAACTTAGTCAAATTTAACATGTAACGATAACGTCATCAAACAAAAAAAAAAACAATCTTTTTATTTTACATAGCCGACATAGGCACTTATAAAAAGTCAGACACTAGTGCACTTATCATACTAAACAGTAAGCATAGAGTCAGACCTTGACTGGGGCCGAAACAACTTATGTTAGTCAACACATTTTTTACAAATCTTACGTAACAAGAGTCAAGTGAAGTTAAACGCCTGAGTAATTTATGATCACTAAATGATTTGAGAGTTGTGGTGGCCCAGTGGACTTACGACTTTTGGGTCGTGAGTTCAAAACCCAGCCGGGCACATTACTTTGTGTACTGTATTTCATCACCACTGCTCTCAAAACGGTGAAAGAAAACATCGTGAGAAACACATGTCCCAGAACCAAAAATTCGAAGACATGAGACATCCACCAATCTGCACTGAGCCCTTGGGATGTATAATGGCCCAGACACCCTCTCCTAGAGAGGAGGGCTGAGTCCCAGCAGTGGGAACATTAGAAGACTAATTATTCTATACGATTTCTAAATAAATATAACATCAAAAAGCACATATTATAAGGATATGCAAGCCATAAAAATCAATATGAATAATTAATAATTATCAAACTGCAGAGTCATTGCAGGATATAATATTTATTATGATTAGTCATTACTGGTAGAGAATTCCTTGTTGCATTAAGTTTGCCTGTATACCACGACTGGACATGAAGTTTAAATAAATAATTATGAGGAGCGAGGGTGTAGGACACGAATCCAGACTCCGGGAGAAACTGCAGATGGAAAAACCAAAAACAATATACCCGACATGGGAATCGAAGCCAGGACCTCATGCTCAGTTTTAGCGCATGTGATTTCTACTCAACCAGGTAGTGTGTTGTTGTGTGTGTGTCTGTGGGTGTGTGTATGGTGTGTGTGTGGGTGTGTGTGTGGTGTTGCTATCAAACATCACAGTAATATTACAAAAATGAAAGTTTTTATAGTATTTTTGTTAGTTACTACTTCACGCTCTAACGACTGAACGGATTTTGGTGCAATTTAACACACGGTAAGAGCATATCCTAGAACAGGACATAGAATACTTTTTATCCTGGGAGTATATCTTCTAAAGTCAATATTTTAGATTCACGCGGGCGAAACCGCTAGCAGAAGTTAGTCTATAGTTACTAATAATAGTTTATTTGAACTCGTCAATCTCAGGAAAAGCTGATAAGAATTAAATAAATTGTTTTGTGTTTGATAACTCATTTATCTAGGAAGGTTATCTATATATAGAAAAGGAGAAACTGACTGACTGGCTTATCAACGCACAGCCAAAACTACTAGGACTAGGAGTCTGACATTTTTATGACGTAGCCGATAGCCGTGCCACGGTAGAATTTCCCAAAATTCGCCCCGTAAGGGGTTTAAACGGGGATTTAAAAATTGTAAGCAGAAACCTGCTTTCACGCGGACGAAGCCGCTGGCAGAAGCTAGTAGGCTACATATAAATTCACCTCCATTCGGGACCTGTAACCAAAGACACCATATTTCTACCTTACCTTGTCTGACCCATATTTCTCTCTTTTTGTATCTCTTTACTGGGCTTCCAAGATATAGGCTATGACTAGTTTGGAGCCCACAGCCACATCTACTGATTCTTTTAACTTTCACTTGTTTTGTTTGTATAAATGTTTCCTAACTTGTGTGTGGAAATAAATTGATTTATTATTATTTTTATTTCAAGATGGGTCTGATAACATACGGCATAGACCTTACAAGGTACAGCTAGTAAACATAAAAACTCCACGCGAGAATCCTCCTTCCATCCATCTAACAATACCAAAAAGAAATCCTTCATACTGACCGCTCCATCTCAACAATAGGTAACATAAATCTAGATAACATTAGCGCGAGCTTTTGTGCGTAACATGGGACCATCGCGACTGCATTCAATTGCCAGGATGTCAGCAGCCGAACAATCAAGGCATAACGAGGTCACATAGCCACAGTTGCTTTTGAGCGGTACGGTCGCTCGCATGCTGTTAGGGTTGGCACTTTGGTAGGTCTAATTTCAATGTGAGAGCGGTGCTCCTAAAATATGAGCCATACATTGGAGTGCCCTAAATGCCCATGAGGTAACATAGCCACAGTTGCTTTTGAGCGGTACGGTCGCTCACATGCTGTTAGGGTTGGCACTTTGGTAGGTCTCATTTGCCAGTGCTCCTTTCCAAAATATGAGCCATACATTGGAGTGCCCTAACTGCCCATACCCCTGCACTGGAGCATTTAATGAGTGCCACCGTTGCTGCAGCTAACGTAGCAATCTTCTGGGTAAAATCAATTTAACGAGTTTACCATCGATTCGAAAAGAAGGTCTCAAAAATGAACAGCCGAATCGACCAGGCAGTTGAGACCCAGTTTTAGATAATGACGCAAAAGGCTTTGTTGGCAGGTCTCGAAACTGGAGAGCCGAGAACGAGCAAGCATTCTAAAGTAACTCTTGGATGTAGACGTAAAAGACTTTGTTGACTAATGTCATATCTGGAGAGCTGAAACGACCAGGCAGTTGAAATCCACTTTTGGATAAAGATCCAAAAGACTTTGTTGGCAGGTCTTAAAACTGGAGAACCGAATCGATCGGGCAGTTGAAAGTGTAAAAGACTTTGTATCCAAACATGGATTTGTCAGAAAAAAACCTTCATTTTTTATTGGATTGAGAATGACTTCATAATTTTATTATTTTTTATTATTGATAGGCTCGCATTTGACCACAATATCACCTGATGGTAAACGACGATGTGTGATGGAGTGCGATGGAACACGAACCTGTTGAGAAGTATAACCTATTTATTGTTCAGGAAACATAGACTCCGGCAGGAAATTTCACTCCTAAGTTGTGCGTTTTCATCTAAATTATCTTCAATGGCCTATCTTCTACAGCCCTGATAAATATAAGCCGGACTGAACATTAGCTAATTTATCCAGAACGCGTACAAAATTGCAAAGTCTGTGATGCGGACACTTTTATTTGATTTATTTTAAAGTCAGAATTCATTCCGGAAGACGCAGCGTTGGATGGCCTCCCACAAGGTTGACCAATGACCTGGCGAGGGTCGGGGACACGGGACCATTCGTTATGACGACACTTGCGGTACGAGTATGTCCCACAGCTTCCACTGTGGCACATAAGCTGAAATGATGACGATTATGAGAAATCATCAAATAACTGCTCCCGTTCTGGGTGGGGCGAAAGGGAGTGATAGTTCACTATCTAAACCCGCCTATGTTCCTGCAGCCCTTTGCGTTTTAGGGCCGTGTCAGATTTAGCTTCTTTAGTATAATATAGACCGTCTAATGAAAGTGCGACCTGAGAAAAAGAGGTTAAATCCAAAAAATTTATATGTGTTATTATTACCTAGTAGGAGAATCATGTCTTGACATTTCATTTTTTTTTTATTTCCTACAATTGCGGTTGAATAATGTTACCAAACAAATTTAAAAAAAAAAACTTCAGGTCGCGCTTTCATTAGACGCACTCTAGTTTAGTTTGCTCCCTGGCAACAGCTCCCCATATCTAAATCTACCGCACACCTCTCAACCCTACATAAGTTGAGAGGTCATTACTGAGTTTGGACCCGCATTATCTTTATAGGCCTAAAATGAGATTTGATTGGAGGATCTCTCTTTTAGTTTTGGACAGTTAAATCAGACGACACGCTTCGTCTATTGCAGATAAGGCATGCTGTTGACCTCTTGTTTTGAATTCAGATATTAGCATAATAATATTCAATTTGCAATTACTTATTCTGCACAGCGTAGTTCATTGCCGAACATAGATATATATTTCCGTTTTTAAGTCGGATGTGAGTTAGCCGGTATGAATGCTAAGAATAGTGACCGCTCCAGACCGAATGACCGCTTCAGACAGGTGCGAATTAGTGCTGTTGCTACGAGTATAAGTGAAAACCGCATTAAAGTGGGATCTTTTACGTTAGATTGACGCAAACGAGGGCCACGGCTGATTTTGTACGTACGAGTAGAACTACGTCGCGGGAAGTGGTCTGAATTTCTTCCTATCTATCTTCTTCCTGCCCTTATCCTATATTAATTGCGTAAATTTCTTCCTATCTAGTGGAAGAAATTTCTTATAAAGTAAGCTGACCTTTGTGCACTTCTTCTATCCCTATTTGTTATTTTTAACCGACTTCAAAAAGGAGGAGATTATTTAGTGTTTGTGTCTACATAAATAAATATGATAAAGAAGATCCCCTATAACAATGACACAAGATGCAGCTAGTCATATTGAACGACTATTTAAATATAAAATTTTCCTGTTTTGCTGAGCAGTGACCATACTCGAAACCATATGTTGAAAACATGAATCACACTAATAACTGCGATTCAGGTGGCTAACGAAGGTAAAAGTTTGTATATGTAAGTACTTGTGTGTATGTTTGTCGCTTCTTCACACTGGAACTTCGAAATAGACTTCTGTACGCTGTAACGTTACGGCAAGCTCGAGGGAGCTAGACGTAAGTCACATTAATAAAAAATACAGAAAATTAGGTACAAAGATTAAATAATATAAAAAGAAGGGTCGGCTTCACACGTCGCAGGATGCTCGGTGGTAGGCAGGCAAAACAACGGCAGCTCAACACGACGCAGGATGCTCGGTGGTAGGCAGGCGACACAACGGCAGCTCGGCGTCTCCGTGAGCACGCAGTAAGGCAGGCAACACGACGGGCAGCCCGACGTCTAGGGCAGCCAACTCGTCGGACAAACACGTAGTCAGGCAACTGACAGGCAGGTCGTTACGACGGTCGGTCAGTTCACATGTAGGTGTCAGGACCGTGGAGGCTGACACACACACACTCTTAGTAAGTAGCTTCAGGTCAAGATAGACGACTTTCAGTAAAACGCACAGTTTCTTATTCAGATTGATGTATATTTGTAAACAAACTGATCAGGGTAATTATATTTAGAGACACTCTTAGTAGGTAGCTCCCGGACAAGAAAAACGACTTTCAGCGTTCACAATCCAAACCAAACTGAGACAGGAGTCAGGGCCGTTTTCCTTCGTTCTCAAATCTCTTCTTAATTTAAAATTCAAAATCTAAAATAAAAAATAAAGAGCAGAACGAAATAAAACGGTTTACAAAGGTGGCAGTCTGTCGCTGCCCTTATTAGTAAAAATGTAATGTAGAACGAGCTTAATAGAGGTCTAACTACTCTTTGGTATATTATGTCTATGGCGTAAGAAAAATAAATTAACAAAGACACATGTCAACTCAAGTGACAATGACAAACTATAAAAATATTGTATAAACAATTTAATATGTTTACATGAATGATTTGAAGGTGAGTTTATAATATATAATAATATAAAACGTAAGTAAACTAAAATATGTGATTCTGTGTAGCAGAATACCACATTTCCCCGACGACCCCAGAAAAATTTTCGACTAGAAGAAAATTTTGGAGGTTGAAATATAGTCCTTGATCTAACACACAACATCTTTCATGCTTTCATCAAACACTCTCATTCGATCACACGTAGGAGATATGGTTCACATTCAATGACGCATACTCCACAAGGAAATATTTATGTAAGATTACTAAGGCTTATTTTTTTAATTAGGTGTCGTAACCCGCACCTGTTTGAAAACCCATTTAGAAGAGAGCATTAGGGCTTATTTAACGAGTTGCTTATCCGCTCGAGAGCATAAGGCTTATTTAACGAGTTGCTTGACCGCTCGAAAAGTTTAAGGTTTAAGAAAAAACCTCAAGTCTAAACTTAAGTTTAAGAGACTTAAGTTTAAGAGATAGAAAACAAGATAGAAAACAAGTTTAAGAGATAGAAAACAAGATAGAAAACAAGTTTAAGAGAAACTCAAGTTAAGAGGAACTCAAGAGGAACTCAAGTTAAGAGGAACTCAAGTTAAGAGGAACTCAAGCTAAAAGGAACTCAAGCTAAAAGGAACTCAAGTATCTTCATTATGAGAAGACTATAAACAATAATAATGGGAAACAAAATAAATCGAATGTGTTTGGTTATTTTTTTGTAAGAATAAGATTAAAAGATAAAAGATAAAAAGATTAAAGAGATAGATAGATTTAAGAGTAAATTGTCAAGTATCAAAAGCTAAATTGTAAAAGAAAATTGTGAACGCTAAAGGCGAAGTCAGCTCAAGTATAAGAGGAAGGAGGGAACTCAAGTCAGGGAGTGACTTAGGTTAAGGAGTGACTTTAGTTTGAGAGGGAGAGGGAAATTAAGTCAAAAAGGGATGAGTGTTATAAGAAGGGTGTGTACGATAGTGCAGTATTTGAGATAGGTAGTTATGTTTGTAAATGGTAACGACTGTAGGATATTCTCCTACAGTACGTTGTAGAGTAAACCAAACCCAGTTTGGGAGTGACCACGAATGGTTTTAAGAACACTTCCAAGTGAAGAATGGGTACGATTACCAGTGGGTAAACGTAGTGGTGTGCAAGTGTGTGGGGTGCAGAGTAGTGAGAAATAGGTAGAGAGTTAAGTGTAAGTGAGAGTTGTGTAAGTGGTAACGACTGTAGCATATTCTCCTACAGTACGTTGTAGAGTAAACCAAACCCCAGCTTGGGAGTGACCACGAATGGTTTTAAGAACACTTCCAAGTGAAGAATGGATGCCAATTACCAGTGGGTAATGGAATGTGTGTGGTAGTGTAAGTAGGTATGAAGATGAGTTGAGTAGAAGAAAGAAGAAGAAGAGAAAAAGTAAATTAGAAAAAGTCGAGCCCACGTTAAAAAATAAGTGTGACAAGTGTGTGGGTGATGGGGTGAGTTCTAAAAAGTTGGGCGCCAAACTGTAACGTTACGGCAAGCTCGAGGGAGCTAGACGTAAGTCACATTAATAAAAAATACAGAAAATTAGGTACAAAGATTAAATAATATAAAAAGAAGGGTCGGCTTCACACGTCGCAGGATGCTCGGTGGTAGGCAGGCAAAACAACGGCAGCTCAACACGACGCAGGATGCTCGGTGGTAGGCAGGCGACACAACGGCAGCTCGGCGTCTCCGTGAGCACGCAGTAAGGCAGGCAACACGACGGGCAGCCCGACGTCTAGGGCAGCCAACTCGTCGGACAAACACGTAGTCAGGCAACTGACAGGCAGGTCGTTACGACGGTCGGTCAGTTCACATGTAGGTGTCAGGACCGTGGAGGCTGACACACACACACTCTTAGTAAGTAGCTTCAGGTCAAGATAGACGACTTTCAGTAAAACGCACAGTTTCTTATTCAGATTGATGTATATTTGTAAACAAACTGATCAGGGTAATTATATTTAGAGACACTCTTAGTAGGTAGCTCCCGGACAAGAAAAACGACTTTCAGCGTTCACAATCCAAACCAAACTGAGACAGGAGTCAGGGCCGTTTTCCTTCGTTCTCAAATCTCTTCTTAATTTAAAATTCAAAATCTAAAATAAAAAATAAAGAGCAGAACGAAATAAAACGGTTTACAAAGGTGGCAGTCTGTCGCTGCCCTTATTAGTAAAAATGTAATGTAGAACGAGCTTAATAGAGGTCTAACTACTCTTTGGTATATTATGTCTATGGCGTAAGAAAAATAAATTAACAAAGACACATGTCAACTCAAGTGACAATGACAAACTATAAAAATATTGTATAAACAATTTAATATGTTTACATGAATGATTTGAAGGTGAGTTTATAATATATAATAATATAAAACGTAAGTAAACTAAAATATGTGATTCTGTGTAGCAGAATACCACAACGCAAGGTATACATGTAAATCATCCTCAATTTTTTTTATTATAAAACACAGTACCCCACACCGTCTGTCTAGCTGAATCTACGTAAGAAACTCAAAACCAACTGAACCGATTTTTATACGAATTTCGCCAATAGACAGAGTGATTCAGAAATATAGAGAATTTCAAACCTTTGTAACATCTGTGCGAAGCTGGGTCGCTAGTCAAGTAACAAATTGGAATACAATTAAATAATTACAGAACTAACAACTAATTGAATCGTGAAGCCATTGTGTCTGAAACGTGGAAAATTACATGTGAGTCGATAATATACTTCCATTGTTGGATTTCGTGATATACTGATTAAGGAAAACCTGGCGAAAATAAAATTGTAATTTTCATATCGGCCTTCGTACTGCATAATTCGATTGTAGTTTCTTATTTTTAAGACTTGGAGTAACTCCAATAATGTGATTTATAACGATTCATGAAAAAAATCATATTCATCACCGCTGCTCTCAGAACAGTGAAGGAAAACATCGTGAAGAAACCGGCATGTCTTAGAACCAAAACATCTACAAATGTGGTGTTTTAGTGGATTATGCACGTCCTCCATAATCCACTAAAATGCATGTATTCCCTCTTCTAGAAAGGAGGCCTGAGTCCCAGCTGTGGGAAAATTATAAGGCTAATAATGCTAATGCTAATAAAAAGAAAAACTAAACTTTAGAGAAACACTGATGACGTGACTGGTATAGATTAGGACAAAAAAAAACCAAAAATTCGCATCCCGTAATTAGAATGCGAGAATTGAGTGTATCAATACTTTTTCTATTTTATTTCAGGGTTAAACCTGTATTTATACTTGCCCCATATTTGTACTTGCCCGGTTTCGAGCCCGCACCTCATGTCGGAGAGGCGGCAATCATTTTTCTCATTTATATTCCGTGGAAAATGATTACACATTGAGCCACCTTTCGAAGCTACATAATTCATAATGTTTGAGACCTTCCCGAAAAACAAAAATGTAAAAAACATCCTCAACCCTATAATAACATGGATCAGATCGGCAAAAGTTCAATCGAAAAGTAATGAGGCTATTTATAACCGGTGACGCAAAACAGGGATGTTTTCGTCCAGAAATGTAAAATGAAGGACACGCGTTTAATTCACTTAAGGCAGGTCTCCATCATCATTACAAATGGAGTGGCTAAACGCATATCGATCCACGCTATTTACGGCAATTCGATCTTTAGATATCTAACTATGTTTAACGCCCGTTTTCATTAAGCTATCTATCTACAGTTGCAGCTACTAAAGATAAACAAATCTATCCTTTTGCCTTTACTTGCTTTCCTATAACCTACCGACGGATAGCATTATAGTCTAGTACTACCAAAATTATGGATTGATAGATAGAATCTTACTGTTTATGTCTATCTATGAACTGCGGTAGGTTATTGAAAACGGGCGTTACAGTATCTAGTGTGTAAAGATTCTAGAAAAATAATCATTTTTGAATAGTCATGAACGCAAAGCGTTTTGGGAATACATTTATTATGTGTACAGCTAAAGAGTGGAATTCGCTCCCGGAGTATTTGTTTCCTGATAGCTACAAGCCAGGAGTCTTTTAGTCGAGTGAATAGGTTACTTCTAGGCAAGCGCGCTCCATCGTCGACCATATCATAGCTTACCATCAGGTGAGATAGTGGTTAAACGCGAGCCTACCAATACTTTAAAAAATAATGAGGATAATCAGCCTTTTAATTTTCCCACAGCTGAGACTCAGTCCACTTCTCTCTAGGAGAGGGAATACACCGCGCGTAATCTAACACGCGGCGGGCTCAGTACGATGTCACGAAGAGTTTTTTCAGGTCGCGAAAATGTATTTTTTTGTGGTGTAACTATAACTTCATAGTTTTCAGACTCCTGTTCTTGTCATATAAGGCTTCTCTTCAAATCAATTTTGTTATGACATATTATACCTACGAAAGAAGTTAGTTAGAAGTTTAATTTTTTCGCAGCTTCAAGGGACCACAGACTTGAGTAGTAGAGAGTTGATATAGTTTTAATTTCAACTCGATACCTCAACGCGTTCTCAAGATTGATCAGTCGGATTCAGTGATCCTATATTAGTTCAGTTTTTTTTTGAGTTACGAATATAAACTACCCAAATATTTTACGACCCACAATTTCGGGAACATCTCCAGCACAATTTCGGAAGAGGAAGAGCTCCTCCATTTAACCAATAACGTTTCGTCACAGTAACCAGTCGTACGTAGCAGTCAGTTGCTGCCTTCCCAAACGTTCTCAGGATACAATCAATCAACTGGTGTCAAACCGATTGATGCTGCATCTGTTTAGAGCACTGATAACAGAGAGGTCGACGGTCACGGTATTTATAGGCGGTGATAATTAAAAAGATTGTCTCGAGACGTTGATTTAAATTGTTCTTGAACTATTCTAAGGCATGTTTATGAATGTAAGCAGTAAGGTCCAATACTAGGTATAATTTTTGCTCCAGAAAAGGGATTTGTTTTTTTTTTCTCTTTATTTATTTAGGGACATTTATAATCGCAATGCGTATGTCAGTCCCATCGTACCCTAAATACATGTTAAGAGATACAGATCTGGGCCATGAACCTAAACAGACTCCTCGCATCATCGCTATTTGGTTGAGCCAAAATTCCATTCAATGTGCCTACTTCAAGTCTGTTCAACTTCAAGACTCTAAACAAATTATTTGTTTTTTGTAAGGTGGGATATCATCAGAATGACTTTTCCCACTCTTGGGCGGAGCGGGAGGACGTGTCAAACTTTTACTGACTAAAACCCAGTCCGTTCCTTCTTTGCCTCCGATCCAGGGTTCCGGGTTTTCCTTTCGGAAGCTAACCTATGGCCCCAGAGGCCTCGACCCTGCTAGGCCCCTACGGCTCCATAAAAGGATTAGTTACGTTTAGGATACTGGTGAGAGACAAGCGCAAGCCTATCAACAGTAAAAAAAACTGTCACTTAACAATAAAAGCCATAAACCACAATTAAAAAAAAAAAGGATGAAAAAAAAGTTTTATGGCATCCGAGAGTTTTTGACATCAACCGGCCAGTAGATAATTATGGAATAAGACATGTTTTGATTTTCAATAGATAAGTAGGTATGTGTGCCAACTAATTATTGTATGTGTTAAACATGACATGGATGATTAATTGTTAGCCGGTTCATTACTTTGGAATCAGTTAATGGTAGCTACATGCTACAGGACTATTGGCTATTAGTATTATTGGCTACAAGTGCTAGTATTAGTACCTAGCTATTACTCATTTTTATTATTAATAATATTGGCTTTGAACACATATTAAGCATAGTAAGATATAATGTGATGATAAACAACACGGTTGACAGTGCATGAGCGATTGAAAATGCACCCACGATATAGTCCGGTCAAAATAAACATTCAAGTTTGCATTAATTCCCAACAAGCTGGATTTTTGTGCAGGCCTTGAGTACGTCATTACAAATGATATGTCAAAAGTCCCTATCGATCCCGCTTGTGCGTTGTTTTTTATTCGAGGTCAAAGGTCACAAATTTGCGTTTTTTGCGTATATCTCTGAAAATACGAGAGCTATCGAAAAATGGTTCAGACAAAGTTTGTAGATCGTAAAATTGTCTACAAAAAATATCTTAACACTTTTCTTCTACAAAGCATCGTTTTCGAGATATCGTGACTTTAGACCGTAGGAAAGTCGTATTTTAGTGTAACAATCACTGTGGTACGGTTAGCCTCATCAACAACGAAGTCATATTCATATTGAATGCGGGCAATGACACCACTTGCTAGCTTATCAAAACCAGTCTAAGCTTCCTTCAAGATGGTTTTCTTGGAAGTCAAAGGTTAAAACTTGAGACACTCTTCGTCGAAGATGCTGGGTTTTTTTTTTTTTTATTTCAGCCGTTTTATCTGCTTCATTGCCACCGAACAAACAATATTTCTTGAAACAAAAACACGATTCACTACCTCAAAATCTAGGAGGACTAATCCCAGCGTGTGGTAGCTATCTCCGCCTCACGCTGTCTTTTAGCTACAGCGATGTTGCTCTTCCGAGTGTATGCTTTACGACACTGCTTATGTGTCGTTACAGATGATTTGTCCTTCAAATATTCATCGAACCCATCACCCCGTAGTATGAGTGCATATTCGTATTTTCTATGTTTAAAATAGCCGTAATTCGAGAACAGTGCACCGTAGAAGGAAAACGTTAGATCATTTTTGTAGACAATTTTACCATCTACAAACTTTGTCTGGACCATTTTTTGGTAGCTCTCATTGTTTCAGTGATATACGCAAAAAACGCAAATTTGTGACCTTTGACCTCGAATAAAAAACAACGCACAAGCGGGATCGATGGGGACTTTTGACATGTCATTTGTAATGACGCATCCAAGACCTGAACAAAAATCCAGCTTGTTGGGAATTAATGCAAACTTGAATCTTAATTTAGTCTATTTTGACTGGACTAATATAGGAGTAATCCTAGTGTAGGGCAAGGTTTTTTTTAAAGAGATATTTTTTTTTAAAATGGTCACGATATCTTATGTAAAATGTTTTTAAAACAGTTATGAGTTTGCAAGTAGACGGATGTAGAGGAAGAGGGAGACCAAAGAAAAGATGGATGGACCGTGTGAGGACTTACGAGTATATGAAAGAAAAGGGAGTTAGTGATGTTATAACGCGTGTGACAGGACAGAATGGATGAAAAAACTGTTGCGCCAACCCCAAGTAACACGGGATAAGGGCGGGAAGAAGAAGAAGATATCTTACGTAAAAGAAGACTATAAGGTAATACCGTGAACCACCTAAACCGAACGTATACGCATATCGCAATAATATTATAGTATCGCAATCTATTAATATAGTTATTGGAGGCGTTAACGAATATACCTAGTGATAACTAGTCAGATAAAGCTAGATAATGATTATACGTGATAGATATAAGTATGCATACAAAATTCGTTACTATTTTGGTATACAATTAAGTTTATTCTTTCCTATTCTATTTGCAATACCTAAGGAAACCCAACAGCGATATGAATATCGGCAATTCCCTGTTATGTTTTTCCTAGCCTAGTTTTTTTAAATGTATCTCAAATTAAATGTTAATCTTATTTTTACATGTTTTTTTTTTTGTAATTTGTTAAATATCGTGTAAAAAATAAAAATTCTCTAACGTCACATGATCTCAGTAAATCACCTAACACCATATTATAACCTAAGGCCTAATGTCCACGGACGCGTAGCTTCATAGAAGCGTATTTGTCACTATAAGCTTGGTTTTTAAATGTATCTCAAATTAAATGTTAATCTTATTTTTACATGTTTTTTTTTTGTAATTTGTTAAATATCGTGTAAAAAATAAAAATTCTCTAACGTCACATGATCTCAGTAAATCACCTAACACCATATTATAACCTAAGGCCTAATGTCCACGGACGCGTAGCTTCATAGAAGCGTATTTGTCACTATAAGCTTGGTGTACGCCTGTATAAAGCTTAGGCACATATACAAAACTATGAAACTGTGACGACGAAGCGGCAGCGTCGTGCGGACGTGTCACTGCTTCGTCGACGCACACCAAGCAGGTTCACGCAGGCGTATAATGACAAATACGCGACTATGAAGCTACACGTCTGTGGATCGAACTTAGTCGATTGAGTCTTAAGATTCACCTTCTCAAAACCTTCAAAAATATTTAAAAAGATGCTTACCTTGCTGCTCAACTTTCTGCTCCCTCGGATCCTCCCACTTAATATAAATCAGTGCGTACCAGTTTCCTGGCTTCGGGTTCTTTATCTTATAAGTATTGTTCTTGCCATCAGACCTGATAGCCAGGGTGTACACTGGCTCCCTGATCGCAGGATCCAAGAAGTCTTTAGGGAAGTCGTACCCATCAGGGTTGACTGCTGGGTAGGCACCGTGCTTTATATTTATGATGACATCCTGTGGATCGCAAGACCCTGTAATTGGAAAAAGGAACATCAAAAACTGGTTAAGTTTTGGTGCGATAGCTTTTGATTACAGACTAATTGTGAGGTGGAGGTTGGAGGTGTAATTGGCTTGCTGTCCTCTATGTTTTTTTTTCTAATCTGCATGTCCTCCAAGCGATTCCGAAACATTATCTGACTTTCGTTTCGCCGTTGAACGGTTCACCGACAGAACGATGCACTTTTCATTTTTTCACCGACAGAACGTTTCAAAGGCGAACGATTCGCCGACAGAACTACACACTTTTAATTTTTTATCGAGTGAAAGTTTCTTCACTCGCGAACGATTCACCAACACAAATGTTCGTCTGCCCCTGGGATATGAAAAGTGAACCGTTCAACGGCGAAACAAATGTCGGAAAAATGTTTCGGAATCCCTCCAAGCTGTAATAATTAAATAATATTTTTTTTTTTATTAAAAAATACAACGTTGCAGTTGACGGCGGTAAATATCTACAGATAAACTGCTGCCAGAAGTTTTGCCCGCGTAAAAATTGTCCCAATGGCACATATTGCTGGGATAGAAAATATCTTATGTGCTATTCCAAAACATGGTACCTATACACGTGTACCGAGTTTAAAAATATAAAGCTCAAGCGTGAACAGGTAACAAACATAAACACACACTCGCAAACTTTCCCCTTTTGGTAGCTACTCGTATACGTAATCTTAGTGGTATGGTCTACTGCAATGTTTTACTATTTGCATCGGAATTAATAAAAGGTACGATAAATATCGATTGTTTCGACCTTTACCGTCGAACATTTCATAAAAGAATAATCTTTAGAAAGAAACCAAAGAAAGAAAAACAGTTATTGGCGCAAAAAACGACGCAATTTAAAATCTAGTTAAAAATATCTAAAAAAATAAGGGAAAATATGAGTCAGATCCGCGCCAAACGCTCTATAATGCCATGCCCTCATGCATAATGCGACGAAAACCCAGCGCTGGTTCAGCTTGGGCCGGTAGCGGTGTCGACGAAAAACGTCGATCCGGTGTAGTGTGCAAATTGATTTGAATTGACAGAAAGAAAAAAACAGGAAAAATAAAAAACTCTACATAATAAGTATAAAACAAAATCGCTTTCCGCGGCAGCCCATTTATTATCTTATTTCACAGATAATATAATATTGACATCTTATTTCTAAACCACGCAACGGATTTAGATGCTATTTTTGCTAACAGAAAGATCGAAAAACGAGAAAGATTTTTGCGTATAATTTGCACCTGCACGAAGTTGAGGTGAGCCACTAATTATGCAAACATATTATACATACTGATATTTGATTGTAATATTTACCCACACAGAGATAGGCGCGCCATAATGACGACAGTAGTCGGTAAGTCCCCTCTTTAAGGAATGCCTGGAGTCTCTCCACTCCACAGGTGACATCTCTCCAGTGGAGAGATGCAACCGTCATTTCTTGTTCACACTCCTTAAAGAATATCTTATCTGTTAGCACAACAAGTGGGCGCTCTGGGTAATGATACCTATACCTGGCTAGGGTTGTCCGATTTTCAAACCGAAAAGCCGGACAAACCATTCTGTTTGGCCGGACATTTAATAAAAAAAAAAGCCTCTATTTGAAGTATCTCTTATTTATTTATTGTGCAGACCTACCACAGTGTTGTCTTTTTAACCCTAAGGTTGACTGATAGAAAATGCCCTGATGCATTAAGTCTGCCTATGTACCACCAATGTACATGAAGTTTAAATAAATAAATAAAAAAAAATACTTTTTACATTCTAACGAAATAACAAGTCATTGCTGGTCTGAAAACGCTTGCAATTTCAAGAACACATGAAAATCTATTAAAATGATAAAATTCAAAAAGCCTAACAAAAGCCGGACAGGCCTTAGGTACTCCGTCTAATTTGGCCGGACACACGACCAAAAAGCCTGATCGTGTCGGCATTATCCGGACGCCTCTCAACGCTACCTATACCTATGTAAGTCTGTACTTCAGTAACATAATCTTCTACAAACGACAATTAATTAATTTAGCCACTGTCCTGATAGAACAGCCCACGCAATTACGTCTCACTTACACCAGTGATATATTACTTGAATTGGATCAAATACTTCGCAATAGATGTGTCTTAGGGCAAAGTCACTAAGGACTCTTGCTCACGGCGACTTTTTGCAGTGATGCAGTAGTGATGCTGTCGCGCGTTTACAGCGATATAGTCGCAATGCAGTCGCTTACTATTTAAAGACCTATTACACCACTCCTTTTTACGAACGGCCTTACAGCCGAAACCAATAACCTATCTATCACATATCGGAGATTGAAAAACAAATGAAACAACAGAAAACATGATAATTTCGTTCATTCCCACTAGTTCGACTCAGTAGTTCGATCGTCGAACTAGTGAGACTTTTTTTTCTCATTTGTTCGACCGTCGAACTAGTGAGAATTTTTTTTCTCATTTGTTCGACTGTCGAAAAAGAGGTAAAGTTTGTTTTTTGTTTGTATGAGGTAATCTGTGGAAGTACTGGTCAGATTGCTAAAATTTTTTCACCAATAGAACGTTGTTGTATTCCTGAGTGACATAGGCTATGTTTTTTTAAATCTAATTAATTCGATAGTCGAACAAATGAGAAAAAAATTTCTCACTAGTTCGACGGTCGAACAAATGAGAAAAAAAAGTCTCACTAGTTCGACGATCGAACTAATGAATCGAACTAGTGGGAATGAACGGATAATTTTTGTATTGTATCATTTGTTTTACAATCTCCAATATGCCAAAACTGGAGATCGATAGGTTATTGGTTTCGGCCGTTAGTCTAAGTCGCGTAGTGTAATAAGAGTAAGACGGTCTTACTCGGGCCGTTGAGGCATAGAGTCGACTTAACGAGTCGACGAATCGAGTGGTGTAATAGGCCTATAACCGTGTCGCCCTCACTACGACTCTCAGTGGCGAAGCAAACGCGATACTGTTGCGATGTAAACGCTATACTGTCGCACTTCTGTCATTTCTCCGTTCTCTTCCCGATATAGGCTGACACGGCCTGCCGTTTGCTTCGATACAGTCGCGATGCTGTAGCGCGCTAGTAGACCTTTAGCACCGCTTTTGTAGCGCGTTGCAAATGCGAACAACGCGCGTTAGAAACGATGCTGCATTTGAAAGCTTCGTTATAAGCAGTCACCCATAGGACGAGTTGAAGCGAAAATCAAAAAGTGTAAAAATGTATAAAGTGGATGATCCATCATCGCTATAAGCTTTGGTTTGTTGGGTCGTAGACTTACGTTAGAGGATTCATTAGCGTACTAAATACGTTTCCTCTCTTCGTTGGCTAAGTCATGGTGTGCTCCCAGACAGAATTACTTTGTTACTTGGGTATACTGTTACATCAGAAGAATTATGCACCGCGGACTTATAATTTTGCTCGCCAATGGATCACCGCCTTAAGGGCGCTTTCAATTTATGCGTTTCGTGTCGGACCGCTGCGGTGCCGAAGCGGTGCGTTAGACGTACTGCGTACGGACGATCGTATTTTTTCATACAAAGCGCGCGGTGCGGCAACCGTGCGGCGAACGGTCGACAACAGGACGGCAACGTTACACGCACCACGTGATCAATTCGGTGTTGAATGGTGCGATGTTGAATAGCGCATCACTGGCATACAAATGCACGGCAGCCAGATACATTTTCAATTTAGGCGCTTGTTGTCGGGAATATTCGCATATCGTCGCTCGTCGCTAGTCGTAAGAATCTTATTCATCATTAAAAATACTAATTGTACAACAGCTATTAATAAACTTTTTAAAATGATTCATTAGTTATGACCTTGTGGTAGAAAACAAGAATAAATTGAGGAATATTTGAACACTACCCATATTCAAATAGCTAGGCCGCCAATTTTGTAAAATATTTAATTTTTTCACTAACGCCCGTTTTCAATAACCTTAGAACGCAGTTCATAGACAGATAGCTATCCCTGATAAACAGTAAGATTCCATCTATCAATCCACAACTTTTGGTAAGAAATGCTATCCGTCGGTGGGTTATAGGAAAGCAAATAAGAGCAAAAGGATAGATTTGTTTATCTTTAGTAGCTGCAACTTTAGATAGATAGCTTATTGAAAACGGGCGTAAGTACACTGTGCAGTTGGTAAAGATGACCAAATCAGTATTAGGTATTCGATAAGCGAAGACATGGCCATACTATCTCCGTAGAGATTAAAAAGTCACTCGTCTTAAATGATGACCCCAAGAATTCGGTGTCACTGACAAAATATTATCAGCCTACAATGTTCCGTCTGGTGGTTAAGTTGAGACAGAGATAGGTACAGAACTTTTCTCTTTAAAGAGTGGAATTCACTGCGAAAACCTAGTCGAGTTGTGTACTTTTTTTGATATGGGAAAACATGAAATGACTTCGCTCTAGACGAGAATGAGAGGGTGTGTCAGACTTTTATTGATAAAAACTCGACGATCCAGCAATCATCGGCCCTACTGGACCCCTTTTAGTATGCTAACATCTCTTTGAAGCACGCGTGGAGCATTATGCGATATTGACGGCGAGCTACGCGTTGCTCATCGTCCACAAGCTCGCGTGTCCAGTCTCCATTCTATGTCGCTTCGGATCATGGCCTAAGCCACAGCCGGACGCGAGACAGCGAAAGTTAGGTAGATGTTAAGTTCTAGAATTTTTGATTCTATGAAGTCGATTTTCTTACGGTGTCTTGATTCTTACATTCTAGACTTTGGTCATTCTATCGTTTTGGGTGTTATACTTGATATCAATAATATATGTTTTCTTAAAATAAGTATTAATTAGCAACTACGTTCTCTGGGGCCATGGATTGGATTCCGAAAGGGAAGCTCGTGACCCCGCAACGAAGGCAGCGAAGGAATGGGGTGGGGTTTAGTCAGTAAAAGTCTGATACTCAATCACGCTCCGCCCAAGAACGGGAAAAGTCATTCTGATGATTCTCCACGTGAAAAAAGAAAACTAGTCTGTTCTAACTAATGAATAACCTACTTTTTGGGTAATATTTTCTTTTTCTAAAGCCACAGTTTCAAAATTTTGGAGAAGAATAATAGAAAGAGAAAATTACGAATAATCAGCTGTTTCAGGAGTTGCACGAAATTGCCTCTAGGCAATTATGTCGTTACTAGTACCTACTGACCGTTACAGTTTGGCAGTAATGATACGATTCACATCTTTTCACACTTGACATAACAAGCCATACATTAGAAATTATAATAATTCCGGTGTTAGAAAGAGACAGTGTTACTCGTCCGTTATATGTAGTTATAGCTCCGTCTTACTCTAATTACAAATCATAGAAGGGCTCTTGATCTTAAGCACTCCTAAGCATCACTTAGAGAAACAACTTTATTTTAAGGCAAAATTAAATAACATGGTTGAATACTTGTGCCATGCCATTATCTACAAAATTGATACTTGATACGATAGAGGGGCTTTCCTTACAAGGGGTTTTTGCACTCATCAATATGAACAACTTTTACTATGCGACAAACCCTGAAACCTCGAAAAAAATCCGCTTCATACATTTATGTTCATATAATTTGACAAAATGTATGGAGTAGCCGATTTTTTTTCGCTGTCCAAAGCTCCTCTGTTGTATCAACGTTGTATAGGTACTAATATTATAAAGAGAAAAGATTTTATTTTTTGTTTGCCTCTTTGTTTATATATTACGTTTTAACTTAAAAACTACTTTACTGATTTCAAAAATTCTTTCACCATTAAAACGCTATATCTTCACTGAGTAACATATAAACATAGGCTATTTATTAATAGATAGATTTAAGTTTCCGCATAATTTATTATTTCTTTTGGTGTACAGTAAATTTTATTATATTCTGTTTATTTTCTACTTTGATGCGGACGAAGCCGCCTGGCTGAAGCTAGTAGTAAAAACCACGACTGTTCCCATGGGGCGCTAGGTATTAGATGATAGACGCTAAGTATTTCATTCTAATGCCTTTTCTGACCAAACACGACCGCTACTTGCGTGCAGACATCTGACCTTTTCCAAGGACGTCTAGACTAAAAGGTCAGTGTTTAAAGAACTAGTTCTCTTTTCATTTTTGTGAGGTCAGAAATTATTAATCGTTTTTTTTGGCTTGTTTTAACGTTTGAATCCCCAACCGGTCCTATGAGACCGCGCTGTTATTGTTTTACTATTGTGTCTCCTTTCGCGGGTATCTGAGTAATTAAGGTAGGAAATCATTAAAATTACTTCTAAGTTCGTTCTGTTCGTTCTTTGTCCTCATTCCAGGGTCCCAGGGTTTCATCACCAGGATTTAACGATCTACTCGGGCACATAATATATGTCGCGATATCGCGAATATTCGCCTAATCCCGATAATGCAGCCACATGTCAATGGCATAAGTGATAGGCTTTTAGCGAAGCTTACATTTTCTTATCTCGGACACTTTGTATGTAATTTAGTTACTAAAAAATTGCTATGATTTTAAATAATTTTTTGAGTATTATTTTCATTTTGTTTTAAGTTTTTTAATATATATTTTTTTATTCGTTAAAATATTGTTTTTAAATTTGTTAAGTATAAAAAAAATATGTATTATTCATTAAAAGTTTTTAAATATTAAAAAAACATTTCATTTACATTTCCAAAAAATATTTCTGTTGCAAAAATGTGATATTAAAACTAATGATTACTTAAAAGAATTGAGACAATTATGACGAAAATCAAAAATATACAGAATTTGAGAGACCATGACCACAGCATATCTCACATTAAATCTTTTATTAAAACCACAACTAAATCATACGTTGAAGTGGTCCAGTATTTGGTCTCGCCTGCTGGAAATTGGAGTGCCACCAAAATTAGTCCGCCTAGTACAAAGCATATATCGCAAATATACATGCAAAGTGGTTCACGATGGTCTCATCTCGGAAGACATCGCAGTGCACGCGGGTGTTCGCCAGGGTTGCCTTCTCTCGCCTCTTCTCTTTATAGTCGTTCTTGACGGAATTTTGCTTCGCATCTTCGATGAGAGACGCCGCGGCATAGAGTGGGGATTGACCAGCGTTTTAGAAGACTTGGACTACGCCGATGACCTATGCCTGCTTAGTCACACACACGCTGACATGCAAGCAAAATTAAACGACCTTCGTGAGGAGGCAGCGAAAACTGGTCTTAAAATTAATACACGGAAGACCCAAGAAATGCGTTCAGGAGTGATCAATTCTGCACCGTTGCTGATCGGCACCGAGGCGGTGGAACGCGTTCAGAGATTCACGTACCTCGGAAGTGTCGTGGCGGAAACTGGTGGGACTGAGGAAGACGTCGCTTCACGAATAGCCAAAGCGCGTGGTACCTTCGCACAGCTGAGGCCGGTTTGGCAATCGCGGAAATTGACCCGAAGGGTTAAATTAAAAATCTTCAGGTCCAACGTCAAATCCGTGCTGCTTTACGGGTGCGAAACGTGGAAGGTGACAAAAGAGATCTCACGCCAAATACAGGTTTTCGTGAACCGATGTCTCCGTCGTATCCTCGGGATTTACTGGCCCGAGACCATCTCTAACGTGGAACTGTTGAAGAAATGTCACGAAAGCTCGATCGACCACCAGATCAAACGTCGCAAGTGGGGTTGGATTGGTCACACGCTAAGGAGGGATCCCGATCATTTACCTAAACAGGCGCTAGATTGGAATCCCCAAGGAAAAAGGAAGCGTGGCCGTCCTCGACAGACCTGGCGACGAACCGTGTTAGCTGAGGCAAGGGCCGTCGGACTGACATGGAGCGAGATCAAGCGAAAGGCGCAAGACCGGTCGCGATGGGTATCTATTGTCGACGCCCTCTGCCCCAGCTAGGGGACATAGGATTTTAAGTCAGTAAGTCACAACTAAATCAAACCAACTTCAAGTAGGTACTCATACCAGAAAAATGACCCCATAAACTGTCTCATTACTCCTCATCACAAGAAATGAGGCAGGAAGTCTGTCAATTACCCTGACAGGACGGTCACTTAACGCTGCAGACAGGTCACATATCGTAACAAGTGCATCAGTGTGGGTGTGAGGCTTGCATCATAGCAGTGCTAAAATTAGTGCATGCTGCCATGCTAATTTATGCAGTTACTAAGGTTATGGTTTAGTACTTAAAGAAACCTTCACAGGTCTGTGGCCCAGTGTGGCCATCAACTAAGGTACATTAAGATCTATTTTTTAAGGTAGGAAAATCAATATGACTTTGCCCGCTCTGGGTGAAGCAGGGGGGTGTGTCAGACTTCTACTGACTAAAACCCTGGTTTGTACGCAAAACACGCGCTTTAGTCGTGGAATTGCAGATACCAGCCTGATATACCATAGTATACCAAACCACTCCTGTCCCTTCTTTACCTTCATTTTAGGGGCATGGACCATGCCCCTAAATTGCCGCATGGTAGCTTCATTCAACCCAGTTCAGAGGTCAGTGGCCCAGAAGTAAGAACATTATAGGCCACATATAGGCTACCTATGTGGACTATCATCAAATGACTTCTTTTGTTCTGAGTGAGAGGAAGTGTCTGACTTTTTTGATTAAAATCCTACCTATGTTCCTTAAATCACCCTTTGCTTTCTAAGGCCATGATTACTCTTTTGAACAAGCCTGCAACCTTGGCAGGTAGTGGCCCTAAGGCCCTAAGGACCTTTCACTGATGGTAGCATCTCATTGAACCTGAAGGGATGGTGTTCATTTGAGAGAGAGAAGAGAGAATGTTTCAAAATCTATTTCTGATTTTAAAACATTCTTTTTGAGTTAAGTTGTTACCTAGTACCTGTTTGGAGAGTGTTACTCATCATCATCATAATTATAAAGCCATTATCTTATCCTACTACTGTTATATGTGAAAGTTTGTAAGTATGGATGTTTGTTGCTCTTTCACACAAAGACTACTGAATGGATTTCAATGAAAATTGGTACAAAGGTAGATCCTGAAATAGCATATAGGATAATTTATCTTCAGAGGATGTTCCCTTGGGATAATTTTCTACTGTCACATGGGCAAAGATGCTGGCAGCAGTTTATAAGTAATAATTTAAATTTGGGGGTGAGATTCTGATATTTAAAATGGTAAATAAATTCTACACTTCCATTTTTTTTTATATTATTACTTACACTATATTTACAGCAAAAAAAAAGGAATAAATAATACAGGGTGTTTGGTGCATTGTGTGCCAAATTAAAATGGTTGACTGTAGAGGTCATCTGCTATCTTTTCAGACCCCTACCTATGCCCTGTGTTTTTGAGAAATTCCCCAAAATTTTACATTCAAATACAAATATTAGAAAATCTATAAGGCTTAGACTCTGAATTTTATTTAATTTAGATGTGTGTTGTTTAAGAGTAGCCATGTAAATAGCTGTAAAATGAACAGCTTTAATTTATGCCCCAAAATTTTGGGAGTAAATTTAAAATAATCTAGATGGCTAATGTCACTAATTTTGTATTTAGAAGTACTCTTATATAATATATGTCTAAATAAAATAAAAATTCAGACTCTAAGCCTTATAGATTTTCTAATATTTGTATTTGAATGCAAAATTTTGGTCTATTTTTCAAAAAACACTAGAATGTTGATGAAAAAATATCCACAGGGCATGGGCAGTGTTTAGGGGTCTGAAAGGGTAGCAGATGACCCCTACAATCAACCATTTCAATTTGGCACATGATGCATCAAACACTCTGTATATATCACTCTGTTAAAAATTAAAAAGGACTACTTATCTGTGTTCCCCTCCTACACTAACAGAGCCTTATAAATAAGCTTAATTCTAACGCAAACATGCAGTATTTCAGTCCCACTATACATTCCAGTTGCAAAATTATCATTCAAAAAAAACAAAACCTGGATGAAGCTTATTAAATAAAAAGTGTTAGCATGACACCTACCAATGGTATTTAAGTGAAGCTCCTCGGATTGGAAGGTGAAGCGAGCGTCGGTGACATCCCTCATTACAGGGTAGAACACAACAGAAACTGTGCGATAACTTCTAAACATATATACATCAGTGGCAATCTGCCTGGTGACCAAATGGTAATCATCTAGCAACACCGTGCGAGTCCGGGTCAACTGCTCAAGTATCCTCTTCCTGTTCATATCATCTTCTATTTTCTCTTTATCACCAAGAATACAACCGGTGCACACAAAAAATAATATAAAAAACAGACAAACTCTCATTTCGACGATTTACGCCTACCTGCCTACAACACGTCCCGATTACAAGTGCGCAACATCAACGGACACTAAAAAGTATTCTATCTTAATTCAAAACTATTTACAGAATATTTACATTCATGTATGTTATGAATACACTCGGGTAACGTACGAACACTGAATCGACCGTCAAACAACCGTCCATTAATCAATCAACAAACAATATGTCAATGTCAAATTGTACTGTCAGTTCGTATGTCATTACACCAACCACAAACTAATTCGTCTACTATTTAGCTTTTTAAAAAGTATTGCCACACCCCAGTCTTTTAAGTGAGCTAATACAAGCTAATCGTTTGAATATCCAAACTTACCAATTCACCATTAGCCTCGCAAGCCACCTGACTATTCTCAATGTTCGAAGAGATATTTATTTACAAAGTTCGTGCGGAAAATAGTAAGCGCGCTGTTTTGGTAAGTGTGCTTGCCTTTCTTCTTTCCACTTATCATAAATATAAATAGTGCCGAATGATCTGACATGACTATTTCTTATGCTATGGAGTATTCTATTAGCGTTACCATTTTTGTCTATAGCTGTTTCAGAAAAAAATGTCATTAAAATATCGTGGGGATTCTGTACTCTGACAGTAACTTATTGAATGAATGAGTGAATGATTTCTACGCCAGTGTTGTTATACTTTAAATATACCTTGAAAACCGGGAATATTAAGCTACGAAAGAGTTTTGGCATTGGCCAATATTCCAATTGCTATAAAATTATTGTTTTAAAATAGCCGTATACAACCTTACTTTTTTATGACAAAGTAAATTTTCGGCCGTTTGTAAATCTGAATGACCTTGTTCTCTTCACTTCAACAGTTACTGTTTGTTACGCCAGTTGGCTAAAGGGATAAATATGCCTCCAAGAAGTCCCTTTCGTAAATGAATGGCTTTCGCTTAGTGATCGTCAGTGACAATTTGATTAGTGTTTTTTTTGTAATTACAAAGAATTTTCAAATCATAAGGAAAACTCACACCAATCGCCGGTTTTACAGAGGTAATTATAATGTTTGAGTATGGCATCCCAGGAACCTTTTTGCAACTGCGAGCTCGGCGCGCGCATGTCTCGCTCTTTCCTATAAAATTCAGAAGTTTGCAATAAATAATGGCTTCGACTGTAAATTCGAAGCAAACAGTCGTAAACGGTGACGTATCGTCGAGAACACATCCGTGCAAAAAATCTAAAATGGAAAATAAAGTTGCCGTTGTTTTGGGTGCTCAATGGGGAGACGAGGGAAAAGGAAAAGTTGTGGATTTATTGGCTGTAAACTGTGACATGGTGTGCCGTTGTCAGGTTAGATATATCTTTATTATTCTCCTAATTCGTGCTCTAATTTTAACATAGTTTTCTATCGGTACAACTAACTGAACTTTGTCTTGGACTTGCTCTCTACCGCTGTTTATATTTTAGCTGATATTTTGAGGTTATATTAGGCACGAGAATTAACGCTATTAATTGATTTTATCGTGTTTTCATTACTTTCATCTACGTTATCATGTTTCTGGCTACGAAAACAGATATTATGAAAAACCTTTGGTTTTGGCGGCGCGCCAAAATTTGTTTGAAAACATGTGAACTGTGAACACAATGTTTTTGTATGAATTCGCAAATACTAGACGCGTGCCAAGTGTCTTAGCGGGAACTCAGAACTGCTGTGCGCTAGTTCAATGTTGCGTAAACCCGCTAGTTCCGGTCGTCATTATGTAACAATTATATTTATATTCGGAGATTTTTCTAAATATTTTCAAAAGTCATGTGACAATGATAGAGGCTGCTAGTATATTTATATTCGTACATAGACCTTGTGCAGTGTGCTCACTAATTGTGGAGTACTGCCAAGGTCTGGGACATTTATTGTTGATATGCTAAGCTTCTTTCTTAGTTCTCCACCACATATCTATTGTAGAGAGAGCTCTGTCTAAATTTAAATTTGATAATATTTGTTTAGATAATTCTGTGTGATACTTCAGAGAACAGCTAGAATGTATGGCATTAGTAAATACTATTAAATAAGACATGGTTGAAGTTCTATACATTAATATATTGTATTATTAGTATACAAATAATTGGTTCTAATCTGCTAAAAAAATGTTTCCATCTGTATGCTGGATATTCTCAATTTATTTTGTAAAGTAAATTTAAAAGTACCATTATTGCACCTATTTTCATATTGGAAACTAATAATATGCCTAGAAAATTTATTTTCCTTATAAGAAATACTAATTAATTCAGCAGATATTGATACATTCGAGTAATAAGTTTATCAGACGTAGACTTCAACAAATGATACATAATCATAACATCTCATTTAAAATCTAGTTTGAACAGGAATTAACCAACAACCATGACATTATTCATATTGCTAATTATTAACTCGGACTTTACATTGTATTTTATAGATCTATTTTTTATACAAGGTCACACGGCACCTAAAATCTATTTACGAATAATGTAATCTGTTTATTTTGTCTATTGCTGATTTTAAAAATAGAACAGCTGAAAATATAAGTAGGTATGATATGGGTAGGAACAAAGGTGAATGAACCTTTGAGCATAGTAATTGTAGCTTTAATTTTTTTGTTATCAAGTAAAATTAGTGGTGTAATAAAAATCCCTTTACTAAGAAATACTAGTAATAAATGAATAAAGTATTATATTGACAGGCTCTTAAGTTACCCATGACCATGGCAGGATATGGCAGATGTTTTTTTATTATGGCCATAAGCCCATAAAAAACGCACCTGCCCCATGATCACTTTTATGAGACATTTATGAAGGAAATGTGAGTAATCACAATTGTTGTGGTAAATATGGATTGATTACAGGTCAATGTCAATATTGCAATTAATTAATTAATGATAGGTATAATATGTTCTATCATTGTGGTGATACTTAGGGCTTGTACACACCGTGTTTTAATCCTACAGAAGGTCTACAGACTCGCGTCTGTATCGCTACAAACGCGCGTCAACGGTGCGTTTAAAAGACGTGGTTTTCACAGGCCCTTTACCATAATCCAGCAATTTGACGTATTGACGGCATCAGACGTTTTTTGACTGAAATGATGATAATATAATTTGGAGTTCATACTTTTAAATACAAAGTCTCTATGTCATCTAGTTGAAACTGTGGTCATTGTTTTTTTTTAATTTCGTATAAAATCACGTATATTTTGAGAAGGCCGCGATATGTAAAGCTCGCGTCGTACGGAAGGCGGGGCGAGGGTGTGACTGACAGCGATAAATAAGTACATATGTTCGATTTTTTGTTTTATTAATTACGTCATACAAATCTGTTGTCAATATTCAGCCAAGATTTTATCTCCCACTTGAAACCAAAGCTAAGCCAAAACTTGTAGGAGCTATCCATGAATTACGTTACAAAATATTTTTAATGAAAATGAAATTAATTTCGGAACTGCTATTTTAATTTTTCAAATTTCTTGATGTAAAATATGTGACTTCGCACTAGATACGGAGAGTCTCCCATATGTTGCCAACTGTGAATAGGATGAAAAGGTAAAAAAAAATAATAATTTGTGTAACGTAATTTATAGAATAGCCCTTTTCCGTCACTCTCTTGTCCTATCCCAACGACCGACTGTGTAGTCGTCGTCCTATCCTAATTTATTTGGCGTTAAATTTTTTTCCAAACTTAGCTGTGACACACTCAATCCATCATTCCTTTGCTTGTGTATCCATCGACAACACTTTGAGCATTTCTCACGACTTATCCTTCTTTCTCTTGTACGACGCGCAGTCTATATTTTTCGCCACGAGCTTTACTTAAGAAAATAGCTCACGATTACGTCTGTCATTTAATTGAATCATTTCTAGACGTAAAATTGCACAATATATGACGTCATACTACGAAAGGAGCGTTTCCCAAACGGGACCAACTGTGACAAGGACGAGAGGGTACAAAAGAAAAGAAATTTGTGTAACATAATTTATGGAATAGCCCTTTTCCGTCACTCTCTTGTCCTATCCCAACTGCCAGCAGTATAGTCGCTGTCCTATCCCAATTTATTTTCCATTACATTTTTTTCCAAACTTAGCCGTGATACAGTCCATCCATCATTCCTTTGCTGTTCTCGCCTCATATATCTATCAACAACACATTGAAAATTTCTCACGACTTATCCTTCTTTCTCTTACGCGACGCGCAGTCTATATTTTTCGCCACAAGCTTTACTTACTAAAAAAGCTCAAGATTACATCTGTCATTTAATTAAATCATTTCTAGACGTAAAAGTGCAAAGTATTACATTTATATACACACTACGAAAGGCGTGTCTCCCAAATGTGGCCAACCGTGACAAAGACGAGGGGATGAAAAAAAAAAAGAAATTTGTGTAACGTAATTTATAGAATATCCCTTTTCCGTCACTCTCTTGTCCTATCCCAACTGCCAGCAGTATAGTCGCAGTCCTATCCCAATTTATTTGGCGTTACATTTTTTCCAAACTTAGCTGTGACATACTCCATCCATCCATCACTCCTTTGCTGTTCTCGCCTCATATATCTTTCAACAACACTTTGAACATTTCTCGTCTTATCCTCCTTTCTCTTCTGCGATGCGCAGTCTATATTTTTCGCCACGAGCTTTACTTACTAAAATAGCTCATGATTACGTATGTGATCGGGCAAGGTGGTATCATCGGACACAATGACGGGTGGGGTGCGCCGGACGTAGGTTACTAAGTATACTGATCGTAAAACGCGAGAGCTTGTTTTCGATCTAAAAATAACGAAGAAATGACACTTTAGTAGTGAAAAAAAATTGTTATGTAGCTACATGATGATTACGAGCAATGATGTCATGATGGTAACGGTCCCTACCTTCGATCAACAATGTACCTTCGAGTTGTAAGTAGTAGGTTCAAAGTCAGAGAGGTATTTGCTTTACTATGTAATTTATTTCATCAACGTTAAAGGAAAAACGTCAATAGGAAACCAGCATGTCTTAAAAACAAAAATTCGAATAAGACAAATATTCGGCTCGAGTGGCAGATTGCGGATTTACGGCACATTCCCTCTCCTAGAAAGGAAGACCGAGTCCCAGCCGTGTGATTAATAGAAGTTTTGATTATGTTTAACGTTTGAATCCCCAAACGGTCCTATGAGACCGCGCTGTTATTGTTTTACTATTGTGTCTCGTTTCGCGGGTATCTGAGTAACTACAGCTAAACTAACTCCTGCCAGCGACTTCGTCCGCGTTAAAGTAGATTTCTCCGTACAAACTGTAATGGGGCTAAACTAAACTCCATAGAAATGTAATGGGGTCCCCCATTACATTTCCTTAAGGAGTGAATTTTGGAATATTCTCTATCTTAGTGCTCGCCTACGACATAAAAGGAATTCTTATGCAAAATTTCACGCTCCTTGTCCCAGTATTTTCGGCTATGCGTTGATATGTCAGTCAGTCAGTTTCTCCCTTTATATACTCGTACATAATTATATAATATAGATAGTAATGTATTGGAGTTATCTCAGTTTGCAGTCGTGAATACAGATAATATGTACTGAAGTGCAATTACTTCAGTTATTATCAAATATACGGAAGTTGTGTTATCTTAAATAAACAACTGATTCATATGTCCTTCGCAGTGATATATTTCATTAAATTAAAGTTACTAATGTGTGTTAAAAATAATCAGTGTGTTGTATAACATACCTACTTTTTTCTGCGCAGTAAATCGCCAAAGATCGACGTAATTTCTTAATTATTATTAGTTAAATGAATATTTAAATAAGAATTAGAACGTAAATCTATCCAGTTAATGTAATAGACGTCTTCTACAAAAATTTTAATAGCAGATGCTGCTTGTAGGACTAAAACATAATAATCTGCCAACAATATTAAAATTTAATTAGCAGCAATTTCGCCCCTTTTTTTAAGTGTTTAAAAAAATAGTAATATAGAAAAAGTGATCCGTAAAAAAAATTAAGTAAGTTAGAAACCTTTCAAATCTAAGGGAAGAAAAACTGACAAGTAATCGAAAAAGGATGCAAAGCACTGAAATGTGTCGTCACTGCCATAAGGTTTCTTACGTTTGAAAGAGATAGCAACCACGCCCCCACTCTAACGCATACCTAATATTTGAATTGCTATTAATATTCACGCAGATTTTTTTTTATCTTTGATATGAATAAACTCGAAAACTACTGAAGTAGTACTTTAATACTGATTAACATTATGCATGTATGTATTTTCTACTGTCAGGCGGGCGAAACTGTTGGCAGCAGCTAGTTTCGTATAAAATACTAATTAAATTCCCTCTACAGTTAACACGACCTATAATGCAAAATTGACTGTGCTTAAAAGCCAGTTAGAGCGATCTTACTATTACATTAAATATAGCAAATACTGCTCCACTGTTGGGCAAAGGCTTCCCTCCATTCCTTCCGTTGTTCTCGGCTCTGAGCCACTTCTTGCTAATTCCTAAAGAAGACATCTAAGTCGTCCCGCCATCTCCTCCTTGGTCTGCCGCTACCCCGACGCGACCTTGCGATTTCAAGAGACCAATTTTGTGCTTTGAAGGCCCACTCGATCGGCATGCACCGTCTCTTCACCACTCTTGGCTGCCAGGTAGAAAATGCCTAAGGCATTAGGCCGCCTTTGTGAATTTGTGTTGCATTCAGTTTAAATAAAATCTATAAAGACAGTCCAATCCCATAGGCGCGAACTAACTTTTTTTTTGTTGGAAATATGTCAAGTAACCCCCTCCCGCTCTGGACCACGTCAGGGCCGCGATATCTCTTTCGAAAAATCCCGCAACACGTGAATGATCAGTTGTTTAGCCTACCGCTATTTTATTGTAAACATACTTCTACAATTTATGACTAACATCAACCGTTGCAGCTTGTAACATAACATCGTTATTAGTAAAGATTTAACGTGTGTTTGTGGTATGGAGATCTGTACCTACCTGCCTACCACGACGAATTCTCTTCCCATTTTTATTTAGTTTTAGTTCTTGTCTGCCAGAATAGGCTATACCAACGGTAACAAGAGATCGAGCAAGCATCCTCTAAACTCTAAGGACTTCTCCCTCTCCAGAGTCAAATAAAAAGGCAAAGCTGCCTTGAGATTAGCTAATCTTACAGGTGCAAATCTTCTCTCATGTCCATACTAACGCCCGTTTTCAATAACCTACCGCTACCGTTCATAGATAGATAGCTAACCCCGATAAACAGTAAGATTCTATCTATCAATCCAAAACTTTTGGTAGGAAATGCTAACGTCGGTAGGTTATACATACGAAAGCAACTAAGCAAGTAAGGGCAAAAGGATAGATTTGTCTCGCCGCCCGTCGCCCGCTGCTACATCAAATCTCCTTTTTATAGATCTTCCTTGAATTGCTTTCTAGGGCCGGCGCGCTTCTGAATGCCCGACGTCCATGTGTCATCGAATTTTGCTTCAGGCATTTTCGAATACAAACATACAGCATGCCCTTGATACTACCTAGTCATAAAAGAGAAAAATGGAAAAGTAATTACGAACGCAGTTTCATTATAATCAGTCATTTCAGTTGACAAAGGAATGATTTAGCAACGGTTAACAGACCGCGATTGTTTGTGTTTCACAACGTTTGCGTCATTTTGTTTACCTGCACCGGACGCCAGACAATTAGAGAAATCTATATTAGAAGTTATTTGTCACAAGGCTGCTTAACTTTCGTTATTTGATTGAGTTTCTAATACATGCTCGTACATAATAAGCACTTAATTTTAAAATGCAATGTAAGCAAATAAGTGAAGTGAAAAAAAACATTAATTATTTGTAATGCAATTTAAATCACTATCACGCACGGTGTCTTACCATGACGTGTTAAAATGTCAGACGCGCGAACGAGAAAGAGGGATGAAGCTGCTTTGCCTGTATATATCCATATTATCTATCCTATTAATATCTATCGAGGAGCTCGTGGCTAGATAATAACAGCCGCACAGGTCGATCTTCAAGGTTAAGCAACGCTTGCCTAGGTTGGTCTGTGGATGGGTGACCATCTTAACATAACGAGTTTCCTCCGTGCCTCGGCAAGCACGTTAAGCCGTTGGTCCCGGCTGTCATTTGGAGATCTTTGGCAGTCGTTACGGATAGTCAGAAGCCAGTAAATGTGACTCCAGTCTTGCCATGAAGTACCGTGTTACCCCAGTTAATGGGTTGTGGAGGTCTGGTAGGCAGCCGCTCCTCGTAAAATACTGGTATTCAGCTAAATCCGGCTTGACTGGAAGCCGACTCCAATATAGTTGGGAAAAGGCTAGGTAGATGATGATGATCTATCCCTTTAACAGTTCAGTTAGGTCGTCAAACAGCTCGCGTTAAAGAGTTCAGGGTAAGGCCTACGGTCTTGAAAGACCTGTCACTCTAGCAGGATTGTTACAAAGAGTTATAGCGACCATGGAACGCGAAGGGCAAACTTTATATTTGAATTTCAAGTGCTGCCCTGAAGCATTTTTCAAATTTTTCATCTTGAAAGTACAGTTCTTCACATACGAAATTAAGTATTAGTTATGGAAGGCAGTGGTCTCATTTATGTGACGTGGTGAATTACAGTCCTTTCTCTCTCCTAGGGAGAAGGCCTGAATTGCAGCAGTAGGGACATTATAAAATTGATTATGATAATGCATAAAGATAAATAGCCAATCTCATTTTGATGGTTCATTACTAATTTTAATTAATAATTTTCCGCAGTAAATGATTACTTATTTATTCTCTATGTACTTACTGCTTTTGAAAGCTATACACGTGAGCTACATGAATTATACTCACAAATCCTTGCACTGACTTGACAGGTCCAGTCATATCTGTGTGGATCTTTTTTCAAAAGACCACTTGAGACACTAATCGGCATGGTTCTCATAATATGATTTCACCATTACATATTTACTATATGAAGTTTAATAGAGACTGATCTCTAAGTTTGTTTTGGTGTTTCTTCTCAGGGTAGTCAGCTAGGAAACACCGATCTCATCTAGTTTAAATCAACGAAAAAATTTACGTGTAAGAGTTTTTTTTTAACCCTTTTACAAAATAAATATAATTTATCCCTATCACATACCCGTGAAACGAGACACAATAGTAAAACAATAACAGCGCGGTCTCATAGAACCGGTCGGAAATTCATGAATTAAGGTAGGAAGCTTACGAATTTGATGATATGGTGTAGATTACAAGCAGATTGCTAATTTCTTTGTGCTGATACCTTATATGATGCAAGAAAAATATCTAGTTACACCGAATGGTCTATATGCTTAACCCATCAAACGTTTCACAATATTTTTTTACGTTTACATCACAATTTGAATCGTTTGATAGTCAAACGATTCCACTATACATAATCGCTACGTTATCTGCCTTAGGTAAATTCAGGGGATACGTTTTTTTGGAGGGCGTGTCCTTAGGGTATGAATAATACATGATCTTTTGGTTAATAAGTACGTTTGGTTGGTCCAAACGTACTTATTTGGAAAAATAAATAGCTTTTGAAGGTCTGTTTATCCTCACCATGTCGCGATGAATCAGTCTTCGATTGAGATCTTGCGTCAAACTTGAAATATTTTTTGTTTCGTGAGTAATCATTGAATAATTTTTTTTCTCTCTTGGTGGGACGAGAGGAAAGGTTAGAAAGCATAAGCACAACAATCAACAACAAACATTAATTTATCAACAATCATTTTTATAAAAGAGTTACCATAGAGCTTCTTGCCGATTCTTCTCCATAGGAAAACCAATTGGAACCGTGTGCTAGCTTCTGACCTTTTATAAGTGCCCATGTAAGCCTATGTGAAATAAAAAAATGAGTTTCGAGTTTGTTGAATTTTCTAAAGAAAGAAACAAAAATATTTATTTGATACACGACACCTTAAAAATATAGACACACAATGCAGAAACAACAAATAAAAGAAAGTAATAAAAATGAAGAAAAACTAGCAGTGTCGCAGCTACGCCAAATGGGTCCAGTTCAGCAAAAATGCCAGACAACTACATGGATTACTGATTATAACCCACCTGGTCTGTGTTCCTTCAGTTACTCTTAGTGTTCCAGGGCCACGGTAACTTTTTCGAACAATCCTCTGGTTCATGTGACCATGCACATAAATGGCAGTTAGTTGTGTATAAGTATAGACAAATGTATGTATTCCGAGCAGTACTTATTACATACAATTGTATGAGTAACGCGGCCTTGGTACAAGACCTTGACGGCACTAATCCGCAAAATAATGACTTCATATCATTCATGAATAATTTAATCATGAGATCTGAGAATCATCGCAATTTGCGGCTGTTTGTTGTTTTATTTCTGTGTTTCCTCAAAAATTTGAGGAAACCATTTTTATTGGTTATCTTAATAACTCAAACTGAGCTGAGCGGTGTCAGAATTTTACTGATTAAAACCCACTCCTATGTGCCTTCATTGCCTTACGTACTAGAGCCCCGGGGTTTCCTATCCCGTGCCTCAGTAAGCTTCGACGCTGCTGGGCCCCTACGATTTTACTGACATCTCCTTGAGACTTGCCAGACTTGGGCTCGGTCCGGACTGTTACTGAACGGCCGGACGGCGAGCTACCCGCAAACTGTCAAGTGTAAAGTGTTTATTTATAATTTTACTTTATCACTTACTCCAATAGTTCTTGTGGTTTAGTTTTATACAAGCTATTCCATCAAAAACATGTAGGCCCAGTGGTATCGGCTCCGAGTTACACATTAAAGACTTACGCCGCCGCCGTGAGTTCAAACTTAGGCAGGCGCCTTACGTGTAGGTACTTTATTTCATCACCACTACAAACTATCCTGAGGAAATCGGCATGTCCGCATGTCCTGATCACCACTGACATCCACCTACTGTGCTCGTCATAGCAGTGGGAACGTATTTTCAAAATATCGGACTGGTATAAGCTTAACCTATCACATACCCGCAAAACGAGACACAATAGTAAAACAATAACAGCGCGGTCTCATAGGACCGGGACCGGTCGGGGATTTATGAATTAAGACTGGTTATGTGAATAGCCTAGACTGTCTAGAGACATTTTGAATGTCCGTTACAGATCTTATAGCAGTTTAAAACGAGGTTTTATCGCCTAAACTCCATAAAAATGAAACAAGATTACGCGATACACCCGTACAAAGTAAAATCTGACTAATATCTATTTATGAAGTGCAAACAAGGTAAATCTAGATATTGTAAAGCCGCTTAGCTGTATTATAATCTGATATTTATAACTGAATTAAACAGCCGATGATAGCAGATTTTTTTAATCATGCAGACGCACCATATTAAAATCATAAAAAGTTGTGTTTTGTCACCTATATTATCAACGATTGCATCACTGCTTACCATCAGGTGAGATCGCCGTCAAGCACTAGTTTATAACAATAAAAAAATATCCATACTGAGTTTAGCTACTAGTCGCACTTTGGATTCACGGAACACAAGAAAACATCTGTTCCGTGTGTCTATCCTTATAATTATGTTACTTAGATTAGAACTCTCGTTTACTAGAGCGAGAAAGAGCGGGATTACGATCGCGATCGCACGCAGTGGAATCGACCCTGAGCAGGCGGTCGGCAAGTCGGAAGCACACAGGTGCGATTCCGTGCGACTAAATGTAGTTCAACCCTAGTATTATAAGCGACACTTACAATCACGACTGAACGGATTTGGCTGAAACATGACCCTGGTAGACGAAGTTTTTTTTTTTAAATTGTTTTAAACTAGTGCTTGACTGCGATACCACCTGATGGTAAGCAGTGATGCAATCGTTGATGGTGAGGCGCACTAGCCTATTCTCTCTAGCCTTGTAGACAACTAAATTATAAAAATAATTGAAATATTGTCGATTTTTATTCATGCGAAGCTGGGGCGTGCTAATGCTGGAGTAAAACTATACTAGTACGATCGCTCATTGTTCAAATGTATGTCGTGGGACTCGAGGTCTCGGACATTAGACAAATCTAACGAAAATACCGAAATAAGCTAGACTTAACCCAGTTTATTCCAAAGACTTATAGAATTTTAAATTAGGTCATTGCAGCGAATTCAAATCTGCTTCCTTTCGATTCCTTTGAATTTCTCTAAAAATATAACGGTTTCTTGCCTAATTATCTCAGCATATTTTCTCTGCCCATGACCTATATGTCCTGACAGAAATAGCGGCGTAACAAAGATGACAGATTGGCGTTTTTTGAATGAACACGTACGCTCGCTCTCAAGATCGCGTCCACAATGTCATGTCAACGGAAGCTATGTGCCAAAAAATCGTGAAATATGTGTTACTGGCAGCTTAGCATGTTATGTAGAGATTTTTTTTAATTGCGCGGGAAATACGCCAGCTGCATCAAGTGATTTAGATTCGAATTTAGAATCATTTGCCTTTTCCCAACTATATTGGGTTCGGCTTCCAGTCAAGCCGGATTTAGCTGAATCCAGTATTTTTTTCGAATTTAGAATAAAGAAGAAAAAAAAACGATTTGAAAATTCTGTTTTGACACCCTGCTCATTTGTCCCCGTGTGAGAATGCAGTTGTGTGCTTTCTGGAAAATAATTATTAGCATGTCATATATTCCTGCCTGCTAGGGCTGCGGAATTGTTTGATAAAGTTACAGTGGCTCTGGAATTCAAAGGGCAACTAAAGGAACACGAGTGGATTGTGGTCGATAAAAGTCTGACACTCCCACTCGCTTTGACCCTGAACGGAAGAAGTGATTTGGTTTTCCGTCCCTGTATATTGGCTGTAGGTTTGCTCTTGTCAAGACAAGGGACAGCTGTTATTAGAAATTACAACATTAAACGGTGACTATAGTATTTTTTACATTATTTATTTATTTATTTACTAGCTTTTACCCGCGGCTTCGCTCCCGTCAAATGACTACCCTACATATCTTACGCTACCCTACACTACACTACCCTACATTACACTACACTACACTACCTTACACTACCCTATACTACCCTACACTACCCTACACTACCCTACACTACCCTACACTACCCTACACTACCCTACACTACCCTACACTACCCTACACTACCCTACACTACCCTACACTACCCTACACTACCCTACACTACCCTACACTACCCTACACTACCCTACACTACCCTACACTACCCTACACTACTCTACACTACCCTACACTACCCTACACTACCCTACACTACCCTACACTACCTTACACTACCATACACTACCCTACACTACCCTACACTACCCTACACTACCCTACACTACCCTACTCTACCCTACACTACCCTGCACTACCCTGCACTACCCTACACTACCCTACACTACCTTACACTACCCTACTTTACCTAACTTTTTTTTTTTTAATTTTTCTCTCCGTAAGAACCATCATTGAACTTCAAGGAACATTTTAAAAAAACAGGGCAAGTGCGAGTCGGACTCGCGCACTGAGGGTTCCGTACCAACTGACCTATGAAAACCGTTCATTCTCGAATCGAGTCTTGAAGACTTTTCCTTTTTTTTTTCTGGTGACGTGACTAAAAATTTTCAGTTTTAAGACTTTTCCCTATGTTAGTGCTATAATACCTAGCTTCGTGCCAAATTTCAAGATTCTAGGTCGACTGGAAGTACCCTTTAGGTTTTGATTCCCTCGCGAGTACTTGCGAGTTTCAAAATATGCAGCTTAAATTGCTGTTTCTTTTGATTGCGTTGACATAGAAGTTTGATTTTGTTACAGCTTAAAGGTATTATAGACCTGAGTATTTGGTATGAATTTCAATTTAATACCTCTACGCGTTTATGAGGAAATGGGTAGTAAGTTTAAAATTATTAAAAAAAAATATATTATGTGATGTAACTAAAAATTTATGGTTTTCGTAATTTTTCCTTTATCTATGCTATAAGACGTTGCTTCGTACCAAATTTCAAGATTCTGAGTTCACGGGAAGCACCCTGTAGGTTTTGATTCCCTTGCAAGTGTCGAAAATTTGCGGCATAAACGGCTGTATCTTTTGATTGCGTTGGCTTAGAAGTTTGATTTTTTCACAGCTTTAAGAGACAATAGACCTGAGTAATTGATATAAATTTCAGCTTCATACCTCCACGCTTTCCTGAGAAAAAGGGTCTTGACAGACGGACGGACAGACGGACAACAAAGTGATCCTATAAGGGTTCCGTTTTTTCCTTTTGAGGTACGGAACCCTAAAAATAATCAGCCAAATCGGTCAAGCCGTTTTCATGTGATGTCGTGACAACGAAAAACGGGTTTCATTTTTATATATATAGATTATTAGTCTTACATACAGCTATCATTACAGTTTATCCTAATAGGATAGTGTAGTCAAAAGAAATTGATATATTATAATAACATGTCAAACTAAATTGAATTCGTAATGTCAACAAAAATATGAAAGAATCAGTCAAAAAAAATAATTAAATTACATGTCAAAGCAAATTCCATTCACAATGTCAAAAAAAAAATATAAAAGTAAATATAAGTCAAAAAAAATTAATTGTAATTACATGTCAAACCAAATTGAATTCATAATGTCAATAAAAATATAAAAGTAAAACAAAATATATAAATTGTAATCATATGTCAAATCAAATCCAATTCATAATGTCAACCAAAGAATACAAAATAAATTAACCAACATATTTAGATTACTTAATATAAAAACAAAAAAAAAATCCCATATCGTTATACAGGGTGTCCCAAAACTCAACGATAATCTGAGACCGGATGAAAGGCCAAGCTACACTTGTTCTGGGAAAAATAAAAAATAAAATAAATATCACTCAGGTCAGCGATAATAGACATATTTAAAAAAAAGTTGAAATTCGACACTCTTGGTCGCATTTTCAAGGTTTGTGATCGCCAATGTCACAATTTCGCTGTGATTTTTTTAATTTCGTGGTCTTCATTAACAATGCTATTAATCGCAACTACAAATTATTGCAAAAAACTTTGTTGATTTAATAAAATAGGTTAAGTTTTAGTGGGTCATGGTTCACAAAAATATTGTTAGTGAACTTTGACCCTTCATTTTGAAAAAAAATTTTACTACACTACCCTTAGCAAGTAATTTCAAAAGATGGCGCATTTAATCAAGATTTCAAAATAGTACAACACTTGCCACTTTTCTTGCCCTGAAAAAAAATATGTCTTATTTTTTTCAAATTGACCTCATTTTGAACAACTCAACATTAGGAATTTTTGTTACTAAAAGGAGATTGACAGAGTGTGGACCAAGTGCATTTTGTTCCTCAGTCCAATACAATCAGTAAACCGAAGCTCTTTAAAATCTACTCCAGGAGTCAAGAGAAAAAAAGAGTTTTTCCAACCTAACCTAACCTAAGTTAGAAATCATTTTAAGGAATTTTGACCAAGTGTTGCCCAGAATGAACATCTGGTGCATTTTGTTCCTCAGCCCAATACAATCAGTAAACCGAAGCTCTTCAAAATCTGCTCCAGAAGTCAAAAGAAAAAATGAGTTTTTCCAACCTAACCTAACCTAACCTAAGTTAGAAATCGTTTTAAGGAAGTTTGACCAAGTGCTGCCCAGAATGAACATCTAGTGCATATCATATCTCAGACCAATACTAATCAGCAAACCAAAGCGCTTCAAAATCTGCTCCAGGAGTCAAGAGAAAAAAAGATTTTTTCCAACCTAACCTAACCTAAGTTAAAAATCTTTTTTAAGAAGTTTGACCAAGTGCTGCCCAGAATGAACATCTGTTGCATTTCATACCTCAGATCAATACTAATCAGCAAACCAAAGCGTTTCAAAATCCGCTCCAGGAGTCAAGAAAAAAAAAGATTTTTTCCAACCTAACCTAACCTAAGTTAAAAATCTTTTTAAGAAAGTTTGACCAAGTGCTGCCCAGAATGAACACCTAGTGCATATCATACCTCAGATCAATACTAATCAGTAAACCAAAGCGCTTCAAAATCCGCTCCAGGAGTCAAGAGAAAAAAGAATTTTTCCAACCTAACCTAACCTAAGTTAGAAATCGTTTTAAGGAAGTTTGACCAAGTGCTGCCCAGAATGAACATCTAGTGCATATCATATCTCAGACCAATACTAATCAGCAAACCAAATCGCTTCAAAATCTGCTCCAGGAGTCAAGAGAAAAAAGGATTTTTTCCAACCTAACCTAACCTAAGTTAAAAATCTTTTTTAAGAAGTTTGACCAAGTGCTGCCCAGAATGAACATCTGTTGCATTTCATACCTCAGATCAATACTAATCAGCAAACCAAAGCGTTTCAAAATCCGCTCCAGGAGTCAAGAAAAAAAAAGATTTTTTCCAACCTAACCTAACCTAAGTTAAAAATCTTTTTAAGGAAGTTTGACCAAGTGCTGCCCAGAATGAACACCTAGTGCATATCATACCTCAGATCAATACTAATCAGCAAACCAAAGCGCTTCAAAATCCGCTCCAGGAGTCAAGAGAAAAAAGAATTTTTCCAACCTAACCTAACCTAAGTTAGAAATCGTTTTAAGGAAGTTTGACCAAGTGCTGCCCAGAATGAACATCTAGTGCATATCATATCTCAGACCAATACTAATCAGCAAACCAAATCGCTTCAAAATCTGCTCCAGGAGTCAAGAGAAAAAAGGATTTTTTCCAACCTAACCTAACCTAAGTTAAAAATCTTTTTTAAGAAGTTTGACCAAGTGCTGCCCAGAATGAACATCTGTTGCATTTCATACCTCAGATCAATACTAATCAGCAAACCAAAGCGTTTCAAAATCCGCTCCAGGAGTCAAAAAAAAATGATTTTTTCCAACCTAACCTAACCTAAGTTAAAAATCTTTTTAAGGAAGTTTGACCAAGTGCTGCCCAGAATGAACACCTAGTGCATATCATACCTCAGATCAATACTAATCAGCAAACCAAAGTGCTTCAAAATCCGCTCCAGGAGTCAAGAGAAAAAATATTTTTTCCAACCTAACCTAACCTAAGTTAGAAATCGTTTTTAGGAAGTTTGACCAAGTGCTGCCCAGAATGAACACTTAGTGCATTTTGTTCCTCAAGCCAATACTAATAAGCAAACCGAAGCGCTTTGTAATCTGCTCCAGGAGTCAAGAAAAAAAAAAGTTTTGTTCCAACCTAACCTAACCTAAGTTAGAAACTTAAGTTAGGAACAAAATGCTTTAGGTGTTTATTCTGGTCTTGGTCAAACTTCTTAAAAAAGATTTTTAACTTAGGTTGGGTTAGGTTGGAAAAACTCGTTTTTTCTTTTGACTCCTGGAGCAGATTTTGAAGAGCTTCGGTTTACTGATTGTATTAAGCTGAGGAACAGAATGCACCACATGTTCATTCTGGGCAACACTTGGTCAAAATTTCTTAAAAAAATTCCTAACTTAGGTTAGGTTAGGTTAGAATTTTTTTTTTTTCTTGACTCCTGCAGCGAATTTTGAAGCGCTTTGGTTTGCTGATTAGTATTGATCTAAGGTATGAAATGCACCAGATGTTCATTCTGGGCAGCACCTGTTCAAACTTCCTTAAAACGATTTCTAACTTAGGTTAGGTTAGGTTGGAAAAACTCTTTTTTTCTCTTGACTCCTGGAGCAGATTTTGAAGAGCTTCGATTTACTGATTGTATTGGGAACAAAATGCACTTGGTCCACACCCTGTCAATCTCCTTTTAGTAACAAAAATTCCTAATGTTGAGTTGTTCAAAATGAGGTCAATTTGAAAAAAATAAGACATATTTTTTTTCATGGCAAGAAAAGTGGCAAGTGTTGTACTATTTTGAAATCTTGATTAAATGCGCCATCTTTTGAAATTACTTGCCAAGGGTAGTGCAGTACAATTTTTTTTCAAAATGAAGGGTCAAAGTTCACTAACAATATTTTTGTGAACCATGACCCACTAAAACTTAACCTATTTTATTAAATCAACAAAGTTTTTTGCAATAATTTGTAGTTGCGATTAATAGCATCGTTAATGAAGACCACGAAATTAAAAAAATCACAGCGAAATTGTGACATTGGTGATCACAAACCTTGAAAATGCGACCAAGAGTGTCGAATTTCAACTTTTTTTTAAATATGTCTATTATCGCTGAACTGAGTGATATGGATTTTATTTTTTATTTTTCCCAGAACAAGTGTAGCTTGGCCTTTCATCCGGTCTCAGATTATCGTTGAGTTTTGGGACACCCTGTATATCTTCGCTATAGCATAAAACGTATAATGAAACTTTTGCGAACTCGCTCAGTGAACATGAAAATACGTCAATCCTATTAGCAACCAGGTTGAGTGTGCGCAATGCTCTCGGCAATGGGACGTTGAGCATCAGCTTGGTGCGACCGCGCGGCAATGCGAACAAATCCGGTCGTCGACGACGCTGAACGTACCCATCGGGCACGCACAACCTCATCTCCTGCAACACACCCGGATTGTTTGTGTTACCTCGGAACACTCCTAGTATGTACGATACCAATGCTAAATCCCTCCTCGTCTCCAATTTGTTGTATCCCACCACGCCCAAAACAAACAAGGTTGTACATAGCATGAGTTGGGTGACAGCAGGACAAAAAATATGTTTTAAGATGAGAGAAAAGAATAGATAGCTACATTGTATGAATCTGACAGCTGTCACCGAAACCATCCTATAACAAATTTAGTATAATAGTTCAGCAAGGTTGTCTTGCCATAATTGACGTTCCCTTGTTAATCGATGTTATCCTAAAGTATTTGTTGTTCTGACAAATGTAGGATTTTCACGATATTTGCCTTTTTCCATGCTTGCCTAGTGAATATCCTGAAAAAAGTCCAAACACAAGCCATTTATTTCAAACTAGCTCTCCGTAACACTTTCACCCGCGTCTGTGGTTACTACTCCGTAGCGTGATATAATATAGCTTTCCACGATAAATGGGCTATCCAACAACCAAAGAATTTTTCAATTAGGACGAATACCTAAACAAAAAGATTCCCTAAATTGTGCTAAGGCCTTGACTTTCAAACCGTAGCGTAGTTATGAAGAAGCACCTAGGAAAAGAGTGCCACCGTTATAAATGTCATCATTGTTTCCGTAAAAGGTTACGGACCAATTCTACGTTATCATCTATTGTTGAAATGAGTACATTGATTGCTTCTGGGTCTCAAGTCTGCTATTAGAATTGTATCAGAATTGTCGATCATTGGTTTCATAATTGTTGAACTTGACAGTTTCACTAGGTACTACTAAACTGTCAAAATTTCCTATCACATAGTCACAAAGCGAGACACAATAGTAAAACAATTACACCGCGGTCTCATAGGACCGGTCGGGGATTCATGAACTAAAAGAGCCTGAACCCTGAGTTTGTTTCGGAGTTTCTTCTCAGGGTAGTCAGTTAGGAAACACCGGCCTCATCTAGAAAAAAAAAAGTAAAAAAACATTGACGTGTAAAAGTGTTTGTGCAAAATAAATATCATTAAATAACAGATTTGAGACCCTGTAGTCTTAGTATCGTTTTAATCTTGTTCTACTGGCTATTACGCTTCAGGTACTAAAACGGAATTTACATACTCTCCATATTTTGACTACCTTAGTTCGTATGCCCATTGTAAAGTACTTACGTCAGTGGAGAGTCTTCAAATTGCAGCAAACTTCTTAAAAAAGATTTTTAACTTAGGTTGGGTTAGGTTGGAAAAACTCGTTTTTTCTTTTGACTCCTGGAGCAGATTTTGAAGAGCTTCGGTTTACTGATTGTATTAAGCTGAGGAACAGAATGCACCACATGTTCATTCTGGGCAACACTTGGTCAAAATTTCTTAAAAAAATTCCTAACTTAGGTTAGGTTAGAATTTTTTTTTTTTTCTTGACTCCTGCAGCGAATTTTGAAGCGCTTTGGTTTGCTGATTAGTATTGATCTAAGGTATGAAATGCACCAGATGTTCATTCTGGGCAGCACCTGTTCAAACTTCCTTAAAACGATTTCTAACTTAGGTTAGGTTAGGTTGGAAAAACTCTTTTTTTCTCTTGACTCCTGGAGCAGATTTTGAAGAGCTTCGATTTACTGATTGTATTGGGAACAAAATGCACTTGGTCCACACCCTGTCAATCTCCTTTTAGTAACAAAAATTCCTAATGTTGAGTTGTTCAAAATGAGGTCAATTTGAAAAAAATAAGACATATTTTTTTTCATGGCAAGAAAAGTGGCAAGTGTTGTACTATTTTGAAATCTTGATTAAATGCGCCATCTTTTGAAATTACTTGCCAAGGGTAGTGCAGTACAATTTTTTTTCAAAATGAAGGGTCAAAGTTCACTAACAATATTTTTGTGAACCATGACCCACTAAAACTTAACCTATTTTATTAAATCAACAAAGTTTTTTGCAATAATTTGTAGTTGCGATTAATAGCATCGTTAATGAAGACCACGAAATTAAAAAAATCACAGCGAAATTGTGACATTGGTGATCACAAACCTTGAAAATGCGACCAAGAGTGTCGAATTTCAACTTTTTTTTAAATATGTCTATTATCGCTGAACTGAGTGATATGGATTTTATTTTTTATTTTTCCCAGAACAAGTGTAGCTTGGCCTTTCATCCGGTCTCAGATTATCGTTGAGTTTTGGGACACCCTGTATATCTTCGCTATAGCATAAAACGTATAATGAAACTTTTGCGAACTCGCTCAGTGAACATGAAAATACGTCAATCCTATTAGCAACCAGGTTGAGTGTGCGCAATGCTCTCGGCAATGGGACGTTGAGCATCAGCTTGGTGCGACCGCGCGGCAATGCGAACAAATCCGGTCGTCGACGACGCTGAACGTACCCATCGGGCACGCACAACCTCATCTCCTGCAACACACCCGGATTGTTTGTGTTACCTCGGAACACTCCTAGTATGTACGATACCAATGCTAAATCCCTCCTCGTCTCCAATTTGTTGTATCCCACCACGCCCAAAACAAACAAGGTTGTACATAGCATGAGTTGGGTGACAGCAGGACAAAAAATATGTTTTAAGATGAGAGAAAAGAATAGATAGCTACATTGTATGAATCTGACAGCTGTCACCGAAACCATCCTATAACAAATTTAGTATAATAGTTCAGCAAGGTTGTCTTGCCATAATTGACGTTCCCTTGTTAATCGATGTTATCCTAAAGTATTTGTTGTTCTGACAAATGTAGGATTTTCACGATATTTGCCTTTTTCCATGCTTGCCTAGTGAATATCCTGAAAAAAGTCCAAACACAAGCCATTTATTTCAAACTAGCTCTCCGTAACACTTTCACCCGCGTCTGTGGTTACTACTCCGTAGCGTGATATAATATAGCTTTCCACGATAAATGGGCTATCCAACAACCAAAGAATTTTTCAATTAGGACGAATACCTAAACAAAAAGATTCCCTAAATTGTGCTAAGGCCTTGACTTTCAAACCGTAGCGTAGTTATGAAGAAGCACCTAGGAAAAGAGTGCCACCGTTATAAATGTCATCATTGTTTCCGTAAAAGGTTACGGACCAATTCTACGTTATCATCTATTGTTGAAATGAGTACATTGATTGCTTCTGGGTCTCAAGTCTGCTATTAGAATTGTATCAGAATTGTCGATCATTGGTTTCATAATTGTTGAACTTGACAGTTTCACTAGGTACTACTAAACTGTCAAAATTTCCTATCACATAGTCACAAAGCGAGACACAATAGTAAAACAATTACACCGCGGTCTCATAGGACCGGTCGGGGATTCATGAACTAAAAGAGCCTGAACCCTGAGTTTGTTTCGGAGTTTCTTCTCAGGGTAGTCAGTTAGGAAACACCGGCCTCATCTAGAAAAAAAAAAGTAAAAAAACATTGACGTGTAAAAGTGTTTGTGCAAAATAAATATCATTAAATAACAGATTTGAGACCCTGTAGTCTTAGTATCGTTTTAATCTTGTTCTACTGGCTATTACGCTTCAGGTACTAAAACGGAATTTACATACTCTCCATATTTTGACTACCTTAGTTCGTATGCCCATTGTAAAGTACTTACGTCAGTGGAGAGTCTTCAAATTGCAGTACGTAACCAATGATGGGATCTTTAATCGATTTTCCAGCAACTCGTGTGTCACAATTGACAAAACGGTAATACTTGGCTAAGTACTTATTTATTTTGCCAATAAGATAGAATTGGGCGTCACAAGCTCACCTCTGAAATATCGACCCTTTCCTTTCCGTTACAAAGAGCGCAACTCTACTACATCTTATTAATTTATTTATACTTTTGCACAAAATAGGTACAAAGGCAGACTTAATGCCTTGAGCATTTTCTACCAGTCAACCTTTGGGCAATGCAGAGAATATTAGTGGTAGGTGCAATAAAAGAGAGAAATATATTAAGAAGATATACAAATGAATCCATGATACAACACAATATACATATAATTTATACATAATTCAATCAAATAAATATAATTAAATATACATACATAGATATAAATACTCGGAAAATAGATACAAATCGACAAACAGAGAAACATTAACGTTGTGATGATACTACTGCCAACTTCTTACGAATGTGCTCGCGAACCTCAATTTTGAATTTTAATCGGTTTGTAACCATCCTGACCTCTTGGGGGAGCGCATTCCACAGAGAAATAGATTGAATAAAGAAAGAACAGTGAAGGAAGTCAGTGCGATGAGTGGGACATAGAAGAAGGCGGTTATGAGATGAACGTAGATTTTTACTGTGGTTGGCGCAAATGTATTGAAAGTGAGGGGCTAAATAACTAGGGCAATTCGGAGAAATGAGATATGAAAACAAGCAAGCAATCTTAGCATTGGCAGTGACTAAAAAAGGAAAAAGTTTTGTAAATCAAATCATCGTAAAATCAGTTTTGTTTTTGGATAAATCCATCGAAAGAGCATGATGACTGAGAAATAGTGCATCATAAGTGCAAAATGGTCTTCACGGTCCTTTAAAGTACAATAATTTTGTCATAAAAATAAAAAGTCCCATTGATCTTGATTGATCTGTATTTATTTTGCATTTGCAAATTTTTTGGCTAGAGATTGTTCTAGCTAGCCGAATACTTAATTTCTGCCGAAAGACGTCAACGACTGGTCTCACAGCCATAGGATGGTCCTATGGCTGACTTCATAGGTGAAGTGCTAATTTACTCCCCATTTATTCACAAACCATAGAGCCACCATTGACAATCGACAGTCATTACATTACAGCCCAGCTAAAAACCCAAACCCAAGGTTAAACAACCTTTAAATACCATTGACCTGAAGAGTTCACAGTAGCCTTATAAAATACAGCGTGTATTCATAACACATGAATGTTGGTCAACTGTATATTTATATTCGCAGGGTGGCAACAACGCCGGACACACAGTGGTCGTCGATGGCAAGGAGTTCGACTTCCACTTGCTACCGAGCGGTATTATAAACCAGAAATGCATCTCTGTTATTGGTAAGTCACCTTTTAATGTTGACACCGTCTTCTTGGCGTGACGATGGCAAAACCTGTTAAATTGTACTAGTAAATTATTCAGCTTACCTATTGTCTGCCTGCCTAGCCTTTGGGGTCGGCTTCCAGTTTAACTGAATGAAGCTGAATAACGGTATTTTACATGAGGCCACTACCTATCTTGGTAAGACTGGTATGGTGTCAAAATTCCTGGCTTCCATAACTATCCGTAACGTCTGTCAAACATCTACAAATAACAGCTGTACCCATGGTGTAATGTATTCCAAGTCACGGCGGAATCTCGGTGTATTGAGATGGTCATTTATTTAAACTTCGTGCAACATAAATGTAAAAAGGCGGATTTATTGCCTACGGCATTCTCTACCAGTCAATCAGTCTGGTTATGCATCCAGGGACCTCGGCCAGCATTATTGATCGGTTTGTTCCTTCCAAGTTATCTTGAAACATTTGTCGCTGTTTCTGCCTGTGACATTTTGACACTCTGACTACGCGTAGATCGTCTCGTAACTTGCTGAACAAATGTTACGATTATAATAACGTAGCTATCTCATAAAACCTCTGAAATTGTAATTCATATGCAAGGGTATGCAAGAGAAATGTACCTAATAATTTTGAAACGACTATGAAAATATGTAATCTAAGAAGTACTTAATTTAAATCTTATCAAAGACAAAAGCGCATTACTTAGAAAATAATTAAGCATTTCAAATAATTAAGTATTGTCTTAAGAATAAACAATGCTAATCTACCTATATTTTCCATTGTTATAATCTAAAACAGTTTGATAAAGAAAGAATAATAAAGAAGCACTAGTGTTTAAAATACCATGATATTTCTTCACATGTGTATTGAAAAACGTCAAACACGCAGTTTTGATGATTACTGTCCTTGGCTCTCTAAGACTAAATACCGCCTCGGCAATAATCACCAACATTACACACTTGTACCATAATGAAAGTACGACTATTTTAATTACGAAAATATAGTTACACATAGCTTAAGTATTAATTAAAAATCTTATCAAAGACGAAAACCTATTACTTAGAGAATAGCGTTTGAAATAATTAACGGCCGAAATTAATAATCAATCCATCACATATCGGAGATTGAAAAACAAATGCCACCATACAAAAATTTTCATTTTTTCTGTTGTTTCATTTGTTTTTCAATCTCCGATATGTGATGGATTGATTATTAATTTCGGCCGTAAGTATTGTCTTAAGGAATAAACGAAGCCAATATGTATTTTCCATTGTTTTAATCTAAAGTAGTTTGACAAAGAAAGAATAATAAAGAATCACTAGTGTTTTAAATAGCATGATGATATTTCGCGTGCTCAGAATTTTTTACTCGAGTTCATGGATTTACAACACGATATTATAGGATTGGTACAACCAGTACTGATAGATATTTATTGCATTCCTGATACAGCCTTGGCCTCTAGTTAGATATTGCCAAGGTCTCGGGATTGTTTGAAAAACCCGCGGTCCTGAAACGCAAAGAGCAACTGTAGGAACGTAGGCTGGATTTAGTAATTAAGTTTGACATAACCTCTCACTCCACTCGGGGCTAAAATAAAAATCGTACAAGTTTGACATGAGAACTCAAACAAAGACTGATTCATTGCGACATCGAGGATAAACAGGCTTTCAAAAGTTTTTTTTTTTTTTTTTGAGAAAACCACCACGTACCACCGTACCTTTGCACCATCATCGATAGCTTCTTGGTTGGGATCTCACCCATACATACTAAATGTTTTGGGAATGCTTTCATTGTACGTACGGCTAGTGGAATTCTATACCAGAATTTTGTTTTTCTGATAGCTAAAGTTTTCAAAGATAATATGTAACATCTACCAACCCGCGTGGTGAATCCATCGGTCCATTCCTTCTCTTACGCCCGAAACCAATAACCTATCTATCACATATCCGAAATTGAAAAACAAATGAAACAACAGAAAACATGTAAATTTTTGTATAGTATCATTTGTTTTTCAATCTCCGATATGTGATAGATAGGTTATTGGTTTCGGCTGTTAGAGAAGTCTGAGCCCCAGCTGTGGGAAAATTATAAGGCGGATTAGACTTTGTTCTAGCTACAAAAATATTTTGCTAAATAAAAAACAACATTATTCCTGTGACGTCAGCATTATACAGTGATAATTGACCGATAACACTACGCTATCTATCCTTGAACGGTTGCCAAAAGTTTGCATCATTATAGTAGGTATATCTAGGTCTCTACATATTGCTTATAGCGTCTACCTAGCTTTTAGTATATGAAACAAGGAAAAAGAAAAGACTGATATTATAAACTGAAAGCAGTGGTAGCCTAGTGGTAACGATCCAGAATAATTGCGAATCGCAAGTTCAAGTCAAGGCAGTATTGCATCACTATTGCTCTCAAAACGGTGAAGGAAAATATCGTGAGGGAACCGGCATGTCCTAAACCCAAAAAAAATGCACTGGGCCCGCGTAGTGGATTACGGCTCATTCCCTCTCCTAAAGACGAAGCCGGATTCCCAGCAGCGGGAACATTATAAGGCTGATTATGCTATGCTATATTCATCGATCTCATGCGACCAGTTGGGGATTCATGAACTAAAACACAGTAGTTTCGGCTGTTCATGGTGGAATGACGATAGCGGCTGTCGCAACCCGGTGCTGGACACGCCAATGCTGGAAAAGACTTCGCCTTTCTTATTTTTTTAACCTTTCTGTTTTGGGCGATCTGACCAAGTTTGCCTTGCGAACATGATCAGTTCGTCAAACCGTCATCGCTACGGTTGGTCTCGACGATGACATCCTTTCTCAGGCATCCATTAAGTGATGAGCTTTCATTATCTGCCTCTTCCTTTGTCACGGGACTTCTCTCAAAAATGTCGTTATCATACAATTTGTTCTTAGCGTCTGGCGGGAACGCAAACAGAAAAGTCGTTAGTCTAATTCATGAATCCCCGATCGGTCCTATGAGACCGCGCTGTTATTGTTTTACTATTGTGTCTCGTTTTGCGGGTATGTGATAGGCTAAGCCTATACTGATCTATTAACTGTCTCCTCTACGTTATTAACCTTCAATAAAGTTTCAAAGTCACGGCATCCATTACCTAGCTATCGCCGAAACAGTTTGGGGGTGTTAAATGGATCAGCCGGATCAAACTTGTATTATCTACCGCCGATCCATCCATTTGTTTTGATCATTTGATGGGATTACCAGCGCGAACCACTTATGAACCTATTTATTATTGTTTATCTTTCATATAAGGTTGGCAGGTTATAAAGTAGGAAAATTATATAGAGCTCCATGTTTGATAGATCACATTAGCGAAGTGTTCCAGTAGCTAGTTACCGATCTTACGTCTAAAGTTGGGTAAAAGGGGCCGCAAATCATTGACTTGTTGATCCTTTTTAAAAAGAACACTGTAAGCGGTTTTCGTAGAAAGGAAATTTTTTCGTTCCAAATTAAAAAGTATTTATGATATTAATCTGTCTTAAAAAAATACTATTAACTTATTATTTATGAAACTACTACCGATGGATTAGAATAGTTGATAAGAATATTGTCATCAGTATTTTATAATGAGGGAAGGAAAAACTCATTTCTACAAAAAGCGCAAATTGTCGCTTACGATGTTCTCCCCAAAAAGATTCGGTGTGCATGGATTTTGTGTCGATTTTTTTATTGACTGTAAAGTCAGACTCGGCTTTTTCATAAAAGTGTTATTGTGTCATCATCAGTTATGCCATCAGTCTTCATTATCAGTGAGAAAAGTAACAGGTAAAATGTACATTACACACAAGACTGATACTCCCTCCCTCTCCGCCCAAGAGCGGGACAAGTCATTCTGATGATTACCCACCTGAAAAAAAGTGCTTTGGTCGGGTACCTATGCGTTACGCTTGGCAACCCTATGTCTACATTTACCCCTTTCATAATTATCAAAGAACAGTAATTTAGGTAATTTTATGACAATTTTGGTATGTAATAAACTTACATATGTACACGTGCGTGCTATTCAACCCTAAGATTGGTTACTTTATTTACCTAGCATTTGATTAATGTTAGATATACATATTATGCTGATTATAGGCCTCTTATGTGGAAAGATTAAAATTATGCATACCTTTGTGAAATTGCAACGACCAACGCTTTTTTGAATGATACTTAAAAAAAAAATATCTTTTGTTTTTGCCAGCGTAGTCGTTTAAAAACTGAGACACACATTGCAATATTTCGATATACTTACGTAATGCTTATTTTTTACTCTATTGCCCTAAATGAAATGTAGGTACTGTTTTTCAACAAGTATATACAAACAATTGGTTTTATTTTGCGACTATGCTTTTAAGTCATAAATTCATCGTATTCCGATACATACAATGAAGAAAATGTGCATCAAGAGAAGGGCCCATGACATAAAAACACGAAGATAGGAATTTACATACGACCTATTTTTAAACACAACCCGTAACATTATTGTCAATTCCTTATTGTCGTTCTGTCAATTTAATTCTCATGGTAAAATTAACATAACTTAGGGACTATACTTATAAAGAAAAAAGAAAAACCTTTTATTTGCGGGACAATACTTATGTAAAACTTAAAGTATTCGACTATAAATATCTACATTTCTATATTAATATTATAAAGCTGAAGAGTTTGTTTGAACGCAGTAATCTCAGGAAATATTGATCCGATTTGAAAAATTCTTTCAGTGTTAGATAGCCCATTTATAGAGGAAGCATATAGGCATCACGCTAAGACTAAACTAACACTACACGTGGGCGGAGCCGCTGGCAGAAGCTAGTGTATAATATAAAAGGACTAAGGAGAAACTGACTGACTGACATATCAACGGACAGCCGAAAACTACTGGGACTAGGAGTCCAATTCGCAGTAGTTTCGGCTGGGAGTGTATTTTACACAAGGTTCCTTTTATGACAAAGAGAGGATTTTCCAAAATTCACTCCAGGAATGAAATGTGGGTCAAAAGTTAGGATGGAGAAACCTCCTATCCCGCGGGGGCAAGCGCTAGTACAATTCGTCCACTATAAGTTGGCGAGTGTGAAGTTAGGGCTCGCCAACTTATAGTGGACTAACTGTAAAAGCTAGTATCAACATAATCTAGACAGTATTTTTTTTTAAATTAGTATAAACTAGTGCTTGATTGCGATCCCACTTGACGGTAAGCAGTGATCCAATTGTTAATATTGAGGCGCACAAGTTTATTAAGAGCTTATTCACGCTACGCTTGAAGGCACCTACATTATAATCAGACAGGAAGACCGTAGCAGGCTAATTGTTCCAATTCTTTGATGTTCTTATTCTCCATTATAACTGAACAACCAACAACACTGCCAATTTGAACAAACAAGACATTATAAAGAAACAAACAAAATGTACAGTTAGCATGTCAAATGATCAAGAAATTGAAACTTGTATCACAAACGGGGCACGCTAATCTAACATGCAAAAAAAACTAAAATTCGTGACATCTGTAATTCAGGTTTTGTACCAGGTACGGTTTGCAAAATCACTGTTGTATTAATAGGTTTATATAAGGAGTAATTTATTGTCAAGGTTAAGGTTTGCACGAAGATCTTTTGGCTTTGTTTTGCTGACGTTACTCTGTTAATGTAGGGTACTTGTCATGGTATGGCTTGTCGTAAACACGGTGATCGGTACAATTTGTTTACGTGTTCATCGATGGGAAAACGATTTGACAAGCTGTTGTGGACATAAAGATGACATAAAGTAGTTATAGTGCTCTATGGGTACTGTCACCAAACATATTTCTTCCTGCTATACAGCATTGCTGTGTTCCGCTAAAGGGTATGGATTTATGGCGATACTAAAAGTCTCTTGACTATAACATTTTAAAATGGTAACATAGCTGGGCTTCAAAAGCCTCTAATTAAATAAAGATAAAAAAGTCTGCTATTAGAATTGAACCTATCAGAATTGTCGATCATTGGCTTCATAATTGTTTATTTTGACACTTTGGTAGTACCAAACTTGAGGCCCTATATTATACGGAGCCTATCCCTGCCTTTTTGGCAGTGATGTTGGCGGGTTGAAGAGTTAGGAGTTGAGAGTCCACTGAACGGAATCGGAGAAACAAATCTCGTCCTTCGAAAAATAATATAAATATAACGTTTACGCCTTCATCACACTTTTTTGTACTCATCAATTGTCGATAAAAAAGATCTTTATCTTGTGTCCTTGTTATCGATTGTGATTTGAGTCAACACAGAGGTTATTTACCTATAGGTTTCAGGCATGTATTTTTTATATATGAAATCATCTGCTTCGCAAAAGAAGCCGACTGCCGTCCATTTTTTCTTGCTCCAGAACATGGCCTGTACTGTTCAGTGCTCCGCCCAAGCGGGGTACATCTCCACCTTATGATTCATAGTGTCCTCCGGGCGGTCTACACTAAAGTTGTGATGAGACATAATTATGATAGATTGTAGGCTTATCTTTGCAATTATAGAAACGCATCTTCAATGCTTCCGATATTATCATGAAATAATTAATCTTTAATAATATATAGGGTGATTGGTAATTAGTGACCGATATAAACTCGTGATTGTAGATACTCATGAAAACAAACAACTTTTACTATGTGGCCAAACATGATATCGCGATAAAAAAAAAATCTGGTCAGTACATTTATGTTCGCCTAGTAACTGGTCAAAATGTAATGTCATGTATGTACGATCATAATCTGGTAATCATGAATAATTGCCAATGGCAAGGCGAATCTTATAATGTTAATGAGAAATCGATGAATGGCATTCTTAATTATAATTGGATGCTAGGTTACAATTTTTTCCATTGTTATAATTTCCAAGGTGCTTCATAACAATATTCTTTACCTTAAGTCGCCGAGATGAATTTGAACCACCTTATAGAAATTTATCGAGGCATTTCCTCTCTCACATTTAATACGAGGCTTAGATTTCACTTCTATATATTAAACAACTTCAAAGGCGTACTGCGATGCGCCATCGCTATATGGTGAACATCCCACCCATACGCACAAAGCGTTTTAAGAACACATTTATTATGCGGCCGTACAGCTAAGGAGTGGAATTCCCTGCTGGAGTCTGTGTTTCCTGAAAGCTACAACTTAGGAGTCTTCAAGTCAAGAGTGAATAGGTTACTTTTAGGCAAGCGTGCTCCATCGTCGGCCACATCATCGCTTACCATCAGATGAGCTAGTGGTCAAACGCGAGCCTACGCATAACGAGTCGGGCGCGCGCACAAAGGGTTCCGTAGCAGCAAATATAATAAACTTATTATGTCAATTTATACACCTGGTGAATGGAGCCTAAACTCTCCCGATATTTTGCCTTGTACTTATCGTTTTCAGTGTAAGCACAATAACTTAACCAAAATTACAGTTAAATCAACCTATCTCAAAAACTATAAGAGATACTTTGATCAAACCAAAAATCGTTGAAAGAGTTAATTAGCATGCATCACCTCTATTTTTTTTAGAATTTTATACCCCGTAGTTATAAAAATAGAGGGGGGGGACATACTTTTTACGACTTTGAGAGCTGATATCTCAAAAACCGTTCACTTTAAGAAAAATGTTTTTTAGAAAACTTTATATCATTTTAAAAGACCTTTCCATTGATACCCCACACGGGTATGTACATCGAAAAAAAAATTTTCATCCCTCAGTTACATGTATGGGGGGCCCCACCCCCAATTCTTTTTTTTACTATTTAGTGTCATAATTTTGTAGCGGTTCATACAACACATATTCCCATCAAATTTCATCACTGTAGTACTTATAGTTTCCGAGTAAATCGGCTGTGACAGACGGACAGACGGACAGACGGACATGACGAAACTATAAGGGTTCCGTTTTTGCCATTTTGGCTACGGAACCCTAATAAAAAAAAGGCTGTCCAACTTACAATTCGTCCACTATAAGTTGGCGAGAGTGAAGTTAGGCTCTGCGAATTTTGGCGCTTGAAATATCGTACAAAAATAAAGGTTTTAAAAAAATTTAACGCCAATAACTGTTTTTAACAGCAATAAGAACTGCAAATTACATTTATTTTTTTAAAACCTTTATTGCCGAAATTTGCAGAGCCTAACTTCACACTCGCCAACTTATAGTGGACGAACTGTAGTAGGACATGACTTACGACAGGACTCCGGGCCCGACATAGAATTGTTACCCTGGCACAGCTTTACGGTGTCGCTGCAAACAAGGGAGCTGCTGACACGACCTTTATATGTTTTTCTTCAGAATTGGAATTAAAAAGCAAAAAGTCTTCATTGTTAGAAGAAATGTAGAGACGCTTTTGACCAGCAATGGAGACAATTCTTCTTCTTAGTCGCGTGTACTTTTGAAAGAGTGGTCTTACGACACCGCTTCTCGTGTTGCAACGCCATGCAGCTCTATGTTTGGCGTCTTGGGAGTTGTCATTGACGCTGGAGTGTGTCAAAGATTTCAAGAGGTTCATCCATCTTGTTAGAAAGCGCCTAGGATTTTTTGCCCTTAACTTTCTCTTTTTTCACCAATAGAGCCATCGAGTCCTTGTTACGGGTGATATGCGAAGAACTCGTAAATCGTATTTGAACAGATGACGATAATCTCTCTTTGCTATTGAATTCTTTCAGGATCGAAACATTGGTTCGGGACAATATGAGCTGGTAATAATAATAATATTTACCGGTATCAAATGTTTATTTACTGACCCCAAACATGACCATAAGTCTTCGTGTTCCAAATATGTTTTCGCTCTGATTACCGTGAAGTGTCCCCATAAATTAGTCTTACATGCTCTATATTGTTACAGGAAACGGCGTGGTGATCCACCTTCCTGGCCTGTTCGAGGAGCTGAAGAAGAACGAGCTGAAAGGCATGGAGGGCTGGCAGGACAGGCTCATCATATCCGACAGAGCGCACCTTGTCTTCGATATGCATCAACAGGTAAATGGGAGTGACTCTTACTAGGTATAAGTATACATGAAGGTGAATGCGTACTTCGTCGATCACATCATGGCTTACTATCAGGTGAGATAGTTGTCAAACGCGAGGCATAAGTAAAAAATACTGGAATAGTTTGCCTGCTGCGTCTTCTTGTCTTGCTATCTTCCTGCCCGATTCGTCCAGACCATAGGGGTGTCTTCAAGGCTAGAGTGAATTCGCCCTTAATAAACTAGTGCCCCTCACCATCGACGATTGCTTCACTGCAGCTGAAAGGATTAGGTGTAAAGAAACTTAGTACACGGGTAGATCTTATCCTGGAATATTACACAGGATATTTTTATCTCGAGACTATGTTCCCTTGGGACAATTTTCTAGCTAGTATTTAATAACCTCAAGTTCAAATCTAGGCTAAAAGCCACAATACAAAGCCTTGTATTGTGTTTCAGATAGCAAACACAGAACATTGTACAGGTTCTCGTAATTGAGCTTTATAAAAACTAATTATAATGTATGTATCGCGCAGGATATTTACAGTAGGTATGTGTCATACCATTCTGGATCATTCCAGCCGCTTAGCTGATATAAATTACTAACGACATAATTCGGGGAATTCCATTCAAGTATACAATGTGGCGACGCTTGGAGGAGGCCTATGTCTAGCAGTGGACGTTTTTCAGCTGAAATGGTGATGATGATGCAATGTGTTTAGGACAATGGTATTTTTAGTGTTTTTGTCTTAGATACTATGTTCTTTAAAGTCATGTCTTCGTATGGAGTAATAATTTTGTTTTCCATTGGAATATGGATGTAACACTTTCTAATGCTTTTGCAGTAACTGTATCAATACTACCTACAAATACCTACATCAAATTCTAAGTTCCATTTTACCAAGACCGCTCCTGTTTCAATGATTCTATGTAGATATTGAGTTGCGCAGACACTTGAGATACAAAACTACACTAATTTTACATCAGAATATCTAATAGGAATCTGTTATTGCGACTGGTGCATGGTGCATTCATTTGCGAACTGTTCCTCGATGGATTAGCAAGTGAGAGTGAGTGAGTGAGACGTACAATCAAAAACTAGCGGTCGATTCCGTTGACTCGAAACAATCAAAAAACATCTCGATTATTGCTTAGAACGTCGAGTCGATGGTTGACTCGATGGTTCATTTTAACGACCGATTCTTTCGTTTGTTAAAACCATCTCGGAACCGACTAACGCTAATCGGTCGCGCTGCCGGCACCAATAGGTATTTTGGATGGTTAATACCATCCCAATCCAAAATACCTATACAAAATCCCAATCCAAAATACCTATTGCTTTTATTCTTCCTGTATAGGAACGCCATTGTTCTAACACATTGTCTGCTTATTTGGAATTCCCCGAGTAATACCCCAACTAAAACATACCTACCCGCTATCAGTGCATATTCAAACGATGTAGAACAGACACTGATTCATAGTAATGTCAATATTAACGTTGAAATGTTTTCTTTGAACGTCTTATTTGTTTAGCCTTGAGGGAATGTTCTCTGTTATGAAGAATCGTTATTTTTAATGTAGGTAACTTGGAATGCTTAGAGACTACACAAGTGTTGTGATATTTGTAGGTTTAAATATTTATATTAGTGGGTTGTGGAGGTCTGGTAGGCAGCCGCTCCTCGTAAAATACTGGTATTCAGCTAAATCGGACTCGACTGGAAGCCGACCCCAATATAGTTGGGAAAAGGCTAGGCAGATGACGTAGGTTTAAATATTGGTCAAAGACACCTAATAGTGTTCGGTTTAATAAATTGTTGGAATATAGGAAAATTATATTCATAAATGGTAAAATAAAAATAGGTTTCCTTTCCGTAATTACCTACACACATCAAAAGTGTCTAGTTACTCAGATACCCGCGAAACGAGACACAATAGTAAAACAATAACAGCGCGGTCTCATAGGACCGGTTGGGGATTCAAAAGCTAGGGATCAACATATATTTTTGCAATAACTTTTCTCCTGATTGATATTAATTAAAATTTTCTTTAAGGATTCATCAAATAAAGTGTTTTCGTTTGTCACAGTAACGATAAACCAAGTCCTGCAACCAAGACCTTTGCATTAATAAAGAAATTTGCCATTTTCCTAATAAAGGGATTTTTGACATTTGAACTACTAACATTAAAGTTCGAAAAAAAGACTGAAATAACAGTTTTCTTTAAAATTTTATTGGGTAACTTAAACAATTAATAATCCGTGTTTCTACCGCGAACACTAACAACACAAGAACATCGGTTTGGCATACTCAAAATGCAAATCCAAATCACGCTGTGGAATGGCCGCCCATGTTCGTTGCAACAACAAAAAAAGGTCTTCTTGCGACTGGATACCCTCCATATTCGGCAGAGCTCTTCTCTGTAGCATATCCCATGCATGCTCAATCGGGTTCAAGTCTGGCGACTGAGCAGGCCAGGGCAGGACATTGATGTTAGCTGCGGCGAGAGTCTGTCTTACAACTCTTGCGGTGTGCGGTCGTGCATTATCATGCATTAACTGAAATAAGGGACCGATTTGCACTTGTAGAGGAACGATGACGTCTGATACAATCGTCTCAGCATAAATTTGAGCGTTGAGGTTGCCTCTGATCCAAATCAACTCAGTTCTTCCGCCGATCCAAATACCCGCCCATACCATGATGGTTCCACCACTATAAGGATGGACTTCCTGGCAGGATTTTAATCGCTGTTGGCGTCCAGGGGTTCTCCAGTGTCGTATACGTCTTGTATCCGGTCTCATACCAAAACGAGACTCATCAGAAAAGCACACGAAACGCCATTGTTCTTCTGCCCAATTTCTGTGTTCAAGAGCCCATTGATATCGAATCCTACGATTGTGCATTGCTATAGGTGGTACCCGTAGCGGTCTTCGGGAATGAAGGTTAATAATAATAATAATAATAATAATAATAATTTATTTGTTCCAAAACTTACAGATACAACCAAAATTGGAAGAAAAATAAATACAATATTCGTATAAGGTAACCTTAATACAAATACAAACAAAGTTAAAGATTGCTGGTAGAATAGGTAGTGCAGACATTAAATCAAATTGAAAAAGATCCGTACAAAAATGGTGAGCCCTGTCTCTTAAACTAGGGTTATCCTGTATCTTAAGAGACAGTGGTCAGCTATTAAATATTTGTATACAAACAAGAACAAAACTTGTGGAGTGTGTCAGTCTACCATATATTTGAGGGAAATAGGTGAGGGGATAATGTGTGAGTGAAGGAGTGTGTGTAACTGCACAGCCAGGTGTATATGTAGTAGTGAGGGTGAGGTGTGCAGTGAGAAGATATTGAAATTGTAATTGTAAATATAGTCAAGCAATGTATGTAAGCAAAGATTCCGTTTGAGCATAATCCTGTTTCAGAAGCCATTCTGTCACCATCATTTTCACTGTGTGCTGATTGAGGTCACGGATGTTAAGGTCCTTGTGTGCTTTTTTGTAAATGTGGGCGCTCAGTGTATTGAATTGTGTTCTGGAGAACGATGTTTTTTGTTGCGTGCCTGGTGGAATGTTAGTACGCTTATTGGGATCAGAAGGAGAGACCCATGCGTGTCTTCTAAGAACTGTCCGGAGGACATAGAGCTGGCGGACCGAAAGTACCTGACATTCCGAGTATAGCTGTGATGTAGAATAGCGAAACGGTCTACGCAGCATGACTTTCAAAATGGCTCTCTGTGCTCTCTCGACTCTGACCAGACTGGTTTTCGCAGCGCCTCCCCATGCCGTGATACAATACCCAACAATTGATTGACATAGGGTATAAAAAACCATTTTTAAAGTGTCAACGTCGGCGGATTCTCTGAGTGACTTAAAAATGTGAATCAGCCTCATAGTTCTGGAGGTCAAAGCACTAATCTGATAATCCCATCGCAACCCTGTATCAATATGCACTCCAAGATACTTGACATTGTGTGTTCTAATGACTGGCAGACATTGGCATGGAGATGATAACCGTGGACAGGTATGCGCTATTATTGAGTAGGTTTGGTCAGGCGCGGTGTTATGGCGAATGGAGAAAGGTATATATGAAGTCTTGTCAAGATTAAGAGTTAGCAGATTCAGATTGAGCCAATTCATTACTTTTACAAGAGCTAATTCTGAGCTAATCCTAACAGCATCCCAAGTCAATCCATCAACTACAATAACCGTGTCATCGGCGTATGCAAGAATTTTGGCATTGGAAAGGGACATTCTACACAGGTCGTTAACGTAGATCAGAAATAAAATAGGCCCGAGGATGCTACCCTGAGGAACACCGTGAGAGACAAATTCTTCGTCACTAATGAAATTATCAATTTTGGTGACTTGAGAACGATTAGTGAGATAGTCTTTGAAGATTTTGAGGGCGACACCTCTTATGCCAATCATTTCCAATTTAGTGAAGAGCACTTCATGCAAGCGGTTTCTGACTGTTTGGTCGCTAATTAAGTTCCCTGAAGAGTGATGAAGCCTCACGGCTAACATCATGGCGGTTATGTTGGAGCTCTTCGAGTTAAGATTTGAATGTATCGGTCTTGTCTCCGTGTGGTGCAGCGATACCGTCCTCCATGGCGCTCAGCCACGGTACCAGTGCTTCGGTAACGTGTCCAAAGTCGACTGATAACACTCTGACTTGTATTCAGAGCTAAAGCCACAGTACGTTGCCGGGAACCAGCTTCTATCATTCCCACGGCTCTGAGCATTTCTTCCCTGCTTAAATGACGTCGCCGCTCCATAATAACGTTGGTTTTAATCAGTAGTAGGGAAACAGTAGCACTAATAATGTCTTCAATGCGTTGTATGTTTTTATAGGGAAAATAATATTGACAGCTGATTTTCATCTTTTACTCGAATTTGATTCACAGTTCCTGATTCAAATTATGAAATGCACCAAAAAGGATCCATATAAATTTATAAAATCATAAATTTATTACAAAGCCACATCTCAATCTCAAGAAATCCGCATAAAAATGCTTGATCCCTAGACACTTTTGATGTGTGTATTAGAATAGAATACAAAATAGTGAGTTACCTAACTTTTACACAAACCTAAATACATATATGGTTACAATGGCGATCCTATTGCTGACAGTGATATCTACCAGACAACCTTTGGATGGACTGTAAAACCTTAAAATAGAAAAAAGGAAATAAATAACTTTTCAATAAACAACCAAACGATATAAGTATTAAGCATTTTTTTTTGCATTATCGGCCTTATAATGTTCCCACTGCTGGGTCTCAGACCTCCTCTCTAGGAGAGGGAATGGGCCATAATCCACCGCGCGGGCCCATTGCGGATTGGTGGATGTCACATGTCTTCGAATGAGTTGAAAGTATTAAGAAAACTTCTAAATAAATAACTAAACCACAACGGTGTAATAAAGACCAAACGCCTTAATCACTGAAAATGCAAACGCGTGACGAGTGACGCAAGCGCATAAAATTGCGCGAGAATCGTGTGACGTCAGCGGCGCGCGGCGGTCAAGGAGGGAGAGACGGGACGATGCATATCGCTAGGAGATTTACGATAAATATATTCGCGTTGACACAGTACAGGGCAAAGGCCTCGCGTTGTAATGGAGAAGGAAATAAAGCTATGTTCATATGGCAAAATGTTGATGAGCGTTTTTTTATACATTATGTATAGGCTCGCGTTTGACCACTATCTCACCCTGATAGGAAGCGGTAGTGTGGCCGTTGATAGAGCACGCTTGCCTAGAAGTAACCTATTCTCTCTTGCCTTAACGCGTTTTTAAATAGCGCGTCTTGACATCTTCGTCATCTTCTTCAGGCCAGGTGAAACAAATGAAACCGCCATAGAGCGCGCGCTTCTGTCCGCACGCGACCAGCGGCCACAGGTGCGCGCGCTCTCATACTATTCGGTTTCATACTATTGTATGTATCTCGATGGCCGCCGCGTCCTGGCAGCTGGCCGCTAGTGCGCTATGGGGCTTAGTGCTTGTTTGACCTCCCAACATACCTGGGAGAATGGCTAGGTACTTGGAATTTGATTCAACATCATTATTATAGTATGAAGACGTCCAAAGTTAGACAAAAGCCTCCCCCAAACGTCAAATGAGCCACAATGCGTCTCACATCCTTCGGTTTCCCGCGAACCTCACCAGGCCATCAAAAAATTTGTCCTCGTTATTAACAAAAATCCCAAAGTAGGTAATATGTGTATTTTCCATTAAAAACCACTCCCACATAGATTAACTTATCATAACGTGATCTAACAACACATGCAAGTCACACCTAGGGCTGCCAACAATATTTTGTAATATTTTTTTGGTAAGTAAATATACTTAAAATGAAACACTAATATAATATTATTACTGTATTTATCGACACTTACGTTAGAACATGAAAATACCTGTTTCCAAAAACTGTAAGGATGTAATGAAAAAAAAATTGTGTGTGCTGAAAGCACATAAAAATTGTCTTCAAGTGAAGAAACAAATAAAATTTGCGTAAATACTTCGCATTTTTCGTACTAAAAAATTGTGGACTGTAATTTTTTTTTTCTTCTAAATCAGTAGGCAACCCTAGTCACACTTTACGATGTTATGACGTAAAACATAAACTCATCTGTCGAACATTAAAGTACAATTTATCTAACCACGTGCTCGAACCGTCGCCGCGTCGTTTTATACGCCTATATCCTCTGTGATACGGTCTTGATAATGAACCGAGTAGGCTAATGGACACGCTAGTACAAAAGTTAATAACCATCACGAGGACAAACCGACCGAGTTTCCTCCGTGCCTCGGAAAGCACGATAAGCCGTAAGTCCCGGCTGTCATTTGTAGATCTTTGGCAGTCGTTACGGATAGTCAGAAGCCAGTAAATCTGACTCCAGTCTTGCCCCAGTTAATTGTGGATGTGGTTGTGGAGGTCTGGTAGGCAGCCGCTCCTCGTAAAATACTGGTATTCAGCTAAATCCGGCTTGACTATAGTTGGGAAAAGACTAGGGTAGATGATGATAAGGACGGGTCACGGGTTAAGTCACGGGTAGACACTAACCCTAAATATGTGTACAACATAAAATTTTGCATCAAGACGTCTTGTGTGCCATGCTCTCTAGCGTTCAGCCGCCTCCTTTGCTAGCATTACTGCTTCGCAGGAGGCGACAGCCTGCTACTTCTCCTCGCTCCGGACCATAGCCTGTACCAGGGCATCTATGAGAGCATGGCGGTGCTCCGTCCAAGCGGGGCACACCTCTACCGTATGTTCCACCATGTCCTCCGGGCGATCCACATATCGTGTCAGATATTATTACCTATACACTGATTACTGTTACTAACTAACCTAACCTCTGTAACCTAATTAGTCGGGACAGCCGATATCCTGATACTGGCTCGCCAGACTATCGGACAAAGAGTAATTGTTATAATTAAATAGTTGTGGGTATCTTATACTGATTTGTTCTACTTTCTAGCGTCTGGTCATAGGCGTATTACATTGAAGAGGGGGGGCAGTGGGGTTGGCAAACCCGGGGTATGAATGACGTATGAATTTTTAGTTTGTAATAATTTTCTTCTTCTTCCTGCCCTTATACCATATCTAGTTTGTAATAATCAAATACCTAATTTCTGTCGCTATGGGTAGAGCAAGAGGGAGTGTCAGATTTTCATTGATTAATCGACCCTTGCGTCTTCAGTTGTCTTTGGGCGTCCATGGGCGGTGTCTTTCGAACAATCTCAAAGCTCTGTTAGACATCAGCTCTACTTGACAATCTAGGACCTTAGGCCTAGTTAGGGTTTGATTAATTTTAATAAATGTCTATTGCTAACTTGACAGTCGATAAAGTATTTTAATTTTCTTTTCATCATTCATATCTGAGCGTTTGTTGTCTCACTGCTAGGTAAAAGCTTTCCTCCCCCTTCATTTTCTGTGTTACGAGTCTAACTCTTCTTCATCGTGGTTCCAGGTGGACGGTCTCCAAGAGGCTGAGAAGGGAAAGAACTCGCTGGGCACCACAAAGAAGGGCATCGGCCCGACCTACTCCTCAAAGGCGACGCGCAACGGACTGCGGATAGGAGACCTGCTCGGAGACTTCGCTATGTTTGAGGAGAAGTAAGTAGCTTTGTTAATCCTCCTTCTCGAGTCGTATTCCTCAATACTGAAAGTCGTAAAGATCCCGCTGTATTTATTAGCTTCTTCCTGATGGTGACGCCAAGAACTAAAATTTACCATCAGCATTGCCGTGAATGATGATGATGATGATGCCATCTAGCCGAATTCGGCTACAGCGACCGCACTCCTTGACTTGTCGTGGTTGTTGTGAGCTCAGATCTGCTGCTCTGTTCTGCGTCCATGTAACTTGCATATTAAACTTGAGCAGAAAAACTTTGAGCACAGAATGGACATCTCAGAACGCCAAGGCCGAATACTGGGTCAGACAAGATGTCTAACTAGTTTTGTCATCGACACGCTAAGAAGAAGAAGAATATACCGCAGAATGCAATGCTTGCTGACGAAGGTTTTAAAGCCGGTGACCATGTATGTGTGTATGTCGGGAATTCGGGATAGTGTTCGTAACTCCACGTTCAAAGCGCCTATTTTGCGTACAGGGATAATAGGGTTATTCGATCTACCCCAGCTCTTCAAGGCAGGCTAATAACGCCTTGGTGTTGCTGAACAATTCGTGGAGGGTACCTGGGGTTTCGTTCGTTTTGGCGACACTTGGTGAAGGCCTAAGTCTAGCAGCGCCTTTCGGCTGCTACGATGATGATCATGATGTAGCTGCATGTTGTTTAAGCTAAAAGCAGACTCTAAAACGCTCCTCAGATGATCGATTTATTGGTATTTGCAAAATGATCTCGCTAGTAGTAGACATTTACATAAGTATATAAAATTGATTGTGCATACTATGAATGATTTGTGTACTCAGCGTTACCAAGTTGTTTACATCTATGTTATCTCTTTCAGCCACGGTTTTATATAGATGACTTTATAAATAAAACGATTGAATATTTTTTGTAATTAGGGTTTATAAAGTATAAAAAAAGATTTAAAAAAAATATTTCATGTAAGGTTTTTCAGGAATAAGGTGGTTAGTTTACTGACCACCGTGGCGTTCGGATAAATAAAATACCAAAGATTATTATTTCCAGACAATAAACTATGAATAAATTTATTTATTTTATAAAATATAGTTAAACATATTTTATTCTTGCTAATTCAAAGAGTGGCTTTGCAAGTGTTGGATTGCCATAAAGTACGTGATTCGCTCCTTTTAGTACTGCATTTTGAGCAACTTTGTGAAGTGATCGCTCGGGCCTATCTATAAGGCTTTCTAAGCGTAATTATGTTGGAACTGACGGCTTATGGCATTTTGTTGAAACAATAAACGAGAAAGACCGCGCAGAGTTGCAATAGGTAATAACGTTTAGAAATTAGACTGCAGATTTTCAGTTTGACTTGTGCTGCGATCCCTGGGTAAATAATTCTAAGAAAGTCTTTGGTGTTCAATTTCAAGGTCCATTTTTGGATCCTCCTTCTTTCCTTTAGGAGATCTTTATACAGAAAGGAGTAAAGGCACTGTCTCCAAAAAAGTGTAAAAAAATCGATACTATCATTTATGGGACTTCCTGTCAATGGCACAAATACTTTTCAATTGGTCGATTTTGTCAATACAGCTTAAGATTTTGTTGTGTTGCATACCAGCATTAGAAAAGCCATTTCTTTTGACTCCATTGCATTCCCTGAGGATACAAATTACTTGTCTTTGTCGAGTCTAAAAATTTGAAATAAAAACCGACCTTTGGTTTTTCCACTTCATAATTGCAACGTATTTGTCACTGACCCTGTAATTCTGCTGACCCATTCTCAGACTTATTTTTTCTTATTTTTGGTAGATATTTGCAAATCGAATTGACAGTGCTGCAAGCCAATTGTATTGTTTTATTTGGTATACTTACACTTCTTGTATGACCTGGCCGTTTCATTCTGAAGTTTTTCTTCCACTTTGAAGGAATCACAGTAGTTTTAGTTGATGATTGTAATATACTCTTAGTAGGTATAGATTGATTGATTGCTATTACTAAACACATAGATATTCAAATACTAAAAACAATTGCAAAATTCAATAAAGACAAATCATCTGATCAGATTCATCGTCATGTGGTCACTAAAATTCTGGCGGAGTATTTACCGAATATTATCAGAATTTATCAACGCATTTTTCGTCTGATACCCGACTACAGACCCTGTCACCATCTAAAAGAATATATTCTAAAATAATGTCCTTTATTTCAAGTTCACTGAGTTCACGTGATATTCTGAAAAGTAACGTATACAATAACATAGACGATACAAATAAAAACCTACTATAGTCACAGTGGTTAGTAATCTAACCACCGTATTGTTTACGTTATTTAGAGAAAACGGTAGAATGTAATATTTTTATTTCTTCCTAAATCAACAAAACAAATACTAAATAACACGAAGCCATTGAAATTGAAACATTATAAAAAGTCTTGCCTTTATTATTTTTATTTTGAAACGTTCCCTTCAAAAAATAGCAATGCACCAAAATTTCAAATTACTGTTATTTCCTAACCATCGCACTACCGCGCCAAAATTTCATAGTTTATTGTCAACAATTATTTAAAAAACCGTAATAATCAAGGAGAGCGCCAATAGATAGCGTAAGAATATGTTAAAAAAAATTGGGAATAGGTGGTTTGATAACTAGCCACCAAACTTGAAAGAGTTATAAGATGATTTAAATATAATGGCGCAACTTGTGGAGACACTTGCCTTTGTCCAACAGTGGACTTCCTTCGGCTGAAATTATTATGGTGAAGTGACTTTGTGTCTTTTTAAAAAAGTTCTATCTTTAAACCTAAATTAAATCAACAATACATAATTTAACATCCAAACTCAGTCTTATGGCGTCGGGTTTGTTAATGTTAATTAAATACTTTAACTGTGTTTCCGTATACAGTATAAACAAGATATTTTAATATAGGAATGGATATAAAATGCGCATACATTTTATTTTATACTAGCAGCCCGTCCCGGCTTCGCACGGGGTAGACAATTATTTATTTTTGGAAATTTGGATATAAAACACTTTTTTTAGTGACTCAAGACTCATTTTTCTACACCTTCGGTTACATTGTTCAAATTTTTAGCCTATGTCAAAATGGAAGAATGTAGCATTCTATTGGTGAAAGAATTTTTAAATCAGCCCAGTACTTTTTGAGCCTATTCATTACAAACATACAAAAATAGGTACTAATCTTTCCTCTTTATAATATTAGTATAGACAAGATTTTATTCATACTAAGTACTACTAGTGTGCCGCACCGGCTTTGCTGTAAGCGGACTCATACCACATACCGCATACTCTAGGTAAAAGCCTCCCTCGCTCCTGGGCAAAGGCCCTCATATCTAACCAGACATTTTTGAATGAAAATTCAAATCAAATTTTTATTTCACATGGGTACTTATCTACTTAAAACGTCAGAAGCTAGTTATCGTTCCGTTTTGTTGTTTCCTATGAAGAAGAACGGACAAGATGGTTAGTCTTTCTAGACTTAATGCTCGAAAGAACGGGAGAGTGTCAAACGTATTGACTAAAACCCCACTCCTGCTCCTTCTTTGCCTTCCTCCCAGGACCTCGGGGTTCTCCACACCACCCATGGCCACAGCCATTCCTTTCTAACCCTTCCAACTGACACATTCCAGGTTCCGCACCCTAGCAGCAAACTACAAGCGCATGTTCCCCCTCCTGGAGGTGGACATCGACGCGGAGCTGGCCCGCTACCAGGAGTACGCCACGAGGATCCGGCCCATGGTGCGCGACACCGTGTCCTATCTGCACAAGGCCATCGGCGAGGGGAAGAAGGTGCTCGTCGAAGGCGCTAATGCTGCTATGCTGGATATTGATTTCGGTGAGTCATCATCATCTGCCTAGCCTTGTTACCAACTATATTGGGGTCGGCTTACAGTCAAGCCAGATTTAGCTGAATACCAGTATTTTACGAGGAACGGCTGCCTACCAGACTTCCACGACCCATTAACTGGACGACATTACTTCATGGCAAGACTGGAGTCAGATTTACTGGCTTCTGACCATCCGTAACGACTGCCAAAGATCTACAAATGACAGCCGGGACCTACGGCTTAACGCTATATTGATTTCGGTGAGTCGAGACAGATTAATAGAATAAAAAGTTTACTGAACATCAGAATAGTATCATGATGACGTATATGTAGATTTTCTTAACTAGGTTTTTCTCAAGGTTTTGCTCCTATAGCCCCAGTAAAAACTGTGTTGAAAGGCACTCGATAGAGAAGCTTTCTTACAGTGAAAGATTTTTGATCGTACAGAACCAATTTGGTAGTTAACTTTATCCGTAATCGTAAATAGAAATAGTATCAAATCCGGTAGAATATCCAACTGTCAAGCAAACAGAATAAGGATCTATGTGGCATAACTATCATTAGCGAAACACGAGGAACGGTCAACTGGAAGAACATAGTAAGGGTTTTAGCCAGTAAACCGATGGTGTAAGTACGGTAAGGTTCCCGCGTTTATTATGGCTGAGAATTGCCCTGTGACTCTTTGACGCCCAGGATGTCTTGATATGCCCTAAATGTAAAAAATGTTATACTCAACAACAACAGCATTACAACACAACACGGAACATTTTTTTAGCCTAACATTGTAAACACAACAATGTAGTATTACAACTACAAATGAACCATAGTAACGATTACTCTTATCTAAATCACATACAATTACATTAATCATCAAATCCACGTGCTCTAGAGACAGCACTAGGCTCGTCCAATGCATGATGTTGATAACAGCTGTCATACGACTGATAAGTGCAGGCGTCCATTATCAGTATTGGGCAGTGCATACAATGATGTATGCGGTGGGGATTTTATGTTATATCGCTCGTTTGTTTTTTAGGAATTTATTTTTCTATGATTGCTAGTCTGGTTAATTCATGAATCCCCGACCGGTCTCATAGGACCGCGCTGTTATTGTCTTACTATTGTGTCTCGTTTCGCGGGTATTGATAGGTTAAAAGAGTTTTAAATTAAATCGGACATTCCATTCGTTGAACTATCCCACACATTCTAAAGATGTCAGCAAAACATAGAAGCCAAGCAAGGTAGAAGCCTACTGGGGCCTTGAGTTGTACGAAAGAGAAACCCGGGGCACTGGAACGAAGGTAATGATGGAAAAGGAGTGGTCAATGCACAGACAGACATTTTCCATAGCACTTAGGATACTATTATCCCAAGAGTATATTCTCTTGAGGTATGATTCTACTACAACGCGTACTAAGTTGCTGGCAGCAGCTAATATTTCAATGTGGTGGGGTTTTTTAGGTGAGAAAACAACAATATGACCTCTTTCTCGCTCTGGGTGTATCAGGCTTTTACTGACCTACAAAAATAAAAATTTAATTTTCGCATGTTCTGGTGCATCCACTTCAAATCTAACAATGTACGCTCTCATTCCAGGCACGTACCCCTACGTGACGTCATCGAACTGCAGCATCGGCGGCGTGTGCACGGGGCTGGGGCTGCCGCCGCTCGTCATCGGCGAGGTGCTCGGAGTCGTGAAGGCCTACACCACGCGCGTCGGCGACGGACCCTTCCCTACTGAGTTGCATGACGTGAGTACTCTTTCGAAGCTAAAGAAACGTCGTGCGTTTCGAACGCAAGCGTATATTAAACTGGTGTCAGGTACGAGTATAGACACAATTACGGGCTAGCTTACAACTATCCACATATACTATAGGATGCGCTTAGAGATACATGTGAGAGGCACAATACCGGTCGTAGTGGGAACACGTGGGGCAGGCCTCCCAAGGCTCTTATACAGCTCTAAGCTGCAATACAAGCATATAAAAAACAGCTCTAGGCTGCATAAAGGTATCCGCGTACGCCTATGGTTATATAGCAGAGTTGTAATACGATATATAACTATGAGCGTACGCAAATACTTAAAGAAGTACATATTTACCTATTTTCGACAAAAACAAACGTGCGTTTCTTATTAAAGTTTAGTACATAACTGCTGATGATAGCTATAGTATCCGATACTGACGGCGTAATCTGTCGATGTACGGCACACTTCGAACACGTTAGATGTGAAAAGTGATGTCTGGCGAAGTCTGACACGCTCGTTGCCTGGAGATGTACCTAACTTCTCACGCGCGCACTTAGGACATTTCGCGCTGAATTGGCGTGAACCGCATCTGATCCTTTTACAACTGCAATCACGTTAATACATAGGACTATGTGTAAGGTATTAATTCACTCGTAATGATTAAATTTTTGGTTTGCAGGAAACAGGCTTACTGCTGCAAGAGCGCGGACACGAGGTGGGTGTCACTACAAAGAGAGTGCGGCGCTGCGGCTGGCTCGACCTCGTCGTCGTGCGCTACACCGCCATGGTCAACGGATACACCTCGTAAGTACGCACACACACACACACACACACACACAACATATACGTAGTCATAAATAAGCAAACGTGAAGCTCCTTAGTAGTCCTTAGTTTGTTTTTTCGTATTGTCGCCTAAAACATAGTTCAAAACTAGACAGATTGTGAATGACTCTTCTTTGTCCTCCTCTGTTCTCATTATTTGGAGTCGCGTCTTCTCTTCACTAAGTACGGTTTTGGCAAATGGGCTAGCTTGAGGTCACTCAATTGTAGTCCACCAGGTCAATGGTGAGAACCTCTGCCTTTCTTTTCTTTTTTCTTTTTGGTGAGAACCTCTGCCTTTCTTTTGTTCTGGGAGGTTTAAGTTATGATTCCGAACTCGGCAACAAGAAGCAGTGCTGCCACGACATTGTTGCCTAGCTCGAGATATAATCTCATGTAATCTTATAGAGATTGTATGGGAACCAGTAAAACTGTGACATCACTGCGACAACGGCGCTGCTGATTGTTGCCGAGTTCGAAATCATACCTTTAGTGCAATTTTTATGACATAGTCCTCCATGTTTCTCCATACTTTGCAATTGAATTGTGACTGACTATTTCAGGTTATGTCTGACAAAGATGGACATCCTGGACACGCTGGCGGAGATCAAGATCGGCGTGGCGTACAAGCTGAACGGCAAGAAGATCGAGTACTTCCCCTCCTCCATGACCGAACTCAGCAGTGTAGAGGTGATTATCACGATTTTATTTAAGGGTAAACTCTGTACGTGCCTTGAAGTGTATTGACATCAGTTTTATGCCTGTTGCCTTTATTCCTACTGCTGGGATTTAAACTTACTTTTCAGGAGAGGAAATAGGCCGAGTAGCCCGATTTACTAATCAAAACCGAAACGATATCGTAGCGATAGGATAGTCGTTTAGACTACATTCGTATTCATATCCATCAATTAAGCTTGAAGCTCGATTGATGGATGTGAATACGATGGTTTGACACTGATTTTAATGTCGTAGGTGTCGTTGACGCGTATTCAGCTGTGTCAATCATTATCCTGGTAGAATACATAATAATATAACTGGCAATAAGCCGTTGGTAGATCGTTTAGTTTCAAGCCAATTGATTTGCCGTCCTATCGAATTTCATGCAAGGAACACGTGAATACCGATTTTGGGGATGGACTTCGATTGGACGACTAAACTTTAACGATATTTAATTTGTTTGATTTTACGTGAATTAGGTTACAGGGTGGATTGAAATGGCTCAAGGGTTGGAATTTCTACTTGTAAGACATACACAGGTTCACGTTGTCTTTAGCGTTTTGAGAGCAGTTGATTTGTTTTTGAGCGATTAAATAATATTATCTAACTCTATATTGGTATTATTCTCTCGTCAGGTGGAATACATAACGATGCCCGGTTGGGCGTGCAATATCGAGGGCGTGCGGCAACTGGACAAGCTGCCCGAGCAGGCGCGGAACTACGTGAAGGCCATCGAGGACTTCCTACAAATACCTGGTATCTACAACAAGAATTATAGTAGATGCTAAATGAATTTGCAATAATGGTCATTGATCCTTTTACATTTGTTGACATTCTTAATTTCAAAAACGGAAACAAAAAAATAAAGCTGTTTCGAATCGATATCTGTCGTGATCCATGTATAAGGAAAAGGTCAATGTCCTTTATTGGAAATTTATCTGTCGCCTACCATATAAATTACATGCAAATATAACTCGTTAAACATAGATTAGGGATGTAACGGAAGCAGTTACTTATATCGAAACCGAATTTGGTTTACCGAAATCGGTATCAGAAACGGAGGCGGAGGCATCAAATGAAACAAGTAGACATCGCTGTCTGCGATAAGACCGCCCACACCTATAGATTTTAGTTTGTGTATAAATTGTGTTACTTCTTAGGTGTAAAATGAAGTTTATTGTATTAATTTCGAAGTATAATAAAAAACTTTGTTGCATATAAATAAAGCGCTAACTGACAACATACTAAATAACGACGCAAGCGCCTAACTCCTTATCTCAATCGCAAAAAAAAACAAAGAGTTTTAAACCTACTGCATAGGACGGAACCTACGGTTTCCGGCTGACATTTCGAACATTTTCTCTTTTGAACCTAGCAGTATCATACGGCAATTGAAATGTTAATTGCCCAGTCACATAACATGCCATACCCTCAAATTATACAACAATTATTATTCTCACTTTTATTGAAAGTGAAACTTATGAATAAAACAAATCAGTCTAACCTACAGTCTAGTCGTATAGTCGTCGTAGTATAGTCAACCTCGATTAGACGTGTCTATATGTCTGCTATTTTAAGAATTTTAATTATGGCCATGTCATTTGGATATCATTTGAAACTATTAATAATACGGCAGTGTCATAGTAGCTATATAATAATAGGTCTAAAAGCAATTACAAAGATTCTTTGTCACTATCTTAATTCTGGCAAAGTTTCAATCAAAACAATTTTAATCACGGATTCATTTGTACTAGTCATTTGAGCGTTGGAGTGCTGTGTGGTTGAGTATAATAAACATAAGAAACAACACATCTGTTAGTAGTATTTATTACAAATGTATAATTAAACAGATTTGTCAGAGTCCCGGATTTTACTAAATTAATCTGATATTAATTTCTATTCATGTTAGGAAAATAGTGACTTATTAGCGTAACTGCAAAGTGAAGTTGTATTCACACCGTTTTACCCATAACTGTATGGTTAAAAATTATGTCGTAATTTTTAGCTACTTCCAAAAAAAAGGAGGGGGTTCTCAAATAGTCTAGTTATCTTGTTTGAAACAGTTGCCACGATAACTCTTGCAACTTAGGGCCTGTTTCACAATGTCCGAGTAGGCACTACTCACTGAATAAATTCAAAAATTTGACAGAATTTGTATGAAATTATCTGCCAAGTAAGATACTCGAAACTTAATCATAGGTGGTGAAATAGGCCCTTAGTGTTTTAGAACGCAATGGGGAACTAAAACAAAATATAGGTTTTATTTATTTTTTTTATACTTTATGCAACATATAAGTACATAGGCAGACTTAATGCCTTGGGGATTCTCTACCAGTTAATCAGCAGTTTTAGTCGTTAAACTTTGATATGCTTTATCTATAGTAGAGGGAGAAGTCATTTAATGATTTTCCACCACAAAACGGTATCTTAGCTGAGAGAACTTGCTCCCTATTTCGTTTTATCTGTGGAATACCTTAAGTAAAAAGTGAAAATAAAAAACTTTAAAACAATAGACTCCAAAACAAACTTAAAAATAAAAGTATTTTTGTTCGAAAGTTGGTGTCAAAAAATAAAAACATACAGGAATTCAGATATTTTATTTTTTTGTAACGAAAATTCTGGTGTACAATAAAGTTTTTCATACCTACTCTATTCTATATTCTAGAACCAATATTAAACCAACCTCTTTTCTTTCACAGTAAAGTACATCGGCGTGGGCCAAGGGCGGGAGTCCATCATCAGTACAGAAGCTTAACGTCAAAGCGAGCGCCACCTAGTGTCACTTGTATGTAATGTTGTTACTTTATAAGTAAGGGTACGGCTGAGGATAGGCGCCTCTTTTGTGCACGTTTCCGGCCTATTCGGAGGTCATAAGTGAAAAAGACAGATTTTACCTTAAGATATGCAGCACGAAGAATATAATATATAATCATGTGGGATAATGTTGGTACTGTAACGAAAAACTAAAACGACCAGAAAATATCCAGAACGTGGATAGTGAAAATATACATTTTAAAAATAAACTCAAACTTTGAAAGGTTAAAAATGTGAGAATTATGTAAAATCTTACAAATATACAAAGTAATTAATAAAGGTATTCTATATTTGTCAATATTACTCGTAATATCTATTCGGATCTTATTCTTTGACTTAATAAACTTACTATTTGACATGAATAGTTATTACGACTTATTGGAGGCATTTTACAGAAAAAGAGCGAATTACATAGTTATTTGGGATATTGAAAAATCAAATCCCAAAGACGCAAAAAGGTGACATGCAGTTTCAGAGGAAGCCTACTGCGAGGTTCGATAAAACTAACATTTAAAAAAATATGTCTGCTAAGGTCACAGACGCTTAATCGAACGCTTTAATTACGAATGATATCGTAAAAGCATGCGAATAATCCATGGTTTTAGTAAGCAGCGCAAAAGAGGCGCTAACCCTTCTAGAAGCTTGCCGTTATCTTATTTACTTAACAGTTGTTTTAAAATACATGTTTAAATAGTCGGATCCACAAGTTCTTCGATCGATCTTCGTGAGATAGAACATTATGGTAAGCGCCAGATAAATTTGACATAAAGTACATTGACCTTTACCTAACATATATCTGCGTAGTTACTTAAAAACAAACATGTTTTGTATTACTAGAAAAAGTAAAGGGACACGATAAATGTAGATTAAAAATGGCATTAAGCCTCTGGCAAAATGCACAATCCGTGCTAAGCCAAATGTAAAAACAGACAGACAGACAACAAAGCGATCCTATAAGGGTTCAGTATTTTTTCTTTTGAGGTATGGAACCCTGAAAATGAAGAAAATTGAGGGTCAGTGACCGCTATCGCAAATTTATCTAGCGCCTACATTATACACGTTTCTTATACGTTTAGGGCTTATGTATATATCAATTGCCTATCACAGCTGGAATTGACTGTATGTATGTAACATTTTAACTACAATTTTTATGACAATATACACCATATAATGTGTTAAAACTACATATGTATAAGCCTTGATATGGATGGGTTTTTTTGTAACTGCGACAACTAGTGCTCTTAAGATGCAATGACGATATACTTAAGACAGATTTATGCAGCGAATGTCGTCACTATTATAGCTGTATTGCTTTTTTTACAGTATGCCTGTGTACTTATAGTTTCGACTACTGTTAGTTAGGGTACTATCGTGTTATTTGAATAACAATTGACGCCTGTGGTTTCGACTCTGGTTAACTTCCATACAAAATAAACAGAAAATACAAATAAACAAAATATACTCTCCCACGCACACACACATTAACACACGCACACTACACAGTATACATGTCATAAACGCGATTTTTATGCAAGCGATAGTGCCCTAAACTGTTGAGATATTTCAATCTATCTCTAATGTTGTGGCTAATTTATTAGGCTTCGGCGAATATCTGATTTATCGCGACCAATGTAACTGAAGTTGTTCAAATCGCGAAGTATTCGAGCAAGCACGAATGAACTACATTAGACCGACGTACACATGGATGACGTATGAGTTGTACGTAGAAGTCGCGTAGCGTGGTTCTAATATAGTTCTCCCTCTACTTAGCCGCACTGAAATGCGATTGACCGCTAATGTAGACAACATACGAATATTCGCGCGATAATGTAGCCACAGCATTATACAACTTTGCTATCTCTAATAAGTAGTTGACACACTAAATATTATATACAAGCTTACATCACTAGTCAATAATTGAAACTAAAGGTGCCGGTTTTATAAAAGAAATATAATTCAGTATTGTACATTGGAACTGTAGTACCTGAACTCAACGAACTGTTTTTGGAAAGAAAAATTATCGTTTCGTCACAAGTTATCCCGCCAAACGTCAAAGTGGTATTAAAATTGTGATTGAATGAACCATTTAGTTCAATTTAAGAACAACAGCGCACTAGCGGCCAGTCCTAAGCGGCCAGGTCGCGGCGGCCATCGGGATACAAACATTAGCCTGAAATCGCCATAGAGCGCGCGCACCTGTGGCCGCTGGCCGCCGCGATCTGGCCGCTAGTGCGCTATTGCTCAAATGCAGATCGTGTGCAGAAAAACTCCAAATAAACAGCGACCAATGATGACCGATCAAATTGTGATCCAATGGTGCTCTTATGACAGTTGGGGTGTTTTCTACAGTGAGCCCCATGTGCTCACTTTGACATTTAAGGGGTAACGGAAGTCAAATGATTTGATTGTTGAGTGCTGAAAATCATTCAACTACATCATCATCGCGCTTCATTCATACCAATGTGACAGTCTTTTCTTTCTGATGATGGTTTGTTGTGTGATATTGACTCACGGGTACTACAAGACGAAAAGCCAAGAGTTGAACTACATCTGGCCGCACCGAATCGCACTTTCCTATACTTCTATCCTTTACTGTCACTTAGAATCGTCATTTATTAGAGCGGGATAGAGAACGGGACTGCGATCGTACGGCCAGATGTCGCTCTACCCCAAGCTTTCATAGATTATCTTGCCTCCGTACTTCTATACACAATGTGTCGTGTATGTGAATTTAATACATTAGTATTGTATCAGAACTTTTGTCGAAATATTTAAACTTATATAAATGTCTTTATCGGGAGAATAGCTTGAAGTGGACTTGGTAAAAAGCTGGCGCATTTGCGATGCAATTTCATTCGAAATATTTTTAATCGATATCTCGTTTTGATATCGATTCAGTTGATTTGCTGCGTCGCAATGCGGAAAGCCCTACCAATAGTAAAATAATTTAGCTAATTTTAACGGAACTATCTGTAATTTGAAAGTTTATAGATAAATATTTCACAGCGGATTTAGTACAAAAGAAATGTTGATGGTATTTTATTGGCGGCGCATGGCCAACTTTCCTTTCGCAGCAATACGTAGGGTAATTATTGTATAAACAATCTGTTGAGGTGCAACATACGTTATGGTGGAGTTATATACTTAAGAAGTATTATTTTAAAGACACCAAGGCTTAATTATTCCTAAAGATTATTTTTAGTTCTCTCATTTTAAGGTGTCGACGGTTCCAGGATGGCAATACATTAGCATTTGCTGATAATAAACTTCTGTAGATAGGCACGCAATCACAAGAATATCCTGGGACCGCCATGTTTATATATTGTTAATTTTTTTTCTTAAATCAGCTACGTCTATTTTTTGCACAAACGAAATAGCAGTCTTTTGAGTAAAGACCTTTTTAATAATATTATTAACTTTTGTTTGAAATCAATACTTTTCTACTAACTTTTTCATTTAGGGCTACTTTACAGCTTTCATTATAATTCAAAACAATTTAGACATTATTTTACTAATTTAATCAAATTTTACAAAGGCCCATTCCAAAGATCTTTTCAAATAAAATATTTTATGTACTTATAACGAATCATCGTTTTGCTTCTACATTCTGTGAGTCGTGTTTTTTATGTGATAATTGTGTATAATTAATACAAATGTTTACATTAATGCAATATGAGTGAATATTACATAAATGTAAATGTTTAATTACAGTTAATATGCCAATAAAACGGTTTATTCTTTTATGCGTGTGTTTTTATTGCAAGTCCCCCAACGCAACTGGCGTCTATTATTTTTTTTAAGGTGAGAAATCATCAAAATTACTTGACATCATCTCATCGGACATCTGGCCCCGCCCTTGGGAGAAGCGGGAGGTCGTGTCAGACTTCTACTGAATAAAACCCACTCGTGTTCCTTCTTTGCCTTAATTCCAGAGTCCCGAGGTTCTCTCCTTCATTCAACCCAGGATGTCGTCTGTATGAATGCGTTAAACTCAAAAATTACTGCACAGATTGTCCACAGTATTAATAAATAGACAGTGTTTCTTAAGGAAGATTTAGGTGTGTAATACATGCATGATTTCAAAGCTATTCGAAGCTGGGGCGGGTCACTGGTGAGATATAAACAAGCACTCAAGGTTTTTTGTCATTGGTACTGTTTGAAAGATGGCTTGACTGGAAGCCTACCCCAATATAGTTGGGAAAAGGCTGGGCAGATGATGATGGTACGTTTGAAAGAGTGGCCCTAGCACGCAAAGGGCAAATGAAGTAACTCGGTGGGGTTTACTCAGTAAAAGTCTGACATTTCGTCTCTGGAGCGAGAGGAAATATCAGACTTTCAGACAGACCCAAAGTGGGAGAATATGTTTGCTAATTTCGCACATTTTTTTTTATTTATTTATATAAAAATGCTCTTCCATGTACCGTGTTACCCCAGTTAATGGGTTGTGGAGGTCTGGTAGGCAGTCGCTCCTCGTAAAATACTGGTATTCAGCTAAATCCGGCTCGACTGGAAGCCGACCCCAATATAGTTGGTAAAAGGCTAGGTAGATGATGATGATGATAAAAATCCTCTTCCAGGACATGATTTACCCGTGTGCCAAATTTCCAATTCCATCCTCATTAGCGTACCTAGGTACCGTTAAGGAGGCGTGGCCCGAGATAAACCTAATTTTTGTGTGAAGTTATCAGTACCTAATTTTGCATCGCATAGAATAGAATAAACTTTATTGTACACCAAAAGAAGTTATAAATTGTACACAAACTTAAATCTATGGGTACAATGGCGGTCTTATCGCTGACAGCGATATCTACCAAATTCGAATCGGTAGCCCATTAACGTGTATTTGGAGCTAGACCATACTGGGAAGTACAAGAGATTTGAGGAGGTAGTAAAACGCCAGAAAATTACTTTCGCATTTATAATATTAGTATGTGGATTAGTAGACACTAATTAGATTTAAATTGAATCCCCGTCGCTACGTCTTTTTGAAGTAAGCACGACCTGTCAGTACGCTAACGATATCCATCAATAATAATTATCAACAAACAGGTTCTAAAACTAGCTAGGTAGATTCCCAGCGTATCCGTAGACTGGTAACAGGTGGTGCCAACAGGTTGCTCCGTCTGGAGGTCAACGTGTTGACGGCTACGCTACGGGCTTGTAGTCTGGTCATAAAAGAGATACCTACGTACGGAAGGCAATCTACATACAAAGCGCGCTCTAGCAACGCACACATAGACACCAGTCACAGACACGATGTCTCAGACAATACACATTTTTTTTCAAGTGGGGAATCCTTAGAATGACTTCTCCCGCTCTTGGGCGGAGTGGGAGGGTGTGTCAGACTTACTGACTAAACCCCACCCCATTCCTTCATTCTGCGGTTCATTCCACGAGCGTCCCTTTCGGAATCCAATCCATGGCTCCAGAGGCTTTAACCATGCTGGGCCCCTTCAGTTTGCTGACATTTCCTCAAGGGGACTGTGGTCGGACTGAGCGGCCGGCGCTTACTCTAGCGCGGTCGCCGAGCGTAAGTATGTATGATAAGTAAAGTACGTACGTGATTGCATTCTGTACCTATTTTGTAGTCTGGTCGCGTCAGTGTGCATTTTGATGTACGACGTTTAGGTATATTTAAAGCTCAGCTGTTGGGAGGTAGCGAACACCCGGTGCAAGTAATTTTTAAGCAGTCTGATGAGTTTATTTACAGATTTGATGTCACCAAGTCATAGGTTTTTTTTAAGGAACATTTTCCCAAATCGTTGGGTGAGTTTTAGGCAACTAGGGCCGATACCTCTCGCTCCACCTAGACCAGTTATATGACGCGGAAAGCATCAAATAACTGGTCTGAGTCTTTTCAAAAAATCTGATTTATCCGGTAGAAATATTTATTGAAGTTATACGAAGGACAGCTGTCCATAAGGAAATTTTATTATTATTTCGTTTGTCTTTTTAATAGAAGTCCACCGTTGTCGGGAGCAGGGTTCAAGCTACCGGTGGTTAGGGCTCCAGAGACAGGAACCTCCTCACAATGCGAGTCGTATCAAGGAATACTGCCCTCTATATCAGGCCCTTGATCTAACCGCGCAACGACAACTTCGACAGCTGATCGTCATTATTTGTTATTAACCAAAAACAGATGAACAAAGCGAGAGAACATACCTAGCAATTGTTCTGCACACTACATGGACTAAACAACCAAACACCTTGGTTATTTAGAACAGATTCACACTGTCCTCCGTACTAGTATATACTATCACGGTAGGATAGTCTTCCTCAACTCTCACAACACAACACTTGGATATCATCTAAGGATATCATCTCAGAACTGAAATTAAAAACTCAGCGTTATACATAGTAGATTGAGAGTTACATTCTAATTCAATAAATGAGTACTTACATATTATTTTTAGTTCCAATGTAGGTAGTTTGATTTTTTTTTAATCTCTGAGACTACCTATATAAAATGAAATTAACGTGGGTTGTCACAACATAAAAGAAATGGCATCAATATTATTGTAAGTTTGATATTTGCCTGTATTAATTTGGTCTCTGGGATTATAAAACAGACGTTACTTACGTATGATTGCTTTGCGTGAGAATTTCACCTATTCTAATGCCAAAATAAGGTGTGCGTCAGAATGGCTGGTTGCCTGTGGCGTTGGTCTATGAGAGTTGATTCAAAAATTGCTACATAATTGCTTATATTTGCTTCATATAATAAATAATTGCTACATACGATATATATTTAGAAACGAAATATTTTTTTTGACCAGCCATCCTGACGTCAGGATGGCTGGTCACCTCCTAGTTTATAGTCAGGCATGCAGAGTTTACCGAATTGTATTGCGTCAATAATTGCTACATATTTGCTTCATTTATCTGATTTAGTTGTAACTTCAAACAATTGTGAATAAAGGATGTAGCAATGATTTCAATTATCCCAAGGAAAAGTGCCTGATAAAATAATAAAAGCAAATACTCAGCTATGTAGGTGTCGGTTTAATCGTTTAGGCTCTGGTAACAGCGATGCGATTCTTGCGTTAAAAAAATATGTAACTACCCTCAATAACTCAATAAGTATCATTATTACAATAATTATTCTGTCATTACTAATGCAGATATCATATTGGAATCACAGTCCACGCTTATTTAATTTTATTCTTCAATCTAAATGGTTCTATGTCATTATAAGGAATAAGTAACTACATACAGAACCTATTTTTAATTCGTGTTTGTGACGATGCAGAAAGGAAGAAAGTTCGTTTCTCAACATGCTCATCTGCGCTACATGCAATCATTTTTCATCCATCTTTTCAAGAAAAAAAAATGTTTATTTGACACACACAATGCAGAAACAACAAATATATGAAAAAGTATTAATAATTATAAAAAAGAAAAACTAGCGCAGTGTGTGTCGCGTCTGCGTGAAAAGATCACAAGTTGTTCCCGTGACCTGTCGCCATTTCATCCACCCTGCGTTGACCGATGTGTTACGTCCCGGTCTAGCTCCCCATCGCCTTGGACAAGCGACCCGAGGAGGTACCGAAAGTTGGAACAGATCGGTATGGACGACGATGTGGAATTAGTTATACAATGTGAATTTAATAATTGAATATTGTTTACGTAAAATTATTAAACAGAATCTTATGAACGACCCACATTTTCTTTTATTTACGATATTCTTTTAATTCATGAATCCCCGACCGGTCGCATGAGACCGCGATGTTATTGTTTTACTAATGTGTCTCGTCACGGGTATGTGATAGGTGTGCTTATTATCCACTCACCTACACATAACATAACGTGCCATTTAACAATTTAAAACGCCTGCCTCGTAAAGTGGCAATGCCATTCAGTGAGAAACACTGGAACTATTTGCCTTTGTTATTTTATCAGGTACTTTTCCATGGGATAATTGAAATCATTGCTATATCCTTTATTTCACATATGTTTGAAGTTACAACTAAATAAGATAAATGAAGCAAATATGTAGCAATTATTGACGCAATACATTTAGGTAAACTCTGCATGCTCGACATAAACTAGGAGGTGACCAGCCATCCTGACGTCAGGATGGCTGGTCAAAAAAAATAATTTGTTTCTAAATATACATCGTATGTAGCAATTAATTATTATATGAAGCAAATATAAGCAATTATGTAGCAATTTTTGAATCAACTCTCATAGACCAACGCCACAGGCAACCAGCCATTCTGACGCACACAAAATAAGACCACAGCCTAAGAATAAATTAATGTTCCTAAGGATAAATAAAAAACCACAAATTGTATCGCAATACATGTCTTTATTTCATATTATTTAATAACTACTTCAGTCAAATAGGTAATATTATAATAATAGTTACATTTAAATGATGAATATTTACATGAACACCCTATACAGTAGGTAATACAGGACGATTCCTAATACATTGTTATCTCAATAATAATATTTGTTTACATTTTTACATCAAATTAAAATTGTGGCATTTTAACCTAGTTTTATCTTGGTGATGGCTCGCGCTTGGATAATGCGGCTTAAAAACTATTATCAGCATTAGTAAAGATAGCATTCGGTTCTTAACGACCGGGTTGCGCGACCCGCTGCTTAGGCCTCTTCTACATTTTTGTACACGGCACGGGTTTCACTCCGTACGTAGGTCCGGTCAATTCGCCGTCCGTAAGCACGGTGCGCGCCGTGTACAAGAGGCCATAGAGCAATAACGCACTAACGGCCAGGTCGCGACGGCCATCGAGATACATACATTAGTACAAAATCGCCATAGAGCGCGCGCACTTGGCCGCACGCGGCCAGCGGCTGCCGCGACCTGGCCGCTAGTGCGCTATTGCTCTTAGACTGCGATACAACACTGATGAAACACGGCGGCGGTGCCGTGCCGTAGCGTCGGCGTGTACGTCAACAAGCTCCCCCAGTGATCCATACAACACTGAATACATACAACCGTGCCTACAGACGGCGAAAAAACGTGCAAGAGGCCTAAGTATAGATTTGTATGGCACCAGTCGCAGGACGCAGTCGCCTGGTTTGTTTAGTACTTAATACAAATCCATACTAAGCAGTGGGTCGCGGGTCGCGGTTGCTAAGAACCGAATGCTATCTTTATATAAGGAAATCAAGTGAGAGTTGCACCAAAAACTTTAACAATAAACGGTGCTTTACACCGACATCAAGTGTATAATGAAGAGTACGCGACTATGAAGCTATGCGTCCGTGAAGAGTAGGCCTAACGGAGCTTTTGGTGCAACCCACTCTGAAGAGATTCAAAATTATTTCTTTCCAGTTATATCCTCAAACAGGCAGAACTCCAAGTTGAGTTTCAGGCGCGAAGTTATGACCGAAAATATTTATGTTAAGAATTTATTGTTGGGTAGCAACTTGGAGCATTAAATAAGATCTTATCTGTCCCTGCAATCACGTTTAAGAACATCTAGAAGCAAGATAAGTAATGCCATTGTATCTAATGCAAGTCAGATACGAGCTATGTAATCATGTTCAAAATGACAACTGATTTTGCGAGGTTTAAGGTGAACTACATTGGGCACACGTGAGCTACGAACGCCGATCTGGATGCGTCAGACTCCATACAGTTTATAAGGTAACTAGACTTGTAGAACTTCATTAGACCCTCACCACGCGACGCGGTTCTACGTATAATACCCGGCAAATACGTTGGCAAGTTTCGCGCATGGTGCACAAAACAGCCAATGAGCGAACAGGACGTAACGCAATGCAAAGGCAAAAGTCGTCTAACGCACCAATCATAAACTACTATTATAATGCTGCACCAATCGCGCGCCGGATCGGCGCTACCTCGTACCCCGCGTCCCGCTTGACCACCAAATAGACCTAAAAACGATTTCTGCGCATTGCCAAGTTATCTGCCGCCGGTTATACAAGGCGTGGCCCACGTGTGCGTCCGCCAGTGTAATCTAGTTCCCGCTGTATTGTTTTCAAACGGTGAATAGTATTGTAGGAGTGAATAAAGACAACACTTAAAGTAGGGACGTCCAAACCACAGGCTACATAGATGTAACCAGCGTTCCAGGAACTTAAAGGGATACTAAATTGTTTATACATTTAATGAAAACTATATTTCCAGTTCATAAAACATATTTTTTTGTAGTTCAGTTCAAATGTTAAAATTTATTTTCACTTGCAACATGGTGCATACCGCATCGAATGCAGTCGTCATTTCGGCATATATGTATGTATATCAGGAATGGGCATGTATAGGAAAACCGTCAGGGGACGGAAATGCATAACTGGCCATAACTGAAGGCAATTCAGTGAGACTATAGCCGCGAGGTAGAGAGTGAAAAGCCTACTGCGCCAAGGGAAAAGAGCCAATTTGAAATTACAATTCCTACCTATCCTACATTTTATGCTTTTTAAAAACTAACTAAGAAACCCAAAGACTGGCGCTATATTTTCGATATTAGGTACATCCCATCTTGACATCATAAAAATATAGAAGAACTATTACATATATTAAAACAGCCTAAGAGCCCGTGGCTGCCACCCTTTCGTAATTTTATAAAAGCTGATAGTTTGTCAATGTATGTCCTCAACTTAGAATAACGATTTTATAAGGTCTAAGATTAAAAAAAATACAGATTTTTGTTGAAAAAAGCCGACGAAAAATTCGACCACGGGGAGGTCCAGAATCATGTACTGAATCCATGAAATCTATGGTACCTATTCGTTTGTGCGTCGATGTCAGACACACCTGATATTACACACCTTTGTTACCTATTATCTGCCAAAGCCATCATAACTGAAACTTCATGGTAGGACATCGTTCTTACCTGTGTAAGTTGGGGCCATGCACTGACAAACTATCAGCTTTTATAAAATAACTAAAGTCTCAGCCACAGGTTCTCATTCTATAAAGATACAAAAATATAGAGCAAGTCTGTGAATTCAACATTTATTATACATTGTAGATTATTCTTATTGGCCGTAACATATCTTCGATGGCATAACTGTCTCTTTCAAAAAAATATCTATACTATGACAGTTGATTAAAATCGGAAACTGTGAGAACATCAATGCGGATGATGATAGATGAGAATTTGTTTATTTTAGACTTTATTTTGACAGAAGTAACGTTTATATTTGACAGTGAAACTAGTCTATTGCCAGATCCGAGCCCTATTCGTGCACTCTTGCAGACATTTATGAATATACACGATTTTTAATGGTTTCAATACAATGAGAGTGTTCAGAAAAATTCACACCACCAGTTGGCGCCACTTAGAGCAATAGCGCACTAGCGGCCAGGTCGCGGCGGCCATCGAGATACATACGTTAGTATGAAATCGCCATAGAGCGCGCGCACCTGTCCGCACGCGGCCAGCGGCCACTGGTGAGCGCGCTCTATGCGGCCTGGCCGCTAGTGCGCTATTCCTCTTAGTCGTCAGGTATTTTCCTTTGAAAACGTATGCATGACGTTGACGTGAGAGTTTTTGCTCAGTGCTGCCACTTGGTGAACGTTATTTTAGGACACTCACATTGAATACGTATAAACGTTTTATCAAGTCTATTTATTATATTATTTAATAAGCCTAGCCAATCCAGAGTCAACAGGATACAGAAGATTTGTTTTTGTCGTGGCTTGGTTATGTGATCACTATTTGCAATAATGATGGATGCACTTTGCTAAAACACGAAGACTATAATAATTTTCATTATTTTTCAGGTTATGTGAAGCCGAGGACATCATTCTCTTTTGTGTTTTGCAAACCGAGTAATGAATAATATGCGCAAGCAAACTTTTCCAAGTTAAGCATTTACCTTTTTTTGACACCGCCACATTACAATAAAAATGCACAAAAAAGCCAGACACCATTTAAATTGGAATAGTTATCTGCCAAAACTGTCAGAATCACTCATAAGGGTCAGTACACACCAAGACGCGACGCGACGTGACGATATTGGAAGAGGCCAGTGATTTCGCGCTGCGCCGCGCGCCACCGCGAGACGCATCGCAACGTCGCGAGGCGCATAGTAAAATCGTTGGCAACACGACGTCGCGAATGTAAAAACGTTCCGCTACGTAGCGAGACGCCGCGTGGCATCAGGAGGCGCAGCGAGACGCCGCGCGTAGCAACGTATTTAAAATTTAAATATAGTTATATTTTGAGTCACTCTATTAAAATGTGCGTGCAGCGTCGCGTCTAGGTGTGAGCTGACCCATATTGTCACATAAAAGTGGAATATAATAACTTACTAAGTCCACTATAGGTATTTTGAGGAAGTTATAACTTGCGTCATACATTCAAATCATTATTTCTTTGAATGGCGATGAAAAGTAAAATCTATCAATTGGATGTTTATACCTGAAAATGCATACAGCCACAAGAAGCTACAGAATAGCGATGGGCGATTTCGAGATATTTTAACAATCGGAAGAATCGAAGACATAAAAATAAACCATCGAGTCAAACATCGACTCGACATTCTATGGAATAATCGAGATGTTTTTCGATTGTATCGAATCAACATAATCAAACGCCAGTTTTCGATTGTTCGAATCAGTCACTCTCACTCGAAGCTCTAAACCATCAAGGAACATACTCGCGAATGAACACGCCATGCTCCAGTCGCAATAACAGACCGAGTTGGACTCGATTCACAAGTCGAAACAATCGAGAATCATCGAGATGAACGAATAATCGAATGAAACCTCTCGCATTCGCGCATCGCTACCACACAATAAGTAGGTACAGTCAACGGCACGTCAGTGGTAACACTTGAACTAAGCAATCTGCTGAACGAACGAACAGAAAGGAATCTTATAGCGAATTAACCTATCAATACCCGCGAAACGAGACACAATAGTAAGACAATAACAGCGCGGTCCAATGAGACCGGTCGGGGATTCATGAATTAACCTATCACATACCCGCGAAACGAGACACAATAGTAAGACAATAACAGCGCGGTCTCATAGGACCGGTCGGGGATTCATGAATTAAGGAAGGAAAAAAAAATGATTTATTCTTAAGAAATAGAATAGAAACAGACGCGCGTAATTCGACATCATGTAGGCGAAGCTGCAACGACAAGTCGGGACGACACTGCAGCTTCGTCGACAGAGTTTTATAGTTTTGTATGTAAGCTTCACGCCGGCGTACACCAGGCGTATAATAACGAATACGCCTCTATGAAGCTATGCGTCTGTAGGCAGTAGGCCTTAGACCTTGGTGAGAGAAGAATCAACTAATTGAGCGAGAAGAAGTAGGAAAGAACCAATATGAAGTAGTAATATTGTAGTGTAATGATTGAAGAAATAGAAAAAGAAATAACACAATAACCTTAAGAAAAGAAAAATAGGTTTTAAGACCAACCGCACGCGGCCAGCGGCCACAGGTGCGCGCGCTCTATGGCGGTTTCATACTAATGTATGTATCTCGATGGCTGCCGCGACCTGGCCGCTGGCCGCTAGTGCGCGCCTGGCTTTAGTCCACGATGCAGTAGAAAGACGAAATGCAAAAGAAAAACTAAAGTCACAACTCGTAAAAGAAGGAAAATTAATTGTACCAGTATCAGCAGCACCAAAAACGTGCGATTGACTACACCATTCCTCCACACAGGGTTGAGGATGCCCACCCACGACCGACAATCGGTGAACGATTTTTTGTAGGTGAAAAATAGAACACACTGATACCAATAGTGCAACGCACACGACCTACAAAAAGTCGGTCAGAATATACTATAGAATTATAATACGTGCCGATTATCGGACCTACAAAAAGTCGGTCGTGGGGCACCCTTAGTCAAGCTAAATAAAATTTATTTCCTACGACATCCTTACACAAAATCAGTCCTTAATCCCTGTTATTAGGGGATATATTCCGTTCTCTCTTGTTCTTAATCTTGGGCGGGGCTCGGTGGCGGTCGCGCTTGCGGCTGGAGGATGAGCAGGAGGACGAGGGGCTGGAGTCGGGAGGGGAGCCGGCCTCCTCGGCGGTGAGGCCCATGGTCTGGGATTCTGGGGTCGAGGGCTCTAGGACACTGTTTCGGAGGGCGCGGCGTTGCTCTTCTGTGTGTTGGGGGCAGCGAGTTGATCTGTAAACGAGGATTGCGTTAGGGCAGTGGATTTAAAAATTGTATTAAACCTGCCAGAACAAAAGAAAGGTAGAGATCGATTTTTGTGGTTGTTTTTAAGGGTTCCGTACTCAACTCTGTACATATCTTAGTGTTGTGGTGAATATGTGTGTTTTTTAGGTGGGAAGTCATCAAATTGATCAGCATCTTAACTGGCACCCGCATATACTCAAAGTCACGTCACGAATACGTAAACTCATATACGTGTTCAAGAAGCTACGTGACTCTGCTGATAGTGAGACACTGAAACTTGTTTACTTTGCCCTATGTCGGTCCGTGCTAACGTACTGTCTTCCCGTTTGGGGTGGGGCCACATCAAACGTATTTATCCGCCTTGAGAGAGCCCAGAGAGCTGTCCTCAAAGTGATGTTTTCTCGCCCACGAAGGTATTCCACTGTACAGCTCTATTCTGACAGCAAGGTTCTCACTGTCAGGCAACTTTATGTACTCCTATGTACCTTACGCAAGCACTCGGCGCGTCCCCTTGAGGGACCTACTGGTCGACTTAAGCATAATGTTTTCCCTCCCGAACGCCATAGAACTGCCTTTGCTAAACGTCAATACTACGTTATAAGCACTATAATGTACAACTTTTTAAACAAAAAATTAAAAATATATTCATGCCTTAAACGTCAGTGCAAAACTTTGATTAGAGACTACCTTCAAACGTTAGATTATGAAAAGACCGAGGATATTCTACTGGGTATCTCACGGTATTAATGCACTTATCCAACTTGTCCATACACTGGTATGCTTTAGTTATACTCAATTTACTCACTAAAAACTCACATATACTACACATACACCTACTCACACTCTACACATACTCCTACTCACACTCTACACATACACCTACACACACTCACATTATGGTTTAGTTTTTCTATTATATTTGTTTAAGTTTCTGTTTTTAGCCATCACCTTGCTTAATTTTTAATATGTTCATGGCTTTGTTTTGTTACGGAGAATCACTGACTCCTAAGTTACAGGCCCACACCTAGTTTAGGAGTCAGGGTACTTACCTATAAATTTGCACCTTAGTAAGCCTATATGTTCATTGTTTTATGATGCAAATGCTGTTTTTGTGTGAAATAAATTTATTATTATTATTATTATTATTATTATAATGACTTCTCTCAGTTTAGAACGGAGCAAGAGGACGTCGTGTCAGACTTTTACTGATTAAATCCACTCCTATGTTCCATTCTTGGTTTACGTTCCAGGACCCCTAGGTTCCTTTTTCGACAACCCATGGCCCCAGTAGGCTTCGGTCCTGTTGGGCCCCTAAGGGTTTGCTGATATCTCTTTAAGCAGCATACTCGGGATGGAATGTGTGTATGTGTGTGTGGTATGTACTTGTATGTGAGTTTGCAAGTTTATTATTCCCAATTATTTTTTGACTAGATATTATTGGACTTTGTTACCTGTTCAGAGTCAAAGCGTCAAACGTTTTCCTTACCTAGTGCATAACTTTTTAGTGTGCTCAGACACGACGCCGCAGATCTGCTGCAGCATGTTCTTCTTCTCGTTAGCGGTCATCGTTTCGTAGGTGGCGCCGCCGTCGCTCGCGTCCGCGTTCGTCGTCCCGTTGTTGTGCCTGCAGGGGGAGGGGGTAGGGGTCAACATTGTACACTCCCTTTTACGAGAAGACTTGAGGGACTGTTTCAAGCTATGACCTCTTGATTGTATCACACAACGCTGTGGTATGCGGTATTTGGGGTTGGGTAGCGAGACACTACATTGGACCGACACACACGTGGGCCACGTCTGATTTGTTACGTAGGACGACGTTGCGTGGCGTCGATCTAATGTAGCTGTATAAGTCTAGTTGCCATATAAAATGTATAGAGCGACCCGCCCAGATCGGAGTACGTGGCCCACGTGCTTGCGACTATTTTTGTCTTCCTCACCTCAGACTCATAATAAGATAAAAAAAAATATGATACATAAACTAGTGCTTGACTGCGACCCCACCTGGTAATAAGCAGTGATGCAATCGTTGATGGTGAGGCGCACTAGTTTCTAATTTTTGACACTATTCCGCATACCGCAACCTTATGCGTTCCAATCAAGAGACCAAAGCTTCATGAAGTATTAATGACATCTTGATTTCAGTGCAAGAAAGAGACGGAGCTATACAAGACCTATAGGCCCTGATATTGTACTATCTCATTTTCGCAACGGAATCACGGGTATGAAAACATCATTATATGGTATTTTAGTGATTGTGCATTAGTCTTTATAAGTTGGTAAGGAACTGGTGCAGTGGTGGTTCAGATAAAAAATTGGAGATGAGTGTGAGCTTGCTTTTGGAGGACATAATAAAATAAGAAAATAATTCTGAAGTAGGGGGACGGGGTTAGCCTTTCTGTCCTCCCCTTGAACCGTCACTGCACAGGTTTGCGGTTTAAGAGGGCCCTTTCCGATCTGTCTGTCGTGAATGTGGGCGTGATTTAAAAGCCTGTTGTTTTATCCAATGCAACAATGTTTGTCAAGAGGCAACTCGAAAAAAGAGAGATGACGCTTGAACGCTGTTGGCATTCGATAATATCGTCAATCACTCGTATATTTCACAAAACTAGGAAAGGCAATCGTGATTTTTTTTTAAACCTTAAAAACAATTGGTAAAACATGTCGTTATTCTGAATTGCGGTTAAATATGGAAGGTTTCTATAATATATCTGTCCCCATTTCACAAGGGCCACAGATATTTTCTTTTAAATTTAAAGTACATTAAGAAGGGGTCAAGTTCACGCAAAATAGTAGATTTTGAAAGGTCTTTACTGTATTACTTTTACACAAATTTATTTTTTAATTTCAGTAGAAACCTACATAATATACACAACATACTTATTTGTATTTCCAAATAATCTACAGAATTATTATTTTTAATTTTATTCCAAAATGGTTAGTAAAATTATAAACTAAGCCCCACAAAATCGTTGCAATGGTTTGACTGTGAGGTCGGTGTGATGCGTAAAAACGTCAAAATCACGTAAGAGGGGCTATATCGAAATGTGTATCGGGTTGGGCGCTTGTGTAAATTTTACTTGACAATAAATTTAAAAAAAAATCCTTCCAATGCACAAACACTTACATTTAGATTATATATAACACAAAAATATGACATATATAGGTAGGTATATATTTCCAAAAATGCATGCAAGTGCTAGCTAGATTGTATAAAAATGCGTAACTATGTATTTGTTTTATTTCTAAAAGCTGACGTTTGGAACATGAACGTACCATGGATACTGTAGCCAGCCAGGGCATTAGATGTTTGAAACAAAGAACAATTCAGACTTTATTACATTTATTTACTTATTTTAACTTCCTGTACAGTAGCGGTACATAGGCGGACTTAATGCAACAACGCATTCTCTACCAGTCAACCTTTGGGTTAAAAAAGACCACCCATATGACTATTA